>CM057456.1:189385000-194185000 GCA_016271365.2 Neoceratodus forsteri
TGTTCATTTGTGGTCATTACTGCTGACCAGACGCCCCTATGGACTCCCTACCAGACATGCTTAGTGAGGCAACTAATACTACTTTAGAAGCAAAGGAAGAGGTAATAATTCTGGGTAATATATTTATTTGTAATGTTGACCAGGAAAGGCACACTGAGCTGTAATTGTTCATTTCTAGGTGTATTGGGTGGGGGGGGGGCTCATGTTGCACTGGTTTTATTGATAGAAGGGAATGTTGTTTATGATACCAAGGAAACTCCACTATTCTTCTTTAGCAAGGGTCACTGGATTGTTAACTTACATCTTTGACTGTTGACTTTCACCCGGGTAGTGCCAGAGATGAGTGGAAGGGACCTTTACTTTATAACAATACTAACTCACTTTAACCTGCTGTAAAGAAAATCCAACCCAGGGTGCATGCCCTAAATCTTAACTAGCATATCACTGATCCTACTTGATCTAATATATCCTCCAGGAACCATCCACTCATTGACTAGGTTCTTCCATCCCAGCCATTCAAGATCACTGATACTGGTTTCTCATCTGTATTTTTGGGCAACTGTACCATATAGTGTACTGTTTGCATGTGGCGCACATGCCCCTTAAAGAGATGGAAAAATGGAATTATCTTTACTGGGTTACTTATGACCTGCTGACCCTTTGTGACCAGAGGGATGCCCCTTGGCACCTGCATGATAATTCTCTTGACCCAGTAGCTTTTCTACAATACAAACAGGTTAGAAAATAGCACTAAGGCTATAAACCAGGCCAGTCACCTATTTCAAGTGTCAGTTCCAGAATAATGATATATCTCTAACCCTGCCAAATTCTGAACATGGTACACAACCTGTTTGCCTCCCCCAACTAACTATGCACCACCTACAGTACCCTCGTGTATAATACCACACTCCTTCCCAGTCCCCAAGAGGTAACATTTGCTTAAGTCTCACTATACCCAAATCTACAGATAAACTTTTTAGCCAGATTACATGTAGTAGGGCAATTTTGTCCTTACCTGCATTTCTTATTTTGTTTTTCAACCTAGCTGAAGTATATCAGATCATAGTGTATGGTGGAATGTTGTTCTGCATCAGTTTTTATCTGATGTAAAACCTTGCTTCACCACAGTGCAAAGATCATGGAATGCGATTGTACCCTTCTGGGGTACAATCACATTCCATGACTGAAAAAAATTGTCCACAAGCACACCTGGCAACAGAAATGGCAGGATCACCCAGACACTCGCAGCAGCAGTGGCACGATCACCCAAACCCACAGCTCACAGAGGATCAACCAGATACATCAGAAACAAATGCAGGATCAGCCAGATAAGTGAAATTATATACAAATTAAATGCAGGATCAACCAGATATTTAAAATAACTTACACATTACATACGTTCCTTGGAGTCCATAGCCTCTCACTAAGTGAGGAATACCGCAGCACTATTTTTTTTCAGTCTCTCCCAAACCTGATTAGCAACCAATTGATGGCTGGCTGCAAATGTAGGGACACCTGGTTCCTAGCAACCACTCATTTCACCCAAGCAGCCAGCCCGTAAGTACCGGAATGGGACCTGGCAATTGTAAATTTGTCTGTTCTATTTTAACAATAAAAAACTGTTAAAACTGTATTTATTTTGTTTGGTGGGGAACCATACACTATTAAAAATACTGGATGGGCAACTCCATGCCAAACCAGTGTGTTATGCTACCTTGGGGTTCTGATTCCCATGGACCTCTTGAGCTTCCCTCTCGAGGTCACAAGGAATCAAAACCCCTCAGTGGCACAACACACTGGTTGTGCATAATTGCACATCTACATAGAAACATAGAAGTTGACGGCAGATAAGGACTGCAAAGCCCATCCAGTCTGCCCATTTCTTTTTCTACTTTATAAATGTGCCATCGGCCTTTGCTCTGTCAGTGGCCTATCTATTCATAGTCATTTGTATTGCTCCCTTATGCCTATCCCATGCCTGTTTGAAGCCCTGCACTGTATTCATAGCCACCACTTCTTGTGGTAAGCCATTCCATGCATCCACCACCCTTTCTATGAAAAAGAATTTCCTCACATTCCCCCTTAATCGGACCCCTCTAATTTCATGCTGTGTCCTCTTGTCCTGTTATTTTTCTTATATTTAAACATGTTAGACTCTTTCACCTTGATAATGCCCTTAAGGTGTTTGAATGCCTCGATCATATCACCTCTCTCCCTCCTTTGCTCAAGGGTATACATATTGAGTTCTGTTAATCTGTCCTCATATGTCTTCTGATGCAGTTCCTGCACCATTTTGGTTGCCCTTCTCTGGACTGCCTCAATTTGGTCAATGTCCTTGTGAAGGTGTGGCCTCCAATACTGCATGCAGTACTCCAGATGGGGCCTAACCAGTGTCTTGTAAATAGGGATTATTACCTCCCTCTTACGACTTGTGATACCCCTACTAATACCCCCCTAGCCTTACCTACTGCTTTAGAGGTCTGCTTGGATGATTTCAGGTCATCAGTGATGATGATGCCCAAGTCTCTTTCTTCCTTTGTGACTGCTAGCTACTCCCTTCCCAGCCTATAGGTGGCTTCAGGGTTTCTCTTCCCTATGTGCATGATTTTGCCCTTCTTTGCATTAAATCCCAGTTGCCACTCTTCTGACCATTTTGCTAGGTTATCCAGATCTCTTCTCATTCTGCCCACCCCATCTGGATTATCTACTCTGTTGCAGATCTTGGTGTCATCTGCAAACAGACAAGCCTTACCCTCTAGTCCATCTGCAAGGTCACTAATGAAGATGTTGAAGAGGACTGGCCCCAGGACTGAACCCTGAGGTACCCCACTTGTGACTTGCATCTTTTCTGACTGTATACCATTTACCACCACTCTCTCTTTCCTGCCCGTCAACCAGTTTGCCACCCAGTTGACTAACTTCTGACCCACCCCGAGCCTACCCAGCTTATTTATCAATCTTCTATGTGGAACAGTGTCAAAAGCTTTGCTGAAGTCAAGTTAGGCAACATCAACTGCTCCCCCTTGGTCCACCACTCTGGTTACCCAGTCAAAGAAATCTATGAGATTAGTTTGACAGGACCTTCCTTTTGTAAACCCATGCTGTCTTGGATCCTATGCCCTATGGATTCCAGGTGTTGCACTATCCTTTCCTTAAGGAGTGCCTCCATAATCCGCCCCACTACTGAGGTAAGACTGACTGGTCTGTAGTTCCCGCCTCCTCCCTGCTACCACTCTTGTGGAGGCGGGATCACATGAGCCCTTCTCCAGTCTTCTGGGACCTCTCCTGTGCTCAGAGACTCACTAAACAGTTCTGCTAATGGCTCTGCTAGTTCCAATTCCTTTAGCTCCTTAAGTACCCTTGGGATGTATGCCATCAGGTCCCATTGCCTTATCCACCCTGAGCTTAGCAAGCTCTTGGCGGACCCTTTCTTTTGTGAAGGGAGTAGTGCTCACCTCCTCCCCTTGTGTCCATGATGCTGAGCTGTGGGCCCTGCCCTACCTTCTTTTCAGTAAATACTGAGCAAAAGTATCTATTTAGGATAGATGCCTTTACAGGGTCCTCCTCCTCACATGCTCCCTTTTCACCATTAAGCATAGCAATACCCACTCTGGACTTTCTCCTTTCACTAATGTATCTATAGAAAGCCTTGTCACCTTCATTTACTGTTTGTGCTAGTGTTTACACAGTTTGGGACTTTGCCTGCCTTACTGCCTTCCCTTAGGGCAGTTTGGTATGCCTCCCTATCTTCATCCCGCTGTGTTCCCTTATATTTCCTGAAGGCCAGCCTTTTGGCTCTGACCTTTTCTGATACTGTATTTGAGAACCAAAGTGGTTTCCTTCTTCTTTTGCACTTCCTTTTCTGTCTAACACAATGGGATGTTGCTTCAAGTATTGCATCCTTAATGCTTGCCCACTTGCCTGTACCCCTCACCTGTGTGTTTTTGCCAGGGCTAGCTTAACTCTGTTGGCCATCTTATCAAAGTCAGCTCCTCTGAAGTCCCATATTTGTGCCTTGGAATGGGATGATTTAGATGTAGTAGCCAAATTGAACCATACCATGTGATGGTCACTGGCCCTCAGGTGACCTTCTACCTGGAGATCTGTGATCCCTTCGTTGTTAGTCAGTACTAGATCTAGGATTGCCCTGTCTCTTGTGGGTTGCTGTACCAGTACCATCTAGTATTGTCTGTTAGAAGCTACTGGTTCTAGAAGCATTTTGTTCTGTTCTAGCCTGTATAATCATGTAAAACAAATGGCCTTCTGAACAATGCATGTTGTAATAGTCTTTGTTTCCTTTTCCAGTACAATTTGCATGCCTTTCTCTGTGATGTGCCTTTACCAAAATTGTCCTTCTCTTCCCCTGCTTTTGTTTTTGCCCATAGGATACACTTGAAAATTAGTTTTTTTTTTCAAACTCTGCATGCCTTCCTTTTTTAAAAAAAAAAGTTTAAATATACATTCTACTGCTTTTTGTGTACTTTTTTCATGATTTGTGTCCCTTTGCTCCAGGTCACTCTTGAAAATGGACATGTTTCCAAGTGTATTTTTACCTGCTACTCAGAAAATAAAGAAACACTACTTAGGGCCCCTACAGCAATGGCAGCAATGTAGGGTCAATATTTAAAGAGGAAGGGGATTATACCATGATTTGTTTTCATTCGTTCTTATATTGCAATTGGACTTTTGCCACCACACCTCTTTGTGCTTATAGGTACAGTTTTTTCCCATTTCTACAGGACTTTCACAAAATGCAACCCCCAATACACTGTATTTCCTTTATTTTTGCAAGACCAAAGCTGGCAAACAAATATGTCCTTATGTGCCATCTGGATGTGGAGTCCCACCCCAAAATTTGAACAAAAACATTATATGATGCTGCATAGCCTCCACCAGCTTCAGGTTGAAGTTCTGAGGTAAAGGTAAAAAAATAATTTTGCCTCTGCTGATCCAATGGATCCGAATACTGTACATTTTCAATCATTTAAATAATTACTGCCTAAAACTATTATAATGTAAGTGAAATGTAATTGTGAAACTTTTTTAAGCACTGTGTTAAGATGTTTTTTATACTCACTTTTTATCATTTTCTTCTGTTTTGGACAAGCAAAGCTTTAAACATGAGAAATGGATCAACATTTAGCTACTGAAGGTAGATAAATGTTAGGTAGGAACGCAGGCAGGTAAGTAGGTAGGTAGGTAAGGTATGCTGTTATTGCAGTGACAGCTTTACAGTGATCTTGTTGATGCCAAAAAGATCAACAGATTATGGTAAAGTCCACTCAGAACCCTGGCACTGCTTTCCCCCAATCTTGCAGCCCCTTCCCGAATCAGCTCCAACTAAGAGTTTATTATAATAAATTATGGCTAGTGTGGGGGGTGCATCCCACCACAAAAAATACATTTGTGTTCTGATGGCACAGTGCCGACCACAAATGCGGTTGACATAGTGTCATCGATGTAATATTGGGTTGGGATGTTTTTGTCACTGTGACATTATAGATTTGGTAGGCAGTAGGTGGGTAGATATTTAAAATTAATGTAACTATTGATGAGAGAGTTTATCTGCTGAGTTAGTCACTCTTTCAGAACCCATAATACAAGTATGAAATACATCTATGGTGCTGGCAGTATAGCCTAAAGATTAAAGTAATGAGCTGTAAATAAGCTTGGTACATACAGCAGACCTGGGTTTGATTCCCACAACCTCTGCTTGCATACTGTGTAACTCTGAGCAAGTCACTTAACCACCCCAGTGCTCCCGAGTTGCCCCTGAAAACAGGCACTTGTGCCTAGTGGTTCTTAACCAATTACCAAAAGAATAAAAAATGAAAAAAAAAGTCCTACTACACAGAAAACCATGTATTATGAAGTGCTGTAATATATAAAAGTCACAAATAAGCCAGTGTGTACCTTAAAATTGAAATGCACTCCATGCCCAACTTTTTAAACATGAACAAATAGTAAAGTAAAACTTTATTTGTTGAGGCTTGATGCTCAGATCACTGTGCAGAGTTCAGGACAGTGTGAGTATGAACAATTAAAAATACAAAATATTAAACAACTCTCTGTAGACATACAACAAATAGGAGGTGGAAGGGGAAAAAACACAGTTGGCAAAGGGTGGAGGGGGTGTGGAACACATAACAAGGGTACATGAAGGAGTGCACATGGGATAAATGTAAATAGAAGAATAGAGGGAAGAGAAGGAACAAGGTCAGATTTTGGGTAGAGGTTGGTGCCTCTGAATGTGTGGAGTCCTGGAAACAAGATGGATGACCTGCAACACTATTAGCAGACAGCAAGGTGGACATAGCTGCAGTAACCAAGACTTGGGCAACATCACACCATGACTGGGACCTTGTGATACCTGGACATAAACTATACAGGAGGGACAGGGAAGTCGGGAAGTAGGGAGGGGTTGCAGTTTATATCAGGGAGGGAATAATTTGCACAAGGGAGGAGTCAGAGGAAGGGGAGGTGGAGGTATTATGGGTTTAATTAAGGCCCAATAGAGGGAGAAAGGTGAGGTTGGGGGTGGTTTACAGATCACCCTATCAGAATGAGGAGAGGGACAGGGAACTGAACTCACAAATATTAGAAGCTGCGGGGAAAGGAGAGGTGGCAATTGTGGGGGGTCTTAAACCTGCTCAAGGTGGACTAGAGCATAGCATCCACAACATGTGCTAGGAGTCGGGTGATCTTGGAAGGACTGCAGAGTGGGTTTCTGACTCAGGGCATCACAGAAACAACAAGATCTGAGGCAGTTCTTGATCTGGTGCTCACAAATGGAGAGCATGTACAGGAAATAATGGTCAGGAAGTCACTGAGTGGAAGTGACCATTGCACAGTATGGTTCCAGTTGGATATGGGCAGGGTAAGCATCCTGACTAAGACCAAAATCTTGGATTTCAGGAGGGGGACTTCAGGAAAATGGGTGAAGTGCTAAGGAGCCACCTGGTGTGCATCAGAGCAGATGTAGGGGTGGACCAAAGGTGGTCCATCATTAAGGAAGGAATACTGGTTGCCACAGATGAGTGCATTAGGCTCTGGGGGGAAGAACACAAGGGCCAAAGCACCCAGCTGGTTCAGTTCTGGGGTTGCCCAGGCAGTAAGGGAAAAGAAGTTGGCATATAAAAAATTCTGGAAGACCATGAGAGAGGTGGATAGGGACAATTATCTAAGCTTCGTTAGTGAGGCAAGTAAAGAAGTCTGGCAAGCAAAGGCACAGAAGGAGCTGCAGATAGCAGAAGGAATTAGGAAGGGGGAGAAGGCTTTCTTTCACTATATAAGTGAGAAAAGGGACAGAAGGAAGGGATTGTTGGAAGCAGAAGGGGAGGGTAGTGTGGAGATCGCAGGAAAGCAGAGATACTAAATGAATACTTCTGTTTTGTCTTCAAAAGGGAGAAGGATGGATCAGTGCCTTCAGGAGGGAAAAGAGGAGCGGGGGGGAGGGGAACACAGATGTAATGATAGAAAATGATAGAGTGAGGGAGAGGCTGCTGGCATTGAAGGTGGACAAATCACCAGGCCCCAGCAGAGAACATCCAAGGATACTAAAGGAACTGGCTAAGGAGCTGGCAGGGCCACTGGCAGACCTATTTAATAGTTCTCTAGAGTCAGATGTGGTATCGCAGGACTGGAGAACAGCACATGTAGTGCCCCTCCGCAAAAGTGGTCTGAAGGATGACCCAGGGAATTACAGACCTGTCAGTCTGATCTCTATTGTGGGTAAGCTCATGGAAACCATACTAAAGGAAAGGTTGGTGGAATATCTTGAGGAGCATGGCCTCCAGGATGCAAGGCAGCATGGGTTCATTGGGCAGAGATCATGTCAAACGAATCTGATTGATTTCTTTGACTGTGTCACTAAGACAGTAGACAGGGGCCAAGTGGTAGACATCCTCTATCTTGATTTCAACAAGGTGTTTGACTCTGTGCCTCATAAAAGGTTGATCAGGAAGTTGGTGGATCTTGGGGTTGGGGAAAAGATGTCCAGATGGGTGGAAAACTGGCTGAAGGACAGAACCCAGAGGGTGGTTGTGGGGGGAGAGTTATCTGGCACCAGAGAGGTAACCAGTGGGGTCCCACAGGGCTCAGTGCTGTGGCCAGTGTTGTTCAGAGTCTTCAGCAATGACATTGGGGATGGCATGAAAGGCTAAATTTGCCTATTTGCAGATGACACCAAGCTCTGCGGGAGAGTGATCACAGCTGAAGGGATACAGGACCTACAGGATAATCTGGAAAAAATGGTGAGGTGGTCCAGGATCTGGCAGCTTTGCGTCAATGCCAAGAAAAGCAAAGTTATGCATATTGAAGCTAAGAATCTCAGGACAGAGTACTACCTGGGTGGAGTCTGAATATCTGCATCAGAGGAGGAGAAGGACCTGGGAGTGATGATCACTAGTGCCCAGAAGCACTCCATGCAGTGCAAGGAAGCAGCAGCAAAGACAAACAAAATGCTGGGATACATATCTAGGGGGATCAGTAGTAGGAGAGAGGAGGTTATACTGCCCTTGCACAGGTCCCTGGTAAGGCCTCATCTAGAGTATGGAGTTCAGTATTGGTGCCCACACCTCAAAAAGGACATTAACCTGCTTGAGAAGGTCCAGAGGAGGGCTACAAATATGATAGTGGGTCAGCAGGGTAAGGCATATGGTGAGAGGTTGAGGGCACTGAACATGTACTCCCTGGAAGATAGGAGAGAGAGGGGGGGACATGATTGGAACCTTCAAGTACTTAAAAGGGATAAATAAGGTGGATAAGGAGTCTCTTTAAGCTAAGTTAGCAACCATAACATGAGAGGACACAGTCTTAAGCTGGAGGGTGGGAGGTTTAGAAGTGAGGTCAGGAAGCACTTCTTCACAGAGTGGGTGGTGGACACTTGGAATGCACTGCTGGAACAGCTGATCTCATTGAAGACAGTGGGCAGCTTTAAGAGAGGCTGGGATAGGCATGGGGGAAGGTAAGGATCATGGGAATGGAGGATGGGAGGAGTGGGGAGGGAGGGCAGGGACAGTAGCTCAAGCTGTGGACCCTGTGATACGAGCAGACTAGATAGACCAAATGACCTTCTTCTGCTGGCTTCTTCATCTGTTTGTATGTTTGTATAAAAATAATTAAATTATATAGTTCAAATAGTAGCTCAGTTCTGAGAAAAGTCTAAACTGCAGCTGATGTGAGGGAGCCTGACCTATATTCCAAAGGCCTCCCTGAATAAGTATGACTTCAGACCTCTCTGAATGGCCACCAGCAAGGGGGTCTCCCTCAAAGATCTTGGGAGCAAGTTCCACAGGAGCAGTTCTGCCACCTCAAAAGCTCACTCTTCAATTGCCTTGAGCCATGCCCTGATAACCACTTGAAGACCCACCTCGGAAGAGCTAAGAAGGCGCTGGGTATGGTATGAAGTCAGGAGGCTATTCAGATAGGGCTTAGTCCATATAGGGCTTTATAGGTCAGTAAACTGATCTTGAAGGTGATTCTCTACATCACCAGCAGCCAGAGCAGGCCATGCGGGACAAGCGACACATAATAAGATCTTATGAGGCCCATCAGCAACTTGGCCACTACATTTTGCAATAGCTGCAGGTGACTCAGGACCCCTCCATTAACACCAAGGTAGACAGCATTGCAGTAGTCGAGTCTGGAGTTCACAAAAACATGTACTTGTGAGGGCAAGTAATCATGCAGGATTTGTCTCTAATCCAGGCAATATTCCTCAGATGATAAAAGCCACTCCAGATAACAGATGACTCCTGAGCCTTAAGTGTCATTCTTTTATTCAGAATGACCCCCAGGTTCTTCAACTTGGCAGAGGCAGCAAGTGCAAATGAACCAAGCACTAGGCCAGTCACCTCCCCTAGCACTTCTGTACCCTGTTGACAACCAAGCTCAATAACCAAACCTCCACCTTGTTTGGATTAAGCTTTAGCCAGCTAGAGGACATCCAGTCCTGAATCTCAACTAGACAAATTCAATACCTCACCATGTCATGTGTCTTGGATGCAACTGACAAATACAACTGTGTGTCACCTGCATAACAGTGAAACCCTATACTGTACTGTCTAATGATCTCTCCCAAGGACAGCATGTATACTGCAAATAACATGCGGACATGCAACATGAGAGGACTGAGCCCTGAGGAACTCCACATGATAGGGGCTTTGGAAGTGAGGAGAAATTCCCCTTCACCACCCTCTGCATCCTATCTGTCAGGAAGGACTCAAACCAGCTAATGACTGTGCCGGTGAGTCCACCAAGCTCCCAAGGGTGATCCAACAACTTACAATGGTCCACAGTGTCACATGCTGAACAAAGGTTGAGGAGGATGAGAACTGACCATTCCTCTCTGTCTCTATCCCTGAGGAGGTCATTGTGTACCCTTACCAATTTGGTCTCTGTACTGTGCCTAGACCTGAATCCCAACTGGAGAGGCTCATAGATATCAAAGGTCATGAGATGTGTCTTGAGCTACAGAGCCACTATTTTTTCAGTAACCTTTCCCAGTGAGGAAAGGTTAGAGACTGGTCTCTTATTCACTAAGCAGGGTCCAGAGATGGTTTTCTTAGATGGGACTTCACCAGTGCCTCTTTTAAGGCACTACTGCTGGACAATCTCAGTGAACCCCGGACCTACTGACCCACACAGCCCACAAGGAGAAGTGTGAGGTGGGATGCAGTTCACGACAAGTGGGCCACAACTCAGGATTGCCACACAGATCTCTTCCACCCCCACTGGCCTAAACTTGCTTCAGACAGGAGGAGTGCTCCTTGAGATAGCCACCTCTCCACTGCAAGGCTGTGACAACCCCATTGGAGAAATCCCATGTCTGATCAAGGACATTCTATCAGAGAAGAAATGAGAGACTCTTAGCACTTGGTGGTTGCAACTGTTCTTTTCAGCTGCAGACAGGTAGGATGGAGTAACCTGTCCACAGTCCAAAACAGCTGAACCAATCTGTTTTTCCCTGAAGCAATCTCTGCTGACAGGAATACTGCCTTCTTATGGGAGAATGCTGTTTGATACTCACCAAAGTAAGTTCTCAAAGTCAGTTTATCCTCCTTAGTCCCAGACTTCTGCCAACAATGCTCCAACCTCCAACCCCTGGTTTTCCTCTCCCTGAGCTCTCCCTCAACTCACAGTAATCTCAAGTGAGACAATCTGTTTCATGTAAACACTGATACAACAGAGTTGAGAGCCAAGGCAACATTCCTGTTATTAGCCATTACCACCTCTCTTGACTGTGCCCCACAAGCAACCATTGCATCTGAGAGGTCCAATTCAGCTTGAAGTCCTGTTGGGGAAAACCCCCTCAATTGGGAGTATCGGACCATCTCCATGGGGGAGGACTACCATGGGAGGTTCCAAATAAGAACTTTGCCATGCAATGTTCCGACCACACTACTGGGTTAGTCTTGAGCTTACCTACCTCAAGCCCCTGTGAAAATACTAAGTCCAAGGCGTGACCCTTTCTGTGAGTCACAGTAATAATGACTTGAGCAAGGCCCAGTGAATCTATCATCTAGAAGAAGTCTCGACCAAACTGTAAGAGTTTGTCATTGATCCAAGCATTGCAGTCACCAATAATTAACCACCATGGGCAATTCCAATACTCTTTCAGTGATGAAGTCCACAACCTGCTGCAGAAATTCCCTCCTGTGCCCTAGAGGCAAGTACACCAAAAGGATTCTGCAGCATTCATCTGGACCCCCCTCATATGGCCATGTATTCAAAGGATGAAGTAGAACTGACTGCGTGAACCGTAAAGTTCACATTGGACCTAAAGCAGATGGCTACACCCCTACCCCGCAATCCCACCTTTGGCAGTGAACCACAGAGAATCCAATTATAATAGACACCACCAAAACTGGACTGGCATCATCATCCAGCCAGGTCTCCATGATGCAAGCCAGATCAATTGCAGAAATCAAGTCTGCTATAATTACAGTCTTGTTCCCCTGATTGATCTTGCATTGCAAAGCACTGCCAGATGGGGCTTGGTAGTGGTTGCCGGCCTCATGACTACATGACAACTTCTGGCCTCTCCATCTGCAGGCACCTCTCTGGGTTGAAAGACAAGGTTGCTTGTCTCTGGGCTGAGTTGGCTAGGGTTCAGAAGACCTCCTCTTCCACCCAAGGGCCACGAAATCCACAACCGCTGTCTCAAAGGATGCCAGAAAGGAGGGGCAGCGGACAAAGGTGGACTCAGGGAGGGTTGAGGGAGGTGGAGCAGAGGCACATCCAACTTGAGGTTCCACTCCATAGCTCTTTCACTGTCCTAGCAGGTTGGGACTGTCTTGTAAAGGCACTTGCAGTGGTAGACAGGGTGGATGCAGGGATCCTCCCAAGTGGAGACCCCAGGGAGGTGGCAAGGGCCCCTAAAGGAGGAAGAGGAAGCAACTCCTAGTGGGGGACTCTATTATTAGGGGAGTAGAACTGGAATCAGGAGAGAGGGAGGTCAGGTGCTTACCCAGCGACATGGCTTAGAGGTATAGGAAGTGTATCCAAAGGATCACTAGGGCAGCAGGACAGGAGGGTGAGCTAGATGTCATTGTCCACCTAGAGACAAATGACTTGGCAAGGGATGAGTTGGGTGAAGCACAGAGGGAGTTCATGGAGCTGGGAAAGGGTCTTCGGTGGCACATACGGTAACTTTCTCTGAAGTGTTACCTGTCTACGGCATGGGACAGGCCAGGGCACTCTGCACCAGAAGATTCAATGAATGGCTGATGAGTTGTTGCAGAGCTGAGGGATTTGGCTGGGGACTGGGGGACCACCT
Source organism: Neoceratodus forsteri (assembly GCA_016271365.2). NCBI lineage: Eukaryota > Metazoa > Chordata > Ceratodontiformes > Ceratodontidae > Neoceratodus > Neoceratodus forsteri. The sequence continues at coordinate 189,397,779 of CM057456.1, forward strand.
GGAGGGATTCAGGTTTCTACGGGGGAGAAGGCCTACATCCATCTGGAGGGGGGAACTGAGGTCCTTAGTGAAAGGTTTAAATGTTTCATTGGTAAACATTTAAATTAGCAAAGGGTGGTGGTGGAAGCAAGCAGGGAGAAACAACTGTCCCCCAGCCAAGGTTATGGTAGACAGACATAAGGATACTAGGGCCAAGGAATCCACAAAAGGAATCACAAATGGAGGCAAATACAGGGAAGGCACAGAAGGAAAGCTTAGGGATAAGGGGGTGTTTGCACAGGCAGAAACACCAAAACATGGAATATCATATGTACAAATGCCCATAGCATGAGAAACAAGATCCCAGACCTAGCAGCCTTGATGGTAGAGGAAGACCTAGACATTGTCATGGTCACTGAGACATGGTACACAGGTAAACATGAATGTTATGTTAACATACCAGAGTACCCAATCTTTAGGGGAGACAGAAAGGGCAAAAAGGGGGGAGGGGTGGCTATGTACATCAGGGAAGGGATCAAAGCAACTGAGGTAGGAGGAAGACAGGAAAGGGAAGAGACACTATGGATCACTTTAAAGATGGGAAATGGCACCACCATCAACACTGGGGTTGTCTAAAGACCTCCAGCACAGAGGGAGAAAATGGATAGGGTATTAGTGGGTACTATCCACAAAATGGCAGAGAAAGGGGAAGTGTTACTGTTAGGGGACCTAAACATGCCAAATGTTAACTGGAACACCTATGCAGCAGCTACTACCAGGAGTAGAGACATTGTGGATGCCGTGCAGGGGGCATGCCTTAGGCAGCTAGTGGAGGAGCCCACACAGGAGGGAACAATATTAGACCTGGTTCTCACCAATAGTGACAGCTTAACAGATCTGTCAGAGGGCAGCCATCTAGGGTCCAGCGATCATCTTACAGTGTGGTTTAAGGTGGAGACAGTAGTAGAGTAAAGCCACACAAAAGTAAGGGTCCTGGATTTCAGAAGGGCAGACTTTGCTAAAATGAGGGAACATCTCAAGAATACCCTAGCAGAGGTGGAGGGAGGTGGGGATAGCAGAAGAGTGGGAGACACTTAAAGGAGCCATAGCAGAGAGGTAACAAGCCTCTGTGTAAAGCAAGTCAACAAAGCAAAAAGAAGGAAAAAAACACTAACGGTTTTCTAAAGCGGTGGCAGGAAAGGTTAAAGATAAGAAACAAGCATTCAGAAAGTACAAAGAAACACGGAGGGAGAAAGACAGGGAACTGTATCAGGCAAAGCAAAAGGAAGAGGGGAAAGCCATCAGGAGCACAAAAGCACAAACTGAAGAATGAATAGCAGAATCAGTGAAAGAAGGAGAGGAAATCTTCTTCAGGTATATTAGGGAGAGGAAAAAGACAAATGGAAGTATTGTGAAGCTGAATAAATAGTGGGGGGGGAATGTGCAGAAGGGGGCATAGAAAAAGCAGAACTAGAATGAATACTTCTGCTCAGTATTTACAAAGGAAGGGGAAGGAATGAGGCAGTATAGAGCGCAGTGGTCTAAGGCTCTGAGCTGCAAATCTGGTGACATCCAGCAGACCAGACCTGGGTCTGAATCCCACAACTTCCACTTGCATACTGTGTGACCCTGAGCAAGTCACTTAACCTCCTTGTGCTCCCAGGTCGCTCCTGTAAAAAAGCTTTCAGCTTAGTGTGCTATACCTGGTTAAACAACTAAATAAAAAAAAAAGGAGATGGAGCAAAATTAGATGGTAGGGACACACATGGAGGAGAGGTGGACACCATTCCATTCACAGAAGACAGAGTCCAAAAAGAACTCTTGAAACTAAAAGCAGACAAGGCAATGGGTCCAGATGGGATACATCCCAGAATACTTAAAGAGCTCAGGGAGGAAATGGGGCACCATTGACAGCCCTTTTCAACAAATCAGTGGAGGAAGGAGTGGTGCCAGAGGACTGGAGGAGGGCAAATGTGGTACCACTGAACAAAAGTGGGAGCAAAGCGGATGCTGGGAATTACAGGCTGGTCAGTTTGACCTTGGTGGTGGGAAAAATAATGGAATCGCTGCTAATAGAGAGGATTGTAGCCTATCCTGAGGCCAGTGGGGCACAAGACCCAAGGCAGCATGGATTCAAAGATGGTAGATCTTGTCAGACAAATCTGATAGATTTCTTTGACTATGTAGCCAGGGTGGTTGACTGGGGGTGGGGTGGGGGTCTGTGGACATGGCCTACCTAGATTTTGCAAGGCAATTGACACTGTCACACACAGGAGGCTATTAAACAAGTTGGGCAGTCTTGAAGTGTGCCCCAAGTTAGTAAACTGGGTCAGGAATTGGCTGAGCAGCAGGACACAGAGGGTGGTTGTCAATGGAGTTCAATCCTGGAACAGGAAGGTGACCTGCAGGATTCCACAGGGCTCAGTGCTGGGGCCAGTCCTCTTCATTATCTTTATTAGTAACATTGCAGAGGGTCTGGAGGGGAAGGTAAGCCTCTTTTTGCAGATGACATCAAGATCTGCAATAGAGCGGACACTCCAGACAGGGTGGAAAAAATGAGAAGAGACCTACTGTAGGCAAGATGGAGGAGTAGTCAAGAGTGTAGCTGCTTAAATTTAATGCAAAAAAGCGCAAAGTCATGCACTTGGGACACAAGAATCCTGGAGATGACTACAAGATGTGCGGGGGGGGGGGGATACTAACAACAAAACTTGAAAGAGACCTGGGGGTAATTATAACGGATGACCTGAAAATAACAAAGCTGCGTGAGAAGGCAATGGGAAGAGCCGGAGGGATGCTGGGATGCATAGGGAGAGGCATCACTGTAGAAAACAGGATGTGGTGATGCCACTGTACAGACAATTGGTAAGGCCATATCTACAGCATTGTGTTCAGTTCCGGAGACCACATCTCTGGAAGGACATAGACTGAATGGAAGCAGTGCAGAGAAGGGCAACAAAAATGGTGAAAGGAATGCACCAGAAAACATATGAGGAAAGATTGAAAGACCTCAGTGTGTATACCCTGGAGGAAAGGAGGGAGAGGGGGGATATGATAGAGACATTTGAATACCTCAAGGGGATAAATAAGGTACAATAGGGGACCATCTTTTAGAAAAATAGAATTGCAAGAACAAGAGGTCACAGCATGAGGCTGGGGATGGGAGAGACTCAGGGTTAACTTGAGGAAGTATTTTTTCACTGAAAGGGTGGTGGATGCATGGAACAGGCTCCCTACAGAGGTCGTAGGTGCAAAAACTATAGGTGAATTCAAGAAAGCATGGGATACACAGAGGGCAACCACAGTGGTAGGAAAGAGCAGGTAAGCTGCAGATAATTTAGGATCATGAACTTATGTAGTTAGGGAAACATCTAGCTCCTATTACCATTTCACTGCCCTGACCCAAACTGATACTTGTTTCCCTAAGCCTAAAATCTAACAGAAAAAAATATATTGCTAGTGCAACAGACACCAGCAGAACTTATACTTCCAAGAGAGGTAGGTAACCTGCGCACAGTGGGAGCGGACAACTGTAAAGGCATCCAGCCCAAACTTTAAACACAAGTCCAAACAAACAGTGCTGCCAATGCAGTGAAAAAGTCCACCAAGAAACTTAAATCAAGCAAACATGTGCTTTATATATTCACCGGGTGACAAGGCTTGTTAATTGGTGAATATTTAAAGCATGTTTTTGCTTGATTTAAGTTTCCTGGTGGATTTTTTCACTGCATTGGAAGTGTTGTTTGTTTGGACTTGTGATCAACAGAACTTACTTTAATAATTTAACTAAAACGTTACTTTAAAATGCTTTATACTGAAAAGTGTAGTGTATGCTTTTCAGCATGGTCACTGGATTTTTATTTTTATTTATTTTATAAAGATCTCCGAATTACAATCCTTTGAATATGAAGACTCCTTTGCAAAGGCTCCACATCAGACATCACGAGAATTACATATAACAACCAGTGAGTCAGTACAGATTTCAGTTAAAAATACAGAGTTCAGTACAAATATCATACAGAGAGCAGTTTAAGCATATAGAGTGAGAACAACAGTTATATACATTTTACAGTACAAGTGTCAACAGTGGGTAGAGACAGTCCAACGTGAATTTTGTCAGGACAATGAGATGGGGTGCTGGTGACCAGAGGGGGTGGGGATTTGGATTAGGAGCAGTCACAGCAAGCTGCGACTAGGAGGTGCTCATCAAGGCTCATCTTGAATTGACCCAGTTTAGACTGGGAGGAGATCTCAACAGGCAGAGCATCATCCACTATGGCACCCTGTACATGAATGCTCTTTGCCCTAGTGAAGTCCGACAGTAGGGTACTTGGAAGGGAGATTTAGTGGTGCTTCTGGTGATCCTAGAGGTGAGGGGGTGGGGATGTGGAGGAGGGAAAGGGGATAGAGCCCTAAGGTAATCGTCTTGGCAAAGAGGCAGGTCTGATATTTAAGCTGCCCCTCAAAATTTAGCCAGTTCATCTGAGAGTAGAGGTCACATGTATGTGTGAGCCTGCCACATCCAGCTACAAACCGGCAGGAATTGTTAAGAGCGACCTTTATCCTACCTAATGCACTGTGAGAGGCTGATCCATATATAATAATGCTATAGTCTACTAAGGAAAGGACAGAAGATGTGACAGCTAGGCAGAGGGCAACAGTAGGCAAGCAAGACCTATGCCTATAAAGAAGGCCAATCCTCCTGTTTACCGCAGTGCAGACTAGGTTAATGTGTTCACTGTAGGAAAGGGAGGGGTCAAGAGTGATGCCAAGGTATTTGAAATTGTGTACTTGTTCCAGCGGTGTGAGTTGATAATTAAGTATGTTCAGAGGGGCGCCTTTGTGCTTATTTTGAGATAGAGCTAACGACATTACTTTGTTTTTTTATAGTTCAGTATAAGTCTATGTCTGGAGAACCATAGTTCTGATTCAGCAAAAAAAACTCTGTAGGTCATTTTGCAGGAGGGTAGGATCAGGGTGGCTACAGAAGATTACAGTGTAATTGACATATAAAAGTCACTTCCCAGAGCAGGCAGAGGGGAGGGTGTAGATAAATAAACTGAAAAGGAGTGGACCAAGGATTGAACCCTGAGGTACTCATGACCTGACCAGAAGACTAGAGGAGAGGATATTGTTAATTTCAGCTTGTTGAGATCTTCCATGTAAGTAGTTGGCGACCCATGAGGTGGCTTCTTGGGACAGGCCCACAGAAGAGAGGGCATCCACAAGAAGGGCATAGTTGACTGTGCCAAATGCCTTAGTCAGGTCTATGTAAACAGACCTGACAAAGTGATCATGGTCAAGGGCTTTCTGAATAAAATTGGTATATTCCTTGAGTGCAGTGGAAGTGCTCTGGCCCTTCTGGAAACCGTGTTGCTGGGGACATTGCATATTATAGTTCGCCAGGTATTCGTTGAGCTGGTCAGAGACAATTGTTTCAAGGGCTTTGGAGATGGGAGGTAGGATAGAAATAGGGTGATGATTGCCAGGGGCAGTTCTATCGCCACTCTTTAGAATGGGGGAGACAACAGCCGATTTCCACTGGGTGGGGAATTGGCTGAGACACAGGGAAAGATTAAGAATTTTGGTAAGGGGGGACAAGAAAGCATCAAGGACAGGATGCAAGAGTTTTAGATCCAAAGAGTTTCTGCTAAATCTGGACTTCCCAAGGACCCTAGATAGATAGATAGATATGATTTTGCTTCACGCTGAGTTACTATCCTAAATCGAAAGGGGGGGGATGTTTGTGGGGGACGGTGCAGTAGGGTTGGTGCTGTTGTCAAAGAAATCGGGGGGGAACTGTGATAAGATCAGAGAAGGCTATATTGAAGGTGTTGGCAATGAGTAAGGGGTCCTGGGTGAGTGCACCATTAACATTAAGCAGAGTGGGGGATGAGATTTTTCCATTAAGATCCTTCATATTGTCCCAGAACTTCAGACCCATACCCTAAGAGGAGGCAAAATTGGTATGGAAGTGTGCAGCCTTGGCATGGTGAATTTCCCTAGTACAGAGATTTCTGGCTGCTCTTTATTGTTGCCTGTCAGACGGGAGTCCAGTTGCCAAAGCTTTGTGCCAGAGATTATCACAGGTGGATATAAGGTCCAGAAGTGCCTGGGTGATCCAAGGCATATCCAGATATTTTATTACTCTCTTTATGTAGGGGAAGAAGATGTCACAGGCAGAGCTGAAGGAGGCAATAAAGAAGGCCAGGGCATTATCAACATTTGTGACTGCATCAATTGGGGTCCAGTCCCAGTTCAGGAGGTAGTCTTTGAACTACTGTAGAAAGCCTTTTTTGAGGGAACATTGATATGAGGTCTTTGGTGGTGGTTTTCTTATGGAAGAAATTTTCTTATTGGACCATTTGCAGAGGATGGGGGAGTGGTTACTTGGGGAGTCAGGAAGGACACCAACCTCAGTGATTCTCTCAGGGAAGTTAGTGAGGATGAGGTCTAACAGAGTGCTATTTCCTGTGTCATAATTAATTCTGGTGGGGATTTGGATGACTTGTGCCAGATTAATGGCTGCAGCAGCATCCCTATTGTGAGCATCAGAGAGGGCCAACCAAATGATGTTAAAGTCTCCTAAGGCAATTACCTCAGCCTTTTTTGGCACTTGGAAGATGTAGTCAGGGATGGTGTGGAAAGCAAGCATTTGGTTACATGTTTGGATATATATGGACATTACTAGCAGTGTTTTCAAATCAAATCAAACTTTATTTTCTGTAGCGCTGTTCAGAAACCAAGGCGCTGTACATAAAAGCCAAATACAGATAAAACATTAAAACAAGACACTAAAATACATTAATCATTAGGGAAGGCTAAATTAAATAAATATGTTTTTAACTCATTCTTAAATCTGTCAATGGTCTGGCATTCTCTTAGCTGACGAGGTAGAGAATTCCACAGGGTTGGAGCCAAAAAAGCAAAAGCACAGGCACCTGATGTTTCTAAATGTACCCTGGGAATCTCTAGCAATTCCTCATCGGTGGATCAGAGAGGATGGGAGGGGCAGTAGGGTATCAAGAGGTCTTGCAGGTAACCGGGTCCCTGATCATGTAGGGCTTTGAAGGTTAGTAAACCAACCTTAAAGGTGATCAGCCACTGAATAGGCAGCCAATGCAGTTCACAGAGTACAGGAGTACTATGACTAGACCTAGAAGTCCCAGTCAAAAGCCTGGCTGCTGCATTCTGCACTAGCTGCAAGCAATGGATATCAACCCCTGGAAGCCCTAGGTAGAGAGAGAATTGCAGTAATCAAGGTGGGTAATGATGAAGGCGTGGACCAATGTTTGAAGATCATCCGAAGGAACCAAGTGTTTCACCCAGGTGATATTTCTCAGATGATAGAAAGAGGATTTGACAACAGCCAACACCTGAGACTGTAGTGTCAGGCCATCGTCAAAAATAACACCGAGGTTACGCACTTGGTCTGAAGCAGCGAGCTGTATGCCATCAAGCAAAACACCTGATGCCTGACCAGCTCGCATACTCACCCCTGGATGACCAGGGTCCACAACCAGCACTTCAGTCTTATCCGGATTCAGTCTCAGCCAACTAGTACTCATCCAGGTTCTGATCTCAGTAAGGTTGTTGTTTAGTACGGAGAGTGCAACATCCTGTCCGGGCAGAAAAGACATATACAGTTAAGTATCATCTGCATAGCAGTGAAAACTCAAACTGTATCGCCTGATGATATCTCCCAATGGTAGCACATACACTGTAAACAGCATGGGGGCCAAAATGGAGACCTGTGGCACCCCGAAGGACAGGGAATAAGTGCCAGAGGAGTAAATTCTGGTGGTAACTCTCTGAAGCCTGTCTGCAAGGAAAGAGTGGAACCATTTGAGGACTGTACCAGGCAGACCACAAAGCAGCTGCAGGCACTCCAACAGCACACCATGGTCTACAGTGTCAAATGCTGTGGAGAGATCAAGAAGGACCAGAATGGTACACGCCTTTTGATCTCTAGCAATCAGGAGGTCATTCAATACTCGGACCAGTGCAGTCTCTGTGCTATGCTTCTTCCTAAATCCAGAGTGGAGAGTATCATAGACCTTGTGAGTTGTAAGATGATCATCCAGTTGCATCACAACCACCTTTTCAATAACCTTACCAGCAAATGGCAGGTTAGTGATAGGTCGGTAGTTGGCTGGGCAGTCCTGATCCAAGGAGAATTTCTTAAGGAGTGGTCGAATGACCACCTCCTTTAGGGGTTCTGGAAAGACCCCAATCTCCAAGGACCTCCAGACAATTTCAGCAATGATCGGGCAGATAGTATCAACACATCCCAATAAGAGGGGTGTCGGGCCCAGATCCAGACTACAACTGGTTGGGCGCATTGTCTGGATGATCATCACAACATCCGTGAATTCTGGCTGGCTGAAATCTGACCAGAGAGACCGAGTGCACACCACATCCTGCCGATCACCACAGCTCCTCATAGGAGAGACTATGCCAATGCTAGACCTGATGCTGGCAACCTTATCTGCAAAGAATCGAGCAAAATCCTCGCATTTCAGCTGAGAAAAAGCTTCTCTGGGCTGAAGACAGATTGGATTGCACAATCTGTCGACGGTCCGGAAAAGCTGAGCTGGTCAATTCTGTGCAGTAGAAATCTCCCTGGACAGGAATTCTGCCTTCTTACAGGTGATTTCTAGCTCATAGCCATCATAATGTGCCATCAGCTTAAGCCTGTCAGCATCAAGGCCAGACTTTTGCCAAGTTTTCTCCATCCTTTGACCCACTCGCCTCAGCTTCTTCAAGGAATCATCAAACCAAGGGTTCCTTGTGCGAAGGGTGAGGGGTCAAACATGAACAGGAGCAATCTTTTCCAGAGCATCTCCCACAACCTTATTATAGGCTAATATGAGATTGTCTGGACTCATGCATTCATCCGACAAACCCAATAGGTCCAGAGCCGCCGATAGGTCATTAGGGGTAACTCTCCTCAAAGGGCAGTACTGGACCATCTCCATAGGGGCAGACCTATTAGGGGGGAACCTGAAGCTGAACCTTATGGTGTGATGGTCAGACCAGCTGACTCGTTCCACCCCAGATCAGCTATCTCCATACCCAAAAGAAAGATCAGATCCAACGAGTGACCCCCTACATGGGTTGAGGAGGTAACTAACTAACTGTGTAAAGCCCAGCATTATCATAAGCTGGAGGAGATTTTGACCAAAATTTGAGAGTTCATCATCGACCCAGGCATTGAAGTCCCCTAGAATTATCCATCTGGGGGACTTCAACACCATGTTGACGATGAAATCTGCTATCTCCTGCAGGAATACTCCACCATCACCTGGTGGACAGTAAATAGGAGTATCCCACAGTCTACACCCTCACCCAATATATACTCGAAGGATCTGGTACTTCTTGATGGCACATCGATAAGGCCCAGCTCAGATTTAAATATAATGGCCACACCCCCCCCCGATCTGACCTTGGGCGGTGTATCACCGAGAACCCGGCCAGAACTGCAGAAGCCAATACAGGGCCTGCATTTTCATCCAGCCAGGTCTCGGTTATGCAAGCCAGATTGGTGGTTGCAACAAGATCAGCTATAATAGCTGTCTTGTTCTTAATAGATCTGGCATTGCGAAACACTACCCAAGTAGGATAAGTTGTCGGGGAAGACCTCGGCACCTGCCCGCAAACATCAGAGCCCTTGGGTACGGAGACAAGACAGGGAGGACCTCTATCTTGACTCCATTTTGGCCCAGGACGCCTCTTGAACCCCATGACCCTATCCGCCCACCCTTCCCTCCCCACCATGCCCAGTTCTCCCTTTTTAGATGCCTTCTGGTATCCCCAAAGCATGGCACCAAAAATAGGTGTCAGATGTTAACGAACCGAGACACACCAGAGACCACCCCCTCCCTGAGGAGACCAGAGGTTGCAAGGGCCTGCCCTGAAGCCCTCCCTGCCATAGAACCCCAGACCGAGACACCAGGTAATTCTAAGCTTAGTCAGGCTGCTGCCTGCTCTTGGCCATCTGGCCTTTTCTAAAGCAGACCAAGCTCCCTGCTCAGCACATGAATCCCGGCCAGAGTAGCACCTCGGGTTGCTGCCCACTGCCCAGGCTCAAACGGAGCATAACTGTTACTTTTGTGCCTGATTTTGAAAGTTTTAAAATGAACCAGCTAAAACTATTTGTATTTGCCTGTAACTGTATTTAAAAGCTTAGAGTCACTGCAAGCCCAGGACCTGTGTTCTATCTGAAATCCCCCCACCCTTCGCTGGTATTACTTAAATAGCCTCTGCCCTCGCGATATTTTGCTGCTGTCGGGATCCATTAGCTCCTTATATTTTTTTGCCACTAGAGGGAGCCTGATTAAGTTCTAGCAATTTGCTCCCAATACCTGACTTGTCACATTTTACTGCCCTCTAGTAGCTGTTTTCACTTGGTGATTTATATTAAAGGAGCCCTCTGCTGTCTCTTTCCTCTCTACCTCACTCCTTTCTCTAGTCAAAAATGTCCCCTTCTCCCCTCCTAGCGCTCCTCATAGGAATACTTTGCCTTCCTATCCTCTTTGAGCTTTACTGCTTGAACACATCAACAGCTTCTGCCAATACTTATACTCAGTTTGACTTCTACTACTCCAACATGCTTTTACTGCCACTCCACTACCTCTACCCCCTCTGCTCTCATCAGCAAGCGTATTAGTCCAATAGTCAGATACCTTCACCTTCATCTGAAGCCACCACCCTGCATGTCTATCAGGGCATACCTCATCACCCCGCTATGGTTACTAACCCTATCTCTTATACTATCCGGCGACATTGAGATCAACCCTGGTCCATCTCTGCGTCCTGTCATAACCTTTCCCCCCTCAGGCCACCACTCTCCCTAAAACTGATGGACTAACTTTCGCCCACCTGAATGCTAGGAGCCTTATGGCCAACCTCCCTGACCTCCAGGCTTGGATCTATACTAACGTCCCGGACATCCTCGCCATCACAGAAACCTGGCTTAAGCCCACAGTGCCTGACTCTCAGTGCCACTTTCCTAGATACAGCATGCTTCGTATCGACCGTCCTGGCACTAAAAGGGGAGGTGGCCTTGCCCTCTACTTCAAAACTTGCCTAAACATTACCCTTCTGCAGGACCCCCTCCTACCAAACTGTGAAATCCTGCACTCCCTACTGCTTCTTGGAGGTGTAAAGAAACTGCATATTTTTTGTACTTATATCCCCAAAAATGCTACAAGGCATCACTGAACTCCTAGGGTTTCTGCCTACAGTTACAGGCAAGAATGACATTATCTGCCTTAGTGATTTTAACCTTGACTGGTCCAAGAAAAACTCAGCTAACCTATCCTCCTTAGCTAGCAAGGCAAATCTCTCTCAGCTCATACATGAACCCACAAGGGTCTCACGTGGGGGCAACTGTGCCACCCTCCTTGACTGGATACTTACTAACAGGATGGAATATGTTGCCTCAGCCGGTGTGCTACCTGACACAATTAGTGACCACTATCCCATCTACTGTGTCTGGAACACTGTCATTCCTCCCCTCCCTGCTAAAACTGTAACCTTTCCTAATCTCTCCCGCCTAAGTCATGAGGACTTCTTAACTGACCTTAACCAGGTTGACTGGTCCCCTCTCTACCAAACAGAGGACATTAACATAGCCACAGAATATTTCAACTCCATCCTCCTCTCTCTTCAAAACCTTCACATCCCGGTCACCACACGTAGGATGGCAGGGAAAGTAACCAAGTGGCTAACACGCCCCCTGCTTCAACTTCTCAAATCTAGGGACAAACTTTGGTCCAGGTGGAAGATCTCCCACCTCCGTGCAGACTTTGAAGACTATCGTGCATTCACGTAACAACTGCAAAAGACAAATTCGTATTGCAAAAGCACCTACTATAGGAACCTACTAATAACATCCTCTACAAATCCGCGCGAGTACTGGTCCAAAATTAAGGACATTCTCAGCAGCGACAAGCAACAGAATCCAGCTGACGCGAACATTCAAGGTGTTCACTGCACCAACCATGACACCATTGCCGCGCCTTCAATGCCCTTTTCTTCTCCACCATTATTTCTCCTAGCTAGCCCCAACCTGACTGTCCCTCTTCTCCTCCCTCGCCACTCCACCCCTCCCCTTCGTTCTGGCTCCAACCACATGCCTTGAAGTTAGCAAGCTACTTAACTCCTTCTGGCACGTGGGGGTCCAAGGGCCTGAGGCATCCATCCTTGCATACTTAAGCAGTATGACCTTGGCCTGACAGACCTATCACCTGGCTTTTTTAACCTTTCGATTCATTACATCTACTGTCCCATCCACCTGGAAAACTGCCAGAACCATCCCTATACACAAAAAGGGCGATGTCAAACTCATGTCCAACTACCGCCCTATATCTCTTCTGCCCACTCTCAGTAAGCTGCTTGAAAAAATAGTCCACCGCCAGCTTACTGCTCACCTTGACATGTTTAATCTTCAAACCCCGTGCCAACATGGTTTCTGGCCTGGTCACAGTACCACCTCTGCACTTACACAACTTACAAATGACATCAGAAATAATCTGGACCATGGTCTACTCACTGGGGCCTTCTTTATCGACTTGTCTAAAGCCTTCGACATGGTACACCATACTCTCATGCTAAAGAAACTCCAATCCATTGGAGCATCTGACCAGGCCCTCTCCTGGTTCCATAGCTATCTTGACAATCGGACTCAGGCAGTAGCATTTCACAAGGCCCTTTCCTGCCCCCTAAACATCTCCCGTGGAGTTCCCCAGGGATCCACTTTTGGACCTCTACTCTTCTCCCTCTTCCTAAATGATATTCCCACCATGTCCGACATAGCTGCACTCTTATATGCATGATGACCTTGTTCTCTACTCTGGGTCAAAATCGATTGCTGCCATCAACTCCACTCTCACTAATGACTTCCAATTCCTGCAGACCTGGCTCTCTAGCAACCACCAAGTCCTGAACCTAGAAAAAACCTGTGCTATGCTTTTCGGATCCTCTAAGAAACTGTCTGCCCCTGCAAACAGGCTCCAGATTCAATGCCTTGATGGCTCCCTTATCTTAAACACTGAGTCCTTCAAGTACCTTGGGGTCACTTTGGATCCCACACTTGACCTGTCTCAACATGTCAATATGGTGTGCCATGCCGTCAATGCTAAAATTGGCGGCACTTATCGCGTGTGCCACTCCCTCACTCCTTCCGCTAGACTTTCTGTTGTGAGAGATATTCTCTTACCCCAGTTCCAATATGCTCTGCCTCTCCTCTTTGCTGAAAACTCTGCTACCCGGTTACCAAAAGCTAATAAATAAATAAATGGGAGACAGTTTTGATAGAATTCCCAAAAACTAATTTAATTGTTAGAACCTAGGCTCCATTGCCAGGGGGGAAGGATAGGAGAACGTACCCTTGGATGGAGTCCCAAAGGTAGATGGCACACCCACCTCCCCTTTTCCCAGCCTATCAATTCTGAAGATTGTGTGACTGTTTAATGCCACAGTTGTGTCAGGGGCATCAGGAGTAAGCCACATTTCAATGACTGCAAGGACATTGCGTTTGCAGTTTGTGGCCCAGCCGTGAAGAAGAACATGTTTCTTTAGTAGGTTGCATATGTTCAAGGAGGCTATAAAGAGTCCACCCGCATGACAATTAGATGGGGTGGGCAGTGAGAGTGGCCCTGGGTTGGGGTGCACATTGCCAGAGAGGAGAAGTAGTAATAAGGCAAGTCTATAAAGGCCACGTTGAAGCGATTTAGGTTTGATGTACAGTTTGCTCAGAGGGGGCTTGGAGACAATGGATGGGATGGGGAGGGAGATAACACGTGGCAGAATGAGATAGGAGAGTAGGAAACAGTGGCTACTGGTTCTGATGCAGACACCAAAGGTGATGTGGTGAGTGTGAGCAGTTTGGCAAGTTTGTACCACTCAGGAGTACCAGTGGGTCTGTAACTAGGGGTGGGGCAGTGGGCAGTGGAGGTTTGGTGGAGGGGGTGAGACAAGTAGAAGGAGGACAGGAGGTATGGTCAGAAACATGGCCCCCATGGCAACCAATGGGGGGAAGAATAACTAATGGGGACAGTAAAGTGAAGGTAGTTAATGGCACAGATAGATCTACAAAGGTAGGCCTGAGGCTATGGTACAACAGTTTGGTCACCACCTCTTTTGTAGAAGGTTATGGGTTCAAGTCCCTGGGCAGGTAGAAGGGACAGGTGGGAGGAACAGAACAAAGATCAGGAGTGGGGCCATGAAAACATAGATGGACAGATGGTTTAGGAGGTGGGGTAGACAGGTAGAAAAGAGAGAAAAATGGTATATTATACTGACCCTAATGGTCAGAAAATATAAGCAGCAAATGGGAAAATTGTGAATTAGCATATGTAACCAAGGTCACATGACCAGACACACCTATAAAAGTAGGGATGGCCTTGGGTGGAAGGGTGGCTGCGGTGGGTGGGGCAGTCAATGCACAGCATCAACAGGCTAACACCCCTCACAGGAGCCCAGCATCGAGGACCGAAATGCTCCCAGAAGACCTCGGTACCTGTTCAAATGGTGCCCGCTGCAGCTCCATCAGCTAATGGAGCAGGATGGAGTGGGTTCATTTGGAGGATCCTAGAGGGAACAAAGGAAAATGAATGAGCAGTGGGAACTAAACAATGGAATGGGACACGAGTGTACTGCACATGCACAGCCACAGGAACCTACATTCAGGTAACTCTGAATTCAATGCAAAATAAATTCATGGCAAGCTCAGCACTAATTTGGTAACTCCGAATTAAATACAAATTAAATTTATGGCAAGCTCAGCACTGCAGTTCACACTGCCTTAAGGTAACAGACAAGCACCTAACAAAAGTACAGGCAGATGTTCCCCAAGCTAAACTAAATAAAATAAATAAGCTAGGCAGACAAAACCTATCTGTACAATTTGCCAGATTATTAAAGTAACTTAAAGTGTATAGTGCAGCCCAATCATAAATGGCAGGGTAGAGACACAAATAATTTTACACTCTTCACAGAAGGCCAGCACAGTGGACCAAAATGCTCTCAGATCTCCATACCTGTTCATATGGCTCCCACTGCATCTCCATCAGCTAATGGAGTGAGGTGGGGTGGGTTCATTTGGATTCTTGCCAAATTGAATAAAACTATACAAAAATGCAGTTGTAGTGCAACAGGGGATTTCAGTCAACTTAATGTTGAGCTACAGATGGATGGCAGCCCAGCCTGGTGGTGATCTTGCTCCTCCCTCTCCATCCTTTCAGTCATTGTACCTGTGAAAGTACAAGCCACCAGTGCTGGCTTTAGGATTGTGGGGATCCCAGCAGGGTTAATGAAGTCACGGGCCCCTCCTACTTGACCTACCTACTTCTGTTAGACTGTAGCCTATATGCACAACACTTTATTTTATTTTCAGCACAACCTGCAGTATATTTTTATTTTTAGGGGAGACAGTAGTTTCAGTCCTTGGATCTGTTCATCCCATCTCATCTGTTTCTACCCATCTGCCTCTTACTGGCTTGATCTTAAATTGGTGAGACATTTCAGGACATTGTGATGCCACCTCAAAAGGAGATACACAGCCTATTTTCACTGTTTTAAGACAATAATAAAATAAAATAAAAAAATTAATAAGGTAAACTGCTCTAGTTGGAGGGGGCACCCATGAGCAGGGGACCCCCACCCCAGTGACTCCAGGGTTTTCTAGTGCCTAAAACCGGCTATGCAAGCCACTGATAAGTGCAAAAGTGCAACGTTTAAACCATCACTCTTGTTTCTGTCAAGATCTTGCTTGCTAAATGGAAGCAGGTTCTCAAGAAAAGAGCAACTTCCTTCAAAAAAGCTAATGGAAACTCATTGCACAGTATGCCAGATTGTTGAGCTCTGTGCGGCAGTACATAAACACAAAAAAAGCAATGGAGGCATGTTTTAGATGGAATCTTAAAAGACATATTTTTTTTCTCCAAATAGTTAAAGCAGTTTTTCTGACTGCTTTTAAGTTAACTGTGTGAGCATTAGATAATGTGAGGTCTTACTCAGGGACAAAGTAATCTCCAAGAGCATCAGACATTTTATTAAATAAATTGTGAGTAGTTGTGCTCACTACTTTTTTTTCACACACCCTCAGTGTGTGATGTCTAGTTAAACCCTTCAAGCTTCACTCTCTGGGTTTTAGAATCATCACACATCTTGGGTGCATGAAACAAACTCATAATGTACAACTCCATGCACAATTATTATATATTTGTGCCTTTCAGAAAATCTCAAGATGTTTTACATAAGCATAAGAAAACAAATACAATATAAAAATAAATATTATGGATAAATAAGTAGTGACATTAACAATATATACTGGAATAAAGTAACAACATCAAAATACTGAACTGAGATTTATTTTTCCAACAGCAACCAGACAAGACAACAGTTTCCAATATTATCGCTGAGCTTCATATTTACAGTCTGAGGGGCAAGTGACAAAACAGACAATAAGGTAAACATTAATGCTCAGACGTTATATGGAGCTGAGTTATGGGGATGGGAACATTTAATTCCAGTTGAAGGAGTGCAAAATAAGTTTCTTAAGAATATCTTGTCTGTATACACTCCAACTCCCTCAGCATTTATTAGACACATGACAGAATTGCTAAAAATTGAAACGATGGCAAGAGGAAGGTAGAACTGGGGGAGGAAGGGGAGAGGGAGGTGAGGTGCCTGCCTGGCGCCATGGCTTGGAGGGACAGGGAGCGAATCCTCAGGATTGCCGGAGTAGCTGCACAGGGGAAGGAGCTAGATGTCATTGTCCACCTAGGGACAAATGACCTGGCTAAGAGAGGGATTAGAGAAGTGCAGGAAGAGTTTATGGAATTGGAAGGGCCTTAGTCAAGTAGCACGCCGCGGTAACCTTCTCGGAGGTGCTGCCCATCTATGGCATAGGAGAGGCTAGAGGTGTTCCGCACTGGGATTCAATCAATGGTTGAAAACTGGTGTGGAGCTCAGGGATTTGGCTTCATTGGGGACTGGGGGTCCACCTGGAGTGATGCAAGCCTATATTGGCATGATGGGCTGCATCTGTCTGGGAGGGGAACCAGGATCCTAGGTGACAGGTTTAAATGCTTCATTGGCAAGCTTTTAAACTAGCCAAGGGGGGAAGCACTGGAAAAGAGCAGGGAAATCCTAGCCCCCCCCCAAAAATCATGGTAGTAACTGCGGCAAACACCAAAATAGAGGTGTCGATAGGGAGAAGGGCAGGAGTAAATGGAGAAAGTGACAAAGGCAAGAAGGACAGGGATGGGGCAAAAGGGAGTAAGGCCATCAGGAAGTGGAGGGTAATGAGTACCAATGCCCATAGTCTGGGCAACAAGCTCCCTGAGCTGGTGGCCTTGATGGAAGAGGGATGCCTGGATATCGTAGCAGTCACAGAAACATGGTACACAGAGAAACATGACTGGGATGTTAACATACCAGGCTACATAACCTACAGGAGAGACAGGCAGGGGAGAAGAGGGGGAGGAGTAGCTCTCTATGTAAAGGAAGGGATAAAAGCAACTGAACAAAAGAGTAAACAGGGAGGAGAGGAGGCACTGTGGGTCACCTTGGAGACTGGAAAGGGCACCACAATCCGCACAGGGGTTGTGTACAGACCCCCATGTCAGGGGGAAGGAATGGACAAGGATATGATAGAAGGCATTCTTAGAATGGCAGAGAAAGGGGAGATACTGTTGATGGGAGACCTGAATATGCCAGATGTTAACTGGAGCACATTTGCTGCAGTCACACCCAAGATCAGGGCCATTCTTGATGCCCTACAGGTGGCAGGCATTAGACAGCTAGTTTCAGAACCCACTCATGAGGGAGCAATCTTAGACCTCATACTCTCAAATGGGGCAGTGAGAGGATCTCTGATCTAGAAGTGGGTTGCCATCTGGGGACAAGTGACCATCAAACAGTGTGGTTCACATTAAACTCAGCTACAAGGATCAAGCCATACAAAGTGAGGTACTGGACTTCAGGAGGGCTGACTTTGGCAAGATGGGAGAGTGCCTCAGAAAGCACTAGCAAACAGGCTAGAAGGAGGTGTGGAGCAACAATGGGGAATTATCAAAACTGCCATCACAGAGGCAACAAGCCTTTGTGTGAAGCAAATAAACAAATCAAAATGAAAGAAAAAGCCACTATGGTTCTCAAAAGAGGTGGCTGTGAAAGTCAGGAAAAAGATAGCATTCCGGAAGTATAAGGAAACACAGAAGGAGCAGGACAGAGAGCTGTACCAGTTAAGGCAGAAGGAAGCAGGGAGGGAAGTCAGAATAACAAAGGCCCAAACTGAGGAAAAGATCGCCAACTCAGTTAAGAAGGGGGATAAAACCTTTTATAGGTACATCAGCAAGCATAGAAAGACAAAGGGAGTGATAGTGAGGCTGAATAGAATGAACAGTGGGTGGGCAGAGGGGGACAGCAAAAAGCAGGGATACTGAACAAATATTTCTGCTCAGTATTCACAAAAGAGGAGGGGGAAGTGCCTAATCCAATTAACAGAAGCACTCTTGATAGGGGGGTCGATCCCAGTCCTTTCACAGAAGAAAGGGTTCTGCAAGAACTCCTAAAACTGAAGGTGGACAAAGCAATGGGTCCTGATGGAATTTCACCCCAGAATTCTAAAAGAATTAAGGGAGAAACTTGTGAAACCACTGGCTACTCTTTTTAATAAATCATGGGAGGATGGTGTGGTACCCGAGGACTGAAGGAAGGCGGATGTGATTCCCTTCACAAAAGTGGGACCAAGACAGAGGCAGAAACTACAGAACCTGTCAGTCCAGCGTCTGTGGTAGGAAAGTGATGGGTCACTTCTGAAGGAAGAATAGATGAGTACCTAGAGGCCAGTGGGGCACAGGACCCAAGGCAGCATGGCTTCACAGCAGGAAGGTCATGTCAGACGAATCTAATAGATTTCTTTGACTGGGTGACCAAGTAGTAGACCAGAGGGGCTGTGGACATGGCCTACCAAGACTTTAGCAAGGCATTTGACACAGTCCCACACAAAAGATTAATAGTCAAATTAACCAGCCTGGGAGTGGGTCCCAGGGTGGTAGCCTGGGTAAAACATTGGCTGCACAACAGGACACAGAAGGTAATTGTAAATGGAGTCCACTCTGAAGAAAGAGGGGTTACTAGTGGGGTACCGCAGGGTTCAGTATTGGGTCCAGTCCTTTTTAATGTCTTCATCAGTGACATTGCATAGTAACTGGAAGGAAAAGTATGCCTTTTTGCAGATGACACAAAGATCTGCAACAGGGTTGATACACAAGGAGGCGTGGAAAGGATGAAAAGGGACGTGGCAAGGTTGGAGGAATGGTCAGAAGTATGGCAGCTAGGATTCAATGCAAAGAAGTGCAAAATAATGCACCTGGGAAACAAGAACCCAGGGGAAGAATACACAATGGGTGGGGAGGTAGTAACAACAATTAAAAAGGAAAGGGACCTGGGGGTAATCATATCAGATGACCTTAAGGTTAGCAATCAATTTGAGAAGGCAGTAGGAGGGCTGGGGTATACTGGGATGTATAGGGAGAGGCATCAGCAGCAGAAAACAGGAAGTTGTTATCCTCTGTACAGAAAAATTGGTGAGACGCCATCTGAGTACTGTGTCCAGTTCTGGAGACCTCATCTCCACAAGGACATAGACAGGATAGAGGTAGTCCAGAGGAGGGCAACCAAATGGTGCAGGGTCTGCAAGAGAAGCCGTATGAGGAGAGACTAAAGGAGCTTAATATGTATACCCTTGAGGAAAGAAGGGAGAGGGGGACATGATAGAAACTTTTAAGTACCTCAGTGGAATCAACAAAGTCCAAGAGGGTAGCATCTTTCAGAAAAAGAGACTTACAAGAACAAGGGGACACAATTTAAAGATAGAAGGAGGGCGGTTCAGGGGCAATGTGAGGAAGTATTATTTCACAGAGAGGTAGTGGATGCATGGAACTGCCTTCCTGAGGAGGTTGTGGGGTCTAAAACTGTGGGAGATTTCAAGAATGCATGGGACAGACATAAGGCAATTCTTGTGGGGGGTAGGAAGAAATAGGCTGTTGGTTAACTAGGATCTGCGGCCTATCCTATAGGTAGGGAAATGGGCAGACTAGATGGGCCTAGCAGTCCTTATCTGCCGTCAAAGTCTATGTTTCTATGTTATATGGGATATTGGATTTTGGGGAAACTTGCTAGATATAAATAACCTTAGATTTCCAAAACTGTGCTGTATGAAGGCATTCAATAAATAATAGTACACATGAATGTGCAATATTCTTAAAAGCTATATATTAGGGATCATGAGTGGGTATGTGTGATATAGATTGTATCTACGAAACAATGTAAAATGGTCATTAAAAGCTATCTTTTTATATAAGAATTTCAGATTACCGTGATGTTCTCTATACAGCTGTAAGCTGATTTTAAGCATCGTTGTTGTACTTTGTGTATTTTTGCTAATCAGCCAGGGCATAGATGAGGTGCCATAATAAAACCAAACTGATAATGAAAGCATAACACCTTAGCCAAAATAAATTTAAATGGGTGCAAAATATTTTCCATTTATATGGGTTATGCAGACTGGAACGTTTTTCTTCCCTAGTCATACCTATGCAATTACTAGAAAAAAAGTGCAGAGTAGTAGAATTATGATGCCAGGAAACAGTAAAAGTAAAAAAAAAAATCACACAGTCAAGAAATAAGTGGTCTTTAAAAGTGCAAGCTGTCCTACTGTACATTCTTGACAGATGAATTTGCAAACAGCAAAGATGAAGAAAGTATATCCTCAGAACTGAGAGAGTTAATTATGTGTTGGGTATTGAAGTACTGTAGTTTGATATAATATTTAGATTAGACTTTAAATATGGTAGATATAAGAAATGAAGTATAGGTGCCCATACCCAACAAGCCTGTATTTCCATCGAGGGGTTGAGATACTAACGTATGGACCTCAAGAGCGAAGCTCGAGAGATCCATGCTGGTATCTCAACCCCGAGGTGGTAACACAAGGCGAGTTGTGTATGGGTACCTATATTTTATTTGTTATAGTATATGGTTTAAGAAAAATCACAGGAGAGTTTTGTTTCATACTAGTTTGCTATAATAGTGTATGCCTCTCCCCTCGTATTACTGTTAGTTTGTGCTCCCTATATTAGTTTGTGCCCCTTCGTTTTTTCTCCTGACCCCCAAGCATGATGCATTCCTTGCCAGTTGCAATTTATCAGGTACCATTTTGAGACATGAAAGTGGCTTTCAAGAGTGATTCTGTCCTTTATAGCTGCCATAGTTGGAGAGTGAGCAGTTTTCTGGTAGTTCCAGGGACTTGTGTTACACTGGCTATTGTAAAAGCTTTAGTACTTCCTCTGGCACCATTTTACATTTTTGTACTCCATCTCAGGGGTATGTTGGCAAAATGATTGGCTTGACAGGGAAGATAGGGGACAGAAACGAACGGTGCATAGCAGACAAGAATGATTTTGCAAGGGTATGTCAGACACTTTTTTTTTCTGTGTGGTGTTTTTCTTGTATGACATTTCTGTCAAAAAAATGACAGCCACGGTTTTTTTTCTTTTTGAGGTTGAGTTTAACTAGGACAGTGCTGAATAAAGGTTAGGAGCCATTAACGAAGACAGTATGTGATGGGAGAAAGCGCACACTTCACAGTAGCTGAATTTTAATTATAGAACATTCACTACAACTTTTGGAACATGTACAACAACTTTCCAACAGGTACTGATTTTGATACATAATATGGCCAAACCACATACTATAAATAGATTCTGGAGGGGAATAATAGACAGCATACAGTAGATCAATAGATTCTGAAGCAGATAATAGAAAGCTAGCAAAGGCCCTTGAAGCTGGCAAGCATTTGTCTGGGGGCCCTTCCCCCGATGCTTGGCAGAAAATGGGTAGGATGGGTAGAGCAGTGAGAAGAGGAAAAGGGAGTGTCAGGTTAGAAAGATTGGTGTACCCTAGGGGGCAGGGGAAGCTGGGCTGAAGGGGAAGAGCAAATAGTTATTTAACTACTAGTTCTATGAAGCCCAACATCTTTGTTCTCTGCTTTTGAATGAGATTGGTAGCAGCAATAGCAGCAAGAACCTGTTAGCAGCTACATTGAAAACAGTGGTAAGCCACAATGTTAAGAGCCTTATAGTAAGGGATAATGATAGTTCAACAGTATTTTCTATGGAGTAGCTGCAGAAGGGATGGCATAGCTGCCCTATAAAAAAGAGGCAAAAATGGTGCTGGAGGCAAGCTACCACCAATTGCCCAAGAGGGGTGGTAAGGGACTGTGAAGGCAGTGATGTGCACCAGTACAGGGAGACTGTATAATGTCTAGTGCATCAGCTAGAGTTTGGAAAGTGGGGACATGTAGTTATATAGGATTTACAATCGTGTTCCAAGAGCAGAAAATGTGTTCTTGTTAGTGCATTTTAATAAGTTTACTAGGAAATGTGTCCTGGTTAGTGTTTGGGAGATAGTGCTTTCCTAGTGAGCAGGGGAGCAGGAGATAATCCTGGGGCAGGAGAGCAGGAGGCACTCTTCTAACATTAAAAAAAAACAACATTGCCATTCCCTTCAGGGTGCAGGGCTTTTCTAACAGCCACTTTTCACCACCTGTATTGAGCAGGAAGAGATAAAAAAAGGTGTTTGCCAGGTCGGTGCCATGGAATTCTGAGTATAGGGGTCCTGGTGGACCAGGGTGGATCTGGTGAGGTGTTAACAAAGGAAGCCCTTCCTCAGCTGAGTAACCCAGTGTTGCTTGCAGGGTTGCCAGAGCAGGCAGTAGTTAGCCAGTGTGCTGGTGTGGGGGACCCACTGGTGGGCAGCAGTTGTTGCCATTGGAGTGGGGGATTGACCACCTACTGGCATACCTGAAATGGAGCAAGAGGAGAGGGTCACCGCTATTGGTGGCTGTGCCCCACCTGGTAGACTGCTGTTAATGGGGGTGGATCCAGGTAGCAGATGCTATCACTTGTCCCCTCACCCACAGAGGGCTTCCTCAGCCTAGGAGAGGCCATTTGATTGCACCTCACAGAAAAGGTGAGTTTGCAGGTCTTGGGGGGGTTGGGGACATTTGAGGACATATTGTAGCTCCTGTCAGCCATGGGAAATGGAGGAGAAGGATAAAAAAAGAAAGGATGAAGTGGCAAAGATAAGACGGAAGGTACAGATTCACTGCAGGAGATAGAATTGATCAGTGGCATTTATTTTTTTTACAATTCAATACACTTTATTCAACATTTCTTCATAATACAGAGTAAGATTCATGAACCAGCCTTAATTACAGAAACAGCAAGTAATATAAATCTATGAGATTGCATTTTTCAGACATGGTTTCAATTATATCAATATAACAATACCCCTACCCAATCCCCCATTTGTACCAAGTGTGGATCCCTTCTGAAGAAAACATTGACATTCATATAGATTGGGTAACATTTTATGGTTTCCATGCTACTAGTAAAGCATCAAGGGTACCCCATTTATCCAAGTAAGTCTGCAGTCTATCATTCATCATGGCTATGTGCTTTTCTAATTTCAGAGCCAGCAATGCTCCTCTGTGCCATTCCAGCACAGAAAGCGGGGAGTCATCTTTCCAATTTCTCATGATTATGACTTTAGCTACAGCTGATATTAAGGCTATGTAAAATTTCCTCATCCTGATTATCCCTGGAGGGAAGCAATTAAGCTGGCAGATTTCAGGCAAAAACAATGGTTCCAATCCCAATAGTGGATCAAATGAGTCTTTAATGGCTTGCCAAAACACAGCACCTTTGGATGAGTCCATAACATATGGAATAAATCCCCATTTATACCCATACACTGGTGGCACTACGAAGAGGGAAGTTTCTCAATCTTATGTAACCTTTCAGGGGTAAAATATAGGTTGTGCATAATGTTATACTGCACTAACCAAAGTTTAGCCTACTTAATAAACCTGTACATACTACTCCACATTTGCTGCCAAATGTCAGCCTCCTCCTTAAGGGATAGTTTGTGAACCCAGTAATAACAAGTACCCTGGGTTTACTGAGGATCTAGGGGACTGAATTTCCTTGTAAACCTTGGAGACTGAATGTGGCTGATCAGCTGTCCGTAGGAGAGAGGATAACTCTACTTTAGGAGGAGTAAATCCAGATGGATATTTCATAAAGGAAATCACTGCATGCCTCACCTTCCAGTATTTAAAGGGGCTTCCAACTGAACAGTGGGTACCATGTAGAAATTGGAGAGAAGGGAGGACTCTACCATAAGGTGCAATATCTCCAAGTCGAATTCCTACCAGAGGAGCCCAATATGTAGGTGAAATGGGCCGATTCTGGATTAGAAAATGGGGGTTACCAAGAAGTGGCTGCTCCAGAGACTGATGCCAATCAAGATTCAAGTATTGCTGTGTCTGGTGTAGGGCTTTTAGGGACCACCCTATTGGGTTTTTCTGTAATTCTTTGGAAATAGACCTCGGGGAAGAATATATTAAAGCTGGAAGGGTGCAGGAGGTTTTTAGAACTAAAGTCTTCTTGATATCCAACCAAAGGGGGAGATATGACCCCATGTCTCCTGAGCCTGGTGTACAAACCCAATGTACCAATTTGCTGATGTGGATCACCCCATAATATGTAAAGAAGGAAGGGAGGGAGAGACCACCCTGTAATTTTGGTGCTGTGAATTTGGAGTTGGCTCTTCTGACTCCCTTCCCCTTCCAGATATATTGATTTAACAATTTTTGAAGATTAAGAAACCAGGATTTACAGAAGAGTAAACCCAGCATACCTAAGGGATAAAGGATCAGGGGTAAAACATTCATTTTTTATGGTGCTAATCCTACCCCAAGGAGAAATTGGTAGCACAACCCATCTATCCAGGTCTGTTTTCACTATGTTTAGTAGGTTAGAAAAATTCTCTTTTACTATTGTAGAAATCTCCCTAGAAACCTTAATGCCCAGGTAGGTCAGGGACTTTGATTCCCATGTTTAGCCATATTCCTCTATGTCCGCTGGTAACAGTCTACTGTTCAGAAGAAAAATACTAGTTTTTGATAGGTTAAGCTTATAATAGGAGATCTTTGAGAAAGAGTCAATTTTGTGTAACAAAATTGGTATACCAGCCACAGAATCTTCCATATGTAACAATAAATCATCAGCATAAGCTGAAAGAGATGCTGTTGAGTTCCCACTTGAATACCGTGGAGATTTTGGGAGGAAAGTAATCTCCAAATCAGGGGTTCCAGGTAGAGGTTAAAAAGGAGAGGGGAGAGAGGACAGCCATGCCTGGTGCCACGGTGCAGAGAGAATGAGTTAGAGAGAACACCATTGCACCAGACACGGGCTATTGGGAAGCATATAATAACCTAACCCATTTAATAAACTTATGTGGGAGACCATTTAATAAACTTATGTGGGAGGCCAAAGCATAATAGAGTAGCAAAAAGAAAATTCCAGGAAACTCGGTCAAAAGCTTTCTCCGCATCTAATGCGATGATAGCAGCTGGGACATCCGAGTTCTTGGTTAAAGATAAGAGATGCAATAATCAACTCATATGATCACTAGAGGATCTACCTGACATAAAACCAACCTGTTCATCACTGACTAGCTTACCCATCAGAGGTCCCAACCAATTAGCAAGAACCTTGGCCAGTATTTTTATGTCAACATTAAGTAACGATATGGGACGATAATTCTCTGGGTAACAAGACTCTCAGCCTGGTTTGGGGATAAGGGTAATGAGATCCTCTAGGAAGCTATGGTCAGAGAATCTGTTCTCATACCATGAATTAAAAATGGTTGTCAAAAATGAGGAAAGTTCATAATTTATATAATTTATATGGATTAGTTTAGAGGCCATCTAGCCCTGGAGACTTATCTGGAGGAAGTTGATTAATTGCATGTTTAACTTCCTATTCCTCAATATGAGGTCCCAATAAAGAGGCTTCACTTACAGGTAATTCAGGAAGGTCTATCAGATCTAAATATTTCTCAATATCCTCATCTGTTGGAATTTCCTCTCTGGGGACAGTGTAAAGGGCTTGAAAATATTGTCCAAATCCAGAGGCTATTTCCCTAGGGCCCGTAGTTATAGGGCCATTTCGTGTTAGGCACAAACAAGGTATGAACTGAGCAGTTTCTGCCTGCTTGATCCAAATGGCAAGCAGTTTGCCCATCCTTTCACCAGATTCCAAGTACTTAATCTTGGTTCTCTAATGAGAAAGTTTGGCCTTTTGAGTCCAAGTTTGGGCCCCATATAAGGGGGCGGATATCCTAAAACTGGAACTAGTTCAATGCAGAGCAACTAAGGCTGTAGTAAGCACTAATCAATTAACATACCAAGAAAGATTAGAACATCTTGACATCTGTACATTGCAATATAGAAGATTGAGAGGTGACCTGTGTATGCTCTATAGGGCACTCCATGATAATATTTTATGGGAAGAATATGGCCTAATCAAAAAAAAAAGAATCTAAGTACAATACTAGGGGACACCACTTACAGTTAGAGTTACCTCACTGGAACCTAAAAAAAGAAAAAGTTGGTTCAGCCAAAGAGTGCCTTCTGTATGGAACACCCTGCCTCTTGAGGTGGTAAGCAGTACTACAATTGAACTGTTTAAAACAAGACTGGATAAGTTCTATGTTAATAAATACATGACAGTGTAATCTGGGCAAGCAATTAAAGGACGCAAGTCTGTTCTGCGTGATAAACTTATGAAACTTGTGAAACACAAGGTCTGAGAACTGAGCATGCAATGTGTGCAATTTAACCCTGTCAGTTTCTAATGAGCGCCGACTGATATTATGTTCAATAGATTTAATAGAATCAAGTAAGTCCTTGATTTGGCACTTGCATTGTTTAGTTCTAGTGGATGCTAGGCGGATGCATTCTCCTCTTAAGATCAGTGGCATTTATGATACTGTATTTGCTGAGACAATAAGGCAGGTGGCTCCAGAAAGGGCATATGGTTTGTGAAACTATTACAGCAGGGTTACTACAGTGCACAGAAATAAACCTGGATATGGTTGACTGGAATATGATGAGGTGTTCCATCAGCATAAGAAGGCTGATCCCTTGAGGCACTGGGGTTTGTTGGATATTACCCTACTGTGGTCTATTAAGCATGGGGGTGCACAGCACACTGACAGTGGTTTCCTTGTCAGGAGAGCACCTTCCTCAAATAGAGGGACACAAGGGTTTTCTTCCAGGTTAGGGGCTGGGATGGGATGTTGTTATAATTACAACCAGGCTGTCTGTGAGACAGACTGCTGTAGGTTCAAGCACAAAGATAAGACTTAAGCCGGTCCATCCTTTCATGCAGTGTTAACCAGGCAGTGTTGTTTCTCAGCCATTATGGAAGTGATGCAACCAGCCTCCTTACACCAGTAAGGTTGGGTCATATTAGATCATGGCTGAGTCAGTACTCAGATCAGGTAGCCGCTTGTTCGCTGGAGGAGGGATTCATTGCAGGCTTCAGGATTCCATGCGAGGACCTTCATCTGTGTTATGAGGGTGAGATCCTTAAGTCTGTCAGGGATCGCCCAGACCTGGTCAGAGAGAAGATAGCCATGGAAGTGGCAGCAGGATGAAATAGTGGCCCCTTTTCAGCCCCGCTTTCACCACTGTTGTGAGTATCCTCAATTAACTTAGTTTCTAAGAAGGTGCCAGTTGAATTCAGGATGATAAACCACCTGTCTTACCCAGAAGTTAATTCTGTCAGTGATTACATTGCCTGTGTTTTACAGTGGTGCCTTATGCTTTTTTTGACTGAGCAGGGTAAAAGTGGTGAGGGCAGTGGAAAAATGAGTCTTGCATGACAAAGGCAGATATTGAATTGGCCTTCAGGTTATTTTCAGTTCATGAGGGGGACAGAGATTTACTGGGAATGATATATGAGGTGCAGTTTTACATGGACAGATGCATGTTCATGGAGTGTGCAGTAGCAAGTGTATGTTTATGTTCTTCAGCATATTTTTACAGTGGGTGGTAATGACTAAGACTGGTTGAACAGAAGTGGTGCATTATTTGGATGTGTGTGTTTGATGGCAGTACTGGCACTGGAGAATGTGGACACTTACAGAGGGTGTTTCAGGGAGTGTATACAGACTCTGGAGTACCTTTGGAAAAGAAGGAACCTGTGGCACAGAACAGTGTCCAATCAGCTTGCAGGATGTGGGGTTGACAAAGAATTCCACTTTGTTAGAGTTCTTCCCAATAGTAGTGGCAATGTGGGTGTGGGAACACCAGCTCTGGTTCAGGAATAAGAAAATAATTTTCCAAAAAGGCAACATGGGGGTGGTTTCCTTAATGGTCAATTAGGATCAAAGAGCCAAGGGGTGATCTCATGAAGGTGTTTGTTTAATACCTAATGTTGTAGGCCGGCCCAGTGGCACTGAGGGTTGAGGCATCCATGCCTCCCAGCTGTCACGCCAGCAACCAGGTTCAGAAACAGACTTGGATAGCTTTGGGGCTCGGCTGGGGGAGGGAAGATTGAGCATCCACAGGACAGCTATCTTTCCTTGGGAAGGGGGGGTTCTGAGACTCACCACTCGACTGCCACCTGGTGGAAGCCAAATGGTGTCACATGCAAGCCTGCAGATGGAAGGAAGGGCTGTTGTTCCGAGTGCTGTAGCACCTCCTTGGGGGTAGAGTGCGGTTTTGCATGCATTGTACGTCCGCCAGCCCAGGGGAGAAAACTAGGAGGAAAATGCTGGAGGCTGGCACTTAATGAAACCCTCCCAGCTGGCACCAGTGGGCCACCCGGTCTCTGGGAGAGGGGGATGGACAGAAACTCCAGATGGCTACGGTGCTAGGGGACAGGTTGATACAGTTGCCCACATACAGTACAGCAGATAGCGCACTCTTAAATAAAAAGCTCCACACACTGCCAAGGCTTGAGGCAAATTCTTAGTAGTTTATTATCACACAGTTCCTTCACATGTACCTCAAAATGAATGTTTCAGTGCAAATAGTGCAGTTCCATACAGAGCAGTCTCTGGGGACACAGTTTTGGGCTTAGGACAAGCAAACTACTCTGTATGGAACTGCACGATATGCACTGAAACATTAATTTTGAGGCACAAGTGAAGGAACTGTGTGGTAATAAATATCTTCTGTAGTGCGTTTAAGTTTTGGGTTAGCCACCCTGCTGGCAGTACCTCCCTATTACTGATGTTCACAGCATCTATGTGGAGAATGATACAGCCGCCCAGCCTGCCAAGGAGAAGCAGAAAAAAACTGTGTGAAAAAAAATTCCCAATGTTAAACTTCCAGTTTAAGGCATTATACTTACTGGGATTGATAATGGCATTGCTGATGCTATTTCTTATTTACAGTGGCAGAGGTACCAGGGGTGGATAAAAACATTGTTGACACTCTTTCTCATTCACAGTGGCAGAGGTTCCTGGAGATGTTGCCAGAAGTGGAAGAGCACCCCAGGGTAGTCCCAGCATTCCTCTGGGAATTGGAGAGCCAGAAGCCTTGGAGCTAATTAGGAATGCAGTAGCTTCAGGGTCACAAGCCTCATGCGAGGGGAGGGGTTGAGGATTTTATGAATGTCATGGAGGCCCAAGGGTGGCTAAATATGTGACCAATACTAGTAGACCAGCTATGTCAGCGTGTACTGCAGAACAAGCTGTTGGGCTCACAACTGGAGTGATGGATCAATGGCTGTCTGGAATAGCCTGGTTGTGAAGGTCATGGGTTTTGGGGGCACTACATGAGCCTTTAGGCTTGACAAGCTGTTATAAGGTTAGGGTGTGGAACATCTAGGAGGGTCAACCACTGTCATCCGATTAGCCCTGGTTTGGGCTTGCTGAAGCAAGTTTTGAGGGAACTGGGTGGGTGGGTTCATCCACATCAGAGGTAGTATGTTCAGAACTGCCTTTTTAGTAGCCTTCTGTGGGGCATTTTGGGTGTCTAAGCTAGTACAGCTGGACACGGCAGCCAAGGTGGAGGTGGCCTTGGCATGTGGACAGGTGAACTTGACAATGCAGGGGGTGTTCTGATGGATATGTAAGAGCAAGACAGACTTCTTAGCTTCATTTGCTTGGGCAAACTGAGGGAACCATGAGGAACAGAATGGGACATTAGGTCAGAACTACAAGAAATACATAGCTCAGAGACCTGTGGGGGAGGCTGTTCTTTCATGTAAACTCTACCCCTTGTGAGGGAATTTTATATATCCTAAAGCTATATTTGCTATTATATACCTTAAAGCTATGTTTGCTTTGTAAGCCATGCTGTAACAAAGTCATAATGAATGTAGTAGAAATTTCTGAGTTTATGCTGTTTTCTACAGGGTTACAAAATGTTACTGAGGTTACTTGAGGTACATTTGTAGAAACAGAAAGCAAGATAAAACTGGGCAAAACTGGTTGTACCAGCCTGAATAATAGCAGTTCTTGGAATTTAGATACTCCTTTCTTATAATTAACAACACGCTCGGACAAAGTATAAGATAACAACATGTTTGGGCAAAGTATAAGATAACAGTACGTTGAGGCATTGAAGGCAAGCTTTACGTTGTTGTATGTTGCTATGGTGTGAGTGAAACTCATTGTTTCACCTAGGTCAGATTGACCCACTGGCATATGTATCAAGAAATATTGGGTAAGAAATGAAGTAAGCAGTGGAAAAGTACACACATTGGTATCAACTTGTTATTCTGTTTTATGATTGGCTTATACTGAAATGTTGGTATTTTTCAAGATAAGAATTGCAGAATCTAGCTTATAAAAGCTGCTGTAAATTGTAATCATGGAGCTTTCTCTTTGTAGAACTCCCATGCATGTGAAGATTTGATCAAATAAAAGCGACGTTAAGACAAAAACCCAGTGGTGTGGTTTTGCCCGTGGCTTGACGGGAGGCCGGTTGCTCAGGTAATACTTACAGTGAGAGAATTTGCAATCACAGTTTTGGCATAGCCGGCAGGATGAATTCTTGGTCCTTGTCACCTCATGATCGGGTTGTTTCCATGGACAAAAAAGGACATTTTGTGGAACCCCATCAGGACGTGACTTAGCCGCCATACCTATCATCACTGTGAGTACAGAATACCTTTGAAGGAAAAGTGTGCACTATAAAGGACAGGCCTAGATAAAATGGGAAACAAGGGAACAAAAAATAGCCTAGGTCCAGAGTTAGTATTATCTGGACCAGCAAAATGTATGGCTAATAAGTTTGGCCAGGATTCGGTCTCTAAGATAGGACAATGGCATAAGTTGACATGGGGAATATTTCCCCTTATAGGTACTTTTAGTATAGATGTACTAAAGAAAGCAAGGATAGCATTGGAAAAAAAAAGAGCAAACAAAAAGGGTGCAAGGTAGACTGGTCAAGGTTTAGAATATGGGAAAGAGAGGCAGAAAGGCGACATGAAAATCAAGTGAGAGGGTTAATGGTAAAACAAGAAGGGGAAAATACTAAACGCCGCAGGAGGGTGTTTCACCATCACGATACCCCTCCACCATATCGGCCCCCTTCCCCAACTGCTCCGCCGGGACCACAGGAAGGGGTGGTGCCAAATGCGCCACCAGAACAGGGAGTGGTACAGCCTGTGCAACAGGCTGCCCCAGCTGTGCCTGCTGCCCTACCTGCTCAACAAGCACTAATAGTCCAACTGGACCAAGCAGTACAACCGGCATAGGGCATTCAACAGGCTGCCCAATTGACTAGGGACATGCTTGTTCAACATTCTCCTGTGACTCTGGTGCAGGAGGCTGCGGTCACAGTCCCCAGAAAAAGCCCAGAATCCCCCACACCCGTTCAGTCGAATGAGGAGGTAGGGAGTGAAGAGGGGGAAGAGGGGGAAGAGGACCTGGTTGACGCAGTGGGACCTATGTCACTGGATGGGAAGGTACATGGCAAGGGAAATGGAAAGCCTTGGGTATTTAGGCAAACTAATGCAAGGACTAAGGGCCTAAACCAGGCAGGGGGAAGGAAAAAACTAACACAGCAGTTGCCTTTGATACGTTATCCCAACCCACACCCCAAGGCAGGAAGACCGGCTGCCAACGGCCAGCCTGCAGTCCCTGAATACATTGAAGTGGACCGCCCATAGAATCCTGAGGAGTTGAGAGAGGCCCTAAAAAATATACCAAAGCCTCAAAATAACATAGAAGAATATATAAAGGAGTTAACAAACTTAATAAAAATGTATGAACTGTCTACGACTGAGGTTGGAGAGTGTCTTAGACAAACATTAAAGGGCATGTGGGAGGAAGTAAAAGAGGCCTGGGACCCAGAGAAGCCAAGGGACAAAATTATGCCACAATTTAATGTGGTGTGCATAAAACTACGGGAAAAATACAAAAATGTGACAGACTGGCCTCGCATTCGGAATACGAGACAAAAAGATGAGGAATCAGTACGCAATTACAAGGAACGATTGGAGGGGGTCTTTAGGCAATTTTCCGGTATTGGGCCGGATAATCCCGCATACCAGCATCAGTTGGGTATGGCTTTTTGCACCGGACTGAGTGAGCCAATTAGATTGGGAGTTACCACAGTGTGCATTGGATGGGAGACAAAGAAAATGGCCGACCTAGTGCCGTATGCTAAACATGCTGAGAGACAGCAAAAGGAAATACAAAAGGAAAAGAAAGAAAAGCTGAAAAAGGCTCAGCTAACGTACTTTGAGAGAGACAATAAGCAGCCCCAACCGGGAGGTGGAAATGGCAACAAAAGAAGACAGAGAGGACAAAATAATGGAGGTTATCCACGGGGAGGAGGAGAAAAAGGGCAACCATCGGAAGGATCGGCAGGACAAAGACCCGGACCGGGAGGTGGTATCATCTGCTTTGATTGTGGAAAACAGGGACACATAGCAAAAAATTGTGTAAAGGCAAATCAGTGGCAGCGTAATCAAGATTCCAATGCCCTCTTGCCTCCGCCACCACTCCCTCCTGCTCCACAACAGTGGCAGCCAAATCAGCAGCAAGGTTGGGGTGGAAATCCTCGGGATCCTCAGTTCTGGACTAATAATGTTGGCTTTGCCAATGACAGCTGAAGGTTAGAGGAACACTCCCCCTCCCCCCTTTTCACAAATGCTATGTGCTTCAACAACGCCAGAAGGTAGTCCAGTAATAGACTTAATAATCATGAACACCAAGTTGACCTTCTTAATAGACACAGGTGCCTCAATGTCAGTAATTCAAAGAAGCAAGTTAAATGCACCCTTATCCAGTCAAATGGTGACAACCATAGGGGCATCAGGAGTACCACAAAGAGAGCAATTAACAATCTCATTACTGGTTCAGTGTGAAAAAATAAAATTACAACATACTTTCCTCAGTAGCATGACCTGTCCTGTAAATTTATTGAAAAGGAATCTCCTGTCAAGGTAAATGCACACATTACTTGTACCCCAGAGGGGGTTAATATAGAAGCGCCGGGGGTGGGTTTGTAGCCATGTTTAGCAAAAAAAAAAGGAAATTGGCTGTATAGTTGGGAATTAACAAAACCAAAGGAGGTGGGTTGGCTACAAAAATGGGCGAAAGTAGTAACACATGGCCAGTTGCAGTTACAGACAAATTTGCATTGCAAAACACATTATGCAGTGGGAGGTCGGGACCTAACTTATGAGTGCAAAGAGTGGAAAAAACAGCCAGTAGAACAGGCCATCTGGGTGTCAGAGATACATGTGGCAAAAAATCATTGTGCAGCCTCAGTGAGGCTAAATGCAGAGCAATTAAAAGTATTCCAAGAGTCAGGGTCATACCCGCACATTTCTCTGCAAGAGAACCCCACCTTGAGTGAAAAAAATTGGGGCCATGGGTAGCAAAAATGGTACAGTTGTGTAATTGGGAACGTGTAGGAAGCAAGCTAATATCAAGGGCTAAAAACTGTAAAAAATACATAATTAACAAAAAGGTTAAAGTATGAGTGGATAAAAGAGAAGTGAATGTGCAAAAGATTTGTGAAAAAATAGGCATGCAGAAGAGTGTAAGTTAAATAACTGAGTTACCAGCAAAGCTATGGGAAAAATCAAAGTATAATGTGGAATTACTAAAAAATGCACAACCCCTTACAGTCAAGCCAAAGTCCTCTTACAAACCAAATAGGCATCAATATCCTCTGGGTAAAGAGGCGGAGGAGGGAATAGCCCCAGTGCATGCAGCATTAGTGGAAAGGGGAATAATCGTCCCCTGCCCATATGCAAAGGTAAATACACCAATTTTACTGGTGAAAAAGCCAAATGAAAGTTACCACTTTGTGCAGAACCTGAGAGTGGTAAATGAGGCAGTACATGTACGTACCCCGGTAGTGCCAAACCCAATTACAGTATTGTCATCCATTCCACATAACAGCTGTTATTTCACGGTCATTGATTTAGCAAATGCGTTTTATAGTATCCCCGTAAAACCCAGTAGCCAGGAATGGTTTGCATTCACCTACAAAAGGAAAAAGTGGACCTGGACTCGCATGCCCCAAGGCTATGCTGAGTCTCCAACAATGTTCTCAGCTCAAATGAGAGAGAATCTATCCGCTTTGTAGCCCCCTCGGGCAGTACCCTAATACAGTATGTGAATAATCTATTGCTTGCTAGCCCCAGTAAGGAAGCAAATGAACAGGATACAAAAGCTTTATTACTTTTCTTGGCTGAGAATGGGCATAAAGTGTCTCAAAAAAAATTGCAATTGTGTTGAGAGCAAGTAAAATATTTGGGTCATGTGTTGTCTGGCAGCGGTAGAAAGCTAGACACTGAGAAAATTAAAAACATAACAGCATGGCCACCCCCAGTTACCAAGCAGCAAATGATGTCTTTTTTGCGTATGGTGGGCTATTGTACAGCCTAAATCGTGAATTATGCTATGTTGGCACAACCCCTCCATGAAGCCATATTTGGCAAAAAAATGCAAATGACTGAGGAGATCAGGTGGACACCTAATCTAGAAATCTGTTTTGCAAAACTTAAAAATGTATTGGTTACAAGTCCTTGTTTGGGACTACCAAATTATGAGAAGGGTTTTAATCTGTTTGTAAATGGTAAAAGAGGTTACATGTCAGCTGTATTGACACAGGAACATGGAGGGGGACAAAGGCCCATAGCATATTACTCAAAGCGTTTGGACTCAGTGGTATGTGAAATAGCGTCTTGCTTGCAGTCGGTGGCAGTGGCTACTAAAGTGGTATTGGCATGCGTAAATCTGGTAGAATTCTGTGCTTTAATGGTGCATGTGCCTCATTCTGTACATTCTATTCTGCTACAAGCTCGCACAGCTCATTTAACGCCTGCACAATTGCTTCAGTATCAAAATGTGTTGCTAACCATGTCTAACATAACTTTAAAAAGGTGTACCACTTTAAACCCCAGCGACGTTGTTCCCACCCCGGAGGGGGGGGGGAGCATGACTGTGGGCAAGTAATTGACTTAGACTGTAAGCCTCGATGAAATATCACTGACGTGCCCATCCAGAACGCAGACATAGAACTATTTGTTGACGGCTCGGCCCAAAGAGACAAAAAAGAATCCCCCTTGGTAGGTTATGCAGTATGCACTCAAAACTGTTTAGTGGAAGGGGCCAAACTACCTCCACAAACTTCAGCCCAAGCTGCCAAACTAATAGCTCTGACGAGGGCATGTATAATCGCTGAGGGTAAGACAGTTAACATATATACAAATAGTCAATATGCATTTGGGGTAGCTCATAATTTTGGCACCCTGTGAAAACACAGAGGGTTTTTAACAGTGGCTGAAAAACCTACTGAGCATGCAAATTTGGTAAAAAATCTTTTGTTAGCAATCCAGAAGCCAAAAAAGTTAGCAATTGTAAAATGTCAGGCCCATACTTCTAACCAAGATTTTGTTTCTGCAGGGAATGCGAGGGCTGACGCAGCTGCAAAAAAAGCAGCTCTTTCTGGGAGTGTTCCAAAATTTCAAATGTCTTTGACTGTAACTAACCAATTTAATTTATTCTCAGTAAAAAATGTTGCAACTTTACAACAGTCAGCCAGTGCAAAAAAAAAAACGTAACTGGCAAACAAACTGTAAATTTAATGCTAGCACTAAGGTGTGGACAAACCCCGATGGCAGGCTCTGCCTGCCCTCGGCAGTATTTCCCTTTTTGGCAAAATTGGCCCATGGGGCCAATCATGTTTCAAAAAGTGGAGTAGTCAATCTTGTAAATAAACATTGGTATGTTGTTGGCTTTACCGTATATGCTAAAAATTTTTGTAAAAAGTGTGTAATATGTATGCAAAATAATGTTGGCAGAGGACTCCAAGTAACCCCTTTGCCCATCCTTTTCCTACAGGACCTTTTAAACATTTAATAATGAATTTTATTGAGCTAAACCCGTGTAAAGGGTATAAATATTGCTTAGTAATTGTAAATATGTTTTCAAAGTGGGTAGAGGCGTTCCCAGTACGATAAACCACAGCCTGTACAGTAGCAAAGGCCCTAATTAGAAAAATCATACCAAGGTGGGGGATTCCCACCCGGCTCTCCAGCAATAATGGCTCACATTTTGCAAATGAAGTCATCAAAACCTTGTGTGAGGCACTGCAAGTGAATTTACAAACGCACTGTGCATACCACCCACAATCGGGAGGGGCAGTAAAAAGGGCAAATCAGACATTAAAGCTAAAATTGACCAAAATTATGGCAAATACTGGCCTTAGTTGGGTAAAGGCACTACCAATAGCCCTAATGAGTATGAGGGGAAGAGCTGGCCCCATGGGTTTATCACCTCATAAAATTTTAATGGGAAGACCCCTCAAAATGACAAATGTCCCCTTCCCACAAAACCAAATAACATTGCACGGTTTAAATAATAAAATAATTGCCTACTGTTTATCTCTTAATGCTGTTTTAAAATCTCGCTATCCTAGGGTAAAAGCTGTAATTCCGGTCCCCTTGGAGGGAACCCTGCATAGGATACAGCCAGGAGACTTTGTGGTTATCAAGGACTTCCAAAAAAAAGTGGTGCGCCCCAAGGTGGAGAGGACCGTTCCAAGTGCTCCTGACTACCGCCACGGCCATAAAAATCGCGGAGAGAAAGACGTAAATTCATGCATCTCATTGTCGCTTGGTGACAGCCTCTACAGTCAATACCAGTGAACAGTAAACTGAGCAACCATAAATATTATTATTGTTCTGTTTTCGTTTGGACTATTGCTGCTATTGGTACTCTTACTATGGGGCTCTAAATACAATGGGGGCAACTGCTCCCGCCGCAGCACAGAGCCATTGCACTACAAACACTTGGTGGACTCTAATAAACTTGCATGCTAATAACGAAAATATGTCTAATTGCTATGTATATACAGCTCTCCATTTTCTGCAGCAGTAGGTCTCCACTTAAAACCTAGACCGTTAAACAAATCTGAAGCAAATGCAGTTTTTCTTGCCATAGCGGGCATCAACATTACTGAGGTTTCCTACTCCACCCACAAGGTACAAAATCTTTCTGTCTTTCAGGGACATAATTTTGCCACCTGGTATTTTCCACCGAGTGCCACAACTGTTCCATTGTACCTAGACATGCGAGGCGACAATGTTTCAGCCCCGCTCTGTGTATGCAATAAAAACACTAACAATACCTTGGGGTGGTCTCATTGCCAGTCGTGTTGGAAACAGCAGACTAAGGGGGGTAAAACAAACTCGCACACTAATTGTTCCCAACACAATACACCCCAAGTGCCTGATGAGTATTCCTCTTTAGGCAGTCTGTCGAGTCTATACTGAGTATGCAAAAATAGAGTTTATCTCTTTTTGCCTGTGAAGTGGATGGGCTGCTGTTATCTAGCCACGCTCCATCCTGCGGCCCATGTATATGTGTATAACGCATCTACCACACATCGACATATAAAGTATGTAAATCAAGTTCAAAAAAGGGAGGTGCCGGACGCAAATAAACGTGTCCCAGTGGAAAAAAAATTGGGGGCAAAAATCTTCCCATGGTGGGGTGTTGTTCAAAACATGCATTACATTGACCAGTTAAGCTATGAGTTAAAAACGTTAATTAATAATACCTTGCAATCAACTGCCTTGCTGACAGCTAAAATTAAAGCCCTTAAAATCGTAGCTTTGCAAAATAGAGCCGCACTTAATTATGTATTAGCCTCGCAAGGGGGGGTGTGCACCATTATAGGGGAGGAATGTTGCACCTATATACCAAATAACTCCCAGAAACTGGAGCAAGTAATTGAGAAAATACAAACGCTACAGCAGCGTGTTCTTAGTAAGCATGCACCTATATCGCAGGGCTGGGACCCCTGGTCATGGTTCTCAAGCATATTTGGTGACTGGGGCGCTACCCTCCTCCACTGGGTGGCAGTAATCGTAGTAGTAATACTGGCATTATGGCTCCTAACTGTGTTGCTCAAATTTCTCTTGCAACGCCTGTGTAGCACCTTGTCGCCACATGCCATCACCCAGCTGCACCCCTTACTACACCCCAAGGACCAAGACCCTAGCAAATTAGTCGGGGTGTTCCCATTCTATAATGTCCCAGACGTGACTAAAATATAATAGTTAACAAGTTGATACAAAGTATCAAAAGGGGGGAGAGTGTGAGAACATT
Organism: Neoceratodus forsteri; assembly: GCA_016271365.2. Taxonomy (NCBI): domain Eukaryota; kingdom Metazoa; phylum Chordata; order Ceratodontiformes; family Ceratodontidae; genus Neoceratodus; species Neoceratodus forsteri. The sequence continues at coordinate 189,436,278 of CM057456.1, forward strand.
TTATATATCCTAAAGCTGTATTTGCTATTATATACCTTAAAGCTATGTTTGCTTTGTAAGCCATGCTGTAACAAAGTCATAATAAATGTAGTAAAAATTTCTGAGTTCATGCTGTTTTCTACAGGGTTACAAAATGTTACTGAGGTTACTTGAGGTACATTTGTAAAAACAAAAAGCAAAATAAAACTGGGCAAAACTGGTTGTACCAGCCTAAATAATAGCAGTTCTTAAAATTTAAATACTCCTATCTTACAATTAACAACACGCTCGGACAAAGTATAAAATAACAACACGTTTGGGCAAAGTATAAAATAACAGCACATTGAGGCATTAAAGGCAAGCTTTACGTTGTTGTATGTTGCTATGGTGTGAGTAAAACTCATTGTTTCACCTAGGTCAAATTGACTCACAGGCATATGTATAAAAAAATATTGGGTAAAAAATAAAGTAAGCAGTGGAAAAGTACACCACACATTGGTATCAACTTGTTATTCTGTTTTATAATTGGCTTATACTAAAATGTTAGTATTTTTCAAAATAAAAATTGCAAAACCTAGCTTATAAAAAGCTGCTGTAAATTGTAATCATGGAGCTTTCTCCTTTGCAAAACTCCCGCATGCATGTAAAAAATTTAATCAAATAAAGCGACGTTAAGACAAAACCCAGTGGTGTGGTTTTTGGCCCGTGACAACAGGAGCAGTTGCTCAAGTAATACTTACAGTGAGAAAATTTGCAATCACACCCTTTAACAGTATTTCAGTTCCAATAAGTCTTAAGGATGGCAATGAAAGAGTTGGGGATAAGTTCAGGTGAGTTAAACAGCCATTCATTTTGCATTGGGACACCTACAAATGCAAGGGCAGTAGGGTTGGCAGACAAACAGATAAAGGCCTTGGGGCAATGGAAGACATGCCTTTGAAGGGTATGTGTGCCTACATTTGCTGTGAATTTCTTTTATATATATCAACAGATGGCATACCCCAGATGAAGCAGACATGAATTGGAGAGCACATCTATTCATTGGGTGGCCATAAGGGCTAAGGAGATACTAGATGGGGAGAACCTCTTAATGGACCCTCAGTGGCAGTGGGTGCAGTGAAAGGGGCACCAAGGAAGCAGTTGGAAGGACTTTTTCCATGGGTCATGGCAGAGGCCTAATGGCAAGGCCCACCTGGGGTGCTGATTTTAATTTTGGGGGCAATGACTTGTGACTGGTAAAGTCATTGGAGCTGATTTGCCAAAACAGTGCCGGGATTTCAAGCATGCATGGGACAGATACAAGGGGACCTTGGTAGTAAGGCAAGGGGAGGAGAAGACTGAGATCGAGTAGAGTCTGCGGTGGCACAGTAGGCACAGAAATGGGGAGAAGAGCAGTGCAATAGATAATAGCAGAGATGTGGGGTGAGGAGTGGCAAGAGTGTTCTCCCACTCCCCCCAGGTAGGCAGAGCCCCACCAACCCACACACCCCCATCCCGACTCCAGCCGGCAACTAGCACAGCCCTCTTCACCCTTCCACGGCCAGCCACCGACTGCATCAGACTGGAGCATATACAGTCTATATAGTACACGCTCCGACCTGGTTCAGTTGGCGGATGGGGACAGGATGGGGAGTGCAGGATGGTGGGGCTCTGCCTACTGAGGTAGGGGTTGGGGGGACACTAAACTACTGGGTGGGGGGGTTGGCTGTGGTTCCGTTATTCCAATATATAGAAGAAGCATGTGATTGAATAGTGATACACATACTGATTGGTAACAGTGAGGGGGATTACAGTATTGATATGTAAATATCGTATGTACTGTAGAGGGGGGGACACCACTCACAATTCGGATTAGAGTACACGACATACTGTAGGACTACCAACTGTACAGCACATATGGTACAGTATACATATTTGTATCAAGAGGGATTTACAACAGGTTGCTTAGGTGCTACAACAGCAGGTAATGGAGCAAAGAGGAACAAGAAATACCTCTCATAGCAGACAGTATTTTACATATTTCTTATGGTTGCATGGACTGTGTCAGCAGCAACATCTATGCATGCATCGCTAGAGAGGTATGTGGTATCAGATGATCAGTGCTCAGGGGAAGGGAGTACCAGTGGACTGCCAGGGAGAGGGCAGGTATTTACATTTTACAGGGGTGGGTGGGATTGAGAGGGGGGAGACACAAGGAAGTCAATGGGATTCCAGCTGCTTGATCATTTTGCGGGTTGCAATTAGTGTTCAGGAAGGGAGGATACAGTGGGCTACCAAGGGACAATGTCCAGTATTGTGTTGTTCAACTGGAGATCAGAGGTTGGGAAGGGGGAAACCACTCAACTACAAGGGTGGACTGGACATTCCCTGGTCCAACATGGGTGTTCAGGGCTTGGGGGAGCTAGCAGGCGCATTTCACCTGGCGCAGCCATGCTGATTAGCACATAATGGACATGCATGTGGCCTCTTTGCACCATGCATGCCCAATGGACTAATTTGTGTGTGTGGGCTGAATATCACCCATGGGGGACAACGCGCATCCAAGTATGTGCCACACAGTCCCCTATGTGTGGTCTTCAGCCCTGCGCACCGGATGCGCCATGCCATACATGGTAGGCCCTTGCAGTGCATGTTGCATCCAGGGTCCAATATTTAAATGGAATACATGGTCTGGTTCGATCACACATTCTGTTTGAATATTGCAGCAGAGCCGGCCAGTGCAACATATTTGCGTGACGCACTGTTGTGCGCACGCATCTGTCCATCTCTGAATATGGGGCCCACTGAGTAGAGCAATCTTCTTTGCAAATTTCTTACACAGTATCCTTATGTACTCTGCATTCTATACTTGCATGATTCTTGACAAGTGTAAGTGCAAGTGCAAGATGTTTTCTTACACTAGTCTTAAAACAGGTACTATAGAAATATTTTGTACCAAACTGCATTTCAAAGCTGTGGATTTTTTGACTAGTGATAAAACTTAATTTGTGGTCTTGCAAAAACCTTATGTGCACTTGCAATTAACATGTTTATATCAAACAAGAAAAATAGTTTGTGTTGTCTGATTAAATTCTTGTAGTCATGCAAAGAACTTATGGTAATTTGGACACTTAGTAATTGTTGTTATGTGATTTTTTGCAAGTCATGCAAGATCAGTCATAAATGTTGCCTTTTTTAAGTTAGGATAAGTACTTAATCCTTTATGAGGGTTTCCAACAGTTTCCCTACTATTGAGGGCAGGCTTAGTTTCCTGCCTTGTGGAGTGGCACCAATTAGCTTCTCTTCAATCTACTGAAACGTCACTAGTTTCCAGGGAGCAGATAAATAAATCAGCCAGTGGTGCCGTCAACTCCGAATCACCTCTGTCAACAACCTAGGGTGCATGTTATTAGGTCCCATTGCTTTATTCAGATTCAGAGCCCTTAATCCCTTGAGTACTGTTTACACTGGTATCATTCTTGCCTCTGGTCTGCTTTCCTGTATCCTTGGGCCTTAAACACACAACCTGAGAGAGATCCAACTTCCACCACTTTAAAGACTGAACAAAAATATTTATTCATGATATCTGTTTTTTTTTTATCTATAAAGTTCTTTCATCTAGGCACAACCCGGATGGACTATCAGCCCCATCCCCGCTGACCAACACTACCTTCCTGACACCCGCCATCCTCCTACAATTCCCTCAAAGGTTCCCCACCATGGTGGGGACGATGAAGGAAGGGCTGTCCTCCTCTCCCCCAGAGTAACACATTTTGAATACAGCATATTGAATAGGCAGTGGTGGGGGTCAGGAAAACACAGGTGGGGCTTCATACAGCCCAAGCCACTTTTCCCTGTTCTCCAGATCCCTGCTGCAGTGTGGATGACAGGATGTGCTTTGTTGAGGCACACACATCATGTGTTAAACTGATGGCACCATCCCTTCAACGACACCCGATGCTTGCACTACCACTGAGCCTCCACTCTGTGGCAGTCTGCAATGGGGTGCTGATCTCATAGAAACATAGAAGCTGTTGGCAGGAAAGGACCTCCTAGCCCACCTAGTCTGCCCCAAGGTTCCTACCTACTGTGCTACCATAGACCCTAATTGATCCACAGCCTTCCCCCTCCAGCTCTGTTACTAAGGTTCCCCTGTGTCTATCTTATGCATGTTTGACACCTGTTACCACTTTGGTACCCACTACTTCCACTGGGAGTCTGTTCCAGATGTCCACCACCCTTTCCGTAAAGAAGTATTTCAGCACATCCCATCTAAGTCCCCCCTTCCAACTTCATAACATGCCCTCTTGTCCTTGAGTGACTCTTTCTGTACAAAATGCCACCCTCCTGTACCTTATTGATACCTTTGTGGTATTTGAATGTTTCTATCATGTCTCCCCTTTCCCTCCTTTCCTCTAGAGAGTACATATTTAACTCCCTGAGTCTTTCCTTGTAGGGTTTCTAATGCAGGCCATGCACCATTTTGGTTGCCCTTCTCTGTACTGCCTCCACCCAATCTATGTCTTTTATGAGATGAGGCCTCCTGAACTGGGCACAGTACTCCAGGTGGGGCCTCACGATTGATCTATACAGGGGTAACACTACTTCCCTCTTTTTTTTTGGAAATACCTCTCCCTATGCACCCCAGCATTCTACTAGCCTTTCCCACTGTCTTGTCATACTGCTTTGCTACTTTCAGGTCATCAGATATGATGACCCCAGGATACCTTTCCTGTTTTGTGGTTGTTAACACCTCCTCCCCCCCAAATGATACATTGCCCTTGGGTTTCTGTGCCCCATGTGAATAATGTTGCACTTTTTGGCATCAAAGCCCAGTTGTCAAGCCCTTGACCAGTCTTCCAGCTTTTTAAGATCTTCCCACATTTTTTCCATCCCCCCACCAGTGTGCCCACTCTGTTGCAGATTTTTGTGCCGTCTGCGAACAGACATTCCTATCCATCCAGCCCCTTTGTGATGTTGCTAATGAAGGCATTGAAGAGGACCGGTCCCAGTACTGGCCCATGAGACATCCCCGCTGGTTACTTTGCCTTCTTCCGTGTGAACTCCATTCACCACCACCCTCAGAGTTCTGCTACATAGCCAACTTCATACCCATTTTACTATACTTGGACCCACTCCCAGGCTGCCCAGCTTGTTTACCAGTCTTCTCTGTGGAATGGTGTCAAAGGTCTTACTGAAATCCAGATAGGCCACATCTACCATTCCTCCATGACCCACCTTCCTAGTAACCCAGTTGAAGAACTCTATCAGGTTTGTTTGGCAAGATCTCCCCTATGAACCCATACTGCCTCATATCCTGCAACCCACTGGTTTTAAGGTACTCTGAAATCTTTTCTTTAAGTAGTGTTTCCATAACCTTTCCCACCACTGAAGACAGGCTTACAGATCTGTAGTTTCCTGCCCCATCCCTGTTTCCATTTTTGTGTAGTGTGACCATATCTGCCCTCCTCCAGTCCTGCAGAACTTCCCCCATATCCAGTGACAGATCAAATGGGGCCGTCAGAGGCACAGATAGTTCCTCCGTTAGTTACTTCAGTATCCTGGGGTGAACCCCGTCTGGCTCCATTGCCTTGTCTACGCTTAGCTTAGTTAGTTCTCTGAGGATTCTCTCCTCCATTAAAGGGCTAGTGTCTACAACCCTGGCCTAATGCCATTTTCCCCTACTTGTAGCCCGTCACCTACCCCTTCCTTTGTGAACACTAAATGAAAGTACTTGTCCATTATGTCTGCTTTTTTCTGGGCCTCTTCCACACTTCCAGCCCTTTCCCTTTTAGACTTACTATCCCTACCTTGCTTTTCTTCTTTTCACTTATATACCAAAAGAATGTTTTATCCCCTTTTTGACTGACTTGGCAATATTTTCCTCCATTTGTGCTTTTGCTCTCCTAATTGCCCTATCTGCTTCCCAGTGTTTCTTCTGATATCTCTCCCTGTCCTCTTCCTTCTGTGTCATCTTGTACCTTTTGAATGCCTATTTCTTTTCCTTTACCTTCTCTGCTACTTCCTTGGAGTAGCATAGGAGTATCTTTTTTTTTCTCTTGCTTTTTTTAACCTGCCTGACACAAAAGTTAGTTGTTGTCTCAATTGCCTTCTTTATTTCTGCCCATTTTTCTTCCACTCCGCCAATTTTTCCCCTAGTTCTGCTAGGGCTTCCTTGAGGCACTCTCTCATTTTCTTGAAATTGGCCCTCCTGAAGTCGTGGACTCTTGCTTTAGTGTGGTTAGATTCTGTCCCTGTCCCTATGTTGAACCACACCATATGATGATCACTGGTCCCCTGGTAACTTCCCACTGAGACTTCAGTGACACTGTCCCCATTTGTCAGTACCAGGTCCAGTATCACTCCTTGCGAGTGGGTTCTTTAACTAGTAGTCTGACAAATGCCCCCTGCAGGGAGTCTAGGATTTCCCTGCTTCTAACTGTTGCTACAGAAGGAAAGCTCCAATCTACATCTGGTAAATTTAAATCCTCCATTAGCAATACCTCACTTTTGTTAGCCATCCCTTGGATTTTGTTTATCATATCTTTATCTTCCTCTTCCCCCTGTGCTAGAGGTCTTTATATCACCCCTGTTCGATCAGTGGCCCCCATTCCCTGTCTCCAGGGTGACCCAAAGTACCTCCACTTCCCCCTTACTCCCCCTCACACTTCTGTGGCCTTTATGTTCTCCCTTATGTAAAGAGCCATCCCTCCTCCCTTTTTCCTACCCTGTCCCTCCTGAATTGAGTATACCCTGGTACCCATACATTTTTATTGCTGTCATTCTGCTCTCCCTTATACTTTTGGAATACTGCCCTCTTAGCACTATTCACCTTTCCTAACCCTTTCTTAAACCACAATGGTTTCTTGCACTGTCTATTCATATCCACCTGGAAAATGCAGACATTGTTCACCATCCACTTGATTACTATGCCCTCTCTACCTCTACCTATCTTTCTCTGAGTAGTTCATTCATTTCCCAGAATCTGCCATTCTGAAGTCTTGAACCTTCATTTTCAAGTTGGAGTGATGGGCCTTTTGGTCAATTTGAAACCACACTGAATTCTGTTAACTGGACCCAGTTTGCTCCATCCCCCTGACATTCCCAACAAAATCCCTTTTACAGGGTACCAGATCCAGGATAGTTCCTCCCTAGTAGACTCATTGACTCACTGTACAAGAAAGCAATCCAGTGGCCCCACTACCAGTGATTGGTTTCTGGCACTCTTGGCTACCATAATCACTCTGTCAAAATTCGGTACACTTAGGTATCCTGTTAATAATTTCTATCCCCTTACTGATATCCTAATTTCATCCCTCATTGCCCTGTCATTGTACTCCTTTTGAAGAAGTTATCTAGGCACTATGCCCTTCCATATCCCCCACCCTGATGTGAGCTTCACCCAAATTGACTATACATATCTTTTGTCTCACATTGATGTGTCCACAGTAGCCACTATGCCCTCTTTAACATATAGGGCCAACCCTACCCCTTTTCCTTTTTACCTGTCCTTTCTATAGATGGTGTGGCCCGGAACAACTAGGTCCCAGTCTTTATTGTTGGATGCCCATGTTTAAGTTATGCTGATTACAGTATGTCTAGTTGGGCTTCTACCATTACCACCTGAAGCTCTTCCATTTTGTTTCCTTGGTTTCTGGTCTTTGTGCAAACAGATTTCCATAACCCCTATTTGCCTTTGGCCCATTGCTTTTCTGATCTGTTTGTCCTTGGTTCAGTTCTCCTACTTACCTGGGGTCCCGCGTGATATTTCCTGCCAGCCACTTCTTTTACTGCCACTGCCCTACATTCACCTTACCTCCCTTCTGGTCTGCCTGCTATGATTTTTGTTCCCTGGCACATCACTCTGACATATACAGTAAGATGACTGAGTTTGTATCTCTACTCCCTGAATGCCCCCACTAGTTCAATGAGTGCTAGCTTGTTCTGTCTCACATGTTCCCTCTATATTTGGATGAATGCTGTCGGTTTTAAATATGCCTTTATCCCTACAAAATGTACCCCAGTCTTTCAGGAAGAAAAACTCTTCTTCAGGTCTACCACCCTTTCAGCCCAATATTAAACTGAGGATTTTTCCACTTCCTTGCCTCCCCCCATCTGTTCATTGTAAGGACCTCCAGGAAGGCTGCACTATCAGCCAATCTTTTCAGCCTGGAACTGAGTACCCTAAAACTACCTTTTGCTTCTCTTAATTGACTCCCTGCAGGGTAATTTGTCCTTAGATGGAGAATAATGTTTCTCTTCCCACCTCTTCCTTAACTAACCCTTTCATCATGGAAAGTACCCTATTTGTTGTCAGTCCTGGGGGACGGTGCACCACCCTCCCCTCCAAGTCTGGAACACAGACCACATTCTTGGTATCCCCACTATAGAATCCCTTAAGATGAGTACTGTCTTTCTAGCACTCCTATGCTGCCTGCTGCCCTCCCTTATACACCTCACAGCTACAACAGCCTTGGGGGATCTGGTAGCAAAAGGGTGGTCTCCCCTAGGATGGGTAGTAGGAAGTACCATTTCTCTCAGTATTGGGAATCTGCTCCACATTGCGGTATCATGATCCCTCCACAGTCAACCCCCATTGCTGCCTACAATCTTCCAATCCCCACTGAAACCGTCTAAGTTCCTGAGGAAGAAGAGCTGCAGTAGGTACCCCCAGTCCTTATGCTGACCTACTCCATAGCTAGTATATTTCATCCTAGGTGAAAGGTACTGTAGCTCTAAGGGAAAGGCCACCAACTTCCTGCAGACTGGCCAGTCTCCACATCTCCACAGTGTACCCTGGAAGAGTGTGGCACTGCAGTTCCTGCAGCTAGAAAAATCTCTCATGCTCCCAGTGCCTGCTCACTATACATACGAGTAGTGCTGGGTGAAATTGAAAAACTCTGTTTTGCATACTTTTCATGAAATTGCTCCATTTTCATGGAATTTCTCAAATTGAGCACATTATATAGTACTATGACGCTTTTTGCATAAAACTGGCAAATGTATGCATGTAACCCCTAGATGGCGCTATCCCAGGGGCTACTACCCCTGCCTGATTTGCCACTAACAGGTTGAGGGGCCTGGATCCAATGGCGGGTGCCTCCACCCAGAGGTCAGGGTTTGCAATAGTTAAACTAACTTGGTCACAGCCCTCTGGGACACTGCAACCCCTTTCTTCCACAATTAGTGTCCTACACAATATATCAGAATTACCTCACAGTATACACTTACCCCAGGACTGGTTCCGCACTGGGACCTCCTGTGAAATGAGATACAGTGCAACAATCACAGTACAGTACTTTAACATGAACAAATACCTCAGGCAGTACAACTTTGCTGAGAACAAGCAGCTCTGATTTATTTAGGGGATATAACAAGGACAGGAAATCAGGTTAATTAGCTTATCACTCTAATAATCTACCTATGGCTCTGTGCAAGGCCTATCCCTATCAGTTACTGTCCCTAGGTACCCAAGCCTGAGTAGCTGTAGTCAAGCAGTGGCAGCTGGTGGGGGCCCTTTCACAGAGAAAGGAAAATTAAACAGTCAGCAGTACAGTAATTCCATTTGGATTTAATGTGGCAATTCAACAGGGCGACCCTGAATTAGTACTCACGACCTCCAAATAAGATAGGGTCCTTCAATGTCAGCAGGGCTCACTTGAGGTACACAAACCTCTTCACACATTTATATAAAAAGCACTATACCAGGCAGGCTGCATCTGTTCCGATCGCAATTACTGCACAATACCGGGAGAACACACAGCAGATTCAGTTCCTGACAGACCGAGTGCAATTTTTCAGCAATTCTTCCAGTCTTCTACAGGGTGAGCCTGGTTTCTACTCTTCAGAGATCCTTTGATTCTTTTCACAGGACAGATTCAGTCCTAACAAGCTGCAGACGGAACTCTGGGCCTTACACGTTTTTGACTAAAACTGCACACTGAAAAGCACAGGGCTCCTTCCTTCTTCACTGCCAAAGCTCAACTGAAACTCCAACCCGACAAAACGGGCTCTTCCTTTGAGTTCCTCCCAGTTCTTGACTGGATTGGCTGTCACTCACAATAGACTGCTGCTGTTGGTCCAAAAGGCACTGAAGTCTAAACTACATCTCCCAGAGTCACTGCCCATACAATCCTCTTGTGGCTGGCTCAGATTATGAGTCAAGTTCTGATTCGTCCAAGGCACCATTTTAGAGCTAGCTTACCCCACACTGATTGGTCCAGTTCAGCAGTTCAAAACTAGAATGGGAACTAGCAGACACAGTTCTGACTGCAAAGAAAGCAGGTTAGACAAACTGTAATTTTATTATTACTCTAAATAATTTCTGGCAAACAGTTACATCTTTCAGATAGGTTCCCTTTGCACTCTAGTGACTGCAAAATGAAGTGAATTGCAGCAGCTCAAGTGGTACTCAGAGAAGCACACAGTCCCCCATATAACACAATTATGTCTGCAAGCAGACAGCTCTTAAAGAAGACAGTACCAGAGGCTCTAAAACACTCACTGATAAATGGCTTAAATGCCAAACACCATTCAGGCTTGGAGCATTCAAACAAGCTCCTGGAAGTCTTTTGGGAACCCCATTTGCAGAGGTTACACCCTTCCTGGCCTGGGAAAGCTTGGCGTCCAGCGTCAAGCAAGTACCCCATAAGTTTCAACTGCAACCATATACATTTGCATTAGGCTAGCACATGTAATCATCAGTCAATATATCATTTTACCAAGAACACATTTCTGAAACATTGCAGTCGTCACACTTTACACAGTATTACATACACATTGTACCATAACTCAAGTTATTACCTCTTGTACATGAAACCTGAAGAGAGGGGCCTTCCTATCAGTTACCTTGGGGCTGGATGGGGCAAGGGCACCATACTAGAGGCAACACAAGTAACTTGGAGTTAGCACTGATGCTCAGTTTGGGCAATGAGCTCGGGGACACATACACTCCTTATGGACAACATTGAGAGGAAGTCCACAGGCCTCCCAAGTGAATCATAACTGAGGTGCACCACAGGCTTTACAGCTCGACCAGTCTTTCTAGGGGAACTGTTATAGTCTCTGCACTCTGAGCCTCATTTCAGCATTGTCCTCTCACTTGTCAGGAGTCTCTATGGGGTAGAGAGGCTAGAACTTGGGGCACTTTCAGCTCCAGGAGTTACAGTTTCTGAGTCCACAACATTTGGCTCGCATGGAGAGCTTTCGGACACTGGCAGTGGACTGTCAGGGCACTCAAAATACTCTTCTTGTTCAGGTGTATCACCAGTCTGCCCCAATCTATCATTTTCCTCCCGAAAGCTCAAACAGTTCAACCATGCACAATGATTCCATTTCATCTGATCTGATGCTTTGCACTTCACTTTCTGGGAGCATTGGCTCCAGGGATGAAGCTGGGGCTTAGACAGTCCAGAAGGCCCAGCTTTGTCTCCAGTATTGACTAGGGATTGCCCAAACAATTGACTCAGTTAGCAAGAAGGATAGTATTCAAAGTCACTCTCACTTTCTTCTGATATGGACTGACAGTCATGCTCAACTGGGACTTGTGGAGGGAACACTTTAACTTTGCTTCTGTAGGTGCAGACTTTCTTGATCTTTTCTTAGCAGCAGCTCTAGTCACTGGTCCAGAGGGGCATCTTCTGGGGCTCAGACTCAATCAGGATTTGTCCAATGGGCAGTAAATGATTTCTATGCATTGTTTTACATCTTTGAATTATTCTCAGGCCTTACTTTGTACACTGGCAGATCATCTAGTTTGCCCACTACAATGTGAGGGAGATGGTGCCATCTGTCAGCAATCTTGTGCTTGCCATGCAGTCCCAGATTTCTTAGCAATACCCGATCTCCCTCCTGAGTTCCTGTGATTTCACCTTCTTTATCATACCTTTCTTTGTTGGCCAGATTTCTTTGGCAGCCATGGTTTGAGCCAGTTGTACGCATGAGTTAGCTGGGCCTTTAACTTTTGCACATACTGTAAATAGTTGTCAGCTTGAACCCCATCAGGAGACCCCAAAACACACATCTACTGGTAGTCGAGCTTCTCTTCCAAACATCAGGCGGTGGGGAGAATCCAGTGGCATCACTTTTGGTGCAGTTATAAGCATGTACCAGGGTGCTAATTGTTGGCTCCATCTAGGCTTTGTCCTTTGGGTGCAGGGTGCCTAGCATATCTAGCAAAGTCTCGGTTGAAGCGTTCAGGCTGTGGGTCCCCCTGGGGTGGACAAGGAGTGGTTCTGGACTTTCGCACTCCCCACAGAGAAAGCATCTCTTTGATCAGACGACTCTCAAAGTCTCCCTTGATCAGAATGGATTCTTTGTGGAGCCCCATAGTGAACAAAAAGTTTTCTACAAGTACTTTGGCCACAGTGGATGCTTTCTGGTCTTTGGTGGGGAAAGCTTGGGCATATCTCGAGAAATGGTCTGACCACCAGCACATTACTGATATTTCTTTGATCTGACTCCAAACTCAGAAAATCAATACAGACCAGCTCCATGGGTGCACTGGTGGTGATGTTAACAGGGGCAGCCCTCTGGGGCAAAGCTTTCCTCTGTAAGTAGCGACTACAAGTTCGAATGTGTTGCTCCACATCAGCCCCATCTTAGGCCAATAGAATCTGGATCTCACCAAGTCAAGTGTTCTGTCTATACCAAGGTGCCCCATGTGGTTGTGCAAGGACCTCAGTACTGAGTCTCGAAAGGCAGTGGGCAGCACTAGTTGTTGTTGTCTACTTGTCCCCTCTGTCTGTTTCTCTGTATAACAGTTTATTGATCAGTTTCAACTAGGACCTTCTTTGTATAACAGTGCAGTTCTCAAATCAGTGGAGCGTAATTTGGACACATCTTTTCCTGCATAGAGGGCTTCTAAAGCTGCTTTGATCATGGGATCAGGGATTGAGCCGCCGAATACTATCATTGGCCAGCTGAGGCAGTGCTATGTCTATTGCAGAAAAGTGGCAATAAGCAACTGGTATGCAATTCTCAGAGCTCCAAGCAATCCACCATACAGTCCACTGCGTCCGTGGACATTGTTCCTCCTGTCAAACTTCCGGCAGAGTGCCGAATGTCCAGGTTCACCATGTCGGACCCAATCATTCTGGGAACAGGCCTCCGGAGAAACATCAGCATCTATGTGTTCAGACCTGCCGATTAGTGAGCATAGTCATATGTAAATAATGCAGAAAGCCACCTATGGCCAGTGGCATCCAACTTAGCTGAGGTCTGCACATAGGTCAAAGGATTATTGTCAGTTTTACTAGTATTTCCCCCATACAAGTACTCATGGAATTGGTCAACAGTTAGCTCAAACCTCAAAGCTAGGAACTCTAACTTATGTACAGGATAGTTCTTTTCGGATGGGGTCAGGCTCTACTGGCAAAGGCCACTGGTCTCAGGCCATTCTCGTGCTCTTGGTACAACACAGCCCCAACCCTTGCAAGCTAGTCAGTGTGCAGGACGTAGGTTTTCTTGGATCGGCATAGGCCAGCACTGGAGCATGGGTAAGTTGATATATGATCTCATGAAAAGCAGTCTCACAATCAGGGTCCAAGCGGCCCCAAATACTTCACTTGGATGAAAATACACTCTTTCAGTCTTGAGGGACGCTGACTTTTGGTATTTTTGTGGGTTGGGGATACCCTGAGTAAGGTTAAGTAAAGGGCGGATCACTCTTGAATAGTCCTTGATTAAGCTACCGATAATAACCACAGAATCCCAGGAATCTTTGCAGTTCTTTAGATTTTTGGCTGTGGCTAGGTGGTCAAGGCCTCAACTTTACTTGGGTCGGTCTCTATTCCCTCGGTGGATACTATGTAACCCACATACTTTACTGATGTTTGAAAGAATTGACACTTATCATTGGACAGTTTAAGGCCAAAGTCCCAGTCGGTCCAATACCTTAAATAATCTGCTTTCATGTTCCTCCAGTGAGCTGCCAAACACAATAACATCATCTAGGTATACCAGGCACTCTAGTAAGTTCATGTCCCCCACTGCACGCTCCATCAATCGTTGAAAAGTGGCTGGGGCACCTGAAATCCCTTGAGGCATCCTCTTGAATTCATAGAAGCCAAGCGGACAGATAAAGGCAGTCTTCTCACGGTCCTCTGGGGCCGTCGGGATCTGGTAGTACCCACTGCGGAGATCCAGCACAGAGAACCACTTGCTCCCGTTAGGCAGTCAAAGCATCCTGAATGCAGGGCATTTGTACTGATCAGGGATAGTCCGCCCGGTTTAGGTGCGATAATCACACACATCCTTACTGTTCCATTCTTTTTCCTCACTACCACAATGGGGGAAGCATAAAGGGCTTCTGGATTCTTGTATTACACCAGCAGCTAACATCTCTTGCAGATGCTGCCTCACATCATCTATGTCAGCAGGTGCCAGGCGTCGAGACCTCTCACGAAATGGTCTTTCGTCATGCAGCCGGATATTGTGCTCAGCTTGCACGCATCCTACATCCCATTCCTTTAAAGAAAACACCTGGTCTCTCTGGGCAAGCTTCTCACTGATCCTCACTTTCCATTCAGCTGGCAGCGAGGATCGCCAAAATCAAAACAAGTCAGGCGTTACTCTGTCATTCTTCCTTGAACTCTTGCTGTTGGGTAGCACTGCAGTGTCTGCACAATGCACATTAGCCAGGATGCAACCTCTGTTTACTCGAATGTCTCTTTCAGACACATTATGAACTTGGACCATTACCCTTCTGGCATAAGCATGGCTCTAGCAGGCAAAATACTAGCCATAGCAGTCCCTCTGGCAATTTTCCATCGCCTGGTGCATCCAACATTAATATTTTTATTCTTAACATCCTTTCTGATGGACCTCTCCTGTAAGGTACACTGGGCATTTGCGCCAGGATCAGAGACTCAGGATCCCTTCTTCCATACAATTCGACCGGTTCCTCTGGTTCTGTTTTTTCAGCATCTCTCTGTGCCTCATAGGCCTTCTTAATTAAAGCCGGAACTCTAAAGCTCTACTAGTCTTTGACCCTGTTTTTCTTAACACAACTGTGCCAGCCTTCCGAACATATGAGCATTTGTTCCAATCAACAAAGGACACCATCATACAGTCCAGTGGGGACACACTAAGGCTAGGGTCTCTACTTGTTCGGCCACTCCAGCCACGGAGGTGGGGAAAGACAGCCAAATTCGGATATACCCGGAATAGGGGTAGGCCTTCTCACTTAACCCCATACATGCAGTCCTTCTAATGGTTGTAAGGGTCGTCTGACAAATGCTTCTGATACCAATCCTGGAACATAATTGTCACTTGGGAGCCACTGTCTAATCACAGCTCTTGTAGACACTCCATTCACCTTTACAGTGGTCTCCATGGAGGGACCCACTATTCTGGACCAGTCTGGAGAGGCGGTAGTGGGGCCTGGGCAACTGACCTTGCCACAAAAGGACGTGAATTAGCATTTTGGTGCCTCACTGGGATCATGTCGGCACCTCTTAACCACTGATTTCTTCTCGAAGCTCTCCTTGTAGCCTATATGCAACTTTGTCAGTGTCTTTGGGGACTGGCATTTCCTTTTCATGTGCCCATCTTTCCCACAATTATAGCAAAACATACTTTCTGGAGTTTGAGCTGGCCGAGGCGCCACACTGGGAGCCAGGGCGGGGTATTACTAACTGGAAACCTGGGTGCCATCTCTGTCTGCGGCGTGATAAGCATTTGGAGACATCTCGTCAGTTTCTCCACTTCCATGGTCAAGGAATTGAGTTTGGAGCTGTTATCAGCAGGAGATACATGGGTGGTACCCCCACCCCCATAGCAGATGCAGTCGGATATGTCAGGGCCTGCATTTGCAGGCGTGGCCCTCATAAAGGGACTGTTTTTGAATTCCCGATCTCTCTCTCAACAGTTCGCCCCATTGTGTATATCTTTTCCTTGTCAGAGCACTCATTGACTGTCAACCTCTGCCCTGAACTTCACTTGATGGGTCACCCTCAGTCACTCGGTCGTAGCCACAGCTGTTGGTGCAGGTACCTCCCGAGGTCGCTTTTTCTCAACTCCTCGAATTTCTCTCATTAACTCATCATAGGAGGGTGGGGATTCCAGTCGATTTGCCAGGCGTAACTGAAGCAACAGCAGTTCTGAGAAGGGGGCAGACTTAAGGATTCTGTCCAGTCTGGTTCGGTCCAGTTCAATCGCTGGCAAACTACCCTTTCTGAGGCATTCTTGCAACAATTTTTCCAGCCGAGAGACATACACAGACAACAACTCCCCTTGGTACTGTTGTGCATTTCTTACTCTCCACCATAGGTCCTCATCAGAATCTGGGCTCCCATACACATTCTCCAAGGCCTCAAGATAGGCCTGTGCAGTCGCTTCAGGGTTACTGGCCCGTTTAGCACGGATGGTAGCCAGGGCAGGACCTCGGAGGCTCTCACTAACCCTCTTTCGCTTTTCGCCTTCCGAGCATTGCCATTCTAGCACTTGGGGCAACATAGTCATCCAGGTCTCCCAGTCATCCTCCCCTTGGGGTGGGGAGGGTGCCAGAGAAGATCCTCAACCTTCGGTAAGAGTCGTGGACTTAATGGCAGGTGCAGAAATAGGAGTCTGCATTGGTTCAGCCACCATTACGGGCACTGGAGCAGGAGAGGGTGTTGGGGGAGGAACACCCCCAGGTGGCAAGAATAGTTTCTTCAAGTCCTCCACAGTTTTCCCCTCTCCCAGCAACCATTCAGCAAATTTCTCCTCAAAAGTTTCAGATAGTGGTGGGGGCTGATTCCCCCCCGGGTCTTTACTGTCCTTAGTTATCACTCTCCAAGCAGTGAGGGCTCCCTCTGGGGTAATGGTCTGTGGCACTTTGGAGCTATCTATGGGATCCTTAAACTCTACTAGGGCCAGGAAAGTGTGGGTGAGCAGATTAGCATGCCGACCCACCACCACAGGGTTTTGTAAACCTTCCACCTTGGAAAGTACTCCTGCACAGTGTCCGTATTGATACCCAGGGGATGTCCAGGATAAGCATAGCATTTTGGGGTCGATCTCCTCCCCAGTACACCACTCCACCAGCCGGTGCACAGCCACTTCTGTCGGGTACCCATTTTTTCTAACAGTGGTTCGTAAATATGGCCACTAGAGGACACACAATCCCAGCGGTGAGCCTCCAAGATGTAACCCCTAGATGGCGCTATCCCAGGGGCTACTACCCTGCCTGATTTGCCACTAACAGGTTGAGGGGCTTGATCCAATGGCGGGTGCCTCCACCCAGAGGTCAGGGTTTGCAATAGTTAAACTAACTTGGTCACAGCCTCTGGGACACTGCAACCCCTTTCTTCCCACTAGTGGCCCACACAATATATCAGAATTACCTTCACAGTATACACTTACCCCAGGACTGGTTCCGCACTGGGACCTCCTGTGAAATGAGATACAGTGCAACAATCACAGTACAGTACTTTTAACATAGACAATACCTCAGGCAGTACAACTTTGCTGAAACAAGCAGCTCTGATTTATTTAGGGGATATAACAAGGACAGGGGAAATCAGGTTAATTAGCTTATCACTCTAATAATCTACCTATGGCTCTGTGCACAGGCCTATCCCTATCAGTTACTGTCCCTGGGTACCCAAGCCCTAGTGGCTAGTCCAAACCGTGGCAGCTGGTAGGGCCCTTCACACAGAGAAAGGAAAATTAAACAGTCAGCAGTACAGTAATTCCATTTGGATTTAATGTGGCAATTCAACAGGAGCGACTTCTGAATTAGTACTCACACCTCCAAATAAGATAGGGTCCTTCAATGTCAGTAGGGCTCACTTGAGGTACACAAACCTCTTCACACATTTATATAAAAGAAAGCACTATACCAGGCAGGCTGCATCTGTATCCCATCGCAATTACTGCACAATACCTGGAGAACACACAGCAGATTCAGTTCCTGACAGACCGAGTGCAATTTTCAAATTCTTCCAGTCTTCTACAGGGTGAGCCTGGTTTCTACCTTCAGAGATCCTTTGATTCTTTTCACAGGACGGATTCAGTCCTAACAAGCTGCAGACTGGAACTCTGGGCCTTATACACGTTTTTGACTAAACTGCACACTGAAAAGCACAGGGCTCCTTCCTTCTTCACTGCCAAAGCTCAACTGAAACTCCAACCGACAAAACCGGGCTCTTCCTTTGAGTTCCTCCCAGTTCTTGACTGGATTGGCTGTCACTCACAATAGACTGCTGCTGTTGGTCCAAAAGGCACTGAAGTCTAAACTACATCTCCCAGAGTCACTGCCCATACAATCCTCTTGTGGCTGGCTCAGATTATGAGTCCAAGTTCTGATTCGTCCAGGCACCATTTTAGAGCTAGCTTACCCCACACTGATTGGTCCAGTTCAGCAGTTCAAACTAGAATGGGGAACTAGCAGACACAGTTCTGACTGCAAAGAAAGCAGGTTAGACAAACTGTAATTTTATTATTACTCTAAATAATTTCTGGCAAACAGTTACATCTTTCAGATAGGTTCCTTTGCACTCCTAGTGACTGCAAAATGAAGTGAATTGGCAGCAGCTCGAGTGGTACTCAGAGAAGCACACAGTCCCCCATGCAAACTAATTATGTCTGCAAGCAGACAGCTCTTAAAGAGACAGTACCAGAGGCTCTAAAAACACTCACTGATAAATGGCTTAAATGCCAAACACCATTCAGGCTTGGAGCATTCAAGCAAGCTCCTGGAAGTCTTTTGGGAACCCCCATTTGCAGGGGGGTTACATGCAAATGTGCAGATTAAGGTTTGTAAAAGTTTGCACTTTTAAAAGTTTATGCGCAGCCTATGGCATTATTTGTTGAAACTGCACAGCTTTAAGAATTATTTTTTTTTTAAATGTGCAGTTCAGTGAAAAGGGTTCCACTTGACTAAATAGTACATTTTTAATAACTCATATTTGAAAAATGCTCAATTTGGGTAGAAAATGTGCAATTTTGAAAAAAGGAAAACAAAATTATTCTGGATTGTGGTGCAGTTTAGTGAAAACTGCACAACTGCAAAATCAGTCATTTCACCTAATTTTACAAGAGTACTAGAAATTTTCCAAGCAGTACATACAAGTGTGTGTCCTACTGCCTTCCCTTTAGCACTGTATTACTGTAGATACCCCACATAGTGATTTACTATGGACCAATATCTATAGTAACTTCAATATTGTTAGTTTGAGGTACCCCAAATAATTCAACACTTTTACTTCAAGGTACCCCCAGTTAGGTATTCAGTACACTCCTAAAATGAACCACTGTGATACCCTAAGTTTTAAGTACCCTAGCTAGGTATTTACTAAGGATCTATAACCTTGTTGTAATACTTAAACATTGAACTACTCCAAATAGAGGTTTAGTATGCATCGCCCCCAAAACACACACACAAAAACAAACTTCGGTGATACCTTCAGTGTGAAGTACCTTAGTAGACAGATTTGTTGCAATCCTATAGGCCTATCACAATACCTCATTTGTCATGGTAACCCATATAGTGTTATGTTGCTACCTCTGTTACCCACTAACTTTAAAGTACGCCCATTTAGAGAAAACTAACACAATCACAGTTGCATATAGTAATGACCAATGATGAAAATCTCTTGGTGGATGAAACCAAGTGGATCATACTAGGGTAACCATGGTGGATGGTGAGCAGAAGGGGATCCTAGATAGTACTTCCCCACATCCAGGGAACTGTAGCAGCAAAGAGGATACAAGGATAGCAGTAGTGTTTACAAGACCAAGGGAATTGGCAGTAGTGACAGAAAAAAACAAAGGCCAAAAGCCACAACAAGAGTGGGAGAAAACATGGAAAACAGAAACACAGTAGCAAAGTAAGAATGGGGTAAGATGGAAGGGGGTATGCCTTAATGCCAGGAGCCTAGGTAACAAACTCAGTGAGTTCCAGGTTCTGGTGGCAGACACTGAGGTGGACTTTGTAGCAATCACGGAAAAGTGGACCACAAATAATAATGACTGGGAGATGATGGTCCCTGGGTATTCACTGTTGAGGAGGGATAAGGGAACTGGTAGAGGGGGAGGGGTTGCCTTTTTTGTCAAGGAAGGCATTGAGGTATTAAAAGATGGGTGCATTAGGGGTTGCAGTGGTGAGGTTGAATCAATATGGGTGCAACTCACGACATCCTCAGGTAGGAAAGTACGCTTGTGAGTGATATATAGTCCTCCAGGGCAAGGGGAGGAAAGGGACAGAGAACTCATACAGGAACCTGGAAGAGAAATAGCAAAGGGGGAAGCAGTGATGTTAGGAGACCTGAACCTGACAGGCATCGTTTGGGAGGTCCCAGTGGCCAAAAGCACCAAGAATCAGGCCTTGCTGGATGCCTTCCGAGACTATCTACTGGTGCAGCTAGTTAAGGAACTCACCAGGCAGACCTCAGTCCTTGATGTACTGCTCATCAATTCAGAGATGCTGAGAATGGTGGGAGTAGGGTAGTCAATGGGGTTAAATCAGAAGAGAGGGAGGTTATGAGCAGGGTTCTACAGGTATTGGTCCTGGGTCCGGTTCTCTTCAACATGCTCATTAGTGTCATTGGAGAAGGAATTCAAGGCAGGTTGTATCTCTTTGCAGATGACACAAAACTATGTAGGTGGGTGGATAGTGACAAGGAAATAAGGGAACTACAGAGATCTACAAAAGCTAGAGGGGTGGCCAAAGGTCTGTCAGCTAAAATTCAATACTAGAAAGTGCAAGACAATGCACCTAGGAAAAAAGAACCCCAAGACAGAGTACTGGATGGGAGGAGAAACACTTAGCACTACAGCTGAGGAATGGGATCAGGAAGTTATCATTAGCAACTCACTTAAGCAATCCAGTCAGAGCAACAAAGCCTATAGCAAAGCTAACAGGATGCTGGGATGTATCAGGAGGGGTACTGATAGCAGAAGAAAAGAGGTAACACTTACACTCTACAGATCCCTGATGAGGCCTCACCTAGAGTACTGCGCCCAGTTCTGGAGTCCTCAACTCAGAAAGGATAAGGATAGGTTGGTGACAGAGCAGCACAGAGTAATAAAAATAATTCATGGCCAGCAGGGCAGATCCTATGAGGTGTGCCTCAGGGCACTAAATATGTACTCACTGAAGACGAGAAGGGAGAAGGGAGATATAATAGAGACCTTCAAGTTCTTTAGAGGAATTAACAAAGTAAACTGTGGGGAGCTGTTTAGTCTGAATACCAATTCGTGGTCACACGGACACGGATGGATATTAACAGGAGTTAGGTTCAGGAGAGATGTGGGTAAGTACTACTTTGCCTAAAGGGTGGTGGAACCTTGGAACAATCTGTCGACTGAAGTGGTGGGTGCGAAAAAGGGTCAGGGGATTCAAGCAGTGCTGGGACATAACCAAGGGAATAGTGGTTACTGAGGGTGACAGGACCAAGGGGGAGAATAGAGAGAGGATGGGGAGGGATAGTATCTAGGAGGAACAGTAGGTTCCAGAGAGTATAGGAACTTGGGCAGACTGATGGACCTTAGACAATTAAACTCATAGGTCAAACCCAGCTTCCCTGACAAACTGGGTTTTATGAGAATTGGTATTCACAAAGCCCAGTTTGCCCCTGCAAATGGGGTTTGTGCCCAGGCAAAGTAGTGAGGGGGGCCGCAATGTAGATGAAAGGGAGGGGATCTGCATCTCCCCACAATTCCATTCAGTAATGTTTTGCTCCACGCAAGTGCCATTTGTGAAGGCCCTTGCATGGAGAAATTACTGCCAACAAAACCTGATGGTAATCTGCACAACCCTAGTGGTTGGCGGAAGTACTGCAGCTCCCCACTCCCCTCCCTGGTCCCCGATCACTCACCCGACAATCATAAAATATGCTGCTATAGTGTAATGTCCCTCCCCTGTCCCTGATCACCCACCCGATAATAATACAATATGTTAGCATAGTGTAGTATCCCTCCCCGGTCCCCGGTCACCCATCCGACAACAATACAATATGTTAGCATAGTGTAGTGTCCCTCCCTGGTCCCCAGTCACCCACCTGACAATAATGCAATATGTTACCATAGTGTAGTGTCCCTTCCCAGTCCCTGATCATCCACCCGACAATAATAAAATATGTTGCCATAGTGTAGTATCCCTCCCCAGTCCCTGATCACCCATCCAACAGTAATAAAATATGTTGCCATAGTGTAGTGTCCCTCCCCGGTACCCAGTCACCCATCCAACAATAATAAAATATGTTACTATAGTGTAGTGTCCCTCCCTGGTCCGCAGTTGCCCACCTGACAATAATACAATATGTTAGCATAGTGTAGTGTCCCTTCCCAGTCCCCAGTCATCCACCCGACAATAACAAAATATGTTGCCATAGTGTAGTGTCCCTCCCTGGTCCCCAGTCGCCCACCTGACAATAATACAATATGTTAGCATAGTGTAGTGTCCCTTCCCAGTCCCCAATCATCCACCCGACAATAACAAAATATGTTGCCATAGTGTAGTATCCCTTCCCGGTCCCTGATCAACCATCCAACAATAATAAAATATGTTGCCATGGTGTAGTGCCCCTCCCCGGTTCCCGATTTCCCAACCGATATTAAAACAAATGTTTCCATAGTGAAGTGTCCTCCCCCCCACCCTGATCTCCCATCTCATATGTATAAAGACATTTTCCATAGTGTAGTGGTCCCTTCCCCCTCCCAGATCACTGATCACCATCCCCAAATGACAAAAACAACACTCCCTGGTAGTCTAATGTCCCTCCCTCCTCCCCCGATGTCTGATCACCATCCCCTTATGACCGCCAATCCCTGGTAGTCTACTGTCCCTCTCAGTTCTTGATCCCTATGCCCTGAAATCACCCCACAAACTCTGGTGGTCTAGTGGCCCCCACACTCCCCCACTCTCTCAGGTAAGCACCCACCAATCTGCACCCCCATCATGACTCCCTGTCAGCGAGCAGCATGGGGGCATGTTTAGGGAGGCAGCATAGAGCAGTGGTTTTAGACTCTGAGCTGCAAATCTGGTGACATCCAGCAGACTAGACCTAGGTTTGAATCCCACAGCTTCCACTTACATACTGTGTGATCCTGAATAAGTCACTTAACTTTCCTGTGCTCCCAGGTCATACCTATAAAAAAGCTTTCAGCTTAGTGTGCTACTCCTGGTTAAACAACTGAAAAAAAAAATATGTTGGTGGGGAAGGCCACGCAACATCACACTAATGCCATGCAAATGAGCCTATAATGAGCATGCTAATGCCTACTGGCACCTTGCATGCCAAGTGGCTCATTTGCATGACTAGTTCTGTGAATAGGGGCATAGCATGTGCGTGCTATTGTTGCTGGACCATTCTCCTGTCTGGCTGTGGGGCAGCCCTACTGGGTTTCCTGGTGCTTTGCCTAGATTAGCGCTGCCCCTACCTACCCCTATTCACAGTTGGATAGGGCACCGTGCTATCCAACTGTGAATAGCAAGTTTTCCCACCAGTGCAACTGCAAGGTGCAGTGCAAACTTTTGCACGGCTCTTGCGTTTTTTTTTGTAAATCCTGGCTCTTGTCTTTTTCTGCCATCATTGTCTATGTTTCTGTGTTTCCATACCTTAGATAAGGAGACAAATGGGCAGTTGTAAGAAGACCTGCATCCTCCCTGTGGACACCTCTGCAGGTGCTGCCCTACTCTGATTCCCTTGCAGGTGGCATCCTCCTGCTCCTTGGTCCCTCCATCTTTGGAGTCGCTTGGAACTGTGAGATTTAAATAATGGACTGTTAGCATTTGATTGGGTACTAACAGTCAGGTGACCACCCACCCCGACAATGGTGACACTATTTCTACGTACTGTTCAAACCTGGGTTAAATTCCTGCTATCTGCTTTCTTAGTAGAGATGTTGCAAAGTTTTACTTCATCTGCAAAGTTCTGGTGAAGTTGCAAAATTCATCTTTGTGAATTACTTCATGAAGTTCTCACTTTGCAACTTCACCTACTGTAACTTTGCCTGAAAAGGTGGCAAAATAAGGCAAAGTTGGGTGAATTTAAATCAATTCGCCCAGAAAAAGGGCAACTTTGCCTTGCTAAAACTTCACGAAGTTGGCACTTGGCACTTTGTGAATTTCATCAACTTCATGAATTAATTCTCATAGCAAATGTTATCCACTTTGACCATCTCTGTTTCTTAGTCCCCACACCCTGGAGGCAGTTTCTCTATTTAGCTACCTTTACCAAGATATCTTGACACCTTTCAATAGGTGCATGGTAGCTAAAAGCTTATCTGACTTTCTTTTGCCAATCCAATGGCCCAGATATGATGCTATTGTTATCATGTGAAATTTACACAGAAAGTGAGTTTAATCCAGTGGTTAGAGCTTCTGAACCGTAAAAACACGAGATCACAAATCTGAATCTGAGCATAGCTACTGGCTCACTATGAAACCTGCATCAGGTCTCTACATTTCTGTGCTTCAGTCCACCCATCTGTTAAATTGGGTACAAGAAGGACCCTAATAGAAATTGAGATGTTGTGTCTGAGTTGGGCTATCCAAGGTAAATAAAATGTAAACTTATTGACTGACTTGATAAACAGTTCAATGGAACTAGGAAACTTGAAATATTGTCTATTCTGACCTTAAGCAATGTGGTAATTAGATGTTTTGTGCAGTATTAGCCACTGCTTAACAATTGAATCAAAAATTGTAATGAGAAAACAATAATGTGACCAACTGGAAATTGAATCCAGGCCTTGGAATACCATCCAGCTGCCCTAGTACTGAGCTATAGGCTAATATATTTTAATCTAAGGTTCCTGACACACATTTTCTGGTATTGAGTATCCTGTAACTGGAAAGAATTGAGATGACAATTATATGTTTTGTGCAGTATTAGCCACTGCTTAGCAACTGAATCACCAATTATAGTGAGAAATAATGTGACTTACTAGGAACCGAACTTAGGATCCCAAAATTTAATCCAGGTGTTCTACAAACTGACCTATAGGCTTACATGGTTGGCCCTGGGGTTCTCGATCACAGTTTCTTTCTCTGGTATTGTATAGCATGCAACTAATAAAAATCCAGATGACAATTAGATGTTTAGTGTCATATTAGCCACTCCTTAGCAATTTAATCACAAACTGTAGTCAGAAAGAATGTTTGACCTACTGGGAATTGAACCTAGTTCCCCAGGTTACCATCATAGTGGTCTATGACCGAATACTAGGCTTACATGGTTGAACCTTGGGTTTCTGGATGCGATTCCTTTCTCTGTTATTGCATATCCTGTAACTAGAACAGTCGAAAAAACAATTAGAAGTTTGATGCAGTATTAGACACTGTTTAGCAATTCAATAACAAGTTGTAGTTAGAACTTATGTGACCTACTGTGAATTGAAACCAGGCTACCAGAGTACCATCTCAGAGCTCTACCACTGAAATATATATTATTATGACTACCCAGCGTTCTTGGAAACACTTCCTTTCTCAATTATTGCATATCCTGCAAGTGGGAACAATCTAAATGACAATTAGATGTTTGCTGTAGTATTAGCTGCTGGTTAGCAATAATATCACAAATTGCAGTGAGAAAGAAATAAAGTAATCTACTGTGAATTGAATCCAGGCCCCAGGAATTCCATCTTGGTGCTCTACCACTGAGATAGCATTACCACTGGACTATAGGCCTAAGTGGTTGGACCTGGGTTCCTGGACATACTTCCTTTCTTTGGTATCACATGTCCAGCAACTTGAAACAACTGAGATAACCTGTTTGGTACAGTATTCACCACTGCTTAGCAACTGAATCACAAACTGTAGTGAGAAAGAAATTATGTGACCCACTGGGTATTGATCCCAAGCCCTTGAATATGATCCGATACACAGCCATTGAGCTATAAGTTCACATGGTTGGATCTGGGGTTCTCGGACTCCCTTCATTTCTCTGGTATTGTATATCCTGCTCCTAGGAACAGCTGAGACAAAAATTAGGTGTGTGGTGCATTGCTTAGCAATTGAATCACAGATTGTGCTGAGACATAATATGATCTACTGGAATTAAATGCAGCTCTCCCAGAACCATTGCAGTGCTCAACCACTGAGCTATAGGCTCATGTAGATGGACCCAGGGGTCTCCTTTTTCCCACTTTCTACCAAGCAAACTCTCTGATGTGATGCTGCCACATCTATACCTTGACTTAGGCAAAGGAAGACTGATGTCACATGGTCACCCATAAAGTCAGTCTCATTCTGAATTCCACTAAAGGGGCACTTTAACAGTAGAGCATGAGATTCCCTCTGCAGGAAACTGAGCATGCTGTAGCTACAGTAGCCCCAGTCCCATTGTGAGAGAGCACATTGCCTTAATTCCTATCTACCCCCCTTCAGGGGCTTACCTTAATTGTACCTGTCACTCCCATTTCTCTCCCGTTGTCTCTTGGAGTCCCGCTTTTCACCACCACAGCCCAGGTCCATGTGTGATGCTCCAAACTGTCCCCCAAATAGCCATGTAGGGAATTTTAGCCTGCTTTGGGCTTAATAGTTTAATTCGTGATTCACTGCTGCTCTCTGCTGTTTCACAAGCCAGCAGGTGATTGCGCATGCATGAAAAGTGCTTGATCTTGCTGACCACCAGTTTTGCGGTCGAGCAGGTAGTCTGACTGTGCTCCCGGTGCCACTCCTGATCTAAATGGGGAACAGCAACCTCAAGAAGGCTGGGCAGGAGCCCCAGCAGTGTTTAAAAATAAAGTTTGGCTTGGAGTACTAGCGAGGGCTAATAAATAATGCATAAGCCCTAATTAATGTTCATGAGTGCTGCCTGCCACCTGGGTGGATATGTTGTGGTGGCAGTGATAGCAAAACTACAGAGAATAGATGTACAAAATTGGGTTTGCTTAAGAGGGCACTAAAGGGGCTACATTACTGTGGGGGTCTGAAATAAACAAAGTTTATCTGCTGGCTGCACAAGAACTTAAAAGGTGGGACACTAATGGACTACATGAATACTGTGTACAGCAGTCACGATTTTGCAGCTCAGCTAGCCAATCACGAGCCTGAATTTCAGCCAGAGACTTGTGGGAATGAGCAGAGACTTTCGGGAGATAAAGCAGGGATTATTTCTGGTGCCTAAATTTCAGCCAATTAAGGGACTGAGGCTGTGATTGACAGATTAGGCAGTCAATTCGATTCCTTGAACTCTGCCCTTTATTTAAGAGGGATTTCTTGAACAAAGAGAGTTTTTTGGTTGAGATTCCAGCTCATGACATCAAGGAGAGATGAGCCTGTGGGGCTTTATCTGCTTTTTACAGGACAGGCCTGTATCACCTCCTGTGAGCCATCCTCCAGTCCAAAAGGGATCAAGTGCCTGGAACTGTTTGCTTGTGGACCAAAAAGGGTTCCTCAGCAAGCTGCTGAGGGGGAAACCTGCCAGAAACCAAAAATGGAGAAGTTTGTTGCTCCTCAGGCCTGTTGCCTATGGCCTTCCTCACGGACCAAGTAGTTGAACCAGGGATTCAGGCACGGTTGCAGCAGCTGTTCGTGAGCCAGAAGAAGTTTGCCATTAACCAGCTGGAGGTTTCAGCAGCACTTAAACCAACCTTTGCAACAAATCAAGTTTCCTTTGCCTGGACCTACATCACCAGATGCCCAAACAGACTGTTCCTGTACCACACAGCACACCAGCTCAGCGAGAGGCTGGACTTGGGGACCTGGCCCCTGTGCTGCAGCTACATGCAAGTTGCAGCCACCTTGTGGGAAAGGCTGTGAAGTGGAGGTGAGTCATGTCAGCCCCATTCTCTATCAGAAGGGCAAGCCAGCCACAGGTCTTCATGTCACCAGCATTTCCTTCAGTCCATCTGGGCACAGTGAGTAAAACCAGGGTAGCTCCCCTCAACCAGTTAATTATTAATGATACCATCTAATTGTGCTGCCAGTTTAACGTGTTTAAAAAGAGACTGGGCCATCTGGCCATGGATACAAATGAACTTGTTGTTTTATAAGTGTTGTTTGCATTTAATCTCCTTCTTTCCATCAAGGGCCCCAACATCAGCTGCAACGCCAGCCAACCCCCAGCACTGCTCAAGCATGCCACTTAGTCACTCTGGGTACCCAGTAGTTGCATGAACTAAGTCAGGGACTAACTTATTTAACAAGAAACCAAACCTGTCTCTGTGCATTAAATAAAACCTTTTGCCTTAATTCTCACAACTCCCTTGTTAACTTCCCCTAAATAAATCTATTTTACTGTTTAATGTTAAACTGGGTCATGAGTATATTATTACTGGGTTTACAGCAATACGATACTGGCTAAGTGTTCATACAGTGTATGTTTGTTTTGAAACTGTCTTTTACAGGGGAGTACAGGGTGCAAGCCAGAGGTCCATACCATGCTGTAAGCGGGCTGAGCGTGAGTATATCATTAATGCTGGTTAATTGTCTGTATTTACCTTGGTAAAGGTTGCAGTTGTAAAACAAAGTGTAAAGGGTCACTAGGTGGGGTTGTGGGTGGTAATAGCTTCCCAGAGGGCTGTACCAATCTTGCTAGTTACCCACATAAGTATTACTCTGGATGGAAACACCATCATTGTACAACTACCACTGGTAGGGGCTCACCATTACCAGGTAGTTACAAACCCAGGCCCCTGAACCTGCAGTTAGAGAAACAGGCATGTTAGAAGTCCTTGGTACAATGGTGCCAGGTTTACACCTACATAACAATTGGCTCACTGTGTGTCTTTGAGCAATTCACTTCACCTCTGTGTGCTTCTGTCCCTCCCCACCACACAGAGCAGCTGAAACAAGAATCCATCACTGTTGTGATGATGCATGTCAGTTGGGTTTTCTTGTCTAAATAATTCAGAATATGGACCCCCCTCCAAAAAATAGAAAACCTTTCTATATCAAGACATTCTTTTCAATCATATAAGAAGAAACTATAATCCATTCAGTATGTTAAAATTGAAGTATAAAAGGATTTTGATTTAAATGACTATAATGTTAGATCTGCATTGTTGATTTTATTATTGTTGGACTTATTGCATTACAGTACATATAAATACAATGCCCTGTGTCTTCTATTTTTTCTTTACCTGTCCCTTATCCCACAATGGCAATGATGAAAAGCTAAGCAATGTAAGATTAGATTGACTGAACTGGAAAATTAAATATAAAAGATAACTATGATCTTGTCAACCATGTGATCATAAAATGGCGATTATTTAAATGTTTTAGAACTACTTTTATACTGGGAAGACTGCTGGAGTACACTATCTGATTCACAAGAAAAGAAACAAAAACTCCCTATGGATGAATGCATATTAGGAACTTATAATTATTACAGTACTGCTGTCATTTATTAATAGCACATCTTCTGTCATCTTATCAGGCAAGATTTTATTAGGGGCTAATTGTATGTATTTTCATTGATGGTATTTTGCATAGCTGACTGCACAAAAGATGCTGTTGGTGGGATATGTAACAGATAAAGAAACAACAGCAGAGTTCCTAAAATATCACAGTCCAATCTTTATATTCTTCCCTGTTACTTTTATTTAACAGCAAATCCCCAACAGCCAGCTGAATTTTTAAACAGAATGTTTCTTGTATTTTAAAACGTTATTGAGTAATCAAACAATATGACCTTTAGTGCTCCGCAAAAGAACCCAGCTCTGCTCGGTGAGGGATCAAAACTAATCAATATCCTATTATGATAGCAGACTAGGGTTTACAATAGAGACATAATAGTCTAGATATTTCTTTCCACAACAGCAGGAAATGTGGTAGATTCAGAACTGGTTGTTTGTAAAAAGCTGCCAAACCAGGGCTTACTGGGGAAAGCAATTTCGATGGTGAATGGTTTAGAATATTTTAGTATGCAAGAAAAATGGAATTCAGTTTTACCCAGTATATGCCAGATGCACATGTTAAATAAAAATGATTGCAAACAGACACAAAGTAGTTCAAATGATATCAAATAGTTTATGGATAAATATAAATATTTTAAAATAACAAAAAATCATTCATTAATGCTCTAGTGTCCCCCTTTTCTTTTATCGTTCTATGTACTCACCTATCTTTGTTATGCTAATGAACTGAAGGTATCCATCATGATGTAACCATGAGCAAGTGGGATCTAAATTACCTTCATCTGGCAGCATTCCAGTATACTATAAATGAGGTAATTGTCCTTGACTATAAAATTTGCATTTTCAAGACTTAATTGCTATCATTACATTTTTTTCCTTTTTTGTAATTCTATTAATTTAACTGAATGAGGCATTTGGTTTTATGGATAACATTTGCATCAGAAAAAATGTATGTCCAAATCTGGATTTTAATATTATAAATAGTAAAATGAGTATAGATGTTTGACTTACTCTGAGTAAAGACACACCTTTTCAGTTCAGGAAATAGCACAGCTACTCAAGACTCAGCATAGAAATGGACATATATATTATACCTCTTTATCTACAACTGGAGATCACCAAAGTACATATTCACAAAACTTGGCATACCCCTTTACAACAGACTGGAAATAATTACTAAAATAGCGTTATAAATTCATAAGAGAGGAATGAAGTGTTTCATATCTAGCCTTTGCTGATAATTCCCTTTCATGAACATTTAATGCAGGTATTCTAACTTTTAGTGATGTAAACATGACTGATGACAGTAACTTCCTGTACCCACCATTTGTATTACATTAATACTAACTATAAAGTTGTGTGCCTTGTTTCATGAACCAGTCTCATTCACATTCAGCTGTTACAGTTTTTGTGTCAAGCTCATTATGCAGCAGTTTTGTGAATTGTGCAGTACATCCAGTTACCTTCTTGCTGGGATGAAAAACCTTAATTAAAAAGATATTGTAATCTGGGGTATATAAACCAAGTGCCATCTGGAGTCAGTTTGTATCTGCTGAAAATATTATTGCTGAAGCTTTATTTCAATGGCTTATTCACAAGCAAAGTTCTTTCTTTAAGAAGGTACAATTTTTTTAGAATGTGAAAATATACCACATAATTATTCCTGACACAGTGGACCAAAGATTAACAATCTGCACTGAGACCAAAACTAAAACTAGAACTACTTATGAAGCAGCTAGGTGGATCCTGAAAAGGTGCCAAGGGATTTAAGATTCAGTAAAATATAGACATTTTTGGTGAGTTTGGGCAATTTAGAATTGTGCTCACATGGTTTTAAACTGAGCAACTCTTAAATTTACCATTCCAAAGTTCAATGTGACACATAACCTTTAGTCCTTTTATTGCCTTGCTTTCAAAAATCCTCATTTTTCTTTTCTGTTGATGAGAATACCATTTAATCATATAAATTAGATCATCAATAGTGTTTTACCTCTGTGTTTGCTGTTCTCACACTACACTTGGGTGATTTATAATAATTGAGGATAGCTAAATTCTGACAAGCCTTCACATCTATTCTGTCTTTCCTCAGCTTAAAGGAAAGCTGAGTAAATCAGGCAGTTGTATACATTCATTTACTATCCTGATGTAGTGCAGGTTTGTTTTGCTCTGAGTAATATTTGTCCCAGCGTTGAGTGCAAATAAT
The DNA here is from genome assembly GCA_016271365.2 of Neoceratodus forsteri. Lineage (NCBI taxonomy): Eukaryota > Metazoa > Chordata > Ceratodontiformes > Ceratodontidae > Neoceratodus > Neoceratodus forsteri. The sequence goes on from CM057456.1 coordinate 189,467,728, forward strand.
TAATTTTTTATCCCTGGTACCGCGGCACCATTTCCCTAACTGATGCATCTGGAGCCGCACTGAGTATGCTAATGAGGTGTTTGTGATCATGCTCCATGCATCTTTGTGCCAACAGTTGCGAGGACGTCAGGTTTGATGGAGCATGTGTGTGACTCCCTGTTCAGGAAGTGCAGTGCTGTAAACATCCCTGGCTGTTCACTGTGCATTGCTGTATCGTTCTCCGTGCAAGATGTCTTCAGTTTTAGGTAACAAAAATGCAGGGTACCTTGGTATTGTTGCGACACTTATTGCCTCGTGTTAGTGTGCAAGTGAGAAGCACACCAAGAAGTAATACAGTATTCATTTGCTGTTTGTCTCTATGATGATTGGGGGGGGGCAGTTACAAGAGGACACATGGTTTTGTATTATAAGTCTCATGTGTACAGTGTCAGTGAGCCTAAATGAAGTGTGGCTGTGTTGCCTTTCATTTTATCAGATTTACTTGCCCACTGTCATTGCTGATCCTGAGTCAAGTGCGGCTGTTGTCTCAGTGATCTGTCCGTCATCTTTAGAAGCAAAATGTTGCACTCCGAACTGTGCTTGCATTGCGCTTGTAGATGGTGAAGGGTTTCAGTTGGTTACTGAGGAGCATGTACTTGCATAAGGTGCACATATTTTTCTGATGTTGATAGTCCTTCCTCTTATTGAGGATGCCAGTACATCACATTTGTTCCCTTTTTTTATATGCTGCAGTACAGTACATGCCCTCCACTGGAGCAGGATCGTAGTATATTCCCTCCCCTTGCAGAGAGCAGCATATGACTTTCCCTGGTACAGTACAGTATATTCCCTCCCTGTTAGTGCACTGCAGTCCATTATATTACCTCCCCTGCTAGCAAAGTGCAGTACTATATTCCATGCCCTGCTATCACAGTGCAGTCCACTGTATTCCACCCCCTGCTAGCACAGTGCAGTGCAGTATATTCCCTCCCCTGCTATAACAGTGCATTACAGCACATTCCATCTTCTGCTAACCCAGTGTGGTAAAGTATTACCTTCATCATTAGAGGAGTGTATTACAGTGTACTCTGTCCCCTGGTAGAAGACTCCACTCCCATCCCTCCAGCCATCTCTTCCAATTGCAGTCAGTGTTACTGCTACCATGATGGCGTCAACTGTGACTACAATCACTGTTAAGACTGCCGTCACAGTGATCATTATTGTGAGTGAAGGCTGACTGACCATGGCCACCATAAGTATGACCACAGCCATGACTGCTGCACATGTTAATTGTTCCATGGCCGTTGTGGTCCCCTGAATGAATGTTCATAATTGGAGTGTCTTGTTCACAGATGTTGGTAATGCAGAAACTCCTTTGACAGTGATCACCATGTTAATTAGTTTGTGCATGATGTGCAACATGCATACCACATTCAGGAGACATGGTAAACAGTGTCACCTGAAAGGAAGAAAAGGTACATGCCAGGGCAAGGTCAGGTTGGTCAGGTGCCCCCCCACCCCCCAAAAATGTACCCTGCTAATTGTTTACACGTAACAGGCTACATCACAACAACTTAGTGGTATACCTGTTGTTACTATGGCAATGGAAGATGGTGCTGCATCTAGGTCCTGCCATGCCCAACAGTGTTGGTGATGACTGCTGACTGTGTGGAAGCAATAGTGTCCCAGTCAGCAATACTGTGGATTTATTGCACTTCACTGTGGACCAACATGTTGTGACTGTGCCCATGTGTCTGCTGTGCTGGCACAGTACACACACGGAAAAACCCTCTGGAACACAACACTGCTTGATTGATGAACTCCCTGAGAACGACACATCAAAATTGTTCTGTGCATGTGCCATTCAGCATGGTTTCCCCATGACATGATCATCAGCTGGGCATCCCCCTGACACCGGCTGTTCAGCCAACCCTGCCATCAGCACCAGAGGTGTTTCAAGAGGTAGTGGTGACAGTGCCACTGATCTACTTTATAGCTATCACCCCTAACACCTCCAACACCACCATCACTGCCGACAGGATGAGCTAGACCACCAGCACCAGAAGATACAGTTTTGACATGCATAACCCTAGGAACAACAGTACATAACACATGCACAGCAACACTGCAATGCTCGGTGATCAGGGGATTCATCTATCAAGCAGCATTACACTCAAGACTGTTCCTCCATGTGTTAAACAGCACCAATACAACAAACACACAAGCACAGTCACAACATGTTGGTCTAGCGTGAAATGTAGTTCTCATGCAGTACTGCTTAGGTAGTGTGTCCTATCAGAGCAACCCGATATAATTTGTTTACCATTTTGGGGATACCAGAGTATGGCGGTCTGGTTAACATGCGATACCTAGACTTCTGGAAGCACTTGTACACCTCTTACAACAGGAGTGTGTTAGGCAATTTGGGTATCTCTGGAGTGTGCAGTATGCTTTGAAACTGGATATAACATTACTTATAGGTGAGGACACACATGTTTCAGGTTAATGGTGTTCACTGACATGAAGAAAGGTTGCCGATTGTGCTTCCCTTGGGGACTGTGCTGTGACCAATACTTTACAGACATACATTGTGGACATTAACAAGAGTGTACATGGGAAGGAGTGTCTGTTTGCCCATGACATGCAGATCTTTATAATCATCAGTATTACGGTGGTGGGGAGTTGTGCGAAAAGTAGGTTTCTGTATCTACCAAGGATGCTGGAGGTATGGTCATCAGGGTAGCATTACTATGAAATGGCAAAACAAAGCAGAATTATGCATGTGGATCTTGCAAAATAAGGAAAATGAGAGCTGGGGGTGAGGTGAAGTGTGGGCTGGCAGTATAGTCTAGAGGTTAGAGGAACGAGGTGTGAACAAGTTTGATACATCCAGCAGACCAGACCTGAGTTTGATTCTCACAGCCTCCACTTGTATACTGTGTGATTCTGAGCAAGTCACTTAACCGCCCAGTGCTCCCAGGTCTTCCCTGAAAACAGGCACTTGTGCCTAGTGGGCCTTACCTGGTTACCAAAGACTCAAATAAAAATAAATAAATAAATAGATGAGTATAGATAACTGGGATCAGTAATTCAGCAAACAGAAAGGTTGACAGTCACTGTGACACTGCCGCTGAGAACATATGAACAATGTTATCATGCAAATGAGGGGACCTTGGAAGTACAGCAAGGTATGTCATCATGTAACTGTGAGAAACAATGGCAAGATAACAAATTGGACATTTTTTTGAGATCTGGAGGCCTTACTTACAAACTGATGAGCTAGGGTACAGAGAAGGGAGACCAAAGTGTTGCAAGTGCTTCAGGAAAAGGCATACGAGGAAAGACTGGTGTAGCTGTACTTGTACAAAGTGTGACACGAGTGAAAGGGGGGAATGGTTGTTACATTTCTGCCTTGTGTTGAGATACTCAGAGTTTTACTGTCCGATTGATGGTTATACTAACATACCATGAAGACAGCAGAATAGGCCTTATGGTCTATTGAGTATGCTCGATGGTCACTGACTATGTAGGGCACCGATTTTAGCCCTCCTCCTTCCCTCCCAACAAAGACCCCTACTTCCCAGCGCAGCTTCTGGATGTACCCTCACTCTGCACCCATCCCCAACCCTTCTTGAACTCCTCCACAGTAGTAGCAGCCACCAGTTTTGTGGGCAGCGCATTTTCCTGTGCTCCACCACTCTCTAAGTGAAGTAGTGCCTCCTTGTTTCCCCCCTCTGCATCTCCCCCAGCCCACTTCTTGTGGTGTTCCCTGGTGTACCCTGGTTTCCTCACCTGAAGGACCCCCCCAAGGTTTATCCTATTGATCCTCTTGACATACTTGAAAACCTGTATCATATCCCCCCTTTCTCTTCTCTCCTCCAATGAGTATAGGTTGAGCTCCCCCAGTCGCTCCTCATAGGGCCTTTCCCCTAGCCCCAGTTCCATCCTGTTCACTCTCCTCTGTACCCTATCCAGTAATGCAATGTCCATCTTTAAGAAGTGATGACAAAATTGCATGCAGTATTCAAGTTGTGGTCTAACCAGGGTACTGTACAGCGGAAGGAGTACTTCAGTACTCCTTGAGGTTACCCCCTGGCTATGCACTCCAGCATTTTATTTGCTTGTGCTGCCGCCCTTCTACACTGCTCTGAGTTGTTCATTTTTGCATCCACCACCATCCTGATGTTTTCCTCCACCCTAAAAACCTGCAGTGTCTCCTCCTCCCCCCAGGTGTATTTATGAGTTGGGTTTTTGGATCCCAGCTGCATAACCCTGCATTTTGCAGCATTAAATTTTAGTTTTCAGATTCGTGACCACCTCCCTAGAGTGTCCATGTCCTCCTGGAGATCCAACTTTCCCTCCTCCCCATCCACCACTGTCCACAGCTTACAGTCATCCACAAAGATGCTCATCCCGCTCCTGATACCACTTGTGATGTCCATGACATAAGCATTAAATAGGAGTGGACTCTTCACCGATCTCTGTGGTACCCCACTTATGACTAATGTTGAGAATGAGACCTCCCCCCACCCTCATCCTCTGTACCCGATCCGCCACCCAGTTTTCTTTCCACCTGCCCATCTGCCCCTCACCCCCATACTCTCCAGCTTCTCAAGTAGCCCATGATGAGGCACAGAGTCAAAAGCCCTGCTGAACTCTAGAAAGAGTACATCCAGGTGCCTACCCTGATCCAGCGCCCTTGTCACCCCTTCACACAACTCCACCAGATTTGTCTTCCATTAGCAAGGCCATGCTGGTAAATGCGTATGTGACCCCATGACCTCATCACCCTTCTATCCTTTCCTTCATGATGCTCTCCATCATGGTGCCCCCTAGCTACTTCAGGCGAATGGGCCTATAGTTATGTTGCAGTTTCACTAGTAACTGGTTTCTCACTGGTTTGATGGTTGGTAACTGACAAGGTCCATGAAGTAATAAAACGTTCATTAACAAACTTTACTATTTGTTTAACATAAAAAAAAAATTACATGTCAGAAGAAATTCTGTGACATTGTCATATTACTTGCCATTGACAATGGAAATGCAACTGTTGTGAAACATGCTGTGATTTCACAACCTTCACAGTTTAACTTACTTTGACAAGTATCCTTGTAAATGAAACAGTATCAAACATTGTAACAAGAACTTTGTTTTCAACTATAACAAAATGATTAACCATTCCAAGACTTTTGTCTGTTCTTATTTCTATGTTTGATGAAATATTCCGTTAGCGTCCTCTCACTGTTGCCTTTCAACATAACCATAGGCAGGAAACACAGACACAGTGCTCTGTTCACATAGGAAAATCACTTTTAGAAACTTTATAACTTAATTCTGCATCAAGAAAAGTGTTCCAATTTTACAAGTCTTCCTAAAAGTAGCTCTGCACTGTGACATGAAAATGAAACTGAGATCATTCAAGTATGAATTCTTAAAGTTTGTAATACAGACTTTTTTCCCCTCCACAATGCATGCTACAGGCATTGGTGATTGCACTCAGTCATGGTCTTCCTCAGGTGTGCTGGGGACACCCAATCCCTACTTGAAGTGCTGCTGAGTGTCTTGTTGGCAAACATGTTTGGAAATGCAGTTCGACAAGTGTTGGTGCAAGTTGTGCCAAATGCCATTATCGCCCAAATCATTTGCACCAGGGACCCAACACATCATCCTCTGTATGCCACCCACCACATGTACAAGTCTATTGACTTGTGTGAACCACAACTGTACGATAAAGGGAAGGCTTATCTGAGCGTGTATGCGCAAAATTCACATTGCCATGTTATAGTGAGCAACCAGCACCCCAACCAGCAACACTGATATACAACAAGGAGGCATTAATGTCTGGTGGCTTGACCACCCTTCACTCACAATATTAGTAACATGAAGAAATAGCCACGCAGGGCCATCATTCACCCCGCCCTACAGTCCTGCTTATGGTCACATACTGAAATAGTCTGGCAGTGTCACCGTAGCCCCACCAATCACAATCCCCAGTCCCTGAAGCGCAACTGTGGTTGGTAATGCAAAGCAAACTGTTACGATAATAATGCCAAACACAGCACCATTATCTTTTGTAGTCTACTAACATCCCGCAGTGAAAGAGCAACACATTCCCCACCCACCCACCATCAACAGCCTGTGAGTGACACAGGAGGAGCAGGATGTTCAAGCACTACCAGGTGATGGGTGGCAGTCCGCAACATTACAATCAATTCTGTGCCTGTGTTTTTTTTTTTTTTGTCTTTTTTATTTAGTTGTTTAACCAGGTATAGCACACTAAGTTGGAAGCTTTTTTACAGGAGCAACCTTGGAGCACAAGGAGGTTAAGTGACTTGCTCAGGGTCACACAGTATGCAAGTGGAAGCTGTGGGATTCAAACCCAGGTCTGGTCTGCTGGATATCACGATATTGTGTTTGGGATTATCATGACAGTTTGCATTATGCCCACAGTTGCAGTTCAGTGATGGGGTATTGGGGGTTGAGGGCATTATCCCTGTGGTGCTATTTCTTTATATTAATATAAGCGAGATTGGAAGGTGTGGGGCTAATAGCCCTATATGGCCATTACTTTATGAGCCTGGAATGTGACAGGAGGGCAGTGGTCCATGGACTCTGTGTATCATATTTTTTTATAATGAACGCTATTGTGACTTGCATTGGCATAGCCCTGGGGCTTATTGTTTTTTTGTTAATCATGGGGATCAGATCACTTCTTTCCAAAATGGGAGTAATGATTCCGAATTAATTCACTTTTCTCTGGCTGAGGTATGGGTGCAATGTTTGGTGGAAGCTGTGGTCTTGCAATATCTGGAACGTCAGTTAAGTCTCCAGTTTTCATTCTAACAACATCATCCATCATCTCATCCACAAATCGAGAGGTTCTCTTTGCGTACACAGGTTTTGTGACCCACCTTTTGGTTTGCTTCGAGAAGGCAAAACAGTGCATTGCATTACCTTTGTTCTGCCCAGAAGTGCATATGGCCGTTGGATGGTCGTAGTTCTCAGAATAATCAAGAACAGCCACTTGGGTTCTCGCTACCATTCTCTAGTATGAAAAATGTTGCCTCTTGGGACAGTATTTGTTTAATAAGGAGTGGACTACCTCCAGTTTACAGGTGCGACAGAATTCTGTCACCTTACCAAGATCTTTCAAAAGTTTGCTGTCCATGACGACTGCCTTGAGTGCGTCATGTGCTGCACTGTCCTTTTCCAATCAGCATATCTCCCGTTCATCTACCTCATCTATTTCTTCATGTTCACAGGATCGGAAAACCAATCCAACAGCCCAGGAGTGTCAGTTGGCTGTGTGTTCTAAGACAGACACCCACTTTTCTCTCATAACAGCAGCATTGCCCTTGCAGGTGGATGCAGACCACCAGAAATGATTGATAATGGATCGTGTCCATGTAATCAATTCTTCACAGTGCCTCTGCTTTCCTTTGGCAACCAGCTTTTTGATGATGGATTTAACAATGTGCCACACATCAAACTGATGTGGAATCCCTGAAAACGTGACACCTCTGTTCATCAGTGCTGAAATCTGTGGGTGCCGGTCCATGGCTATAGTACCAATCTGTACTCCATCATTGATTAGCTTTCTAATAGCTCTTACACACCCCTCCTTCTCCATGCAGTTGGAATTGGAGACCTCCGTGACCTGTACCAGTTCTGAGTTGAGGATATGATTTGTTGTCATTTCCATAACGGTGTAGGTACAGTACTTGGCGCTGTGACCTGGCAAGTCACACCGCCCATCACCAATTACTGTGATTTGTTGCTTGGGCAGCAAATCGATGTTTGTCTTCTGCTGCATAAGCCAATGTAACTGAACAATAGGGAATAAATACCTCCTTTGAAGTGCATGGAAGTATGTCTCTGATAGAAATGGAACATGCAGACAGCACATGTATTCACAGATGCGATTGTAAGTGTTGCCTGTGAATAGAATAGCCGCACTCAGCACCAGATTACCCAATGCCATTATTCCACTCAGTGGCTGGGAGCGCCATATGAATGTATGTGATCGGGCGCAACATAATTCTGCAACAAACGTTGTGCCTCTAATGCTCGTGTTTGTCAGCAATAGTGGAAACTTACAAAGCTGACATAACAGCATTTGAAAGAGCAATAACAATTGTGTTTTGAACACCAAAGATGTCTGCTCAGTGGCCACTGTGCTACTGACACCGAGGCTGCCCTCATCGTCTTCAGCAATGTACTCTGACTGGCTGCTTTGGTCTGAATCCAGGGTGAACATGTAGACATCTTTCTCGGTGCCCTCACTTGTCTCAGTGGATAAGATGGAGAAATTATGACCTGTCTGAGTTGTCCATCTGCCTGTCGCCCTTCAAATGTGTTGATGACAGCATGGGCTTGTTGGCGAACGTCATTTCACTTAGATGTGCACATTTGGTTCCCTGACATTGCTGGACTTGTTCTGAGTATTCTGTGGTTTCAAGTGTCACTGAGCAAGGCCTTGCCTACCTATGGTCCTTGAACACATTCTCTGGGGTTTCAGGCCATTGACGTGCAAAGTCTTGTGTCTCAACGACACACTGAATAGCAACAGATGCTTGCTGTGGTACTGTCATTAGGCCTAACGTGGAACAAGATATGTCTACTGAGCATGTAGTCATTGGGAATTCGAAGGAGGACAGGCTGAAGTCATTGAATGACACTGTTGGTCCGCTGTAAATGTGATGTTCTTCCACGTATCCATCTTTATACGGTGCATCTGTATAACTGATCTGCAAATAAGAGTAAAATCGACTTTGTCATTACTGCACTGTGACAACGTTACATTGTTAGTAGCTGTGGTCAGGCATGTGCAAGTATGTACGGTACGACTATGTCCTTCCCTAAGTCATGGGACACGGTGTACCATGACAGTCAGGTGGTAACAAATACAGCATGGCATGGAAGGTTCAAGACTGTGTTGTTAGTGGACCAATACCTGATACAGAGACAGGTGACTCCTTTACTGCAATCATGCTGACTGCTATGCTTTCCAACACTGTACATGTGTCACTGGATGGATGTTTGCAGTCAAGGTGTGGAGAGAGACAGGGAACTGATCTCACAAATATTGGAAGCTACGGGGAAAGAAGCAGTGCTAATTGTGTGTGACTTCAACCTGCACAAGGTGGACTAGACTATACCATCCACAACATGTGCTAACAGTCAGGTGATCATGGAAGGACTGCTGAGTGGGTTCCTGAGGCAGGGTGTCACTGAACCAACAAGAGGAAAGTTAATTCTTGATCTGAGTATCAGAATTTGGGAGCATATACAGGACATAATGGTCAGGGAGCCACTGGGTGGAAGTGACCATTGCACAGTGTTGTTGCAGTTGGATAAAGGCAGGAAAAACATCCGAGCAAAGTGCCAAATCTTGGACTTCAGGAGCGCACACTTCAGGAAAATGGGTGAGGTTATAAGGAGCCATCTGGTGGTCATCAGAGCAGATATGATAGTGGACCAAATGTGGTCTGTCATTGGTGAATGAATACATCTTGCCACAGATGAGTTTGTTAGGCTCAAGTGGAAGAACACAAGGGTCAAAGCACCCAGCTGGCTCAGTTCTGGGGTTGTCAAGGCAGTACGTCAGAAGAGGTTGTCCTATAGAAAGTTCAGGAAGACTCACCACGGGGATAGATAGACAAAATGGCCTAAGTTTGGCTAGTGAAGCAAGTAAGGAAGTCAGGGGAGAAAAGGCACAGAAGGAGCTGCAGATAGCTGAAGGAATTAAGAATGGATAGAAGGCTTTCTTTCACTATATAAGTGTGGAAAAGGGACAACAAGTAAGAGATTGTTAGGCTTAAGAAAGGGGTGCAGTGGGTGGAGGATAATGGAGGAAAAGCAGAGATACTAAATGAATACTTCCATTCTGTCTAAAACGTGGAGAAGGATGGAACAGTGCCCTCATGAGGGAAAAGAGGGGCAGAGGTGGAGGGGAACACAGATGTAGTGCCAGAGGAGAATAGAGTGAGGGAAGGTCTGTGGTCATTGACAGTGAACAAATCACCTTGCCCAGACAGAGTACATCCAAGGGTACTAAAGGAACTGGCTGAGGAGCTGGCATGGCCACTGGCAGACCTATTCAATAGTTCACTAGAGTCAGGCATGGCACCGTAGGACTGGACAACAAGACAAGTTGTGCCCCTTCACAAAAGTGGTCCCAAGGATGATACAGGGACTTACTAACCAGTCAGTCTGACCTCCATTGTGGGTAAGCTCATGGAGACCATACTAACGGACAGGTTGGTGGAATATCTAGAGGAGCATGGTCTCCAGGATGAGAGGCAGCATGGGTTCATGGGAGGGAGATTGTGTCAAACAACTGTGATTGACTTTTTTGACTGTGTCACTAACACTGTAGACCGGGGCCAAGAGGTAGACATCCTCTATGTTGATTTAAGCAAGGCCTTTGACTCTGTGCCTACAAAGGTTGATCAGAAAGTTGCTGGATCTTTCAGTTGGGGAAAGAATGGCCACATGGGTGGAAAATTGACTGAGGTACATAACTCAGAGGGTGGTGGTGGGGAAAGAGTTATCTGGCACCAGAGAGGTAAACAGTGTTGTCCCACAGGGCTCTGTGCTCGGGCCGGTGATGTTCAGTGTCTTCATTAATGACATTGGGGATGGCATTAAAGGCAAGATGTGCCTATTCGCAGATGACACCAAGCTCTGTGGGAGAGTGGACACAGCTGAAGGGAAACAGGACCTACAGGAAGATCTGGAAAAGCTGGGGAGGTGGTCCAGGATCTGGCAGCTTAGCTTCAATGCAAAGTAATGCTAAGTCGTACATATTGGAGCCAAGAATGAAAGAACAGAGTATTACCTAGGTGGAGTCCGAGTATAAGCACCGGAGGAGGAGAAGGACATGGGACTGATCATGACTGGTGACCTGAAGCACTCCACGCAGTGCAAGAAAGCAGCAGCAAAGGCAAACAAGATGATGTGATGCTTAGCTAGGGGAGTCACTAGTGGGAGAGCTGAGGTTGTACTACCCCCATACAGGTCACTGGTAAGGCTGCATCTACAGTATGGACTTCAGTACTGGTGTCTACACCACATAAAGGACAGTAACCTGCTGGAAAAGGTCCAAGGGGGGCTATAAAAATGATAGCCGGTAAGCAGGGCAAGGCATACAAAGAGACATTGAGGGCACTGAACATGTACTCCCTTGAAGACAGGAAAGACAGCGGGGACATGATTGGGGCCTTCAAGTACTTGAAAGGAATAAACAAGGTTCATAAGGAGAGTCTCTTTAAGCTGAGTGGCAACCATATCACGACACAGGGGCACAGTCTTAAGCTGGAGGGTGGAAGGTTTAGGAGGGAGGTCAGGAATCACTTCTTCACAGAGAGGGTGGTGGACACTTGCTTTCAGAGAGGCTGGGATAGGCATAGGGGGAAGGTAAGGGTCATGGGGATGGAGGATGGGAGGAGTGGGGATGGAGGGCAAGGACATTAGCCGAAGCTGTAGACCCTGCAATACGAGTAGACTTGATAGACCAAATGGCCTTCTTCACCTGGCTTCTTTGTATGTTCATATGTATGTCACTGACACATGGTTAGATGTACATAAGAGTAAATTATCAGAAGAAGACTGTTTCATCCATGTAGTCTGGTTTTACTGCTGGGCCAATAGCTTCTGGTACTGTTCCCACACACACCATGCATACTGCACTCGTCTGTAATATCAGTGATCATTAACTACCCCATAGGCATATCCATGCCTTTCTTTCAGCTGACCAGTAACTGTTATGACTACCTCTTGCAGCACATTGTTACAACTGTGCACAACCCTGTCTTGAAGAACTTCTTCCTGACCTCCCTCCGAACCATCTCCCCCCTTCAGCTGTGGATTACACACTAGAGTTGTGTCTGCCAGTCTACTTGATCATGGAATGTCAAATCAAATGCATTTATAAATTGCAATTAGTTGAATGTAGCAATCATGTCCACTCTGTCTTTTCTGCCATGTAGTACAACTTCAGTGACCTGGACCTGTACTCATATGCTTTACCCCACTGATCTGCTGTCATCAGTGTTACCGTCCTTTGGGTCTTCTAAAGCTGGTTAGTTTTATGTTCCTTGGTGGATGCATCACTGATGAAGTCCATAGTGTACATATGGCAGTACCATGGACCTGTACATGTCGCGCACAACCTATGGCACGCTACGTCTGATAACACCATACATATGCATCACAGTTTCTTCTTTCACTTTGCTTGGGCTTTGTTGCACTGCGTGGAGTGCTTCTGGTCGGTAGTGAACATCACTCCCAGGTACGTGCCATCCCCCGACACAGATACCCAGGTAGTTCTCTGTCCTATGACTATGTATTGCAGTATGCCTAACTTTTCTTTTGTAGACATTACAGGCAAGTTACAAGATTTGGGGCAAACTCCACCACCTTTGAACATCATCCTGTGGGAACTGTATCCCTTGAGACGTACTCCAGACACAACATACTTGAGTGTCATCCATGAATATGGATGACATATAGATTATTACAGAGCTGATGAAGACCACCGCTCCATTACAGCTTGCTAGTAGTATCACTAGTACCCCGATATATTATTTGAAATCAGATAGTTGTCCTGTTTTGTTCTAGATTCAGTCATATTACTGCTAAGAACTGCTTCAACAGGATATGCACGTCTTCATCAATGACACTCGTTACGTCAATGATGAAGACTTTATAGCAACACTGTCCACATCTCTGAGCTCAGCTGTACCCCAGTAACTACCACCGTGGTCCCTGAAATGTCATCACCCACCACAGCCCAATACACTCTCTCTCCCTCAGCCAGTTTTATGCCCATATGGTCATATTATCAGTAAAACAGAAATCATCAACTCAGTAATGCTGGAGCATGCTATCTTTCGGCATTGTATACACATGCCCTTCTCCCATTATGCCTATAAAAGCTGCATGATTGACCATTACACAGAATAGAAAACCATTACCTTTGACCTTTTTTCCTTGTTTACAGAAGAATTCTGCAAAACCTTTCTCTTGAAGATGGATGGAATGGAATCAGGCCTCAGTTTTGTTATGTCCTTGTTATTACCTGAAAGGGTTAAGATACAGTGGCATGAAATAACATCATTATCACTTAACACCTCCTCACAGTAGTAGCAATGACTTACACATGTTTTAGCACACAAATTCCCAGAGCAGCACCACACTGTTCCCTGGACTTTCTATCCAGTAACATACAGTACAACCTAAGGATGTGCAGAACATGGTTGTGATTCCCTGAGACAAGTATCAACACAGTCATTGAGCCATATCATTGTTCACCACATCATGTCAGTATCTGCACATAGCAGAGGGCATTGCGGGTGACAGTTCTTATACCTGCATGTGTCACTCACTACATATGCTACTGTGCCTGACTTTTCCACAGACAATATGCTGTTGTTTGATGACACTTGTAATACTGTGTCACAGTACCGTGGACTCCGAAGAGATATATGCACACCCAGATGGTCGACCACATTGTATTGGTCATCATACCACCACATGGGGAATGTATAAAAACACACATTAAGTTTCAGGAACAACCAAAAACACCATAGCAGGTGATGTGCACTTTGGAACACGCAATAAGCCAATGACAAATTGACAGTGAATGTCATGTGCACAAACCGGCATGTGGTAATTTTACAATAAGCCCCGAGCCATGACCATGTCCATAAGTCACAATGTCCTACCTGACATAAGGGGTCATTTCGACACCTTCAATAACATTTGTAAAATGCTCCAAATTCTGGAGCAAGTAGATGCTCCACGCATGTAAGATGATATGGAACAAAATAATATGTTCAGAAGCATTTGCTGTGAGATGTTCAGGACAAACTGTGGCTGAAAAACCAGATGTACTACAGAACAACCTGACATGGGGTGTACGAACTTGAAGTGGTATGGAGCATGTGGGAGCACTGAAAATAACTATCACAGAAACTCTGCAGGAGACAGTGGAGCAACAAGTAAGATGCTCTGAACTGACTTGAGATGGGCTGTGACAAAACTTGATATGAGAATGGATGGAGAGGTTTCCTACACCTGGGGGGGGCAGAAGACTATGGATCCGGGCACGGTGAGGGTGGATGGAGAGGTTTCCTACACTTGGGGGAGACTATGGATCCGGACATGGTGAGGGTGGATGGAGAGGTTTCCTACACTTGGGGGCATGGACTATGGATCTGGGCACGGTGAGGGTGGATGGAGAGGTTTCCTACACCTGGGGGGCATAGGACTATGGATCCGGGAATGGTGAGGGTGGCTGGAGAGGTTTCCTACAACTGGGGGGGGGCATAGGACTATGGATCCTGGCACAGTGAGGGCCTCTGAACATGTTCTCTCCAGCATGGAGAGATAAGGTTCACTTTGTTTCTTCCACCATGGGGGGGGCACGGGACTTGGGATTCTGGCACGAGGATGGGGTCTGTACATCTTTCATTCAGAGGCCAGAAGACTATGGATCCAGGCAGAAGGAGGGGGGTCTGGAGATGTCTCCTCTTGCATGTGGAGGAGCAGAGGACTTGGGATCCTGAGTAGGGTGGGGGAGGGGTGGTGGCAGAGATGTATCCTGCAGCATGAGGGGGTGGCAAAGGAGGTTGGTTCCTGGCACAGGGTATGGGCGCTCGACATGCGTCCTCCAACCAGCAAGTGCACAGCAGAAAACACAGACTGCCACAAACAAGATAGAAGTATAAGTCATACAAGTGAAAAAGGAGTACCTTTCCAGAAGTACTCAGCCTCTGTAAAATGATCAGAGCAAATCACTTTATGCTTTCTGGCAGCAAATGGTCAACATCAATATCTACACGCTGCAGTGCCAATAACCACTTTCTTTTTAGTTCATGATCAATTGGCAATCGATGGAAGCTGACTGGGTGGCCACATTTTATTTTGCCAGATGTTTTGGCACACCCGGTGGCCATACAGGTCGGCATGACAACATACAAGAGAACAAGTTAGCCAAGATAACAGGTAAACCAAGAATGGATGAACAACAAGTGCAGACATTTCCATGTGGAGTGTCAGTGCGGTATTGCACTTGGCGGGTCAAGGAAAATGTCACATGATATGCTGGGGATGCAGAAAAAACATTGATGCTGCCTGAAACAGAACAGCAAACAAAAACATCACCAAACCACCACCCCACACAAAGCTCAGTCAAACACAGATATAAAGGTGGACAACAAATAACTATCCGGTCCTCCTGTCACCCGAACTGCTCTGCCCATATGTTGATATTTTGGGAGTAATGGGTACATAATGAAGTCCATTCTGAAAATATAGCATGAGTTACGTGAAATGCAGAAGCAGGGGTTCCTTGTGTACAGAGAAAAGAAAGAACTGATTACATGGTACATACAGTCTTTTTGTCACAGAACTTGAAATGACCAATGCAAATATACACGCAAAGACCCACTGGATGCATTCCACACACACACACACACAAACAGACACTGACAAAATACTGGTATCACTGTCAGTATTCAAACACAGTGACAGCATTTGTCTTTCAGCCTGTAACCAGAATGCAAACGGATGGTAAATCAGCAAAAATAAAGTGCTAGACTTCAAAGTGCAACTTAGGAAAAAGACAAACTGTCATCATTCAATTAATCAGCGTGCTGATGCCAGGGGCAGGAACTTCACTGAAGGAGGATGGGGAGGGTGAGGGGGTGACATTGAAGGAGGAGGAACCAAGCAATGGACGCGCACAGAACCAACAACACAGCATGACCAACCAAGCCGCACGTGAACACGCTCTGCAGTCTTTTCTGGTGTGGCGCAGCATGCGAGATGGTGGTTCACACATAGGCAACAGTGTGGTGCAGTGCACAGAATCCAAGAAAAAGCAGCAAAAAAATGGTAAGTCACATAAATGTGACGCTGATAGGGTTCAGCTATTCAGGCCATCAGGAAACTAAATTAATAGTCTCAGGTCCATTGCACAGCTTTCCTTTAAAAGGAAACATTCATGTACAGTGACCAATATAGTTTGAAAGTCCATGAAAAGCTCTTTCAAATCAATTTTTGGACTCTCCTGTAGCTGGAAGCACTCCAGAGATACAGATGACCGATTCTGTTCAATATTAATACTACACTGCAGCCATTTATAGAACATTGTGATGTCATCAAGAAACAAGCTGTGCTTATCTCAGTGTAGTTAGGAACAACCTGTTCCTTGATGACATCAAAATGTTCTAAAAATAGTTGCAATGTAGCAATAATATTGAACAGACGCAATCATCTGTACCTCTGGAGTGCTTTCAGCTATAGCTGAGCCTAATACCTCATTTGAAAGAGCTTTCCATGGGCTTTCCAACTATGATGGCTGCTGAGCATGAATTCATACCTTTGATCCTTATTATAGACAGAGTAAAACAGCACAAATCACATGACATTTAATTGTCTGTCCATGCCTGCATAAGAGATGTTGTTAAAGGATGGGTAACCTGCAGCACTCTACTACAAGTGGAAGCAGTAGTGAACCAAAACATTTTAGGAATTGCTTTCCTAGTGCTTTAGCTTGCACTTTGCTCTGTATTCTATTTTGGAAAATATCTGCCTTTGCCTGAATTGGGAGTACATTGTTTTATGCAGTATCTTTGTGATTAGGCCCTTTGGGTCTTTGCAGTTGCACTGAGTGATGAACACCATTCAAGTTCCCCTTTTCTTGTTTTCTGTGATTGGAAATTATTTTTAATTTTTGACTGGCAACTCTAATGCTAGGACTGACATTCTCAGTGTGACTGTGCAGAACTTTGTCTTACAAGCATACTGACAGGGAATATTTACTGTACAACTGTTTTCATCTGATAGTCCTTTTATCTGCTGTGCACATCATCAGCAACTGTGAAACTTCTTTAAACTCGGCAAAAAGGAAAGGGTGAGGTGGGTCATCCTACCATTTATTTCTAGCTAGCAAGCAGTCAAATTGACCATCAGTCAGTTGATTAACAATCAGTTGACTATCAATAGGAGAGAAATAACTGGCAGTATTTTCTTGGAGCCCAGCACACTAACTGTACTGAAACAAAAACAACTAATTTAATGAAACTTTTTTGTGAAACTTGAATGCCTTTTATCAAACAAAGAAATCTTAAATACAATTGCACAATAGCCAAAAATACCAATAAAAAGGCTGGGTTCCAAGAGGACTAAGGATTGGAAAGGCACCATCATCTGGTTTGAAAACAAAGTAGTTTTTAAGATCCCGGAAGGCAGCTTTAGACAAATGCTCTAGGAAGCTCACGAACACTTTTCTTGATGATGGTGGTGATAAGTATATTAACTTTAGAAGGGATAGAGGCAACTGAGACACACAGACTAGGGGATTCAGAGAAACTGTGCTTGCTAGTAGTGACAGGAAATAAGAAACAGGTCAGGATTGGGGTGGTCTGCAGACCACCAAGTCAGGATCAAGGGGCAGATAAAGAACTGGGTGTGATGCTTGCTTAGGAAGGTGGCCATGTCTGGGGAGGTGGTGGTAGTAAGGGACTTCGTATGCCAGATGTGGACTAGAAAGCTCCAATCATGGCAAGTACAAAGAAGCAACTGTTGGTGGATGAACATCAGGAGGTGTTCCTAGCTCAGCTACCCAGTGGCCAACAAGGGAAGGGTCTTTGTTGGATCTGGTGCCCACCAATATGGAGATGATTCAAAATGCAGTGGTTTTGTAACCACTTAGTTCCAGTGACAACAGAACAGTGGCACTGGGGATACAGCAAAAGACTGCAAAAGGGGCAAACTTAGTAAGGTTATGTGACTTTAAAAAGGGAGATTTTGGGAATCTCACATGTATGAAGAGATCAAAAGGTATATTTTAAGAGGTGCCCAGCTTTATTAGTTTATTAAGTTTTATATCCATTGGTTTCAATATAAATTATAGCATTGAATGGGAAGAGTCTTTAGGCTTTTCTTGTTAGATTTCTTACATGTAACAAATGGAAGGTTTTACGGTGTGCTGTTTATTTTTTAGTACACATATGTATTGCTATTTCCCACTTATACCTACCTGTGTGGGACTGGCAGTGTAGCTTGTATTTACTACTTATACACATGTAAGAGATGACTGATGACTGCTATTAATTGTAACTTGGCTTTCTCCTTCAATAAAGTGGAGTTCTTTTAAAATGCAGATTTCAACAGGGTAAGGAAGCTGTTGGAAAAGAAACAGGGGAGAATGGGACTGTTAGAGGGGATGGAGGAAAATGGGAAGAATTTCAGAGAAACATTGATTGAGGTGGTAGAAAGCTAAATTGCAAGGTGTCACAGGGGAAAAGGGCAAGAGTTCAAATCTGGTTCATGGCTGAAATAAAGACAGCTGTAAGAGACAAAAAGAGGGCATTCCTGAAGTACTAAGGAAACAAAAGTATGGAGGATAGAAAGAAACACCTACAGACAATAAAGCCAGCCAGCAGAAAGGTGACAGAGACCAAGGCTCAGATGGAACTCAGGCTTGCAATGGGAGTGAAGCAAGGGGAAAATGTATTCTTCAGGTACATCCAGTAGAAGTACAAGATTAAAGAGGGTGTTGTGAGGCTGAATAGTGAGGAAGCATGGGAGGAGAGGGACAAAGAGAAATCCAAGATACTGAACAAATTCTTGTGTTCAGTCATTACTTGGGAGAAGGATAGTTGGGGCTAGCACAGAATGTGGGGTTAAGTGGGAAGGCAGAAACACATGTGCTCAAGTAGCAAGGCCAAAATAATAGGAACTAGGGTACTAATAAAGCTTAAGGGCTGAATGTAAATAAATCTATGGGATGTGTTGGCATACTCTCAAAAGTGCTTAAGGAGGTATCTGGGGTGATAGCAGGATCACCTGCAGACATATTCAACTGCTCACTGACAGTGGGCACAGGGGTAGTCCCAAAGGAATGGAGGGCATTGGACATGGTCACATTACACAGCAATGGAAGAACTGATGAACCAGGGAATTATGCACCAGTCTGCTTGACATCTACAGTGGGAAAGATTATAAAGTCTCTACTAAGTATGAAACTAGTTGACTTCTTTGAGGAAAATGGGCTACAGGACTCCAGACAGCATGGGCTTGCAAGAGCAAGGCCTTTCCAGGCAAATCTGTTTGACTTCTTCAATTGTCAACCAGGACAGACAATAAGGGACAGGCAGTTGATGTAATTCACTTTGATTACAATAAAGGCCTTTGATTCAGTCCCTCACAGGAGGCTGGTCAAAATATTAAGAAACTTAGAGGTGGAGAAACATTGGTGACTTGGGTAGAGAACTGGCTGAGTGGAAGAACACAGATGGTAGTATGATAGTAAATGGGGAGTTTTGCAAGGTAAGGACATAAATGAAGTACCTCAGGGGTCAGTGCTGGGCCCGATCCTTTTCAGTGTGTTTATTTGTGACAAATGAGTAATCAAAGTGAGTTGGTTAAATTACTATTTTATCATCCACCACTATGCTTAACCCCTAGTGCCTCGGCTCAGTACCTTCCAGGGGGTGTTAGCTAACTGACAGGAAGTCATTGCACATTTAAATGCCAAATCAAGGTTATGACATCATCAAAAAGTGATTATTCACCAATTTAACAAACATATATATATATATGGTGTGGTTGTAGTGGCAACAATGTTCTTGAGGGATGTCAAAGAAATGTAATAGAAATGTTTGTAAGAGAAAGCACACATTAGCAGTATGTATATATATATATATATATATATATATATATATATCTGCATTTGTGTGTTGTAACGTTGGAGTTTCATTCAATTATTCGTGGGCTGGCTACCTGTTTCTAGTGCACTACCCTTGTTCCTGTGTGCAGACTGACACATTTGGAACTTTTGTTTATTTGTAACATTGGGGAAGGAATCAAGAGTAAGATTTGTCTCTTTGCAGATGACACAATGATCTGAGTAAGGGTAGACAGAGAGAAAGGAAATACAGGACCCAGGGAGGATTTGAATACGTTGTAAAGCTGGTCAAAGATATAGCAGCTGGGCTCCAATGCTAGAAGATGCAAAGTGAAGCACATTGGGAAAGGGGACCTAAATGTGCAATATGAAATGGGGATGGTATTGGAAAGCACCACAGAAGAAAAGGACCAAAGGGACATGAGATTGGAGATCTTGAAAACAACAGCACACAACAATAGAGCTGTAGATAAGGCAAACACAATGCTGGGGTGCATATAGAGGAGGTAAGCAGCAGAAGCCAGTAAGTGATCCTCCCACTGAACAGGTCTCTGGAAAGACTGAATCTGAAGTATTGCACAAGCTACTGGAGTACACACTTGAGGAAAGGCTGTGATAAGATGGAAGTAGTCTAGTGCACAGCAACCAAGATGGTCCACAGACTAGGAGGCAAGACAGTTAAGGAGAGGCTGCAGGTCTTGAACACAGTCACCCTTGAGAAAAAACAGGGGTGACGAGATTGAAACATACAAGTACCTGCATGGTATAAACAGGGTGTACATCAAGGAGCTTTTCTCCTTGAGCTGAAACACAAAGACAAGGGGAAACTCACTGAAGTTTGGTGGTGGGGGGTGGATATAAAAAGGACATCCACACTGTTTCACTGACATAACGGTGAATAAGTGGAACAAGCTTCTGGAGGAAGTGGTACAAGCAAAATCGGAGAGCAGGTTCAAACATGGATCAGACAGGTATATGGGATTAGTTAGAAAAAGGGTGGCAGAAAAATGGACAGATGGCTAATAGGGCCAGTGCCGAGTAGTTAGTTAGGTTGGGCAGATTGGATGGGCCTATAGGCCTTTTTTCTGCCATCATAAATACATACACATATACATAATGTTGGCAGATAAGGACCTATATGGCCTACCTAGTCTGCCCAGTATTATCCCAGTTACTGAGCTCCCCCACCCCCCAGGTACTCCCCCCTCCCACCGAGGATTCCCATGTGCCTATCCCATGCCTATCTCATTATCTATATCAAGAAAAAAAAAATGTTCTTGTACAAGCTGAACTCTCTATATTCTAAGACTGCCTTCAAGATGGGCATTATAGCCTGAAATAAATCAAAATATCACAGGGATGAGAGAGAGACTGCTGTTGCAGCAATAGACATGGTAAGATATTTTTGGAGATTTCTGTGATATGTCTAGAGAAATTCCTTTCCTGCTTGCAGTACCACTGTAGTGTCACCACAGAAAATCTGTTCAGAAATATTGCAAAATATCTGAAAATATCTGACCATAGCTATTGCTATAATTATACTTAGAGGAGACTATCCATAGACCAGATAAAAGAGCAAAAGTTTCAAAACAAAGAGCATCTGAGAAGTCAGCCATCAATCAAAAACATATGTAACAGTAAAACATGAGAGTCATTATAGAGTGTATATCCTGAAACTCCAGAAT
The DNA here is from genome assembly GCA_016271365.2 of Neoceratodus forsteri. NCBI lineage: Eukaryota > Metazoa > Chordata > Ceratodontiformes > Ceratodontidae > Neoceratodus > Neoceratodus forsteri. Next base: position 189,489,091 of record CM057456.1, read on the forward strand.
CATACCTAGGACTTGAACCCATCATTTGGACTGTGTTTGAGTTAAAGACATACCAACAAGTGGGAAAACAACTAATAACTCCATGGTAGTGCAAAAAGAAGAGGGGCAGTAGATGCAGTGGAAATAAAATGTCATTAGACATTTTCAGAAAAGAAATAACAGCAAGAAAGCTCTTCCAAAATGCCAAGGAAACAGTTCCCATGACCTTTGGCACAAGGCAGAGACTCTCTCAGCTTCCCCCCTTTCCCACATTCCACACCCTAGATGGGAAGAAACTGGAGGGCTGCAACTCCTTTAGATACCTCAGGGTCTGGCTCAACCAGCATCTTGACTTTTCTGTACATATTGAGGCCATCCACAATAAACTGCACCCCAAACTGGGTGCCCTGTATCGCAACCATGGGTGCATCCCGCTGCTGTCTCACTATGCAATCATACAGAAAATGATTCCCTCTAGTTTCGACTATGGGGATGTAGTCTATGTGATACTCTCAAAACTTCCCTAACCAGATTGAATTCCCTTTTCTACTCCTTCTGTTGTTTTGCACTTGACTGTCCTCATTGTATCCACCACTGTGCCCTATACCAAGTCCTGTCCCTCCCATCCCTTCAGGACAGGAGGCAGGCCCACTGCACTAGTCTTATGTCTAAATTCTGGTCTCAGTCCCTGCCCTCCCACCTCTCTTTCACACTTTCTCCCTCTCCCCCTCCACCCTCTCAGACACTATGACTCCCGCTCTTTGTCTGTCCCACGCATGTCCACCAGGCTGCCTTCTCTTACCACTTACCTAAACTGTGGAACTCTCTCTACCCTCTGTCATCTGCCACACCCCTTTCCCTCACCATTTCAGCACCCTCGTCAAAACCCACTTCAGCTCCACCTGTTTCTGCTCCTAACCATCTTGTTGACTGAGTTATACCCAGGCATTTGCCAATTCTGGCACTTGTCAGTGTAAGTTGTGTCCTGGCACAGTTGCATACCTGGGTAGGCTGGGCTGCCAAACCCTGCAGTTGCCTCTGTTGTTACCTGTGACGTAGTCATGCTCACTAATTGCTGTAAATATTCTACTGTTGTAATTATATAATAGATGTGCTTATTCAACTTTTGTGCGTATTATTCTACTATGTACTTATTAGGTATACAAATGTACCTCTCCCATGCCCCCCCAGACACATTTGGAAATGAGCAGTTGTCTGCTCAGTATTGTTTTCCTGGTGAAACTTTCAAATAAATAAATAGTCAAAATTTCAAATAGAACCTTGACCTAGGTCCAGTAGGAACTCTAAGTAAAGGTCTTTTGTTTATACTAATACTCATAGTAGATAGCGTCCATCTACAAGTGGATGTATTTGAACTAATCATAACAGTTAACCAGAAAAGGCATTTCACATCAACATTATATCTGCAGAATAATGTGAGAACCAGTGAGATGAGGGACATCGCCATTGGTGGCACTACGTATGCAGATGCAATCAACTCTTCCCAGTTGACAATTGAGCCCTTACAATTCTTCTTAATATAATTAAACAACAAGAGCTACTATCTAATAGTAACCCTCATGACATGAATTTGATACAAACAGCCCATCGAGATTGAATTGAAGATGATTCTTTCTCTGCCAAAGTTCACAGTGGAGTTTCCCCAGCAAATAATACTATCATCATGTAATAAAGCAGTGGTTGGACCAATTGATAACAAAGATAGATGGGTAGTTGAAGACAGAAAAATATTTTTATACATCTAATCTGTCCTGTACTAAATTTCTACATAGTCTGACAAAATCTCTGACTGAATTTCATCACACATGGTGTTGCCTTTGCTCCTGAAGATCCCTCTGCATCTTTTTCATTGGCTCAAGAAACATGAGATAAAGTCCACATTCATTGCCTTCTTCAGTGACATGTTCCATCAATTCACCACCATCTCAGTAAAGAACTTCCTCAAATCCTTTTTTAAATCCAGCATCCTATCTCAAATTGTGACACCTGGGGTGGGATATTCAGAAGGATTGCGCATAGCGCAACACAGTTACGCCATGTGCAACCCACTGATGCACCCCGGCGCAATATTCAAAACGGGAAAGTGCGTGGCACAAATCCCGATGCGCTGGGGTGCATCAATAATGTATGCAGTGCAAGTGGGGGGGCGTGCCCATGCATACTCTTCACATTCCAATATTCAGCCCAGGATGTGCTGAGAAGAAGCAGGTACAACCCCAACTAGTGCTGCACAGAGTTGAGCTAAAAAAAACACGAACAACAGCTGGCCACCCACAGGTGAGCTGCCATACTGCAGGGCGCAACACGGCAGCTGCCAGCTTTGGGTGGCCACCTGAGCTCCGGCGGCACCGTCCGTCATGGTAGCGCCCCCCCATGCCTGATGGCGGGCATAAGTATAATAATTCAATGTCCTATTTCCCTGGTGGTCCAGTGGACCGCTTCTAGCCCAATTGTGTGCATAAGTATAATAATTCAACATCCTATTTCCCTGGTGGTCCAGTGGACTGCTTCCATCCCAATCAGGAGCATAAGTATAAAATATAAATATCCAAACCATCCCTGGTGGTCCAGTGGTACCCCCTCCACCCGCCCACTGGGCCCCTGCCCCTCCTCCCAGTCAGTGGCGGTGGCAGCCCCTACCACAAGCCGCCTGGCCGCCACTGACTGACTGCGTACAGTACAGCTGTAGCCCATTGGTCCACAGCATGGGCCAATGGGCATACAGACTCATACCATACTACACAGTCAGATATGTGATGAATCCATTCCATATCTGGAATATGTCTGTATCGCCGATCTGCGCCCATTGGCCAGTGCTGTGGACCAATGGGTGTACAGCCGTGCTGTACGCGAGTCAGTCTGTGAGTAGCTGGGTGGCTGGCGGAGTGGCTGCCGCCCGCCCACTGACTTGGGGAGCGGGCGGTAGGCCAGTGGGTGGGTGGGGAGGGGGTACCGCTGGACCACCAGAGATGGTTTGAAGTTTATATTTTATACTTATGCCCGCGATCGGCTGGAAGTGGTCCACTGGACCTAACAGGAACATGTGCTAAAATGTATACCTATGCCCGCGATCAGGTGTCAGAGCATGTTGCCGGTGGGGGCAGGGGTGTCGGTCCCTGATGGCTGCTGCCTGACAGGGCACCAGGCTCAAGTCGCTGGGGATCGGCGCACCTGCATGCAAATTGGGACATAATGACATGCTAATGGCCCCATTTGCACCTTGCATGCATTATGGCTCCATTTGCATGTCCACCGCTGAATATCGAGGTTGATGCACCTAGCACAATGGCACTTGCGCTAGCGCATCCCCCTGCTCCTCTCTGGCCACTTGCACTGTCGCAGTACCACTACACCATGTGCAATGCAGGTGGCCACAGTGTCATATTCAACGGTGCTGAGCAATGCGCAGCTCCGTTGAATATCACCCAGTCCACGCTCTGGCACATCCCAGTTGCGCTGCACACGGCTTGCGCCCCTGCAAGGCGCAGTTCTGAATATCCCACCCCTAGTGTTTCCCTGACCTTGTAATTTAAACTTACCTTACCACCCAGTTTAATACTCATATTTGAAAGTCTCAGTCATGTTCCCCTTCTCTTCTGTCCTCTAATGAGTGCATGTTAAGTTTTGGCAACCATTCCTGCTGTCTTCTGCATATCAGAACATACTGGTACAAGGCTGAGGTTCAGCCATCTTTCCAGGGAGCTTTTCCATAGTGGAACATACTGGACAATCTGGAAGAAGAAAAAGACTATGTAGTTTTGATAAACACAGTTGGGGGAAAAAGAATGAGTTACCTTAAGACTATGAATATTAGGGAACAGATTTAATTCATTCAACTCCAAGAAAGTCTTCAAAAAGGGATATGGTAAATAGACAACTAGGGAAAAAGAAAATCTTTCAGCTGCCCTCAATTTTTTTCTGTCCAGGTACAGACCAGAGCGCTCAGCAGTTATGATGTTTCAAAAGCTTGTTAAGTGGGAGGCTTCAAAAATGATTTAATCAGATTGGCTCACACATTTTAATAAATGATTGAAAGAAGAATGTGATGCCTTACTTCAACTTCAGCAATTTGAAGATATGAAAATAAAAACAGTTGACTGAGGGGAAGATCTGTGATTATGAAGAAGAGATATTACCACCATGAAATCTATTCCCAGCTGGAGGATTCTTCCTGTTCTCAAAAATTACCAGGCAGCCCAATGGCAATAATTAAAAAAAAATGACAACTTCATAGACAGTTTTCTTCATAAAGGTAGAAGCACAAAGATGGAGGTTACATATCTAAGAACAGATACTGCTATGGTACCTATTTTTTTAAGTCCTATGGAAATTCAATAAGGATTTAAAGAATCATCCAGGATGCCTGACTGTGAGTGGGATTGGTTCAATCACTGAATAAATCTGATGACTCTTGTTGATTGATCTGACTCTAGGAGCCTCAGGTTCTGCTCAGTGTTCACAGTGGAGAAGGAAGGACAGGGCCCACAGCTAGACACCATAGACACAAGGGGAAAGGAGTGAACACAGGATCATTTACAAGAGAAAGGGTCCTACAAGAGCTAAAGAAGTTCAAGGCGGACAAGGCTATGGGGACGGATGGCATACATCCCAGGATAATAAAGAAGGTAAGGGAGGAATTAGCGGAGCCTCTAGCAGATATGTTTACTGAGTCACTAAACACAGGGAAGGTCCCAGGGGACTGGAAGAGGGCCAATGTGATTCCACTCCACAAGAGTGGAAGCAAGGAGGAAGTAGGTAACTACAAACCAGTTAGTTTTACCTCAGTCATTGGAAAGATCATGGAGACACTCCTCAAGGAAAGGACAGTGGAACACCTGAATCCCATAGGGGCCCAGGATCCAAGACAACATGGATTCACAGCAGGAAGGTCCTGTCAGAGTAATCTGGTGGAATTCTTTGACTGGGTAACCCGGGAGGTGGATCAAGGAGGTGCTGTTGATGTAGCATACCTTGACTTCAGCAAAGCGTTCGATACCATTCCGCATAGAACATTGGTGAACAAACTAAGCAGACTCAGGATAGGTCAAAGATTGGTAAACTGGATGGCAAACTGGCTGACAGGTAGAAAGCAGAGAGTGGTGGTTAACAGTATCCAGTCAGAAGAGATGCACGTCACAAGTGGGGTACCTCTGGGATTGGTCCAGAGGCCATTACTCTTCAATATCTTCATCAGTGATATCGCAGTCGGACTGGAAGGGTTTACCTGTTTGCAGATGACACCAAGATCTGCAACAGAGTGGATGATCCAGATGGGATGGGTAGGAAGAGACGAGACCTTGAAAAGCTATAAAAATGATCCAAAGAGTGGCAACTAGGGTTTAACACGAAAAAATGAAAAATCATGCACATGGGCAGGAGAAACCCTGAAACGAACTATAGGATGTAGGGAGTGCTAGCAATCACTGGAGAGGAAAGGGACTTTGGCATCTTCATCACCAATGACCTAAAAGTCTCCAGGCAGACCACAAACGCAACAGAAAGAGCTAGAGGGATGTTGGGATGTATCAGTAGGGGTATCACAAGCCGAAAGAGGGAGGTAGTGATCCCTCTTTACAAGACACTGGTTAGGCCCCAGCTGGAGTACTGCATACAGTTCTGGAGACCATATCTACAAAAAGACATTAACAAGATAGAAGCAGTCCAGAGAAGGGTGACAAAGATGGTGCAGGGGCTGCAACAAAAGCCGTATGAGGACAGATTGAAGGACCTCAATATGTACACCCTAGAGCAGAGGAGGGAGAGAGGAGATATGGTAGAAACTTTCAAATACCTTAAAAGCCTAAACAAGGTGAAATAGTCTAACATGTTTCAGTATAAGAAAAATAGCAGGACAAGAGGACATGATGTGAGATTAGAGGGAGGCCAATTAAGGGGTAGTGTGAGAAAATTATTTTTCACAGAGAGAGTGGTAGACACATGGAACAACCTTCCCAAGGAGACAGTGGAATTTAATACAGTGAAGGGATTCAAGGCAGCATGGGACAGGCACAAGGGAAAAATAAGGGAATAATACAGATGAGAAAGAATAAAATAGGCCAAAGTTCTGAATAGAGACATATGGCAGCAACAACCAGGTAGAAAAAAAAATGGGCAGAATAGATGGGCCTGGCAGTCTTTATCTGCCATCAAATTCTTTGTTTCTATGTTTCTATGTTCAATGTAGATGAATGCAAGCTGTTATACTTGGGAAGAAAAACAAAGCTAGGACCTGCATACTCTTGTGGCACAGTGGAGGATGAATGGACACAGAGGTCATAATAAAAAAGGGGCTGAAGCAAGACAAGCAATGCACAGCTGATGTCATGAGGGCCAGCAGGATGCTGGGGTGCATTAAAGGGGGGTAACCAGAAGAACAGGGGAGTAATCATGCCACTCTAAAAGGCCCAGATGGAGCACTGCTTGCAGTATTTTTCTGTGCATTACAAAAGACATTGGGGGATCAAGAGGGTGCAACACAGGGCCACCAAAATGATGAGGGGTATGGGGGACAACAGCTATAAGGAGGTCTGGAGGCACTTAATATGTTCACACTAGAGAAAAGGAGGCTGAGAGAGGCCTTGATCTCAGCCTTTTGCATACTCAAAGGTATTACCAAGATCAGACAGTCAGAGATGTTTGATCTGGTGTCCTGTAGAATGATGCAGGGGAATGCTCTGAAGCACAAGGGTGGTAAATTCGGGGAAACATTAGCAAGCACATTTCTCCCAAACATTAGCAAGCACATTTCTCCCAAACAGTTGCAAGGCAAGGTCAAGGTAATTTATTGGTTAGCCACCCATTAAAAGCTTTATGTGCTGTAAGGAGTTACAGCTTGAAAATATTCAAATAAACACAGGATAAAATTACATTTTAAAGCAGCAGTGTGATGAAACTTTTTCTTTTTCAAAAAAACTGGTTTCAGCTATCATTGATTAAAATAATTAGCATACTTGTCAAATCTACTTTTCTTAACACTGCCTATGCTTCACACAGTAAGGTTTTTTTTCCATTTTCTTGATCCTACCCTTTCCCAGATTTGCAGCTGTATTTCTAACTTAAATGTGACAGCCATCTTTTTTCTTACATGCCTACATAAAGTACATAGTCACCAGCAGATTAGGCCCAATTATCTGTCTTGTCTGCTGAATTGCATCTCCTGATTTAAATTTCAGCAGCTGTCACTGTTGATCTCCCCCTTACCCTCACCCTACCCCTCTACCTGCCCCACCCAACCTTGAATCCCTCTACTGTGTCCTTTGCCACCAACTTTCTTGGCAGTGCACTCCAAAGTGCCACCACTCTCTCTGTGAAATCATGTCTCCTCCCCTTCCCCTGAACCTTCCTCCAACTAGTTTAAGTTTGTGTCCCCTCATATTACCCTCCCCTTTCAACGTAAAGAGCACCTCCATTTCCACCATGTTGAACCTCTTCACATATTTGAAGACCTCGGTCATATCCCCCCTGTCCCTTCTGTCCTCCAGGGAATACATGCTCAGTTCTGCCAGTCTTTCCCCACAGGACATGTCCCCCTGACTGTTGATCATCTTAGTGGCTCTCCTCTGAACTCTTTCCAAAAAAGCAGCATCCCTCTTTAAATAAGGTCTCTAGAACTGTACAGAGTACTCCAAGTGAGGTCTCACCAAGAAGTTGTACAGGCGCATGATGACTTCCCTTTATTTAGATGTTATTCCCCTAGAGATATACCCCAACAGTTTATTTGCTTTAGCTGCCACTCTATGGCACTGTTCAGAGTTGTTAATTATAGGATCCATGACCACTTTCTGATCTTTTTGCCCCAGAGATGTTGCTACCTGTATTCCTCCCTCCCCCAGCTGATATCTGTGCTCAGGGTTCCCATGCCCTAGCTACAGTACGCTGCATTTATGGGCATTAAAACCCAGCTGCCAAGTGTGTGCCCACCTCTCCAACTTTTCCAAGTCCTCCTGAAGTGTCCTTCTACCCTCATTGGTGTCTACTACTGCTCCCGACTTGGTATCATCTGCAGATAGGCTCATCCTGCTCCCAACACCTTCCCCAATACTTGCAATGAAAGCATTGAACAGGACCAGGTCCAATACTGCATCCTGGAGAACTCTGCTGATGATGTCCCTGGTGTCTGAACCCCCCCCACCACCACCACCCTCTGTTGATGGTTTCTGAGCCAATTTGCTATCTATCCCACCATTTTCTCCCTAATCCCTAGGTTCCCTAATTGCCATATCAGTCTACCATGGGGGACCGAGTCAAAAGCCTTGCTGAAGTCCATGTATAGGACATCAACTGGCCTACCACTGTCCAGTGATTGTGTCACCCAATTGAAAAATTCAGTTAGGCTGGTTTGACATGATCTGCCCCAGATGAAGCCATGGTGGTTTACATCCATTAAGCCATTTGCCCCCAGGAACTCCACCATCCTTTCATTCAGGATGGCCTCCTTCAGTTTACCCACTATGGACATCAGTCTGACCAGCCTGTAGTTTCCGGCTTTGTCCCACGATCCACTCTTATGTAGCGGCACCAAATGTGCTGACAGCCAGTCCAGGGGTATCCAGCCTTATTGGAGGGATTAATTGAACAGTTCCATCGATGGAGAGGCCAGGACATCCTCTAGTTCCTTTAGGACTCAGTTGGATTCCATCCAGTCCTGTGGCCTTATCAGTCCTCAAAGACTTCAGACCCTCCCTTACCCTCCCCACCTGTATCTCACCATCTGTGACTTCCCCTTCTTCCACTGTCCCCCTTCTTACCCCTCCTTGAGATCCTGTGGTACTCATCCCTGTCTGCCTCATTATGGGAGCTTTTGTACCTTTGGAATGCTGCTTCTCCCTCACCCCCTGTTGCACTTCGCTGGTCCACCAAGGAGGTCTTTTGGTCCTAGACTTGTGCTGGGTTTGAGTGTAGGCTTTAGTAGTTTCTAACAGGCCCTGCTTTATTATCTCCCACTGCTTGTCTGTGCTCAACCCTGGTCTTATATCCTTTAAGTGTTGCCTTAGTCTATCAGCCATTTCCCCAAAATCCTATCCCTTGAAGTCCACCTATGTAGTTTTTGACTGATTCCATTCTTTCCCCATGTCCAAGGTGAAACACACTACTGGGTGGTCAATTCCAGTCAGTGGCTCCTCCACCTCCAGGTTTTTAACCTGAACCCTGTCCGTCAGCACCAGGTTAAGGATCTTACCCTCCCTGGTCAGCTTCCCTACCTATTGTGTTAAAAACATGTCCTGAAAGGCCTCCAGTAACTTTTGCTCTTTTGCAGAACATGATGCCATGGTCCTCCAATCTGCCCTTGGCAAGTTGAAGTCCCCCAGAATCACTGTCCTCCCTCTACCCCTACTACAATGTTTACTAATACTGGCCACCAATTTGGTGTCCAATTCCTTGGACTGAGCTGGTGGCCTGTAAACAACTCCCAAATTGAACTTCTTTCCCTTACTATCCTGTATGGAGGCCCAAAGTGCCTCCACATTTCTCTCAGTGCCCTCCTCCTCACTACACTCAATCCCCTCCCTAAGGAACAGGGTGACCCCCCTCCCCCGGTGACCAACTTATACTTCCTATAGGTTGTGTATCCCAGGAGTTGCATTTCCCAGTCATGACTCTCAGTGGCCCAGGTTTCTGTCACTGCTGCTACGTGACAGAAACCTGGGCCACTGAGAGTCATGATTGGGAAATGCGACTCCCGGGATACATAACCTATAGGAAGGATAGATTGGTCAGTGGGGTGGGGAGTTTAGAAACCAACTAAACTAAAACATTTATAAAATACTCAAATGTTGGTGGAAATAGAACATTTTACAACCAAAAAATCCTGGAAGATGCCTGGAATCTATAATTGTGGAAAAAATGTTGGATTAAAAGTTTGTGCCTAATTTCATTGCACTGCTGCCTTAAAATACACAATTACACTGAGTAATTGGACAGCAGCAGGTGAAAATTCCCATCTAGTCTATCCACCCAGTTCAGTGGGTCCCACTTGCCCCTTTTCCTAAAAGTAATCATCTAATCTATGTTTAAATGCATCTATACTGCTACTTAATACTATATCCTCATGTAGTGCATCCCACCATCTACCAGTCCTCTCTGTGAAAGCATATAATCTGCCATTTCTTTTAGTATGTTCTAACATGATTTGCTTTTCATGAGACCTGAGACCATCAGTTTTAACCTGAATTTCTAACCCCATTTCCTTTGTTAACTCAGTGTCATTCAAAAATCTTGTACCTCTTCATAAGGACCACCCCCCCAAACACGTCTCTGCTCTGATCAATACATTCCATAGTTTTCCAGCCTATCTTCATATGTCATGTGTTGTAGACCGGACACCAGCTTAGTGGCTCTCCACTGTAGTCCCTTCACCCTGTCCACATCCTGTCTCAAGAAGGGATTCCATAACCGAGTGCAAAAATCCAAGTGTGGCCTTACAAATGTTTGGTAAATGGGTACAATGCACTGTCTATTCCGGGTCACAAAAGCTTTCTTAATACAATTTATCAGGTGATTTGCTTTATTCACTAACTTCACACAGTGAGTATTGAATCTGAACTCATTGTCAATTATAACACCCAGATCTTTTTCTGTGTCAATTGCCTTAATACAAGTGGTGTTTAAATAATAATCTTGATTGGTATTATTTTTACTGAGGTGCATAACTGAACAGTTATCTATGCCAAAACTTATTTTGTTCTTTATGGCCCACTGCTCGACTTTGCACAGGTGCTGTGCTAGTTTGTTCTTTTCTTGGGTAGTTTTAACTGGTCCCCCTAGTTTGATGCCATCAGCAAATTTAACAAGAGGGCTGCTGATGTTAGTATTAATATCACTGATAAATAATAAAAAAAGGGACGGGACCAGAATCTAGCCCTGTGGGACCCCATTAGACCTTGCTCCCTCTCCAGAGATCACACCTTTGATTTGTACAGCTTGTGTCCTGCCACAAAGCCAATACTGTACCCATATGACTATATTCTTGTCTAATCCCAAGCTTTCCATTTTATGTAATAATATTGAGTGGGGGATTTTATCAAAAGCTTTTTGAAAGTCCTGGAACACAATGTCCACTGCTGTGTTTTCATTAATGCATTTGTTGACTTTTCCTTAAAACATAGCATGATAGTAATACTGGCCCTGTTCTTTTTGAACTCATGTTGAGTGCTAGCATGGATTCCTAGGTTAATAAGTTATTCCTCTAGTTTATTTTTAATATGTCTCTCCCTGTTCTTGAACAGTATAGCCGTCAAGCTGATGGGTCTATAATTAGACATTTCCTATCACCCTTTTTAAAAAGTGGTATCACAATGGCTTTCTTCCAGTCCATTGGTATTTTCCTCAAGGCAAATGAAATATTGTAAATACAGGTAAGAGGCTCAGTAATTAAATACCATAATTCAGGAAGCATTTTTGGATGCAACATGTCTGGGCCAAGGGAATTATTTTGTTTAATCTGGGATAATAATTCCAACACCTCTGATTTTGTAAATGTTTCATTTATTGTAGGATTATCATTCTGTAAGTTAATCTTTTTGTATACAGTGTCCCTATTAAACACCTCACAAAAAAAATATTAGTTGAAAATATTAGACATTTCTTGAGGGACATCGACTTCTACCTCATTAGTGACAACAGGTTCAAGAGTGCTATCAGCAGCTTTCATGTTATTGATGTAAGCCTAGAAAGTCTTGTTATTGCCTTTGGTGTGTGCAATACGAAATTCCAATTTGTTCCATTCCAATGTGATTCTTTTTTTTAGTTTTTTTAAGTTCTGTCTTATAGCTAAATATGGTTAATTCATTTTGATTCATTTTCATAGGTGTGTAGGCTAATTTCTTTTTATGAATTTGCTTTAATACTTTTGGCATACACCACATTGGTATTTTGCCCTTTTTATTATACAAAACCCTGGTTGGCATGTATTCACTCCCTAAAACCAAAAGCTTATTTTTAAGGATGGTTCACATTTCATCTATCCTTTTAGATTCAAACTCAGTGCACCAATCAGACTTCATAAGATCACCTTTGATTTTATGTAAATTTGCTTTATTGTAATTTCTTGTGTTGGTCTTCCCTTTGTCATTCCTTATGTAATAGTTTAAAGAAAATTCTATCATACGATGGTCAGTATTTCCTAAAGACTCCCTAGTATGCACATGATTTATCATCCCAGTGACACTGGTAAGGACAAGATCAAGTGTGTTTGTACCCCTTGTGGGTTCTAAGACAAATTGTTGCAGCCTCGAATCAACTAACATATTAATAAAACTTTTTTCAGCTGATGTTTTTAGTGACATACTCAACCAACTAATATTGTGGTAGTTTAAATCTCCCATAATAACTGTGTCATCTTTACTTGCCATTTCCCCCAGTTCTTGATTTATACTCAGATCTATACTAATAGATGAATTTGGTGGTCTATAATATATAGCAAGGTAAAGTTTTTTATTATGTCCAAAAATATTGATCCATAATGACTCATGGTTAAGTGAAAATGTATTGGACGGTCAACAGTTTGAACATTTAATACTGTCTTTGACATAAAATGGCACCCCACCACCTTTCTGCCCCATGTCTGTCCTTATGGAACAGGGTATAACCCGGTATATTTCTGCTCCATATCATTTGCTCGTCCCACCAGGTTTCAGACACAGAATAGATGTCTATATTTTCCTCGTGCATAAGTATCTCCAGTTCAGATTTTTTGATTATGTTGAGACTTCTTGCATTCAGAGAGATAACATTGAACCCATTCATAGTTTTCTTAAAACTGTTTGGTTCTACCATTCACTTAAAACAGGTCAGGATACACATTGCTACTAGAAAATACACCACTAAAAAGGAACGACAGGCCTTAAGCTAAGCAAATAATATATATTACTGTAACTTACTTGTTACAAGTGGCATTGTCACACCACTGCTGTAGACTGCTATTTGTTCAGTGTTGTGACACAGTCTGCAGGCCACCAATACTGCAGTGACTCAGTGCTAAGCTACAGCAATAGTAAAAATGTAGCACTGGTCTCTTGGATTATACCCCCTGTAGTCTGTGCTTTACCTCCATGCCAAGAACAATGTTTTCCATGAACCTTTAGATTTTCAAATTACATAACTACCTCCCCACAAAAAAAAGCATCAAGAAACATGCAAATTAAATTTAGAGGATTATATGGTGCTTCACAATATTTACCATTCATCATTGCCAATATCTATCTATCCTTGTATACATATATTCATTGCAAAAACTTTTTTTAATATTTTTTATTAATCATTTATCAAAACATACATTATGTCTATAGTAGTTGTAATGAATATACAAATCAAACTTTTATCAACATGTATCAATTTTTCATCCCATCCCTCCTCCCCCACCCTGGTACCCACCCTCCATGATAAAAAGTATGGCAATACAATATATTTGCTTCACAAGGGACATGAGTCAAACATTAAAATATTTTTACAATTATAAATCAATATATCTAACTAGACACATATTCTTTTATTTATTTCCTCTACCTTCTGTATTATCAGACCAACTTCATTAAATGTGTCATATTTTCAATCCGTTCTTGCCATTTGGTATCAAAAATATCAGCAATCATGTCATCAAGACTATATATTAGCTCCTCTAAAAAGTAGTCTCTTTGAAAGTGTGCCACCAACTATGCATATCAAAAACAGGAAGTATGGGACTTTTCCAATGAGTTAAAATAAGCCTCTTAGTAGATATTGTGGCCAATGCAAAAATGTTATTAGTAGTTTCATTTTGTGCTAATATGAGGGTATTATTAAAAAGAAAAATATCCTGATAAAAAAGGAATATTTATTTTTAATACATCTTGCATAATTAGTTTAACCTTATAACACCATTGATTTATTTGAGATCATTTCTATAAACAATAATAAAGTGTTTCTTTCTGCCCACAAATATGCCAACACAAATCTGAATAGTCACTACTGATTTATGAAATCTGAGAAGGGGTTATGTATGCTCTATCCATAATTTTCCTTTGTATTGTTTTAATTTTTGCTGAGGCATGCCATTTATTTCTTTTAATTCTTATAGATTCCCATTGTTGGTGAGACAGATCCAGAGAAATCTCAGTGTCCCATTTTTTATTTATCTTATTTATGTTAGGATTGTTCCTGGTACCCAATATGTTGTAACACTTGGCTAATAATTTATTTGATCCTTTCTCAATCACATTTTTTTTGTTTCCTAACTATTTTACTAAGGATTTGGTTCTTATTATGAAATATATGTGCATTTTGTTAAATTTGTTCTTGATAGTATACTATGTTAAAATATTGAGGGGCATTTCTTTAAACTTAATAGTTAATTGTTGGTAAGAGGGAAAACGGTCTTGCACCAGCAAATCATACTAAGTGACCAAACTGTTTTTCTGGAGAAGTTTTTGAATTTGTGGATTAGAATGTCCCCATAACATTTTGTATGGATATATTTTTAAAAACAACCAAGGAATGGCCAGATTTCCTGGGTTTTTAGTCCTTTTATAAATAATTGGGAACCAGGCAGAGAATGGATAACTCTGTAAGTGGTATATATCTTTATCTAGAAACACATTCTGTATGTTTTTTTTATTATTATTATTATTTATTATTTTGAACACTTAATAAATCTAGAAATAATAGCCTTTGTTTAATTTAAAGCTCCATTGATATAAGAATGAAAGAATATGAGCTTCTAGATAAGTCTGAGGATCAGGGTATCCTAAACCTCCCTGATCATGAGGGATTATTAACACCTTCCAAGCTATTCTTGGTTTCCCTCCATGCCAAAGGAATTTGAAAGAAACATCTATATATATTTAATTTATGTCTTCAAACCATTTTTTTGAAGGACAGCCAGGACATTTTCTAAAACATAAATATAGTGTGGAATAGCCATCATTTTCAAAGTGTCAATGCGTCCCCATAAAGAAAGAGATAAATTGTGCCAGTTATCTAGCAAATTCATTATTTTTTGTTTGCCATTATTATAATAGATTTTTACAATACTTTGTGAATCAGGAGATAAATCCTAGATACTTTATTGAATTTTGGATAGATTAGTCCTTTGTGAAGTTGTTGAATTCTTGTGTTTTATGTTTGGATAATTTCATTATTACAGGCTTGTTTTTATTTAATTTGTAACCAGAAATAGCAGGGTAAAGGTTAATTTCCTGAAGAAAAGCTTCCAGAGATGAATTTATATTTTTGAAAATTAATAAAATATCATCAGCAAATATATTTAATTTAAGGTATTTGTGAGTTGATCAATGCCTTCTATAACAGGGTTATTTCTAATTGATTGTAAGAAAGGTTCCAAACCTAAAATAACAATAGTGGGCAACAATGGACACCCTTGTCTGACTCCATTAAACATATGAAAGTCTTTTGTTAAGTAACTATTAACTTGAAATCTGATTAGTGTGGTTTTATAAAGTTGTAATTAATGTTATTAATTCTTCTGGAAAACTGTATACTTTTAACATATGAAATATGTAATTACAGTGTATTAACTCAAATGCTTTTTATGAAACCATATTGATGTTTATGAATTAAGGTGGAAATGTGAGGTTGTATTATACTGTTTATTAATTTGGCAAAAAAGGTTGTAATTAGTGTTCAAGATGGCTATAGGCCTGTAACTGTCTGGTAAGTTGGGAGATTTGCCTTCTTTGTGAATTAATATTACTTTGGCCAAATTCATTGAATCCAGAAGGTTGTTTTTATATTCAAGTAACTCAACTAACATCCTACTGATCCAAGAGGCTATATCTTCTGCAAAGGCTTGATAAAATTCATTCATCAGGCAATCAAAACCTGGTGACTTCTTTTTAGGCAGAAATTTAATAGTTTGGATAATATCTGTTAGGGAAATAGGTATATATGAAAAGTCAGAAATTGGTGGATTAGCTTCAGCAAACAAATCTAAAGAGTAATTTAGAATCAGGGGTAAAATTGTTTTGGTATATTGATTTATAATATTCACATGCAATTTCAGCAATATCTTCATCTGAATGTTTTAAATCTCCAAGCTTGTCTTTCATAGACATTATAGTATTCTTTTCTTTTTTGCTTCTTAGTAAATTTGATAATAATTTACCTGATTTATCAGTAATATATTTAATTTTCTTTAGGATATAACACTTTTTTAATTCTCCTGTTGAATTAATTCTAACTTTTTTGCTTTGTAAGTATACCAATCCTTTTTGTATCAATCAAAATCAGTAATAATAAGTTTGTCCAATTTTTGTAACTTCTTATCAACTTCTATATAAGATTTTTTTTTAGATACGGTTTATTTTAATTTGATAAGAAATAATTATAGCTCTTAGGTTAGCTTTAAAAACATCCCATAAGTTAAGAATAATCTTGCAGGAAAAAATATTGTGGCTCCAGCTCCATGTGACCAAATTTTGATCTTAAACCAGTCAAATTTTTTCCTGGCCTGAATAAATTCAGGGGGAAGGTCATTGAAAACAGATATTGTAGTCCCCATCAAACTTAATCTCCTTTTTTTTATAAACAGCTGCCATTAAAGACTCTTTATCTTTGGATTTCCTAAATTTAACAATAATTGGTCTTGGCAGAGCAGTATCTTCAGGTCTTTGATGTAGCCCTCTGTGAATTCTGTCAATATCAAAGGTTATGTTGCCAGGATCTGTGTCCAAATAAGCAGACACTATTTGGTTGAAAATGTCGGTTAGTGTTTTGTTATAATCTCATGCTTCAGGAACATCAATTAGATGTATATTCTTTTTGTAGGCACAGATTTCAAAATCAACTAATTTTTCTTTAATGTCCATATTGAATTTTTCCAGTTCTGTAATTTTGTCCACCATTGGGGAGATTTCATTCTGCAAACCATTTACTTTTAATTTCATCTGTGCAACTTCTTGTTTTAATTCTGAGTTTTCTTTTATTAGATTTTGTGTAATATTGAATTCCTCTCTAATTTGTTCTCTTGCGTGAGCAAGTGAACCATTTGTTGAGCTATCTGATTTATCTGAGCAAACAAACTATTAGCCCATTTGGATGAGGTTCCTCATAGCTTTCATTTCCAGAGCTCTCTCCTATATTTTCAGAGTCACTGTCTTTGCCTTTATTGTAATTTTGTGCAGGTATCTGAGCAGCTATTAAATCATTCTGCCCTCTCCCCCAGTTGTTAATAATGGGACCCATAGTTGCTTGTAACTCAGGGTTTGATTTTGCTGCTCTGGCCTTACAAGACAATTTTTTCAGCAGTGATTGAATAATTACAATATTTGCAGAGTTTGGGAAAATACTTTAATTACTTACCCCATTTCCCTTTTGGGGCATTTGCTTATCCGCTTCAACATTCTTTGCAAGACATTCTGAAGAATTGGTGTTGGTGTGTGATTCATCTGGTTGAACTAAATCAGATGGCTATTCCACAGCTGAATGTTCAATCATCTGGCCTTGTATTGCTTTGGGTGGCCCCTCAGGTGGTAGTTCGACTGTGTCTTCCCTCCAAGGTATCCCAGAACACTCTGGAAGTGTATCTAGATGGACTTCTGCTATGGCGTTCAGGCTTAACTCAGGTAATGCTATATCATCTCCTTTCATGATAACTTTTTCATTTTGTAGAAAGCATGGAAAAAACCCAGGTCCAGTTTTTCTTTTTTTGTGGCTGGTGGATAATTCTCCTGAGTCCCTTTGTTGTTTTTAATTCTGGTCACAAAAACATTCAACTTTCTGGAAGCTATAGAAGGAAAAAGCCAGTTTAGCTGTTTTAGGCTTGCTCCAGAGGCAGAACATTTACTATCTTTCTTGGGCATCATAATGCCAAAATTTAAAAACAGTTTTCAGGTTTTTCTTGTCGAGTTCATCATCTGAAGTTAAAGGCTTGAGATTTTCAAACATGCCCTTCCTCTGAACCTCTCGGAGTGAATTGCATAGAGTTTCAACTAGCCCAGTAGCATTCCAGGGGAATTAGAAGCAGCAGCCAGCACACATGACATTGCACACTGTTATCCATGTTGCTCCTCCCTCCTTCATGGGTGGTCCCCAGTCATATTCATTGCAAAAACTGTGTTAATTCATTACATAAAAACTGTGCTAATGCACCAGTTAGGGTTCAAGTGAACACCACAAAAGTAAAGAAATGTGGTGTTAGGGTTTACAACCCTAACTTCCTCCATGCAGCATAAGTACAAAACCAAAAATACTCAGAAAGAGGAGGATAGGAAGGGTTACTATGCTAAAATGAGGGAGGCAAGCAGATCAGTTAGACAGGCAAAGGCTACAAGGAAAGTACAGCCAGCAAAGAGAGTTAAAAGGGGTGAAACAGCCTTTTCTAATATATAAGGGAGAAGATGGACATTAAAGAAGATACTGTCTGATTAAAAAAGGGTGGAGGTTGGGCAGAGAGTAGTGAAGAGAAATTGGAGGTACTTAACAAGTGCTTCTCCTCTATCTCCACTGGGGAGAAGGATTAACCGGTGCCACAAGGGAGCAAGGAGGTAGGAACTGGGAAGGGGGAGTCACAGACAGCGTGATACAATTTAACAGGGTGCATAAGGGTCTATGGACCCTGATGGTGCAAAAATCAACAGGGACAGATAGCATGCATCCAAGGGTCCTAAGGCACCTGGCAGAGCTATTGGTGGGTCCTTCTTTAAACACCTCTCTGGAGTTAGGAAGTGTGCTCCAAGACTGAAGAAATGCATATGTAGTGCCTCTCCATAGCAGTGGGCCAAGGGATGAACCAGATAACTACAGACTGGTCAGCCTGACCTTAGTAGTGGGGAAGTTGATAGAGACCATCCTGAAAGAAAGACTGGTGAGCTTCCTGGAGGACAATGGGCTTCAGGATGAGAGACAGCATGGGTTTACGTCAATGAGGTCATGCCAGACTAACATAATTGACTTCTTCGACTGGGTAGCCAGGACAGAGGATAAGGGCCAAGTAGCTGATATACTGTAGATGGAATTCAGTAAGGTCTTCAACTATGTGAGTAATCACCATGAGTGAACTGAAGCACTCAGCTCACTGCAGGATAACAGTAGGCAAAGCAAATCAGATGCTGGGCTGCATAGCCAGGGGGATTACCAGCAGAAAGGCAGAGTGCATACTGCTGTTGTATAGATTGCTGGTGAGACTGCATCTAGAGTACAGTGTGCAAAAGCAATGCCTTTATCTCAAAAAGGATATCAACTTGTTGGAAACAGTCCAGAGAAGGGCAAGCAAGAGGATCCAGGACCAGCAAGGCAGCACTTATGAGGAGAGGCTCAGGGGCCTCAACATGTACTCTTTTGAGGATAGAAGGATAAGGGGTAACATGATTGAGATCTTCAAGTACCTTAAAGCTACAAACAGGGTGAGCAATGAGGGCCTCTTCAGCCTTAATGGGAACAAGTTCACTAGGATGAATGGCCAAAAGGTGGTGAAGGTAATGTTTAGGAGGGAGATCAGTAGGCACTTTTTCACTGAGGGGGTGGTGCCAAACAGGAATAAGTTGCCTGAGGAGATGGGCTACCTAAAAAGAGCAGATAACTTCAAGAGTGGATGGGATAGAGTGAAGCAGAAATTTCCAGGTAGAAGAGGGGGAGTGGGGAGGGTGTATTTGAGGGGGTCAAGGAGTAAATGAGGAGTGCAACAGATCCCTCTGTAAACACAGTGGAGCTTGCACACTCGAACAGAGTAGATAGACCATAAGGCCTTTATTTGCTGGCACGTCCATATGTTCGCACACAAGCAACCACAGAAAACCATCATCAGGTAAGACAATAAATACAAAACTGTTTCCTGATGGCACAAATACAGTAGTGCTGATGTGCTTGCTACCTTCATGAATTTGTATCTGTGGTACACACATGGCAAGCCATACATGGTCACTTCCGGCTGCAGATAGAATTCCCCAATACTAAAATCACAACACTGCTTCTGTGTGCAGAAGCACAGGCCCCTGCAACCAAAGATACCAATCCATGATACCCAAATTACAAGAGTTCTTTTGGCTGCAGAAACACAGGCCCTTAATGGGCCTGCACTTCTGCAGCCTGAGGTACTCTTACACACTGTTAGACATAGACACACGGCTCACTGAGCTCACCCCAGAATTCAGCTAACTGGCACAGGATCACAACGCACTACCCACTGGGGTAAAAGCTGGCACTAGACACAATATTTCTTTTTTTTATTTTGATTTCATATTTTCAAGACAGTCATTTTATGACTCCTCCTAATGGCATTTATAGAATAGTGTCCAAAACATCATTTTGTGACAAAGGTGTGAAACCAAGTTATTGCAGGATTTGAAAAACAACACCAGTTACATGTATAAGGTGGTGTGAAAAAAATAGATTTGTTGAAAGTTTGGAGTCAAAATATTGATAATTACTAAACTTATGAGTGAGCATAGAAAAATCTTAATGTACATTCATAACTTTGTTTTTTTTAAATATTTTGACCCTGAAGTTTAAACATAATCCTCTAATGACACCATGTTATGAACCTGGGAGGTGAAATTTTTCCAGTCTCACCAAAACATGATTTTTTAAGAACGACTGCAAATTCACCTTTGGGCTCAGATTTCAAAAATGTCACTTTCCTTGTTCATCAGGTGGGTTCATAAAAAGGCCATGTTGAAAGTTTGGTGGAATAAATATTGAAAATTAGCTAAGTTATGAGTGAACTCAGATATTTCAAGGTGCACTCATAACTTGGTCATTTTGCCATGTTTTTCCACTAAATTTCAACATAGTCTTCTTATAATCCCACCTAATGAACCCAGCAGGTAAAAATTTTCACATCCTACCCAAAGGTGATTTTACAGAGCTACAAAATCACCATTCAGGATAGATTTAAAACATTTCACCTACTGTACCTTGCTTATGAAGTGGGGTCCCAAAAAGGCAATGTTGAGAATTTGGTGTAAAAATCTTTAAAAATTACAAAGTTATGATTAAAAGTTCAAAACACACTGAAATACATTAACCAGACCTTCCTTATTTTCTCATATCGCAGTTGCAGTTCTTGCAAGAGGACATCTTTCTGATCAGAAACTGGATCTACATCATGGGACCATGAATAAGGTGAGTGAGAATGTATGTGGGGGGGGTTGTAGGGTGATGGATGCTGATTGAGGGGTCAGAGTGGGGTGGGTTGGGGTGTGGTGGCTAAGACTGATGAGGGACCATTGTCTTCTTTTCAGATTGTAAAAAAACAATAATGAGGGATGACCATTTTCTTATTTATAGGTTTACTTAAAATAATAAAACAATGAGTGACAGTTTTCTATTTTTGCAAGGATGGGACTTGGCACTGGGAATTTTGCATCCAGCATCCACATTTATTGTTCTGTTGCACAGTAGGACACTCCAGTGTGATCACCATTGTGTTGGGGGGGTGAGTGATCTGGAGGGGAGCAGGTTGTGAACCAATACCAAGGGTGGACCCCCAATCTACTTATAATTATTTATATACATGGTTTATATACATCAATCGGGAAGGACGAGGGAGGACCGGCTGAGCTGGGAGGGGAAGGGACTATAAAAGAAAAGCATTATCAATGGGAATGACAAGAGAAGGCTGGTTGAGCTGGGAGGGGAAGGAACATGTAAATGACTTGTCTGTGTACGACAGCAGAATTCTCGAGTCACAACATGAAAAATGGCTCCTCTCGCTAAGCAGAACACCCAGGATTTTGGGGTGCACAGAAAACATATTTCAAGGCCTAATTTAAAAAAAAAGAATCTAGTGAAATGGGTTCTGTTTAGCTGGGCTTTGATGTTTGTTCTATAAAAATACACCATTTTTTAGATACATATTTTTAGTTTGAAAAAAAAAGATGGCAGCCATCACAACTTGAAATAGTGTTTTTCATACTGTGAAAAAATCAAAACGCTCTTGCAACACGTACATTTTTGTGTTATATCAGAGGGGTATCGAAAAACCTGTTGAGCATACTCAGAAAAATATTTAAGTCTTCTGTAACTTTGGAATTGATTACCATTTTTTCACAAAACCTTTGAAAGGCACTAACTTGGCACAGGCTTCTTCTAACTTAAAAGTTTTGGAAACAAAATTCTGTACCACCTAAGTTGTAGGTTAGAGCAACATAAGTGTTATAAGTATGGGAAAAATTATGTATTTCATTAAAAATTTATATTCCATATCTCAAGAACTGCACAAGCTGCCATCACAAAACTTCTCACATCTTCTGGGGGTGGAGGATCTGCTGGAAGAAAGTGACCACCACACAGTGTGGTTCTCACTCAACATGGGCAGGGAGGCAGTGGGAACAGGGACCAGGGTGATGGACTTCAGGTGAGCTGACTTTGGTAGGATGGGGAAATAGTGACTGGGCACCTAGCCAGCATCAACCCACACATGGAGGCTAACCAGAAATGTGAAGCTATCAAGCTAGGGCTCGTGGAGGCCATAAGATCCTGCACTGCCTTGTTGTGTATTTCATTCTTTATGTTATTTACTACTGAACTGTTTTTTACTCCCTTGAAATCACATATTTGTAATTTCTGCTATAGTGCCATCTCTGTTGTTACCCTTAAGTTATTTTCTCTGCTAGTTCTACTTGTGCCTTGTGGCCCGGGTCGTGCCTGTAAACATTCTACTGGATCAATGCACCTACCCAGTTATCAAAGTCATAAATAAATAAAAATAAATAAATGAGACAAAGCAAAAAGGCTAGGTCCAAAAAAAAAACAAGCTGGTTAAGTGAGGAGGTGTTGGAAAAGGTGAGAGCAAAAAGGGAAGCCTTCAGAAGATTCAAGAGATCCAGTCGGGGATGGGATAGGATACAGACGACTACCTGAAGAAATCATGTGAGGTGACTAGAGCACTAAGGGCAGTCAAGGCTGCCAGAGAGCTTAGACTGGCACAGGGTATCAAGGAAGGGGAAAATGACTTATTTGGGCGCATAAAAGAGAAAAGGATCTGCAAAGATCAAATAATAAGGATCAAGAAGAATGGGGGGCAGAGCAAGCAGAAGTGCTAAATAAATACATCTGTTCTATATTTACTAAGGATAGGATGGGTATGCCTTAGGGGTTAGGGAGAGTAGGCACAGGAGGGAAGGGTGATTTATGGAGAAATCTCAGCAGGCAGGGTACAAGAGGGTTTAAGGGTGCTTAGGGTAGATAAGGCGCCAGGCCCAGATGGTGTACACCCCAGGTACTGAAGGAATTGGTGGTGGTTCTGGCAGAGCCATTAGCAGACTTGTTCAATACCTCTCTGAGAACAGGGTGCATACCACAGGACTGGAAGATGGCTCACATGGTGCCCTTCTACAAAAGCAGACCCAAGGATAAACCAGGCAACTATAGACCAGTAAGCCCTACATCCATTGTGGGAAAGTTAATGGAAACAATCCTTAAGGAGAGGTCAGTGACCTTTCTAGAAGGTAATGGTCTCCAGGACAGAAAGCAACATAGATTTGCCTCTGGCGGATCCTGCCAGATCAACCTGGTTGACTTTTATGACTGGGTGAGTAGGGCACTTGACAAGGGCCATGCGGTGGATGTCCTGTATCTGGATTTCAACAAGGCATTCAATTCAGTGCCATATGGGAGGCTGATTAGTAAGTTGGGATACCAGGGAGTAGGGAAAAAGATGGTAAATTGGATCAAGAACTGGCTGCAAGGGAGACAACAGAGGGTAGTGATGGGAGGGGCACTCTCATCTCCAAGGGCTCTAACAAGCAGGATACTGCAGGGCTCGGTACTGGGCCCCATGTTGTTTGGCATTTCCATCGCCGACATCTCGCATGGCATTAAGAACAGGATTAGTCTCTTTGCAGATGACATGCAGATCGGTGTGGTGGTGGATGACACAGTACGGTGGCAGGGGCTGCAGGATGATCTGGCTAAACTTGAGCGTTTTTGAAATGAAATAAACAGAATAGTAGATATATTTCTGTCCCTGCTTCACTAACAAACTCATAAGTGAAAGAAAGCCATGTCTTAATGCTTGTAGTTGTACTGTTACCCCACACCAGCCTAGCTTAGATAAAGTACTAATAATAAAGATTTCTTACCTGAGTTCTGGTGATTGCAAGATGGGGATTGGGTGGCATGAGGGAACACCTCATACCTGTAAAATAAGAATAGCAATGGGGTAATAAAGGATCTGCAGCTCTTTAGGAACTAACTGGGACAAACATGGTATTCTAAACATAAAACAAACCTTATCTGATACACGCAGTCAGTGTCCTCTAACACTGGGTCCTGTTGTGCTATATTTTTCATTCCAATGGACGTGTAGACATAAAGTGGAAAATGTGTTAGTATAAGCAATAAAAATGCTGATCAGCAGTGGCAGATGGAAAGAGATTGTAGTTTTATTTTGTGGGTTTAAAGTGGGTTAGTCAGTAAGGGAGATATTTGTGCTACAGCAGCAACCTGGGTTTGGGAATATACTTGGGTGTTCATGGGGGTCACAATGGGGGATGTGGACAGGATTCAGCATCCCCAGGGCCCACTCTTCTCTTTGGGGGGCAACTTGCTCTGCTCATCAACCACCACCAGGGCAGGAATGAAGCCACCATCTTTTGCATGCCTTGCAACACCAACAGGGTGACAGACTTCCAAACTGACTGACAGTCAAGGAGGCAGATGTCTCTCCTCCTCCTATCCCCATTATGAGGGGAATCTGTGGGAGGGAACCAACGTTACAACATAAGTTCCTGAGATGAAAGAAGATGGGTCTGGGTAGCTGACAGCAGTAGGTGGTCTGCAACAACCCAAACTTCATCCTGCCAGGTACTGTTTACCCCATTTTTTGCCTCCTCAATTACTGTAACACAGAGCATGGATCCATCAGGTCTCAATATGCATGTCAGCCTCTTGTGAGGGAAAACTCCTCAGCCTACCACAAGGTGTTTTCTGTGCACCAGAACACTGCTCTGTCCCTCCCTGGACTGATGATGGTACCACATGTCACAGTACCTTTACCTCAGCCTTGACCGATTCAGCCAGCTGTGCTTGTCTGATGCATTTTGGATCAATACTGACCCTTGATAAAGGGTCAGTATTGATCTGAAACATGTCAGGTAAGCACAGCCAGCCTTTTCAATATGGAGATTTTTTAATAAAATGGACGACGAAGTCTGAACTGAATTGGAGACTGATGCCTATGTTTGATTTAGAGGTGGTGAGTGCCCAATTTCTGAACTTTTATTGTGCTTAAAAGTGTCGGGTGGACCACATTCCCCATGTGAACTCTATCTGTTGAAATTTAACTAAAACAACTAACATCTGTGTGAAGGAAGAGAGTAAAACCAGAAGGAAAAGAGACCAATATGGTTCTGTAAGGAAGTGGCCATGGTGGTAAAGGAAAAAAGGGTGGCATTTAGGTTGTATAAAGAAGCACAGACAGAGGTGCACAGGGAGGTATACCTAGTAAAGCAAAGGGAAGCAGGGAAAGTGGTGAGGGACTAAAGGCACAGACAGAGAAAAGAATCACCAAAGGGTCACTAAGGGGGATAAGACTTTCTTCAGGTACATAAGTGAGAAGAGGAAAGCAAAGGGAGGGATAGTGAGGATAAGAAGGGCAGAGAGGAGAGACTGCACAGAAGAGGACCCAAAAAACAGACACCCTGAACAGGTATTTCTGCTTAGTCTTCACAGTGGAGGGAGAGTGGGAGGGACCAGTAGAAAACAGGAGGAAAATGAAGGGAAGGGAGTGGGAAGAAGTCCATTTTCAGAAGAAAAGGATTGTAAGGGACTTGTAGCTCTGAAAATGGACAAAGCTATGGGACTGGATGGGATATGTCCAAGAGTTCTAAAGGAACTGAGAAAAGTGCGAGTTGCTACACTGACAGCCTTGTTCAACAGCTCAGTGGAAACAGGTGTGGTTCCAGAGGACTGAAGAAGAGTTGATGTGGCCTTTTTACATAAGCGTGGCAGCAGGGAAGACACTAGTAACTATAGGGTAGTCAGCCTCACTTTGGTTGTAGAGAAATTAATGGAAACCCTGCTAAAAGAAAGACTGGTAGAATATCTTGAATCCCATGATTGTGAGAGCACTTGCAGCATGGATTCACAAGGGGGAGGTCATGCCAAATGAATTTGATGAACCTGTTTAACTAGGTGACCAGGGAACTAGATCATTGGATGGCAGTGGATGTCACCTATCTAGATTTCAGCAAGGTCTTCGATACTGTGCTGTGCAGGAGACTGATAAAGAAAATGAGCAGCCTGGGTGGGATCCAAAATGGTACATAGGGTTAGAAACTAGTTAACAGGAGACAGAGAATGGCAATAAACAGCAGTCACTCGAATGATGGATGCGTGACCAGCAGGGTGTTTCAGGGCTCAGTACGGGGACTGGTCCTCTTCAATGTCTTTACAAGTGACATTGATAAGGAACTGAAAGGAAAGGTATGCCTTTTTAGCAGATGATATCAAAATTTGTAATAGAGTAGACACTCAGGGAAGGAGTGGACAGAATGAGCAGGGACAGAGTGGAAACTAATGAGGCGGGTGTAGAGAATGAGCAGGGATCTGAAGAAACCCGAGGTGTGGTCAAAAGCATAGAAGGAAGGATTCAATGCCAAAATGTGCAAAATCATCCTCCCAGGGCATAGGAATGCAGGTGCTGTGTACTGTATATGATGGTGTACTGCAGTTATTAAACAGGAAAGGGACCTCAGGGTTATCATATTTGATGACCTCAAGGCAGCAGGGCAGTGTGACAAAGCAGTGGGTAGGGCTAGTGGGATACTGGGGTGTATAGATAGGGATATATTCAGCAGGAGGGAGGTGGTGTTGCCACTGTATCATTTGCTGATGGGATCCAACCTGGAGTACTGTGTCCAGTTTTGGAGGGTGTGCCTCAAAAGGATATAGACATGATAGAGGCAATACAGAGGAGAACAACTAAAATAGTGCTGGGGTTGCTTAAGATGCCCTAAGAGGAGATACTGAGAACATGTACACCTTAGAAGAGAGGACAGGAGAGGAGAGGAGAGGAGAGGAGAGGAGAGGAGAGGAGAGGAGAGCTACAGGTGATGTGACAGAGACCAACAAGTACCTTAGCAGTGAATGGGGTGCAGGAGGGAAGTCTTTTTCTTTTTGCAGTTAATCTTTTTATTGGCATATTTCTTTTCACACAGCAGTATGGCAGCATACATTTCAATGATACAACAGTTACAGTGGAATTAGGCATCAAGTACAAAATGATAGTGTCATTTGTGTTGTACATTTGTCCTAGGTAGCTACAATAAGCTCCCTGGGGACGAACACTCAATACACCTTACTTTTTATATTAAAAAATCTAATTTAACTAAACACAAACATTATACAGCAGACAATAGCAACTAATTAGAAGTGAATCAAGCGTATGAGTTTTCTGTGGAGGGTTCCCGTTCAGAGTTGAAGGCACATGAGGTACAGCCTTGTCCTTTCCTCAACCTACACCTGTTCTAAGGGAGTGGAACTAATGGAATGGTAGCCAGCATATATCGCAATTCTTTAAGAAGTCAGTTGTTAGGTGAGACAGGTGATCCATTGTAGCTATGTCTGTCAAACTGGTTGCTAATTCATGATGTAAGAGTACATCAGGGGTGCGCCATCTTAAAAGTATCAGCCCTTTTGCTTGCATACAGAAGAGGGCCAGCCATCTGTGGCCTACAGATGATATATGCGGTGCCTCTTGTGTTAGGACTAAGAGGAATAGAAGCACAGAGTGAGGTATCTGACAGTGCAGTACCTCTGATCCCAAGTGATAAACCTTATTCCAAAGGGGATGGATCAGAGGGTAGGACAACAAGACATGTATGAATTTTCCCCCATGGTCTCCACACCTCCAATAATTGTCTGTGGGCACCAAGTTCATCTTGTGCAGCACAGTGGGAATATACCAGAAAAGGAGAATTTAGTTTCAGCAATAAGGCATGACGGGGTGCATGATGGTGGGATAACTGTGCCTTGGGTGGGCTGAAGCATGAGACAAAACCGAGTGCTTCCACCACCAGAGAAGGTCTGTTGGCCAATGATAATTCACACCCTGGATTGCCTTATTGCAATTATGAAATGGGTCTCTTTTAATAAATTGGATGTAATTTTTAAACATATGTTTGTTAAGCTACTTTCAAGCAAGCTGTTGTGCTATGATAACAGCCTGGCTGAAAGTACCTCTTGGCCAATAAGGAGCCAGCATACTTTCTACCCATTTCATCATTTGTATTTGTTTGCTGAAAACCCTATGATGGAAGGACCAGCAAACATTACACTCATGCTCAGGGACAGTGATAGTTAACATTTTGTTCCATATATGTTTGGACCGGAGAGGGAAGTCTCTTTCAAATGAAAAGGAGCGCCAGGACCAAGGGACATGCAATGAAGATTTGGGGGGGGGGGGGTTTAAGAGACATTGAGAAAATGTCTCTTCACTGAAAGGGTGATAGACATCGGGAACAGGCTGTCAGCAGAAGTGGAGGAGGTGAATACAGTGGAGGGCTTCAGTCATGTGTGGGATAGAATGGGGGTGTATTAGAAAACAGACAGAAAGGAAGGAGGGTTGGTGTACACTAGTTAGGGTCTGCAGCAGCAGATTAAGTAGGGAACACCTGGGCAGACTGAATGGACCAAGTGTTCCATTTCAGCCAACAAATTCTATGTTTCTGTGTTCTATGAGGTAAGACAGATGAGCTAGCCAAGGAGCACAACAGTAGCGCTCCTGGTTGCTACTCTGGCAACCTCAGATCAGGGACAGACTTGGGTTGCTATGGGTCAGCAGATGAAGGCAGACTGAGTATCCCATCAGACAGCTTTCCTATTTGTAGAAGTGTGTTTTCTTCTCTTCTGTTCACCTGCCACCAGACAGAAGCTGGATGGTCACACAGTAAAGGTAGACAGCAGGGAAGGGACACCACTGGAAACAACTATGTTTTGAGTGCCACAGTGGAAAATTCCCAACTGGCAGGATGAAGACCAGCTCTCTGCAGGCCACACACACACATGGACTACACACCTGCCTCCAAATGGATCCTGACCGAGCCAGAGGAGGGGGGGGTGAACCTTCCGCTGTGGAGGTGAGAGTCATGTGGAATAGGAGGCTGTGTAACTACCTATGGCCATTTACAGACTGGGGTGATAAACACAGTTTTGAAAAAGTACTCTGAGACCATCTCATAAGTAGTCAAAAGAATCTATATTTTATGGCAAGAAAAACACAATTGTGGCAAAAATCATGCAAATCACATTTTCTATTTTACCACAAATCGTAACTTTTGTTGGAAAGGGGAACACCTTTTGAAAGTAACAGCAGGGCAGCTGCTCAAATGAATTTGGGCTGATACAGACACAGCTGCAATATGCAGTTGCATTTGTGTCTGACCCTTTTGAAAATTATGCTCTAAACCTCAATTCTGGAATTTTATTAAAAACAAAAACTAACAAAAGGTTCCAAAGCTCCAACAATCCCTAATAAACTGCCAAACTTTAGTCTGTCACTCCTTTTAGTTTTTGAGGAAATAAAGCAACTTCCTCCAGGTGTGGGGACTAGGAAATAAGCTAGCAGGACTTGAAACCAGGGGTGCACAATGAGTAAGACAGTGAAATAGATGAAAAACATATAGAGTCTACAAGCTAAGCGAGATAAAGCAGCCAGACAAACCTGCAATTAAAGAGAAATGTTAAAGAGCTGTATCTTGTTCAGAAGTTGGGGCAGAATCATGTGACTTGCTAACACTAATCAAATTCTAGCAGTCCAGTATTTATTTCCCACAGGGACAAGCAATGACTTAAGTGAGTGACCCATAAGAGGGATGACCACAAAGAAGAAGGATGATATCTGTAGGGGCATCCACAACAGGAAGTCTGTAGGTTCACATGAACTCTGTTTGTTCTTTGTCCAGCCAATGGCAAGCCACAACTGGTTCACCCACCAAGGGTACTACACACAGTTCATAATTAGTTACACTGTATATATACAATGGTATAGAGAGAACTGTGTTATAGAGATGTCTGGTCAGTTGGTACAGTAGGTACTCAGGGAAGCTTGATATAAAACATATCTAGGCCAAGGTCCCATGGGGGTTTGATCATACTCTGGAATTTATTAAACTCAGATGACAGGGTTGTGTCAGTGGAGTGCCTGGTATATACCTGTCTAGAGTGTTGTGGTGTGACTATTGTACTCCAGTATGTTGTTGGGAACATAGGGAAAGCCTAGTAAAACCCTATGTGGGGTACAGCCATGCTAGGTGCCAGAAGAGTTTAAAAACCCAAACAAGTGTTTTAACCCTGGATGGAAGTAGGTTCCACTGGTTAACTGCATAGCACTAACTCACTGTCTGTATTACATCTACAGAGAACCTAAGGGGCTATGAAGGATGAGTGTAAACTCCATATCTGGGGTGTAACTACAGATAACCTAGAGAACATTTTGAAAAATATGTACCAGGCTACTGGAGGAGTAGGAAGGAACAATAGGATGCAGGAGGGCACTACTGAAGGAATGGGTGGTGTGTATGGTGCAGAGCAGTTATGGTTGTGAGGGTGCTGTGGGACCTAGGCTGCTGTCTTGACTGTAGAACACTCCATGTCCTCATGATCCCACTTCAGACAGCAAAAAGATGAGATACTCTACTTGAAAAACATGGATGACTGGGCTGGGAAATAGGGTTGCTACATGAGCCACTCACTCAGAGGACATTTCAGTTCAGTGAGGGGGTAGACAGTGGGGGGAAGCAGCAGGGTTTGTGGATGACTGACAAGAGTGGAGCCAGGGGTAACCGCCAAGAAATTATTTCTGCCTCTGAAAGCACAGGTTCAGCCTAATCCTTGCACTTAGCAGGCTGGTGGTGGTATACTACAGAGGGAGTTGCCAGCCACAAAAGGTAAGCCAGAACACAATGCAAATCCTAAAGGGAGCATTGTAGCTACCTGCGGGAAGGAGGTAGTAGTGGGCGTCTCCATTGTAAGGGGGGACAGAATGATGGTTTGTTGAACAGACTTGGAAATTAGTATAATTTTCTGTAGCCCTGGGGCAAAATCAGACTCAGATCTGAGATGGTGGAACTCACAAGGATGTAGGCAGGGAAACCAGAACAGGTGGTGCATGAAGGCAAGAATAGTGGTGGAAGAGATTCAGGACAGTTTCCACCTTATAGGCAGGACCCCCAAAAGAGAGGGTAAGTTTGGTAACCTTCTTGAGGTCCTACAAAGCCAATGCAAGGGTGAGAAGTGACAGTACAGGATTTTTCAATTTAATGCATGGTAAAAGGGATGGTGCAGGAAGGAGGGTTTTCATTACTTTAGGGACTGGAGATATCATTGCTTGGATGGCAGCTATTTAAGCAGGATGGGCTGGCACAAGGAGGGGGCAAGGATGTTTGAGCAGAGGTTTGCAGTTCACATTATGACTTAGTTAAACTAGGTCAGAAGGCAGTCCAGACCAGGCAAGGCACACCTACATAAGCAAGGGAGAGCCAAAAAGACTTCCCTGTTACATTGACAAGGACCAATCAGGGTGAAGGTAAACATAGAGAAAGGGGTTACACAGAAACAGGACACTGATGAGATGGGGGTGCAACTGGGGAAAACAGGAAGGGACTAACAATGCAATAGCAGAAGATAGGACAAGAGAAGCACAAGGATTTAGAGAAGGGATACATAGTAACCCTAGATGGGGGCACACGGTAGGAAGCAAACAAGGGAACAGTTGGAGCATGGAGCAGAGGGTAAGGAGCATTTTAGGAAGGGAGGACCAAAAGACCTTCTGGAGAGCAGTGTGTTAGAATGCCAGAAGCCTAGTGAAGAAATTGTGTGACTTCTATGCAGTGGTGGCTGAGGCTCAGTTGGACCTGGTAACCATGACAGAAACCTGGGAAACATGGCACCATAACTATGGAGTTGTAATTCCTGGCTACACCCTCCATAGGAAAGAAAGGACTGAAGGTGGGGGGTCAGAGGTAAACATTTACTTCTGGGAGGGCATCAAAGCAACAGAGGACAGAGATATAAATGGAAGTACCATCATTGAGACCATTTGGGAGCAACTGTCTTCAGGTAGCGGGAGTGTCATCAGGTTTGGTGTAACGTACAGGCTCCTAAATCAGAGGGCGTCAGAATACAGGGCATATTGGGGAGGAGGCCAGGAGGGCCATGGCCCAGGGTGCAGTGGTGCTGGTGTGAGACTTCAACATGGTAGATGTTGACTGGCATGTCTCAGTAGCATCAAGTGCCACAAGCCAGGGGCTGATGAAGGTAATTCAGGATGGATTCCTGGCAGGATTTGTTGGAGAACCAAGGAGGAAGGAAGCAATCCTAGACATGTACCTAACAAACAGGGAGACCTCTGGAGGGTTACTATAAAGGACCCACTGGGAAACAGTGACCATCAGTCAATATGGCTCAATATATTGCCGGAGGTCAATCACATCAATTCTAAGATGAAGGCATTGAGTTTCTGGAGGGTTGATTTTAGCAGGATGCTTGAAGTATTATGGGGTAAGTTAGAGGGGTGCAGCTGGCAGCAAGGGTGAACAAGAAGTGAGGTATAATGAGGGAGGGGTTAAAAGAAGTCACTCACCTTTGTAAGAGAAATGTGGATATGAGCAGGAAAAGAAGGAAACTTATATGGTACACAAGGGTGGTGAGATTAAGAATGGGAAAGGATGAGGACTATACTATGCCCCCCACCCAAGTCACTTTCTATGCTGCACTCCTGCCTCTTTTCCATTTTGTCCAGCAACAGGGTGGACACTCTGGAGGGGCTTCAAAGGATGGCTAGAGACTTGAAGCAACTGGAAGAGTGGTCAAAAATTTGGTAGCTAATGTTTAATGCAAGAAAGTGGAAAATAATACACTTGGGTCACAGAAACCCGGGATGCAGTTCAAAATGGATGGAGAGATACTAGCAGTGACCAAGCAGGAAAGAAGCTTGGGGGGTAATCATGTTGGATGACCTGAAGGTGGCCAGACAATGTGATAAAGCAATCGGGAGAGCTAGTGGGATGCTGGGATGAATAGGGATGGGTATTACCAGCAGGAAGAAGGAAGTGGTGTTGCGACTATATAGGTCTTTAGTAAGACCCCACCTGGAGTATAGTGTTCAGTTTTGGAGACCACATCTCAGGAAGGACATAGACAGGATGGAGGCCATCCAAAGGAGTGCTAACAAGATGGTGCAAGGTCTACATCAAAAGTCCTATGAGGAAAGGCTAAGGAATTAAACATGTACACCCTGGAGGAGAGGAGGGGGGATATGATGGAGACCTTTAAATATTTCATGGGGATGAATAAGGTACAAGTGGGAGGTATTTTTCATAGGAAATGATGTTCTAGAACAAGGGGCCATAATATGAAGCTGAAGATGGGTCAGTTTAAGAGAGATTTAAGGAAATACTTCTTCACAGATAGGGTAGTGGATGCTTGGAATGATTTTCTAGCAGAGGTTGTGGGGGTGAAAACAGCAGTGGTGGGATTCAGAAAAGCCTGGGAAGAGCAGAAGGGAATCATAAGGGATAGGTAAGAGATGGAAGAATAAGTACCATAGTCCTGGAAGGGTCTACAGTATAAGCAATGCAACAAAAAAGGGCAGACCATGTGGCTCTTATCTGCTATCAGCTTCTATGTTACTATATTTCTGTGTTAGTCTGCCAGACCCCCATACCCAAGGACGTGAACTGTCTGGCTAAAGCGTTGAAGCCAAATCAAGGACAAGTCTCAATCAAAGGCAAACCAAAGTTGCCAAATTTCACATTCAGTGACCGTTAAGCCTGCCCATTGGCACAGAGGTAGTGCTATTCCTTATGATGCTAGTGACCAGAGTTTAACAATGAGTCTGAGTCACTGATGGCTGGCTGGGAGGAGGTAGGATCAAACTCCCAGCAGACACTCTCTTTCGTGGGTGCAGGTATCTTAATCTGCTGTGCAAGCATCACCTGGGTGATCACTAGTGGTGCTGTAGGCAGCACTCCATGGAGAGGGAGAACATCTGCTGATGCCATGCTAGCAGGCCTGGGTGCATGCCCATGTGTTCCTTTAGCAATGTCCTATGGGAGTGGGACCGCAAGCTAAAAAAAAACCAGCTGCCACAGGATGACTAACGATCTCCACAGGCTCTGCACACTTAAGCCAACTCCTCCTACACCTGGATTCAAATTCTGTGGGTGTTTCAGGGCCACCTAATGGCCTAGTCAGGGAGGTATTCCCTGCTGGTATGAAAGAGTGGCTATGTGTAGGACAGAACAGGTGATACAGCTTGAGGTATTGCTGCAATGGGGCTAGTCAGTGAAAGGGGCAAACATAATAAATAAAAAAATACATTTGCTCACCTTCAGGTAGTAGAAGCAGTGTGGAAGAATAAGCTGGCTTCAAGTATTACAAAGTTAATCAAACAGATGACAATAGGAAGGTGTACTCAAACAATCTGGATGAGTCAAACGATATAGTGAAGAAGGTGAAAAATGGAAGCCAAGCTTAAAATAACTGAGGGAGAGAGAGTGTGACATTCTTCCACTACATCAGGGAGAAACAACAAACCAAGAAAGGGATTGTCTGACTAAGGGGGAGGGTAGGAGGAGCACAGTAAGAGTAATTCAGATATACTGAATGAATACTTTTGTTCTGTCTTTATGGTTGAGATGAAAGGGCTGCTCCCACAGTGTGGGATCAGGTCCAAGCAGGAGGGGGCCCTGGCATTGACATGTGGTCCATAACAGAGGATTATTAAGGGGCCTAGGTTTCTAAACTAGGCAAATCCCAAAACACTCCAGATGGTCTGCAAACAAGGGTGCTAAAAGATATGGGGAAAGTTCTCCCAGAACCACAAAAGGACCTCTTCAATTGCTAGCTGGAGACAGAAATGATACCGAATGATTGGAGTATAACTGATGGTGAACCACTACATAGGAGTGACAGTAAGGATGACCTGGGAAACCACCATATGGTCATCTTGTCCTCAGTTGTGGGTAAAATGCTGGAATCAGCTAGTAGGCCTGCAGATGAACCACTGCACAAATACTGTATGGAGCTAAGAATGACATAGGTAACTACAAGCCAGGTAGCCTTATTTCAATTGTTGGTAACCTTCTTTAGACCATAATCAAAGAGAAAATGGCAGAAAACCTGGAAGTTAACAGGCAGCAGGATAGTAGACAGAATAAGTAGGGTTGGGTAAAATTAGAAAATTCTGATTTCAAGGAATGTTTGTGAAATTCTATGAATTTCATGAAATGTTGTGACATTTCAAGAAATGTTGTACATTTTTCTTAAATTCTTTAGTTGGTCATACCTCCATCAGTCTTATAGCTAGAGATCAACTCTTTGGCATTCATACTATTTGGAAGAGTTCCTAAAATGATGCAAAGTATCCTGACATTTGGATGATGGGGGGGGGGGAGTTATAGGTGCTCAAGATCTAGCAATTTATTCTTCATGTGGAAAGTTCTGAAAATATTTCCATGTCCACAAATTAGCCACCTTTAGGGAACGAAGGGACAGAGAACATTGTTTTAACTAGGAATAGCACACTAAGCCAAAGCTTGTTTCCAGATGTGACCTGGGAGCACAAGGAAGTTAAATGAGTTGCTCAGGATTACACAGTATGCACCTAGGCGGCTGTGGGACTCAAACCCAGGTCTCCAAATCTGCAGCTCAGAGCCTTAACCCACTGCACTATACTGCCTCCTTTAGAGCTAGATAATTGAGAATTAATATGCATACTTACTTGAAAGCGTCTTAGATAGAGATGGGCAAAAAAAAAAAACTTTCACTGGCAGAATTGAAGCCACTTCCATGAAATTTTGGAAATCCATTTCCTAACTTTCGTGGAAATTCCACCTGCCCCGCATCGCTGCTCAAGTGCCTGACAAAATCCTAAAAAAATCACAATCCAAAGTGTATTTGAAAAAAAAAAAACCCTGGTGTTTAGAGGTCCCTGCCCCTACCCTCCTACCTGATCAACCATCCATAGTGGCCCACCCAAGGTTTATTTAAAAATAAATGGTGGCTAGTGGTCCCTCCCACTATCCGATCACCCACCCTAGTCCAGACTATTTTCATATTTGTAGTAACCCCCTGGATCCCATCCCTAACCCCCTTATTTAGTAAAATATCCCTGGTGGTCTAGTGGTAATGAACCCTCCCTCTCCCCGATCCCCATCTGCACTGTAAATAGAATTCTTTCTTTTTTTTTTTTTTACTTATTCCCGACCATCAGTTCTGTCACCCAAGCGAAATTTCAAATCCTCCCTGGTGGTCTAGTGGTCTAGTCAAGTAGTGGCCCCCCTCAACGCCCTCCTGGCAGGTACTGTCCCACCCTACTCCCCATCCCAAAATGGAGTGGGCCACTGGCACAGCCCTCTGCTCTCCTCCACGGCTGGCAGCCCACTGAGCTATCAATGAATGAGTGCATGCTTGTGCCAAATGTGTGTGGACATTTCATGAAATTTTACAGAGGCACAGTCATAATTTTGCCTGAATTTCACCAGCTGAAGATAAATTTTGCTCAGCCCTAAGTACAAGTTTGTGGTGAAAACATCATGAAAGATCAACCTGATAATATTGTTTGACTGCATCACCACGGCAGTGAGCAGGAGACTGGTGGTCAATGTGTTTTATTTCATCTTCGGAAAAGACAATGAGTCAGTTTCACATGCAGAAAAAATGGGAGATCTGGGGAAGGGGAAAGGCTAACAAGGAGGATAAGGAATTGGTTGGGGAGAAAGAAACAGTGTAGTTGTAAATGGGATTTAATCAGTGGCTAAGGGGTTCACAAGTGGAGTGCCACAGTTGTCTCTCCTGGGTACTGTCTTGTTTGACATGTTCAACATTGAAGATGGTCTCCAGGAGCAAGATGTGTATCATTGTGAATGACAAAAAAAAACTGTGGCAGCTTTAACAGAGACCAAGGTTTCAAAAAAATAAAGAAGAACCCAGAAAAATTGGCTTGATGCCCAAGCTAAGACAGTTAAAGTTCAAATCCAAAAAGTGCAGAGTGATGTACATTTGTAAGAACACACTCAAGGATTACTGTATGAGTATGTTACAGTCAGCAACAGCAGAAGGGAGGGATCTAATGGTCATCATCTTTGACGGTCTCAGAGCTTCAGGTCAGTGTGACAGGGCTTATAGCAAGACAATCAGGATAGTGTGATGTATAGGAAAAGGTTTCAATAGCTGAATGAGGGCGGTGACATTGCCCCTACTCAGGTCCTTGGTGAGGCCTCACCTGGAGTACTGTGCTCAGTTCTGATGTTCACACCCAAGGAAACACTAGGAAATACTGAAGACAGTGCAGTGCAAACCATTTGTTATTATATTACACAACATTGCATCTTTAATAAGTTCAATAATAACACACTCCAGGCATTCAGTAATGCAATTTTGATGCACTTCCCTGGGACATGCA
Source organism: Neoceratodus forsteri (assembly GCA_016271365.2). Taxonomy (NCBI): domain Eukaryota; kingdom Metazoa; phylum Chordata; order Ceratodontiformes; family Ceratodontidae; genus Neoceratodus; species Neoceratodus forsteri. Next base: position 189,526,427 of record CM057456.1, read on the forward strand.
TTGAAATGTTTTAACATGCACCCTGTCATGTGTCGTTGATTGCTTTTTTTGTACGAGTCTTTTTATTGAGTTTTGAAAGAAGCAAACACCTTACAGCATACAGGCTTGTCAGACATGGTGATAGATATAGAAAACAACCACATTTCATAGCATAACATACAATTATCATTGTAGCGAGATAAACTAAACTAAACTAACCTAAACTGAACTGAACTAAACTAAAATCTCCCTTGCTAACTATCTTAGATAGCCAATATTCTATATATTTATTGAAATGTTTCACCAGGAAGGCACACTGAACAACAAGTTGCTCATCTTCCGGTATGACCTGTGGGGAGGGGGGCATGAGGATATGACATAAACAGGGTGTACATACATTGAATGGATAGAGAACAGTTACAAATTGCATGAGAGTGAAGACAGCATAATGCAGCAGTAGTACAATGCAGGGAATAATTTTGTAATATTACAGCAAAGGAGTTAAACAGTAAAGGAAGCATACGAAACAGGCAATACATTTTAAACTAGCAAAGCAAATAAAGTGCTGAGAAATACCAAGAGAGGGCTCAAGGTACTGGACAAGTGCTGTAAGTAAAGAACAGGGGACAAGTGCTGTAAGTAAGGGACAGGGAGAGTACCTTGAGCACTCTCTTGGTATTTCTCAGCACTTTATTATGAATGCCTGGCCAATAGAATCTTTGTAATAATCTACCCAAGGTTCGATCCCACCCTGCATGTCCTACTAGGGGTATATCACGTCCCAGATATATTAAATTATTTCTATAAGATGTGGGTACCACCAGTTGTTCCACCTGTTCCCCTGTGTCTCCCTTGGTACAAACCCGATATAAAATGTTATTGTGGATTACAAATCCAGGGGTACCTGGATCTGGTTCCTTTCCCACCTGTTGAAATAGAGGTAGCAATGATGTATCTTTCCTTTGTTCATTGGGAATGTCACAATCTATAAAAATAGAACTTACAGATTTAGCTATTCTATCTTTGTCCTTTCCCCATTCCATTTGCATTTTCTTCTTGGCACTATGGGTTTGTTTGGTTTTACCAGGGGGATCATATAACTCTTCTTGAAAAGGGAACACTTCTTCAAGTTGTGGTGACTGTCTACTTTGTGCTCTTGTGGTGACCGCAGTTATAGACTCTCTATTGTCTAACAACTGAGTAAATTCTGGATAGTCATGTCCAATTAATATGAGTACTGGTAGTTTAGGTGCTATACCGGCAGTCACCTCGGCACTTTTTCCTTCAACAGTTACCCCTATCTTGACAGTAGGATAGTGATGAGTATCACCATGGACGCATACTACATGCATATCAGACCCTGTTCATACTTTTGTTCTGGTAGCTAACACATCTGGTATTATCAAGGTATGTTTGCTTCCAGAATCAATTAGACCCATGACCTTTTGATTTTCTAACTCCACCGTGGTCATAAAATACCCAGCATTTAACAAGGCTACATGTGTACTGTCTGACCATTTGTTAGGGCAATATCTAGCTATATGACCCATTTTCTGACAGTTGCAACAGATTATATCTGCTGTAAAATTTTGTTTTTTAGAGTCATTTCTATCGGCCTTTTTAAAGTCAATAGTACTGGTCTCACCAGGCCTTGCCCCAGGTATCATTCGCCCCATATTCCCATCTTGAGGATGAGGATTCATTCTTCGATAAGGCTGGTGGGTGGTTAGAAAATCTTCTGCCAATGATATGGCCTTCTCTGCAGTTTCTGGTTTGTGTTCCTTTACCCAGTTCTGTACGTCATGGGGAAGGATTTGTAAGAATTGTTCAACAATAAAGGTCTCCATAATAAGTGTAGTTGTCTTTCCCTCCAGTTGGATCCATTTCAAGCATAGTTCCTTTAAACGAGTAAAAGTTTCTCGTGGGTTGTCTTGGGGGTGATATTTCAGAGCACGAAACCTTTGTCTATAGGTCTCTGAACTTATATCATATCGTTTCAAAATTTCAGTTTTTTCTGCATCATAATTCTTTGCATTTCGTGTGTCCATATGACTGTACGCTAATTGCGCTCTCCCTGTCAGATAAGTTACTTGCTCTCCACATAATTGAGCCTTTCAGCATTGCATGGGGATCCCCGGTGGTAGTAGTACCAAAGAAGGAAGGGGGAATCCGCTTATGTCTAGATTTTAGAGGGCTAAATCAAGTTTCACAGTTCGATGCCTACCCAATGCCCCATGTGGATGACATTCTGGATAAAATAGGGAATGCTAAATATATTTCAACTTTGGATTTGACAAAGGGATATTGGAAAATCCCTCTGGCAGAATCTGACAAAGAAAAAACTGCTTTTAGTACTCCAAAAGGGCTGTACCAATTTTGCACCATGCCCTTTGGACTCCATGGGGCCCCAGCCACATTTCAGAGGTACATGGATAAAATATTAAATCCTTACACAGCATTTTGTAATGCTTATCTAGATGATGTGGTGGTCTTTAATCAAGACTGGAAATCACATCTATCACATCTATGTGCTGTCATAAATGCCATCAAAACAGCTAGGACGACAATAAACCCCACAAAGTTTGCCCTAGCGATGAAGGAAACCAAATATTTAGGTTTTCTATTGGGCAATAGACTTATCAGTCCCCAGATAGACAAACTTGAAGCTGTAGCTAATAGTCCAAGGCCCCACACAAAGAAACAAGTTAGCGCTTTCCTAGGATTAGCGGGATATTACAGACGTTTTATCCCTAATTTCTCAACTATTGCCACTCCCCTCACAGATCTGACCAAAAAGAAATGTGGCAATACAGTAACCTGGTCTGAGGAATGTGAACATGCCTTTTTGTCCATCAAAGCGGCCTTGTGTTCCTTCCCTGTCCTAAGAAGTCCTAACTTTGAATACCCCTTTGAAGTACATACAGACGCCTCAGGCACAGGTCTGGGGGCGGTACTCAGTCAGACCATTAATGGGGAAGAACATCCAATATTATACATAGCCAGAAAATTACATGATAGACAGCGTAAATACAGTACTGTAGAGCTGGAGTGTTTAGCTGCCAAATGGGCAATTGAGTCTTTAAGATTTTACTTGTGGGGAGCTCCCTTTACACTAGTTACAGATCATAATCCTCTTTGTTTTCTGTCTCAGATGAAAGACAAAAATAATAGGATTATGCGTTGGTACCTTGCATTACAGCCATTCAAATTTTCTGTAACGTCACAGAGCAGGTAGTGCTCATGCCAATGCAGACTATTTGTCTAGATTCCAGGTATGACATTGATTTAGACACCCAGGGTAATAAGTCTAGGAAAATAGAATACTTTAGTAGTTATTCTTATTGTTTAATTTGTATAGGGACCCTGGAGGTGGAGCTCCATGGTGAGGAAGGGCCGGAACTCCATCCTACCCAGAGGATGTGAGGTAGGTTGTTTTAGAAACCTGTAGAGGTTTCTACTTAACCATGGGGTATGTGGCAGTTCTGCCCCTATAAATTATGGGTTTGTCTTTGTTTGTTTTTTTGTCCCAGTATCTCAAGGCATTCACCCTTTTCTATGCCCTATACTCTTTATTAAATCTGCTACAGCAGTCTTCCTTTTCTATTATACTTCCCCTTTTCCCACTATAATAGGGTGGCCTCCTATTACAGCTCCTTACTGTTCTTTTCCCGCTGTTTTTCTTTTCCTGCCTTGGGATATAGTTTCCTCAGAAATGGGGGGGGGTGTCATTTAGCTTCATCTGAAAATGCCCCTTTAAAAGAAAGTAATATGTTCCTTTCAAAACCCCGCTTTAGCAAATAAGCAGTCTTATGCTGAAATATGTAGTATTAGTAGGCTAAATATAGCTTTTACAGATGAAAGTGCTAGGTTGCACTGTAAAGGGAAAAATGAAAGCGCTAATCCTGCACTTTACAGTGAAACTGCCTTTTCCCTGATACTTGAAACAAGAGGACCTGCTTCTTCTCTTGTCCCTTCTTTGTTGTTTAATTGTTAAATGAAGTCAAACACACTTTGGTAATGGCAGTGGCAGCAGTCAGCTAGCCAGTCTGCTGTACAGTTTCAGCCATTCTTCCTGCATCTTCTCTCTAGGTTTAAATGGGGAGTCAGCTGTAGAGCAAGCACAACTCTGCATTTCACAATTTCTCTGGAGAAAACATGTTTTATATTTACATTTATTTGTGCCACAATAATCAGGGTTGTTAAAGCAAGCTATTAAAGCTATTAGGTCTTTTAAGAAGTAAGAATAAGTAATGTATGTAACAAAATCATTTTGCTGCTTACCTAAAGCTTGGTCCTGTGCCTTAAAGGGATAGGTTCCTACTAGGGGAACAACAGCCCAAAATGAGGCTTATTTATAGGACAGAATAGTAAACTAACTCCTCCTTGTAGGCAGAACCTTTTGTTCTAATGAGCCATTAGATATGCAACCTTGTTTTTGTCTTTTCTATTAACATATTCTGGAAATTGGAATACTTTATGATGCAATCATATCTTTATGCAAAGTATACTTAGGATTTGATATTCCTATAATTTGTATAAAGGAAGGAATTGTTAATAATAAAAATAGGGGAAGGTCTACACAATCATGTGACCTCTTGTTCTCTGCTCCATAGAGGTATATAAGGAGCTCTAATACACAGTTAGAACAGATTGGTGGGAGAGAGCACATATCCTCTCTTCCAGGGAAATGCCATAGATGTAGTGGGACCTTTTAGCAACTTCCGCTCTATGGTGTAAGTTTTATTCTGATGTAGCTGAAATGCTCTTGGTGAGCCAGGCTTTGATTTGTAATTTTTTCATCCAAAACAGTGTTATTTTTCCTTTTACTTATTTTGTTTTGATTCTTCAATAAACAACACACATGAAGTAAACGTGTGTTTAACCTGAAGTACTGTCTCCAGTCTCTTCCTCTTGAGTTGTTTATACCCACACGCTCACAGTGGCTGGGAAAGGGGAGAGGATCTGAGAGGTGGATTGGCTGTCAACTCCAAATTGACCGTCCAGGGTGTTATGAACCCTGCCGGGGTGGGGGGAAGAATATATGAACTTTATAGTAGAGATATAAGTATTGCAAATGGGATAAGGGTATAACACAGCTCATAAACAATCTCTCTGAGGAAGAGGATTAACCTTTTTATAACAAACTAACTTGATATACTATTGAATCATAATTCATACCACTGTTATTAAAGAATAATAGAGAACGTAACTGGATCTCAAGCCATTTTGCTGATGAAAAGCCTAAGATGAAAAAAAATAAAGATTAATCAGCACCTGTTGTACATGTCTGCCTTCAGCCTGTCATCCTTACATCTGTAACACAAAGTCAGCTGTCAGTACATGATGTAACACGAAAAGGCTGGGACATATTGCATTAGCAAGGATGTGAAAACATTAATTGTTCAGTTATAGGATAGGAAGAGCTAAGGAATATGGAGAAAAAAACATAACAGAAGCAGGAAAGAAAGAGATCCACCTGGGGAAGTGTGGGGGCAACCACGGTCAGTTGAGATCCCTTTCTCCTCAGCAATGGATGGGAGTTAGTTGGGGTCAGTAGGTGTATTTATGTAAGAAAGCCATGGGCCCCAGATATTTTGATATTTGCCTTTAATTCTCTTTGTCCCATATGAAACCACTATCAATTAAGTCAACTTGGTGACTCCTTCTAACCATACCCCTATTGTGAGTCTAATAGGGATCCTCCATTTCATAAGGATTTGCCACTTATTATCCTCCATTGCCATGGAGTATAGTTGGGAAGTGTGAACACAGTTTCCATACTGCAAGGGAGCCATATCTCCTAGGAATCATATGTCTGGGCAGTAGGGTATGTTTACTCCAAGCACTGGGGTAGTTCTCTGACCAACCTCTTCTCATAAGGGTTATATTGTGTCAGTATGCTGACTACATTTTCAACATGTATCTGGGATGTTGACCCCCTTGTTGACCAGCTTTGATGGAGTTTTATGCCACCAACTCTGAATCTTCTTTTGGATCAGCTGATATTTGGAATCTTTAGTCCATCTGTGAATGGCTGTCCAGCAGTTTTCCCAGGTAAGGGGCAATATTAGCTCAGTAATTACCATTTCCCATTGCCCCTGTGTGGCTCTGAATTGATGATCTGTGAGGACTGGATATATTTCTACATAATTTCTCCTGGCCCCTTCCCCTTGGCAAACCAGTACTCGATCATCCAAACCATAGAACTATGTGGTAGTGCATAGCTGGGGCTGAGCCATTTGTTTCAGATACTGTCTCAGTTGTAGGTATTTCCAGTGATCTGTAGATGGTTGTCCAAAGTCTGACCATAGCTAGGCAAAGGATTTGAAAACGTTAGCCTTGCAGCATATAAGATGTTGCACTTGTGCAATTTCTGCTTTTACCTAACACTTCCAGTGGACCACTTCCACTATTATCTTAAATCTGGGGTTGTTTCACAGTGGTTCCACTTGGGAAATTGTGTCCCTATGCTTCTCTGCTTTTTTAAGTAGCCTAAGCCAGTAGTAGCTGGTGAATTTAATTGGTTCTGAACTACCCACCATTTGGTTTGTGTGCTAAGATGGTGACCACTGGGAGGTTACCCACCGAGGATTGCTGTGACTGCACCTGCAATGGTGCCTGTTGGGTGCTGCTCTCAAACAAAAATATGGCATGTTCTGCCCCAAAAACCAAGATATATTTTTGAAGATAAGGAAGGTTCCATCCTCATCTATCATTGGGGCCCTCAGAGTTGTTTTTTTGTTTTGTTGAACCTCGGGATCTTACCCTGCAAAATAAAGTGAGTGGTATGCTTATTAATGCACTACCAGACATATTAACTAAATGTTTAAAATACTGAATAGTCCATTTTTTTAAGTAAAAATATTGTGCTAAACTAATTCTTATGGTTAGCGATAATGCAGTATTGCACTAAAATATTTTAGAAAGCATATGTTATTTAAAATTGTTGAACTTACGGTTAATTATTTTCTCTCCTATCTAAGTGAGTTAAAGTCAACCATTATAAAAGTGCTATCCATCTGATTCAGCTTTGCTGGAATTTAGCTACTCATAGTATTATTTCACATTTATATTTTAGCACTCTTTGAAGCAGCGAATTAAAAGATTGCCATCTATCTAAAATTAATGGACAAGAAAAATATATAAGTATAATGGTTGGATGGAAAGAATAGATGTCCTGGAGAAATTGCATGAACTCCACTGTGTGGAAAACTTGATAATCTGCAAGAAAGGAACAATTTATTGTATACTGAGACAATAAAATCTCAAACTGGAGGAAAGAAAATATTAGCTGAGCTCTAAAATCAACACTGAAGTTGTAAAGGTAAAATAACTGTGGGTTAGTAAACCCTGAGGGTCAAAACATCTACATTGCAACATGACTTTTTTAACCCAGATTAGCAGTCTTTTGTTATTAATTGTATACCTAACTGCTGTCCATTCATTAGACTAAAGCTATCTGCTTGAAGTTTTTAAAAAAGAAATACTACTTCACTCCTTCATCTTTACAGAACTGATTTAGATGAAGTGAATAATCTTGTGTTATTCTGGTACTACATTATAGAAATATATATTCAGGTGATCATTAAAGAAAAACAAAACAAAAGATGATGGATCAGGAAACCATATCACAAATCCAAGATATGAAGTTAAGAGATGCAAAGGTAGTAAAAAAAAGAAAGTAATTCCAAGTTTAAGTTGGGTAATAGAAAGATCACTGAATTTATATATACACTAGGAGCTATGGCTGAAACATCTAAAAAATTTCCAAGAACATTATCCCCTAAGATATTAATAGATGAAGAAATGAATTACACTGATAATTGTATACTGAAAGCAATTAAAGATTTAGAAAGTCAGCCACTATCAGAGTAAAGACATTATCTGATAGCTTGGTAAAAATGAGAAACCTGGAAACAGAAATAGAAATTGTATATGTGGGAAGTGAAAGAGAATCAGATAAAGTTGTTCAAAGAAATATACATGTAGAAAATGACTGTGTAGAGGAATGTGACAATTTTCTAACACCTTAACACCTTTTATAACAAAGAATAGTAATGCATAAACTGAGGGAATTCCTGATAGTAATGAGAAACAGAAAAATGAGGTACTTTCAGAAAGTAAAATTTTGAACAATTCAAACAAAGATTTGTTAGAAAACTATACATTTTAAGCTGATATACTAATTGACAAATAGCTGAAATTAAGTGTGTGCTCATCTGTAACAATATAATGATTGCAAGTATATTACAAAAATTGGAAGAATAAAATCAGCAATTACAAAAACTTAATCAGGATAAAATTAAGACTGCTAAAGATACAGAAAATCAAAATACTCAAAAAACAAATTGTGAAATTACTGAAGAGGTAATAAAGAAAGTAAAGAAATAGCAATTCAATCAGAGAAATATAAGAAAAATAGTAAAGTTGAGGCAAAGCAGAAAAATCAAATTCATGAATTGAAGACAAAAAAGTAAGAAAACAGAAAATAGAAGGCTAAACGAATATAGACACTACCAATAAAGCCCAAAACTGCTTCAAACACTGAACCTCCTTTTGCAAATGTAGATGACTCAAACTCAGAAGATTCAATTGTAGAAATAAAAAGATACAAAAAAAGATCCCGGTATAAAAAAGAGAAAAGATCAAAAATTACCAATATTATATTCTAAAGGAATTTCCAAAGCAAGAAGTGAAAACAATTTCTCCTGAAAACAACAATTTACAATATACTAAAATTTTTAATAAAAATGAGAATAACATGAGAAGACATTAGCTCTGTTTATACATACAAAGCAGACCCAAGCAAAGGATATGTTTGCCTGGTGGTGAAGAATGGGAAAATACACCAGAAGATTTTTTTACTGGCAAAAGGAACAGAAAAAATAAGAATAGAATTGGATAACACACTTAGCAGGTTCACTTTCAAAGTAAGTAATTACAGCTTGGTAAAAAATGATGAGCAAGAAAAAGGCCCCAACAAACAATTGTGAAGTTTAAAAAAACTCAGCAGTGACAGAACATGAGTTACTATGCACTCCACAAACTGATAACATGATATGAGGAAGAAGGCAAATCGGTGTGAGAACAAAGAGTGAAATACAGGGTGATATGGAGTATAGTGAAGAAGAAGATGGAAATAATTATTTTAAATATGAAATAGATATGGCATTAGACAATATGTATGAAATGCTTGAAAATATGACCTTGAATTCCTCAATACAGTTGAATGTTTCTGAAGAACATACTCCATATGACTGTGGAAAGACACTGGTCATCAAGCCGCAAGCTGTAAATTCTATACAAATACTAAACTGGATTATAGCAGGATTAAATAGTAAAACCAATGATGGATCCTGGCTCAATTTTATAAAAACACAAGGAACAATTTTATTACAGGAAACCTGGCTAGATGCAAATGAGGATCAAAATATACAAGGTTTCCTTAAATTTGAAATCCTGGCAAAGGGACAGTCTTTAAAAGGAAGAAATAAAAGTGGTTTGATGACCTTGCTCAATACTAAATTCAACTGGAAAGTGGAAAACTGTTATAAATCACATCACAGATACTGGTTAGCCATTGAAATTGCATTAAACAAGAATAATGGTCTGACATTATTGAATATTTACCTCCCTCCTTCCTTGTCCACTGATGAGTTTGAAAAACAATTACAAGAACTATCTGACTTTATGGATCAACTCATTCTACAAGAAAAAAAACATATTACATTTTTAATTATGGGAGATTGGAACACAAATATTGGGGATTTAAATGAATGGGGAAAGGATAATATCAATATAGAAATAGATGGGTATATGCACATACCGTTAAGGAATGCCAAAGACAACAAGATAAATATGAAATGATTGACATTAATGACATTTTTGGCCCATCATAATTTATGCATATTGAATGGAAGGAGTTTAAAGGACTGATTTAGAGAATATACTTTTCATACAAAAAGGGGTGGATCCATACTAAACTTAGCAATAAATGATATTACCCTGTTCCATAATGTAAATGCATTTGATGTTTTACAGGAAGCTATCTCAGATCACTTTCCTATACAGGGGAGGGTGAAGATAGGTGTAGCCCAATGGGAATGGTGGGAGGAAGTGACTTAAATCACTCTCCCCCCACAGCTGGGAGCAAGAGAAGATGAAAAGGGGGGAAGGGAGAGGAGCAGGGCTGGTGGAGGGGTTTGCTAACTAATGCCAGGAGCCTAGGTAATAAGATGTGTGAACGGCTGGGAATGGAGGTAGGGGGTCTTCCTGGGGGGGTTGGGCAGACTGGATGGACTGTGGGGTCCTTTTCTACTAACAGATTTATATGATTCTATGAAACTGCTACAAGTCTACATGACAACATAACACAAGACAAGCATTTGTCAATGCCAAATGTTTGCTTGCTGGTATTGGCATTGGTATTGCAGAAGTTACAGAGATGCATAATGGGAATGGCAGTGAAGTATTAAACTAACTCCAATCCCCACCCCCACCCTGCAGAGACTGACCAGCATTTGGGGGTATGCCTTTTGGCTGTGAGCCATAAAGCTCACACCATTCCACCCCAATCCACCTTGCAGATACTGACTGGTGTTGCTGTGTGCCTTGAGGTCTTCAGCCCTTACACTCATCCCATTCCATAAGGAAATAAGCTGAGATGGGTGCAGTAGAGGAGAATGGGGTGAATGTTAGGTCCGACGACCCCAAGTCACACTCCTGGCACCTGTCAGTCTCTACAGGAAGGGGCGTTGTGGTTGGAAACCCTAATGTCCTGTGCATTTCTTGGTATTTTCACTCTAAATTTTCAACATGGGCTTTTTGGGACCCCACCTCATTAACAGTGGCACTATCATTTTGTTACTCAATCCCGAAAGGCCATTTCGTACAGTGACTGCACAATTCGGTGCCACAGGTGCAAAAACACATTTTGGGCAGGATGTGAAAAATGACAACTATACTGCTCATGGGGAGGTGTGAAAAAATGCCAATTTTTAAAATCTGGACTGAAAATGTGAAAAATTGGTGACGTTATGAGCATGCGTAGAAACTGTGCAACACACGCCTGTAACACAATTATTTTTGGGATTTTTTTCACCAAATTTTCAACATGGGCATTTGGGGACCTCCCCTCATTAACATTGCCACTGTGATTTTGTTAATCTGTCCTAAAAGTTGATTTCCCACAGTGATCATGCCATTTTGTACCACAGGTGTGAAAACACATTTTGGGTAGGACGTAAAAAATGACAGCTGTACTGCTCATAAGGAGGTGTGAAAAAATGGGAATGTTGAAAATCTGGAGTGAAACTATTAAAAATTGGTGAAGTTATGAGCGTGCATAGAAACTGTGCAATGCAGGCTCATAACGCTGTCACTGGAGATTTTTTTTCACCAGATTTGCAACATGGTTTTTTTGTGACCCCACCTCATGAACAGTGGCACTGTTGTTTTGTTAATCAGTCCTGAAAGGTGATTCCATGCAGCAACTGCAAAATCACCTTTCGAGACCAAGTAACCAAATGGCAGTGACAGTGTTCATGAGGTGGGGCCCCAAAACTCCCATGTTGAAATTCTGGTGAAAAAATTCCTAAAAATGGCTCAGATATCAACCTAAGATAACCCCCTCCATATTGACTCCTATTATACAGCTTACCGTCATTTCTTCAATTTGCCAGTCAGCTTTGAAGAGTGCAGATGTGTCCCGGTCCATAGAAGATGGCTGCTCTCAACTCCGAGATAAGTATGGGGTAAGGGAGGGTAAGGGAGGTGGGTCCACTGAGGTAGGGGTGGGGTGGGGAGGGGTGGGAGACAACAAGGAACCGTTTTCTTTTGGGAAAAAAGACTTTGAGATAGTTTTCTTTATTTTACATGTTACCAAAATATTTAGACACACTGGGGTGGGCTCCCAGTGTGCCTCAATAATGTGTGTGTGTATGTATGTATATGTGTGTGTGTGTGTGTGTGTGTGTGTGTGTGTGTGTGCATGCTGACAGGGGATTGGACACCCTGATGTTGGCACTTGAAATATTAGAGCAGGTGGGGGGGTCATCTGACACCAGGAGTGGGCATCCTGATGTCTAAAATAAAAAATTATTTTGGCACACTGAGAATGGGGGAGTGGGAATACATGCCAACATGGAGATTGAACACCCCGATATTGGCTTTCTGGGGAGTGTACGGTGGGTGGCAGGAGCTGCCAATGTGGAAAGCTATGCTGCAGCTCATTTATTTATTTATTTATTGAAATGGTTCACCAGGAAAGGCACACTGAACAAACACGTTGCTGATGGAGCATGGGGGACAGAGTGCTTGGTGGCAGGAGCTAACAAGAACCGTAACTCCGGCCATATGCATTACTGTGTACTGTAATGTGCATGGCCAGAGTCTTGTCAGCTGCTGCCAACAGAGAGAAGGTATGTCTGCATGCCTCATTGTGAGGAAGGAGGAAGGTCCTGCTGCAATAAGGAAACTGTCCCTCATTGCAGCAGCAGATTTCTTTCAAGTGTGATGCTCTGCTGTCATAGCTTGCCGATTTATTGGTGCCTGAGGGACGAGCCCCATAAAGCATCTACTCATAACCATCCCTGATTGGAGTGGAACTTTTCTTTCAAGTGAAAACCATTTCTCTCAAATTGCTGTCATAGACAGCTCACGATTCAATGATGCCTGCGGGATAAGCCCCATAAAGTGTCAACTGCATTGTGCAGAACACTCAAACATCTCTAACATGTTGTACTGTCCCAAGATGTTTCTTGTGCATGTGTGGTGTGCGTGTGTGCAAGCAGACATAAAAAGGAAGCAGATAAACATTTGGTCATACTGAAAGAGAAAAAAAATTAAATGGAACCCCTTAGCTCCTGTCAAAATGGATAGAATACAGAAAGGTAGAAAAGAAGTAGAGTTGAAAAACATATTCCTATCATGCACAGAAGATACTTTATATTATTATGAAGTCTTATCCAACTACTGTAAGAAAATTTTAAAACAGGGTGCACAATCTAAAACAACCAACAGTAATCTAGCCTTGAAGGCCCCATGGTATGATAAAGACTATAAGCAATTGAAAAAAGTAATGAACAAAACTGCTAGTTTATGAAGGAAATCCATTGATGTAAATTATGGAAGATCCCTAATCTCCCTAAGACAGGAATACAGAATATTAATTAAGAACAAAAAGGAAAATTATAACAACTAGTGATGGGGTGAAATACAGGAAGCAATAAAGCTAAAGATAATAATACAATCTGAAATTTAGTTACTTGTGCGAACAAAGGTAATGAAATTAATGTGGTTGTTAACATTCCTGCCTCAGTATGGATTACACATTTTCAAAATTTATATGAGGACAACGGTAATAAGAGTACCAAAATATCTGTGGTAACAAATGATATAACAGGTGAAAAAGTACAAAACTGGAAACATTTAACTACAAATTGAATTAAGAATTGTACTGAGTAACAAAAATGAAATAAATCACCTGGTATTGTTGGTATACCAGCTGAATTCTTTCAATATAATATAGAATGGTGGGCAGAGATATTTTACAAATTATTTATATGCATTATCAATACAACTAGGATACCGAATGTATGGCTCATTGCTAAGTTGTTCCTATTTTAAGAAGGGCAATAGAAAATTACAATCAAATTATAGACCTATAGTGCTGCAATGTATGTCAGCAAAAAGTTTTTTGACTATTTTACTGCAAGAGTTGAATGACTGGATTGCAGAAATTAATATATTAAGTACTAGGCAGTTCTGATACAAGAACATTTTTTTTCAACAGTGGATTTCATATTTATTGTGGATCATCTTATTAGAAAATCAAATGCATATGGTAGAAATTTATTGTATATTGTGTTCATTGATATTGCATCAGCTTTTGATAATGCAAACAGGAAAATACTTTTTGAAATCCTAAAAGCTTGGAAAATAGACTGCAAACTGCTCTCATTATTACAAAGATTATATTCAGATACAAAGATGGAGAAGGGTGTGAAGCAAGGGTGTTTACTGGCACCATTATTATTTAATCTTTACATTGATCAATTTGTATATAAGTTAGATAAATGTGATACAGTTGATCCTATGATTTCAGGAAATTAAATTAATATTATATTGTATGTGGATGATGCAATATTAGCATCACAATCAGCCACAGGACATCCATGTGCATTGGATAATACAATGAACATTTTAATAGAGTTAAAATTAAAAATAAACTTAGGAAAATCTAAAATAATAGTGATTAACAAACTTCGGAATTTAAAACATCAGTGAAAAATTGAGGATGAAATAGTAGAAGAAGTAGACACATTTTGTTACCTAGGAGTAACTATTAATGGAAACAATCTGGAAATCTCAGGTGGAAGAAAATAAGAAACAAGCAAGACAGGCCATCCTCTCAGTCAACAAATTCTCAAAACAATTCATTAACAATTCAGTGGTGACTTTACTAAAAGTTTATCAGATGAAAGTAAATTCTGCCATTTTATATGGTTCAGAAATATGGAGTGACCCAGAAAGGGTAAGCAATTTAGAACCCATACAGAATCTTTTCTTAAGATTAATTTTAGGACTGCCACAATTCATCCCCCTGCAATTTTATGAGCCGAGACTGGACTAATATAATTATCTGCAACATCAGAATGGAGAGTCATTTTTTCAACAAATTACATAAAAATAAGGAAGAAAATTCAATCAACCAATCAATCAAATGACCTGTTATCTAGTTGTTGGCTTGATAGCATAAATTATACTGGTGATGGTGCCATCGGTTGCATTAAATCATGAACATGGTTCAATGAATTAGATAAGTGTGAGAGGAAAATAGGTTTGGAATCTATCTTTAGAGATTGGAATCTTGTTGATCTGAACAACTATTGTAAAATTGCAAAGGATAGAAAAACAGATATATTCATTTTTATTTTATCAACCAGGTTAGGGCATTGGAACTAGTCCATTTTCAAGTATGGCCCAACACAGAATACAAACATTACAAACAATGAAACAAGAATATATAAACATTACAAAAAACAATAACAATTATCTCTAGATAAAAAAAAAAACTGTCTGAAATTGACTTTAAACCTGTAAAGAGAAGAAGAATCTTGAAGATTAGCTGGTAACTTGTTCCAAAATGCTGGAGCTGACAAGGAAAATGATCTGGAACCTGATTTTGTTTTATAAAAAATTGACTGCAGAACTATACCATTAGAAGAACGTAGTGGAACTTTAGAAGTCCTAACATGGATCAAGTATCCTAAGGGAGATTGCAAACCAAAATGAATAGCTTTAAAAGTTTGACAACCAAAATAATAAAATATTTTTGACATTGGAGATAGCCAAGACAATTCTGAATATAATAAACAGTGATGTGTTCTGAAAGATAAATCTGTAGCAAATCTGCAGATATTATTGTATACTACTGACAAAATCTTCATTTCCCTTGATCCCAAATTGAAATACAAACTTGATCAACAGTCAAAATGAGGTACAAGAAAACCTAAAGCAATTACTTTATGAATTTCTGGGGAGAAAAAAGATTTAACTTTCTAAAGAGTACCTAGATTTCAATTTATAGTACGACTAACCGATAATACCTGGGAGTCAAATGTTAGTCCTGGGTCCAGTAACATACCCAGGTATTTAAACTCTAAGACCTGATCAATTGGAGCACCCACAATGCCATGTATAATAAAGGAAGAATTGACTCATAACATATTTGGGGTTCCAAAAAGCATTGACTTAGTCTTCTTCATGTTCATAATCAATCCATACTCCTTGAACCACCTGCTAACATTGGCAAACTCCATTTCAACAACAACTGAGAGCTCAACCAAAGAGCTAGATTGGTAAAATAGTACCAAGTCATCAACATAAAGATGTGTATCACAGAGGCTACAGGTAGAAGGTAGCTGATTAACAAACAAGCTAAATATCAAATGGCCCAAAATCGCGCCCTGAGGGACCCCAAAGTTAACAACTGAAGTGGAAGAAGAAACAGAATGAATAGTCACATATTGAGTACATCCATATAGATAATCTATACACCAATCAACAACTGATAAAGAGAAACCCATAGAACATAATTTTGCCACCAGAAGCCCATGATCGATAAGGTTGAATGCCTCGGTCAGGTCCACAAACATCGCCCTAGTAATTAGGCCCCATTCAAAATCTGAGAGAGCAGTATCTGTGAATCTGGCCAAGGCAGTCTCAGCATGATGCATCCATCTAAACCCATGCTGTTGACTAGCCAATAAATCATATGTCTCAAGATGTTCCGTAATTTACATAGACAAAATTTTTTGAAAGATCTTACTAATGGGATTTAGTAAAGAAATAGGTTGAAAATAATCTGGGGAAACAGCATTAGACTTTTTTGATATTGGCACAACTCTATCACACTTCCAATTTACCGGGAACTGACCACAAGTTAAACATAAATTAAAAATAACACTTAATGGCCAGGCAATAAAAGTTGCAGAAAGATGCAGAAATCTTCCATCAAGCCCAAATCCACAAGCACTAAATTTGTTAGGGATTAGTTTTAATAGTTTCTCCAACTCCTTGCATGTTTCCCTTCTAAAATAAAAAGGAGGAGCATGCAAAGGGAAAAAATCTTGTTCAGGCATACAGTGTGAAAAAAATCTTAAAACTAGAGAAATCTGAAAACTTGGTATTGAGAATATTTGCCATTATAGTAGGGTCGGTAATTTCACCCTCATTAATAAGAAGTTTTTAATTGAAACCTTCTCTTTACCAGAAAGCAGGCCATCGACAGAGTGTCAGAATTTACACGGATCAGACCAAGTGGAGTACAAATGATTATTCCAGCAAGTCTGCTTAGCAGATTTTACCATCCTACTAAACTTATTATGCAAAGCACAATAAATATTAAGAGTTAACTACAAGGAACCTTATAGTCTGGTCAGGCTTGATCTCAATGCCTCATCCAGTCTCGCAACTCAACAGTAAACCATCTATTGTGTTTAGCCCTGACTCTAAGGGACCGCAATGGAAATAATGCTTCTTGAATCTGTTTAAGCTGTTAGCAGAAATAGTCAACTACATCATCAGGATGCAAGCAGAAATATATGGAATGTCTGACTATAACACAGAACTTTAAAACATATGCAAAACTTACACAAATACATAATAGAGAGCCTTATGTCACTAACAGTGGAAGCAGTCTGTATGTTAAATCCATAGCTAGATTGAGATTTGATGTAAACTATAGTATAGACACATACTGTTTGAAATGGATGCAATGTCATAAGGGTACAGAATGTAAGAGCAGTTGCTTAGGTAAATGGTCAACAAAACACATTGTGCCAGATATTCAAAAGGGTTGCGCCATGCACAACAGGGTTGCACCTGCGCAAGTCCAAACTTGCTCCATTCTGTGATATTCAGCAGGAGGCAGTTGCGCCACAGAAAACATGCTGAGCAACAGCGCAATGCAAATGAATGCATGCTGAACTGGAGGGGGAGGAACCATGCATAAACTGCACAGCCCGATATTCGGCCGGGCTGTGCAGAGTTAGTGCAGGCACAACCCCAACCTAAGCCTGCAGGACTTTGAGCCAAAAAGGATTAATGTCGAGGGCCACCCACAGGTGAGCTGCTGCTGTGCAGGGGCACAACACAGCAAGCTGCCACCTGTGGCTGGCCTATATCAACCAATCCCTATGCCCCTGCAGCCCGATCATTGGGCATAGTGTACTGCCCCCACCAGCCCGATCATGGGCATCAATGTGGCTCCTCCTGTTCATATCCCTGGTGGTCCAGTGGACCGAAATGCCCGATCTGTGGTATGTATAATAATTCCCACCCCCCTCGTTCACATCCCTGGTGGTCCAGTGGACAGAAATGCCCGCTCGCTGGTGGTATGTGATAAAACCACCCCCACAAACATAGCCCTGGTGGCTAGTGTCCCACCACCCACCCTGAAGCCCCACCACCCGCTCCCCGGTGGCAGTGGCGGCAACATCCCACCTGCCTGCCACCCCACGCCTTGCCTGATTGACTGGCCGGCTGCATGCCCATTGGTGCAGAGCAAGAGCCAATGGGTGTGCACCCATACCGCATATGACAGTCCAGATTTGTACTGCTGGGGGAAGCGGGTGGTAGGGGCTTCGTGGAAGGAGGGGGGTGGGGAAAATACCAGGGCTATCCGGACTTCGGTCCACTGGACTCATCAGGGATCTCTGAGGAGGAGGCTGAGAACACATTGATGCCCGTGATCGGGCTGGTGAGAGTACACTATGCCCGCGATCGGGCTGCAGGGGCGTCGGTCCCGACAGCTGCTGCCTGGCAGGCGCCAGGTGCAGAGTCCTCGGGATCGGGCACCACCATGCTAATGGCATGCAAATGAGGACATAATCACATGCAAATGGCCCCTGTACCTTCACATGAATTATAGCCCATTGCATGTCACCTTTTTGAATATCATGATTTTGCGCATGGCGCAATGGTACTGCGCCACACGTACAGATGTCTTCACTCTGTCAACTTGCTGTGGCGCAAGTTCCACTGCACCATACACAGTGGCTGTGGCTGGGGGGGTGATATTCAAAGGAGTTGCTCAATAGCGCAACTCCTTTGAATATCACTCAGGACACACCCCTGCGCAACTATTTTGCGCAGCTCAAGGGCTTGCGCCTATGAATGGCGCAGTTTGAATATCCAGCCCATTATATTTGAGTGTGAACATTTGAAGATAATACATAATCAGTGGCTGCAGAAACTCTTGGACAGTATCCCATTTAAGTAACAGGAAGAAAAACTTTTATATTTATTAATATCAGATAATATCTCAGTCTTGTATAAAATTGCAAGACTTTCAATAGCTGCATCAAATATTTTAAAGAAGAAAACATCTGAATATTTTACATAGAACATGTATTAATATCTTCGAGTTAAGATATTTTTTAAATGAGAAATGGATATGCACTGTTTTACCATAGATTGTATAATGTTTTTAACATCTTGTATATCTAGCTTGTATATAATGTATGGTTAAGTGCTATTAACTACTGAATTCAACAATTTAATAAACTGATAATCATTGTGACATCTGCAGTCTGTAAACCCTCTTTAAGGATGTCACATTGATGAGATTACAGCTTAGAATGACAGCTGCTTTCAGCATTCTTCAATTGGAAAGTCCATTCTGAAAAATTCAAAGCAGATTACATTCCAGGCATACCATTAGTAACATGCCCCATTAAACATCATGATGGCTAGCTATAACCCCCTGTCTAACCGTGCACCATGGTTTGCTGAAAGATGTATTTTATCCACTCTGATTTGTAGGTTATCTTGTTAAAAGAAGTAAAAGAAGAAACACAGCTCCACTCTGTGCTGAGCATCCAACTCCTTGCAGGCCTGACCCACCAAGCTGATGTTGACACTGATGCCAAGTCATGTGATGTGGTCTGACCAACCGGAAAGTATTGGTCTTGATAAATGAAAAATATTTGAATGTTTCTCTTTCTAAACATTGCAAGCATTTTTTTTTATTAAAAGTTATGTAGTACTTGTTGCTTTTTTCAACCTGAATTTCCCTTGTATTCCACATGTTTCAAACAACATTTAGAGTCAAGCAATATACGAGCCATTTATGGCATTCTGATGACCAGCCTCTGGGTAAGTTTTCTCAAAATGCATTTAATAGTAAGTCTTATTTTATTCATGCTAAGGGTCCCATACACTATAAAACATAATGCCTCAGTAAAGGTGGTCAACCATGGATGTAATCACCTCTTGCAGTTGTCATGACAACTGTAAGCCTCTCAAGCTGTGATCTTGAGGTTTACTTGGTTATCATGACAACCACTTGAGGTGATTACATCATGGTTAACCACCTTTACTTAGACATTATCCTCTATGTTATATGCATGTTTTGTAATCAATAAACTTGAAACTCGAAACACTACCAGTCCTAAAGAGGAATGGGTATTGGCAGGTTGATAGGGCAGTAGAAGAGCCTTGGGAAGGTCATCATCTTGAAGGCTGCAATTTTGCCTTGGGGAAAGAGATTCAGCTTCTGACATCTTTTACAGTCAACTTCCAGCACAGAGATATGGCACCAGGTTCTCTGTTGCTAGGTCTCTGACCTTTGGTGTGATCTCATTCCTAAATGGATAGTTCCCTAAGAGGCCCAGATAAATTTCTGAGGAGTTTTTTTAATTTTTTAACTCTCACTTAAGGAGGTGAGTCTCCTGAATAAGGGCTATATTGTATCTAAGAGCTTTCAAATGCTGGAAAATGTTTTTCCATTTAATGAGGTGGTTTATCTGCCAAAAATTTCAGGTTACGCAACTAATATTTGTCATTTTGGATGTTCAGGGATAAACAATACTCCATACTCTGTATATTTTAGTATGTGGAGCTGCTTCTTACCTACTCCATTTCAGCCTTGTAGCCTAAGATCCATAGTCCCTGAGGAAGGTGTGAAAAGAATCTGTATATTTGAGGTTCAGAGTGGAGAAGAAAAGGGTTTCAACATTTTCTGAAAGATTAAAAGCCAAGGTTATTATGAGCAGAGACAAAATACTTCACCAGTTAAATAACACAAACAGTAAAATCTAGGGAAATTGGGACAGTATTATCAAGGTACCTATGAACCATAACATTTTACTATCTTTGACCCTGTAATTGGGTCCACACATCATCCCAGACTTTGAGGTTAACTACACTCAGGAGGGTTACTTCAGTGTTGCCAACTCGTAACTACCACAGGACTGTGTCGTAACTAACCACTCTTCATTGACTGGTATGACTTAAGCCAGTTGAGGTTGGGGTGCTCTGGCCCTGCAATTTAAAGGAACAAATGATTCTGAAGCACTTACATGTGTGCTGCTGGTAGTTGCATACCCCTTACCCAAATTAACTAATGAGAAAAGTAGTTGATAGGGTTCCTCATCCCCACCCCATCCTTATAATGAAGACATGAGGGATAAAGGGAGGAAGTCTGCAACCCTTGTAAGGCAGCATCACTGAAGAATAGCTGGAGGTGGTGTTGATAACACCTATAAGTATCCTTTCTATAGAGGTAGAGGGTGAGGGCTGAGCTCTGGAAACAATTTGTCTGCTCCTGTTAGTGACATGAAATGGCTGTGGTCTGCCTTCTCAATAATCAAAAGGGGTGAAGGTGGACAAGCTGGCTCTGGGGCCATAGCATCTTACAGGGGGGCTGTCAGTGGATATGACAATTCCAGCATGTAATCAGGTACACTACTGAGAACCACTTTAACAGCAACAGTGTGTTAATGGTAATGGGTGGCACAATTCCCTCAATTAAATTGTGAGGCATGAACCATGGGGGCATCTAGTTCTGTTAAACCACCTTGCGGTTTTCACCATGTCCATCCCCTTCCTGCCCCCCCACCATGGGGCCACACCCATTAACTGGATGTTCTCAATGGTGGGGTAATAGGATATTCCAGGTAAGGGAGGGATCAGAGCTCAGATCTTACCAGGTTTCTGGCAAACATTACACCTTAGTTGGGCACAAACCCCCCCAAACTTTCCCATAAGATGCCCTGCAATATTTCACTATAGTGGATTAGCAGCCTTGATGCAGGGGTAGGAATAATTGATTGTACTCCAGGGTATAAAAGTATAATAAGTTAGAAGTGTGGTTGTAATGTGATATAAAGTGAGCATGATGCAAGTTGGGCTAGATGTTATATAGCAACAACCGTGTACCTACCTTTTCCCTCCCACACCAGTGATTACTGTTAACTGAACCAGCTGTTTTCTCAATCCAAGTAACCATTACTCCCTCCACCACATGGCCACATCACCCTGTCATATGTGAATTAAGATAATAGCACACTGCACATATCGGGGAAACATCACTCAATAAACAAGGACATAGCCTCAATGTCTTTCAGCACTCCAGGAGTGCATTTGTGGCTTTCTGCTGTGGTGTTTGTGGTCTCACAGTTTTGTATGGTGTACTCACCACCACAGACCAACTATAGTGAAGTCAAGTCCCTGGCTACATGAGATGTGGTTTGTCGGAGTCTTGCTGATCAGGGGACAGGTCAGCATCTTTGAGAATCACCATGGGTTCTGGCACAAGAATCTCTCTGTTAGTCTTGCAGGGGAGTTCAGTGTACTGCAAGAGAGAAAAGCTACCAGATGTGAAGGGCAAGAGAGAAAAGCTACCAGATGTGAAGGCTTGCAATCTTTGGATTGGACTCAGCTGTTGAGGCAGTGAAGTCAGTGAACTTGCTGCCTTCTCCTCTTGCCTTCAAAGACATCCTGTTGACACTGCCCTCCCTCAGTTGGTTGCTTCAGTTCTGTAGGGCCCTTGAATTCTGACCAGATGTTGTGGCTATCACAACTGCTGCTCTGTCTTCCAAGGGGTGACCCCCCAACTGCTCTGAAATGCTGGCCAGGATCTGGCCATAAAAGCAGCTGCTTCTTGAAGGTACTAAAAAGAATGCCATTGTCCATTTTGTTGGATATGTGGGGGGGCTGGGTACCTTAACTAGTATGCAATATTCAAGTGGGCAAGTTCTTTCTTGACTGAGCCATAAGCTTTGTGGGGGTCTACCAGATCCTTTGAATAATTCTGAAATGTGGTCCTGTGGTGAGGAGTTGAGCTGCTGATGACCAGGACAGGGAGCTCTGTGCTCCCAAAATTACAAAGCAGATTTTAAATCAACTACAGGAGGAACATTCAGGACCATAACAAAACAGAGCAATGAAAATACCCCACAGACCAAGAGGGACAAGGCCTTTTCCAAGAAAACTGAGATAAATTTTATGACTTAAGAAACACTGGTTTACAAAAATTTAGAGATCTTAGAGGTCTCTTATTTCTTTTCCAATGAACGGAACAAAAAAGACAAGGAAAGGAACAGAACTATCAACACTTTTTATTTACATTTCTTTTTTCAGTAGAACTATAACTCTTTACAAACTCGTTATAAAACTTTTGAGTTTTAAAGAAATTAATCTTGGAAAATGTTACTTGATGCTAATTTGCCACTAATATAAAATTCTGGAGATGGTTTTATTGTTACCCAAATTGCAGCATTTCAGGATTTTCTCCTAGAAATGAACTTAATTGTTGCTACCATAGATATTTTACAAGCGTAGCAATTAAATCCTTGGTAAATTATACAAACAGTCTTCTTATATTTAAATTTGATGCGTGTTGCTCTTCATTATCACAAACACCGTTCCCATATTAAACATACCTTTAAATTAAACCTCACACTCACAGAACATGTTCTCCTATTAAATACACTCTAAATTAGTATTTATTAATTCATTAACACTTATTGGCATTCCTCAGACCTCGTGCTGTCCCTCTCTAAATACCATCACTAACCGACATAGGATAATTCAGCATTTACTACTTGAATTACTCGGGACTAGAATTGAGGCAGTATAGTGCAGTGGTTTAGGGCTCTGAGCTGCAATATTTGTCACTTTGTCCTTGGTGTCCCTTTGCTAACACACCATTGTCCCGGATTCCCCCCTTTTCCCTCACAAAAAGACAAAGACCATTGTTTGTTGTTGTGCTTAGATTGGCAATTAATTTATTTATATTCATAATTCCATATTCCATTTCAATTCTTTATCATATTTTCAACATTTTGTTTATTTTCATCCATATATCAATCTCTGATTATCCTGCCCCAGGTGAAAACCTGGGTGCCTTCTTCTTCTCCTTTTCCATTAGGTAACAGTGAAAACCAAGACTGCTTTCTCCTTCATCTTCTTCCTCCTTTTGTGTTATTCCCTTTTGTTCCCCCTCCCCTTCCCTCCTCCCCCCACCTTTTTCCACCCTTTTCCTCCTACCATCCACCTTTGGCAGTCCATAACCATATTATCACCTACCATCCACCTTTGGCAGTCCACACTGTCCGACCGGACGCGTCTGTCATCCACCCTGACAGACCCATCATACAGTCCCATCCTGACTGTCTTCCTCTCTTGCTCTGCCTAGTAAGGTGGGTGGGAGGGATCAAAACTCCAGCAAAAACTGGCTGAGGCCCCCTTGTGCTGTCCCTTATGTACCTCCCTTGCCCCTCCCTTCCTGCTACCTGCCCATTGTTCTGGCCCTTAGCCCCTCCCCTGCCTTCCCCCTCCCCTTCTGAGCACAACCATTCTATGCAGGAGGGAAGGGGTGCACCAGGACAACCTGGTCTACCCGTTAAAGAGCAAACTCCTTTGTCCCAGACTCCCCCCTTTTCCCTCACAAAAAGACAGAGACCATTGTTTGTTGTTCTTCTCAGATTGGCAATTAATTTATTATATTCATAATTCCATATTCCATTTCAATTCCTTTATTATCATATTTTCAACATTTTGTTTATTTTCATCCATATATCAATCTCTGATTATCCTTCCCCAGGTGGAAACCTGGGTGCCTTTCTTCTTCTTCTCCTTTTCCGTTAGGTAACGGTGAAAACCGAGACCGCTTTCTCCTTCATCTTCTTCCTTTTCTTGTGTTACTCCTTTTTTCTTCCCCCTCCCCTCCTACCCCCCTTTTTCCCCACTAGCCAGTCTCCAGCTTGCGCTGGATGTCTGGCTTCCCCCCATACTTAGGGTACCATTCCCCTTACCTCAGGGAATATCCTTTTTATTCCTTCTTTCTTTCCTCCTTTTTTTTCATATTCCATTTTTTGCATGCTTCCTCCATGCCTCTATAAAGCCCATTGTTTCTGTGTTGAACATGTCTATGGCTAGGTCCAACAGGTGCACCTCGTCTGCCTTGTAGAAATCTTCTACCCATTCTTCTACCCCCTCTCAGTATCACCTGTCCTCCTATCTGCCTTACCAACGTCCCAACCTTCCAATTCATCTTCCTCTTGGCTGTCTCTACCGCTCTGTGGCTGTAATCCTGTCTCCACACCCTCTGTGGTATCATATCTGACCAGGTGATGCACACCTGCAGCCACCATTGTCATATTGCCCCAAATCCCTTTTTATTTGTAGGTATGTGTCTACCCAAGGCCTGTCTGCAAGGTCATTGCACCCTAGATGTATAATAATGAGATCTGGACTGGGTCGCTGTCCCTTGAGTTCTTTTAAGGTTGGAAGCAGCTGTGCCCATCTCATCCCCCATATGCCATGCCAGACCAACCTACACTGTCTTGCATCCTGGTACAGCTGCCTTCCCCCAGCCTTCTTCTCTGCTCTTTTTCCAGCCCAATAAATATAGGAATGGCCACAGATCCAGACTTCCGTGATCCTCCCTCTACCTATGGGGTTCAAGCAAAATTCATTCTTTTACACATGCTTATAGTGTCATACCCGTATTCTCCACCCTCATTATTCTTTTTTTTTTACTTCAGTGCTCTAATGTATCTCTTATAACTGGCCGATCACCAGCGTCCCTTTTCCAATATCCCATTCACCGTCTCTCCCACTGCTGCCCACTGTGAGGCAGCCCCAATCCGCAAGGAATGGGATGAATAATTAGCCAGGTCTTCCCCCATGAATTGCATGCCCATTTTGAGTAATGCTGTGACTTGGTAGCCAGTGACCCCCTTTTCCATCACCATGTATAAATAATTTCCCCGTCCTGTTCCTATGCTCAGTGGCAAAAGCCCACAGAGCCTGTACTGGGCATATTGCACCCTCTGCTTGCTCTTTCAGCATCACTATGCAACCATGCCCCCTTTGATCCATTTTTGACCTCCTTATCTTCATCCGTATCTCCGTTACCCCCCAGTTTACATCCTCCCATTCTAACCCCCCTTCCTTGTCTTCTCTCCCATGGCCTACCACCTCACTCACTCTCATGGCCCCTGAGAACATTACCACGTAAATCGTGTGAAATAGTTGGGCCTCGGCCTTTGATCTGCATATTGCCTGGAGCACGTCCTGCAGCCTTATTAGCCACTGCTCTCCTATTGGCCTTCTATTATCTGCTAGCCCTTGTTTCAACCTGCCCCATCCTTGCATCATTCTTCTGATGTGTAATGATTTTGTCAGGTCCTTCCACCCTTTTAGACTGCAGATAACACTAATCCCTGCCAAATAGACTCCCATAGTGGTGTGGGCTGTGCATTTTTTTCCACTGCTCCATGGTGAACATGCCCAACTGCTCCTCTGTGAGTGGCCTACTTACTTCCATCTGGTGCTCTGCCCTGAATGTTTGAAACACTCGCCAGGCCCCATTGTAGACCCTCAGAGTCCGAGGCACCCATGAGCTGTGAAACAACTGTTCTGCTCCTTCTTGCCAATGTCCCAGATGTTCATAGGTATGGGTGTTTTTAGTTCTTCGGCTGCCAGTGCCAGCCTCCGAAAACAGTCCAGCTGCAGACAGGAAAGGCTGTCAGCCAGGGTATTGTGTACCCCTTCTATGTGTTGTGCTTTAAATGACATGTTCAGCTGCAAAGCCCTTAAAACTAAAAGTCATAATGCCTGCATGACTGTGCCTGACCTGGCTCCCCTGTTGTTCAGCAAATCTACCACTGCTCTATTATCACACCAAAATGTCACTTTCTGATCCCGTAATTCCTCCCCCCAGACCAAGGGACATGCTCATATGGGTATGATCTCTAGTAATGTTATATATTTTACTTTCCCCTCCTTCACCCAACTGGCAGGCCAGGGTTCTGTGAACCATCTACCTCTCAGGTACTCCCCCATGCCTAGCACCCCAGCAGCATCTGTGTAGAGGTTAAGGTCTGTGTTGTATAGCCACTTCTCTTGCCAGAAAGAGCACCCATTGTGCTCCCTGAGGAATTCTTCCCAGATTTTAAAATCCTCCCTGACACCTCGCGTCAGGTCTACCCAGTGATGTGGTCTGGTGACCCCTGCTGTAGCCCTGGCTAACCTCTTTGTGAATGCCCTTCCTGGTCCGATGGCATCGCATGCGAAGCTCAGGTGCCCCAGTACCTGCTGCACCAACTTTAGTTGGACCTGTCTCCTGCTGGTATGTACCTGGATCAGTTCCTTCAACTTCTTTACTTTTTTGTCCAGTAGTCTAAATACTTCGCTCGGGGCATCTATCTCGATCCCCAGAAATTCCATAACCCTGCTGGGCCCCTCTGTTTTTTCTGGTGCCAATGGGACCCCCAGCTCCTGGCATAATTCCTGAAACTTACCCAGCATCCTCTGTGTCTCTCTTTCACCCTTCCCAATGAAAAGAAAGTCATCCAGATAATGGATGACCATCCTATAACCCGTTTTTTTTTTGGAATATCCACTGCAAGCATGTGCTGAACGCCTCGAATGTAGCACATGCTGTGGAACAACCCATTGGCATTGCTCTGTCAAATTAATACTGTGCCCCACTTTTAAAACCCAAAAGATCCCAGTCCTCCCTCCTGACTGGAAACTGTCTGAAAGCGGACTTAATGTCCGTTTTTGCCATCCACGGATCCTCTGTGGCCTGGATTATCTGGACTGCATCCTCTAGTGTCGCATATGTCACCTTACTATGTTTCTCACTGATGAAATCATTCACCGACTCCCCTTCTGGATAGGACAGGTGGTGGATCACCCTGTACTCCCCTTCTTGTTTCTTGGGTACCAAACCCAATGGTGAGATCCGCATGTTTGGCAATGAGGGGTGTTAAATGGGCCCTCTACCCTACCTGCTGCCTTTTCTTTCTCAATCTTCTGTCTTAGCATTTCCTCCTTTCCTTTTACTGAACCAAGGTTGCTCGCCTCCCTCGCTTGCCTGGGTCCCCTACACTGCAATGAAAAACTTGTGTTAAAACCCCTTAAAATCATATCCCGCACACTCGTGTCTGGATATCTTTCCAGGCAAACTGTCCATGCCTTCAAGTTGATGGGGGTTCTGGCCATCCCAAAATGTTCTCTGTTGTGCCCTTGTCCCCTCCTCCCTGACCCCTCCCTCTTGTTTTGTCTGACCTTCCTTCCCTCAGTGGTTCTGACCCTTCTATTCTGTTCCCCTACCCGCCCTCCCTGTTCCATGTTTGCCCTTTAAACCCTGGCCATCCCACAAAAACTGTTGACCTGATCCTTGTCTCCCATGCCCTTGTGCTCCCTGGGCCCATGTCGTTCTACATTTGCTTGCTGGGTGCCCTCCTCCACATTTTGAGCAGGCATGCCAGAAACGACTTTGAGGCCACAAGCCAAAAGCCCTGTTATAAGCCCAGCAGCATCTCTGGGGCGTAAACCCCTTTTTGCCCCACTCATCTTCGGGTGTGGACTGATCTGTTATGTAATCTGTCCACAAATCTATCTGCTTGGTGTCCCATCTCACGTCCCCAAATGTTGCCATTCTCTGCTGAAAACATTAATCGTAGTATAACCACCCCATCCTGCCCTTTGCTTTTGCTCTCCATATTAGCAATGAATAAGTAATGAGCGGGATGCCTAGCTCCAGCCTTTTTTCCAGAATGATGGCTGAAAAAGTGGCAAAACCTGGGAACCACCCATCCCAAGTCTTCCCTTTCATGAACTTGTCATCCTCTTTTTTCCCAAAAAGCATTATGGCTGCTGCCATCTCACTCTTACCTATACCCTCAGTTTCCTCGTATTTGGCTGCCACCTCCCAGCTCACCAAAGTGAATATATCCTCATATTCCCCTTTCCATATTTCTTCCTTTGTGGCCAGTGGCACATACTTGCCTATCCTCATCCCAGGCGCACCTATCTCTCTTGTACCTTTTCCTTCTCTTTCCGCTCCCTTTTCATTATTTTCTGGCACCTCTTTCTCTGTCCCAATCTCTGCCAGAGCCAATTCCATCTGCCCCAGCCCTCCTGTCCCCAGTGCCGCCACAATTTGCCCTATATATTCTTTTTTATTGTCACCCTCTGTGCTGGATGTGTTACCTGTAACCTTGTCTGGGCTGAGCTGCCTGGAGTCCTCCAAAGTTCCCCTTGCTTCTCCCTGTGGTTAGGGTGGAGGGTGAGCTACTGGGGTCTGCAGAGGGAACACCCCATTCTGGGCATCGTGTCTGGGTTCAGCCGGGGAGATCCCCCCTTGATCTGGGGTGGGTACTGGCATCACCGGGTCCACAGGCCACAGGGGTACTGGATCAGCCACCCTGGTGGGCTCCGCTATCACCGGTGGTACCCTAGTGGGACTACGTAGCCCTTCGGCTGGTCGTTTTCCCCTGCCACCTTTTCCCGGGCCAGCTTTTCTCTTCTCCCTGGGTCTCCCTGGTTTCTCCCCTTCCACCAGTTCCCACATTCTGTTTGCCTTTTCTGCCAATTCAATTATAGCCTTGTAAGCATCTTCCTTTGATGGCCTGCTCTTCTTTGGTGCCACGTCCGTCTTATCTTCGCTCTGTGAAGACAACTACAGGAAGAGAAAAACAGGGCTATTTGTATATCTGTACCTCCTTGTACGCCTTCCTCCTGTCCTTCACACAGCCCGCCCCCTTGAAACAGACCAGGCCACCAGTGAAGGCCCCCATCCTGCTTGACAGGTCACCGGGTCCCTTGACTGTTCTCAGCCATGCCCTATTGAGACCACTTTGTGAGTGACCCGGCACCCCCCCTTGTCCTCCACTGAAGTGGCCTTGAGCCTCTAGCAGCATCCTGCCATCCCTCAGCCAGACTGCACTGTGCTGGCCTCCTCAGGAGCTTTCTCCTGCTGAATGCTGCCATTTTCCGGCCTCCCCACCTGCCTGGGCTGACCAAGGCACCCCCGGTCAGTATCCCTACTATAGGAAATGGACGCACTGCATGGTCCAATAATTGGCCCCTTCCCTCATATTCCTGCCTGTGCCAGCTTCTTCCTACTTGTGGTACCCAAAAAGGAGGGGAAAAGCCAAAACAGCAAGCCACCCCCAAAAAATGAGGGCAACGCTTCCAATGCGACCCACTCCCCGCATGGGATGTCGCCCGCGAGATCATGGGTCGCGATCCCTCTCATTCTGCCCTTGGCCTCTCCAGGCCTTCCCCCCAGTGTGCCTCAACAAGGGAAGGGCCCCATAACAGTAAATCACCCCTATCACATGGGCATGCTTCTGTACCAACCCCCCGGTGGCGTGTGACTTCATGCCGTGTGGTCCCCTGTCATACTCATTCTCCCTTGTTTCAGGGCCTTTTTCCAGGCCTACTCTCCTTATTTGCCATGAAAATGCCTCACCCCGCCCCAGTAGCCACCCAAAGAAACCAGGCGAGTGCTCTCCTATGCACCCTCACATGGAGTGTGATGCATGCCATGTGGTCCATGCGTTGGGGCCTCTTCCAGGCCTACCATCCAATCCAGGCAACTGAGAGGCCCCAAACCACCACCAGCGCACCAGAGCAAGGCACCAGGATGCTCGTCCCGCGGTCCCAGGATCGCGCTCGCCCTTCCCGGCTTCAACAGCTTCTTCAAAGCCTGCCAATCTTAAAGTCAAACAAAACATCCTCCCAGCACCACCTTAGCCAAGAAACCAAGGCAAGTGCCTGTCTAGCAACCCCCACATGGCGTGTGACTCACGCCACGCTGACCATCGGCCCAGGGCCTCTTCTAGGCCTCCCATTCCTCCTCAGGCCCTGAAAGGCCACCAAACAGCTACCAGAGCCCCAGAAAAGGACAAAAAAGTTTTCTTTTTTATAATCCCCCACACGGCGTGTGATGTCACGCCACATGGTCTCGGCTCGCGCTCACTCGACCCATCTCAACGGCCTCTTCCAGGCCCACTATTCATACCAGACAGCCACCCAAAAGAGGATAAACTGCCGCAAAATGCAAATTCACAGAAATGCTTTGTTACCACATCCCAAAAACTGCACATGGTGCCATGCCATGTGTTCCCTGCTCACGCACCCTCTCCCCCTGTTTAGGGGCTCTTTCAGGTATACAAATTCTTAGCTGCCAGCAAACAAACCAGTCCTCAAAGTACCATAAAGCATCACAATAATCAAAAGTCTTTACAACAAGACCCCCCTGAGGCATGTGCATTGCCCCACATGGTCCTGGGTTGCTCTCTCATCTACATTCTGATCCCCATCACTACCCAGGATATCCCACATTAGCTCAGTTGTATACTGTAAAATGTTTTATCTTAATACTGTATATATTCTTCCTCTCCTTTTTTTTTAAAACTTCAACATATCTTCCTGCAATATCAACAGTTTGTTTCCTTACCTCTCTCTCTCCTGGTGCACAAACCTTAAAGAAGTTGCCAATCCGACATGCTGCAGTTGATGTAGATCAAAAATCCAGCAAAAAGTGGCTGAGGCCCCCTTGTGCTGTCCCTTATGTACCTCCCTTCACCCCTTCCCTTCCTGCTACCTGTCCATTGTTCTGGCCCTTAGCCCCTCCCATTCCTTCCCCCCTCCCCTTCTGAGCACAACCATTCTATGCAGAAGGTAAAGGGGTGCACCAGGACAACCTGGTCTGCCCCTTAAAGGGCACACTCTATTGTGTTTTATATGCTTCTCTGGGTTTGCTATCCACCAAATTAAAGTTCACTTATGCTTTTGATTATTTCATCCACCAAGCTATTTATGCTAGGAATTTATCCCCTTTATCAGATTTACTTGAATTTATGGATTCTCAGGTTAATTTACATTCAAACCTAGGAACTGTCTTGAAAACGTTTGTTAATGTGTAATTTTGGATACCGTTCATTTGTATCATCTGCTGCTCGTTTGTGGAATGATCTACCTTTATCTCTCAGATCTATCAATTCCTTAACTGGGTTTAAGGTTAAACTTAAAAATAATTTGTT
Organism: Neoceratodus forsteri; assembly: GCA_016271365.2. Classification (NCBI taxonomy): domain Eukaryota; kingdom Metazoa; phylum Chordata; order Ceratodontiformes; family Ceratodontidae; genus Neoceratodus; species Neoceratodus forsteri. The sequence goes on from CM057456.1 coordinate 189,558,040, forward strand.
ATCTGTTGATGTATGTAATTGTTTGCATTTATTGTTTGTGAAGAGATTGTGTTTGTTTTTATTCTTGATTGTCCAGGTCAGACCTGAAAAAAGGCATTGCCCAGTGTCCTAACCCAGTTAACAAATTTAAAATAAAAAAAATAAACCTGGAGACTTGGGTTTGAATTCCACAGAACCCACTTGCATACTGTGTGACCCTGAACAAGTCACTTAACTTCCTTGAGCTCCCAGGTCGCACCTGTAAACAAGCTTCAGCTTAATGGGTCTCTCCTGTTAAAAAAAAGAAAAGAATAGATGTTCTCAGATCATTTTACATTAGAACTGTGTTAGTAGGGCTTTAAATAAGTTGCTGGGGAACTCCAAGTAATTTTTACTTTTAAGTCTAGAAAAACCTGTAATCCTTTGGATTTTTAGTGTTCCAGAAAACGAAGGTAACACTTCAGTTTTAACTTACCTTGTTTTATAAGGTTGCACAGCACAACTGTTTGATCAATCGCTACCAGCTAGATGCTGATAAATGTGTCATCATTCATGGAACCAATTTGTTGAAAACCTTGAGTGCCTACATCATTATACATATAGACAAAAAATGCCAAGAAAAATGCCAAGTAAGTGACTAGTGTATTCCCAGACTCATTTGTTACTGAAGTTATTTGAATTTAAAGTAATTTTAATTCCTATTACAAAATACACCACTCGGCTTCTTGCAGAGATTATGAATTGTGAGAGTATTGTACTAAGTTTCAGATGGAATAAACTTCTTAGTTTATGATTTTGTATTTAAACATAGCTACATCTGATCTCACTGATGAGAATACTGGACATGGACATGGATCAACCAGGTTACAAGCCAATAAGCCCCAGGAAGAAGAAGCAAGAAACTATCAGTCTAATTCCTAATATCACACAAGAACCAGAAGCAGAATCAACTAGGGCTTCTCATAGAGACTATTGGCCACCCCTTTCAAGCTCTCATCTGGAGTTTTTCAACAAAAGCCTCATTGCCATACCTTCTAAGAGAAGACTTAGACATTGAAGGATTTTTTAAATGTGACAGTGCATCTTTAATATAATTTCCTGTGAGCTTTACCTAGATTTAAAGAGACTCTATTACAAATGTGAATATGCAATTTGTCCTATTGTATTACTTATATGGGTGAAGCAATAGTACTTAGAAATTTTTAAGAGCTGTATTGATATAAATGAAGATAAAGATTATAGGTGTTATTTAAAGTTCAAAGCAATTGTACTAATGCTGCACTAATATTGCTCTTATACCAATAGGAGCAAGGCAAATTAGAAAACCCACCTTTTAGTGTTCTGTTGAGGTAACACCAAATAATTGCACAAAGCATATAGTGCCAGATTTACTTATAGTACTGCATAGTCCAAACAAAGTAATTTACCTGGATTATCACAAAAACAGATTCATTTAATGGGGCCTCTTTAAATTAAACAATAATAAATACAAAGGAAGTCTCTAATATATTAGGGAACATCTGATATATATTCTGTGATTGCCTTTTTCTAAAAAAATCACAATACTTCCATTAACAGTATTTTCATGATTATAAATTAGTTCATAAGAATGGTAGTACCCACAAGGGGTCAGATAGCAAATGCTATTGTCCCTGACCTAAACCAGGGATCACTACAAACTAAGTATAGGAGATCACAAGGGAAAATCACCCTATAAAATCTTGGGCAAACTAAACAATGGAACAAAAAAAAGCTCAAAGAAACACCACAAAATGGAGAAATTCTGCCACAAAAAATAGTACAAAAGGCAAAATAAATTCAACTACAGAAGAGCAAACTTGAATAAAACAAACTTCAATGAATACATTTTTATTCACATGAACTCCCCAACTTTATAAGGGAACCCAGGATACAATTCAGATCAACTGTGTATGTACTGAAAGGGAGGAGGCTCATCCCCTGACTTCATTTAAGAAATTAATGGTTAGAGATAGGAACAGCTCCTTGCCAGTGGAACTAAGTACAAGGAAGGGAGAAATTGAAATTGGTCAGAATTCTCAAAATTAGCAATCTTTAGGAGCAGTGGGGGCAACTAAAAGGAGCAATAGTGAAAGTAACTAACCAAATGCTTCAGGTTGGTGTTCAAAGGGAAGATAAGGAGGAAGCCACTATGATTCTCAAAAGAGGTGGCAGACAAAGTAAGGGCAAAATGGGTGAGCTTCAGGAAGTATAAGGGGACTCAAAGTGAGGGAGACAGGGAGGCATACTTTGAGCATCTAAATGAAACAGGGAAGGCTATTAGGAGTGCAAAGGCATGGACTGAGGAGGGATTAGCACAGACAGTGAAGAAAGGGGACAAGACATTCTATAGGTTAATCAGCGAAAGAAAAATGACCGGGGAGGGATTGTAAGGCTCAAAGGTGATGAAGGAGATTGTAAGGAGGGCCACCTAGACAAGGCAGAGATATTGAGTAAATACTTCTATTCAGTATTCACTGAAGAGGGGGAGGGTCAGGGAGCCCAGTTTGGGCTACAGATGCAAAGGAGGGGAGGTGGGCACCAGTCCATTCATGGTGGAGTGAGTCCTGGAAGAGCTCACAAAACTGAAGGTGGACAAAGCTATGGGGCCAAATGGCATACACCTGATGATATTAAGGGAGCTGCAAAGTAAACTAGTAGCACCTCTGGCAGCCATGTTCACAGAGTCACTCAACACAGGAGTGGTTTGAGAGGACTGGAAGAGGACACATGTAGTCCCTCAACAAGAAAGCAGTAGTAGGAAGGAGGCCGGGAACTACAAGCCTGTCAGCCTCACCTCAGTGGTGGGGAATATCATGGAGGTACTGCTGAAAGAAAGAATAGTGGCACACTGAGAATCCAGCAGTGCCCAGGATCCAAGGCAACATAGATTCACAGCATGAAGATCATGTCAAACAAATCTTATAGATTTTTTTGATTGGGTGACAAAGGAAGGGAATCAGGGTGGGAGCAGTGGACATCGCCTACCTCGACTTCATCAAAGCCTTTGACACCGTACAACATAAGAAGGCTGGTTAACAAGATGGGTAGTCTGGGCATGGAGCACAAGGTGATAAACTTGATTAGAAACTGGTTAATGGACAGGAGGAAGAGGGTGGTTGTAAATGGGATCCAATCAGGGGAGAGGGGGTGACCAGTGGGGTACAGCAGGGATCAGTCATAGGGACAGTCCTGTTTAATGTCTTTATTAGTGACATTGCAGAAGTGCTGAAAGGAAAGGTCTGCCATTTTGTAGATGACACCGAGATCTGCAACAGGGGGAAAACTCAAGAAGGGGTGGAGAAAATGAGGAGGGACCTTGGGAAGCTTGAAAAATGGTCTGAGGTATGGCAACTGAGGTTCAATGCAAAGAAAGTAAATAATGCACCTAGGAAGAGGGAACCCTGGGGAGAGCTACAGGATGGGGGGGTACTGATGATCACTGAGGAAGAAAGGGACCTGGGAGTTATAATTTCTGATTACCTAAAAGTGTCAAAGCAGAGTACAAAGGCTGCAGGGAGGGTCAGTGGCATGCTGAGGTGCATAGGCACAAGTATCACTAGCAGAAGGTGGGAGGTGGTGATGCCATTGCATACAACACTAGTGAGGCCTCACCTAGAGTACTGTGTGTAATTCTGGAGGCCACACCTTTTGCAAGGACATTGACAGGGTGGAGGCAGTCCAGAGAAGGGCATCCAAGATGGTACAGGGCTTGCACCACAAAACACATGAGGACAGATTGAAGGACCTCAACATGTATTCATTGGAGGAAAGGAGGGAATGGGGGGACATGATAGAAACATTCAAATACCTCAAGGGCATAAACAAGATGCAGGGGGAGACATCTTCCAGTATAGAATGGGTAGAAGAATGAGGGGGCATGATATGAAATTTGGAAGGGGGGCAGTTTAAGAGGAAATGTGAGAAGGTTTTTCTTCACAGAGAGGGGTGGTTGGCACATGGAATAGCCAGCCTACAAGAGGTGGTTGCAGCAACAACAGTGGGAGGTTTCAAACATGACTGGGATAGGCACAAGGGAACCTTGAGGTTGGAAGGAATGCTGAATAGCCACTGCCCAGATAAGATCAGCAGCCACAAACAAGTATAGGGATTACAGGCAGACTGGATGAGCCTAGCGGTCCTTATCTGCTGACAGTTTCTATGTTTCTATGTTTAATAAACAAAATTAATACTTCAGCAAATGGGAAACTACCCACACCCTTGGAATTTAAGTGTGAACCCTTCCCAGAATCTATTACCAAATTGGACCATTCACCTCTCTCCCTTGAAAAATCACCCAGTTTAAACCAGAAAATCCTTCTGGAAGATGAATAAAATGTAACAGACCAAGAATTATCACAAACTAAAAATATTAGTTCTTTTTCTGTGGTAAAAAATTATCCAACACCAATTACCCCTAAGCTGATAAAAACATTTAAGGACCAGCATATGGCTAATATTTTGTTCTTAGATCAGTTGTATATATTAAGAGACAATATAACTTCAGTAAAAGTCACATAAGCCCACCATGAGGCCTTGATTAAAACCTTTTTAAAGAACTTACAAAAGCAGAATTAGGATCAGGCTTAGGCTTGATGATTTAAGACTCACCTAAACGTAACAGAGAACACTCAAGATGATTTCCCTTCAAATTCAATTAACCCTGTATCATCTAGTCCCAAATGGGGTCATTTAATTAAGAGGAAAAGAGCTAAGAAAAGAAAGAAAAACAAACAAACAAAAAAAAGTAGGTTAGAAAAGTGTCCAAAACCAAAGAAAGGCATTAGAGAAGTTGCTTCAACTATTAAGCTAATAAAAGAGGCAAAAAAGAGGACAAAAGTACAGAGAAAATACACATCTGCCCAAAATGAAAACTCCTCTCAAAAGAATCTAACAATGAAATCCAATAAATAAGGGAAAACATCAATAAATTGCCAGAAAGCAACTATAGGAGAGAAAGAAAAAAACAAGTAGCTCTAAAAACGAACAAACAAATGAGCAAGAAAGATCAGCCCCATAAAAATAAAAATGTGCTGGTCTCATATTCAGACACGATTATTCAATCAATCTAAGAAAATGTTGGGAATACTAAGGATGGTTATTGATTTTCTGGGAACAAGGCCACAATAAGAATATATGGAATACATCAAAACAAAAAGGAATCAACAGACTAGTTCACCAAATTGGTGAATTTACTATTAGAAAAAAATTTAGAAATACCTAATGGAAGAAATAACCCAATATTGGCATATAGAGATTTGCAAACTTAAGGGGTACTGGTCTGCCTAATTTTATTTGACATGAAAATAACTAAATGGATTTGGAAATAATGTTTTTTTTTTACAACATGTAGGCTTAACCACAGACCCCCCATATCAATAATGAGCCACTTTAACAAACAAACAAAACAATTTTACTCAAGTTTAATACATACCCCAAACTCATTTTGAATCCCCAAACTATGTGCGAAAATCCACTTTGGATATCACAGAACCGCAATGGAACGATTACATGCTAACATTCCATGAAGTGGAAAAAAACACTTGTTAAGGCTCAAAATTCCCTCATGCAAACTGTTTGTTACATCCTGACCAATGTAATGGGTATAAGATTAGGATACAATGGGGTTGAATGGGTTAAGAGGGAAGCCGGGTTCACAAATCAGGGACAGATCAGTTTTGCAGTATGGGACTCAATGTTATATAATGTAATCATGTCTGAAACTCATACATTGGATAAACTAAGCATACTCTTGAGTGGAAACTCAGATATGGGTTACCAGACATATCAATAAAACTGTACCCTAAATAGAGGAGAGTCAAGACTAATATCCATAACTCATACAGGGAATGGAAATAAAAAAAAAAAAAAACCTTCCACTTTGGACTCTTTGAACAGCCTGTATTCCCACAGATAAGCATACCAGTTCAAAACAGATACCAGTGTCTATAAAATGTGGAATATAATTGACAACTACAAGGATCTAGTTATTCAAGTGATAAAAATAATTCCTTAGAAAGATCAACGGAAGTCACATACACCTCTATCATTTGATGAAATGTTGCAGGATATTTAAAAAGTGTGATAGATCTAGAATTTAGAAAGTTTCTTTCCACATACACTATCATTTGCCTTCAGGAGACCTGGGCACTGGAAAAACTATACCTAGACGGTTATACTGTACATCAGTTTCTGCTACAGCAAAAAAAGTAGCAAACTCTGGCAAACCAGTAGGGGGCTTCTCCATTTTTTTTATAGTCCGGGATAATTTGGAAATAAAATCCATCTCAATCATATACCCAAATTTTATAATTTTACTTGTTCGATGGAAATGAAAGCTTTTATTTATGCAACATGTACGTACCTCCCCAAAATTCTAATTATTATGACCCAGAAATATGGTAACATCTTGAGGCTTACCTAGATGCATCTATGGCAGCAAACCCTGAAGCAGGGCAAATAGTTCTGGTGACTTGTATTTATTATTTTTATTATTTAAAATTTTGGTTACCAGGAAAAGCACATTGAGCTGAGGCTCATTTCCAGGTGTAGGCTGGGCTTGGGGTAACAAAGGGGAACACAAGGTACAGTACAATATAAAAATACAATTTTCCACAAAATACAGTTTTCCACAGCATTTAATGCCAGACTTGGCCACCTTGATTCTTCTCTTGCAAAGGGTACTTCAATCTTATACAGGAAATCAAGTGAAAAAAAACTGTAAATGAAAGTGGCAGAATGCTTAACTATATACTTGACAAATTGGGTCTAACAGTGTTGAATGGAACCACAAAGGGTCACAATTCCCCATACTATACTTTTTTGAATGCAACAGGAGCCAGCGTGGTATATTACATTGGTATATTTCCATGGCAAATGTTTTTCTTTGAAGAATTTTACATTCTATTGCACCCTAAGAGCAATCATTACCCACTTTCTCTTACATTTAATCAGTAGTCAGGAAGTAACTCCCAACTGAATCACATGCTTGCATCAATAGAGATAAGAAACCTAGAAAGGATTATTTTTTCTTCAGAAGTTGAGGTAAGGGTATCTGAAATGTTGGCAAATCTAGATATCCAGGAGAAACTGAAAATTCTAACACCTAAACTAACTGCAAAAGAAGCGTATGATACCATAAAGAACATAGGTAAAGCACTCTTGCCACTTTTACATTGACAAATGAAAATTTAAAGACCCTTTTGTGGTTCAAGAAAGATTGTAAAAACTACAAGAACTATGTGTCCCAACTTATTAAATTCACTAGGAAAAATATGGCTAGAGAAAATTTCAAACTGCTGAGTAAATCCAGGAAGGAGTATAAAAGATTTTCACTCTCTCAACAACATCTCTTTCAGGCCAAACAATGATCCGATAAGCTGGAAATTATTAAAACAGGTCACATCAAGAGGTGTTGTTCAATGACGGCACAGGTGACTGGAAATGATGCATCAAATAGTTCTACTCATATTCCGAAATAACTATGGCTCTCTTATTACAAGAAACATTTTTCAGACACTATATCAAGTGAATCAAGAATCAATAAATACATAAATCTAGCTGCACTCACCTTCCCCCTCAACATAACCTCGTATGGAGTATCAGAAGCCATCAAACAAGCAAAGCCAAACAAAGTCCCAGGTCCAGGTAGGATCCCCCCATATCTCTACAAAATTCAACTAGAATGGTGAAGTAACGTTTTGCCAAGGCTGTTTAATAAAATACTAGCAGAAAACTTTACCCTGCAGAACTGCAGGGGTAATATAATAATACCTATTTTAAAAAAGGGAGACCCAAACATACCCAAAAATTATAGCTCAATAAGTTTGATCAACTGCTTAGGTAAGATTTTCACCAGAATAATACTAGCCAGGATCAATAACTGACTGGAACAAGTCTAAAATAAATAGGCTGGTTTTAGAAAAGGATACTCACCTATTGACCAATATTTCATACTTCATCACATTATAGAGAAATATTATATGAAAAAAGCACCTCCCAGTGTATTTAGCCTTTGCAGATTTCAAAGGTACATTCAATGGAGTAAGTAGATTATTATTATGGGATAAACTACATAACAAATATAAATCATACAATATTGAGAGCAGTCATTGGCCTATATACGGAAAACTGGACAACAGTAAATATGATCTCAAAGGGAACTTATCTCACCCTTTGTCTACAAATCTGGGCATAAAACAGAGTTGCATTTTGGCATCACTTCTTTTCAATTTATTTATAAATGATCTTCCCTTACTCAGACCCTTCAGACATTTCTGACCATTGAGAGCTGCTTCTTTCTTTGGTTATTGGAAGCTGACATTTTTAATGTGTGTCCTTCCCTCCTCTTGAAGATGTGTGGCTGTTAGTACTTGAACTATTTGATTTACCCACCACTTTGAATGATGGTGCCAGATTTGGTGACTTCAAGTTGAACATGTTTGATATATTAGAAGCCTGCATGGGAGAGTGGTTGGTTATTGGTGGGGGTAGGGGGATGGGGGAGGTTGTGGTGGGTAGTAACTTTAGTTTGAGGGTTTTAGTTAGTATAGTTTTCTCACCTTAGGGACTAATTTCTAGTTTGTTTATATTTAATATTTTGATTAGTGTTGTTTGTATGTAATGTAATCTGTATTGCTATGTATTGCATTGCTCTATTTTCATTCTTGTATTAATGGTTGTGCTTTCTGCTTTTATTTTTGAAATTTAATAAAGTTTACTGAGTTGCAAAAAAAAATGATCTTCCCACTACCTTTTCATCAGAAACATCCCACAGCCCTGCAGTGGGTGGAACACCAGTTCTGGCCTGTATGTTTGCTGAAGATTTGGAACTCGTTTCCCTAACCCAGCTAGGTTTACAGAAACAACTCAATTTGCTTCAAAATATTGTTCCATAAACAAGCTAACTGTTACTACAAAGGAAACACAAATTCTTGCAATAAGAAGGCATAACCCCAAATATAAGTGGGTTTTAAATAATATGCCACTGGAACTGGTGACAAACTATCAATATTTGGGTTTTTATTTCACTAATAATTGTAAAACGACAAAACATATAATATATACACTAAGTAAGCTGCAACAATTTAAAAACAATCTACTAAGATTTAACTCTAAATATGATGGTTATTCTATAGACTCTACTTTGCTTGCATCTGAGTCAAAAATAAACCCTATAGCCCTCTACTCCTTGAAGGTTTGGAGTGACATTAACATGGACAAACTAGAACATCCTTTTACACAATTGTATGGATCTATACTTCAAATTCTAAAATCAACAGCCCTAGAGATAGCTACAGCAGAATTAGGCCATGTTAAAATTTAATTCTTGGCCCTGTCATCCAATATAGTGTATTGGATCAAAAGTACAAGCCTTGATCCCCATAGACTAGTAAGGAAATGCGTGAATGAAAAGACTTCCTGCCTAAGTAGAACTTATCCCTCTGCATAGCTAAATGAAGTCTAAAGTACACTAAAAACTCTTGATCTTGATCATTTATTGAATGACTCCCATAAAAAAGCAGTGATCTCTCAAGATTATGTAAAACGAATAAAAAACATAATAAAAAAATATGATTTGACTCAGATTTAAGTAATATCAGAACACTGAAACTGCACACAATAAAAGAAACCATATGTTAGAACCTTATTTATACCACCTAACTGATACAAATAATAGAAATATTTTTATAAAATTTTGATTAGAATGATACCATCCCAAATATCTTCAAATCATTTATTTCTAAAAAATAAATCATTACAAAAGGCTATAAGCTGCTGTTGTACCCAACATGATATGGAAACCCTTGAGCATCTTCTTCTTGATTGCCCAAAATATGAGACCATGAGAAATATATTTATTGGCAATTATCTTTCAGTTTCATCACTTACTAAGAGTAACATATTGAGAATTCTCATAACTCCTCCCACGGATTATGTCACTAAAGATATGATAAGATACTTAAAATGGATATACTCAGCATTGAAAATCAAAAACGATAAATAATTACACATCCATGACATTGAAATAAAGGATTTACGCATGCTGTGTTACATAAACAGGAATGCCTTTAATAGGTATCCTTTCATGGAAAGCCCTACACATATCTTTTGTAAAGATATTTATTTTGTGAATACAAGTTAAAATATGCAAATACTTCATCCCGGGAAGTAGCATCTTGTTTACATGCTGCCAAGTCTAGCACTAGGCATAGCATTATTTAAAGTGCTTCCCTATATGGAACGCATCAATGCTAGCAGGATCACATTTTTCACAACTGATGTGGAATACTTTCTGTGAAGGATCTTTTTTAATTCTCAGTTTTTTTTTTCAGTCTGTCTATTCCATCTATACCTCAGACTACTGGAAAAGAATCAGACATGACCCTCTTGCTCTGTTACCACTATGGTAATTATTAAAGAATTGGAAATAAACAAGGAATAACCTAGGCAGAAATATCCACTCAGTGTCAAGAGTGTAAACAACTTTATTCCTTTTTGAATTGACTCTGGCAAAATTAATTCTAAACTACCAAAGACTATGCATGTGCTTTGTTTGTTAGTGTTCTACTATAAAATTAGATTTCATATTATTTTTCACATACAACTTCTCATGTATAATGTAAAAAATGTTTTAATGTGTGAACCATGTTTTCAACATAAAATTTTTGTAATGACTCTAATGCATCAAACAAATAAAGCATTTGAAACCTTAAAAACAATTCTGAAAATAATCAATGTCCATTCCATTTTAAAGGTCCCATTTCTTGAGACAGTTTTATAATCTGTTCTTTAGTGCTGCAGTATAAAAAATAGGCAAAGATTGGGTGAGGGCTCACCTCTGTGGTTGTGGGTCTTGGAGCCTGTGAGACCATTCTATTTCTAAGGGCTGGTCCCAGTAAAAATCAAATATTTTTGGCAGGGCTGACTGGAGGAAAAATATAATGTCCTTATCTGCTGCACTCTCAGGGAACCCATCCAACCATAGATTGTTATGGCAGCCAAAGTTCTTCAGGTCATCAACTTTGGTCTATAACATCTGTATCTGCTTTCTGAGTACTGGAGTTCAGCCTTGTTGAATAGCAGTGTGTAATAGCAGTGTGTATGTGTCCATTTTAACAAGGAACAGTTTATCATCACCCAATTGTATTTCTACTTCCTCCATTCTCTGTTCAATGATGACTACAGACCCCCTGATGTTAGGAATGGCATTGATCAACCACTGCAGCACATGTTTAATCTTGGGGAGATCTGACAGGCCTCCTTCTGACAATTCTAGTGTCATTTTTCCCCATTCTGACTGACTGGAAAATCTGTGACTCAAATTCACAGCAAACTTGCCAAATCCAAAACAGATTTTAACAAAAAAGTACGGGCTGAACATGTAAAGTAAGCATTACTGCACAGATATTTTGGTATTTTCAAAAGAGTTGTTTGTTCCAAATTGATCCGGTGAGTAACATCGTGTCCCAAACAGCGCGGCACATTACAAAGCCGTGAAATCATCACAGCCGACAATGTCAGCATGCACATAATATCTCTGCCCAGCATATCGCAAGCAGGCAGTATGATGTACTGCACCTAGTTGCTGGTGTGTCCCCCATCCCAGCTGCCACATCCCACCCACAGCAACTGACCACCCTGTAGTACACCGTAGTACCCCCCCATTGCCGATTGCCGAGCAGCCACCCCTCCACCAATCCGTCACAGTAAGTGGTAATGAGTAACAACTCCCTGGTGTCCAGTGGACCCCCCAACCATCCCAGGTAGTCCCCCACCACCCTGCTCCTACCCCTACCCCAACCACTAGCAGGCAACCAGCACAGCCCTCCACTCTCCACCATGGCTGGCCACCCGACTGAACTGCAATGAATAGCGCATACCCTATACCTGGGCATGCACTCATTCTTTGCAGTTAATCCGAAGCAATAATCGTGGAAATGAAAAAGCTGTGCTGTCTCCATCAGTTGAAAGTAAATGGGCTTCAAATCTGAGAACTACAAATGATTTAGTCCACTAGACACCAGGGAGATTATCACTACGTTACTTTCATGATGAATGATGAGAGGAAGTAACTGCTCGTGATCGACGATGAGTAGGTACTTCAGTGTACTATGGGATAGTCGGTACTTGCTGTGGGTAGAATATGCAGCTGGAATGGAGACACCGGCACAACCAGAAACAGTACAGATACTACCTGCTTACAATATAGCTGATGCAATATTATGTGCATGCCATCGTGTCGGCTGTGATGATTTCACAGCTTTGTAATGTGCTGCACTGTTTGGGACACGATGTTACTGGCCGGATCCATTCCAAATCAAAGCCAGATTTAGATCAGAGCTCTGTGAAGCTTAACCACTATGTGGACATATTGCTTGTTGGCTCTTCCCACCTCCTGAGACAGTACAGTGCATAATGACAGAGGGACAACTGAGCAGAACATAGGAGGGAAGGCTGACAGATTTGAACATGTACACACTGGAGGCCAGGATGGAGAAGGGATATGATTGAGATGTACAAGTTTCTAAGGGGATAAACAAAGTTGACAGTGAGGACCTGTTCACTAGGAGAAGAAACATGGTGATGAGAAGGCATAGGCAGAGACTAGTCAAGGATATTTAAGAGGGACATTCAGAAGTTCTTCTTCACTCAGATGGTGGTGGAATAGTTTAACAGACCACCAAAAGAGATAGTGAAGGCAGGGATTATAAATAGGTTTAAGGCTGGGGGGACAGATTCCGGGGCATAGTAACATCAAAAAGTGAGGCAGAAAGTTGGGGGGGCAACTGGGGAAATTAAGGCATTGATCAAAGATGTAAACCCTATTGAGCAGTAAGGCATGGATTAACAGGTTGGAATTCAGGGAAGACTGAATGGAATTTTGGTCTTGTTCCACTATCACTGATGTGTTTCTGTCTATGTTAAGGAAAGGCTGGTGGAGTTTCTGGAGGAAAATGGGTTACAGGACAGTAGGCAGTATGGGATGCTGGTGGGAAGATCTTGCCAGACAAACCTGATTGCCTTTTTCAATTTGATGACAAAGGCTTTTTTTGCACTAATACAGTACATATTTGCAAGTGATATGCCTTTTCTGTAAGAAGGTTGTGCAGTAATTTCTACTACTGGAACTGTCCTCTATCCTTTTTGTTCGTTGTACTTGGAGGTGCACCCGCCACAGCACTGAGTACATCTAATCATTTCACTGCTTTTTGGTGGATGCACTGTACCTGGACTTTAGTAAGGTGTTAAACTCTGCCCTGCATAGAAGGTTACTAAAGAAATTGATACACCTTGGTGTAAGAGTGAAATTAACTAGTTTGGAAACTGGCTGTGGGAAGAATACAGGCATTGTTCTCAATGGGGAATTTTCAGAGGTGAGGGAGGTCACTAGTGCTGTGCTACAAGGGTCAGACCCGGGGCCAGTGCTTTTCAACATCATTACCTGTGACATAGGTGAAGATATCCAGGGCAAGATTTGACTCATTATGGACTACATAAAATCTGTGAGAGGATGGGTAGCTTAACATGAAGAAGGGTAATGAAGAAGGATTTGGAGATGTTAAAGGTTGAAGGGTTATATTATAGGGTATGGCAGCTTAGTTTAATGTGAAGAAGTGCAAAGTCATACACATAAGAACAAGGAATTCAGCAATGGAATACAGGATGGGGTGTGAGGGTGGAGCATACAAAGGAGGAGTGGGATTTGGAGGTTATTAGTAAGCAATAACACATGACGAAGTGTGGGTTACGTGCTGATAAGAGCATGCCTAGGGGTGTACTAAGACACGAGGCGTTTTTTGTAGGTATTTTTTGAAGGATTTCACAGGGCATAGAGGGTTGTTTGGCAAGGTATATATGTAGCCACGATATTGTTGTTTAGAGGGTTCTTTTTTTTGTGGTTCTTTGTGTATTCGTTGAATGTTAGAGTGATGTATTCTGTACCTTCTTCATCTGTTTTTATTTCAAAGTGCTCTGGCTTTAGTTGTCATAAGCCTTCTCTGCCTCTGTGAGCCATGCACAGTTGTATGTCCAGCCATACTTTATTCAGTAGTCCTCTGGGTGTATCTGGAGATAGAGCAGGAGAGGTTTTTAGGATTTCTAAGTCTTTTTCTGATATGGCAGGGTGGTGTTCTGCTCGATCTTTGCCCTCTCTTCTGTACTTTTTAGTACTGCTGAAAAATGTTGTTTGCTGGGTTTATTTCAGGATGGTTGTGAAGGTTTATATTTCGGCTTAGAGGTGGATTGTTGAGGTGTCTGTTCAGGCCAGCTTCGTAGCTGTATCGAGCTTGATAGGCTGTATTCTGTGCCATCACTTTGGCGGATTTGACATAAATTTTCGTAGTATTTGATTAAGGTCAGTTGCTGTTATTGTTTTAAGATCTATTCCTATTGCTTTTGAGTCAGCCCAGGTTTCTGAAAACTGACAGTGCCCATTTTGTAGCTTTTGTGTGTTCTGCTCATCCTTTTCTTTTCTAGTTGTTGTAGTTCATCGTCTGTGATTTCTTTGTAATTTTTAATATTTTTTTCTTTCCGTTTCTTTTGTAGCATTTTGGGAGCCAATCGATTGTTCTGTGGTGTTTGGTGAAGATTCTGTGGTGCCAGTTTGGGCTGCGAGGGTCAAGGTCGTCAGCTGTGCCAGTCGTCGGCGTCGATGCTTCCGGTGGAGCTGTCAGGGCGCTGTCATTTCATGAAGCTGCTGCTGTTCGTTTTCTTGAAACTGGTAAGTATTTCTTCTATATTGATGTCGAAATTAGCGGGATTCATTTGGGACATGTTCCGATGGCTTCTGATATTCCTGGTTTGAATTATGTTTAAAACTGTACTGTCGTTGCGGTCTTTCCTTTTTACCGGCTTTCGCTTCACGGTCTGAGTAAAATGAATTTCGCGCTCTGGTACAGTGAGCTCTGCCAGTCAGCGTTCTTGTTTTCTCTTGGCAGAGCTCACTGATTCGTTTAGGTCATTAGGCTTGTTGCTGGGTGGTAGTGACGGTTGGCTACAATATCATCTGATAAGGACACGGCTCAGATGATGTTGTAGCCAATCACTGCTTTGGGATTTTGAAGCCCATTTTATAATATCTGATAACCTTAAACAATCTGCTCAATGTAATAAGGCACTGGACATGGCAAATAGAATGGTGGGATGCATGGGCAGGGGGATCAGCAGTAGGTGCAAGGAGGCAACACTCTCCTGGTACAACTCCCTGGTGAGACCACAGTTAGAGTACTGCATGCAGTTCTAGAAGCCTTACCTGAAAAAGATTAGGGATAGTGTGGAGTCAGACCAGACAAGGCCACCAGAATAATTCAGTGGCAGCAGAGTAAGTCCTAAAAGGAAAGGCTGCTGGATCTTCAGATGCACTTACTAGAAACCAACAGGGGTAGGGGGTGCATGATAGAAACCCTACCCCATAATGTACCTGCAAGTTTCTGGCATTACTGAATGGCTGTATTTCTGATTGCTCCTAGGTTATGAATATCTGTGTGCTGGATTTGAAAATTTAAAATAAATAAATAACCACCTCTATTTGTTTGAACACATGGGGAGATGGTAGTGCTATCGATATCAGAGAGGGAGGAGACATGATGTAGAAGCCTCACCACGATCAGCTTTTGAAAAGAACGCAAAACATGGCATGGTAATTAGGGCCATCAGGAAATATCGCTGATACCATGGCAGCTGACGTAGTTTGTGACATTGTGAGGCTGTGAGCTGCTGTGGTAAAAGCTACAGTAATTAGAGAGATCCTGCATCACAGCTGTTGGTACTGTATAGTTACCCGTTCTCCTCATATGCCCTTCAGTAGACTGCCAGGTATGTTTCCCAAAGAATATGCAAGATTGAAATGGGGCAGTTTTTGGAGGATTAGGCACTATGATTGGCTACAATGAATGCAGACAGGAGAAAGGGGGGTGGTCAAAGAAGTGCATATTTAAATTGAATTGTGACCAATGGTAGGAACAGGCAGGGAGAAGCGGCAGCGCAAAGTCTGCATAGACTGTTAAAATTTAAATATGTTGATTATTTGTAAAGCTTAGATTTAATTTGCTGAGCATTTTGAGGTGAACATTGATATGATGTGCTGATCAGTTTTTTTCTTTTTCCGCATTTAGTTTTGCTCATTAACAAGTAAAAAAATGGGGTCTATTTGAAAAACAAGTGTCTAATGACACAGTAATTTGTTCTGTGGTAAGGCTGTTCTTTTGGGTACTTGTTTTTACCTGTATATTGAACTAATTTGATGCACAGATAACAACCAATGAGAATGATGAATTTGCTTTCCCCATTTTATAAATGATCTTCCATGTACATATGTATATTAGAGAAGGAGCAGGCAGAGGGGAGGTTATAAAGGAAGACAGAGAAGAAGACAGGGACTAGGATGGAGCCTTGGGGGGACACCAGCCTAAATGGGTGGGGAGTGAAGGACATCTCCAGCAAGGATACACTGAGTATGACCGGAGAGGTATGAGTTGAACCATTGGACAGTAGAAGTTGAGAGACTGGCAAAACTGAGCTTATTGAGGAGTAGGGGATGCAGTACAGAATCAAAGGCCTTAGCTAGGTTAATCAAAATGGCAGAAGTTATGTGACCTAGATCCATGCTGGTGAAGATAGAGTTACTAACACGAAGAAAACAGGTAGTGGTCAAATGTTTAATCCTAAAACAGGATTGGAAAGGAGAGAAAAACTCAGAAGAGTTAAGAAAGGCAGTAATGTGGGAGAACACCAGAGATTCTTGCAGTTTAGCCAGGGAGGGAATGAGGGATATGGT
The DNA here is from genome assembly GCA_016271365.2 of Neoceratodus forsteri. Taxonomy (NCBI): domain Eukaryota; kingdom Metazoa; phylum Chordata; order Ceratodontiformes; family Ceratodontidae; genus Neoceratodus; species Neoceratodus forsteri. The sequence continues at coordinate 189,574,814 of CM057456.1, forward strand.
TCTGTAGTTTTCAGGAGTAGAGGGGTCACCTCCTTTATGCAGGAGAATCACACTAGTGATCTTTTATACCTGGAGAACAGAGCAAAGGTTGAAAGAGAGATTTAGCAGGTGGGTAAGGAGAAGAGTGATGGGCAGGGGCAGAGATGCAGAGAAAGTACGGGTCGAGACCATCAGGACTAGATTTTCAGGGGTTTAGCAAAAGAAGGGCACAGCGAATTTCATGAATGGAGACTGGAGAGAAGGAGAAGCCCTGAGATGGGGGGGGAGGTTGAGGGGAAGGGAAGGAGGGGGGTTAGGGGGGAATGCACAGGTGGTGAAAAAGGAGTTAAGATGGGAGGCCACTAAGACAGGATCAGAGACAGATGACCCATCAATGGTTAGTGTAGGAGGAGAGGATTTGTGTAGTGGGTCAAAAAGGGAATGTAGAGCATGCCAGAAATTAGAAGGGGAGTTAAGGTTTTGTTGAAGCATTGATTTGAAATACATTGCTTTTCCTACTTTGATGGCTTTGGTGCAGGCGTTCCTTAGGAATATACAGGAAAGGAAATCAGAAGAGGTGAGAGAGGATTTGAAACAGGCCCAGGTGAGGTCACGAGATGTATAGAGGCGAATGATATCTGCTGAATTCCAGGGAAGGTGGGAGTCCTTAACTCTTCGTCGCCTGATGGGGAATGTGAGTTCCATGCTTTTAGAAGGAAATGGGAGAATGGGGAGAGGGCAGAATCAATATCAGGTGCTGTGTACATTAGAGACCAGTCAGGAGAGTAAAGGTCCTGAAGGAGGGCACTGATGCTGAGTGACCTGTAGGATCTGAGCCAGTTGTAGTTTGGGGGGGAGTGGGGCATATGTTTTTTATGTACACAGTTGGTAATGTGACAGTCACTAAAACATAGGGAAGCATACCTGCTGTGGCAGCCTACCAGGTCAATATGTCATACGCTTAACAGCATACAACAAAACCTTGAAACTGCAACAGTGCAGTATACGACAGCAAGAGGGTGCAATACCATGAATGGCTCTGTGCGTTGTACTGCACCCTCTCACTGTCCCAGGCATAGGATAAGACCTCTATTGGGAAAGGGTTCTGCTGAGCAGCTGCCTTGGCTCGATAGGATGAGCCATTGTCAGGAAGGGAAGCAGGGAGTGCGTTTGGGACCGGGTTCGATTCCCGGTCCCAGCCACATGAAATTTTTCTTTTTTTCACACTTTGTGCAATATTTACTTTTAACCCCCCTTCCTCAGAGTTAGTTATTTTAGTTGGGGGATTTGGGGAGTAGGGCTGCCCAAAAAAACAAGACTTATGCCACATGCAATATATTGCACTGTACTGGCAGCATGGTATATTGCTGCGGCATAATGTCTTGCAACATTAGGACCCCGTGCCCTGTGGCAATATGATGTGGAAGGAAGGAGAGCACCCAGTCTTAGAGTGAGTGATTTTGGGAGAGGGGGTTAAGCCTGGTGGGCTCCATAATTAGTTGACTGAAGTTTAGAGCTTCTATCTTTTCTGTGAGGTGTTTGAGGAAGGAGAGATCCAGTTATCACCTGCTGAGGCATTGGTGACTGAAGAGGCTATGGTGTCTATAAGAAGGGAATGGGAGATTTTGGGGGAGCGATATAGCACAGCAACAAAGAGAGGAAGGAAAGGGGAGCATCAGGATGACTACAAGAAGCTCATGTGAGGATGGATGAAACTCACTTAAGGAAAAGGAGCAGGGCAGATTATGTTGGGTGTATATGGCCACTCTGACACCATGCTTGCCATGATCTTGGTTGAATAGATAGTAGTCCAGGAGGGATAACTGGGAGTCAGGGATTCATGAGGAGAGCCAAGTCTCTGAGATACAGAGGAGGTCAGGAGAGTATTGGGACACCCAGACTCTGAAAGCATCTAGCTTTGGGAGCAGGCTTCTGGTAATAAAGTGACAAAGCCTAAGGCCTTTTGGGAGGGTAGTGTGAGGAGGGGAGGAGGGGCCAGGATTAGTAAGAATATCACCTCCCAGGAGGAGGAGGAGGAGGAGGAGGAGAAGAAAATAGTGCTTAGGTTTGCATGTTCCAAAGAGATGAGTGTGGTATGATTTAGAAGGAGGTGAGAAGGAGGAGGAAAGGCGGTAGAGGAACTCAAGGTTAAAGGAGTAAGAAGTGAGAAGTCCAGGGTGTGGGAGGGGGTAAAAGGAGCTAGGAAAGAAGGAAGAGAGGGGGAAGTGGAAATAGGAGAAGGAGGATCAGAGGGAAGAGGAGGGGAGATAGAATAGTGAGGGGGAGAGGGAGGTGCTGGGGTGAAGTGGAGTGGGGGGAGAGAGAGAGAGAGAGAGATAAGGGTACAGAGAAAGGTAAAGATGGGAGGATAGGATATGTATGTGTAGAGCTAAAAGAAGGATTAGGATAGTGGGGAACATAGCTAGAGAGAGGGAAAATGGTGAATAAAAAGAGGGGGGAGTGGGAGGTTAGAGGAAAGAGGAAAACAGGGTGGGCAGAGAGGAGAGGAGATATGGATGAGGTGAGAAAGAGGGGGGAGGAAGAAGAAGAGGTGTAGAGAATGGGGGGTAGAGAGATCCCAGGTTAATGGGGAGCACAAGCCAAGGCAGAGCTGCAGAACTAAGGAAGCATTTAACAGTAGCCAATGCTCTGAGCACAAGCTATTTAGCAGAGATGAGAGGACAAGGGAGGTTGATAACTACTGGTGGTTAAGCACACCTTGTGCGTAGGCTACAACAAGCAGGGCTCTGTAGGCAGGAGAGAGCAAATGAAGTAGGTTAGGAAACCAGCTGGAGGCAAATTGGTTAACTATAGGAGTCAGTGAGGATTAGAATGTGCACTACATGACTAGAAGAGTAAGTGAGCTGCTAGCAATAAACAGCAATGCAGGAGAGGACAACTAAATTGTGCTGCTGGTTGAGGGGATAGTGGCATGTCTAATGCACAATCTTAATCAAGCACCATGAAAATCAGCCTTTGAAACAGGGGAGTGGCCAGATAGCTTACTGTACATTAGGCTGAGTGGTAAGTAACTGACTGCCAGGTGGGTAGCTGATCTCTCCGTAAATTGGGAGCAGGTGTAGGTCCCTGTTTGGGGAGCAAATGTGAAATGCTGAGAGGATAAAATGGGGATACCGACTATGGGTGACAGGGTGGGTGGTGGGTGAGTGGGCACACCAAACTACCGTTCTTTTGCACTATACCTGGTTTTATCCTCAGCTCTGCTGACCAGGAGTGGTGTGGGGAGGGCTGTAAGCAAAGTGCCATCATGATCCTGGAGTGTCTGCAACTGGCCATGTGTGTCAGTGAGTGAGTTGTGCCTTATTATTTCTCCTTACAACTGTCAGTAATGCTTTGCTAACTTTTTCTGACGGCTGCAAGGATGAGAGTGCATGAGAACCTGTTGAGAAAGTGGCAGCTGCCTCTTGAACATGCAGCTGATCTAGGTTATATCACCGAAGACGTCCTTGTGTTGTTTAGACTAGCCCCTCCCATGATGACAGCAGTGACAATGAAGAAGCTCAGAGAGGAAGCACAGTTAACTCTTCATTAGCTCAACTCTGTGAATGGAAAACTAACCTTTACTTTTTTCTGGATTAAATAAGAAATGAAATTGCCATTAAAAAACTGAAAGTTTCATGCTACTAAATTATTGCAATGCAAACAAAGAATAGTGTAGCTGTGACACCTTTTTTAGTTTGTAGGAACTAGGAAGTATTTCTCTCAGCCTCTCAGTTTAATAAAAAAACAGTTACTGTATGTTTCCAGTCAATTTGAGCACCCTAACCAGGGACTGGGAATACAAAGGGGAGGTGGGAAGCTCAATTGCTGGAGCAAGAGGGGGAGGGTGATGAAATTTGCAAAACAACACTTAGCCAACATGACTTTCATACACACTGTATCCTAAAGTGTTTTACAAGGCACACACATTCCATACTGGTAACGTGGTGAATGTAGAATAGAATACAATTTCTGGTACCTAACTGGGCTCAACACAAAATCAAATAAAATCCTGGTCCCCTCTCCCAACTACCTGATGGGTCCAGTGAACAGCCTGGCTAGTCATGGAATAAATAAAAGTCTGCCCCCCCAACTACCTGACGGGTCTGTTGCCCAACCCATGGGGGAATAAAACAAATCTCTCTCCCTCCCTCAATTATTGGACAGATCTAGTGTCCAACCTGACCCATCAGGGAACAATAAAAGAATCTGGCCCTCTTTCCCACCCCAACTATGTGACTGGTATGATACCCAACCAAGCCCATCGGGGTAATTTGAAAAAGTCCCTCTCTCCCAAACTACCAGATGGGTCCAGTATGCAACCCTGCCTGTCAGAGTATAAAAAAAGTCCCCCTTCCCCAACAACCTGACAGATCCAGTGTTCAACTACTTGTCGCGTCCAGTGCCTTACCCTTCAGGGACTTAAACAAATATTTCCCCCATCCCCAACAACCTGACAGATACAGTTCCCAACTTGACCCATCAGAATGCAAAAAAATATGTGACTGTATCCCCCTCCAACTACCTGACTGTTCTGATACCTAATCCAGCCTATCAGGGAATAAAAAAATGTCATTCTCTCCCAAACTACCTAATGTGTATGGTATGCAACCCTGCCTGTCAGGGAATAAAAATAAAGTCCCCTTCCTTCCAACAACCTGACATGTAGTGCTCAATCTGGCCCAACATGGAATAAATACAATTCATCCCACACTCCAACAACCTGACAGGTCTGGTTCCCAACCTGGCCTTTCAGGGAACTGAAAAGGAAATCTTTCCCCCTCATTCCAACTACCTGATGGTTCACGTGCCCAAACTGGCCCATATATTAAGCCAAATACTGTAGAGATAAGGAGGAGCAGTCGCAAAGCAATGAGAAGGAGGTGGAATAGGCAGGCTAGTAAAACACTGCTCTCCCCATGTTCATCCACTCAGGTCACAATGATGAGCTCAGTCAGTGCACTGGAGGCTTGAGGCTGCTGCCACATTGCCACTCCTACTACTGCAATGCACACTCCAACTTAGAGATGTGTCAAGTTGGCAAAATCCACTCCACCAAAAATTTCACAAATTGCACTCATTTCATGAAGCACAATTCAGGGAACGGGGATCATCCGTGAAGTGTGGAATTTTGTGGGTGAAACTCCACACTTCACACAACAAACTACTTTGTTTTTAATCCCTGTTGTCTAGTGGTCCCCCCCACTGCCGTTCGTTGGCCACAATAAATTTCTGGTGTGTAGTGGTCCCCCACCCACCACTGAATGTGACCACAATACAAAAAAACATATTTTTTTCTATTAAATCTCTGGTGCCCAGTGGTCCCCACTCCTCCCCCCTCCCCTGATCGTCAGCTACAATGTAAAAATGTGTTTTATTTTTTATTAAATCCCTGTTGTCTAATGGAACCTGCACCCCCCCTCCCCATCAGGGAGTGCCTCACCATTTAGCTCCCCCCACCCCAACATCGAGCAGGCCACTGGCACAGCCCTCCACTCACCTCCACAGCTGGCAGCTCAACTGATCTCTCAATAAATGAGCATGTGCTTGTACAGGCACATACTCATTCTTTCAGTCAGCCAGCCTGTTGTTGTAGGGGAGGACACTTCAGGAGGCTAGAGAAGTGACCCCTCCTGGGGTCCACAATGCCATTCCCCCCATCCGCCCCACTCCCGGGACCAGAGCAGCCCCCCTTCTAGCCCCCAAAACATCCCCTACATTAACAAGTTGACTGGAGGTCACATGAATGATCGTGATGTTTATACAAGCATGTGCTCATTCATTGAGAGGTCAGCTGGACTGCTGACCATGGAGGTGAGTGAAGGGCTGTGCTGGTGGCCCACTCAGGGTTGGGGTGGTGAGGAACAGGGTGGGGGGGTACTACCTGACTGGGTGGGGTGGTGGGGGTCCAGTAGATACCAGGATTTTAAGATTATTAATTTTTTTATTGGGGCCATTGATCAGCAGGGTTGGAGGGTCCACTAGACACCAGGGATAAAGATTATCTATTTTTTTATTGGGGCAGGTGATTGGTGGGGTGTGGGAGTCCACTAGATACCAGGGTTTAAGATTATTTATTTATTTTTTTATTTGGGACGGCTGTCACAGCGTGAGGGAATAAACTTCAGACGAGTCAAATTTACAGGTTTAAAACATACCTTGGTGTGATATTTATTTTTCAAAAGTTCGAAAAATAATAAATGAAAACCAAAAAATTGCAAAGACTATCACTACTTAACATCAGTGTTTCTCACACAATACAGTCCTGGATTCTAGAGCTCCTAAGATCCTTTCCATCTGCATTCAACAGCTTGTCTGCAGTAACACCTCTCTCCTTTACTCTCAAGACTGAACTCTACTAGACTGAACTAAAGTAAACTCTGCAAAGGTTTTTATATTTTTTGGTAGATAACCTGATGAGCCGTTACATGTCTGGACATATTTCAAAACCAAGGGGAGGGGATTGTGTCAGGGGATTTTCTAGTTCAGTTAAATGTACAGTGTAAAACACTGACTGGACAACAGGACACAGAAGGTAATTGTAAATGGAGTCCACTCTGAAGAAAGAGGGGTTACTAGTGGGTTACCGCAGGATTCACTACTGGGTCCAGTCCTTTTTAATGTCTTTATAAGTGACATTGCAAAGTGACTTGAAGGAAAAGTATGACTCTTTGCAGATGCTACAATGATCTGCAACAGGGTTGATACACAAGGAGATGTGGAAAGGATGAGAAGGGACTTGGCAAGGATGTAGGAATGGTCAGAAGTATGGCAGCTTGGATTCAATGCAAAGAAGTGCAAAATAATGCACCTGGGAAACAAAAACCCAGGGGAAGATTACACAATGGGGGGTAGTAACAACAATAAAGATGGAAAGGGACCTGGGGGTAATCATATTAGATGAACTTAAGGTTAGCAAGCAATGTGAGAAGGCAGTAGGGAGGGCTGGGGGGATGCTGAGATGTACAGGGACAGGCATCAGCAGCAGAAAACAGGAAGTTGTTATCCCCCTGTACAGACAGTTGGTGAGGCCACATCTGGAGTACTGTGTCCAGTTCTGGAGATCCCATCTCCGCAAAGACATAGACAGGATGGAGGCAGTCCAGAGGAGGGCAACTAAAATGGTGCAGGGTCTGCAAGAGAAGCCATATAAAGAGAGACCAAAGGAGCTTAATATGTATACCCTTGAGGAAAGGAGGGAGAGGGGGGACATGATAGAAACTTTTAAGTACCTCAATGGAATCAACAAAGTCCAAGACGGGAGCATCTTTCAGAAAAAGAGATGTGCAAGAACAAGGGGACACAATTTGAAGATAGAGGGGGGATGGCTCAGGGGCAATGTGAGGAAGTATTTTTTCACAGAGATGGTGGTGGATGCGTGGAACAGCCTTCCTGAGGAAGTTGTGGGTTCTAAAACTGTGGGAGAATTCAAGAATGCATGGGACAGACGTAAGGCAATTCTTGTGGGGGGGAAGGTTGAAAGAAATAGACTGTTGGTTAACTAGGATCTGCAGCTTATCCTGTAGGTAGGAAAATGGGCAGACTAGGTGGGCCAAGTGGTCCTTATCTGCCGTCAAAGTCTATGTTTATATGTTTCTATCCACAGATATTGACTTTCTATATCTCTGATCCACAGTGACTAAGCACTTTTATACATAGAACCTTATACAATAACAGGTTTATTATGTGAAGTTATGAAAATAGCTTAAGTATTTCTTATAACTGTTCTAATCATGACATTATTATTGTTTTATATGACTTCTGAATCCTTTTTCTTTAAAAAGGCTTTATTAACTGTATGTATTCCTATTTAAAATAGCCTTCATGTTTTTTTGTGCACAAAATGCACTTATTCACTTTACACAATACCTCTCTGGGTGTTTGGCATCATTCCAGGGACTAGATGGATAGAAATGGAAAAAGAATGAAAAGAGAGAATTAGTAGGAAGTTTAGTAGGGACAGTAAAGAGCTACGCTAGGTGGCCAACCTAGGGTAGGGGGAGAAAGAACAAAAGCAAAGGGAAACGCGTTAACTGTTGCTAGGAAAAAAGGAGATAGAAAAATGATCTATCAGTCACTGCTGAGGGTGTAGCCTAACTCCACTACACTGGAGATCAGCAGGGTACGGGATCCACTAGACACCAGGGAGCAGGGATTTAAGATCATTTTTTTATTGAGTGGTGATCAGCCGGGGGGAGGGGGCGGTGGCACATTCACAGTTTGTAACTTCTCCTTACTTTGGGGGTTTTTTAAATGCAATTTGCACTTAAAATAAAACCCAAAGCAAGGCAAAGTTACAAATGGCAAATTTTAAGTCTATAGCCACTGGTTACCCCCCGACAGTGGCATTTCGACAGCGAGGTCCCCCTACAGTGACTACAGTGCCATGCAGCTGTGGGAAACCTGCTGGCACTAGGTGCTGTCTGTCAGGGTCCTGCACCCCCCAATCAGCTCTGACTCAGAGTTAATGCTAAAGGGGGGGGTGGGTGGAGGTGCAGCCACCTGAGTGGGGGGTTCAGGGGTGAAGCCACCCGAAGAAAACACAGTCAGCCTTGAGGGAACTGGCAGCTGACTGCAGAATGCAGTCAACCTGCCGGTGTCGCTGATGGGGCGTTCGACAAAAATGTTGTCGAGCACCCGTCGAGGATCCATAGCCACAACTCTGCAAAACGCTTATGTGAGGCAAAATTTATATCACCAAAACTTGATTATGGAGCAGAACTTTGCAACATTCTACTCCAACCCAGCTCTGCTGTGCAGCAACGGTCTGGTGTTCAACCTGGGTCATCAGAGAATGAAACAAAATCTTTCCTCCTCCTGCAAACAACCTGAATGGTTCAGTGCCCAACCCTGACCCTATCAGGGAATAAAACAAAATTTGTCCCCCTTCATAACTACTTGATGGGTCCAGTGCATGGTTTGGTTCATCAGGGAATAAATAAAAAACTGCCCCTCCCCCCCATTCCTGCAAACTACCTGATTGGTCCAGTACCCAACCTGAATAATTAGAGAATAAAAAATATTTCACCCCACCCCAACCACCTAATGGGTCTGGTGTCCAACATAATCTTTTAGAGAATAAAACAAATCTCTCCCTTCCACTCTGCCCAACTGCCTGATGAGTCCAAGGCCAAACCCAGACCATCAGGGAATAAACAAATCTGTCTTCCTCCCTTCAGCAATATGGCAAATCCCAAGCCCAATCTGGCCTGTCAGGAAATAAAAAAAAAATAATTCTCCCTCCCCTACTCTACCTGATGGGCCCGATGCCCAGCCTGTCTATGAGGGAACAGAAAAAATCTGTCCCTCTTCCCCCCAACTACCTGACAATGGGTCTGGTGTTCAACCCAGACTATCACAGAATAAACAAGCATTTGTCAATGCCAAATGTTGTTGCACTGGCATTGGTATTGGAAGTGGTGGAGCTAGAGGCACATAATAGGAATGGCAGTGAAGTATTGAAGTGGCGCCAACCCCACCCCCACCCTGTAGAGAGCGACAGGCAGTGGGGTGTGCCTTTGGGTCATCAAGCATAATGCTCATGCCATTGTACCTCACCCTACCCTGTAGACACTGACAAGTGTCATGGTGTGCTTTGGGGTCTTTGGGCATTATACCTACCCCACTCCATAAGGAAATACGCTGACGTGGGTGCAGTATAGGAGCGTGGGGCTAAGTTTGTGGCTGAACAGTGCAAGACACACCACGATGCCTGTCAGTTGCTGCAGGGTGGGCATGGGGGGGTGGAATGGTGTTAGCATTACATCTGATGATTGCAAGTCACAGCCCTGATGCCTGTCAGTCCGTACCAAGTGGGGTGCTGCAGTTGGAAACCCTAACACCATAGGCGTGTAGTGGTAGTTTCACTCTACATGTTCAACATGGGCTGCTTGTCAGGCCACCTCATGAAAAGTGGCACAATCACTTTGTTAGCTGAAAGGTGGGTTTGCACAGCGGCTGTGGCATTTGGTGGCAGAGGGACAAAAACAGTTTTGGGCAGGATGTGGAGAATGGCAACTGTATTGTTCATGAGGAGGCATAAAAAATGGCAACGTTGAAAATCTGGAGTGGCAATATGAATCATTGGTGAAGCAATGAACATGCATACAAACTGCGCAGCAGAAGTCCGCAACCCAATTATTTGTGGCAGTGTTTTAGGCACATTTTCAACATTGGTATTTTGGGACCTCCCCTCATGAACAGTGGCACTGTGATTTTGTTAATGTGTCCCAAAAGATGATTTCCCACAGCGAGCACACCATTGTGTGCCACAGTTGTGGGAACGCATTTTGGGCACACTGTGAAAAATGGCAGCTGTAATGTTGATAAGGAGGTGTGCACAAATGCCAGTGGTGAAAATGTGGCATGAAGATATTGCAAATGTACAAAGTTACAAGGCGCATGGCAACTGCGCAACGTACGCTTGCAGCACAGTCATTTTCTCGACTTTCGGCACCAAACTTTCAGCATAGGCATTTTAGGACCTCTGCTCATGAACAGTGTCATCTTCATTCCCACAAACTGCCCTGAAATCTGATTTTGCACAGTGACCGTGCGATTCTGCACCGGACATGTGAAAACACATTTCAGGCAGGGTATGTAAAATGACAGCTGTACTGTTCATAAGGAGGTATGGAAAAATGCCATTGTTGAACATGTGGAGTGAAAATATTACAAATGCACGAAGTCACAAGCATGCATGCAAACTGCGCAATGCACGCTCATAAATCACTAATTGTATGGACTGCTAGCCCCAAATTTTCAACATAGGTATTTTAGGACCTCTGCTAATTAACAGTGTCACTGTCATTTCCATAATGTGTCTCGAACATGGACGTTCCACAGCGACCTCACTGTTCTGTGCTGGAACTGCGAAAACACATTTTGGTCAGGATGTGAAAAATTACAACTATACTGTTCATAAGGAGGTGCAGAATAATGGCAATGTTGAAAATCTGGAGTGAAAATATAAATTCGTGAACTTCCGAGCGTGCATGCAAACTGCGCAACGTGCGCTTGTAACACAGTCATGTTATGGAGTATCATCACCAAATTTTCAGCATAGGCATTGTAGGACCTCTGCTCATGAAAAGTGTAACTGTCATTTTCATAATCTGCCCCAAACTCTGATTTCCCATAGCGATCGCGGTATTGTGCGCCGGAAGGGCGTAAACACATTTCAACCAGTATGTGAAAAATGACAGCTGTACTGTTCACAAGAAGGTGTAGAAAAATGACAATGCTGAAAATCTGGCATGAAAATATTGCAAATTCGTGAAGTTACGAGCGAGCGTAGCAACTGCCCAAAGCATGTTCGTAAAACAGCCATTTTTTGGATTTTTTCCACCAAATTTGCAACATAGGCTTTTTGACAGCCCACCTCATGAACACTGCCACTGTCCTTGCATTAGTCAGCCCTGAAAGGTGATTCCATGCAGTGACTGTGAAATTACCTTTCGGGACTGATTAATGTCATAACTGTAACAGAATTCATGACGAGGAGTCCCCAAAACCCCGTGTTGAATATTTGGTGCAAAAATTCCAAAAAATGACTGAGATATGCAGCAAAGTTGAAAAATCCCTATCTATGCCATTATACAACTTACCGGCATTTCCTCAGTTTGTGGTCGGCTTTGAAGAGTGCAGTCATGTTCCCAGTCCACCAAAGATCATTGCGCCAGACTCCGGAGGTAAGTATGGGGTGAGGGGGGGTTGGCGAAGTAGGGTGTGCAGTGGGTGGGTGTGGGTGGTGGGTAGGGACTCTAAGGAGACTGAGGGACTGTTTTATGTTACAGGAGAAAAATAACATTGCAGGACATTTTTTTTTATGGGGACTTGGCATGCTGGGGTGGGCTCCCAGCATGCCACCTGTTGGGGGTTGCTGCAGCTGATGGGGGTGGGCACCCTTGTCAGCACACACACACAAGGGGGGATCATTTATGCTGGACGGGATTGGGCACCCCGTCAGCACACAAGAAAAGTGGGAGAGGCAAGAGCCGAGGGGATTGGGCACCCTCGGCATAAAGAAAATGGGAGACTGCTTTATGCCAATGGGGTAGGATCCCCGTCGGCAAGGATTCTGTGTACAGTAAGCCCGGCAGGGATTGGGCACCCCAAAAGTCGGCAGTTGGTGGTCACCTCCCCGCCCGCCATGCTGACAATGTGGCGAGCACGCGGGAAAGGTCCGTTGCATCTGGCGAGCTTTGCTTGGTTTGCAGTGGACCTTACCTTAGATGTGCTCGCCACATTAGTATCGTAATTGTGGGCGCTTGACATCACAACCTGATTGGGGAATGAGGGATGCACCTACTGATGCGTGCCCTGCATTGGCCCAACAGCGACTGCGCCTCCAACTCCCCACTATCACAAGATGTTGGCTGCACAAGTGAGCCAACATAAAAATAAACATGGTGATATGGAGTGGGGGGTTATAAGTGAGTTTGGTGCTGAGGAATGAAAATAATTGCCTGGTGTTGGCTGGACTTGAACCACTTTGTACAGTGTAGGAAGCATTACTGATAAGCAGTGCTGCTGGGTCAAAGGCTTTCCTGTAGGCACTGTAGGCAAAAAATGTTGACATAAAATGTGTTTCTCATATAACTACAGTTATAAAAAATTGGTGAGACAGTCAGACCTCTGCTGCAAAAATAACAATATATCACAAAAAAAAAAAAAAAATACAAGTCAAATCTTGTTCTGTTTTGTAAAGAAAAAAAAAACCCAACTGTTTTTAGAGTCAAATCTCATTAACTACTCACTCATTTTTCTCAAATGTGCCAGATCCAGACATAATCAAGCCCCTACTCCTAAAGACCACTGAGATATAAGCATGCCATTGGAATATTAATTCAATAACATTCCCTCCCCCTCCCTCAAAAAGGTTGGTATATAAAAGGAGCTGTTTTTCAACTGACACATTGTTCCCTGTTGTTGGGTGGGGCACAGCTGCCTTATGAGGCATGATTTTCTGGAGCTCATGACTCATGTTACACAATATGATGCACACAATGTTATGAAACCTATTCCTCTTGGTGTGTCTTTCACCAGAAGATGCAGATCCAGTGCTGTGATGCTGTCAAATGTGTTAATTGAGAAAAATGTAGCTACTTCAGTAGCAGGTACTTAATCTATAAAGTATACTCTACTAAATCTTCTTATTTAGCAGCCTGGTTTCTCATTAAAACTACTAAATCACTCCACATCTATGCTATTGTAAATTACACTTTTTGGAGTTGTATTCTTTAAATTTGGTCGTGCTTATAATGGTCATTTACCACTGTACATTGGTTAATTAGTCAGTTCAGGCTATGCTGCAGGCAGAGATCACTTTGCTTTTAAAGATTTGAGAATGTTAATAGCACATTATATCATTTTGATTATTATTGAATTAATGTTATGTCTGAAAGAACATCTCACAAAAATCGTGCAGAATGGTCTAAAGTGACTTAAAGATTACTACTCAGTGGAAAGCTGAGTCCTGTCCTGTTTCACTACTGGCAAATGTAACTTATTAAAATATCACATTTTATTCATCTAGCATGTTCAAATTGTTTATTTTATTGTTTTCTCATTGTATGTTTATAATTTCTGCATCAAAACTAAAAATGCTCATCTGTATCCTAAGATGAAACTTAAAAACAGTAAATACTGTAAATGTGCTCATTTACATCTCATCAGTGGTTGGCTGGCAGTTTACTAAAATATTAGTTCAATGTGCGTGCACAACTTGATGTAATGTTGTGCTTGTGCAACTTGCTGAATACATCTTTGTGGCTGTTCTCCTTTAGTTCCTTAGAGAATACCACCTTGTAGGGAAGCCAAAGGCAAGGAACATTGGAGAAGGGTTCCACCCCTAGAGGTGCCATGGGAAGGATAACTTTAGGCTAAAGATACCTTAAGAAGAAGCCCAGAGGAGAGAGATGTGCCACTGCAGGAGGGGAGGATGGTGAGGCAAAGAAAAAATGCTTCTGTGAGAAGCAGGGAGAATGATGTTTAAATAGCTCAGGCAGGGGGCGTGGCTGGTTGCTCAATTCATTGAATCACAGGCAAAGCCTTTCACTTTAATGTGTTTATGAACATGAAGTAATGTTGTGCTTGTTGCTTGAATAAACCTTTGTGGCCATTTGCCTCTCATTCCTTGGGGAATACCACCCTGTAGGGAAGCCAAAGGCAAGGAACCCTGGAGAAGGATTCCACCCATAGAGGTGCAGCAGGAAGGATTCCCTTAAGCTAAACATACATTAGGAAGAATCCCCAAAAACAGTGTAGAGCAGAAAGCATTGCAGAAAGTGAATGAGTAAGTATCTTTTATTGAAGATCTTCACGTAGGCCAAGTTCATATTGTGTATTTAGGACCTTGATATGGGTCAGCAAGAGACAACAGTAACATGTAATGACCTTTACATAGGTTGGAATGATTAGATAGCAAGAGGGCATAACTTCCTGAGGAGAGATTGAATGGTAAAGGAGGGACAACATCCATCTCCATCCCACAGCAGAAACCTACCTAAGCAACCTAGAGAATATGATATTAAAACCTAAGTAGGTATTATGACCTTTGGCACAGAGGAGAGGGAAACCCCCCTTTGAGGAGGAAACCTCGGGAGATCCAAGGCCGAAATCACCTTCCCTGTAGGCTTTCAGATATTTGATTAGTGATGGCTCCCCTGCTGCAATTTAGAAACTGAATTTAGGGGGTGGAAATATCCCAGTTTGGAGGAATGCTCTAACTTTTTTCCTCTAATGGGAATGCCATGAAGGGCTTCAAGAACACTCTGCAACAATGGGGTACTCCCACATGGGAGTACTGTCCCCCAAGGTGGGAGGAGGAAAGCGACTACTGCTTAGGCATGCAGCCAGCCTATCAATCTAAGAATAGACCAGGTGAACCAGAGATGGTCATGGGGAGAATAGCTTAGAAGGTGCCACTGAACTTGCTTGGCAAGCTAAAAGAACACCGTTGGAATTAAGGGCACCACCCCTCGCAGCTGAAGTAATAAATTCTACATCAAGAGGTGCCACTGGTGTGTCTTCATGGCTAAAGCTCTTCCCAGGACAAGGACATTCCCATGATGAGCTAGATGAGAAAGACCACACCCTGAGTTTTGCATGCTCAAGCTGTAGACTTGGTGGGTGCAGGGCGAGACCATCAGCTGCAGGGCAAGCCCTGAGCCATGGTAATTAATGATCATGATTGGCATGTCTCTGATTTATGAGGAGAGCATGACTTCAACCATGAAGCATTTTGGACCCTCATGTAGGTTGTGCACAGTTTTATAACAAGCACAAAGAAGACTAAACCTCCATGTAGGTTAGTCTAAGCAATCATCAGACCCCCACATGGGTCTAAGATACAGATCTAACAGAAATTCCCATAACTTCCAGGGAAAGCATGGCAACCAGTTCCATTGAGGAAGCTGAATTATTGTGAAATAATTTAAATTACAGTTTGAATTCATAAGCTTTACATATTGTTAAAATTTTCATTACTGACCAAATTCAGTAGCTTACACAGAAACTCTTGAATGCCATCCCATAACTAAGGAGGTTAGTAGTAGTTTCTGACCAGAGATAATTTGTATATCTGAAACACTGGAAATGCTATCAATGAAGAATGCAGCATGAATTATGTAGATTACTAAGGAGCAGGGTTAAATTCATACAACTTACATAAAAGCTTGCTCCATCAGCTACCTGAAACCTCAATGCCCCACTGTGAAACCACAGTCCCCCACCATGGGAATAACAGCGAAGCCACATGCAGACCACCATGAAACTATGCAGATAAATTTATCATTACAGTTTGAATTCATAAGCTTTATTCATAACACTTAAATGCCTACTGTTTCAAATGCAGAAACGTTTACCAAAACATTTGAAATGAATCCCTTTCAAATGCAGAAACCTTTACAGATACATTTGAAGCTCTGTCTCAGAACTAGGGATTGTGAAATTAAGAGTTTTAAAATTTGTATAATTTACAAATGAGCTTGCTTTTAAATTTTGTGAGCAGTGTCCCTAATGTAGCTGGGGAGTTGTAACTGAGGAGCGCTAGGTGTAAACAATTAAGGATTGGTGTACAGAGAGACTGTTAGAGGCAGGAAGACTGCTGCAGGCAAGCAGAGAAGAAGCAGTAAGGAGGGGATTATTAGAATTAAGAAGAAGGTGGGATGGGTGGAAAATGGTGAAGAGCAGGCAGAGGTGCTAAATGAGTTCTTCAGCTCTGTCTTCACAAAGGAAAAGGACGGACCAATGCTGCAGGGGAAGACTGGGGTAAACATAAGAGGAGATGAGACAGATAAGGTAATCAGTGTGGACAGGGTCTTAGAAGAACTCAAGAACCTTAGGGTGCACAAGGCACCTGGCCCAGATGGCATATACCTGAGGGTCCTAAGGGAACTGTCAGAGGTACTGGTGACCCTCCTAGCAGACCTATTTAACACCTTGCTGGTGATGGGGTGCATGTCTCGGAACTAGAGAATGGCACATGTAGTGCCACTCTGCAAGAGTGGGCCCAGCGATGAGCCTGGGAACTATAAGCCAGTCAGCCTAACCACCATCATAGGCATGTTAATGGAGACCATTCTAAAAGAAAGGCTGGTGAACTTTCAGGAGGTTAATGGTCTCCAAGACAATAGGCAGCATGTGTTTGTCTTGGGGAGATCCTGTCAGACGAACATGATAAACTTCTTCGACTGTGTCACTAGGTCAGTGGACAAAGGTCAGGCAGTGGAAGTTCTATACCTGGACTTCAGCAAAGCCTTCAACTCTGTGCAGCATGGAAGGCTGCTCAGCAAGCTGGGTAACATGGGAGTCAGGGACAAGCTGTTGGGGTGGGTAAGAAGCTGGTTGCAAGACAGAAACCAGATGGTGATGGTAGGGGAGGAACTATCCAAGCCTAGGCCTGTGATCAGTGGGGTCCCACAGGGCTCAGTACTTGGACCAGTGTTATTCAACATCTTTATTGGAGACATAGCAAAGGGGGTCAGCTGCAAAATCTGCCTGTTTGCAGATGATAATAAGCTCTGTGGGATGGTGGACCCAGAAGAGGGGAGACAGGAGCTCAGGGAGGACCTGGTCAGGCTAGAGAGGTGGTCTGGCATCTGGCAGTTGCGGTTCAATGCCAAGAATGCAAGGTCATGCACCTGGGGGAAAGGAACCTGAGGGCCATCTACTGCTTGAAAGGGAAGCAGATGTCCAGCATGGAGGAGGAAAATATATGGAGGTGATAGTCAGGGGCAACATGAAACATTCTGCACAGTGCTGGAAAGCGGCAGCCAAAGCGAATAAAATGCTGGGATGCATCACCAGAGGAATCACCTCCAGGAAGAAAAAAGTCATTCTGCCCTTGTACAGATCATTGGTGAGGCCACACCTGGAGTACTGTAAGCAGTACTGGTGCCCTTATTTGAAAAAGGACATCCAAATGCTGCAGGGAGTCTAGCAAAGGGCAATCAAAATGATCCAGGGCATGGGGGATATCCTATTAGGAGAGGATGAGGGAGCTCAATATATACACTCCCTAGAATGCAGAAGAGAGAGGGGGGATAAGATAGAAACCTTCAAGTACCTTAAATGTATAAACAAGGCTGGAGTGGAAGGCATCTTCAATTTAAAAAGAGAGGGTAATACAAGGGGGCACAGTCTGAAGCTTGTCAGGGGTAGATTTAAAAGGGAAATGAGGAAGCACTTTATTCACAGAGAGGGTGGTGTTAAAATGGAATGAGCAAATGGAGGAGGTGATATCCTTGAATACAGTGTGAATTTTTAAAAAGGGGTTGGCAGTATAAAAAAGAGGGTTGCAATGAGAGGGAGGATGGGTTCATACATCTCAACTGCTATGCATTTTCATAGCGCTATGATTTTCCCACTCAGATTTACGCTTGCTCTGCATTGGTTTACTGATGTTCTTAATAATGTTAGAGATAGTTCTGTAATATGATAAGTGGTTTATTTAGGAGCTCCAACACCAAGATATATGGCTCTTTGTGCCACTGATTAGTGGGTCTGGCACCACAGCAGGCATAATTAGCCTGCAATCGACGTTGAGTGATTATGCCAGATTTGGAGGTGGAGCTCCTTCTATATAAAATGGAGATTTCAGGCCCCGCGCGTTACTCCCACTGATGCTGCCTGAAGGAACACATAGATGTAAGTGAGGCCTCTGCTGATGGTTGTTTGTTTAATTTATCTGATAACAAAGAGAAAGAGTAGAGATATGTACACGAGTGAATTTTTACAGTCAGTGTGAATTGTAACATGTTTAGGGTTAATTGGTAATATATATTTTTTTGTAAAATACAGGTTGATTCTAAAGTGATTCTAAGCCCCTCATACTCACTGAATGCTTAAATGTGTGTTTATTAATAAACAGAGTTTTATTTCTGATAGTGAACAAAAGTTTTTGTATTGCAGGACAAATTATACTTAGAGCAATTTAAGC
Source organism: Neoceratodus forsteri (assembly GCA_016271365.2). Classification (NCBI taxonomy): domain Eukaryota; kingdom Metazoa; phylum Chordata; order Ceratodontiformes; family Ceratodontidae; genus Neoceratodus; species Neoceratodus forsteri. The sequence goes on from CM057456.1 coordinate 189,593,235, forward strand.
CATCAGGTGAATTACAAGATACTGAAAAGGTAAGTGGGAAGCATAGTTGATATAGAGTAAAAAATTAAATACTGCTTTCCCTTCTTTGTTCTTTTAAAATAAGGCTGCTTTTAAGGTGTTTCTGTTATATGATGCACGAAAGAGTTATGAGATATAATTTAAGTTTGGTTACAGTAAATAAGATAAGCATATTTTGTTTTATTAATAGATATGAAAACATTGTGAAAACTGAGAAACCGAGTGGCACTATCACTTGTTTACAAGGTGTGTTAAATAAGAAGTTTGTTTAAACATAAATGAAAGTGATTGAGAGAATTTTATAAACTGTATGCAGAAGGCTAACCTCTGTTGTTGTGTTACATTAGGAGATGGTGGGAGTTGAACATTTATACATTTAACAGATGAGCTTTTGATGACAAGAAATTAACTGATTATATGTAAGGGCCTTTATTATGAGTCGTTCTGATTATTTCTTTTTCATTTATATGTTAAATGATTTTGGTATTTTTTTTTTTATTTTTAAAAAAAATATTAATGGAAAATATCTGTTTATTTTTCTTTTTTAAGATAACCAGTTGTCCTGATGAAGGAATAAGTCCCAAAACAGAGAAATTTATCAACTGGATGTTATATGTGGAAATGAAAAAGTTTGTTGAAGTTGCTTTTTAACAAGTCTTGAATTTTTTTGGGGGGTGAGTGGGCTAGCATACTGGTATACCTTGTACTTTGATATTAATCGTAAGCTTATACTGGGCTTTGGCCTCTCCCCAAAGAACAGAATATTAATTTTAATTTTCTTTATTCTGAGGTTGGCTGTACTGGAGATACTTTAGTCTTAAACATTCCTTATCACTAACTATACGGGGCCCGCTATTTGGAGACATATGATTGTTTAAAATAAGAAAGTGCTACTCATTCTGGCCCTTTGGTATGATTTTTGAAGTCCAGAGCTATGATTTTTAATTCTGAGAAGTTGAGCAGTATGGATGGGTAAGGAGGAAGTGAGGGAGGAGGAGGTTAATGAGGGGATGCAGGAAGAGGGGCTCAGCTCCAGTAAAATAGATTGGACTGCGCACTCGAGCAGACTAGATAGACCATTGTGTCCTGCTTCTGCTTGTAAATATTTGTATAATTTTAAGTTCATAAAACAGCAAGTGACAGCTGAATAACACACAGATTACAATTGCAGTTGAACTGAGGGAGTGCTAAAGTATGATAAAAGCAAATGGGAGCCTGAACAGCACAAGGCAAGCAAAAGGGACAGCAAAATGCTAGGAAAACTAGAAAGCCCTTACAATCCAAGCAAAGGGGATTTGCAGGATGCTAGGATAACTAGAAAGCCCCTCCCCCAAAAAAAGTAAAACCAAAGAAACTCAAGCACACAAGAAAAAGAGAGCAGACACAGACAACAGAAAGCAGTGCAAGCAGCAGCTGGAGGCTAAAGCAATACAGACCTAGAAAGACAGGAGAAACACAAACCAGCAGAAAGGCAGCACAATCTAAACAGAAAATCCAAAAATGCTAGAGCAGAGAGGAATCCAACAGGGCCTCTGGCTGCAAAGAAAAAATGTTTCTGTGAGAAGCAGAGAAAATGACATTTAAATAGCTCAGGCAGGGGGTGTGGCTGGTTCCTCAGCCCACTGAACCACAGACAACACCTTTCATTTTGTTGCATGTACAGAAAGGAAGGAATTATGCCAAGTTTATTAATTTCATATAGCCTTACCACAGTACATAATAATTTTATAGGAAGATGGCTGCCCTACTTTACTACTGTAGGACAATACTGTAGGTCACAGAAGTTACCATTTATACATTGCTAAAGATCAGCCAGCAGAAGAAAAAGCAACTGCCACTTGTATGTTTTCTTATGATATGCATGGCTTTAAATATCAAAGTAAAAATGTTTTCCTGAAAGGTTATATTACTCTCACAGTTGCTGGAAAAATGACACATTATGTATTTATTTAGATACTGATTTATTGAAAATTTTGAAGAATACCTTTGAGATCGAGTGCTCTCTTACAAAGGTTCTACGTCAGTGACAGAGATTACATGGTAACATAACATAACAAGTATAGCAAGTGAGTTCCAGAGGGATGAAGTCAAACAAGTAAAAATATGGTCAAACAAGTAGAAATAAATAGTCTAGATCAATTGCATCCAGTTTTACAACAAAGCAGGTAAACAGAAACAGTGTAAAACAAGCACCGTAATGGTACATGGCTGCAGAGCCAGGGTCTGACACACTTCAGAGTGTATACTGGGAGGGACCTAGGATGATTAGCGGTTACAGTTGAAATGAACTGTTAGGGCTACCTGTAGTGCTGTTTTAAACTGGTCAGACTTAATTAGATTAATCAGTGTATCAGGCAGCTCATTTAACCAGCACAAAGGAAAACCGAGCTCTCTGGGTTCAAGGTGGGGTGCATTTTACAAAATTAACTCACATCAATAGCACAACCGCACACTCCCAAAGTCAGAAAGAAATCAGTTTTTTTAAATAACAACAATGACTCAAAGAATACCTGCCAAATAGGAGTTTTTTGTATGTCCTGTTGAATTATGTACTGTCTCTTTAAGGTGTATTGAAATTAAATTGAGCCAGCTAGTGGCTGAACTCCACCTCCTGATGAAGCGTCATGTGTTAGATGTGAAGTGCTGAGGCTAAGACTACCCCCCTGGGCTCTCTTGGAAATAAATCTGGCAGATATTCTTTGAGTCATTGTGGTTATTTAAAAAAAAACTGACTTCTTTCTGACTTTGGGAGTGCACTGTGGTGCTATAGCTCATTTAACCAGTGAGCTTAATTCTGCTAGGTAGGAGGAGCCTATTTTTTTGGATGTACAGTATGCAGCTATGGGTGCTGTTGTCTGCCCCAAGCATAAAGTGACAAATCTTATTACAGATTAAATTTATTCTGTGAAAATTGAGACACAGGCAGTTGTGTAGGCAGGATGACCATAGTCAACTAGTGACAGTACTAAGCTTGCCACAATGAGGCATCTAGCATAAGTTGTGAGGCTGACCCAGTTACAGTACAGGGCTCCTAATCTTCTCTTTATTTTGGACACAAGGTGGACAACATGGGGAGCAAAAGATAAGGTATCATTCAGGATCACCCCTAGGTATTTAAAGGTTTCCACCCATTCAAGTATATATCCCAGCTCATTGCAGATGTTGGGGGGGAGGTAACTTTTTCTTCCTTTATGGACCTGTGAAGAGCATTAATAATAATAATAATAATAACTTTACTTCACAGAAGCACCTTTCAAATTATCAAGGTGCGTTACAAAAAGGTTGACATAAGAATAATAGAAACAATAAATACAGTATAAAACAAAGCAATGATCCACAGGGTTCAGTTCACTAAATACCATTAAAAGCCTGGGACCATAAAAAAGGTTTTAATGCTTGTTTAAAGCCTCCCACTGTCATGCACTCCTGAAGCCGACAGGGTAGAGAATTCCAGAGGGTAGGGGTGACATACGTAAAAGCACAGGCCCCTAAAGATTTCAAAGACACCCTCGGGATCTCTAGCAACTCCTTGTTGGCTAAACGGAGCTGTCGCTCTGGGCAATAGGGAACCAGAAGCTCTTTCAAGTAGTCCAAGCAAAGTCCATGTAGGGTTTTATAAGTCAGTAAACCAACTTTGAAGGTGATCCACCACTGAATTGGCAGCCAGTGCAGACTGTGCAGAACAGGAGTCATAGCAGATGTTCGAGAGACCCCTGTCAGCAATCGTGCTGCTGCGTTCTGAACTAGCTGCAACCAGTGGATATCAACCCCAGGAACCTCCAAGTACAGGGAGTTGCAATAATGAAGGTGCGAGGTCACAAAGGTATGAACAAGTATAGGAAGGTCTCAGGATGGAACAAGGTGCTTAATCTTGGTGATGTTCCTGAGATATTAAAAGGAAGACTTGATGACAGCCGACATTTAAGATCATAAGGTCAGCCCGTCATCAAGCACCATCCCCAGGTCCCACACCCATTTGGAGGTAAGGAGCTGGGCGCCCCCTAGTTAAATTCCAGAGAGCTGCCCTGTCCTCAACCCCTCTATCTGGCGACCCAGCTCCATGACCATCACCTCAGTCTTTCCTGCATTTGAACTTTAGCCAGCTTGAATTCATCCAGTCCAGGATTTCAACAAGGCAGTTATTAAAGACCGAGAAAGCACTAGCCTGGTCAGGTGTGAAAGACAAGTAGAGCTGGGTATCATCAGCATAGCAGTGAACCCTCAGCCCATACCATCTTACAATGTCTCTGAGGGGCAGTATATACACTGCAAACAACATGGGGAAACCACTTTTCCCTGAGGTACCCCACATGACAGCAAAAATGGATCAGAGGAAAAGACCCCAGACACCACTCTTTGGGTTCTGCCAGTGAGGAAGGATGAAAACCACCTGAGGATCATATGTGTCAGGCCACAGTGTCAAAAGCTGAAGAGAGATCAAGGAGCACCAGAATAGAATGGCTTCTCTGATCTCTTGCCATCAGGAGATCACTTAGCACCCGAACCAATGCAGTCATGGCACTATGCCTTTTTCGAAAACTGGACGGGAGAGGTTCATACATGTTATGGATGGTCAGGTGGTTCTCCAGTTGTACCGCTACTATTTCTCAGTAACTTTCCCTATAAAAGCACGGTTAGAGATTGGTCTGTTGTTAGCCAGAGAGTCAGAGTCCAAAGAAACTTTCTTCAGGAGAGGTGTTACCACCGCCTCCTTCAGAGAGCTTGGAAACTCACCTAAATCAAGGGAGCATCGGACTATCTGAACCAGGACCGGGTCGATGATATCACAACATCCCATAATCAGGGAGGTGGGGCCCGGATCCAAACGACAGCATGTAGCGTGCAGACTCAGGACAATCTGCATGACATCCACGAAGGTCAAAGGAGCTCCAGGAAACATGAGGTGAGGTGACCAAGCACTGATCAACAGCGTCCCCCATAGAGTGAGTCATAATGATCTCTGACCTGCTATTGGCCACCTTATTCTCAAAGAATCGAGCAAGCTCATCACACTCCATTTGTGAAAAAAGGTCTTCAGAACTGCAGGAAGGTTGGGTTGCACAACCTCCCCACAGTCCAGAAGAGCTGGGCTGGTCGATTCTGAGAGGCAGCAATCTCTCTGGACAGGAATTCTGCCTTCTTACAGGTGATCGCTGATTAGTAGGTCTGATAATGATCTACCAATTTAAGGTGGTCAACTTCGAGGGCAGATTTCCGCCAATGATGCTCTAACTTACGTCCTAGTCACTGCAACTCCCTTAAAGACCCATCAAACTGAGGGGCCCGGGGGTGAAGGGGGAGAGGACGAACATTATCAGGAGCAATAAAGTCCATGGCAATGGAAATGGCCTTATTATAGGCCAGTACCAAAGCCTCTGGACTTGTGCTGGCCACGGGAAACTCCGAGAGGTCAATCACCACCACCAGGCCTTTGGAGCTCACCTCCTGTAAAGGGCAGTAACTGAACATCTCCACAGGGGCAGGCCTATGAAGGGGGGCACAAAAGTTGAACCTCACAGTGTAGTGATTGGACCATCTGACAGGTTTCACCCCCCACTCGGAGGCCTCAATCCCCAGGAGGAAAACAATATCCAGAGAGTGGACGTGCTGATGGGTGGCAGAGATAACAATCTGTGTAAGGCCCAGTGATGTCATCAACTGGAGGAAATGCTGTCCAAATTGTGAGAGTTCATCTTTGACCCAGGCATTAAAGTTGCCCAGAACCATCAATCTAGACGACTCCAGCACCATGTTGATGACGAAGTCTACCACTTCCTGCAGGAATCACTTCTCATCCCCTGGTGGATGGTAGATAAGAGCTATCCTGCAGCCCACATCTGCCACCATGGTACACTCAAAAGATTCAGCCTCCTCAACTGGTACACTCGTAAGGCCCAACTTGGTTTAAAAACAAAATGCTACCCCCCACCGTGGTCCAGTCTCAAGCAGTGGATCACAGAGTACCTGGCCGGAATTGCAGCTTCCAATATGGGGCAGCATTTTCATCCAGCCAGGTCTCAGTGATGCAAGCCAGATCAGTTGTTCCCACAAGATCTGCAATAATTGCAGTCTTATTCTTAACTGACCTGGCATTGCATAACACCGCTCGAGGTAGATGGGTTTCGAGAGCCACCCTGGCTATTTGCCCACCAAAAGTGATGGTGCCCTTGGGTATGGGGACTAGAAATGGTGCACCACGTTCCAGGCTCCATTTCACCCCAAGGCATCTTCTGGACCTAACGAGTCTGATGTGAGGGCCCCATTCATTCCCCCTCTGATATCCACGTCCCCTGCCCCCCCTCTTCCTATGAGCAATGCCCAGTGCTGGCAGCACTGGTAAGCTGACAACATCAATGGTGGGAGAGAGAATGGATGGAGGGAATAGAGGGCAGAGGATGAATAGCACACAACCAAAGAAGGAAGCCCACACATCATACAAGCTAAACACAATCAAATTTCACAGTACCCAGGTACCTCACCCAAGAAAAGAACCCCAAAAAAGGCTAATTAAAAAATTATTACCCAAATTAAGCAAAAACAAAACAGAAAAGAAATCAAAAAAGAAATCAAAGACCCTCACAAAACAGACAAAATTCACGAACAAAAATTTTCTGTTTAAAGACCTACCGCTAAACCGCATGGATACCCTAACCCAAAACTCAGCAAATGGAAAGCATAAACCAAATAATGAACAGTAAACTAAAACCTGATAGTAGTAAAAGGGCCACTGCAGACCCCTCTCACTGGAATGCAAGCGAAAGTATGAATCCCCCACTCCCAGTTCCTCTTACAACTTGGAAATGAGAGAAGGTGAGCCAGAGTGGCTGCCCAGAGTTAAAAGTCCAAAGTCTGCCAAAGCAAATCAATATACAATTAACAATCCAAAGCAAAAAAGTTTCCATTGAATATTAGTCAGAAAATAATAAAATGTGGATGCCCAGATCCTCTCACCACTGGGGAAGACCACAGAAGGACACTGTCACTGTCCGAACATGAAAACAATTAATGTATCCAGGGCTGAGTTATATAGGCAATCCAGGGGATGTAGGTAATCCATGGGATAATCCAAAGTTCCACAAGAAACCAGCCTGACAATCCAGTCAGCAAAAACGGCAAATGCAGGCTACCAGGCTACACTCCCAGTGGCCACAGCCAGAAATAATTGCCGGGGCATCTCAACTCCCAGGGAATGACTAGGCCATAGCCAAACCCCAAGAATCTAAGCATTGTCTTAGATTATTTTTGAATTTAAGAACTGGTTTGTTTTAGGAGAGCCATTTTTCAATTACCCCCAAAATTACCCTGGAGGACAGATGTAAGGCTGCCAAGATCAGGGTTCTTGTAGTAGAAAATAGCATAGTGTGCATATTTAAGTACATTTGCAGGCAGAAAGGCATCAGGTTGGTCATTTATGAATGAACCAAATAGTAGGGGGCCCAGAATGGAGACCTGGGAAACTCCAATGGATACATTCCAAACATCTAACAAGAAACCATCCATTTTAATGCACTGAGTGTGATTAGTGACATCATTCTGGAACCAGGTGACTGTGTCTAGTGACAAGCCTAGGCCCCAGAGCTTGTAGAAAAGGAGTTTATTATTTACTATGTGAAAGGCTTTTGTCAATTCTATATAGATAGTGCCAGCCTTGTCTCCATTGTCAAGGACCTCAAGGATGAAATTTGAATACTCAATCAGTACTGTATTGGTGCTATTCTTTTCCCAAATCCATGCTGTTGGGGACACTGTAGTCTGTAGTTTTCAAGATATGACACAAGCTGATCAAACACTATTATCTCAAAGGCATTGGACGGGGGGGGGTATGTAAAGTGGCCTGCAATTGGAAAGGTTAGAACTGTCTCTGCTTTTAGAATGTGTTGTAACCAGCATGGATTTCCTCTTTTTGGGGCACAGAGAAAAGCATACAATTTTGGAAATGGGGTAGGAGAGTTCCTCAACAACCAGGGTAAATAGCCTCATATAAATTTAATCACCACAATTCTGGTTTTACCAAGCACCTTTCTTACATAATTAGAGGTGTCCCTTACTGAGGCAGGTTTAAAATATAATTTAGGTAGGGGTCCAGTGGTTGTGTCAACAGAACTAGGATGTCCATTAAAGGGCAGTGTTGGCTCAGAGGGACGAGATTTGTTGGTAATTTTGATAGGATTAAGTACCTCACATCCATCAACCATGAACATTTTTGGTGAGGTATTTTCACCCTTACGAAAGAGTTCCAAGACATTTTACCATTGTTCCAATTCTGGGGTAGTGCAGTTATTCCTAGCTTCCTTGTATTTTTGCAGATGGACTGGGGACCCACTCTTCCTGGCCAGTTCCCACAGATTATTCCTCTCTCTCTCTCTCTCTCTCATATGAGAGCAAGGAGTTCTGGGGAGATCCAACCAGTGGGTGTGCCTGTTAAGTTGCACTTTTTGAAGGGTGCAGAATTATATCAGGCAGTTGTGAATGCCATAAAAAGAATGCTAAGGCTGAATCCATATCAGGGATGACACCAAGGAAGCTCCATTTTATTTGGGCCACATAGGATTTTAATTTTGACACTTTCATTTTGCTTATGACATGGCTGTTTATGAATGGGGGGATCCTGAGCTGTTTTACTTCCCACAAGCAGTGTACTAGGGAGTGGTCACTAAGGGTATCAGGCAGAACTTTGTCCATTTTTGACCCCATCTGGGTGACTTACCAGTACCCAATCGAGTAGTGTCATAGTGCATGACTTCTAGTCAGTTCTGGTGTGCTCAGTGACCATATATGATAGAAATAGAATGGTGATCGTATCTCTTTGTGGTCCAGTTAATATTAAAGTCACAGGTTACTATAAATTCCCAGTTGTGGTTAAATTGTTTAAGACAGTTAGAGAGGGACTTCCCATCAGGTGGCAAGAGATTTTGGACATCTCCCCAGAAGCAGTTTAATGGCCAGGCTTTCACAGTCCCTAGAGATGCCTTTGATTTCAAGTTTTGAGGTTTGTAGGTTAGGCCTGAGATAGATCAGGCAGCCACCACCAAGCTTGCCAGTCTGTCCTCTCTGAAGATACTGAAAATTGGCAGTGACATGACAAAGTAAGGTATTTTGGGGTTAAGACAGGTTTTGGTAAAGGGAAATAAAATCCAGTTGCACTAATGTCACCCAGGCTTCAAGTTGATCAAGTTTAGGTAGGAGACTACCAGTGTGTAAGGCAATTATGTTCAGTTTCCTTTGACTCCAAGAACCAAGCCAAGGGCTATCTGCAGGGCCTGGGTTAGGGTGGACATTGCGAGAGAGCAGGATAAGCAATAAAGTTATGCCCCTGGAGGCTCTAAGGAAGTGTTTCAATCTCCAAGTTTTTCTCTTATGGAGAAGGGACTTACCAGAGGTCCCAGAGACATAGCCATTGTGTATGATCACAAAACATTCCCCTAACACCACCTGTGATAGGTCAGTTTTGTAGTGGACATAGGGCTGTAGGGGGTTGAAACCAAGGGGCAGTTCAGGAGGCATTTGTGGCTGTGGTTTCAGCATGAAGCCATGTAGGAAGACCACCTCACTACAGAGGGCTCAGTAGGTTCATGGAACAATACAGTGAATAGGTGAATCAACATTAGTAGCATTGAAATAAACATAACAGTAGAAACTGGGTTGAGAAAATAATGAAATTAGATCCACCTAGGTAGTGGAAGGCAGGCAAGGCCTTAGTGTTGACAGAGTAAAGACAACAGGACACTCAAACCACCTAAATAGGGTGTTGGCAAAACCTAAGTAAAAGCAGTGTATCAGTACAGGCAGAGTATGGTTGATTACCCAAGCAAAAAAGTCAATCCACTTAAAATATTGTCTCATGCCTAACCTAATACAGTTAGGCATGAATCCCATGGTCTTGCAATAAAACAACACAATTTTACAAGTAAAGAAAAATAAATGCACTAGAATGGAAACCCTGCAGGTTAGGCAGGCAGAAGGATGGCAAATGGGGACAATCAAATAGAGGTACCCAAAGAAGTGGAATGGAAGAATGTGGAGGTCAGCCAAGGAGGTGACCTCAGTGGGGAGAGCTGTGGACCCCAAAGGAGAAGGAAGCAAATCCTGGTGGGGGACTCCATCATAAGAGGAATCCAGCTAGGAACACAGGAGGGGGAGGACAGGGAGGTTAGGTGCCTACCAGGTGCCATGGCATGGAAGGATGGGAAGAAGATCCAGGGGATAGCCAGAAAGGCAAGAAGGGAGGCTGAGCTGGATGTCATTATCCACCTAGGTACTAATGACCTGGCAAATGGGGAGCCAAAGGAAGTTCAGGAAGAGTTTAGGGAACTGGGGAGGGGTCTCAAGTAAGTAGCTTCTTCTGTCACCTATGAAGAAGTACTACCTGCGAGAGACTTGGGAGAGCATAGGGGCACATAGACCAGGAACTTTAACTCATGGTTGAAAAACTGATGCTGTGAGGAAGGGATTGGATTCATTGGTGACTGGGGACCCACCTGGAAGGATAAAGGCTTGTTCAAGCCTGGCAGCCTGCAACCATCCTGGAGGGGAATCCAAGCACTCAATGATAGGTTTAAATGCTACATGGACAAGCATTCAAACTAACTGGGGGGGGGGTGGCAAGCCAGCAAGGAGGGTACCTAATTGCCTACCACCCACAGCTAGCAGTGGAACCAGTGAACAGGAGGAGTGGATATCTCTACAAAGCAGTGTGCAAAAGATGGAGATAAGCACCCAAGAGGTGGATAGGCAGAAAAGGGCAAAATTCAATAGAAGGGCAGACAGCAGGGAGAACCAGGAATAAAGGACAACCAGGGAAGGGGCTGGAGTAGAACAGCTAAACAGTCTAGGGAGTTCAAATCATGGAAAGCCATGTGTGCCGATGCCAGGAGCCTTAGCAACAAGATGGAAGACCTGGAGTCTGTCATGGTGCAATTGGACCTGGACATTGTGGCCATCACACAAATCTAGTCTAATGATAACCATGACTGGGAGATGGCCATACCTGGCTGCAACATATTCAGAAGAGACAGGAAAGGTTAGAAGGGCAGAGGAATGGCACTTTAAGTGAAAGATGACATAAAGGCCACAGAGATGCAGGAGGAACAAAATGGGGGAGAGATACTGTGAGTTAAGCTGGAAAGGAAAATGGAGCCAGCCATCTGCACAGGTGTGGTCTATAGACCACCAGCCCAGGAGGAAGAAACAGATAGGGAGTTGATGCTAGCCATCCAAAGGATGGCAGACAAAGGTGAAGTAGTGCTGGTTGGAGACCTCAATATTCCAGATGTGGACTGGAGCATCCCAGCAGCAGCATCGACCAGGAACAGATTTATCCTGGACTTCCTTCAAGGTGCCTTCCTCAAGCAACTGGTCATGGAACCAACTCAACAGAAGGCAACACTAGACCTTGTGCTCACAAACAGAGACAGTGTGAAGGGGGTAATAGTAGGGGAACACCTAGGGAACAGTGACCACCAGTCATTGTGGTTTGAAATCACAGAAAGAGCAGAATCAAACCACACAAAAACATGTATCCTGGATTTTAAGGGGAAATGGGGAGATGTTTGAAAGAGGCATTAAGGGGAATGGGGCAGGAATCAGGGGTTGAGGAACAGTGGGCAGTATTTAAAGTGGGGATTACAAGACAACAGAATTATGCATTAAGCAGGTTAGCAAGGGAAAAAGGAAGAGAGGCCATTATGTTTTTCCAAGGAGGTAGCGGAGAAAGTGAAAGCAAAAAGATTGCATCAGGGCATACAAAAAAGACACAGGCAGAAGGGATAGGAGAAGTACCAGGAGAAGCAAAAGGGAGGCAGGAGGTCAGTAAGGGAAGCCAAAGCTCAGACAGAAGAGCACATTGCAAAATCAGTGGGTAGAGGGGACAAAACCTTTTACAGGTACATAAATGAAAAAAGAAAGGCGAAAGGAGGGATAGTGAGACTGAAGGGGGGAATGGGGGCCATGTGGAGGATGACAACAGTAAAACTGACATATTGAACAGATATTTCTGTTCAGTCTTTACTGAGGAAGAGGAGAGTAATGGACCTGAAGGGAGTACAAGGGGTTGGAATGATGCAGAAATGGACACAAGCCCTTTACACGAGAAAGGGTCCTGAAGGAACTGGAAGGAATAAGAGTTGATAAAGCAATGGGGCCAGATGGGGTGTACCCCAGGGTCCTTAAAGAACTAAGAGAGGTGGTGGTTGAACCTCTGGCAATCATGTTTAGCCAATCACTGGAAACAGGGGAGGTACCCAAAGACTGGAGGACAGCAGATGTAGTCCTCTTACACAAATGTGGGAACAAAGAGGAAGCGGGGAATTACAGACTAGTCAGTCTCACCTTGGTAGTGGGGAAGATCATGGAAGCACTACTGAAGGAGAGATTGGTTGAACATCTGGTTGTCAATGGATTACAGGACCCAAGACAGAATGGTTTCATCAGGGGGAGGTCATGTCAGACCAACCTCATTGAATTTTTCGACTGGGTGACTAGAGAGGTGGATCAGGGGAGGGCAGTGGATGTGGCCTATCTGGACTTCAGCAAGGCCTTTGACACTGTGCCACATAGAAGGCTATTACACAAACTGGGGAATATGGGTGTGGGCAGGACAGTAGTGCAGTGGGTAGCTAACTGGCTGGGTGGCAGGACACAGAGGGTTGTGGTAAATGGTTGTCACTCCACAGAGGGAAGAGTGATCAGTGGGGTACCACAGGGATCAGTGCTGGGACTGGTCATATTCAACATCTTAATCAGTGATATTGTGCAGGACCTTGATGGCAGAATTTCCCTGTTTGCTGATGGCACAAAGCTCTTTACCAGAGGGGACACGCCAGAGGGTGTAGACAGAATGAGAAGGGACCTGCAGAAACTTGAAGAATGGTCAAGGGTTTGGCAGTTGAAATTCAATGCAAAGAAGTGCAAGATAATGCATATGGGGCACAAAAGTCCTGGCACAATATATCAGTTGGGGGGGGGGGGTGAGGATATAGCATGCAATAAGCAGGAAAGGGATCTTGGGGTTATCATCTTTGATGACCTCAAGGCAGGGAAACAGTGCGACAAGGCAGCAGGTAAAGCAAATAGGATGCTGGGATGCATAGGTAGGGGCATCACTAGCAGGAAAAGGGAGGTCATAATTCCACTATACAAGACACTAGTGAGGTCCCACCTGGAGTACAGTGTACAGTTCTGGAGACCTTACCTACATAAGGACATAGACAGGGTGGAGAAGATTCAGAGTAGGGCAGCAAAGATGGTGCATGGATTGCATCACAAGTCCTATGAGGACAGGTTGAAGGACTTGAATTTGTACTCCCTGGAGGAGAGGAGGGAGACAGGGGATATGATAGAGACGTACAAGTATCTTACAGGGAGGAACAGGGTGCAGGAACCCACTACTTTTAAGTGAAAAAGATGTAACAGGACTAGAGGGCATGGGATGAAGTTGGAGGGAGGACGATTCAGAGGAAATGTGAAGAAGAATTTCTTCACAGAACAAGTGGTGGACAAGTGGAACACCCTGCCAGAGGTAGTGGTGGGGGCTGAAACAATCACAGGATTTAAGAATGCATGGCATAGACATAAAGGAATTCTGGAGGCCAGCGGTACGGGGCAACAGACTTCTAGGAAAACATAAAGTGAACTTATAAGCTCAAATGGGCAGACTGGGTGGGCCGTTGGCCCTTATCCACCAACATTGTCTATGTATCAATGTATCTATGTATCCAAGAGCCACTAGGATAATTGCAGGGAACATGGTATAACAATTACACTAACACAGTACAGGTACTAGTACAATATGCCATACTAAGGGCAGTACTCACAGTTCAATGGAGACTTATGTCTGAAACATAGAAAGAAGATGGCAGGAGGAGACCAAGGGTCCATTGAGTTTGTCCATGTGTCCCTTGGACCTTCTCAGGTCCCTGGACCTAACCCCTTCTTCAGCCTAATGCCTCCTACTGCTTCTGTTGCTTTTGGATTCAGTTGGGAGGCAACAACCCAGTGGAGCAGTGTGGCTGGCTGAACAGCTGACTCACAGACACCAGACAGACTCTTTTCCTGTCCTTTGCACTATGGTCCTTACCACAGAGGGTCGCTAGTAGTAGGCAGTGAATAAGAGAAGATGAGCCCTGCCCACAACCTTCCCAATTGGAGGAGATATGCAGTTGTTGTCTAGCAGCAGTCCAAAATCCGAATTGCAGGCCAGTGTCTGGATGTCGGGGGGAGGAAGAGCCAGTAGGTGGAAAACTGGCCCATGCTCAACACTTGTGCAGAAATTGGGTCCAGAAAGGCAGCAAAGAGGGCCACTAGCAGGAGGCAGTGGAAGAAGAGAAGTGTAACCCTGTCCTCACACCTCCTGATTGGAGGAGAGCTATGCAGCAGTGGTCTAGCATAAGTCTAAGGTTCAAATTATAGACAGGAATACAGATACTTGGGGGGCAATATGTGGAAAACTAACCCACACTCAACCCATGTACAGAAATAGGGTCTGGAGGGTCTGTGGCTGAAATGCAGCTCTGGACAGCAGATGTAATGCTTTGAAGAGCGTGCCGAGTATTGTAGCCCCACCCACGAACCTCGTGATTGAAGGAGATTTGTAGCAATTGCCCAGCAGCAGTCCATGATCCAAATTGTAGAAAGGAATCTGGATGGAGGAGGAAGATGGAGCTAAAAGGTGGAAAACTGTCCCACGCTCAGCCCTGTGCAGAAATCAGGTCCAGTGAGTAAGCAGCTGAAATGTGGCTCAGGATGGCAGATTGAGCACTTTGAAAATCATACCAAGTATTCATTCCATGCCTATTTAATGTATTTCAGCTTGTATTGAATGTTCTGTCTGGTTATGTACTTTAGTGCTTTTTTGCACCATTGAGGATAAGGTAAATTTGAGGACTACAACACTATAACTAGTTAAGAGAGTCTAGTTTAGTCTAAGAGCCACAGCCATGGTTCTCTGACGAACCCAACCTGCCAGGCTGCCACCTGCAGTCCAGGTCTGAAGTCACCAGCTCCTCACAGAAATGCAGGTAGTCTGAGAGCCACAGCCATGGTTCTCTGATGAACCTGACCTGCCAGACTGCCACCCACAGTCCATGTCTGAAGCCACCAGCCCCTCATAGAAATGCAGGTACTAACTTGCCCTCAGGGACTGATTACCTCCAGGTAGGGAGCCCTAGCTGCCAATTTTTGCTTTCTTTACATGAGGACAGTTGTCTCTGGGTTTAAATCCAGAGTCTTTTACTGCTGTGGCCCACTGGCAGCAGTCAGCCCCAGGAGCACTCCGATTGGCTCCATATAGCTCTGCACTGTTAATGTTTGATTATATTGTGCTCGATTATGTTTTCTGTTAAAACTGTCTTGTTTGTATTTTATAGCTGAAGTTTTCTGATTTAATGTACAGTAAATGCCTGTATTGTGTTCCTCATAAGACCAGTAGCGATCTCAGCTCAGGCCTTTGAAACCCCCCTTTCACCTTTTTACGCTAGTATTGTGTTTTAAATAGCCCTGTTATTGCTCACTCAGACTCGGAGGCACCTTGCCTAACATCTTGGTCTGCATCCCCCCCCCCCCATTTAAGCCAGTCTGCATTTCCTTTTAGCTCCACGAGCAGCCCCACCCCCTCTGACTTTCTTATTTAATTCTCCTCTGCCTTCTCCTTCCAGGTAGTCTGAGAGCCACTGCCGTGGTTCTCTGATGAACCCAACCTGCCAGACTGCCACCCGCAGTCCAGGTCTGAAGCCACCAGCCCCTCTCAGAAACACAGGTACTGTCTTGCCCTCAGGGACTGATTACCTCCAGGAAGGGAGCCCTAGCTGCCAATTTTTTTCCCATTCACCCCTCCAGTCCTGATTAAATAACATAAACCCCACCCTGGCTTTCTAGCTCACTCCTATTCAGCCCCCCATCCTTATTCCACTATGCATGTCAAATCATGGATCCTGTTCTGGTCCTTCTTCTATCTCATATCGCATGCCCAATATATGCCACCTCAAGCCTTTATTACTGTGGATACTAATCTGATCTGCTCTTTAACTAGTTCCTGTCCCTATGTGGATATATGCCTTTTCAACTCCCCAATTCTTCAACACTATTTTCATATTACATTTAATGCTGGTACACAAAATGAATTACCACCTCAGCTTATGACTTCCGCCAACATCATAGAGGCATCACCTCTACAGATAGCAGTCAGAGTACTCGTCTCTGCCACCCTTAGTGGGAAGGAAAAAATGTTGGGGCACGCCCCCCCCAGGACGATGGCCCATAACGACATAAAGGGGTTACCAGTATGAAGCTTACTATTGCCACTCTAAGAAAACTTTAACTCCTTCTTCTCCTGGGCTCAGAAATTTGGAGCTCAATCAGAGGCTATCAGCCACAATCACATCACCCTCTGACCTTGCCACACTGAAAGGCATGAGTTTCCTCCACATTAATGTATGCAGTCTGTTAAAAAAGTTCTCCATGTTCCAGGCCTGGGTCCTCCATACTCGACCAGACATCCTAGTGATTTCAGAAACGTGGCTTAGACTGGCCACCTCCGACAGGGAAGTCAATATCCCTAACTATTTACTATTTAGAGTAGACAGACACTCCGGGGTAGAGGGGTTGCCATCTATGTCAAGGATAGGTATACAGCATCCTGTCTGAGTGCTTTATCTGTTGCAAATGCTTATGAATGTCTGCCTCTTCAAGTCACCATCTCGCACACTTCAACATTATGTATCATAGGGTGCTATAGACCTCCTTCAGCCGATCTACAATTGTTACCTCATCTGAGTAATATCATTGAACAACAATCCTCAGAAATAATTATTCTTGGGGATCTTAATTTAGACTGGCTATCTAAAACTGCCACTCCTCTCATATCTTTCTGTGACACCCCTGGATTATCGCAACTCATTGTCGAACCAACACGAGTAAATAAAAAGAACGTGGATAACAGCTCCCTGCTAGATGTTATCCTAGTGAATAAACCACATCTCTTCTCCTTTGCCGGCACCTTCTTCAGTGATATCAGTGATCACTCATTTATTGCTTGCATAAGATCAAGCAACAAACCTACTACTTCGCTGAAGTTTGCTGCCAAGAGATCTAGATGGAACTTTGATCTCACTGCCTACATAAACTAACTGAAACACTCCTTGTATTGGCAAGAGTTCTATTTGGCAAAAAACACTCAATCAGCATTTGACATATTCTCCAAATTTATCCTAGACACCCTAAATAAATATGCCCCTATAGTTAAGGTGCGAATAGCAAAAAATGCATGTAGATCGTTTACACCATTATTAAAATCTGCATTGATTAAAAGAGACCACCTATGGAAAAAAGCATGCAAAACCTAGTCTGCTGTGGACTGGTGCAAGTTCAAAAGGGCACGGAACTCATGTACTAGAATGGTTAGAGATACAAAAGCTGCATACTATCATTCTGAATTTCTCTCTGCTTCCAAAAATCCTACAAAATTTTGGAAAACCGTCAAGGACTTGTCTGGTCACACATCCGGTGGCTCACTACCTGATGAAATCTCCTTGAACAATAACACCATTAGTGACAGACTGGAAGTTCTGAATGCCTTCAATAATCACTTTGCAACTGCAGGCTTAGCCTTCGACAATTCCCCTGCAAATTTGATACACTCTCAGGTGGATAATCAAGGTGCAGATCCTAGCATCACTAATTCAGTCTTCTCCTTGCGTCCTACTACTCTGAAAGAAGTTGAAGACCTATTGCTAAAACTGGATGTAAAAAAATGTGCTGGTGCGGATACCCTCGACCCATATTTTTTGAAGGTGGCCATCCATGTGTTAGCCATGCCCATAACCCATTTATTTAACCTATCATTAACTCAAGGATCCATTCCTTCAATATGGAAAACAGCGCACATCATACCCCTGTTCAAGTCTGGAAATCCCTGTGATCTAAATAATTACAGACCAATTTCGATTCTCCCAGTCTTGTCAAAATTACTGGAAAAAGTTGTAAGTAACCAGCTGAGACAGTATCTAGAAGCTAATAATCTGCTTAATCCAGTCCAATCAGGGTTTAGAGCTAAACATAGCACCATCACAGCACTTGCCAAAGTGACTAATGACTGGCAAAGAGAGCTAGACAACAGGAATTACACCTGCTCGTATTCTTGGACCTGAGCAAGGCCTTCGACACTGTCGACCATTCTCTGCTATTCTCTTCCCTGACCTCACTAGGTGCTGACCCATTATCTTTACAGTGGTTCAACAACTACCTCTCTGATCATTTCCAGCAGGTGAAAGTGGAAGGAGATCTCTTAACTCTCAAACCTCTCCTAAGAGGTGTTCCCCAGGGTTCTATCTTAGGACCGATCTTATTTGCAATATACATCAACAATATTGAAGAAAGCATAACTAAGGCCAACATTCATCTGTTTGCAGATGACACAGTTCTTTACGTAAGCTGCCCGTCATTACAATCTGCATGTAATGACCTTCAATCTGAGTTCAACCTGCTGCAACACCAACTCCTAAACAAAGAACTATTACTTAAGGCCAAGAAAACAAAAGCAATGCTTTTTTCTCCCTCTGCCCAAATGGTAAATTCAGCCCTATCAGATCCTGTGCCACAGATTACTACAATTCTTGGTGAGAAGTTGGAATGTATCCCTAAATTCAAATACCTGGGAGTATGGCTGGACCATAGGCTCTCCTTTATAGAGCACGTTGAAGAATTACTCAAAAAATTATGACAGAGACTTGGCCTGTTCTTTAGGATAGCCCGCTTCTTAACTAGAGATGCCAAACTACAGCTGATACAATCAACCTTTCTGTCCTTGATAGATTATGCTGACATCCTATACAGTCACTGTCCCATTTCCTACCTCACCAAACTTGACATATTATATCATAGAGCTTTGAGGTTCATCACAAGCCTGCCTTATTCCACTTGCCACTGCTGTCTATATCAATCAGTGGGGTGGAGTTTTTTTCAATTCAGGAGTGATAAAAATGCAGCCTTATGGACACTGAGAGCCATCTCCAAAAAACTGCCCCAACACATTACAGACTGTCTTCCTATAAAACCAATAGGCAATTACACCCTGAGAAGTTACAAATCTCTCCTACTGATGGTTCCCAAAGTTAACTCTCGCTTTGGCAGGGCTGCTATAAGCTTCACACTGTCCTCCTTGTGGAATAAATTGCAAAAAAAACTGAAACTGAGGTCACCCATCGGCATCTCATCTTTCAAGCTCTTATATTCACGTCTCAGAAATTATCAGTGCAATTGTTTCCTATGACCATGAGTTGTCATCATGCTAGCCTGTACCATTTAACCATGAACGAATTACTTCTAGTGCTTGTCTCCTCCTTGGCCCTGGTCTGTCATCATGCTTTCATGTAACACCTTGATGCCTCTGTCCTTCCTTTGATACTGGTCTATCTTCCCGCTTTCTCCAGCCTTCTTTTCACAACTCTATACTGCACTAATCCACAATCTACACGCAATCATACTATAAAATTCCTGACTTCCCTTTCCCTCTCCCCGTAGGCCTCCACCGCCGCATCAGTTCTACTGACCTATCCTTGGGACTTCATTTCTCACAATGTTTATCCTTCGCTTACATATTACATACCCCTCCTGGTACCCCATCTGCCATTAGTTGGTGGTTCTCCAAGCCATTTTCATGGCTAGTACTAGTGACTGCCCCTGGTAAATGAACTAACTGGTACTTCTATACAGAGAACATGGTTTATATACAGTTGCATGGTTCAATGGTGGACCTGCCCCCTTGTATTTGAATCCTCCTCTATTATGGCTTGCCTTGTTTTCCTTTTATCATTTGACTCCCCTATTACTGCACCATTGTGTTTGTGTTTATATACTTATTTACATGTATTTATATGTTTTTATGATGGATGTTACCCGACCCTGTTCTAACCAGGTCCATCTTGTAAAAGAGCTCTGCTCAATGATGTTCGCCTGGATAAATAAAGATTTTGATTGATTGATTGATATTGTATCTCTGCACTCGGGAATTAGTCTGTAATCCATGTACTGTAACTTATGTTCTGACAAGGTTCAGGGAGCTATATTGGCATCACTGTGTGGTGTATATATTGTGATGTATATAATAATACCTCAATAAAATATAAATGTTAAAAAAATTAAAAAAAATCACACCAAGTAGTGTAACCCAACCCAAGAACCTATCATTTGGAGGAGATTCACAGAAGTGATCTACCAGTAATCCAAGGTCCAAATTACAGCCAGAAGTCCAGGTGCAGGGCAGAGGGGGAGTCAACAGATGGAAAACTGGTGCACGCTCAATCCTTATGCAGCAATCGGGTCCAGAGAGTCAGTGGCTGGAATGTGGCTCAGGACAGCCGAAGGAGGGCTTTGAAAATAGTGCCAAATAGTGTAACCCTGTGCTTGAACCTCCTAATTGGAGGAGACTCACAGCAGTGGTCTAGCAGCAGTCCATGGTTCAAATTACAGGCTGGAAGGAGTGCCAATGCAGGGGGGAAGTGGAGCCAATATGTGGAAAACTGGCTCATGCTCAACCCCTGTGCAGAAATTGGATCCAGAGAGTCAGCAGCTGAAAGACAGCTAAGGACGGCAAATTTAGATTTTGAAAATCATGCCAAGTAATGAAGCCCTGTGCACAATTCTCCTGATTGGAGAGTTGCACCAGTGGTGTAGAAGCAGTCTAAGGAACAAATTATTGGCAAGAGTCTGGATGCAGGGGAGGGAGAGCCAATAAGTGGAAAACTGGCCTGTGCAAGTCTAAGTTGTTCCTGATAAATTTTAATGAGAGTATTAAAGCTCAGAAACTTTCTTCTGCACAAGCATGGAGAGCATATATTCTGGACTAGTAGTGCTGGATGTCATATGAAAGACTCAGAGGAAATTGTGGACTCTTTTTATGTTGCTTGCATGCATGCGCAAGAAACATGATGTGGCAGCTTGCTGCAGAAGCAGGTTGTGGAGGTGCGGCACTGTTGTGGCCAATGCCCCCACTGCCTTTTGAGGCTTGGCCCACTTTTCCCAATGGGGTGGCGCGCTGCTGCTGTCACTAGTTCAGCCAGCATGCCACCACCTTGAAACGTTTTAGCCGCTACAATCAGGGGCCACCTCATCATTGCAGCATCAGCCATTGCGCTGTAATGAGGGAGTGACCCATCATTGCAGGGTGGTACCTTGCATGCCCCTGACCCAGTTTGCCAATGGAGAGCCCAGTCCCCATCGGCATAATGTCCCAACACCCAAGTTTCTGCTGTATGCTGAGGGGGTACCAAATCCCCCTCAGCATCATGGCCCCCCTGCTTTCTTTGCTGACGGGGCACCCAACCCCCATTGGCTTCAGTCCCTCCTTCCAAGTTGAATTTGCAGACGGGGGAGCCCACTCCCCATAGGAATAATTTCTCCCCCCAATTTGTTGTCTGCTGAGGGGGTGCCCAATCCCCCCAACTGCTATGTGCTGATGGGAGTGGCCAATCCCCCGTTGGCTACGGCCCCACCAAAACACTTAGGTGGCATGCTGGGAACCCCAGTGTGCCAAAGTGCCTAAAAAAAAAAAACAGTCCCACTGTTTTCTTTTCTTTTTTTCAACACCTGTAAAATAAGAAAACGGCCCCTCCTCCAACCCGTGCCCACTAGCTGCGCACCCCACTTCCCCACCCCCCCCCATCCCATACTTACCTCCAGAGCCCAGCGCAATGATCTGTGGTGGACCGGGAATGTGTCTGCACTCTTCAAAGCTGACAGCAAACTGAAGAAATGCCAGTAAGCTGTATAATGGCATAAATAGGGTTTTTCAACTTTGGTGCATATCTCAGGCATTTTTGGGAATTTTGGCACCAAATTTTCAACATGGGGTTGTTGGGATGCCTCCTCATGAATTCAGTCACTGTCATTGTGTTCTTCCATCCCGAAAGGTGATTTTGTGGTCACTGCATGGAATCATCTTTCAGGAGGAATTAATGAAATGACAGTGCGACTGTTCATGAGGTGGGATCTCAAAAAACCTATGTTGCAAATTTGGTGGAAAAAATCCAAAAAATGACTGTTTTACGAGCGTGCATTGTGCAGTTGCTACGCACGCTCGTAAGTTTGCAAATTTGCTATATTTTCACTCCAGATTTTCAACATTGGCATTTTTCTGCACCTCCTTATGAACAGTACAGCTATCATTTTTCACATCCTGGCCGAAATGTATTTTTGCACTTCCGGCACAGAATAGCATGGTCATTGTGGGACATTAGTGTTTGGGACACATTAAAAACATCACAGTGACATTGTTCATGAACAGAGGTCCTAAAATGCTTATGTTGAAAATTTTGTGATGAAAGTCCATAAAATGACTGTGTTATGAGCGTGTGATGCGCAGTTTCCACGCACCTTTGTAACTTTGCAAATCTGTAGTATTTTCATGACAGATTTTCAACACTGGCATTTTTTCGCATCTCCTTATGAACAGTACAGCTGTCATTTTTCACTTCCTGTCTGAAATGTGTTTTCACACTTCTGGCGCAGAATAGTGCGGTCGCTTTGGGAAATCAGTGTTTGTGACAGATTAAGTTCGAGCGAGTGAAAGAGTGGGAGTGAGAGAGCTCAACTGAGCTCTGTCAGAACTGCTATGGATTTTTTTTTGGGCAGAAACAGGCACCAATGCAGGTAGGAACCCAGTACAAAAGGGCAGCCTGCAGCGCCGGGAGAAACAGAAACAGCGAGTGAGGGAGGGGGAGTGAGCGAGCTCAACGGAGCTCTGTTGGGACTGCTGTGGATTTTTTTGTGGGCAGAAAAAGGTGTCAATGCAGGCAGATGCCCAGTACAAAAGGGCAGCCTGCAGCAGTGGGAGAAACAGAATGAGCGAGTGAAAGAGGGGGAGTAAGCAACCTCAACGGAACTCTGTCAGGACAGCTGTGAACTTCTTTTTGTGTAGAAAAAGGCACCAATGCAGGCAGGAGCCCAGTACAAAAGGTCAGCCTGCAGCACTGGGAGAAACAGAACAAGCGAGTGAGAGAGGGCAAGTGAGCAAGCTTAATGGAGCTATGTTGGGACTGCTGCAGATTTCTTTGTGGGCAGAAAAAGGTGCCAATGCAGGCAGGAGCCCATTACAAAAGGGCAGCCTGCAGCGCCAGGAGAAACAGAATGAGTGAGTGAGAGAAGGGGAGGGAGCAAGCTCAACAGAGCTCTGTTGGGACTGCTGAGGATTTCTTTGTGGGCAGAAAAAGGCGCTAGTGCAAGCAGGAGCCAAGAAATACAAAGGGCAGCCTGCAGCTGTGGGAGAAATAGCATGGGGTGAGGGGTAAATGAGGCTCAATGAGAGAGCTCTGCAGGGACTTTAGAGTTGCTCACCCTCCCACCCATTGTCCTCTGTGGTCCTATATTACAGCAGGGTCTCTCGAGTGGAGACAAAGCAATGATTAGATACTTTTAGGATTGCTGTAATAATACAGATTTAGTTGTTCTGTTTATTTCTCTAACTGAGATAAGTACTGAGCTATACTGTTGTGATTGCTGTAATAATACATATTTATTTGTTCTGTTTATTTCTCTAACTGAGCTGAGTAATACTTGGAGTGCAACAGGATTTCTAACTGGGCTAAGTGAAACTATATGAGAGCTGAGAACAAAAAGTATGGTAGCTGAGGGGTGAAAAATGGACAAGGAGGCTTTAGGATTGCTACAGTAATACAGTATCTAATGGATGAGATTTGAGACTGAATTAACCTGGTCGGCAAGGGGACAGTAGGAGGACTAGTGTGGGGGACATCAGGAATTTGAGCCAATAGGGGCCTAATAGTTGTAGTAGGGTTCAGAACCTGGGAGTAACAGCCCATAACGTAAGATGGGGGCCAAAATGGGGTAGGTGCCACATGTGAATAGGGCGGGCATCTTTGGAAGGGTGGTAGGCTGTACAGGGTGTGGGTCTGCCATGATCCTGGACTGGGCTTGGAGGATGGGGGGGATGCATGGTCTGTAGATGACTGGCTAGTTTGAAGGAGAAACTGTGGAGATTAGGGAGGAGTCTAAGTGGCAGGGCAGATGAGTATGGTAGGCATCCTGGGGGGGGATAGGGGATGGCAAAGGGGGATGGAGGAAGAACAACTAGTGAGTGAAACTGACCCCAGTATCAGAGGTACTAACAGAAAAGACAGGAGAAGGGAGGGGGTGCCCGAGTTGAGGGGGTGGCATCCTGATGGGGGAGGAAGAGACCACGAGGAGTACCAGGGGAGAGAGCAGATGGCAGCGGGTAGGGAAGGACCAGGTGTGGCATGGAGGGGAACAAGTAGGAGGGAGTAAACAATAGGGGGAAGAGATGTAGGAGGGGTAGTGACTAGGAATAGATTCGAACCTCTGCTCTGGGAGAGAGAGGGGGAGCAGGAACATACTGAAAGGGGGAGGACAAGAGGGGCATGAGACGGATGGCAACAGGTAGGGGAAGAGACAGCGAGGATGAAAGAGTAGAAGTGGGCTAATATAAAAGGAGGAGGTGGTGACTGGAGGAGAGAAAGCTACGGGAAGGGGAAGGATGGGAGGGGCATCACTATTGAGGTAGAAGGGAATGGGGGCTCTAAATCGACAACAGCGGGGATAGGAGAAGGGTTGGACATCAGCAGGAGGAGAGGTCAACATGGGAAGCCCAGTAGAAAGTAGTCAGGCTGGGAAGGGGTGCAAGGGGAATGGGAGGAATAAGGCAGAGAAAAGGGGTGAGGCAGAAGTAGGGGGTACAAATACAGAAGTCACAGAGGGTGCAGCTGGCGGAAGTAAAGGGCAGGGAAGAACGAATACTGGGGTATTGGAAAGGGCATTAAAAGGGACAGGGGGTAAGGGATGGGGGGGTACTCATCCTGGGGGATTCTATACTGAAATGGGTGAGATGGGGCTGAAAGAGGGAAAGGCACAGCTGTATTTGGGTTGAAGCAGTCCCAAGGTTGACTGCAGAAGGGGCAGGGTAGGCACTGCTCAAATGTGCAGCAAGGGGGAGGAAGAAACCTCATTTACTGTTGCATGTGGGTACAAACAATTTGGCGGGGGACACTGTGGAAGTAGTGAAGGGGAGGTTCGAGTAGTTGAGCAGGCAGTGTGAGGGGGTGGAGAAGTCGGTGGCATTCTTGGAGGTACTGCCGGTACCATGTGCAAGCATGGGGAGGAAGGGTAGGCTTGAGGAGTTCAACGAGTGGCTGAGGGATTGGAGCCACACCAAACATTATGGGTTGGTGCCTAACTGGGGTAGAGTCTGGAGTGAATAGTGACTTGTACGTGAGGGACAGGGCACACTGGAGAAGGAAGGGGAGGGGAGTATTAAAAGCAGCATTACTGCCGACCCACTGGCGATGAGGGTTGAGGCGCTGGATGCGACACCTTGCACCACTCTGGTGACCCGGGTTCAGATGTGAGCCCAGGCCACCAGGGGTCAGCAGGGGAGGGATAGGATTGAGCATCCTGAGAACTCCTCTCCAATCCCGGGGCAAGATCCAGGGACCCACCGCTCTGTAGAGGCCGCTGGTGACAACCGGGAGTGCTACTAGAGTGGTGTAGTAAAGGGGGTGGAGTGTGGCGGACGTTGGCAGGCTGTGCCTAAGCGTTATTGCATGCCCGCACTCCGCAAAGGGGAGAAAAGTGGAAAATGGGCTACAGTCAGGCAGCATGACTTTCCGACCCCCGCTGACAGTTCATAAGCATGGTACTTTCACTTCCAAATACCTAAACAGCACATATAAGCAAGCAACATTAGGCATTGACAAATGCTTGTCTATAAGATGGGACATTCATTTACAGTAAATGTCCTAAAGTTAGTGTAAGCTACATCAAACATGATGCTGGATGAAAAGTAGTTATATTGGTTTTTAACTTGGCATGTGTATAAGGTTATTTAAGCTGCTGTACTGAGTTCCAAATTTACATTGGCAGTCAGTTATGTAGTTGACCTAGTTACAGGAATGCTTTAGCTCAATAATTAATACAAGGGTAGAACAACTAAAGTACATTAACACAGCCTCACCCTAAACAGTATCTTGTTCCTGCATGCACAGGAGCTCTTCAAGTCACAGGGGTTACAGCTTTTTGGCATACAATAATATGATGAACAAGGATAAAATGCATGAATTTGCAATGATACATGAAACAAAAGTATTTCTAGTAGAACCTGTGGACCCAAAGTGATGTACTCAGTAGGGTGAGGCAAACATTACAGGGATCACATTTGCAAGTATATACTAAGGTAAAGAAGAATACTCTGCAAAATGTGTGAGATTTGTGAATTATGGGGAAAAGTATTTGATTTTTTACATCTCCCAGCAGTTTTTAATTTGTGGAAGTGTTTCATTGTTCCCTTACTAAGTGTCATCATCATTAAATACCTGTATTGAATAGGAAGTTGTCAAATAACCATTGAGTTGAGTATAATTTATAATGGTGTCCTGTATTGTAATCATGGATTTCACTGGTACATGTTATGGTTTGTATGAATTAAAAGCTGCAGTTTCCATGTTTAGACAAAAAAATGTCCAAAACAATGTGTTATTTTCCATCAAAACTGTCCAATTTGTTGGGAACAAATCTTTGAAATGCAACTACAACAGTAGCTGCACTGACTGTTCACTGTATTTATGCATTTATTGTTAGTGGATCACTGGAATCAAGTGTCTTCTACAGGAGTGACCTTGGCACAAGACATAATATGTGACAAAAATAACAATCATCAAGAGCAGACACTATGTAATAAATACCATATGGAGAATAAATCAGATAATATGTACACTGGATCCAGTAATAGTGTTCTACAGTTCACAGTATATAGCAAACAGTACAAGGCAAGGCAAGGAAAGACAAATTTTATTTAAGAAAATGCCCATCCCGGAGGCTCTGGGTGCCGAACATATTAAAATGTCATACTATAAATCATAATAAATACATAAACAACAGGCTATTGAACATAAATATACAATATTCCAGCAATTAAAACGAGATTTTGTATAAATACTACCTTCCACAGCAGCAACCAAACTCAAAATAGCCAAAGGCTAACTTAAGCATAAAATTCTGAAAACAGGTAGCGGCTATAAAACACAGTCTGGGAAGGCCTGATGATCAGGAAGGCCTTGATGTGGGCTTTAAATACCTCCACAGAA
This sequence comes from Neoceratodus forsteri, assembly GCA_016271365.2. Classification (NCBI taxonomy): domain Eukaryota; kingdom Metazoa; phylum Chordata; order Ceratodontiformes; family Ceratodontidae; genus Neoceratodus; species Neoceratodus forsteri. The sequence continues at coordinate 189,620,354 of CM057456.1, forward strand.
GGGGCATCCCTAACAGCTGAAGAAAGCGAATTCCATAGGATGGGAGCAGCGACACTAAATGCTCTGTCGCCAGCTGTTTTTAACCTTGTCCTGGGAATCACGAGGAGGCCCCTACAGGAGGAGCGGGAGGGAGCGGACCGAGACAGCATGTGTAAGAAGGCCCTTCAGGTAACCAGGACCCAGGCCATGAAGGGCCTTAAAGGTGAGCAAACCCATGTTGAAGAGGTCCCTCCACCTAACCGGCAGCTAGTGCAGTTGATGCAGAACCAGATTGCTGTGACAATACTTAGGCTGTCCTGTCAACAGCCTCACTGAAGCATTCTGTACCAGCTTCAGTCAGCATAGGGTATCCCCAGAGACCCCGAGATAGAGCGTATTACAGTAGTTAAGCCTGGATGTCACGAAGGCATGCACCAAGGTGGGGAGGTCCAGCAGCGGAACCAGGGGCTTTATCCTGGTGATATTCCTCAGATGATAAAAAACTGGTATGGACAATGGACGCCACCTGAAACTCAAGTGTCAATCCGCTGTCAAGAATAACGCCCAGATCACGGTCCCTAGAGGAGGCCTTCAATGGTATAGAGCCAAGAAAAAGCCCTGTCTCTGCATCAGAGGCCAACCTATCATGCCCTCTGTTTGACTCCTCCACCAGTACCTCCGTCTTATCAGAGTTCAGTCACAACCAGCTGGAGTCCATCCAGTCATCGATCTCAGCAAGGCAGCTGTTAAGCACTTCCACTGTGCAAGATATTTCAGGGGCAAAAAAGAGATACAGCTGGGTATCATCAGCACAGCAATGAAGACTCAAATTGTACTTCCTCTTGAGCTCTCCCAAGGGTAGCATATACATGGCAAACAACATCAGCGACAAAACCAAACCCTGGGGAACTCCGCATGACAGGTGGCCAGGGGAGGAGGAGGAGGAATTCCCCATCACTACCCTCTGCCTCCTGTTAGATAGAAAAGACTCAAACCAGCAGATGACAGTGCTGGTGAGTCTGCAGAATTCCCTTAGGTGGTCAAATAACACTCGATGGTCCACCGTGTCAAGTGCTGAAGAGAGATCGAGGAGAACAAGAATTGTCCCTGCCCCTCTATCTCTAGCCCTAAGGAAGTCATTATGCACCCGAAATAGCACAGTTTCTGTGCTATGCCTCACACGAAACCCAGATTGGAGTGGCTTGTATAGATCATGGGCCATGAGATGCTCCTCAAGCTGAAGTGCCACCACCTTCTCCACAATCTTACCCAGAAATAGCAGATTGGAGATGGGATGGTAATTTGCCTTGACGTCAGTGTCCAACGATGTTTTTTTCAGAAGGGGTCTCACCAATGCCTCCTTTAAGACATTGGAAAAGACCCCCTCCAACAAGGAACACCGGACAATCAAGGCAAACACCGGGCCAGTGGAGTCAACACATCTCATTAGGGTCCAACTCACAAAAGGTGTGCCGAAACTTGGAAGCAATCTCAGTGACCTCAGCCACCTCCACCAGTCTAAACTCACCCCAGCCAGGTGGAGTGCTGTCTGGTCGCTCATGGTGACCACTGTCAGCCAAACTCTGACCCACTGGCAGAATCCCCTGCCTGATGGCAGACACCCTGTCCAAGAAGAACTGAACAAACACCTCACACAATGCGTTCAAAAAGGCTACTTTCAGCTGTAGACAGGAAGGATGGAGAAGCCTTTCCACAGTCCAAAAGAGCACAGTTGGTCAGTTACACCCAGCAGTAATCTCCCTGGACAGGAATTCTGCCTTCTTATGGTTGATTGCCCCCTGGTATGCATCATAGTGCATGCATAGGGTCAGTTTGTCTACTTCCAGGCCAGACTTCCACCAGCAGCACTCTAATCTCTGACCCAAAGTCTTCATTGCCTTGAGCTCCCCATCATACCAGGGGGAACTCAATTGAGAAGACCTGGGTCATACATGGACTGGAGCAAGGGAGCCGAGCGCACCAGACAGCACCTTATTATAGGCATCAACTGCCATGCACACACCCCCAATGCATGCACTGTCCACACTAGATAAGTCAGCCACCACCGAAAAACCCTCAGGGGTCAACCCCCTCAAAGGGCGATAGCTGACCATCTTTGCAGAGGGAGGGCTGTCAAGGGGGACCTTGAACAAGAACTTCACCATGCAATGACAGGACCAAATGACCCAATCAGTTCTGAGACTACTGATCTCAAGCCCCAGTGAGAACACCAGGTCCAACATGTGGCCACCATGATGGGTCGCGGCAGAAACTCCTTATGCAAGGATCAGAGATGACATCATCTGGAGGAAGTTGCAACCAAGCTGAGATGATTCGTCATTGGCCCAGACATTGAAGTCCCCCAGCACTAAACATCTGGGGGCCTCTGATGTTTCCCTGACGACAAAATCGGCCACCTCCTGCAGGAAATCTCCCACTGCCTCAGAAGGGCAGTAAATCAGGAGAATCAGGCAACCTGCACCCAGACTCCCATGGATGGCCACACATTCAAATGAATGTGGTGCTCTCACTGGGTGCAGGGTGAAGCCTAGCTCAGATCTAAAACAGATGGCTACCCCCGAGCCCCTGCATTCCTTTCTGGAGCAGTGCACTACAGTGTACCGAGGCTGGACGACAGCCTCTAAAACCAGGCCAGCATCATCACTGATCCAGGTCTCTGTGATGCAAGCCAGATTGGCTGAAGAAACCAAGTCCACTATAATTGCAGTCTTGTTTCTGACCAATCTGGCATTGCAAAGCACCACCCTCAGGGGATTGGTGGACAGTGCAGACCCTCTGGTTACCTGCCTACTCAGTCTGGTGGGAACCCTGGTGATGGGAACTAAACTCATCTGGTTTCTCCCTATGACCCGTCTAATCCCAGGGTGCCCTCTGCACCCCACTACCTTGATCCTGCCACCAGCCACAGTGCATGGGGCACCCCAACTCAATCGAATCTTGCAGTTCCTCCCTATTCCAGCCTCCCCACAGTGTCTTGCTGTAGTAACAGACATTGGCAGGCTGAAAAAAGACTGTAGATTGAGCAGCTGGGATGCCCCATACACTATCCTAGCCCACCCCAGGCCCTCATACCTTCCCAGACACATCCCTCCTGACTACGTAATCCATAACCCAAAATACACAACTCACAAACACACTCTACAAAAAACTCAGTACCACACACTCCACACACACACACACACACACACACATACAAAATAAGTAAAACCCAAAACTACCCCTTCCCCAAAATAATCCCACCAAATGCACTAGATTTTTTAAGTGCCAAAACACACTCCACTCACACCTTAGAATAACTAAAACAAAAAGTAAATGGAAAGGGAGAATCTCAACAAAGTGCAATGTGCTGTGAAAAAGTGCTCTCTCCAAAAGGAGAAACTGTCAAAACATGTAAAATGCAAAACAGTACATGAACCACATAAGCTGAGTTAAACTAGCAGGTAATCCAAGTCCAGGTAAGCGAGCCAGAGAGAACCAGCCCAGAGTCTCAGAATGGAAAAGAGAAGGCACTCAGACTGCTAGCTTCTAGCAGAGATCTTAATAATCATCAAGTCAAAATCGTAGTTTATTCAGAAAGTGCAGGTTCAGCCAAAAGGTATCTCACTCCTCTCTCTCGAGTGGAAACCAGGTTGAAATTTGGTAATTACTCTTACTGGTCACAGTCACCAAGCCAACGTTCTCACCAGCCTTGCAGATGGAGATAAACTGCTGGGTCAGAATGGACAGCAAGCCAGCGCACCAGTCCAGGCTAGAGGGCTGAGAAGAAAATCCAGTTCAATACAGACAGTCTCAATAATCCCAGGAAGAAACCTCAACAAGTCCCAAAAAAGTCCAGGTCACAGGAGGGCCATTTCTTACAACCTCTGCACTCATGTAATTGACTCCAGGACTAGATGAGACAGCAGCCGACAAACGGGGCTGACCCACAAGGCAGCGAATCTCTCATCTTCGCACCGTGTCGGTTACCCTGGTTGCCTGCCACTGCCCCTTTAGCCAACTCAGCCACTCTAGATCACTCCTCCTCAAATGTAAAATAGGGCAGTCAAAGTGATCATTCTCCTGGAAATGCCATGGGATCCTTCAAAGACAACCAGTCAAACTCCACCTCTGATGCACCCTCCGAAATCCACACAATCCTTTCAGCACCACCAAATCACCGACCGGTAAGTTTGAACTCACACTTCACAAATATGAAGCGGTTCACAGCACAGGGCACTCACAATCCTGACTTAAAATAAAAACTATGCTCCTAACCTATCTCACTATTTTGCCCTGCCTAACACGTCATCCCTACACTTTAACTAGCTAAAATAACAAAAACAAAGACTAAGAAGCTTAAAAGGATTTAATTCTCCTGAAAACAGTTTTGACAAAACTAGTATTTTGAATGCATAAACAGGAGCTCTATCAGAGCTGCTGCCAACTGCAGCCCAGCACGGGCACCATCATACAGTTTATAGTATACATTATGTAGTATATTATGTGCACTGTACTGATGAATGTTCTGTTGCTAGTGAATTCTGTGCCAGCCATGTTTCTTGAATTCACAGAATTTTGTTAAAACTGGCAAAAAAAATCACTATTTTCTTGTGGGCCACAGACCCAGAAAACTGGTGCGGCTTGTTAAGGTACCTTCCTACCAGACACACTGCAGTCCTTGATGTGGTGCTCACCACCTCAGAGATGGTGGGTGCTGTGGGAGTAAGGGACCACTAGGAAACAGAGACCACAACTCCGTGGGGTTTGAATTGACCCTTGGGGCTGGTAACCCACAATCAAGAACAGAAGTTCTTGACTTTAGAAGGGTGGACTTCAATAGGTTGAGGGAACTGGTCAGGGATAAGCTAGTAGGGGTGGAAGACACAAGGGGGTGGAAGAGAGATGGTGGGGGCTATAAATGGAACCATCCAAGAAGCATCAAAAACAAGCATAAGAAAAGTATCTAAAAAAATAAACAGGTTTAAGAGACCACTATGGTTCTCATCTAGGGTCAGGGAAGTGGTTAGGGCCAAAACAAGGGCCTTCTATAAATACAAGGGAAAGCAGAGGGAGGCAGAATGGAAGGATTATCTACAGAAAAATAGGGAGGCAAAGAAGGCCATAAAGGAGGTGAAAGTACACATACAGCTGTGTATCACAGAGGGGGTCAAGAATGAAGAAAAACTGTTTTTTAGATATATCAGTGAAAAAAGGAAAGAAGGGGGGCATTGCACCACCGGTTGGGGGGTGGGGTGATAGAGGAGGATGAGCAAAAGGCCACTATCCTGAATGACTACTTTTGCTCAGTATTTACTAAGGAGGAATGCATTTCCATGCCAAAAAGAGGAATCAAAGTGGCCACTAAGGGAGTCCCAGAAATGAGACAGACAATACTTGCTAGCGAGAGATGCCTGGATGGGCTGGCAGTCCTTAAGATGCATAAGGCCCCAGGACCAGATGATTTGCAGCTGAGGACACTTAGGCAATTAGCAGCTGAAATGGCTGAACAACTGACTGGGCTGTTGAACAGCTCACTTAGGTCCAAGGAAGTTCCAAGAGATTACATAATGGCAGACATCATACCTCTTCATTGGGGGGGTAGAGAGCAACCAGGGAACTATAGGCCTGTCAGTCTGACCTTCATTGTGGGGAAGCTGATGGCTCCACTAAACAAAAACGACCATGTGGACTACCTAGAGAGCAATGGGCTCCAGGATAGTAAACAACATAGTTTAGTGGTGGGAAGGTCTTCTCAGACAAACCTTTGTTTTTTGCTGTTTTTTTATGAACTATAGTTTGTCAAAAAAATATGCAAGAATTACAATAAACAATCATCAATATAAACAAATACAATAACAAATATGAGACAATAAAAACAAAATATACCACCCCTACCCCCCATTCCCCCAGACCCAGAGCACCCAAACACACAAGCGCTCTAAGGGAAAGAGGTCCCGCAATCCTGGAACATAACAGTAACTAAGATTAATAGACTAAATCATTTGTCAGACAAACTTGATTTTTTTCTTTGGCTGGGTGACCAAGGAAGTAGACAAGGGCCATGCTGTAGATCTACTGCATTTTGTCTTCAGCAAAGCTTTTTATTGGTACAACACAAAAGGTTGTTCAAAAAAATGGGAGATCTGGGCGCAGCTAAAACCGTAGTGAACTGGGTGGGTAGTTGGCTAGAAGGGAGGCAGCAGAAAGTGGTGATCAACAGGGTTAAATCAGAGGAAAGGGAGGTTACAAGCTGGGTTCCACAGGGATCTGTCCTGGGACCGGTACTCTTCAACATTTTCTTTAGTGACACTGGTGAGGGATTCCAGGGTAGACTGTGTCTCTTCATAGATAACACAAAACTATGTGGGAGTGAATAAGGGATATGCAGAGGTACTTACAAAAACTAGAGGGGTGGCCAAAGGTCTGGCAGTTAAAATTCAATGCCAAAAAGTGTAGGGTAATGCACCTTGGGAAAAATGAACCCCAATATGGAGTACTGGATTGGTGAGGTGAGACTTAGCACTACAGGAGAGGAACAAGATTTAGGCATTGTCATCGGTAACTCCCTTAAACAAATGAGCCAGTGCAGCAAGGCCTATGGTTAGGCTAACAGGTTGCTGGGATGTATTGGGAGGGGTATTCATACTGTAGCAGAAGAAAAGCATTAATACTCCCCTCTACAGAGCCCCATTGAGACCTCACCTGGAGTACTGCATTTAGTTCTCGAGTCCTCACCTCAGAAAGAACAGGGATAGGTTGGAAACAGTGCAGCACAGAATAACAAATATAATTCAGGACCAGCAGGGCAGATCCTATGAGAAGCATCTCAAGGCACTAAATATGTGCTCACTGGAAACCAGAAGGGAGAAGGGAGATATGATACAGTCCTTCAAGTTCCTTAAAGGAACAAACAAGGTAAACAATGGAAATTATTTACCCTGAAGATCAACTCAAAGTCACATGGTCATGAGTGGAAATTAACAGGAGGGAGGTTCAGGAGGGACACTAGGAAGTACTTCTTTACAGAAAGGGTGGTGGATCCTTGGCACAGCTTGTCAGCCAAGATGGTGGGAGCAAACACAGTCATTGGATTCAAGCAGGCATGGGACAAAATGAAGGGAATAGTGGTCACCCAGGGTGACAAAACAAGGGAGGAGAATAGGGATAGGACAGGGTGGCTAGGACCCTGAAGGAACAATAGGTTCCAGGGAAGGTTTCAGTAATTATAGAGAGTATGGGCAGACTTGATGGACCTCTGGGGCTTGATTTTTAAAGGGTCAGGAATGACGCAAGGTGCTTGCATCAAAGAGATGTGACACAGGGGGCTCACTGCGCTACACCTTGCATCATTCCTGATTTTCGAAGGGTGCTTGAGGCATACAGGGGTTTGCCTGCACTAAAGAGGCCTGCACTAGCAACCTGGCAGTGCCATGGGATAAAGGAGTTGTGCACCATGACCCAGCTGTACCATCCCCTTAAACAGGATTTTGAAAGCAGGCATGGCCGGATATGGTCTAACAGCTGGTGCTCAAACTGCAGTGCACACAAAACGCTCCTCCAAGGGGCCGAAATGGCCACTGCTGACTCAGGACCATTATTCTCCTAGCCAATTCAGATGGTGTCAATGACTGTGGTGGCCCTATGGTCCCCAATAACAGTATATCCAGGCAAAACATCCAAACTGCAGTTGATGGGATGTGCTGTACCTGTCCAGCTGCCAAATGTACCATGACAGGATGGCCCATGGATCGTGACAGACAAGAACCATGGATGCCTGGATTGCCTGAGGGGGGGGATGCTGAGGGTATGGGGAGGGAGGAGTGACAGATGCAAAGATGGGCACTCGTCTCTGTGGTGATAGGGTTCGGTGGCCAGTGAGCACTGTTCATTCTGTAGTGCACCATGGCAGCCTAGCTGTGGTCAGTATCCCACACAGGCTAACAACCCTATTGTGCATTGGGGCCACAAGGAATGGTCAGTGGGGAGGAGAGCACAGCAACCTCCCTGTGGCCCTGGTGTGTACTATTGGTGTGGGAAAATGCAGGGATGCTGTTGATACACCTCTGTGGCATGGGTCCAGCGGAGGTGACCTGTAGTGCCACCCTTTTGACCCTTCCAGCTGTTCTTGGTGCCTCATGTGGCTTGGAGTGTCAGTGGGCACCTAATGGTTGCTTGTGCCACCACTTCCATCCAAACCCTCCCATGTGACATTTGTTTGACTCACAGGGGCAGTTGGAGCAAATGCTCAGAGTTTGATGCCAAGACCTTTGCTGTTAGAAAATCTGTTGCAGGATCCCTGGCACATCGGGTTCCAGCGCATGCTGCTGTTTGCTGTAGCTGGCGTCGGTCTAGGGGGCTGTTTGAAAATTAAGCCCTTGATCTTTTTCTGCCATCATGGTCTACATTTCTATGTTTCTCCCACCAACAGCTTTACATCCCGAAAAGATGCTTTGCTGTGGGATTTTTTCCTTTTTCGTAGAAAAAAATCTGACAAAAAATCAATGAAAAACAAAATAATGACCTTGCATATTTTTTCTTATGTTGTATTTTTCATCATATCTCATATTTCTTTCACATTGTAAAACATTTTCAAAATTGTACAGTTTTTTGTTCAGTATTTCACAAACTTCCGCACATAGCAAATACAACAATTTCACACAGTCCTACTGTGCACTTCATTCATTCTCATCTAATCTTATAAAATGCAGAAAGGATTTCAAGCAGTCTCATTGATTGTTAGTCATGTGCTGCAACTATCTAACACACAACTAAGAACAAATCCCACCTACCAAGATGCACTACCTACTTAAAATCCTTGAGCCATAGAATTTTAAAAAGTCAAGTTGCTGCTATTTTTTCCCCATTAGATACTTAATCAATAATGCATGACAGGGTGTGTGTTGTGCTGGGATAATGTCACGCCTGGGATGATTAGGCATGAGGCTGCAGGCCAGGTTCTATTTATTCCAGTAGCAGAAACCTCTCCTGCACTCCATGGCAAGCATTTAAAGCATTGATATGGAGTCCAGTTATTTATTATACTTCCTATAAGAAAAAAATGGAACTACAGTACTTGAAAAGGAATTAACTCAACTTCAGTCACTTCACATGACTTATCAAGACCCTATAATTTATAATCAGTTCTTGTTGGTGAAAGACCAGATAAATAAACTTTCCTTAAAGGAGGCAGAGAAAGCCATTCTGCTCACTAGAGCAAAATATTATTCTCCAATTATAGAGATTTTAACTATCTCTGACCCTGGTTCTAAACCTTTATCAGCAATTTCCCATTTAATATTAGAGTACAGTTCTGCAAACCATAACTCACTCAGGGTTCCTTGGGAGCAGCATTTGGACCTGTAGCACACTGATGAGAATTGGAAAGGTATTTTACTTCATCCTGGTTCCATGACAGTACAGAGATTGCATTACAGCAAGTGTAATTTCAGCAAATTTAACATAGTAAGGCCAATTTTACCAATCGGGAACATCAGCGACTACACTTTCAGCACATATAACTAAACCTGCAATTGAACTCCCAGACAACCTGTAACAACCTTTCTGTCAAGTCTGTTGACCGCCTCCAACATGAGCCTCCAACACAAGCTGCTCCATCCATACCTCTGCCATCCTTTGTTCTTCTTGCAACCTGTGCAAAAATCTCCACATATTAGCATGCAAAACCCCCATCCCTCTACCAAATTATTTGTGCATTCATGCAAAGGGCCACCTAAATAGCCATTCCACACCTGCCATCGATCAGTCTGCCTGTTCAAGCAGGGGGGCTATGCCACCTGTACCCCCCCACAGGGGTCTGCACTCCCCCAAAACCCCCTATTTCTAAAATAACATCCTTCGAGTCACTCATTGACTCTGGAGTATCACTGTAATGTGTCATCACTGAATTGCTTCAGTAGTTATTAATGCGAGTGCTGATATTGGTTTCTCTTATTGTGCTTGCTGTAATGATATGCTAACCTTTATCCCCTACAAGAATGCCATGCCTCAAAACTTTAACACATTCAGTTTAATATTTTGCATAGGATTTATCTTACACCCTCTATATTGCATAGATTTAATCTGAACCTCAATGAAAGATGCCCCAGGTGCTTCAATAATCCAGGCTCCCAATACATATTTTCCTCGCATGTAAAGAACTTCGTAAATTCTAGGCCCAAATACGGGATATTCTTGAAAAGACTGCTACAATTAAATTGGCTTTAGACCTTAGTCCAGTTCTACTGGGATGTAATCTTAAAGATCTTAACTGTTCAGAAGAACAAAGAAAATTGCTTTCTTTGGGCAAATTATTATGGCAAAAAAGTGTATTCTTCTAACTTGGAAAGACAAAAACCCTCCTTCCATAAATACGTGGCTAAATTTCATGAATTATCTTTATGAACTAGAAAGGATACATTATTTCTTCAAGGATCAGGTGGCCAAATTTGAGGCAATCTGGGAACTGCTTTGGACATATGTGGGTGTGAATGTTTCTAATAATTTACTGCCATTGTACTGAGGCCCTTATAATTAATATCTTCTTTAGTTATATAATTTTTTCTACTTAGGAGTTCACCCACTTAGCTTGCCCTTTTTTGTGTTATTCTTTTACCATGCCTCTAGATAAAGTGATTATATGGAGCAACCACACAAAAAATTTCTATCAAGTTTTTGAATGATTTAATATTACATCTGTTCTTAAAATGGATTAAGGTCGAAATGTTATTAGATGTTTATTTTTTTATTTAGAAGAGCTCTGTTTTGCTTCTGAAACTAAATCATAATAATTGTAACAATGAGCTGTTTTTAATGATGTTTTCTTATGATGACATCACATACATTTACATACTATTGTTTGTAGAGATTTGATTTTAGGATCATGTGAAAATTTTGCCTGCTATTTAATGTATTATGTTCTTCCAAATACAAGTGTCTGTAGGCGTTATGTTATTTTTTTTTGTACTAGTTACTGTACTAATTTGAATTACTCATTGATCACATGTGTACCTATGTGTATTTAAGAACTGATTGTTTGTAACAACCATGCCCCCTGACAGAGTCTTGTGACAAAGCACTGGAGTTTTAGTTTACTGGCCATTGGACTGGGGCAGGTCCTTCTATCACTTATCACTGATTGTTTACATGACTTCAGGCACTTGTGTAGTATTGATTGGAAGTGTAATAAAGGATGTTTTAACTTTATAAATTTGAACATTTTTGTGTGCCTATGAAACAGAATTTAGGTATATGCTTTGAGGTCACATTTATAGACCTTACCCCATTGCTCACCTTTATTTATTTATTTATTTGCTTTTGTTAACCAGGTAAGCACACTAGACAGCCAAGTGCCTATTTTCAGATGCGACCCAGGAGATTACAAGGTACATACATGAACAATTTTCAGGTGAGACCCGGGAGATTACAAGGTACATACATGAACATCAGGCAAAAACAAGTGAAGGATTACATTAAAAAGAATTAGCACACAGGGACAATACAAGCAACAGTACCAGCAGGGATTTACATTGCAGGCAGTAGGAAGAAGTACAGTATGGTTTCATCGTTCCAGGCAGCAATGTTGTAAGGCTTGCAGGTAGGTAAAGAGGGGTTGCATTGGGATAGAGTGGGCCCAGAGCAAGATAAGGGAGTGCACAGTAATAATGCTCACCCTGTTGGGCAGGTGGGCCTAAGTGGTCTATTTTTCTAGTAAACTGTGAGTACAGGAGGTGTATAAGTGCAAATGTACTCTACCCAAGTCATATTGTTTAGGTAGCATCTCAGTTTGTTGGGGCATCACAGGCTGAGAGGGTTTGTCTAGTGCAGAGACAGGTGGAGGCCGTTTTGAGAAAGCCCCAGAAGGAGGCTTTAAAGCTCTGGTGGGAGGGAGAGGAGCGAGTGCTTGATGGAAGAGAGTTCCAAACCCTGGGCGCATATGCAGCGAAGGCTCAGTCACCCATTTATGTGTGAGTTTTTGGTACCAGGAGGGCATGAGAGTCACTGGATTGCAGGTTGTAGGAGGAAGTAGGGAGAACAAGGGACTCTGCAAGTTTAAGGGGGGGTGACAGTTCTGACAATACTGTCTATGAAGTTGCCCATGACATAGGAATGTTGAGTTTCCGGTGGGAGACATTCAAGCCAGGTGTAGAGCTCACAGTGGTGAGTGAGGCGGGGGGCTGAAACCACAAAACAGCATATGTTGCTGTATGCTGAGTCCCACTTTACTAGACTAGTTTTTGCAATGTGAGCAAAGGTGACTAATCCATAGCAGAGCGTAGGTAGGAGGACTCCCCTGGCTGAGGCGAGACGGGCAGCTGGAGTGAGACAACTTTTTGCTCTGTAAGCATGTCCCAACTTGCAGTTTGAGGCCTTACATGAATCGCGTATGTGCATGTTCATATCTAGTTGCAGGTCAAGAGTCACGCCCAGGTACTTGACCGAGTCTGCAACTAGCAGTGGGGATCCATCAGCCCCAGAAATCTGTAGTGAATCTGGGGCAGCTTTTAACTTGACTGCTGGCCAAATAGCATGGCCTGCGTCTTCTGCAGGTTAATCACAAGTTTATGGTCCTGCAACCAAGTCTGGATTTGGTTGAAGTCCGAGTTTAGTTTGGTGGTGTTGGTAGAGATGTCCTGGGAACCGAACATGATGACTAGGTCATCTGCGTACAGCACTGTTTCTTGCAAGTGCTTGTTGTCATTGAAAGAAACTCTGCTGACACATACTTTTTTCTTATACATACTTTCAAATCATTCACATCTCAATTGCTACCAAGATTGCATTTCCATTTAATTGCAGGTGTGCCTCCTACCATCTCTCCTAATGCACCTGTCAGAACTCCACATCATTGCCACACTGCCACAAAACACCCATGGCTCTAGGCTCCACCAAATATTTTAAATGTCCTTTTTATTATGAATTTGACTTCCTGTCTTCCATGAAACACATAATCAGTGTGTGTGTGTGAGTGTGTGTGTGGGGGAGGAGGGGGCATGGCAGCCAAAGTATTGAATTATGCTACTGAGGCCACAATTGAACAACACTCCTAAGCTAACAATGAAGCATCAAACTAATGCAGGTGGAGGAGCTACTTTACTTCAAAATGCAGGAAAAATTCTACCACTGTATTACTTAAAATTTAATTTGTGATTTTCCACAACAGAACAACACTGCTAAGCTAACAATGAAGCATCAAACTAATGCAGGTGGAGAAACTATTTTACTTCAAAATGCACGAACAATTGTACCATTATATTACTTAAAATGTAATTTGAGATTTTTAAATTAATGTAAAATACAGTGCCCCATTTTATAAGTGCAATAAGATGTTATGGGGATTTGCATAAGACAGTTCTAATGCACAGCCAGGGGCTGACTATGCCCCCAGTCATGTGCTAGAACTGTCTAATGCACACTCTGTTGTGTCTTATTGCTTACATATGCACATGTCATAGGAGCATGCATTTGGCTACATGCATCTTCCATATCTTATCAATTGCATATGGTTGCAGTTGGGCACATTATCCATCAGCAACATAGAGGATTTCAGTTATGTCACACCCAAAGCAACTAAGCATATACAATAATAAAAGAATAGTTGGAAACAGAACAATCTGCTTGACTGATTTTATTCAATAGACCTATGTCAAGGGCTATAAACCTTCATAAACATAACACAATTACAATTGTATTTAGAAAGTATCCAATTAAAATCAAACACAGTGTAGTATAGGTATTGCAATCAGACACTGCAGGTGTTGTATAATGTTTGTTACCCTGACCCTAGAGGCATAAGGTACTCTGCTTTCCTCATATTTCATGATCCTTCTGGGTTAAATTAACAGGCAGTATTGTAACCCAACAACCTCTGGTCACTTTTTAATGCTAACACAATGCAGCAGTAGGACTGCACATATAAGCAATAATGCATAACAGCAAGTGCATTAAAGCTACATGATCATTTGACATGCTTCAGCCAATCATCTTTTTGGATTTTCTAATGCCATTTTATAAATAATAAGTTACCTACAACAGCACAATGCAGTATTTTTGTCTTATTGCAGGGTACCATTTTCAGCAGCAAGCTGGGATGTCTCACTCAACATCATGGAAGGTAGGTTCAAGTTTATTGTTCAGTGTAAGTCATCACAATAATATCCTTACACAAGACTTCTAGACTGGTACATAGAGAATAATGGATGTGCAACTGTGTGTTACAGATTTTATTTTTACACATTTGAGGTGTTGGATGACCCATAAACCTCAACAGTGAAGCTCGAGAGGTTTATGAAGTCATCACACATCAAGGGTGTATAAAAAAATCCATAAGAACACAGTTGCATATCTATTATTTTTTATAATTACTGGTGCAAGGAGTTAGTCCCCCAGACAGTTTCCTAAGATAGTTAAAAGCATTCCTGCTGCCCCATGGTCAGTCACTCTTCTCCTCACACAGTCTCTCTCTCTCTACACACACACACACACACACACACTCTCTCTCTCTCTCTCTCTCTCTCTTTCTTGATCTGTCATACAGACTTTTTTGGAGGAAACTGTCTGCTAAGGCCCATCCTGGATCACAAACTCAATGTCCCAATCCGGATGCACAGAGGGACCAACCAGAGTGTGTTTTATATTTAAAGGCAGGATCAACCAGGTAAAGAATTAAGAAAAATAAATCTAATAAAGCTTGGGAGGGTAATGAACAGTAGCAGCTTGTCGGTAAGTGGAAAATGGAGCTGCCATGTTTGTAATACTGTTCAGCCCACCCAGACACAGAGTATGAGCCAATGAAGTGGTACAGCAGAACTGAGTGACACACTGAGGACACTGCTAGTGAAAGAAAGTTTGAGAACATCATAATAACTCATTTTCTGGTTAATACAGTGTTTGGGAGAGCCTTGTAAATGGTGTGATAAAGGAGGTCACCAGTAATTATAAATATCTTAACTCTAGCCAGTATATCTCAATTTATAATATAAAACCTTATACTTAGAAAAAGAAATGTACTGTATATAGACCCCTAGAAAACTATACTTAAAACATAACCTTTAACATCAAAAATAATCAATATGAATGGCTGGATCAAGTCATCATATAAAATATATAGAAACTCTGTAGTGATAAGTTTTTTATCGAATACCAGAAATGTATGAAACTCTAAAGGACATTAGGTCTAGCTATCTACACCTCCAGTGCACTGGGCAAACTCTAGAAAAGACAAAGATGCTAAAATATTATCATGTACAGTAGAACAAAGTTATGTCTTCAAAGTTTCCTATTTTTGATGATGGCTCTTAAAAATGTCACTAAAACACACAAAATATTTGGATCTAATTAATTAGATAAATAAACAATTATTTCCTTAGGAGTTAAGTAAATAAATTCTAATATCAGACCCAGCCATTTATCATGGGTTCTTTTGAATAAAGGATTTAGTAATGTTACACATTTCAGATCATCAGTGACACTCATTCCACATCTACAATTAGGAGAATTTACACCACATTTCTGTTGAACACATTTCATTTCCATGGTACATTTCAAGTCTGAAACAAGTCATAACACAATGTTCCATTGGATCTGTAAAATCACCTAAATATTGGTCCTAGTAAATGTATTTTAGTTGTTTATACTACTTATGCAGTTTACAGTTAGGCAGTAGACTTATTTCTTCTTGAGCAGCTATATCCCCGAATCTTAACCATGTCTGAAATTTCTTTCTTTGTTCTTAATGAACATTCTCTCAAAATGTAACTCAACACTGCTAGATATGTAATACTTTTGATAAATTTTATCCATGAAGAATCAAAATCCCTGGAAGAATAAACAACCTGGTCTTCAAAGTATACTGTATACAAGGATATCTATCTACTAGTAGTACATATAAATATAGTAAGAAGGAGGTCTGCCTCATATAAATTTAAGAAATAAGAGGCAGTTGGTCAAGTTATGAGTGTAATACATTATTTTTATACATACTGGGATACTTAACAAGTTTCTATATAGTCTAGTGACTTCTCCAACATACAGTATCTACCTTCTGACTACCACAGATCTCAGTTGCATATAAAATTTAGTTTATGATTATATGATAGAGTTTTTCAAAAGAGGATACTCCTTGGTCTCTAATATGGGACAACACATGCACTCAACTTCCATTCATCTACACATATTTTTAATTTCAGCCTTATGTAACTGAAATTGACACCACATCAGCACCTGAACATATGGTAAGACCCTCACCATTGCAACCACATAACTTTTTTACAAACAGTAGTAGCATAGTATTGTGATGATGGAAGGGACTTAGCAGCCATCTTGTCTTCTTTTCCTTCTGCATGGCAGTGATGATATACAACTAGAGTATGGACATACAATCAATTTTTATAGCTGGAATGTTACTCCTAATCATGCAGTGTAAACCTGAATGCCATACTGCTTTCAGAATCTGTCTAGTCCTGCTCTAAAAGCCTTACACTGTTATTTTCAAAAAACTTCGTTAGTAGGTTATTCAACATGTTACTCACCCTCTAGGTCAAGTTTGAAGGATTTAGTGATGTTTACAGTATATGCCAGACATTTGGCTATTTGACTTGTTACTCACCCTTTAGGTCAAGTTTGAAGGATTCACTGATGTTTACAGTGTACACCAAACATTTTCTCTGAAGATTGAGCCCTTCATTTTTTTTTCATTGTGACAATGAAAGGAGGGTCAGGATACACTTCTAAAATCATGAAGCAAAGTCTCAACTTGTAAAAAAAGTCATAATCAATAAAAAATGGTTACTTAAGCATAACAATCTAGTACACACTCAAGGAGACTAAAAGTATTGTTACTCCATAAAAGTATCCGCTTGTTCCTTTTTATATACTAAACCATTTTCCTCTCCTTTATTCTACCAGTTGGATATTTTTTTGCATGATGGTACAAGGTTTGATGTGTAGAACAATACTTTAATATGTCATTGTTCTACTACAGGATTTCTCAAATGGTGAGACTAGCTTCCCAAGGAGGACACTAGCTGTTCCAGGGGAGGCTCAGTCAAGTTTGAAAAAGTGCTGTATTTGAATTTTGAGTTTTTGATATTTTGTGTGAAGGGATGTGGCAAAAATGAAAGAGGATAATAGTAGTTGAATTGATGTAGTTATTTATATATACAGTAGGTGATCAGGAAAGGTACACTGAGCAAAAACTAATTTCAGGTGCATCCAGGGAAGGGAAGGGACAGAATAAATTTCAAGAGGTAACTGCAAAAGAGTTAAAGAATGCAAAATGAACAATAGTGCAAACAAATAGGAACACTGAACAAGTAATGAGAGGTAACAATTGACCAATTACATCAGTGAAAGAACAGCCCAAATACAAGGGATAAGAAAAAAGGTTCTAGGAACAAGAGCAGGAGGGAGAAAAAGGATCCCTGAGAAGTTGCTCAACAGTAGGCTAAGAGGGGGGAGGAGGTAGGAAGGTTATTCCAGATAGATTGGAAACATACAGAGAAAGCATCTTGCTCCATGAAGGAATTGCAACAATGGGCAACAATGGTTCGAAAGTCATAATGGCAGAGCAAGTAGGCTGGGCTGGTCAGGGGGATTATGGTGGCATACAATAAGCTTAGTGAAATGAAAGCCAACTACTTAAATGAGTTTCACTTTGTTCCCAATGTACTGTGCATAATATGTTATTTTCCCAAGATTATGTCAATATTTGGGAGAGGCTCAAGATATTTTCCATGGCTTGGGGGAGGTTCATTATGACAAAGTATGAGAACTAATGTTCTACGGTATGCTTTCCATTGCTGTCTTCAATACCACATGTGGTTGCACCCATGCATTTTTCAATTTAAAATACTTTAAATGATTTATATGTATGAAGCTTCCAATGTTATGCATGCCTTTCTTGTCCCTGGGCCTCTGTGAAACAGGAGAGAGTCCTGAAGGGACTCACTTACTTGGACTTGGACAAAGTAATTGGGCCAGATGGGGTGCATCCAAGGGTACTGAGAGAGCTCAGGAATGTTCTGGCTCCTCCTCTGACAGTCCCATTTAACAGCTCACTGAAAACAGGAGTGGTTCCAGAAGACTGGAGGAGATCAGATGTGGTCCCATTTCACAAAAGTTGTAGCAATGAGGAGGCTAGCAATTATAGGCCAGTTAGCCTGATATTGGTGGTGGGAAAGTTAATGGAATCACTACTTTAGAAAACATTGTGGAATATATTGAATCAATGGGTTACAAGACCAAGGCAGCATGGATTCTTGGGGGTGGGATGGGAGTCATTTCACATGAATCTGACAGATTTCTTTGACTAGGTAACCAAACAATTAGATTAGGGTGGAGTGGTAGATATGGCCTCCCTAGATTTCAGTAAGGCTTTCAACACTGTTCCACATAGGAAACTAGTAAGCAAGATGGGTAACTTAGGAGTGGGTACAAAAGTGGTAAACTGGGTAAGAAACTGGTAAGGAGATAAGCAACAAAGGGTGGTAGTAAATGGAGTTCACTCCCAAGAAGGAAGGGTGACCAGCAGGGTGCCTCATGGATCAGTGCTGGGACTGATCTTCTTTAATGTCATTTTTAAGTGACATTGCAGAGGAGCGGGAATGGAAGGCCTGCTTCACTGCAGATGAGGTCAAAATCTGCAATAGGGTGGACACTGCAGGGGGTGGAAAGGATAAACAGAGACATGAGAAAACTTGAGGAGTGGTTAAGGGTATGGCAGATGGTTTTAAAAGTTAAAAAGTGTACAATAATGCACTGTGGGCACAGAAAGCCAGAAGCTGAGTACAAAATGGGTGGAGTGGTATTGATGACCCCACCAAGCAGGAAAGAGACCTGGGGTTAATCATATGTGATGACCTAAACATTGTCAGGCAGTGAGATAAGGCAGTTGGTATGGCTAGTGGGATGCTAGGGTGCATAAGGAGGGGTGTCACCAGAAGAAAGAGGAAGGTAGTCTTGCCTCTGTATAGGTACTGGTAAGACTCCACCTAGAGTATTATGTCCAGTTCAGGAGACCACATCTCCAAAAGGTCATAG
Organism: Neoceratodus forsteri; assembly: GCA_016271365.2. Classification (NCBI taxonomy): domain Eukaryota; kingdom Metazoa; phylum Chordata; order Ceratodontiformes; family Ceratodontidae; genus Neoceratodus; species Neoceratodus forsteri. The sequence continues at coordinate 189,639,368 of CM057456.1, forward strand.
ATAGAGTGGATGCAGTCCAGAGGAGGGCCACTAAAATGGTGCAGGGTCTGCATCAAAATCCTTACATAAATGTACTAAATGACCTCAATATATACATCCTGAATGGGTGGGGACTTGATAAAGACCTTTAAATACATCATGGGGTAAATAAGGTACAGGAGGGAAGTATTTTTTTGTCAGGAAAAATGGTGCTCAAGAACAAGGCGACATGCTATGAAACAGGAGGGGGTAGATTCAGGAGAGATATGAGAATACGTCTTCACAGAAAGAGTGGTGGCTCCCCAGAAAAGCCTTCCAGTGGAGATGGTGGGGGCAAAAACAGTGGTGTGGTTCAAGAATGCAAGGGACAGGCATAAGGGAGTCTTAGTGGAAAGGAAGGTGTAGAGGGAGAAATAGCTGGAGATCAAGTAGGGTCTACGGTGACACCATAGTTAGGGAAAAATAGACAGACTGAGTAGACCAAGTTATCCTTATCTACCATCATATTCTTTGTTTCTATTCTGACTCTCAAGAAGCTATCCAAGTGGGTGAAAAGATTAATGAATGAATAGATAAATATCTGGAGGATAACATACAGTATCTATTGGTATTTCCATTCATACTTCATCATTATTGGAACCTCACCAACTACGATATCATACATAAGAAGGAAGGGTATCCTTGACATGCAATAATCTCAGTTGTGAGGCAAAATCCTTAGTATACTGGAGAATATAGCTGACTAACAGAAAAGAACTAGATCACTGTCCATAATGAGTGTGGCATCAGAATCAGATTGCTCCCTCCCACCAATATGATGGCTGATGCAATTAAAGAACAAGATTATGAGGCCCTGGACTCAACTTTCAAAGCCCCAAGAATGCCACAAGCCCCTGGTACACTAATCATTTGGCACATCGGGCTTGCAGCATTCCCCCAGCCGGCGGTCAGTATTTTCGATCCCAAGTGCCAAATGCTGCAAGTTAGACCAGCTTTTCCCAGGTCTAACTTGTGGCATTTAGGGGCCTGTGCCAAATTTTTGGCACAAGCTGCCATAAACTGAGGAAAGTGTCACAACTGCAACTGACAACAGAAAATCGGGTGTAGTTGAAGCAATGGAGTTTGGCGCAGCTGCACCCCAAAATGGTTTCAAAGCAGGGCTTAATGCAAGTACTGCATCAGCTTTTGAAAACTGAGCCCTGTGTCCAGACCATCGAGTGGTTCTCTAGAACTGTTCTGAAAACTTGTTTGACTAAACAATTTTAATGTGTTCTGATCTGAATGCAAAGGTGAATGGAACTGTTCCACATCATCCAGACTGGTGATATAGAGTGGTTCTACAGTTAATTTCACGCACCCTGTTCCATTATAGGGATTCCCATAATATCCATGGAAGTGTAGAGTGCCATTCTCAGGAACAGCTACTGAATCCTGTCCAAAATATTCCATTTTGTAGTCTACCACTCCAGGCAGGCTAGAGAAAGGTTCTCAAGATTTGTTATGCAAGTGTCACAGCCTGAAAGCTAACTGAGTTAAGCACATTTAAAATGGTTTAGCTTTGCTTACCAATTTAAAACCTATAGTCTGGGCAGGATCTTAATTTCTGATACTCATCTTGCTACCTTATTAATCACTTGTGATGTCAGTTGGTTAAGTCACATGCTACAAACATATGAAGAGAAACAGCACATAATGTCAGTCTCCAAGTAAACAGTTGTTCAACACTGAATTTTTTCTCATGCAGAGATTCTAACAAAAAAATAAACTAAATACATTCCAGAAGTAAAAATTAAAAACATTTTGCTGTGAAAAAGTAATAATATTGTTTAGCTTTAGTCACAAAGGAAGTTTGAAGTAACATTTTAAGGCATACCCTTGCCTCTCTGTCAAACTCCCTTTGCCTAAACAATCTAATTTTACTGAGGTCATGAAAACTGATTATTTTTAGATAGGGTTATGTCCAGTCCCAGTTATAATAATGTTGGTGATGGTAATGTTACTAAGGTGAATAATTATGTGGTGGTACCCAAGGTGTTTTCCTGGTCACTACTGGGTAGTAGACCACCCACCCACCCAGTGTTGCTCCTCTTCACCTAGTAATGGGGACTTTTCTTCTTCATCCATAAACCATAACTTTTCTTCTCTTCACTCAGCCTAGGAGACTTCTGGACACACTCTCACAATGGGACCAAGAAGTCTATATTTGCAGTTCAGACACATGTCAAATGCACAATTGCATGGGACAGGTATATGTCAGTAACACATTGCCATCTACAAAGCCTTGGCTCTGTATCACCCACAGTTCTGCAGCTTGACCTGGATTGCTCACTTTCCCTACCTGCTGGATGGACGGGCTCCAAATTGATTGAAACAACAGAGAGCTCCTTCTCTTTCACCTCTGGCAAATCTCAACTACTGTATGCTTCATCTGCATCAGAAAGCAGCCTCTGTACACAGCTGTCTTTTCTCTCCCCTGCTCCCCATGGACTGGTTATGCTATATAAGTAGGGCTCTGTGATTTTTCTGACTCTTGATTGGCTTCTCCAGGGGAAGTTGCACTCATTTTAATCTTTATTCATACTTTTTATAGTGCATTGTTGCATCCAAGAAATCACTAATTAATAAAATCTAGAGTTTTCATCATAAAAAAATGAATGACCATCATAATTCCAAACTTTTGCCATTTCAGAAAAATTATCTTCAGAAAGGACTAACTTTGGATCTTTTAAGACTAGACACTTTATTTTTTGCTTTTTTAAATGAAAGCATGCAACAAACTTAACATGACTGCATCTTATTGAAACAGCTTTTATTTATTAATGTCAAGTCAAGGCAATGTACCAGCAAGGCATTTGACTCAGAACCTCAGAGAAGGTTGCTGAACAAGTTAGAGGATTTGGTGCAGGAAAGGACCAGGTTAGATTGATGGGGTAATTAGTCGGGGGGGGGCAGAAGGGGAAGATTGTAAATGGGGTCAAATCTGGAGAGGGAGCGAGGTCATATGTGAACTGCTGTAGGGGTCAGTCCTGGGACCAATCCTTTTCAATATATTCATCAATGACATAGGAGAAGGATTACAAGGCAAGATGTGTCTCTTCACAGATGACACTACTATCTGTGGAAAGTCAGACTGCACGGAGGGAGAAGGAAGTTGCAAAGGGATCTGCAAAGGTTAGAAAGATGGTCCAAAGTTTGGCATTTGAAATTCAATATCAAAAAGTGTAAGGTGATGCACATAGGAAACAAGAACTCCAGGATGGAATATTGGATAGGTGGGCTTCAGCATTACTTCTGAAGAAAGGGGGATATGGGAGTCATAATAAGCAAATCCATAAAGCAATCCAGTCAATGCAATAAGGTTTACAGCAAGGTAACTAGAATATTTGGGGTATATTGGGATGGGGTTCAATAGCAGAAGGAAAGAAGTAATACTACCTTGCTGTAAATCACTAGTGAGGCCCCATCTGGAATACTCTACCCAGTTCTGGAGTCCCCACCTAAGGAAAGACAAATTCAGACTGGATACAGGATAGGGTGACCAGAATGATTCCTTGATCCTTGGAGGATCAGCTTGAAGTTCTGAGCATGTACTCACTGATGGAAGAAGGAAATGGGTGATACGATAGAGGTGCGTTTTTTTGTTTGTTGCCTCTAATTATAGAGGAACTATTCGGTAGGAATGGTGAGTCAAAAACAGGAGGACAGGAGTGTAAACTGATGGGGGGAGGTTCAGGAGAACATTAGAAAGTTCTATTTTACAGAGAGACTGGCTGAGCCATTAAACAGCCTACCAACAAAGGTGATGAGTACGAGAACCATCAATGGTTTCAAGAACAGCTAGGACAGAGTTAAGGGATTAAAACAGTTACTCAGGTGGACAACAGTAAGGCAGGGGCAAGGGTGTGAAGGCAAGGGCAAAAACACCACCTAGACAATGGTGTCAGGGCTGAATAGTATATAACAGGCAGACTGAATAAACAAATGGTCTTTTTCTGCTGACATCTATGATTCTATATGTGTCAAACTGTAGTCAATATATTGTCTTCTCATATTTTACTTTATTCACAGATCAATGAATGCAAACTGTATTAATATGCCTCATTCATGTTGGCCTGCCTCCTTGCTTTCACTTAAAAGCAATGAAGTTCCTAGCCATTATGGTTTTGTGGTTTTCCTTTCTAAAGAACATTTCTTTAAAAAGGGATAACTCTGAAAAACTGTTAGTACTAGGATCTTCATTTGTATTTTTAAATGGAAGCTTGCAATCAGGACAGCATGATCAAGTCAGGTCAGTGTATTTTCTAAGTATTCATATATATTAATACACTTTAAATAAAAGTTAAAACTAATTTTGAAGGTTCTGAATGAAAGTACTGTATATCAGTCTACTGTACATCAGTGCACTTAAACTGTATCAACATGAACTGACCATGTCAAGCTGATCTCTATCTTTTATTAAAAAGATCCAACAACTATCCTCCTACCTCTATTGGGTTCAATGTAACCCTTTTCAAATAAATTATTTTTGTACAGAGCCAACTCTAGAACCTTTAGTGATGCTTAGAATTAGTTTAACATGGTCAAGTGATGTCCATTGCAGCAATACACTTTTTTACATGATAGGTTTGTTTGGCAAACCCTACACTGTGGAACTCTGAACCATATCATCTGTGGCAATGTTCCTTGGTGGAGATATATAAGACTGCTTTGAAAGCACATCTGTTTGAAAATGAATTATCCTGATGAGAAAAAAAGGTGGATCCCTGCATGTTATTAATCCTTAAATTGATTAGCTGTTCAGAATTGCTTTCATAGATCTTTTATTCACTCACTGTTTCTGTTACTTTCTTTGGTTTCTGATTATACAAATCCTGAGTCTTCAGGCTTGGGTGCATTATAAATAGGGGATATGACATGGCCTGTCATAAGATATTTAAATTTTCATAAGATGGTATTGGTTTTTTTGTATCTCATAAGTGGCAAAGCCATAAATGAGATAGGAATTGACCAATACCCATAAATGAAGACAAGAATAGTAACTTAAGTCAACCCATGTCATACTCGGTTTATACAGATGGTGTTTAGGTGGTTTTGTGATAGAAACGGTAACATTTACAAAAGGAACAAAATCACAAAATGTAAACTGTGCCCCTCAGTTCAACAGCTCTGCATAAAAACAACTACTACTAAATAACAATCCTACTACTAAATAACAATAAGGTCCCCCTAATACTAGTGCAGTCACAGGATGCTGGGACGTATAACCAGGGGATTCAGCAGTACTACAGGAGGAATGAGGTCATTTTGCCATTGTACAGGTCATTGATAAGACCACATTTAGAATATGGGGTGAGGTATTGGCATCCATTCCTTAAGAAAGACATCAGTATGCATTAGAGGGTCTGAAAGGAGAGTAACCAAGATGATCCAGGATCAACAGAATAAGTCCTACAAGGAGAGGCTGGGAACCATAAGGATGTATTCCCTGGTAGAGAGGAGAGAGAGGGGTAACATGATAGAGACCTTCAAATACTTAAGGGGGATTAACAGAGTGGAAAGAGAAAGTCTCTTTAAAGTGAGTGACAGCACAACCACAAGGGGGCATAGCTTAAAATTGATGGGGGAAGGTGTAGGAGGGATGTTAGGAAGCATGTGCTGGAAGAAGTGTAAAGTTGGACTTATAGTTCAGTGGTTAGAGAACTGGTCTTGTAAACCAGGGGTCATGAGTTCAAGTTTCACTAAGGCCTGTGTGTACTTCTCCAGTTGCTTAAGTTACACAGTAAAATACATTCAGGATCCTGAAAGGATGAATCTACCAGGGCAGGGGTAGTCAAATGGGCAGACTAGATGGGCTACATGGTCCCCATCTGCTGATACATTCTTATGTTCTAAGTGGTCTCAGTAAATATAGTGGGGGCCCTTAAGAGGGCCTGGGACAAACACATAGGAAACCCATGAAATTGAGGAGGGTAGAAAAGATGGAGGGGGTGATGGAGGGGTAGGATCATTGGTGTAAGCCAATAACCCTGCATCAATTAACAAGCAGACACAATAGACCTGAAGGCCTTCTTCTGCTGGCTTTTTTCATATGTTTGTATGTTCATAATATTGGAGCGTACTCAGTGTGGCCAAAATAAGTAAAATAATTTCACAAATAAATTTCTGAGCATAATCAGTAACTAACTTATCTTGCCACACAATTACATGTTGTTACATAAATAAACTAGCCCTGTCTTTAAAAAAAGTAATACTTTTTTTTTAAATCTTCTGATTATTGGTTCACATTAAGCACGAGCTAATATTTTAGCATAGTTTCCACCGTTTTCCATTTGTAAAGTGGTGTAATCATGCCACAGAAAAATCAGTTTTCCCTCCAGTGATCCTGCTGTTTTCCTTATGCTTTTGCAAGCTTTGCCTAGGAAAGAACTGAATGATAATAAATGATCTGTGTAGTAGGAACACTTTGAAGCAGAAATGGTCTGGCAGACTCTCCTTTTTTTAATTTACAAAGTGAGAGTCATCTACAAGTTTAAAATTAAATTGCATATTTAAAGGGTCCAAAGTACTGCATGACTTTTTCTTGGAGACCAATAGTGTCAGTGGCTCAGCAGGTGCACACTTGCCTCTAGGGCTGTAAGATCAGAAGGTTATAGATTTTAGCCCCACACTAAGAACTTGGGCAAAATCCCAATACTGACACTGTAGTGCAGCATGAGGTGGTGCTGTACTTCTGTGGTGCCATCTTTTTGATGCAGAGGACATCAAAATCTGCAAAAGGGTAGATACTGCAGAGAAGTTGGAGTGAATGAGTAGAGACCTGAGAAAACTTAAGAGTGGATGGAGGTACGGCACCTGGGTTTCAATGCAAAAAAATGCCAAATCATACACTTAGGGTACAGAAACCCAGAGGCAGTGTACAAATGGTGGAAAATGCATTGAAGGTCACAGAGAGGAAAGGGACCTTGGGGTTATCATACTGGATGACCTCAAAGTGGTGAGGCAGTGTGACAAGGCAGTAGGTACAAAGGAATGTTGATAGGAAAGCAGATGGGAGGAGGTAGCTGAAGATCTGGTATGGTCTGCAGTGACAGTGTAGGCAGAGACAAAATGGGCAGACTGGGTTGGCCAAGCAGTCCTAATTTGCTGACAAATTCTATGTTACAATGTTTTCCAGTAGCAGCCAAATTGTTATTATTTGTTTGTGTTTTTCCATTAATATTTTGTCTCTTGAAGTCGCTGGTGTGTCCCCATCTGGCCTACAGCCCCCCAGTCCCATCATGCAGCTTGTCTGGGTCTTACCTTGTTCACTGGTGATCCTATGCCACAGGCTCCATTTCAGAGGCACCCAGTCGGCAGTGTGGGGCCTATGGCGGATGGGGCCATCATCTCACCATGGCAGTGGTTATTCTGTTGTTTCTTCTCTCCAGAGAGCTCCTGCCACATGCATTGATGCTTTGCGCATACTCTATCTCTGTGGAGACACCGCTGGCATCTACTGGTGGGTGCCCTTTTTCCCCTGGAGTCCCACTGTACTGCCACTCAGATACCTCTAGGTGGCATGTGCCATGCGAGACATACATCCACCCCTCCCTGAAGGAGGAGAGCAGTCCTAGGGAAGCTAGATCCTCCCTCTTCTGGCTGGCCCTTGAGCGACCCACATCCATTTCTGAACCCGGGTCATTAGCATGGCAGGAGGTGAGCTGCCCAGCATCTCAGCCCTCTATGCCATGTGACTGGCCCTCAAATTGTGTATATAGTGGGATGTGGATGTTTAGCTTCCTGACCCCTTGCAGATCCTGCACCAGCTGCCCATGTACCTCAATGGACTGGGTTAGGAAAGCACTCCACAGGTGGAGCTTTAATGTGTGTGGATATGCAGAGCAAGGTATTGCAAAAATATCTATTTGTGTGCATGCATACACACATATACGCACACACACACACACACACACACACACACCTTTAAATGAATAAAGACAAGACGAGGAGTCAAGTTAGCATGAGTTTATTATTATTCATAGTACTGTATATCTTTGTGTAATGGTGTCAATTATGTGAACCACACCTGGGTATGTAACTCTTAAGTAATGCTGTGTGAAATTTTAAGTCTGCCAGTAGAATTTGGGCACAATTACCAATTCCAGTTCTATGAAACTTTGCAAACGTTTGCAAAATGCAGATTGCAGAGTTTGGCACCTAATATTAAAACTACTCAACAGAAATTAATCATATGTGTCAGTTGGCGATGATCATTATTAACAAGAATGCATACCTAGTGTAAGGTTTCAAGACTTAAGAGAGGCTGAGTCGTATAAAGACAAATATTTGGCAATATTCACAAATTTTGGTCTCATAAGTAAACTGCAAAATTGTCAGCCCTTGTAACTTCAGAACAACCTAACTACATGTTACAGTATTTTGGTAGTCTCTTTGTCCCTAGAACAAAGGGAATGCATGTCAAGAATCTCATCACCAGTTTGAAGGCAGGCAGGCAGTATAAGAGACCTGGGTTTGAATCTCACAGCCCCCACTTTCATACTGTGTGACCCTGAGCATGTCACTTAACTTCCTTCTGCTCCCAGGTGGCTCCTGGAAACAAGTTTCTGCTTAGTGTGCCTTATCCTGTTAAACAATCCCCTCAACCCTTTCCCTAAGGTGATTGTGTAATAAGCAGCCAGAATTTCTCATGTTTTCAAAATTTTGCCTGTAAGAAAACTATGGGATTTTAAGTCTCTTTGACCTTAAAACTAGATAATCCTATATCACCAAATGTTGCAGGTACACAAACCCCAAGGTTGTGTGTTGTCTATTAAATCTCTTGCTTAGTGAATGGCTGAGTTATGCTAGTTATAGTCACATATTGCAAACTAACATAAGTATATATGATAGAATTATATGAGATTTTGTGAAAATCCATGAATTTTGTAATAATTTTACAGATGCTATATCCGTGAGTTTTACCCAGCGATTTACCTGACCTGCCATGGAAGAGGAAGAAAAAGGCTAGGTTGGGTCACAAAAAGGAAGTATTCACTGGGGACTCCACAATAAGGACAATCGGTCAGGTGGAGGGGCATTGCAAGACCATGATGGCAGTAGATGTCTGATGATTTGCCATGAGTGCTAGCCATGGCCAAGCAATGCAGCTGGAGGGAGAAGTAGACTGTGTCCACAAAGGCATGAAAAATGTATGGAGTCCTCAGGACATGAGAAGGTCAATCAAAGAACTAAGGATGTTCCTAAAGGGAAATTGATCCTTAGTGATCTTGTCCAAGACTCTAATGGTCCTAGGATCCTGTGAAGAATGACAGCATACAATTAGGCAGGCTACCTCTTGTTAAAGGTATGTCACAAAAGGGAGGGCATTCTTTCTGTGGCCAGCTGGAGGGCATTCTGTGCTACAGATTCCTGAAGACACAAGATGGGCTGCAACTGCACCAGGTGGGAGTGGGGTAGAATTTAAACTAGTAGATGCAGGAGGGGAGGCTGATGCAAGGGATCACCAAGGGTAAGAATCTTGTATAGAGAGTCATCAATGGAAGGACAGTAGAGATTGGGTAGCACTAGAGTAGAAGAACCCCAGAGGAGCAAGAAAGTATTAAGGGGCAACAGTTCTCACTTGCATGGGGATCAATGTGAGACACCCAGCAAAACTGGCACTCTCAAGGGCCTCATGCAGTTGGAAGACCAGGACTTAGTGGCACACACAAAAACCGAACATGTGGAAAAAGGTCTGGGACAAAAAGGAGGGATGCTGACTATTCAGATGTGATTAATCTGACATGAATGGTTGTGTCTGGCTCATTGTTATGGAAGTCAACTAGCTTCTGTGAGAAGGAACTGAGTAAAATCAGAAGGAAAAAGAGACCATTATGGTTCTCTAGGGAAGTGGCCAAGGTGGTGAAGGAAAAAAGTGAGGCATTCAGATGGTATAAGGAGACACTGAGGGAGGAGGACAGGGAGGTACAAGAATTAAAACAAAGAGAAGCAGGTAATGCAGCGAGGGGAGCAAAGGTGCAGACAGAGGAAAGAACAGCAAGAGGGGTAGCTAAAGGGGTTAAGACTTTCTTCAGATACATAAGTGAGAAGAGGAAAGCAAAGGGAGGGATAGTGAGTATTAGGATGGCAGCAGGGGGGACTGCACAGAAGAGGATTAAGAAAAAGCTGCCATCCTGAACAGGTACTTCTGCTTAGTCTTCCCAGGAGGGGGGCGAATCACCAGGGAGTAGCAAGAACAAAGGTGGGGAGCAAGGAAGACCCAAGTCCATTTTCAGAGGAAAGAGGCCTGAAGGAACTTGCAGCTCTAAAGGTGCACAAGGCCATGGATCAGGACAAGATACGTCCAAGGGTACTGAAAGAACTCAGGGAGGTGCTAGCTGCCCCACTGATGGCATATTGAACAGTTCACTGGAAACAGACAGGGTTTTGGAGGACTGCAGAAGAGCAGAAGAGGTCTGTCTATATAATAATGATAACAGGGAGGAGGCTAGCAACTATAGGCCTTTTAGTCTCACTTCAGTGGTGGGAATATTAATGGAAATGCTGCTTAAGGAAAGGCTGTTAGAGTATCTTGAACTCAGTGGGCTGTAACACCCCAGGCAGCATGGAGTCATGGTGGGGTAGGACATGACAGATGAATCTGATGGATTTATTTGACTGGGTGACCAGGAAAATAGAGCAGGGGATGGCAGTGGATGTGGCCTGTATGGACTTTAACAAGCATTCAACACTGTGCCTGACAGTTTAGCAGACTAGTGGTGGGATCCACAGAAGTGACCTGGGAAAGAAACTGGTTAACAGATAGGCTACAGAGGGTGGTGGTAAATGGCACTCACTCTAATGATGGAAGAGTTATCAGTGGGTGCCACAGGGCTCAGCACTGGGAATGACCTTCTTCAATGTCTTCTTAATTGACATTGCAGAAGAACTGGAAGGGAAGGCATTCTTTTTTGCAGGTAATACCAAAATTGGTAATAAGGTGGACACTCAAGAGGGGGTAGAGAGAATATGCAGGGATCTTGGAAAGAGAAGAGCAAGAGGGGACATGCTAGAGACATACAAGTACCTCATGGGGTGGACAGGGTGTAGTAGGGGAGTCTCTTTCAAAACAGAAGGAGCACTTGGATAAGGGGGCATATGGTGAAGCTTGGAGTGCAGTTTAAGAGGGATGTGAGGAAGTACTACTTCACTGAAAGGATGGCAGACTCCTGGGACAGGCTGTCAGCTGAAGTGATGGAGGCAAAAACAGTGGGGGGCTTCAAGCATGCATGGGAAAGACATAGGGGAATATTAGTAAATAGGCAGGGAAAGGGAGGGCTGCTGGAGACCCATTTGGGTCTACAGAGACAGATTAGGCAGGGAACCTCGGGGCAGACTGGGTGGGCCAAGCAGTCCTTTTTTACTGACAAATTCTTTGTTTCTATGTAGGGCAGCACTGCGGAGCACAAAGAGGTTGTCAAGGACAACAATGTAACACAATCCTTCTGGGTCAAGCTAAGGGAAGGAGTTGGGGATAGTCACCCAGGGGTGTTCTACAGGACTAAAAATCTATCCAAAGAACTTGATGCATAGCTGGTTGGGAAATTAGAAAAACAGCCAGATCAGATGATGTGATAATAAGTTGTTTTAAAATATTTTTTAAATTCTACCAGTGGAGATGAGGTGGCATTATCTATTCCACTTCCATAAAATGTTGAGAACATTTCAAACACATTCATTAAATGCTGCAAATAAATCTGCAGTATTTCCTGGTAACATTAAAGTGACTCAACTAATTTTCTATAGATCTGGAATATTTTAGAATCGATTAACATTCAGTATTGTGATGTGCAATAAAGAATGTGACATAATGTTAGCTGCCACCTCTTTAAAGAGCTAGTGTACTGCCTAAAACTGATATTAGTTTTTAAAAGAAGTCAGCCATTACCTTTTATGTCAGAAGTGCTTTTTCTTTTCCCTTTGGTTAATTAGAAGATTGTTTTATCTGGTGTTGATAGGTTTGATGTATGAAACAATGCTCTGCCTGACAGCTGACATATCTAGATCTATTCCTCCCATTACATCATCGGCATTGATACGACACTGACTGTGACAGCACAGCTGCTCAGGAAGAGACAGTAGCTGCCAATTCAGTCACCCTGCGATGTCACTGTCAATGAAGTCACAGTGCTGATGATGTATTAGGAGGAATATAACTAGATATGTGAGCTGCCAGGCAGAGTGCTGTTTCACACATCCAGCATAATATTATCACAGAGAAAAACCTTCTAATAAGCAAAAGAAAAAAGGAAAATACTTCAGAAATAAAAAGTTACAACTGACTGCCTCTTACAATCTGTAGCATTTTCCTGACTCTGCATATTTGGATCTACTAGCTCTTTAAGAACACTCAGAACACTGGTTGTTGTCACAAAGTGTTGCACTGACTGGCAGTGCTTTAATATTACCAGGACTCGGAAACCCTCATTCACAGGTATAGCCTTATGGTGTTCTGAAGCTCCTGTGATGAATAAAGATATGTTTCCATCTTTATTTTCTGTGTCTGTCTAAAGATATTTGCCTGTTCCAGCAAGACAGCATTTGCTGGTGCAGCAAAAGATGGGCATGACAGACCTGAACTGAGGTTAAGGGTCCTGGTGGCAGACCAGCACCAGAAAACACAAACATAGTGGAGAATGCAACTCTTCTCTTGCCCTGGCCCTATCTCACCTGCCTGCACCAGCGTCCAACTACTAAATGTGTCTCTAGGTTACCAGTCTCCCCTCCCAGACCAGTATTCACAAGCTCTGATTTTCCAGGCACTTCAGCCTTGCTGCAGAAAAAATTAAACTGAATGAAAAGTGCAGCCCCTTCACCAACCTGCTATTCTTTTGTTTTACATGGCTAGCACACTTCCTAAATAGACTCTGTTAATTTGAAGTTACACTGAAGCACCGGAGCCCCTTGAGAAAACTTGCACCCACCCATAATGCTGCAAAACTCTTCTCATAGCATCACAGGCCTGCACTTAATCCCTTCAGTTCTGAGACTTTTCTATGGCAGTTCCTCTATACCCAATGATGCTCTCTCTATACCTCACTGCAAGCCATACAAATCTGCATCTCACTGTAGTCTGGGAGTATAAGAAAGAAAATGATGTGCACTTTGTAGCATACTGAACCTTCCCAAGCAGTCCTCAGCTACTTCTGGACTCAGAAACTCCCTAACTGATCTAAAATGATCTAAACTGTGTCTCCTGGCTGCATCAAGGGCCCTCTCTGACCACAAGCCAATTAGAACTGTGGCTTTTCTCTGCCACCTCACCTATATAGTGGAAACCTCCAACCAACTGCTGAATTACACCACAATCACCTGCCGCTACAATAGTGTCTCATGCATCGCAATAGCCCTCAGCTTTGTCACATTTGTGTTGTGCCACAGGCTCCCCGGTACTCCTCCAAGGTACACCTCACAGCTGCACTCCTATGGCTCTGCCCTGCCACAGCTAAAGTTCCACAATGCACCTTATCTAATCACCACATACTTGATGGGAAAGTCTACACAGCCACATGGCTGCACTGAGGGACCTAGCATTTCTCCCGGCTCCCAGCCTCAAAGTGATTGACTGCCAAACTAGGCAACCCAGACAGACTTTGTCACTGCCCTCTAGCTGCCCCACTCTTAAGTGCAACTCTGCTCTGTTTGAGCAGCCTTCTCTAGTGCTGCACACCATGGCTCTTAGCACCATGCAGCAAATACAACAGGGGCAATAAAGAAGAAAATAAACAATGGGGGCAAACTGAGGAGCCCATCAGAGCAAAACAAATATTGCAAAGAATCCAGTGCTGCCCACCATGGGTACTGCATCAACTAAATAAATAAAAAAGTACAGCCAAGGACCCAACAAAAAGAAACAGGACATATAATTTTATATCTACAGTGGGGCATGCATCAATTCAAGAAAGGAAGCTACAAGAGCCCAAAAGAAAACAGGGTAATACAAAAGAAAAACAAAACTAACAATTTAATAAAGTACACAGAGGTACAACTAACAAAAAGGGACAAAAACAAAACAAAACTGGCAGCAGTAAATAAAATGAGGTACCCCAGCAACTATACCTCTCATTCAAATGGAGCCAACCATTTCTCAGCTGTTCAAGGAGGATGGCCGTGACAGGAAACATCATTTTGATCCACTTGGACCAGTCAGGGGATTTATTCTGATTTAGTTTGTTTATAACTTTAACTATAACTTTAAGTACTTCAAGATTTTTGATAAAATGGAAATTTGGAACTCTTTCTGTTTATTTGGTTTCCTGTGTTCTCCTCAACATCAGAAGCTAAATGATCTGAAAAGTTAAATGTCAGGGAAAGTACAAAAATATCAGTTTAACTATGTCAGCAATATCATTTGGGCTAGTTCCTTACCATTGTTGTCTATAAATCTAATATTGGGATTTACAGCTTTACTGCCTTTGAAATTTTTTATTAATTGCCAGTAGTTTGCAAGTCTATCCCACATTTCTTCAAACAGGACAGGAAATAATTTCTAACTGGCAGCTGTGTATAAACTTCTTATATTTACTGGTTAGCACCTATAATCTACTGTCACCAGGTGCCCAACAGTTCCATAATTCACATGTGTGAACTACGGAGCTCTGTAAACCAAGGGAACACAGAAACTGAAACAATACACTGTCCTTGTGACACACATTCAGTAGCACTAGCTTTTCACATAATCAGCTCAAGGCACAAGCTTCTCGACAGCTTCACAGTACCTCAGCAAGCAGTTGTTAAAGCTTAATCACATCAGAAAATGGTGTGTTTAACTAAATATGACAACAGTGTCGCAATTTAGCACCCCAAACGACTGTATCAGGCAGCAATTCATAGAAGAGCAAGAAAACAAAAATACAATAAAAAAAACAAAAGTGATGTACAGATTTTCATCAAGTACCTAGTCCCCCAGATTTCCTAACTCCACCCATGCAACAACTGGACAGCCGTCTCTTTAAAATACTTAGAACCAGTAAATATAAAAAATAAAATATGAAGAAGTGAGATTTAATGGGGCTTCACCCTGTGGGTTTACAGGGCATCACAAACCTCGGGTGTGCATAAAATCCCCATAAACCACACTTCCTCATGCATTATTCTATATATTCTCAGAATTATATGCATTTCCCTAAATTATCCATATTTTACTGTACCTGAATAAAACATGGTAAGATACTGTATTTTGCATTGTTTTATTTCTATGGGCAGCAGGGTTTTAAATAATTGATTAGGAGTTTTTTTCTTGGGACAATGCTAACTGTACAGAAAGTATTTATATAGGTTTTCTAGAAGTGTTATGTTTGTTAAACACAGTGAAGCAAGTGTTATGCATTTTCACAATGTTTCAGCACTTTTATGAGCAAAACGCTAATCAATTTTTGGAGTTCAATAAATCCCTGGGCAGTATTCTGTTACAGTTCTTTTCATGGAACCAGTAATTTTGAGTTTTAGTAGGCAGTATAGCGCAGTGGTTTAAGGCTCTGAGCTGCAAATCTGGTGACATTAAGCAGACCAGACCTGAGTTTGAAGCTCACAGCTTCCACTTGCACACTGTGAGACCCTGAGCAAGTCACTTAACTTCCCTGTGCTCCCAGGTCACTCCTGTAAAAAAAGTTTCAGCTTAGTGTGCTACTCCTGGTTAAACAACTAAAAAAAAAAACCAAAAAAAACTATGTCACAGTTCATGCACAGAATTCTAAGCATAGTTCTGATAGGTCAACAGCTCATAATTAGCATTCTGTACAGAAACTGTGACATAGTGAAAACTCCAAATTACTGGTTCCATGAAGAGAACTGTAGCAAAATACTGCCTATGAAAACAAAACAATGGAAAATACAGTTTTTTGAAAACTTTTATTCAGGTACAGTTAATTATGAATAATTTATGGGCATGCATATCGTTTCTGAGAATAGGAAGTTTATAAAACAGCTGCCAATTAGAAATGATTTCCTGTCCTAAGTACACTTCTGCTAAAGTTTAAAGTATTCTAATTTTTGTAGCATCTGCTTGTTTGAAATTTAAATTCATTGCATTTTCTATGTTCCCTGTTCATACTTCATGCAGTAGGATTATGGTCCCCTAAATCCAAGGGTAAGATTATATATTCTGTGATTTTGAGCACAATGGAAACAAAGATCAAGTTTACAATGAGTCTTATGCTCAGTAGCATACCCTTTCTGGTGGTCATATCAACAGCCTCGTGAAAGTCCAGAGTGAAGAAACTTAAAGTAAGTCCTCTGTGTCCACCCCACACAGGGTTGAAATCACCCTTCAGTATACAGTCCCTCCCTTGCACCAATTCTGACATTTCATAGGCCTGTTTTTTGAACAGAGACACATCTGGTTTGGGAGGAGAATAAATTGCACCTTTCAGTACATTTTGTATATGCAGTATAATTTATTTATTTGTCAACTGGGTGGGCGCACTGGTCCATAGGACCATTTTCAGGCATAACCCAGGCCATGCAGATGACACAAGAACACAGTACAAAGGAAAGCAGGTTACAATAGGTTAGGTGATTGCAAGTAGTTACAGAAACAAGTGAACACGCTTAGATAATATTATACAGTTTTGTACAAAATTGTGCATACAGTGAACACAGCACAAACAAATAAAGTGCACAGCCATACAGTGGCAGTGCTGGGCCCATATAAAACAATCCAGTATCAGCATCTTATAGACATCATGCAAAACAATTCAAACATCGAAGGCCTTAGGCAGGGTAAGGCAATCAACCAGGGTAACAGGAACAGGAGACTGTTGCCACAAGGAGATTTTTATAGTAGAACATAAATAGGGAGTGTGAGCCTAGCTTCCATAGGGGAGCAGGCAGGCTGTTCCACAGGTCTGGGGCAGCTGAAGAGAAGGCCTTTTGGCCCATACAAGTGGCGATCTGCGGGCACGCTAACATGAGCCTGGAGGAGTTCTGGAGGCTCCAAAGGTATGTCTTTGGCTTGAGTAGGAGGGAAAGGGGGCACACATCTTTTTCCTGATGGATTTATCTACAAAGCAGCCTAGCATATACATGAACACAGTGTATCTGAATCTTATTCAATTGGTAATCAGCCAAGAAAATCTATTCATCTGTTGTCAATGACTGCTGAGGCAACCTCAAGTCACAGGAAGACATTTACTTACAGTATGTCTTCTTAGAGGCAGACAGTAGTTTGATATGTTGCACTATTTTGCCTGTGGCTGAGCAAGTCAGTGGTTCAAATAACCTTAGAAAACCTGAGCACATTTAGAGTACAGGATGAACATGCCTATATAGGAGCCCCTAATTTCCATTATGTTAGGCCTCATCCTGGGTTCTTCCTCAGCATGTATTAGGCTCCCTATCTTTCTACTTCTGCACTGCCATCATTCCATGCTCTGCTTTCTCTACTGGTGCATTACTGCTGCTCATTGTGCCTTATTGCTTTATTTGCACTTTTACCATGTTGTACTGCACTTCGTTTGTGTTGAGTATCCATATTGTGTATGTTTTATTGTCTATCCTGTTCCCTCGCCCCTGGGCAGGGCACAGTGAGTCAAGTCTCATTGAAACTAACCTTGGTGCAGCATGCCTTTCATGATTACCAATATTCAAACAAAAAAATAATCAGTCAATAGAGAGTGTGACACTGTGTGAGATTGTATTTATCAGAGATCGAAAGAATGCAAAGAGTTTTTTTTCAGCTATATATTCAAGGAGGATCCCACTGCCCTTATCAGATTAAAGCTGACACTATAAGAGTTAAACAAATGTGATATAAAAACTGATAAAATTGAACACCTTTATTGGTTAAAACACAACACCTGACCATTGGTTATTTATCTAGAAACTGCATAGTTCATAACTAACCTGCCCTAATCTACCTAGTAATAACCCAACTAAATAAAAGTAAAATCTTTTTCCATTAAAATAAATTTTGGGCCACATTTTAAACATAAAAACCCCACAACAGGGCATAGGTTTCTTCAAAATAACTGCAGTTCCTGGGTTTCTTCAAAGGCACATGACCCTTGTTACCAAACTCACCTATTCTACCTAGCAACAACCTAACAAGAGGACAACAAAAGCTCTTTCATTAAAAAAATCAATTTTATAAGCAGAATAACCCACTTCAGGGCAAAGATTTCTTAAGAATGATAATGCATTTCTGGGGTATATTGAAACTCACTTGGCTGTCAGCCTTGTGCCTTCCAATTCACCCGAGGCATGCATTAATTCTCTAGAAGTCCATGCCCTGTTGTGGGTTATTGCTTACATAACAATGTGAGCAAACTGTAAAAAAAAAAATATATAATTTTTTAACATTCCCCTTTAAAAAAATGTATGTATATTCTATTTATTAATTGAAAGGCATAGCTTAATACTGAGGTCCAAAACTCCAAACTGCATGTTATTGTTTCCCAGAATGAGTAAACACTGCTAAGTCTGCAAGGAACAATACTGTAGCTGCCACCACTCTGACCCCTTGCTTTTTCACTCAGACAGCTGCATTTTACTGTTCTCTATCATGGGGTGCCAGTTTCTTTGTAACTAGGCAGGCATGTTACCAAGATCATTACTAAAGATATTAGCACCTCCCTAGCCTATTGTGCATGCATATGTGTTTGAGACATTTTAAAGTTTTAGTCTGTTTGTCTAAAGAAGATTCTATTTTTCCACACACAAACTGAGTTGAAGGACTGATAAACTCTCTAACCATTTTGCAAAGAAGGATTATATAATTTCTTCCTTTTTTAGATGACAATTTTTCATATCCTTAAATTTCTTCTCAAACTCTATTAGCTATTCCAAAGCCAATGGCCATTTACTGTGAACTGTGCCCATTTCAGGCAAAAGCTCTGCATCTTTGTCCTGCAAATGACACATTGTGTTTAGCCATCATGAAAGAGAAATTGTTGTCAACCTTAGACTCCAGTATGGAAAATGAAATAATGGCACACAGGAGCAGGGTTTGATATTTGACCGAATCCTACACAATTATCATGCATGTGTATATAATAAAATTAATTCTGTGTCTCTGCATTGTAGCCTGCGGCAAACAGCATACAATCAGTTTTGTATGTATAATAGATCACAGAGTTGTTCATGAATAATACAAATGCATTGAGTAGATACCAGTGAGCGAGGATGTTTGTCTTTGCGCTGAATCGAAGTGAACATGTAATATTGTGATAATATATATTTGATGAATTCGGGCCTGACTTGCCTTTGCCATAGCCTGCTAATTTCCTGACAAGAGTTGCCACAATAATTGAGTTTCCAATAACATTATGATTATTTCCACATGATAATTTAATTGTAGGTATTTTTTAATATTGTAATATTGTAAATTTGTGATTATTATGCATTTACATGCAGATTTTCATGGTGACTTGAAGCACACTGCTACATTTATAACTTAATTTTCTATATTATTGCATATATTTTGGGATAAGCTCATTAATGCAAACATAAAATGGAAAGAAAAGAAAGATTGTGTAGGTTTCTTTAGTTATTTGCTGCTTCCCCCTCATAAATGGTTGAAATTTAGGTTCATTTTTCCATGAATTTCAACATTATTATCAGCACACTAAACAAAACTAATCCACATGTTAGTATTCACTGTTTATTTAGATAATTAAAACTACAGATTCATTCAAAATAATTAACAGACAAAGTCATTCAGATTTCATATTTCTGTCATTCCATCGCATGGGCATCGTGGACTTTTACTATTGTCTGTATCATGTGCAGTACTTGAGTGACAAACAAGAAAGCTTAGTATTCAAACACGTGTTACTGCTATATTTATGAGAACTTTCACTTGAAAGACTCAAACCACTGGTTCAAGGTTACAATGTCAGGTCACTTTATTTGGGGGATTTATACTTTGGGGACAAAGCATGTGACAACATAACCCAGCAAAGTAGATGTAGAATAGAGAACTTGTAAGCAATTTAAAAACCTTAGCAGCAAAGCATAGCAAATGCTGCCTTGAGAACTTTTGCTCAGACTTTATCTCAACTTGTTGTTGAGCCCACAGGGGGAAACCATTTTATTTATCTAGAAAGTCTTAGCCCTACAGAAAAAGGTTAACAAACACAGTACTAGAGTAACAATATGATATGATATGTGCATGTTCATTTACAGTACCAGCTAGTTCCACTGTAAACACAAACTGGAAGATTGTTTTCCTCAGTCCAGATTCTGCATTCAACATGGAAATAACTTTGCAAGTATGTAATGATATGAGATAGGACATGGATTGCAGTGGTGTAACCATATTTATTACCACATGTGACAACAGGACTTGTATATCTCATGAGTGGTCTTATCCTCACTAGAAAGGATAAATATGGTTAACCCACAGCAGACATATGCCATTTATCCCACAACCATTTAAAAAGTATACTTTTTAAATTTGTTCTTTCTTTGACAATTGAATGGCTTCTGTTTTAAGTTGTTTTCAGTGCAACACAGATCAATCATGTTACTGTCAAGTATTGTTGCTTTCACTGTTATCAAGCATTTATTGTAAGATTAGGGGAACATTTTATTAAAGGAACTCAAAACAGCACAAAAACAACAGAAAATAGTAACATGGAATTATCAAAACAAATGAAATGCACATAATATACATGAGTCAGACTAAACCCCCATAAAAACAAATCACTTTCCTTCAAACTGGACTTGCCCATTCCCCCCTACTCTATAGCCACATGCACACAGCAAGTACCTGGATCGCTGCCATCCCCCACTGGATCCACCACTGTATCTGCAATGCTGCCAACCAGTGCTCACAAGGTACAGCTGAGCATTGTTGCAGGCTTGCTTCCTGCATTTTCATAGTCTTCTAGAAATCAGCTTAATTACAGCCTGACAAATCACCTTGCAACATTATAAGTGGTGCCAGCTGTTTAGACGGCCATGCAAAATGCCCATACCACTACACAATACCAAGAAAATAGGGATCATGGTGAAATGCAATGCATGCACACAGTGTGATGCAGGTTGTGTTCACATTATTAAAGTGGCAACATCCTAACAGCTCTGCACCTCTCACAACAGTGCAGAAAAGGCAGTGTGAAGGGCCCTTTTATCCTCCCCCTCATAAAACAACTGAAGCCCTTCATATACAGTGCAATATCCTGAAAGAAAGTATATACACCAGGAGTTAAATCCAAGTGACTGCTTTCCACTGTGCAGAAAACCGTTCTTCTGACAGAAATGCTTACACTTTATTCTTAATGTCCCTCAAAGAAACATAGAAACATAGACTTTGATGGCAGATAAGGACCACTTGGCCCACCCAGGCTACCCATTTCCCTACCCATTGAATAAAGCTGCAGATCCTAGTTAACCAACAGTACTTCCTCCTACCCCCCACTATAATTGTCATATGTCTGTCCCATGCATTCTTGAATTCCCCCACTGTTTTTGACCCCAAGACCTCCTCAGGGAGGCCATTCCATGCATCCATCACCCTCTCTGTGAAAAAATACTTCCTCACATTACCCCTCAGCCATCCCCCTCTATCTTCAAATTGTGCCCCCTTGTTCTTGTTCTTGTACATCTCTTTTTCTGAAAGATGCTACCCTCTTGGACTTTATTGATTCCCTTGAGGTACTTGGAAGTTTCTATCATGTCCCCCCTCTCTTTCCTTTCCTCGAGGTTATACATATTAAGCTCATTTTGTCTCTCTTTGTATGGTTTTTGGTGCAGACTCTGCACCATTCTAGTTGCCCTCCTCTGGACTGCTTCCATCCTGTCTATGTCCTTGTGGAGATGGGGTCTCCAGAACTGCACACAATACTCCAGATGGAGTCTCACCAACTGTCTGTACAGAGGGGATGACAACTTCCTATTTTCTACTAGTGATGCCTCTCCCTATACATCCCAGTATCCCCCAACCATCCTTACTGCCTTCTCACATTGCCTGCCTACCTTTTGGTCTTCTGATATGATTACCCACAGGTATCTTTCCATTTTCATTGTTGTTAGTACCCCCCCCAACACTGTGTACTCTTCCCCTGGATTTCTGTTTCCCAGGTGCATTACTTTGCACTTCTTTGCATTGAATCTAAGCTGCCATACTTTTGACCATTCCTCCAACCTTGTCAAGTCCCTTCTCATCCTTTCCACCCCTCTTGTGTATCAATCCTGTTGCAGATCTTTATGTCATCTGAAAGCACTATTGTTACAATTGACAGTTTTGCAGGCTGTATCCATTGCACAGCGTATCGACATCTTGCTTGCCACAGACAGAATTTCAGGCAAGCAAAACAATATTTAATGTGATACTATTATAATACTTCCACTGACGTGCATACTCTCCCCCTAAACCAAATTTTATAGTGACAATCATTATAACCTCGGTGAGTACTACCTTCTGGCTATGAATGCCCAGACTGAGCTACAAAAGCACATTCTAGTAAAAAGTGTTCTTGAGCTTCAACAATCCAGACACATTCAGACCTCAGACACATTCTATCATCTAAACATTTGTGCTTCAGGTTGTCCTGAACCCTTAGTTATTCATGACTGCAAAGACACAAGGTGTGCCATGTACACTGTGGTACTCTCCCATCAGTCAGCTGTGCCAAAAATAATGAATTTTTCATAGAGGGACAAAATGTGAATTTAGATGCGAGATTAGGATTTTTACACATCACTTTCTGATACAATTGCTTTTTAGTACACTCCTTTATTGATTGTTTTGATAATTTCCACTGGGCCAGCTTCCTTAAACTTGATTTTGTATACTACAAGACATCCAATGACTTTGTCAGTTTAGATGGGTCCTGTTGTTATTTATCTAGTGTACTCTGACACCATATCTGCCACAGCAAGATATTGTGGTCAAGGCCTTGTTGGATTGTAAAAGTCAAAATAAAGTGTGAAAAAGGCCAACGGGTTAAGTAAGCAATAACACATGATGGGGTGTGGGTTATGCTCTGATAAATGCACTCCTAGGGGAATAACGAGGCATGAGTCCACTGGCTGAGTGCCTTCCTGCCCCAGAAAGTGCATTTATCAAAGCATAACCCATACTCTGGAGTGCGTTAGTGCAGTTATAAAATGGGTATATGTTGACAAATATTTTAACAAGAAACATGAAATATTAAAAGTTTTCCTTTTTTGAAACAAAATAGTCCATCCACTTGTCAGTATGGGCGCCGGAAAGCAAGACAGCTTTCCAAGTTTTGCATGCCACCCATTCTCTCCCACCCACCATTCTCATTCATTCATTCATTCATTCATTCAGTCATTCAATCAGCTCACTGCCACCTGTTCTCTTCCACCCACCATTCTGTTTCTATCAATCACTGAGCTGAGTTTTAGGGTTTTCTGTCCCTCTTGTAATCCTGGGAGTTTGACTGCAGCGGGTCGCTAGGCAGCCGGCAAGATCAACATTTCCTCATAATATTACCAGCAAAATGCTTCCATCTGTGGGTCTGAGTTTCAAGAAAGTGCTGGTGGTCTCACTCTCTGCTAGTCATAATGGAGATTAAGAGACTGCCGGTGAGTCAGGTGACACCAGATCTGTCCTTGTCCCAAATAAGGAATTGCATTCTGTCTTATGCATTATCCCTTCTGCTTTTTTTTATATGTTTCTTTTTTGTGCTTTGACTGTATTTTCAGTTACTGCCTGGAGAAAGCTGGGCATATAGCAGGATTTTAAATTTCCTGTTAGCAAGAAGTCAAGATAGTGGTTTCTTGGAGTTGTGAAGATAGAGTGAACCACAGATACTGTTTAGGGGGTTTCCTGGCATTTTGGGGGACTTGTTTTTTGCTATGGTATAAGATAAAAAATAAATACCTGGCAAAGGCCACCAGCCAATCAAATTCAAGGACTGTCTCTACCCATTTTATAATCATACTTACTCCACCATTTTTTACAGTTAAATAGCTAGCATCCCTTTTTAAGGGGTTGAGTCTACTACACCAACAATATCTGAAAGAAGATGTTAAAAATGTGGGCTTCAAATTCCAAAGGTGGTTGAAAAACAAAACATGAACAAGTAAATAAGGGTAATAGAAATGTTTTTTTGTTGTTTTTTTTTTTTATAATTGCAACCCTCTTCTTTTGTGTAAGTTGCCTCCAAGCTGCTCTTGTGTCAATAAAAAAGAATTAATCCTCTATCTACCTTCATTTTTTTGTCAGTGAAAATGAACCTGTAAAACTGTATAGTCTAATCAATGGTCCAAACATTCTACAGAGATACTCTAAAGTTAGTAGATCTTATACGACAGACACAAAACAATATTCTACAATAAAGCTAATTAATATAGTAAGCATTGCCTGCCATGGGATGGATAGAATGAGAAGTGTCCACAGTGACTGTAACAGTTAACACATTCTTTAAATAAACTATATCACAGTAGATATTTTTTGGTTTTGAACCGTTTACATTAATGTGTAAGCAGCAGTTAAAATCTCTTCCCCATATAAAATGTATTGCAGTACGTAAATATATGAGCATTTCTTTTAAAAAGAGTAATTCTAGCACCTTTTTATTGGATGCCATAAGTGTTGATTATTCTACAAGTAACTACATTGCACATTACATCTAGCAACAATGCCCATCATGGCAGGCCCAGTGCCAATGGCACGAGTTTGGAAATGAGCTTGGGTTGTCGGGGTCACCTGTGGGAAGGAGGATTGAGTGCCCCAGAGGATGCTGTCCTCCTCCAGGGTGGGAGGGTGCTGTCTTCTGCCACCGTACTGCCACCTGGGTGACCACAGGTTGTAGTGTGGATGGAAGGGCAGTGGTGGGGGGGGGGAGACATTACTGTTGCCACCAGCGAGATGCACACACAATGTGGGCAGATCTCCTTGGCATCAACAAATGCAACATGTCATGGGTAGGGAGGAAAAACAGAAAAAATGGCCCCTGTACCACCACGATGAAGACCATGGTAAAGTAGCTCTTGGGTCTCCGCTTACAGAGCAGGGCACTCCCTGACGAAATGTACAGTTTCAAGGGTACTCGGAGGGTGCTCATCTTGACTCCACCTGGGGGAAAGCCAGAGCTACATAGAGGTGAGTGACAGTAGCTGGGGGAGTCTTGGGGGTGCCTGGCAAACCTGAGGGCTAGGAGGACCCAGAGAAGAAGGGGGTACAAATTACAAAAAATAATAATGCCTGTCATGGACAAATGTTTGGAGATTTTATAACCAGAACCTTTAAACATAATCTCCATCCTATCTGCTTTATATTTCCCAAAGGACCAGTATGACAGACCTCATACCCTGCTCCTTTGAATCTCTGATCTATAAAACTAAAGTGTTGCCAATCTGATTTCCTGTAGTAGTATAATGTCAAAGTTATTTATTACAATCTTGGAAATACCTTAGAGTTCTGAATAAAAGATAATGCACCTCTCTTTTTTAAATTCTTCATACTATGTGAGGCAATGCTAAGCTGGATCATTGAAAAATGTTAGATAGTATTTCCTGTTAACCCCACTCCCCACCCCATGAGGATGAGATGGACTTTTTCTTTCTGCCTCTGCACTTCTGTCTCCCTTCATCTTCTTCTGCCTCAGATCTTGGCTGTGACCTTTGTCAAGGAAACATCAGACTCAAAATCTGAGCCATCCCAATCCTTTGTTTTTGTAAAATGCCCCATTTGTTATGTAAGGTCGGGGGGGACAGTGCCTGTTCACAGTGGATTGAGTCAATCTCCTATGTACCACCGTCATTTCTTCAGGTGGTTGTGGCACAGTCTCCATCTGTCCTGGCGGGTCTCCTGTTCCTGCTGATGAACAAGGGGTCTTTTTATGTGAGTCTAGTCCATCTGTAGAGATTGTACACTTTTCAGGTAATGCTGGTCTTTGTTCCATATAGGGGTGGGTTCAGGACAGTGACTGTATTCTGAACCTGTGACTCCTGCTTGGTGTACAATTTCTGGACTCAAGAGACTGCTGTTGCAACCCTGGTCTTCCCTTTGGAGTTCCTGACATGCTATAGCTGGTCCCCCTTTCTTACTGGAAGTTTGAGCTTTACTGATCAGGTGCTCCTGGTCAGATCCATCAGCCCTGGTTTCTTGCTGCCCATTGGCATTGCTGGTAGGTATGCCCAAATTCCTCACATACATTTCTCTATACTGACCTTGACAGGTAAACCCCATGTGTCCAACATCTCCACATAGCTGACAGTGTAACTGGTTGCATGCACTACTTCAGTGTGTCCTGGACCCACACCTGTAGCATGCCTTGGATTATTCAAATAGAAACATACTCCCCTGTCCTGGACCCAGAAAAAAATGGTAGATGTACAGTACCTGTGTTTGTCTGTTGTAATTTTAACTTGAACTGCCAACTCCTTGTCCAAATTCTGTATTCTAAGAATGAAGTATAGATTCTTGTGGCCCCACTGTGTCATTTTTCTCCAACACAAAACGTATGTCTCTGTTGTTTACCCCTTCATTTCTGAACAGTACAGTGACTATTTCAATCAAAGACTTTGTTAAAAGAAAAGCCATGAAGGTGCTCCGTAGAGGTGTGGACTTTAGTTTTTGATACTTGGTCCAGAACCTGTCCAGTCCTTGTTTGATTTGAAACTTTTATTGAACATGTCTTTGCTGGAAATGTATGTAAGTGTGTATATTTCAGAGGTGAAAAATTGCATGGAATCTTTGATTGTCTTGCTGTGTATATTCTATCAGAGTGAACCATTAAGCCCCCTTTATATTTTAAATGCACTTGTTTCTCCCT
This sequence comes from Neoceratodus forsteri, assembly GCA_016271365.2. Lineage (NCBI taxonomy): Eukaryota > Metazoa > Chordata > Ceratodontiformes > Ceratodontidae > Neoceratodus > Neoceratodus forsteri. The sequence continues at coordinate 189,666,076 of CM057456.1, forward strand.
GGGGCAGGTTCTGTTCTTTGTCAGAGGTCATGGAGCAGCTTTAAGAAGGGGTGGGACAGGATCAAATGGAGTATTTAAACTAAGGGTGGCCTGGGGTGGGTGGGTGAAAAGGAAGGGGGAGGAAATATAGTGGAAGGGGGGCAAGGGAGGGCAGCTGCAGTTTAAATGGCCAAAGTGTTGCACACTTGAGCAAACTAGATAGACCGTGAGATTTGTAATATGCTGGCAATTTCATATCTTCAGATGTTCGTATGAAAAAATCCAAGTACCTAGGCCCTGTGTCATTGGGTCTTTGATTGCCCTGACTGAATGGACTTGGTTCCTCCTGCTCCATCGTTTGCCCTAGTGAGATAGTTGCTTTCTGTCCCCTCTCATGTGCTGCAATCCAGGCAGTGATATTTTGAGGAAAAACTGAGTCCTGCTGTAGCCCTTTATTTTTTTTAGGTTCCCCAGCCTTACTGCCCACTAGCTGTCTTCATAACATTTTGATATCCTGTCGGTGACCAGCCACAGTACCTAATTCCTCCAATAAAGGGATTAATTCCTTGCATCCTTTTTATGTACATTAGCAAGTGTAATTGGTTCCCCCATCTCATTTTCCTCCCTCACTCCTGGCTCAGGTTTCCCAGTGCTAGGCTGTTCATTTATGAGATTACCACCTGAATCCATTGCAGACTCAGCCCTTAAGTTTGAAAGAGAAGAGAAGAGAAATCTAGCCACACTGTTTCCACCTCCGCATTCTGCTTCCCCATAGCAGTTGAAACTCCAGGCTTGTCACCAGCATATGCTATTGCAACAGTACTTACAGTTCATCTCTGCACTTCTGTGTGGTCCTGCAGCTTGAGCCTCCTGTCCTGTGAGGGCCCTGAGTGCTGCTCTGACTCTGTCTCCTGAAGCGACTCAACATTTTTATGCGCCTCTGGTGCCTTGGACATAAATGCTTGCTGCACTGCTGCTGTTGACACATCCAGTCTTCTGCTTCCTGAGGCTGCCACCATTGCTATCAGTGGTAGCATCTTCTGCCCTGACCCAGACACTAACGCAGCATCCTAGTCTGGGTCAGGGATCCATTTGCCCAAGCTGTCCTGTGTCCATCCAGCTTTCCAGAAGGCATGTTCTGGAGACTACTGGGGGTCCATCTCTGTGTAATTCCTTCATAGGGAATGTGTTAGAAGCTGTCTGTGAGGTGTCAGCCCTTCCTTTGATCCTCCCGACACAGCTGTTTGTCAGGTACAACATTTGAGCTGATCAGGCCACTCTCCACCACTTCAGGCATGGAAGTCTGTGTAACATTTCTTTGGGACAAGTGGAGGTTTGTAGTAGGGATGGGCAAACCAGGTCTGTTGCATATCAAGACTCTTCTGGACAAGGCCAACTTGACTCGACTCGAGTATACAGATCCTTTCATGGCTCAACCCAAGTAGTCAAGTTGGCCCACTTTGGAACTGCTGGTCTGATTCGCACTGCTAAAATTCCTTTAAAATAATATAGGCAGCCAACCCACAGCCATGTGCCACTCTTAATTTCAGCTGCCTTCATCTGCACCTCTAGCTGCTGGCTCCAACCAGCAGTCCAACTAGGGGCCTTTTTTAACTGGGTATGCATCTTCTGAACTCTCTCCCACTCCTCTCTTCCTGATTGCCAGCCGGCACTCAGGAGGTTTGACTGTGCCCACACATGATCACATTCCTCATCTCACACTCTTGTCTCATCCTCATGAGCTCACCTAGTCCAATGCAGCCCCACTCACACTCAATAAAGCACCAAGCCCACATCATGTGATTGATCTTCCGTCAACACAGGATGCAGCAGCAGTACAGTGAAAGCTGAGTGAGTAGCAGGAGACAGAGAGAGTGAAGTCTCAAAATCACAGATTCAGTTAAAATTCTGTATTTCATGGGGTGACATGGAGGCAGACACTCCATACTGCAATAAAAAGCCCTTTTAAGGGCTAAGAAGTGAGTGAGTGAGCCAAAACTGGAAAAAATAATTAGCACTTCAGGGTCTTCATTAGCCTGGGCCTGCCTTTCTGCATAAAGTGGAATCACCAAATTAAATCAATTGGGTGACAGATACAGAGTCTGAAGAGACTTTAGAGACACCACTGTGTGCAGACTATTAGTGCAGTGATGGAGTTTGATCCCTTTAGGGCTAAGAAAATCATTTGGAATTATTTAAAATAAATCATTATAAACCAGATCAGAAGGTCCCTTACTTAGGGTGACTCACTGACACAGTGACACAGACACAGACACACAGGAAAGAGACACTGTATGCAGTGCATTCAGAAAATCTGAGCCCTTTTAAGGGCTAAGAAAAGAATATAATTTAGCTTGATAATAATTATAAGTTTAGTCAGCAGCTCCCCCGGATGAGGCTCACAACTGTTTGCTGCATAGTCCTATAATGTTAGTCAGGGTGAGACATACAGGAGACAGGCAGTTTGTTTAAACAGAAATCCCATTTAAGGGCTAATAGCCTAATAGTTATAAAAACAACATATCCAGTCTAAACTGTGCAATGAAAAACAGTGCTGTTAAAACCTCGCAGGCAAAAAAGCATGTGTGGTTTCAGAGTTGGTTTATTTATATTTGCCTGGTTTTTGATTGTGTGTTTTTGTGGTGTCCATGCAGCACACTTTTTGACTGTGCCATTTTTTACCGCACGATTTTGACCTAGACCCACAAATCAATCAGCAGCCTGGGCCTGCCCGGTTGTGTGGAGTGGTGACATTCAGGAGACACTTTGTTAAAAAAAAACAAACTAAGCCATATTAACGGCTAATAGCCTAAATTGGCTTGTTAAAGTCCATCACTAAATCACTTGGGGACACATAGTTTGGTGTTTGTTTAAAAAAAGCCCGAAGTCTGTTTAAGGGCTTCATACTGGGTATTCATACTGGGTCAAGGACAGGAGAAGGCAGATATACTCATCGTGTCTGTCCACCCACATTAGCGGGTCCAACCAATGCTCTCATTAATAAGATAATTATCCAGTTTGCCTTGCGAAAGTCTGTCTCTAAATCTTTGTTCATAGCTCTATTTGTTGTGTTAAAGGGCTCAAGATTCAGATAACCCAGATTTTCATCTCTACAGTAGGTAAAACCTCAAAGTCTTCAGGGGACCTTGCCCACCTGACTCTCCACAAGGGCTTTGCCCTTGGACCCATGATGGGGGGACCTGTATAGCTCTCAAACCCTTGGCTAGAGATGTCAGTCTCTGGGACCAGTGCCCCAGTACTGCAAGAGTCCACAGAAACCACTGGGCCAAACCAAACCCTGAATCTCCACCTCACGTTTGCTAGGATTTCAAATTTACCTGCCTGTCATCTGCATTGTCCAGCCCTCCTACTACCCGACTCAAGTCTCCATTTTCGCCTCTCAATGTAGTTGAGTCTAACCCTCTGAGGCCAACATGTCCAATCCTACAGCAACTCAAACCCACATCTGAAAGGGAAAGACCACATCCATGTGATCATACAAGGGACAAGTCATGTGATGTGGACTGCTCAGCTGGTTGCGAGTCCACTCCATTCAGTGACAGTTGAGTGTGGGAGATTTCATACACGTGCTATAGTTTGTCTATAAGCACTGACAGAGATTGATTGTTCAAAATTGTCTCAGATTACTTCAAAAATAAAAAATACAGATCATCAGTTACTGATCAGTTTAAATTGCCTGGCTAGGAGGATGGTAAAAAAGGCTTAAGTCATTTGGTGGGTTTTTGACTATTTGACTCACGGTGAGTCTAGACTAGAGTGTGGGCTGTGGGGGAAGGGAAGGGCTGCTGTCTGAACTGTTTGCTGACTGACATGCTGTAGTCCTTCTGTCTTCCCCAAAAAAGCATGACAGGCTCTGGGACGGAAACAACACAAAAATACAGATACTAAAGTGTTTTTAAAAAGTAGAATTTTATTATTGTGTTTGATAGAGGGGTCTAAAAAATAATTCTGATGCATTTCTTAAACTCAGATAGGCTAAAAACATTCTATAATTAATCAGAGTGAATCAGAACCTTTTTAAAATAAATCAGAGTTGGAATCAGGACCAGGTCACAGCCAATCCTCCAATCCCTAGTTTGTAGAAACAGACTTCATGTTATGTTTTTTTAGTGAGGCTTTGTATTTGGTATATCTCTCCTCGTCCTCTGCTAGCATCCTAAGTAAATGACATTGTCTTTCCTACATTTCATATTCTAATTTATTTTCAGCCACCAGTATATCTTCCACCTCTGTGGTCAGTTGCATAGTTTCTTCCTCCATTTCTTCCAGAGTAAGATCATTTTAGGGCATTTTGTCCTTTTGAGAAAAACATACTGGAGCCAAGGACAGCACTCCAGCCTGTTGCAGCATACCCTCCTCCTCCTCCTCCACACTTCCAGGCTCCACCATCTTTGAATTGGGGCCAACAGCACCCCCTTCCAAGAGTAGGGGAATTTCCCTGGTTTCCTGGCCAATATTACCCATCAGTAAAACAGGTTCATGTAACCCACCCACAGTATGTTACAGTATCTCAGTTGGTAGGACATCCACCTCTTGGCCAGACCACTGTGGGTTCTCGTCCCACACTGTGACTGGGTTCAAACCATAAATACTAGCAACCAAGTGCAGTATTAAAGGGATAATATACCGTCAGGGTGTCCCATGCCATCCTTCAGATGAGACATTAAACCGAGGTCCTGTCAGCCTTTTCCAGTGATTGTTCAGGCTGACGTGAAATATACCATGGCACTTTTGAAAAAAGTAGGGGAATTCCTTCAGTGTCCTGGCAATAATCCCACTTTCACTAAAATACTGTACCACCAACTGCTTAATCAGGTTCAATTTTATTTGGTTTACATCTGTATTCCCCCCAACCCCTGGGACAAGGCTGAAAAGAGGCAGTACTGTCTAGACCTCCTTTCCCAGTCAACAGCAATGAAATAAACAAGTAGCCCAGTGTGCCTTTCCTGATCAAAAATTGCAAATAAATAAATACGAAACTCATGATCGTGGCTCTCCCATTGGTTAAAATTTATGTCAATATTATGTTGAAAGTGTGGAAATAACACTTTCAGCATCATCACAATATTATCCACACAGTAGTATCTGGATATCACTTTCCCTTTGGACACTATACTGTATACCCACGAGTGTGGTGTGAACGTTTTTAGAGCATCAGCTTGAATGCAAAATGGGATTTATTCTCCTGAACTTCTTACCTTTATGTTGGACACTTAACGGTCTATCTTTACAGTATTTTAAAATCATGTCAGACGAATAAAATACTGTAAGTACAGTATAATATCTAAGGAAATTTATATACTTGCTTTACCTTGCCTGTATTTCAAGGATACCAGGAGTGAGGGTCTCCTTTTCATACTGACTGAAGTGGTCACCTCTCTGAAATATTTTTTAAATGACAAAAACAGTGCAACAGCAGCTATTTTGTTTCTGTGCTTCTCTCTTTCACAAAGAGCTGAGGTTTTTAAGGGCAAGGAGAAAACACTGCTGCTAAAACTCTGTAGCCCAGCTAGTCTTGACAGTATCAGTGAAGCACTCTCCTCTATTGTGCTCATACTTACCATGGGTTTCAGAACTGTGACTTGACTGAGCTTGCAAATCCAATTCATTTCTCTCCGGAGATTTGCTGTTAACATGATGTCATCAAGTTACCGACCTGATAACCCTTTAATTTTTTTGTATTTGCTTTACTTAAAGGGAATTTAATAACAAGACAACTGATGCAGCCATTGAATAAATCTAACAGTGTACCTAATAAATGTAAAACCATGATATAAATTCCACTTTTTGTACTGCAGAGACATTTCTTAAGGATTGAAACCATGCCCTACATTGTTGACTACTTTAACCACTGTGCACCCTGTTTAGATTTTTATCCCTTTGTGCTATGCAAGTGCTGATCAGATATTTTAGAAGTCTTTTTTTGTGCTGAAACATTCTGAGTTAAGTAAAGGTGCCAATCCACCCAATATGTTATATTTCTTTTCCCTTGCCAATATTCTATGTAGAAATCCTGTATACGCAGATTATTGGCAAGGGAAAAGAAATCATCTCATGATTCTACAAGCAAATGTTGTGCAATCATGCTATTGTAAATTTGTAGGTATTGGGACAAAGAAAAAGCGACACTGCATCTTTAAAGAAAATTCTGAATAAGAATGAAACCCAACCTAATTTACATATCTTGACATTTTGCAGAAAATATTGTAACATTAGCAGAGGGATAATGAAATTCTGCCTATCAGCCACGCAGGAATAATGTTACTGTAAAGGTAACCTGTCCACAGTTTGTTATCAAGAAAATATTCATGCCAGGAAGCATACATTAAGCAGGGGTGTAAAGAAAGGTATTTTTTCTCTCCTTACTCCCTGCTATCCATCTTCCCCTATAGATTTACTACATGATCACTCCCTTTACATGCTAATTACATGCAGCTCTCGTGAATTTGTTAGTGGTGACACTTCTAGGACCCAGTGGGACTGCAGCTCATTATGTGGCAATGTCCAGATACATCAGATATTATTAGCTGTCATTAATCTGCTACAGAAACATAGCGCACAGCCACAGAGGCCAGGAAACACAGAGCACAGAGCTTGACTGGAGGTACCCTGGCCCCAAAGATCAAAGGTCAAAGTGCAACAAATATGGTTCCTCAATAGACCAAAATTGTCATTGAATGTTAACCCTTGGCAAACAAAGCAGTCTAAAGAAATTAAGAGCTGTAAAGATCCAAAGAAGGATTTATGCCAATCTTTAAGAATGTGAATTATCTTACATGTACAGACAATGCTTTCCCAATGTGAAAATTATGTCACAGCACAAGTCTATCCTGACCTTTCTATATAAGTTAATAAAAGAAGTGCTATACGAGATGTCTCCTACATTATGGTATAAATTAAGAGACATATTGATATTAGACACTCCTGTATCAATACTTTTATGTGGCCTTTAAGAAAATTATTTATGTAGGATTTTATGTAATTCCTGCTACTGTTTATAATACTGTTATGTACCAAATATAGTTATCTACTTGTACTTATTGTATATCATTTATTGGGATTTGTTTGTAATCTCCCAGGCCATGCCTGCAGATAGGCATTTGATTGTCTAGTGCACTTGCAGTACTTAGTAAATAAAAACTAAATGAATAAATAATTCTGCCATCTCATGCAGTTTGGGTGAAAGAAAACAGAATGGTTCTGCCTGCCAAAAATGTGCAGGATGAAGCTCGTGTACTATAATAGACATTTCTCACAACACCTTTTTTTTTCCTTTTTTCTACCTTGTATTTTTCCCTTTGGCTGCTCTGATTGTCCCCCATTTTGGCTGGTCCCCCCAGCCCCAACACTTGAAATCCCTAGGACTTACCTTCTCTGTGGTTATCCTGCCACATGACCAGGATGGGATGGAGGTGGCCATTGTCATCAGTTGAGGGCCTGTGAGGGTCTGGGCCATAACCACACTGTGGATAGAAGGTTTGCCCTCCATGTTCTTCCACTGAGACCCACAAACATGTTATGATGTATGTGAGTGCTCCACCTCAACAGAGATATCCCCAGCCTCCATTCATAGGGTCCACCTCCCTTGCTTCTCACATCCCTGTCACCTGCTGTCCTCTAGGTGGCAGTAGAATTGCAGGACAGGTATGCCACCCTCCCTGAGGGAGGAGAACTGTCCTATTGATACTTAATCCTCGCCCCCTCCCCCCCAGCCAGTCCCCGAGTGTCTCTGAGCTATTCCTGAACCCAGGTCACTGGTGCAGCAGGTGGTGAGGTAGTGGTGCCTCAGCCTCCATGCCACTGGGCCAGACCCTCACAACACCTATAAACTAGCTATTACAGATTGTGGGAGCATTCTCATCCAATCAGAGCTCTCCTTTGCCCTGTGCATGAAACACTTATTCTATAACATGTCTCACATGCAGGAGCCCTGAAAATGGGCTTATTTAGTGGATTTCTTTTTATTCTTAGTATAATATCGATTGACCTTGGTCAATAATCTACTAATATAGGGCTGGAGGCTTCTTTTGTTAGGCCTGTTCACTAACTGGCATAACAGGCTGCACAGTGTGTATCCACTGCACCAATGCCCCTACTTTTGAAGCACATGCATGTGTCATGGGCATGGCATGCACAGCCACATTATGCAGCAAGCATAAGCATGGCATGTGCACACTGTCTTCTAGTACTGCATGGATGGACATGGGAACATGCTGGATGGATATGACATGCAGGGGTGGCAACCGCACATACACAATGCAATGTACACCACAAAAGAATGTGCACAGACCACCAGTGACTTGCACCAGGTAAACACAAGTACACAGCCCAGGCACACACAATGGTGTAACCACAGTACCCAAGGATAATATGAAATATGCCATGTATGCTGGGGTAGGTGGCCTGAGTCATCCTGCTCAGAATCAACATAAGTTATGCTAAGCCATGGGAACAATGACACTGTAGATTGCTCCAGTCCCCTGTGAAGGGCATACATCCCTGTAGACCATGGAGCCCTGAGCCATGCCCATGGCACAACCAGGTTATGGCCACCATGGTGGCATGCTTTGCCCCCCTGGAATCCAAGGTACAGGCCATAATGACCCACTGTGAAGGCCCTATCCACCCACCCATGATGCCCTGGGGTGTACACATGATCCCACATCCATGCTGCCCACACCATATTGACACAGTGGCCACTAAGTGATACAGTGGCGGTGTGCCAAGTGATGTAGGTATCCAACCCTCCCAGGAAGTGAGCCCCTACAGACCACATGAACACAAGACTGGATATAGTGCAAGCCATTTATCTGCAATCCACCATGCAGGTGCGCACTTCATAGTTAAAACAGAGAATTCATCCTCCCCCATGGCAACTATTACAAATACAGTATTCTTTCTCTCTGAATTGGCCACTTGGGGTCAGATATTCAAAATGCAGCCCTGGGGCAAAACTGTCACCTTCACTGCATTACGAGGCATACCATCACCGGAAGGGCTTCCACAGCAGCCACGTGCAGGTGGCCAGTAATGCAGACAGTATCATCACCTACATGTGGGCTAAGTACCCAGGGTCCCACCATAATGCACACATATTTGACCAGTCGCAACTATGGACATTTCTGGAGACCCACGGAAGGAAGTGCTGCTCAGTGAGTTCAGGTATGGCTGTAGGCAGGTGCTGTTATCCACATATATATATTGTACCTGACTATGTTCTACTCCCCCATATGTGACCATGGATACCTGCTGAGGCCATACCTACTCACACCTTACCTTGTTGCCATCCATGAAGGCTGAGGAACAGTACAAAAAGGTGCACTATAAGACCTGTGAAGTGGTGTAATGATCATTTGGACTCCTGAAGATATGTTTCCACTGCCTGGATTGGACAGGTGGCACAATGATGTTGGCAGCTAGGAAGATGTGCCAGGTGTTCATTGCATGGGTAATGCTACACAGTGTTATGGTACAACACTGCATACCCATGCCAGAGCACTTCCCTGATGACGGTTGGCTGGACAGAAATGGTGGAGAGCCAGGAGATGTAGTGGCAGCTGGGGGGCAGCAGCAGGATGGTGGCCTGCCCTGAAGACACACATGGTATGTGTTGGTATGGGATGCATTCAGTGGGGGATGTGCCCACCATGGGCTGGGTGGGCATCACAATGATATGTGGATGTGGGTTGGATGGTATGATATCCTGGAGATGTGCCATGGTGATGTGATAATATGAACTGAGTGGTGTGAACATGCTGGGGGGCCATGGTGATGTTTTCTGTGAGGTCTGATATTTTGGGGGAGCTAATGTGCCATGCTGATGTTGGTTGAAGACCCTGTGCAAAGGTGCCTTGCCTGGCCCCATAGCCTGCTGCCCAATGTGCCCATCTGTGCAAGGTGATCCCAGCACCATTGTGGGCTGTGGGGCCTCTTCATCGGTACCCCACCATCCCCCTTTTGTGAGGTCTGGGTTTGTGCATGGGCCTGTGTGCAGGGCTGTGTACCTGGCCACTGTGCAGGCATGAGTTGCTACACAGTCTGCCATTCCAAGCTTGCTGTGGACAACTTGCATCTCTGCTGCAAGCAGTCTCACCTGCATGGTGTTCTCACTTGTGGCACGCTGCCGCTCCAGGTCCAGCTGACATAGTTCCAGGTAGTAGCAGAGGAGTATGCTGTACCACCATGGACAACATGCAACCCCAAGTGTGGGAGACTGGCACTCACTGATGTCCATTCTGGTGTCTGTCCCCATGGACTTGTGGCCATCTGTGTGTGCTGTGCCACCAGTAGTGTTCAAGCTGCCTTGTTCCCCCCTGTCCATTTCTGGTTTCTTAGTTATCTGCAGTCCCGGAGGTGGTGGGCATGCTACTGGTGGAGAAGGCTTGTGTCTTGCTGTGATCTGATCTATGTGAGCTGCTGTGTTATGCTAGCTGTAGTGCCCATGTCCATCAGCACTGCCTGCTGCTCAGGCTGGGATGTATCATGGTGTGGGTGCCCAGTACCTTCTTGGGAGGTGCCCTGGTCAGTTGTATGGGCCCTCCTGTCCCTTGTCATGGTGCACTGTGATCCTGTTCCTGTGGTGTTGCAAGTCCTAGGGATTCTGTGGAAGAGGGAATGTGGTTACTTGAATGGCAAGGTCGTGCATTGAGCATGGTCACTGTGCCGCATTCTGCAAATTTGGTACCTACCTCCTGTGGGCTGCCATTATGTATTGTCCATGGAAGTTGTCTGATGGGACATACTATTGTAGGATCTCTCCAGTTCCACATGGCCAACGTCTGTTGGAGAGACCTGTGTCAGTCAGATGCTATGTGATGGCCGGGGGAGATGCACTCACCTGGCATAGTGTCCATTCCTTCATCCACCCCATCCAGCACCTCCTGTTTCATCATTTCAGCCACGATGGCCTCAGTGAGTGTGAGATCCATGGAGGGGCTGGATGGTGATGGCACACCAGTTGTCTGGCAGCTGGACTGGCATGTTGCCTCCAGTTTCTGTTTAGTGGACACCAGTAGGTCTCATAACTTGTGCTTGATGACTCTTAGGATACCTAGCTCAAGTCCAAATACATTGACAGTGGCCTGTATGTCAAGCCAGATCCATGCCTTGTCCTTGGCAGGCACCTTCAGGGATCTGGTGCTGTAGAGGGTGATGTAGTGGCTCTGAATCTCAGCCATCAGCATGGCCACCGGCTAGGAGCTGAACCTGGAGGACCTGGCCCTGGCTGGCCATGCATATTTACCTTCCCCTCGCTCACCTCCCCACTTGGGGCATTTGCCCTGGTCTATGATGGAGGGTGCAGATCTGGCATCCCAGATGGGGTGGATATCCCATCATCAGCTTGCTTCCCCTTGCTGCTGGGCTGAGGATACTGCACCTGTGATTCCATGCCTGCATTCTCTTTCATGTGTGTGTGCACTGGTTATCTGCATATCCTTTGCGGGGTGCTTCACCACATGTGATGAGGTTAAGGGGCATGTCAGTCCCTCCCCTACTCCAATCCACACCCGCGTGTGCTTTCTTGTATGCTGTTGGTTTTGTGCACCTAACCAGGTGGGCATCTCTGTACCTTCACCTACATCCCATTCAAACATGGGCTACTGTGTTCGTGAATAGAGCCCATTGTTGTTAGAATGGTCTCACTTACATTCTTAGGGTACTAAAACCACTCACCTTCAGTCTGTGGATCTCATACTTTAGGTACCCTAGGAATGCATGAGAGACAACTCTTTCAATCATAAGCATGGCCTCTGTGGCTATATTGATATGTGTTATTAATAAGTCGAGTTAGCTAGAGTGATTTATAATTAGTCTTTTGTTTGATTATTTTATTTTTTTAAAAATGGGTGTAATACTCCCCATCTCTGGAATGGAATGTTCCACTAGAACGGTCTATCATGCAATGGCAACTTTATACAGGATAAGAGACCCTGCAGTTCTGTACACTGTTTGGCTAAAATCACATAAGTGATTTATGATATCAATTTATTAGTCATGCACTTCAGAAGACAACAAAAGACTAATGTATCAAGCCTAACATTCTGCACTTAAAGAACTGGTGACACATTCAGGAGAACTTTAACAAAACCTAATATTTAGACTCAGTCCAGCTTGTATTTCCCATTAGCGCTGTATTCCTCCTCCCCATCATTCATTACTGAGGTCATTTGTATGAAAACAGGATCTTAGCTCCTGAATAGTTTATCTATTCCTGCTGCTTTCTCCCTACCTGATGTCACAGAGCACTGCTTGTGACATCACAGTTACTTCCAGGGCAACAGATTGTGATGTCACAACAAAGGACTATGACTTGAAGTAGGGAGTAAGCTATAGAGACAGATGGACCCTTAGGTAACTCTAATGGATAAAGATAATATATTCATGAAAATGTCCTTAGTAATAAATAATGTGGAGGAGAAATATACAAAATATAAATGGAATGCAGACAGAATTGTACCTAATTATTATGTTTTTTAAAGTTGTATTTGAGGTGCCAATATCTCTTTAAGAAAAATTTTGTAGATGTTCTGGGTAGTCAAGATGAACCTCTGATATTTTACTGCCATCACCATCTACATTTCCAATAACAGTGAAAAGTAATTTATTCTGAAGAGGTAAATTAAATTATTTATAATTTTTTTTTTTTTTTGTCTTTTTGTGTTGACTTATGTGAATTGGCCTCAGAATTAGGAAACTGGTACTATTTAATGACTCACTGAAGTCAGGAATGGTGCTAGCAGATTGACGATCTGCTGATGTAGTACTATTCTGGTTACCAAAATGCAATAAATAAATAAAATAAATAAATAAATAAATTCCACAAGGGAGTACACAGGGAGGATCTGGGCAACTACAGGCATGTTAGTCTTACCTCCATTGCAGGTAAGCTGAGAAAGTCCATAGTTAAAGAGCAGTTTGTGTCCTACTTAGAGGATAATGGATTGCAGAACAATCAGCGGTATGGGTTTCTGTCAGGGAGGCCATGCCAGAACAATCTGCTACTGTTTCTTAACTGAGTCATAGGTGATAGAGGACAGATCCATGATGGGAGTCCGACAAAAATTTTGTCGAACGCCCTGTCAGCGAGACTGGCAGGTCGACTGAATTCTGCAGTCAACTGCCAGTTCGCACTCTGTTGTCTCGTTTTCTTCAGGGGGCTTTGTCCCCCGAACCACCCACCTGGGGGGGCTGCGCCCCGCACCCTTCCCACTTAAGGATTCTCAACTTCAGTCGGAGCTGATTGGGGGTGTGCAGGACCCCCAACAGACAGCACCGGGTTCCAGTAGGTCTCCCACTGTGGCTAGGCGCTGTAATCGCTGTGGGGGACCTCGCTGGCAAAATATCACTGTTGGGGGGGGTAACCGATAGAGGGCAGGTGGTAGATTTCCTCTACTTCAATTTCAGCAAGACATTTGATTCAGTACCACCCAGGAAGATGCTGAAAGAGTTGGAGAACTCAGGTGAAGCAGGGTTTAGTCAGGTGGGTGGGTAACTGGCTTGGGGGAAGGCACACAGGGTAGTAATGAACAGGGCCATGTCAGCTGACAGGGAGGCCTTCAGTAGGGCATCTCAGGGATCAGTCTTAGAATCATTCATCAGTGACACAGGGGAAGGTATCTGGAGCAAGTTCTGTCTCTTCACTGAGAACACAAAGCTCTGCAGTAGAGTAGATCCTGATGAAGGGGTGGGAGAGCTCCAGATGGACTTAAGGAAGATGGAGAGATGGTCTGCGATCTGGTCATTAATATTTAACATCAAGATGTGCAAGGTAATGTACTTTAGGAGGCAAAACCCCTAAACAGAATAATGGATGGGAGGGGTTAGACTTGCCACTTCAACAGAGGAGATGGATCTGGGGTCAAAATCAATGATTCTCTCAAGCAAACAAGTCACTGTAACAAAGCGTATAGCAAGGTGTCAAGGATGCTGGGGTGTATATAGAGGGGTTTTGATGTAAGAGAAGCAAAGTGAAACTGCCCCTACAAAGATACATGGAGAGGCCTCATCTGGAGTACTGTACTTAGTTGTGGAGCTCTCACCTGAAGGAGGACTTATACTGATTGGAGTTGGTGCTCAGAAGGGTGCCTGGGATGATCTAGATCCAGCAAAGCAGATCCTATGAGGAAATGCTGGTGGTTTTAAATATGTACTTGCTGGAGACCAGGTGTGAGAGGATGACATGACAGAAACATACAAGTTTCTGAGCGGTATAAACAGGGTGAGCAGCAAGGACCTGTTATTTGTAAGGAATAATGAAGCAGTCACCAGGGTGCATGATTGGAGGTTGGTGGGGACAAGTTTAATAGAGATTTACTATACAGAAATGGTGGTTGAACTATGGGATAGACTGCTGGCTGAGGTGGTGGGGGCAGCTACCCTAAATGGATTGAAGCACAGCTGGGATAGGGCAAGGGGGATTCATGGTCCCTGGTGGTGACAACATGGAACGGAGAGGTGTGGGAGCAGGGGAAGAGGGAGACAACACCACTACAACAGGTCAGTAGGGTGAGGTATAGTATGGGAAGATATGATTGACCATCTGTCTCCTTCTGCCATCAGATTCTAGGTTACTATGCTAAAAGTGGAATCCAGGAAGCTAAAGACAAATTGTAAAGCACCTAGAAGGTTTAACCTTTCCCTTCAATTGACTGGACAGGCCAATGAAAGATAATTTCAGTTCCAGAAAATTCATTACATTTTGTGTGATACAAAACTGAATCTGAGCAAGGATTATAAGGAGAAAACATTTAAAGTGTTCTAGAAATGCAAATTCTTTAACTTTTTTCATATGTGATCATGTAGAAGAACAGGAATATAATATCTGCAGAGCATTTTCTCCCATAGGGAAACCCAGTTATAATTCACAATTATAACCAGCTGGTTAAAATGGCGAACATGCACCAGTTTTCCCTCATTCCATGCATGCGCAAACTGGGCTTAATTTTCAAAATGACCAATCCCCAGCTTGTGGCAAATTCCAGTGCACCAGGGACCCTGCACTGGATTTTGGAACAGTTGGGGTCCCGACGCCAAAGCTCCCAGAGATGCCACAAGCAGAGTGGTGCACCAAACAGGTGGTGCACTGGAGGTGTTTGGTGAAGGGTGTTGGCAGCCTCAGCCGCCTTCTGACTATCACAAAGCCGGCCCCAAATTTGCATGTTGGAGGGGATTGCAGTAGTGGAAAATAATGCCCTGTGCAAGTGCTGCATCAGGCTCTATGGGTTATGCCAACATGCCACCAGGTAGGACAGTGGCAGTGAGGACACCCCACAGCTGCCAGGAGGTCTATCTCCTGGCACACAAGGCTACCAGAGGCCAGGGACAGTGTCCACTTGTTGATGATATGTGCTGCAACGAGATTAGGCTACTATCAGATTTGCATAGCATGGGATCAATAAACGCATGTTACTTCTACCTTTGTCTGCCAATCTGTGCCCAGTCAGGGCACTGTCACTTGCTACCACTATCCTACCTGGCCATGATCCACACAGCTCAATGTGGCACTTGGACAGGGCACATTCTGGTTGACATTCGGGGATCGTAACCCCCACCCACGTGGCCCTATCTGTGGCTCAAGGGCTGTTAAACCAGGTCAGGGCTAGTCCAACCACAGCCAGGACCTGTGGCAACTGCAGAGGTTGAAGAATCCCAATTTAGGGGATGCTGCAGCTCTGCTGTGGCACAAGCCCCCTTGGAACATGGCACACCCCCAGGTCAGGCGCAGGGGTGGTGCAGAGGTGTGTTGGAGCATGGCATCCCAATTTTGATGCAGCTACATTTGAACATTGGGATGACCACAACATTTGGCACAATGTGCCACTTGCCTCAATTCTTTTTGATGCAGGAACCTTGCGCCAACCTGCCACATTTGAAAACCGAGCCCCCTGTCTCCCTGCTTCAACTCAACCCTGACTACTGGCACGGAGATCAAGTTGTATTTATATAATTGCTGTTTCAAAAACATGCTCCATAGCAATTATATAAAACAAAACATGGGGTAGTGTGTAGAACTCAAATTTTACACTCAATGTCAGTGTTGGATGCTTGTATAAACCCATCGAGCTTTGCTCTTGGAGTGTATGTAGCATCTGACACCTTGGGTGTGTAAGATTCTTGTTATACACACTACCCCATATATTATTATTATTATATGTAATTCCTTACTGTGATGTAATACAAATGAAACTGAAGATGGACTGTCACTTAACCTCCAGATCTGCTATCTGCCCTGAACATGAATCTAATAAAGTTATCCAAAACTCACACAGTGCAGTATGCAGATGTTTCAAGAATATATTGGCAGTAAGCCTCTCCCCCTCAAAAATAAATACAAGATGCCCCTTAGGACCATTTAGGGATTTTCAAGAAAGCTGCAGCTGAATTTTGCAGCAGTTGTGGCCTGCTTTCCTACCCTTATGCTCAGTACAAAGGCACACAATGCAGGAGCCCTGACAATAATAATTTGTTAAGCCCTGGCACAATATGCATTCTTCAGTGTGTGAGAGCATGGATCTTTTGAAAGCTGGATCTGGGACAGATTTGTGGTTCAGATGGCATGGTGCCTCCAGTTGAGGTGGCTCCTTTTTAAGGCAAGAGTAGAAGTGCTACCCCCCAGGCATTGGATAGGTGGTACTGTGATACTTGTTGAAGCCTGTTCCCTGGGGCTGGGTGTCTTGGTTTCAACTCTGTGGCTACATTTAAAGCTGGGTCCATTGCACACCTACTGTATGGTGACTGGCTCTAACCATCATATATGAATAGTCCATACTTTTACCTTTAGATCTTCAGTTCAGACCTTTTCACTAGTAATAATAGTAGTAAGATTTCTATTCATATTATATGACCAGGGATAAAAAATTCAGTTGACTCTTAGCTCATTTTCATTGAGGTCCCATGGACTTTGTAAGTTTCCAATATCAATCTAAAGAGTGTAACAAATAACACATATTCAACAGGACATACAAATCCTAATTATACATTACATTAAAGTCATTAACATAATAAATAGAACCCACAGTATATACAATATTCTCACGTATTAGTTGATTCATACAGGTAATACCTTTGCATTTGTGTTTCTTCATTAGGAAGCTGTATCAGCATGACTTCATTAAGTTAGACTGTACTCTTCCAAGTGTAAAAAAACACAAGGGTTTAGATTTTTCAATTATTTAACTAGTCCCTACTTTAAGTAACATAAACTAGACTATACTTAACCCTGGCAGAAATGTCAAGGTTTAGAAGCCTGTCTAACTACCCTGTTTTTGATTTGTGCCAAGCTTTCATTCTTATCCCCCTGTCTCAAGATACAGGGGACTGAGTTCCATAGGCTTGCTCTTAAAAAGTATACAGAGGATGGTCCCACTCCCAGGTTACATTTTGGAGCAATACCCCGGAAATGTTCCTTTTGACAATTTTAATTAAGGTCAGTATATACATACTTCTGCATTCTTCTAAAGGACACTGTCAGCTTTTGCCGACTAGTTTTTAAAATGCTAAACCTGGTGCTTCCTGCTATCCAAATGTACACTGATGGCATATATGGTGAAGGAGTGCCATAATGATAATAGAAAAGCAGTATTTTTATTAAAAAATGAATACGGAGCGACTGTAACTCACGCGATCCACTCCTCCTGTGCATCCCCAAGCTGGAGCGACAGTAAACTCATTCAAGAACGAGTTAGATTTTTCTCAAGGTATGCCATTTTAATGCCAAAAAAATCCAAATTATGATGTAGTCTGAGCTGGACAAAGTAACTCACTTTTTAAAATGAGCGCTATATGTTAAGAAAACGTGGCTTTAAAAAGTAAGGCTGTGACTCTGGGCATGCGCATCAATGCTTGATGCTGATGGGCATGCCCAGAGTCGCAGCTTTACATTTGAAAGCCACGTTTTCTTAACATATAGCACTCATTTTAAAAAGTAAGTTAATTTGCCCATCTCAGTGTACGACGTAGGTTATTTTTATTTTTGGCATTAAGATAAGACATTACTTCACAGCTGGGCTATCCTGTGTAAATACATTGTAAAAATGGGTGAAAGATGAACCCCCAATGACATAGGCACCTCCACTGTACTATGCTAGATAAACACAGTGTAAAATGGGTAAAACAGGACCACACTGCAAAGGAGATATTGCCTCTGAACTGTACTGTCTTGGGTAAATGCAATGCAAAAATGTGTCAAAGCAGGAACCCTTTGAAAATGAGATATTGCATCTCTGCTTGGCTATCCTGAGTAAATATATTGCCCAATTTTGTAAATGCAGGACCCTAAAGCAGAACTCCACTGAAATATGTGCATCTACACTAGTGTATCTCAGGAAAAATACATCTTAGAAACTGTACCTCACTGAAAATGAGAAATTACCTTTTGGCTAGGCTATCCTGGGTAAATACATTGTAAAAATACATAAAGGCTGGGCCCCCTCTGAAAATGAGATATTGCATTTCTGCTGTGCTATCCTGTGTAAGGACAGTGTAAAAATGTGTAAAAGCAGGACCACATTAAGAATGAGATACTGCATCTCCGGTAGCCTATCTTGGATAAATACAGTGTAAAAATGTTTCAGTGTAGGACCCCACTGAAAATGAGATACCGTACTCATTTGGGCTATCCTGGGTAAATTGTCTAAAAATTAATTAGAGCAAGACCACCACTGATAATGAGATATTGCACCTGAGCTGTCCTGTCCTGTATAAATACAGTGTAAACATGAGAATGTTCTGCCTGCAGCTTCAAGATACTGTTGTTATAACTGGTAATAGCATGCAAACAAATATGTTCAACTTTGACAAATGCACATTCCTTACTGAACCCATCAAAAGTGTTGTGCAAGGCAGTACAACTGGTTGAATCCATTCCTTTTGTTTTCCAGTCCGAATGTTTCAGACATTGCATTGAAAGCATGTTTTGCTTGATAGGAATTAAAAATTGTTATGATAGCAACAGATCACACTGATAGTGTTGGAACAAGAGCTTTTGTATTAAACTGACTCCAAACCACAGAATATCAATGAAAATCTGCCAGCAACTTCTACTTTGTAGCATAATCAATGTACCATGGCAGTAACAGAATACTTCATCCCAAAACAAAATATTGAATGCAAGCACTTCAAATGCAAATGTCTAAAGCATCTTCCTCATATGTCTATAGGCCAGCATTACAGAGATCAACATGCCGGCGCATCTGCAAGGTGCACTGCATCCAGCTGGCCCTATTGCTGTGTTTGATGTCCATCAGCAGCAGGCACTATTTTTGAAACCATGTCCAATTGTGAACATTGGACTTTGGTCATATCTGCAGGTTGTATCCAAAAAATCAGTTAGACAATGTAACAGATGGTCTAGCTGTTTCAGGTGAGCTTTGAAGCTGCAGCACAGGCTGCCTTAGGGATAAAAGGGATCCATCACAGCCCCCAAGTGCCCCCCCCCAACAAGCCCCATAGAGATTTATTTATGTGGTTACAAGTTTTGGCCAGAACACTGATCCAAGGCTAAATGAGGGAGATGTGTCCTGTTGGGAGAGGGCTCCGAGGGAAGGCAAACAACAATATACAGTATGTATAGGACAATACATGTCAATTATTAGGTGTAGGATAAAAAAATATGGATACAAGAATGTAATGTGATACAAGTAAAAATAGAAATGATATGAAAACTGTAACTGCTTATAATGTGTTGGAAAATCCTGTTCTCTGATTGGCCGAGGTTGACTTATACCCACACTTTTTTCTATGCACAATTGTAAGAGTATAGCCTAGGATTCAGTGGGGCTTTGCACTGTAGTACTAATGCCAGGGTTCATCTGATTCACTCTGTGCTTCTGCTGTGTTTGGTAATGCTTCTTTTTGAATTTTGGGAGCCTT
Organism: Neoceratodus forsteri; assembly: GCA_016271365.2. Taxonomy (NCBI): domain Eukaryota; kingdom Metazoa; phylum Chordata; order Ceratodontiformes; family Ceratodontidae; genus Neoceratodus; species Neoceratodus forsteri. The sequence goes on from CM057456.1 coordinate 189,685,945, forward strand.
TTAATCCATATTTGCTGCCTCATACAGCTTGCTTGGATCTGTATTATGTTTTTTTTTTTTTTATACTTTACTTGTAGTAGCGGCTGCACTAGCATGCTCTCTTTATTTAATTCACCCTCATTTTATATACTGTATATTGTTTTTCTTTTAGAGTATACTATCAAGTCTTCTTTAGTTCAGGCTTTTCTGCCCTGCATTAGTTGTATGCTGTTCACTGAGTCTGTTTTAGCACATTCACAACTCAACTTTAACAAAATATCCTGGTTTTGCATAACTTTCATGTTTGGTCATTACTTTCCTCTTAGGTGGCTCACACAGCCCCTTACTTATCTAAGGAACTTGACACTCCACAATTAATTTTACATATCCAGTATCAGTTACAAATTGAACAGGTACGAGCTTTCGCTGCACTCTGGAAAAAAGTCACATGTTCACACACAAGCTAAGTGCTACTGCTTTTTTTTTATTATATCCAAAATCCAACATGCAGTGTGAACAGGTGCTGCCAATCACAGACTAACTACCACAGCACTTTGCCATGAATGCTTTGTTACAAATTGCCTGGCTGTTCACATGCAGCATTTCCAATTAGTTTCAAAGCCAGAACTTGTACTCTTTACTTGCAACAGTTTCCCTGACTGGACTTATAGGATCCAGAAAATACATTATATTATCCACCAAACTATAGATACATTGCTTACTGGATTCCCTGTTTCATCAATATGGATTCTTAGCTCCTGTCTGTGGAAATTTCTCTTAGTTTTCTTTGATTGTTTTCATTTACAGCCTTTTGGATGTGGCCCATCTGGGCCTTTACCCAAGACTGCAGGTGGCCATATGCCAAAACGTCACTTGGTTCAACAACTACAGATCACTGATGTGAAAAATAGGAGTCTGTTCCCTGTGGCTGCTACTGTCCCTAATGCCTGATTCACCCCGAGCCCACCCAAGGGCCACCAAATTACAGATAATGTGGCTACCTGTAGCCCAGTCTGGGGGTTTTCTGCCTCTTTATGTCCCTGCTCCCCTCCAAATTCTGACATGGTATGTCCAACCAGGTGTTTGGTTAGTATTAAAAATGTGAAGACATTGTTCCTGTCCCTCACCCCCTTTTCCATACTTGTTATTCATGGCACAAGGAACCTATCTCCTGTGCTAGCCACAGCGTTAAACACACCCCTCCCACCCCCAAACAACCCCGCTTGTTAATACTTGCATTGAGGCCCATCCCTAGTTCCAACAAAACACACAGTACCCTTCATGCCCTGACCCAGACCTACTTCTTGATTCTGGCACTGGGAATCCACCCCAGGTGCCACCTAACTCCCATGACTCCCCCTAGTCAGCAGCCAGGAATTCCCCTCCTCTCATCTCTACAGATGGCCACTGTCTGGGAATCATAAACACATTTTCATGATTTCATAATTTGTTTCTGAGAGTTTGAATGTGTATCATATTCCTGCCCCGATTCTGACACTGGAAACTCAACCACAGTGTTGGACAAAGTTTTAAGATAAATGTGGCTTCTGGGAGTCTACCCTAGTGGCACATTGGTGACCCCCAACACCACCACTGGGAGCACAACCTCAGTTTTGGATGTACTGTAAAAAGAAACTGTGAACTCACCCCAGTGGCATGCTGGTGCCCCCCTCAAAACATGCACCAGGAGCCCAGCCTTGATGTCTGGTATGGTCTTTCATTTTTCTTAAAAGTTAAAGATGCCAGCTAGAATCCCATCACAGTGGCATGCTTGTCTGCCCCCTCATCCCCTTAAGTTGTCTGACACCTGCAGCCCAAACCCAGTGCCACTAAAGAATCCCTTTCCCAGATGGCAGATTGCTCAGATCCACCACTTATCTCTTTGATGCTCTGATATCCAAATAAATTGCATTGGGCAATTTATGAAATACATACTGTAAACATATACTTTATAACTAAAAGGCAGAGTGTACAAATGCTTCACGCTTTCTTTGAGTGCATTCAACCCAGAAACAAGTGCTTGGTATGGGGATTACACTGACAGCAATTGTTGGTGCTATGCACTGAAGTACAGTCGTCCCAAGGCTTGTATTTAAATAGCTTTAAGCAAAGACAGTCTAGACCTTGATTAACTGGCAAAAGCAGAATTTATCAAGCAATAGCCATATTCAATTACCACCATGGTTATATACCACCACCTAAAAAAACTCACTTTGTCATTTCATTTCGACTGAAGCATCACTTTATTTCATTACATATATCCCATTTATTGCACAAATAAGTCAGCTACAGAAAGATAATGAGCCTGATTCTCAAAACGATCCACATGGTGCAAGGTGATTTCCATCCAACATGAAAGATGCAAGTAGCACCTTGTGACAATAATTGCACCCAGAGCCATTCTCAAAAGCAGTCTGCAACAACCCGCAGGCTGCTTGCATCAAAGGGGACTTGTGCCATCCTTGCACCAAAAAACTGGGTTGCGACATGATGCAAGGGGGTTTGTGGCAGCTGCAGTGGCCTATTCTCAAAGGGCAGCTGCCACATCCCCTAATTCAGTATTCTCATACAACCGCTGGAGAACAACCATCAAAGTACATTTACAAGTGCACCCTGGTGTCCTCCCAGCGTTGAGCCAATGTGCCACAAGTAAAACATTTATTTATTTATTTATTTATTTATCTATGTATTTCATTATTCAGAAACAACCTTTGAGCAAGAGCTCTTTTTCAAAGGTTCCACATCATAAAACACAGGACAATAGTACATACATAGAATCACAGCAAGTACACCAGACTTAGTTACAGTAAACAGATTCATTTGGCAGCAAACAAAATTGAAAACAGATTTTAGCAGTTACATTCCTTGTAAACAAGCTTGACTAGGGGGGATTCAGTGAGTTTTAAGGTGCAGCCTCATACAAAGGCTTTGCCATTGGAAAGAGTGGGTGGTGGTGGGAAACAAGAAAAAACAATGAGTGGCTGAGAAAGGCAGGAGCTGCAGCAATAGTAGGAATGAGACACAGAAGTTGACAAACCAAGACTTTAGCGGGAGGAGGACAGGGCTGAGAGAGGAGGGAACTGGGACAAGAGGGGGTCAGGGAGCAATGGTAGTATGGAGGTATCCAGGGGGTGGGGATAAGAAGGAGCGTCTAGATGGGATGGCTTGGTACAGGGAGGCCAAGTGTTTAGAGAGGAGTCTGAGTAATGTAAACAGAGTAGTCCACACAGAAAGGGGGTTTCAAACAGAGGGAAGATGTCAGGTACCCAGCAGACAGTCACACGCAGTCCTGCTGACAAGGTACTGTTTCAGTTCAGACTTAAAGGCCTGGAGAATTGCAGTATTGAGTGAAACCACTGGGACCTCATTAAGCCTGTAGGAGAATGATCATTGTCCAAGTGCTGTTCTTCAAAATGGAACAGTGAGCAGGCTCTGTGTTCTACTTCTAGTATCATACTTGGTGCTGGCTGCTGAGAACATTTCAGTGATGCAGGGGGGAGTTTGGCCAAGCAGAGCCTTCTTTCCAAGGATGCAAGTTTGGAACTTAATTCTGTTCTCAAGGGTTAAACAGTTTGTTCATACAGCTTGCAGGTGTGTGTATAACGGTCAGCAGCAAGGGTAAGCCTACATGCCTTGTTAAGGGCAATAAACTACCCACTTAAGTGCCATGTCAGCAACTGCACCATAGACCACCAGTCCATAATCTATAATAGATAATATTGAACTGGAGACTGAGAGCAGTCGGCATGAGGTTTTTCCTGTTCTGATAAAGAACTCAGTTTGGTATTAATGGCCTTCACCACCATGTCAATATGTTGCGCAAAGGAAAGGGTGTCATCAATTGTGACCCCCAGCTACTTGAAGGAATGAACCTGCTCTAGAGAGGCCTTCACATTGTTGTAGCTAGATAGGGTGGGATATCTCCTCTTGAGTTGTGGGCTAGAGAGGAGCACAGTTTTAGTTTTTTTTAAAATTAAGTAAAAGCTTATGTGAGCTGAACCAGTCCTCAAGTTGATGGAAAGTAGACTGCAGCTCACTCTGCAGTAGCTCGATGTGAGAGTTGCTGCTAAGAATGACAGCGTTGTCAGCGTACAGGATTATTTTGCTGTTACAGGCCTCAGGAAGAGCATTCAGGAAAAAGCTGAATAGCATTGGTCCTATGATTGACCCCTGGGGAACACCCAGAGACACTTCTTTAGACTCTGAAACAGCTTGGCTGACTTTGACTCTGTGTCCTGTGTGACAGGTACTCTTGAAACCAGCCTACAGAGTTAGACGCCATCCCCAGGGTCTGTACTTGCACCAAGAGGAGGGAGTGGTTGATCATCTCGAAGACCTTTGTTAGGTCAATGAAGATAGAATCCACCAATTTCCCATCATCTAAGTCCTTGTGCACATAGTCAGTGTGGCAATGCTATGGTTCTTTCTGAATCCATGTTATTGGGGGCATTGCAGTTGGTATTTCTGGAGGTAGTCAGTGATTTGATCTGCCATTATTTTTTCCAGTGCTTTGGATAGAGGGGAGAGGATGGAGATGGGCCTATAATTGGCAATGCAGGACTTGCCCCCACTCTTGAGAATTAGTAATGGGATACAGCACCCATAATCACACATAAGCCCCCCGCAGCCCTGATCCTGAACTTATTATTAGAGTAGCCCCAGTGGGCTATCAGACCCCCCCCCTAGCCCTGATCCCAAACATAATGAAAATATATCTCTGGAGGGCTAGCGGCTCCCCTCCAGCCCTGCTTCCTGATATACAGTAAGTATGTCATCCAGGCACGGTGGGCTAGCTGCCCCCCCATCCCGATCCCCTATCCCCAAGTGATATCACTTATTATTGTGTATTAATTTCCGTATGTCTGTTTTGTAATGTAGCCCTGTTGATCTAGTGGACTCCCACCCCCCACACTGGCAATGAACTACCACCCCATCCCCCCCAACCTGTACCCAGCTGGTCACTAGCACAGCCCACCTCACACCACCACAGCCAGCGATCTACTGAGCTCTGCATGAGTGTGCACTGTAAATAGCACACACTCAGAATGCCTGCAGTTGTCATTCACTGAGCGTGTACTAGTTACAGTACGCACTCATGCAGAGCTCAGTCGGCAGCTGGCCATTGTGGCGAGAGGTGGACTGTGCCAGCTGCTGGCTGGGTATGGGTCAGGGGGAGCGGGATGGGAGGGCACTGCCAGGTGGGACTTGGGGGTGCACTAGACTACCAGGGCTACATTACGAAACAGACATACAGAAATTAATATACAAAAATAATGTAATATATTTTGGGGATCGGGGCAGGGGGGCAGCTAGCCCACCAGGGCTGGAATACATACCTATATCAGACATCTGGGCTGGGGGGAAGGGTGCTAGCCCACCAGGGCTCAGTATTCATATATTTCAGGGATCGGGTCTGGGAGGGTCTGATAGTCCTCCAGGGCCATGTATTCATTATTAGTGAGGCTCAGAGCTTGGGAGTGCTTCTGTGCTTTGCTGTGCCACTGCTGTGGGCTTGTGGCAACCTGTTCAGGTGTGCCTTCCCTTTGGCACACTGCTGGGATTGCTGCAAGCCATGAGACTTAGCCTCTGGGACCCTGCCCAATAGAGAACTGGGTGCAGGATCCCCGGGCATCTACGTTTGGTGCAAGTCACCTTTGGTGTGACTTGCACCATGCCTTTGAGAATCGGGGCCAATATATTTTTTAACTCATAGGGATAGTTTATAGGGGGAAGGATACACACCACCATATGCAGGCATGGACATGCTAACATTTCGCCATGATATAACAGTCTAATCAGAGCTGATGTCCAGTGCCCAGATTGACCTATCTATTTTCTGTAAGGTCCATGTACCGCCAGGTGTCCACGTCCTTATAGGCTAAAACCAAGGGAGTGCCACAAAAAATGTATAAGCATAAACTCTATGTGGAAGTAGTACATAGTAATAAACATGGTAGGACAAAAGGTTAAGTATTTTGAAACCTCTTTTTAGCCTCATTTTCTACTTTATTATTGCAATTTTTATCATTTACTACAGTATAAATGTTTTAGCTTCATAGATTCCGCCTTAAACATTTTGTACACACGTTATGGCTACTACCTAGCATGCATTGCAACAGTTATTAAGTTGTTGAAACAAACCACCACACAGAATTAGGATTAAAAAGCAATCGCCACTAAATACACCACATGAGATAGCTAAAGAAATAAATAAATAACAGAACGCAAACACAGATCCACAAAAGGAGCAAAGCAGAAAATCAGCACCCTCGAATAAATAAAAGTGCATGGCTGTACACTCTATAAGCACATCCTATTTTCAGGCAGGTGCATGGTGGTGCCCAGAGCATCACTACATGGCTCCCATGAGGGTCTGAGTATTTATTTTATTTAGTTATTTATTGAGTGGGCAGGGCAACAAGGGAGGAGGCCGTAAAAGACATTGCAGGGAAGGAAGACGTGGAAGACAGAACAGAGAGGAAACTGTGGTAGATGGAACCAGAGACCAAGGCAAATGAGGGGATATCGAAATAAAGTGAGGATGAGGAGGTCACCAAGGCTACAAACATAGATGTCATAAATCTCACTGGTGTCCACCTAACAGAAATGCAAAATAAAGTATTTCAAAGAGGCTTATCATATGTGCCAACTATGAAATACAAGCTGTTTCAACCTAGAACTAGTTTATAAAAATGTTATCACCAAATACATCTAGAAGAAGTTTTGGAAGAAATTAAGAGAGAACCCGTAGTATTGCACATCTGTTTCCACTTTAGCAATCCAGCTGGACACAGGTGAGAAACAGACAATATGGTTGAGACAGGAAATACCATTTCAGAAAAAAATCAGCTTTTCCCCCACTAAATCAAAAAAAAAAAATTACTCCTTTTTGCCAGCTTGAAGAGAGACATTGTAGAACTACATAAGGGATCACCGATAAATGTGAATTACAACCTATAACTAGAAGAAAGGCTGCATGATAAACATAATTTGCTAATCAAACTGGCTGATGGGGGTGGGGGGGGCAATCATTCCCTAGGGTAGGCAAAATATAAGGAAGAAATGGCATGAAACTAAATAATGGAACTTTTTTACCCAACCCTCCCTGGACATCCAACCAAAAAAATACTAATGGAGGAAAAAATATTCAGACCAGTACATTAAAAAATGAAATGGATCATAAAGGTTGAACATGAGTTTATTACTGTTACTACTCTAGTTACATACTCCTTTCAGGTCCCTAAAATCCATGGAAATCTACAAAATCTCCTTGGAAGACTGACTGTTGCAGGGAGTGGATCCATTATGGAGCTTATGTTAAAAACCTTGAATTTTTTTCATTCACCCCTTTGTAACAGATTTGAAATCCCAACTCAAGGACTCAGCTGACTGCCAATGATGCCAATGATGCATGTGATTTACACCACTAATCCGACAGTTTTGGCTGCTCTAGAGAGCCATTATACCAACACCCCCCACATTGGTGGCATTGAAACCATTAAGTATTTCTTAAGGAACAGAGATTCCACATTGGCCCTGGCAGCACCATTTCTCATAACACTGGATGAATTTATGTTAAGTTCAAACTGTTCTTATTTGGATAACCTCTATTACTCACAGTGCAAAACTGCTTCAATTGGGATCATGTTCACACCCTGCATACCAAACTTGTATGTCGGACTCTGAGAAGAGAAATAAATATGGAATTGTAATACTATTAGTACTAGGTGGCCAAAGGAAGAACAATCAGTGCCACTACATAAACAAGAAACAGCGATCAAAAAAAATGGGCAAGTTAATTTCTGGAAAAAATCCACAATATGGGATAGGTTTAAAACATTTTATTTGTCAAAAGGCAATGACGTCTTTTTACAGTAATCATGTACTTTTTCAAGGCATAGCCACTGCCTTACCAAGCAACTACTTTTTTTTTTTTATTTATTGAGATATTCAGGAAGACCTTTGAGTCAAAGACTGATTTACAAAGGTTCCACATCATACATAGAGAGGTACAGGGATAACATTACTTACAGATTGCGGAACATTACATTACATCACAGTGCAGGATACATACATGATACAGAGAGTGACTGATAGACAGGGATCACATGAATTACAGTATCATAGCACAGCCATATAAAGAAGCAGAGAGGCTGTTTGTCAAATTAGAAAGTTCGGTGGAATTAGCTCTGGAGACCGGCAAGTAGCCAGTCTAGGTCATCGGGGAGGGAAGGGGTCAGGGGCAGTCACATCAGTTTGCAGCCTGGAGATGTTTCCTTAGCCAGGATTTAAAAGGGCCCAGTCTTATTTTGTTGGTTATTAGACTTGGGAATGTGTTTGTCCAGGAGGGGGCTTTGTAACTGAAGGTTCTTTGGTATTGGGAAGTCCGGCAATGGTGTACCCAATGGGGTAACCATAGTAACGGTTTGTTTGTGTTTCAGGTGGTTCTGACAGGAGCTGCAGGGAGAATAATTTTGTTTAGGGCAGGGGGGTGAGGCCTAGGGTTATCTCTTTGGCCATTAGGCAGGTGTGGTACTTGGTTCTGTTGTCTAAGTTTAGCTAGTTTGTGGTACTGTAGTGGGAGCAGGTGTGAGTGAAGCAATCACATCCAAGGATGAGACGTCAGGCCTTGTTTAGAACAAGCCAGAGTCTATCGAGGGCCAAGGTGTGGGGGCACTGTAGATGAGAATGCCGTAGTCCAGCAGAGAGAGTACAGAGGAGTTTATGGTAAGACACAGAGCCTCAGGAGTGAGGCAGTGTTTGTACCGATAAAGTACTCCTAGTCTAGAGTAAAGGGTAGTGGATAGGAGCAGGATATGCTGATTGAAGTTGAGAGCCGGGTCTAGTGTGATCCCTAGGTATTTAAAGGTGTCCACTTAATCGAGGGGGGTTTGATTTATGGTTAGAAATAGGGGGCAGAAGCTCTTAAGTGGGTTCTGGGGATGAGAGAAAATCATGACTTTTGTCTTATTGTAGTTAATTATTAGGCACTGGGTGGTGAGCCAGTGTTCAGTTTCATGGAGAGAGTGTTGGAGTGTTTGGTGGAGTTTAAGGGGGTCCAGATCAGAGGTGAACAGGACGGCATCATCTGCGTATAGGAGCAGTCTACTGGGGCAGGCTGACAGGAGGGAGTTTAGGTAAAGACAGAATAGGAGAGGACCAAGAATGGAGCCCTGTGGGACACCAGAGTGGATTGGGAGGCTAGAGGACAGGACAGTGCCTACCTTAACTAGCTGAGTTCAATCAGAGAGATAGCTGGTGAACCAGTTCAAGGCATCTTGAGGCAAGTGTGTTCAGTAAGAGGGCATGGTTGACGGTATCAAATGCCTTAGTGAGGTCCATGAAGATAGCACCTAAGATGTGATCCAAGGCAGAGTGGACATGAGAGGTAAGTTCAAGGAGGACAGTGGTGGTACTATGTCCCTTACGGAAACCATGTTGCTGGATGCATTGAAGGTTATGTTTAGTAACATGGTTAGTGAGTTGATTGGTGACTATGCACTCTAATGCTTTGGATAGAGGGGGTAGAATGGAGATGGGGCAGTAGTTGTTAGTGGAGGTGCAATCCCCACTCTTATGTATGGGGGGTGATATAGGCCAATTTCCAATGTGCAGGAAATTTCACCTGGCAGAGGAAGCGGTTGAGAATATGGGTGAGCAGGATAAGGACTTCCAGGAGGGTGAGGTGGAGAAGTCTCAGGTCTAGGGAATCATTACTAATGAGAGAGTGGTTAAGGGTTTTGGAAAGGTAGGGCTTGGCTGTCTCTGGAGTAATGATATGAATATAGAAGGGTGGAGCATGGGGTGGAGGGGGGTGACAGGGCAGACGGCGGCTCAAAGAAGTTCAGATCTGTGAAGGCGGAGTTTAGGGCCGAGGTTATACTGAGGGGATCCGAGGAGAGGTTTCCATCAATTCATATTTGGTCTGGGGGCATATTAGTAGATTTGCCACAGAGTTCCTAATATTATTCCAAAATTTGCGCCCAGAGCCCCAGGTGGAGGTTAAGGAAGCTTTGTAGTAATCTGCTTTGGCGGAACGAGTGGCCCATGTGAACTTGTTGTAGGCCTCCCTATAACGTTGCCTGTCCTCAGGCCATTGGATCTCATTAGCTCGATGCCAGAGGGCATCACGGTGATGCAGCATGCTCAAGAGGTGGTCCAAGAACCAGGGGTCATGGTTGCCTTTGCACATGCTCTTGGTTAGGGGGGCGAAATTATCACAGGCGGTATTGAAAGTGGTGATAAATAGATCAAGGGCATGATCCAGGTCAAGGGTATTAGCTAGGGGTGTCCCAGTCCTAGTCTCTGAGGTAGGCCTTGAGCTGGGCTAGTTTACCAGGCTCAAGCTTGCGTTGAGAGGCAATTTTAGGGGTGGCTTTGAGGGCAATGCAGGACCAGTTGAAGAGTACCGGGGAGTGGTCACTTAGTGCATCAGGGAGAACCAAGGTGTTGGTTGTTCTGTGAGGGTGGTTAGTGAAAACAAGATCTAGGAGGGAGGATGTCCCTGTGTGGAGTTAACCCGGGTGGGGGCAGTGACTACCTGCGTGAGATCGAACGCTGAGGCCTCATCAATGAACGGGGTGGCTGTCTTGGCCAGCCAATTTATGTTGAAATCACCTATAATTATTTTTTCATAATGCATGGGAAAGGAGGAGAGATGGGAGAGGATGTCTTGGAAGGCTTACTTCTGGTCTTGGGGAGGGATGTAGGCAGTAGTGAGGAGGAGAGGAGAGGGGAGGGAAACTTGCCTAGAGTTAATTTAAGGGTGAGAGCCTGAGCCCTCGATGTTAGATGTGGCAGAGGGAGTATTTGGCCTGAAAGTGAGTCCTTAAGGTAGAGAGCACAACCACCCCCTTGCTTACCTAACCTATCATATTGAAAGAGGAGGTATCCAGGGAGGTTAACTGCTGAGTCAAGGACAGCAGGGGAGAGCCAGGTTTCATTCAGTGCTATGATGTCTGGGTGGTGTTGGAGTACCCGCCCTTGAAAAGAGTCCCATTTTTTTTGTAGGCTGCAGATGTTGATAGAGGCAATGCGGAGCCCATGGACTGATTATGGGTGGGGCAGGGGAGTGTTTTGAGGGCCCAGATTGGGGTGGACATTGCCCATGAGGAGGAGATGGAGGATGAGTGACCTGAGTCGATTGTTGCTTATTCGGGTGTTCAGTCAATGGAATGTTCACTGTGGGTACCCCATGGTGGGTATCGGGAGTTTCAGGGTATAGGGGGCTGATAGGAGGAGAAAGTGGGGTCAGGGGGAAGACACGGTGGTAGGGATACTGTTGGAGGTTGGCAAGAGAAAGAGGGGCTCCATAGTGTGCTTTGCCTAGGGAGATGGCATCTGTGGGAGAGGGTAAAGATGAAAAGGTTAATATTTATATTATTGGAGCTGTGAGGGGGGGTAGACCACTGGGTGGTAGCCTGGGCTTGTAAGCGCTCTCTGCTCATGAGCAGGGATGGGATGGGGGAGCAAGGTGGGGAGCTGCAGTTTGCCTGGGGATCGGGAGTTTTAGTTGTGTTCCACTGTCTAAGATCGGGAGAGGGAGTGTGGGACGTAAGGGGGAGCAGTAGAGAGAGAGTAGTAAGTGTGTACAGGAGCATGGTGGAGCTAGAGAGAACTCTTAATGTTATAGCAATGAAGGTCCAGAGCATAGTGTGGGACAGGACTCCTAGTGGTGGGCAGGTATAAGCTGCAGATGGGAAAACTGGCTGATTGGCTAAAAAATTACAAGGGCATGCTCTGCTATGCTATATATGTGTGAGTCCACCAAGGGTGGTGGTGGTGGGGGCGGTGGGGAGCTAATGCCCTGCATCGGTGGGGTAAAGACAGAGATCCTTTGAGGAGCTGGGCAGAGCGTAGCAAGCAGTGTCTATCTGATTCAGTCGAGACTTGGAGACGAAGTTCGGGGGCAGGGGAGGGCTATTCTTCTAGTACTTCCTCATGACCTCCAGCGACCTCCTGCTGTGGAGAGACAAGAGAGGGGATGGTGAGTCTCTTTATAATGATTGAGTACCTGGGGGAAGGGTCAAGGGTTAATGAGAATCAGGGGTTAACAAAAGAAGAGCTGCTGAACTTTAACATTGCTGAGATGCACTTTCACAATGGTAAAATTAAAAAAGCAAGTTGAAATTGAGGAGGCCACTTCAAAAATCACTGAGATGCACTTTAAGACTGAGATGCAGTTTCTCAGTGGGGAAATTTACAGTAGTTTCAGTAATTAAAGTAACCCCCTGGGCACTTAGTAAATAACAGCACAGTATTATTGCAACATAGTTTAAGGTTCGGAGATGCAGCATTTTAGCATTGCCACACAGTAAAAATAATCTGTCTCCACATGTATGGGGATTAAAAGTCACTGCAAACTCAGTTTCCTCTGAGGAACTGGGCTGAGCATAGCAAGCTGCGTCTACCTGATTCAGTCAGGACTTGGAGACAAAGTTCGGGGGGCAGGGGAGGGCTACTCTTCTAGTAGTCCCTCACGACCTCCGGCGACCTCCTGCTGATTCAGTTGGGACTTGGAGATGAAGTTCGTGGGCGGGGGAGGAGTACTCTTCTAGTAGTTCCTCACAACCTCCGGTGACCTCAGTGACCTCCTGCTGATTCAGTCAGAACTTGGAGATGAAGTTTGGGGGCGGGGGAGGGCTACTCTTCTAGTAGTCCCTCGAGACCTCTGGCGACCTCCTGCTGATTCAGTTGGGACTTGGAGATGAAGATCAGGGGCAGGGGAGGGCTAGTCTTCTAGTAGTGCATCATGACCTCTGGCGACCTCAGCGACCTCCTGCTGATTCAGTCGGGACTTGGAGATGAAAGTTGGGGGGTTGGGGAGAGCTACTCTTCCAGTAGTCCCTCATGACCTCTGGTGACCTCAGTGACCTCCTGCTGATTCAATCTGGACTTTGAGACAAAGTTCGGGGGTGGGGGAAGGCTACTCTTCTAGAAATCCCTCACGACCTCCGGTGACCTGTATATGTACATCTTAAAGTGACAGCGAAAGTTAATAACCACTGTGTGCAAAACATATTAATAACCGCTATGTGCAGAACATATTCAATATATAAATGTTTACAAACAGCAGTGACTCTATTGATACACCATTATTCCCTAACCTAAATATAGTGATACAGGACTAAACATTTTATCAAATCTCATACTGATAACTAATGTAAAAAAATGACAAATCACAAATCAATTGCATTCACAGTGCCAATAATGTACAAGATGTTTACACCTATAATGCATAATCACTTCAACATTAGAAAGTTAACAGCATGCTAAGAAAATAACTTCTAACAAAAAATATAAATTTAAGATAGAGACCAGAGCACTGAAACTTTGTCACTGCTTTCACTTCACCTAGCCATTATGTTAAATGTATAATTGCGAGGAACTGGTAGATTCTTCAACTGGAACCCCACCTTGGCTGAGGACCGAACACAAGCCAAGAATAGTATACCAGTGAGGGAGAAATGTGGGTGACTAGATAGTACACAGTCAGCCTAATCCCATACAGAGATCTTCAGCCCATCCCCAACCCAGTGGAACATTCAAAGGAAGTATTTCAATTAGTCATGTAGTATGGAAGTGATGTCACTAGAATAAACTGAAAGGTTTTTTGTATACTCCAAATTCTTCCTGCTTTAAACCATACCCCTGCATATGTGGTACTGCTTACACCTTTCATACCTGCTGCAGTTTAGTGATTTGTTCCTGAGGGAATGATAGACATATTGCACAACTTAGGGAATTTGAATACCCATGATGCAATTTATTCAATTTATGGAATTAATGTATTCTCATACGTGATGGAAAGCAAGTAAAACTTATGCTCTAACATGTTCCTACACTCATTGACAACTTTAGGTTAGGAGCTGTATAACTTTGCTCACCTGTGTTTTGAACCCTAAAATTAAAGTAGTCTGGTCATGATAACATTAATAAACAAGGTTGCATATAAATACCTTAGGCAGCTAGTGTGTCATATTTGTTTGTAAAACATATGAATAAATTCGAACTGTGAGAGGGCTTTTGGGGGCATGTCACTTCTTCATCTAGCACAGCTCATAAATATTGAATCTCTTTCTTTCCATCTATTCTTTACATGTTTCTTTGACGTTCTTGCCCAATCACTAGGCTGGAGATGCAAAGTAGAGGGTTTTCTTATGCAATTCCTAAGTTCTGCATGATACCTTGTCCTTGCTGTTAGTTTTGTTTCTGGATTGCTGCCCAGTGCTTTCAATGCACTCTGCACCACAGTGAACACACCAAACAGAACTATTCACTACTTTACATTTGCTGCTTAGTGTCACTTCATGCTTATACCCCTTATTAATCTCTGCTATACCACTGTGAAACACATGATCCACTCTCCCCTACTTGCTCTCTACCATTCCCCAATCAATGACCCCCCACATGTTGCTATGTTCTATATACACTTGCTGCTCTGCAGAAATTGCTCTCTCCCCCACTCCACAATCTATACCCACAACCCAAAATGCCACCATTCCCCATAATACAAATTATCTGCTGTTCAATTGTTCTCTCCCCTCCCACTTTCTGATCTTTGCCCTCCATAATGTTCCTGCATTCCCACTGTCACTTTATCCGCTGTTCATCACTTGATCTGTATACATTCCATCACCAATCTCTCCTTCCCCCAATTGCTGCCATTCTCTCTATACATAAGCCACTCTGCTGCACTTGCTCTTCTCCCCTCCCCAATCTCTGCCCCACCAAAATGCTGCCATTCACTGTCATTTACATTAGCCACTCTGCAGCACTTGCTCTTTATGCCTCCCCTGCCTGATATCTGCCACCACCCCTAAAAATGCTTGCATTGTCCCTACACATTAGTCACTTAGCAGCACTTACTCTCTCCAATCCACCCTCAAATGTCTTCCCACTCCCGGTACTTCATATTCCTGCTGTGTGCCATTTGCTCCCTGTTTCTTCCCTTCTTGATCTCTCTTCCCAATAAGCTGCCATTCTCCATACACCTGACATGTTCTCACGATCTGTCCCTGCCCTACATGCTGCCATTCTCAGTATACATGTGCTGCTTGTGCACTTTCTTTCTTCCTCCATTTCTGCCCCCCAATGTGCCATCATTCTCTTCAATATCTGCCCCAAAACTGATGCCAGTCACCATAATTCACATTAACTACTCTGTGCCACTTGATCTATATCCATTGCCCCCCCCCCCCCGCCAATCTCTATGCTTCCAAAATGCTGTTATTCACTATCATTCACTTTGGCTGTTCTGTGGCACTTGCTCTCTATTTCTCCCTTTCCCAATATCTGCACTCCCAAAATGCCAGCATTGTCCCTACACATCAGCCACTCTGCAACACTGGCTTTCTCTCTTCCTCTTTTATGCCCCCCCTATTCCTACTGATTCTTCATCATTTATATTAGTCACTCTGTGGCACTTTGATGCTCTCCCCCCAATTTCTGCCCCCCCCACATGCAGAAATTGTCCCTACACATTAGCTGCTCTTTGGCACTTGCTCTCTCCCCTGCCCAGTCTCTGCCCACCAGTATACCTGTATTCTCCCTATACATTAGCCTCACTGCAGCACTTCCTCTCTCCACCTCCTCAATCTGTGGCACTTGCTCTTTCCTTCTTTCCCCAGTTTCTGTCCTTCTCAGATCTGCTGCCATTCATTGTAATTCACATTGGCCACAGTGTAGCACTATTTTCTTTGCAACCCCCCTCCCCAGTCTTTGTCCCTTCCATGCTTCCATAGTCTGTATACATTACCTGTTACATTCTATTGCTTGTCACTGTTGTTTGTAATGTTTATAACACATTTCTAATGCTTACATTCCTGTTTCATCAAACCCTACCCAATGTAGCACTGCAACATACTTACTGTCTTTATGCAGACCTCTTTTCATTTCTATACATATTACTCATATTGCCCTACTCAATTTGTTCTTGTTTGGTAAATTTCCATGTCAAATTGTCTTCATTTACTCAAGTTGACTGTTGTTTTTTTCTGTTTATGGAACAGTGTGCATACCATATACTTTTTGTTATCCTACTTTGAAAGATAAACTAATCTTACTCATTACTCTGCCTGTGACTTGGCCCCTTCCACTGCAAATTGCAATAAACCAAGAAAAAAATTGTAAAGTGGTGCAAGTGTTTCAATTTTTATTTCTGTCCACCATATCTCCCAACTAATCCCCATCTCCTCCTCCCTTTGTCATTATCTTCCCTAATGCTTCTTTATAACAAAGTTCATCTTGAATTTGCATAAAAGTGGTCCAGAACAAATTTGCAACACATCATCAGTGTGCAATTTCATAAGCTTTGCATTATTTCTGTGATTCAGTCCTAGTGCTTCTAATTTCATTCTTGCCATGCTTGTCGTTAAACATAATTGCCATAGCCACCACCATTTCTACATTACTTCTCATAATTTGCATATCCTGTATGTAAGCATATATAATGTTTTAAGTACACCATTTTAGTAATAATACTATTGCATACCTCTCATAGGATACTGATTATTTTGAATATATTGGCTGTGTACATTACATGGTCATTGAAGTGTATCATTCTGCCTTTTCACTATCTTGTGTACCACCATACACATTCACACTGAGCTCTTGGATGTATGAATGCTACTGGCATTCTCACAAAACACATTTTAAGGTTTTCCTGTAAAGCATGAGAGTGTATTGGTATCATTCTGAGCTGTGAGAGAGCTTTTGGGGATGTGCCCCTCCTCCAACTATTACAGCTTCACAATATTGAATCTCCTCCCTAATTCCACCTACTCTCCGACTTTCTTTTCCTTTCTCTTTGAAGTTTTTGCCCAATCACAAGGCTGGACACTGCAAGGTAGAGTGTTTTCTTATGCATCTCCTAATTCCTGCTTGAAATCTTACCTCTGCTTTTTGTTCCACACATGCTACTGTTTACTACATTCATACGTGCTACTGTCTAGAACCTTGTTTCTCAGGGAATGGCAGAATTGTTGCACAACCCATTATTATTTGCATACAAATACAACACAGCCAGCAGAATAAGGCCATTGGGTCTATCAAGTCTGCTCAAAGTGCAGGGCCCTTAGCATCAGGTACATCAAATGATGCAGTGCTTGCAACTCATGGAATGAATGTGTTCTGAAACATGGTAACAAGCAAGTAAAACAGAGGTTCTAATATGTTCCTACACTTATTGATCACTTTAAGTAAACAGCTGTTACTCTGCTTACCTATGTTTTAAACACCAAAGTTAAAGCACTTTGGTCATTTGGTCATTAAATAATAAATGAATAAGGCCCAACATATATACTCCAGAGATCAAATTAATAATATCTTCTTGTAAAACGTGAATAAAATCAGTAAGAACTGTGAGTTTGGAGGTGTGCCCATTCATCTCCTATCAAAACATTAGAATACTGAATTTTCTTTCTAATTCTGCCCACTCTGTGCCCTTCTTCTCCATTTTATTCTGAAGTCCTTGTTCAGTCCCAAGGCACAGAAGGTACAATCTAGGAAAACAACGTTATATGTGAACCTCTTCATTTCCCCATCATGACAAATTCACTGCTATAACTTGTGTTATTAATATATATTATCTGTTGCACTATCCATGCTCAACAACTACACAGCAAATACAAGCAAGAGAACATTACGCATTAGCCAGTACTTGTTTTGTTTGGAAATTGTTTGTAGGTGCAGAGAATGACTCAAAGTCTTAGAAGGAGTCTGCTGTATGCAACTTAATGATACATTCTGTATTAAAAGATTTTAGAAAGTTTCACTAAAAGGAGCAATTTGTTATACAAGTCTGTTGATCTCCTAATTGATGTTTGCAGTAGAGCTGCAAGATCAGTTCTACAAAAGAACTGAACATCACAAACTTTAGGTGTTCAATTTTTTGGGACCATGGCAAACTTTTAGATAACTAGACAGACTTTTGGTTCAACTGGTTTGCAATGGTCTGAATAGTGATGACCAGGCAAACCAGTCGAACTGTGAACTGCAGTTCAGATCTTAAACAGTTGAGTAGAGCACAGTGTGAGTCATAGCCTCATTTTGGAGCTAGACTCAGGACGAGAGCCAGTGTGAAAGCACATTCTAGCATTCATCCTCAGGCTGTCAGGCAGCTCTAGTAGGGCTGTGATTCACTTCTAGTTATAAAATGGGTAAGACCAAACTTGCAACCTGATTGGCTAACAGGTACCAGTAGCTGTGTCCTTATCAGCTGATATACATGGCAGCTGGTACTTCTTATGCCAAGCAGGACACACTGCATCCACAGATCAGTGCATGTCACTTTATAAAAAACATTTTCTGCTGTTGTGCTCTAGTCCCGTTGCATCTCTCGCCCGCCCGCTCGCTCGCCCGCCCTGTCACAACACTGAACTCATTGCCAAAAATGACTATATCTGCCACCTCATCATTTTAAATACAGCATTTATAATAAATAACACTGACCTCCACTTCACTAACATCATTTCTGTCACGTCTCTTCAAACAACTTGCTTCCAATCCGGCCAGCGTCCCGCATGCTGTCACTATGCAACGTTACATTTAAATCACTTGAAAATTGCCTCTACTATAAAACATTTAAATAATTAAGAGCCTTCTTTCTTTTTTAAAAAATCGAAAAGTACTCTTTTCAAATGGCACGATTAGTTCGGCAAAGCACTAGTAAAGAAAACCGCTGTCTACAGCAGCCGACCTGCGACATGCTCGCTCCCACTTGGTCTCATTCAAATTAACTGCATAGTCTATCATATAGCAAGAAAAAGAAAGAAGGCTAACAGCACGTGGGACGCTGGCCAGATTGGAAGCAAGTTCTTTGAAGAGACGTGACAGAAATGATGTTAGTGAAGCGGAGGTCAGTGTTATTTATCATAAATGCTGTATTTAAAATGATGAGGAGGCAGATACAGTCATTTTCGGCAGTGAGTTCAGTGTTGTGACAGGCGTGTGATGCGGTCGAGCTGGAGATGCAACGGGACTAGAGCACAACAACAGAAAGCAAGAAATACCGCTGCAAAGTAAAACAAAAAAAATAAACTAAACTAAACGTACTTTGCTTGATTTTCTGTGTGTGTGTGTGTGTGTGTGTGTGTGTCTGTGTGTGTGTTGGGGGGGAGCAGACACTCATGCCTACTAAAATTGTTCACATCAGTCAGCACAAACTGCCGGCTTGCTCTTACATCCCTTACAATGAAACCACCCTCTCCCTCTGTGTGAAATGGATCCTATGTTCCTCAAGCACTATATGACCTGTTATTTAAAACAAGTAGTTAACACTTTTAATCCAGTGTCATTTAACTGTTCAGTGATTGCTAATGAATCAACTTAGGAACTATTTTATCTTATTTTTAAGACTGTTGTCAAATAAATATGTTCAACTTAAAAACCACACAACTCTGTTTCTACTTTTATTTACAAAAATACAGTGCCCATTTTATAAGTGGAATAAGACACTCCAAGGTGTGGTTTATGGCTTGATAAGAGCACTTCCCAGGTGCTAAAGTCACTCGGCACAAGCGCGCCTCATGCCTCATTACGCACCTGGGGCATGCTCTTATCAAGCCATAAACCACACCTTGTCATGTCTTATTCCTTACTTAGATTAGCTAGGAAGTTCTTCAAACAGCATAAGAACATCTTCAAAAGTTCAACCTGTACTAGTCCTGCAAGAGTGCAGCTGCAAAAGGGGGAGGGGGGTATTTAAGAGGAAAAAGAAAAAAAACAGACAGTCAGGCTGAGCAGTATTGCACTAGGCATCTGAGACCAGAGATTTGCCTAAGAGAGCTGAGCTGAGATAGATTGGAATCTGGAGCAGTGTGCTTGGGGCTGAGCAGTGATCAGATGGGGCATGAGGTGGCAGTTTGCCAGTGTTCACTTGTTGCCTAATCTCAGCAGTGCAACACACTTTCTTATTGTAAAACTAGCATTTTAGCAGAGCATTACAAACACAAATACAAACAGAATTGACTGAAGCCCCTGGCAGAAGCCTGAGATGGGATTTTTTTGGGGAGGGGAGTTATTATTATTTACTCTTTACTGGGCAGCAAGTGTGTGCTGGCTGGAAGCAGAACAGTGCCTGGCCACTTGTAATTGGCACTCTGGTTACATCCCATTAAAAAATAAATAAATAATCATACAAATAAATAATTCTTCTTCATTCGCTTACATGACTTAGCTTTTTTTTTGGGGGGGGGGTTACAGTTTCAAACTCTTCATCTTTGCACAAGTTGCAAACTTGCTTGCAGTAGTAACTTTTTCCTCCTCCTGAGTTCCGAGGCAGACTTCTGCAGTACGATCTGGGCAGTGGGCAGCACAGCAAGTGTGTGCCAGCTGGTAGTGTGTCTGTGCCTAGCCTCCTGGCAGCTGGCACCTTGGTGTCAACCCATAAAAATATGTTTACATAAAAGTATTTTTTTTTAAATCATTTTTTCTTTTTATGGCAGTTTTCAAATTGAAACTCATAGGGTTGGATATTCAACACTTTGCCCTGGGGCTAAATTAGCACTGCCTGGTGTGCTAAATTAGCCAGGAGCAAATAGCCCACTATATGCAAAATAGGATAGCCTCGGTGCTAAACCTGTTCAATATAGCATGCTAAGGAAGCTGGGCAAACTGGGCTGGGAGTGCAGTGCAAAAATAGCCCGGGAATAAGACAGCTCTGAATATAGCAACCAGGAAGTGCAAACCACAACAGCAACCCAGTTCACAGTGACATGAAGGAAGGTAGAGGTGAGCTATGTAGTCAGTGTGTGTGTTAGCAAAGGCGTGGATTCAGCATACCTCTCGCCTCATAAATCAGGGACAAGGCTTAAAAAAAAAAAAAAAAAAACAAACACACAAACACACCAAAAACAACCAGGGACACAACTTCAAACTTGATGATATCCACTCAGGAAACTGGTAGAATATGTGGCTTAGTGCAAAATGTATTTTTAAGGAAGAACAGTTCTTTAACTTTAATGTTTGACATTATTTTGTGCTTCCAACTCCCACTGTTTGGTCACAGAAACACAATTTTTAGGAGGGACAGAGTAAAATTTTGAGGCAAAATCAGGGACATCCCTGAAAATCAGGGACAGTTGAGAGGTATGGGATTCAGTAATGCTGCAAGCAGCAGCGCAAGTGAAATTACATTGTGCAAAAATGTACACTATTTCCAAAAAGTTTGCACAGCGCAAACACATTTGTGCAGGTTTAACGCACAGCTAAGCCGTTTGCCCAGTGCAGTCATGTTTGCCCAGGGCAAAACTTTGCTTTATTTAAAAGTGACATGCAAATGTGCCTACTTAGGTAGTCTGTGGGCAAACATCCAGATTAGCATCTCATTATGACCTGATTTGCATGCAGTATGCCCAGCACTATTGCAGGATCCCACAGCTCCACATGTAGGTCAGTCTGGAAGTACAGGGACTGGGTGGGCCTGCCCACAGCTCCACCTGTAGGTCAGTCTGGGAGTGCATGGTGGTAGCTGCAGGCTACATTTATACAGTACAGCATAGAATATTGTGCCCCAGGGGACTACACAGAACAGGCACAGGTGGTGGTGCTGCATGCAACTGTCAAACTGTAGTTCATGCTACAGTGCACAGCAGACACTACAGTAGCAAGGGGGCCAGCAGTGTGAGGAACACAGCAATGCCTATGGTGTGTAGGGTAGTGATGACCACTGCACTGTACACAGTGACAGGCTCAATTTGCAGGTGTTTACTGACAGTGGACATTACTGTTATGCTGTTGTGCGACCCACAGATGCTGCACCACTGGCATGGGGTGCTCACAGTGACATATACATGACTGGCTGTGTGTGCTGTGGTTTCTGTACAGATTTGCAGTATGTGGCAGGGGGGGCACATACCATCAGACAGGCACACTGGTGTTGGGGTATTCCCAACATTGGCCCATGTGCACTGCATGGCTTGTCCCAACCTTGTGGCCACAACCAGTCTGTGGTGCAGCCTGGCCACTTGTACACCCTCCCCTCAAAACCCTTCATGCTTTCAATACTGCATGTGTGTGCTGGTGTCTGTTGGTGTCCACAGAAGGGTGGTCTGCAGGTGTGTACTGCATGGCTGCACTGCCATTGTGTCCACTGGGAACTGGGTCACCATTTACTGCCTGTCATGGCTGGGACTGGTGGCAGATGATGGTGTCATAGGGATTCCATCAGTGAGCAGCATGTTTCCTGTATGTCTGGATTATTTCTATTGTCATACTTACTGGTTAGGGTCGCGCAAAGCCATGCAAAAGTTGCACAAAGCTGCACAAAGTCACAAAATTGTGAAAAGCTGGTTTGCCCAGAGTTGAAACTTCCTTTTCCTGGGCAGTAATTTGCACCATGCAAGGTGTTGTGCTAAGTCGTGCAAAAACACTTTACTCTATTCGCTGAATATAGCATTGCGCCTGTATTCATATACACGCCCCCTCAGTTTACCCCTTGCATACATTATAATTTTGCCCAGTGCTAATGCAGTTTGGGCATGCTATTTGACCTTTTGAAAATAGCGGATCTGCACTAACTCGACGCAAACCCTGCTCAAACGGTTTGCACTCAGCGGAAAGTTTTAAATATCTGGCCCATAGTCTTCACATTCCCTCAACTTGCTGCATTCCTTCCTCCTGAGTCCTGAGGCATCCTGTATATGTGTGTCATCCTGAGATGTGCTGTTGCAATGTGATCTGGGCAATGGGCAGAAAGTGTGTGCCAGCTGGCAATGTGGCAGTGCCTGGCTCCTGGTAGCTGGCACTTTGTTGACATCCCATAAAAAAGTTAATAAAAAAAAATCCATATTCCATCAAGTTTCTGAAGTTCCTTCCTCCTCCTCCTCCTGGGACTTGAAGCAGCTTGTGTGTGTTGTCTTGAACAGTACTGTTGCTGTATGATCTGGACAGTGGGCAGCAAGACTGTGCCAGCTGATAGCATACTGGCGCCCAGCCCCTGTTAGTTGGCACATTGGTGGCATCCATAAAAAAGTAAAATAAAATAAAATAAAAAATCTACATCCCCCAAGCAAGTTGCTCCTTCCTCATCCTTCTTCTAAGTCCTGAAGCAGCCTGTATCTGTCATCTTGAGCTGTACATTTGCAATGTGTTCTGGGCAGTTGGCCGCAGTTGTGTGCCAGCTGACAGCATTCTGGTGCCTGGTTCCTAGTAATTGGCAGTAGGCACCTTGTGGCATTCCATGAAAAAGTAAAGAATAAATCAATCAATAAATAAATAATCCATATTCCCTCAAGTACTGTAAGTTGCTGAAGTTATATCTTCCACCTCCTCCTGAGACCTGAAGTAGCCTGTGTGTGTTGTCCTGAGCTGTGCTGTTACAGTGTGATCTGGGCAGTGGGCAGCAAGTGCGTGCACGCTGATAGCATATTGGTGCATGATCTCTGGTAGTCCTTGATGGCATTCCACTGATATAATAAAAGTAAATAAATAAAAATTAAAAGAAAACTAAAATAAGAAAATAAAAAAAAAATAATAAATAAATATATTAAAAAACTTAAAATCAAAAATAATCAAACAATTAAATAAAATTCAGCCTTACTCTTCATCATTCTTTATCCAAGTGGCTGAGTCCTCTAGCAAGCATTAGGAAATGGAGAAACATAGAAGTTGATGGCAGATAAGGACCGCAAGGCCCATCCAGTCTTCCCATTTCTTTTTCTGCCTTATGAATGTGCCAATGGCCTTTGCTCTGTCAATGGAGTATCTATTCATACTTATCTGTATTGCTCCCTTATGCCTATCCCATGCCTGTTTGAAGCCCTGCACTGTACTCATATCCACCACTTCCTGAGGTAGGCCGTTCCATGCATCCACCACCCTTTCTGTGAAAAAGAAGTTCCTCACATTACCCCTTAATCAGCCTCCCTCTAATGTCATGCTGTGTCCTCTTGTCCTACTGTTTTTCTTATATTGAAACGTTAGACTCTTTCACCTTGTTAATGCCCTTAAGATGTTTAAATGTTTTGATCATATCACCCCTCTCCCTCCTTTGCTCTAGGGTATATATATTAAGCTCCGCTAATCTGCCCTCCTATGTTTTCTGATGCAGTCCCTGCACCATTTTGCTTGCCCTTCTCTGGACAGCCTCAATCTGGTTAATGTCATTGTGAAGGTGTGGCCTCCAGTACTGCACACAGTACTCCAGATGGGGCCTAATTAATGTCTTTTAAAAAGGGATTACCTCCCTCTTCCGACTTGTGATACCTCTACAAATACACCCCAACATCCCTCTAGTCTTACCTACTGCTTTAGTGGTCTGTTTGGATGATTTCAGGTCATTGGTGATGATGACGCCTAAGTCTCTTTCTTCCCTTGTGACTGCCAGCAATTCCCCTCCCAGCCTATAGGTGGCTTCAGGGTTTCTCTTCCCTATGTGCATGATCTTGCACTTCTTTGCGTTAAATTCCAGTTGCCACTCTTCTGACCATTTTGCTAGTTTATCCAGATCTCTTCTCATTCTGCCCACCCCATCTGGATCATCTACTCAGATCTTGGTGTCATCTGCAAACAGACAAACCTTACCCTCCAGTCATCTGCAATGTCACTGATGAAGATATTGAAGAGGACTTGCCCCAGGACTGATCCCTGAGGTACCCCACTTGTGACTTGCATCTCTTCTGACTGTATACCATTTACTGCCAAGGAAATGGTGGCATAGGATAATACAGTTACATCAAAGAAAAAGCATTTGTCAATGCTGAATAGTTGCTGCATGTATGTGTTGTGCAGGTGTTTGGTACTGATAATACACAGGTGCAGATGCCTTGTGCCAGGGGAAGACTCTGCCTAAGGATCCTGCACTTTCCTTGCAGCGACGGATGTGAAGAATTCATAGGGCTGTCTGATGAGCTGCAGATGCACAAGGCCCTTTGGTCCTTGTGCTTTCCATGGCTGCAGATATAGATGCATAGGGAAAAGATTGCATCTGTTTGAAGATGTACATGGCACTCTGCCACCCACAGGTGGAGAGGTGCAGGGCCCTAAGCAAAGAGGACAGTTGTCTTCACTATTTGGTACCTGGGCCCATGCAGACAGCTCTGTACCTTTCATTCCCTGACTTGGGAGTGGATGTCGCATGACACTGCCACTTCCCCACCATCACTGCATCCAACTGAGTCACTGAGCTCACCCCGGAACTCAGCTCACTGGCAGAGGATCACAAAGCATGGCTGCTGGGGTGAAGGCTGGCACTATAAAGCTTGTTAAACAATTATATACATTTTTTACATTTTGACCCCAACTTTTCAAGATACTCATTTTATGATTTGCCTTATAAGCATGATATGTACCATTTATAGTATATCAGCCAAAAAGGCATTTCACAACACAGCTGTGAAAAGGCATCTTGTCTAGGATTTAAAAAATGACACATGTGATGTTTATGAGGTGGTGTGGAAAAATGTCTATGCTGAAAGTTTGGAGTCAAAATATTGAACATTAGCAAAGTTATGAGTGAACGTTGAAATACTATAATATGCAGTCATAAACTAAGCATTTTACCCTATTCTCACACCAAATTTTCAGTATAGCATTCTTATTAGCCCACCTCATGAATCTGGTAGTTGAACATTTTTAAATCCCCATGAAAACATCATTCTGCACCACCGAAATATCATTCCACACCAAAGGCTTAAAAACACATTTTGGACAGGATTTCAAAAATGACAGCTGTCATGTTCATAAGGTGGTGTGAACAAACAACTATGTTGAACATCTGGGGTCAAATTATTTAAATATATCTAAAATGTCAATGTATGTGCATAACTTTCTCATTTTTACATATTTTGGCACAACATTTTCAGCTTAACCTAATAATGACCCCACCTCATGAACAAGGGTGGTGAACATTTTCAAATCCTGCCCTAAAGGTGGTTTCACAATGTGACCAAAAATATCACCATTCAGGGCTGTTATGCATGATTTCACTGCCACTTGTGATGAGGTGGAGTCCCAGAAAGGTCTTGTTGAAAATCCAGGGCCAAAACATTAAAGAATTGCAAAGTTATGCATCAAAGTTCAAAACCCCATTGAAATACATTGAACTGCACTTATCTTACTTTCTCATATTGCAGTCGGCGGTTCCAGCAGCAAGTCATGTCTTTGATCGGAGAGTAGATCTTCACCCTCGAACATGTTCAGGTCAGTAAGTGTGCGTGTGTGATGTGTGTGGTGTGTGGGGGTGGAGTGGTGGGTGCTGAGTGGGAGGTTGGGGTGGGGTGAGCGGATGGTGTGTGTGGGGGCAGATCAGCGAGGGACTTTTTTCTGTTGTACAAGTTTCAAAACAACATTGAGGGATGTTTTTCTTTATTTCAAAGATATTCTGATACTGGTATTGGACACCCCAGTGCTCAGCTCATATGAGAATGGGGGCAGGCCAGCTGGAGCAGAGGGGGGAGTTAAGGGAAGTGGTGCCTGGGGTGGGTACCACTTATATATTAAAAAATATATAAGACTGGGAAGGGTAGGTGGGTGAGCCACCTGGAGGGGAAGGGGAGAAAGAAGAGATATTGGGGGTTGGCAGCATGGTCCACTTAATAGACAGACAGACAGAAAGACAGATCATATGGCCATTCTGGAGCTGAGGAAGAAATTGAAACCCAACAGCACCGGGTCATAATGTCATACGCTTAATAGCGTATGGCATTATGGCGAAACACGGACCTGTGCGCACTCCGAGTTGGACCTCCCCTGGTGTTAGAATC
Organism: Neoceratodus forsteri; assembly: GCA_016271365.2. Classification (NCBI taxonomy): domain Eukaryota; kingdom Metazoa; phylum Chordata; order Ceratodontiformes; family Ceratodontidae; genus Neoceratodus; species Neoceratodus forsteri. The sequence goes on from CM057456.1 coordinate 189,712,626, forward strand.
TTTAGTGGGCGCGTCCGAGGGGCACAGCCCCTGTAATGGGGGGTGTGGGGGTGGAGGCCCCCCACAGAACAAAAGAAACCAAGTAATCACGCACCGCGATTATGCAGTACAACATATTGACCCCATACCAAACCCAAGATGGGGTTGCAGCAACATTCCAAATGCTGAAGCCTGATCATCTGCTTACTGACTAGCTTCATGCAAAGTAAAGGACAGAAGCTCCTTCTGATAGGAGCAGCTTCTGTCCCTTCAACTACATGAAGTTTCTGATGAGCAAGCAGTGAGTGGTGTCAACACCACAATGTGTAGCCATCGGTCTGGACTACCAAGCCCCTTCCAGCCTGAGCTGCAATAGACTTGGCATTGACAAACCTCTGAAATGCCATTTAGTGCAACAAAACATTTCTTGCATGTGTGCGAGCAAATGTAAAAACCAAAGTGGAGTAGACTTGGTCACAGACCCTCTGCCTCAGGGGGATCTACATCTATAGAAGAAGATGACAGTAGTTGTTGAACAGTGCATAAATTATCACAGAACAAAAGACTGTGAAACAGCTCGCACTCACCAGATTACAGGTAGGGTGCAGTTCTTGGGCTGCTGACCCCATACAGGCTATCCAATGACTCAGGAAAGAACTGCACACCAGAACCAGTTATGCTGCCACAAATACATTTATTAAGCACAACTGCAAAATAATAAATCAGATGAAAAGGCAACTCCAACCAGACACCTCAAGTGCAACAAAATGTTTCTTGCGCGTGAGCAAGCAAACATAAAAACCAAAGTGGAGTGGGCTTGGTCATAGACCTTCTACCTCAGTGGGATCTACAAGTGTAGAGAAAGATGACAATAGTGGTTGAACAGTCCATAAAGTATTATGCATTGTAGGAACCACTCGCAGTGGCACTGCAAGGGTTGCAACATGAGTAATCATTGTAGAAAAAAGGAATAACAAAGAACTGCGTCAGGTAGTGACACAGGCAGAGGAAGAGGAGCAAAATTATTTTGTGAAGATTGGAAACAGAGGCAGATTATATATCCTGTAAAAGTTATAGTAGCAGTTACAGTTCGGGGGCGGGGGGAGGAGGAGGTGGAACAGGTGGAAGTTCGACTTGAGGCAGGCGCACATAACAGAAGTTAAGAGAAAACAATTTATAATTTATGTTTCTAGTCACTAGGTGTGTTTAGGCACTGGAACTGTGAAGGTGTACTAAGTAAGCAGCTTTTCACTGTAATGATTTTGGTGAGAGTTTGTCTCTATTTTATGGAACTATAGATTTTTATTGCATATTTTGAACGTGGTGCTTACATATTTTTGTATTTATGTATTAGGCATCAGAAGGGTATCAGTGAAAAATCATTCAAAATGAGTATTAGCATATTCACCACATAAGGTGGGAAACAGTGTGTGTGCAATTTATATTTAAAAAAGATGCTGTGTATACTATTTTATGAGAGTACACCACGGCTTAAAGGGACAGTGTCAACCCCCTCAGGTCTCAAAGTTTCCCTAGTTTAAAAAATACATTTTGTGATTGCCAACATTCTGTAAAGATTGCTGATGTAGCTGTTAGTTTGATTCTGACTCTTTTCTCCTTAGAAAAAGTGAAAAACAGACTGCCCACCATACTGGTGTTACCACACAAACACAGGTTTGTTTACATTCCTTGATCAGCTCCAACTGCATCTTTCCTGGACTTTGAAACACCCACAACACAGTCTAGCCACTTGTGATGCAGTGGGAGTTTAGCAGGCTACTGCCTCATGAGTGGCTGCACTATTTAGGTGTGTTTCTAATGCTCAGGAAGTATGCAGTATGCACAGATCCAGGACTGTAAACAAAAACACAGTTGTTTATAAATATACATTGTCATGCATTTCAGTTCTACTAAACAAGGAGACAGACAAAACAAACAGCAACATCCGTGAATTTTAGAGAAGGCAAGCAATCATAAAATGTGAGCTTTTAACTAGAAATGATATGATAAAAACACATTGACAGTGTCCCTTTAAGATACATTTGATTGAGTATATTTGATTGTTTATTGTGACTATCATGGTTGTCAGTTTAGAGGGGAAGTTTGGTTATTTCAAATTTGTAAAATTTTATTTGTATATATTATTTGGAGTAGATAGGTAATGGGATTCACTTTATTATAGAATTTGATTAATATATAATGGTTATACACAGAGGTGGTATATTGTCCATTCATTGCCAGATACTGATGAAGTAGTGGGGTAACTACAAAACATTGATCCTAATGTGGTGGAATGAATGGTTTTACAATAAATCAGTTATTAAACTGACCATTGAGTCGTACTACTGTCACCATATTTAGCTGATTTGGGATTGTCGAGGTGTATGGAGCCTGATCCCTCCCACAAGAATTTTGTTCAGTTTTTCAAATCCCTTGGGAGCCATACTTCTTTGTCTACATGAACCAGAAATATACTGTCAACAGACGCTGCAGTCACCATCCCTGGATACTCTATATTCAGGCAGGACAGGGTTTCCAAACGAGGTGGGGTCTGTGCCATTTACCTGAGGAATTCCTATCTGGGTCAAGTCTTCCCTTTCTCAAACCCTAAACCACCCTCACAGGTTCTCGCTATTAAAGTTCTACTCAGGGTGCACAACAAGGAGCTCACCATTGCCTCCAAGTACCTACTCCCTAAAGATCAGCACAATGGATTTATGAGCATATTAGAAAGTCTACAGGGATTACACCATAACTCTGAACTCATAGTACTAGATGAGTTCAACATAAATTGGCTATCGCTGGAGGCCAGAAACTACAAGGATGCTGTCACGGCATAGAACCTCATCCAGATTGTTACCACCCCCACCAGATGCAACTATAGGACAGGGTCGCACACACTTCTGGACTGGATCCTTACTAATCACCCTGGACGAATCTCAAAAGTCTCACTGCTCCCTGATGGGATCAGTGACCACTCACTGGTAACATGTACCTGGACAAACAAATTCATTAAGCCCTCTCCTAAAATAATCCACACCAGAGTGTTAAAGCAGGGGCACCTTGAGCTACTAAAGACACAACTAAGCCGCTTGGACTGGACACCAATTGACTCCACCATTGATGTAAACCAAGCCGTAGTCCTTTTCATCAGCCACTTCACTGTGGCCTGTGATATCTTTGCATCTCTCAAAAAGCTGAAGGTCGGAACAGAGCTAACCCTAGGATAACCCCTGATCTAATCACTTTACTCAAACATAGGGACCATCTCTGGCACTGTGCCCATGCAACATCCAAACCGGGGGATATTCATAAATATAAAGCTGCCAGGAATGAGTGCACGCTGGCAGTTAGGCGCACCAAAACAAATACTTCAAGGAAGCTCTCTCTAACTCCTGGAGTGATGGAAAAAAACATTTGGAGTAACTTGAAAGACCGTATATGCAAGGACCCTAAGTCACCACCCACCATGCTCAACATAAATGGGACACCAACATCTGACCTGTACACAATCACCAACACCTTTAGCAATGCGTTCTCCAACTTGGATAGTGTCCTTTCTTTTAATTTCTTCAATTCCCCCTCTGGTAGTAACCCTCCTGCCACTGCTCCTCTCCTACACCCTGCCCCACAATTCTACTTCAAGGATATCCCAGTGCATGAAGCCAGAACCTATATTCGGAAGGTCATTCACAATGCAGGCTACAATGGTGACTCCCTTGACCTGAAGTTGTTAGCGCTTGTCCTTGAAGAAGTCCTTGAACCCCGGACAAAGGTCCTCAACCTGTCACTAAGGATGTCCCAGTTCCCATCTCACTGGAATCAGGCAACCATCACACCAGTACACAAAAGTGGAGACAAATCACTGCACTCCAACTACAGACCAATCTCCATCCTCCCTCCATTGTCTAAGGCCCTGAAGTGCATCGCTTCAGACACACTAGTTGAGTACCTGGAAAAATCCAACATCCAGCATCCTGAGAAACATTGTTTCCGAAAAGGGCACAGTACCACCACTGCACTATTAGAATCCACGGGCTTCATTCATACCATGCTCGATCAAGGAAACTGTGTAGGGGCAGTATTCATCGACCTTATGAAAGCCTTTGATACTGTAAACCACCCACTCCTACTCAAGCAATTATCAAAAATTGTGCTCTCCAATGAAGTGCTGCTCTGGTTTTCAAGCTACCTTGGGGAGAGGGTCCAGTGGGTTAGGATTGCCAGTGTCACCTCAGAAGAAAAGCCAGTCCTTTCAGGGGTCCATCCTGGGGCCACTACTCTTCAGCCTCTTCCTCAACTTCCTTCCCAGTGTCTGCCACCAGAAATTACTGCTCTACACTGATGATGCAGTCATGTTCACCAACCACCAAAATGCAGAGCTCCTTGAGAAACAATTACAGCTTGAATTTATGTGCATCGAAGAATGGTTCAAGTCACACAAACTGGTCATGAACTACAGCAAAACAAAGGTTATGACCTTCTACAATGCCAGAAGTAAGTACAAATCCTGTGACCTTACCATCCTAAACCAAACAGGGACCTTACTTGAACACGTTCCTGATTTTAAATACCTTGGTGTCACATTGGAGAGCTCATTCTCCTACCATCGGCACAAAGATTCTGTCACCCAAGCCACCAACATCCATATAGGCCTGATCTACAGACACAAACATTACATGACTCCTGACACTCTCCGGTTGGCTATCAACAGCTCTGTCACCTCCATCATCGATTATGGGCTAGCATTCTATGGCTCTGCCTCTGCCTCTGCACTCCACAGAATAACAGTTGCACTCAACAAACCATGCAGGCTGCTGACTGGGGTTGACTGACTTACACACACTTGTGACCTGTACACTCAGGCAGGATGGCTTCCTCTCATCAGCTGGATACAGTATCAAACCTGCCTCTTAGCCAAAAAAGTCCTCCTTGGGGTCATGCCCCTGGGCATTAAAATGCTCCTCATTGACCACCACAGTACCCAGTGAACTAGAAGTTCACAACAACTAACCTTCCTTGTCCCCAGGTGCCGGGCTACCATGGGCCAGAGGGCCTTTGCCCCCAGAGCACCACAGTGGTATAATACTCTCAACAAAGAAACTCATACTGCTGCTGCTCTTGGCCCTTTTAAGAGACAACTCCAACTTCAACTCATTTCGACTAGTTGTTTTGACTTCCTCACCTAATCAGGGGCCCACCGCTCACTGCCCTCCACTTCAGTCTTGACAGCTACCTCTCCCCACCTTGCCCCCTTCTACCTGCCTCATCTGCCCACCCCCTTGCCCCTTCTCACTTTCATCCCCCCCAGGCATTTCCTGACTTTTATCCCTCCCCTTCCTTCCCTTTAGAGCTCTTACCCTCACCCTCTACCCTCCGACAATGGCCTCCCTGCCTGCATACCCACCTCCCTCTCACCTGCAGAGCTTATTTCTAAGATTGCCCTTGGCTGGTATGTCATGCTACCTAACATTTGGCACATTTTGAATTACTGGAATTTCCTAAGCCTCAGTCTCTTGCTTCTTTTTATTGTGTAACTATGTATTATTATGTCAACTTTTGTATGTATGTATAACCCCCATTCCTTCAATGTGGAACCTTTGTAATGAGCAGTTCCTGCTCAAAGGTATTTGTAATCCTAGATTTCAATAAACTAAAATAAAAATAAAATAAAATAAGACCAGATGCAAAAAAGTTAATGAGCAATTGTTGATATACTAGCCACTGACTTGCTGCCATTCTTCTTTGCGAACAATGCAGGTTTTCTATCACTATTGCAAGTTGCAGTTCCAAGGTAGCAAGTGCCCAGCCATACCTACTTTTCCAGGGTAGCTTTTCCTGATTTGTATCAGAGTATCTACAAGACTGTGCCACAGGCCACTGAAAGCATAATTGGTTCCAACCATTTATATCACCACTGACATGTGGACCAGTGGTCAGACTACTGATTACATGGCAGTGAGTGCCCATTAGGTCAGTTTCCCCTCTTTGTTCTCCTCCTCTTCTTCCTCCTCCTATTCTTGGTTAAGTCCTAGTAGCAGCAATAGCAGTATCTGAAAGTCACCATGGCCTACAACCTCCACAAGCAGGCAGCTTTATGCATTGCTGACATTGACAATAACCAATTTTCAGAAAACTTGTTACACTTCCTTCAACAGAAGTTTGATGAGTGGCTGGCACCACACTCATTAATAACAGGTTTTATAGTATCAGATAATGCAAAGAACATTATAAAGGCAGTTGATGTTGGGAATTATACACATGTTCCATATTTTGCTCACTTGTAGTTCAAGTATTCCTAGATGAGGAAGGCACCACTGTGCAGATGTGTGTACGTCTAGTCAAAAATGTCATTTTAGCCATTCTGTAAGGGCACAGAAGCTGTTACGAAACATTAAGCAGAGGAACCACCTTCCCCTCCACCACCTGAAACAAGATGTGGCAACAAGATGGAATTCCACCTATTGCATGATGGAATAGCTGCTTGAACAACAGAAGGCTGTCCACCAGTATGCTGTTGAGCTTGATTCTGTCAAGGGAGAGGTAAACATCAGATCAAATCAGTAGTGCTTGATGGAGACCCTCTGTGCCATGCTGAATCCCTTTGAGGAGCCCACAAGGGTGGTAAATGTGGTTTCAGCTGGTCTAAGCCAGGTACCCCCCCCACTGCCCTCATTAACCTGCAGCTTTTTGTATGAAAGCCCAATACAAGGAAATGATGGACACCACTGCTGTCAGTCTAGTAGAAAGGATAAGATGATGTCTCTAGAATAACACACACATTTCACAAATGTGTGCAGATGACCTCTACATTGTAGCCACTCTCTTGGGCCCATGGTTCAAAGTCACATTTGAGACATTCTTTGATGCACAAGAATGAGGTAAGGATCAGCAGTCCTATAAAGCCTGTCATGTTCATCTGGTCTCTGTACATATGGCACAAAACAAGACCAGGAAGAGAAATAGAGCAGAAGAACAATACTCATCATCATCCCTTGAAATTGCAGTGACAGGCCAGGTGGAGGAGAGGGAAGGAGGATCCCAATGTGTTTCCACTGCTACTACTGAACATCGCAGAAGTCATTCATTTTTGTCCCCAAGTCAGCCTGCTACTACTGCTGCTGCTACATCCCCAAGAAAGACAGCAACTGATGACAAAACACTAGTGAACAACTGTTTGACTATAACTTAATGAAAAAGTATGGCAAGTCACTTTCTGACACAGTGGTGACTGATATGCCATCAAACAGAATGGTGCTGTATTATCAGGATGAAAACATGCCCCTAGCAGAAGGATATGTACTTCTATTGTACTAGTAGCAAGAAAGACCATTTGGCCCTCTTAGATACAGGTAGCTGTTGAACACCTCAGGTGCCCACCTACAGGTACATACAGAAAATTTTCTGTGCTGCAGGAAATATTGCCACCAATGGTAGAGCATGTTTTTCAACTCAAAATGCGGAGGCTCACTTTTAAAAAAAATTAGGATGCCCCTTTTTCCACAGCTCTTTTTGCCGTGGTTTGTGGATGATGAATCTCCTACTCTTCCAGCTGGGCTAAAGACAGAAGACAATGATGAGATGGATGGGAATGATGATGTGTCCATTAGATTAGTTTTTGGAACTAGCAACCTCCACACACACACACACTGCTGTCATCACTCAGTCTTCTTCAGATTAATGTTTTGTGAATATTTGGCAGGTCCACACAAGCCAAATAAATAATTTTTGGAGCAAAATGGCCCATGAAACCAGTGCATGAAACACTGATCCATGGCATAATGGGAAGCCTTGTCCATGTGTGGCACTGTCCCAATGGGCATACCATTTTTGGTACCAGTAGCCCAAACTGTGGAATGCTGCACTGTTGTCTTCACTCAGACTTCTTCAGATTAATGTTTTGAGAATTTTTGCCAAGCATACACAGGCTGAATATATAATCTTTAGGGAAACATTGCCCATGAAACCAGTGCATAAGCTCTGATCCATGGCATAACTGGATGCCTTCTTCATGTGTGGCACTGTCCCAATGGACACACAATATTTTGAAGTAGTAGCCTATGCTGTGGGATTCTCTGGTGATATTTTGTGGGCATACATAGGCCTTGTAATTACAAACCATTTTGTTTTGTTTTGACTTTGAGCATTGTTAGCCATGTACTGTTTTTTACTACTAGCATTGGGCACTATGCATGAAGTGGTGGAAGTACGCAGAAAAGTCACTTACCTCGCCCATGGCCCTGCACCCCATGGTCAGATGTGCCAAACCAGCATTCACTAATGCTGGCCACCTGTCTGTGGCTCCTCCCCCCAGTGCTCAGGACTCCACAGGGCGGCTGGGGGGGCAGAAGTCATGGACCTGGGTGGACATCCAATGGGATGCCCATCCCGGGTCCAACAGTAGATCCCTCATTCTGTGATGAATGGGTCCAGGGTAGTGCATGCCCACTGCAGGCACCTGGACCCACACAGCATTACCTCTTTGGCCAGTCTGTGCACAGGCCCAGCCTCGGCAACCAATGCCCTCCCGGCACACTGCAGGACCCAGGCATTGGGACCCTCCTCCGGCCTGCACACTGGCAGTGGCAGCTGTGTCCCAACACCATTATGCCCATACCCTCAAGCCCCCATGGAGGGGCATGTGCCATGGTCTGTTCCCCCCGTGGCAATATCCTGGTGCCTCTGCTGAACTGCTGTTATGGGCATTCACCCACCCCACTGCCCTTGCCCTCACTGGCTACCTAGTGGGCAGGGGCAGCATGGAGAGCACTGTCCTGGTCCGCCCCACATCCAGAAGATGGAGACCATGGGGGCATGCAGAGGGTTACAGCAGGGTCTATGCTGGTGTGCCCTGCACCACCTTCTGCTCCCATGCAGCTAGCACTACATGGTTTAGTGAATACCGCGTAGTGCTGGCATGCCTCTGGAATGCCCCCAGCATGGTGCAATCCATGGATGTGGGGGATCGAGTGCAGTGGGTCTGCACACCACCCACTTGTTGAAGTGAGTGGTGTGGCACTGCACCATTACAGTTAACGGAGCCCCCTTCCCAGCATCTGCCATACTTCCAACTCATGGACTTTTCGCAAATAAAATAAACTCAATTGCAGCACAAGAAAAACTCTGCTTTTAGTGTATAGAGCTAAAATGGAGGGTAAGCCTTTCAGTGGCAGAAGCTCCCTAATTTGAACAGTTTTCCTTTAACAAAGCCCATCTTTGAGGGGTGCACAAGTGATGGCATTATGAGTTTGAGACTTGTGGCAAGCACTTTGGCCAGAAATGTTTGAATCAGCATTGATCAGCGAGATAGGCCTGTAGATCACTGGTGAGGTGGGGGCTTTCCCTGTCTTCGTGAAAACTTTTTTAACAGTTTCACTCATTGAGGGAAGGAGCAGGGAGCACTGGTGGACCTCTTGGAATACATACTATGACACAGGTGACAGTATATTAGGAAAGAGCTGGTAAAAGTCTATGGGAAGACTGTCACTGCCCTGGAATTTATAGGGAGAGAAATTAGAAATAGCCATCCAGATTTCCAAAATAGATAAGGGAGCCTCAAGGTCTTCTCTCTGGGCACTAGATAGGGATGAGAGAAGGAGCTTACTAATGATACCATTGAATGTATTCTTGTTTGTGGATCCCCCAGGAAGTTCTCAGGTTTTGGTAAAAAGTACACATGATTTTTTTAAAAAGGTCCGGTTTGACCTGCATGGAGCACAACTTCATCTCTCTGGCCACAGATATAAAGTTGGCCTGTTGCTTTCTAGGTCTACAGGACAGCAGCTTGCCTGCTTTGTTGGCTCATCCCAAAACCTAAGGTTCTGTCTAAGTACTGTACTGTGAGCTCTATTTTTCTGGTGGCCAGCACACTGAGTTGCACGGGAAGATTTCTGATCTGTCTCAGAGTGACATGTTAAGCAGCTGACCCAGGTTTTCTTTTTGCAATTTCTATTTAGCTATAAGCTGCACCTCAACAATTTTTGCTCTGTCTCTTTTTCCTTCTGCGAGCTGCTGCATAACCATTATGCAGCCCCGAATAGTGGCCTTAAATGCCTACCATATGGTGGCCTTACTCATATCCCCAGTGCTGGAGTCAGGTACCAAAGGCCTTGTCCTGGAGCAAAAGTGGTTCCAGGTGCCATGTGGCAGATCTAGATGGAACAGGCCCTAAAAGCAAGCCCAGCTACATTGTAGCATGATGCTATAAATGAAGGGGAGCAAACTGAGAGAGAACTGCCATCTGTGTGGCCACTGCGGAAGTCAAGAAGAGATCAATGCAACTTCAAGTACTATATGTCATACAGAAGTAGGAATAGTCAAGAACTTGGGGATGCTGCAGTCATCAAGTATCTGATATGGCCAGTAGGGACACTGTGTCCTTCAACACCCATAGTGCTTTCACATTGGGTTTGGGCTTCGCAGAGTTCCTGGCCATGCAGGCATCTAGGGTGATGTTAAAATCCCCTCCTTTTATGAGAGGGATGGAGGCATTCCCCATTTGTAAAAGAGTGTGGCAGAGGGTACAGAAGAGGTCAGCATAGTACTGATTGTGTCCATACACATTGACGAGCAACAGGGGGCCTTCAGGATAATCAAATCTAGTTATGAACTACCAGCATTATCTGTTTTTGTTTGTATGATTTTCCATTTAATAAAATATGAACAGGGATAAGCTTAATTGAGCCAAGGCTCATTTACAATGAGGTCCTATTTGCAACTAGTTAACAGAATAGTACAGATATTAGAATTCATGTATAATTTACAAAGGACAAGTACTGTAGACAATCAAGAGAAATCATTACAAGTATTAGTAGTATGAGAAACAAATAATGTAACTTGTATAGTGCTTACAATTGCTCCAACAATACGCATTACAATACTTGTCAACAGGGCAGAGGCTTTTTAGCTTTATCATCAAGCCATGAATTTATCTTACCACAGCTGAGCTTACCAGAGGTTGGTCCTAAAGGAGAATTGCATTCCAAGCTGCTGACCCTGAGTAGAAGAAGGTTGTTCTTCCTATTTCTAGGTTATTAGTAGGAACCACTAGCTCCAACGCGGCAGCAGATCTTAGTGAGGCTTTTTTTCTGTCTGGTAGTGATGTTAGTTAATATATAGTCTGGTAGTTTCCCCCCGATGCAGTTATGCATAAGTTCTAGTACAGTATGTGGCCATTCATATGGACACTAAGCCTCTGTCATCCTAGGTCAGCATACATGTGGCAGCTGTGGTCATTAAAGGGCACCAAGGATAATGTGGACAAGCCTATTATAACATACATCAAAGCCTGTCAGCTCTCTCCTCACCATGCCTGTGTGCAAAACATTCCCATAGTCAAGTACAGGGGAACCACTGTACTCACTACCTGTCTCCTAACTTCTTGAGAATAACTGAGTTTTGCCCAGTGCAAGGCCACGATCTGCCTGCCCATATCAAAATATTCTCCCTCTAAGTCCCAATATCCTCACGGTAGCTTTTGATTGGTGGAAGCCAGCAGTACGAGCAGTACAATTCTAGTTTTAGAACTGAAATGTTTAATTGGCTGCTGGCTCCTGCCAACTGGTTTAATTTCCCTGCAACTCCATCATGGTACTTTCATTTTCTCCCTCTACTTCTGTTCACTCTTTTTGCCATTAAACACTAAAAAATACTGACCCAAACAATTCACTTATTCACAGCATTTCCCAACAATTTACAGTTACTTGTTTTTATAGCCAACATAGCAACCACAATCAATGGATTTTAGTACCTCCAGCTGATGCCGACTGCTGCTCTGACCCACTCCACACTCTGACAGAAACATCTCTCCTTCTAAAGCCAACAACCAGGCTGCTATTCACATCTGTTCAAGAAGCCACAGTCACTCACACTACACATCAGCTAGCATTGAATCTTCATAACACACTGATGCAATGATGCATGTAAAAGTGTCACATGTGTAACATTTGTCCCGGCCCACTCAGCTATCCTACACAGATGAACACAACCAGAAAGGACAAATGCCAAAAAAAAAAACCTTTAAAATGTTAAAGAAAAGTTAATGAAAGTGAAATGTTGGATAAAAGAAATATGCCATGACCCAAGGAGAAATATTGGCTATATTTTTCACTGATGCTGTTTGACCTTTGGCATCACTCATGACTATATATATATACATATATATATATTCATGGCAAAAAAATCCATTTAATGCATCAGTTAGGGTTGTTCCACAGCTACAAAGTGAGGAAATTCGGTGTTAGGGTTGAAAGCCCCTCTTGCACCCCAGCCCGCCCCCAACCGGCATAGGGGTGTGCATTGGGGTCATCTGCTCTAACTCTCACCTCATCACATGTATAAACAAGCTGAGGTATAGGAGAAAGGGTTAAAGTTAGACTGATGACCCCAATGCACACCCTGATGCCAGTTGGGGAGTTAGGCTGGGGGGGCGTGCAAGGGGGCTTTCAACCCTAACATCAAATTTCTTCACTTTTGTCACTGTGGAACAACCCTAACTGATGCATTAAACAGAGTTTTTGCCATAAATTTCCCTACTTTTTGAGAATGAGGAGTATAAATAATGAATGGAATGTGGTGGTGAGAGTGCGGGCCCTTCAGGCCCCATGCTCCCACCATATTATTTTTTGTGACATAATAATGGTAACTGCAATGGAAACGCAAGCGCTAATGGTTACACACATGGTGACGCAAATGTAAATGGTAAAGCAAATGTTAATAGAAACGCAAGCGCAAAGTGACACTAAAGGGAACAGAAATGGAAATGCAAATACAAGCACATATGGAAACGCATACTGTAATGCGCATGGTCACGGTACTGCAATTGTAAACACAAATGGTAATGGTAACAGCAACAATAACGCCAAAGGAAACAGAAAAGAAAACACAAACGCAAGCACATCCAGAAACGCAAACCATAATGTGCACGGTCACGGTACGGCAATTGGAAATGCAAATGGTAATGGTAACAGCAAAAATAACGCCAAAGGAAACAGAAACGGAAACGTGAACACTAGCGCATATGGAAAAGCAAACTGTTACGCGCACGGTCATGGTACCACAATTGTAAATTCGAATGGTAATGGTAACAGCAACAATAATAGCAAAGGAAACAGAAACGCAAACACAAGTGTGTATGGAAACGCAAACTGTAACACGCGCGGGTACGGGAACGTAATTGGAAATGCAAATGACAATGGTAACACCAACGATAATGTAAAACTAAAGAAAAACGCAAATGTAAATTAAGCGTGGCCGCAAACAGAAATGGTAATGCGCACGGTGACATAAAGCGAAACACAAACAGTAGTGGGAGACACAAATAGTAACAGTAATGCAAATGGAAGCACAAATGGAAACACAAAGGGTAACGCATACGGTGGTGTACATGTGAATGTTAATGCAAACGGGTACAGAAACGCAACATGTGACAGTAACTGGAGCGCACACCCTGGTTTTCCTCAACAGTTGCATAGAGAAACACAGTGACTACAAAAAATGTATGCATAATAATGGGCCTCGGACCAGAAAATGAGGTATTGGAATACTAAATTGCTTATATCGCAGGAACCGTAACTACATAGAGAAAAAATTAAAATTTCCTATGATTCATGACTTTCCTAAGGGGCTAAGCATTTTCTGACGAAAAGTTTATATCTCACACCGTTTCCGAGATACGGGCCCCGAAAGGCGTGGCGGACTCTGCAATGCTAGTCTATGGAGAAACACGTCAACTTTGGAGTACCATAGCTTTGCACTCCTGCAACATTTTTTCACCAAACCACAAAAAGGCACATCTGAGAGATGTTGGCTTTCTTCCCTCCAAATTTCAGCCCAAAAGATCAAAGCGTTCTTTTGCAGCAGGGTGGCAAACAATTGCTGTCATTTTGGCCATAGTGCTGCAAAGTACTGTCATGATTTGTGACACTTTCACAAAAAAATCATGAAAGTTATCGACACTACTTTTCTCAAAAATTTCAAAAACATATTTCTCGGGTGTTTAACCCCAAAATAAAGACATGCCTAGCATCCTCAGGGCTCAACTAGGTAAACACAAAAATAATTGTGTCCCTAGATGGTCCCAATTTTAAATGCCAAGCATTTCTGTGATCAGTAACTGAAAAAAAATGGCTGACTCACAACACTACAGTGGTCATTTGTGACACTAAAAACTGCATTTGCGAAAATGTCGAACTTTTTCCTAAATGTTCCCATTGGCTGTAATGGAAAACTTGTTTTTTGAATAATTTTTGAACTGTTCAATATTTTTTCATGAAATCTTCAAAAGATACATCGGGGACCCAGTCCACATGTTCCCTGAAGTTTTTGGACTGGTCGTACAAACCGTACGACCTGTAGGCTTCAGCAAAGAATGCGCAAAAAAAAGGTAAATGTGCCCTGGAATGTCACTCAATAACTCCGCTGGGGTATATCTGACTGGTACGAAAGTTGGCAGATCCCAAGATCTATGGGTATGCCATATGCCTGCCAAATGTCAGGCAAATCCTTTGAGCGGTGGCAAAGTTATTAAGGTGCAAAGTTTCACCATTTAACCTTGAATGGGGTACTCAATCCTAACTATGGTAGCACTATGCTAACACTAACGCTAATGGAAAGAGGCTTTCAGAAATTAGTTCAGAGTGCCTCTTTCCATTAGCACTAATAAAACACACAGTCGGTGGCTGGCTGTGGAGGTGAAAGGTGGGCTGTACCAGTCGCCGGCTGGGGAAGGGTGGGGGTGCTGGGTGGGCTGGCATGGCTGGGTGGGAGGCCACTAGACTACCAGGACATTTAAAATGCAATGTATTTTATTAAGATGTGGGGAAGGACCGCTAGACTACCATGGATGTTAAGAATAATAACAATAATAAAGTACAGATCGGGAGGGGGGCCACTAGACTACCAGGGATATTGTTAAATATATAAATAAACACACATGGGGGGGCACTAGACTACCAGGGATAGAAGCATGGTTATGTACATTACCATGATGGGGAGGGTGCCGCTAGACTACTAGACATAATGAAAATAACTATTTGTGTATTCAGATGGGGGAGAGCTTAGCCCCCTGAGCAAAACCCAACCTTAAATAAGGTAGTAGGACACCCCTATGCAAACAAAAATTGAATTGTAAATATGGCCATTTCATCCCTCGCTCGTGATGCACGATCGCGATCAAAGATTCTCACGATTAAAGAATTTGCAGGCTCACGATCAAAGATCGTTAGCAAGCCGCGAACAAAGATTTAAAAAGCTGGAAACTCTATATTTAGACTGATTTGGATGGAACCAAAGCCATTGCTCGATAGATTGGGGTCCCCTGAGTAAAACCCATCGAAGTTTTACTTCAGAAGTGACCCCTGAGCCGAGATATTTATGTTTGTGTGATCGGAAAACTGAAAACAAGATGGCAGACCTCGCGATCAAAGAATTTGAAAAAATCCCCTGGGACAAAGATTCTTGAACTGCGAGGCTGCAAATTCTTTGACCACCAGGTGGGAGTAGATGGCCAGAACCCCATTCTCTGATCGCAAGATATACATATAAATTTTCCCATTGACTTATAATGGGAACTTAAAAGTGCCATAACTTTTGAATGCCTTAATACTTTTTCACCAAACAAAAAGCGGGCATGTTTAGCCACCAAAGCTCTTTCAAATGAGCCATCTGGCAGAGCAGCACACCACATGACGGCCGTGCAGGACCACATTCAGAATGCCAAAAGGTGCCTCCAAAAATGGATAATTGCGCGTTTTTCAGTGCTTTCGTACATAAAGACCGGCAATCTGACTGAAAATCAATTTGGAAAATCAAGAGATATATTGTGCCCCAATGTGCATATTAAATTTCAGGCAAATCCATTGGACGGGTCCAAAGTTATTAACACCCAAACTTTTGACTTTAGTATGTAACTGACTGCTGAACCCTAACTATAGTGGTGCGACCGCACCACTATAATATATATATATATATATATTATAGTAGCACAGTAGTGCCACTGTAGTTAGAGTTGAGTACCCCATTTAAGGTTAAAGTCTGAAATTTTGCAGGTTAATAACTTTGCCACTGCATGATGGATTTGCTTGAAATTTGGCAGACATGGAACAGTACCACAGATCTCTGGATCTGCCAGGTTTTGTAATGGTTGGATATACAGTTGCAGAGCTATGTAGCACTGTAAAATGTGGTAATTACACTTTTTTGAGCATTCTTTGCTCATGCCTACAGGTCGCATGGTTTGTGCGACTGGTCCAAAGCCTTCAGAGAACATGCAGCCAGGGTCCTCAATGTGCCTTTTTAAGATTTCATGAAAAAATATTAAACGGTTCAAAAGTTATTCAAAAAACAAGTTTCCCATTATAGTCAATGGGAAAAGTTATACTATTCGACAGTGTCGCAAATGTAGTTTTTAGAGTCGCAAATGACCCCTGCAGTGTTACAAATCTGCCATTTTGTTTTCAGTTATTGGTCACAGAAATGCTTGGAATTTAAATTTGGGACCCTCTGGGGACACAATTCTTTTTGTGTTCACCTAGTCGAGCCCTGAGCATGTTAGCCATGTCATTTTTGGGGGGTTAAACATCCCAGAAATATGTTTTTTAAATTTTGTAAACTGTAGTGTCACACTTGCAACACTTTTGTAATTTTTTTGTGAAAGTGTCGCAAATCACAACACTACTTTGCAAAACTATAGCTAAAATAACAGGAATTCTTTGCCACTCTGCTGCAAAAGAACGATTTGGTCGTTTGGGCTGAAATTTGGAGGGAAGAAAGCCAATAATCCACAAATGTGCCTTTTGCTGGTTACAGGGCTGCAAAGTTACAGCACTCCAAAGTTGACTATTTTTCCATAGACTAACATTGTGGCAACTGCTGCACCTTTTGGGGCCTGCATCTCAAAAACACTTCGAGATACGGACTTTTCGTTGGAAAAATGCTTAGCCCCTCACCAGGAGGCTAAGTCCAAAACTAGCCAGGAAAGTCATAAATCACATGAAATTTTAATTTTTTTCTTCATTGTACGGTTCCTGAGATATAAGTAATTTAGTATTCCAAGTGTTAATTTTCTGCCCGAGGGCCATTATTATGCAAACATTTTTTGTATACACTGTGCTTCTGAATGCACTTTTTGGGGAAAAAAGTGGGTGCATTTGAATTACTGTCACAGTTAACGTTTCCGCTTGTGTTTCTAAGACCATTTGCGTTAGTGTTTTTGTTTATGTCACCGTGTGCGATACCCTTTGCGTTTGCGCTTGCATTGGCGTTACTGTTATTATTTGGGTTTCCATTACTGGTTTTGTTTGCATTTGTGTTTCTTTTTGTGTCATCGTGTGCATTGCCATTTGTGTTTGCATACGTGCTTCCATTTGCTTTTCTGTTTCCTTTGGCGTCATTGTTGCTGTTACCTTAAGCGTTTGTGTTTCCAATTGCATTACCGTGACCATGCAAGTAACAATTTGCATTTGCTTACGTGCTTACATTTCTGTTTCTGTTACTGTTCCCTTTGGCATCCTCCTTGCTGTTACCGTAACCGTTTGCATTTCCACTTGCATTACTGTTACCGAATGCCCCCGCACTCACACCACCACATTCCATTCACTATTTATACTGCACATTCTCAAAAAGAAGGGAAATTCATGGCAAAAAACTTTGCTTAATGCATCAATTAGGGTTGTTCCACAGCAACAAAAGTGAGGAAATTCGATGTTAAGGTTCCCACCCCTTGTACCCCATGCCCACCCCACCCCCACCAGCAAGCATCGGGGTGTGTGTTGGGGTCATTGGTCCTAACTCTCACCCCATTCTCCTATACTGCACCACCTCAGCTTGTTTGCACATGGGATGGGATGAGAGTTAGGACAAATGACCCTAACATACACCATGATGCCGGTTGGAGGGGGTGGGGTAGTCATGGGGTGCAAGCGGTGGGAACCCTAACATCGAATTTCCTTGCTTTTGTTGCTGTGGAACAACCCTAACTGATGCATTAAATATAGTTTTTTTGCCATGAAAATGTATCTATATCTGTATCTATCTATCTATCTATCTATCTATAGATATAGATATAGATATATATTCATGGCAAAAAACTTCATTAATGCATCAGGTAGGGTTGAAGTGACAAAAATAGGGAAATGAGATGTTAGGGTTGAGGCCCTAACCCCCCTCCCCCTAATAGCCCACCCTCCACAGACCAACAGGTGATGGGGTATGCCTTGGGGTCATCGGCCCTAACTCTCACCCCATTTCATGTGTAAGAAAGCAGACATAGTACAGTATAGGAGACTGGGGTGAGAGTTAGGCCTAATGACCCCAAGGCACACCCCATCGCCTGTTGGTCGGTGAAGGGTAGGGTGGGGTCGGGTGGTAGGGTGAGGGGGATTAGGGTCTCAACCCTAACTCCTCATTTCCCAACTTTTGTCACTTCTTGTTCGAAATGTATACACCTCTCCAAAAGACTGAACTGTGCATGCTCAGAACCAAAAATTTCAAAATTGAATAACTTTGGAATAGGTTAATATTTTTTCACCAAACCAATGCTGTCTTGTTCTTTGGGGCAACCTCTTTCTACCCTGGAAATTTTAGACCAACATTCCAAACAGTGTGGCCGCAGCATGATGAGGAACAACAGGGAAAAAATTTAAAACAAATTTGCGAGAAACACCTTTTTCACTATGTGCTGCACAAAATCTGCAAATCTGATCGAAATGAAACTTGGCAGATCAAGAAATGTATCCCACAAGAATGTGCATACCACATTTCATGCAAATCTGTTGAATGGTTGCAAAGTTATTAAAGTGCATAATTTGAGATTTAACATTAAAGTGCCTGCTCAACCCTAACTATAGGGGTGCTACCTCATCACTATGTGTATATGTTATATATATATATATATATATATATATATATATATATATATATATATATATATATATATACTGTATACAGTCACAGCTGTGCCCCTATAGTTAGGATTGAGTAGAGTGTTTAATGTTAAATCTCAAATTTTGCACTTTAATCAGTTTGCAACTAATCAATGGATTTGCACAAAATTTGGTATGCACTGTCCTATGGGGTACATCTTTTGGAAGCACCAGGTTTTCTTGTCAGTGAGAATGCCAACCTCCCCCACAGCGAAGGCACAATACCAATGCAGGTATTGTGCCACCTCTTAAATGTTTTTTTTCTGTAGGGGGATGTGTCCCCCACACCCCCCATGCAGGGGGCTCTGCCCTTCATACCCTCCAAACTCTAGGATTCCAACTCCAGGTCAGAGTTGGTCCGGGGAGGGGGTGGAACACTGGGGGAAGGCAAAAGAAGGAAAAAGGACCATTACCGTGAATGTCGCTGTAATGGTCTTTTTCCATGTTTTGCCATTGGGGTGTCTACAAAAAGGGGTGATATGAGATCTCGTGATGTGGCAATTTTCTACCCAGTTGGATGTATGGATTCTGAGATTCAGATAGTGCTGTAACCTTAAAAGTCACCAATTCTGGCAGTTTTTTCCTCATCGCATTGCACACAGATGGTGTGGAATTTTGGTGTGATTGTTCTATGGTAGATACAGTTTAGGTAACAGAACTGTCATGCTTTGTTTGGTGAAAAAATATTAATTTTGTTGGAAAGTTATTCAGTTTAAAACAATGGGAATTCTCCTGTCCAAATTAGAGGGATAAAGTTCGATAAAGGATTGACCTCTCGAAAAAGGATTCACTCTCGTGAGATCCATTCCTTTTTCATGAGAAAAAAATCCTTTTTTTGCCACCTGCCATCTTGTTTTCTTTTTTCACAAACTAAAAAACATGGAAAATACATAAAAATGTTGTCATTTTACAAATCAAACACCAGAACCTACCTAAATGGGCCCTGTTTAGCTGGATTCTTGTGTTTGCTTTTGACAATTATGGTTAAAAATACTTCTTCTGGGCACTCAATATCCCGGGTACCCAGCTCAGCAAAAGGAGCCTTCTGCTGCATTCTCTGTATGAGAACAGTGGATTTTATCTACAGTACTTCTACAGCCACAGCTGAACTCCTGCTGCTGGCTGCAGTGTGACTTCTGACCTCCTGTTTTCCCTGGTGTCTAGTGACACCCCTCACTCCCTGAACACTGTCCCCATACATTCCTTGATGTCTAGTGGTACCCCCACCCTCTGATCACCATCCTGTAGTCCCTTCTTTATTTTATTGGTATAATCTGACACTGGGATGCTCACCCCTGGTGTTGGATGCCCCCCGCAGCCCTTTGTTTTATTACTTAGCCAACATTGGGGGGGCTCCCCGTGTTGGCATGTAGAGTAACCCCCAGCAGTCTGGGACACTGGGGAGCCCAACTCCAGTGTCCTGAAATATTTCTTTATTTAAATCCATTAAAAAGAAAACAGTCCCCCGACATCTTTTTAATTTTTAACCTAAAAAAAAGAAAATGGTCCCTCGTCATCCCCACTGTACCCTTCCCCATCTCGACCCTACCACTGAGCACCCACCAAAAACACATTGCCCCCTTACCTTATACTTACCACTGGCGGTCCTAGGCTGTCATCTTCTGTGGACCAAGACACATCTACACTCTTAAAAGCAGAACTGTGAACTGAGGAATAAAGGTAAGTGCTATAAAATGTATTTCAATGATGTTTAAAACTTATGTTCATAACTTTGCCATTTTTTTTAATCTTTTCACCAAATTTTCAACATGACCTTTTTGGGGCACCACCTCATGAACACGGTATCTATCATTTTATTAATCAGGCCTGGAAGGTGATTTTGCATTCTCTGCACAAAATCACCTTTTGGGACCAAATAATGAAATTTCATAAGATGAGGTCCCAAAAAGGCCATGTTAAAAATATGTGGTGAAAAAATTCCTAAAAATGATCAAGTTGTGCATGTTCATTACTATTTTTCTATGCACACTCTCACTTGCATACTGTGTGACCCAGAGCTCATCACTTAACTTCCTTATGCTCCCAGGTCACACCTGTAAACAAGCTTTCAGCTTAGTGTGTGTCTTTCCTGGTAAAAAAAAAAAAAAAATTTCAACATAGCCATTTTTTCACATCGCCTCATGGACAGTACAGCTGTCATTTTTTACATCCTATCCAAAACACGTTTTTTGTAGCCGTGGCACAGAATGGCATTTTGGCATGGATTTGAAATGGTGTTTATGAGGTGGGTCATAAGAAGACTATGGTGAAAATCTGGGGTCAAAATATGAAAAAAATGCCACAGTTATGACCATTCATTGCAATTTTCCTACTCCTGCTCATAACTTCAGAAATGTAAAATATTTTTTATCACTTATTTTCAACATAGCCTTCTTATTACCCCATCTGATGTATTTTTTTTTATTAAATAAGCTTTATTGAGGTTTCAAGTTATGCACAACAAAACACACGCATTACAAAATAGGACTACACATACTTCCATACATATACTGTATACACTTCCCCCAGCCCCCTACCTCCCCCAGCCTCCCCCCCCTGCTCCACTCCCATTGGCATCAAGTGCTGCTGTTGTATAAAGGAGTACATGAACTTTCCAGAACCTGCTATAAGAGCTGCTTACATACAATAGAGGGTGTGCAGCTTTTCTCAGATCTTCTTATATCTGGGCAAGTGATTATGCAGGATGGCTATCAAGTGTTCAGTTCTTAAGTTGGCCAAGAGTTCTTGCAGCCATTCACTGTATGAAATAGCTTCTGCATCTTGCCAATGAAGCAACACTAACTTTTTAAGTGATAAGGCTATCATGGCCATGTATGCCATCTGGTGTACAGTATGTCACAGCTGTCATTTTTCAAATCCTGGCAAAAATGTATTTTCACACCTCTAGCATGGAATGGTGTTGCAGTTGCACAGAATTATGTTTTGGAGGGGATTTGAAAATTTTCTGTACTGGGTACATGAGGTGGGGTAATAAGATGGATATGCTGACAATTTGGTCCCTGTTGTCCTATAAAACAAAGTATAAGGCCCAGTGTGCCCACTGACTCCACACTACACACACACACACACACACACACACACACACACACACATATATACATAAACACACATACACACACACACACATACACACAAGTCTATGGAAGGATGGGATCGCAGGGTCCGAAAGACCCTGCGCTCCCACAGTAAAATAAGGATACTATTATAGTATCTCAAAAAGTATGGAAACAAGTTGCAAAAATCTTTCTGAATGCTACAGTTAGGGTCAAGGTGACAAAAGTTAGGAAATGAGGTGTTATGGTTTCCCTAACACCCCACCATCCAAACCAAGCAGGATACCAGGTGTGAGGTGTGCCTTGTTCTTCTCAAGCCTAACACTCACCACATTCTCCTAAAGTCTACACATCTTACCTTACCTTATTTACAGATGGAATGGGGTGAGCATTAGGCATGAGAAGCCCAAGGCACACCCCACACCTGCTGTCCTGTCTGGTTTGAGAGGGTGGGGTATTAGGGAAACCCTAACACCTTATTTCCCTACTTGTGTCACTTGGACCCTAACTGCAGCATTAGTGAAGCTTTTTGCACTATATACATATATATATACTGTATATAGATATATTTATATATATATATATATATATATATATATATATATAGATAGAGACAGAGAGATACACACACACAGTGGTAATCGCACAAAAGTTTACCATTAGCGCAGTATACCAAGAGTTGTGCAAATATGTTACCCATTGAATAACATGTCTACCATTACCACACAATGATGTGCAGTGCACGGTACTGGTAAACATTTGTGTGACTACAATTGTAGATACACACAAACACACACATACACACACACACACACACACACACACACACACACACACACACACACACACATGCACACAGACACCACACCAGTGGTGAATAAATTGGGTATGTAAATCATTTTATTTTTGGATAAATACTTATGTTCACTTAGAACACAATTTATTTATAGTGTACAATATTTAATTTAGAACATGTTATTTCTACTTAGAATCTGGAAATAAATCACAAAGAACATTGGCTTAGACAGAGAATCTACAATGGACAAAAAGGCAAAAACAAGGTCAAACACTAGTAAAATCAATACTAATGGTGTGGTACATATCAAATGCATAATGGTTTGCAGTAAAATAACACATTTTTCTCCACACGAGTGGTATGATCTTTATGACTAACTGGGGACATTAACAAAGGGGAGGATTTCCTATAGGGCAAGGCAGAATAGTTATGTAGGGTGGGCAGACTGAATAGGCAGAGAGCCCTTTTCTACTGTCAACATGTATATATCTTTATATCTATGTATCAAATCAAATCAAATCAGACTTTATTTGTAAAAGGCGCCTTTCCAAAACCAAGGTGCCTGTACATAACATAATAAAAATCAATAAATAATTAAACAATGTTAAACATTTATCCAAAATGGCAACATTAACAATCATTATATGCATAGCTAAAAAGAAATGTTTTTAATGCTCCCTTAAAACTTTGGACAGCCAGGCAATCTCACACCTGATCTATAGGTATCTATATATCTTGAACTGGGCTTCTCCCTCCTTGTGTGGCTTACAGTTATCATGCATATTACTTCAAGTTCCAACACGATACTAACATGTAGTTGTTCCCATCTTCAAGTCCCATTCAAAGTAATTTCACTGTAACAGCCAAGCTCATAATAGGTTACCATCCTGAAGCCATGAATTTATAATGAGAGTGGATTGGCATGGTTTTCTTCTGGACTATCCACACTTTCTGAATATGTCCCTGAGACCTGCTCTTCAGATGTTACCATTTTGCAGTCTGATGGTGGCAGCACTCATTTTGAAGAGCTCACCCCATTTAGATCTCACTATCTCATTAGCTGCTGGGTATGTGTGTTGTTGTTTTGTTCTGAAAAAAAAACACTTTGAAACCCGCTATTTCCCAGTGGGAGATGAATGAAGCAAAGTCAATGAAATAATTACTCCAAGCCTCACTCATTTCCCCATCCTAACACACATTCAACTAGCATAATCACCCTCCCAAATAGAGTGAATGCTGAGCTTTTTTATTTTTAAGGACCTCTCAGTAAATTGAGTTTCCTTTGTACCAGTTGAGTGCAGATTGTGCTAGCCATGGGGTGCTTTGGAGCTGATTCTCTGGAGGTGGCAAGGGTCAACATGTTTGGTTTTGTGGGGGATGAACAGAATGCCCAGCCTGAGGTAAGCTGAATCTATACATCAAAGCTTCTTTTTATGACTCTTTCTAAGAAAAGGCAAACTGTTCAAGATCTAATGTTGTTAATCTTGTGTTTGCATGAGACCGTCTGCATGTGTGTATGCACTGTTCATAATTGTTTATTATCAAAGGAAAAAATGGAAATAAATGAAGCACCTTCCTGGAAAAAAAATTACAACGTGCTGTGAAGAATAAAATCCACAGAAAAAGGTAGTTAAAGCTGAATAAAATGCTAAGTTTTTACCAGGTATGTCAAGCAAATAAGGGTAATAACATCTCTTAGGCAGAGAATTTCAAGGAGAAGTAGTCTGTGTGGAAAAAGCACAACTATGCCATTTATGTGTGCCACATAATTATCTCTGTGTATAAAATGGGAAGGTTAAATCCAGCATTCTGATTGGATGTTAGCTGTGCATAAGAAGTGTCTAATGCATAGCTAATATCTAGTCTAGGTAAAACATACTTTTTACATGACAAGTATCAGTTCATCAAAATTAGAATGTTCACATTTTTGAATTCACCCATCTTTGTTTCCTCACTAGCCACTCACTAGCCACAACACACTGGGATATATTTCACTTGCCATCCCAAAATGAAAAAGTACCCCAGAGTCTCACAGTCCTTGTATTATATGTTTTAAACATATTTTATTGACCATACTGTGCCTGACTCTCCCTCTGCCCACACACCCATCCAGAAACACTACAGTGCCGTCCTCCAGCTGATCAAATTGAAAAAGGTACAGTACCTGCAACTTCTACTAGTCGTTGTCTGCTACTTCCCTCTCCTATTTTCATTCTCAAGCTGACAACATAGACAGATCGAAGGTTGCTTTTTCATTACATTCACATTTGCTGTCTCCACACACTGATGGTTGCCCCCAAGCTGCCCACCTGCTGATTTCCAGCATTGGTCAAGAGAGATGATTAACTACTGACC
This sequence comes from Neoceratodus forsteri, assembly GCA_016271365.2. Lineage (NCBI taxonomy): Eukaryota > Metazoa > Chordata > Ceratodontiformes > Ceratodontidae > Neoceratodus > Neoceratodus forsteri. The sequence continues at coordinate 189,737,750 of CM057456.1, forward strand.
AGCAGCCACAGACATTGACTTTCACTCCAGTCTCTGGTCCCCCACCTGATCACCAGCAGTCCTCCTATACTGCATTTGGAAGAACTAGACAACTCCACTAAATACAAGATGTTACAGATAAGTAGCTATTTTTTACTTTTTAAAATCTGTTTATTTTTGGGTTGTGGCTCCACTACACATCTCGTGGCTTTCCTCATAGGTGCCCACTCACACCACTCCAGCATAAATGGTAACCAAAAAAAAAGAGAAAGAAATCCAAAAGAAGCATTTAAAATGCTTATAAGCACATAAGTAGAGCAGTTCTGTGCTCACCAGCATACGTTACTGAGCCTGGGTCTAGTGTTCTTCATGTCTGTGTATGTGGGGGGGGGGGCACCATAACAACCACAGTTCAGCTATGGAGGCCACAAGAGGGCAAAAGTTCTAAGCCCCCAAAAAAGAGCATCACATTAATGCAGGTAGATGGACTACAGTATTTTCCTACATAAAGCAAAGAAGATATTACTGTTTTATTATTTAAACATAAAATTAAGGCTGGCCCAGTGGTGTGGAGGGCTGATACATCAGTGCTTTATCTCCTGCCACATCAATGACCCGTGTTCGATGAGTGGATTCCAAGAACTGAATAGTGCAAAAGGAGGAAAAGTATTTTTGTTTATTTGCTCATCATCAGGGATGTATACATATTATAAACTTTTCATCATCCAGCCCCACCCTCTCCCCCCACCAGCCTGCCCGCTCTACTTCTTACACTTTTCAGACTCCCACACTACCTCATAAAAATCACACTGAAGTGGAACTCCCACTCTGTTATAGTATCATTCCAACATCAAGCTCTCTTGCCAGCCAATCAGCTATACACAACACAATACCAAAAGAAATCCTTTTATTCTGTCCTGTTTTTTTTTGTTTTGCAAACATCAAAGTTGTTTCACTCACCCACTTGTAAGCTTTCTACTTTCCTCAAGTCTCAGGTTTGGTGAACCAGCATGTTCATAGCCAGAACTCCACATAGTAAACTGGGAAAAAGGACCTTTTTTAAATCAACTTTCTTGTCAGAAAGCACCAACAGTTTCTCCTTTCTACTCTCTCAGCAGCACACAATGCGCTTCTTCTGTACTCCTTCTAGAGCTGCGTGAAATGTATCTTCTGCCAATACAATCCAGTTGAAATTCTGATTCTGATCCCACAGATTTTCACAAAATTTTGCCTAAATTGGGATTTCAGTTATTTCCATCTAATTTACAAGGTACTTCTCCAAATTGCACCAGATGTGGTATATTGACTTTACCAAAGTCCATACAGAAAGGTACCTAGTTTCAAATGTCTATCTCTATCTGTTTTTTTCCATAATCCTTTTTTCCCCTTGGTGGTTCTAGTAGGGCTGTTCAGTTCTTTCCATGCCCCTCACATCTGGCCATCACCTCCCCCAGCACACTTTTTATCTAAGACCCCAATGGATTCCCCCTCATGGCAAGATCAGGAAGGAGAGGGCCATCCTCCACCCACATGGAGCATAATCCAGTAGTGGGTCAGTGGTTTGGGGTGACAGTGTAGATTGGGAAGGAGTAGGTGGGATGTTTGGAGCCTGGACTGCCCCATTCTTTTAATATCTCACTGGAGACAGGGTATGTACCCATTGACTGGAGGATGGCTCACGTGGTGCCTCTCCACAAGAGTGGTCCCAGGGATGAACTGTGTAACTATAGACTGGTAAGCTTAACTTCCATTATGGGGAAGTTAATGGAGACCATTCTAAAGGAGAGATTGATAATCTTTCTGGATAATAATGGTCTCCAGGATGAAAGACAGCATTGGTTTGTCTTGGGAAGATCCTGTCAGACTCACCTAATTGACTTCTTCGATTGGGTCACAAGGGCGGTTGATGGGAGCCATGCCATAGATGTTCCGTATCTGGACTTCAGTAAAGCCTTCGACTAGGTGCTTCACAGAAGGTTGCTGGGCAAGCTGAGGAATCAGGGGGCAGGGAAAAACTAGTGGGATGGGTTTGGAGCAGGCTGCAGAACAGACAGCAGAGAGAAATTGTAAGGGGAGGGACCTCCAAGCCAAGATCTGTGACCAGTGGAGTACCACAGGGCTGGGGGCTAGGCCACATTTTATTCATCATCTTTATCAGGGGCATAGCAAAAGGCATCAAGAGTAAGATCAGCCTGTTGGCTTACAACACAAAGATATGTGCGACAGTGGACAGTGAAGAAGGAAGACACTACCCTCAGGGAACAGCTGGCAAAACTCAGGCAGTGTTTAGATGTATGATAGTTGGGGTTTAATGCTAAGAAGTGCAAGGTTATGCACCTCAGAGACAACAACCCCAGGACCAGCTATTGGCTAGGGGGAGTGCTGGTATCTATTTCTGAGGAAGAGAATGATCTAGGAGTACTAGTTACAGGGGACATGAAGGTATCAGCACAGTGCCGGAGGGTGGCAGCAAGACCAATCAAATGCTGCGGTGCATTGCCGGGGTACCACTCTAGAAGGGAGGCGGTCATCCTGCCACTGTACAGATCACTGGTGCAGCCACACTTTGAGTAATGTGCGCAATTCTGGTGCCCTCACCTAAAAAAAGGACAAAAGATTACTGGAGGGGTTGCAATATAGGGCGATGAAGATGATCCTAGGTCTGGGGATAAACCCTATGAGGAAATACTGAAGAAGCTCAACATGTAATCCCTGGAGGATAGAAGGGAGAGAGGGGACATGATAGAGACTTTCCTGTTTAACCAGGCTTTTAATTTATAAGGTGCCAATTGAAGTTTGATTTATATTTTATAACAATAGATAGTTTTTATCTCTATTGTTGTTACCCCATTTTGATATGTATTCTAATTGCTGTTTTTAAATAATTTTTTGAGGTACAGTGCTCCCAGTCTCTGGAATGGGGCACTATACAAATAAAGTATCTATCTATCTATCTATCTATCTATCTATCTATCTATCTATCTATCTATCTATCTATCTACTAAAAGGCATAAACAAGGTTAATAGGTGATTGTTCTTCTTAAAAGGAGGGAGTGTCATGAGGGGGCTGGAGGAATTGATTGCATTGAAGACAGTGGACAGTTTTAAAAGAGGGTGGGATAGAGTCAAAGGGAAGATAAGTACAGATAGGAAGCTAGGGATGGAAAAGTTGGGGGTAGGGATGATGGGAAGGGGTGGGGGCAGCTGCAGTAAAAGTACAGTGTGAGCTGCATACTCGGGCAGACTTTTTTTTTAGTTGTTTAACCATGAGTAGCACACTAAGCTGAAAGCTTTTTTAAAGGAGTGACCTGGAAACTCAGGGAAGTTAAGTGACTTGCTCAGGGTCACACAGTATTCAAGTGGAAGCTGTGGGATTCAAACCCAGGTCTGGTTTGATAGACCTCTGGACATTTTTCTGCCAGCAATTTCATATGTTTATATTCTTTTTCCTTTTCTTTGTTGCCCAACCCCATGCCCACAATGTCATATAGGCATGCATTCATGGAGGTGTACACATGTCCTACAGCCCCCTTCCTACATTGGTGTTTGGACACCACACTGTCCCCCATGCCACCACCTTGAGCCAGATGCTCAATCCTCTCTCTTGCTGGCCAACCCCCAGAGACCCAAGCTTATTCCTGAACTCAAGTCACCAGCATGGCAAGAGGTAAGGCACAAAGCACCTCAGCCCTCCACACCACTGGGCCATCAGACATCTATTTTTAAAGATGACTGAGTTATAAGCCTCCAAACTTTTGGAACTTTTAAAATTATGTTTTGAAATTATGTAAACTACAGAATTGTAAGCACTGTAACTTTAAACTAGAGAATGTAATATCACAATTTTTGTTAGATTTATTGGCCCTAAAAATTAGGCTTTGAGGCCACCCCCATAGCCTAGCAGCAGAGCATTGTGCTGCCATGCAGATGACCTAGGATCAGAAACAAGCCCGGCAAGTTACATTGGGAGGCAGGTCATGGTAGAGAAAGCTATCACTTAACAGTGCATCTCAGCTGGGGACTGTTGTAGGTGGGTTCCACCAACATAGTGACCCCTGTGATTGGGCCAGGGAGCATGCTTCTGTCATAGGTGAAGCTGTGGTTGTGCGAGGCTGACAGAGGCATGGCCCCAACAGGGGAGATTGGAGGGGGGAAAATGGAGAAAAACACAATGGCCAACTGAATGATGGCTGTTTTTAGCCTGATCAGCATATATCTCGGTGAAAAGGGTATATCCCTAAGAGATGAGCTGCCAGCCAGGAGATAAAACAATATGAAAAAAAGAGGCTGTGTGTGTCAACTCTCTAGTCTCTTGCTCAAATGCCGGCCAAGTTATAAGCAGCCAAAGATTCCAAAATATCATCAGTAATTAAAGTTGAATTTCATGAGCTTTTGTGAAATTGTGGAATGTTATGATACTTTTTTGTCAAAGCCATGCCCATAGATTGTGTCTAGTCATATAGTTGAGTTTCCATTGTGGAGGAAGGTGAAAGCTGAGTAAACTAGCACTAAGGTAGCATTCACTGCAGGCTCCATAGTAAAAGTATAGTGGTGTCACATGTCCTGTCACTATCCTGAGTGACAGATCATGAAGAATAGTCCTGGAGATCACTGTGCACTAGTTTAACCAATAGATCTCACTGACTTAATGACTTGTAGAAGCACATGTGCATGCAGCAGTGTTTCTGTACAATGTCACCTGATAACTCTTTAACATATCTGTGGTTAGCAATGTATATTTTTACTATTTGAAAACAGTGGCATCAAGTAATGTCAAGCCTTAACAGCTAGTTGCAACTTTTTTTATTTTTAGTTTTTTTATTCATTTGTACGTTGATCAATCTATGAGCTAAGTGTTCATTTGCAAAGGCTCCACATCAAGTATTGTAACAAACAGATTTTGATACAGGCAGCAAAGATCAGCCTTTGTCAATACAATCAGTAAATAGGCTACATGCGGCTCAGGTGAGCATTTGTCAAAACAACAATAATCAAATATACAATACAAGTTTGTTTTAATAAATAAACCAGTTGATTATCCTAGATGCAATTACTCCCAAGATTAGTTCAGCAGGAAGAGGGGGGTGGTGGAGTGGGAGACAAGGTTGTAGGAAGGCATTGGTGGGCTGGGAAGTGGGAGAGGGAGGCCATCATGATGGAAGTACCTAGATATCTTTAGTCATGGTGGAGAATGTGCTAGACATCACTGTCAAAGGAGTATTGCAGGGCTATGATGCCAGCACAGCTAAGATGATTCAGTGGTGATAAGTACTTTCTGAAAGTTAAACTCCACAAGACTCCACGTGTCCTTGCATTTTTGAGCAACTTTTGCCAGTTAGTAATTCCTAAAGTATCCACAATAAATGTTAACCTACTAAGCCATATTTATCCCACTGAATATGATTCCAAGACATTTTTACTTTGGTATTCATGCAAAATATTGAGTGTATACCTGCAACATTAGTGGAGAAATAAAGTTCCAAATATTTTAAAACTTTTCACACAGTTTAACAAATAGATTATGGACTATTGAACTCCTGTAGTTTATAATTTACACAATCAATTGACTCATTATTTAGCAGTTTCTATGGCATTCAAGAAAATATGCATAAAAATATTCAATTATCTAGCGCCAAAGGTTGCTAAATTGTAAGTATTTTCGGAAATGTTCACATGAATAAGAAATTGCCAAATCCAAGCCCCTATAATATCCCTGACCCTCATTCAAATGTCATGAAACTTGAAATCCTTTTAGGGCCTCCTCCAGGAAATATCATGCCAAATATTAGATCTCTAACTATAAAACTGACCATTTACAACCAATTAAAGAATTTCAGAAAATACCATACAATTATGGGACATTTTGAAAAATTTTATGAAATGTCACCAAAAATTCTGCCAAACCATATATTGAACCTGGCTCCCATGAGGCCTATGTGCTGTTCCTGTACCCCTGATGAAGATATAAGGTCTGTCATGGATAGATATTGAAACCTATAATTAGCATTTGTCTCCAGAGATCTTTTTTTTTTCTTTTTATGGAAGCTCACCTGGGTCTTCTTTTACTCCCATATTTTCTGCTATCTTATTATATTGGGCTGGATAGTATGCTGTGTATTTTATTTCCCCACTTAGATGACATAAATCTGATTTGACTTTTATTATATAATCTAGAGGAAAACAAAAGTTAACATGTTAAGGTAAGCTGGTCTATGTATCTATGAATTTGCAAGTAATGCAAACATTCAATGTTTTATTTGTATATTTTATTACTTTTTCTCTATGCATGTATGTTTCTGTGTACGTCAGTATCATAATGGCTTGAGCTGATCAATTAAACTCTAAAAGATAAAAGACATTCATTAAAAGCTTATGGTTTGGCAAATATTTTTTTTTCAATACAGTTGTGGCATTTGACATGCTCAGATACTTCTAGATGTTTTTTTGATACTTATAATGAGATTTGCTATGTTGGCCATCCAGTGGTACTACAGGCAGGCAGCTTATTCCTCTAGAGATAGCACAGAAATGTCAGGAAACATCTGACCATATCAATTGCTGCAACTGAACTTGCATATATCTTCAGTTCAGTTTTATAGTACCTGTCTCCTGACATCTAGAAAGGACATGGATTTGCCTTTATATCATCTTACTCATCTTTGACAGCAGAAACATGTAACTAGTCAAATATGCAAATACATTTTATTAACCTATGATGTAGCTCCAGTGGATCGGCAGATGTGGTGAGAAATGTAACACAATTTAACTAGACATACAGTGCATGGTTTGGACACATTTAAAGTACTTAGCAATTCATACTGTACATCAATAAGAAAATCTGCTTATGGAAATTCAGACAGTAACTAATTTATACCATAGATATTGAGATGCCGAAGGAACTTTAATCCACAGTTTTGGCACTGTCCTAAGGATATCACTAGGTTGCTTTATCGACTCACTCACTAGACCCCCTAGCCAGTCCTCCTTGAGAGACCTGCTTACCCCTATCACACGGATCCGCTCGCTCAGGTCCTCATCTGTCCCCATGCTATCAATCCAGCCGTGCGCTACTAGAATGGGTGAACAGGCCTTTGCTCATTTTGGCCCTAATTTCTGGAACTCACTTCCCACCCAGGTTAAACTCTTCACCTCCTACCACTCCTTTAAGAGGTCACTTTTCTCTCACCTCTATGCACTTGGAACCTGTAACTGCAACTAACTGTGTGTCTCCACCCTCTTTCTCCTGTTTTGAGGATGTCCAGGCATTACCTAGCTTGCTGCAACTAGCTTTGTTTGTTATAACATATTGTGTACTGTTTAGCTTTTTATATCTTATTTCATCTAGTTGTTACAGCATATTGTGTACTGTTAACTGCTTATATCCTATGGGTTCCTCCCATACTGTTGTGACTGTATTATTTTTACTGTCTTGTTGCTGATGTCATCACTGTATTATTTTGTTGTACTCTCCCGGGTCATGCCGGAAAATAGGCAGGACTGTTGCCTAGTGCTCTTACCTGGTTACCAAAAGCTAATAAATAAAAATAAATAAATGCAATAAAAAGAAGATGTGGTCAGTCGCTGCCACTGAGTGTTGATTTTACCCCTGAAACATGTATTGTGGATATTACTACTCCTAGCATTCATGGGACATTTTTAAGACCTCAATCATTATCAGAAAGCAGATAATAAAAATATTGGCAACATTCTTAAAATATAACATTCAGTGAATGACATGCAAGAATGTTAGAAGCCTTAAGATTGGATAAAATATCACACAATATTATCAGTAACTTAAAACATTTTCATAAGAGATGGGCAAAGTCTTGACATTCCCTGAAACCATGTAAAGGCAGCTGAATCAAACCCTGGGGATAATAAAAAAGAAAAGAACTGAGAGGTGCCCATGCCGAATATAGTGCAAATCTAAAACCAACACGAACTTCCATAAATAGACCTCATTAACAAAATGTTTCACTGCTTTCATTCAATGCAGCTTCATCAAGAAATAGGACTAAAAATGTTCCCTCACTATAAAGAACCCTTCTATAATAAACTCCCTCTGATAGTAAACACCTTTGATGGCTCTTGCTGCTCATTAAGTAAGCATATTAAAACCTCACCATAGTGAACACCTAGCTAGAGTGAACACTCAGCTGGCCCACATGTTTTCACATTGAGGGACCACTGTATATATGATACAAAATGTGTTTGTTTCATATCACATTTCTTTAATCAAAAAAGAGAGCTTTCTGGTGAAAATGAACAAGCAAAACACATTTTATTTGAGGTAGTTGATGAAATTATATTTGAGAGTGAACTTCTATAAAATAGAGGGGTAAACTAAAATTGCCTGAAAAGTTTAGTGTATGTCAAAGTTTATAAAATAAAATATGCTGTGTGTGTCAGATCATTATGCATTAGCATTATAACATCGTAGTGCATAGAAAGTGGGTACCAGTTTCAAACAACTTAAAAGGGAAACAGAAGGATGCAAGGAGTTGCTGGCAGCCTTTGTACCTCAATGCCAAGAGCACATGGTGAGTGAGTATGCAAGGAAGAGTTAAAGTTACTGATCTAAAACCTTTGCATTTAGAGATGAAATAGAGTGTGAGCTCATTCCCAGCCTAAATGGAACATAAAGATTTTTTGCATTTATAAAAAGTATGTAATATATAATTAAGTATGAAGTATAGGAAATTTAACTGGAAAAGTTATAAGGGATTAAAAACGTGCTTGTTGCTGTTTCCCTTAGCTGACTTTGCAGTTATTAAGAAGAACATTTGGTCAAAGAGATTTGGAAAATATATTAAAAAATGTGATGTGTAAATTTCATTTTTTATCATAAGATCTTTTTTAAATTTAAGACAGGTGAACAACAAAAGGAATAATATTAGTACTTGAAATAACATCTTAATTTCATTTTCAGAATAAGGCAAATTGATTTATCGTCAATATATAAATTATGATCAAGGTTAATTCTATACAAATGCATAACACTCAAGAATACTTTAAGAGACCAATTCATAGTGGACGAAGCACAAATCAAGTTCCTAGTTATTAGTTAACAGGGGGCAATTCCAAAAACCTGTAGAATAAAATAAAATAGAGTAAGGCAAGTGGAAACTGTACATCATAAAACACGAGGAGCACATAGACCAGACAATAATAATAAATAATAATAATAATAATTTTATTTATATAGCGCCTTTCACTGTATCAAGGCGCTGAACAAATTAATTAAAACTTCAACATTCAATACAAAACATCAAAGAGCATAAACATTATAAAATATATCATAAAAACATCATAAATTACAATAAAATTTCACACATTTTACAGTACATATTAACTTTCCAAGAAGGCCATTCTCCATAAGTGTGTTTTCAATTCCTTCTTAAATATCTCCACAATAAGAGACTTGGGGCCAGATATTCAAAGTTTAGCGTAGGGCACAAATCCGTTGTGCTGGACTAGTGTCGAATTTGGCCCCGACTGCTATATTAAAAGGACATTTAGCACCAGCGCTAGGTGTTAGCAGCGACGCTAAATCATAACGTATGCCAGGGAGGGACTGAGGGGAGGGGCCCTGAATGCCGGCACACCGGCATATTCAAAGGTATAGCACCACGCTACAGGCATTAGTGCAACCTGTAGCGTGGCACTGAATACCACTGAGAAAAGGCTGGTGGTAATATGCCGGCAGTAATGTGGCAGCAGTATCCAGCCCCCAAAGCGTGGTTCCCGATCTCCAGTGCACACATTATATCTAACATTTTCCCCGGTAGTCTAGTGGTCCCATCACCCCCACACACATATCCTGACCCCCGGTGCACTTATGTAAAATAACATTATCCCTGGTAGTCTAGTGGTCCCCCCCCCCACCCACGTATCCCAACCCCGGTGCACATATGTAAACTAACAGTTTTCCTGGTAGTCTAGTGGTCCCCCCATCCCCACCCATGTATCCAACGGTGCACATATGTAAACTAACATTTCCTGGTAGTCTAGTGGCCCCCCACCCCCCATGCACGTATCCCAATCCTGGTGCACATATTTAAAATACCATTTCCCTGGTAGTCTAGTGGCCCCCATGCATATCCGACCCCGGTACAAATACATGTATCCTTTCCCTGGTAGTCTAGCAGTCCCCCCCAGCAGTGACACCCGCTCATCAAATAATCTCCAAGAACAGAGTGGGTGACTGCTCAGCCCTGCTCTCACCACACGGCTGGCGCCCGACTGAGGAAGGAAGGAGTGCTCCTTCCTACCTCAGTCAGTGGCCAGGCGTGGGTGATGAGAGGTGAGCCGATCACAACTCTGTTCTTGGAGATTATTGAATGATGGTGTCTCACTGAGAGGGGGCTAGACTACCAGAAAAAATATTCATATTGTGGCAGGGGACAGGATACGTGCATGGGGTCCACTGACTACCAGAGAAATATTTTTTAAATATCTGCACTGGGACTGGGGGCCACTAGACTACCAGGAAAATATTATTTAAATATGTGCATGGGGTGAGACATATACATGGGGTGGGGGGACCTGAGACTACATGTATATGTATTAATATGTGCACTGAAACTGAGATATGCGTGTGTGGGTGGGAGGACCACTAGACTACCAGGAAATATCTTACTTATTACTTGCTCTGGGGGTCAGGGATTGTGCTGAGGGGTGGGGGACACTAGTCTACCAGTGTGCATACCACTCCACTGTCCCTGTTTATGAGGGACATCCCTCATTCTGCCCCTTGCAACTGCCCTGTCTCTTCTCTTGAGTGTCCACATATGTCCATGTCCCTCTATTCAGTGACACAAGAGCTGAGGGCTATGCCAGAGTGTGTAACAGGTACACATGAGCACAGGGACCATGATGGCATGGAAGGAATTGCCCAGCCCAGCCAATCTGCCCTGTTCCCTATCTAATGGATATGCTGCATATCCTAGTGAACCTATGGCCTATGGCCTCCTGCCCACACCAGGTTCACCTTATGCCTGTCCCGTGCATTGAGTCCCCCCACTGTATGTCATTGACTACTGCAGTGGGGTACCTATGTTGTTGGGGGGGCATCCTCCAGGGCATGTATAGCCACAGTGGCCACAGGTAGTGTGTATGTGTTTAGCTATTGATCTATGAGTGTGTTATATATATATATATATATATATATATACACACACACACACACATATGCAGGTCATTCTTGCACAGATGCATGGGTGCACTGTATGCACTGACTGTGCCTACTGGCACACAGTTCCTGCTGCTTCCAACCCATACTTCGATTCTGACCAAAAGGGGATGCTGTGGGCATGCCTTGGCCTGCAGCATCCAGCCTGTTCTTCCATTCTGACCAAAAGGTGGAGCTGTGTGCACCACGCAGTAGCACTAGGCAAACTGTATGTTAATGTATGCTAAGCAGCACATAATGAGCTGCAAATGTGCCTGTTTGCCCACAGATTACCTAAGTAGGCTCATTTGCATGTGAGCTTTGAATATAGCTCCTGTTTGCACCAGGCTAATGTGTTAGTACTGTGCAATCAGGTTAGCCCCAGGCAAAACCTTACTTCAGCATAGCACAGTTCTGCAGTGTGTGGCTTACATTGTTATTTGCAGTCATACCTCTCAACTGTCCCTGATTTTCAGGCAGGGACATCCCTGATTTTACCTCAAAATATTACTCTGTCCCTCCTACAAATTGTGTTTCCATGACCAAACAGTGGGGGTTGTAAGCATAACATAATGTCAGACATTAATGTTACAAATGTGTTCTTCCTTAGAAAATGCATTTTACACTACACCACTTATTCTACCAGCTTCCTGAGTGGATATCACCAATTGTTAAGGTGTGTCCCTGATTTTAAACCTTTGTCCCTGATTTATGAGGCAGTAGGTTGAGAGATGTGTTTGCAGTAGATGTGTGACAGCTCTGTGTAGTCACACACAATGTTCTCCACCTGCAACACTGGCTTGCTACAGAGTCTGATGAACTGCATTTGCAGTTTGCACTTCCCTGTTGCTATATTCAGTGCTGTCTTATTCCTGGGGTATTTTTGCCCTGCACTACCAGACCAGTTTGCCCAGCTTCCTTAGACTGCTATATTCAGCAGGATTAGCACCGGGCTATTTCTTTTTGAATATAGCTTGTTTTGTGCTCCGGGCTAAGTTTGCCCACTGGGCAATGCTAATTTAGCCCCAGGGCAAAGTTTTGAATATCTGGCCCTAAGTGTGTTCTCAGGGGACAAACTGTGGGTCACTTTGCATTTTATAAGCCACCCAATGCTGCCAGATCTCCTCAAAAACTGAGAGCTTGTTTAATAAGTAGTGGGTTTGTTTTTCCAAGAAATAGGTAGTCAACCAAGGCTATCCATTGAGATAATATGGGGGGGGGGGGGTTGTAACCATAACTTGGTAATTGTCTTTTTAGTGCAGACCACTAAGATCAGCAAGGGTTTACATTGCTGAACAGTAAGTGACTATGAATCAGGTGGAATGTGTAACAGAACCAGAAAGGGGTAAGAGGCTCAGACAGTACAAATATATCCTCAATGACTTGAAATATGGCCATCCAAAATGTATGAAGAACTGGGCAAAAACAAAAAATATGGGCATGGTCAACTTTTTGTTCACCACATCTTCTCCGACACTCCCTGGCCAGGTCTCTCAGACTGTGCATAGTAGACACTAGGGTGCAAAAAACCCTCATTCAACACTCCAGGCATATTCTTTCAAATAGGGTGCAATTGAGGATTTTATAAGTCATGAGAGAGTACTTCTCCAAGAGAACAAAATCACAAGGAACCTGAAGCTGAGCAGTCCAAGAAGTTAGAACTATAGAGTCTGGAATTTGATCTTACAAGGAAGCATAGATTCAACCTATCAAATGTTCCTGAATCCCCCCATGTTGATCAATATGAATCAAGTCTATCAGAGCCTGAGAGGGATCTAGGAGTTGTCTGCATTGTGTTGGAAAAATGCAGATATATGACAATAGCTGCAAGTACCTATAATAATCTGAGGAGAGTAATGAATTTGTTACCAATAAATCAGAAAAAGAATTAACTCTGTGAACATTGAGACTTTGATGTAAGTTAAATCCAACCATGACCAGAGTCTAAGAAAAAATCCATTTGATTCAGTGGATTTGTAGGTACCTAAGGTAGAGTATCTAACATAGGGGTCAGGTTGCCTAAATAGTGCCGATGAACTCTATGGCAAATCCAAAGAGTCATAGCTGTAAAGCAAAATAATTTAGAGAAGGGTCTATAGTAGGTGGTAGAGGAGTAGAGATGGCAACTGATGTTGTATAAGTCATTAAGCACAAATTCAATGTCCTTCCAATGCACCTGATAATGGACTGAAGTCCAAAGACATATTAAATGAAGTTGTGAAGCTAAAGCATATAAACAAAGATTAGGAAGACCGATTCCCCTCACGCGCAGGTGAAAGATATAATATAATAATTCTAATTCTAGGGTATTGACCCCTCCAAATAAAATGAGATATTAATTTATACCAATAATGACAATAATAGGAAGCAGGAATAAGGAGGGTTTGCAAAAAACATAATACATGTAGAAGGACATTTATCCTGATCACTTCAGCAAATTGAAAAAAGAAACATTCAGCCCCAACTACCTCGTCAGATCTGACATGATCTGCTGTGATAAAGGCTCATAATTAAGAAGATTCAATTGATCCAAATTTTTAGTTATATATTTGTCAAGGTATTTCATACAGTTGTGATTCCCATGTACATTGAAAAGGTCCTGAACAGAGGGGGGGGGGGATGTAATTGAATGTCAAAGCTTCGTTTTTTTTTGTCTATTGAAGCAAAAACCTGCCAAGGCTTCAGAACATAAAAGAATATCAAAAACTGCCTTTAATGAATGTGTCAGATCTATAACAGTCAATAAAATGTAATTTGTGAATAACATAGTATGATAATCCCGCTACCTATAGGAATGCCCTGTATATTCTGAAATCTATGAATATGGGAGGCCAAAGGCTCTATATACAACTCAAAAAGGAATGGGAAAAGGGGACAGTCTTGCCAGGTGTCCTGCACCAAACAAAATGGCTGAGAAATAATGCCATTGACTTTAACATAAGCCAACAGAGAAAGCCAAAAACCTGTAGCGTTGCCTAAAGAATAGGTCAATACACCTGTTCGATGGCCTTCTCCACATCCAAGCTGGTCAAGACCAGGGATAAGGATTGCTGAATAGCATACTCCAAGAATAAAAATGTTCTGTGAACCTTGTTATGAACCTGAAACCACTGCATGAAACCACTTTTTTCCCAGTCCAGTAAGGTAGGGAGAAGGACCTCAAACTGAGAATTCCAAATCGACATGAATAATTTATAACCAAAAGTTAAACAGAAAATAGGACGATAAGATGCCGGGAAGGTACAGTCTTTCCCCAGTTAGGGAAGGCTGGTTAAATTAGCATTACACCATGAGGGGGGAGGGGAATCCCCTTCTGGAGTGAACAATAAAGTCAAAGAAGAAGTGGATTAAGTAAAGCCCCCAAAACTGAAGATTTGTAAAACGCTGATGGGAAACCATCAATACCTGGGCATTTACTGTATTTCACCACCTGGATTCTGAAGGTAATTTTTTCTAAAGTAATAGGTGAAAGGAGAACCTGGGCTTGTTCAGGTGATAAAGTAGGGAACTGAGCTTGAGACAAAAAAGAAGATATCTGTTGATCCATTGGCGAGGTTTCGCTCAGCACATATAAATTAGTATAATAATTTCTAAAAATATGTAAAATATCCAAAACGTGATGAGTAACATCACCTGAATCAGGGTCTCTGAGTTTAGAAACTGTGGCTTCTTGGAGATGTTCCTTCTTTTGTGGAGTTCTGTCTGGTCCTAGGTGGAGTGGATGAGGGTGAGGGGGTTGTGGGTGTGGCAGATTTGTAGAGTCTCACAGGCTTTTTCTAAATCTTTGTCAGGGGAATATCATAGATCATCTTTGGTTAGTTTCTATCTGTTGCTAACTCTTTTAAATGTGTTTCTTGGAATCTAAAGGGGGCCCGTTCCAGGGTAAAATGTTACCAACTCATTAAACTTTTGAAACTTATAAGATGCAACATTTAATTTCTGCAGGAGACTCACCTGCTTACCTCAGAAGGTCTTTTATTTCATCGCCAAGCAGTAGCTCAGGTATTTGCTGCTGGCGCTAGCACAAATAACCAGGGGGTAGCTATTCTGATTTTTAAAGGAACAACGTTTCAAGAAGTATGGAGTATTATAGATTCTCAAGGCTGTTTTATTCGGGTTAAAAGAATCTTGGACTGAGCTGAGGTCCTTTTGGGAGGTATTTATGGCCCAAATATAGATAACCCGGTTTTCTTTATGGATTTAGCCTTGACTTTGGCTCCATTCCTTAAACTCTCCTTAGTCTTTGTGGGGAAATGGAATCTTTCAGTTACTTAAGACATGAACAGAACAGGTAAAATGACTGATGGTCTCTCTCCGGCCCAACATTCTCTTTGAGACTTGGTGGATTTTGTGGGATTATGTGATCCTTGCCGCATCTTTCACCCTAACTTGAAAGATTTCACATTCTATTCTGCTGCACATGGGACTCAATCCCAGATTGATTATATCCTAATTAGTCAGAGTCTTTTTTTTTGGGGGGGGGGGTTGGGCTGCGAGACTGACCCCAGGGTCTTGTCTGATTACTCACTGGTTTGATTTCATTTTACCTTAGTAAATAATGTCCAGAAAGATACTACTTGGAAACTAAATAATCAGCTCCTTAAGGACCATTTTATCATAGGCAAAATCAAAGAGCAAATACAGGTTTTCATATCCCTGAATGCCAATTCAGTAGCTCAGAGAGATGTGGAATGGAGCTCCTTTAAATGTTTTATAATGGGGGAGTTCATCCAATTAGCAACTTAGAGGAAGCAGAGCTGGAAGAAGGAGGCCACCACTCTTCTACAGCGTATTAAGGAATTAGAGAACATTTTGAATTCATCCTCCTCAGCCTCACTCTGGGGAGAATTGTTGGTTCTCAGGGATAAATATGCTGAACTTTTACATGATAGGGCTGAATATGCTATTCATAAAAACCATTCCACCTACATAGACCAAGAAGAAAAGGCCGGGAACTTAATGGCTTTGCATTTGCAAAAACAGGAGGCCTCTTGGCTAATTTCCTTGATTAAATCAAAGCGAGAGAATACCCCCAAAATTGCACCAAGAGATATTGCCCAGGAATTTGAGGCATATTATAGTACTGTATATCGTCCCATGGATAACCCTCTTTCTATACCTGATATTCATCAGTACTTGACTGACATTCCTATACCTACTCTAACTGCTTCTCAGCAGGCCTCTCTTTTGGCACCTATCTCTGAGTGCAGAATTTTGGCAGCTATAAAATCCCTGGCCCTGATAGCCTTACCTACAATTTCTTTAAAATGTTAGCTTAAGATCTTGCCCCCCCTGCACTGTTTTTTTTCTTACATTTGTGGGTCCTGTATCTCGTATCGCACTCTCCTGAAAGCTTTGATCATGTTACTTTTCAAACCCGGGAACCCCCCCAGATTTAGTTTTGAGTCACCGTCCAATTTCATTATTGAATTCTATCTAAAAATCTAGTTTTGAGGATAAGTGTGTCTGGGCTGGTCTCATAAGCCAGGAACAAGTTGAGTTTATGTTAACTAGATCTTCTGTCTACCACTTGCATGTGCTCTCTCATATTTTCTCCCTGTCCAGGTATTCCAATCTACTTGTTGCTCTGGTCTCCCTGGACATGTAGAAAGCATTTGATGGAGTAAAATGGGAGTTTTTATTTTCCACATTAAAGGCTTTTGGATTCCCTTCCCCTTTTCTTCATTGGGTTAAAGTTATTTACTCGAGACCTACTGCTAAAATTTACTGCAATGGAGTATTTTCCTCCACCTTTTGTTGTATTCTGGTACAAGACAAAGTTGCCTTTTATTACCATTCTCATTTAATTTGTACTTAGAGACCCTACTTTTTAAACTTAAAAGTAATCAGGACGTACGTGGTGTACAAGTGGGTGCTTGGACTCTCAAAATGTCAGCATGTGCAGATGATATTTTGTTGCATATTGCTAATCCCAAAACGTCTATCCTGGCTGCTTTAACCACCATTACAGAATTTGGCAAGATGTCTAATTATAAACGTAATTTAGATAAATCGGCGGTTATTCCCCTTCTACATCTTTTAAATCTGACTTGTGCTCCCTAGGGTTATATTGGGAACCCAAGCAGATTAAGTATCTCGGGATGTATCTGTTGAGGAGTTTATCCCCTACGAAAAAGCTCAATCTGGATAACTTAAGTGTTCTGCAACAGAACTTGAAGAGGTGGAAAGGACTACCTTTAACTCTCTGGGGCAGAATCAACATTATAAAAATGAATGTACTCCCCTGCCTTTTTTTATCCTTTAAATATGCTGTATGACTTCCTTCCTCTTGGTTTCAGCAGATCCATAGGCTGGTGGCAGACTTAATTTGGTCGGGCAAAACACAGCGGGCGTATCGTAACTTAGCAGCCCCTAAACATGCTGTTGGCCTTCATCTCCCACACTTTTTAGTGTATTACTTTGCTAGCCATGCTAGTAAGTATTTAAAATGGCTACATTCTGTAACTGTTGATGAGACACCTGCTTATTCCCCTATTTGGCTTCAAATTGAAAAGGAACTAATTAACAGAGCTGGCCTTCCTCATCGACAATTTTATTTTCTCCCCTTAAATCTCTCCCAAGGAATATATGAGAGACTGTCATTGCGACTTCAGTTTGGTTTAATTTGTGGCTTTGTTCAGTTATGCACTACAAAACCTTTCAAGATGTTGCTCAACCTATTTGTAGAAATCTTAACATTAAAATAGGTGGCTGGGTGATTCAAGAAGTGTGGCTGCCTCAACTGGATGGGGTAAGGGTCTACAACTTGGTCCATAATAGGGTATTAATGTCCTGTCAGTCCATTATTACACCTCTCCCTATGAAGGCTAAGGATATATTTAAGGTATACCAACTTCAGCATAGTATCCTGCAGCAGTTTGGTTCCACGACAGGAAACATTAACTATATAGAGTTTCTGCAATATGTAATTGATACTGCATCGCAATCTCATGCAGTTTCTAAATTATATTTGTTCCTGTTCACTAGAATTTTTTTCAGATTTATCTGGTGAATCTCCATACTGGACTGCAACCTTCCCTCAGTGGAATTTAAATTGGTCCTGAATTGGGATTGACCTATATGTCT
Source organism: Neoceratodus forsteri (assembly GCA_016271365.2). Lineage (NCBI taxonomy): Eukaryota > Metazoa > Chordata > Ceratodontiformes > Ceratodontidae > Neoceratodus > Neoceratodus forsteri. The sequence goes on from CM057456.1 coordinate 189,755,985, forward strand.
ATACCTCAGAGGATAGATTATGGCTTGCTCAATTTTATATTTTCAATAATTTATACTTTATGCCTTCCAAGCTTGCTAAAATGGGTTGGTTGCATTCTCCAGTAGGTACGTGCTGTGGGCAGGTTGAAGGCACTTTATTGCATATTTTGGTGGAGTCTCCAAAGTGGCTCCTTTGTGGGCCTTAATTAAAGGTAAGGCTGACCCCTTATTGGCCACTGAGGATGATTTCCTTCCAGAGGTCTGTCTAGTCACCACCAGTGTGCCCCAAGGTTCCATATTAGGCCCACTACTTTTCAGCCTGTTTTTTGAATGAACTCCCTAAAATATGCCAGAACAAAATCCTTTTATATGCAGGTGATGCTATACTCTACACTTCACAGTCAGCACCAGATGTCCTCGAAGAACTGTTGCAAACAGACTTTAGGTGCAGTGGAAAACTGGTTCCTTAACTCAAGACTCCTGCTTAACTATAGAAGCACAAAAACAATGTTGTTTGCTTCACATCAAAACCACTTTAAATCCTATCCCCTCAAAATCTATAACAACAAGCACGAGATTCTGGACACAGTCAATAGCTTTAAGTAACTCGGGATCATCCTCAATTACTCTCTTTCATATGGTCTACACATCGACCATGTTGCAAAGGCAGCAAGCACCAGAATGGGCCAGCTTTATCAGCACAGACATTGCCTTACGGACAGAGAGTGGCATAAGGCTTGCTGTTAACAGCTTGGTTATATCAGTCATAGACTATGGCCTGGTTGTTTATGGAGCAGGCATGGACACTGCCCTTAAGAGAATAAAGACTGTCCTAAACAAAGCCTGGAGACTCGTCCTGGGTGCACACCACTTAACTTACACTTGTGAGCTTTACTGTAGCACTGAATGGCAAAACATGAACAACAGGATTCAATATCAGGTTTGTCTGCTAGCTAAAAAATCTCTCTTGGTTATACATCCATAGACCTGCAAAAACTCCTCAACTATTCCTCCAACCATAGACAAACCAGGGGATCCAGCAAAGCAGTCTTCCACATTCCCTTTCATCGCACTTTTCAGGGGTAGTGATCCTTTGAGTATAGGTCCCCCCTTTGGCTAAACTCTCTCAGCACAGAACTAGTCATGGAACAAAAACTAGGCCCCTTTAAAACAAAATTACAAAAGTATCTGGCTGCTCTCAGCGTGTGTGACTGTGACACATAACCATGCAACTATCCCCCTTCTGCACTTCCCCTGTTATCCCCCTCATCTATTTTAATTCCAACCCTCTAGCTCTTTTTTCTTTTTTGTTTCTCTCTTTACCTCCTCTCCCTTCCTGACCATCCCTTCCACAAAAACCTCACTATAATAACCCTCCAGGGGTCCCCCTTCCCTTATTTCTCTCACCCTCCTCCTCTCTCACCCAATAACCTATTTCCAATCCTCACCTACTTATGAAACCCACTGGGTGGATTTCTCCCTTGCTACTACTCCCCACCCATGTTATTCACTCTTTACCTCTTTCCTCTCTCTAACTTATAAACAATCCCTCTCTTGAACTTTACCTGAACCAAGCACTTCTGTTCTCAGAAGAATTAGGCTCAAATCCTACTAATTTATGTTACTAGTTCCTCTTATGAGATAATTTGAAGATTGTTCTCAGTTGTTTTACTTTGTCTCACCTACAAAATGTTTGTACATAACTGATGATATACAGTACATACTCATTGCCTAAATTTTGTTACTGTATATTACTTGTATTTGTGAAGTGTTAACTGCCTATTTTAGCTGTCTGTACCATTTTAACATGGGGCCTTTGTAAACAAGCTTGCTAGCTCAAAGGTTTTAATCTGAGAATTCAGTAAATAAACAAACCAATACATAAATAATGGGGGATTATAGCAGAATCTCAGTGAAAGAATGGAGATAGGATATGGCTATGATTTCACTATCTGTTAAAAAAGTGGTACTTCTCCATTGGTTGGATCAATCTTCATTTTCCTATAATGAATGGCTGCAGGAACACCTTGCTAATCTCCATACAGAAAAAATTTATAGCCAGTATTCATAATAGACTACTGGTTTATCAGACCAAGTTTGTCAGTGTCAGTGGCTCAGTAGGTAGCACACTCGCCTCTGAGGCCGGGAGATCAGAGGGCTGTGGGTTCAGTTCCCACATCTGGCACTTGGGTTAATATCCCAGTACTGACACTGCAGTGCAGCATGAGAGGGGTGCTGCACTTCTGAGGTGCCGTCTCTCGGATGAGACGTTAAACCGAGGTCCCATCTGCCTGGATTGGTGGTAGTTCAGATGGATGTTAAAGATCCCATGGCCTTATCGAAAAAGAGTAGGGGAATTTCCCTGGTGTCCTGGCCAAATTTCCCTCATTCACTAAAAATACCACCAACAGCTTAATCTGGTTCAAAGTCAGTTGGCATTCATTTGTATCCCCCTCCCCCGGGTCGTGCCTGAAAATAGGCAGGATTTGTCTAGTGCACTTACCTGGTCAACAAAAGCTAAAATAAAAATAAAATAAAAAAAATAAAAAGTTGCATGCCCTTTGTACGGTTTAGGTTTCCCCAGAATGGCCTCCTCCCTCATGTTGTGTTTTTAGTTTGTATCAAACCCTAACCTTTGTCAATTTGACTTAACTTTGTTCTTAGATATTCCTCATTAATTATATGAATAATGTTGCCTGCCATATTGTATGTTTATTTTCTTCTTATGTCTTTTCTGCCACAGGGTGGGGAGGGAGGGATGGGACAGGATGGTTTGTTGTGGGGTTTTTTTGTTTGTTCTGTTTTGTTCTGGTTCTGGTTCTGTATTTCTTGTTTTGTGTGTTACATGTACCTTTGTTTATAAAATCAATAAAGTTTACTCAATGTCAAAATATTTTACTGTGGTTTCCGCTCTATATGCTTGAAGATGCCACGCCAACATTCATGTGCCTTGTGATTCCCCTTCACAAAATTTATACCTAAGGGATATTCGGGTGTGGAGGGCTGCAAGATGACAGCTTGAGAAGATAGCTCCAACACTCGCCTGCTTCATTTCTAAGGGATTGCTGCATTATACCCCTTAATGGACTGTTCAAATAATTTTAGAAGCCCTATGATTCCTCCGCGCTTCTATTGGAAGTCTTTTTGAAAGGATTTCTTCTATTCTTATTCTTACCAGATGATGTGTGTCACTGTGGTTTGGAGCTGGTAGAGTTCTCGATCATGGAGCCCATGGAGGTCATTGTGAATCAGGAAGACCTTTTGAATATTTGAGCGATGCTGCAAACATTAGTTCATGATATTCTGGCCATTAAAACCTCTGTCTTACAGCTGGATGATCATATGGTGGAGGCAGAGCAGCGTACAGCTGGAGTGGAGTTGTTTGTTATGCAAGTGGATTCCACTACAGCCTGGCAAAAAGATAAGATTATAGCCCTGGAGGAGCAAGTTCGACAATTAACTTTGAAAGTCAACAACCTTGAGAATCGAGGTCATCAGAACAACCTCAGAATTATTGGACTGCCAGAGAGGACCAAGGGGGATAATATTCACCAATTTCTGCAACCTTTTTTCTCCCGGCTCCTTAATTATGCTTGGGAAATAAAGAGACCGCGTTGCTCCCTAGGTCCTCATCCAGCTAGGCGGTCCCCTCCTTGACTGATCCTGGTATACTTTATGTGGTTTCCAGTGAAAGAGCTCATGATGTAGTTGGCCAGGCAGTGGGGACCCCTGAAGTGGAAAGGCCATTCCATTTTTCTGTTTCAAGATTATTCAAAAACTAGAGAACCAAAGAAAGACTTTCTCAGTGGTAAAGAGGGAGATATCTTCCAGGAAGATCATTTTTCATTTAAACTATCCAATGGTGCTTAAAGTTTGGTGGTTGGAGAAGTGGCACAAGTTCATCTCACCACAGGCTGCCAAGATTTTATTAGGTCCATGAACAGGGTCTCTCATGCTGTATCGTATAAGCCATCTCCTGCTCCGAATCAATATTTACTAACATACTAACATATTATTTGCCAGCAGATTAGGCCTTATGGTCTATCGAGTCTGCTCGAACCTTAGATCCTTAGTTGGGTGCCGAGACCCTCCCATCCCTTGTGCTCCAGAAACCCGTATCATCCATTCCCACCCCCCTGGGACAGGCCATCATCTGATACATCCACTTTCTGTGTCTGTCCCACCCTCTCTTGAAGCCCTCCACTGTGGATCTCTGAACCAGCTCACCAGGCAGTGCATTCCAAGGGTCCACCACCCTCTCAGTGAAAAACCTCCTCCTCTTTTCCCTCACCCTTCCACCTTCCAACTTCAAACCATGCCCTCTGGTGATACCTCCCTGCTTTAGTCTAAAGATCCCCTCCATGTTTACCCTATTTATTCCCTTGAGGTACTTGAAGACCTCAATCATGTCCCCCCTGTCTCTCCTCTCCTCCAATGAAAACAGGCAGAGCTCCTTAAGTCTGTCCTCATACGTCAAATCCCCTAGCCCTCGTATCATCTTTGTTGCCCTCCTCTGTACCCTCTCCAGGAGCTGTATGTCCCTCTTCAAGTGTGGTCTCCAGTACTGTACACAGTACTCAAGGTGTGGTCTAACCAGTCCATTGTACAGTGGCAGAATCACTTCCTTGCTCCTAGAGGAGATCCCCCTTACGATGCATCCCAACATCCTGTTTGCCTTGCTAGCCGCTCTCCTGCACTGCTCAGAGTTATTCATACATGCATCCACCATGACCCCTAGGTCTTTTTCCCCTATTGAGGCCTCCAGCACCTTCCCTCCCAGGGTGTACCTGTGTTTAGGGTTTCCCCGACCAAGATGCAACACCTTGCACTTGGTGATATTGAAATTTAATTTCCATGTGTGAGCCCAGCTTTCCCGGATTGCTCTATGAATAAGTTTGTACCTCATGAAGACTATCAATCGGAGTTGGACTAGCCCTCCTCTGACACTAACTTGATGTCTGAGGCTGGAAATAAAATGAGTGAAAGGGGATCTGGTGGTGTTTACCCGAAAAGGCAAAGGGAACAACGACGGGCCATGGCTTGGGAGAAGCCGCATTCCACTGAGGCATGTGTCGCAACCCCTGCATCTGGATTGAGCTCCTTGGTGGTGGCTGGGGAGTGTTCAACTACCCCAGATCCCAAGCATCCAAGACTGTCTCCTGGGCTCCAGACTTCCTCCTCAGAGCGGCATGATATAGAGTGGGAGGACTATGGGGAGGATGACTTGATTGAAGCATCCCAGGTTGATACAGGGTTGGATTCTGCACTAAACAGATCTATCTGGGAGTAGGTTGATTCAAAAGATGTGGGTGCTTCAAATCTGGGCACATTGCCGCAAACTACTTTGCTTGCTGATATTGGACTGCCAGCTATTCCCTCTACTTGAGATAAGACTGTCAGTTGATGGTACCGAAGGCTTCACTGGGCACCTGTGGTCTTTAAAATTCCCTCGATTCATCTTTCCTGCTCTGGATTGCCTCCAGAGAGATTTAGAAGTGCCCCAGTTTTGTGCCTTAGACCCGCTGTCTGTTTTCTTTGATAGAGTTTTCCATTTGGATGCTTTGCTGTGATGACAGTTCACTGCTAGGGACTGGTTAGTAACTTGGATCTTTTTCTTCAGCTGCCATGTATTACTTTAAGAGGGGGAGCATTATAAGCTCTGTTTTGGGACTGGGCATGAAGGCCAGTATTTCTGCTTAAGGGGTAGTCCTCCATTATTTTTTACAGGTCGGCCACCTGGTCCTGTATTAGCAATTTGGGGACTTAGCACCTTTTGTGATTATTTGGGGGTAGATGCAGGTTGTTTTTTTTTGTTAACGTGCAAGGGCAGGTGGGTGAGAGCTCAGTCCAGATGGCAGATAGCATGGCAGTACTGCCCCAATCCACACCAGCTGAGGAGTGGGTAGGCATTGGTGGGGTGTCCCACTGGCCCTTGGATATCCACTCATTATGCTTACTGAGGAAAGTGGGGAGGGCAGGGGGAGTGGGGATGTTCAGTGGAGAATATATGGGGGGAGGATTTTTTTTTATCTTATAGTTGCCCGGCTGTGGGATTGGTTTTTGGCAGTTTTGTTTTGTTTAGGACTTTGTTTTTTTGGATGGGGGTAGGAGATTATTGGATTAGATATTGTTTGTAGGGATAGCCATCCTTGCATGTTTTCTGACAAGTGGTTGGTTTGGAAGTTTGATTCTCTATGGTTCATATACTGTCATTTATAAGTCGTTAACTAGGTAGTCATTTTACTTGGGAGGGATGGTGGGTGTGGAGGAGGAGGGGAGGTATGGGGTGGGTTTGGTGGACTACATTGCTTTGGGTTTTTTGGGGTTGTTTGGTTATCTTGAGGGTAATAGTCTGTTGGGAGATGCATGCCAAAATGGAACATCCACCTTCACATTCCTTAGTATATCTTTTACAGCTGTATGTTTGTTCAGTACTGCTAAGTTATATTTTGTAATATGGTACAAATTGCCTTAAAGTCCTGGAATGTTCAGGATTTAAATATCCCTGTGAGGCACAAAAGGGTATATTCTTTTCTGAGGTCCTCTGGTTGTGATATTACTTTTTACAAGAAACCCACATCTTGAAAAAAGATGTGGGGTGCTCGGAATGGGTTTGCTTTAGTAGGGTTTGCTCAAGCACTTTTAGCTGTAAGAAGTGGGGGGTATCCATTTTAATTAAGTGTGGGTGCCCATTAGTTGTGGAGAGGTTGGGTACTGATAAGTAGGGATGGTGGGTCATGAGTTTAGGTAAGTTAGATCTGGTGTCAGTGTCACTGGTAAACCTATATGTGCCTAATGATGATGCCCCTGATCTCTCTGCCCTAGCCCAGCACTTTAACTGATTGGTACTCTCTTATGATTTTATTTTTGGGTGGGGACTTCAATTTAGTGCTGGACCTGGTTATAGATAGGGACCCTATCAAAAGGGGGGGCCCCCCTCTCATCACCGGTCCAGGGCAGCTTTGCATCAGTTTATTTTGGATTTTAGGTTGATTGTTGGAGATCTGTACATCCTACAACTAAGAATTTTACCATTAGATCACCTAGATTTCAGCCCTTTAGTAGGTTGGATTACTTTCTGGTTAGCTCATCCACTGTGTCTGATCTGTTGACAGTTTGGCACTTGCCTATTCTGCTATCAGACCATGCCCCAGTAGATCTGGTTTGGACTCCTAGGCAAGTTATAGCTGGGACACTCCTTTGGAGGTTTAATCCCACAATCCCAGGGTTGGAGGAATTTAAAACTTGGCTTAAGAAAGAAATTGATTTTTATTTTCAAGTTAATTCAACTCCTGATGTTTCAGCTCTGATAGTTTGGGATGCTTTTAAACCATGAATTCGGGGTCGAATTATCTTGTTTGCTTCCCATATCAATAGGCAATGACATAGGGAAGTATACAAACTCAGTACCCGGGTTTGGCTGCTGGAAGAGTGTATTTATGCTCCTTCTGAAAATGCAGATGACAGGATTGCCAAACTTCTCCAGTGTAAAGAGCGTTTGAATAGTATTTATCATCAAAAGGCAACAAGAGCCTTATTTTTTCTGAGACAGACCTACTGGCAATTCAGGGATAAGGCAGGGAAGCTCTTGGCTTATCACCTAAAGAAGAAAACACCAGAAGCCCAAGTCCCATTTCTTTGGGGGAAGGAGGGAGATCCTATCATGGATGCTCAGCAGATGGTGGAAGAGTTCCAGGAATATTGTGTGAAATTATATACCTCCTCAGTAGATCACACTCCCGGTTCAGCTTGAAACCTTTTTTGCCAGTATTCGATTACCTTGTTTGTCGGTGAAGGTGGCAGCTCTTGTTGAGGCAGATATTACTGTCTCTGAGGTTAAACAGGCTGTTATGGCTATGTCACATGGCAAAGCCCCAGGTCCTGATGGACTAAGTTCAGAATTTTATCAGGAATTTGAGTCTCTTCTTTCACACTTTGTGACTGTTCTGGCTGAAATTGAGAAATCTGGTGCACTACCCAACACTATGAGAGAAGCAACTATCACTGTCCTGCCTGAACTGGGGAAGGACTATACCTTATGTAGTGATTATCATCCTATATCTTTGCAGAATGTAGATTGTAAGATATTTGCAAAACTTTTAGCTATGTATTTATAACACGTTCCCTTTTTTGATTAGTAGCTTGCAACCTGGCTTTATGAAGGGTAGACAGGGTAGTGATAATTAGTGGGCAGTCATTAATTTGATTCAAGTGCCAGTTGATGGTCCAGATTCTGCTACACTCATAGGACTGGATGCTGAAAAAACATTTGATTCTATAGAGTGTCAGTATTTACAGTCGGTTCTCACCCAATTGGAATTTGGCCCAAGATTTTGTCAGTGAGTGGGCTGCCTATATTCCACAACTAGGGCGAGAGTTTTTGTCAATGGGATGCTCTCAGAAGTTTTTATCTTGTTTTGTGGTACAAGGCAGGGTTGTCCGCTGAGTCCACTTCTGTTCTTATTAGCTCTCGAACCCTTAAATTTAGCCATCAACCAGCATCTGGTGATCCGGGGAATCCCTGTGGGGGACAAGTTGTGAACTGCCTTACTCTATGCGGATGACATGTCATTGATGTTAACAAACGTAGAAACCTCACTTCTGGAGGCCTGGAAAATTATTGGGTCTTCTAGTGATGTTTCTGGGATTCAGATCAATTGGGGAAAGACAGAGATCCTGCCTCTGTATGTGGTGGATCCTGGTTGAATGACTTTAGGCTCCTGTTCTATAAGATGGTCCCCTGAGGGAGAAAAATATCTCGGCACGTCTATTTCTGGCAGTCTCAGGAGTATGTGTTCTTATAACTTAGATAAGGTGTTGGAAAAGTTAAGCGCTGATTTTTGTAGGTGGAGGCAGCTTGGTTTATCATTCCCAGGTAAGATAGCTACCATTAAGATGATGGCATTCCCTTGAATCTTTTATAGGCTTAGTAATATGCCATTTCAAATATCTCAGGGAGTCTGGACTAAATTGGTCAAGTTGTTTTCAGATTTTATTTGGGAAGGGATAAGAAGAAGTAGGCTGCTGGTTAACTAGGATCTGCAGCTTATCCAGTAGGTAGGGAAATGGGCAGACTGGGTGGGCCAAGCGGTCCTTATCTGCCATCAAATTCTATGTTTCTATGTTAAGGGAGACCTCCAAGATTTAGTAGAAAGATTTTATGTGCTCCTGGGACTGCTGAAGGTTGGAATATGCCTTGGTTACTGGCTTATCATCTTTGTATAGGGGTAAAACAAGCATTGGGGTAGGTATCCTCCAATGTTAGGACAGTCCCTATATGGGTAGAGATAGAGTGGACACTGGCTGGCCCTACTCCTTTGGTGTTTTTTTCTGACACCAGCTAAAGTTTCCCTTAATATGGCTACATTCCCGATGCAGTTTTCTAAGCAGGTGTGGGGCAGGTATTGTATGATATTGGGGTGGGGCCCTTAATTTTTCAGTAGGTATGAACCCTTGTGAAACAATCCTAATATTCAGGTGGGAGATAAGCTAATCTCTTGGCCTGGTTGGGAAAATCAGGGCATTCAGTCGATAGGGGATGTGACTGACTCTGCATCTGGTGTTTTTTTTGTTTTCTAAATTGCAGGACATGTATCATATCTTATCTCATTATTTCTGGCAATATTTACAACTGAGACATGCTTTGTTTTCTAAGTTTTTTTCAAAATTTATGTTAAAGACAAGTACCGATGGTTACATATATTCAAAAATGGTTTAAAATCTCTAAGAGCCAACTTAGCTTATTGTATAAAGAATTGCAACAGGTGTATTTGCTGGACTGGGACTCTCAGTGACTTAAATGGTGAGAGGAGCTTGGCATAGAACTGTGTTATGGTGTGGGTTCTACAGATGGACACAGGACTCAGTAATTAGGTGCAACTCACTTTGGCTTGTGGGATGTTTATTAATCTTCATAAACTTTTCTTCTGCACCATCAAAGAATAACATAAACTTCAAAAAGAAATTAACTAAAAAAAACTTTGTTAATACAAAGAAAAACAAGTATAAGCCTTACAGCAGGAACCTTCTCTCTCCACTGGTCAGAAGATACTGACACTATCAAACAGGTACCTGTTCAGGTAGGATTTATATACCCACCTACCTTAATCAGGTGACACAGCATCATCAAAATAACAATATCTTTTAATAGCTTCCAAAACAGTTTTGTGCATATTCCTTAGTGTATCACTTGATAAAAATAACCTGTTTTAAGGGTTATCTCTTAAAAGTATTCTTTGGTAAAACTTTACCATGCCATAGAATGTTCTCCAGACAATGATTGACAGGTTCTTGTTATAAATGTGGGCCACTAGGGGCTGCTGAACCCCTAAAGGAACAGTCAGACTGCAGCAGGCTTTCTCAGTGAACAGGCCTTTCCTTTTTGTTTCCAGCAGCAGCCCAAACAGAGTTCAGAGGTAACCTCCTTATCTGGACATTTCTTTCTCTAATACCTTCTTGTGGGAATTCTGTACATAACCTCTTTTTAGGTCTACCATAATGTTTGTTTTAAATGAAGGAACATTTAAAACACATTTAAATTGTATTTGGTTCTTTTTTTGTTTTCCATGAGCTCTTCAGAACAGGGTACAAGCTTTGCTTTTCCTACAGCCTGGTAAGAATGCAGCTGATACACAGAAGGAACAAGTCTCAGTGCAGCAGAACTAAAGCAAAACAGCATTCTGTACTGCAGGGTTAATGCTTGCAGCAGGGAGTGTGCTTACCACAGAAACCCTGTTCATACAAAAACAAACTCTCTTTCTCTTAGTGAGACTCTCAAATGACAATTTATAACATACAGTCTCCTGTCTATTTTCCAGACTGCAAATGAATATTATTCTGTCCTTTTCTTGAACAGAACCAGTAAATAATACTGGAACCAAACAAATATTCCAGGGAAATGGAGTCTGTATTTACCTATTACTGCAGACAGTTAGTCTGTTATTTCAATTACTTGATATTTAAGAGTACCCAAAGAAAAAGAGAAATAAAGCATCAAGAGGGTAACAGAGATGGGGGGCGGGCTGTGTAAGGAGGTGACCTGCCTCCATGCAGAAAATACAGGGATAGCCTTAGAAGAGGGGAGGAAAGTGGTTACAACCAGAGAAAGAAATAAAGGATGGGTACTTTTATTTAGTGGCAGGGACTAACCCTGTTACAAACTGTATCTGGATGTATGGCTAAAATGTTGGATCGAGGCTCATAAGGTCTCTTCCAACCCTAGGCTACAGTGAATCCAGAAGAAGATACTAGGCAGAGGGCACCCTACACATGTCCATTTATTTAAAATGAAGGTACAGGATTCTGATGTATGTTGGCATTGTTTGCAGGTACTTGGAACAATACGACATAGTATCTTATGGGACTGCTCCTTAATTCAGGGATGGTGGGAAAATATTATTTTGAATTTGGAAGACACTCTACAGTTATCTATTCCCAGATCCCAGCTCTTCTGGATTTTGGGGTACTCTCACTTCTTGGACCTGAAGTTACCTGTGTATAAGGATTTTCTGTTTGCTGCAGCTTTGGAGTCAAAGAGACTTTTATTATTACATTGGAGGTCAATTGCAGTGCCGAGCCTATTAAGATGGAAGCAGGCTCTGGACAAAGTAACTGTTTTCTATAGGGTTATATATTGGCGGAAGAACCAGCTTAAGCACTTTCTTAGAGGGTGGAATAATTGGGTAAAGGGGCAGAAATGTTTCACAGGGGATAATGCAGAGTGTCTTTTGGATTAGCCATGAAGGCTTTTTCAAGAATATTTTGTTTGGTGGGGAGGTGGATGTCCCGGTAAAGATGGTCACTACTTAAGTGTTATATTCACTTCTTCCTTATCATATTTATCCTGTTGTGTATGATTATATTGCTAGTCTTTTCCAATGAGCTTGTTGTTTCTGGACTTTGGTACTAGATAATACTCCCTTTTCTTTTTGTTAGCATTGTCTTGGGATTTCTACTACATATACTATTTTGTCATTTCTGTCAATTTTCAATACAATGTTTATATATGTATATATAAATATACATATATATATATATATATATATATAGTATATAACATATATATATATATATATATATATATATACACATAGATAGATAGATAGATAGATAGATATGGGATATGACATGGCCTGACTAGAAGATATCATATTTATCTTCACAAGAGGCCAATGCCATCATAATATCTCAAGGGTGGCGAAGCCACGAGTGAGATATCATGATGGCATTGGCCTCGAGTGAAGATAAATATGATATCTTCAGTCAGGCCATTTCATGTTCTGTTTATACAATATGTGTTTTGGGATTATTTGTATGTTAGAAGTGTAATTATTATAGTTGTAGTGAGTGTAATGTAAAGAATAATGGAACGAGATGGTATTTATTTTGCAAAAGGGTTTTTTATTGCAGAAAATTGGTAGACATAAAAGTATGTGAGGTTTGTTAACTGTTTGACAATACAGAAAATAGCAAGTTAGTAATGGTGACAGTATTTTAACCATTTCATGTCCAGGTGATTGACAGTCTATATAGCTAGTATTTCAACAACATAGGTTTAGTTTTCTACGTGGTTCTTTAGGAACTATATAAAGTTTCATTACTGTTTTGTAACATAGAAAAAGAATACTTTGTAAGTCAATAAGCATAACAGCTGTTTAACCGTTGAATAAAGAAATTTCCGTTTATTTGTACTATGAATAAACAGATGGAAAACTATTGTTTCATTGTCCATTTTTTAAGGTTGCAAACTGTGAACTTCATGCTAAGTAACATTACTAGAAGTTTAAATTGAAAGTAATATGAAGTCTTTCAATATTGAAGTATTTGAGTTTGTTGATGTCTGAAAATATGGCGTTGATGTTACTTCACTTATTTGTTGTTGATGAACTCTGTATTGAGTGCAGTCTTTAGTTCAGAGTCTCAAAGTGTTACTATTATCTGACGAATGTCAAAAAGATGGAAAGTCTGTGTTGTTTTTTCATAGTTGCGGTTTTAGTCCATTGGTGACAGTAGTTGCTGGTTGTTCTTCTTCGTTTGGTGCTGTTGTTTGGTGGTTGTTCTGGTCTTGTGGTGTTACATATCTTCTGGAGTGCTGGTATTTATTACTGAAAAAGAAAGAAAGAAAATACATTGTTAGTTGTGGTAGATTGTTTGTGGTGTATGTTATAAATTGCTTATATGTTAGACAGCATTCTACTTTATCTGTTGGAGGTATTTTGTGCAGTTTATTTATTAATTTGTTACCAAACTGTTTATTAATTTTTAATGTATAAGATAGATTTTGTGAACTTTTTGCATTCCATGTGTGATGTGTAGATAAAGTACATTGTTGTGCAAAGTTATTGAGGACAAGTATTGTGTATTTATTGGTATATAACATATGCTGTACCTAAAGTGTAGTAGAAATTGAGTTTGAAATTTCTGTACAGACCTAGTCTGAGTCTGAGTCACTTGATATAACTTGTAGACGTCTTTTTGTGGGGTGTTTGTTGATTGTTTCTGTTGGGGGAACAGAAAAAGAAAACAATAAGTATGTAGGCATACTGTGAACGTTTTGTTGTTATTTGTGAGGTAATGATTAGACTGTTATTTTGTTGTATGTGCTGTATGTTGGTTGCTGGGGTGTGGTGAGTTAATGTTACGTAATTTATGTATGTGTGGTATTAGAGTACAGAAAGAAAATAAATGTTTACCATTGTGGAAGTGGAAGTTGATATTTGTTGCATGGAATGCTGGTTGGAAGAAGTATCCGTCCCATGCATTGCGAACATTGGATGAGTGTTGTGTCATTTGTACTTGTTCATGGCGGTCTTCTTTGTGGAGAGTGTCAATATTAGCTCCACTTAGTATATCTGAAATACGTTTTTGTTGATTTTCATTTATATGGGAGTAGTTGTTAATGCTTCATACACATTTGTGTCCAGTAATTTGAATTATTTCGGTGGCCTGTATTCCACTGTCATTTAGTTTTTGGACGACATGCCTACGTGCACCATGATTAGTTAATTTTTGGTCTGTTGTTATACTGACATTGGCAATCATTGTTTTTACTATAGTAGCTAGTTTGCTTATTCCTATTGGCTGATTTTTGAACCACTTGACTGCTCCTAGTCCTGTGTACAGTTCTGTGTTATTGTTTACTGCTAAGAAGAAGGGGTCGTCAGGGTTCATGCAGGAGTCAGGCCCCTGGCTGGCATATAAGGTGTATGTTGCCACAGGGCATCTGGTGGGATTTTCTTTGTTCTCATATGCCCTTGGTTTAATTTTTCTGGTGTCTCTTTGTTGAGTCAGAGCGAGTTTTTGTTTGCGTTCAGTGGAATATTGAATGTATTGATTCCATTTTCATCTATATTTTTTGTTATGTCTCCCCATTTTAGCTGTCTTATTTCTGTTGATCCTCTTATGCCAAAAAATGTGCAGCAAATCAGCCATAGTGTGTTTATAAGTGATGCATCAGAATGAGGTCCTAGTTGTTTTTCAGAATAGAGTTTATCAATCATGGCATCTGAGAGGTGATCAGATGCATTTGGTTTATATCCTTTCCCTTGAGATTTTAGGTGTTTTTGTTTTGCTGCCAGTGCGTGTCTAGTTATCTCAAATTCCTTGTCTTTTCCTAGTGAATGACTGTAATTTTTGGTTTTGAGGTACCTTTCTATGCTTTGGTACATTGCTCTTAGGCTTATTGGCTCATATGGCTGTCCATTTTTTTCTTAGCATTAATGAAAAACTTTGATAAGTAGGTATTTAATGTAATTGGTTCTATGTTTTCTAAGTTTCTGTTGTCTGAGTAAGTCTCAGCAATATGCTTTTGCATAGTTGAGATGTCATAATTTGTTTCCGAGAGGTATTTTGTTTTCTTGCCCTCACGATGAAATTTAATACTGAGTCATCTATGGTAGGATAATTATTTGACTTATCTGTTGTTTTTGAAGAAGAGGGTGAAGGCTCCTTATCAGGGTCCATAGTTTCCTTGAGCTGTATGCTGTTATTATTTTCTGTTGAAGAAGTTGTATCTCCTGACTGAGTTTGTATGATTGGGACTGTATTGGGGTCAAGTTCAAATGAGATGTCCATTGTTCTGTAATATTTTTTTTCACTGTTTATTAGTTGCTATTTGAAGTTAATTAGAGTAAGTGCACTTTCCGACGGGTTTCTTGTGAAGTTCGAACCATTTTACTAAGGACGAGACTGTTAGCATAGTGACAGTCGGTAGCGTTTTGTTTGTGCGGTTCTTTTTTATGTGCTGAATGACAATAGACAGAATAACTGTCCTCGTGGAATTGTGTTAATTGGTACAGCTGAGAAATGTGTGGTAGCTATGGTGAAGGAGCTGGGTTGTGTCTCATGCTGTCAAAGTAATCCATAGTTTTGGTTTCAGTTCCATTGCTGCAGTGCAGCTTACTGAAAGATGTCAGTGGATGCAGCGCTGAGGTAAAGTGCAGAGTTTGTAGTGGCAAATGTATTGAGTAGTGAGAATATGTGCTGAATAAGTGGGGTAGCAGGAGTTGCGGTGTGGTGCTAGAGAAGTTAAGATGCTATGTTGTCCTGTGGATTGACTCAGTTATGGGAAGAAGACGGAGGTATGTTTTGACATGGTAACTGTTGCTATGTTGCGATGTGCGAACGATCATGCGGTAAAGGATTGCAAATGCTCGAGAGGGAATGGTGTATGTAGTATAGTGAGATGTGCGGGCTTGTTGAATTTGGTACTGATTTTGTGTGGATTAAGGCAATGGTTGCGAATTCTGTGAAGGAGGAAGAAGGTATTTGGTCAGTTAGCAACTGTTGCTATGGGAGGATGTGCACACGGTCGTGAGGTGAGGCTCTGCGAATGCTCAAGGGGGAATGGTTCATGTTACAATACGAATCTGTTGAGTATGAATGGAGAAAAAAGTGTGTTGTTGCAGTGGGAAACTGTAACTGAGAGGCATTTTACATGGAACAATCATTCGGGGATTGGCTTCGAAAAAAGTAGTGTTATTAATTTTATATTGGGGAATGTTTTGTGAAATCATTAGGGGAAAAGTGCTGGGATATTTTAGCATGTGAGTTGAAGTTCATTAAGTAAAAGTGACGTGTGGCTGTTAAATGTTTGTTTTGTTAGGTGATAAGAAGCAGAATAGACTGAATTTCATTCGGGAGGACAGTTCAGCTAGTAAATGAATTAGTATGTAATGTTTTAGGTTGCTACTTTTAAAAGCCGTGGTTTCTTTATTTTAGGAAGTGTCTGACAGAGGTATTTGAGCATGTATGTACAAGCTGGGTACGAGTGTTATGTGAAAGTGAAACTGCTGAAATGATCATCTTGAGTCACGGTGGAAGGTGTTCTAATTATAGTAATTGCAGTAGCGATGACGTATAGGAATGTGAAGATATATTTATGACGTATAGGAACATTGAGATAACAATGATATCTTCATAGGGGAGCAGAGATATTACTTTTTATACAGTCATTTATCCCAAAACACATATTGTGTATATATATATATATATATATATATATATATATTATATATATATATATATATATATATATATATTTATATATATATATACATATATACAGGGGACAGGACCTATGAGGAGAGGCTCGAAGAGCTAAATATGTACACTTTGGAAGAGAGAAGGGACCGGGGACATGATAGAGGTCTTCAGGTACATGAAGAGGTAAATAGGGGAGGAACAGTGAGGGTGCTTGAAGGAAGGAGGAGGGGGCCACTAGAGGGCATGGGTGGAAGCTGGAGGGGGGAAGATTCAGGGGAGAAAGGAGGAGGTGCTATTCACTGAGAGGGTGGTAGAGCCATGGAATGCACTACCTAGGGGGCTGGTGGAGGCAGAGACAGTGGAGGGGTTCAAGAGGGGGTTGGACAGGTACAGGGGAAGGGTTCTGGAAGCAAAATCCAATGCAGCAAGAATATCCGGAACTGGGAAGGGAGAAGCCAGAGAAGGCGAGGGGGACAGCAAGGTCAGCACCCAGGGTGGGGGCTGACCAAACGAGCAGACACGAAAGACCGTTAGGCCTATTCTGCTGGCATTTTAGTATGTTAGTATGTTATATATAGATATAAATATAGATAGATAGATATATAGATATATATATATACATTATATACCCAGGATATAATAGCACATTCTCTACCTTTTTTGTTTAATAATTTTTGTAACTGAACTTTCCTTTCTGATAATTTGGCTCAGATAGTTTGGTCCCCCTGCTTAAAGTACATCTGAAGAGTGTGTACCTTATTTTTAAGATTCCAAATCTTACCATCCCATTCCTAATGTTGAATGGTGGAGTAGGCTATAACAGTGTCGTACAGAACCAATTTAAGAGTGTACTGTAAAATACCATCTAAAAGATCTCCAAAATCATTCTTTTATAAGAACTGGGATATTTGATTTGTCAACTTTGTTAATAGCTGTTGATCCCATAAGAAGCCAGGATGTAAGCATTATGTAGTTTGGCCCTTTGGTTTACCCAAAACAAAGAGAGTGCTGACTGTGGAGTGGTTAGAGAGGTGTAGCAAGCCATTTTGAACATCTTGTAGGATATCAATATGGTGTATTATAGTAAAAAGATAGTCCAACTTAGCATAACTACCATGTCTAGTAAAATAGTGGTTGTACTCCTAGTTTGAGGGATAGAGATGTCACCAAGTGTCTAAAAAACAAATTGTCATAGACTATTACACAGATATTTTTGGACCAATTAATATCAGTGGGCCTTTGGATTTGAAGCATTTAATTGAGGATTTAAAGTAAGATTTAAATCACCCTCCCCCATATTAATTGTCCTTGTAAACATTTAAGTAATATAGAGAAAAATAGAGGACAAGAGCTCATGGTCTGAGCCAGGAGGAAAATAGGTATTTGCCAATGTTATACTACACCCATACAACTTACCAGAAACAATAACATATCTTCTCTCCACATCCCCCTCAGAGTGCTGGATTTCAAATGGAAGACCACAGCGAAGGAGGGTCAATACCTCCCTTCGGCACCCAGACTGGTGGGAAGAAAAGAAACACCTGGCTAAAACTCAGTTGAAGATATTTACTGTGTTCCTCCTGTGGCAGATGTGTTTCTTGAAGAAAAATAATATCTGCCTGTTGCCACCTAAGGTTTTGAAGGAGATGATACCTCTTAATTGGGCTGTGCACTCCATTAACATTTTAAGATAGAACTTTAGTGTAGGTTGTCAATCATAAGAAAGAGTAAAAAGCATAATCAGAAGGAACCCCAAAAAGCCAGTCAGAATCCTATATATTCAAAATATTGAAATGATCGGGATCCCCTTGCCTTGCATACATACCCATATAAAATTAACAAAGAAACATTGGGTTTAAACTCCATAATATAAAAAGAATATAAATACAGAGCTGCCCTCTTACCATAAGTAATTTGACTAGAAATAAAGTACCAAGCTTCTGACAAAAATTATTATATTACAAATAAGTGCATAGACTGACAGTGTAACACTATAAACAAACTCTGGCCAGAGCCGGTATGGCTACAGTCAAGCAGGTGGAACACAGCACTGTCTGCCATGTCCAAGATGGTGGCCAGAGTTGAGTACACATGCACGACTCATGCATGCACACTGAACTCTGGTGACACGGTGACACATTCCACCATATCCAAGATGGCCATTGGAGCCTAGTGCACATGCATGAGTCACCGCGCATGCACAGAGAACTCTGGTGGCCATCTTGGAAATGGTGAACTGTGCCACCAGAGTTCAGTGCACATGTGCACTCACCAACACCAGCAGCCATCTTGGACACAGCTGACAGTGCCATGTGCCACCAGCACCAACAGACAAAATAGTGCTGGGTTAACATGCAATGTGCGCCATTCACCTCCACTAAAACATGTCCATTCAGTATCCAGTAAGCTCCCTTTTCTCTAAAGTACTCACAAGTCATCTGCAGGGATACACCCACTACAGCCGTAAAAAGTACAGAAGTACAGAAACTTTATCTGTTTGAATCTGCCTAAATCATGTAATTACATTTTAATAAAATAAGGAGTTAAATATGCTTACTTTAGACCAGTTAATAAAAGGTCTTAAATACCTACCAGCGACAGAGGTAAAAATAAAGGAATAAAGAAGCATTGAACACAGCAGACAGCTGAATCAGGTGAATGTGCTGATTGATTCATTGTATTTTGAACAAGGATCAGTTATAAAAATATATTTAAAAGGTGTGGCTTGCTTTAGTCTGACAAACTGAAATGCAATGATGTTTTAAAAAAATGGATTCAATTGTAAGAATTGTTCATAAGAGTTTCATGGAATTTGATAATTATAGATGGTTATATTAGACAGCTCTTTTTTAATTAAAAAGGAAAAAGCAAACAATTATGATATCAAAATGTATAACAGAAAAAAAAGTATTATACATATATTTTTAGTCATATTTCCTAGTGAAGCTGCATTAAATAAGAGCAGTGAAACATTAACTTTATATGACCGTCTTTGAACTACTGAAATAAAATAGATTCCTTTAGATATTTGGTGAGTGGAGTCTATTTACTTGAAGTTCCT
Source organism: Neoceratodus forsteri (assembly GCA_016271365.2). Taxonomy (NCBI): domain Eukaryota; kingdom Metazoa; phylum Chordata; order Ceratodontiformes; family Ceratodontidae; genus Neoceratodus; species Neoceratodus forsteri. The sequence continues at coordinate 189,775,507 of CM057456.1, forward strand.
GTTGGTTTTAGGTTTGCCCTGTATTCACTACAGATGCCTCCCATCCCTTCCCTTCCATTCCCTTCCCTTCCTTTCCAATACCATCTTTTTACCTCCTGCCAGGGTTTCAATCAGCTGCCTGTACTTGCTTATGAGAATATATGTGACAACTTTCTACACGAATCCCCATGTATGGAGAAGAAAATCATCAACAAGTTTTTCCTCAGAAGAGGAAAATAACACAGACAGTAGAAGCTGGAAGAATTGCTGCATTTGACAATACTTAAAGGGACACTGTCAACCCCATTTGACCTCAAAATGTTCTAAATTTAAAATACATATTTAACAACTGGTCACACTCTGTAGAGGCTGCTTATGTAAATGGCAGTTTGAGTCGGATTCCTTTTTCTTTTCTTTTAAAAAGTGAAAAACAGACTGACCACCATACTGGTGTTACCACACAAAAACATGTTTTACATTCCCTTGATTGACTACCACTACATCTTTCATAGACTTGGAAACATCCACAACACAGTCTAACCACTCAGAATGCAGTGGGAGGAAAGCAGCCTACTGAATCATGACCAACTGAACTGTCTGGGAGCTTTTGGAATGTTCTGGAAGTATGCAATAAGCACAGATCAAGGATTTGAAACAAAACAAGGTTAGGGATAATCACACTGTTAGCATGCATTTCAGTTCTACTATGAAAGGAAATAGATAAAACAGCTAGCAACAGCAATGAATTTTAGAGAACAAAAGCAATCATAAAATGTGGGGTTTTACCTAGTAATAACATGATGTCTCTTTAAAGCCTGTTGGACTTTACTTTTACTTATGAGTCATGGCTGAATGTTCTGTTTAGACTGTAATGTGTTTGTTGAGTTTCTTTTCTCTGTGTGCTGCATACTTACTCCATTCTCATTTTGATTATAGAATCATAGAATCCTGCTGGCAGAAAAAGACCATTTGGTCCATCCAGTCTGCCCAAAAGAGATATCACCCCTTACGCCTTTTTTAACTCCCACCCCCCCGGCCTCCCCCACCACCCCAGCTAAGTCCCATTTAGATATCCCATGCTCTCTTTAGTTTATCTACCATATCTACTTCCACAACCCATTCTGGCAACCTATTTCATGGACCCACAACCCTTTGTGAGAGGTAACACCCCCTTATGTCCCCCCAAATCTGCCCCCTCCAGCTTGCGTGCATGACCTCTGGTGCTTTTGTTTTTGTTAAGTCTTAAGATGCTGTCCCCCTTACCTTTTTTATTCCTTTCATGAATTTGAAGGTCTGAACCATGTCTCTCCTTTCCCTTCTCATCTCCAGCGAATACTGATCTAGCTCATCCAGCCTCTCCCCATATGGCCTTCCTTGCATCCCCTGAACCAATTGGTCACCCTTCTTTAGACCCTTTCCAGCCTATCCTTGTCACCCTGCAAGTGGGGACTCCAGAACTGAACCTCATATTCCAGCTGCTGTCTGACCAGTGTTTGGTATAGTGTCATTATCACCTCCCTCCTCCTACTTGTGAAGCCCCTCCCAATGCATGCCAGCATTCTTGTTGCTTTACCAGCTGCTTGTTCACACTGGTATATAACCTTGAGATTGTTAGTGATCCAAATTCCCAGGTCCTTTTCTTGCTCCGTGGCCTGCAGTGCCCTCCCCAGGCAGTAACTAGCCCTCAGATTATTCTGTTCTATGTGCATTATTTAGCACTTTTTTGTACTGAATTGCAGTTGCCACTTTTCCGCCCACTCCTCCAGCCTGACTAGATCCTGCTTCATTTCCTCCATCCCTCCTGGAGTATCCACTGTGTTGTAGACTTTCATGTCATCCACGAATAGACAAACCTTTCCTTTTAGACCCTCTGCCAGGTTCCCCATGTACACATTGAACAATATGGGACCCAACACCAATCCTTGTGGTACCCTGCTCATCACCTCTAGCTCTCTGGAGTGTCACCCATTGACCATGACTCTCTGAATCCTCCCTCCCAACCAATCTTCCACAAACTTTGTGAGTTTAGCCCCCACCCCTAAGCTACCTAACTTGCTTACCAACCTTCTATGGGGGACAGAGTCAAATACCTTCCTGAAATCCAGGTAGAACACATCCACCAATCCCCCCTGGCCATACTCTTCTGTTACACCCTCAAAGAATTCAGTCAGTTTGGTTTGACACGACTTACCACCCATGAATCCATGTTGGTTGTCATCCATTAACCCTTCTTCCTCTAGGTGTCTTACTAGTCTCTCCTTTATGAGAGCTTCCATTAGCTTGCCTATTACAGAGGTGAGACTGACTGGACAGTAGTTGCTAGGCTCATTCTTTCTTCCTCCTTTGTATAGTGGTACCACATCCATCTGCTTCCAGTCACTCAGGACCCTTCCCGATTCAAGGGATAGATTAAACAGTTTTGGCTAGAGGCCCCACCAGCTCCTCCCTTAACTCGGTAAGTACCTTTGGATGTACCTGATGAGACTGATGGCATTTGCCAGTCCATGTTGGGTAGATTCAGGTCCCCAACCACTAGGATCTCCCATTTACTCACCTTCTCCTGTATGTACCTGGCCATTTCCCTATCCACTTCCACACAGTGATGTGGCAGTCTGTAGACCACCACTATCCTTATTGTCCCTCTTTCCTTCCTGGCCAAGGTGACCCAAAGGTTCTCTGCTGATCCCTCTTCCTCTTTACCCTCCACCGATCTTATCCCATGCCTCACATACAGGACTACCCCTTACCTTTTTTCCCTGCCTGTCCCACCTAAAAAGACTGTACCCTTGTAACTCCACTTTCCAGCTATTGCAATCCATCCACCATGTTTCTGTTATCGCAATTAGGTCTGGGTTGTCCACTCCTACTACCACCTCCAGATCTGCCATTTTATTCTCTAGGCTCCTAGCATTGGTCAGTATACCCTTCCATCCCCTCACCCTTTTGATCCCCTTCCCTCCTGCTGTCTCTTGGTGTTCCCAATGGGAATGTACGGGCTAGGTTTTCTCTGCTAGGCTGAGAGTCTTCTTTCCTCTTAGTGCCACTCTCTCCCCTGTCTAGTTTACATTTAAATTGACCCCCAGTCTCTCATCAATATGCTCCTGTAATTTTGCTCTTAGCAACCTAGCTCCTGCATCACTTATATGTAACCTGTCCCTTGTGTACAGCTGTCTATCCACCCATGTATCCCCCAGACTCTCAGGCATGTGAAGCCCTCCCCCCTGCACCACTGCCTTAGCCAGAGGTTAAAGTCCTTTACTCTGAGTTGCCTGGCTGTGCTAGCACAATGCACTGGTAGGACCTCTGAGAAGACCAGGGAACTGACCAACCCTCTACATCCCTCTGCTAGCTCCCTGAACCTCCTTTGTCTCACCTCCACCTCCTCCCCAGCTAAATCATTTGTTCCTATATGCAATACTAGGTGCAGCTTACCTCCCACTAAATTGATGCAGTCCTTACTCCTAGGGAGCACCCTTTTGGCCTCCATTCCTGGAACATAAAAAACTGTTCTCACCTTAAAAGTTACTTTCCCTCTTTGCTAGTGAATCCCCTTTATGATTGAATCCCCATACTCTGTCGTTCTCCCATGTACATCCTCCTTTTCCCATAACTCAGGCAGGATCTAATACCTATTTGACACCACTGTGTGACCCCTGTTGAGCACCCTTTCCTCATCACCCCTCTGTCCAAAAGCTCTTTGGCCCCCACCTGGTCTGGCCCCTTTATCCCTTTCTCCCTATCCTTTTCACTCCTCTGCTCTCAGAATTTTCCTCCCTGTCCCCCCTCCATCCTCCCATCTGTACCCTTCCCTTTTTCTCCTCACTAAGTCCCTCCTTAACAATGCCAATTTGCCCTACAACCTCCTCAGTCTTTGACAGATAGGGCATACCCTCAGCTTCCACAGAGTGCGCATGAGTACAGCAGCTCCACAGCCATTACAGGCTATTATTCTCCCTCCCCCAGATTCCTTTCTTCTTCTCTTTTCCTGGAAAATTTTCCCCCTCCCCCCAAGGTGGCAATAACTGCTATCGCCCATTCCCCTGCCAGCCCTGTCTGCTATCCCCCCCCTTGGGCCAAGCCGGTTCTTCCCTAGCTCTCCACATTTTTCTTTTTGTCCTGCCCACCTGCTAGTAGACTACTGAATTTGCAATTCTAACTCCTGCCCTGACTATGAAAGCCCCTTAAACCATATACCCTATTCTGTCTATGGACTGCCTAAGGGACCCTTGTTACCCCCAGTCCTCAGCACCCCCTATAGTGAACTGCTTTGATGACCCCTAGATACTCATTGTTTATAACAGCACAAGAACACACACTTCCTAACAGTCCTACCCAAGAAACATCAACACCACAGGCTGTATACTTTCCCTCTTGTCCTGCTACCCTAGTTGTCAAGCATGCTGCATAAAACAGTTCCTTCAGTGTGCTTCTTTGCTTTAAGTGATCAGCCTTTCTGTGCAAGGGTACTGTGCAGTTTTTACAATCAAAAATCCTCCTTCAGCCCTTGATGCAGTTAATCATCCAGTTTATAGGGCCAATCCATGAGTCCTCCATGCTGCTGGCTCTGCCTCCCACCTGCATTCAATAGAGGTTGGGACTGGGGTGGGTGGATGGGAAAAATCTCTGAGGAATACTCACTGGCAGCTGGGCTCTCAGGCTTTTTAAGCCTAGCTGCACAGTCAAACTTGATGCCCTGAGCACTGATTGGCTATAGGGCCTCTCCCTTCAGCCGCCAATGTGGCCAATCAAAAAATCCAACTTCGGCTGCTGATGCAACCAATTACCCCTTCACCACTGATGTAGCTGCAAAACAGTCTCTCCAATAGCCACCAATGTGGTGAGAAGATTCTCCCCTGACCTTGCTGCCAATGCAGCTCCCCTACAGCCCTCCTGTGTCCTCTGGTGCCCTCTCGTTGCTGATGCGGCTGAAGACTTCCCACCTCATTCACTGCCAATGTGGAGAGAAGAATCATCCCCTACACTTGCTGTCGATGCGGATCCCCCATAGGTACAGCTCTCTGGGGAACACTGAGTGTTGATGAGTGTGTGTGTGTATATATATTTATATAATCCATATGGATATTTGTAGTGAACTTCATCTAAAAGTAACACAAAAATCTATCCTCTTAATATAAATTGATAATGATGGTGAGGCTATTCTTAAAAAAATTAAAGAGTATTAGATAGTTTTGTAACCTTACAGGACCATAACAATTAACAACTAGGTCAAAGCACTTAAAGGAGAAGTAAATCAAATTAAAATGGCATGTTTTGACCCTTGCAAAATACTACAAACGAACAAACAAAAAAATACCAAGAGGGTTAAGAATTTTAGTTGAACCCAGTTTGGGATTTGGCAACCTAGTACTTGAATAGAAGTGGGACAGGGCTAAGAACAGATGATCACTTGATTTTCTTTTGCTTCTAATTGAAGCTATTACAGCTGAACAAGAGGTGGTAGAAGGGGAGATTAGCAAACTAGAAACAGAGGTAAAAACAGCATTAGAAGAGAAAGAATTTGATGACTTAAGTGTAAGAAGTCATTAGAAGAGTATGAAGAATTTGTCAAGAAACAGGAAATGTGTAAATATAGTAGAGACAGGTATACTTCCCCTACCATGACAATTTGACATCGCCCGACCCTATAGTGAAAAATGCACCAGGTCGCTGTAGTGTCAGCACGGGACCCCATCGGTGCTTTTGGGGGTATTTCACCCCTCCCTGAAACCACTCCGACTCAGAGTTGGCTCTTTTAGTAGCAGGGGTGTGCGGGCAGAGCCCCCTGAAGAAAGCAGTCTTTTCTGTGATTCCCTCAAGCTGACCACAAATGCAGCTGACATAAAGGTGTCACTCTGACATCGGTCGATAAAAATTTTGTCGACCGACCATCATGGGATCCGTAGAGACTTACTGGAATATAAGAATAATAACATTTTATACTTTTCAAAGAGATCCAAATAAAAGATATATACTCTGAAAGAAATTTAATTTGGTTTCAGAAGATAGTATCTATTCAGATTCAAGTACTGATGGAGAGACAGGAGATCAGAGTACCCATTTTTTAGGGTGGAGCAGGGGAGGTATTGAAAGGAGCGGGAGCAAGTGTACAGGCAATACAGGAGAGGGAAGAGAGAGGGAAGAGAGAGGGGAGCTATAGGAGGATGACAGAGTACCTCTAGAAGAGAAGAACAAGAGGGAGAGTAGGAACAAGAAATAAAAATGGAAAGAGAATCAGCAAGCAAAAAAAAGCAAAGAGAAGAATGGGGTAGAGACAAGTGTAACAATGTGGCAACAGACCAGGGAAGGAAATACAGATATATAATCTATCAAAATAAATATTTACTAAAGAGGAATCACAAGTACTTGAAAAGGGACTTACTTTCTGTCTTCATGAATGTATTGATTGGCTTGGATTTAAATCAGACATACAGACTTTTTTTTAGAAAATTGCGACTCAGACAATTTTTTGAAAACTGACCTGAAGAAGAAATGTTTCAAATAGACTTAAGGGAATAACAACTTAGAAAAAGGGACACAGTTGGCTATAGGGAGTAAATCAAAATTATTTCTTCCAGTGCCTTTTCCAGCAAATTTAGCAATGTACCAGAACCTCATAGGAAACAAAACTTGGATTATCTGATTAAGAAGGAGAGGACAGTAAACAGGAAAGTGTAGTTTAATTTATTTGTATCACAATTTGCAGCTTTAGGGAATCTTGAGAATGACAATAAGATTATCAGAAAGAAAGCTGTTAAAGGTGGTGAAATAGTTGTGCAAGATTACCTAACTCATGAACTGGAATGCTTATAGCAGTTCAATGATAGTGAAACACACACTAAACTGGATTCTAGCCCTCTAATGAAAATAAAGACAAATGTACATATATTACTGGACGTGGGGATGGAATGAAAATGGATTACAGAATGGAAGTATAACTTATTACATCAAAATCTTCCAATCATACTGGTCTTTTACACTTTACCCAAAGTACATAAAAGTGTAGAAGTACCATTGGGAGATCCAATAGTTGCTGGACAAGGCTTTGTGTTGATCCATTCTCCACATATGTGGACTGTCATATTAAAGAATATGTACAAAATCTCAGGTCTTTTGGAGATGATTCTATTGACATGATTAATATTGTAGAAAGTTTTGATTCAGAATGAAATAATTTGTTATTGCTGATTTCAGATGTAAAAGATCTGTACATATCAATACCACACAATGAAGACTTATTGCCATGCAACATTATTTGGAACTAAGGACAAAATAGAAACCCCCGAATGCTTTCCTATTACAGCTGGCTCAGCTAGTATTAGAGCAGAATCATTTTAGTTTTGAGGAAAAATGCTACATACAAAAGAGGGGGACTGCAAAGGGGTCCACAATGACCCCTAGCTATGCAAATTTGGCAATGGGGATCTTTGAAGAAAAGTATATTTATTCAAATAATAATCCATTGAAAGATAAAATACGCATTGTTTTATTGATGATGTACTCATCTTCTGGACAGAGACTGAGGAAGAACTCTTACAGTTCAAAAACAATATGGACTCTTGTACATCATTTCCAAACTTTACTATGGAATACATTAAGGAACATATTTCCTTTTTGGATTTACAAATTAATAGGATGGGATAAAAATGTGAATTTATTTAGGAAATCTATGGATGGAAGTACTTTTATTTATTTATTTAGTTTTTGTTGACCGGGTAAGTGTACTAGACAAATCCTGCCTATTTTCAGGCACGACCCGGTGGAGTGGGATACAGATGAATGCCAACTGACCTTGAACCAGATTAAGCTGTTGGTGGTATTTTTAGCGAATGAGGGAAATTTGGCCAGGACACCGGGGAAATTCCCCTACTCTTTTCAATAAGTGCCATGGGATCTTTAACATCCACCTGAACTACCACCAATCCAGGCAGATGGGACCTCGGTTTAATGTCTTATCCGAAAGACGGCACCTCAGAAGTGCAGCACCCCTCTCATGCTGCACTATAGTGTCAGTATTGGGATATTAAACTAAGTGCCAGATGTGGGAACTGAACCCACAGCCCTCTGATCTCCCAGCCTAAGAGGTGAGTGTGCTACCTACTGAGCCACTGACAGTGTCATTCCTCAAATTATCACCCTAGATTTATGATAGATAATATTCCTAAGGGACAATTCATGAGGGTACAGGGAAATATTACATTGGACAGGGATTATCGAGAAGAAGAAAAAGATTATTTGCTATAGAAAAGAACAGAGAGGTGACAATAAACAACTTTTGAGACTGGGTGAAGTAAAAGTAGAGGAAGTGGAGAGAAAATACATGTGAACCACAAAAAGTAGGGCTGACAATGAAAAATAGTTGGTTCTACCCATTAAGTATTCTGAATATAAGAATGAAGTTAGAAATTTGTTGTGGAGACATTGGCACATAGTAACAGCTCATCAAGAAGGAGAAAAAGCTTTCCAGTCAAAACTTCCAGTAGTATATAGGAGAGTGAGGACTTTGAAGGATATATTGCGTAAATCAGAACAAATGGTGCCACATGTGGAATCTGAAATGGATTGGTTAAAGTCTGACATTAAAGGCAGTTTCCCTTGTGGGAACTGTCAACAATGTTCAAATACTCACAGAACCAAACAGTTTAGAAATGTGGCAAAAAAATTATACAATTACTATAAAAGGCTTTTACCACATGCCTGACTTCACATGTGGTATACCTGTTGAAATGCCCATGTGACCTTAGTTATGTATGGATGACAACACAGAAATTAAATATAAGAATTTCTGTAAATAAGAGCTGTAAACAGAGAAAGGATGCTATTTTCTAGTAGTAAAGCATTTTCTGGAGTGATCATACGCAGTTCCACATGTTTGGTTTCTAGATATAGAGCAATTTAAAAATGCTGAGAAAGGGTGGGGATTGGGAAAAACTTTTTCTTATACATGAGGCTAGATGGATAGACAGAATGAAAATGATGAATCCAAAATAAGAGTTAAAGCAGGAATTAAATTGATTGTCCCTCATATTATTTTATGCAACAGCTTTTTTAGGAGAGTATCTTTGTTATTTGTTCTAAGTTTTTGTTGCTCCCTTATTTCCCTGTACTTTGGTTCTGCCTCAAGCCTTTTTCCTTAACCCTTTTCCTCCAAAATGGATTAGGCATAATAATGTATATAGTAAAAAGTGCTTATGGATGGAGTGTTTGCAGCATATGGGGTGGGTTGAGCTCAATAGATCAAGAAAGGCATTGTTGAATATTTGAGTAATATTTTGTCATCAGCCTGGATTTAACATTGAGGATGAAGTGACATTCTTAGTAGTAATTGTTGGGTAATGGTGTTGGGAGAATGTCAGATGTCATGATGTAATGACGTGCAACATTGTGACCTGTCACACAAGGTTACTTTTTGTGACAGAGAGAGAGAGAGAGAGGGAGAAAGTAGTCACCACTTCCTTGAATCAAGGAGGTTATTTTCTAGACTACACAGAATTGAATTATTGCTTTTTGGACCTGTGCAAGTAACTAGTATTGATTCTGTTTTTGGGATGACTTTTCTTAGAAACATAGAATCTGACAGCAGATAAGGACCGCTTGGCCCACCCAGTCTGTCCATTTCGCTACCTAATGGATAAGCTGCAGATCCTAGTTAACCAACTGCCTACTTCTTCCTACCCCCACCCTAAACTTTAATTTGCCAGGGAGGAACTGTAGCTGGGAGATATTTGCAGTCATTTGTGACTAGAACTGTTACTTAACCTCTGTGAAATAGGTGTCTGAAAGGAAGGAAGGAACTCCCAGGGGTGGAGGGTCAGAGTTGTAGTTGATTGCTTCTGGACGGCATAGGTTTACTCCCTCCCACCCTTCCCCTCACCCCACCCACTCCAAGTGCATAACTTCCTTTATAGCAGGGGTTCTGACATCACTTCCCAAAACTGCTATCAACATACACCTGTTCATATCTGTAAAGGCACAGCACTCTGAACAGGGGGTAGGGGCACTCATAAGCTTGCACACAATAAAACAAGAAAAAAAAAGAAAAGCATCTGTAACAGGAAGGGACACAGACATGTGGGGAGTGGTGCAATGCACTGGCTATGGAGCAGCAATCTTCTGGAAGACATTCTGGAGACTGCATTGCTGCCCTATTTGCAGGCACCTCTCTGGTCTGAGGGAGGAGGTTGTTCATCTCCATGCTGACCTGGCAAGGATTCAGAAAACCTGCTACCCCACCCAGGGACCACACAGGCCACTGCCACTGCCTCAGAGGTTGCCAAGAAAGAGGAGTGGTTGGACCATGGTGGGCTCAGGGAGGGTGAGGATGGTAGAACAGAGGCACATCCCTCCAGTTGTGCCTCTCCACAGTTCATTCACCACTCTGTTGGAGCATGGTTCCTCTATGGAGGCACCCACAGTGGAGACCAAGGAGGATGCTGGGAACCTCCACAATGGAGACCCACAGGAGGGTGGCACAGGACCTCATAGGGGAAGGAATCAACTCCTGGTGGGGGACTCAATTGTTAGGGGGTAGAACTGGGGGAGGGAGGGGGAAGGGAGGTAAGATGCCTGCCTGGCACCAGGGCTTGGAGGGACAGGAAATTAATCTTCAGGATCATGGGAGAAGCTGCAAGGAGGAGTGAGCTCGATATCATTATCCACCTAGGGAAGAATGACCTGGCTGAGAATGATATCACAGCAGTGCAACAGGAGTTTGTGGAGTTGGGGAGGGGCCTTAGACAAGTAGCACACACAGTAACATTCTCAGAAGTGCTATCTGTCTATGGCATGGATGAGGCTAGGGTACTACGCACCATGGGATTCAACGACTGGTTGAAAAACTGGTGCAGAGTGCAGGGATTTGGCTCCATTGAGGACTGGGGCTCCACTTAGAGGGATGCAGGCCTATACAGGCATGATGGTCTGCATCTATCCAGGAGGGGAACCAGGATCCTAGGTGATAGGTTTAAATTCTTCATTGGCAAGCATTTAAACTAGCCAAGGGGAAGGCACTGAAAAGGAGAAGGGAAATCCTATCCCCCCAAAAAAAAATCAGAGTAGTTAATGACGTAAACACCAAGATAGAGCAGTCAATAGGGAGAAGGGCAGGGTAAATAAAGAAAAAGGCAAAGGCAGTAAGGACAGGGATAGGGCAGAAAGAAATAAAGCCATACAAAAATGGAGGGTAATGAGTACCAATTCCCCTAGTCTAGGTAAAAAGCTCCCCAAAATGGTGGACTTGATGGAAGAGGGATGCCTGGATATCATGGCAGTCACAGAAACATGGTACACAGAGAACCATGACTGAGATGTCAACATACCAGGGCACACAATCTACAGGAGGGACAGGGAGGGAAGTTGAGGAGGAGGAGGAGTAGCTCTCTATGTAAGGGAAGGAATCAAAGCAACAGAACTAAAGGGTAAACAGGGAGGACAGGAGGCACTATGGGTCACCCTGGAGACAGAAAATGGCTTCACAATCTGCACTGGGGTTGTACATAGACCCCTGTCTCAGGAGGAGGAAATAGACAAGGAAATGACAAAAGGCATCCGTGGGATGGCAGAGAAAGGGGAGATATTGCTGATGGGGGACCTGAATATGCCAGATGTTAACTGGAGCACCTTTGCTAAAGCCACATCCAAGAGCAGGTCCATTCTCGATGCCCTACAGGGGGCATGCCTCAAACAGCTAGTTTTGGAACCCACTCAGGAGGGAGCAATCTTAGACCTGGTACTCTCAAATGGGGATGGAGAGAGGATCTCTGATCTTGAAGTGGGTAGCCATCTGGGAACAAGTGACTACCAAACAGTGTGGTTCATGATAAATTTAGCTGTAGAGTCAAGCCACACAAAAGTGAAGGTATTGGAATTCAGGAGGGCTGATTTTGTCAAAATGGGAGAGTGCATCAGAAAAGCACAAGCAAACAGGCAAGAAGGTGGGGTGGAACAACAATGGGGAAATATCAAAACCGCCATCAAAAGGCAACAAGCCTTTGCGTGAAGAAAATAAACAAATCAAAATGAAAGAAAAAAACAATATGGTTCTCAAAAGAAGTGGCCGGGAAGGAAAGGGAGAAAAAGATAGCATTCAGGAAGTATAAAGAAACACAGAAGGAGCAGGACAGAGAACTGTACCAGTTAAAGCAGAAAGAAGCGGGGAAGGCAGTCAGAATAGCAAAGGCCCAAACCATGGAAAAGATAGCCAACTCGGTTAAGAAGAGGGATAAAATCTTTTATAGGTATATTAGGGAGCAAATAAAGACTAAGGCAGGGATACTGAGGCTGAATAAAGAGGAAGGTGGTTGGGCAGAGAGTGGCAGTGAAAAAGCAGGAAAACTGAATGAATACTTCTACTCAGTATTCACAATGGAAAAGCAGGGGGAGATACCTAATCCAGTCAATAGAAGCACTCTGTATAGGTGGGTTGATGTTCTTCCTTTCACAGAAGAAAGGGTTCTGAAAGAACTTTTAAAACTAAAGGTGAGGCAGGCCCTGTGGCACTGAGGGTCGAGGTGTTGGATGCCACTCCTCTTGCTACGCCGGCGACCCGGATTTCGGAATGAGCCCGGGTCATCGGGGGTTGGCAGGGGAGGACTAGGATTGAGCGTTGGGAGACAGCTCTCCTAGTCCTGGGGAGGGCTGTGGAATCCACACCATGCTGTGGCGACTCCTGGGGATGCCCAGAGGTACTGCTTGTGCTGGTGTGAATGAGGGGAGCACAGCAGACGTCGGCATATACATGCGCAGACGTCATTGCACGTCTGCACTCCCAATGGGAGAAAAACAAGTGGAAATGGCTGGGCGTGACCATGCAGCCTGATGGCCGTGCCCTGCCTTGCTGGAAGGACTTGCATGGAACCACACTCGGGGGGGTCCAGAGCCAGTCTGGCTGGATAGGGTATGGAGAGTCCCTCCAGCAGATCGACGATGGCCGTGCTGGACCCTCCATCATGTGAGTGAGCCTGGTGCTCTCACAGCGGGCAGGTCCAGAGGCTGGATGCCCCCACTGGTAGTCGCCACAGCAGGTGGATAAATAAGAATAATAAAAAAAAACTGAAGGTGAATAAAGCAACAGGGCCTGATGGGATTCACCCCAGAATTCTAAAAGAACTAAGGGAAGAACTAATAACACCACTGACTATGCTTTTTAATAAATCATGGGAGGATAGTGTGGTACCTGAGGACTGGAGGAGGGTGGATGTGATTTCCCTTCACAAAAGTGGAAGCAAGACAGAGGCAGGAAACAACAGACCTGTCAGTTTGACCTCAGTGGTAATGAAAATTATGGAATCACTTCTGAAGGAAATAATTGTTGAGTACCTAGAGTCCAGTGGGGCACAGGACCCAAGGCAGCATGGATTCACAGCAGGAAGGTCATGTCAGACAAATCTAATTGATTTCTTTGACTGGATGACCAAAGTAGTAGACCAGGGAAGGGCTGTGGACATGGCCTACCTAGACTTTTTCAAGGCATTTGACACAGTCCAGCACAAAAGATTAATAAAAAAAATAGCCAACCTGGGAGTTGGTCCCAGAGTGGTAGCCTGGGTAAAACACTGGCTGGACAACAGGACACAGTGGATAATAGTAAATGGAGTCCACAGTGAAGAAAGGGGGGTTACTAGTGGGGTACTGTAGGGTTCAGTACTGGGGCCAGTCCTTTTTAATGTCTTTATAAGTGACATTGCAGAGGGACTGGAAGGGAAAGTATGTCTCTTTGCAGATGACACAAAGATCTGCAACAGGCTTGATATGCAAGGTTGGGTGGAAAGGATGAAAAGGGACTTGGCAAGGTTGGAGGAATGGTCAACTGTATGGCAGCTTAGATTCAATGCAAAGAAGTGCAAAGTAATGCACCTGGGAAATAAAAACCCAGGGGAAGAGTACACAATGGGGGGTGAGATACTGACAACAACAAAAATGGAAATGGACCTGAGGGTAGTCATATCAGATGACCTAAAGCTGGACCAGCAATGTGAGAAGGCAGTAAAGAGGGCTGGGGGGGAAACTGGGATGCATAGGGAGAGGGATCATCAGTAGAAAACAGGAAGTTGTTGGTCCTCTTACAGACAGTTGGTAAGACCACATCTGGAGTACTCTGTACAGTTCTGGAGGCCCCATCTCTGCAAACACATAGACAGGGTGGAGGCTGTTCAGAGGAGGGCAACCAAAATAGTGCAGGGTCTGCACCAGAAGGCATATGAAAAAAGACTAAAGGGGCTTAAGATGTACAGCCTCGAGGAAAGGAGGGAGAGGGGGGACATGATAGAAACTTTTAAATACCTTAAGGGAATCAACAAAGTCCAAGAGGGTAGCATCTTTCAGAAAAAGAGATGTGAAAAAACAAGGGGGCACAATTTGAAGATAGAGGGGGGATGGTTCAGAGGTAATGCGAGGACGTATTTCTTCACAGAGAAGGTTGTAGATGCATGGAATGGCCTTCCTGAGGAGGTCATAGAGTCAAAAACAGAGGGGGAATTCAAGAATCCATGGGACAGACATAAGGCAATTCTAGTGGGGGGTAGGAGAAAGTAAGCCGTTGGTTAACTAGGATCTGCAGCTTATCCATTAGGTAGGGAAATGAGCAGACTAGGCGGGCAAAGCGGTCCTTATCTGCTGCCAAATTCTATGTTTCTATGTTTTTTATGTTTCTATTTAAATGAAAACACTATTGTTTTCAGGTTTTTGATGAAAATGACACAGCACAAAAATGTTTCGTTTGTGGCAGTTCATGAAAATATGGTCCAAATTTTCAAACGGTCCTGAATGACACATGTCCAGGGCCCATCAAACATATAATGCATGGAGCCTGCAGCATTCTCCCAGCCAGCGATCAGGATTTTCTAGCCTATGCACTAATTGCCATAACTTAGACCAACACTTTCTGGTCTAGCTTGCAGCAATTCTGGGTACCTTTTTTATGGGGCCTGCACCAAATATTTGGTGCAAACTGCTGTAAATTGGGTAAAGCATGATAACTGCTCCTGACCTACCAACATTGAGCTCAGTTGCATCAGACTTGTTTGGTGCAGCTGTGCCAAGAAAAAAAGGGTTTGACACAGGGATTGATTCAAGCCATATGTTGCCCTTTCAAAATCAGGCCCTATGTTTGAAGGTGGACCTATATAAAATAGAGGGGTAAATTAAAATTGCCTGAGAGTTTTGTTTCTGTCAAAGTTTATACATTTAAATATGCTGTGCATGGGGCATCATTATGCATTAGTGTCATAATATCACAATGCTTGGAAGATAGAAGGACACAGTGGGTTGCTGACAGACATAGCACCTGAACGCCAAGAGTACAAGGTAATTGAATACTCAAGGAAAAGTTTAATCTTTGTTATGCTTAAAGTTCCTAAATTCTAATCTTTGCATTTAAGGGATGAAAGAGTGTATGAGATCGTTTCCAGCCAAAATGGAAGAAAAAAGATTTGGGCATTTATAAAAATGTATATATTAAGTATAAAGTATACAAATGTTAACTGGAAATGTTATAAGGGTTTTAAAAATATGCTTGTTGCTGTCTCCTCTAGCTAAATTTGCAATTATTTTGAAAAAAAAAATGTCCTCAAAGAGATTTGGGATATACATAAAAAACAGTGACGTGCAATTTCATTTTTTGAATGAAATAAGGATTTAAATGCATTTTGTACAGAGCAGTTGATAAAAGGTCTTAATGTGTTACATAGCTGTTAGCCTCAGAAATGGAAAATAAAGAAATAAAGAAGTGTTAAGCACAGCAGACAATTAAATCAGGTGAATATGCTGTTTGATTCATTTTTTGAACAAAGAACAGTTACAGACCTTTACAAGTCCAAAGTGTGAATTGTTTTAATCTGATGCACTGAAATGTAATGATGTTTAACTAACTGGATTAAATTGTAGGAATCATACATAACAGTTTAATAGAATTTAGGTAATTATATACATGGGTTATATTGCACAGTTCTCTTTTTTAATTAAAAAGAAAAAAACAATTACATTAAAATGCATAGCAGAATAATTTGTATTACTGATATTTTTAGTCATAGTTTCTGATGAAGCTGCATTGAACAAGAGCAGTGAAAAATTGGATATGAATTGTCATTAAGCTGCTAAAATAAAATAGATTATTTCAGACATTTCTTGAGTGGAGACTATTTACTAAAGTTCCTGTTGGTTTTAGAATTGCTTGAAAATTTTTATTTGTGTGATTTCTATACCATATCCATATCATGGATTTGTTCTTAGTGGATAATGACCACTCAGAGAAACACAGTTATAGCGGGTAAGCATTTTATTATCAGCCATGCCCATACCAATCTCCTGGAGCAAAGGGTAGCCCTCCCCCAATCTACAGTACTGGGCTCTACTCAACGGAGATCCCATACTGATTCTGTATTTATACAGCATTTCATGACTAGGGCTATGGTGTCAGCTTCCCTTATCTACAAACAGAATAAACACGTTCTCAGTATAGAACATCAGCAGTTTTAGCTCGATAACTGTTAGACATCACTATATCTAATCTTGGGCTTTCTTACAGTAGTAGAGAACAATCTTGTCTCCTGCATATGCACATCTCCTGATAGTACTTTTCCATGTTCAGCATGGTGAGTAAAATTCAAATCTCACTAAAACTCATATCATCACTGCATGTACATAAATGGTCACTCAGCAATTCTAAAAGGCACTTATCACTAATAAACTAGTGATTTCACTAATGCCTAACCTATAGTATTAGCAGCAAATACATTTCTGTCATTGCTACTATACATATAGGGAATGCATGTATGACAATGTGTAGATATGACAGATCACAAGCATAGAGTATGCTAACAGTCCCCTTCTTGATACCCTTGCAAAGTGGTATCACAACAAAAATAAGGATCTGTCATATTATATAACCTGTAATGCATGAGCATATGTCAAGGTTCTAAGTTCATTATAATGTCATTTCAGGGGAAACCTGAGACAACATAGCATAGTAGATACAATAAGTACTACAATAACTTGTAATATGATTAATAGTTTGAAAATAATCTTGATCTATGAATTTGAAATTAACAAATCCAAGTAGCCATAATGTAATAGAGTATACAATGACTGTTGTTCTTAAATCATGCTATTAATGATTCTTATCATATGTTCATCTGTACGGTTCAAGAAACACTTTAAATCTAGGGAGAGTAGAGCAATATGCACATTGAATGTTTGAATGTGATTTATGACATCATTCTGATGACCACATTCATGGAAAACATATTGTTAATCATGAAGTGGTACTGGGAATATAAATACTTGACCAATGACAGTGGAAGAAGTGGGAGTGAAGCAGAAGTTTGGGGCAGCTATTGGAATTGGACAGGTTAATTCCCATAAGCAAGTGGTTCATGATAAGTCATTATGCAATACTGACCATCCATGTTGTAGGTTACCTTTGCCATAGGTAAGTGCCATTTTTTGAACTGTAATGGACAGGTAATTTTTAGTGTAATAATGACACTGGTATTCTGGTTGAGATCCCCATCAAGTCCATAGACAGATGGAACTACATAAAAACCTTACAGGGAAATACATACTTATATTCCTCCAGCAGAACACATGCTGCTTGTGTACCTACCATATTGATGTAATAGCATTGTATACTACTACGGAAGGCATATCCACCCTCTCCTAATAAAATCTCCATCTATGTAGCCTATTAAATGGATTATGGCCAGTTTGTCAAAAACACCTTTAGCCGGATCAAATACTGGAAGGAGAACAGTAAATGATATGCACAAAGTATACTGAATGGAACAGATCCACTGGTGTAACACTTGACCTTTTCAGGGTGAAAGGTAACATATCCCATGCTTCTAGCTGTCACAAATGAACACTGCTGACAAGCTTTCAATGATCCTGAATGGATATTCTGTCTATTGGTAACACAGGCCAGGCAATACAATTTGGTCAAGTAGTTATCTGAGAAGAGGTCAAAGATGTGCCTTGTTTACAAACCTCTGAGTAAATTCAAATAATTTTAAGAACATAATTCCCATAGACTGGGCAGAGTACTTCTCTACCTATGAGTTTGTGTTGGGCCTTTACATTATTATCTGCAATTAATTTATTGAACTTAACTTGTATTTTATTAAACAATCTCACTATGCTAGGCTTACTGTGGACAGTGCTCTTGTCCTCACTGACCAAACCCTGAAGTCCCTGCAGTGTAGGGTTAGAAACAGACTCAGCAGATTGGTGTTAAAAATAACTGACATGTCTCCTGATATTTTCCAGGTCTGCATGGTTCCAGATCAACATGCCATACCCAAACAATCTGAGATGGACCTCTATGTATGAAGGGGTGTAAGGTACGCTCCAAAGTCACATACCCTGCCAGCATAGCTCCGCACCTGCAGACAGGTGCACACATGTTGGTATGCACATCCTGAGGCCACCTGTCCACAGCTTCACCCCCCCAGTGCACAGGACTCTGCAGGGTAGCCAGGGGTGGAGTCATGGTCCCTAGCAGGCATACAATGGGATGCCTGTCCTGGGCCCCAAAGTGGATCACTTGTGATCACTTGCTCAGCAAGCACAACCATGCAAAGTCACAAAAGAAAGCTCATGCTGCTGAGCAAAGGCGGGGTGCAGGTGTGGGCTGCGTGCCCTAAAACAATCAAACAAAACAAAAATCACCTGCACTCCAGAGCCAGGAGGTTACTTAGTCCTCCAGTGAAGGTACTGCAAATAATACCATAATCCCATGTTTTTAGGTGCAAAAAATGCCAGGTTTTATTCCAAAAGTATTGCAGGAAGTCTTAAGTACAAGCACAGTAAGCACATCCAAAACTCCCTGGCACTTTGCCAATTAAGGCTTCATTGGGGGATATTTTTAGCAACAATTAGTTCTTCCTTTTATACCATTAAAGATTCAAAAACAGTGACATCACACATTAATGTCCAATCAAATTACAATAATACCAAAAAGTGATATTTAATATCTTAACATAGTGAAAATAGAAAAAATAAACACACTGTTATGTCCCATAATGTGCTAGCAACATGGTTAGTTAATAATATTTTAGAATTTCAAATGTTTTTGCAACAGCCAATCAGATTATTCGATTCCAAATTCTTCAATTTATGACTAGAAATGGCAAAAATTTAAAAACTAAGTATGGCACTATTTCAATACACCTATCAGAAACATATCTAATTGGTCAAAATTTAGATTTAGATTACTTTTTTTGTCTCAACCAATCACATTGCTTGATTTTGAAATATTAAAATTTTAAAATTTTTTGGACCAAATGTCTTTAATAACCATTATTGCCATATGTTGCTTTTATTTCAGGGCATCTCTCAGCTTTGTTTGTTTAGAAAATACACAATAAAGGTCATTGCATTATATTAAATAATGTTTTTTAAGCAAAAATCATAAATCATAAAACCATTTGTGTTTATGTCTGTCTCTTATCTGAAAGGTAGAAAAGGGATCAGGAGCTGAAACCATTGGTCAATGCCATGTAATTATCAAGGTCACACAGGGAAAGCAGGCTTGACTGCACTCACAAATCACCTATTAGATAGGATACAAGAAAGAAAAAGAAAATAATTAAATCTTCCCATTATTATCTTTTTTAGAAACACTTGTTATTAAACAAAGTTAATTCTTCGTACATCATAATATTAACAGCAAATGAGCTTTTTGTTTGTATCACATTTGATTCTTGGAAGGGGGGGAATGTAAATACTCTATTCCTTATAAATAAGGCTTTGGATTCCAGTCTCTGATTAGACCATCTGGGGTTAAAGCTCTTAGGACCTAAATCCATAACATTTCTCTTTGTTCTAATTTATTGAGGCGATCACCTCCTGTTTTTCCAATTTTTACTTGTTTCAAGCCAGTGAATTTTAGGGCTAATGGATCATTATTATGTGAATCAAAGAAATGAATGGCTACTGGACTTGTCAGATCTATATTCCTGATGTCCCTGATATGTTCCTGTATCCTGATTTTTATGGGTCTTACAGTTCTGCCTACATACAAGTTTTTTACAGGGGCACCAAAGGGAATACACTATGAAAGTAGTGGCACAAGTTATGAATTGTCTTATGTGTACTAATCTCTGGTTGGTTGGTGCCTTGAAGACTTTATCCTGTTGGCAATTATTGCAAACATTACAGCTTCCACATTTATACATACCAGGGGGTTTAACAAGTAGCCGGGTTTGATTTTTTTTATTTCATTCATCTGGAATTGGCCATGAACCAATTCATCTCTCAGGCTTTTTCCTTTTGAGAAGGTAATTCTTGGTTTACTTCCTATCTTGTCTGCTAATAAGGGATCATTTAATAGGATTGGCCAATATTTAGTTACAATATTCCCTATCTCTCCTGCTTGTGAATTATATTTAGTGACAAAACAAACTGTATTATTATCTTTGTCCTTTATTTTCATTTTCGGAACTAATAATTAATTTCTGTTCATATTCCTGTCTTTATTTAAAGCCACTTCTAATAGTTCCTTTTTGTAGCCTCTGTTTAAAAATCTTTACCTCAGTTCATTAGCCTGTGTTAGAAAGGTGTCAAAATCAATGCAGTTTCCCCGCAGTTTGAGAAATTGGCTGTAGGGGATAGAATTTTTTAGTGACTTGGGATGTGACCTAGTGGATAACAGATAGTTGTTAGTAGATGTTTCTTTTCTAAATCCTCTGGCTCCGATTTGATTGTCATTACCCTTTGTAAGGATCAAATCTAAAAACTCAATTTCAGTATCACTGCTCTTGTCTGTAAAGTGTGAACTTCTATTATTTATATTCAGCCATTCCACAAATGTAACCATTTCTGACTCTGTGCCTTGCCATATGCAAAGTATGTCATTAATAAATCAAATCCATTTGACAATGGAGGCATATTTTCATAACTTGTTAAGTTTGCTCACTTAGGATATACACTAGAAAGGGGAACCATATCTAATGTATCTTGATTAATTTCCTCATTACTCCTCTCTCGTATATATATTTTGACTCAGGGTCCATTTAAGACCCCCTGAAACTGAAACCTACCATATGTAAATATCTATGATACAGGGTCTACTCTTAATGACCACTAAAGCTGTAACCTGCTAATTGTATATATTCCCTGTACTGCATTACCTATGTATATTATCATGTTTATGTTATCTATAAGTATCTCTCTGACGTGGAGCCTTTGCAAAGGAGTCTTTGACTCAAAGGATTGTAATTCCAATTTCTCTCTTAAATAAAAAAAATGTGTTTGTCAAATGGATTTTATTGGTCATCAAGTATCACACTTTCTTCCCAGTGTCCCAAGAACAAATTAGCAAAAGATGAGAGCATTGCTGCACCCATTCCTGTCCCACAATTCTGCAGGTAATAATCTCCATTAAACTCAAAATAATTACTTTTCAGAACAAATTCCAACCCTTGTGAAATTAAATTTACAGGCATATTAGTAACTAAGGGGTCCCTAGAAAGGAAATGATTACATGCCTCAACTCCATCTGCATGACGAATTGATGTATATAGGTACTCAACATCACTTGTGAGCCACCTCATGCCATCATTCCATCTGAAATCCTGCAGTTTCTCAGGTACACGCATGGTATCACATAAATAAGAAGACAGGCATTGTATACTTCTTTTCAGGAAGAAATCAATGAACTGACACAGATTTTCCGAGAGGGAGCCAATACCAGACACTATAGGTCATCTGGTGGATTCAATACATTTTAATGGATTTTTGGCAAGATGTAAAATTTAGGGATTATAGGAAATTTTGGATATAAAAATTGGAATTCAGATTCTGTTATCGTTCCTTCATTTTTTGCAAATTCCAGAATGGACAGTAATTCTGTTTTGAACTGAGTTATGGGATTACTCTTAAGTTTCTGGTAATTGTCAGTGTTTCCTAACAATTCTAGCACCTTCTTGCAGTAAAATTCCCTATCCATGTTTACAATATTGCCACCCTTGTCAGCTGATTTAAATACCAGATCTTTATTAGCTTTAAGCTTTTTAAGTGCTTGTTTCTCTAGCTGAGTCAGATTAGTATGTCTTTGAACATCTTGTTCACTTAATACTTTCTTTACCTCCCTCAGTACTGTTTTTTTTTTTATAGGAAATAATGCTGGGGTTTAAACTTCTAGAAAAAAAAACAGATTTTACTCTAAAGTTATCTTTACTCCACAGTTTAAATCATGTGACATTTACATCATATGGCAGCATGCTAAAATTCCCAGTGTTACTTACAATAGTGAAATCCTAGTTTTCACACCATAATTCATGTAAGTCCCAGTAATTCTGAAAGTCCATGCTGTCCCACGTTTCCATATATCCCTGTTCATCAGATGATATTACAGGTGCATGATGCTCTTCCTCTTCTCCTTGAACAGCCTCTGAAAAATCCAAAATAGAATCCATAGTTTCTTTGTCCTGTGAATCAGTTCCTAAGACCCCTTGTGAATATCCCATAGTATTGGTCAGATGAGATGTTTGTTTCAAAAAATATTCCTTTAGTTCCACTTTTCGAAAAAACTTTTCTAGGCCTATGATAATATCAAATTCATTTGGCTTTGCATCTGGCACAAATGATAGCCCACTTCTTAGGAGATTCTCTTTGTCTTCTGTAAGGTCTACTTTGGATAAATTTATTATTTGCCACTTCTCGTTTTGGGTTTAGCACCTTGATCGTTTACCTCCCCTTTTCCCCCTCCATGTCCTTTTCTGTTTTTTGCCTTTTTAGATTTGTTTTTTCCTTCTTGAGATCTCTCAGAAAATGTCACCACTTGATTATGTCTAAGGCTTAAAGCTGTGACACCTGAATCTTTACTAGTGCCTTTTTCATGTCTTCACCTTGACTATTATCTGCCTTACTTTTAGAATTTCACCTTTGTCTGCCACATGATCTAAATCTGGACCTTGATCTTCCCCTAGATACTGATTGTTCTTTATTGAACCTTGACCACTTAAAACGCTGTCCTTCCTTGTAATCTAAGATATCTTTTTCTAATTTATGTTGGTTGCATTTTATATTTCATTTTTCTGATTTTTCAATTTAGTTTGTATGGTATTGTCCAGCTCTTTAAAATCAGGATGGTCAGTAAAGTTCTTTAGTGCGGTTTTTGTTGAGGCTATTTCTTTCATTAACTTTGTATATTTGGCAGAGTCATTTTTAATTAATAGTCTCACTAAAGTCAGTGCACATACTTGCCCCACTTCCTCCCATTCTTTAGTGCATATAAAGTCTCCAAATCCACCCGAGGGTATTATAGTAACCCGCAATCCTTGTGGTGCAATATTATTTTCCAAATATTGCTGCAGACTACTTATATTGAATGTCAAATTAATCTCTGTAAATAGCTGCCCCTGTGTGCAGATGTCTGGTGAAAGGCTCCCCACCTGCCTCACAGCCATGCCCCAGTCTGTAGTGCCATATCACACCCACCCCCAAACACAGCAGTGCCCCCAGCCCATAGTGCATATCATATAGACACAATCCCCCAAACACATGGCAGCCCTGTCCCAGAATTTGCAATGCATACCCCACCACCCTGCTCCCACACACGTGAGCCCGACCCCGTCACTGCCAGGCAATCCCTCCACTGTATGCCCAGTATGCAATGTGGTACACACATCCCCCCCACAGCACCCAGTGGTGCCTGGACCAGCCACAAAATCCAGATCCCCACCCTGGTTCCCTACCACCCACAGTGGTGGCTATTGGCCAGTGGCCCCACCCCCACAGCACAGACAATCCCCACCTCACCCCTTGTCCAAGTACCATCCTGTAGGTGCTGGAGCTCTGGATGACCAGTGGCAAAGTCCACCACACACCTCCTCTGGTGCTGGCCATCCAGGAGATGCTGGCAACACAACTCCTATTTATAAGGGTGCATTCCCATCATCACTTGGACCACTGGAAACCGTGGAGGTGTGTGGAGGGCTGTGCTGCTTGCCATCTAGGCTGTGGCACTGACTATGCAGGTGCAGGGGAGTTGTCGGTGCCATGGGGGATGAGTGGGACACTGAATATCAATGAGGATTGGGGAAGATGGGATCAGGATTTGGGGGGTATACTGGGATGTCCAGTCTGTGCCCAGTGGAAGTGGCTTGCTGTCAGTTGGACACCAGCAGGGGGTGTCAATCCATTCATGGCCCATGGTGCATGTGGCCATTCTCCAGTGTGGGTATGCTGGGGGCACCACTACAAGTGATGCCTACTACTGGTGAGGGGTGAGTATGTGGACATGTACGGGGATGGGGTGTGGGTGTATCTGCATTCACAGGGCCTGTGTCCCCTTGCATGTGTGGGTGGGGAGGGCCACAGTACTGAGGATGGTCACGGGTGTGTGCTGGGGTTGGTGGGTTAGCACGGTGAATAGGTGCTGGGGTGAAACTTGTGTTGGACAGGGTCTGTCCTTCTGGTTCAGGAGGGGGACTGTGTGCATGGCCACACATAGAGCAGTTATGGCAGGGTACCCCCCTGCCATAACCTGAACACAGGTATGCCACCTGCAGAAGGCACTACTTGCCTTTGTGCATGGTGCATAGGGCTGACATGTCCCTTGCCCACCCCGGTGCATTGCGATCCACACAGCTGGGTGATCAGGTGTGTAGGGGCTGCACACCCCATTTCATACATCCCACACAGGGAGCACAATGGGTGTGGAGTGGCTAGGCACCTCACATGCGTGGTGCATAGGCATTCCTCACCTTCATGCATAGGGCCCATAGACCTTATCATTCATTCCAGGTTATACAGCCATCTGGAAAGTAAGGGGTCATCCAGTTGGACAGTTTCTTGACTCGCTATGGGATCTTGAGCTTTTACCTGATGAGTGGCAATCACATCTAAAAGCAAAGAAATATAAAACAAAGATACATTTATTTCCACATATGGCCCATATTTCATCATGTCCCAATGTAAAAGTAAATTCACAGAGTATGTATAAATTGTAAAGTCCCCAGGGTAGAAGTAGCAGTGAAACCTCTGAGTGGGCCTGTTCCCACTTCTGGCACAGTTCAGTCCTTGCAGGAGTCTCTGGTGCAGATGATGGTATAACACTGTGATCCAGTAGTGGCAGTCTAAGAACCCTCAATATGATGTGTGTAACCACCTGAGGGCATGGTTCTGCATGACATGCTTGCTTAATAGTAAGCTGATAGATGCATGTATTGGATTGGAGCACTGGACTGATCAGCAAATTTGTATTGTTTTCATACAGATACACTGCATTTGCCCTTGATAGTTTGCTTCTCCAAATGTCCAACACCTGCTACCACCATATCAAGAGTGCTGTGATGGTCAGAATTTAAGTGACAAGTAGTAGAACAGAATCTCCTCATATACTGTTACCACTCTGTGATAGAGCTGTGCTCCACCTAAATAATGGTATAGCACTCCAGGACATATTTCTATCTTTTCCCCTTCATTCTGCATAGTCTGTTGCAACAATATTTTTTTTTTCTGTTCTTTGTCTTTTCATTTTTCTGCCTAGGTAGGTCGGCCACCTACCTAAGTATCCTCCACTCTCACAGTCCATTATCCTAGTATTTCACTTTCACTTTCTGTCCCTTTGTTGTTCTGGAGAAAAGTGCTTATGATGCATAAAAGTGCAAGGTGCTTGTGTAAAATAAAAAAATATGTTTAGCACATGCTTTATAAGGGGCTTGTATTGCATTCACAAATACCAAAGAGTTGCTAGATTTAAATTGCAGAATGTACAAAGCAATAATGCCAAGCTGTTTGCTAGAGGTTGAATAATGTACTCATTGGCTTTAGGAAAATAAATGTGTTTGTATATGCTGAATTTATGCTTGAAACAGAAAATGTTTTAGTAAATTATAAGGTGCCTAAATATACAGGTTAATAAAATGGATAAAAGGGTAAAGTGCAAAGATAGCTAAATTCATATATTTACAATGTATGAACACCAGTAAAGAGAAAACATGCATAAAGTGCCTTTTGTGCCTTGGATCTAAAGGAATATAAAGTACTGCTAGCTTACTTGCTGGCTGATAAAGTGTTTGCAGTGCTTAATTGCATGAAAATTTATACACATATAGTTAAAGTGTTCCAGTCTGTTTACTTTCTGTTTTTGAATATAAATACTGACTGAAGTGTGTATGCTTGTGAGCCCCATTTGCCTAAATAGTGGCAGAAAGTAAAGAGAGAGAGAGACTTGTTAAATGAAAAAGGACCATGTTTACTTCTCTATTACCTTGAATACAAAAAGAAGGACCCTGGCAGTGTTGTTCCAGAGAAGGCCTGTTTTTGTTATAAGTTACCAGCCCCCCCCCCCCACACACACTTTAAAACCCAGGTTCATTAAAAGCAAACTGTAACCAAGGGAAAGACTTGAAATAAAACTACTGCAATATTGTAAATTGTTTAAATACATGAAAAAAGCAACAAGAAGGGTTCTCTATTTTATTTTCATGTGTTCCTTTCCTCCACCCTTCTAGGCCAGAACTTGGCCTTCCTGTTGCCTGAGGTGAATAAACTCTCACTATAGGCAGGGACACTGGTTTACCAGGATTGAGAAAGGGCATATTCCATTTTGCACATTGTAAAAAACGGTATTGTCACCGGTGTCTGCAAAGCCAAAATCCAGTTTTACCGGTGTTTGGTTTTGTGTACTTTGTTTAACAATTTTTAACTCTGCTAACATGCATTTAGCGATTTTGACCTCCACTATTACACATCCTTCCATCCTTGTGCCAATTTAAAGTTTTTTTAGGTACAAGATGTGATGGCAGCAGCAACACTACAGCTCCCATCCCTAAGGTGTGATGGAAGCAGCACTACGGCCCCATCCCTCAGGTGCGATGGCAGCACCAACACAGCACTATGGCCCCCATCCCTCTGGTGTGATGGCAGCAGCAAAAGCACTACAACCTCCCTCCCTCAGGTGTGACAGAAGCAGCAGCACTGTGGCCCCCATCCCTTAGGTGTGATGGCAGCAGTACTACATTCCCCATCCACCAGTGGTGATGGCAGAAGCACTATAGCCCCAACCCCTTCGGTGTGATGTCAGTAGCAACAATGCAGTCCACATCCATCAGGGGTGATGGCAGTAATGACAGCACCATGATCCCCTTTCTTCAACATCCACATCCCACTTGCACAAGTTACATATGACTTGGTCTCTTTGCTTGTTAGAATTCGATATGAATTAATCTACAACCTAGATGCTTATTTGCAAAGAATACATTAAAAACCTGACTAAAATCTAAAAACAAGCTTATAAAACACATAAAATGTATCTGAACATTTATCTTTACCTATACAAAATCATTTCAGCCAAAGTAAAACCCAGGTAAATTACAAGGTACCCTGACTACTATTCTATGATGTAGTAAACATATATTGGTATTTTTTTATATTCTTTGTAAAGTAGGTAAGGCCCACTAGGCAGAACTGTCTGTTTTCAGGAGTGACCTAGAAGCACTTGGGAGGTTAAGTGACTTGCTTGGAGTCACACAGTATGCAAGTGGAGGTTTTGGGAATCAAACCCAAGTCTCCTGAATGTACCCAGTTGATTCACTGTTTGTTACTCTAACCACTAGGCATGGGTGGTTAAACTGAATGGCTGATTACAACAAAGCAGTGTGGGTGATTTCCTTACTGACTATATGCAGCAAAGCAGAAAGAATGCAAAGCACAGCAGCATTCATTTTAAGATGCTGAAATCTGGGTCAGCCCACTGGCACTATGGTAGCACTATTGCTTGCACTGCCAGTGACCCAGGGTCAGAAGTGAACTCGGGTTGCTGGAGGTCTGGCCAAGGCAGTAGGATCGAGCACCTGGGGGACTGCTCTCCTCCTCCTCCTCCTCCGGGGATGGTGGGCTACAGGTCCTACTGCTTTACCACCACCCTTGTGACCATGGGTGGTGATGCAATGGTGCTGCAGAGTGATCAGGAGAGGAGGATGCTAGCCAGGATCTGGAGCAGTGGCATGTCTCTATGTGACCTACCTCCTTGGATCTCCTCTAGTGCCGGTGCCCTCAGGGACAGAGACCAGAAAACCAATAATAATCACCCCCACATTGGCCACTGGAAGAAGGGACCCAAGTGCCCCAGACTTCATAACCAGGCCCCATGAGGGACCCACTGAGCTGCCCAACACACACTAAGGGAGTGTGGAGGGGTGACCTGGGGTCCCCTCCCTTCCCACCTGGGGGGACACAATCCAGGCAGGATAGGGGCAGGACCACAGGAGCTCATGAGCGTTACCTGGGGGTGAAGCTAAGGGATACCCAGTCTAGGGATCTCTGAAAAGTAGGCACTGATGTTGTGAGAATGGACATAGAAAGAGAAAATTAAAACAAATTAAAAAAGATGCTGAAATCTTAGAGATTCTGTGCAGTGACATGCAATTTCTGTGAGGCACCGGTACAAGAATTCAAAATCCGCAAACCAAGCAGGATTCCGTGATTGTTACCGGTGTTGCCAGTAAAAATGGAAAACCAGGGTCCCTGACTATAGGGGAGCAGCACCATCTTCAGACTCTGCTTATAGTATTAAACCTGCCAATCATTCTGGAAATATGAGGGATTAAGCACTTATTAAGTGCTTGTTACACATGCATGGATCTATAACTATTGCTCTTTCAAGACTATATCAAATGTTCGTATGTAGTCCTATGTAATAATAAAATCTGGTTATTATGGTGGGTCATCCTGACACATTTGTCTTAGGGATAGTTAGTTATTTCCCTGTATTTGATAAGGGGTGGATCAGGTGACCAGACCTTTTTGTACAAAAGCCCACCACTAGGGCCTAGAGATTCAGATATGGAGGTCAGTTGAACACTGACCATTGGAGGAGAAAGATCTCATAAGTGTGCTAGAACAAGCACTGGCAGATTAATTGATTTCAGGCTGAAGCTAAGCCATCATTTGTTGAGTATGACTAGCCTCATTTTGCTTTTTGTATATACTCTTTTTATTATTTTTTAATTTTTTGAATAAAATAAAATGATAAATGCATTACTGGATTTTTATGCACCTAATTCTTGGTCTGCTGTGTTATACTTCACCCACACCCATTGACATATGGTGTAAGCAGTGGGATGTGATTGGAAGTCCTAAGCTTGCAGGGGTGATTCCAGTCAATTGGTATCACACCAGATACCCAGGGTAACCAGAGACACTGTGTTACAAGGCCATGATGACACCTGTTCGACTAACTCTGACCAGAGTGATAGCAAAGCAGACTGGTGAACAATGGAATTCAGGACCAGGACAGTGACCAAACCAGGCAGGGGCTCAATGGACTCCTGTGAAGAGGACATCAGAGAAGAAGGACTGGAGGAAGTGCGAGTTAAGGAACCCCCTGAGAATATGAACGACATCCTGAAATGGCTCACCAAAAATTAGCTCAAGATGGAGCGACTACAACAGTATGACCTATGCTCTGAATAGGTACCTGGCAGAGCAACAGCAGAAAAGGCTGAAGGAAGTCTGAAAGACAATATTGTCCTGTTATAAAAATAGCACTGGGCTATTGTTTTCTTTTCTTTTGTTTTTGAGTTTATTATTTTTATTTATTTTTTTCTACATTTATATAAAAAAAGTAATAACACACTGTGTCAAGTGTTACCCTTACCCATAACCTTGTGACACACTCCCTGGTGCATTGTCACGTGGAGTCCTGTGGCTTTCAGCCACATATTCCTTAATTCCTTAAGGACGAAACAAAGAGGAGGGCTTTGGGCCTTTCCTTCACTGGTAGGTTAGTTCTGACCTTTAAACAGTATCAGCTAACTTGCATGAAACCACTAGTCAGTGGTCACTCGGACCTTGTACACTGAGTGGCTACTCTGAACACATATAATGTAATTCTCACAGTATCTGTGTATGCCCGTTTTTCATATCTGGCCACAACCCAACTGTCTCATTTTCAAAATGAATTTGCCTGCTTCCTTATGGCCTCCCATGGGCACATCAGGTAATGATGAAATCAATTACTGGACCTGCATACAGCAAAATTTTGTTCTCTGGATGACAGTTGACATTTCTTTTTATGCTTTTTAAACATTGTGCCTACAGGAATCAGGTGATGCCATAAGGCTGTTAGTTACTTATCATGCTTCTGTAAGCTGCTCAGGTAAATGGGCTCAGTTTGTTTTTCTGTGAGACTTGCCACAGATAGTGGGGGTGAGGGAGTGAAGAAGGCCCATGCCCCCCCCTCCCGAGCTCCTTGTTTTGCAAGGAGATTGGCTTGGGCATTGCTGTGGCTGAAGGGAGCTGTTGTTCAGTGGGCTTTAACCATTTTTTTCTTAGAGACAGTAAAGTTGTTATGTTACCAGTTAAAAACTCCATTATGGAGTACTGAACCCAAATACAATTTGAAAATAGTGCAAACTGATGGTTGAGGTGGTGTCAGGAGATGAGCTTGAATCAGTCCCCACCCCCCATACACAGTACCATGGGCCACTTATGCATAATAACACAGGGGAATTCTCTCCATTCTGAAATGTTAGAATCTTAAAATGCAGAAATTAAATGATTAGTTTCAGAATATGAACTTTTTAATCAAGGCTCTTGCAGAGAAAAAGGATGTCTGCATTTAACACAGTAAATATCCTTGTCATCAGTGGATTGGATGTCAGCCAGCAGCTCTGTTCGAACAGCTCTGAAAAGTCAAGGTTGTCAGAGTAACCCTTCCTTAGTCAGTTTTAGTTTGAATCACCTGTTTCAGAAACTTGCCCCCTCCCAAAGCAGGAGAGAAACAGGGAAAAAAACATGTCTGAGCCTGGTGTCTTCAACAAGCACTCTGGTCCAAGAATAAAAATACATTTGTTAACACACTAGAGGTTTACCATAAGTTGGGACCCCCTTGCTACTGAGATAGCACAGAAGTGCCAAGCAATGGAAAATCTAGAAATAACTTCACATGAGAAAACAAAAATTAACAGCAGAAGGAGAACCTTTGTGTTTCTTTCCACAGTTAGGTATTGTACTCCACTGCACTATGTTCACGCCAGTGAATGTGGTGGTAGTTGCCACGACTCTGTGCCTCCTAAGGGGTGATTTCAGTACCTCAAATCCCTTCTGATGTATATGGTAGGGGTTTAATAATATTAGTTCATATGACACTGTACTTTTGCCATAAATCTATCCTTATCAGAAAATACCTCTTTGCACCGTTATATAAAAAACACATACCAGCCATATTCCAGTCTCATGTGTATGTACCCAAAGAGTTAAACAAAACATTCTCTCCGAATTCTACCTTCTTAAACTCTTCTTGCACATTTTCCTTCATGTACACAAACAAGCACCATACAGGTCTGCCATCAGTTTTATTCAGTCAAACATAATATCTTTGCTTGCCCAATAGTCTGAAAATAAGGCACTGTGTGTTGGTGAGGGGGGGGGGTACCTGGCAATGCATTCAAGTCCCACACCCTCCTCACTGTATTTGCCAAAAAGAACCCCTTTTGTCTTTTTAGGCTGCAAAAGCCTAAAAGAGGAAGATATTTCACCCCACCTGGCTGTTGCTTCTGAACTCCAGACAGTAGCTTTCAGAGCCTCTCATTGAAAGACTGATGCATGTGTGTAGGGGTACAGTTCTCATCTGAGATTAGCCTGATTCGAGGACAAACTAGTCCCAGGTGCAAAACAAAATATTACCATAAAACACAAAAGGAGTCACTATAAACTGTTTTTTTTCTGAATTAGTTAATGTCACTTTGACAATCTACTTCAGAACATCTGCTGATTACATTCTCTCTCTCTCTCTCTCTCGCTCTCTTTCTGGTAGCTTGAACATTTATAGAGCATCACTGTTATGCACACAGAGAGACAAAAATAACAGCTCAAATTCACATATACAGTATACTGTGGTATGATAACATCTGAGCATTCATAAAGCACAGAATGACATAAAACATAATTCATAGTATTGTTTAACCTCTATCACACAGCATGAAAAGCCAAAGTTGTTCCCTGCATTTCTGAAGCAGCCAATACTACTATGTGTGCAGGTGTGTGTGTGTCCTTAGAGAGAAAGAAGTTAGAAGGAACATAAAAATGGTTTATTATGGGTGATCAAGCCAGAAGATAAGAGATAGGATAAAACAGGAAGAATAGTATAGGAGAAATGAGTGATGCGACCAACAGAACAGAAATGTTATATGTCATCTGGTGTGCTTATGTGTTCCTTCGTATCACTAACCTTTGTTATTTAAAATTTGATATCTCACATAGATTCCTTGCATGCATAATCCTCTGTTTTTTCATTTATTCTGCAAGCCAATGCTCTATCAGCGATAGAAGAAAAAACAAGAGGGGATTGTGAGGCTCAAAGGGGAGGAGGGAGAGGGCAAGGAGGGAGATCTAAATAAGGCAGAAATACTGAACAAATACTTCTGTTCAGTATTCACTGAGGAGGGAGAGGGTCAAGAACCACAGTTGGGGAGCAGAGGCAATTGGGGGGGGGAAGTGGACACCAGTCCATTCACAGTGGAGAGAGTTTTGGAGGAACTCACAAAGCTGAAGATGGATAAAGCCATGGGGCCAGATGACATACACCCAAGGATATTAGGGAGCTGCAGAGGGAACTAGCAGGCCTCTGGCCACCCTGTTCACAGAGTCACTCAACACAGGGGTGGTTCCAGAGGACTGGTGGAGGGCACATGTAGTCCCACTGCACAAAAGTGGCAGTAGGGTGCAAGCGGGGAACTACAGGCCAGTCAGCCTCACCTTAGTGGTTGGGAAGATCATGGAGACACTGCTGGAAGAAAGGATAATGGCACACCTGTAAGCCATTGGTGCCCAGGATCTGAGGCAGCACAGATTCACATCAGGAAGGTCTTGTCAAATGAATCTGATAATTTTTTTTAAATGGGTGATTAGGGAAGTGAATCAGGGAGGGGCCGTAGATGTCGCCTACCTGGATTTCAGCAAAGTCTTCAATACTGTCCCACACAGAAGGCTGGTTAACAAGATGAATAGTCTGGGCATGGGGCATAAGGTTATACAGTGGGTTAGAAACTGGCTGATGGATAGAAGGCAGAGGGTGGTGGTAAATGGGATACAATCTTGACAGAGAGGGGTGATCAGCAGAGTGCCACAAGGATCAGTACTGGGACCAGTCCTTTTCAATGTCTTCATTAGTGACATTGCAGAGGTGCTGGAAGGAAAGGTCTGCCTATCTGCAAATGACACCAAGAAGGCGCAGCCCCCCCCCCACATAAAATAGTAAAAATATGTCCTGGCACCATTGTGCTGGTGCGCCAGGGTTGTCAGACTGACAAAAATGTGTTCAACACTCTGACTGAGCGATAACGGCGATCGCCTTTAGGCATTCGCCGTTATCACATAGACCCGTTTATAGTGTATAAGAATTTTATTATCAGCTATGCCATAATACAGGAACTCAACCTCAGAAGCAAATGGCAGCCCCACCAATCTGCAGTATTAGGCTCTATTCAACTGAGACCCCAGACTGATCCTGTATTTATACAGCATTTTATGACTAAGGTTATTATTTCAGCTTCCCTTATCAACATACAGTATAATCCCATTCTCAGTACAGTACTTGAGTAGCTTCATCTCGGTAACTGTTAGACATCACTGTATCTAACCCTGGGCTGTCTTACAGTAGTAGAGAACAAAACATTCTTATCTCCAGCATATGCACATCTCATGACAGTACTTTTCAACATCCAGCTTGACCAGTACAATTCCAGTCTCACTAAAACTAATATAATTGCAGCATGTACATAAATGGTCACTCAGCAGTTCTAAAAGGCATGTAGCACTAATAAACTAGGGATTTTACTAAAATTTAACCTATATCAGCAAATACTTTTCTATCATTATTAATATACATATAGAGAATGCATGTATGGCAATGTATATATATATATAACAGATCAGAGGCATATGCTAATAAAAACATGACATAATATTAACTAGAGATTTTTGTGATAACTCTATTAAGCCAGATGTGCGACTAATGATTAGGTTTTGCTTATAAAAAATAAATGAATGAATAACTAAGCTTGCGTGTTTTCTTTTGTTGGATTTCATATACAGTGGAGCTGGCTTAAGTGCACATCAGATAAGCGCACATCCCTCTTAAATACACATGTTTTCCATATCACAATTTTTTTCCTTTTCATCCATTGTTAAATGTATCTCTTAAGTACATTATATGTAAGTGCACATTTTGGTTAAATGCACATTTTGTTTTATTTTTCTTATTGATTTCTGGTCCAACCCAGCTTTTAAGTGTACATTTTTGTGCAGTGCCACCTTAAATAGTCCACCTTAACATCTTAACTGCAGCCGTGGTGCTGTCTAGCATGGCCACAATAAAAAATTCAGGTTGTCAAAAGAAAAGACTGACTTTAGCCTTCTGTTTAATTTTGAATCCTACACTGAAATACACAAAGCAAAAGAAGATGGCAGATTTTTTTAAGTAGCACTATGTTGTAAGACAGTGCAGTAATGTGATTTTAACTTGAGTGCCTGGTATTTAATAAAGCACATTACAGAAACAATGAAATGTGCCTGGCAGTGATTTTCTGGTTAAATGCACAGCCTACTTAAGTGCACAAAATACTTTTGTCCCAAGGGTGTGTACTTAAGAGGGCTCCACTGTATTTGTAAATTATTTTTATGTGATGAGACGGATATATGTGTTGCCTTTACTGTATGAACATTTATGCAGTTTTGATGTAATTGTTCTGTTTTTAAGAAACGTGATAAAATATACGGCATTAAAAAGTGTTAAAGTGATCTATTCAATTTCCTACAAAGTAATGACAGTTGGCATCGGAAGGGCTCACATCTCATAATATTTAAGAAATGTTAATTTCAGGGCATTTTGTTAATTACTACTTCAGACAGTTACATGTATAACCCCCTCCTGGCTGGGGTTGTAGTATTGCATTGGAATCCCAAGTCCATTCTATTTATGTGCTTTATTTTAACATATAAAAATGGGAGGAACAAGGATGAGGTGACAGAGGTTGAAGGGGGACTATGTAAGGATCCTGTGTAAAGTGCTTGCCAGATTCCTGGTAGTGCTGGGGTCAAGAATGCCCACCTGACAGGTGTATTTCAGATCCTGCAGGGAAGTGTCAGAAGCCATGGCTCATGTGCCCTATGGGAACCAAGCCCCCAAGGAATGTTGAAGAACTGGATAACTCCTGACAGAGTATAGAAGTGAAGCTTTGGCAAAGACCATAAAACATGGGTCCACAGTATCTCTTGCAAAAGTGGCTCTTTCTGGTTATGTGGCTCCTGTACAACAATTTAGGTAAGGTCTCCCTAACTAGGACCATCTAGCCCCACATCAGAATGAATCCAAGTTTAGAAAGCATCCACCCCCTGGGACCCAATGTAGCTGAAAAACATCCACAAAGGATTGATATAAAGTTTTCCCTTGGGAGGGATAATGTTTAGGAAGATATCATAAAGGGTTCCCTTCAGAGCCTAAGTGTGCTCAAAAGAATGTAGCATGCAAAGAGTGCAACTGTTTGGTCATCTAGGCACACTGAAGTTGTACAACACCACAAATTCTTGCCTGATCCCTGTCCCGGTTCACTATATGAAAGGGTAGGGTACCTGACTGCCTGTGGTTGTCCTCCTTGTTTAGACATTTGGACACTGCTAATCATCTGAAAATGAAATGTGTGTACTGAATTGAGTTTGAACACTGGTGTGGACTGCCATTTTATGTTGTGGTGATTGTAAACTTATTGCCCATCTAGGGGGAAGTTCGAGTGTTTTCTGGTGCCCGCATGAAAAGTTGTCCCTAGTTATCAACCCTGGCTGGCCTCCTCATTATCTTGGGAAAACCCCAGAGGACCCCACTGTGTACATATGAAAAGAGGTTCATTGTTCCATTTACTTCACTGGGATGTCAGAGTGATTTCCATAGTAACAGGTTGTGATGTCACAGCCAGAGGATTAGGACTTCATAGCAGGAACAAACAATATGAACAGAAGAAGTTCGTGGGGGAAAATGCCCGGTTTCAATGAAAATGTGCTTTGCAATACAGAATGGAAGGTCCTAAAATTCAAAGATTGATTGAATTTTGTGTAATTAAGTTTTGGTGATGCCAACAGTGAATTTGTTTAGTCAAAATCTAAAAATCTCTTTCAAGCGCCCCAAAACAGCCAACTTTATCATTACATTTGAAAATGTGTATTATGAACCGGACATATAATCGCTTGACTCAGAACATGCCATTTAGTATCCCTTGTGAGGGAGCAGGATAGTCATACCTTACTCATGGCTTTGCATATATGAATTATGGTCCTTTCCCCCTCATATGGATATAAATGGCATATTATGAATCAGAGTATTGCACATTATTTAAATGTACAGTATATGGGACACAGTCTTAGCCAGTGACATGTAGCAATATATTTAGATATAGTGCAGCAAAATCCTATTTATCTCAATGGGGATTCACAGTGATATAACTAGATCTATCACCACTTACCTCAGGCTGCGACTGTATATAATGGGCTGCATTGGGATAACTGAATGTTTTCTCACTTTTGATGGGGAGACCAATCACTCAGGTGGTGAAGCCACACATGTGTTTCAAAGATCTTATTCTCTCTAGTGGATTAAAGTAAGCAACAGCATACAACAGACTCTACTGTCTTGATCTGATACACATACTCCTTGAGTGCATTGAGAGGCACAAGGTGAAGCCGAATGCCACCCAAGAAGTGCATATATTAGAGCTCGACCGCTCACATTGAAATGAGTTATAGCACTAAATAAAATAAGTCAGCACAGAATTAATATGTAGGGGAAAAACACATGAAAAAGGTGCAGGGATGCGGTCATTGTAGAATAACGCTTGGTCATGTGGTGTGTTTAAACCATTGGTAGAGCAGGATTTTTCGTACCCATTTTTAAAATGTAGTTATACCACTGCAACCCTCTATATGCACTGTTCATATCACAGAATTTAAAAAAGTTATAACTTTTTTTTGTATTATCTATTTATGTCCCTCCTACATGCTCTGGAGCTGCCTCTCCTTTGGGCCTCCATGACCCACAGACATTCCCCCTACTATCTCCCCCTCAGCCACCTACCTCAGATCTGCAGCCATCCTCGGGGTAGCCCGGTGTAACCCTTTCACAGGGTGGGTCCCCCTCCTCCGAGGTGGACGGCACTGGTGGGAGGAGACCAGCACACCATTCTTTATTCAGTCCCGGGTGCTGCTGAGGCATTTTGTACCTTCCGGTGGAGTCTTCGGAGGTGCCTGGGGTCAGCAGACATCATCTGGCTAGTCTTCGGAGCGGTTTCCGGTTTTCTGGTTTTTCCCCAGTGCACCGCTTGTGTAGTGCCTCCAGTTCTCCAGAGGGGGCCGCTACTGAGCAAGGCCATCCCCAATCTCATCCCAGGATAGGAGAGCAGTCTAATGGATGCTCAATCCTATCCTCCCCCTGCCGACCCCCTGTGACCTGAGTCCGTTCCTGAACCTGGGTCACTGGCATGGGTCGAGGTAAGGCACCAGCACCTCAGCTCTCTATGCCATTGGTCCAAAAGTTATAACTTTTTAATAAGATATTTGTAACCCCCAGACAGCAAAGACTCACCTGTAGGTTCACAGACCTCTAAGGGTTAACTCCAGCCTGTCTGAAAACTCCCTTTTGCTAGATTGGCTAAGAGTTTTCAGGGGATGTGGCCAGCCTCCGGTGACTGGTGAGTCACTGGGTGTGGTTGTTTACTCATTCAGTCTACTGAAAAGAGTTGAAGAGACTGACTGCAGGCAGTTGAAATGGCTGAGACGCCTAGCAGGAAGTTGAACCCACCACCAGACATTGGGGTCTTGGTGGTGGCCATCTCATCATATCCTCTGTGGGGTGCTTCCCGACAGCATGCTGATCCTTGAGGGGAATCCTTTTGTTTCACAATCAGATAACTGCAACTTCTGGGGAAAGTAATGCTAAACTGCTTAAGCAGAGAAAGAATTAATTCAGATATCCCTTTGGTGCCTCTCTCTCTCTCTCTCTGTGATGCACTAGAGGTCTAAACTATGCCTCTCTGCAAGTAACCAGGCTGCTGATTTCCCAGAGGGGAAAGTCCATGTAGTCATTTAATCTGGAAGTTACTAGCTCCTGTATACCTTGACAGGTGTAGGGGTTTGACATGGGACATGGGATATATGTGTAAACTCTGGTGATGTGCCAAGTCAGAGAAATATACCTGAAAAGCCCCATGACAGCAGTTGCAGGGTCACTATGGTGACCATGGCTGTGCAGAAACAGAGGGGTTTTCACTGGGCCTGTGCTTCTTGAGCTTTCCATGTTGACTGATCAGGCTTTCCACCACACTGACTGTCTAAAGGAACTGTAAGGACCATTGGTCCTGCTAAAAAAGTAATATCTCTATGTTTAAATCCCATCACAGTATTGCTGTGAGAGAGCATGTTCTGGGGTACTGAGAGAATCCCATGGGTTGTGGGAGAACTATTTAAAACTGTCTATCAAGCACTGTATGTAACTGCAGAAAAGTACTTCCCAACTTCCCATTCCCCCTAAATAACTGCAGCCCTAAAGGAATTATCTATTCACAGCTGCTGGGACATGGCCCCAGCATGATATCTGGACTGGTCTCTTAGAATGAGGCCTTAAGAAAGGAATTGTTGCATTTAGTTTGGTAGGGACCTTTTCCTCTACTAAATTGTGGACACCCCACAGAAAACCAGCTCTGCAAAAGAATAATCATTCCAGTTCACCATAAGCTAAGTGTGTACCCTTTGAGAAAGAAATGCATTGATCTGGACTTTGAGAAGAAATGTGCTATAGTAGGTATTACTCTACTTCTCTCCTGCTGGGTAGTAGGAGGAAGGCCTGAAATGGGGTAATACTATTATTTGGCCAGGGACCTTCTGCTCCATGGGGGTTGGTGGGGTAGAGGGTGAGGTGACAGGACTCCCAGAAAATGCAGTCCCACAAAGAGAAGTGCACCTCTGAACCCTTCTAAATTTTGTGCACACCACATAGGTCCTGGATTAGCTGGAGCAGAAGTACGGGAATAGTTGGAGATTATGGAGGCTCCAGGGCCTTTAAGTTGGCTGCTGCAATTCCACAGGGAGGGGATGCACTAGAACCCAGGTCAGGCTATGGTGGACCCTCCCTTGGGGGCAGCCACAAAGTAGGTACTGAGTCTAGGAGAGGTTAGTAGGATGGATTCCCTGGGTTGCTGTCAAGCAAAATGACCCATAGCTATATCCATATTTTGTTGCTGGCATTGTTTAACTACAGCAGAAATAGATGCTGTTTAAACCTTCCTCATGCTGGTTCCTTCATATTCTAGGTGTAAAACTGCCTGTTATCAGAAACAATTCTGCCCGTGGGCTGTCCACAACTCCTAAAGTACCTAGACTCTAGTATCTGGGGCTACTGCCCCTAAAGAATTAAACCCTTGTGTAATAGGGACTTTGCTTTGAACTTTAATTCCTTGAATCCATGGCACTCTGATTAGTACATTTTTCTAATAATATGCTCATGAGCTTTACCTTCAATAAATCAAGTGGTTGGACATTAATCAAGTTATGGGCATTCAGCTATTGTTGGGGGCTGTTTCCTTGCTAACCCCTATTGTTTGCAGTCCTGCACAGGCCTGAAAGGTACCTGAGCTCCAGCATGGTCACTTCAGACCTGGGAGGTCAACAAAGTGTTGTTTTGTTTTTTGGTTTTTTTTGTATGTGGGCTCCCTCCCTGAACACAAGTATTGTCGATTGCCCCTATTTAACGGATGTGGTGACATATTTTTATGGAGTTGGCAGTCTGAATTCACTGCTTAGATTTTCTTGAGGTTCAAGGTCTTTGTGAGGGCATCTACATTGTTGAAGCAACTCTCCCTTTGGTTAAGTAATCCATTAGAATATAGCCATTGTAAAATGGAACGATCATGACAGGTTACATAGTTATGACAATAACATGTTTGTTCTTATAGGCAACATGTGAATAACCCAAAACACATCATCTGACTTTCCAAACTGAGAGTATTATCACTGGTGTGGCACAGGATAAATTGCATCAGATAAATGGTGATCTTTATGGTAATGAAATTTTTAACATCAAAAATAATGTGTTGTTTTTGATTATGCATATTTCATAATGCCTATTTTTGAACTTGCACATGTCATCAAATGTTATACATGTGGCATATATTTTAACTGTGCATGTCACTTGTGGAAGATACGGTATAACAATGACACTGTGCTGCATTTTCCAGATCACAAAAGATAAATGTAAATAGGTTAATCTCAGTTCAAGGAACTAATTTTAAAGCATTATATTTTACAAAATGTGGCATAAACTGTAAATGCAACTGCCTGACTCAGTATGTGCCATTTATCATTACCCATGGTGGTGGTGGGGGGTGGTGGGGGGGTTGGACACTCATAACTCACTCAACACTCTGTCGCTAATACATTATGCACCTGCTTCTCATTTATGAAAATACAGAAAATGACATATTCTGAGTCTGGGCATTTCATATCCTATACTTATTTGATAGATTTGATCCAGATATAGTTATGTAAGAGATAACACGTGACATTCAACATTGCTGTTGCACGTTATCACGCATTTAAAATTTACATATATTGAGAAAAACGTAATAGCAAAGAAAGAGAAAAGAGTTCTGAATGATCAGTATATCATAAAATATATCACATTCATGTTGGTAGGATTTCATTAAAAAAAAGTGTTGTCAAGATGAATTTCCAGGTGCACAAGGGTCTGAAATAACTACACGTGGCTAAGGCTAGT
Source organism: Neoceratodus forsteri (assembly GCA_016271365.2). Classification (NCBI taxonomy): domain Eukaryota; kingdom Metazoa; phylum Chordata; order Ceratodontiformes; family Ceratodontidae; genus Neoceratodus; species Neoceratodus forsteri. The sequence goes on from CM057456.1 coordinate 189,816,242, forward strand.
AATGCAGCGCGCATGTTGAGTTTGTTCACATGATGGACCTAGAGTTCCATCTGACCTTAATGGGACACTGTCAACTTTTTTCGCATCATATTATTTCTAGTTAAAACCCCACATTTTATGTGTTCTTACCTTCTTTACAATTCGTTGATGTTGCGGGTCGTTTTATCTGCCTCCTCGTAGAACTGAAATGCATGGCAATGTGTAGTTATACCCAGCCTTATTTTGCTTCAGATCCTTGAACTAATCTTAATGCATACTTCCTGAACATTAGAAACACCCCCAAACAGTGCAGCCACTCATCATGCAATAGTCTACTCACCTCCCTCTGCATAATGAGTGGGTAGGCTGTGTTGGAGGTGTTCCCAAGTCCAGGAAAGATGTAATCAGAGTTGATCAAAGAATATAAACAAACATGTTTTTGAGTGGTAAAACCAGTATGTTGGGCAGTCAGTTTTTCCTTTTGTAAGAAAAAAAAGAATCAAAATCAAACCTCCAGCTACATCAGCAGTCTCTGCAAAATGTGAATACATTTGTTTGTTTTGAACTAGGGAAACTCTGATGCCAAATGGGGTTGACATTGTCTCTTTAAGCTACAGTGTTACAGTCTGCCAATCATAGTACATGATTTTGTATAATTATCTATCTATCTATCTACAGTATCTATCTATATCTATCTATCTAGCTATCTATCTATCTATCCATCTATCTCTCTGTCTATCTATCTATCCATTTATCATAACACAAATCAGAAACACAGCTTTAACAAGCATTTGTCAATGCCGAATGTTTGCTTGCTGGCATTGGCAGTGGTAGTGTAGAAGTTACAGAGCTGCATAATAGGAATGGCAGTGAAGTACTGAACTGAAGCCAACCCCACCACCACCCTGCAGAGAGTGACAGGCATTGGGAGTGCCTTTGGCGTCAGGCATAATGGCTACACCATTTCACCACACCCCTACCCTGCAGACACTGACAAGTGTCACGGTGTGCCTTGGGGTCTTTGGCCCTTATGCATACCCCATTCCATCAGGAAATATGGTGAGATGGGTGCAGTATTGGAGAATGGGGTGAACTTTGGGGCTGAAGAGTCCAAGGCATACCTCGATGCCTCTCACTGGCTGCATGGTGTGGAATGGTATGAGCATTACAGGCAAGAATCCCAAGTCACACCCCTGATGCCTGCCATTCTCTACAGGGTGGGGCATTATGGCTGGAAACCCTAACACCTCAGGCATTCGTTGTTTTTTCACTCCAAATTTTCAACATGGTTTTTTTGTGACCCCCACCTCATGAACAGTGGCAATATCAGTTTGTTAGCTGAAAGCTGCTTATGCACAGTGACTACGGCATTGAGCACCACAGGTGCAAAAACACATTTCAAACAGGATGTGACAAATGACAGCTGTACTGTTCATGGGGAGATGTAAAAAATGGCAATGTTGCAAATCTGCAGTAAAAATATTTTAAAAAATGGTGAAGTCACCAGCGTGCATAGAAACTGTGCAACGCACACCCATAATGTAATTAGTTTGGGGATTTTTTACAGCAGATTGTCAACACAGGCATTTTGGGACCTCCGATCATGAACAGTGTCACTGTGATTTTCTTTATCTGTCCTGAACAATGATTTCCCACAGCGACCACGCATCTCTGCGCTGAAAGTGTGAAAACACATTTCGGCCATGTTGTGAAAAATGACAGCGGTACTGTTCATAAGGAAGTGCGGAAAAATGCCACTGGTGAAAATCTGGACTGAAAATATTACAAAGTCATGAACTTACGAGGGTGCGTGGAAACCACGCAATGCTCACTCATAACACAGTCATTTTATGGACATTTGTCACCAAATTTCCAACATAGCCATTTTAAGACCTCTGTTCATGAACAGTGTAACTGTGATTTTCTTAATCTGTCCCAAACATTGCTTTCGCACACTGACTGCACCATTGAGCACTACATGTGTGGAAACACATTTTGGGCGACATGTGAAAAATGGCAGCTGTACTGTTCATAAGGAAGTGTAGTAAAATGGCAATGTTGAAAATCTGGAGTGAAAATATTGAAAATTCACAAACTTACAAGCGTGCGTAGGAACTGCGCAACGCACGCTCGTAAAACAGTCATTTTTAGGAATTTTTTCACAAATTTCAACATAGCCATTTTAAGACTTCTGCTCGTGAACAGTGTCGCTGTATTTTTTAATGTGTCCCATACATTGATTTCAAGACAATCGACTGCACCATTGTGCGCTACATGGCGGGAAACACGTTCTGGGCAAGATGTGAAAAATGACAGCTGCACTGCTCATAAGGAAGTGTAATAAAATGGCAATGTTGAAAATCTGGATTGAAAATATTGAAAATTCGCAAACTTATGAGTGTGCGTAGGAACTGCGCAATGCACGTGCATAAAACAGTCATTTTTAGGAATTTTTTCACCAAATTTTCAACATAGCCATTTTAAGACCTCTGCTCATTAACAGTGTCACTGTGATTTTCTTAATGTGTCCCATACATTGATTTCGCACACCAACCGCGCCTTTGTGCGCTTACATGGGCAGAAACACATTTTGGGCAAGATGGAAAATAACAGCTGTACTGCTTATAAGGAGGTGTGGTAAAATGGCAATGTTGAAAATCTGGAGTGAAAATATTGAAAATTCATGAACTTACGAGCGTGCGTAGGAACTGCGCAATGCACGATCGTAAAACAGTCATTTTTAGGAATTTTTCCACCAAATTTTCAACATAGGCTTTTTGAGAGCCCATCTTATGAACAGTGGCAGTGTCATTTTGTTACTTGGTCCCGAAAGGTGATTTCATACAGTGACTACGAAATCACCCTTTGGGCCCGATTAATGCCATGACAGTGAAAAGTGAAAGCATTCATGAGAAGGGGTCCCATGTTGAAAATTTGGTGCAAAAATTCCAAAAAATGCCTGAGATATGCAGCAAAGTTGAAAAAACCCTATCTATCCCATTATACAGCTTACCGGCATTTCCTCAGTTTGCGGTCGGCTTTGAAGAGTGCAGATGTGTTCCCGGTCCACTGAAGATCATCGCGCCAGAGTCCGGAGGTAAGTATGGGGTGGGGAGGGTGGGGAGGCAGGGTGCACAGTGGGTGGGCGGGTGGGGGCAGAGTCAGCTAGGGACTGTTTTTCTATTTCAGGTTTTTTTAAACAATGGAGGAGACGACATGGGACGCTTGCTATGCTGGGGTGGGCTCCCCAGCATGGCACGAGGATGGCGTGGAGCCGATGGGGGATTGGGCACCCCCGTCAGTGACAGCATCTGTTGCCATGCTGGGGTGGGCTCCCAGCGTGGCACCCTGTACTCTGGGGGGGGACAGTGGAGCCGACGGGGGACAGGGCACCCCCATCGGCTATACATGTAGCCACGCTGGGGTGGGCACCCAGCGTGGCTTGTGGAACTCTGTTTGGGGGGTAGCGCAGCACAGCCGATGGGGGATTGGGCACCCCCGTCAGCTATACAGTGTGTGAGTAGGGAGGTGAGCACGCAGCATGCGTGTGTGTGTGTGTGTGTGTGTGTGTGTGTGTGTGTGTAGGGGAGCACGCATAAGCAGGCGATATCTTATCACTGCTCACTGAAGCGTAGCTCACCCTTTCAACTGTACACCACTGTATTTTGGACTGCTGTCATAGACAGCTCCAGCAGGCATTGGAGAACTGCGGCCGCACCTGCAAACACACTGACTGAATTGGAAGAGGACTGCCACACCTCCGAAAACTCGGATGATGGCACTATGTTTCTTGCACATGCGTCCAAGCAAACATAAAAAGGAAAGATTTTGTGTGTCTATGTGTAGGCAGTGTAAATTTGTGTTTGTGTTACTGGTTTTGTATTTATCTGGTTCCATGCTGATGCACATCCCTGCCTACATGCCTGCCCCTGACCTGGCTGCCTGCGTAGATACATGGGCAGACCAGGATCTGCTGTAGAGAGGGGTATGCAGCCATCAGTGTGGATGTTTTGGAGTGCTCTGTATTTGCTGAGTGGCACTCCACAGCCACAAATAACCCTTTGCATGTGCAGATTGGATCTCTGACCGTTGGTGGATCAGATCATAAGGCTGATATAAAAACAGCAAAAAAAGCAAATAGTACATATTTTCATGAAATATTTGATAAGATAAATAATTGTACAGAATGTCACAAGTGGGATTTCTGCTGAGAGACCGTTAGTAGCTGCTAACTGAAAAGCCTTGTTGTCTGCTATCCATACAGTAGCTCCGCACATGAGGCATTCTCTCCCAGCACCCTATATCACTCTAACAGAAACTTCTCTTTCTTTCCTATTAATTCACAAGATAAAGTGATGCATTGAGGTGGCTACAATAACAGCAAGGAAGGAGCCAAGCAAATGTGGGTACTCACAGTGCAGACAAGGAGTTTCGGTATCCCATTCACCACTAAATAGGGAACACACGCTGTTATCTGGATAGACGTTTTATTAATGTTTAAAATTCAGCAGTGCAAATCGCAACACAGGACACCCCTCACAAAAGAACGGCAAATGTTTTCATCCTTGCAAACAGTGCTTTCTCAAGGCTCATGCTGGATTTTAAACATTAAAGAAATGTTTATTCAGATAACAGCATGTGTTACCTATTTAGTGGTGAATGGGATGCAGAAACTCCTTGCCTGCATAGTAATTCACAGGATGTCCTCTAGGAACTGACTGCTGTTGATCCCATGGTCAGTACTGGTGGTAATTGACTGTCTCCTACATTTTTGTCTTTTGGCGCTGTTACTATTGATGAACAGATAACCTACAATGCATCTTAAACTGCTCCTTGCCATCTGGTGTACTTCACTCTCTCAGGAAGCATGCACTTGTGATTCCCCTCCATAAGGGTGCAGCAGCAAATAACTTTAATAACTAGTGTACCACCCTATATCTCTGCTCCCAGTATTCTCAAATATTTTAGAGAGATTCATCAACGTGCTATTCACCAAAGTCCTTAGCTCTTTTGTGTTTTTCACTTCTGCCTCACCTCGTTTCCATGCTACCCAGTCCCCCATTACCTCCCTCATTAGGTCTCTGACTATATCATTAGCAATATGGACTCAAAGTGGACAGGAAATTTGTGCTAACTGGCAGCAGTTAATAATGTTCCTGTTTACAGCAATGAAATTCATATCTCCCAATGATCCATAGTTAACTATAGCTGAATAAACACTGACATGAAAATCTGTGTTTTGAATTTTTTTTTTCTTTTTATGGACAATATGCTGCACAGTTCATTTCATGGAACCGGTAGTTTGGAGTTTTTACTATGTCACAGTTTGTGTACAGAATGCTAAATATTAGCTGTTAACCTAAAGGAACCTTGCTCAGAGTTCTGTGCACAAACTGTGACATAGATAAAATGTCATGGGCCCAATTTTAAAAGAGCCCTAGAGTGACACAAGTTGGGTTGTGGCAAACTCCGGGTGCATCAGGGACCCTGCACCAGATTTTACAAAAAGCATGGTCCCTGTGCCAAACTCCCCAGGTTTGTCAAAAGTGTCAAGCTGTGCCAAACAGTTGGTGCATCTGCGAACACTGCTGCAGGGATCTGGCTCCCTTGCCAGTGCAACACTAGAGGGGCCAGGATGGTGAGGGGGGAGAAATAGTATGCCAAGAGGGGTCTAGAGGTATAAGGGGCATGGGAGATGGCAGTGGGAATGTTAGGGAGACAGTTATGTGCATAAATGTGTCTGTGGGTGCACCTGTCAGTGTAATTACTGTATGTTGTTACAGTAATTCATATACATGATCCTCATTACATAGATTAGGACCCCCCTGATCCCCAGTGCTCCCGATACAAAATAAAACATCTGTCCATTGTGGTCTAGTGGATCCCCTCCCCCTGATCTCCCCCATTAATTAGCATAAACCCATCCTTGCTGGCCTAGTGCCCCCCTCCCTATCCATGATCTCCCCCATAAAGAATGAAATAACTGTACATGGTGGTCCAGTGGACCTTGCCCCACACCCCATCTGGTAGTGCCCCACCACCCTGCTCACCCTCCATCCAAATCAGAGTCAGCAACCAGCACTGCAATCTTCTCACCACCATGGCTTGCCACTAACTGAGCTCTCAATGAGTGTGTACTGTATAAAGTAAGTGCTCATTAACTGACAGCCGCTGTCTATCAATGAGCATGTACTACATACAGTACATGCTCCTTGACAGCTCAGTCAGCAGCCAGCCATGGTAGTGAGGGAAGGGCTGTGCTGCTCGCTGGCTGTGATTCAGGATGGGGGAGTGGGATAGTGGGACACTACCTGACAGGGTCAGAGGGTGGGGGGGTTCACTAGACCACCAGGTACAGTTATCTCATTCTCTATGGGGAGATCTTTGTTAGGGAGAGGGGCTGCTAGGCCACCAGGGACAGGTATATGCTGATTATTCATTTATTTATTAAATTTTGTTAACCGGGTAAGCCCACTGGGCCCCGAGGGTCCCTTTTTCAGGGGTGAGCCAGAGTTTGTTACATATAATTTTGAACATACAGTCAGGTAGTGCAGTGTCAGACGTATTGTACAGGATTACAAGGACAGTATACAATTTTACAGTTTTTGTGGAGGAGGGCAGGAGGTACACGATATTAGTGAATACAGTAGTACAGTGCAGTACGTCTAATACAGTCATACATCTAATACCACAGTACGGTACAGTACATCTAATACAGGATGCATATTACTCTGATGAGTACAGCAGAACAGAGCAGTACATATAATATGGAGTTATAAGGACAGTATACAGTTTCTGTAGAAGATGGCAGTAAATACCTTACAATATAGAGTACAGCAGTGACTCCAGATTAGGTGAGGGTGGTAAGTGCTTTAAATGCATACGGAAGGTCCTTATGGGGTAGAGTACCAGCTTGTGCAGTCATTAGTCATAACCCTTGTAGGGGAGCAGTGTAGCGCCAGTACAAATTGATGTGAGGTGTGGTTGACTTAGCCATTGGTGCAGGGGCAGGGACTAAGTTTGAGGAGGTGAGCACGCAGTCCCTTTTGAAAGATGGCTAGGGTTGGTGCCTCCTGAAGATGGCTGGGGAGATTGATTCCGTGGCTAGGAGAGTAAAGGATTTACTCCCAGCAACAGAGCAGGCCAGGGGAATTTCCAGGAATTTTTTGTTCGAGGAGCAGAGTGGTCATCTGGTCCGCTTTGAGGCAAGTAGTCCAATCAGACCTGCCAGAGGTTGGGCATCAAGGAGCTTGTAGGTCCAACTTAATAGGGGGTACTGGAGCCTGTTGTACAGGGATGGCCAGTTGAGGGCTGTGAGTGCATCACAATGGTGGGTCCTCGGGTATGATTTGGAAGCAAAGTGAGCGATTTTGTGGTATAGGGTCATTAATCTACTGTGGTCCATTTTAGTGATGTCGAGTACGATGGGGGCAGCGTAGGTTAAGGTTGGGAGAAGGATGCTTTGTTAGATTGCCAGTCTAGTCTCTGGTATCATGTTGTGGCTTAGGCGATAGAGGAGGCCCAGTTTTTGGTGAATGTTTTTTATTACTACGTCCACATGGGGCTTCAGTGTGAGCCTCGATCTAATGTGAGGCCAAGGTATTTGACCTATTGTACTACCTCTATTTTGGAGCCAGATATGGTAGTGAGTGGCAGAAGATGGGCCCTGGAGAGACCCAGGGATTTTGTCCCGAGCAGCATTGTCTTAGTCTTGGTAAGGTTAAGGACCAAGCGGTTCTCAATTAGCCAAGTCTCTGCCTTGGTGAAGTCGTCTTGGAGCTGGGGTCCTAGGTCGGATGGGCCATCCCCCGTTCTGTACAGTACTGCATCGTCAGCATACTGTACTATGGAGCTGCCCCCACAGTGTCCATAGAGGTCATTTGTGAATAGGGAGAACATAAGCAGGGCTAAGACTGAGCCCTGTGGGACCCCCTCAGTTAAAGGTAGGGGTTCGGAGGTGACCCCTTTCCACTTGACCTGTTGAGTGTGGTCAGTGAGGTAATTACAGAACCAGTTGAGGAAGTGCTAATCCAGCCCCAGTTGGCTAAGCTTGGTTAGTAGGAGTGGGTGATCCACCAGGTTGAAGGTCTTAGAGAAGTCCATGAACACGGCCCCAGTGGGGGTACCCTTGTCCCAGACAGCCAGGACATAGGAGGTGAATTTAATGAGGGTAGTGTCAGTCCCATGCTTTGGTCTAAAGCAGTGTTCTGAGGGGGCCAGTAGCCTGTTGGCTTCCAGGTAGTCTCTGAGTTGGCTGTAAACTAGCCGCTTCTGAATCTTAGCCAGGTGACATAGGATGGAGATGGGCCTATAGTGGCCTATGGGTTCCCTTGCTCCGCCCTTGTGGATTGGGACTACATGGGCCCATTTCCATGTAAGTGGGACTGTTCCTTCCTTCATAGATCTGTTTATTAACAGGATTACAGGTAGTGCAATGGCTGGGGCAGCAGCCCTTAGCAGCCTGGGGTCCAGTCCGTCAGGTCCTGGTGATCCGCTGAATTTTAAGGATTGTAGGAGAGGCAGCACATCTTTGGTTTGCACTGTCCGCAGGTGGAAGTGGGTGATCAGAGGGTCCTGGGATTCAGTGGCCAAAGGGCTCTGTGAGCTGTGTGTGGGGTAGGGTCTGAGCGCCCCCAGGTCGGTGAAGAAGCGATTGAAGGCTGTTGCGACCACATCTCCATCCGTGAGTGTAGTATCATTACAAATTATGTTACCCTACTGGGGCATTTTTATACCTTTTAGCAGGGTGCTGATGCTTGTCCAGAAGGACTTTGGGTCAGATAGTGTCTGCCTCTGAAGGGATTTTATGTAGTCCCTTTTGGCAGTTTTGGAGCCTTTTTGGCACCGGTTCCGCAGTGATCTATAGGCAGCGAAGTCAGCAGGGATAGCTGATCTCATGCCTTTTTCCAGGCCAGTCTCTGGCTATCATCAGTGATTTCAGCTCATGCGAAATCCATTTGTGGCAATGGCCCTTAGCTCATCTGGTCCTAATTTGGTCATGTATGTTGGCCATCGCAGAGAACGTGCACTGGAAATACTGTACTGCCTCATCTGTGCTCCTTAGGAGTCTTAACGGTGACCAGTCTGTGTTTCTTAAGGAGCTCTGGAATGCCTCAGCTGAGAATCCAGAGAAATCCCTGGCCACTATGAGCTTGGGCAGGATCCTGGGAGGCTGATTTTTCCAGATGCAGAAGGTCGGTGAGTGATCACTTAGGGCGTCCGACATCACGCCAGTCACTTGTATGTTGGTGGGTTTGGAGGCAAGGATCCAGTCAAGGATAGAGTGGTTCCCTGTTTTTTGGTTGTGCCTTGTTACCTCAGTGATATCCTGGGTCAGGTTTGCATCGAAAAGTGTGGTCTTGTATTTTTGCTCGGTGGTGGGTTCCCACTTTAAGTTGAAGTCCCCAAGGACCAGTAGCTCCGTGAGCCATGCCCCCGCTATTGAGTGGATGAGATTCTGGAGTGCTGCGGTGCCACCAGTGGAAGGGTTGTAGATACAGCCTATGGTTAGGTGCTTAGCACAACCCAGTACGATTTGGATAAATAGCGATTCTAACCCTGTAGTGCTTGGCATTTCGACAGGAGACAAGGAAGCCACCAGGGAGGAAGTCACATAGATAAAGATTAATGGAGGAGATCAGGGGAAGGGGTCTACTTGATCACCAGGAACAGCTGTTTCATGTTTTGTATTGAGGGTATCGGGGAATGGGGGTTCCTAATGTATGTAATGAGGGATCATGTATGTGCATTACTATAACACTATACTGCAAACGCACCCCAATGGGTGCACCCACAGACACATTTATGTACACAACTGTTTCCCTGACAACCCCACTGCCACCTCCTGTACACCTAGTGCACTTCTACTGCCCCCTGTCAACCGCATCCCAGTGTCACAGGCCACTTAAACCAACTCTTGGCTTGTGTAAATGGTGCCCAATGGTGAATCCATGGTTGGGCTTGTAAAATCCCAATTAAGGGGATTTTGCAGCCCTGCTGAGCCACAAGCCCCCTTGCAACATGGCACACTGGGTTGTTTGACACATTCCTGGTACAAGGAGGCATTGGTGTAGCAGTATCTGGTTCAGACACGGGCTGCTTTATAAAATTGTGTTTGATGCAAGTTGTGATGCAAGTCACCACTTGCGTCAAACTCTTTTGACGCAAGACCCTTGCGTCATTCTAAATCATTTGAAAATTGGGCATCAGATCACTGGTTCCATGAAGAGAACAGTAACAGAATGCTGTCCATAAAAACAAAACAATGCAAAATATAGTTTTCCATGTTACTTTATATCTAGGTAAGTTATATATGTATAATGTAGGGGAGCAAAATAATTTCTGAAAGTAAGAACTTTATAAACAGCTGCCAGTTAGAAATTATTCCTGTCCTCTTTAAGCAAGGGCTCTGGTGACCCATATTTATTAACCTATCCAAAGACTTTGACCCCATAAACCACTCCCTTCTACCTAACAAACTAAAAGTCTCTGGTATCCTTTTAAACTCTTTTGCTCTGTTATACTGTAGAAACTATCTCTCCAGTTACCAACAAGCTATAAAACTATACCATGCAATATCTTCCTCACTCCATTTTGGCCTGGGAGTCCCTCAGGGTTCAGGACTGGGACCTCTTCTCTTCTCTGTTTCTATCTTTGTCAATGTCCTCCCTGACTGTATCTCTGCCTGCAGTCTGTTAACATTATATGCAGATGACATGGTCTTGTATACTTCTGACCAGTTTGTATTTTCCATCACTCATAATCTCCAGTTGGAGTTTATCAACACATGCAACTGTTTTCTGGAGAATCATTTTGTCTTAAAAAAAAAAGAAAACTGTTTGTATGTCCTTTGGTACCAAACATTGGCTAAATAATCTCAGTTGTCTGCATATCATCTCCTTGGATAAGGTATGGTTGGATATTGTCATTCAGTGCAAATGCATTCGCATGATTCTGGATCAAGAATTGTCCTACTCTCCTCATTTTAATTCCATCCTGTCTAAATGTTCGGCAAAGTTAGGTGTACTCTACGGTTTGCAGAGTGGTATTTTTTCTGTATACCAACAAAGACATAGTGGAACTAATTATCTTGCCTATACCGAATTATGTAGATTTGGTGTATGTTCATTTCCAAACACTCACTCTTCAAACTGAGTAAGCTTTACAATGTGTTACACAGGTTTGTCATTAATTGTGCACCCGTACCCACCATCACCAATCATATGCTACTCTGGGCTGGTCCAACTTAGACTATAGGCCTGCTTGTCTTGCTGCCTTAATTGGTGCTAATTTCTCGACTAATAAACTCCCACCATACCTTAGTAGGCTGTTGTGTCCATCCAAAAATCCTGTATACCAGTTGCATTTGGAGAAAGGCAGGTGACTACATATTCCTGTGATAAACAAGCATTTGTCAATGCCAAATGTTGTCTTGCTGGCATTGGCATTGGTAGTGTGGGAGTTAGAGAGATGCATAATAGGAATGGCAGTGAAGTATTGAACTGATGCCAACCCACCCCCAACCTGCAGAGACTGACAGGCGTTGGGGTGTGCCTTTGGTTGTCAGCTATAACACTCATGACATTTCACTTCACCCTACCCTGCAGACACCGACAACTGTCACAGTATGCCTTGGGGTCTTCGGGCCTTATGCTCATCCCATTCCATAAGGAAATATGCTGAGATGGGTGCAGTATAGGAGAATGCGGTAAACTTTGGTGATGAAGACTCCAAGGCACGTCTTGATGCCTATCACTGGCTGCAGGGTTGGGGTGGGGGTGGAATGGCATGAGCATTAAAGCCGACTATCCCAAGTCACACCCCTGACTCAGGTCAGTCTCTACAGGGTGGGGCATTGCAGTTGAAAACCCTAATGCCCTGGGTGTTTGTCGGTATTTTCACTCCAAACTTTCAACATTGGCTTTTTGTGACCCCCACCGCATGAACAGTGGCACTATCAGTTCATTAGATGAAAGGCGATTTTGCACAGCAACTGCGCCATTTGGTGCCACAGATGCGAAAACACATTTCAGTCAGGATGTGAAAGATGACAGCTCTACTGTTCATGAGGAGGTGTAAAAACATGGCAATGTTGAAAATCTGGAGTGAAAATACAAAAAATTGAAGGCATGAGCGTGCATAGAAACTGCGCAATGCACACCTGTAATGCAATCATTTTGGGGATTTTTTTTAAACAAATTTTCAACATAGGCATTTTGGGACTTTGGTTCATGAACAGTAGCACTGTGATTTTGTTAATCTGTCCTGAAAGTTGAGTTCCCACAGCGACCGCGCCATTGTGCGCCACATGTGCAAAAACACATTTTGAACGGGATATAAAAAATGGCAGCTGTACTGTTCATAAGAAGGTGTGCAAAAATGGCAATGTTGAAAATCTGGAGTGAAAATATTAGAAACTGTTGAAGTTATGAGCGTGCATGGAAACTGCACAATGCAAATGTCATGAAACTTAGCAAGCTTTTAGGGTCTGTACCAAACAATAGGCATGCTAAACTTCTGATCCCTAGCTTTAACACAGACCGCATTATGGCTGAAGAAAGAATTTTGAAAAATTCCCGGAAATTCAGAATTTACTAACTTTGCCCACCTCTACCAGTTCCCGCATCCTATTGAAGTCTGCCTTCCTGAAACCGCACACCTTTGCTGGACTATTCCCCTTGCTGGCTTCCAGTTGGATCTCCAGCCACGCTGTTCTGTGGTCACTTGAAAAAAGTGATTCCTATACGTCTACGTTTTGTACTCTCTCACTGTTTGGAAGCACAAGATCCAGAATAGTGGTGGGTGAAGTGGGCTCAATTCACTCCATGAAGTGATTCGCGGAGTAAAGGCAGATTCATGGAATATTCCGAAATGCAAAGCGGAGTACTTCATGTTATAATGGGTAACATGAAGTCCATTGAAAGTGATGACTTTGCGTTACTCCGCCTTCCCAGACCACTACTCCACCAATCTTAGAAGCAAAGTGCCTTGGAAACAATGTACTTTGCCTTACTTCGCCTTGTTTTAAGCTCCGAAGGTGAATTTTTCAGTGATTCATGGGATTTCAGGTCACATAGGTTCTATATTGATCTGCACAGCCTCAGTTCGGGGTAGTGTGTGTAGGAGCTGTAGGAGACAGTATGCTCTGAGAGCTGTCTGTGATTCAAAACTTCTAAAAGCTGTTAAAAAAGCATTTTTGAGGGGCTCTTTTTGGCTCAAACTTTAGTTCATCGATTGTAGGAAACCCTCATGTGTTCATATCATTGAGCATTTGTGTTTGTGTGTGGATTTTGAATGTTAATGTACAACATTGAGTGTGTGTAGTAAAAGACAATGAAAGTGTGCTTTGGGGAAGGGTGTATCTGTGGTCTAGGTAGATTTAAGTTAGAGAAATAGGGATTTCTTGGTTTTCTGGTTATATTTTTGTTATATAACTGACTGTGTTAATGTACAGACAGTAATATTGTCAGTAATTGTTGCAATTATGTTGATGATTGTGTGTTGTGTGGATCTGGTGCAGCAGTTTATAATTTCAGGTTGTTTACAATACGTGGCATATCACTGAACTTTTCAATTTGCTACGCATTTCCCACTGACCATTGTAGAGAAACCATCGCGTGCGTGTGTGTGTGTGTGTGTGTGTGTGTGTGCGTGTGTGTGTGTGTGTGTGTGCAGTGTTAGTGGCATCAAATAATACACCTTTTATTGTGCCACAGTATAATTGCAGGCACAGCAGTGTGAATCTGCTATTAATGCAGCTGCTTGATTTTGTACTGCCATCATGGTATCGGTTCTTTGTTTTGCTACTTGTACTGCCGTAAAAATCTGCAGTCAGTGCTCCCCCACCCCCACTGGCAAAAGGAATCTTTTTCCAAATTGGATTGTTTGTGACCTCAGCACCACTGGTTACTGAAGGTGTTTTCACTTGTGAATTTGCGCGACCATCTCTATCTGTTGCTGAAGCCACAGTTGTTGTTTTTTGGCTTCACATCCAGCATCCCCCCAATCAGAAAGTGAACATACCAAAATCTAAATTTATTTAGAATATTGTTGTTGACCCCCCAAAATTCCAGCAAAGAGACATGCAAGCAAGGCTGGTTTTCGCCATGGCACTGCTGCCAGTAAGATAGTCTGTGGACGTGGTAGTACGCAGACACAGAAGTGCATTGCTGATATGAGGAAAGGTATTTCTCCTGCAATATTTTTTCAGCCCAATCAGTAGCTTCACTCATAGTTGGAGGAGATGATGTTTTCCCAGCCGGTGGTGTTAGTGCATTTGCTGGTGGTGGTAGTATAAGTATTGTTGCCTCAAGTTTGATTTCTAACCAGTGTACCGTATCCAAAAATATAGTGGAGTGTGAAGCAGTACAAGTGAGTTGCAGTGTAGATGATAATTTCCCAGTAACATCCCAGTAACTGAACCTGAGGATTCTGATAATCATGTCAACAATAGCATACAATGTGATATACCGTCCACCATGGTTCATGTAACACATTTTCCATGCAGTGATTCACAGTGTGGTGAAAAAATATCAGGTGATGGTGGTGTTGATTTACCAGTTTAAGGCTCTTGTTACTGGAAACATGCCCAAACCTTTCACCACAAACTGACCATTATAACATAAAGAAACATTTGGAAAGCTGCCGGACATTCACTATAGTGGACCATGCACCCACACTCTCCCTGGCATCATGTCCAAACGTTGCTGAGAAGGGGGCAGAATTTGAGTGGCTTTTCAGAATGGGAATTCCTCTGTGACGTGACACACTTTATTGAAATTACGGGCGGTTTTGACAGAAATGTATTGCACTATGTAAGGACATATGGAGCAAGAAAGATTCCCCTGGAAGTAAGGTGCCCATATATTGGGTGCAATGCTGTAAGTTGGTGAATCTCTTTCATGTCTATTTCATAAACAAAATAGTTATAGAGCCTCAGTAATGTTTACTTTGTGTTGGGACTCATGAATCGGATTTGAAGTGTTTCGAAAACAGCATGAAGACTGAGCAATGCAAGTATGTTGTGCTAAACTGCATGTGTGCCATCAGTGTTCTTTCTTGTGTGTGCATACATTGTCCAGCTTCATGCAGACATATATATAGTAAGACTTGTTGCAGTATCAAGAATAAAGATAACAAAGAATACCTGATGCATATTTTATTGGTACCATCAGCACCAGCGGAGTAAGTGATATGATCTTTTTTCAGAGGTACTGGGTCACTGTGCACCTCAGTCACTCACAGTGCACACATGACTTTGCAGAGATCATAGCACAAAAAACACATGCTCTCCTAAATGTTATGTGTGCAGTATGTGACTAAGGTGCACTCTGTCCAGACACCTCTGAAAAAGTATCGTATCACTTAGTCCACTGATGATGGTGACAATAAAATATATGTTATTCTGCTTGCTATTCTTTATACCATAACCACTGCAACAAGTCAGCAACAGCAATATATGTTTGCAACATGCTGCACAATGTCTGATGCCACACACACAGGAAACAACACTGACTGCACACATGCAATTTAGCACATCATACTTGCATTGCTGATACCAGCTTGTCCACAAGCACTCCATAACAGAAATTCAACATTACTGAGGCACTACAGCAACAGAAGGGCAAATGTGGGGGGGGGGGTCCAGAAAAAAATTCCTTAATGGGGGATTCCATGGTGTTCCAGCTGCAGGTGGAGTATTGTCAGTATTTGTAGCTGCTGTTGCTGGATTTGATCCACCTGCTGCTGCACAGCACACACCCTCTTGTTGCTTTCCTTGAGGGCAGCCCACACCAGTGCAATGTCTGCCTGCATTGCAGGCACTGTGGCAGGGTCCACTGAAGCAGGAAAGCCAGATAGTGGTGAAGGTGGTTGTGGTGAGGATGGTGCTAGTGGCTGTGGTGGTGGTGGTGGTGGAGCAGCTGCTGCAGTTGCCCTCCTCCTGCTGCAGCAGCGGCAAGGCACAACACCCCCAGCACACTCTGCCACTGCCACAGAAGGGCCAGCAGGTGGGCGCCTGGTCCCTTCGATGGCAGCCTGCCACTCCACCTTGTGGTGGTTTTCCATATGCATGCACTGGCCACCGGTCCCCAAATGTGTTCCCAGGGGCCACGGTGCACCTGCACGCCACACAGATGACAAACCACAATGGTGCTGTCCCCCCCCACACAGTTAAAAAACTGCCACACTGCTGAGCTGCGGGAGGACCAGATATACTGCAGGAAGCACCTTCATTTACCTGGGGCTCCACCTGCGGCTGTGGAGGTGGTAGAGGGGGTGCTGCTGGAGCCCCTGCAGCTGCTACTGGTGGTAGTGGTGGTGGTAGTGGCAGACTAGGTGGATACGCCGCCACCGGTGGCACTGGTGCTGCTGCTTCCACAGGGGGAGATGCAACACCCAAGAGTCGGGAGTGGTCCAATAACACCTGACCGCCCCCACATGTGTGTACTTCTTTGCCCACGCCCATGGGTCACAGACTCTCCTCATCCCTGGTCCATCGTGCACAAGTCCCCAACTCTGACTGACGCCTCAGTACTCCGACCTTCACCCGCACTTGCAGTCTTACACTCACACAAGCACACACACAGTCACACACACATACACACACACATAAAACAAAACTTATAAAAAAAATTAAGTAGCAAAAAAACAATGAAAAACACAGTACAAAAAAATCAAGATGTAGCATTTAAAAAAGCTGTTTTTTGTGCCTGAAACCACAAGGTACAACTAGAAAACAAACTCTCCTCTCTCTACACCAAAAAGGCTTCCTCCTTCTACAACTGCAAAGGAGAAAGTGAAAGTAACTGCTTTTCTGACTCACTTCCTTCCTGCCTGGCTAAAGCATGTGACTTACAGTTCTGTAAGCCATGTGATGTGTGGGGGGCTGCCTATATTGTTGTCACTTTGCCTTATTTTGAGTTAAGGCGGAATGGCTACACAAAGTCATAACAAGAAGACGAAGTGAGCACTTTACAGTGGCCACTTCTTCATTGGATTTTAAATTCGCTGCATCTCTAATCCAGAAATGCATCATCCTTTGCAGAGTACTGAACCAGATATGTGAATTAATATGTAAATAAAGTCTACTGACATTCTGCAACCAGGAGCTACAGTAGTTCCTAACACTTGCCATAACAAGGACCATGTAGTCTATTTCAGGCATACTGAAGTCCCCTACCACCAGTACCTCCCTAGATCCTTCTGTCCTCCTAATAACCTCCCATGTTCTCTGTCCACTCCCTCGTCCCTGCATGGTGTTCTGTACACCACCCCAACTAGGACTGTATTCTCCTTCCCCATGGTTATTTATACTCATGGAGTCTCTAGCCACTCCCAATTCCTCAGATTATTTAACTCTGAGGCCTCAGTGCCCTCCTTCATATAGAGTACAGTGTCACTCCCTACCTTTGCGAATTACCCTGTCCTTTCTGAACAATGTCTACCCTCAAAGTTCAAGGCTTTTATTAAATGCTTGACATTTCTATCTTAACACTACAAAATATTAGAAAAGAAGAAAAAAAAAAATCAATAACATATAAAGAAAAATCCCAAGACCAAAGCATTAGAATGAAATATAACATAACATACATTAAAATAAAATAATTACTGATGGTCCCCTTTATCAACCTGTTTACTAGGGTCTCCATAACGCTGTAATAACCCAAAAATGAGTTATTACAATGTTCACCTAAACTTTTTTTCCCCTCTAGTGTCCTTTGGGTGTCACTCAAGCATATCATGCCAATTCATTGACTCGCTCTTTGCTTGTGGCTGGGCTAAACAGTATTTCAAAAATGGCAGCTTGGTTCTCCGCTTACCGATGAGCCGCTTTTGTTCACTGCCCTCCCCAGCTTTATTTGATTTTTGTATTCTTTATCTGGTTGATCCTGCCTTTCAAATACAAAACAAATGTCTGGTTGATCCCACCATATCTCTGGATAGAGAGACGCCAAGTTGCCAACTCCAAGTTCACTCCAGGATGGATGCAAGTAACAACCGTGGCCTTCAGTTTGAAAAAGTCAGTCCGAGAGAGTGAGGCAGAAAGGAGGTGTGTGTGTGTGTTTGTGTGTGTGTGTGTGTGTGTGTGTGTGTGTGTGTGTACACTAACCAAGGGACTAACTCATTGCACCAGTAATTATAAAAAATAATGTATAGTCAAGAGTGTTCATGATTTTTTTTTCACACCCTCAGTGTGTGTGATGACTTCATAAACCTCTTGAGCTTCACTCTCGAGGTTTATGGGTTATCACACTCTTCGGGGTGTGAAAAAAAAAATTCATAACACACACTTGCCTATCCATTATTCTTTATATAATGATTTGAAACCTAGTAAACAGATAAAGTGCATTAATGCATCCATGAAGATTATCATGGAAAAACTGAGTGAGTGAGAAACCTTAACAACTTCTGTACAAGTCTAAAGGAAATAGGAATTAATGCTATCTGGGGGGTTTGGACCTGGTTTCCTGCATTCCAGCCTAAATATGGTACTGTAATCTCTTTAAGCAATTATTCGCCATAGACGTACCAAAATTTGTTGACAAAAGATTGCAACTCAAACATTGTTTTCAGCAGACTGATGCTGAAAGTAAAATTCAGTAACTGTGCGTTTTGTTATTAAAAAACATACCACATTTGTTATTACATTGTTATTGATAGAGTTCATTTGTTTTACTGAAGGTGATTCACTGTCTGAGCAGCTCTTGATCAAAATTTGGTCCTGAGAATGTGAAGCAGGCAAATAATAAGCGTCCTTTTGTTTCTTAGTGACCGTGTCATGAGTTACAATATGGGTCAATGTCTGTCATTTTTCCATCTTTCTCTTTTAAGTGATTACTCTCATAAACTTCCAAGAAAAAGTACATGCATAGCTTCCTCTCTTATAATGATATAAGAATGTCCAAGTGTGGCTGCTGACAGCAGTTAGTTTTGTGCTTCGATATCCATTCATGTGCTTTAACATGTTTTTACATGCATTGTTTTACATACTTTTTCTCTGAGAGGTTTTGTTGCATTTCTTGAGACTTTACCATACAGTTGAAAGTTAACACCTCCATTTTATGTTGTTTTATGTAGGAGGCAGTATAGTGCTGTAGTTTAGGGCACTGAATTTCAAACCTGGAGACCATGGTTTGAATCTCACAACCCCCACTTGCATACTGTGTAACCCTAAGCAAGTCACTTAACTTCCTTGTGCTCCCATGTCACACCTGGAAACACGCTTTGGCTTAGTGTGCCTTTCCTGGTTAAACAATTTCCCCTTTCTCTTTCCTTTATCCTGATATAAATCTTTGATTGCATGAAACATAAATGTTCCAATACAAGAAAATCCTGCACTTAACTATAACCAAAATTAACCAAAATGATTCAGTAAAGTATGCATATTAGCTAATCAGGGAGTAATATAACTGTGATATGAATATATAATCATTTCATCAAGTGCTAATTTGGAGAATCTTTTATTTGCAAGTCTTGACAGTTTTAATCAGAATGTGAGCATTCTTTTGTGGATAAAAGTATTTATACTGGGCTGCCCTAACTCTGCTCTGACTACCACCAAAGGAGTCTACCTGTAATGGTTATACCCCAGTCATGATTCTG
Source organism: Neoceratodus forsteri (assembly GCA_016271365.2). Taxonomy (NCBI): domain Eukaryota; kingdom Metazoa; phylum Chordata; order Ceratodontiformes; family Ceratodontidae; genus Neoceratodus; species Neoceratodus forsteri. Next base: position 189,835,823 of record CM057456.1, read on the forward strand.
AGGTGCACACATCTCTGTAACAGTCACCAGGTCCAGTTTCCTTTGACCTCTGGAACCAGGCAAAAAAACTCCCTAGACTGCCAGTTCTTCCCTCCTATCACACCCTGGATGGGCACCTCCTTGAAGATGTCCCTTCCTTCAAGTACATTGAGGTGTGGCTTGACCAGCGCTTAGATTACTCAGTACATGTTAACTCCATCCACATAAAGCTCCACCCTAAACTAGATTCTTTGTATAGGAACAATGGGTGCATCCCATAACCAGCCTGTTGAGCCATTGTACCAAGAATGAACCCCCCCCGACTACAGAGTCACTATCCATGGCAATGCTCCTAAGTCTGCCCAGGCCAGACTGGACTCCTTCTTCCAGTCCTTCTGCAGGTTTGCTCTGGATTGCCCTCCTCTGACCCACCACTGTCACCTCTACACCTCACTTTGCTTTCCCTCTGTTGAAGCCAGATGGTTTGCCCATGGCTCCTCCCTTATTGCTAAGAACTGGTTGAGCTCCCTTCCCTCCTACCTCACATCTCTTCTCTCCTCTCCTCTCCTCCTAGCTCCACCTACTCCCTTCATAGCACTGGTCATTGCACCCTAGCTCTCTCTCTCCTTAGATGGATTGCCCTATCAGCTGTTAAATTCTCCTTTTGGTTCTGTTCTCTCCTCCTAATTGTACCTGTGAAAATGTACTTTCCTAACTGTATTACCTATGTGCCATCTCTGTGGCCCAGGTCATGCCTAAAAATGGTCCCTGGGATCAGTGCACTTACCTGGTAAACAAATACATAAATAAATAATGAAGGCTTGCTCTGTTAATTACTGCTGTTGCATCAAACTGTTTACTTCCTGTTGTTAATGCTCTGTGCCATTCATTGTATAATTTAGGTGATTATATACTACTCTGAAAATATTATGTATTTTGTATGCATATGTGTTTAATCCCCACTCCCCTCTCCCCCAGGATGCATCTGGAAATGAGCTGTTCACAGCTCAGTATGTCTCTCCTGGTGAAACTTGAAATACATAAAACAATACATAAATAAATAGTGGCATTAGTTGGCTACACTGTGGCCACTGAACTGCAGGCCGCCATGTAACTGGTATATGTCACCTGTGGAGACCCAGGCAGAGATGTAGTAGGAGAGGTTGTAGAAGTACTACTGTTTTTTAGGTTTCCTTCCTCCTCCCATCAACACATTTAGCTCCCCAGACTAAATATTGCCAAAATTGAACTATGACAAATGCATAAAGGGAAGTTACAATACTGAGTCAGGATTGTGCTCTGTTTCTACACTTCCATACTTGCTGATGACATCACTAGAAGTTCTGCCTCTTCCTATCTAGTTTAAACTAGGGCTGTGCATGGGCTGAATATTATTTCCCCAAATACCATGATTAATGTGCTTACCGAATGTTCCAGGACAATTTTTGAATAGCCCACTATACCTGTATTTGGTTTCAGCCCATGTATTAAAAAAAACAACTTTAAAATGTTTCCCCCACACCCATCTCCCACTTTTCCTGGCACTCCAGAGAGTGAAACAGCTAAATACTTCAACTGTAGGCTCCAGGCCAGTTTGCACATATGCAAAAGGACTTAGCTCAAATTTTTGAATAGCTACTTTTCTGTTGGCATAACTACAGTATATGGATAAAAAATGTTACACAGCTTAAACCATGAAGCAAAAAATATGTCTGCACATTGTATTCACAGATATGTGAAGACATTTTGTTGCCTACTGGTTTTAAGGTAAAAAAAATAAGAGTATGGTCACTACAGTAACCAATATTACACCCCTCTACACCAGATTTCAATACCAACAGCCCACCACATTATTGGGTACTTTGATTTTTTTCATTTTTACCGACACTGTACCCAACCCAGGCATCAGGCACAGTTAAAATAATACACAGAAGTGCAGCCAATGAGAGCCCATCTCAACTGACTGCCCCTTCAGTCCCCCTCCCTCTCCATATTGGACTCTGACACCTGGAATCAAGCCCCAGTGTCAGACAGTACCAATGTAGATCAGTCAGTGTTGCCCTTCAGTTGTATTCTGACATGAGGAGCCCAACCCCAGTGTTGGACCAATTGACCACTGGGAGCCCAAACCTAGTGGCAAATGTACAATAAATAAATAACTAAATAAATAATGATTGGGCCACTAGGAGCCCTTCCCTGGTGGCCACTCTTTAAATGTCAATCCACCCCTGCCTCAAATACCAAAAGAGGCCACCCAGAGTTAATCACTCATGTCCACACTTAAGCAGTTGTCCTACCCACATCCATAAGGTGGCAGCCAGCACAAACCCTTCACTCACCCAGAGGGTGGTCCTGAATGAAACATTTTCTGAGGACAGAGGCTAAGGGGGCACTTCAGGGGTTGATACAAGGAACACATCTACTTAATATGTATATATGTGACACAGGCTAGGGTATCTAGGGAAAGATAAGCCTTACAGATAATACCAAGCTCTGCAGGGGGGCAACAGTTAAAAAGGGATTAACATTAATAATTTATCTAGGAAATTGGTGTCTGTTTGTCTCCCCTCTCCATTGCAAACTTGTCTGTATTTGTTCCCCAGACCCCTTGCACAGGTCATATTGTACTTAAGGAACTTTCAAATACAGCATTACTTAGCGTCATTCATTTAAGACGATGCTCAATTCAAACAGAGCACAGCATTTGTATTATAACACCAGAAGGGGTGAATATCAGACACTAGAAGTAACCAAAATCAATGGTCAAAGCCCAGAATGCTGCCCTCTCTTGAATCTTGAATCAACTTACAGTCTTTGGCTTACTTGGCGTATCAATTCCCACACCTATGATTAACATTAGCAGACAGGATGTGAGATTCTGGAGATGTAGACCAGTATTTGGCAGTTGAAATTTAACACCAAAAAGTTCAAGGTGATGCATATAGGAGGGAGACAAATCCTGGAACAGTGTATTGTACTGACAGAACATTGATAGCACAGGGAGGAGAGAGAGACATGGGAGCAGTGATCAACAATATTCTAAAGCAGACTGCTCAGTACCCCAGGGTATTTGGGAGGGCTTATAAAATTCTGGAGTGCACTGGCATAAGGATTTATAGTTGGTGCGAAACTGGTAAAATTCGCTCTGCAGAAACATTCTCGAATTTAGGCAAATTTGCTTTGACGATGACTGAAATTCATAAATTTATTTGCCCAGTGAATCATTCATATTTGCATAGTGAACTACAAAAAAAATGCCAAGTCACAGGCGAACTAAGCAACTCACCTTGTTCTGCAACAGGAATCTGTGCAATTCAAGGCAGAAAATAAGAAAACTGTGGTTTTTATTTTACATAAAATCCCTTTCCACAACCACTAATGTAATTTCACCACTCCCACCTCCCCAAAAACTTTCAAATTGAATAATCCCCCTTCCTCTCCCCCTCATAGCACCCTCCTCCCCCATCCCCAGCCTGGTGTGTTAATGTAAAAAGTACAGATACAGTAGCAAAAATATAACCTCCCACCACCTGAGAACCAAACATAGTCCCACTTCACCCCCCCACCTAACTACATCCTGTTTTACAAAATGCTCCCACCACCCTCTGGTCCCTACCACCATCTTCCTCCCACCAACTTCCAAAAAAAAAGTGGCTTACACTGACCTTATAATAAAGAAAACAGTCCTCTGGTGCAGAGTGCCTGCTCTGTTCAGTGTATCTCAGTAACTAATGATGGTGGCCCATGAATAAATTGCAAATGGTGATGTCTTTGCTCCTAGTGAAACTTGATTGGTTGAAAATTCAGCCAATCAGATGTTACTGGGACTATGACACCATCATTCTTTCATGTGTCAGCACCATTATCTAGAAGGACAATGAACAGAGCATTTGCTCTGCACTGAGGAACTGTTTTCTTTATTACAGGTTTACTATAAATTATGTTTCCTGGATGTTGTTGAGGGTAGGAGGGTGGTAGGGCTAGACAGGGGTTGAGTGGGGGTCATTTTATTAAATAGGGTCTGGCTGGGTCGAGGTAGGTGGGGGAATGTTTTGGCACATGGTGGGGGTATAGCAATTGTACCTGACTTTTTACATTAATTCACCAGGCTAGGAGCCAAGGAGTGTTCTATGAGGAAGATGGGAGAGGGATTATTCAATTTAAAAGTGTTTAGGGAAGTGGGAGGGGGTCGAATAACACCACAGTGGGTGGGGGGGGGAAGAATTTTGTACTGTGTTAGAGCTTTAATATAACAAGATCAAGCCAGGCCTCACCTGAGCTGATGGCTGAAACATGGCACTGTCCACTCCATAACTCTGGCGGCACAGTGTGCCGTAACTAAGATGGCCACCAGATATTTCTGTGCATGCGCAATGACTCATGCATGTGCATTCAGCACTGGTGGCCATCTTGAACATGGCGAACTGTGCCACCAGCATGATGGAGTTCAGCATGTATGCGCGAGTCGACACGCATGTGCACTGAGCTCCACCAGTCATTCTTAACACAGTGGAAAGTGCTGTGTTCCGGTTGCTGAACAAAGTAGTATAGAGGAAGCCCAGGGATTCATGTCCACCTCCACTACTGTAACAAGAATGGTCAGTATCCGGTGAGCTCATTTTTGTAAAATATTGCAATACTGCTGCAGGGCTCCTCCCACTGCAGCCATAAAAACTGACCAGCAAATTGGCCCACCTGCCAGGAAATTAGCAAAGCTTCACAGATTGTTAATTTCCAGGATTCATGCCAACTTTGCTGGTAAATAAAAACTTTGCAACATTTCTAATTATAAACAGAATAGCAGATGCGATATTGAATCTGTACAGACCATGAGTGAGATACAGCAGGAATGCTTGTTACCCTCTCCATTGCCAGCTATGTCCAGTTTCTGAGCCTGCACCCAAGGAAGGTCAGGGATAAAGGACAGCACAACAAAAGATCACAAAGAGGATCTATGGCAAGGCATATGATGAGGGACTAAAAAGTCTCAACATGTATTCAATGGAGGACAGAAGGAAGAGGGGGAACATGATAGAGACTTTCAAGTTCATGATTGGGTTCAACAGATTGGACACAGCAAGTCCATCCAAACTAAGAAACAGTGTATTATCCAGGGGACATACACTCAACCTGGAAGAGGAGAAGGTTCAAGAGGAATATTAGTAAGTATTACTTCATGGAAAGGGTGGTAGATGGGTGGAACACACTTCATGCATGATAAGGTTGTGGAGGCAAAGACAGTAGTGGAATTTAAAAGGAAGTTGGACACATATAAAGGAGTTATCAGATGGGAAGTGGGTGGAGGGGAAGGGGTGGCTGGAAAGGAGGATGGAGACTAAAACATTTCCAAGAAGGGAATCTTGGGATAGACTGGTGGACTACACGTCTTTTTCTGTCCATCACTTTTCTGTTTCTCTGTTTCTCAGTCAGCTACCAGCTGACTAACTCATAACTGTGATTTATGAAATGCACACATACAGTATGTGTTTCATAGATCCTAGTTTGCAATACTTATCGTAAACCCTGATCTGTAAAATGCACACTGTGTGCATGTGTATTTCATTAATAACACTTGCAATTTAATCAGTGGGAGGCCAGCTGAGGAGGTGAGTTGAGGATTTGTGCTGGAACCATGATGAGGGCAGTGAGGGGGAACATGTCAATGCCAGAGAATAATTTGTGAGGGGCAAGGTGAGAGTGGGGGAACACTAGATGGTACAGCCGATTGGGTTGGCAGGGTGAGGGAGGGGGTACACTGGTGCCAGGGATTAATTCATGTGAGCCAGGGTGTGACACTGGGTGCCACTGGACTACCAGAAACTGATAATTATGGGATGGGACAATGGATGGTGTGCCACTGGATGTCAGGGATGCTTAGTATGGGTCATGATTTGGGAGCTGGTGCCACTGGATGCCAGGGATACTTGGAATGGGGCAGGGTGGAGAAAGGTGTGTCTACAGTACCAGGTTATTGTGGTATCCCATGAGAAAGGCAACCGCTATTGAGTGCTTACCAAAAGGGCAACTCAATAGTGGTGCCTGTTCTCAGGGCTAGTGGATGAGGGGCGAGACAGGTACAGCGACATCCTGTCGCTATATGCATACGAATGCATAGGGGGAACAGGCATGCTGTGCGATGGGCAGAAGGGGAGGGAGGGTTTGTGAGGTATAGCGTGATGGTGGGTTGCCGAGCTGGCCGTGTGGTGTGGTGGGTTCGTGGCAGGCTATGGTTGGGAGGGTGCCAGGTTCGGTGCTGGACATGTCGGGAATTTTGCCCTGGTCCGAGAAATTTACTTTTTTTTGTTTTTCACCCCCCCATTATGCACCCCCCGGAGTTAAGAATCTTTAGTGGGGTATAAATGAAAAGAATTGCAAGTCCCTGGCACCCTTTTGTTGTGCACCAGGAGTGTACATCGACGAAATGGATTTTCACCTATGTACATTCGCCGTAACGGTGATTGCCTTTCCGCAATCACCATTATCACATAGATCCAGTTATTGTTTTTTATGGGACAGGATGATAGAGGGTGTGCCACTGGATACCAAGACTTTCTTGCTGCAGGGGCAGGCTGAGGAGGGTGCAACGTAATGCCAGTGACTGATGCAGGGACAGGCTGATGTAGAAGGTACTACAATGCCAGTGACTGCTTGCCAGAGGGAAAGGATGAGGGAGGTGGTGCAACTTGAGGCCATAATTGAGTTGGAGCTTAGTGAGAAAAGGAGGTTGCCACAGGACATTTGGGATTGCCTGGTAGGGTCAGGGAGAGGCGAGATGTGCCATCGTTTTCCATGTATGCCTTGCCATTACAAAACTAACAATGCTTGCCAAAAGCCATTATTGTCAATACAAAGGTGTGTGTAGGTGTTGTCAAATACCTTTCAAGTAAAGACATTATGTGCAAGAAACTGCATCAATGCATCAATTAAGGTTCAAGCACAAAACTTAAAAAGTAGTGAAACATGATGTTTAGATAAAAGAAAAGGTACCATGGCTCTTAACAAATTTGAAGCAGGGTGTTCCTTAATGTTTATATGATTGCTTGATGCAGCACTGGTGTTTCCCTAACTTTGGAATCCCTCTCTCAAAACATTTAAAAGCCTCTGAAGTTGTGCAATCATTTCAACCCTGAGGAGCTCCACAATATGCTGTCCTCAAGACCTTGTTACTTTTTTACCCTAACATTGCATTTCCCTTCCTTTTTAGGTTTTTCTGCTGCACCATAACTGATGCATTAACATAGTTCATTGCAGTGAAAACATTACATACCCAGATACATATATTTAAAACCCTCTCTTTTTCACTCATCTGTTTCTCCTTCTTCTTTACTTCCTCTCTGAGATTGTAGCCTGAAGCAATGGCAATGGTACTAAAAGACAAAGTAGCTTATTTTAGCATACAGTCCAACCTCCTCAGTTCCCTAGTAAAATACTGCTTCCTGGATATAAGATTTGAAGCTCCAGCCTACTACTCTCCCACCCATTCCCAGTAGCTGCTGTTTTAATGGGTCTGTACAAAACAGCTGCTTTCCAAAGGGAATATGTTGTTCTTTGCAAAGAATTAAAAAAAAAAAAGAAAAAATACTGTAGTTCCTGATTTATCACTCCTTCATTATCCAGATTTTCAGTCAACTATCTTTCTACTGTGAATAACTGATATGTATTTCAGATTTATGCTACATGCAGAAAACTTTGCTGAAATAAGTTTGCTGCAAAACCATCATTCTAAGTGTTGGCTGTGTGGAATGTATTTTGCATATTGTGAAAATAGTTCTTTGACTTAAGGACACCCAGCAGTGTTTTTACATTAGAATATACATTTTGTCCAAAATGTCTCATAAGAAATGTAATTAGTTTTTTATGAACTGTTAAAATGTAGTAAGTACAAAAAGCACTCTGGGGATTTGCATACAACCGTATTTATTCACAAATGTCTTTAGGAATCATAAATGGCTTTCTTGCCTTGAAATGGATTAGGACAAATTGTATTTGGACATGATTGTGAATCTGATTAAGGTGGAGTGTTTATCAGATTTTCTTTTGGGCAACCATGTTCTTTTATAACAACCGAGGAAAGAAAAAAAGGCCTTGGGCAAGAAAGTTTAGAGTTTTTTCTAGTGTATGTGTGTACTGTATATAAAACGTGTTTTCATGCAAATTCCAGAGATTTCCCTCTGTACATAATTTCTTTAGATAACCAAATAAAGACAATGCCTAGGGCAAGATTTGCTAAGGTTTAGTTCTAAAAGAAACCAGAACCCTTACCAAAAGCATAATATAAAGTTTTTGTGTGAAGTTTCCAAGATGCTGTTGTGGTTGTCCACTTAATTGCAAAGGCTACCTCTAATGAAATAATTACACAGAACCATTTCATTCTGAGTCCAAACATCAGAAGTTTAGGCTACGATTCTGGGATCTAAATCTTTTGCTGATTCTTCTACATGCAGTACTGCAAGTACTGTAGCAATTGAACGCCTTTATATTCTTCCTTGGGTGGATTTTATTTTTTAAGGTATCAAAAAGTATGACAGAAAAATATAATAGAAAGGATTAGAGTGCTTCAAGCTGAAAAAGTAGCTCTTTTCCATATATGGGGAAAGGAAGAATGCAATCGGTTTAAATATGGAAATTTCAGAGACGAAGAGAGATTGTGATCTATTTTTATGTCAGTTCACTCGTTAATGCCCTTCTCATACCCAACACTATTCTTTAGACTCCTTTTTCTTGGTCTCTTCACCACAAGGTCGATGCTTTCCCACTGAGTGTACCTCATAGTTAAATTGTGTGATTGCTCCATCCTCCAGTACCTTATTGCTATCTCTCAGCCTCCCCATTACCTTCTCTTGCTCCCTAAGGATTGATGATTGTTGCTCCCTCTCTCTCCCTTTCTCCATGACCTGTAGGCACAGTATTTGTTATATGTCTGGGTTATGCTTCAAAACAGGCAATGTTTCACCCAACTGAACTTGCCTAGTTACCAAAGTCATAAATAAATAAACACCTCTACTGAATAGGCTGCTTTCTCCCACAGACCTTCCCATCTTTTTCAGTCTCCAGTCTCATAGGAACATATGAAGAAGCCAGCAGAAGAAGGCCATTTGGGCTATTTAGTCTGCTCGTATTGCAAGGTCCACAGCTTGAGCTACTGACCCTGCCCCCCCCACTCTTCCCAACCTTCCCATCCTCCCTACCCATGATCCTTACCTTCCCCTTTTGCCTATCCCAGCATCTGTTGATGCTGCTCTTGATCTTTAACAAGATCACCTCTTCTGGCAGTAAATTCCAAGTGTCCACCACCCTCTTCATTAAAAAGTGCTTTCTGGCCAGCCCAGTGGTGCTGAGGGTTGAGGTGCTGGACGCCACACCTCGTGCCACGCCGGCGACGCGGGTTCTGAAACAGACTCAGGCCGCTGGGGGCTGGGAGGGGAGAGGTTGGATTGAGCATCCTAGGACTGCTCTCCTTCCTCTGGGGTGGGTTTCGTGGGGCTATGTCGTGCTTGGGCGACCCCTGGTGGAGACCGGGGGAAGCACAAGGTGCGGCGTCAGCATGGGGTGGAGTTCGGCAAGATGTTTACGTAAGCGCAGTGCATCATTTGCACTGCTGGCGCCAAGGGACAAAATCTAGGGTGGAAAACTAGGCTGGGCATGGCCAAGCAGCTTGAAGGTCGTGCACCCGCCGACCTAGAGGCCTGTTGTGGAATCACGTGGGAGGGTCAGGTGATGGCCGTGCTGAGACCATCTCATACGTGTGATCCTGCTGTCCTCCATGTCGGTGGGGGTCAGCGGCTGGATGCCTCTGCCGGAGCACTGCAGAGGCGTGAAAAATCGAAGTAAAATAAAAAAAAAACTGCTTCCTCGCCTCCCTCATAAATCCCCCCCCAGCTTAAGGCTGTGCCCTCCCACATTATGGTTACCACTTACCTTAAAGAGACTGTCCTTATCCACCTTATTTATCCCTTTCAAGCACTTGAAGGTCTTAATCATCTCCACCCTCTCTCTCCTGTCCTCTGGGCAGTACATGTTTAGTACCCTCAACCTCTCCTCATATGCCTTATTTTACTGACACACTATCATCTTTGTAGCCCTCTTCTGAGCCTTCTCCAGCAAGTTAATGACTTTTTTGAGGTGTGAACACCAGTACTGAACTTCATACTCTAGAGGTGGCCTCACCAGTGACCTGTACAAGGACAGTATAACCTCTTTTCTCCTACTACTGATCCTCCAAGGTATGCCTTACAGTATCTTGTCTGAGCCTGCTGCTTTCTTGCACTATGTGGAGTGTTTCACGTCACTAGTGATCATTACTCGCTGGTCCTTCTCCTCTTCCAATGCAGATAGCTGGACTTCACCCAGGTAGTACTCTGTCCTAGGATTATTGGCTTCAATTTGCATAACTTTGCATTTCTTGGCATTGAAGCCAAGCTGCCAGATCCCAGTCCACTTCCCAGCTTTTTCAGATGGTCATGTATCCTTATTGCTATGTCCACACTCCTGCAGAGCTTGGTATCATCTGTGAGTAGACATATTTTGCCCTTAATGCCATCCCGAATGTTATTGATGAAGACATTGAGCAACACCGGCCCCATCAGCAAGCCCTGTGAGATCCCACTTGTGACCTCTCTGGTGCCAGATAACTCTCCACCCACAACCACCCTCTGTGTTCTGTCCCTCAGCCAGTTTTCCACCCATTTGGTCATCTTCTCCCTGACCATGAGATCCGCCAACTTCCTGATCAGTCTTTTATGGGACACAGAGTCAAAAGCCTTGCTGAAATCCAGATAGAGAATGTCTACCACTTGGCCCCTGTCTACTATCTTAGTGCCCCAGTCAAAGAAGTCGATCAGATTAATTTGACACAGTCTCCCCTTCCCCCATGAACCTGTGCTGCCTCGCATCCTGGAGACCATGCTCCTCTAGATATTCTACTGACCTTTCCCTAAGTATGATCTCCATGAGCATGCACATGATTGAGGTCAGACTGACTGGTCCAATTCCCTGGGTCATCCTTGGGACCAGTTTTGTGGAAAGGCACCACATGTGCTGTTCTCTATTATATTTTATTCTACAGTGACACCCACCAGGGTCCAGCATTCTGTGCATGATGTCACAGTTTACTGTGTGACCAATAGGTGAAAGTGTCATTAGGTCCTACCTCCAATCCCCTAGGACACACCTAGAAATGAACTATTTCTGCTCATTGTGCCTCACTAGATAAAACTATGAAATAATTAAATACATTAATGCATACATAACTAAATAGATATAGTACAGAAATAAATACAATTGGTGGACACCTTACGTGTTTTATATCAACAAATAATGCAAAACAAATTTGCCGGACTTTGTATGCACACAAGAGAATTTGAAGTAAGTGCCGAACACAGATAGTTACACAGAAACATAGAGTGCATCAGCAGAAATGGACCACTTGGCCTACCCAGTCTGCCCAGGTTGTCCATGCCTAGTGTTCCTCTGAAGACCCTAACTGGTCTCTGGCAACCCTCCCTCACTATTCACTAATATTTCCCTATGTCTATCCCATGCATGCTTGAAGCCCCCTACTGTTGTCACGTCCACCACTTCTGCTGGCAGTTTATTCCTGGCATCTACCACTCTTTCAATAAAGTAGTACTTCCAAACATCCCTTATTAACTCCCCCCACCTCACTAGCTTCATTGCATGCTCTCTGGTGCTGGTTCTCTTCCTTATCTGAAAGACACTCCTCTCCTGCACCCTGTTCACCCCTGTGAGGTACCTGTAGTTCTCACGCTCCTCTTTTATAGGGTGTACATGTTGAGATCCCTCAGTCCCTCCTCATAGAGTTTTTGGTGAAACCCCTGTGCAATTTTAGTTGCCCTAGTCTGGACTTTCTCCACCCTGTCTATATCCTTTCTGAGATTTAGCATCCAGGACTGGATGCAATACTCCAAGTAGGGTTTTACCTATGAGTGATAAAGTGGCAACACTACCTCCCTCCCTCCCTCCTCCTGCTGGAGATACCTCTCCCAATGCGTCACAGCATCGCACTGGCACTATCCACTGCTTTGTCATACTGCCTTGCCACTTTGAGGTCATCAGATCTGATAACACAGAGGTCCTTTCCTGCTTAGTAACTAACAGTAGCTCACCCCTCCCCCACTATCCTATACTCAGTTCCCGGGTTCCTATGCCCAAGGTGCATATTTTTGCACTTTTTGCATTGAACCACAACTGCATTATTTTTTTACCACTCCTTGTGTTTCTCATGATCTCTATGCATTTGTTCCACCCTCTCCTGGTTGTCTAATCAGAGTTGAGGTAGCAAGTGAGTTTTCTTTTCTCAGAAGAAGCCAGAAGGGGAAGGAAACATATTCAATTCAGTGCTTTACAGTAACTGGTAATTGCTATTTTTCTTTTAAACTTAGATTGTTGGTTTTACTGACACTGTAATTTATTTGCTGTCTTTACTTAGAATTGTTTTTGGGCTGTTGAAAATTTAAAACGTAGTGGGTGGTGTATTTCTTTGCTGTCTTTAATTGCTGCAGATTTTCGCCCCCCCCCTTACCCCAGCTCTTAATTATATGCCCTGTTAAATCTGATTGACAGGAGCTAAACACAGAGGATAGTAAGGGGCGTGGAGTAGGAGGGGCATAAGGGGGAAGAAGCCCACCCTCAGCACGACGAGCGCTTTGACTCATTTATTTATTTATTGGTTTATTTTCTTTTTTTAAAAAGGAAAGTATCTGAGGATCAGTGGCAGGATTTTTAGGACAGTAAATTAATAAAAAGGGAACTAGGAGAGCTTCAGTAACAGACAAGTAGTGGAACTGCAGTGTAATGTGGGGAGTGGTGCAATGCAGTGGCTGTGGGGCAGCCATATTCAGGCAGACCTTCTGGACACTGAGGTGCTGCCCTATCTGCATGCATCTCTCTGGACTGCAGGATAAGGTAGCCAAACTCATAGCAGAAGTAAACTGGGTCAGGAGTACCATCACCCCTATCCAGAGACCACCCAGTCCAATGCAACTGCCTGAAAGGATACCGAGAATGAGGAGCACTTGGATGACGGTGGGCTCAGGGAGGGTTAGAGCAGTCAGGCAGAGGCACATCCCAGATCCTATTCCACTCAAGAACTCATATGGCACACTGGCAAACAGGGACAACCAAATAGTGGTACCCAGAGAAGTGGAAGGAAAGGATGTGGAGGTTAGCCAAGGAGGTGACCTCAGCGGGGAGAGCAGTAGACCCCAGAGGAGGAGGAGGCAGCGAATCCTGGTGGGGGACTCCATCATAAGAGGGGTCCAGCTAGGAACACAGGAGGGGGAGGACAGGGAGGTGAGGTGCCTACCAGGTGCCACGGCATGGAGGGATGGAAGGAAGATCCTGGGGATCACTGGGAAGGCAAGATGGGAGGGTGAGCTCGATGTCATTATCCATCTAGGTACTAAGGACCTGGCAAATTGGGAGCCAAAGGAAGTTCAGGAAGAGTTTAGGAAATTGGGGAGGGGTCTCAAGCAAGTAACTACTTCTGTCACTTTCTCAGAAGTACTACCTGCAAGAGGCAAGGGAGAGCATAGGGGCGCATGCACCAGGAACTTTAACTCATGGTTGAAGAACTGGTGCTGTGAGGAAGGGTTTGGAATCATTGGTGACTGGGGACCCATTTGGAGGGATGGAGGTTTGTTCAAGCCTGACGGCCTGCATCCATCCTGGAGGGGAATCCAAGCACTCAATGATTAATTTAAATACTACATTGTCAAGCATTTAAACTAGCAAAGGGGGATGGCAGGCCTGCAAGAAGGGTACCTGCTTGCTCACCCCCAACAGCTAGCAGTGGAACCAGTGAACCGGAGGAGTGGCTCTCTCTAAAAAGCAGTGTGCAAAAGATGGAGATTAGTGCCCAAGAGGTGGATCGGCAGAAAAGGGGCAAAATTCAGCAGAAGGGCAGACAGCAAGGAGAACCAGGGATAAAGGACAACCAAGGAAGGGGTTGGAGTAGAACAGTGAAACAGTCTAGGGAGGTCAAATCATGGAAAGCCATGTGTGCCAATGCCAGGAGCCTTAGCAACAAGATGGAAGATCTGGAGGCTGTCATGGTGCAGTCAGACCTGGACATTGTGGCCATCACTGAAACCTGGTGTAATGATAACCAGGACTGGGAGATGGCCATACCTGGCTACAACATATTCAGAAGAGACAGGCCAGGTAGAAAGGGAGGATGAGTGGCACTGTATGTGAAAAATGACATAAGGGCCACAGAGATCCAGGAGCAACAAAATGGGGGAGAGATACTGTGGGTTAAGCTGGAAAGAAAAATGGGGCCAGCCATCCACACAGGTGTGGTCTATAGACCACCAGCCCAGGAGGAAGAAACAAATAGGGAGCTGATGCTAGCCATCCAAAGGATGGCAGACAAGGGTGAGGTAGTACTGGTTGGAGACTTCAATATTCCAGACGTGGACTGGAGCAACCCAGCAGCAGCATCAACTAGAGCAGATTTATCCTGGACTCCTTCAGGGTGTCTTCCTCAAGCAACTGGTCATGGAACCAACTCGGCAGAAGGCAATACTGGACCTTGTGCTCACAAACAGGGACAGTGTGATGGGGGTTACAGTGGGGGAGCACCTGGGGAACAGTGACCACCAGTCATTGTGGTTTGAAATCACAGAAAGAACAGAACTAAACCACACAAAAACACGTATCCTGGATTTTAGGGGAGCAGACTTTGGGAAAATGGGGAGATACTTGAAAGAGGCATTAAGTGGAATGGGGCAGGCATCAGGGGTTGAGGACCAGTGGGCAGTATTTAAAATGGGGATTACAAGAGCAACAGAATTATGCATTAAGCAGGTTAGCAAGAGAAAAAGGAAGAGGATACCATTATGGTTTCCCAAAGAGGTAGCAAAGAAAGCGAAAGCCAAAAAGATTACATTCAGGCAATACAAAAAGACACTGGCAGAAGGGGATAGGGAGAAGTACCAGGAGAAGCAAAGGGAGGCAGGGAAGTCAGTAAGGAAGCCAAAAGCTCAGACAGAAGAACACATTGAAAAATCAGTGGGTAGAGGGACAAACCTTTACAGGTACATAAGTGAAAAAGAAAGGCAAAAGGAGGGTGAGTGAGACTGAAGGGGCAGGATGGGGGCCGCGTGGAGGATGACAACAGTAAAGCTGACATATTGAACAGGTATTTCTGCTCAGTTTTACTGAGGAAGAGGAAGGTAATGGGTCTGAAGGGAGTACAAGGGGTGAGAATGGTGCAGAAATGGACACAAGTCCCTTTACTCGAGAAAGGGTCCTGAAGGAACTGGAAGTAATAAGAGTTGATAAAGCAATGGGGCCAGAAGGGGTGCACCACAGGGTCCTTAAAGAACTAAGAGAGGTGGTGGCTGAACCTCTGGCTATCCTGTTTAGCCAATCACTGGAAACAGGGGAGGTACCCAAAGACTGGAGGACAGCAGATGTAGTCCCCTTATTCAAAAGTGGGAACAAAAAGGAAGCGGGAAACTACAGACCAGTCAGCCTCACCTCGGTAGTGGGGAAGATCATGGAAGCACTACTGAAGGAGAGACTGGTGGAACATCTGGTTGTCAATGGACTACAGGACCCATGGCAACATGGTTTCATCATGGGGCAGTCATGTCAGACCAACCTCGTTGAATTTTTTGACTGGGTGACTAGGGAGGTGGATCAGGGGAGGGCAGTGGACATGGCCTATCTGGACTTCAGCAAGGCCTTTGACACTGTGCCACATAGAAGACTATTACACAAACTGGGGGATATGGGTGTGGGCAGGACAGTAGTGTGGTGAGTAGGTAACTGGCTGGGCAGCAGGACACAGAGGGTGGTGATAAATGGCTGTCACTCCACAGAGGGAAGAGTGACGAGTGGGGTACCACAGGGATCAGTGCTGGGACCAGTTCTATTCAACATCTTCATCAGTGACATTGCGCAGGACCTAGAAGGCAGAATTTCACTGTTCACTGATGACACAAAGCTCTGTAACAGAGTAGACACACCAGAGGGTGTAGACAGAATAAGAAGGGACCTGCAGAAACTTGAAGAATGGTCAGGGTTTGGCAGTTGAAATTCATTGCAAAGAAGTGCAAGATAATGCATATGGGGCACAAAAACCCTGGCACAATATATCAGTTGGGGGTGAGGATATAGCATGCACCAAGCAGGAAAGGGATCTTGGGGTTATCATCTCTGATGACCTCAAGGTAGGGAAACAGTGTGACAAGGCAGCGGGTAAAGCAAATAGGATGCTGGGATGCATAGGCAGGGGCATCACCAGCAGGAAAAGGGAGGTCATAATTCCACTATACAAGACACTAGTGAGGCCCCACCTGGAGTACAGTGTACAGTTCTGAAGACCTTACCTACATAAGGACATAGACAGGGTAGAGAAGGTTCAGAGGAGGGCAACAAAGATGGCACATGGATTGCATCACAAGTCCTATGAGGACAGGTTGAAGGAACTGAATATGTACCCCCTGGAGGAGAGGAGGGAGAGAGGGGATATGATAGAGACATACAAGTCATTGGTGACTGGGGACCCACCTGGAGGGATGGAGGTTTGTTCAAGCCTGATGGCCTGCATCCATCCTGGAGGGGAATCCAAGTACTCAATGATAAGTTTAAATGCTACATTGACAAGCATTTAAACTAGCAAAGGGGGGTGGCAGGCCAGCAAGGAGGATACCTACTTGCTCACCCCCCACAGCTAGCAGTGGAACCAGTGAACCAGAGGAGTGGCTATCTCTGCAAAGTGGTGTGCAAAAGATGGAGATTAGTGTCCAAAAGGTGGATAAGCAGAAAAGCGGCAAAATTCAGCAGAAGGGCAGACAGCAAGGAGAACCAGGGATAAATGACAACCAAGGAAGGGGCTGGAGTAGAACAGTGAAGCAGACTAGGGAGGTCAAATCATGGAAAGCCAAGTGTGCAAATGCCAGGAGCCTTAACAACAAGATGGAAGATCTGGAGGCTGTCATGGTACAGTCAGACCTGGACATTGTGGCCATCACTGAAACCTGGTGTAATGATAACCATGACTGGGAGATGGCCATACCTGGCTACAACATATTCAGAAGAGACAGAGCAGGCAGGAAGGGAGGAGGAGTGGCACTGTATGTGAAAAACAACATAGGGCCACAGAGATCCAGGAGGAACAAAATGGGGGAGAGATACTGTGGGTTAAGCTAGAAAGGAAAATGGGGCCAGCCATCCGCACAGGTGTGGTCTATAGACCACCAGCCCAGGAGGAAGAAACAGATAGGAGCTTGATGCTAGCCATCCAAAGGATGGCAGACAAAGGTGAGGTAGTACTGGTTGGAGACTCTCAATATTCCAGACGTGGACTGGAGCATCCCAGCAACAGCATCAACTAGAGCAGATTTATCCTGGACTCCTTCAGGGTGCCTTCCTCAAGCAACTGGTCATGGAACCAACTCGGCGAAGGCAATACTGGACCTTGTGCTCACAAACAGGGACAGTGTGATGGGGGTAACAGGTGGGGAGCACCTGGGTAACAGTGACCACCAGTCATTATGGTTTGAAATCACAGAAAGAGCAGAACCAAACCACACAAAACACGTATCCTGGATTTTAGGGTGGCAGACTTGGAGAAAATTGGGAAATACTTGAAAGAGGCATTAAGGGAATGGGACAGGAATCAGGGGTTGAGGAACAGTGGGCAGTATTTAAAATGGGGATTATAAGAACAACAGAATTATGCATTAAGCAGGTTAGCAAGAGGAAAAGGAAGAGGAGACCATTATGGTTTTCCAAAGAGGTAGCAAAAAGTGAAAGCCAAAAGATAGCATTCAGGCAATACAAAAGACACAGGAAGAAGGGATAGGGAGAAGTACCAGGAGAAACAAAGGGAGGCAGGGAAGTCAGTAAGGGAAGCCAAAGCTCAGACAGAAGAACACATTGCAAAATCAGTGGTTAAAGGGGACAAAACCTTTTACAGGTACATAAGTGAAAAAAGAAAGACAAAGGGAGGGATAGTGAGACTGAAGGGGGAGGATGGGAGTCGCGTGGGGATGACAACAGTAAAGCTGACATATTGAACAGGTATTTCTGCTCAGTCTTTACTGAGGAAGAGGGGGGTAATGGGTCTGAAGGGAGTACAAGGGGTGAGAATGGTGCAGAAATGGACACAAGTCCCTTTACTCGAGAAAGGGTCCTGAAGGAACTGGAAGTAGTAAGAGTTGACAAAGCATTGGGGCCAGATGGGGTGCACCCCAGGGTCCTTAAAGAACTAAGAGAGGTGGTGGCTGAACCTCTGGCTATCCTGTTTAGCCAATCACTGGAAACAGGGGAGGTACCCAAAGACTGGAGGACAGCAGATGTAGTCCCCTTATACAAAAGCGGGAACAAAGAGGAAGCAGGGAACTACAGACCAGTCAGCCTCACCTCGGTAGTGGGAAAGATCATGGAAGCACTTCTGAAGGAGAGATTGGTGGAACATCTGGTTGTCAATGGACTACAGGACCCAAGGCAGCATGGTTTCACCAGGGAGGTCCATGTCAGAGCAATCTCATTGAATTTTGACTGGGTGACTAGGGAGGTGGATCAGGGAGGGCAGTGGACATGGCCTATCTGGACTTCAGCAAGGCCTTTGACACTGTGCCACATAGAAGACTATTACACAAACTGGGGAATATGGGTGTGGGCAGGACAGTAGTGTGGTGGGTAGGTAACTGGCTGGGTGGCAGGACACAGAGGGTGGTGGTAAATGGCTGTCTCTCCACAGAGGGAAGAGTGACGAGTGGGGTACCACAGGGATCAGTGCTGGGACCGGTCCTATTCAACATCTTCATCAGTGACATCTGAGGATCTAGAAGGCAGAATTTCACTGTTTGCTGATGACACAAAGCTCTGTAACAGAGTAGACACACCAGAGGGTGTAGACAGAATGAGAAGGACCTGCAGAAACTTGAAGAATGGTCAAGGGTTTGGCAGTTGAAATTCAATGCAAAGAAGTGCAAGATAATGCATATGGGGCACAAAAACCTGGCACAATATATCAGTTGGGGGGTGAGGATATAGCATGCACCAAGCAGGAAGGGATCTTGGGTTGTCATCTCTGATGACCTCAAAGTGAAACAGTGTGACAAGGCATCAGGTAAAGCAAATAGGATGCTGGGATGTATGGCAGTGGCATCACCAGCAGGAAAAGGGAGGTCATAATTCCGCTATACAAGACACTAGTGAGGCCCCCACCTGGAGTACAGTGTACAGTTCTGGAGACCATACCTACGTAAGGACATAGACAGGGTAGAGAAGGTTCAGAGGAGGGCAACAAAGATGGTGCATGGATTGCATCACAAGTCCTATGAAGACAGGTTGAAGGAACTGAACATGTACTCCCTGGAGGAGAGGAGGAGAGAGGGATATGATAGAGACATACTAGTATATTACAGGGAGAAACAGAGTGCAGGAAAACACTATTTTTAAGCGAAAAAGATGTTCCAGGACTAGAGGCATGGGATGAAGTTGGAAGGAGGACGATTCAGAGGAAACATGAGAAAGAATTTCTTCACAGAACGGGTGGTGGACAAGTGGAACACCCTGCCAGAGGAAGTGGTGGGGGCTGAAACAATCACGGGATTTAAGAATGCATGGGATAGACATAAAGGAATTCTAGAGGTCAGGGGTAAGGGGAAACAGACTTCTAGGAAAACAAACTGAACTTATAAGCTCAAATGGGCAGACTGGGTGGGCCATAGGCCCTTATCTGCCGACACTGTCTATGTATCTATGTATCTATGTAAGTATCTTACAGGGAGGGACAGGGTGCAGGAATACACTATTTTTAAACTAAAAAGATGTAACTTCCCTTCCAGTTCATCTGCAATGTCACTTATGATGACACTGAAGGGGACTGGTCCCAGTAGTGAGACCTGTTGCACCCCACTGATCACTCTTCCATCCTTAGAGTGAGTGCTGTTACCCACCACCCTCTGTTACATATCCATTAACCAGTTTCTAACTCAGTTCACCACTTTGTATCCCACACCTGGGCTGCTGAATTTCTTGATCATTCTCCTGGGTGGCACAGTGTTGAAGGTCTTGCTAAAAAGTCCAGATAGGCCATGTTCACTGCCCTCCCTTGACCTAGTTCCCTGAGCATGCCAGAGGAGAACCATGAGAATAAAGTCCTTGGAGTTCTGACCAGACCCATGTCTGATAGATTGGGAGAGAAGCTGCTGCTTGGATTGGACCTGGGAGCTTGGAGGACAGCGTAGCCTGAAGATGACAGAGAGATGTAAAGGGGACAAGGAACTACCGTGGGGTCAAGGCAGACCAGAGATGCAAGACGACACCCCAATGGTGGAAAACCTGATGAGGATAATATGGTGGATGAGTGGGCAATGGCGGGAGGCAGACCTACTCTGCAGAGAGGTGGAACACCGGTGCCAGGTGCTTGAGAAGTCCCTGCCAGAGAGTTTGGATAAAGAATTGGAGGGGGATTTTTCATGGGCTCAGCTGAAGGAAGACCCCCTGACTAGGCAGGATATTCCTTTGTTGCCTGTGTTCCCTGGATGTTACCTGTTGGAGATTGGAGATGTAAGTATGGAACTTGAATGTGAAGCCCCAGGTAAGACTGTACCTAGTGCCAGTTCTACTGTGCCTGCTTCATCTAAAATTACTGGCTTTGGTCCCTATCCTCTTATCTAGCCACAGTTCTCTCACCCATTCCCTCTGCTTCATACTCCCTCTGCTCCATGGATCCTCATACCTTCTCCCTTCCCCACCCTTATTCTTCTGCTGGACAGTCAGTCTTCTCTTATTGCCTTCCTTCACTTTGGAACTGGTTCCCCATCACTCCCTCTCACACATTTCATTTAGGCACTAGCTAAAATTCCTCCCCACCCCTACCTGTTCCTGACAACCCCTACATGACCACCCCCCCTTGGTGCCCTTTCCATCCCTTCTGTGGGCAGCTTCCTGTGGTCAGTTATTGTCCCTTCAGCTGCTGTACTTAATTGCTCCAGCCTGCTTTCATCACTTTAATTGGGCACTGGTGTTGCTCATAGTACCAGTTTCTGCCACCCGTTATTGGTACCCATGTTCCATTCAGGTCCGGGTATGTGCAATAGGTATGCACTTATCCCATGCAGCTCCTCACCCATAGACAGGCACATGGTGGCTGGCATTCACAAATGCTGGCCACTGCTGGGTATCTGTTGGCAGCCCTGACCCTAATGCACTGGTGCATGGGGGTGGATTGGGCACAGGTTGGCATCCAATCAGATGCCCAAGCTGGTCCCTAAGGACAGCCTTGCTTCATGGGGAGCAGGGAATTGTGGGATGGCATGAGTCCTGTAAGAGCAAAATGAATGGATGAGTGTCTGAATTGCTGCCCATAGTGCTCCCTTCTCGACTGGAGGGCTGGAGTTGCACAGCATGTTGAAAGCTCCTTGCTGCCATGGCTGAAAAGATGTCTCCCATGGGGGGACATGCAGAGGATATGGCAGAGTGCCTGCTGCCATATCTTGTGCCCCTCTCACCCAGCACTCTACATCATAGTGAATGGCATGGAGTGTGGGCACACCCCCCGCCTCTCCCCCGGGCTGTCCATGGGTATAGCTGTGTGAATGGCCAGGGGATCGAGTGCTGAAGGCACATGCATCCATTCTGTGAATGCTGCCTCCTGTGCACTGCATTCTAACCTAGGGTTCCCAATGTGTCCTGGATCTGCAATGCATAGGCAATCCTAATTTTAGTGCATAGCGGCCATTGTTATTTGCACTTACCATATTGAATTGTACACTGTTTGAACTTCATTTTGTAACATTTCATTACTGCTGTGTATGCCTTATTGTATTCCCTTTTCCACTGAGTCACACCTGGAAACAAGCCTTGATTTAGTATGTCTTTCTTGATTACCAATTTTGAAATAAATAAATAAGTGAAAAAATAAGCAAATAAATAAATGAATTGCGGACCCTGCTTTTGTCTCCAGCTTACATTTAAACATTAAAGCCTGCAATGAATAAAAATTGAAGGTGTAGGGGTCACTGTGGTAGTCTTAAAGTGCCTGTTTTGCACTAAAATCCATGGGCCCAGGTTGGGGCCAGCTACAGACTGCATTGTCAGTCTATCCGTGCAAGTGCAGTAGCATGATTGTGATGTCATCTCGTGTGATGTCAAATTGTGGGCTTTTCAGCAAAACAGGCACAAGAGGATAGTAAGCACTCTCAGAGCAGTAATAAACAGAAGCAGCCATCTTTTGTGGTGCAGAGAGATGCAATTGGCTAAAAGTAATCTTCTCTATGTGTTTTATAAGTATATAAAAATGGTTTATGGCTTTAAAGTGGTATAAGTCTTAGATGCTTCTAATCAGGAGTCTGAAAATATGTTCATTATGCCCTTTTTTACAGAATATAATTCAAAAGTTTTGAAACACAAACATCCTTGCACTTAACAGTATCATTGGGCCAGGTAGGATAAGTGCTTTTGTTATTAAGGAGCACACGTTTCAATAACAGTGAGCAATAATTGACTGCCAGAGTGTCTTTTAACTTTTTCAATGTATTTTTCACAGAAATTTTGAAAAATGCATGCTGAGAAGCAGAAAAGGGTTTAAATAGACAGAACCAAATTCTGTGGTAACAGGCAGCATTTCTGCTCAGGTATGAGAACTGTCTAATATTCATGAAATTACCTTAGCATTATTGATTAAGTAACATTTATTGAATATTTTCCATAATTGTTTACAGATAAAATAAAGATTGCAGAGATTGTACATACCCTGTGAACA
Organism: Neoceratodus forsteri; assembly: GCA_016271365.2. Taxonomy (NCBI): domain Eukaryota; kingdom Metazoa; phylum Chordata; order Ceratodontiformes; family Ceratodontidae; genus Neoceratodus; species Neoceratodus forsteri. The sequence goes on from CM057456.1 coordinate 189,858,549, forward strand.
AGCCCATTATGTGGGTGAAACGTAGGGGAATCAAGAAAGAATAAAAATAAGATGTTACACAACACAATGAGTGCATTTAATTTTTAAAGGCCCCCCACCCCATCATTTCTTTCATGTCTCCAGGGTGACCCACAGCACATCCAGTCTTTCCTTTCCCTTTGGCAGACCATATATTTCCATTACCTTTATTCCCTCCCTCACATATACTACGACCTCCCCTTGCTTCCTCCCTTCCCTGTCGCTCCTGAACAGAGAGTAGCATGGTATGGCCATGCCCAGTCATGACTGTCAGTGCACCATGACTCTTCTGTGGCCACTAATTCCAGGACAGTCTCCTGCATGATGGCCTCAAGGTCCAGGATATTATTTCCTAGACTTCCTGTTCCATGTCATGAAGCTTCCACTGACCCCCTCTTCATTTGTTATTCTCTCTTCATTTTCTTTCTGTTGTATTCCTCTTTTCTTGCATTCTTTAAAAATGGGAGAGAAGGCCCTCTCTTCCAGTACATTAGGTACAAGCGGAATATCAAGGATGGGATAGTCAGGTTAAAAAGGGAGGGGAGATTATGGAGGATAGTGAGGAGAAAGCAGTACTACTTAACAAGTACTTCTGTTCAGTCTTCACTAAGGAGAAGTAAGGTCCAGTACCACAAATGAGGAAAGAAGAGAAACAGAGTGGGAGGGGGCACTGATGGAGAGAATGAAATTGATGGTTTGAGGAAAGGCTTAAAGGCATTGAAGGAAGGCAAGTGCCTGGGACTGGATGGCACACAACTGAAGGTGCTGAGGGAGTTGGCAGATGTGCTGATAGGTCATCTGGCGAACCTGTGTTTCGCACCTGTCTGGAGATGGGGGAAGTTCTCTTGGAGTGGCAGATGGCGCATGTGGTACTGATACACAAGAGTGGGCTGAGGGACGACCCTGGGAACTATTGGCTGATCAGTTTGACCTCAATAATGGGAAAGCTCATGGAAAACATACTGAAAAAAAGACTGGTAAGCATTCTGAAAGAAATTGGTCTTAAGGACGAGAAGCAACATGGGTTTTTGTTGGGGGAAGTCATGTCAAACCAGCCTGATTGATTTCTTTGAATGGGTAACAAGGGCAGTGGACAGGGACTAAGCAGTGGAGATTCTGTATCTAGATTACAGTAAGACCTTTAACTTTGTTCTCCAAAGGACATTAATTAGGAAGATGGAGGACATGGTGGTTGGGGTCAAAACTGCTTATGTGTGTTAGAAACTAGCTTTATGATAGAAGTCAGAGGGTAGTGGTCGGGGTACAGTTCTCAGAGGCTAGATTAGTCATTAGTGGGGTCCCACAGGGTTCTATGTTCGGTCCGTTGTTATTTAACATCTTCATCAATGACACTGCAGATGGGCTAAAAGGTAAGATATGCCTGTTAGCAGGTGACACAAAGCTCTGATGGAGAGTGGACACAGAAATGGGGAGACAAGGCATTGGAGGAAACCTGGCCAAACTGGAGAGGTGGTCAAGTATTTGACAACTGGGATTTATATCAAAAACTGTAAGGTAATGCACTGGAGTGAAGAACCCAGAGGCCGTACCGGCTGGGACATGTGCAAGTTATCAAGTCAGATGAGGAGAAGGACGTGAGTGTGATTATTTTGAGTGACCTAAAGTATTCAACACACTGCAGGAGAGCAGCAGCCAAACTGAATCAGATGCTGTGCTATTTATGCTGAGGATGCTATTATTTGTACATGACAGTGCCTTCAGTGTTATGAACACCCTCTGTAGCAACCTCCATAAGTTGCAAGATTGTTTTTTAAAAGAAAGGCTGATCCTTAATATTCAAAAAACACAGGTTATGTCGCTTGGCTCAGCCCCAATGGTCAGGAAGTGCACATCTGATTTTCATATTGCCAGCAAAGATGGTGACTGACTACAGGCCATTGCAGGCTTCAAGTATCTGGGAATCCATATTGATCCTTGCCTCTCTTTTAATGTTGACTTGAACCATGTCACCCCCCAAATTCACCAGAAACTTGGTTCCCTGTGCAGAGTGATTAATGTGATAACAGCGATCGCACAAAGGCGATCACAGTTAGGGCAACTGTACATAGTCGAAAATCAATTTCGCTAATGTACACTACCAGCGCATGGTAAAATGGCACTAGGGACTTGCTTTTATTTTGTTTATGCGTGGGGCTGTGCCCCCTGCACCCCCCTTCTAAAGGATTCTCAACTCCAGGGGGGTGCATGTCAGGGAGGAATGCAAAACATGAACAAACATTTTTAGCCAGGCACACAACAAAACAAACACATGCCCAGAACAGAACTTGGCACCCTCAGAGCTCTAATCTGCCACCCACCCACCAAACCACAGAGCCATATCAGCAACCGACCACCGCACTACCCCTCACAAACCCTCCTTCTCCTTCTGCCCATTGCAAGCCACACTCACTCACTCCCCCCATCCACATGTACATATAGCAAAAGGATGTCACTATACCTGCATTCGGCCTCCCATCCATTAGCCCTGTAGCGGTCACCCTTCTCACGGGATACTGTGCAGAGTATGCAGACATCTTAGTCCTGATACCAGATTAGCTATCACACAAAAAAACCTATAGCATTGATCTTATATTATTTATTTATTGCTGATTTTAAATTGTCTGTATTTATTTTATTGACCCTGTATGTATGTCTGGTATATCATTTTTGTATGTCTCTTGCACCTCTTTGTAAACCACCCAGAGCTTCCTGAATCATGCACTGAAGAAATAAAGATTTACTTACTTACTTTGACTATGGGATAGTGATAGTTGATGCTGCCCCTAAAAATGTTGTAAATGTTTAACATAGCCCTTATCTTAAGGTGGCTGGATTTGCCACAGCCCATAGGCCTAGATCCCACCACTGCCACACCGTAAGTGTGCTAAACTGGCTCCAGCCTGATGATAACTCCCTTTGGACACCTGCAAAATTTGTCTTTAGCCTATTTCGAAAAGGAAAAAAACTCCTCATTTATACAACTCACTCAGATTGGTTAACCTGCCTGGCTCATGCTTTACAACCCATAACCTTATGGCTATCCCACTGTTTTGGACCACTATGAGGCAAAACTCTTTTGTTTACTGAGCAGCATTTCTTTGGAACAAAATTCCTCAATCAGCCAGGCAGTCACCTACACTCAAAGCATTCTCTTCTTGTTTGTACTTGCTTCAGCTAATCTATACGGTCGTAAGCAGACTACCTGTTTTTCTCTTGTCTAGGCTATGCAAAACATGGTTATGGCTAGCCCTTGTTTATGGATAGTATTATACTGTGAGCCTTTCATTATATTGTGAACTATTGTATTTGTGCTTGCACTCTGTCCCTTATTGGTGCCCGGAAAAAAGTGTCATTGTGTCACCAGTGTGCTTACTTGGTTAACAAAGTTTTTAATAAATAAATAAAAAATAGCCACTGGTATAACTAGCAGGAAGACGAAGGTCATTCTGCTGCTATACAGATCATTGGTTTGGGCATATCTAGAGTACAGTGTGCAGTATTGGTACCCTTATCTAAAGAAAGACATCAGCCTGCTGGAAATGGTCCAGAGAACAGAAACCAAGATACATAGATACATAGATACATAGACAGTGTCGGCTGATAAGGGCCTATGGCCCACCTAGTCTGCCCATTTGAGCTTGTAAGTTCAGTTTGTTTTCCTAGAAGTCTATTTCCCCTTACCCCTGACCTCTAGAATTCCTTTATGTCTATCCCATGCATTCTTAAATCCCGTGATTGTTTCAGCTCCCACCACTTCCTCTGGCAGGGTGTTCCACTTGTCCACCACCCGTTCTGTGAAGAAATTCTTTCTCATGTTTCCTCTGAATCGTCCTCCCTCCAACTTCATCCCATGCCCACTAGTCCTGAAACATCTTTTCGCTTAAAATAGTGTTTTCCTGCACCCTGTTCCTCCCTGTAAGATACTTGTATGTCTCTATCATATTCCTCTCTCCTCCTCTCCTCCAGGGAGTACATGTTCAGTTCCTTCAACCTGTCTTCATAGGACTTGTGATGCAACCCATGCACAATCTTTGTTGCCCTCCTCTGAACCTTCTCTACCCTGTCTATGTCCTTACGTAGGTATGGTCTCCAGAACTGTACACTGTACTCCAGGTGGGGCCTCACTAGTGTCTTGTATAGCGGAATTATGACCTCCCTTTTCCTGCTGGTGATGCCCCTGCCTATACACCCCAGCATCCTATTTGCTTTACCTGATGCCTTGTCACACTGTTTCCCTACCTTGAGGTTATCAGAGATGACAACCCCAAGATCCCTTTCCTGCTTGGTGCATGCTATATCCTCACCCCCAACTGATATATTGTGCCAGGGTTTTTGTGCCCCATATGCATTATCTTGCACTTCTTTGCATTGAATTTCAACTGCCAAACCCTTGACCATTCTTCAAGTTTCTGCAGGTCCCTTCTCATTCTGTCTACACCCTCTGGTGTGTCTACTCTGTTACAGAGCTTTGTGTCATCAGCGAACAGTGAAATTCTGCCTTCTAGATCCTGTGCAATGTCACTGATGAAGATGTTGAATAGGACCGGTCCCAGCACTGATCCCTGTGGTACCCCACTGTCACTCTTCCCTCTGTGGAGTGACAGCCATTTACCACCACCCTCTGTGTCCTGCCACCCAGCCAGTTACCTACCCACCACACTACTGTCCTGCCCACACCCATATTCCCCAGTTTGTGTAATAGTCTTCTATGTGGCACAGTGTCAAAGGCCTTGCTGAAGTCCAGATAGGCCATGTCCACTGCCCTCCTCTGATCCACCTCCTAGTCACCCAGTCAAAAATTCAATGAGGTTGGTCTGACGAGCCTCCCCTGGTGAAACCATGCTGCCTTGGTCCTGTAGTCCATTGACAACCAGATGTTCCACCAATCTCTCCTTCAGTAGTGCTTCATGATCTTTCCCACTACTGAGGTGAGGCTGACTGGTCTGTAGTTCCCTGCTTCCTCTTTGTTCCCACTTTTGTATGAGGGACTACATCTGCTGTCCTTCAGTCTTTGGGTACCTCCCTGTTTCCAGTGATTGGCTGAACAGGATAGCCAGAGGTTCAGCCACCACCTCTCTTAGTTCTTTAAGGACCCTGGGGTGCACCCCATCTGGCCCCATTGCTTTATCAGCTCTTATTACTTCCAGTTCCTTCAGGACCCTTTCTCGTGTAAAGGGACTTGTGTCCATTTCTGCACATTCTCACCCCTTGTACTCCCTTCAGACCCATTACCCCCCTCTTCCTTAGTAAAGACTGAGCAGAAATACCTGTTCAATATGTCAGCTTTACTGTTGTCATCCTCCACACGGCTCCCATCCTCCCCCTTCAGTCTCACTATCCCTCCCTTTGTCCTTCTTTTTTCCCTTATGTACCTGTAAAAGGTTTTGTCCCCTTTAACCACTGATTTTGCAATGTGTTCTTCTGTCTGAGCTTTGGCTTCCCTTACTGACTTCCCTGCCTCCCTTTGTTTCCCCTGGTACTTCTCCCTATCCCCTTCTGCCTGTGTCTTTTTGTATTGCCTGAATGCAATCTTTTTGGCTTTCACTTTCTTTGCTACCTCTTTGGAAAACCATAATGGTCTCCTCTTTCTTTTCCTCTTGCTAACCTGCTTAATGCATAATTCTGTTGTTCTTATAATCCCCATTTTAAATACTGCCCACTGTTCCTCAATCCCTGATTCCTGTCCCATTCCCCTTAATGCCTCTTTCAAGCATCTCCCCATTTTCCCAAAGTCTGCCCCCCTAAAATCCAGGATACGTGTTTTTGTGTGGTTTGGTTCTGCTCTTTCTGTGATTTCAAACCACAACGACTGGTGGTCACTGTTACCCAGGTGCTCCCCACTGTTACCCCATCACACTGTCCTTGTTTGTGAGCACAAGGTCCAGTATTGCCTTCTGCCGAGTTGGTTCCATGACCAGTTGCTTGAGAAGGCACCCTGAAGGAGTCAGGATAAATCTGCTCCTAGTTGATGCTGCTGCTGGGATGCTCCAGTCCACGTCTGGTATATTGAAGTCTCCAACCAGTACTACCTCACCCTTGTCTGCCATCCTTTGGATGGCTAGCATCAACTCCTATCTGTTTCTTCCTCCTGGGCTGGTGGTCTATAGACCACACCTGTGCGGATGGCTGACCCCATTTTCCTTTCCAGCTTAACCCACAGTATCTCCCCCATTTGTTCCTCCTGGATCTGTGTGGCCCTTATGTCATTTTTCACATACAGTGCCACTCCTCCTCCCTTCCTGCCTGCTCTGTCTCTCTGAATATGTTGTAGCCAGGTATGGCCATCTCCCAGTCATGGTTATCATTACACCAGGTTTCAGTGATGGCCACAATGTCCAGGTCTGACTGATGATCCAGGAACAGCAAGGCAGGTCATACAAGGAAACATTCAGATATATCAACACGTACTCCCTGGAGGATTGAAAGGTGAAGGGTGAAATGCCTGAAACTAGAGATGAGTGACGTTGGTAAAATTCACTTTGCGAATTATTCTGTGAATTTAGCACAATTTGTGGAGCGTGGCTCAATCTACAAAGTGTGGAATTTTGCCTGCGAGCAGCAGAAATTCACTGTTCGTGGGGGAAGTTCTGCCATTTGCAGGTGAAATTCTGCACTTTGCAGGTGAAATTCTGCCATTTGCAGGCACAATTTCCACACTGCATTGAAAACGTTGCAATTTGGGTGTAGTTAAAGTTGCTTAGGGCAGAGAAAACTTAGCGAAACTCTGCAATTGCGAATTTCAGCCACTTTGCAGCAACTTCGCCAGTTAATTAAAATGTTACCACTTTTCTGCTTGAAACCTTTCTGTACATTAAGGGTTTCAACAAAGTGATCTCTGAAAGCCTCTTCATCCTTAATGGGAACAGGATCACTAGGCAGTACTGCTTCATGCTGGAGGGAGGAGGAGATTCGAGAGGGAAATGAGTATAAACTTTTTTTACTGAGAGGGTTGTGGTGAAATCGAATGAGTTGTTAGGGGAAGTTATCTCCTTGAAGACCGTGGACAGCTTCAGGAGAGGTTGAGACAGAGTAAAAAGGAAAGCTGAATGAAGGGGGAAGCACGGCATGGACATTGATGGGAAAGGATGAATGTTAACGGGTGGCAGATCCCCCAGTAGATACTGAGGGGTCTGCTAACTCGAGCAGATGTGACAGACCATAAGGCCCTTTTCTGCTGGCTCAGTTGTATGTTTGTAAATGTTCATATTCTTGATTTATATCCCTCTTGTACTCTGCCTTGTTCCCACTCCTTTCTTCTTGCACTCCTGCCCACAGGGAGCTTCCTCGCCTTGGGCACTCCCTCCTTGTTGCTTCATCAAGTTGAAGGGGCAATTTTTGCCTCCCTTGGTATTACAGCCCCCCCAGCTAGTTTAAATGCTCATCCAAGTAACATTTAAACCTCTTACTAGCCAGCCCAGTGGTGCTGAGGGTTGAGGCACTGGATGCCACACCTCACGCTACACTAGTGACCCAGGGTCAGGAATGGACTTGGGTCGCTCTGGGGCCAGTGGGGAGAGGAAGGATGGAGCATCCCAGGGCAGCTCTCCTTCCTCGGGAAGGGGGGATGCTGTGGCACGCTGCTTGCCTGCCACCCAGTGGTGGCTCAGTGGTAGCACTAGCACACCGCAAACAGGGAAGGATCCCCTGTACAGGGTGCTGGAACTGTATATGTAGAGGAGGGGCTCAGATACTGTGCCCATTGCACGTCCATGGGCCTAAGGAGAAAAAGTGGAGAAAAAAACCCTCCGTGCAGCAGGGTGAGAGACAGACCCCTTGCAGGTGCCGCACCAGTTGCTGGGCAGAGCCATGGGTCCATTGGCAGAGGATCATGGTGAAGGTAAATCCCAGGGGAGCTGAGTGGTGGGGCTTGGGGGATCAGTCCAAAGGGGACCACCAGAAGAAGCCAGGAGATAAAGAAAAAACAAAACAAAAACTCTCACTAATGTCTTTGGACCTCTTCCTGAAGGATGCAGGCCATTTCTCTTATAGAGGCCCATATCCTCCTAGTCTGGCTCCCAGTCCCCAGTGTAGCTCAAGCCCTCCTCCATGCACCATGTCTTCATCCAATTGTCAAAAGTTGTAGTGTGGTGTGCCCTTTTCTTTCCCCAGCTATACATAGGTAACATCTCAGCAAACACAACTGAGTGTTCTACCTGCTTAAGGGTCCTCCCCAGGTCCCTGAAATCAACATGCACTACCCCTATCCTATCCCTTGCTAGGTCATTCATCCCCAGTTGGACAACTACCTCTCGTTCCATTCTATCTCCTGCTGCCCTAGTGATCCTCTGAATCTGCTCTCCATCTCTCCAAACTGAAGCACCAGGGAGGCACTTCATTTCCCTCTCTTTTTCAACTTCTGCTCCCAAGTATATCCCCAAAATGAAAGAATCCCCCCCCCCCAGCAGATGCTTCCTCCTTGGCTGGGGGCCTCCTCTTCCATCCTTGGGGCCTCCCTTTCTAAGGATCCCAGAGCCTCCTTTCTCACTGCTGCAGCTGCCTCCTCCTGACTGCCCCATACCACCAGTATGGCAAAGAAGTTTTGCAGTGATGCAGGCCGAGGAGTGTTTACCCTACCCACCACGCCCTCTCTTCTGGAACCCACCAAGGACCAACCATTCAGCCTCTGCCTAGGCATTATCTTCCTATCTCTTCCATTTCCATCCTGAAATGTATTTATTACCTTAACATAGATAGGGTGTCTCCTACTTTCTCTTCTACTGGTAGCCACTTTTTCCTAGTGTCTACTGTCTTTTACCCCTCAGTTGTTACCCCACTAACTGCAGTTACTTAACCTTATGTTGTCTCTTTCAGTACATCTGTACCCAGTACTGTGTTTTCTCCTATCTGGTCAGGTGTCTCCCCTGCAGAGTTTCCTGTGGACTGCAGACTATATGTGGATGCTTGCAGATGCCTTGGGATAGTTGTTCCACTCAAGTTATGGGACGCAAACGTGATGGGACGCCCTGAGAGAATGCCTGCATTTGTCACAAAGTAGGAGCTTCCTGGTTAGCCCCGTCAGCAAGCCACAACCTGCAACACTGGCCCTTGAGTTGGAGTGGCTAAATAGCATTTGTTTTATAAAACAAAACTGATTGGCATCAGAAGGGATACAGAGTTGAGACAATACATTTATTCAGTACCTCTACTATTTTACAGCATTGAGGGTCACACAGCAGGACAGGTAGCATTGACAACACTCACATTGTGTATAGTTAATGCTGTGTAGGGGGGGTGGACAAGGTGGATCCTAAGTGCCTTCTGTCATCATAATTCTATGTTACAATACACAAGATTTTTTTGTGATAGGACAGACAAATCTGGAAATCTCTTGGACTGGTGTCTCAGATCCCTTTCAGCGTCTCTCTCCAACTAGAGGGAAGATATGTGTGGGTGTTTTTTTCCCATAATTTTTGGCCAGGAAAGGCACACTAAGTCAATACTTGTTTCCAGATGAGTTCTGGGAGCATGGGAGCACAGGGAAGTTAAGTGACTTGCTCATGGTCACATAGTATGCAAGTGGTGACTGTGTGATTCCAAGTTTTCCGGATTCATAGTTCAGTGCTCTTAACCATTATGCTATGTTGTTACTCTACCAGTTTCCAGTTGCACAATACTTCCTGTGTGTGGGAAGTCCTGATAGAATAATCTAAATCATGATGATTTCGCTTACTCTTGGCTTGTCTGCAAAACAACTGTCCTGAAAACCTAAGAATATGGCATGCAGATGGTAATAGACAAAGACAACAGTAAAGTCCTTTATCATGTAAGTTTTCAAAGTTTCTACATTTGTGTAAAGAGTTACTGCTGTAAAATATGGTACTGCTACGCTTTAGTCATAAATGGCCTTTAGAAAAATCCATCGGCTCTCAGACTTTTGGTCTAAAACAATTCAAAGCATCTTGAACTGCAAGCACTCTGACTGGATATCGGACATAACATGACTTCATGCTGAACTGGGATTGGTGGGCATGTCACGCAGACAGTGCATAGCAGAAAGCAACCCTCATGATCCCTTTTACTTACTGTCTAGGTGAAATGACTTTTAAATGTTTGAAAACCACAAGTATTTTATATAATACTTTGTAAAATCATGTTCTACAGAGGATACTCTTCAAGGAATGTTTGAACCAGTTTTATTTTATAAAAATATTGTAATTTAGCCACTCTAACTCAAGAACCAGTGCTGCTGTTTTCACGTACTGTAAATACCCTTAGTAATGAAAAATAGAATGACTTCGCATTTACATTTTTTAAATGAAATGTTTAAATGAAATGCAATTGAGTTCAGCTACCACTAACTTTTTTCTCTTTGTTTGCAGCTGGATAGACACCCTATTGAAGCATATTTCTAGTAAATGTGGATTTAAATTTTAACGTTGTAAAAAATGTCTAAAATTTCAATTGGAAGGCAGTTGAAATGGCATTCAGTATAGAACAGAATATTTGGGGTTGTTTCTGTTACTTTGAATTTCAAACTGAATATTCCAAAGGGCTGGAGCTGCTGTGACAGTTTCCAAATGGGAGTGTCAGTGTACATTTTTCCATTTTTTTATTCAGCTTTTTTCACCCCCTCAGCTCTCCTGGTAGAACCCCCCCCCCCCATTCCTCTCACTGACCTTGTCATGGACTTACTAGTTATCCACCACTTTAGTTAGGACCATGACAGTGGTGGGTAGCCTGCCAGGTCGATCATGCAGGAGCCGGGAGGGTGTGCTGGTGCAAAGACCACCTAGGGCTTTTAGCTCCAGTTCCTGTTTTTCTCCCTGAGGGTGTCAGCATGTACTGTGGCACACATGTCACCTTGCAACTGGCAGATGTCCCCCTGTCTTTCTGTGTGCTACTGCTGTACTTTCTACTGACCTCCACCAGGTGGCAATTGATCAGTGGAATGTATCATTCCCCCCCTGCCACAAGGGAAGACAGCTGTTCTAAAGATGCTCAATCTTACCTCCCTCAGCTAGCCCCCAAGTAACTCGAGTTGATTCCTAAAACCAGACTGGCCAGAGTTCAGATATCATCAGTTTCTCACCAATCTTTGGTTTTGGAATTGTATACTAATTAAGGGGTGGGACAAGAATTCCTTAAAAAGGATCTGCGCTGTGCCTCCAGGGGGAGGCAGAGTGACAGAAGATGAAACAGTCCAATCAAGTAAAAGGAGGACCAGGCAGGCAGGTAGCCTGATAGTGTAGGTTTTGTTCTCAAGGGATCCAATGCTTTGGCCCACAGTTGAGGTGGGTGACAGAGACTACCCAGTGGCTACCCCAGTATAAGTAGAGGGGACAGGCACCAGACCTGTTTTGGCAGGCTTAAGTAGGGCAGTCAGTGAGGGAGGGAGGGTTGTAGGTAGGCTAGGCCCATGCTGAATAGTCACACCTGAAGCAGCAGACCATCGCCTTACAGCTTTGATTCAGAAGCAGACCAGCACCTTCTTGTTTCCATATAACAATAGACCAGTAGTTTTGTAAATACCCCAAATACTAATTCCCAAGCCTCAAAAATGTTATTCACAATTTGGAGCACAGTAAAGACTAGTGTCAACTATTCATGGTATTACTACTCAGAATTTAAATGTCAACTACTCATGGTATTACAACTCAGAATTCAAATAGTATCAACTACATCATGCTAGCTCCATTCAGTCTATCAGTCACTGGAGTGAAGGGATGTGCAAAGTTTTGAAAGATTCTCATTAACTTTGCAATGTCCTGTAACTTCGTAAAGTTATTTGCACTTCGGCAAAGTCAAACTTTGTGGCATTGGTAACTTTGTGAAGTTATGAATTTACAGCTTTGTTGGTGAAGTTGGTCAGGACTTTACAAAATGACTGAATCATTCAGCGCTGTTATTGCACCATGACCTGCAGATCATATGGGTACATTGCAGCAGGAATCAGAGCAGAAGAGCTGTGCTGTGTGAAGTTCTAGCAGTTTTATTCAGGAGATACCACTGTACATAGAGCTCAGTTTTGACTCAAGCTGTACTGCTGTTCATTGTGTAAAAAAAACTTTGAAAAAACATTCTATTTGGTGTTCTGCATCTGCAGACTTAGTTGTGAAGGTTTTTACCAAAGGTTTAATTAATTTGTTCTTTCTCTTTCTGTGTGGTGCTGCTGTGCTGGACTAGTGCTGTCTGTGTGGGGGGTGCAGGCTTTTGTTTGCAGCAAGCAACAGCTTTACTTTCAGTGCATTTTCTCTGTCACTGTCAGACAATTCATTTTTCTCAAGTCCCATTATTTCTGTACACTCTCAGTGTTCCAGTGATGCTAAAATACTAACATCTGTCCAGGGCTCTGGCAGGTAATTGTAGAACTTTAATGTTTTAATATGTTTGATTACTATTTTTTTTAATACTTTAACCCTTTAACCCTTTCTTGTCATTTTGAAATTTTTTTTTATTTGATAGTAATTGTTTTACTATTCTCCATATTTTATTGTTCAAGCCACTGATACTGCTACACATTACCGCATTAGAATAAGGAATACCTGAAAAGGAAAGCATAGACAGGGAAAAAAGGCAGGGAAGGCAGCTCTGGTGGCCACCAGTTGAGGTGGATGAGGGCATGGTATGGCTGCAGGATGTAGTAGTGTATCTTCAGTGTATGATGATAATGGTGCTGTTAAAAGGCTTATAGCACTTGATTTGGCTGCTCTTAGCTGAGGGAGGTAGCAGCCAGAGCCAAGATCTCTTCTCTGAAAATTCCTGAACCCCATCAACACAGGTAAGTAAACATGGTAGTGTTGAAAAATATCAAAAAGAGTCTCCCGTGGTTAAAGGTACTGGACCTAAGTCTGAAGATGATACAGTGGCAGAGTTGTGTGTACCACTGCCATCTATAGCTGTGTGAAAGAAGAACTTCCACCAGCAGAATTTCTGAAAAAGCTGGACTTTCACTTCTGCAAAACTTTGGAAATCAAATTAGCACCGTTCATGGAAATTCTGACTTAAACAGTGGAATAAATGTATGAATTGTGGATTATTGTATTAAACTGCGTAAAAAATTCCATAGAACAGATCACTGTCAGTGGCCAGTTCTGCTGACTTTTTTTCAGCAGTTTAATAAAATAATCTGCAATTCATACATTTATTCCACAGTTCAGTGTGCCACAGAACTGTGCAATGAATGTATGAATTGTGGATTAATGTATTAAACTGTGAAAAAAAAGTCCACAGACCTGATCACTGAACTGCAGAATAATTATGTGTATTGCAGAATAATCCGTTGAACTGTGAAATAAAATTCCTCAAAACTGTCATTCTGCAATTCATATGTATTATTCCACAGTTCAGCCAAAAAAAGTCCTCAGAACTGAATGAAATTCTGCCAGACACATTCAGAAGAATCCAATCTCATCAGTGACAGAAGTTCAGAAAATTTTGCAAACGTTTTGCAAAAGCACAATTTGCAACTTTCGCCCAGCTCTACTGCCACCTCAGAACAAAGTCTGGTCAGAGCCAACATGGCTGCTATGATTTAACTTGACACAAAATTTGGTTTGTTGTTTTTATGTTTTGTTTTTACGAAGCCCTTTAAAAAATGTAATGCTCAGTCTGCATCTAGGTCGCTCGCTGGCTGCTGGCTTGCAATAACTGTAACTGGAAGTGAGCGTGGGAGCAAGAAAATAGTGCAGTGAAGGGGGGAGACAAAGGAACAGCACAGTGATGAATGGAGAGGATGCAGAGGAGGACAGGGAGATGTAGTTCAACTCAATTCAAAACATTCTGTGGAAGGAGAGAGTCTAGCTATTCAGTTATGCACTTCCAGAGCCTCCTTTCTCTACTACGTAATCGTAATATGTCAGCATAGCTTTCAGCTATTCAGCTGTAACAATACAGTCCATAAATCAAAGCTGTCCTTATATTTTCATCCTTTTCAAGCATTTTTCCATTCCAGTAAATACTGCTGCCAACCACTCATCAGGCATTCCCATGACGGATTATGCACACAAGTCCCCACAATCCAATCAAGCTTTGGCTTTGGTTGCTGTATAGCACAAATCACACAGGTTAGTTGTTCTGCAACATTTCTTACAAAGCAGCAGTTATGTTTGTAATTAGCAATATACAGTAGCAAAGCCCCCCTAAAAAAAGTAGCCAAGTAGCCAAGCTTGTGACACTCACAGGACATAAATTAAAGCACTCAGTCCCTGAGAGATTGTGGTGTGCCCTCACCCCAAGCAGTCTGCCACTCCATCACCATAGCTACAGCATGGAACCAGGCACAGGGCTGGTGATGAGCCACTGGAACTGGCCAAAGCACAGAATGCCAGGTGGAAGGATGCCAGAATCAGAAGGTGCAACAAAGTATAATCACATTATGTGCATCAGTGGCATAACAGTCTCCACTGTTGTCCCTTCAGTGTGAGTAGAAGCCATGGTCTGGTCCCTTCTGTGACAGCAGCAGCCATGGTTAGGTAGCCACCATGATTCTCTGTGACAAACAGCCTTGCTCAGGTCCAGGTTCTCTGTTAGTCAGCAGTCCCACTGTGGGCTGTACTGTTTGAACACCAGTCATGCATTGTCTTGACTGTGTGTTAACAGCCTCCAGCCCCCCTGCTATGTGAACAGCAACTGTGCTCTGGGCCCCACTGTGTGAGCAGCAGCCACACTCCAGTCCCCACTGTGTGAGCCAAGCTGACCTTCTTACATCATTCCCAGAAGTCCAGAGCAATAAACACTCTCCAGTCTCCCAGTAGCCATACTCCGCTCTGGTTCCTACTGTATGAGTGATCTCTGCATTCTGGTGTCAACTGTGCAAGCAGTAGCAGCTGAGTTCCTGTCCCTGTTGTTTGATAAGCTTCTGCACTCTGATCCCAATGCTGAGAATGGTAATCATACTTCTTACCCTACTGTATAAGCAGCAGCTGAGTCAATTCATAGGGATCATATTAGAAAACTCTTTGGGGAGGAGTGGAAGGGTAATGATGTCATCCTGCCAACAAATCAAATGTGGCTTCCAGCTCTCCATTTTGGGTCAAGCAGGGGAAGTGGGTGGGATCATCGAGGGCTGTTTGCTCTTCAGAATTGGAGTGTGTGTGTACAACTCAGAAGTGTGGGCTTTGGGGTCTGTGTCTACAAGTATATGTAAGAGAGGAGATCATCTTCAGTCAGGGTTTTATAATAGATTTTTATAGTGCTGCTCTGGTAATCATACAATAAAAATAAACCCAGAGGGAAATGGTAAACACTGTATTACAGTATTTATTTATTTATTTGCTTTTGATGACCAAGTAGGTGCACTAGGCAAAAACAAAACTGCTTCTTTTCAGGCATGACCAGGGAGAATACAATTTACAATAGTACAGTAAGACAACAAAGAGTACAACTCACAACAATATAGCAAAGACAAGTGGAGAGTACATGTGGCAAAACACCATGACACAGCATAATGTCAACATTAATTAATTAAACTTCCAGGAATTAGTTAAGTTTGGCATTTGTATTAATTTAATCGGTAGCCATTTTGGAACACAATACATTTAGAAAAAGTTACACATCCCGTAGCTTGGGCTGTATTTCAGTTGCTTGCTGGCTGCCAGCTTGCAAAGACTGGAACCAGAAGTGCATGCAGGAGCAAGAAAATAGTGCAGTGGGGGGGGAGAGACAAAGGAATAGCACCGTGGTGTATGGAAAGGATGCGGCGGAGGACAGAGAGATGTGCTTCAACTCCATGGAAGGAGGTAGTCTAGGTATCTTGTCACATGCTTTCAGAGCCACATTTCTCTACTATGTAATTCAATCAATCAATCAAGCAATCAAATCTTTATTTATCCAGGCGGACACCATTGAGCAAGCTCATTTACAAGGTGGACCTGCATCACACAAGGTCAGGTACAATACACATATGTACAGCCATTAAGACAAAACATGGGAATATATAATAAAGCAAGCTAAATAACAGTAATACAAACAGTCCATTTAGGCATGCATTGTAATATATCTAACTATGTACATGTTATGTTTAAGGAAATGAGAAAAGAGTTAAAGGTAAGGGGGCTATATATGGAGGGGGGATGCAAGGTCAGAAATTAAGTGGAACCTCGGGAAGGTGTAGGTAGCAAAGGGTAAGGGGTGCAGGGGCAAGGGTCGTGGTGCTGCACGGAATACTCACTTATAGCTTAGGGCTTATAGGTTAGGGTTGTAGGCTTCGGGGTCGCCAACCACCCGGTGGCCTTGGTTTCCTGTGGCATCTGAGTTGGGAGCCCTGAAGGGTTCTCAGCTCTCAGGGAGCAGAGTCTGATCAAATGGACATGGGCAGTGGCTTCAGTAGCGCCAACTGCCTGGTGACTGCGGGTGCCTGTGGCATCCAAGCTGGGGGCCCTGGAGGGTTCTCAGCTCTCAGAAAGCATAGTCCAATCAAGTGATCTCGGGTGGCGGCTTCGGGGGTGCCGACCGCCCAGTGTCCACGGTTTCCTGCGGCGACTGAGCTGAGAGCCCTGTGGGGTCATTGGCTCTCAGGGAGCGTAGTCAGAGCAAGGGGTTGGGAGGCTTGGGAGATGGAAGGAATGGCAGGGCAAGGGTGAGGAAGGTATAGGGTTTCTGAGAGGTAATGTTTTATAGTGTGCAAGAGGAAGGCAGAGGATGCTATTACACAGAGAGGGAGCAGTTTATAGGCGGTGGAAACAGTGACATACTTCTGTGATTGTTTTTGCATATAAAGTCTTGAACACTGCAAGACTAACTGGGGATCTTAATTTCAAGGATTTCTGTAGCTTATTCCAGAGAGTTGGCAGTGAGAAGCCTATGGCCACTCTTTGTAATTGCAATACATCAGCATAGCTCTCAGCTATACAGCCATAAAAAGGGGAAAATGAAACCTGTAAAAACAAAACAAAAAATATTTCTTGACAACTGCTATTTTACTATTACTTATAATGCAAACATGCACAAGTACTAGCCACCTTTCCAGGTTACATCAATAGGTAACTATTATTTAACAATTCAGCATATATCTTTCAGAAAAAGAGTAAATTATTATGACTTCTTGTTAATACCAGTTCAAAAATGTTTAACTTCCTACTTGCGTGTTAAACACTGATGTTCTGCAACCTCATAAAATTATTGAAAGCAATCCAGCTGCAAACGTCAAGAGCATTACGGAATTAATCCAGTCAGATATCCGTGCACTGCTGAACTATTACAATGTGGGGTGTGAACAACATTTAGCCACTTTTAATAACAGAAAATTCTAAATAACCGTGGAATTTCCCAGAAAGAGTTTCTGCCTGGTTCTTGTTCCCACAGTTGGTCATTTTCTAATCTTACCACATGCAACAATAACTATGTGTTAAGATTTTTAGGCCATTTGTTGCTAACTTGCATGAGCTGTATTAAAATATCCCACAGTTGCTCAGTTGCCTCACATGAAAAAACCTTTTTCAAGCAAAAAGGTACCTACCGGTGCATAGGAGCAGTTCTGCCTAGTTCCGACCCAGTCATTTGCCATTTTTCAACATTGCAATTTCAATAAAACATTGAAAATACATATTAATAGTGCCAACAGCAAACAGAAGATTTATAGAACTCCTAGCAATATAACTCCCCTCCCTTTGAAATATTTGCTAGTGTCCAACACTTTTCAGGTTTCACGAAAAAGTAGCACATTTGCCTGTTAAACCTCATAAAATTATTGAAAGCAATCCAACTTCAAACATCAAGTGCTTTGTGGGATTACTACAATCTGATATCCATGCACTGCTGAACTATTACAATATGGGATTTTGAAAACCTTTAGCCACCATTAATAACAGAAAATTCCAAATAACCATGGAGTTTCCCAGAAACAGTTTCTGCCTGATTTCCTTTCTCACAGTTGGTTGTTTTCTAATCTTACCACATGCAACAATAACTGTGTGTAAAGATTATTTGGCCATTTGTTGCTCACTTGCGAGGACTGTATTAAAATATCCCAGAGTTGCTCAGTTGCCCTGCATGAAAAAAAAACTTTTTCAAGCAAAAAAGTGCATAAGAGGAGTTCCGCCTAGTTCCAACCGAGTCATTTTCAGTTTTTCAACATTATAATGTCAATAAAATATTGAGAACACATATTAATAGTGCCAACGACAAACAGAAAATTATAGAACTACTAGCACTATAACCCCTCCTTTGAAATATTTATTCAGGTCCAACACTTTTCAGGATTCATGAAAAAGTAGCACATTTCCTCACATGTCAGATGAAACAGATTTGTCAATGTTTTTTAACTCCATATATGACACTTGGATAAGGTGAGCAGACATGGTAATGATGTACATTATATATAACTTTGTACTATGTTATAATATTACCACATACATATGGCAACTCCTAAAGGTTTCCAGATCCCGCGCCTCCTCCCAGAACTGGAGTTTCTTAATCTCAAGCCTCTGCTGTTACATATTTTAATAACTCAGTCCTCTGAGCCACTGCCACCAACTGGACATTCCCTGTTACATAAAATATAAAAATCTGCTGTGACTGCCCCTCTCCACTGAACTACACAGGTGCTGCCAACTTGTAAAACAGGTTGCATTTAAGACAACACAGATTTGCCAGTGTTTTCTAACTCCATATGTAACACCTGGATAAAGTGAGAAGATACAGTAATGGCATATGTTATATAGAGCTGTGCGAAAAAAATTCCAACAGCGGAATTTCCATGAAGGTCAGACTTTTGCTTCTGTAAAAGATTGGAAATCAAAAGAGCAACTTTCATGGAAATATTTGCTGGATGGCACCCTACATAATAATATTTTACTTCCTGGATCCCTGGTGTCTAGTGCCCCCCTCTGACCTGCCGATTGCCACCTATCAAGCAAATTTCCCTGGTGTCCAGTGCCCCCCCACCCTGAAGCCCTGCCAAAAATAAAAATACAATTCCCTGGTGGCTAGTGGACCTCCCCCACCCAACCACTTGTTCCATAAATAAAATATACTTCCCTGGTTGGCTAGCAATCCCTCCCCCACCCGATCACTCACCCTGTAAATAAAATATACTTCCCTGATGGCTAGCAGTCCCTCCTCCCATGCAATCACTCACCCCATAAATAAAATATGCTTCCCTGGTGGCTAGCTGTTCCTCCTCCCACCCAATCACACCACCCAACATGGACATCAATATGCCCTGGCGTCCAGACTCCAGTGTAACACCCCCATCCCAATCCTATGTATAGTCTTAATATGAATGGACATTTCCCTTGTGATCTATTGAAACCCCCTTCCCTATCCCCGATCCCCAGTAGGTGAAGCTATTCCCAGTCCCTGGTGGTCTAGTGCACCCCTGCCCTCCAGCCCAGCAGGTAGTGTTCCACCACACCACTCACCCCATCCCAAACCCAAGCAGGCATCCTACACAGCCCTCCACTCTCCATTGTGGCTGACTACCCACTGAGCTGTCAATGAATGAGCACGTGCTTGTACAAGCGGATTGGAGGAGGGACTGCTAGCCACCAGGGAAGTATATTTTATTTATGCAGCAAGTGATTGGGTGGTGGGAGGGACCACAAGCAACCGGGGAAGTATATTTTATTTATGGGGTGAGAGATCGGATGGGAGGGAAGGACCACTAGACACCAGAGAATTGTGTTTTTATTTCAGGCAGGGATTCGGTGGGGGGGGGCACAGGACATCAGGTAAAGTTCTTTTTTAATTTATTTTCTTCTCCCTATATCTGAGTGGAATGGGGTGAAATCTGATCCAAAACATTTGGAAGAGTTGTAAAATTTTGTGTACATACTGCTAAGGTAGAACTCACAACTTTTGCTCACCTCTGATGTTATATATAATTCCTTACTATGTTATCAAATTACTGCAGAAATACGGTGACTGATAAAGGTTCCTGGGTCCTGCACCTCCACCCCAAACTGGAATTTCTTAACCTCAAGCACTGCTGTCATGTATTTTAATATCTCAGTCCTCTGAGCCAGCGCTGCCAGCTGGACTTTCCCCATTACATAAAAAATATAACTCCACTGCAGCTGCCCCTCTCTGCTACACTACACAGGTGCCACCAACTTGTCAGATTGGTTGCATTTAATCAGCAGCCATTTTGGAACAAAACACATTACAAAAAGTCACCTTTCCCCTACCTTGGGCTGTATTCCAGTTGCTTTCTGGCTGTTGGCTTGCAATGATTGGAACCAGAAGTGAGCAAAGGAGCAAGAAAATAGTGCAGAGGGGGAAAGGGGGAGAGGCAAAGGAACAGCACCATGGTGAATGGAAAGGATGCGTAGCAGGATGGAGAGATGTGCTTCAACTCCATTTGAAGATCTCCATGGAAGGAGACAGTCTAGGTATCTGGTCATGTACTTCCAGAGCCCCCTTTCTCTATTGCATAATCACAATACTTCAGCATAGCTCTGAGCTTTGGGGCCACAAAAATGAAGAAAGGGAAGACCTGGGAAAAGAGGAAGAGTAGGAGGAGGAGGAGAAGGACATGGAGGGTGAATCTGAGGATGACACTGTCATGAATCATTCATAGGAGCCTGAAAAGAATTAAAAAAAACAAACAAACAAAGGGTGATAGCAAAGTGTACAACTTTTTCAAATTGAAGGGTAGGTAACCTCTGCCACAAAAAATAATGTATGATGAGACATATTCCAGAACAGAAACAAGTGCATGTGTGGTGGCCACCACAACTGGTGTTCCACATAAGTTTGTGTGTCCTTCAAAATCCCTTTTGTGAAACTTTTTTTATTACTGATCCAAAAGATGACACTGTAGTAATATATCAACTTTATCAGGCCTGTGAAAGCTATGGCAAGAAAAGGTATTGTCTTATCACAGGTGGCCAGCATACCCATCTTAAAGTCGAACATATGGCTAGGTGACAAGGACATCAGCAGAATGTGTCTGCAGGTGGTTTGGGAGGTAGCGATGAGTTGGAGGATATTGTGGAGGAAAAGATGGTTGAGAAGGTGGTAAGTAGTACCCCCTGAAAGTGTGAAATCACTGATGAGCAGCAGCAGTAGGCGCAGCAGCACCATCACCCTGACAAAACCCCCTCAACCAAGTCACAAGTTTCTTTATACTATCTCCATCTATGACATCCAAGCAACATAGTGCCCACACAAAACTGTTGCCAAAAAGTACTCACCCAAAGAAGATTCAGGCAATTATTACTAGCATTTTGTCTAAGTAATGTAAATGCCCCCCAATCATTCGGTGGACAGGGAACTGAATGCTACCACAGCAGAGATGACCCCTATTGATCTTCTCCCATTTTCTTTTATTGAAAATGCTGGTTTCTTTCACTTTATGTCTAAAGCCCCAAGTGGAAAGTGCCATCTGGAACCTACTTTTCCTAGTGGGCAATTCTTGAACTGAGGTATGTTGTTGAAAAAGAAGTTTCACATGCCCTGCAGCATTCCTGCAGTTCATACATCCATCTTACCACAGATATGTGGAGCAGTGCACTAACAGCTGCTAGTTCATTTATGTGTGTAACAGCACATTGGGAAAACTGAAGGGGGTTGGTCAATACCTTGGCAGCAAATGCAAGTGACCTAATTGTAATGGAAGCTATACACTTGGAATTTGCAAGCACACAACTCTGGCTAAGAAGACCATGCTTGATATGCACATGGGGGAAAACATTTTGACTGACACTTGGTTGAACTCACTAACCTTAAAAACAGGGTTCATAACCAGTGACGATGGTGCAAACATTGTCAAGGCTATTACTGATGGGGGTTTTGTTAGGGTGGCCTTCCTTGCACACTGTCTAAACCTGGTCGTGCAAGAGTTCTTGTCACAATGTGACATTAAAGTAGTGCTCACCTGTGACAAATTTGTGACTATTTTGCACAGTCCAGAAAGGCCAGGTACCAGTTACTTGCATTGCAAATAAAAAATGGCTTGCTTCAACATTAATTAAAACAGAAGGCTATCAGAAAGTGGCGTTTGACCCCTATATGCTGTAGCAGATGTATAAACAGTATAAGGCCTTTTCAGAGTATATGCTGCTTCATACAAGCTGTGACAATTCTGCAGTTTCTAAGTCGCTGACAACATAACAGTGGAGGTTTATGGATGGGTTGATTTTGATCTTGAGGCCTTTTGATCATGCCACACAGGCAGTGAGTGGGGACACTGCCTCTACTAGCCAGGCCATCCCACTCCTCTGGGAGCTGAGGCTGGCCATCTATAATGTGCAGCAGCAGTCTGAGGCAACAGGCTCTGTAACTGTGCATTGTCTGAATATGTGCTTGATGTGTTGTTCCATAACACACACCTGCATGTTATCCTGACATCTGTGGATTTCAGTACTGCAACAATGCTGGATCCACAGTAAAAATGAAGGCTTTCATGTGTAATTGATGATGGTAGTCAAAAAGTTGAGCATCTGAAAAAACTGTTCATTAGTCATGTACACAGTTTGCAAATGCTAAAAAGAAATGTTGAGATGAGACGCACTGTATCACCCTTATCAAAAGTAAGCAAGAGAAGTGGAGATGTAGCTTTGACATCTACCAGTAAGACAACCAGAAATCCACTTACAAAATCAAATCCCGTATGGGCAGTTCTTGCACAGGTTGGCATTGCAAATCATGACGAGAAGAAGGAAGAGAACTAAGGGGGGAACTAGTGAAACCACTGGCAACTCTTTTTAATAAATAATGGGAGGATGGTGTGGTACCCGAGGACTGGAGGAAGGTGGATGTGATTCCCCTTCACAAAAGTGGGACCAAGACAGAGGCAGGAAACTACAGACCTGTCAGTCTGACCTCTGTGGTAGGGAAAGTGATGCAGTCACTTCTGAAGGAAAGAGTAGTTGAGTACCTAGAGGCCAGTGGGGCACAGGACCCAAGGCAGCATAGGTTCACAGCAGGAAGGTCATGTCTGATGAATCTAATAGATTTCTTTGACTGGGTGACCAAAGTAGTAGACCAGGAGGGGCTGTGGACATGGCCTACCTAGACTTTCAAGGCATTTGACACAGTCCCACACAAAGATTAACAGTCAAATTAACCAGCCTGGGAGTGGGTCCCAGGGTGGTAGCCTGAAGTAAAACATTGGCTGCACAACAGGACACAGAAGGTAATTGTAAATGGAGTCCACTCTGAAGAAAGGGCGGTTACTAGTGGGGTACCAGCAGGGTTCAGTACTGGGTCCAGTCCTTTTTAATGTCTTCATCAGTGACATTGCAGAGGGACTGGAAGGAAAAGTATGCCTTTTTGCAGATGACACAAAGATCTGCAACAGGGTTGATACACAAGGAGGCGTGGAAAGGATGAAAAGGGACTTGGCAGGGTTGGAGTAATGGTCAGACATATGGCAGCTAGGATTCAATGCAAAAAAGTGCAAAATAATGCACCTGGGAAACAAGAACCCAGGGGAAGAATACACAATGGGTGGGGAGGTAGTAACAACAACAAAAAGGAAAGGGACCTGGGGTAATCATATCAGATGACCTTAAGGTTAGCAAGCAATGTGAGAAGGCAGTAGGGAGGGCTGGGGTATACTAGGATGCATGGGGAGAGGCATCAGCAGCAGAAAACAGGAATTTTTATCCTCTGTACAGACAGTTGGTGAGACCCCATCTGGAGTACTGTGTCCAGTTCTGAAGACCCCATCTCCATGGGACACAGACAGGATAGAGGCAGTCCAGAGGGCAACTAAAATGGTGCAGGGTCTGCAAGAGAAGCCGTATGAGGAGAGACTAAAGGAGCTTAATATGTATACCCTTGAGGAAAGAAGGGAGGGGGGACATGATAGAAACTTTTAAGTACCTCAGTGGAATCAACAAAGTCCAAGAGGTAGCATCTTTCAGAAAAAGAGCGTTACAAGAACAAGGGACACAATTTAAAGATAGAGGGTGCGGTTCAGGGGCAATGTGAGGAGTATTATTTCACAGAGGGTAGTGGATGCATGGAACAGCCTTCCTGAGGAGGTTGTGGGGTCTAAAACTGTGGAAGAATTCAAGAATGCATGGGACAGACATAAGGCAATTCTTGTGGGGGGTAGGAAGAAATAGGCTGTTGGTTAACTAGGATCTGTGGCCTATCCTGTAGGTAGGGAAATGGGCAGACTAGATGGGCCAAGTGGTCCTTATCTGCCGTCAAAGTCTATGTTTCTATGTTTCTATGAGAAACCATTAGAGGATGCTGGAAAAAAAGGCAGTAGCTAGATCTGTTGAGGCATATATGACAGACCCCAAACACCTTGGAGCTGATCATGAATCACCACTGTATTGTAACAACAATATTATAGAGTGTTCTCCACTAGCAGATCTGGCTTTTAAATAGTTAGGCTGCCCAGTGCCCACCATCTATTGCTAGTTCTGAACTTGTGTTTAGTGCAGCAGGGGCAATCATTACAGACCGATGTACAAACCTACCCCCCCAAAACTGTCACTATGCTGACATTCATTAAAATGAATAGTGTACATACTGTACACCTCCAAATAGAAGTGTATCATTGTAAGCACCACTGACATACTAGGATGAAGCAGGGAAAGAACAAGCAATGAACATAGAGGTAGATGTGAACTTAATAGATACAGAATTCCTATATGGTAAAAATTCAGTTATTAAGGATGCAGAGGGAGTATTCATTGTGAGGGATGAGCAGCAGTAGATTAATTGATTTGGAGGACACAGAAAGAAGGAGGAGAATGTAACTCTGCACTCTGGCTTCCTCCAGTCCTCCTCACCTAGGAAAGACATGTTCCTGCTCCTCCTCCACCTCATGCATGCCTCCAGCAAAACCAATACTCTTAACCCAGTGTAAATGTCAGACACAAGACTAATGGGAACCTGCTGCCATGCCTTCCCCCACTGATGATGCTCCACACTTGGGCCTTCTCTAGTCCTCCTCACCAGGGAACAACATGGGCCTCATTATCCTCTCTCATGCATGCCTCTAGAAAAACCCAAACTCTTAACCCATAATAAATGCCAGAGATTCCAACTACTGTGTGAACCTGCTTCTATTGTTCTTTTTTTTTATTTAGTATGCTTTTTGCCTGCTGGGTCACTGGTAACTCAGCCCTTTGTCTTGGACCCCCTGTACCCCCACCTCCGGTAATCACCAGGCTTCTCCACAGTCACCCCTGGCTTGCCCCACAGAGAGTGAGGTTGCAGAGCTGCTCCCCTACCAGCTTGCACTACAAATATCTGGTCAGAAGAGCACTGGCACCAGAGGCTATTTGGGGCCCAGAGGGAAGGGCGCCATGGAGGAGACCCAGCAGCATTTTTCCCCTGTAAGCAGGGCAGGGACATGCAATGACAACCAGTGTCCGCCCTGCCCAGAAGTCTTTCTGGCATCAGCGCATAGTGGCAAATGCAGCCTCCACTGGGTGCCGCTCATGAGCAGAACACACAACTCCCCTCCCTCCCAGAGAAGGAGAGCAGTCCTGGGGATGCTCAGTCCTTCTTCCCTGGCCAGCCCTCCGACGACCAGAGTCCATTCCCGAACCCGGGTCACCAGCATCACAAGCAGAAATCCAACCACTGTGCCAATGGGTGCTTCTATTGTTCTACTGCCTCCTCAAGCCACCAAGATGTCTACTCCTCCTTCACCTCTGGGGCACCATTGTTCCATTACACGTCATGGCCATTATCAATGTGATGGTAGGAATCATTCCATTTTTTTTTTCTCTTCTATTTACATTTTCTGTTTGCACATACAAAAGATGGTGAGTGGTCTAGACTCTAAATAATTTTACTCTTGTATTCACAGGTCTCCTTTCCTGATTCCTCATCCTCAGAAGGCAGCAAGTCACTTTCTCCTAATTCACCTCTAGAGCACCACTGTGCCATCACATGGCCTGGTCATCACTAATGTAATAGTAAATATCATTCCAGGATTGTTTTCTTTTTTCTTTTCAGTTTTCCTTTCACAAATACACCATGGGCTCAATTTTTAAAGAACCCGTAGATCAGCGCAAGTTGCACTGATCTAGGGCTGCAGCAATCTCAGGCTGTGCCAGGGACCCTGCAACCATGTTTGGAAAAAGCAGTGTCTTGAAGCCAAACTCCCTGGGTTTGCTGCAAGGCACCAGCTGAGACAAAGAAATGGCACATTTGAGGGGAATGCTGCAAGCCACAGATGGACTTTTGGCAGCTGCTGGAGAACTGGAAGCCCACTGGCTGCCACACGATACATGTGGAAGATGAAAGTACAATCAGTACTTAATTTAAGTATGACATTATTGCAGCATAGGGGACGAAAACATGTATGGCTAGGTGGTGGTTTGGGACCAGTTTGTTTTGGATGTAGCAGTCTTATGGGGAAAAGTACACAAGCTAGCACTGAATCTTTCACATTGCCAGCACATGTCACACTGTCCCTATCTCCCTCAGGTCCCCTGGAGCAGCTGTTTGGGTGGGTGGTGAGGGGGATCATGGCATGGACAGTATGTGCGGGTGGGTGCAGGGGGTGTTAGACCAGTTCATGGCTGATCTAACCACTGCCAGCCCTTGTGGATACAGTGGGGCTTTCAAAATCCTGATTATGGGGATGTTGCAGCCCCGCTTTGTTGCACAACCCCTCATGATGTGGCATACCCCCATGTAGGGTGCAATGCTGCTGCAGAGCCAGTTTGGCTCAGGGGGTCCCAACACGGATGCAGCAGGTGTTACAAAATCAGAACTGGTGCATATTTGATGCAAGGAGCCACTTGCATCAATTCTGTTTGACACAGGCTCCTTGCATCAACCTTGGGGCTTTGAAAATCGAGCCACACGAGTCCATGCCATGGGCCAAATGTGGAACAATAATTTCAGTCTTGTCTTGACAGATGACAGTAGAACAGTAAGACTGGGAGTAAAGAATTATTATACCATGAGAGTGGCCACCACTGTGGACAACTGGGGAACAATAATTTTAGTCTTGTCTTGACAGGTGACAGCAGAACAGTAAGACTGTGAGTGGACAATGGATATATCGTAATGGCAGCCACCACAGAGGCTACTTGACTAGAGTCTAAATAATTTTCTCTTTGTCTTTACCAGTCTACTGTCCTGCTGCTTCCTCATCCAGCAAGCAAGCCTTCTCCACCTTCACCTTTTCTGTCTGGACACCATTGTTCCATTTCACTGCATGGCCATCACCAGTGTGAAAGTGTCATTTTCCAAAAGTTTGTTTTTTTCTAACACTTTTTCATTTTAATTTTGCATTCACAGGTGCAAGACAACAGGGATTGGACTACAGTCTAAATAATTTCATTCTTGTCTTCA
Source organism: Neoceratodus forsteri (assembly GCA_016271365.2). Lineage (NCBI taxonomy): Eukaryota > Metazoa > Chordata > Ceratodontiformes > Ceratodontidae > Neoceratodus > Neoceratodus forsteri. The sequence goes on from CM057456.1 coordinate 189,885,723, forward strand.
CAGGTCTCTGCTCCTCTCCTGAATTTCTATCCACTGAAGTGCTTAAAGAGAGGTACTCTGATTGAGGACTTACACGAGGGAGCAGCATAGCATAAAACATATATAATTTCTGGGACTTGTAAAAATATGACAAATGAGAATTTCATATAGTGTGTATCATTTCTATTGACTAGAGAGGGTACATCCCTACCATGAATTTCTGCCTTTCCCTGAAGGAGAATTTGCTGGTTTGAGAACAGTGTCTGGCGTGTGGCCTCCCTGGAGACACCTCAGCATCTGAGGTCCCCCATCTCAAAGTGTAGTTGTGCTACTTCATCTCTTAAATGAGAAGGAGGCAGATCTGCAGCTGGGGTCTCAGGTCCTTTCCCTGGCTGCAGTCCCCGAGTCTGGCTGCAGTCCCACTTCCATCATCAGTGCCCCCTTCTGGCAACTGTGCACCTCACTGTCAGTTGCTGTACCCTCCCATCAGTGGCAGAGAAGGAAACTGGCAGTGCCACCACTTCCATCACTCTCAGCTAGCATCCTGTATTCCTCCCACTCACAGTGGGGCCTTACTCTGAGGTGGGTATGCTGCCCATGAATGACCAAGTCTTTGCCTCATTTACCACACTGAATGCCGAACAAGTCTCGGGCATAGTTTCCAAGTCACATCACTCTTGCTGGAGGCATATAGTAGCATCATATATAATTTCTGGAAGCTGAGAAAATGCTCCTGTGGGAGATTGAGCGACACAATGCAGCAGCATGAAGCAAGAATATGGGAGGGCTGAAGTCCAAAGTTTAATATGGGGGAATAGCTCCTCCCACATACCACATATAAAGCAGCCTCTACCTTCAGTCCACACTTACCAAGCTTAGTCACCCTGAGCTCCTGCACGATCTGTGTGGCTGTGCCTCCTTGTTTTCCTTGCCTGTCTGCTTAGTTTGTTTTGCCTCATTTTCCCCTGCTTCCCTCCTATGCCCCATCTTTGCTATGTGCCTTTCCTCCCTCGTTCTGTCCTCTTGTTTGATGTTTGTGCTCTCCCTGCTTGCTGTGCCATTGTTTTTGTGTTTTTTGTTCCTTCTAGCTATCTTTCCTTCTCAGTGTTCCTCCCCTCCCCTCCCCTCCCCTCTTCGTTTTTCTGTCTGTTTGCTGTCCTGCTCTCCTGAATGTGTTTAGTGCTTTGTGCTTGTCTATGTGTTGTGGTTTCTAGTCCCGCTTGCTTTGTGTTTGTTCCCCCTGGTCCCTTTGTTTCCTCTGTCATTGTTTCCTAGCCCTTCAGCTCAGCAGTTCTCACTTCCCCCCTATCTTGCTGTCAGTGTTTCTGCTCTTCCATTTGTGTTTTTTTCTGTTTTTTTGGGGGGCTTCTTTTTCCTTCGGAGCCACCATTCCATTCCTGTCTAGCACTTCTGGTAGTGAAGTGTTCCTGTTGCACACAGCTTAAAGCTAGACTCCCCATTTCCCTCTCTCAGTGCCTTTAATCTGAACCCTGCTGTGTTCCACTCAGTGTTTTGTCCAGTCCACAGTCGTAAGCATCCTTCACTTCTGCAGTTATACCTCCTCATTTCTTTTATGCTTTGTTCCCCTTCTTGCCTGCTACTTCATTCCTGCTGTTTCTTTAGCCTGACTCTATTTTAGCTGCAGCCAGCTGCTCTTTCCTTAACAGCCCTCTCCAGAAGTTCACCAGCATTTTTTTCCAGTCTCCTTCTGTAACTCATGCCTTCTGAGGTATTAGAGTGCAGGCAAGTTTGCCCTGTCTACCAGAGATGGGAGTTCTGCTGCTAATCATTCAAAACCACCCTAATTCTGCATTCATCTTGATTCAGCAGGTCCTACTTGGGTTCAACTCCATAGGATGGAGGTGTGATGTTATGAACCCCTAACATGTCTGCAAAGCACCTCCCTTGAACTGGGCTCCTCAATCAGTGTTCAGTGCCTTGCCTACCCAGCTGGGGTTAGTCTCCTTTCTCTTACCGCCATATATATTGTATGTAGCCACGTATTGGTATTTTAGCATCTTCACACTTACTGACTCTCTGCATTTACCACAATACGCAGCTGCATATTGGCATTTTGGCATGTTCTAAGCCTACCGACACTCTGCATCTATTGCAATATGCAGCAGCATTTTGGCATCTTTTTTGCCTACCAACACTCTGCATATCAATCATAGAAGAAGGTCTGCAAGATCTCTTCAGACTTCTTCCCACTTTCTGTGCAATATGCAGCTGCATATTGGCATCTTGGCATCTTCTACGCCTACCCACTGCCTGCATTCAAATCCCCAAGAAGATCCAGCAAATTATCTTCAGACTTCTTCCTGCTCAGCACGAGATGCAGCCTGTATTGTCTCCATGGCATCTTCTGCACCATCTGACTCTTTGAACAAACCCAGAAGAATGTCCTGCAAGGTCTCCCACACTTCTTCCCAAATTCCCCAGCTTGTAACCAGGCATCCAAATCAATCTACTACATTTATGACTGGATCCTTCCCCCACCTCCTGGCCAAACTGAAGAAACTTGGCATCCAACACTCAGTGTCTGCCTGCAACCAGAGATCGTAGTATTAGCTAGCTTGAAAGTCTCAACCTGTTCAGGATCCCAATCCAAGCCAGCCTGTTACTCAACCAGGACCAGCTCCTTCCTCAGAAATTCGAGACTCATTGCTCAGCTTGCTTCTTCCATTTCTGATATACAGTCCCATATGGTGGCAATTGAAGCTCGCTTCCAGGCTGAACCTGTTCCAGCCTCCAATCCATCAGCTCCTGCTGCATTTCCATCCACCTGATATGCTCCTGTCACCCCGGCTCCTCTGAATAATATTCCAAAGGTCAGTCTCCATTCACCTTAGAGCTTCCACCACTCCAGAACTTAGGTACCGTGTCTCCCTCATCTTCTCCACTTTTTTGTCTGATTCACAACATTCCAAGTCACCGTTGCAGGGACCTTATTTATTGGGAAGGATGTTCTCCGGATTCCACGGTGTGTATCCTGTTATGAAGCTATCCAGCATCGTATTCTGCAGCGACATTCCTGTAATTTTCAAGCCTAAAGATCCCAGACTTCTGAATACCTTATTTGTGCCTCAATTCATCTTAGCATTCAGCTCTATCATGACATGATCAGTTCTGCACTTCCCTCAAAAATTGAGGAATTGGACTCCTACCTGTATCTCATTTTTTATTTTGGCATCTTATATGAAGGACTCCATTTCTATGATTACCATTGATCCTTCTCTGCTACAGCCACAGCAGCATTGACACATTCCAATGCCAATGTAAATTGGCCACTTCTCAACAATGATACTTTTTGGCGTCGCTTCTCTGGGCAGTGCATAGTCCTGCTCCCTGTGCAGCTCCTTTTCCCATTTTGCTTTCCTTTGCCTTATAACAGTATCTGATGCTTCTTCCTCCACCAATCCAGAAAGTCTCATTCATCCACCAAGCTTCAGTTTTACTCCTTTGCCAAGGCTTACTGGGATCATCTCTAATCTTTCATCACATCATGCCTGACTGACCATCCTAGGCCAGCCTATTAAATTCATGGGAGGCAAACCAACTACCATCAGTTTTAACAATTCAGGCTGCCTGGGTCTGGTTCTATCTACTTTGACATCGACAGCTTCTGTGGTGATGCCCATGCTCACTACATTTGCCCGAAACTCCCCAACTGCCTCAATGACAATTCATTCATCCATCTACACTGATCAACTTACAAACTTTATTCAGGATTCTAGCTCCCATCATTCTCACCCAGTTGTGCAGCATACCTCTTCCGGCTTTCTCATGGATTACACACAGGCATCTCAATGCTCCCCTCTGATGCCTTCTAATGTCATAATCTTCAATCTGCAGTGAAAGATTCTTCAGTAGTCCAACAGCTCTTACAACAAGCTGTGGCCAGAGATGATAGGGCTGCATGGAAGAAATTTGGGAAAAATATTGAAAATAACCAAAGTTACGAGCCAGCATTAGGAAAATGTAACATAGGCTCATAAATTTGTAATATTTTTACACCAGATTTCAATATAGCCTTGTTATGAACCTGCCTCAAGAAAAAGGGGAGATAAAATGTTAAACTCCTTCCTGAAAGGTAATCTCATGCAGGGACTGCAAAATCAACATTTGGGGTGCAAAAACACATTTGGGGCCAGAGTTGAAAAATGACAGTTGTCACATTCATGAGGTGCTGTAAAGAAATGGCTATGTTGTAAATTTGGGGTCAAAATATTGAAAATTACCAACGTTACAAGCCTGCATTCTCAAAATTCAATGTAGGCTCATAACTTTGTTGTTTTTTCAAATATTTTTACATCAAATTTTCAACAAAACTTTCTTATGACCTCACATAAGGGGCAAATCGGGTGCCCCATCACTCAGTGCTCTCCAACGTATCACCTCCACAAACCATATAAAAACTACAAACAGGTATCTGCCCCTATCTCTGAAATCAAACAAAGGGGCAGAGGACACTGCAGAGCAGGACACTGCAGCACAGGAGTTAACACAACAAAATCTACCCAAAACAGGGACCAAAACAAGAAAAGCAAAACAGAAATACCAAACACTTATGATCATAGGATACTCCATGATTCAGAGAGTTGTTAACTACCTCCAGCTGGAGGTAATGGTGAAATGTCTCCCAGGTACATCAGCGTGGAGAGACACTGACTGCAATGCTAAAATCATGCAGGAAGCAGGAGAAAACATCGACATCCTGGTACACATAGAGACTAATGATCTCACCAGCTGGTCAGTTGTGGAGACCAAGGAACACCTGACCAGGCTGGGAGGCAAACTGTCATCCATTTTGTCTGGCATCTCCTTCTCCAAGATCCTGCCAGTCTGGGAGAGGGGGCAGATGGATGGAAGGTCTGAGAAGGGGAGATAAGGGAGCTAAATATGTGGCTGAAGGGCTGCTGCGAGGAAAAAGGACACAAATTTGTAGGTAACTGGAAACAGTTTTGGGAGTGAAAGTTCTTTAAATTCGATGGCCTGCATCTGACTAAGGAGGAAGTCAGTGCATTGGGGCAGAAGTTTGGCATCTTTGCAGAATATTTAAACTAGCAAATGGGAGAGGAGTGCAGCACCCGATACATTGAATGGGAAGAACACTTCTCCCCCCTCAGCTAGTGATCAAGCAGGAGTTCAGCATGTTTGTAGTTCATTGCATCACAAGGTAAGGGAAAAGGTCTGGCTCCCCATATGACCCACAGGGGAAATACCAGACCTCGCCCAACAACTAATTGGGTTACCCCCCAACAGTGACATTTCACCAGCAAGGTCCCCCACAGCGACTACAGCACCAAGCCATGGTGGGAGACCCACTGGAACCAGGCGCTGTCTGTCGGGGGTCCTGCACCCCCCCAATCAGCTCCGACTGGAGTTGAGAATCCCTAAGGTGGGGGGTGCAGGGGTGAAGCCCCCCTTAGAAAACAAAAGTACAAAGAGCGAACTGGTAGCTGACTGCAGAATGCGGTCAACCTGCCGGTGTGGCTGATGGGGTGTTCGACAAAATTTTTGTAGGACTCCCGTCGTGGATCCCAACTAATTCACCAAAATCTGGCCAATGGAAAATCATGTACACAAATGTCTGCAGTCTGGGAAACAAGATCCCAGATCTGCAGGCAACAATGACATATGCTAAACTGGACATAGTAGCCATTAGTGAGACATGGTTCACGAGTAGCCACACTTGGGAGACTTCAGTACCTGGCTATGTACTGTTCAGAAGAGACCGAGGTGCAAAAAAGGAGGGGTCAATGAAAATATCAAAGCTACAGAAATTCGGAATACACATAAGGAGCCAGAAGAACTGTGGATCACCCTGGAAACAGGAAATGGGACAGCCATACGAACTGGGATTGTCTACAGTCCTCCAGACCAGGGGGAGGACATAGACACATTACTGTTAGAAGATATACAAAACATGACAGCTAAAGAGGAGGATCTGGGAGACTTCAACATGCCAGATACAGATTGGTTAATACAAGCAGGAACATCTGCCAGAACCAGACACATGGTGGATTCCCTGCTAGGGGAAGGCCTCAAACAACTGGTACAACAACCCACAAGAGACAGTGCTATCCTAGATCTAGTACTGACTAATTGGGAAAGGATCACAGATCTCCAGGTAGAAGGTCACCTGGGGGCCAGTGACCATCACATGGTATGGTTCAATTTGGCCACTAGAACTAAATCATCCCATTCCAAGGCAAAAATATGAGACTTCAGAGGAGCTGACTTTGATAAGATAGCCAACAGAGTTAAGCTAGCCCTGGCAAGAAGAAATACAGGTGAGGGGGTACAGGCAAAGTGGACAAGCATTAAGGATGCAATACTTGAAGCAACATCCCATTGTGTTAGGCAGAAAAGCAAGAGCAAAAGAAGGAGGAAACCACTTTGGTTCTCAAAAACAGCAGCAGAAAAGGTCAGAGCCAAAAGGCTGGCCTGCAGGAAATATAAGGGAACACAGTGGGATGAAGCTAGGGAGGCATACCAAACTTCCCTAAGGAAAGCAGGGAAGGCAGTAAGGCAGGCAAAGGCCCACACCGAGGAAACACTAGCATGAACAGTAAAAGAAGGTAACAAGACTTTCTATAGATACATTAGTGAAAGGAGAAAGTCCAAAGGAGCTATTGCTAAGATCAAAGGGGATAAGGGGAAGTGTGTGGAGGAGGACCAAGGAAAAGCATCTATCCTAAATAGATACTTCTGCTCAGTATTTACTGAGGAGAAGGTAGGGCAGGGCCAACCGCTCAGCATGATGGACACAGGGTGGAGGGAGGTGTGCACAAGTTCCTTCACAAAAGAAAGGGTCCTACAAGAGCTCGCTAAGCTCAGGGTGGACAGGGCAATAGGACCTGATGGCATACATCCCAGGGTACTAAAAGAGCTAAGGGTGGAACTAGTAGATCCATTATCAGAACTGTTTAGTGAGTCTCTGAGCACAGGAGAGGTCCCAGAAGACTGAAGAAGGGCTCATGTGATCCTTATCCACAAGAGTGGTAGCAGGGAGGAGGCAGGAACTACAGACCCGTCAGTCTTACCTCAGTAGTGGGCAAGATTATGGAAGCATTCCTTAAGGAAAGGATAGTCCAACACCTGGAATCCAGAGGAGCACAGGAAACAAGACAGGATGGGTTTTCTTTGACTAACTAACCAGAGTGGTGGACCAAGGGGGTGCAGTTGATGTCACCTACCTTGACTTCAGTAAAGCTTTCAATACTCTTCCACATAGAAGATTGATTAATAAGCTGGGTAGGCTCAGGATGGGTCAGAAGTTGGTCTACTGGGTGGCAAACTGGTTGGCGGGCAGACAACAGAGTGGCGGTCAATGGTATACAGTCAGAAGAGATGCAAGTCACAAGTGGGGTACCTCAGAGAACAGTCCTGGGGCCAGTGCTCTTCAATATGTTCATCAGTGACATTGCCTATGGACTGGAAGGTAAAGTCTGCCTGTTTGCAGATGACACCAAGATCTGCAACAGAGTAGATGATCCAGATGGGGTGGGCAGAATGAGAAGAGATCTGAATAAGCTGGCAAAATGGTTGGAAGAGTGGCAACTGTGGTTTAACTCAAAGAATCGCAAGATCATGCACATAGGGAAGAGAAACCCTGAAGCCACCTATAGGTTGGGAGGGGAGTTGCTGGCAATCACAAGGGAAGAAAGTGACTTGGGCGTCATCATCACAGATGACCTGAAATCATCCAAGCAGACCACTAAAGCAGTAGGTAAAGCTAGAGGGATGTTGGGGTATATTAGTAAGTGTATCATAAGTCGTAAGAGGGAGGTAATAATCCCTCTTTATAAGACACTGGTTAGGACCCATCTGTAATACTGCGTGCAGTACTGGAGGCGGCACCTTTACAAGGACATTAACAAAATGGAGGCAGTCCAGAAAAGGGCAACCAAAATGGTGCAGGGACTGCATCAGAAAACATATGAGGACAGATTAACAGAGCTCAATATGTATATACTAGAGCAAAGAAGACAGAGAGGTGATATGATTGAAACATTCAAACATCTTAAGGGCATTAACAAGGTGAAAGAGTTCAACGTTTTCAATATAAGAAAAATAGCAGGACAAGAGGACACAGCATGAGATTAGAGGGAGGCTGCTTAAGGGGTAATGTGAGGCAGTTCTTTTTCACAGAAAGGGTGGCGAATGCATGGAACAGCCTACCTCAAGAAGTGGTGGATATGAATATAGTGCAGGGCTTCAAACAGGCATGGAATAGGCATAAGGGAGCAATACAGATGAGTATGAACAAATAGGCCATTAAAAGAGTACAGGCCTATGGCACATTCAAAAGGTAGAAAAATGGGCAGACTGGATGAGCCTTGTGGTCCTTATCTGACAGCAACCTCTATGTTTCTATGTTTCACCTCATGAACAAGGGCAGAGAAAATTTTCAACTCCTGCCCAAAAGGTGATTCACTTTGGGGACCACGAAATCACCTTTTGGGATGATAAAAACATTTTGGATAGGATTTAAAAAATGACAGCTGTCAGATTCTTGAGGTGCCGTAAAGATATTGGTATGTTTCAAATGTGTGGTCAACATATTGAAAATTACCAAAGTTATGAGACCAAGTTTGAAAAATTCAACGTAGGCTCATAACTTTGTTGTTTTTTTAATATTATTAAACCAGATTTCACCATAGCCTTCTTATGACTCCACCTAATGAACAAAGGCAGAGAAAATTTTCAACTCCTTCCTGAAAGGTGATTTCATACAGCGGCCACAAAATCGCCTATCGAGATGTAAAAGAACATTTTGGCCAGGATTTAAAATCTGACAGCTGCCACATTCATGAGGTGCTGTAAAGATATGGCTATGTTGTAAATTTGGGGTTAAAATATTGAAAATTACCAAAGTTATGAGCCTGCATTCTCAAAAATCAACATAGGCTCATAACTTTGCTGTTTTTTAATATTTGTACAACACATTTTCAAAATAGCCTTCTTATGACACCACCTCAAGAACAAGGGTGGAAAAAATGTTCAAGTCCTGTCTGAAAGGTGATTTTGCAAAGGGACATAAAAATCACCTTCAAGGACAGATATGCCTAATGACAGCTCAATTGTTCATGAGACGAGGTCCCAAAAAAGGCATGTTGAAGATTTGGGCCAAAAATATCAAAATATCAAAAAATTGCCAAGTTCTGCAACTAAGTTCAAAACACCATTGAAATATATTGAATTGCATACCTGTTTCTTCAGTTCGGGGTCCAGCTTTGAAGAGTGAAGACATGCCTGCGGTCCACAGAGGATTATGGTATTCGGACCCTCGATGGGTAAGTAAGGGCTTTGGGGGTGGTGAGGAGTGGTGGATGCAGAGTGGGAGGGGAGGGTGGTAGAGAGTGCAACGGCCAAAACAGACATTGCTGTACTTTTTTTTTTACAGCATAAAAAGCAAAATGAGGATTCCTGCACTGCTGGACTGGGCACCCCCCCAGTGTCACTGTTATGTTTCTGTGGGGGGGTAGTTAGAGCTGAGAGAGAGGGTCGGGTGGGAGGAGGAAACAATAAATAAATTTAATATATTTAAAAAAAGGAGAAATAATCATGCATGCATGGTAGTGGATGGGGGAGCAGTAAAAGGATTTCAAGATCGGGACACAAGGGGATTGGGCAACTCAAGTGTCACTATTATGTTTCTGGGGGTGTGTGGGGTGGTGGATGCTGAGAGGGAGGGTCTGGTGGGCGGATATATATATAATGTAAAATAAAAGAAATTGACCACCGACAGTAAAGTCGTGCAGTGCAGAGTGCTTCACAGACACAGAGGCAACTGTGTTGGAACTCCAGCATGTTGTCCGGTCACAAGGAATGCGGGAATCCTTTTCTCATAGCAAGAGTTCTGCAACGGCTCTGCCCACCACAGCCCTTAACAGGTACTTCAAAAGACATTTCTCCTGGGATCTTTTAATACCTGCCATTCCCTACCTATCAAATCAATCTCACAGGTGTTGCTGCAAGAATTTCTAGCAAGAAGCTCCTCAATGTAAACTTATCTGTGCCTCTGTCCTCATCCATTCTGAGCATCCCCTCATCAGTTTCCACAGATGATTATTGCTATCCTATGCTTGTATCGACACTGCAGTATTACTTATTAAATGATTCGGCCCTGGATCCTGGTTCTCAAAAGCTGAAATCGCAAATGCATATAAGTTGTTACCTGCTAATCCTTCGCTCTGATATCCCTCTGTCATGTTTTGGGAGGACTGTTATTCTTTGCAGTTTGTCTGACCTTCAGTTCCAAAAGCAGCTCATAACTTCCAATATGTTTTCTAAGTGATGTGTTGGGCCATACTTAACGTTTGTCGCTCTCCAGCAGCCATTCATCTGATAGATGACTTTCTTATGATAGATCTGCCATATTCTCCTCCCACAGCTGGCATTACCGCTCTAGTTCAGCCTTTCCAAGAGCTACCAGTTCCCAAGTCCGAAGAGAAAACCTCATATCCTAGCAACATCTCTCAAACTCCTTGGCATAACATTGAACATTGACCATATGGAAGCCAGGTTACCTCCTGATAAACTTTGTAGGATACAAGCATTGATCAAGTAATTTTGACCTATTACCCTTACATAAAATAAGAAATTCCTTCTCTACTGGGGTACTTCAACTTTGCACTGTAAATTATTCCTCAAGGTCAATCCCTCTTTCCTGCCTCCTGACATAGGCATAATCGATTTCCGAACTGCACTTTGATATCCAAATCATGGCTGCTTTGACATCTGATCTAGCTATGTGGTCACCTTTTCTAGCCTACTGGAATGGCTGTTCAGTTTATACACAGACCCTCCTCCTGACTTTCACCCCAGAATATACACTGATGCTTCTCCAATGCATGGCTATACTGCTATCTTCGATCACCCTTGGATCGCTATTCCTATGCCTCCAGACATAACAGCTCTTCAAGATTTTCAACAACATCTCTCCTCTCTTTGAGATTACCCAGTAGTAGCTGCTGCCTTTATACGGGGTCATTGCTGGTCCCTCCAGACAGACACTATTTTCTGACAATCAACTGTATGGACAGCAACAAGGGCTATCCGATCAAAGGAGCTGATTAGTTTTTGCTTCCAGTTCAGACCTTTAATCACCTCCAGCTTTCAGCAGACTCAGTCATAACTTCAACTCCTTCATTCAGCGATATCATTGTACCTTAGAATATTATGTCCAGCAAACTAATACCATCATATGGGCCACTCACCCGAGCTATGTATACTGCAGCATGAAAAGTGTACTTCAATCTGTGCTCTGCAATCCTCTCAGAGTTCCTCTGCTCATGTTGAACAAATTCTGGCATTCCTAACTTTTGCCATCATGCCTTGCAATTATCATCAGAACTCTTTTGCAATGATTTGGGCTAAATCCTCGTTCCTTTTCAGGACATTCCTTTTCAAATTGAAGTAGCTTCTTCAGCATCAAAGAATAACATTCCTGTGCACATCATCAAGAGACTCAGAAGATGGACCTCATCAGCTTTGAATTATACATCCCTAATCCAGAAGCAGAAAGCAGACAAGCATTTAGGATCATCACTTCTTAGCTTGCCCAGAGGATGGGCAGGTCAGTAGCCATGGGTCCTCAGAGGTTTCCTCCACAAGGGTTTTTTTCCTCTCCTGTGTGCTACTGGTCACACTCTCGATGAGTTGGAGGAGGTAAGGATTTGGGCCATCTATTCTCTACACGCTGCATGGCTTCCCCACCAAGGGTGGGAATAGAGAAAGAGTAAAAACTTAAACAGTGTACACAGGCACAATTACAATTCACAACACATTGAAATGGAAGGGCTGAAGTCTGAGGTTCAATGTGGAAGAAAAGCTCCTCCTACATACCACATATAAAGCAGCCTCTCCCTTCAGTCCATGCTTAATGTGTTTCATCACACCCACCATCCTCCCCATCCTCTTCCTCCTCTGGCACTCTACTCACCCTTGGTGCTGGGCCCTCTTTTCCCTACATGCTGCCTGACTTCCCTACCAATAGTGGGAGTAGAGAAAGACCAAAACTTAAACAGTATGCACAGGCACAATTACTATTCACAACACATTGAAATATAATTTCTGGGACTTGAGAAAAGAAAAGGAAAATTAGATTTTCACATATTGTGCATTTCTAGGCACTAAAGTGAATTACAGCTTAGAGGTGCTACTGCTGTGGTGGGAGACTGCAGCAGCACAGCAGCATGTAGCAAGCATATATATATATATATATATATATATAATTTCTGAGACTTCAGAAAAAAAATAGGGTGTGGGAGATTTTCATACAGTGCATTTCTGGAAGCTAAAGTGAATTACAACTTAGAGGTGCTGTTGCTGTGGTGGGAGACTGACTGACACAGTGCAGCAGCAGCATCCAAACCCCGATTAGCTAGATCTCCTGATTATCTGAACTCTAACGTTGTCCCCCAGCTCTGGTTTGTCTAATGTTAAGGACCCCAACTATCCAAGCTCTTGATTGTCTGAACAAATCTGATGTCTCCCAGGGCATTCGAATAATTGAGGTTGTGTTGTATATATAATTTCTGAGACTTGAAGAGAAAATTGGGAATGAGATTGTCATACAGTGTATTTCTGGGCATAATAGTGAATCAGAAATTAGAGGTTTTGTTGGTGTGGTGGAAGAAAGATTGACACAGAACAGCGGCATGTAGCAAGTATATGTAATTTCTGGGACATAAGAAAAATAGTCAAAATGAGAATTTAAGACATATGGTGTGCATTCATTGCTATGATCTGGGTGGGACAGAGGCTGTACCCCCACCATGGAGTTCCGCTATTCCCTCAAGCAGTGCCTGCTGGTTTAACCCAGCATCTGGATTGTGGTCTCCATGGACACAGCTCTGTGTCTGCAGTCCCCTGTCTCAACATGGATTTGTGCCACTTCATCTCTTAATGAAAAACTTGAAGAAGGAGGGTCTGCAGCTGGGGTCTCACATGCTCTCCCTGGCCACAGCCCCCTAGTCAAACTGGAGGTCCCATTTCCCTCATCAATGCCCCCCGGCAACAATGCACCTTGCCAATGCTTGTTGCTCTACTCTCCCTGCAGCACAGAGGGACTACAAGGAGTGGCTCTGCCTCCACTTCTCTCAGTCACCTTGTTGTATTCCTCCCACTCACAGCAGTGCCTTATTCTAAGGCGGGTGTGCTGCCCACCAGTGCCCATGTGGCTGGCCTGTTTACCATGCTGAACAATTGTCTGCACAGTTTGCATGTCACAACACTGTTGTCAGCGGTGTCCAAATCAAAAAATTCTTAAACAAAGAACTTGTGCTCCTGCCTGGGGAGGAGCCAGAGGTGGATGGTCTTTGGAGGATCAACTGGTGGTGGTGGTAGTGGTACCAGGGAAAGGTACAGCAGTTTATTCCTTGCAGGTTCTTCTGGCAGCAGAACAGTGGTGATAATGCGAGGTGCTGATACTTGCTGCTGCTGTGCTGTCAATGTGGGTGTTCCTGCAGACAAAGAAGCCATTTCTGCTACAGGTATCTTCGGAGTCCTTCTTCCTCTCCTATCCTCCAAGCCAAAACCCAGAAAAGGGCATTTAGATCCTCAACCTGTCCACTGCTAGAGGTCCCACGGGCCAGGATACGTGCAGGTGACAGGTCTTTTGGTATTTCTGTACCATCTCTCTGGAATAGCCTACTGTTAGAAGTGCTAAACTGTTCACCTCTAGCCGCTTTCAAAAATACCCTCAAGTCTCATTTGCTTGCTGGCCGCCATTGTAATTGTAATTGCTGACCCAGTTTGCCCCTTCTAATATCTGTCTGTAAATCTCTGCATGGGAACAAGTGACTTACTATAGGTTGGTGAGTGCTGGAGTGGCCAGCTACACAGACACACGTGCTGTAACCCTTATCCTTGTACCTGCTCTCATGTTTTCCAGTGTAACTTAAAGTGAACCATGGACTTCTTTTTTATTATGATTCATGCAACAATGCTGTCCACACTTCTGTAATATTATGATTTCATATCTGTTTTCCATGAACTTTGATCTTGTATGTATTCTTTTCTGTTACTGTTTGTAATTAATTCTGGGTCGCCCCTGAAAAAGGGACATTTTGTCTCAGTGGGCTTACCTGGTTAACAAATTTTCAAAAAATAAGTAAATAAATTCTTCTAAGACCCAGATCTGCTAGTGTCACCCATGTGGGTGTCCTCTTTTGACAGATGGGATGGCATGTCCCATCTGTTGGCTGCATGACTGTCCCTCTCCCCTCCTTTCTCCTCACTCTGACTCCCACTCCTTCCACTCTCCTCTTCATCTCCTCTCATTTTTATTTAAAAGGAAATGTATGAAAATTAAAAATAACACAAAGAAAGTGAATTTTGAAAATGCAGAAAAAACGAGGGAAAAAAGCCAAATTTTAAATAATAACTAAGCAAGAATTCATAGAACCAGAGTGTCTGAACACAGAAGTAAAAGGAAAATACAGATAGAAGGCTGTAAAAAAGGTTGAGAAATATAAAGAAAATCAAACCTAAACCACAAATAAATAACTTCCAACAAACTTCTAAGACAAGAAAAGATGCATAAAATACAAATAAATCTGCAAAACACTGATGTACAATCTGTTTCTCAGCTCAAAAAGCAGGAGATCTCTCCCCTTGCACTCACACAGACTGCAAACTGAAACTGAAGGACACTGTGTACATACAGCTGTATCTTGTGACCTGCAGAAACTGTTACATTTGACCTACAGGCACTTGTTCCTCTTTCTGAGAAAACTTGAATTCAGTAATGTTTAAGGTGAAGTCATATGCAACGCACTGTCAATGTTTTTCGAAGTTGAAGTTGCCACCAAATGGCCAACTTTGTGAAGCGCTTAATGAAGTCGAAGTGGGTGACTTCACCAGAACTTCATGATCAAAGTAAAACTTTGCTGCTAACTGGAGTGAGTCACAGCACAATCAGGAAGGAGGGGCAGATCACTTGCCTCATTGGTGCCTTACTGGTGATGCTAGGATGACTGATGAGTCAGTCTTCCTGGCATCACCAATGATGCAATTGCTTTGTCCTTTCCTACTTGGTTGCATGCCAGTTTTCTTCAGTGATTGTTTTACAGATTAAATGAAGCTGGCATGCTGAGGAAGGGAAGTGATATTGCTAGGTAGATTTAGTAACTATTGGCCCCACATGCAAAATCTTGGATAATTGCCCCTTCCCCCAATCTGATAGGTGCATGATTAATCATGGGCACGGTCAGAAAGGGCAAAGTCTTTACACATTTAGGTAAATGATGGTGCTAAGGATGGGATAGTTTTGGGGCTATTTGATGGCAAATTGCCTCCACCAGTGGTGCTCCCTTTAACAGTGGCTACTGTAGCGTCAGTGTCAGTGGTTCAGTAGGTAGCACCATTGTCTCCAGGGCCAGAAGATCTGAACTTCATCACATACAATTGCCCTAAGTTTTACAATAAACTGCCCCTGAACTTCAGACCTGTAGTTCAATTGGCTCATTCACCTCCACCTCAAACACCACCTCCTCCAATCCACCACCTGTGTCTGCCCTGGTAGGTAACCCCCCTGAATGTCCAACAACCCTTGAGTTACCTTAGAGTTTATAAGTATATGTATGCTGGCTCTGTTGTGTGCTCTGCATTTTTTTCTCTATTCTAGATGATCCTGTCATATACATTGTCCCTACCGTAAATACTGCCAAATTTTGCAAATATTGTTTTTACTCTTTTCTCTGTATTATCGATTTTTTTGTACCACTGGACATTTGTGAAAATGGGCATTTTTCGTTCACATATCTTCCAGTATATAAATAAAATTGATTTGAATTGAACTGAATTGAAGGTCATGGGTTCTAACCATATACATGGTACTTGAGTAATATAAAAGAAAACAAGCATTTGTCAATGCCGAATGTTGTCTCGCTGGCATTGGCACTGGTAGTGCCAGAGTTAGAGATGCATAATAGGAATGGCAGTGAAGTATTGAAGTGACGCCAACCCCACCCCCACCCTGTAGAGACTGACAGGCATTGGGGTGTGCCTTTGGGTTGTCAGCTATAACGTTCATGCCATTGTACCTTACCGTACCCTGTAGACACTGACAAGTGTCATGGTGTGCTTTGGGGTCTTTGGACATTATACTTACCCCATTCCATAAGGTGCAGTATAGGAGAATGGGGAGAACTTTGGGGCCAAACAGTGTAAGGCACACCACGATGCCTGTCACTGGCTGCAGGGTGGGGGTGGAGGTGAAATGGCATGAGCATTAGAGTCGATGATCCCAAGTCACACCCCTGATGCCTGTCAGTCACTACAGGGTGGGGTGCTACAGTTGGAAACCCTAACACCATAGGCATGTATTGGTATTTTCACTCCAAATTTTCAACATGGGCTTTTTGTGAGCCCACCTCATGAAAAGCGGCACAATCAGTTTGTTAGCTGAAAGGTGGTTTTGCACAGTGGCTATGCCATTTGGCAACACAGGGACAAAAACACATTTTGGCCAGGATGTGGAAAATGACAACTGTATTGTTCATGAGGAGGCATAAAAAAATGGCAACATTGAAAATCTGGGTGAAAATATGAAAATTGGTGAAGTCATGAACATGCATTAGAAACTACGGAACACACATCTGTAACCCAATTATTTTGGGGAGTTTGTTAGCCACATTTTTAACATAGACATTTTGGGACCTCCCCTCAAGAACAGTGGTGCTGTGATTTTGTTAATCTGTCCCAAAAGGTGATTCCCACAGCGACCACGCCATTGTGCGCCACAGGAACGGAAACACATTTTGGGCAGGATGTGAAAAATGACAGCTGTACTGTTCATAAGGAGGTGTGGGAAAATGCCAATTATGAAAATCTGGAGTGAAAATATTACAGATTCACGGAGTTACGAGCGTGCGTGGAAACTACGCAATGCATGCCCGTAAAACAGCCATTTAGTGGATTTTTTCCACCAAATTTGCAACATAGGCTTTTTGACAGCCCCCCTCATGAAGAGTGGCAGTGTCGCTTCATTAATCGGTCCTAAAAGGTAATTCCGCACAGTGTCCACAAAATCACCTATCAGGACCAAATAACACCATGACAGTGCCTGAATTCATGAGGAGGTATCCCAAAAACCCCATGTTGATAATTTGGTGTCACAATTCTCTAAAATGCTTGCGATATGCACCAAAGTTGAAAAAAACTCTATTTATGCCATTATACAACTTATCGGCATTTCTTCAGTTTGCTGTCAGCTTTGAAGAGTGCAGACGTGTTCCAGGTTCACCAAAGATCATCAGGCTGGACTCCGGAGGTAAGTATGGGGTGAGGGTGTGTGTGGAGAGGCTGGGTGCACAGAGGGTAGGCGCGGGTTGTGGGAGGGGTTAGGGAGACAGCAAGGGACCATTTTCTTTTTTACAGGTAAAATAAAAAAAAAAAAACTTTGGGACTGATTTTTTTTATAGGGGTATTTGGCATGCTGGGTGGAGCTCCCAGCATGCCACCTAACTGTTTTTGGAGGGAAATGACAGGGATTGGTTACTCCCATTGGCACTTGTGGAAGGGAAGTGGGCGCAAGCCGAGGGGGATTGGGCACCCCCCTTGGCACAGAACAAATGGGGGACATCATGCTGTTGGGGAGTGAGCTCCCCCATTGGCAGATTGAACTGGGAAAGGGGGGACTGAAGCCGATGGGGATTAGCCCCGCATCAGCAAAGAAAGGTGCTTTTTGGGAGGCATTATGCCGAGGGGGGTTGGGCACCCCCTCAGCACACAGCGGAACTGGGGGCGGAAATTATGCCGATGGGGAGTGGTCTCCCCCGTCGGCATTGTGTCAGGCAGCGACAGTCATTGCTGCCATGTTGCCTGCACATCGGGAGGCATATTGTGGTCATGCTGCATGAGAGCTTCGCTCTCATTGCAGTGGACCTTTTCTCAGACCTGGAGGCTGCATTGGATATGTAGGGTGTTGGCCCCTGCTGCTGATTGATTGGGGAATGAGGGATGCACCTACTGATGCGTGCCCTGCATTCGCCCAACAGTGACCGCACCTCCAAATCTGCTACTACCGCAGTATGTTGGCTGCGCATGCACAAGCCAACATAAAAAGGGTTACTTACCACTCCATTGCTGGTCAGCTGTATACATGTAAAATGGCGAGAGATCCTCAGGGTGAAGATTTCTTTATGAAAAGTAAACCAGAAGAGCAAAAATAAAAGTGCTAATAGTTGATATCTGAAGGCTTGCACTCCCCTGCAAACACCTTAGAAACCAGTCTGACAACATTTTGCAGCCTGCTGCGTTGTTTCTCAGAGCACTATGGTAATTATAAAGTACTTTGTACAAGTATCAAAAATGCCCAACTTTGGAGCAATTCCCTTCCATCTGTTCTGATTTTTTGCTTCCTCTTCATAATCGAAGGTTCATCTTCTAATATGACAAGAAAATTACTTATAAAAAGACAATATTAATTTCAGAAAAGTGTCATATCCTTTTGAAGAATTTGACTTTAGGAACACATTTAGCATATACTTTGTGTTCGGGAAGCAGGACAATCAACAGTTTTTCTATTTTTCTACATAGACAAGATTGAATTTAACTAATGATTTTAAAGTAACTAATGTTTATTTACACAATGTTGCTGCATCTTGCTGGGTGAGCCTGTCCCTCTTGTTTAATATTTGCCATGCCCGGTTGATTAAATTTATCCTTTTTTAATTTGAATAAATGTTTTCACTGCTGCCATATTAAGAAACCCATTCTGATGCTGTAAATAAATAATTTGTGTACTGACTTACTACGCTAGGATTTTGCTCTCAGAGTTCCGACTCTATTGGGTTTTCCTACTATGCTGGAAAGCGGAGGACTGAAACTGAAATGTGGTTTTATACCAGTAAGGATGCTAACACTATAGTCCATAACTAAGGCTGTTTCATCCACGCACAGAATGCATGTGTATGCTCATATAGAAAAAAGTGACACTTTAAAACTATTCCTTATTTCAAGGCCAGTGCATGGACCACACTTGTACATAAAGTGTACTGTAGGACTTCACATATTTCTATAACAGCCATACTCATGAGATTAATTCCTGGTGATTTGAATATACTTCCCATGATACTTTATATTACTGGGGCATGAGTGATTTTACATTTCTGCAAAATACTTCTACTCTATGATGACTACTACTGCTGTGAATAATAAAAATGCAGTACTGGTTTCCCAGAGGTAACCAATTCTCTTTCAATCACAGGCAGATATTATGCAATAGAGAATCCACCCCACTGGTAAGCCAGTAGCCCTGCCGTGTCTAATGGGAGCTCATTCAGTCTTTACAGTGTGTACACACATGATTGAGGTTGCAAACCTGAATACAGTTACAGGAACACTTCACACTCACATATTGTCATTTTTGTCTATTTTCTTATTACCAGACAGCTCTATTTCTTTAGCATATGGGGATATAAACATTTGTTTAATTTTGCGTTTACTTTTAGTGGTAGTCCTCTGTACCTGTCCTGGTTTAATACAATTTTTACTTGTTTAAATCTCAGTTGTTTCTGGGAGATGTTTTAGCAGTGAGAAGATTATGTGTCAGTGTCAATTAGTCTTGACAGCATGCCTATCAGCTTATTTAAAATAAAAAAAAAAAACAAGTAGGAAAGGTATGAGAAACCCCATTTATCATTCATTGGTTTTAATTACTTCATAGGAGCAAAACAGCAGGATTTTTTTTCTTGTAAATTACTTCACTCTGTATGTTTCTCGAGAGAGATGTGATATCTCTGGAGAAATTCCCAGCCTGTCTGCAGTGCCACTATCGGCCACCAGGGAGAATCTGTTTAGATAGTTTATTTATTTGTTTATTTCATCTCATTTTTGGTAACTGGGTATGCCCACTGGAACCAGAGGTCCCTTTTACTGGGGTGACCCAGCATTAGTTGCATGTAGGTAAAGCAGATATCACAACAAGTGGTACAGAAGGAGAATACAGTTGAAAGGTAAATTCATTTTGTGAAATATTTGGAAATATCTGACCATATCATGGCTATGACTATTTAGAAGCTGCAGATATATTGCATAGTTTAAATTGGTGCAGTAACATCATCTTTGCATTGCTAATGTAGTTTGCCCTTTAAGGGGCAGACCAGGTTGTCCTGGTGCACCCTTTCCCTCTGTCATGGAATGGTTGTGCTCAGGAGGGGAAGGGGAAGGAAGGGGAGGGGCTAAGGACCAGAACAAAGGACAAGTAACAGGAAAGAGGGGCGAAGGGAGGTACATAAGGGACAGCACAAGGGGGCCTCAGCCACTTTTTGCTGGAGTTTTTGATTTACATCAACTACAGCACGTCGGATTGGCATATTCTTTTGAGGTTTGTTCACCAGGAGAGAGGTAAGGAAACAAACAAGTGATTTATAGGAGGAGATGTGAAGTTGTTCTTTGGAAAAAAAAATATATATATATAATAATAATAACAAATGTTTACAGTATACAGTAGAGGACTATAGTTTGGATAGAGTAGTGCACAAAGATAGGATGGAATACAGGGTGAAGCAGGGATTTTTGGATAAACAATAAGCTGTGTTTAAAAAAAAGGAGGGGAAGAGACAAAGAAGAGCTGGTGGGGGTTATGACTGTTAGAAGGCCACTTTCAGTCAATTTGGCTTAACTTTTAATGATAGGGGTATGGGTCAAACAAGTTGTAAGGACAGGGCATGCATGCTAAGATGCATGGCGGCCCACACCAGAGGAGGGCTGCAATAGCATTAGTGGCCAGATGATAGAAGCAGGGGCAAATAATAAAAAAAAAAAAACAATGGTTTTGTTATGGTTGCTGGGAGATTAGCAGGCCTGGAAGAGGCCCTGCAGCAAGGAAGCGAGAGGACGATCCGGGACCACGTGGTGTCTGTGGTGAAAGCTTTTCCCCTAGTTTTTGAGTTAATTGCCGTGTTTGGGTCTGTTTTGGTTTGTTGGGAATCACTGGTAGGCCTGGAAAAGGCCCTGAGGTAAAAGGAGTGAGATCGTGATCCAGGACAAAGCGGCGTGACATCACACACCGTGTGGGGCCTGGTGAGAAAGCTTTTCCTTTCATTCTGTGCTGTTTTGTGGCATTTTTGTGGCCGATTTTTCATTGTAATGGCTAAAAGTAGTAGGCCTGGAAGAGGCCCTGAGGCAGAAGGGGAGAGATCGCAATCCGGGACCATGCGGCATGACGCCACACACCACATGGAGGTTTGTGAGAACATTTTTCCTTTTGTTTCTGTGTTGTTGGGGCATTTGTGGCCATTTTCATTGAAAAGGCTAAAGCAGTAGGCCTGGAAAAGGCCCTGAGGCAGAAGGGAGAGAGCGTGATCTGGGACCACGCGGCGTGACTTCACATGCCGTGTGGTGGTTGCAGTAAAGCCTTGCCCCTTTTTGTTGGCTGCTTGCTGTGTTTTTGGCTCCCCCCTTTTTTAATTGGTTGCTGTCAGAGTGAGAAGGCTGGTAGAGGCCCTGAAGAAGGGAACTGAGACCTTTTCAGCCACTGCACAGCAAGACGTACGTCACATGTCGCATGGTAGTCACGAGGGAAACCCTTCCCTTTGTTGGATGCTGATGGCGTCGTGCCCTGGTGGGTAGCCCAGTGCAGGCCAAAAAAGTTACTTCATCCCCTGGGAGGAAGCTCCTGGGGGGGCCAGCATGGCTCAACGTTCTGAGGGACAGCAGCAGGGTGTTAGTGTCTCGAGGGGAGGTTTTTAAAAAAAGAGGGTAAAACGAGGCAGTTGGGTGGATGCCAAGGGGGGGACGAATTGATTTGGTGAGACAGGGGCCAGCAAGAGGGGGTCCTGCAGCAAAGGGGAGCAGAAGCACGTCGCGACCATGCAGTGTGATGTCACATGGGGGGGAGCTGCGCAATGGGCAAGGGTGGGGGACCAAATAGAAGACCAGTGGGGGGGCAGGAGAGGGCAAGTAAGGTGAGGAGGCGAGCATGAGCCTCAAGGGGAGACTGGCTTGCATAAAATGGGAACACGAGCGTGCACACACACCAGCGGGGCATGGGTGGAGGTGCAGGATACCCCCCCGCTCACAATAAAGAACCTAGTGGCTCCCTCCCACCTGGGTATGTCATGGGAGGGGGGGCTAGCCCCTCAAGGGGCATTTTCCATAATTAACAGCAAACAGAGAAGATGGGTCAAGGGAAGGCTTAGAGGTGCCAGTGAAGAGGCCAAAGGGAGGGTGAGTGGCCCACGTAGCGTGGGGTCACTCATGATGGACAAGGCAGGGAGCAGCCAACGGACCTGGCGACCTATCGAGCATGATGGATGCCTTTAGTGGGGGCCCGACTGGTTATGCAGGCGCATGGCATGAGGGACAGAGGGAAGACATTACAAATAGGATATATATACAATTAATCCTGTTTTCTCTTCCTGTAGTTGTCTTCACAGAGCAAAGGAAAAGAAGAACATGGCACCAAAGAAGAGCAGGCCATCAAATGAAGATGCTTACAGTGCTATAATTGAATTGGCAGAAAAAGCCAACAGAATGTGAGAACTGGTGGAGGGGGGGAGGAACCAGGGAGACCTGGGGAGAAGAGAAAAGCGGACCTGGGAAAAGGTGGCAGAGGGAAACGACCAGTTGAAGGGCCACGCAGTCCCACTAGGGTGCCACCGCTGGTAATGGAACCCACCAAGGCAGCTGATCCAGTACCTCTGCAGCCTAAAGACTCGGTGACACCAGTACCTCCCCCCAATCAAGGTGGGATCTCCCTGGCTGAACCTGACCCGATCCCCAGAAAATGGTGTTCCCTCCACAACCCCTAGTAGTTCTCCCTCCTCCTCAACTGCAGGGAGAAACAAGGGGACACTTGGAAGACTCCAGGCAGCAAGGCCCGGACAAGGTTACAGGTAACACATCCAGCGCAGTGGGGGGACAGTATAAAAGAATATATAGGTCAAATTGTGTCGGCACTGGGAACAGGAGGTCTAGGGCAGATGGAATCAGCCCTGGCAGAGATTAGGGCAGAGAAAGAGGTGCCAGTCAAAAATGAAGGGGGTACAGAGAGAGAAGGGAAAGGTACAAGGGAGATAGGTGCACCTGGGATGAGGCTAGGCGAGCATGTGCCACTGGCTATAAAGGAAAAAATATGGAAAGAGAAGTATGTGGATATGTTCGCTTTGGTGAGCTGGGAAGTGGCAGCCAAGTATGAGGAAACTGACAGCATAGGTAAGAGTGAAATGGCAGCGGCGATAGTGCTGTTAGGGAAGAAGGAGGATGACAAGTTCGTAAAAGGGTAGACTTGGGATGGGTGGTTCGTAGGTTTTGCCACTTTCTCAGCCATCGTCCTGGAAAAAAGGCTGGAGCTAGGCATCCCGCTCATCACTTATTCCGTGATAATACTGAGGGTAAAAGCAAAGGGTGGGGTGGGGTGGTTATACTATGATGATTTGTTTTGGCAGAGAATGGCAACATTCAGGAACCTGAGATGGGACACCAAGCAGCTAGATTTATGGACCGATTACGTAACAAATCAGTCCACATCTGAAGGTGAATGGGGAAAAAAAGGGGGCTATGCCCCAGAGATGCTGCTGGGCTTATAACAGGGCCTTTTGCTCATGGCCTCAATGTCGTTTCCAGCATGCTTATTCAAAATGCAGGACAGGGCACCTGGCAAGCAGATGTAGAACAACATGGGCCCAAGGGGCACAGGGGCTCGGGGGTCAAGGATCAGGTCAGCAGTTTTTTCGAGAAGGCCAGCAGTTTAGAGGGCAGACATGGAGCAGGGGAGGGAGGGGTAGGGAAACATGAGTAGAGGGGGTCAGAATCACTGAGAGAAGAAACATTGCACAAAACAAGGGGGAGGGGCCAGGGAGGAGTAACGCAGAGCATGACAGGAACCAGTTTGGGATGGCCAGAACCCCCGTCAACTTGGAGGCATGGACAGCCTGTTTGGACAGATATCCAAACACAAGTGTGCGGGATATGATTATAGGAGGTTTTAACATAGGGTTTTCACTGCAGTGTGGGGGGCTCAGACAAGCGAGAGAGGCGAGCAACCTGGGGTCAGTGAAAGGAAAGGAAGGGATGTTAAGACAGAAGATAGATAAAGAAAAGGCAGCAGGGAGGGTAGAGGGCCCATTTAATGCCCCCCCCCATTGCAGAACATGCGGATTTCACCATTGGGTTTGGTACCAAGAAACAAGAAGGGGAGTACAGGGTAATCCTCCACCTGTCCTATCCGGAAGGGGACTCGGTGAATGATTTCATCAGTGAGGACCATAGTAAGGTGACATATGTGACACTAGAGGACGCAGTCTGGATAATCCATGCCACAGAGGATGCATGGATGGCAAAAATGGACATTGAATCCGCTTTCAGACTGCTGCCAGTTAGGAGAGAAGACTGGGATCTATTGGGTTTTAAAAGTGGGGGGCAGTATTATTTTGACAAAGCAATGCCAATGGGTTGTTCCATAGCATGTGCGACATTCGAGGCATTCAGCACATGCTTGCAGTGGATATTCCAAGAAAAAATGGGTTATAGGATGGTCATCCATTATCTGGATGATTTTCTGTTCATTGGGAGGGGAAAAAGAGAGACACAGAGTATGCTGGTTAAGTTTCAGGAGTTGTGCCAGGAGCTAGGGGTTCCACTGGCACCAGAAAAAATAGAAGGGCCCAACAGGGTGATGGAGTTCCTGGGGATTGAGATAGATGCCCCGAATGAAATATTTAGACTACCAGACAAAAAAGTAAGTAAATTGAAGGAACTGATCCAAGTACACACCAGCAGGAGAAGGGTACAACTAAAACTAGTGCAGCAGGTACTGGGGCACCTGAACTTCTCCTGCAGGGCCATCAGACCAGGAAGGGCATTCACAAAGAGGTTAGCTAGGGCTACAGCAGGGGTCACCAGACCACATCACTGGGTGGACCTGACACAAGGTGTCAGGGAGGATTTTAAAATATGGGAAGAATTCCTTAAGGAGTATAACGGGTGCTCTTTCTGGCAAGAGAAGTGGCTGTACAACACAGACCTCAGCCTCTACACAGACACTGCTGGGGGTCTAGGCATGGGGGGGTTACCTGAGGGGCAGGTGGTTTGCAGAACCATGGCCTGCCAGCTGGGTGAGGGATGGAAAAGTGAGAGATATAACACTACTGGAGATCATGCCCATATGGGCATGTACCTTGGTCTGGGGGGAGGAATTACGGAATTTGAAAGTGACATTTTGGTGTGACAATAGAGCAGTGGTGGATGTTCTAAACAACAGGGGAGCCAGGTCAGATACAGTCATGCAGGTATTATGACATTTAGTGTTAAGGTCTTTGCAGCTGAACATGTCATTCAGAGCAAAACACATAGAAGGGGTACAAAATACCCTGGCTGACAGCCTTTCCCGTCTGCAGCTGGACCATTTTCGGAGGCTGGCACCAGCAGCGGAGGAACTAAAAACGCCCATACCAACGAACATCTGGGATATTGGCAAGAAGGAGCATAACTGTTGTTTCGCAGTTCATGGGCACCTCGGACTCTGAGGGCCTACGATGGGGCCTGGTGAGTGTTTCAAACATTCAGGGCAGAGCACCAGATGGATGTAAGTGGGCCACTCACAGAAGAACAGTTGGGAATGTTCACCGTGGAGCAGTGGCAGAAAGGGACCGCCCACGCCACAATGGGGGATTTATCTGGCAGGGATTAGTGTTATCTGCAGCCTAAAAGGGTGGAAGGACCTGACAAAATCACTGCTCATCAGGAGAATGATGCGGAGATGGGGCAGGTTGAAACGTGGGCCAGGAGATAATAGGAGGCCCATGTGGAGCAGTGGCTAATAAGGCTAAAAGAGGTGCTCCCGGTAATATGCAGATCAAAGGCTGAGGCCCAGCTATTTCACACGACTTATGTGATAATGTTTGCGGGGGCTATGAAAGTGAGTGAGGTGGTAGGCCATGGGAAAGAGGACAAGGAAGGAGGTTTGGAATAGGACGATGTAAGTTGGGGGGTGAAAGAGATATGGATCAAGCTCAGGAGGTCAAAAATGGACCAAAAAGGGCAAGGTTGCATGGTAACACTGAAAGGGCAATTAGAGGTTGCAGTATGCCCAGTGCAGGCTCTGTGGGCTTTCACCACAGAGCAGGTGACCAGGATGGGAAAGCTATTTGTACATGGTGATAGGAAAAGGGTCATCAGCTATCAAGTCACAGCAGTGCTGAAAAAGGGCATGCAATTTATGGGGGAGGACCCAGCTAATTACTCATCCCATTCCCTATGGATTGGGGCTGCCTCACAGTGGGCAGCAATGGGGGAACCCGTGAAGGACATTTTGGAAAAAGGGTGCTGGTGGTCAGACAGTTATAAGAGATACATCAGAGCATTGAAGTAAAAAATAAAAAATATAAAAGAAAAAAAAAAAAAGTGTGGTATAGAAGGTAGTGCTCCTAAGGGGATCACAGGTAGGGGGAGTTGGGGGCAAAGAAAGGAAAGAGGCGGGGATAATACGGTGATGGCACTAAGAGTATGTGTAAATTAATTCATTTTCTTTGCACCCCATTGGTAGAGGGAGGATCATGAAAGTCTAGATCTGTGGCCATTCCTATATTTATTGGGCTGGAAAGAGAGCAGAGAAGAAAGCTGGGGGAAAGCAGCTGTACCAGGATGTAAGACAGTGTAGGCTGGTATGGCACGGCATACGTGGGATGAGATGGGCACAGCTTCTTCCCATGTTGAAGGACACTCAAGGGACGTCGGCCCAGTCCAGACCTAATCATTATACATCTAGGGGGCAATGATCTGGTGGGCAGACCATGGGTACACACATACTTACAGATAAAAAGGGACCTAGTGGCAATACGACAGTGTTGGCCTCAGGTGTGCCTTGCCTGGTCAGATATGATACTGAGAAGGGTATGGAGACAGGAGCACAGCCACAGGGTGGTGTAGAGGGCCAGGAGAAAGATGAATAGAAGGGTGGGGACATTGATAAGGCAGATGGGGGGACAGGTGATACTGCGGGGGGTAGAAGAATGGGTGGAGGACTTCTACAGGTCAGATGGTGTGCACCTGTCGGATCTAGCCATAGACATGTTCAATACAGAAACAATGGGTTTCATAGAGGCAATGAGAAAATAGGCAAAAACTGGTATAAAAAAAAGGGAAGAAAGGATTGTTCCTGAAGTAAGGGAGAGTGATACCCTAAGTATGGGGGGAAGCCAGCCATTCAACGCAAGCTGGAGACTGGCTAGTGGGGAAAAAAGGGGGGAATAACACAAGAAGAGGAGGAAGAAGAAGAAGAAGAAGAAAGCGGTCTTGGTTTTCACCGTTACCTAGCGGAAAAGGAGAAACAGAAGGCACCCAGGTTTTCACCTGGGTGAGGGATAATCAGAGATTGATATGTGGATGGAAATAAATGAAATTTCTGGAAATATGATAATAAAGAAATGGAAATGGAATATTGGATTATGAATATAAATAAATTGCCAATCTGAGTACAACAACAAACAATGGTCTCTGTCTTTTGTGAGGGAAAAGGGGGGGGATCCGGGAAAATGGAGTTTGCCCTTTAAGGGGCAGACCAGGTTGTCCTGGTGCACCCCTTCCCTGTGTCATGGAATGGTTGTGCTCAGGAGGGGAGGGGGGAAGGAAGGGGAAGGGCTAAAGACCAGAACAAAACAGGTAACAGGAAAGGGAGGGGCCAAGGGAGGTACATATGGGATAGCACAAGGGGGTCTCAGCCACTTTTGCTGGAGTTTTTGATTCCTCCCACCCACCCTACTAGACAGAGCAAGAGGGAAAGACAGTCAAAGGGGGACTGTATGGTGGGTCTGTCAAGATGGATGACAGACGAGTCTGGTTAGACAGTTTGGACTGCCAAAAGTGGATGGCAGGTGATGATATGGTTGTGGATTGCCAAAGGTGGATGGCAGGGAGGAAAAAGGGGGGGGGGGAGAAAAAAGGAATAACACAATAAGAGGAAGAAGAGAAAGAAGAAAGCGGTCTCAGTTTTCACCATTACCTTGTGGAAAAGGAGAAACAGAAGGCACCCAGGTTTTCACCTGGGTGAGGGATAATCAGAGATTGATATGTGGATGGAAATAAATGACATTTCTGGAAATATGATAATAAAGAAATGGAAATGGAATATTGGATTATGAATATAAATAAATGAATTGCCAATCTGAGCACAACAACAAACAATGGGCTCAGTCTTTTGTGAGGGAAAAGGTGGGAATCTGGGACAATGTTGCTCTTGAGAACAGACTGAGATTTTAACCACCTGAAAACAGAGGCACACAGGACAGTTTCATAGAGCTATTACCAATAGAAACAAATTCTGGTCAGAGCTGATATGGCTGTGGAGAGATTTTAGGGAGTACTTCATTCCTTTCATTTATAAAATGCTGCCCTGATGTCTGTGGAGTATTGTACCTTTCCCCCACCCCCACATACCCAAAGACACTCCCCTCGCCTCCCCCCAAAATACCAGAGACCCCGATGATGATACTTAACATATTCCCCTCACCGGCAACAACCCAAAAAAGATTTGTTTAAAGCCAGTTAACGGCTGTCAATCCCTCAGTGCAGAGTGCCCCTGAACTGTTCAGTGTTCAGTAACAGTGAGAGCATGAATGAATGGTGATGTATTTGCCTATAGCAAGACCTGATTGGCTGAGTCTCAGTTAACCATGTTTTACTACAGATAAATACCTGTCACCATTCATTCATGCCCTTACTGATCTTACTGTTTGTCTTCCCACCCACCCTGCAGAACTCCAGGTATCCAGCTATACATTCTAGGGGTCTGAGAAAAAAAAAAAAATTCCACCAGCAAAATTTCATCAAAAGTCAGATTTTTGCTTCCGTGAAAGTTCAGAAATCATTTTGCCAATGTTTGTGGAAATTCCTCCTAAAACTGCAGAACAAATGTAAGAAATGTGGATTAATGTATTAAATTGCGGGAAAAAAACTCAGCAGAACGGATCACTGTTAGTGTTCAGTTCTGCAGCTTTAGTATTAAACTGTGGGAAAAAAATGCAGAAGTAATGCAAACCACGGATAACTACATGATATATGGTGAAATGCTAAGCAAGAGACTTTATTTCATGTGTCATGTAAAAAGTCCATAGTTCATAATTAAATGCCGCAGTACTAAATGGAAATCTGCAGTTATTTGGTGAAAGTTCATAATTCTGCCACAGACGAAAGAGCAAAATATTCAGTGAAATTTTCAAAATTTCACAGAATTTCCACAATGGCAGAAATCCACACTTTCACCCACCCCTAATACACTCTATCCCCCACTCTCTATGCCATAAGCAGTAAACAGTCCTAGCAGTAAAAAAACAAATAAATATTATTTATCTTTCCTCCAACAGATGTCCGAGTTGAACTTGTTTGTGTCTCTGTGTGAATGACAGTGCATATTCTTGTCCCTGAGCTCCTCTCTCTCTCTCTCTCTCTCTCTGGTGATTCATGTGAGCCACAATGCCCAGCCTGAGCATTGCTCTCTATGATGGTACCCATTGACCTGCCCCAAGGATCTCCTTGTGTTCATGCTTCTTCAGTGTGCAGCTCACCCTGCCGTACAATACAAGGAACATGAGTGCTGAGAAGTGAGGCAGCATTGCCTGCAAAGCTGTAGCTTAACCTTGGGTGGTGGGGAGAGAGAAACTCAGGCTGCAGGGACAGACACCAAGGAGAGGCAGCAGGACTCCCCAAAAGAGAGCACAGGATCGAAAGAAGTGGTGAGTGATACCGGTGTCAGGGACAGAGTGGAGAGAGAGAGACTCCAAACAGTGTCAGCAACATGTTAAGATGTGGTGAGTAAGCAGAATGAGAGTGATCCCCAGGTGACAGGCTGTCACTATTGCAGCACCACCTTGGCAGTGTGAAATTGGGGGCAGTGCAAAGTAGTGACCATAATCATGATGACCAGTGCTCCCAGACCTGTACCTGAACAAATATGCATTTCAATGGGTGGCCATCCCCAGCACTGTCAACTCCCCCACCCCACCCTCAAGACAGGCACAGCAACAGCTAGAGCCACTTCCAGTGCAGCATATATGTGCCGGTCCAATGCATTCCAGTCAGAGACGGTGTCACCCCCCCAAAAAAACAGAGAAGTGGAGTACAGTGTGCGCCTGAGCTCAGTTGCCACCCATTTTATTGCCATTCACTCTTTCAGCACCTTGCTGTCGGTTTGACTCTCTGTTTGTCTTTCTGAAGCCCAGTGCAAGTAGACAGTACATATAGAGAGGCAGAGAAAGTGGCAGCAAGAGTGCTGTGACCAGGACAGAGAGCAGTGCTGCAGAGTTTTTCTTTCACCATGGGGGAGTGGATGTCAGAGAAAGAGAGAGAGAGAGAGACCAGGGGAGAGAGACAGTGTAATACAAATTTGGTGCATCTGTTCCACCACTGGACAAGAGGAGCACCCAGACAGAGACAGAGACAAATATGCGGTTCCCATATCTGCCACTTTACATTGACTAGCACAGTGTAGGGTGGGCACTGGATGGGCACCCTTGGGCAGTTGCTGCCCCATATACCCCCATCTCACATCAGCACATATGGAACAATGTGCAGTAGCCAGATACTGGTGTAGGTTACTCAGCTTCCCCTCCACACCCATCCCACTTCACACAGGTTGGCACAATCACAAGGTGACCTCCTGGTGGTCAGCCCAAGGCAAATAGTGGACTGCTGCCTGGCAGAATTTGGTGATTGGTGCCCCCTCCACAACTGTCCCACTACTGTACATTGGCTGCCCCAGTCAGAGACAGAAATTTGAGCTGCACATTTGCCACACCACATCTGGTTCTATCTAGCCTGTTGGACTCCAGGTGGGTAGAAATGGGGTTGCAGTCCAGATTCAGTGGGTTTCCTGAGGCCATTGTCACCCAACATACCATTCCTCACCTCCGCACATGTGAAGCATTTTCTCCTTCCATTCCACCTCCTGCATGGGCAGATCCTGCCAGGCAAACCTTATAGAGTACTTCAACTGGGTGATGCGGGAACTGGACAAGGACCATACAGTCGATATCCTGTATTTGTATTTCAGCAAGGCCTTTGATTCGGTGCCACATGGGAGGTTGGGAGGGAAACTGGAATATGTGGGAGCAAGACCAAAATGGTGAAATAGATCACAAACTGGCTAAAGGGGAGGCAGCAAAGGGTGGTGTTGGTTGGGGGGACCTTCCAGTGGTTAGTCCTATACAAGTAGCACAGCTAGTGCTCCGGGGCTCCAGTCAGACCTGCTGCTGTACTGGAGCTTGAGCCTGCCTAAATAAAACAGGATGGATAAACTGAGTTCCCTTAATTCCTACAGATGGAGGGCTGCTGCACAGATGATTGCTACAGCCACTCAGGCTCCACTGGGGATTTAAAACAAGAACTGGACTATGGCAGGCGACCTGCCATCCACCTCCTCCTCCTCCTCCTTCTACACTGACTGCTTGCAGCACTTGCACAGCTCCTACTCTGCTATCAGTGCCCACCAACAGTCAGTAGTGTCAGTGGGTGGCCCCCATTGGAGTGCTCAAGCAAGCTCCTTGACTTATTACTAGACCCCACAACCAATACTCTCTTTTGACTTGATTCTGTGTCTGGTTGCATTTGTCTGTTTCCAAACACCCAATAAACTTTTTTCTAGTGTCTACTTAGATACAGAATATTAAATATATCAAAATAAAATGTAATTGCTTTGAAGAAGATGAAAGCCTTCATGTATGGTTGGAGAATGTTGAAATCTCATCTTGATTGTTCTACTTCCTTGTTGCTACTTTGTATTAGCAGGTTAAATCAAGTATAATATTTTTTTTTTTTTTTTTGAGAAGATAGAAGTTTTATTATGGCTCTTTTTGCTTTGAACCATGCACATAGAAGCTTTAAAGTAGTCAAATCACAATGATTTCAGCAGTCTTGCATCATCCCTCTGGTTCTAAACAAATGTATCACAATGGTTGAATAATTGTACGTCTATATTCATAAAAAGTGTACCTTTTTGTCATTGTCCTTTCAAATGTCTTTAATCCATTATAATTACACACTAAGAAGAATGATCTTAATGAGTTTATTTAAGGTTTCATAATTTGACCTTTTGCAATTTAAATGACCTCTCAGTCCTGGAGTCATCAATGCATTTTATCTAAACATTTCTATGCTAAGTTCATGACTTGTACAATAAGATTTAGACTAAAATAACTTTAGAACAAAACTGTATAAACTTAGGGTTTGTTTTGAGCAAATATTACCTTCTCTCAATGTTGAAAATGCATAGGAGATTAGTTGTACATACTTTTGCTTTTCTCCACACTTTTACTTCTAAAATTTGTATATCTATATATGAAAAAATAACACTCAACAGTTCAATAAGATTTAGAATAAAATAACTTTGGAACAAAACTGTATAAACTTTGGGTTTGATTTTGCATGAATATTAATTTCTTTCAGAGTTGAACATGCATAGAAGATTAGTAGTACATATTTTTGTATTTCTCCACACTTTTACTCTGGAAATGTGTAAAACAAATATGAAAAAAATAACACTTGACCTTTTGCACAGGCCTTGACATCCCATAAAGGGAATGGCTTAAAACGTATTTGGGAGTCATTCAAGAGGTATCCCAAGGTCAAGATTTAGTAAACTATACATTTAATGCATTTTAATAATAGAAGTAGCCAAATATGACATTATAAAAGAAAAAAATCAGTGGTGCAGCATAGATGCCTAAAAGGTATCAAACCATTTGCTTCTAAAAGTTTCACAGACAGCCAGGTCTTCTTTATGTGTGTGAGCATTGTTTTCTTTTGTGTCTTCCTTCTTCCCCCTATCTGGTCAGTATTAGCTTCACATATAGATGTTGCTGGCTAATAATTACTAAAATTAATTTGCTTCTTTTTTCCTGGAAATATTTAACATGATCTCATCCTGAAATATCTAATGTGTCCCCAATAAGCTGATCATTTTGTTTCAAGCTGTTTTTTTCTTTATATTAAGAACTAAAAAATGTCATTGACGTGCTATACATTGCTAGAATAACTTGGAATCTGCTGTTAAATTAGGCATGACAAGAGATAAACCATATGGTCTTGCCTCAGCATAGTGGTTACAGAAATCAGGAGTTACTCATAACCCATCAGTATGAAAGTTGCTCAGGATAAAAATACCTTTCAAATGAGCCTATTCATTAAGCTGCACTAATTATATTTTTTAAACTATGGCTATCTGATTACCCAAATTTTTATTTTTCATCACAATTTTCACCTTTTGGATGGCTATATTTTAAAAAAATTTTATGAATTCAGATTAGTGATTACGCTCATTTGAAGGGTCATTTTGTCCTGAACAACTTTCATGTTGGTTGTATGTTGGTAACTTGTATACGTTCTGAGATATTTACAATTGTTTATCATGACTCCTACTGTGTTCACTCAGAGGGGAAAAAATAAGATTGTTTGAAAGACGATATTTTACAAAATATAAAGAATTCAGATTAATGACTACCCTCATGTGAAAGGTCGTTTGGCCCCGAACAACTTTCACACTGTTTTTTTTTTTTATTGTGCACCTTGAGTAGTTTTAAAGATATTTAGATTTGTTTGGAAAGTGTGCACATTTGTTCTCAGAGGAAAGCAACTTGGAGTTCTGTGTCCATCATTCTAAAGAGAAAGAAGGGAGTATTTTTTAACTGCTATAGGGATTTGCAGTGTTATGGAAGTAAACACTAAAAACTACTAAAAATGTGTTCCACAGAAACCTCTTTCCAAGCTAAAGCAATAGGGCTGTAGGCTCCACCCACAGCCATAAAAACATAACTAAAACAAAAGTTTATAACCCCACCGGCTATACAAATTCAGTTAAGTGGTAACAAGCAAAGTGATATAATTCACAATATGTAAAGGTGTAGTGATCCTTTAACCCTTGCTGTGCCATGGACGGATAAATAATTCCTATACGTTCTAATTCTGTCAGCAGTCCAAGGGTTAAATTGGCACTGTACTGTTGGATGCTTATTGTTGGTAGTCACAGTTAAATCTTAGAAAACAAACAAAGAGTAGTTGTAGACAGTCCTGTTGCAAATTAGTTGCTGGACATAAGTCTGAAGTTTGCACAGGAAGCCAAGATAACAATCTAGTTATATTTAATCTACACTACAAAGAGTTGCAGGCCTGGGCTCTGATTATATGCTTGCAAGTTGGACTTATTGGCACTTTAGGAAATTACTCCACAATGTCTTTTTGGTGAGCTGAACAGCTAAGTAGCTGAACACTAGACCTTTGAACATAATGCATTTCTGGAATTGTAGCAGTGCAAACAATGCAGAAATAATTATAACAACACAATTCCTCAGCAATCTTCTTCACCCAGTGGTGGGAAGGAGGACTTTTTTCACCTACCCAAAAGCAAGCATTCACACAAGTCCACAGGTAACAGGGACCTCTACCAGGACAAGTTGCAACAGTAACACCTATGAGGAGGTGATAACTGACCTCTTTCACAGATTTTAAGATTTAGCAAGCAAGCTCTTAAAGATATTTTAGTATAGATCAGAAGTCGTTTGGTGTAATCACCAGGCAAGGTTTTCAGACTGGATTTAACCAAATAGCTGTCTGAGCTACAGAAAGCACATCTATATACCATGCAATACATCTCTCTGTCTTGGCAAACCTGAAATGGCCACCTGAGCTGCTTTGCACTGTTCAGACATCCCACTTCTCAAGCTTCACTACTTATTTTCTGTTGCAATCACTAGGAGCAACATTTTCCCATAATACCTCTCACTGTCTACTACCCTTCTCTCTACAAGGCTTTGCTGTAATTGGCTGGCTCACATGGTACTGTCTAGCCCTTCCCACAGTCCCATGCAGCCAGAGGTAATAAAACTGTCTACACCTTTAACTGTAGAACAAACTATATTTATTTTAAACCAATCATTCTCTCAACTCTTGCCCTGCAGCTTTTGTGTACCTCCTGACACCTTCACAGACTTTCCAGCACCGCAGACTTTCCGGTACTGAACAGACTGGGCTTCAGTACTGGAGAATCTGTGCCTTCAGACACCTTCACATACTTTCTGGTACTGAAGCCCAGTCTGTCTGACCCCTCTGAGAACTGTTGGGGGGTCTGTAGCAACAGGAGTGTCAACAAGAGCTTTCTGGATTTCATATCAGTGTGAAGGCTGTCCTCCATGATCCCCTGCCATCTTTATGACAGGAAGCCAAACCACTTCAATTACTGTTAACTCCATGCCATGGTGCAGCTTCTGGATGGCTCTGATGCCTTTACTGGTCTTGGTACAACAGTGGAGCTGTGTTCCCATTTGTGGCTCCAGCCATGAAGATAAAAAAAATATGAAGCACTGCCATGTCACCGAGCTGAAGTTCTTGGGGGCCAGAAAGCAGTAAGAAGTGGTGGATCTGGGGAGAAGATGCACCTTTGTGCTCCAAAGCTGGGTTCCAAAGTTAAGCTCCCACAATTTTGGGGGAGGGTTAGACATGGATTGGGATCAGAAGGGGTGCCATCATCAAAATTAATGTTTTGATGACTATGGGGGGGTTAGTCAATTATTCCCATTTTCCATTGAGGACCCATCCTGTAGGTGACCTACTAAGCACAGAAGTACCTTTATCTTCTGTACTTCTCAGTGTCTGAGTCCAGAGTATCAGTCAGACACCAGCTCTGTGATACACCCATACCATTTTTATTTTCAGGGACCACCCAACTGTGTGACCAAGGTACCCATGAAGGGCAACCTTTAGTAATTCCCAGCATCTATAGCCTTGGATTGCTTGTTGGAGCTCCGCATACTATAACAATACAGGCCCCAGAGCTTCCAGACACTTGCAGCACTGACCGGAAACCTAGTCTCTTCAGCAGGCTCATCCTTCTCTCTTCTGTACAACATGGATTCTTTCCTTTCAGGTTCAATGGCAGTACTACTTCCCAGAGCTAACACTGGGAGCAGGACAAAACCAAGTGACTCACAATAGGTGACGGGTTTACATAAGACACAATTGTGAAAGCAGTGTCAGCAGTGCTGCTGGCAGAGTAATATGAAGAAAACTGGCAGCTCAGTTTTCATTTAATGTATAGAAAAACAGGATTGTTGGTAAAAGTTTTTTTTTTTGTTAGGAAGATATGATACCTTTATTTGACTAAAGTATAGATGTTGTACATGGGATATGCCATGGCCCTAATATAAGTATCACTGAAAGCTTTTCAGAGTGCAGTTTGACCTTATGCCCTTGGTAGGGAGTGCTCTTTCCCTAGCCTTAATTATAGGCTCATCACCAATGCAAATGCGACCAAGGCTTCAGTCTGTAAATGGGATGTAGCTAGTGCTGGGTGAAAGTTGTGAATTCTGCTTTCACAGAACTTCTGCGAAATTTCGAAATGTTCCCTGAATTTTCCATCCTTTTACCTGTGGCGAAATTCCAAACTTCTGAAAATGTACTTCAAATTTTCACCTCATACTGTAGTATATATTCACTAATGGTGGCACCGTAGCCATGAACTACAGAATTAAAGTTTCTTGCCATTTATTCTGTCAGATTATTTATTTATCCACAGTTTGGGATATAATTCTGCAGGGTTTATTTTTCCCCACCAGCAATGTATGGCCATATTTGCTTTTCTTCAGGTGGTATTGTACATTTTAAGATTCCATAGTGAATCTAACCACCCAACCTGTAGAGCACCATAATTGTAGGGTCAGCAATGAATCTTTTTTTCATTTTAGTTTTTTCGTTTTCACCACCATGTCTGGTTTTATTTCATGTTTTTTTCTTTTGAATTTGACTGAACTCAATAATTGACTAATTTGTCTTCCTTTCTCATTCCATCATAGATGCTAGCTTGTGCAGTTCAGCACAGTAATTCTGCAGAAAGCTTAAATTACAATGCATTCAGCTATAGTCACGTGGGTTGCAGAACTTGCAGCTTCGCAGTTACATGGGGTGCATAGAGAGGTATCAGGTGACAGTACACTTTTCTTACTGCATAGCTACTCACTTCTGAAGTGGTTTCTGAAGAAGAAAGAGCTCTGTTCTGCTTCACGGAACAGACCTTTTGACTGATAATCTGCAGTTTTCTTCTTGATTACAAGAAATAAAGTGCTGCTATCTGTACTTGTAGTGCTGAGGCAAAGAAATTGCTGCAGTTTGTTGAATTTCTTGTGACTATTGCATAATAGTCTGTGGTATTCTCTGTTCTGTACTAGTATTGTGTTGGATTTTTTTATTGTGGTATTTTAGTGAGAAAAACACATCACACCATGATGGGCAAGGGAAAGCACAGAGGACATGGAAAAAGTCCCATTCTTAGTGGATTTGTGTGAGAATGGTGTCACAAGGAGGTGCAGAGGGTACAGGGGAAGGAGCTAATAGGTGCAGCAGAGTCAGTGACACTCGGACATCCAGTGACAGTGCAGTGCCAGCAGTGCCCCATGCTGTGTAATGTCAACTGAAGTTGGTATCAAAGATTCCAGTTTCTTTGGGTTACAGTGTAGTAGTCCCACTCCCACAGCAGCTGTTGTTCAGCATGCAATACTGGCAAGAAAAACTGTCATGGATATCGCTGCACTACTGTGTCAGCCCCAGGAGTCTCAGAAGGAGGGACAGTCACAGTCACAGGAGTCTCAGGAGTTGTCTCAGGAGCTGCTAGGGACTAGGAGCGATTAGTGTATGCATCCTGTGACAGTATCAGAAAGGATGACATTAAGAGGGTCCGGGACAATTAACTGTCCTAGTAGAGGAGAAAGAGCTGGAGCAGAGCGTGCTTGAGATGGAGGCTGAGGAGGAAGAATATCTTCAGTCTGAACATTCTGCTACTGCTACTGTTGCGGTGGAAGGGAAGGGTACTAAGGAAGAGGAGTTGGGAGACAGTCAGCTCTTACTGTCAGTGCCAGAAATGTCTGAGTCAAAGATCAGTGAAGATGATAGTGATGAGTAGTGATGAGAGAGGTGATGATGATCCAGTACTAGACCCTGTTTGGCAGCCATCCCAAGCAGTACCCATTAATAAAGTGCCACGGGTTAAGGGAAAGCAATCGCAATTATGCCACCCCTAAGGAACAATCTGATGTCACAGGAAAAGGGACCTCAAGTTAAAAAAAAGGGTACATAGGGATAAGCAGCAGTAGAAGCAGCAACAGGCAACCATTTTGCCCACCCCTACACCCCTGACCCCATCCACCTCACCCACAAAAATCCAGCGTGTAGCTGAAAAGTCCCTTGTGTGGAAGTTTTTCTCAGGGGATGAGGTCGACGACAGTCTAGCTGTGTGCAATATATGCAGGTCAAAAATTAGCAGAGGTAAGCTGGGAACACACTAAGGGACAACTGATATGTGTAGCCATATGCAAACTAAGCATCTCATTTGCTTGGCGCAGCATAAGCATTTGGCAGCAAAGCCCACTTCTGACATACCTGAACAGTCTGAAAGAGAGGGTCCCCATCCTGATGATGATGTAGCATTTATCCTATTGCTGTGTTCCTCCCCAGGCATGCAGATACAAGTGGAAGTAGTAAATGTGCCAAATCAGAGCTGTCCTCCTCCATATAGAGTTGTTTCCAGCATGTCCTTGTTATCAGACAAGGTAGCCATAGTAGCAAGAGCAGAACCGCCAAAGCCAGTATGTCAACCTCCTCCACAGTTCATCCCACTGCAAGGTTTAAGCAACCTGATATTAAATCCACCTTAACAATGCACACCAAATAACATCCTGTGGCAAAAGAGTTAAACACTGCTGCTGAAAATATGCTGGCAACAGACCTGCTTCCATTTTCTTTTGTTGAGAAGCCAGGGTTTCTACAAATCATGAAAAAAACTGCAGCTAAATACAAAGTGCCCAGTCACACTTACTTCTCCACTAAGGCTGTTCTGACACTTTGCAATTACCTTGCTTGCATTGTGTCACATGCAGTATCCCACTGTACTGTACCCAACATCCATCTTACCACAGATGCTGCATCTGGACTAGTGGCCCATCGTCTGTATCAGTCTTATGTGCATTACTGCACACTAGGCCTATTTCACTTTTTGCCTTGCACCCATGCTCATCATCTACTTGCCCCCTGACAAGTGGCAGTACTAGTGGTGGTCCTTGTCAACATGCCACAGTAAGTATGCAGAGCATAATTGGGTCACATACACCTGTCAGAATACTCACCCAAATTAATGAGGCCGTTACATCCTGACGGAAGCCACATGGATTCCAGGCTGGCTTCATCGCAAGTGACAATGCATGGAATGCCATTAAAGCAATCTGTGCTGGGTATTTTTATCATGTCCCATGCTTCGAACATGTCCTGATTCTGACTGTGAATGCCTTTCTGGATCAAGAAGCAATCAGCAGCATGTTGACTGTCAGTCACAAAGTCTACATCCATTTCAGTTGCTCCTCACTGGCAAGATCAGAGCTGAGGAGTCTACAAAAGGCTAATGGAGTACCACAATACCACCTAAAGCTTGATGTAGTGACATGCTGGAACTCAATGCTCTACATGCTTGAGACACTATTCGAGCAGTACAAGCCAGTCAATGAGTATGTCAAGCAGATGTGTGATCATGAAGCACAGTCAGCCATGTCATTGAGTCCATCCCAGTGGATGTTCATGGATAGTGTCATCGAAATCATCTATCTGTTTGAACAGGCTACACAGGTTGCTAGCTCTGAAAATGAATGGTTGAGAAAGATAATACCACTGCTGTGTGTACTCTGCCAGGCACTGGTCAATGTCAGGAGGCATTATGAATTGGCAGCAGACTCTGTTGGAGTAGAGCTGACTGAGTCATACATCTGGGCAACCCTGCTAGATCCATGGTACAAGCATGGCATGATGGAACTTCTTCCAGCTGGGAATGCTGATCTGGATCACTATGTAGTGATCTTTCATGGCAAAGTTGAAAACTGGATGATGGTAAAGCATGCAGAGAAAAGGACACAGTTGTTAGCTGGTGACAAAACTGAAGGAGTAACAGCCCCTCTGAAAGTATTGGCCTCATCCTCCTCCTCCTGTACTGTGTTTTCTTCTGCTCCCCCATCCCCCTCTAGCAGTGGCACAAACCCTCTCTGGTCCATGCCAAAGCAGGTTGGTGTTTCCACACGCCAACCACCTGAGGGCAACACACAAGTGCAGCTGTCTGCCAGCCATATGGCGCAGTCATACCTGGATGACCCACTGGAGCTGAATATAGATGAGGAACCATTGGACTACCAGTGAAGTAAACTAGAAATTTGGCCTGCTCTTGTAGCTCTCGCCATTGAGTACCTAACCTGCCCCTGTGCCATGTAAGCTCTGAAAAGGTATTCAGTTATTCAGGTGCCATTGTGGCTGACCAGCCAAGCTGTCTGTCTGACGAGAATATGGAGTACCTCACATTCATAAAAATGAACTCACATGTCCTCCCACCACAGTACAAGTTGTCATTAACTGCAATATATCATGATTCTGCTAAAGAAGGTGGTGTGGAGCAGAAATCATCAGAGGAAGAGAAGAGTGTGCCAGTTTCATCTGACGATGAAGGCACAACTGAGGGGTCTGAGTACTGCTGAGTAGGAGACAGAACATGCATTGCACTACTGTCATTCTCAGGTATGCACCCGAATTGTTTGGTGAGGTACCGTAATACCTGTATGTGTCTGCAGTTAGCAGAACAAAGACGAAAGTCACCAGGAGTCAGTGTGATAGATACATCATGAACTGCTGTGTTACAAAAAAAGTTGGTGAAAGGTTTATGATTCCATCCAGAATCTGAATATTTACACTGACTTTACCAACACCTGTGTTGTCAGAACACAGCAGTATTTGTATTTGTAAGTGTTCCAGTTGGCCACTGTTTAAGCCCCTCCCCCAAAAAAATATGAGAAAAACCAAAAACATTTGTGTGGATATGTTAGTTGTCCTTTACTGTTTGTTCATGTCTCTTTATGCAACTTTACTTCTGTAAAACACATTAGTATTGGTAAGGTTCCCTGTTGCCCACTGTTTAGAGCCCCCCTCCCACCCAAAAAAGAAAAAAAGACAAAAAACAAAATAACAAATTAGTGTGGACATGTTATTTGTCTGGCAGTGCTTCTGCATCTTTTTTTTGTTTAAGATGGAATCACTCAGAGTGTGAGTGCTTCAATCCTTGTTAACACCCATGAATTGTTAGTGCATTCATCACTGTCATATCATCTAACAGCCAAATTCACTTGGGGGCCAAATAAGTCAAATTAGCCAAATTATGCCTTAATGGTATCCAAATTAAATTATATTCTTCAAAAGCATCTTCTAGGACATAATATTATTTTATCTGTTCTACTATGATCCAACATTTTTTCCAGCCATTCAAAACATGATGGAGCCTCAATATCTTTCCAGTGCTGAAGAATTACCTTGCTAGCTACTAAGAAGCCAATATTCCAAAGACACTTTAAACTTCTCTGAGGGTTCAATGGCTCCACCAAGTAACCAAATATTACAATTCCTGGATCAAAAAGGAAGCTCAAACCCAGAGGTTGCCCCAATAATGACCAAATATATGTCCAGAAGATTTTAAGCTTTTCACATTTCACTAGCATGTGGGACAATGTCCCCTTAGCCCTATTGCATTTCTGACAGACCTCGGGAATGGGAACATCAATTTTATGTAATCAGGTGGGTGTAAGGTAAGTTTTGTGCAATATATTAAAATGAATCTGAAGTAATCTGTTATTTCAGACTTTAACTTTTTCCAAGTTTCCAAAGTTGTCCAAGCCATCCTTTGGGATTGAAGTATTAAGGTCTTTCTCTCTCCCATGCCACCTTTGCCGAAAGCAGGGGATGGTAACCCCTTGTAACAGGGTCTGGTAGTTTCTGCATCACTGTTTCTGCAACTTATGTCATGAAGAACACAGCACTATTTGTAGTTGTCCCATGTGGCCGCTGTTTAGTCCCTCCCCTTCCCAAAAGGAAAAGACAAACAACAACAAAAAATTAGTGTGCATAGTTATGTGTTCATTGTTGTTTATATTTCCTGCAGCTACTTTTTTCTTTTAAAAGAACAACATCTGCATTACTGTTCATTCCCCACCTGCCCCCAGTTTAGGCCCCCCTCCACAAAATAGAAAAAGAACACTCCCATATTAAATTGCATCAGCTTTGCTTTGCATGTATACATGACATTATGATTATATCCCCTGTATTGTTCATCATCATCATCATCATCAAATGGCCATTTGGAGGGTGTGTGGCTCAAGTTACAGTTTAGCACTGTTTACATCCACCAAATTTGTGTTGCTGCACTTGATTCTACATCAGAGGAATTGCCTGGCATGGCCATATAACTGATAAGTGCCTACTATTTCTAAAAAAATTGTTTATAATTTATTATGCTCCAATTTCCAGGTCCATACCTTGGATTCTGTTTACTGCTGCCATGATGATTTCACACTCCTCTGTAAATGCACTACGTCATGAACATCTCAAGAAGGTAAGTAAAAGATCTCTTTCTAATTAACTGTATTTTTTCAACAGGTGGCTGAGGTGCACTGCCCAAGCTAATTATTACAGTGGGCAGCTGGCAGGGGTACTGGCTGGAAGCATGGGGTCAAGACAGCTAAGACAATAACACTGAGGTCAAATACTGCACAGCAAAAACAACAACAGAAAAGGTAGCACTTGGTAAAAACAGCGAGCGCTACCACCACAAACAGCAAGCAAAGAAACAAATTGACTGGGGGGGGGGCTAGGCCCTCAGAACCCCCCAACTTAATATTATTACCTCTCGGGAGATGCAACTTGGGGATGGGGAGAAACCTCTGGGGGGGAGAATTGTTCTGGAAGGGATGGGGAACCAGCAAGACAACTGGGTGGGGGGCAAAAGGTGCATGGTGGGAGACAGACACACACACAGAGGGTAAGTTGGGGGGGGACA
Organism: Neoceratodus forsteri; assembly: GCA_016271365.2. NCBI lineage: Eukaryota > Metazoa > Chordata > Ceratodontiformes > Ceratodontidae > Neoceratodus > Neoceratodus forsteri. Next base: position 189,928,549 of record CM057456.1, read on the forward strand.
ACACCCAAAACAAAAACAACAAGAAAACTGTTCCAGGACCAGGAATTGAACCCCAGTCCACCGACAGTCTGTCACCCTCTACTGCCTGTGGCCCTATCCTTTCAGCCACAGCAGCTGCTTACAGACTACCATCCAGCACAGCCTTTATCATCTGCTTCCCTGTGTCCTGACGACCAACAGCTACAGGGATAGTGCTAACTGTACCTGCATTATATTTTCCCTGTAGTTGTTTTATCACATGCTATTTTTACGGTGTGGTTCTGGCTGTCCTGTTATTACCACGCTGTATTGACCCGGTACCCTGGTGGGCTGTGCTTCCATACACTGGAGGTGGGGATGGTGTAACTTCATGAGTACCTTTTCTGGGCCTATCATGGTAACAGCTTCAGACAAGGATGTGAGTTGTCAGGCAGTATGTCTTCACTGAGGGTGTTGTTGGATGCGATGAACAGTCCTCCAGTGTGGGTAGTGTTACCACCTATCTGGTTTTAGACAGGATAGCTCTGATTATTTTGGGTCCTTGTTTGGATATCCCTTCATCACGTCTAGTGTTGCTTTAGTGTAGTCTGGTTTTTAGCTCATGTTCAGGGAGTGATCATGATGCTCACAAATGACTGTATCAAATCATGGAATGTTTTGTCTGCATGTTCAGGTTATATCATGAAGTTCTTCTGATTCCACGTATCCCCATGAGTTTGTTCAACTCTCTGCATGATTTTCTTTTCAGGTCTGTCAGTGTAAGGCGTTAAGGATGCTGCTGCTGCCTGTTCCTGCTGCTGAGATCCTCATGTAGTCTGCTAAAGCTGTGGCTTCATGGTGTGTCCATCCCAATTGTCCAGGTAAGCAAAATGTTTCTTACACTGCACTTTGTTTTCCCCAGGCAGATCATTATATGGCAATGGGACAGGTGTACATTCAGACTGATATCAAGGCAGGTGGGTAGGGTGCATGGGTGGGGGGATGCCACAGGTGCAGACCAGTTATAGTGGTAGATTAGGTAGTGAGAGGATGCTCAGACTTGGTGGGTCAGCCTCCCAGGCAGTCTGCTTCTGCTAACCACTGCCATATTTCCCCTGTGTTTGTGCATTTCTCTGTATGATTTTCTTTTCAGGTCTGTCAGTGTAAGGCATTAAGGATGCTGCTGTTGCTGAGATCCCCATGTAGTCCACCAGCCCTGTGTCTTCATGGTGTGTTCATCACAATTGCCCAGGTAAGTACCAGTGTTTGTCACACTTTTCACTTTTTTTTTAGACAGGTCATTATATGGGAATTGGATAGGTGTACATTCAGACTGACATCAAGGCAGGTGGAGGCATGGGTTGGTGGAGGCTGCCACAGGCACAGGCCGTTGTGGTGGCAGATTAGGTAGTGAGAAGATGTTCAGACTTGGTGGGCCAGCCTCCCAGGCAGTCTGCCTCTGTTAACTAATGCCATGGTTCCCTTGTGTTTGTGCAGCTGTCCATATGGTTTTCTTTACAGGTATTCTGTGTAAGGCTCGATGGATGCTGCTGCTGCTGCTCCTGCTGTCCTGATGTAGTCTGCCAGGCCTGTGGCTTCAAGATGTGTCCATCGAAAGTGCTAAGATAAGTAATATGTTCAATCATAGTCTATGATTAACCTTCTTCAGGCACTGGTTTCATTAGCTCAGTTAAGGCACAGTATGTGGTAGAGTGACTTCTGCTCTGGGGTGAGCTGGTGTACATGTGTCCAAGGTGAATATACACAGTACGAGGTCATATAACAGTGCAGTTTCCTTAAGACAGCTTCATCTCTAACTGACTGGGGTTGCAGCCACTTTAGCATAAAAAAAAAAAAAGACTCCTGTCCAGAGTGCCAACTAAACAAAACAAACACTAACTACCTCTGATTACCAGCTACTGTGGTTCCCAGCCTCCAGGTAGTATCATGCCATCCACTTACAAACTCCACAGTCCTTTCCAAAAGTCTTTATCTGCAGTTTGAACTCACCATTTGCAGCACTGCTTCTGGCTTTCACCAGGCCTCTCTCTGTCTAGGTGGATTTTTATACACAGCCCTTAATCAACATTGACTGCAGCTGTGTTTGATTAGTTCCCTACCTGGATGCTTCCAGAACTTTCGGTGTTTGATTGGCTCCCTACCTGGATGCTTCCAGCGTTGTCTGTGTTTAACACTTTCAGGATTTCTACTAAGGGAACAGCGCTTTATCCATATTTCTGCCGACATAAATTACATATAGAATAAATAATGGGTAAGTGTGGTATACAAGGAAATAAACCCATTGAGGGGGCTAACGAGATTATAAAGCCACAAGCCTCAATGGTGAGTGGTTTTATGATCTGATTAGCCCCATTGATGGGTTTATGTCCTTGTGTGCCACACTTACCCATCACATTTATTTTATATAATACATTAGGATAGTTACTGTTAGTTTTAATCACAATTGTGTCGACAGGGAAAAGGTATACAGTCAAATAACTGCTAACCACTTATATGGGGGAAAGTCCCATCCTGTATTATATCTATCTACCACTCTGTCACATCATCACAGTATTAGTGACAACAGAGGTGTCTGTGTGTGTGTGTGTGTGTGTATGTGTGTGCATTGTGCTGTCATATCACTAAGGCAGTTCTTGTTACTTACTATCTGTGCAGGACTGGTCTGCTGTTTTTGATGAAGATGATGATTTTGCAGAAAGTCATCCCCAGTGTTCTGTCTCCCTCAGTCCAGATCCATACGGTGTCACTGCTGCACAACCAAAGAACCAAACCATGGAAATTCGATGTAGTCCTGTTGCTGCAGTTGATGTTCCATGCCCCTGTTCCTGCTCCTCTGACCATCTGATATTGCTGCGACCACAAACCAGAGCCCCATTTGTGCACTGCTGGACAGTCACCCTCACAAAAATGCATTGATTATGTGTGCACATGTATATGATTGATCAAACAACATGAAATTTAGTGGATTGGAATTTGTAATAACGTAGGCCTGTCAGCATGACTCATGCATCACAAGTAGCAGAATGCGTGCCTCTTTGCAGACAACACTAAGATCTGCAACAGGGTCAACACTCAGTGGAGGGGGATGTGGAAAGAATGAAAAAGAACCTAAACATGCTTGAGGAGTGGTCGAGAGTGTGGCAGCTAAGATTCAATGCAAAGAAGTGCAAAATCAAGAATTTGGGGCACAGAAATCCAAAGGAGGAGTACAAGATGAGGGGAGAGGTACTGACAGCCACCAATCAAGAAAGGAACCAGGGGATTATTATATTTGATGACCTAAATGTAACTAAACAATGTGAGAAGGCTGTGGGGACAGCCAGTGGGATGCTAGGATGCATAGGGAGAGGTATCACCAGCAGAAAAAGGGAGGTGGTTATGCCACTGTACAGATCACTTGTGAGGTCTCATCTGGAGTACTGTGTCCATTTCTGGAGGCTGAATTTCCAGAAGGACATAGACGAAATAGAGGTAGTCCAGAGAAGGGCAACAAAAATGATGCAAGGATTGCATCAAAAGTCATATGAGGAAAGACTAGAGGACTTCAGTATGCATTCTCTGGAGGAGAGGAGAGAGAGGGGGGATATGATAGAGACATTCAAGTACCTCAGGTGTATAAACTAGGTACAAGAGGGTAGCATTTTTCAGAAAGGAAGGTTGACAAGAACAAGGGGGCATGATATGAGACTAGGGGCAGGCTCAGGGGGCAATGTGAGGAAGTACTTTTTAACAGAAAGAGAAGTGGGTGCTTGGAACAACTTCACTGGAAGATGGTGTGGCCAAAAATGGTAGGGGAATTCAAAAATACATGGGATAGACATAAGATTACTCTCACAATAGGAAAGATAGGGCAAGCCACAGATCAACTAGAGTCTGCAGTATTACATTTGGCATTAGGTAGGGAAAAGGGGAAGACTAGGTGGGCCACACAGTCCTTATCTGCCGTCACCTTCTATGTTTTTATGTTTCTATGTGACTTTCTTATTTGCATATGATCTGAATGCAACAGATCACAGTAAAGCAATAATCTACACAGTCACAAATTCCAATAAGTAAAAAACAAGAAACAAGTGTGTGACAGTAGCACATTACTGCCCATTACAAATAATCGCCCTGGACACCAATAAGAAATATTGCATGTGCTGTTGCTGGTCACTGCCTCTCTTATGTACTTCTATATGATCAAAGTTGTTGTGCAACTCCATGTAACGCACTTTCAATGTACTTCCAAAACCCATCCCATGGGTCAACAGCAGTCCAATCCTGTCCACCTGTACTGCACCACCAAGGTGCCTCCATTTCTCTCCCCCCACTGGGGTCCCTCTGATTCAGTCACTCCAGTCATACTTGTCATCACATCACCCCTGCTGTCAAAATCAGGATCCCATCAGGTGACTCATGTCCTGTACCTAAACCACCAGTACTGTAAAGTTTTAAAGAGTGATTGTAAAAGGAAACTGAAGGTGAATCAAACAACAGGCAAAATGTTCATTGAACTTTGTCAACATTCATATCAGGTAAAAAGACACATGACAAGAAAATCTTGTGTCAACAGGGAATTGTTTATTTCAAGAAAAAAGAAGTTATAAAAGAACAAAGAACTATAAACAGGACAAACAGGAGAACAAAACTCTTTAGATAACAAAAACAAAAGATTCAGAACTATTAACAATTTGTATCCATAAGTGCTCCCAAACAGCACTCAATGGCATTGACGGCCAGCTGCTGACCTGTGCTGTGGCCTCCCATCTATATATCTCTCCTCTAAAGGACCCCATAACTGGACATTGGACACAGAGTTGTACTCAGGATGACGTGTTGGTGTCTGTCAAAGGTTCTGGAATGTGTTTGACATAGGACGTGAAACAGCAGTAGGCACTAGTCACGGGCAGCTTCAAGGGAAAAAAAAACAATGCACTATTGATATAGTGCAACAAACATTGATGATGATGATGATGATGATGATGAATTTATCAAGAAGTTGTTATGTCAAACATGTTAACACAGTACATGACTGACATTGAATGACAAGAAAATCGTAGAGGGTTTACAAGTGGTTACAGAGATTCAGCTGTGATGAATGTGCATGGTACATCCAGCAGACCTGGGTTTGATTCGCATTCTCATAGCCTCCACTTGCATACTGCGTGGCCTGCCTTGAGCAGCATACTCAACCTCCCTGTGCTTCCAGGTCACACTGGTAATTAGCCTACTGCGGAATGGTCCCCTTACTTACCTGGTTGCCTAACAGAAATACATGACGGTACAAACGTGATTTCCTATCATTATTTAAGTCTTCTCTGACTTCACCCAGAGATGGCAATGCTAGCTCCCACACACTGACTAGTTCCAGTTATCCATCTGACAGCCTGTGATGGCCTTTCTATTTCACTGTCACAGTTTGACTGTGCCATAACTCTGCAGGCCGTGATCAGCCCACACACCCCCTCAACGTACAAGCCATTCACTGTTCAAAATTCTGCAGATGACACACACACTCCACTAAGGAGGGATAATAACTAATAACATTGCCAGTCCCTACTGCAATGCTGCAGTTTAGTGACACGGACATGGACATCATATGTAATGTTTCACCAACAGTCCAAAAAACTGATTGGAGTAGGCAAGGCTATGCCACGCCTTAAAGTGCTATGGACTTGGCCATGGAATTAGTGGCCCCCTCTTCCAGCAGCCATGGAGACAGGTGGATAACCTGCCCCAGACTGCAAAGGCACTGATTTTAACAGTTGTCATCTGGTATTTTATGCCTCATTATAAGGATTCATACAAATGAGCTGACCACCCAATGCTGTCCCCTGCCTGGTCCCGATGATGTTGAGCTCCACACACCCGTACTGCCAGCATGATCCACCTCCCCATGCCCCAGCCACCCTGTTGCATGGATTGCAATGGAGTTGTGTTTTCCAATGACTTGTGTCATGATTTTCACAGACCCCTTGGGAAATATCAGCTATTGTTCAGGGCCAGGATGGGGAAAGGGCCAGACAGCCAACTGTTCCTTTGGAGCACTTCAACTTCACAACACAGCAGATCAAAACTTTTTACAGTGGTTCCTTTTGGCTACAGTGCAGAGCTGCAGGCAAGGTTCCGGTGGTTTGCTGCAGTTCAACACCAAAAATGGTAGTCTTCCCTTTCAGTTTTTAATCAATACATCCCATTATGTAACAATATAAATAACTTACCAGACACTGGCTACTTACTATTCATGCTCAGTCCTCCTGGTCCTGCCACAATCTTGATAGAATCACCGCTGATTGCCAGAGCAGTTGAGGTTCCTGTGGCACCTGTTGCAAATGGACAGGAATAGTTTGAATCAGTTTTGGATGTTGGAACAAATAAGATTAAAGCAACAGTAATCAAACACATTCTGTTCTGTGGGGAAGGGCAAGTGCCATAGTACTTAACCATGGGACACCACAGATGATCCCATGAAGGGAGTTCAGAAGGATACACACTAAGGGGTCCACTTCCAGCAAAGAAAACTGCACATCTGCTATTCAGATAAGGAGTGCTATTGAAAACAGCATTGGAGTGATATGAAGTGACATGACTGTTTAGGGTGAGGACTGGAAGTCAGGATGCACATGGTACAGCACACGTGCACTTAGTGGATGACAGCATTGCTCCCTCCCTGCTACAGGGGCTGCCATGAGAGGGGATGTATGGAGTTGCTGGCAGTTCTGTGCATGGTCCCTCCCACTGGACAATCTGCATGAGGTTGAGGACGCAGATGGAAAGGCATAACACAAGTGGCAAGTCAGAGATAGTCACAATGGAGACAGTTGACATGCACATGATTGCAGACGCAACAAATGTTAACAATTTTGAGGTTGGACAACAACACAACAACCAAGTGGAAAGCAATCCAAAATGGATGCCATATCCTCTCAGTTCATCCACCTGTCCCTGCGGATACATGTATGTCATATGGCAGTGATGTGGAATGCCCATGCAAGTGGGTGACACTGTTGCAGACACAATACACCCTGATGTGACACACACACACACCCCATCACCTTCACAGAGGAGTTGTAGTCAGATCAGGTGACATCCATTGTGCATGCCATCACAGGCAGGTACGGTGAGGAAACATAGAGCTATATTGTTCTAAACATGTTGTTGACAGTATGTAAATGGAATTCCTAAACACAGGATGACAACATTACATGCAGTGTATCAGGGTACATGTTATTTTTTTTTATTATTTATGACAATTTGTGTTGGAATTACAGGGGGGTTGCCAGGGCTTAACACCTCATAACTCTTCAGTAAGCCCTAGCAGCTCAAGCTCATGCATCATTGCCATTCAGTCTTGAGTTATAATGGGAAGAGGGGCTGCATTTAACAGTTGTGCCTTTTTGGGTCAGCCTAGCTCATAGTCAATCAGTCAATCAATTCTTTATTTATATAGCACCATTCTCTGGTGAATCAAAGCATTTTACATAAAGTAAACATATATACATACAATATAATACTACAGTACAATATCAAAACAATGTTTGTCCTTCTTCAAATATAACACACACAAACTGTTTCAGGGAATGACAATCTAAACAAGTGCATTTTTAGTTCATGTTTGAACTGCTCTATGGTCTGGCATTTTCTCATCTGGTGAGGTTGAGAGTTCCATAGGGTTGGGGCTGCAAATGCAAATGTATGAGCCCCTGATGTCTTTAATTGGACCCTGGGAACCTCTAGCAATCCCTGGTCAGAGGAGCAGAGTGAGTGGGAGGGGCAGTAGGGACAGAGAAGGTCTTGCAGATAGCCAGGCCCCTGCCCATGTAGGGCTTTATAGGTCAGCAAATTGACCTTGAAGGAGATCTGCCACCTGACAGGCAGCCAGAGCAGATAGCGGAGCACAGGTATAACATGGCATGACCTAGGTAGGCCAGTCACCAACCTTGCTGCTGCATTCTTTACTAGCTGCAGTTGGTACAGATCTACCACTGCCAACCCTAGGTAGAGGGCATTGCAGTAATCAAGGTGAGAGGTCACAAAAACATGAACCACTGCTGGCAGATCACCAGGGGGAATCAGGTGTTTAATCCAGGCTATATTCCTCAGATGATAAAGCCAGGTTTGGGCCACCACTGATGCCTGCGCCTTAAGCATCAGCCTGCAGTCCAAGATAATGCCCAGATTCCTCACTTGATCTGAGATAAGTGGTTGGAAGTCCCCATGCTGTAGCCCAGAGACCTACCCAGCTTGCCCTCTTACTCCCTGGTGACCAGGTTCCAGCACCAGTACTTCAGTCTTGTCTAGGTTTAACTTCAACCAGTTGACCCTCATCCAGTCTTGGATCTCAGCCAGGCAGCTGTTAAATACCAAGACAGTCTTCCTGCTGTTCGAGTGCAAAAGACAGGTATAGCTGAGCATCATCTGCATAACAGTGAAAACTCAGTCCATAACATCTTATAATGTCCCCCAGCAACAGCACATACACCACGAACAACATGGAGAACAAAACAGAGCCCTGCGGTACCCCACATGACAGGGGCAGAGATGCCGAGGAAGAATCTCTGACAAAACCCTCTGTGACTTGCCAGTGTGGAGTTATCTAAACCAGTTGAGGACCGTACCAGCCAGCCCACAACAAACCCACAGGTGCTATATCAGTACCCCATGGTCACAAAGATCATAAAGTGTAATTCCAACACTGACTGATGAAAATAACTTTGAAGAATTAAGTTAGTATACTCACTGGTGATGCTGTCCTCCACCAATATTCTTTTGCCTGCAAAAGATCCTGTGGACTCATCCTGCTGTCTCTTCTTCTGGCCCTGATCCTCAATGTTGACTGCTTCACTCAGCACCTCCAGAACTTGGGGGTCGCTTCTCAGAAGGTCATCCCATTTGTGCTTTATTTGTCAGACTGTACTGGAGATGACTCCCCCTCTCTCTGCATCAAGGGTGGCCTTTATGGTGGCAGACAATTTCTCCATCTCCTTTAGAGACAGTCTGTCTGACCCATAAAGTTCTGTTGCATGGCTGGTGACCTCCTTAGTCAACAATGCCACCTCCTTATGTGAGAAAGAGGTGCCAGTCTTCTCCCTGTGCTGGCAGAGGAGGTGGTGGTCTGCTGCTCCATGTTCTGCTGCACTGTCAGCACCACCCCATAACCCTCTGGCTGGTGACCCACCACCTGCTGCTGGCCCTGCTCCGGCTGCCCCTTCTGGACCCCACAATGCAGTTGGTCTACCTCCTCCTCCTGGCTCCTGCCCAATCCTGCTGTTAATGCCTTTTACAAAACTAAATGCACGGAAAAAAAAATGAAACTAAACTAACAGTCTATCTCTCCAGTTGTCTCACTCTCTAAACTCCCTCCTGACTGAGTCATCACTGGACAAGAGTCATATAAAGAGGGGAAATTGAGGCAGTTCAGAATGGAAAAAAGGGGGTAGAGGCTGAGTGGGAACAAAGTGTAGAAGGCCATGTGTGCAAACACACTAAGTCTAATAGCTAGAATTCTAGACCTAGAGGCCATCATGGCGGAGACAGACCTGGATATTGTGGCTACTACTGAGTTATGCTACACAGGAAACCACAAGTGGGATATGACCATACCAGGCCATACTCAGTTCATGAAAAACAGGGGGGGAAGGAAGGGAGGAGGGGTGATCCTGTACGTAAGGGAGAGTATCAAAGTAACACAAATCCAGGGAATCTGGAGGGAATGGAGAGGTTGGAGGTACTGTGGATCACCCTGGAGACACAAACTGGAGCCACTATTTGCACTGGTATGATCTATAGACCTCCAACACAGAGGGAGAAACTGGATAGGGCACAGCTGGAAGGCATTAGCACACTGGCATAAAAATGGAGTTGCTGCTTGTGGGGGACTTTAATCTGCTGGATTTGGATTGGAGCCTCCCAGCTGCAGCTTCAGCTAGAAACAGGGACACCCCTAGATGCCCTTCAGAGGGTGTTTCTCAGGCAACTAGTGAGGGATCCCACTTGTGCTAGGGCAATACTGAACCTGGTGTTCACAAACTGGATCAGTATTGCAGACATCAAGGTGGGAAGCCACCTGGGATCCAGTGAACACTGTACAGTGTGGTTCAACATAAGGACACCAGTGGAAGCAAACCACACAAGAACAAGGTCATGGACTTCAAGAGGTCAGATCTTAAAAAATGGGTGAATGCCTCAGAGACAAATTAGCTGGGGGAAGGGATGATCAGGGTGGGGCAAAGAACAGTGGGCAAAGTTAAGGGAAGACACAGTGATGGAAACAAACCTCTGCTCAAAGGAAGTGAGCAAAAACAGGAGAAAAAAGAAACTGCTATGGTTATTAATGGAAGTGGCTGAAAAGGTAATGCTAAAAGGATAGCATTCAGGAGGTATAATGAGATGTAGAGGGAAAAGCAGAGGGAGGACTAGAGAAGCAGGGGAAAGCAGGGAAAGCTGGGAGGAGTGCAAAGGCACAAACTGAGAAAAGAATAGTCCAAGTTGTGACTAAAGTGGAGAAGACTTTTATAGGTACATAAATGAAAAGAGGAAGTCTAGGGCAGGGATTGTGAAGGTAAGAAGTGCAGGGGGTGTTGTGCAGAGGAGGATCAGGAAAAAGCAGGTATCCTGAACTAACACCTTTGTTAAGTCTTCCCAGAGAAAAGGAAAGGTGATGGGCCACATAAAAGAAGAAAAAGCACTGGGGAGAGGGAGATAGACACAAGTCCATTTACATAGGAAAGAGTCCTGAAGGAACTCAGAAATCTGAATGTGGACAAAGCTATGGTGCCAGATGGGGTACACCCAAAGCTACTGATATAGCTCAAGGGGGTTCTAGCTGCACCTCTAACAGCCATAGTCAACATCTCACTAGTAACAAGAGTGGTTACAGAGGAATGGAGGATGGCAGATGTAGTCTAGCTTCACCAAAGTGGTAGCAAGGAGGAGGCTGGCAACTACAAGCTGGTTAGTCTAACATCAGTGGTGGGAAAGTTAATGGAGTCACTGCTAAAAGAAAGGATTGTTGAGTACCTTGAATCTAGTGGATTAAAAGATCCGAGGCAACACAGATTCAGAAGGGGGGCTTTGGCTCTGTGACCAGTGAAATAGATCAGGGTGGTGCAGTGGATGTGGCCTACTTAGATTTTTGCAAGGTAGTCAACACCATACCACATAGGAGACTCCTATGGAAATTGAGCAGCTTAGAAGTGGGTCCTAAGATAGTTAACTGGGAAAAAAACTGGTTAATGGATAGGAGGAAGTGGCTGGTGGTAAACAGAGTTCACTCCGACAAATGGAGGGTGTCCAGCAGGTGCCTCAGGGCTCAGTACTGGAACCAGTCCTCTTTACTGTCTATATGTGACATTGCTAGATGGGCTGGAAGGGAAGGTATGCCTCTTTGCAGCTGATACAAAAATTTGAAATAGGGTAGATACTCCAGAGGGGGTAGAAAGAATGTGCAGAGACCTGAAAAATACTCAAGGAGTGGTTGACAGCATGACATTTGGGTTTCAGTGTGAAAAAGTGCAAAATCATTCACCTAAGGCACAGAAACCCATAGGCAGACTATAAAATGGGAGAAGAGGTATTGATGTTCGCCAAACAAGAGAGGGATCTGAGGATAGTCATATCTTATGACCTCATTGTGGTGAGACAGTGTGATAAGTAGTGTTGTCAGAACTAGTTGAGAAAGATCCAAACCCACCTCGAACCCTGGTGTTCGAGTTCTAATTTAGAACTCGAACACTACAGGGTTCGCAAAGGGTTCGAATCATCAAAACAAATCTTACGTTTGTTTGCTTTTTTTTTCTGCTGGCATCATCTGTGTCCCGTTCTGTTCCCAATCTTGGCACCAGTTGAAGAATGCAGTTCAATTTCCTCCCCTCTCCATCCCCTCCCATCCTGTCCTGAGTGTTACTGTCAGGGGGTCAGCTGTTGTCAGCTTTCACACTTGCGATCTCACTGTCACTCACAGTGTACCACCTCACCATCTGCTATGTGATCAGATGGTGGTGGTTGAGAGGAGTTAGTGAGTCTCGTGAGCTGAGGGATCAGACAAAGAAGCCATCTGCACAGCTGCTGCTCCATTTCATTGCCATTCAGTCTTAGTCTCACAGTGGAGAAGGAGCCACAGCCTGTGTGTGTGTGCTCTCAGTTGTGTGACTGTGTCCTCTGAACTTGTGGCCGCTTGACTTTTTGTTAGAACCTTACTGCCACTGAACAAAAAAAAGTTAACTGGCGGGTGGGGAAAAGGAATGGGGGAGTCCGGGGGAACTGAGGAAAGAAAGGGGGTGGGAAGGAGTGAAAAGAGTAACTAATTGGGACTGAAGTGAAGTCGGTAGAGAGTGGGACTCTTTCGGGAGGAAAAACGGATTGAAATAGCTGGAGTAATTAGTTCATTTGCAGACTGCTACATGTTTGTTTATGTGTGTGAGACGTGCATTGTCTGCACAGTACCACTCATCCTCTGGTTGCTTGCTGAGTTCTAGTCTTCACAAATCTTATATCTAGTGTGACTCATGGCACTGGTGGGAGGAGTGAGATCACCCTGGCTGGGGGAGGGGTGAAAGAAAGAGATCATATTTGGGGTTTTCCTTTGTTTGGGGGGGGAAGGAGTTAAAACACTTTACTGATTGTGTGAAACTTGATGTTACTTCTAAGCCCACAAAAAGGAAACAAGGAAAAACATAAAATTTCTAGTCCCAGTCCCACCCACAACAAAGTGAAAAATTGTCTGAAGGACAGGGGTCTCAGTCAGGAATGTGCTGGGGAGGGTGGCTTCACTAAACATTCACCGTAAGAAAAACCTCCTGTGATGTTATGTTTGTCTCCACTGCATCTTCTGTGAGGTGGCCAGCCAGTCACCTTGCTACTGCTGTGTGCCATTTGACTGCACTGTACCCTATTATTACCCAGTGTGTGTTACCGTGAGAGAAGCCCATTGGCCAGTTGTGTGGTGGCATTATCCTTAAATGCATGACAGAAGCCTAAAAATAATATTTCTCTGTAGGGAGGAGAGACAGAAAAATGTCTTTCTTCGGTTTGTGTGTGTAACTCCGTCTCTTGTGGTCAGCCCATCACCCTGCTGCTGTGCGCCCCTTGACTGCACTGCACTGTACCTCACCCAGTGTGCACTACTGTGTGAAGCCCAGTGGCCAGTTTTGTGGTGGCATTATCCTTAAATACATGACAGAAGCCTAAAAATATATTTCCCTGTTGGGAGGAGAGACAGAAAAATCTCTTTCTTCGGTTTGTGTGCGTAACTCCATCTCTTGTGTTCAGCCCATCACCCTGCTGCTGTGTGCCCCTTGACTGCACTGTATCTTACCCAGTGTGCATTACTGTGTGAAGCCCAGTGGCCAGTTGTATGGTGGTTCAGCTGGATTCAGAATTGCAATTATTGACCTTAAACCTTGCCCAGCTTGCTATGTGTATGCCTATGTCCAGTGGTTCAATCATTCTGTAAGCCTTGAACCTGGGATTGTTTAGTTGCAAACCGTCATATTCATCAATTACTTTCAGTCCACTGTATCACAGTGTCATACAGTCAAAACCACATTTTGGAGCTGTATCCAGCGATCACAGATCACATTGCTTTCTTACACAGGAATTGTGTGGGTGTGGGTGTGTGCAGTACTGGTACTGTTATGGCTGACACCAACATAAATGAAGCATCTGGTGCTGGTGGTGGAGCAGGTGTTGGTGGCAGTGGTAATCCTGTTGCTAGCAAAAATAATCAAAATGTTTCATATGATAAAAATTCAACAAACAGCAAAAGAGCAACAACAAAATGTAGTAAAGGGGGACCTTTTAAGAAAACTTGTGCAGCTGCTGGGGTCACACGGAGAGGCACCATAAGGTATGCTGTTCATGCTGTTAAAATCCCTGTGACAGGCAGTAATAATGCAAGTGACAATGAGTCCCTCTCTGACTCAGACAGTAGCTCTTTGTCTTAGTCTGACACTGTTGTGTCTGGTGACATATCATTACTTCCTCAACGAAGTGAAATGAGCAAGTCTGCTGACAATGAATCAGGTAGTGCAGTTGCAAATAGAACCAGCACTGTTGGCAATGAAAAGGACATATCCATTGAATCCACCATTTCTATATCGGCCAACAATGAAAACCCATCAAAGTCCCCTGCCCACTCTTCTAGCACCAAGGAGCATGTTCCGGGTTCTATTAGGACAGGTGAAAAGGCACAAGCAGTCTTTAGCTATCTTCCTAGCACTCGAACAAAAGCTGTCACGTCTGAGGTATGGAATTATTTCTCTGTCAGTAAAACTGATCCATGCAGAGGAATCTGTTCCCTATGTAAACAGAGTGTAAGCCATGGTAAAGTTGCGTCATGTCTTGGCACTACAGCTCTTAAACGCCATCTGAAAAAGCATTCCCTTTTGCTTGATCATCCAAAATCCATGTCCTCGATCTTCCAGAGCACATGTGAGAAGGGTCAGGAATCTGAAATGGATACTGAATTGTCTGAACTTGATGCATACAGAACCAGTGCCAGCCCTAGTATCACCATTACCACCAATACCAGCACCATTAGTACCAGTTGCACATCCAGTGATGGTACTGAATGTATAAGTCCAAGTCCACCATCCCAGCATCCATCTGCCCATTGAAGCTTGGTGTAAAATAAACCAGCAGGGACATGTTGTAAACTGCTAACACTATCTCAGGCTTTTGAAAGGAAGAATACTTTTACTAAAAATCATCCAAACACCCTTCATCTTAATCACAGAATTGGTGAACTGTTAGCTGGAGCCCTTCTCCCATACACTTTGGTAGATCATGAGGATTTTAGGGAGCTAATGAAACTTGCAGAGCCTCTTTACAATGTTCCTCATCGAAGGTACTTTTCCTGTGTTGAAATACCAAACATTTATCAGGCTTTAAAAGCAACAGTGATGCTTGTACTTAAAACTGCAGAGGGTGGGGTTATTCATGTCACAACAGATATGTGGACCAGCACTCAAAACATAGATTACATGTCCCTTACCACTCATTGGGTCACGTTTTCTTGTGGTTCTTCAAAAACAAAGACACCCCAGAAGATGGCGCTGCTGCATATAACGAAGTTTGGCCAAAGTCATACAGCTGCAAACATCTTGCAGGAACTAAATGATCTCCTCGACAAATGGGTTTATTCTCATGGTCTAAAATGTGGCTTCATAGTAAGTGACAATGGAGCCAACATCTTGAAAGCAGTACAGGATGGAGGATTTATGCATGCTTCTTGCTTTGCACATTGCTTACATTTAATTGTCACAGGATTTCTCAGCAATGAAACACAAGTGGATGGTATGATTGCTGTCTGCAAAAAAATTGTGACTTACTTTTCACATTCAACCAAGACTATACGGACATTGTCCAAACTGCAAAAAAAAAACACAAGCTGCCCCAGCAAAAGCTGATTCAAAATGTTTCCACTCATTGAAACTCAATGCTTTATCTGCTGCAGTGCCTTTTGGAGCAAAAGCAAGCTGTGCATGAGTATTGCTCCAGTTATATAATTGGAGATGGCATTATGCTGTCTGTGCTGCTGTGGAAATTAATGGAGACAGTGTGCTGCATCCTAGCTCCTTTTGAGACAGCTACAAGGGACATGTCTTCTGAAGGCACATCTGTGAGTCAGGTTATCCCACTCATAATGCTGATTTCACATCATCTTAGTGTTCTAAATCTACAAATAGAAAAAAACAGAGCTGAAGCTCAGACAACATGTCGCCTGTATCATGGGAATCTCGTAAAGAGAATGAGCGAGCACTTCAAAACCAATGACAAATTAGTTGCAATGACAAAATCAAAACACTACATCCTTGCAACTCTTTTAGATCCCAAGTTCAAGGCTATACATCTTCCAAAAACAGATGATATAGAACAGTACAAATGTCTGTTGCTAGATGAGCTGCAGCACTCACAGGAGTCAAACACAGACACGCACAGTACCCTCAGGTTGTCATCACCACAACATGCAGGTTCATCTTCACAAAGGGATACAGAACTGTAAAAGTCACCAAACATTAACAGTAGTTGTTCCACAACTGCCACTTCTTCAACCCTTAGTAGCAAGCTAAATTTGTGGCAAAACCGTTCCCAAATTGCTGCCATACCAGCTTATGACGATTCCTCTTCTGAGTGGTCCCTGTCCTTCATGGTAGACAGTTATCTGCAAGAACTGCCTATTTCTATTGATGCATGCCCTTTTGAATACTGGAGATCAAAAAAGTAGATTTGGACAAAGCTGTATAATGAAGCCTGTAAATATCTTGGTTGTCCTGCAACAAGTGTCTCTTCAGAATGCATGTTTAGTACAGCTGGCAATATTGTGACATACACCAGAAATAGGTTGCTGCCAGAAAATGTACACATGTTAACTTTTATTAAAGTTAATAAGTCAAGATTTTCATATCCCTACAAGAGTATACAAACTGATCCTGAAGTGATTTATGTTATGGATGTTGATGGTGATGACAAGTCAAATGATGATATTGTGTGGGACAGAGTCTCTCTGCAAAAAGGAAACTTTTACAGACTGTGATGACTTTGGTTGTCTCTCTCCTTTTTCAATCTACTACCTTGGACTATATAATCTATACCGCCCAAAACTTTCACCATTTCATGGCAAACTGCTTTGTAGCTAGGGTCTAAAGTCAACAAGTTTTATATACAGGGCAATTTTGACATCAGTGGGAACAGACCCAAATTTGGCATAAAAGGGACACTGTCATGTCAATCATTTCTGTATCATATTATTTAAAGTACAAACATATATTTTTGGATTTACCTTCTGTGACTTTGTGGTGCATCAGTATGGGCCGGGACCGGGGCGGTCTATTTTTCAATTTTAAAGAGCACAAAACAATGAGTTCTAATTGGTAGCTGTTTATTATTTTTTCAATTACAGAAATGGTAGCCATAAACCAAAATGATCCATATGTAACTTATCTTTCTGAATAAAAAATTATGGGAAAAACTGTATTTTGTATTGTAATGTTTCTGTGGGCAGCATCCTGTTACAAGTCTCTTCCAGGAAACAGAGTCATCTGAAGTTTTACCTATGTCATGGTTGAGCACATATCATTCTGTAAGCATAGGTCTCATACCACAATAGCTCGTGTTTAACATTCTGTTGTATACAGACCATGGCACAATAACAACAACTCTCAAATTACTGGTTCCATCAAGAGGACTGTACAGAATGTTGTCCATAAGAAGAAAGCAATTGAAAAGACAATTTTTCACATAAGCATTGTTTATTAAGGAACCGTTAAGTATGGCTCATTTGGAAGCAAGAGTTTCATTTTTCTTGAATAAGCATGTGGTAGTTTTGGCATTTGAGAGGGGGATCAGGGTAGAATGGGTGCTGGAGGGTGGGAAAGGGCTGGAGGTTGGTTTTAACATGGATGCAAGAGGGAGAATGATGGCATGGATGCAAGTGCATGGGTGAGGGTTTGGGGTTGGTTTTAACATGGTTGCAGGAGGGAGAAACATGGCATAGTTGTTAGTACATGGGTGATGGTTTGGGGAGTGGGTTTTAACATGGGTGAGGGACAGAGAAGGGTGACATGAATGGTAGTTCATGACTAAGTGTGAGGGTACTTTAAACATTTGGGTGAGGAAGAAGGGTGGAATATGTGCTTTGGGGGGGTGAGGGTTGTGGGTTGGTTTTAACATAGGTGTAAGGGTGGTATGGGTGCTACTGCGTATATGAGGGTGGTAGAAGAAAAGTGGCATGGGTGCCGGGGTGAAACGTGGGTGTTGTTTTAGTCCTTTTGTTTACAGATTCGTGATCGGCTGGGGATGGTGAGGAAAAAAATCATGACAGGCCGATGTTATGGGAGGGCTGTACCGATTGCCCACTGTGGAACCTACTATAGATATTATATATATATATATATATTTTTTTTTATTAAATACATTGCAAACTGCTGCCACCTAGCACAAGTGTCCTGTCCCCTTTAAAAAAGAATAAAGGAATCAGAAATAGAAGAAAATCTGCATCAGCAGTTTTCACAGAATGTGACCTATCATAAAGTGTTTTTGCTTTACATGTAGTGATAATTTGATACATAATGGGGTTGACAGACACTGTCCCTTAAACATCACATGCCAACTGCTGCAGCTACATTAAATGTTCCTTAAGTTAGTATGTGGTGAGGAAACCACTTTTTTTATTTATGTGACTGAAATACAGATTTGATTGACATATCAGCTGGAAAAATGTGTCATCTTAGAAAGTTGTATATATTACTTCAATTTGCCAATAAGAATGTTGGTATATGTATGCATTATCTTAGAAAAGTGCATGCATTTTTTGCCAGCAACAATGACTGGCATATTTTTTTTATTCAAATGTCTTGACTGACTACATTATGACATAATGGGCCAGATATTCAAAAGGGTTGCGCCATGCGCAACAGGGTTGCGCATGCTCAAGTCCTACATTGCGCCATTCTGCGATATTCAGCAGGAGGCAGTTGCGCCACTGAAAACAGGCTGAGCAACAGCGCAATGCAAATGAATGCATGCTCAACAGGAGGGGGAGGAACCATGCATAAACTGCACAGCCCGATATTCAGCCGGGCTGTGCAGAGTTGTGCAGGCGCAACCCCCAACCTGAGCCTGCAGGACCTTGAGCCAAAAAAAAGGCTTAAGTAGAGGGCCACCCACAGGTGAGCTGCTGTATTGCAGGGCGCAACACAGCAGCTGCCACCTGTGGCTGGCCCCCAACTCAGTCCCTGTGCCCCCCCAGCCCGATCGCGGGCATAGTGTACTCCCCCCCACAGCCCGATCGCGGGCATCAATGTGGCCCCCTCCGTTCACATCCCTGGTGGTCCAGTGGACCGTAATGCCCGATCGCGGCAGAATGTAAATGACCCCCAGACATGTTCCTAGTGCCCGATCGCGGGCAGTAAGTAAAGTGCCCCCCACCCTGAACATCTCCCTGGTGGTCCAGTGGATCGTAATGCCCGATCGCGGGCAGAATGTAAATTGACACCACCCCGCCCAAACATCTCCCTGGTGGCTAGTGTCCCCCCACCTCACCCACCCACGAAGCCCCACCACCCGCTCCCCGGCAGCTGGCGGGCGGCAGCATCCACCTGCCTGCCGCCCGCCGCCCGCTGACTGACTGCCGGTAGGGCTTACCGCCCGGTAGTGCAGAGCAAGAGCCAATGGGCGTGCAGCCTATACGTCGACGACAGTCAGATTTGTAGAATGATTCATTCCAGAAATCGTTGTCATCTTCTGATATGTTTCACATGCCCGTGGTTCTTGCTCTTAGCAGTAGGCGATGCTGCACACAGCAGTCGGCGGTGGTGGGCGACGAGGTGGTCGGATGCTGCCGCCGCCGGCTGCGGCGATGGTGGTGGGCTTTCGTGGGTGAGTGGTGAGGGCCTGCTCTCGGGAGATATTTGAGCGATGTCAGGCCCATTCTGCCAGCGATGGTCATGACTCACTAGACCCTCAGAAAGATCTGCAGGAGGAGGTGGGGAGCCACATTGCTGCCAGGATCGAGGCTGCAGGAGTGCGTCGGTCCCCGGCGGCTGCTGCCCTGGCAGGGCGTGCCAGGTGCAAGTCCTCGGGATCGGGCGCACCTACATGCTAATGGCATGCAAATGGGGCCACAATCAGATGCAAATCCCCCCGTGCCTTGCATGAATTATGGCCCCATTTGCATGTCACCTTTTGAATATCGTGATTTTGCGCATGGCGCAATTGTACTTGGCCACCGCAAGTTGAATGCTCCACTCTGACAACTTGTGGTGGTGCAAGTTTCACTGCACCATGCACAGTGGCTGTGGCTGGGGGGTGATATTCAAAGGAGTTGCTCAATAGCTCAACTCCTTTGAATATCGCCTGGGCCACACCGCTGAGCAACTATTTTGCGCAGCACAAGGGCTTGCGCCTCAGAATGGTGCAGTTTGAATATCCAGCCCAATATGTTTTGCAACAGTTCCACGTGCTGCAGCTGCAGTACCTTGGCTTGACTTTGTTATAAAAGCTTTATTTTAAACTTAGCAACTTTTGATTTACTCATTTAAAACACAAAGCAGCAAATAGCTGAGATTATATAATATCAGTTATTTTTTCTAATAATTCATGACGATGAGTATATATAACTGAGTACATAAATGGCTAATGTGCCTCTTTCTTTCACTAAGGAACTATGATGCAGCTGCAGCAGGAAAATGTTTAACATATGGGTGGGTGGTTGGGTGGTTGGGCCTGTTACGTATTAAGTTGCTGACTTTAGCAAACAGAAGAAACCATAGATAACCCTAGTTGTATTCCTATCAATGTCACACATGATCATTTTTCTCCCGTTTATATTAAACAGTTTTTCCTTTACATGTATTTCATTATTATCTTCATTACCGGCAGCACAATTAAAAAATAGGGTTAGAGTTCTAAAAAGTTCCAAAAAAGATTAGAACCCTAGAACTTTTCAAAAGTTCTAGACTAGAACTAGAACCCAGAACTTCAGAGGGTTCTGACAACCCTAGTGATGAGGCAGTGGGTAGGGTCAGTGGGATGCTGGGGTGCATAGGGAGGGGTATCGCCAGCAGAGAGTTTGATGGTGTTGTCACTGCATAGATCACTGGTGAGACCCCACCTGGAGTACAGTGTCCAGTTCTGGAGACCACATCTCAGGAAAGACATAGGGTGGATGTTGTACAGAGGAGGGCAACTAAAATGGTGAATGGAATTCATCAGAAGCCCTATGAGGAGAGAATGAGAGACATCAATACCTATACCCTAGAAAAAAAGAAGGACAGGGAGAGGGGGCACATGATAGAGACCTACAAATATTGCACAGGGTTAAATAAGGTACTGAAGGAGAGTGTTGTTCAGAGGAAAAAAATGCGTGAGAACAAGGGGACATGCAATGACACAGGAAGGGGGAAAATGTATGAGACATGTCAGGAAGTACTGTACTTATTCGCTGAAAGAGTGATGGATGCCTGGAACAGTCTTCCAGTGGAGTTGGTGAGGGTGAAACTAGTGGTGGGCTTCAAACATGCAGAGATAGCCACATGGTAATCTTAGCTGGGAAGCAGGGGGTTGGGAGCCAGAGATCAAGTGGGGTCTGCGATGACAGGCTAGGCAGGGAAAAATGGGCAGACAAGGTGGTCCAAGCATTCCTTATCTGTTGTCAGATTCTATGTTTCTATGTTAAGCACCTGCAGGTTTTCTAACTGTCTGTAATAACAGTGGTAATGAGTTGTGAATACTGTGTTGCAGTACCTCAATGTGGTACCACAAATTCTGATGTAAGGGAATTTTAGGACAGCTACAACTTTATATATATAAATATATACTGTAAAATATAAACAAGTCTCAAAAAAAGTAATATACTGGTCTGACAGTAAGGGGGCTACTCCTCACAGGCCACAGCCACTTCTCTTTCTTGGCCCTTCTGGTCACCCCAATCGAGTGATACAGGGGGACATCATCGGCCACCAGTCTTCCATCTAATTTCCTCCAGAATGAGCCACAGCTCTAGGATCTCTGCATTGTGAAAAGACAGAAGGGACAGAAATATGTGCATAAGAGTCTGTGCAGTAGACCACTGTGAGGTTCCCCTGCCAAGGCAGTCCAATGTGCAGACCTGGAACTTATGTTAGCAGGCACTAGGACCCATGGCAGATCAGAAGCCCGTACTGTCATATAGATGACATGGAATTTTCTCTCTTTGGTTTTCTCCCTCCTCTCTTGACGTGAGCACAGCTTGCCTGGTGGCCTCATACACACATGCACAGTACGTTGCTGCAGCAGAAGCAAGCTCACTTGCTCAGCCACAGGGAGCACAATGGTGGTGGAACTCACCATTAACCCTCCCTCCCTGACAGAGGCTCACTGACATGCAGCAGTTAACCCAGCATTGTCTGACAAGCAAGGTGACTCAAAGTTCGATCATTAACCCATGTCATCTGCATGCTGAGCTACTGGGGTGGCTGGTGAAAAATTTTCTGCCTAGCTGTAGGGAAAAAAACTACTTTGTGCACATGTGCAATTTGTGCTTCCTCAGACTTGTTTACTTTTTTTATTGCATATTTTTCTTTTAGTCATTTTCTACAGGCTTGACTGACACAAAAAATAACCAAAGAATTGCAAGCCCAGAATAAAATACCATTATCAGGGCCCATAGTTTAACATGTATGAATATTTGGACCATTCACAGAATGACAACGTATCACTCAGATGCCTGTATGGGCAGCTGGTTTGCAAAAAGTGCCACTTCTGCCTACTGAGCAGGTGTAGGATGTTTCCAACCAGTTACAAGTTAGCTTAGAATGCTTATTACATCACTGTAATGGGGCTTAGTTCATTTTGTGTGTCTTAGCATGTTCAAAATAGTGGATGAGATTTGCACCAAGATTTCAGCAGCATTTTATCATAAACAAACTTTTTAACAATGAGATCTCATGACAGATCACATCTGCCATATTGCTAAGATGCATTGCCTACATTAGCCACCCCCATGACTGGCACCGTGCTTTACTCTATGAAAACGCAATTGTTGCTTATAATACTTACCACATCTGGCACCAAAAATGTTCAAGACCTTGCCCTCAGGGTCCAGGTAGTTAATGACATCCAGCCAGAGAGTTGATAGTACTGGGACCCGGCAGCAAAGGGCCTGGTATCTGGGTGCTGAGAGTGGTGGCTTTTCATTTTCCCCATCTTGTCTAAATCACTTTTTGGCCTCACATATGAGCCAAAATGGACCCAGGACACTGGCACTCACCATGGTTTGTTATTTAAAGAAAAACTGTGTTGGACCTGGGAATTATTTTTACTGTCCAAGTTGGGTTTTTTTTGTTTGTTTTTTTAACAAGGTTTCGGTTCTGTTATAGCTCTATCTTTTTTTAATTAAAATTTTGTTTTATTTTTTTAGTTTTAGTTGACCGGGTAAGTGCATTAGACACATTCTGCCTACTTTCAGGCATGACCCAGGGGGAGGGGGATACAGACGAATGCCAACTGACCTTGAACCAGATTAATCTGTCGGTGGTACTTTAGTATTTAAGTAAACATAGAGCACATGACATCAGTAGGTAATTAAAAAAAAATATCAACATACAAGCTAATAGAATCAGCATATTAACATAGTACCAGGACGGGGGGAACCCCCTAGCAGAAACAACTCTGTATACAATGCAGCAGGAGATAATTATATAAATACAGTGCAAGTAGTACATATGAAATGCAGAAATGTGGGTAAGAAAGAATAACATATTAAACATCCATATACTCAAGATACACTGGCTACAATTGTATGCCGAGAACATTCTGAAGAACAAATGAAGGAGGGAAGGAGATGGCGGAAGAGGGAAAAAGGAAGGGGGATATGAAGGAACACTGATCACTCCCTTAGTGGTCAGTGTGGGCCAAAACACATAAGTACCAATATCAGTTGGTCGGGAGATGAAGGGAAAGGACAGACTAACTGTGTACCTTATTTATAGGCCAAGGGAGACTAGCGCCCATGTGAAAGGTAACAACCATGAGGTATTCTGCAATAGGGGGAAGATAAATAGGGTTGCCAGATTTTATCTTAGAGATCCCATTTATGTGTGATAGTGTAACGAACCCTTTCATGGCAGGCAATCTTGCCTAATTCCGAAAGCCATTCTGACAGTGTGTGTGTGGGGGGGTATTCTTCCAGTGATGGAGCATGATTCTCTTGGTCATGACCAAGGTGCTCAGGTCCCATCATTTTAGGTGAACCGTTTTGAAAGGGGAGTTGGTTACTTCAGGCAGGAGATCCAGTAGGACTGCAGTAGGGGTAAGGGTGATGGTGAAACCCAGAACCTTCCCAATTACCTCTTGCACATTTACATTAATAAGATCGTAGTAAAGGGCAGCTCCATATTATATGCGAGAGGTTACCTGTCTTACAGAGGCATCTCCAGCATTTGTCAGAGGACATGATACCCCATTTATGCAATTTCTCCAGGGTTCTATACCATTGGTGTAATATTTTAAATTGAGTAAATCAGCCATGTGTGTCCTCAAGAGCATCATGAAGGTGCTTCCAGCAGGACTCCCCGGTGGGCTGGTTCATCTTGATGTCTAGCTCCATGTTCTATTTATCCCTAAGGGTCTCCAGAAGAGGGCTGCCAAGAAGATATAATTGCTTCTGTATCAAGTTGGCCCTGAGCGGGGTACTACCTTTAGGGGTGACTAGCACCTAAATACTGAGGTTTTGGTTATGAGACATTTGGAGCGCAGGACCTAGGAGAGGAACCAGGGCAGAGCAAAGCTGAAGATATTGCCTGTGTCTGTAGTTTTCAAGGCCAAACTCAGCCTGAAGTTATGCATAGGATTTCAAGTATCCTGTGGTACCATCAAGTAAATGAGAAAACAATGAGATGCCTTTGAAAGCCCAAGCTGCCCAATATACTGGAGATCCTCCGATCTTCATCTTCGGATTCCTCCAAAACAGAAAGGAAGGGGAGACCCTGGGGGTCCAGTTGGAGTTGGTGGCCAACTTTCTGCAGATCTTTATAGTGTACGTAATAGTGGGATGTGTGGTCGGGTTGCCAGGAGCTTACCATAGATCAATGCTGTGTATAGGTCACCGCCTATAAGGTACAATTCACAGACGGCCCACTTCGAAAGATTGGTAAGTGGTACGAAAGTGGAGGCTTGAGACATTTGAGACAAAAAGTGTGCAGAATGCCTGAGTTCAAAATCTGGAAGACCCATGCCACCCTTTTCAAGGGGTAGTGCTAACTTCTTGTGGATGATAGGTTTAGGACCATCACCCCAGATGAAATCAAACATCTGCTTGTGAATTTGTCGAAAGAGGTCAGGGGTAATTTTTAGAGGTAGGTTTTCTAGTATGTACTGCAGTTTTGCAGGGAAACCTGCCGTAGGCCAGATCATTGGACCATAAGGTTGTATAATGGATTTGGCCACATTAGCTTTATACCAGAAATGGTGCCAAATTGTTGCTATAGGTTCAATACCGTGAGAACTGAGACCTCAGAATTGGTGAGCACCAGAAGGATATCATCAGCATAGGCCATGATTTTATGAACCCCACCTAGTTCTACCCCATGGATGTGCAGATGTCGATGAATAGCTTGTAGGAGAGGCACTAGGGCAAGGACGAAAAGTATTGGAGAGATGGGGCAGCCTTGCCGGGTGACTATCTCCAATAGGAAGGGTAGAGAAGTAGTGGTGTTGGTGAGAACAGAGGCAGCGGCACTATTATAGAGAGTTCGGATGTAACTTAAAAACAGTTGCCCAAATCGAAGACCTGTGGGGTATGGAATAGGTAAGGCCATTCAACTCTATCAAATGCTTTCTCAGCATCAATTTAGATAATGGCAACTGAACAGTGGGAGCAAGTGACTTGCCAAGTGAGATTAATCAGGTGACAGGTGTTGTCTGTACCTCGCCTAATGGGCACAAAGCCCACTTGATCTTTGCAATTAGGGCGGGTAGTACCTCATGAATCCGTGTGGCCAGAATCTTAGCAAAGACTTTGCAATCGGCCATAATAAGGGGGATTGGCCGATAACTCCCACATTTTAGAGGGTCCTTACCTACTTTGGGGAAAAAGAGAGATTAGGGCTGTATGCATTGAAGAGGGAAGAGACCCTCATTGGATATCCTCATTAAAAGCATCCATAAGGGGAGGCAAGAGGCCATCCCTGAAGTGCTGGAGAAATTCAGCTGGCAGCCTGTCAAATCCAGGGATTTTTCCAGTGGGCACGGAGCAGAGAGTCTTCTCAAGTTCCTTGCGAGTGAAGATTTGCTCCAGCTGTTGACTGGTTCCCACACTAAGTTTGGGGAGTCCCAATGAGGCAGTAAAAGTGCTCAAGTCCTCTTGGGAAGGGGTAGCTTCTTTTGGTGATAGAGCATTTTGAAAAATTGTTGAAAGGCCTCATTGATGCCTGCCTGATGTGTGGAGTTTCCCGGTAGCATCACAAATCCCAGGGATTTTGGATCTTTCGTGCTTCTTTTTTAACTGATATGCTAGCAGTCTCCAGAGTCTTTTGCCAGACTTCCAGAAAGTCTAGCAGAGTCTGAACAAGGAATATTCTGCCTTCTGATGAAGATGCAAGTTAAAGGGGACAGGAAATCTGTGCTAATTGGCAGCGGTTTTTAATGTTCCTAGTAAGAGAAGTGATAAAGTTGCCTCCAAATGAGCCATATTTAACTGTACCTTAATAAACACTAATGTGAAAAACTGTATTTTGAACTGTTTTCTTTTTATGGACAACATTCTGAACAGTTCTGTCCATGGAACCAGTAATAGCCACACAGCTTAGTTTAAAAACAAATTCTTGATTGGTGGCCATCAGAATTCATTAGAAGAAGTCTTCCCAAAATGAAATTAAGCTACATGGATAAGTCTGACCAGTAAACAGATGGATATTAATTGAAAATTCAGCGGCGGAGCTTGGAGCTTATGGGTTAAGCATTCACTCCGGACAGCTGCTCACACATGCCCTGTTACAGCTCTATCTTTACTGGCCTTTTAGTAATTTCAATGAGTGTTTCTGATTTACCAACTGCTGGTAAGAGCTATTTTAGAACTGTATGATGCAGTTTACTGCATGTTCTTGTTGAGCGCTTTTATTGTTGGCACAATTCATCCATGTTCTACTAAGGAACTCTGTGGTTGCAAGAGATATGAACTATATCAGGCAGTTCTTAACTGGTATTAGAACATGGATAAGTGAAATACTGTATTCTCATTTGTTGTTTCCATTCCATGATCATATGTTTACATGCCAATACTACCCTGTAAAGAAAAAGGTCTAACCATGTGAACTGGAATTTGGACAAATTACATATAGCATTCATGAATCACTTTCTCCCACTCATTCATGATTTCCATCAGAAACATGGCTGCCACCTTTACTCTTTTTTTTTTTTGCAATGAAGGCTTTTATTGTATTTTCACTTTTCATATAGGTTATAATGCAGTCATAAATTGCATTACAAGATAGGCCATGAAACAGGCTACTATAAAAGGAAATTTTTAAGGGTGCTGGATAAGTGTAGTGGTTTGGTTTGGTTTGGTCGGGGTTAAGCATATAGAAAGTACTACACACATTATTACATTTCCATATATTAACTGTTGCAGTAGTGGAACCATGAGTTGAGGTATATGTTACATGTAAAGAAGTAGGTTTGGTATTATTACAGGTAAGTTCACCTGCAGGTCGTGGACCCCCATATAGGTTCAGATTTGCCAGGCTGGGGGGCAAATAGAAGTGGATAATAACATGGTGTAAGAGGTGAGAGTCTAACTTGCATATGTAGAAAAGGCAAGGAGGGGAAGTGTTATATGTTAAATTGGCTGTTTGCCATCAGGTGTGAGTATTCCTCCAGAGCATATTTCACTGTACCACATGGAAGGTGACCATATTCAGCTTAGCTAGAGGTAGTAATTTGCCAGGGTTTCGGGGGTGGAGTGCCTGGACATGGTCCATATATGGGGTTCATGTAAGGCTGTACAAGTGTAGACAGTGTGCTACAACATATGCCAGTCATTTGTATCTAGCCGAAGTCCAGTAATGCCCTCCACTCCAGGAACATGGGGTGCTAGGAGAATTGCCAGTGTCAGAGGAGGACACATTTGGCTGAGAGGAGAGGTGCTGCCTCCTGTGCTGTAGTTTCTCTGCTGTAGTCCAGATTGATGCCAGGGGTTATCTCCCCAGAAGAATCAAGCTAGGGTCAGGAGGGACTGGACACTGCAGGGCATCGTCACATGAGTGCAAAACCTGTTACCAGAAGTTCTGTACTTCTGGGCAGTCCAAGAGGATGAGTGAAGGTTGCCTGCTTCTCCCTGGAATCAAAAACATCCATGCAGGACAGCACCCCATCCATAAAGACTAGAGGTGTGTGATATATCCAGTGCAGTATTTTGAACTTGATGAGCTTCCCCTGTAGCTCTCAGGATGACCAGTAGGCCATAGGCCAGGCCTCTCCCCAGTCAGCCTCTGAGACATCTGTTCCCAGTTCTTCCTCCCATGTATTTCAGAGAGTGGATCAAGTTACCAGAACTCTGAGGACAACCAGCTATACAGGTGGCAAGTTAGTTCCTTCTGAGAGGCGAGGACTTGAAGGCTTTTTTGAAGGGATTTGTCCTAAAGGGGCCATTCCCTCTGAAGGCCCATTGATGGAATGCACTGTAAAGCTGCATATATTGTCACAATGCTAATCTGGGAAGGTGGTATCTGTTACAAAGCTCAGAGAAGGGGTACATGTGTTTTGATTTCTGGCCAAGGAGGTCATGTGAGGTGTGGATGTTGGCAATGCTCCAGATAAACCTGGTTACTGGTATACCTCCTATTTTCAGCTAGGGGGTTTTTCCACAGTAGTCTGGAGAGAGATTGCAACTTATTCCATCCCAGCTTGGGGGTACTTTGTAGCCACATGGTTCAGAAAAGGCATACTGTAGGAGTTATATGTTTTGGGAGCAGAAGGTCTGGGAACAAAAATTCCATAGGGTTATATATAATGGTGTGAAAGTATTCCAGGGATTTCCAGAGTGGTCGGATTTCCAGTTGAAGAGATCAATGGCAGAAGAGGGAGACTGTTTTAAAGATAAAGTCAGTGTGGCATCTCTTCGGATCTGGTAAGCCCAGTCACCCCCCCCAACACCACCACCTTGGCAAGGAGAATGTCTGGATACCAAGGCAGGCTTTTCCCCTCCCAAAGAAATAATGGGACAATGTGGTTCAGCGACTTAAAGTAGATCTGTGGGATCAGGAGAGGTAAGTTTCCCAAGACATAGAGGGACCTTGGTAACAGTGATTAGCTTAAGAGTGTTCACCACCAGAGTGATAAGTGAAGCTTCTCCTCCCAATGTTAGGTGTCTTGTCATACAGTATCTAATAAATGGTCATGGTTGGTCTTCACCGTACCCACCACTGTGGATTTCAAGTGAATACCCAGATAGCAAATATCATGTAGGTGCCACTGAAAAGCATAGGGGGCAAATGTCTGTGCAGGGCATAGGTGGGAGATGGGAAATATCTGAGACTTCTCTGCATTATTTTTGTATTGTGAAATCCTTGAGTAGCATTGCAGGATGTGCATGAATGGGGGCATAGAAGCAGCAGGGTAAGAGAGCATGACTATGTCATCTGCACTCAGAAGCAATTTGTGGGTCCCATCACCACAAGTTAAGCCCTCTACCTCAGGGTCAGCATAGATCCTGACTGATGGGGTTTAAAGCAAGCTGGAACAGAAAAGGAGACAGGGGGCATCCCTGTATGGTGCCTTTGGGGAGAGAGAAGGGGGATGAAATATACACTTTTGTGAGGACTCCCACCTGGGGTATGTGGTACAGGAGGCATATCGAAACAAGGACCTCATCAGAGAGGCCAAAATGTGTTATAGATGTCAGAAGAAAGTTCAATTTCATCCAAAGCAAATCAAAACCTCACACACCACTTGTATCGGCAGAAATGGACATTCAAAGTTAGATTATTTTCTAAATCATCTTATTTTGTCCAAACTTATGAGCAAACAAAAATGGCAAAACACAGGTAGGAGATAGAAGAGCAGTGAATACTGAACCTAAAATTTCATCCAGCCCATCTCGGGGCTTTGCCAGAGGTGATCTGCACCAATCACAGACTAAATTTTATATAAAACTTGATGAATTATTCATAAGTTGGAGCTGCTGATTGGTCAGATACATTTCAAAAGAACTATTACATCATATGCTAGCCACATTTCATAATGTGTACAATTTGTATCAGGCTATCACATTAATAAAAATATCTGTTGCAAAGAAGCACTAATAATAAATCCAAAACTGTTCTTAGCATCATATATTCCCTTGCGGCAGTTAAGTCCAGTTGTAAAATTGCTAAATCGAACAGCAGTCTTCACCCCAAAAAGAAAAAATACACAAAGAGGATAAGAGAGCCACATGAAAATTGATAAACAAACATCCCCTTATTTCTATAATATGTATTTCTCATATTTGGCGTCAAATAGCGACAGGTTGCTGAGACCTGGATAAAAGGCCATGAGTGGGGAGGGGTGGGGGTTTATTTTATTTTATTTATTTATTTATTTATTTTTGAAAGTTGGATTTACAACCTTTAAGTCAGGGACTTATTTACAAAGACATCTTGTCAGAGGGAGGGTAGACATGGTTACAGTGTGAGATACAACAGTGGTAACATACAGGTGCAATACAGATAACAAAAGAACACAATATAAAAGTGGTTTATGCAATAAAGTTACATGCAGTAAATAGCAATCGTATAAAGTATAATAATAATAGAAGTCACAACCCTGGTCATACCGAGGAAATACCTATGTGGAAGGGTGGGGAGATATAAAAAAGGGGGGGGGGAAGCAGTCCAACGGACATTGTCAAGGCTATGGGCCAGAAACGGGGAGAGACCCCAACATTAGGTTGATTAAGGGCAACTACAGCTATGGGCGCCAAAGAGGTGGTTACGCAGAGCGACTTTAAAGGGACCAGTTTTGGTAGACTTAGTGACAGAGGGCAGGAGGGAGTTGAACCATGTGGGGGCGTGGTAGTGGAAGGACCTTTGGGCTAAGGAGGTCTTGGTATGGGGCACCAGAAAGGTGGCTTTAATTGAGCTATGGGTGGCAACAGATGGGGATGCAAACCCTTGAACAACCAGTGACCCTGGGGAGAGTCCTAGCAGGGAATTTTTGGCAAGTAAGCAGGTTTGGTAGCGCAGGCACTCCTCCAAGGTGAGCAGGTTGGCGGTGGAATACAGCAGGCAAGTATGGGTGCAGAGGGATACGCCGGCCAGGAGCCTGCAGGCCTTGTTTATTGAGGTCTAGATTCTGGAGAGGGTGGTATTGACAGAGCTTTTGTACTCAATGCTGCCCAAGGGACTATCTACAACATAGTGATACCTCTTAGAGAGTGGATTTATGAAAAATGCAAGATTAAAAATGGAGTAGTGGTTATGGCAGCAACCGTGGCCTTGAATGATAAACTATTACAAAAAAAAAATATTTTTGCTTCACTTCTTCAGAAAAGAACTAAGTTTGAATTTGCCATTGAGTCCTAGTTTATTCAAACCACCCAACTTATATATCCATTCTTGTTCTTTTTTATTTGGAAAATTTTCGTGGTCACCACCTCTCACATCTCTGACTATACGTTCAATACATAACGCCTCTATGCTATGTTCTAATCCTTTTTCCATACATAGATACATAGACACTGTTGGCACATAAGGGCCTATGGCCCACCCAGTCTGTCCATTTGAGCTCGTAAGTTCTCTTTATGTTTTTCTAGAAGTCTGTTGCCCCTTACCCCTGACCTCCGGAATTCCCTCATGTCTATCACATGCATTCTTAAATTCCATGATTGTTTCAGCCCCCACCACTTCCTCTGGCAGAGTGTTGCACTTGTCCACCACCTTTTCTGTGAAGAAATTCTTCCTCACGTTTCCTCTGAATCGCCCTCCCCCCAACTTCATGCCATACCCTCTAGTCCTGGAACATTTATTTTGCTGGAAAATTGTGTTTTCCTACACCCTGTTCCTCCCTGTAAGATACTCTTATGTCTCTATCATATCCCCTCTCTCCCTCCTCTCCGTCAGGGAGTACATATTCAAGTTCTTCAGCCTGTCCTCATAGGACTTATGATGTAATCCTTCTACTATCTTTGTTGCCCTCCTCTGAACCTTCCCTACCCTGTCCATGTCCTTACTTAGGTAAGGTCTTTAGAACTGTACACTGTACTCTAGGTGGGGCCTCACTAGTGTCTTGTAAAGTGGAATCATGACCTCCCTTTTCCTGCTGGTGATGTCCCCGCCTATGCATCCCAGCATCCTGTTTGCTTTACCTGCAGCCTTGTCGCACTGTCTCCCTACCTTGAGGTCATCAGAGATGATAACCCCAAGGTCCCTTTCCTGCTTGGTGCATGCTATATCCTCACCCCACCAACTGATATGATGTTAAAGGGTTTTTGTGCCCCATATGCATTATCTTGCACATCTTTGCACTGAATTTCAACTGCCAAACCCTTGACCATTCCACAAGCTTCTGCAGGCCCCCTCCTCATTCTGTTTACACCCTCTGTCATATCCATTCTGTTACAGAGCTTCATGTCATCAGCGAACAGGGAAATTCTGCCTTCTAGGTCCTGTGCAATGTCACTGATAAAGACGTTGACTGGGACCAGTCCTAGCACTGATCCCTGTGGTACCTCACTGGTCACTCTTCCTTCTGTGGACTTACAGCCATTTACCACCACCCTCTGTGTCCTGCCACCTAGCCAATTACCCACCCACCACATTACTGTCCTGCCCACTCAGATCTTCCCCAGTTTATATAATAAACTTCTATGTGGCACAGTGTCAAAGGCCTTGCTGAAGTCCAGATGGGCCACGTCCACTGCCCTCCCCTGATCCACCTCCCTTGTCACCCAGTCGAAAAATTAAATGAGGTTGGTCTGGCATGACCTCCCCTGGTGAAACCATGCTGTCTTGGGTCCTGTAGTTCGTTGGCAACCAGATGTTGCACCAATCTCTCCTTTAGTAGTGCGTCCATGATCTTCCCCTCTACCAAGGTCAGGCTGACTGGTCTGTAGTTCCCTGCTTCCTCTTTATTCCTGCTTTTGTATAAGGGGACTACATCTGCTGTCCTCCAGTCTTTGGGTACCTCCCCTGTTTCCAGTGATTGGCTAAACAGGATTGCCAGAGGTTCAGATACCACTTCTCTTGGTTCCTTTAGGATCCTGGGGTGCACCCAACTCTCCCCATTGCTTTATCGACTCTTATTCCTTCCAGTTCCTTTAAGACCATTTCTCATTTAAAAGGATTTGCGTCTATTTCTGCACAGTTCCCACCCCTTGTACTCCCTTCAGGCCCATTACCCTCCTCTTCCTCAGTAAAGACTGAGCAGAAATATCTGTATTTCAGCTTTACTGTTGTCATCCTCCACATGGCCCCTGTCATTCCCCTTTAGTCTCACTATCCCTCCCTTTGACCTTCTTTTTTCCCTTATGTACCTGTAAAAGGTTTTGTCCCCTCTACCCACTGATTTTGTGATGCGCTCTTCTGTCTGAGCTTTGGCTTCCTTTACTGACCTCCCTGCCTCCCTTTGCTTCTCCTGGTACTTCTCCCTGTCCCCTTCTGCCAGTGACTTTTTGGATTGCCTGAATGCAATCTTTTTGGCTTTCGCTTTCTCTGCTACATCCTTGGAAAAACATAATAGCTTCCTCTTCCTTTTCCCCTTGCTAACCTGCTTAATTCATAATTCTGTTGCTCTTGTAATCCCGGTTTTAAATATTGCCCACTGTTCCTCCACCCCAATTTCCTCCCCATTCCCATTAGTGCCTCTTTCAAGCATATCCCCACTTTCCCATAGTCTGTCCTCCTAAAATCCAGGATACGTGTTTTTGTGCGGTTTGGTTCTGTTTCTTCTGTGATTTCAAACCACAGTGACCAGTGGTCACTGTTCCCCAAGTGCTCCCCCACTGTTACCCCTATCACACTGTCCCCGTTTGTGAGCACGAGGTCCAGTATTGCCTTCTGCTGAGTTGGTTCCATGACCAGTTGCTTAAGGAAGGCACCTTGAAGAGAGTCCAGGATAAATCTGTTCCTGGTTGATGCTGCTGCTGGGATGCTCCAGTACATGTCTGGAATATTGTAGTCTCCAACCAGCACCACCTCCCCTTTGTCTGCCATCCTTTGGATGGCTAGCATCAACTTCCTATAGTTTCTTCCTCCTGGGCTGGTGGTCTGTAGATCACCTCTGTGCTAGTGGCTGACCCCATTTTCCTTTCCAGCTTAACCCACAGTATCTCTCCCCCATTTTGTTCCTCCTAGATCTCTGTGGCCTTTATGCCATCTTTCACATAAACTGCCACATCTCCTCCCTTCTTACCTACCCTGTCTCTTCTGAATATGTTGTAGCCGGGTATGGCCATTTCCCAGTCGTGGTTATTATTATACCAGGTCTCTGTGATGGCCACAATGTCCAGGTCTGACTGCACAATGGCAGCCTCCAGATCCTCCATCTTGTTGCTAAGGCTCCTGGCACTGGCACACATGGCTTTCCATGATTTGAACTCCCTGAACTGTTTAGCTGTTCTATTCCAGCCCCCTTCCTGGTTGTCCTTTATCCCTGGTTCTCCCTGCTGTCTGTCCTTCTGTTGAATTGTTCCCCCATCTGCCTGTCCCCTTGGGTGCTTATCTTCATCTTTTGCACACTGCTTTGTAGAGATATCCCCTTCTCCTGTTCACTGGTTCCACTGCTAGCTGTTGGGGGTGGGCAGTTAGGTACCCTCCTTGCTGGCCTGCCATCCCCCATGGCAAGTTTAAATGCTTGTCCATGTAGTATTTAAACTTATCATTAAGTGCTTGAATTCCCCTCCAGGATGGATGCAGGCTGTCAGGCCTGAACAAGCCCCATCCCTCCAGGTGGGTCCCCAGTCACCAATGAATCCAAACCCTTCCTTGCAGCACAAGTTCTTCAACCATGTGTTAAAGTTCCTGTTGCATGTGCCCCTACACTCTCCCATGCCTTTCACGGGTAGTACTTCCGAGAAGGTGACAGATGTAGCTACTTGCTTGGGACCTCTCCCCAATTTCCTAAACTCTTCCTGAATTTCCTTAGGCTCCCTGTTTGCCAGGTCATTAGTACCTAGGTGGGTAATGACATCGAGCTCATCCTCCCATCTTGCCTTCCTGGAAATCCCCAGGATCTTCCTCCCATCCCTCCATGTCATGGCGCCTGGTAGGTACCTCACCTCCCTGTCCTCCCCCTCATGTGTTCCTAGCTGGATCCCTCTAACAATAGCTGCCATTGAGTGTTCAGAATTACAGTAGGAACACTATGGATATATTGTCCACACTGAATGACACTGAAACTGAAAAAGAGTGGTTCTTGGTAACAATGGATATTAACTCCCTAAATACAAACATACCACATTCAGATGGTTTTTCAGCCATTGAACATTCATATTTGTCGAATGATACTAATCTCTGTCAGGACAAGATAAATATCCAGGTAAACCTCATTGAGATAGTACTCAAAAACAATGTGTACATGTTCAAAGTGAAAAACTACATACAGACTAAGGGAACAGCGATGGGTGCTACTTTAGCACCCAGCCTTGAAAATCTGTATATGTGTAAATGGGAAGAGGAGATGGTATATGATGAACCCTTACTTTGACAAAACTGACCTCTGGAAATATGTCATTGATGATGTATTATTCATTTGCAGATGGTCCAAGACAGAGCTGAATGCATTCATAAATTTTCTAGAAACAACAAATCCTAACATCAAGTTTAAAGTAAGTGCTAGTAAGAGTACCATCAATGTTTTAGATCTCACTATTACAAAATGTGATGATGGGTCCCTTATAACTGAGTTGTACAAGAAACCCATTGTAGTCTACTATTGGCTAGTAATTGCCATCTGGGACACATTGTTCACAATCTGCCAAAGTGGCAGTAAATGTGAATAAAAAGAAATTGCTTTACAAGTGAATTGTACAATCTATGTGCTGATGATCTCACTGAACGCTTACAGCAATGTCATTATAAAGAATTTGACACCAGGAAAGATAGGGAAACAGTAGATGTAATGAATTGCACTGACTTACTGTTACCCCAAACTCCCCAGAAAAGTAAGAAATCAAGACCTACTTTCACAACTACCTATGGAGGAGAAGTAAAAGAGGTGGTAGAAATAGTTAAAAAGAACTGAAACATGCTGAGACAGACAAAACAATGGAGGGCTACTTAAAAATACCTATTAAGGTATCATACAGGAGGGCACGTAACCTGCAAGATAAACTTATTATAAGTTATCATTCTTATAATGTTGGCAAAATAAAGAGCAATTGTGTATGTAAGCCATGTGGTAAATTGGAGATACACAATGGCCTTACTGAAAATATGCAATTTATCTTCATAAGTGAGGGGGCAGGACCATGACTTATGAGTGGCAGAGCCACGAGTGAGTTATGACAGTTCTGCTCCCTCACAAATGGAGATAAGTTGTATATTTTCAGTAAGGCCATTGTGTATTCAATTTATACTACATCAGTTTATAGGTTATACCATTTAAATCAACTGTTTGTGTAGAGTTTACTGATACTTTTTGAATTCAGCAGCTAGCTTCAGAGCAGGAGAAGGCTATTGTGATGTCATCAGCATTGTGAAAGCTGCTCTCTGACTGGTCCTTAGGTTAAGGATAGTCATTGTGACATATCTAACCTCCAAATAAATGTTTATCTGAAGATAAGACAGTGAGATAAACAGATGTATCAGGGAAAATGTATCACTACTGGTGTTGTATAAATGTAGGATATTATCATTTGGTCACCAGGGCAACTCATTTTACTAATCCCAGAACTGGGACAACTGAGAGAAAAAGGAGCCAAGTCACATGCGACACGAAGGGATGTAGTGTTTCTTTTATCCTGCATTTGTGGCTGCTGTTATGTTGGCAGAAAGAAAAGACAACTTAGAACTACACCTTATGGGCATATGCAAGCCATACACAATAAACATTTTGAATATGTGATGGCAACTTATATTAAGTCTATGCCAAAAAGATCATAACATAGCATAAAGGCATTAGGTATTGAATGTGTAGACAGAGATGTGAGAGGTGGTAACCATGAAAATATTCAAAATAAAAAAGAACAAGAATGGATATATGAGTTGGGGATCGACTACACAATACTGACAGTCACTCACCTGACTTGCAATAGATCAACATCATTTAGCCAACAATCACTTGCCTGACAATAGAAATTTGCCCACTGTGGAGGGGATTTTATGTTTAGGGGTGCTTTGCCCCCTGCACATCTGTACTTGAACATAATCACCTCTACTGTGGGCAAATTTCTAAGTGCACTGAGGGAGGATAAGGCACTGGGTCCAGACGGCATTCACCCAAGAGTACATAAGGAACTAGCTGATATCCTGGCAGAACCATTGGCTAACCTGTTCAATACCTCCTTGGATGCAGGGTGCATGCCACTGGATTGGAGGATGGCCCATGTGGTACCCATTCACAAGGGCTGACCCAAGGATGAACCAGGCAGCTACCAACCAGTGAACCTCATATCAATTGTGGGTAAACTGATGGAGATGATCCTAAAGGAGGGGCTGGTGACCTTTTTGGAGAACAATGGTCTCCAGGACAGTCAGCAGCATGGGTTTGTCTCAGGAAGATCCTGCCAGACAGACCTAATTGAGTACTATGACTGGAAGACAAGGGAACTGGACAAAGTCCATGCAGTGGATGTCCTCTATTTGTATTTCAGCAAGGCCTTTGATTCCATGCCATATGGGAGGCTGGGGGGGAAGCTGGAATATATACTGGTGGGAACAAAGATGGTAAACTGGATCACCAATTGGTTGAAGGGTAGGCAGCAAAGGGTGGTAGTGGTGTGGGAATGCTCAACACCCAGGGATGTGATGAGCAGGGTGCTGCAGGGATCAGTGCTGGGACCAATGTTGTTCAGGATTTTCATTGTTGATATCGCCCATGGTTTCCGGAGCAAGATCAGTCTCTTTGTGGATGACACAAAGATGGGAGCAGTGGTGGATGACATTAAAGGGTGGAGGGGACAGCAGAAGGACCTGACCAGGCTACAGGAATGGTCAGATGCATAGCAGTTGGGGTTTAATGCCAAAAAGTGCAAGGTTTTGCACTTTGGGGTGCAGAACCAGGGGAGGATCTATCAGCTGGAGGGGGTACAGCTGGAATGCTCCGGGGAGGAGAAGGATCTAGGGGTGCTCATAATGGGGAGTATGAACAACTCAGCTCAGTGCAGAAAGGTGGCAGTGAAAGCCAACAGAATGATGGGGTGCATAGTGAGGTGAATCTCTTCTAGAAATAGGGAGGTGATCCTGCCCCTCTACAGGTTGCTGGTCAGGCTGCATCTGGAATACTGCTTGCAGTTCTGGCACCCATTCCTGAAGAAGGACATCAGACTGCTGGAGGGTGTACAGCATAGGGTGACAAAGATGATCCAGGGATTAGAGGGATACTCCTACGAAGAGAGGCTGGGCAAGCTGAACATGTATTCCCTAGTGGACAGGAGGGATGAGGGGGGACATGATCAAAACCTTTAAATACCTAAAGGGGATAAACAAGACTAGTACAGAAGGGATTTTCCAGGTCAGAAGGGGGAGGGTCATGAGGGGGCACCAGCTGTGATTGGAGGGGGAAGATTCAGGAGGTAAGTCAGGAGACAGTATTTCACAGAGAGGGTGGTGGACAGGTGAAATGCTCTGCCTCAGGACATAGTAGCTTGTAGCATGGTAGATGGCTTTAAGAGGGGATGGGACAGAGCAAGAGATGGGGTAATTATGAAGAAGGGAGAGGTGGGGCAGCTGCAAAGTGATGGGCTAGCTGCACAATTGAGCAGATTAGATAGACCGTTAGGCCTGTATCTGTTGGCGTTTTCATATGTCCGGCAAGTGATTGTCGGCCAAATGGTGTTGAGCTATTATAAGTTGGGAGAGTGACTGTTAGTCTTCCATAGGACTCCCTAAGTTGGGGGGAAGGTTGAAGAAACCAGGACTCAATGGAAAATTCAAACATAGCCCTTTTCTGAAGAAGTGAAGCAAAAATAAATTAAATGGCATATGCAGCCAGTATAGTGGTATGCTTGTGCAACTGTTTTAGTTAGGTTTTGGCCATTCGCACTCTCTGTTCCAGAGGAATTATCACCCTGTAGGGGTACCAAAGGCAAGGAACTCTCTAGAGGTTTCCACCGCTAGAGGTGCAGCAGGATGATTCCCTTGGCTAAAGGTACCTTAGGAAGGATCCCAAGGAGAGAGGCGCTGCCACTGAAGAAGGAGGGGAGGATGATGGGGCAAAGGAAAAATGCTTCAGAAGGTGGCTGAGGGGAACTGCTTATATAGCTCAGGAAGACGGAGTGGCTGGCTGCTTGTCCATTGAACCATAGGCGGAGCCTTCCAATTCAATGACCTATGCAGCCAGTATAGTGATATGCTTGTGCAACTGTGTTACTTAGGTTTTGGCCATTCGCAGACTCTATTCCAGAGGAATTGACACCCTGTAGGGGTACCAAAGGCAAGGAACCCTCTAGAGGGATCCACCCCTAGAGGTGCCGCGGGACAGTTCCTTTGGCTAAAGGTACCATAGGAAGGATCCCCAAAAACAAAGTAGTAGTACGAAGCATATAAGCAATCAGTAGTTGTGAGACATAGTACTAGATAAAGCATCAGGCAGCTTGATAACGTAATGGGATGTGCAGATTAGCAATGGCGTGGGTTTGATGGATTGCAAGAGAGAATGAGGGGACCTCCTAAGGAGAGAGGGAACGGCAATAGGGACATTATCCACCCTCCATCCAACAGCGGATCCTGCCTACGGAACTAGCTAACACTACGCTAACTATGAGTTATGACCGGAGACACGGAGAAGAGAAAAAAAAACCTGTTGAGGGGCAAATCTCTGGGGATCCAAGGCCTAGATCACCTTCCCTCCAGGCTTGGAATATTTTATTTAGTGACGGCTCTGCTGCTGCAATTTGAAAACCCAATTAAAGGGAGGTGTAAAATATGCCAATTTGGAGGGAAACTCTCACTCTATCCTTCTAACAGGAACGCCGTGGAAGGTTGCGAGATGGCAGCTCTGCAACCACTGCTCCAAGGCAGGAGGAGGAGAGTAATGACCACTGAGGCACTCACCCAGCCTACTGAGCTAAAAAAAAAAAACTAGGTGAACCAGAGGTGGTCGGAGGGAGAATGCGGTGAAGGTACCTTGCTAAGGATCCACTAAAGCCAATGGACAACCATTATAGTGGAAACCACTAGAGTTAAAGGAAATCGCTGTAACCTCCCTTCATTGCTTAGTCATAAATTCTACAACTTGAGGTGCTGTTGGTACGGTTGACAACTGAAGGTCCACCCAGAGAGAGAACATTTCCAGCTATGGGCCAGGTGAGAAGGATCCCGCCCCAAGCTTCGCATGCTCAAGCTGCAGACTGTAGGTGCAGAGTGAGACCGTCGGCTGCAGGGAAACCCTGCACCAGAATGGTATGGCTGGCATGCCCCAGGGACTGATGAGGTGCTGAATGAGCGTTGAGTGCTGAGACCTTGCAGAGGGCAGATGGCAGGGAGCATATTAAGCAATGATGACATGAGCAGGAGTGGATCTGGATGTAGTTCAGTAAGGCAGGGTAGTTCAATAGGGCAGGGTAACATTAGTCGGACCTGCACATAGGTTAGTAAGCAGTAGGAATAGTCAAACCTGCATGTATAGTCTGAAAAACATAGTAGCAATGGTGGGACATGAATGTAAGTGGGAGAGGCAGCACTATGATAGTGGGGTAAACCAGCCAGGCATTCAAAAAGCCAATGAAAGTGACAAATACTCTAAGGATTTTCAGCAGCAGAGGGAGGATTTAGAAGATCAGTAATTAGCCACATGGGGCCACGACTCCCCAAACACTTCCAAGTCCTCATCAAAGGACAAACAAGAACGTGATGGAAGGGGTCAAGAACCACATGCAGATATTAAAGCTAGTTTACAGCATCAGCAGTAGCTTAGCTGACCTCATGAGTATAACAGCAGCATACAAACAGGGAATAGCATCAGCTATGAGTGGTAGTATTCTATAAGCTTGGAATGGAGGGAAGCACAATGCTCTGAAAGCAGCTATGACCATGAGGGAGGTAGATTAAGCTGAGACAGCATGATTGAGCTGCATAGTAAGAGTTCAGAGGGAGCCTGAATCAGGTGAAAACAATTAGGTGTGTAGCATGGGGAGCAGCTTCAGTTTGAGCAGAACACAGGTACTGATTGCAATAGCAATGTGAATAACTGAAAGCAAGTAGCTTGAGTTCTAAATGAGCAAAATGGTAGGAGATTAGAAACCAAGTACCCCCAAAAACAAAACAAAACTAAGACATGCAAACACAGAAAAAACAGGGAGGGGACAAAGGAAACACATACCCAGAGGCAAAATACAAACCAGAAGCAGAAGAAAAAAACACAAAAGTCCAGCAGAAAGAAGCAGCAAGGTATTGTGGGGGGCAAGGCCCAGCTAGCTGCAGAGGACAACGGACAGAGCCTCCAGCTGGCAAAGAAAAAGTGATTCAGAAGGAGGCTGAGGGGAACTGCTTATATAGCTCAGGAAGTGGTAGTAGCTGGCTGCTTGTCCATCGAACCATAGGCAGAGCCTTCCAGTTGTTTTGGTAATAGTTCGTTATCACTCATGGCCATGGTTGCTGCCATTTCCACTACTCTGTTTTTAATCTTGCAGTTTTTATAAATCCTCTCTCTAAGAGGTATCACTATGTTGTAGAAAGTCCCTTGGACAGCACTGAGCACAAAATCTCTGTTAAAACCCCTCGCTCGCCCCCCCCACCACCACACACACACACACTCATGGCCTTTCATACAGGTCTGAGCAACCTGTGGTTATTTGATGTCAAATATGAGAAATATTTATTGCAGAAAGAAGGGGATGTTTGTTTAGTAATTATTACGTGGCACTCTTATGCTCTTTGTGTAATTTTTTCTTTTTAGGTGAAGAATGCTGATTGATTTAGCAATTCTACAAATGGACTTAACTGCTGCAAGGAAATATATGATGTTAAGAATAGTTTTGGATTTATCATTAGTGCTTCTTTGCAACAGATATGTTTATTTCCCTAGCATTCCTCCTGCTCAATCCGATCCTCTGATGAGAGATTGCTAAAGGTTCCCAGGGTACATTTGAAGACATTTGGGGGAAGATCTTTTGCCATCATGGCCCCTACCCTGTGGAACTCTCTACCTCATCAGATACGTGACAGCCTGACCATGGAGGGGTTTAAAAACTCTGTCAAAACGTATTTTTTTGAAAAGGCATTTCTAGGAACGTAGTGGCTTAGGATTTACACATTGTTTTAAGGGGATTATGATCTGTATTTTGAGATGTTTATTGTACTGTTTGTATTTGTATTGTAAAGGTGCTCTAAGTAATGGAAGAGTGCCTATTAGAAATAACATTGTAATTACTTACTTATTAATGTGATAGACCGATAAAAATTGCACGCATTAAGAAATGTGACTAGCATATGATGTAATAGTTCTTTTAAAATTTGTCTGACCAATCAAGAGTTCCAGCTTATGAATAATTCATCAAGGGCTATATAAAAGCCGGTCTGTGGTTGGGGCAGATCACCTCTGATGAAGCCTCAAGATGGGCGGGGCAAAATGTTAGGTTCCCTATTCACTGCTCCTGTATCTACTACCTGTGTTTTGCCGTTTTTGTTTGCTCACAAGTTTGGATGAAATAAAACGATTTTGCAAAAAATCTAATTTTGAATGTCCATTTCTGCTGATATGAGTGGTGTGTGAGGTTCTAATTTGATTTGGATGTACTGCTTTTGAACTGGCACTACCTCCTTGTGCTCATCTCCATGCACTAAACAGAATGTTCCATTTCACCCTATTGAATCCTTTACCTGCATCCAATGAAAGAGCAAAAGCAGGGGTCTTCAATCTCTGTGGCACCACAGAAGGTCCAACAGCCATCATATGTTGTCAATGCTGAGGTGGTCTGGGACAAAGCCCACCTGATCAGGATGCATCAGCGTGGGAATGACAGGGCAGAGCTGATTGGCAACTCTTTTAGATAGAAGCTTAGCATCGGTATCTGTCAGGGCATTTGTTGAAATTAGGAGCATTTGATGCTATCACTGCCTTTCTTAGGAATCAAGGAGATAAGAGACATGGAAGAGGTAGCTGGGGATGCTCCTTAGGGCTTGGACTCATTCAGGATAGCCACCAGAAGTGGGGCAGGTTCAGCCAAGAGAGCTGTGTTGAAGTTGGCAGGAAAACTGTCCAATCCCGGTGCCTTCCCAGGTGACATTGAGTGGATGGCTGTGAGTGCCTCAGCTGAGAGCACATAGAACACTATTTTTTGGTTAGCTTCAGACATTACCTGAAGTAGGGAGAGCTTATCAAAGAAGGAGTCTGTCATGAGATCTGCTCTATAAAGACAGATTTAGAAGTCAACAAACTCGGTATTAATCATCCTTGGGAACATAACTGCCATGCTGTCTTCCTTACAAATTTAAAAGATATGACTATCTGTCTTGTGCAATCACAGTCTATTTTCCAGTAGCTTGGATAACTTTTCACCACCCTCCCAATAGTGCTGGTTCAGCCTGAACAGGACATATTCTGTTTTGTGCTGGAGGTGCATTTCAATATTTGCCTTAAGAACTAGTTTTTCCCCTTCGAAGGCCCTCTTCCTGGGATGCGCCCTGTTTTTTATTATTTTGTACACCAAATTTTCAACGTAGTCTTCTTTTGACCTCACATCATAAGCAAGGACTGAGAACGTTGTTAACTCATGTCTGAAAGGTGATTTCATGCAGGGGCTGCAAAATCACCTTTTGAGATGTAAATAATAATTTTGACCAGGATCTGAAAAATGACAGCTATCACATTCATGAGGTGCTGTAAATATATGGCTATGTTGTAAACTTGGGGTAAAAATATTGACAATTACCAAAGTTACGAGGCTGCATTTGCAAAATCCAACTTGTTTTTTAATATTTTTACATCAAATTTTCAATATAGCCTTTTTATGACCCCATCTTATGAACAAGGACAGAGAAAATTTTCAACTTCTTCCCAAAAGGTGATTTTGCATAGGGACCACAAAATCACCTTTTGGGACAAATTTGCCTAAGACAGTGCCATTGTTCATGAGGTGGGGTCCCAAAGGAGGCATGTTGGACATTTGGGGCAAAAATATGCAAAAATGTCCAAGTTATGCCTCTAAGTTCAAAATCCCATTGAATTACATTGAACAGCATACCTATTTCTTCAATTTGTGGTTCAGCTTTGAAGAGTGAAGACATGTCTGCAGTCCAGAGGGGACTATGGTGTTGGACCCCTGAGCGGTAAGTAAGGGCTTATGTG
Organism: Neoceratodus forsteri; assembly: GCA_016271365.2. NCBI lineage: Eukaryota > Metazoa > Chordata > Ceratodontiformes > Ceratodontidae > Neoceratodus > Neoceratodus forsteri. Next base: position 189,972,409 of record CM057456.1, read on the forward strand.
GGGTGGTGGGTTCTGAAGTGGGAGGGTTGGGTGGGGGTCAGAAATTGTGCAAAAGACATGGATGGACAATTTTCTTATTCTGAGTAAAATTAAAAACAGGACTGAGATGATGCATATCATGACACTGGGGAACTGGCACCTCCCAGTGTCACTGTCACATTTCTGGGGAGTGGGTGGTGGGTGCTGAGAGGGAGGGTCATGTGGCGGTAAACTATAAAAATATAGGTAAAAAAGCAGAACCACACTGCGCAATTGTTGGGGGGAAATTAGTGATCGTGACATTGGGAGACTGGGCACCCCAGTGTAACTATTATGTTTCTGGGGGGGTGGAGTGGTGGGTGCTGAGAGGTATGGTCAGGTGGGGAAGGGGGTTATGTATTTCAGTGGTCACGGGCCGCCAGAAAAAAAATAGTGCAAGTGCCAAGTGTTTCACATGGAGGAGACTTTTTTTATCGCTCCAGTGTGTTGTTCATTTGCAAGGAATGCAGGAGTCCTTTTTTCTCAAAGCAAGAGGTCTGCAGGGCTCCATCCATTGCAGCCTTAAAAACTACCTTTTCCAGTGTAACCCGGCACACTTATGTCCCAGCGAGTGAGTGGAACATCAAAGGAGTGGGAAAGGTACTTAAGTCATAAGTTTTGGCAGGCACCCACAGGAGGAAGCAGGGAAGCAGGGGACTGCCAGTTGGCTAAGGTAAGGCAGCTGGTCACTTCTGTTGTTATACTCACTACAGGAACATGGTAAAGGGTACAAATCAGGCCATTAGTCGGAATAGGAGAGACACCCTATCTAGGTTAAGGTGAAATAAGATTTATAGTGGGGCACTAAGTAGAAAGATCTAAAACTATTAAAGAGGCAGAGGGGGAGCAGGGAGGAATTTAATGAAGGTAATAAACAGGAAAGCAAGGGTAAAAGGGAAAGCCAGGAGACACCCTATCTGGGGTAGGGTAACACAGGAAATACTGATAAGAGGTTCAAGGGCTAGAACCAAACAGAGGGATGGGGTGTAGTGAGGAGCAGGAGGAAGAACATATAGCCAAAAATAGGAGTGATGCAGTGCAATGGTGTGGAGCAACAATTTTCAGAAGAAATTCTGGAGAGTGAAGTGCTGTCCCATATGTATGCACCTCTCTGGGCTGAGAGCAGAGGTCACTAGACTATGGGCTGAGCTGATCAAGATCCAGATGGCCTCGTCCCTCACCCAGAGGTCACAAAGTTCACCACCTCTGCCCCAGAGGATGGCTAGGGGAAAGAGGGCCAGCTGGACAGTGGTGGGCTCTGAGGGTGGCAGGGCAGGGGCACAGTCATCCACCAGTCCAACTGTGCAACTCCTTTGCATTCTGGTAGGACAGGACTGCCAGAAGATGACACCCTTAGTAGTAGTAGGGGAGAATATGGCTGTCCACAGAAGGGGGAAACCCAAGGTGGTGTCAGAGGAGCCCAACAGAAGAAGAAGCAACTGCTGCTGGGGGACTCAGTCATTAGGGGGATAGATTTGGGAACAGTGAGGAGTGTGGAGTGGGAGGTAGGGTGCCTGTCTTGTGCCACGACTTGGTCAACCGTTCCTATAGCATGGTAAGGCAAGGGAGTGAGCTGGATATCATTGTCCACTTATGGACCAATGACCTAGCTAGCAATGCAGTTGGGATTGTTCAGGGAGCATAGAAACATAGAAACATAGAAACATAGACGTTGACGGCAGATAAGGACCACTAGGCCCATCTAGTCTGCCCATTTCCCTACCTACAGGATAGGCCGCAGATCCTAGTTAACCAACAGCCTATTTCTTCCTGCCCCCCACAAGAATTGCCTTATGTCTGTCCCATGCATTCTTGAATTCTTCCACAGTTTTAGACCCCACAACTTCCTCAGGAAGGCTGTTCCATGCATCCACTACCCTTTCTGTGAAATAATACTTCCTCACATTGCCCTGAACCGCCCTCCTTCTATCTTTAAATTGTGTCCCCTTGTTCTTGGAAGTCTCTTTTCTGAAAGATGCTACCCTCTTGGACTTTGTTGATTCCTTGAGGTACTTGAAAGTTTCTATCATGTCCCCCTCTCCTTCTTTCCTCAAGGGTATACATATTAAGCTCTTTAGTCTCTCCTCATACAGCTTCTCTTGCAGACCCTGCACCATTTTAGTGCCCTCCTCTGGACTGCCTCTATCCTGTCTATGTCCCTGCGGAGATGGGGTCTCCAGAACTGGACACAGTATTCCAGATGTGGTCTCACCAACTGTCTGTACAGAGAATAACAACTTCCTGTTTTCTGCTGCTGATGCCTCTCCCTATACATCCCAGTATACCCCGGCCCTCCCTACTGCCTTCTCATTGCTTGCTAACCTTAAGGTCATCTGATATGATTACCCCCAGGTCCCTTTCCTGTTTTGTTGTTGTTACTATCTCCCCACCCATTGTGTATTCTTCCCTGGGTTCTTGTTTCCCAGGTGTATTATTTTGCACTTTTTTGCATTGAATCCTAGCTGCCATATGCCTGACCATTCCTCCAACCTTGCCAAGTCCCTTTTCATCCTTTCCACACCTCCTTGTGTATCAACCCTGTTGCAGATCTTTGTGTCATCTGCAAAAAGGCATACTTTTCCTTCCAGTCCCGCTGCAATGTCACTGATGAAGACATTAAAAAGGACTGGACCCAATACTGAACCCTGCGGTACCCCACTAGTAACTGCCCTCTCTTCAGAGTGGACTCCATTTACAATGGATCTGGGGATGGGTCTAAAACAGGTAGCACGCATGGTGGCCTTCACCAAGTTGCTGCCTGAATGCGACTGAGGGGAGAACAGGGAACTCCACATCAGGAGCTTCAACTCATGGTTAAAGAAATGGTGAAGAGAGGAGGAGTTCAGCTATATTGGGAGCTGGGGACCAAAGTGGGAGGATGAGGACCTGCACAAAGGTGATGGCCTGCATGCATCTTGGAGGGGAATTACCATCCTTAGTGAATGTTTAAATGTTACTTAACAAACATTTAAACTAGCTGAGGGGGTGGAGGAAGGACTGAGGGAGGTATATATCATCCATATATAGTCCCTCTACACAAAATGCAGCAGGATGGAAGGAGAACCTGAGGGGAGAACACTCCCCCTGGGAACAGGTTCAAGGAAAAAGAAGGGGACTACAGGCAAAGGAGCAAGGAACAAACATATTAATACAAGAGGGGGAAATGAGGCAGTGCAATAGGAAAGAGGAGAGGGTTGCAAGGAGGATGGGAAAAAGATGTGGAAAGCTATATGTGAAAATGCAAGAAATGTTGGAAATAAAATTCCAGAACCTGAAGCTATCATGGTGGAGGCAGACCTGGACATAATGGCCATCACTGAGTCATGGAGGTATACAGGAAATAACAAGTGGGACATGGCTATAGCAGGATACACACAATTCAGGAAGGATAAGGAGGGGAGAAAAAGTGAGGGGATTGTGTTATATGTCATTGAAGATATCAGAACAACTGAAATGCAAGGGGGTGAAGAGGGGCTGGAGGTACTCTGGCTGTGGGTCACCCTGGAGACAGCAACTGGAGTCTTCATTCTCACTAGAGTGATTTATCAGACCTCTAGCACAGGGGAAGGATCTCAATAAGGAAATGGAGAAAGCCATTAGCAAGAAGGCAGATAAGGGGGACGTACTGCTGATGAGGGACTTCAATCTACCAGATATTGATTGGATTCTCACTGCTGTGGCCTCAGCTAAAAACAGGGTCATCCTAGAATCCCTGCAGTGGGCATTTCTGAGGCAACTAGTCAAGGAAGCCACCAGTGATAGGGAAAAGCTGGACCTGGTACTTACAAACAGGGACAGTGTTGTGGACATGAGGGTGGAATGCCACCTGGGGACCAGTGATCACCGGATAGTTTGGTTTAACATTAGGATGGCAGCAGAGGCAACCTACACAAAGATGAGGGTCCTGGACTTCAGGAGGGCAGATTTTAGCAAAAGGTGTGAATGCCTCAGAGGTGCTCTGGCAGAGGGATTACCCTGATGGAGTGGAGGGACAGTGGGCGAGATTAAGGGACAGAATAGTGAAGGTAACAAACCTTTGTGCAAAAGAGGTGATCAAAAGTAGGAGGAAAAAGAGATCAATATGTTTCTCAAAGGAGGTAAGGGCAAAAACGGCAGCATTCAGGAGATACAAGGTGACGCAGAGGGAGGAGGACAGAGAGGTATACCACCAAAAACAGAGGTAAGCAGGGAAGGTGGTGAGGGGCACTATGGCACAAACTGAGGAAAGAATTGCCAGGGGGTAACAATGGGGGAAAGACCTTTTTTTAGATATGCAAGTGAAAAAAGAACGGCAAGGGGAGGAACTGTGAGGCTAAGGGGTGTACAGGGAAACCGTGAAGAGGATGATCAGGAAAAAGCAGATATCCTGAACAAATACTGCTGTTCTGTCTTCACAGTGGAAGGGGAAGGGAATGGGCCATATATAGGTTACAGAACCACTGGAGTGAGGGAAGTACAAGTACATTAAAAGAGGAAAGAGTCCCAAAGGGACTTGCGAATCTGAGAGTGCACAAGGCTATGGGGCCAAATGGGGTACATCCAAGGATATTGAAAGGAACTCAGTGAGATACTGGCTGCACCTTTGATAGCCCTATTTGATAACTCACTAGTTACAATGGTGGCCCTAGAGGACTGGAGAAGGACAGATGTAGTTCCACTCCATAACAATGACAGCAGGGAACAGGCCGAGAACTACAGGTCAGTCAGTCTGACACCAGTAGTGGGGAAACTAATGGAGTCACTTCTAAAGGAAAGACTCATAGATTACCTTGCATCCAGCAGGTTGCAGGACTCAAGGCAGCACAGATTCATGGGAGGGAGACCATGTCAGACAAAACTGGTAGATTTCTTTGACTGGGTGACCAGAGAAATAGATCCGGGGGAAGCGGTGGAAGTGGCCTACTTACACATCAGCAAGGTCTTCAACACCATACCACATAGAAGGTTTATAATAAAACTGGGAAGTTTGAGGTGGGAACTAAGGTGGTACACTGGATACATAACTGGCTGACGGATAGGCAACAGAGGGTGGTGGCTAATAGTGCTCACTTGGGGGAAGGTAGAGTGACCAGCGGGGTTCCTCAGGGCTCAGTATTGGGTCCTGTCCTTTTTAGTGTCTTTACAAGTGACTTTGCAGAAGAACTGGAAGGAAAGGTGTGCTTTTTTTGCAGATGACATTAAGATCTATAATAGAGTAGACACTCAGGAGATGGTGGAGAGATGAATAGAGACCTGAAAAAGCTTGAGGAATGGTCAATAGTATGGTCAGACCCCATGAGAGGAATTCCGAGCACCAGGGAAAGTTCAGACTCCAGGGCCCCTACCAGCTTGCAGCCCCTTCCCTGCATACAGTATACTGGGATGCCTGGGCCCCTCTTGGTGCTGGGTCCCATGAATTGTCCTCTGCTCCCTCACCTTCTCAAGTGCCCTGGGTATGGTAGCTGGGTTTTAATGCAAAAAAAAGTGCAAAATCATGCATCTTGTGTACAGAAACCCAGAGGCATAGTACAGAATGGGGGGGGGAGGTATTGACGTTCACTAAACAGGAAAGGGACCTTGGGTAATCATGATGGATGACCTTAGGGTAGCAAAGCAATGTAACAAAGCATTAGATAAACCAGTGAGATGCTGGGGTGTATAGAGAGGGTGTCACCAGAAGAAGAAGGAGGGAGGTGGTGTTGCCACTGTATTGGTCATTGGTAAGACCACACCTGGAGTAATGTGTTCAGGTCTGGAGACCACACCTCAGAAATTACACAGACAGGGTAGAGGTCATCCAATAAAGGGCAACAAAAATTGTGAAGGGGCTGCACCAAATGTCCTATGAGGAGAGACTGAGGGATGTAAACATACAAACTGAAGGAGAAGAGGGAGGGGGGACATGATAGAAACTTTTGAATACCTCAAGGGTGAATAAGGAACAGGAAGGGAGCATTTTTCAGAAAAGGTCTACAAGAATTGGGGAGGGGGCGTGCAATGAAGCTGGAGGGAAGAAATTTAGTTAGGGATGTGAGGAAATATTTCTTCACTGAGAGGGTGGTGAATGCCTGGAACAATCTTCCAGTGGGGATGGTGGGGGTGAAAACAGTGGTGGCTTAAAGTATGCATGGGATAGGTATAAAGGAAATCTGATATTAAAGCTGGGGGGCAAGGTGGCCAGAGACCAGGTAGGGTCTGTGGTGGCAGAATAGTTATGTAAAAGAGGAGCAGACTAGGTGAGCCAAGCAGTCCTTATCTGCTGACAAATTCTATGTTTCTATGTAACAAATACTTAAGCATGAAGATCTGTGGGTAGCAGATCTTTAGAACACCCTGTTGTATTGCTCAGACAGTGTCTGACTCCATAGAGGTCAGGACATCTGGGTTTAATTGCATGCTCAGCATTGTTTCCTCCAAAGAATACTGCTTTTTTGTGTGGGTTTTCCAGCTTTGTCTGAAAGAATTTGTCTGCTTCCTCTGGCATTTCAGATCTCCCCATTTCTCCTCCATAGGTGACATGCAGTATTGCCAGAAACCTAAGGGAGCGCTTCAAACCTTTCTTCCAGAAGCACTATTTGATTAGGTCGAAGGCTCATCTATCCACCAGGACTACCTAGGAATAACTGGGGAAATGAAGAGCCTTTTAGTCAGGTGCATAATGTCTTTAAGTTCTCTGATTTTTCAGAGGACTAATTCCTTTTCAGGGTATCGTGGGGAATTAATTTCCACCGGCTATGGTTGCTCTCTGGATGGCCTGGGTTTGCCAATCAGACCGTGATGGGTACAGTTTTCTCTAAGATAAAGTCCAAGCCCAGCTGAAAACACAAAGGGAGTTACTCCTGTAGAAAAGTAACCATATCTCACCCCTCACTACCTTCTGGCGAAATGAAAATACATTATTCCGCCATCCACGATTTTCAAGGTTGTCAAGTTTTTTTGTGGAAATGATGTAGTTCAGTGCGGTATCAACGATAGTTTGATCATGGACACTAATGCTGTCTTCTGGGAATTTGACCCTCTCTTCAGTGGCTCCAACATGGATGCCTAACTGACCCCAGGCCCTACTGCATTTCTGAAAATGACCTTTGTAAATCCACTGTTTGGGAGAGTAGAAGGGCCTTAATTTCAGCCAGAGTTGAGGGTCCCAGGTTTGAGCTCTGTAAATGGCCATTTTAGCTTGAGATTACAAACAGGCCAGAGGGGAATCTTAATCTCCTTCTTCTGTTTTATCTTGGAACTCAAAACTGGTGTGGCCAGGTCTATACAAGGAGGTTCTGCTGTCAAACAGTCCAAAAATGAAGGGTGTAGAGCACCTCTAGCCACAGGATTATGTAGAATTCAGTTTAGGCAAGTGGAAGCTATATAGTTTAAGCTGTCATCTGGGTTGGGTGCACACATGATCACCTGCCACCTTTACTCTTAGATAAAAACCTTCAACAAGACCCTAAAAATAAAACACTCTTAAATTAAATTAAACTAAATGAATGAATGAATTTTCTTTCTGCTCGATACCCTCTTTACACACACAAACATATTTCAATAATCAAGCATTATAACGGGTTTTCATTTCTAGTGTTGCTTTAATGACTGTATAAAATCCCCCTCATATTCTAACCAGCGTGACAGAAAAATCCCTGCTGCTAACCCTGTCCCAGACAAAACTGAGGCTCTGGTTCCATATGAGGCCTGTGTGTATCTGTATGAGAGTATGCAATTGGAATAATGCAGAATGTTTTATTCATGCATTCTATGTTATTATTCAGTGGGGTCCATGAATGCTGAAACTTGACTGGCTGACTGGCACCTTTCAGCTGTAGTAAATCCTGGCATAACCCACAGAAAAAGGTGTCAGTCAGCAACATCTGGAACCCCACATTTTAAAAATCACTCCAACCTTCAAACTTCAATGATGAAAAGCCGCCATATTGTCTCCCTGCTAAACGGCATCTTAAGCTGTCCTCAACAAAGTGTGAAATCCTGCCTACAAAAAAAGTGCAGTGCAATCTCGATCTAATTAACCTCCATTATATGGACATCCCTATCTAATGGATTGGTAGCATGTCTCCCATGTGAATACACTCTGTATGTTTTAATTCCAGTTTAACAGACTCCCTACTATCTGAACTAATTTCATATCTCCCAAGCAATCTGGATAATTGAAATTGTACTGTACTGTGGTCTCCCAAACCAAGTGGCAAAAAGAAAGTCTCACAATCAGCTAGAGAAGAAGACTATATTAATAGTCTGTACTACTGACTTCTCATCACAATTGGTCCTTTCTGCCTCTGTATCAGAAATTGCCTGTGACCTCTTGCTCCCTCCAGTCTCCATACCATGTAACAGCCCAGACCAGTGACAGTCACTCTCTTGCTGTGACCACTGCCTCCTCAGTCCATCCAGCTTTCTAAAAAAGATGTGGAAGGGGAGAGGGGCCTGCCATTATGCTACTTTGCTCCCCGCCCGAACCCTGCTGCGCATGTGCACAATGAGCAGAAAATGGACCCAGTGCTCCATAGTCAAAGATAAACTGTGCAGCAAGTCCAGAACACTCTCCCATCTCCTACAACAAAAACAGAGCTGGGACACAGTGAACTGCTGACATGTAGCGCAGTGGCAAAGGTTTTCTGGCCCCAAGAAAAGCATTGGGGCAGGGAATGAGAAAACACTACTGTGCATGGGCAGGAAACAGAAGCCCTAACAACCCAGGACCACAGCCCTAGCAACTCAGGACCATTTTTCATGCAGAGCAATAAATTCAATACAAATAATAGAAAATATAAGAAATAAACTGTTTTTCTTTATTTTTGTTGTCAGAAAAAAGGGGGACATTGTATAATTGCGATAAACCACTCTATGGTGTGGGTTATGCTGAGATTTACTCACTTCTGGTGTGGTTTACTCACTCAGCCTGTGGCCTCATGATCAAACCACACTAGGCATGGATAAATTCCAGCATAACCCACACCCTGTTGTGATTTATTGCTTAAACATTCTATATTTGTGTGTGTGGGGGGGAGATGAGCATTCTACTAGAGGAATATTGTAGAATACTGAATTCTTAAGTTCCATGGTAAAGAATTAGAAAATGGGCACATGGAATTCTGTATCCTGATTGGGTGAAAGCTTCAATTAGCTGGGCAGGTATGAGGCAACAGAGACCGGGAAATAACAAGTCCCCGTCTCTGTCGCCTCATTTCATTCTGAAAAAAATGGGTCAGTAGAATTTTGTAAAAGGCAAATGCCTCCATGCTGCTTTTGAGGTTTAGCGAGCCGTAAACTAGCGGCTCAGCCATCACCCCCTTTAATGTGACATACTGCTTCACTTTGCGCTATGTTTGTAATAAATAATAAAAATCAATGTAGTTTAACAAAAATGCAGCAGGGCTAGTTGTGTGGGTGCTGGTGTTTGAGTGGCGAGATGGATACACTAGGGCTGCAGGTCGACGCATAGGGCGATCGTGCTCCAAGGAAAGTGGCTGTGGGCACTTATAACTCCCACCCAGAGAGCTCAGGCTGCGGCCTACTCCATATAGGTGGAAGACTGAGAAAAAGGGAGACAGCAGGAGGTGGAGGAGGCAATGGTGGAAGCGCCACCCCACCCAAACCACTGCTCCTGCAGTAAAGTTCACTGTTTATGCCGTAAGGTGCTTGAGAGGCAGCAGAAGCTGCTACTGAAGAAAGCCGCTTCTGTGGCAGTGCTAAAGAGGGCAGGAGTGAGAAAAAGCATAATTACAGGACTTAGAAAGCGGTCTCAGTGTCTCGCTCCACTCATGTAGCTGTTATGCATTCAATAAAATTCTTTAGCAAGCAAGCTTCTTCTTCTCCTGCATAGATTATGTTGTGTGAAAATAAAAAAAAAACACAGTACCTCACTCTTACGGCTCCCAATTTCCTCTACTGTACAATCTACACATCCAGTACTGGTTACTGTGACCACACTACAAAAGCTACCAAAAAAAAACTAGTAATATGCAAATATTGTTAAGCCCTGTGTGTGTGTGTGTGTGGGGGGGTAAACATGACAACCAGCTCCAAAGGTACAACTACAGAGACTCAAGCAAGACAAAAGTCCCTAACTCAAAAAAACAACAACACAGCATTCTAATACAGGCGGAGGAACTATTTTATCATTTTGACATATAAATTAACATCAAAATTATTTATTTTCAAACATATACATATCTTATACAGTGGCCCATTTTCTAAGAGCAATAATACCCTCCAGGGTGGGCGGTATTGTGCTATACCGGACCTTCCAGGGGCTATAAGGCCCTCCGCCTGCGGCGTCGGGCCTCATTATGCCCCAGGGCAGTCCGGTATAGCACAATATCACCAACCCTGTTGGGTATTATTGCTTACTTAAACCTTCTATTAAATGTCTAGAAAAGCAGATGACTGACAGGTAAAAACATCTGTGGAGGTACAATTTGCCATTTTCTAAAACATATTTTGTTTTATTTTTGAGTCTTTTTTTGTCCAATCCATTTTCCAATCTCAATAAGACCCTTCAGGGTGTGACATATTGGCGGATACCTGCACATTCAAGAACTGTGAAGCCCTCTAGCTGCAATGTCAGGGCTCACCCCTGGTTTGTGGGTATCCACCAATACCCCACATCCTGTCAGGTCTCGTTGCTTACCTCCACACCTGTGCGTAAGTCAGACACACAAACCATATTTGCTAAAAGATCAGTAAGGATGGAGTTAGAGTATAAAGAATTGGAGCCAGTATTTTAAAAACAGCTTTTCTGGGGAAAATGACTTGCTGGTTCAAAGCAGTTCTCCTTTAACGCAGTAGTACATGCTAGCCTTGAATTCCTCACGTACACATTAACTATTTCCACCCTTCCCATCCCTGCAGTAACACCCAGAATAGGCAGGAACTGCTTTTACTTTTTAAAAGTAGATCATTCATACTTTTTATTACCACATAATATTTAACTGATGTTATAAACAAGAATTTGGCAAGCAAAATGTGTCATGGTAATAACTGCGTTGACTGTACAAAATAAAAAGATAACCTTTTATTGTCAAGTATGTTCACACACATGAAAATGGTTGTGTTTTCCTGGGGTTTCTTAATTTGCTCATTTTTATGATTCTTTATATTCTGGATTGGGTCAGGGCCCAGCTCCCAGGGAAGGGGTACCACCCATAGCACCTCACTTTGCAGATTTGCTGAAAAACACCATGTGCGTCCTGTCAGGATTTGGGCAGGAGAACAATGTGCAAAAAAAGGGTTGGAAAAAATAACAACTGTGACAAGGCTGACAGGCTTGTACCATGGGGACTCCAAACGTATTGTAAGTAGCATGTCATTCAGAAAACACTGTGCCACAAGACAGCAGAATCAGGCATGCCATTTGTCAGGTCTATAGTTCATTCAATTTATGCCATCTCTGTGATGTGTTCGATAAATTTAGTCTGTTGATGGGAATGTGTCTGTGTGAATTCCAAGGAAGATAGTCTTGCCTTGTAGAAGATTGCAAATCCAGAAGTCAAGTATAATCCATCCTCTATGCTTCAGACAGAGTGTGGTGAAGTCATCTTCTTTTTTCTTCAGATTCTGTCATACCACTATTACTGAAACAGATCTCCATCATTTGTTGAGCTGTAACCATAGGACCCCTTTCATGTTGCTTTCAATGAGGCTTTCACTGAAGGTATCGTGGTTGAGGCTGTGGAGTCACTGTCTCACATTTTAGGTTTTTTTTCTATAGAACTGCTGAAAACTTCCTCAGTTAGCTGTGTTAGTCAATTGCAGAAGTTGGATCCATTTAGTAACTTCTTGTGACAACCATAACAGATACTCCACATGTGACTAGCTGTCTTTCAGATCAGAAGCATAATACTGTATATGTCAGTTCAGCTATCACTGGTGCAGCATTCAGCTTTATTTTTATGTTGGCTTGTGTGTGCGTGCTAGCCAACATATTGCATTAGTAGCAGATTTGGAGGCGCGGTCACTGTGGGTGAATGCAGGGCACGCAACAGAAGGTGTGTCCCTCATTCTCCAATAAGGCAGCATGCAGGCACCACACCAGCAACACATAATGTGGTGAGCACATCTAAGAAAATGTCCACTGCAATGAGAGCCAAGCTCAGAGCCGTAGGAAGGCATTTTGGTGCCCTGGACAAGAGACTAATTTTCTTGGCCCCGAAAGAGCCGGGGGTCTGGGTCTACAGGCCCCAGAAGCTCTGAGGGGTTTGCATGCTGTGTGGTGAGTTTGGGGCTTTTCTTAAAGAAAAACACACTTTTGTTACATGTTCCCTACCCTGAAGCTGCACAGTTGGATCCTGTTTTCTGAACCCTCCCAACCTCTTAAATCTTCCCTTTTGTACCATGACATCTCATAAATACTATCACCATAAATGATAAAATCTATATATTTTTTAGGTGTGCTCATAACTGTAATTGTGCTTTTCAAAGGAATCACATATGTACCTTTTTCCTGATTTCAGTTTATTATGTCATAATACAACTATGATAGTCTGGTGTGGACAGACTCTGGATAGACCAGAAGGCAGAAGCAAGATGGTTCAAATTAAATCACAGCATGATACTGTATATAGTGTTGTTTATTTGAATTGATTCTGCCTTTTCCAGAATCCAGACAGACTTCACAATAGACTGCAGACTACTAATTTAAAAATAGATGCATTAAAATATAACATAATAAGCTGGTAAATCAGGAGGAAACAGTGCATTCACACTGCACAACTGCTGTGAAGACTAGAGCAGTTCAGGAAACAAATATTATTTTTGTTTTTACTACTGGAATCACTATTGTAATGTGTGTAATGTGTGTGTGTGTGTGTGTGTGTGTGTGTGTGTGTGTGTGTGTGTGTGTGTATATATATATATATATATATATATATATATACACACACTATATCTTAAATACAACCAGTGCCAGTGCTGCTTCTGCACAGTGCAGCTGGCTGTTCGAGTGCTGCTGCTGATTCTTCATGAAATAGCAGTGAGTCTGGTACTGAGTACTAGTACTAGGAGACTGGATCCAGGCTGGCAACATCACAAAAGCAATAAATCACTGCTCCTACTCTCAAACACATGAACAGGAATTAAAATCCCTAATGGCTGCATATATGGGGGGGAGCCAAGGCCCCAGTCTCAGTATTACTTGATACAGCCAAGTAGTTAGTGTGACCCTTTAGCACAAGCAGCAAAAATGTAACCCTCTTGGTCCAAGTCTTAGCTAAATTTAACTGGAATCTGGACCCCTTCCTGAATGGCTGAGACACTTCAGGATAGTGTGGGTGGGGCTACCACACAAATGGGCCACAGTACCATTCATATAAATGTGACAGCCCTCCCACAATTGGTCTCAGTTTCTTGTACCTAGGGGTTGACATTGGGTCACCAGGGAGTGAAGCCACTAGGCAATGAAGGATCTGGAATCATTGACCCACAAGGGCCCTATATACGAGGATTATAGGTTTAGGAGGGGGGATGCTTTTTAGGCTGGATGCCCCTGCACTGACCATTACACCCCACTCAAAGAATGGCATTCACTGAGATTAGTGCAATTCCAGTTTGTGACTTGGTCCCAAGTGCAATCCAGCCTGTATTTATACCCTCTAACAACTAGAGGAATAATTCACCCAGCATTGTGTACTGAATGGCACAATCATGGAAGCACAATGGTGCAGCCAGTTTCCACCCATGAAGTGCTGCTACCCACCATACTTACTGAAAATTGAGACCCTGAGGTTAAAAAAATAAAAACAGACTGCTGTGATGCACCGAATAATGAGGAGTGAAGTTGATTTACTTGTTTGGACAATTTGTACTCCTTCACAGTGAAGGAGTGTGCTGCAAATTACACAAACAAGTAAATCTGTTACCTCCACCTCAGCAGTTGATTTTACCTTTCTGAAGGTAGGTAGTTCATTTCAATCAGTGGAGATACAGATAACTACCTAACCACCCACAAAGCTCTTATGTACCACAGGGAATCTACACCTGTGTAAAGTTATCACTAAGTAGCCTCACATCTTTTTTGGAAAAAAACAGATACAGAAACAAATGATTTGATACCTTTTATTGGACCAACATGGATGTTACAGAAAAGAACAAAGTGCTTTAGCTTTCGAACCAACCAGGTCCTTCTTCAGAAGCTTTGGCACAAAGCTTCTGAAGAAGAACCTATTGGTTAAACTAAGCAGCACTTGTTCTTTCTGTAACATCCATGTTGATCCAATAAAATATCAAATCATTGTTTCTGGATCTGTTTTTTTAAAAGGACCAATACGGCACCTACAACATTTTTTTGCATCTTTTTTGGAATGAATTTCTGCTTTTCTAATTACCCTTACCCTGAAGAAAATTCATACTTGTATGGTACAGGCAAAGCCTAATTAATCAATCATTTTATTCGGGAGTGGATTCAGGAGTGGAACAATTTAAATAATCAGAAGTTTCCAAATTTTCCATGTCTTGTCTTTTACTCTTTTTCTTTCTCTGTTTTGAAACGATTTTAAAGCAGAAAAAGAATGTAATATCTTCAGAGCTGAAGGATCCTGACTAATTTATTATTAAAGCATGTAAGCAACATCTCATTCTTGAGTCTCAATCTACTGTGATATTCTTGGCTCAACACAAAAAACAGAATTTATTTTAAATTGATAACTTGAGTTGCTTGAACTTTTTTTGAATAGTGTTGTTTATGTTGTGCACAGAGACTGTGAGACAGAGGAAATTAAATATGCTGACTCCCTGAGGTCAGCAGCACCGCCCGCCTGGAGTATTAGGATGGGGGAAAGCAGCGCGGGGGAGCCTGCATGATGTGGAATGTATCACTGGGTGTGCAAGGGATGCAGGGCAAGAGAAGGAGAGAAAACGGCGTGGTGGGAGGGATGGTGCCGCGCTGCCTGCTTGCACCATGGCAGTCAGTCTGCCAAACTTGGCAGAAGAGCCAAAGGGGCGGGCGGTGGCAACTGGCAACTTCTTCACTCCCATCACTGTACCAGTCCATGAACTACTACTACAGCAGCCGGTCACTACTAACGCTGTAGTGTCAGGGGCCCAATCAGATTGGGCCCAGGCCTGCGGTGCTGGCTGGCATGGATGAGAGCCGGCAACTGGCTAGATTTCTTTCCCATTCCTTCTCCTGATGATGAGACCAGTGCAGTATCTGGATCAGATCAGTACATGAATTCCAATTTAAGTTCCAATTCCATTTTTTCAAATCGAGAAAATTACCCCCTCTGGCTGCGGCTGGCACTGTCACGCTGTAGATACTCATTTCAGAAATCAGACTATAGTTCAGACTCACTTACGCAGTCCGCACAAAACTAAACAGCAAACAGGACACAAATTTTATTTTTAAACAATATGGAATTTGGCTTTCAGGGGATCGCACATGGGAGACAGGACCACAGACTTATTACTAATATGCTTATGCTTACAATTAAAAATCCAAGATGGTCTGGACAGGACCTCACTAATGGATCTCTCATATCTCACACCTCTTTCTCTCTACTCTCACAAGTATCACAATAATTTATGACTGTCTGGCTGTACTCTCAGTCTTAGTGTCAAGTGTCAACCACTCGCTCGTACCTTTTATAATGTGCGTTGCTAACCCGCCTACAGTTTCTCTTTCTTTCTCACTCGCTGTACTACACACCACCACCGCATGACTATTTGCCTGCAGCTCATGTACCCCCCCCAAACTTGCTGATCTTTGGCAGATACACCCCTGCTGACAGCCAGTTATAATTACAGTCTAAGTGAGCAAAAAAAAATTAAAGTGGTACCACAAGTGAATAATCATAGCTTCCATTGAAAATTAAGCCCTTGAGCTTACTTAGCGCTGGAGCACACTTCCGCCCCACCCTTTCTCACAGTGCACTGGCCAAGCTCGTCATGCAGCGACACCAGAACATACTCCTGACATGCCCTTGCTGGTGAAGCAGTCCAATAAACATGGCGGCAGTGATTGCCTGCCCTGTCCTGTCTGCCGACTTCAGGGGTGCCCAATTCCTGCTCAGCATGCCCGACCCAGTTCATGTGCCAATGGGAAGCCCACTCCCTGTCAGTATAATGGCCTCTCATTTCAATTCTGTACCAAGGGTTTCAATCCCCTCAGCATCATTCCCCAACAGTCTTTCTTTGCTAAAGAGCCCCAATCCCCTGGCAGTCCCCTTCCCAGTTTAATTTGCCGATGGGGAGCCTCCCCATCGACATAATGTCTCCTCCCCTTGTGTGCCGAGGGAGGTGCCCAATCCCCCTTGGCTCTTGCCCCACCTTTGGTATGTGCTGATGGGGGTACCCAATCCCCCAACAGCTACAGCCCCCCCAAAAAATACTTAGGTGGCATGCTGGGAGCCCACCCCAGCGTGCCAAATGTCCCTGTAAACAAAAAAAGTCCCACACTGTCTTTTTTTTGTAGCCTGTAAAAGACAAAACAGTCCCTCGCAGTCTGTCCTGCTCCCTCCCCAAACCCACACCCACCTTCTGTGCACTCTGCCTTCCCACACACCCCTCACGCCATACTTACCTCCGGAGCCTGGCGCAACAATCTTCGGTGGACCGTGAACACGTATGCATTCTTCAAAGCTGACCGCGAACTGAAGAAATGCTGGTAAGCTGTATAATGGCATAAATAGGGTTTTTTCAACTTTGGTGCATATCTTGGTCATTTTTGGGAATTGTGGCACCACATTTTCAATATGGGTTATTGGGACCCCTTCTCATGAATTCAGTCACTGTCATGGCGTTATTCGGTCCCAAAAGGTGATTTCACGGTCACTGCGTGGAATCACCTTTCAGGACTAATTAACAAAATGACAGTGCCACTGTTCATGAGGTGGTCTCTCAAAAAGCCTATGTTGCAGATTTGGTGAAAAAATCAAAAAAATGGCTGTTTTACGAGCGTGCATTGTGGTTTCCATCTTGGCTTCGTAACTTCATAATTGTAATATTTTCACTCCACATTTTCAAAATTGTCATTTTACCACACCTTCTTATAAACAGTATAGCTGTCATTTTACATATTCTGGCCAAATGTGTTTCCTATTAAGCGCAAATAGGCGCTCGCTGTGCAAAATCAGTTTTGGGACAGAGTAACAACAGATATGTGCCACTGTTCATGAGCAGAGGGTCCTAAAATGCCTATGTTGAAAATTTGGTGCAAAATCCATAAAATGACTGTATTGCAAGAGTGCGTTGCGCGGTTTCACGCACCCTTGTAACTTCTAAGTGCAATATTATTTTCATGCCAGATTTTGAACACTGGCATTTTAACATCTCATATGAACAGTACAGCTGTCATTTTCACATCCTGCCCAAAATTGTTTCGTACCTATGGCGTACAATGGCGTGGTCACTGTGGGAAATCAACTTTTGGGACAGATTAACAAAATCACAGTGCCACTGTTCATGAGGGGAGGTCCCAAAATGCCTATGTTGAAAATGTGGTTAAAAAATCCCCAAAATAATTGGGTAACGGACCTGCATTGCATTTCTATGCATGCTCATGACTTCACCAGTTTTTCATATTTCCACTCCAGATTTTCAACATTACCATTTTTTTATACCTCCTCATGAACAATACAGTTGTCATTTTTCACATCCTGCCCAAAATGTGTTTCCGTACCTGTGGCGCCAAATGGCTCAGTCTCTGTACAAAATCACCTTTCAGCTAACAAACTGATAGTGCTGTGCTACATGAGGTGGGGTCACAAAAAGCCCATGTTGATAATTTGGAGTGAAAATACCAACACACGCCTACGGCGTTAGGGTTTCCAGCTGTAACATCCTACCCTGTAGAGAATGACAGGCGTCAGGGGTGTGACTTGGGATCATCAACTGTAATGCTCCCGCCCTTCTACACCCAACCCCACTCTGCAGCCCGTGACAGGCATCCAGGTGTGCCTTGGAGTGTTCAGCCCCAAAGTTCACCCCATTCTTATTTATTTATTTTATTTATTGAAATGTTTCACCAGGAGGGCACACTGAACAACAAGTTGCTCGTCTCATGGTGCGACCTGGGGGGAGGGGTTACATAGGGTTGTGAAGGATGATCACTTACAATAGTATGTGGGTAGTACAAACTATACAACATTGTAAGGTTGTACAACAGTTGGAACACAAGATATTTTACAATAAACAGTAGTAGAACATTGGGTAAATTACAATGCATGTCCAAAATCAGACAAAAGAACATATGAACATACAAAACAGTAAATATTGTGATAGAACCATTTATAGTGCATGACTGTACTAGGAACAGGCTCGAGGTAGTACGTAAGTATTGTTGGAGTCAAAAGGATGGGCTTAGGTTGTGCACACTGGTGACCCAGAAGGGCAGATGGAGAAGAGGGGGGTAGAGGCAAGAACTGAATATGAGGAGAAGGGGTTGCCATTTCCTGATTCCCCCTTCAGGATGTTGAGGACCCTGCCGGGGAGGGGTCATGGTAGAAAGGCAGAAACCGGGGATAGGTAATAAGGTGGGTTAAAGCAGGAACAGCTGAGGGAAAGGTAATTGTATACAGCACAGGTAAGGGAGTAGTTGGAGGAGGATTGTTGTATTTCAGGTGAGAGGGAATTCCAGATTTTATGGAAACAATGGGCAAAACCAGTCTGACCGATGAGGGTGGAGTGGCAAGGGACCGTCAAGGTGCGGGTGTCATTTGATCTGAGATAGTGGGTAGGGGGAGGTGGAGTGGAGAGAGAGGATGAGAGATAGGATGGAACCCCCCGAACCAGAATTTGGAGGTTAGTTTGCCACAGTGAGAGATGCATCTGTGAGATAGTGGAAGGAAGGTTAGAGAGCGATAGAGTTCACAGTGGTGGGAGCAGGAAGGGGAGTAGATAGAAAAGTGGCAGAAGGAGTTAAAGAGAGTGCCCAACTTGGTAAGGGGAAATTTGGGAGCAGCATCATAGACTACATCACAGTAGTCAAAGATGGGGAGTATCATCTTCTGGGCAATTTCGTGCCTCGCAGTCAGTGGGATGCAACTACAATTCCTCTACAGAGCACCAAGCTTGGGGTACAGTTTCTTCAGGATATCATTGATATGCACAGAGAATTTGAGGCACTGGTCGAGCCAAACTCCCAGATATCTAAATGAGGAGGTGTCCTCCAAGATGGTCCCATCAAGGGTGTGGAAGGTGGGTAGGGCCAGGAGCCTAGAGAGTCTCTGCCTGGTTCCAAAGGTCATTGAGACTGTCTTCTTGGCATTTAGAAAATGCTGGTGAGAAGCAAACCAGGGCTGAACTTGATTGAAGTCATGCTGTAAGCTGGTTTGCACAGCAGCAGAGTTTTTGCAGGAACTGTACAAAACAGTATCGTCAGCGTGCATGTGGATGGAAGAACATGAGCAGGCTGTGGGAAGATCATTAAGGAAAATGGAGAAGAGTAGGGGACCAAGCACTGAGCCCTGAGGGACACCAGTGTTGATGGAGACTGGAGGGGAGATGGAATCAAGGATTCTCACTCACCGGGTCCTGCCAATGAGGTAGGAGTTAAACCATTTGGTGGCTGTTGGAGCAAGGCCAGCTGAAGAGAGTGAATCAAGAAGCAGGGGATGGGAAACAGTGTTGAAAGCTTTGGCTAGGTCAACAAAGATGGACAAGGTGATCAGAACATTGTACATCCCTGAAAGGATGAAGTCAGTAAGCCTGAGAAGGGAGGTGGTTGTTGAGTGGTTCTTCCGAACACCAGATTGGAAGGGGGTGAAGAAGGAGGAATCGGAAAGGAAGGGTGATAGTTGAGAGAGAACTAAATGTTCTTGAAGTTTGGCAAGAGTAGGAAGGAGGGAAATGGGGCGATAGTTGCCAGGACTGGATGTGTTACCACCCTTGGGAAGAGGAAGGACTACAGCGTGTTTCTGGGATGAGGGTACTTGGGCAGAAATAAAGGACAGGTTAAGGATTAGGGAGATAGGATAAGCAATTGCAGGAGCAGAAAGGTAAAGAAGTTTAGGATTGAGCTCATCCGGTAAGGAGCCTTTAGAGGAGTTGAGGGATAGGAGAGCATAAGAGCTTTGTCAGGGGAGATAGTAGAAAAGGAAAATGGGGGAGGGGTAGGCACTGGCTGAGGTGAAGGGATGAAGTTAGTAGGTGGCAATGGTGAGAGGGAATTTAGAAGAGACGTGGCACACGAGATGTAGTAGGCAGTACATTCATTGGCCACGGAGTCAGGGTCGGAAACTAGGGAGTTATTTATTTTGAGAACTGTATGGGGAGGGGGGGGAGAGGGAGAGAATAGGGCATGAACTACTGTCCAGAATTTAGATGGAGACTTACTGTTAGTCAGGAATGAGGAGTTGAAATAATCAGACTTGGCCAGTCTAGTAGCTTTAGTACATGAATTGCATAGCATTCTGTACTTGGCGTACTCGTTTGGATGTTTAGGAGATTTGTGTTTTCTCCAGGCCTGATCATGCTCCCTGAAGCAGGCCAGTAGTTCGGGGGAGATCCAGGGGAGGTGAAGCCCACTTACTCTAGTCCATCTGAAAGGAGCAAAGCCATTCCAAGTGGCAATGAATTTATCCTTAAAATAGTCAGGTGCTTGGT
The DNA here is from genome assembly GCA_016271365.2 of Neoceratodus forsteri. Taxonomy (NCBI): domain Eukaryota; kingdom Metazoa; phylum Chordata; order Ceratodontiformes; family Ceratodontidae; genus Neoceratodus; species Neoceratodus forsteri. The sequence continues at coordinate 189,992,950 of CM057456.1, forward strand.
CGATAGAAATGGCAGTGAAGAAGGGGGCCCAGTCGGTGGAAGCGAGTGCAAAGCTGATTGGAGTAAGGTCTAAGGATTTAAAGGACCGGAGCTGTATGATTTTAGGGGGAGGTTTGGGGCGATGAACCTTAAGTACAATGAAAATGGGGTTGTGATCACTAAGGGCATTCTCCTATACTGCACCCACCTAAGTGTATTTCCTTATGGAATGGGGTAAGTATAAGGCCCAAAGACCCCAAAGCACACCACGACACTTGTCAGTGTCTACAGGGTAGGGTGAGGTAAAATGGCATGAGTGTTATAGCTGAAGACCCAAAGGCACACCCCAAAGCCTCTCAGTCTCTGCAGGGTGGGGGTGGGTTGGCGTCAGTTCAATACTTCACTGCCATTCCTATTATGCATCTCTAACTCCTATACTACCAATGCCAATGCCAGTGAGACAACATTCATCATTGACAAATGCTTGTTTCTATAGAACTGCTGAAAACTTTCTCAGTTAGCTGTGTTAGTCAACTGCCGAAGTTCGATCCATTTAGTAACATCTTATGACAACCATAACAGATTGTCCACATGTGACCAGTTGCTTTTCAGATCAGAAACATGAATAGAACAATATATAGATAAGTGTGTATTACAAGGCAGTAATCCCATTGAGAGGTTTTGGGGACTTGGAACCTCAAGAGCAAAGCTCGAGAGGTTCCCAAAGTCCCTAAAACCTTGAGATGGGATTACTGCCTTTTAAAGCCCTTATCTATTTATTATTTTTTGTAATATATGGATAAGATTTAATAATACCATCTTGGTCCTATGGAAAAGTTTCTTGTATATTACATGTATTATCAAGTCTGAAACCATGAATTATCAGTCTGAAACCATGTATCATCAGTGCTGAACGACAGTATTATGGCATTGGCAGTCGTGTATTACAAGAACATTTTCAGATGGGCCAAGATGGTATTATTAAGGTTTATCCATATATTACAATACTGTATATGTCAGTTCAGTTATTGCTGATGCAGCATTCAGCTTTATAGCAACAGCATATAATTTAAAGTATGAATGGTGTTCTTCTCCAGAAGACATCAGCATAGCAGCAGGACAGCAAACACATGATTTTTATTATTTTTTTTATTTTAGTTTTTGTTGATCGGGAAAGGAGGACTAGACAATTCTACCTATTGTCAGCCTCATCCCAGGGAAGCAGGATACAGATGGATGCCAACTGACATTGAACAAGATTAAGCTGTTGGTGGTATATTTAGTGAATGGGGAAATTTGGCCAGGACAGGCCAGGCAATGACAGAACAATTGTTAGTGGTAATAGTGGTCTGCTGACAATTTCTATGTTTCTATAGCAACTGGGTGATCATAGCAAAACTAAGCTATACATAGACTATAGAGGATAATATATGGACAGCCATATACAACAAGCCTGTGTCTGCTTAAAGAGGTTTATATGGTGACCAGAAATCTCTAGGGTGAGGCTTGAGAGGTTCCAAGGTTGCCATAGAAAATTTGAGATGAAGACACATGCTTATCTGTGTATGGCTACCCATACATTATCTTTTATAATGTATGGGCATCCATGCTGCCTTTCACTGAATTGGTGGCTGGGGGGAGGCACTTGAGGTTTGGTGACAGGCTTAAAATATTGATTCAATGTGCAGCTAGCAACTGCAACTGTTTCTGTAAGTTCAAGTAAAAAATACAAAACAAATCAAAACAAACAGCTTCCAGCTCAGTTGGCTAGAGGAAAGCAACTCTGAAGTGGCATTCTAAGTTGAGCAGCAGTAGCGACATCACAACTGCAGCACAACAACATATTGATGTCACTACTGCAGAACAACAACCCTACTGTAGGCATGGATTTCCATGCTGCACAACACTGATTCCACCATATACTATATAATTTACTTTCTATCCACAAGTCAGAGTTGAAGTAGCAAGTAGAGTTTATTTTCTCAGAAGAAGCCAGAAGGGGAAGGAAGGAAACATATTCAATTCAGTGCTTTAGAGTAACTGGTAATTGCTATTTTTCTTTTAAACTTAGATTGTGGGCTTTTAGTGACACTATACTTTCTTTGTTGTCTTTACTTATAATTGTTTTAGGGCTGTTGAAAATTTAAAACATAGTGGTGGTATAATTCTGTGCTGTCTTTAATTGCTGCAAATTTTAGCCCCCCCCTTCCCCAACTCTTAATTATATGCCCTGTTAAATCTGATTGACAGGAGCTAAACACAGGGTATAGTAAGGGGTGTGAAGGAGGAGGGGCATAAGGGGGAAGAAGCCCACCCTCAGCACGACAAGTGTTTTGATTCATTTATTTATTTATTGGTTTCTTTTCTTTAAAAAAATGATCTGAAGATCAGTGGCAGGATTTTTAGGACAGTAAATTAATAAAAAGGGAACTAGGAGGATTCAGTAGCAGACAAGTAGTGGAATTGCAGTGTAATGTGGGGAGTGGTGCAATGCAGTGGCTGTGGGGCAGCCATATTCAGGCAGACCTTCTGGACACTGAGGTGCTGCCCTATCTGCATGCATCTCTCTGGACTGCGGGAGGAGGTAGCCAGACTCAGAGCGGAAGTAAACTGGGACAGGAGTACCATCACCCCTATCCAGGGACCACCCAGTCCAATGCAACTGCCTCAAAGGATGCCAAGAACGAGGAGCACTTGGATGACAGTGGGCTCAGGGAGGGTTAGAGCAGTCAGGCAGAGGCACATCCCAGATCCTATTCCACTCAAGAACTCATATGCCACACTGGAAAATGAGGACAACCAAATAGAGGTACCCAGAGAAGTGGAAGGAAAGGATGTGGAGGTTAGCCAAGGAGGTGACCTCAGCGGGAAAGCAGTGGACCCCAGAGGAGGAGGCAAGAATCCTGGTGGGGACTCCATCATAAGAGGGATCCAGCTAGGAACACAGGAGGGGAGGACAGAGGTGAGGTGCCTACCAGGTGACACGGCATGGAGGGATGGAAGGAAGATCCTGGGGATCACTGGGAAGGCAAGATGGGAGGGTGAGCTGGATGTCATTATCCACCTAGGTACTAATGACCTGGCAAATGGGAGCCAAAGGAAGTTCAGGAAGAGTTTAGGAAACTGGGGAGGATCTCAAGCAAGTAGCTACTTCTGTCACTTTCTCAGAAGTACTACCTGTGAGAGGCAAGGGAGAGCATAGGAGTGCATGCACCAGGAACTTTAACTCATGGTTGAAGAACTGGTGCTGTGAGGAAGGGTTTGGATTCATTGGTGACTGGGGACCCACCTGTAGGGATGGAGGTTTGTTCAAGCCTGACGGCCTGCATCCATCCTGGAGGGGAATCCAAGCACTCAATGATAAGTTTAAATGCTACATTGACAAGCATTTAAACTAGCAAAGGGGGGTGGCAGGCCAGCAAGGAGGGTACCTACTTGCTCACCCCCACAGCTAGCAAGTGGAACCAGTGAACCAGAGGTGTGGCTATCTCTGCAAAGCAGTGTGCAAAAGATGGAGATTAATGCCCAAGAGGTGGATAAGCAGAAAAGGGGCAAAATTCAGCAGAAGGGCAGACAGCAAGGAGAACCAGGGATAAATGACAACCAAGGAAGGGGCTGGAGTAGAACAGTAAAATAGTCTAGGGAGGTCAAATCATGGAAAGCCATGTGTGCAAATGCCAGGAGCCTTAGCAACAAGATGGAAGATCTGGAGGCTGTCATGGTGCAGTCAGACCTGGACATTGTGGCCATCACTGAAACCTGGTATAATGATAACCACGACTGGGAGATGGCCATACCTGTCTACAACATATTCAGAAGAGACAGAGCAGGCAGGAAGGGAGGGAGGAGGAGTGGCACTGTATGTGAAAAATGACATAAGGGCCACAGAGATCCAGGAGGAACAAAATGGGGGAGAGATACTGTGGGTTAAGCTGGAAAGGAAAATGGGGACAGCCATCCGCATAGGTGTGGTCTATAGACCACCAGCCCAGGAGGAAGAAACAGATAGGGAGCTGATGCTAGCCTCCAAAGGATGGCAGACAAGGGTGAGGTAGTACTGGTTGGAGACTTCAATATTCCACATGTGGACTGGAGCATCCCAACAGCAGCATCAACTAGAGCAGATTTATCCTGGACTCCCTTCAGGGTGCCTTCCTCAAGCAACTGGTCATGGAACCAACTCGGCAGAAGGCAAAACTGGACCTTGTGCTCACAAACAGGGACAGTGTGATGGGGTAACAGTGGGGAGCACCTGGGAAACAGTGACCACCAGTCATTGTGGTTTGAAATCACAGAAAGAGCAGAACCAAACCACACAAAAACACGTATCCTGGATTTTAGGGGGGCAGACTTTGGGAAAATGGGGAGATACTTGAAAGAGGCATTAAGGGGAATGGGACAGGAATCAGGGGTTGAGGAACAGTGGGCAGTATTTAAAATGGGGATTACAAGAACAACAGAATTATGCATTAAGCAGGTTAGCAAGAGGAAAAGGAAGAGGAGACCATTATGGTTTCCAAAGAGGTAGCAAAGAAAGTGAAAGCCAAAAGATTGCATTCAAGGCGATACAAAAAGACACAGGCAGAAGGGGATAGGGAGAAGTACCAGGAGAAGCAAAGGGAGGCAGGGAGGTCAGTAAGGAAGCCAAAGCTCAGACAGAAGAGCACATTGCAAAATCAGTGGGTAGAGGGGACAAAACATTTTACAGGTACTTAAGTGAAAAAAGAAAGACAAAGGGAGGGATAGTGAGACTGAAGGGGGAGGATGGGGGCCGCATGGAGGATGACAACAGTAAAGCTGACATATTGAACAGGTATTTCTGCTCAGTCTTTACTGAGGAAGAGGAGGGTAATGGGTCTGAAGGGAGTACAAGTGGTGAGAATGGTGCAGAAATAGACACAAGTCCCTTTACGAGAAAGGGTCCTGAAGGAACTGGAAGTAATAAGAGTTGATAAAGCAATGGGGCCAGATGGGGTGCACCCAGGGTCCTTAAAGAACTAAGAGAGGTGGTGGCTGAACCTCTGGCTATCCTGTTTAGCCGATCACTGGAAACAGGGGAGGTACCCAAAGACTGGAGGACAGCAGATGTAGTCCCCTTATACAAAAGTGGGAACAAAGAGGAAGCAGGGAACTACAGACCAGTCAGCCTCACCTCGGTAGTTGGGAAGATCATGGAAGCACTACTGAAGGAGAGATTGGTGGAACATCTGGTTGTCAATGGACTACAGGACCCAAGGCAGCATGGTTTCACCAGGGGGAGGTCATGTCAGACCAACCTCGTTGAATTTTTTGACTGGGTGACTAGGGAGGTGGATCAGGGGAGGGCAGTGGACATGGCCTATCTGGACTTCAGCAAGGCCTTTGACACTGTGCCACGTAAGAAGACTATTACACAAACTGGGGAATATAGGAGTGGGCAGGACGGTAGTGTGGTGGGTAGGTAACTGGCTGGGCAGCAGGACACAGAGGGTGGTGGTAAATGGCTGTCACTCCACAGAGGGAAGAGTGACCAGTGGGGTACCACAGGGATCAGTGCTGGGACTGGTCCTATTCAACATCTTCATCAGTGACATTGCGCAGGACCTAGAAGGCAGAATTTCACTGTTCACTGATGACACAAAGCTCTGTAACAGAGTAGACACACCAGAGGGTGTAGACAGAATGAGAAGCGACCTGCAGAAACTTGAAGAATGGTCAGGGGTTTGGCAGTTGAAATTCAATACAAAGAAGTGCAAGATAATGCATATGGAGCAAAAACCCTGGCACAATATATCAGTTGGGGGTGAGGATATAGCATGCACCAAGCAGGAAAGGGATCTTGGGGTTATCATCTCTGATGACCTCAAGGTAGGGAAACAGTGTGACAAGGCAGCAGGTAAAGCAAATAGGATGCTGGGATGTATAGGCAGGGGCATCACCAGCAGGAAAAGGGAGGTCATAATTCCGCTATACAAGACACTAGTGAGGCCCCACCTGGAGTACAGTGTACGGTCCTGGGGACCATACCTACGTAAGGACATAGACAGGGAAGAGAAGGTTCAGAGGAGGGCAACAAAGATGATGCATAGATTGCATCACAAGTCCTATGAAGACAGGTTGAAGGAACTGAACATGTACTCCCTGGAGGAGAGGAGGGAGAGAGGGGATGTGATAGAGACATACAAGTATCTTACAGAGAGGAACAGGGTGCAGGAAAACACTATTTTTAAGCAAAAAAGATGTTCCAGGACTAGAGGGCATGGGATGAAGTTGGAGGGAGGACGATTCAGAGGAAACATGAGAAAGAATTTCTTCACAGAGCGGGTGGTGGACAAGTGGAACACCCTGCCAGAGGAAGTGGTGAGGGCTGAAACAATCACGGGATTTAAGAATGCATGGGATAGACATAAAGGAATTCTGGAGGTCAGGGGTAAGGGGCAACAGACTTCTAGGAAAACAAACTGAACTTACAAGCTCAAATGGGCAGACTAGGTGGGCCATAGGCCCTTATCTGCCGACACTGTCTATGTATCTATGTATCTATGTATACTGTTGTTTTTTTTTCTTATCCTACTACTTTATACATTCTCCAAAAGTTTTTGTGGGGGCAAATGCAGATGTTACTAGATACTGAAGGTTCAAATCTTGGCACGTGTTGTTTTTTCTCATATTGTCTCAGTCTAAGAAAATGCTTCCTTGGCTTTTTATCTTAGCCGTGTCTATGCTTGGTCCAATGGTGAGTACAGTTGCACTGATGAGTACTCGTGCTGTCTCAGGCAATACTGTACATGTATGGTTCTAGGAACCTTAACCTTAACTTAGTAAAATTAAATGTATTATAGTTGTATTAATAGACATAAATTAGTATTGCAGTATGCCATAGTATTAATAACAAAGTATGATGATTTTCACTGTAGGAACAGATACAATTAAGAATATTGTGAGAACTGCCAATGTGATAGCACAATCACTGTGGCCTCTGTTCATGAACACAGCCATTTAAGCCTAAAATGAGTGGAGGATAGTGGAGTGTGCACAGGTGCACATCCATGTAGGCACTCAAAACACACAGAATTCACTAATGTCCCTAAGCATGAATGGTGTGGTGTGTAGAAGCATGTTGGAGCACATGAAGCAAGGCATGGGTGGGACAGTTGGAGGCAGGAATGCCCCTTGACCCCACTATATATGGTGATCTGCAGCAGCAGGAACAAACAGAACCCTGACGTGCATGCATGTACATGCATGCAGGGTCCCAAAATGGCAACAGTGCCCTGTAACATATAAGGTCACAGCCATGGGTGCTATGCCAGCAATGTGATGTCGATGCCAACATCCACTATGCAGCCAGTATAAGGGTTATGCAGCCACAGACCGCACATACAGTGGTTTATGTACCTGTCCAGTGTGAACACAATAGGTATGTGCAGGTACAGCATGTGCATTGCACTATACTGGTGACCAGTACTGTCCACTGTCATGCTCATGCTCCCCAGCCCTTGGCAGGACATCACCACCACTGTGCACACCACTGCTTAAGGTCCCCACCTGCATGCATGCAAGATGGACCCACCCCCATGTGAAACACTCTGTAAGTGTCCAGCTATGTATGTTATACTGGCCCACTGTCACAGTAGTAGCACTGCTGCCTGTAATGACAGTGACCCAGTTTCAAGAATGAGCCTGGGCTGCTGTACAGCCAGTCGGGTGAGGATGGCTGAGTGTCTCGTGTACGCTTGCCTTCTCAGGGTAGGGAGGGTTCCTGATCTCTCCTGCAACACATCTACTTGGATGACCATGGATGGCAGTGCCACAGAGCCAGTGCACAGGGAAGGCAGGTTCAGCATTCTGATGTCTTGGCATAAGATGCAAACATCTCTTGATGCACACGAGAGGAAAAGAGAACCAAGGAAAATCCCTGACCATGCAGGATGCTGATTGCTGCTTTGCTACAGGTCCTGCATTGCTGACTGGGATCTTTCCACCAACATTTCAACTCTGCTCAGGGATAAAGGGTGGCCCTCTGGGAGGCCCCTCCTATTAGGGGTGGTTATCCATGGGGGAACACAGGAGAGAAAAAGTAAGTTCCAGGGAAGGTGAGTAACTGGGCTAGGCAGGTTGGAAGGGCTGAAGGGGGCTGGTCAACATCAGGGGTAAAGTACAGTAAATTGAAAAAGAAAGTGCCCAGCTGTGGTTGGATGGAAGTGTGACTAATGACCAGATGTGTGCCATACACCATCAGTATGCATGAAGGGTCACTGCCCACTCCTGTTTCTTGACTGTGATTGCTCAGCTAGTGCATGGGGACACAGCAGACTCATGCTGCCAGGCAGACTGCTTTGTTGATGAACAGGGAGAGAAACATTGCCATGAGTCAGGAGCTTTAATGTTGCCACTGTCCCAACATGGTAAACAGTTTTACATCCCCTCCAGGCAGCAGTCCATAGACCTCAGGGAAAACCCAATATCACAAGCAGAGCTATGCCTGCAATAAAGACTTTTTGGTGAGTGCCACGCCCAGCATAGGACTGGTCAGAGCAGTAAAGGATAGTGCCAGTGGTATAGGTCCAGCAAAGTGGCTGCACATAGGAAGGGGGAAGGGACACAGAGGGACCAGTGTGTACATTGGGTTTTCTATTAAATCTCAATAGTTACTCGACTGACACACAATAGCCGGACTCCATTTGCCCCACAGTCACTTGCCGGACAGTAGAAATTTGCCCACAGCAGAGGTCATTTTATGTTTCGAGGGGCTTTGTCCCTGCACCTCCTATACTTCAATATAATCACCTCAACAGCAAGCAAATTTCTACTGTCAGGTAAGTGACTGTGGGGCAAACAGAGTCAGGCTATTGTGTTCCAGGCAAGTGACTGCTGAGACTTCGTAGGGCTCCCTATGCATCACACCCCACATACCACACAGTGGCATCATAAGGATAGGGTGTCCAGGATATCCACCCCATGGAAGGTTGCTGTGCACACACAGTGCACAATGGAATATGTGCATGCTGCAATAGACAGATATGCATGCTTATTTTATTTTAAACTTTGTTAACTGGGTAAGGACACTGGGCTGAAGGCTCTTTTTCAGGTCCGACCCGGACAAAAAAAAAAAAACAACAAAACACATGAACAACATAACTCATACTCACAAATAAGACTCAATTTAGACAAGCCACTCACATGAGAATGTAATAATTAAATATTTTCTTTAGTCATTTTTAAAACCCTTCAAAGTTAAGGCCTGCCGAATCATCAAAGGTTGTACAGCAGCAATTTTAAGTTTAGGAACTATAGTGTCTAATACAATACCATCTAAGGATCACAAATTAGGCAAAACATTATGCAACTTTACAAGATCAGATAAAGAAAATTGACAATCTAATGAAATACATTTAGAAATAACACAGCCCAAAAAATACTCAATTCTGGCTATAGGGTCCAGCCATCCCAATCGGGAATACAGTACACAATGATGTGTCTGAAAAGGGGCCCTAAAGAACAAAATGACAAATGTTATTATACACAACCTTCAAAGAATTCAATTCTTTACTACCAAGATTGAAAAACAGAAAAGAAACATAATCAAATAATGGAAGCAAGGATCCTGTAGCTATTGATTTTCCAACTTCAAATGAGAAAAATGTTTACATTTATACAGATCTCCCAATCTCTGATTAATTATTCTCATGACAGCTTGAACCTGTAATGAAAATAACTCAGGGTCCAAAAGGACTCCAAGATATTTAAATTGATTTACCTGTTCAATAGTTTGACCTTTCAAATCACACACATTCAAGGTTGGACTATCTTTAAGTTTAGCTTTAGTCCCAAAAATCATTGATTTAGTCATTTTTGTGTTTAGGACCAAGCAATTCTCTGAAAACCACTTACAAATCTTTTCAAAATCATTATTGACATCTTCAATTAGGCGAGATAATGAACTATTCTGAGAAAAAAGAATAAGATCATCTGCATAAAGAATTGCATCACACTTAACACAGACAGAAGGCAATTCATTAACAAAAATGATAAACAACAAAGGGCCCAAAACTGACCCCTGAGGAACACCACAGGTAATCACAGATATTTCTGACATTTCAGAGCCTATTTTAACAAACGGTTAAGCCGAGAACCCGCTAGGGATCCCAGCTCAGATGCCCTCCGCATGGACTACGGACACCAGGCAGTCGGCACTTCTGAAGCCGCCACCTGAGACCTCCTCATTGGACTCCACCTCTTGAGAGGTACGGCAAAGCCACAGTTTTTCACCCACCTGCCCATCCCCCCTCCTGTATGCTATTATATAGACCCGTTAGAACCGCCCACTCCCATCCCTGATGAATCTCCTGCCTTCTCTTTCTTACTAAAACAATTTGTTACTGCCAGGGTTCCGCCAGGGGAATCCTACAACCAGCAGCCAGTGAGCTGCCCTTGTTATCAGACAATCGCAATGCGCGTGCTTTTTCGAAGCAAGCCCCGATTGATTCAGATGAAAGGCGCTGCATATCTGTGCTCTGGGTTCAGTTCCTGCCGGGCTTTTTCTTGACACCCCCACCCCTCAGGCCTCTATAAAATACTCAGTTAACTCACTTTTATAGAACTCGTTTCACTGTATTCACTCATGTTAGGGCATAGACCGTGCTGCAAGCCACCCTTTCTCTGGACACCCTACCCCTTTCCCCTGCACTAGCCTGCTCTGCTGAACCATGACTCACTTCCCCATTGTCATTTTATTTTTGCTCACTAACATCCTAACTATATGCTATCATGACGAAGTCCCAGGTTCAAAACCTACCCTGGAACACCTCACTGCTATTTACGTCTCCCCCTTTCACTGCACTAATGCTCATCCAAAGCCCACCTCTCCCTTTAATTACAACCCACTCCCCACTCACCTGCTTTTATTACCCCTTCTCGCATGTCACTCAGAGCATTATCCCTACTATCTATTAACTGCCACATTAGACTGTACCATAATAGCACTAAAATGGTATCCCCTACCAGTACTATTAGCTGGTCACAACTTAAAAAAGTGCCCAGATCCATCACAACAGCTATAAAAAAAACTCCTGCTCCTGCTCTTTCTCTGCTGAGGTACTGTAGAACTAAACCAAGGCTCTCTGTCAACGTTCTCCTCGCCTACCGAATTTGCTGCCACTCCTGGCCTTAAATTCATGTTAGTCAACATTTTAAGTTTGCCCCAAAAAATTGACCTTTTACAAGCCTGGACCGCACACACTAAGCCCGACCTCATCATTATCACCAAATCCTGGCTCAAAAATACTATTACGGACCAGCAAATAACTCTCCTCAACTATAATCTCTATAGGGCTGATAGGAATACCAGGGGCGGGGGGTGGAGTAGTTATTTATGCCAAATCCAAATTCATTATTAGTGACATCTTCTGCAATTCTAAATCTAAGGAATACGAAATCATATCTCTGAAACTCCACCTTCCCTCCAATGAAATTATTACAGTAATCGGTGGCTGCAGACCTCCAACTGGTGGAATTGAAATCATCAGCGTCCTAAAATCCTTAGTTACAACAGCCAACACAGAAACACTGATACTCGAGGACCTCAACGTGGATTGGCTCACACACAAATCGCATAGCCTGAAATCCCTTTGTGATGAACTAGGTCTTGCTCAGATAATTGAGCCACTAGGATTAACACCACCAACATTGCCAATAGTTCTCTCATCGATGTCATACTTACCAACCATCCTCACAAAATACTACAATCAGCTGTTTTTTCCAATGATATGAGTGATCATAGAGTTGTGGTCTGTACAAGACATCAAACCAAAGCCCACATTCAGCCTATGTTCAAAATCAAGCATTCCTTTCGTAAATTCAACACCCTGAGCTATCTGGCCAACCTCAGCAAGATCAAATGGCAAGATCTGTACCTCTCTAAAACAGTCAGTGAGGCTGTCTCTAACCTAAATGAAAATCTCACCACCCTGGCTAACAAGCATGCCCCATTTAATAAGGTGCATACACGCAAGGTCTCCCACCCCTGGTTTACACCGGAGCTCAAAACCTCACTTATAAACCGAGATAAACTCTGGGCTCTAGCATGAAGAACTAAGAATCCAACAGTTTGGCAGACATTTAGAGCAGCTAGGAGCGCCTGCGTAAAACATATTCGCTCTACCAAAGCGAATTACTACGTTTCCACGCTGGAAAAAGCCAAAGGAAACTCAAAGAAAATTTGGAGGACCATCAAGTCTATTGAAGTCGACCAGTTGCTCCCTCCATCCCAGCTAAGATCAACATAAATGGCACAGTTATTGAGAACAATTACCAAATCCTAGAAGAACTGAATTCTCACTTCGCCACAGCTGGTCTAGCTTTCGATGCATCACTGTATGCATCTCATACTAGTATCCATGCTAGCCCTATCACTGTGCCGAAAGCTACAGCCCATCCTTTCCAGCTGCTCCCCCTCAGCTTCAAAGAAGTTGAGGATTCACTCATCAATTTATATACCATAAAAAGTGCCGGAGATGATTGCTTAGAACCATTTTTCTTAAAAGTTGGCTACCGCTATCTTATTGCTCCCATTCTCCATATATTCAACCTCTCTGTCTCATCTGCCACGGTTCCATTATGCTGGAAATGTACTCATATCATACCCTTATTTAAATCTGGCGACTTATGCGACTTAAACAATTACAGACCAATCTCAATCTTGCCTATCCTTTCAAAAGTCCTCGAAAAATTTATTTATATACAATTGAAGAATCATCTGGAAACCTACTCTCTCCTCAATCCAGCTCAATCAGGCTTTCGCTCTAATCATAGCACTGTTACTGCACTAGCTAAAGTCACCGATGACTGGATCTCAGCCAAGGATGCCAAAAAAATTACGGATGCAGTATTCTTAGATTTGAGTAAAGCATTTGACACCGTTGCCCATACTCTAATTGTGAACAGCCTCACCAATATTGGCACTACCCTAGCTACTACCAAATGGTTCTCCAGTTACCTATCAGGTAGGATGCAGAAAGTCAAAGCTGGTGGGCTGTTCTCTGCCTCCTTACCAGTTACTAGGGGAGTCCTGCAAGGTTCCATCTTAGGTCCTATACTCTTCTCCCTATATATCAACAACCTCGATTCTCAAATAACCAGGTCAACCTTGCATTTCTTTGCAGACGATACAGTTTTGGATACATCCGGCCATACAATATCGGAAGTCAGGGATATACTTCAAATCGATTTCGCAAAGCTAGAAACAAATCTCATCAATACCAAATTCCTCCTAAATGCTAAAAAAACTAAGGCCAAGATTTTCCCCCCTAATACTTCCTCCATCACCCTCACTGTCCCACCTAAAGACTTTATCGTTACATCCCTAGTTGAACCACTGGAAGTTGTCTCTAAATTTAAATACCTCGGCTTTTGGTTAGACAACAAGCTCTCCTTCAATGAGCACATTGATGACCTGTCCAGAAGAATATAAGCTAGACTAGGCTTCTTCTTCCAAAATAGGTCCCTCTTTTCCCTGGAAACCAGACTCAGGCTTGTTCAGACCACCTTCCTCCCTTTACTTGACTATGGGGACATATTATACACTTCTGCAGCAATTACTAACCAAAACAAATTGAACATTCTCTATCACTGTGCCCTGTGCTTCATTACAAACTACCCATACCGAACCCACCATTGCGAACTATACGCAACTGTTGGTTGGACTTCACTTACCATTAGATGCACACTCCATGCTGGCATTTGGACCCTAAAACTTCTTCTGAATAAATTACCAAGCTATTTAGTAGCACTTATCCATTCTGCCCACAGCTCTTATTTCCTTAGGAAATCAGATTTTATCCTACTCGACGCACCTAGGACTCGTACCTCCTTTGGCAGATGAGCCTTCTCAAGTGCCCTACTAACTATTTGGAACCAGCTGCAATCTACTCTGAAACTATCCAGTGTAGTCTCAGTAAATTTCTTCAAAAAAACTGGTGGCTTCAAAAATAAAGGATACCTGTAACTGTTTCAAAACTCCTTCCCTAGCTTTCTCCTTACTTCCTTATGTAACCCCCCTGCAAATGGGGGTTCCCAAAAGTCTTCCAGGAGCTTGCTTGAATTCACCAAGCCTGAATGGTGTTCAGCGTCTAAGCCATTTATCTGTGAGTGCTTTTAGAGCCTCTGGTACTGTCTCTTTAAGAAATGTCTGCCTGTGGACACAATTAATTTGGATGGGTGTCTGTGTGTGTTTCCCTGCTTGAGTCCCGCTCGAACTACTGCCAAATCGCTCCTTTTCTGCTGTTGCTAAGTGGGCAGAATGAGCACTTTTCAAAGATGTAATTGTTTGCTTTTAACCTGTTAGAGTAATAATGAAAATGCAGTCTGTTGTAACCTGCTTTCTTGTAGCAAGAACAGTACAGAGTAGCTCCCTCATGTTGGTTCTGAACTGCCGAATTGGACCAATCATTGTGGGGGTCCTTTAAAATGGAGCCTGCTCTGGGCAAATCAGAACTTGGACTCTCCTCTGGAGCCTGCTGTAAGGGGATTGTATGGGCAGTGACTCTGGGAAATGTAGTTTTGACCTTGGCGCCTTTTTTCACCAACAGGGGGAGTTTATTGTGAGTGACAGCCGGACTAACCAACAGAATAGTGTGGAGCTAAAGGAAATGCACTGCTTTGGGACTGGAGAGATTAGATCAGTTTTGGCAATGAAGAGACAAGGAGCTCTGTGCTTCTGTGGTGTATAGTTTCGCACGGGAAGCGCGTGTGAGGCCCTGAATTTCGGTCTGCAGCCTGTGCAAGTGCCCGTTCAGACTGAATCTGACCTGTGAGGAGAATCAAGGAGATCTGAAGAGTAGAAACCAGGCTCACCCTGTAGAAGACTGGAGAATTTGCCGAATCATGCTCGGTCTGCCAGGAACTGAAGCTGCTGAGTGTTCTCCCGGGTATCGTGCAGTAATTGCGGTCGGGATCGAGAAGCAGCCTGCCTGGTATAGTACTTTCCTTTTACATATAAATGTGTGTAGTGCTTGTGGGGAATTGCATTTCAAATCCCCTGTACAGTGAGTTGAGTGCATGAAGCTGGAAGTAAACCCCAGCTTGATTCGGACTACATCCAGTTGCTGTAAACTGCAGTGGGGTCGAGTCACAAGGACCTTTTCCACCTGTTCTGCTCCTCCTGGCAATCCAGGACAATCTGCCTTCCATCCAGTTCCCAGCATTGAGTCTGTGAGTACAAAGCAGGGTAGCTCCCTGCCATCTGTTTATCAAATTGCAAGTGTGTCATCTAATTGTTGCTTTTTTTTCATTTCTTCACGAACTGAGCCATCCGGCTCCGGATTACAATTGGGTATTGTGCAAGTGTTTTTTCATCACAGGGCCCCAACCAGCTGCACTGATCCTGGCTAGCCCCCCCCCCATCCTGGGTACCCAGTGAAAGTGACAATTTGGGAATCTGAATATGCACACAGTACTGTGATTATTAGTGTGTCTAACCTAATTAACCTGATTTCCCCTTTCCTTGTTACAGCTCCTTAAACAAATCAGATCTGTTTGTTTCAGCAAAGTTATTGTGACTGTGGTGTTCATTTATGTTAAAGTATTGCACTGTGGCTATTGTACTGCATCATCTTGTTTTACAGGGGGTCTCCAAAGTCAAGCGGACAGAGCCAGCCCTGGGGGTAAGTGTAAATAGTGAAGATACTCATGGTGTATTGTGTGGGCCACTAGTAGGAATAAAAGGGGGGTCTCAGTGTCCCAGAGGGCTGTGACCAAGTTAGTCGAACTACTGTAAACCCTAACCTCTGGGTGGAGGCACCTGCCATTGGACCTAGGCCCCTCAACCTGTTAGTAGTTAAGTAGGCAGGGGTAGTAGCCCATGGGATAGCGCCACCTAGGGGTTACACTTAGTTTGTTATCACTACCCCGCCTTCCTTAAATAACTTGTACTAAATACTTTTTTTGTTTTTTGGTTTTCACCCAGGACTGCTTACCCATGTACCTTGTAGGACCTGGTCTGCCATTTATGTATTGTTATGTTATTGACTGCATTGTATATTTGTTGTAACCATGCACCCAGGACTTCCTTGTGAATGAGCTTGCTCAATGGAGCTTTCCTGCAATAAACTTGAACTTGAACTTGATTTGAAAGATAACTTTCTACCCATATTACAGCCTCTTTACTAAAGTCCATAGCACTCAATTTAGGACCCACCAAACTATGCTCAATCAAATCGAATGCCTTGGTCAGGTCCACAAACACCACCCCAGTTAACTGACCTTTATCAAAACCCCTTAGGACAGTATCCATGAACCCGAGCAAAGCTGTTCCAGTACCACAATTCGTATGAAAACCATGTTGTTGTTGTGCAACCAATCCATAATTTGAAATATAGTCATTTATTTAACCTGCTACCAATTTTTCCAACATTTTACTCAATGGGTTGAGAATAGAGATTGGACGAAAGTCCTCTAATAGTTCTGCATGATTTTTTCTTAGGAATTGGAACCACTCTTACCAACTTCCAGTCAGTTGGAAATTGACCAAATTCCAAAGAAAAATAAAAAAATACTGCAAAGGGGTTTGACTATAAAGGGAAAAGCTATCCTCAGACATCTCCCATCCAGTTCCCCCACACAATTACTATACTTATCTGGAAAGACATTCAATAACTGAAACACATCCAACTCAGAAACCTTCTTCAACTTAAATTGTGGTCTATCAGAGACAGAAAAAACATGATCCAAACGTGATCCAAATTCCCTACATTAGTATGAGAATCATCTGCAGCCCTGTCCTGCTAACAATAAAATATAGGTGCTGATGCTGTGTAGGTGTCGTAAGGTAGGGTATGATACACATTTGGACATGAACTAATCTGTGTGTCTTGTTCATAGGGTGTCAACATGGTCATGAGATGAGACACATGGGACATGACTGTAACCCTGGCAACACTGGAATGGCTGATACTGAGGAATGCAAACACTGAGCCAGCCACCCAGGTGCATGTCTGCTGCACTGTGTGCAGCCACAAGAGTCCCGATGTTATGATGGGAAGCCGTGTACCTTCTAGGGAAATTCTGATAAAAATATGTGTGTGCAGGGCAGGCCCTTTTTGGGTGCATGGTGCATCGGAGAGAGAAGACTGGGGCCAGTGGCTCCATGCAACAAAGGTGCTGTCTTACCACTCCTAAAGCTGCCTTCTGCATCTTGGCTCACCAGCAAGGAACTGGTGTGGTGGCTACTGTCATGGAGCAGCATGGCACCAGGGCCTGCCCCACTATAGCAACCAAAGCATGAAAGCCACACCGACACACAGGTGACCCCTCATGCCTCAGTGATGACAGAACGCCCAGTGGTTGCCAGGACTATCACAGTGGTATCACCTCCTGTGGGGCCATCTAGGTGATCATGGGCCAGGAAACACAGTGCATCAACAGCAGGAAGATGTGGCACTGTAGGACCACCCTAAGCAATGTACACCACCAGTGGAGACATGTACACTGGAAAGATCCACCTCACTCAGTACCAGAAGGGACAGGAGCTACTGCCAAGGCCAGCACAGCAAGGCCATATAAGTGCTATACCTGAGTGGCCTCAGGCAGAGAGGTTCATTTGTCATCAAGAGAAGGTGGAGGACACTGCATGACTATCCCTACCTCCCAGAGGTGCTCTGGGATGAGCTTAAAAGGTACAGGGAGGACTGTGTGTATGAGGTGGCCCTGGATAAGATCCTTGCCAAACAAGGACTGGAGATTGGACAGTGTACTGCCAGATCTCCTGAAGGCTAGGGTGCATACGAGGACCCTTACTGACACAGCCTATGAGGGACTGAACATAATGAAACACAGTGTCCTGTTCATGGATGTTGAGCACAATGGCACAGTGTACTCAGTGGATACCATGGACTCCTACTGAAAGCCCTGCACCCAGCTGGACCCCCTTTATTATTTCTAGATGATCACAGGGAGAAACACTGCACCTCATCAGGGGTGGCCTACAACATTGGCGATGTCTGGGTCACTAGATGATGTGCCAGAATGCTGTGATGCAGGACACCATTTACATGGTGGCAGGTGACTACATTTCGTAGTTGTCTCTCTGCTATACCCCTAGACAGACTATGAGGGACACCACCCCTGTTGTGCAATATAATGTGCTTACATTTGTTTTGTGATCTACTGTTGTTATGGCTCTGCCATTGCCTTCAAAGTATTTATAATATTTGCACTGTTCAGAAGCCTAATATTTATGGTGTCCCATTCGAGGGACAGGGAGGACATTGTTGTGCATGGGATCATAGGGTGGGTGCACAAGGTGATGATATGGAACGTTAATCCACAGGGTTCCGGGGGCACGTGGCCTGCAACAGGGACACTGCATACCGTGTGGTGTGGAGTGTCCACTGCATGCCGTGAACTAACAGTTATGACCATAGGGATGTCTACCATGTCCCTGGCACATGGGGGATATTGTCTGCTGTGGGTCTGGGACTGACAGCAACTATCTTCGGTGGCATGTGTGCGCTGCTGGCATGTTTGAGTACATCCCTATGGGGTGGTGGCATTTGGGGCTGTGTATTGAAGCTTATGGCAGGCATTTGCCTGGCATAAAAGTGCTGCAGCCTACACATGTGCCTTTTTGGTGCAAACTGGTTGGTACATCTGCATTACACTACAAGTGCAGTGTGTAGCCATCCGACACCCCACCCCCCACATGGAGCCTCTTAGAGGCGTGTGTATGCCTTGCTTATGCACGCTGCATGACTTGGCTGTGCATCCTGCTTAGGTATAATGTGCATGTGATTCACATGCATGGCCCTCTGCGGGGCACTTACCTTGTGCATAACGTACTACCCACACTGCTGAATAGAGGCCTATATAAGACAATAACGCCATTGTGGAGTGGATATATTATGAGGTCAAGGGATGATTGATTGCTTTATACCTACAAGATAATCAAAATGGAATTATTGATTGCACTATTATATTATCTCTATTATTGTACATTTGCAAGGAACACAAAAACAAGAAATACCATCACAGCTTCAGATACATATACACATACAAGCACACATAAATGCATGAGCGCACACACACATTCACACTCATCCTATCATATATACAGTAGATACATAACCTTATTTTGTACTAGGGATGCCAATTTGACCAATTCCAATTGGATTGTTTAGGAATTTCTGATAGCCAATCCAATTTCTAAGCAATTTCAAAAAATACACAATTGAAACACTGAGCTGGAATCCTGATCATGTGCATAAACACTAATTGCTGATGCACATGCTCACGATCTCAGCTCAGTTTTCATTCCTGCATTTTTATACTTCCAGTGCTCATTTTTATTTCAGAGTGACATCTTCATGTACAGAATCACTCACTCTTGTGGGCAGTAGCCTTGGTTCATATCACCTTCAGACATTTAAAAGCACTCATGAATGAGTTTAGTGAGCAGGACAGCACCAGTCATAGATGCACATTTACAGGGTCCTCATGACAAGCTTCAGGTGGCTGTAGTTTGTCAGGCCCTAAGGTAAAAAGTTCAGCCTATGCTTAATACTGAAAATGGCTTAAAAAGTTATGAAATCATATTATCTAACATTCTGGGGCATTCATAGCAGTTACTTTGTTAATTCTGATGCAAGAGGCAAACTGGTCACACATGACCAAAAATTACCCTAAAAAGCTGATGATTCTCCTTTAACCCTTGTTGTGCCATGGACTGATATATCAGTCCAGAATGACTGTGCATTCTAATTCTGTTGGCAGCCTAAGGGTTAAAATTAAAATCAGAATCTGATTTGGAATACTAATCCCCATACCTAAACCCTAAATTTCTATGGAAAAAAACATGCGTTAGCCTTAAATTTCAAAATTAGGATTTTCGGACTGCAATTCAGGAAATCTTAATGCCAAAAAATCTGGTTGGAATCCAACAAACCCCGTTCTGTGACTTGGAATCTGAGCGACATAAAAATACACAGCAAGATAGAGACCAGCACAGGTTCAGTTTCAAATAATATTTTCACCCACCTCAAAAGTCACAGTTCGGCTTGTACACCCAACACCACCACCCCATGCACAGTCCACTAATTACTGTACTGTATCTTGTTTTGTAATAGTTAGCGGTTGTGATTGCCGTTTCAGAGGGTGTAGAGAGCTGAGCAAGTGATCCCCCCCAAAAAAAGAATTGACACAGAGACAGTTTCTCTTCATTTTGTACTGATTACCAAACCCCCATACCCAGATCAAAACAACAAACAATTGAGGCAGAGATAGTTTCATTTCTGTTTGCAGTTGTTACCTTTTTTCATCTGTGATGTGGTTTCAGATGGCAGAATCAGCTGATAGCCAACCCCCCCCAACCCGATGTGGCACATTAAAATAATGAATTTAGCATTATGTCTTTCAATTTACATGCTTTCTTTTTGGCACCCTTAGACTGTCTAGTGCTGCATTTTGCTTGTTAAGCTAAGAGCAGATACAGGAGTGACAGTGCAGGCAAGTGCTGGTACAGTATTTGGTGGTTTTTGTTTGAAACTGGAAACTAAAGCAGAAAACTACAATACAGAAAAATATTGCCAGTGGAGTTTCATTGGATGGTAAAGTTATATAATAAAACAAAGCAAAGAAGACAAATACAACAGTTATTTTACTGAACTAAAAAGTTTGGTAGATAGCTGTAATGTCCTGCTTGTTTACAATTACTGTTCTTACTGCTGACAAATTACATACAAACAGAGATGATGTTGTTTTTGTTTTCAATAAAGTGACAGTAGTGATGCCCGTACTGTCATTTAAGACTAACATGGCAGTCGTGTGTTGTAGAAAAATCTGCATCTAGCTGCTGACTGAAGAGGGAGGCAATACAGTCTAATGGTTAGAGCACAAGCTTGGGTATCATGAGAGCTGAAGTTCAAACCATGCTAGAGACAAATACTCACTGTGTGACTTTGGGCATGTCACCTAGATCTTGTTCCTCAGAAGGCTTCCAGCCCTTCTGCACCTGCTGAGGGCAATGAAAAGCCATGGAGTACCCCCTAAGTACAATATGTACACCATCAGGACACTATGGGGTATGCACAAAAGGAGAAACATGCCCTTCACACCTGATTCTGGTCTGTGCACATGGCTATGTGGTCAGGTGGGATGGGGCAGGCTGGGAGGAAAGTGGGTTTGCACCAGATCCAGAACATTGGCTCCATGGTGTGGATGGATGGCAGAGGGGAGGGGCTGCAGCTACACCCCCCTCTATCTGGCCACTACATTGTTTTCTGGGCTTGATCAGACCCCCTGCACTAGAACCTAGCCCTAAGAGCCTCCATGGTCAGTTGTGGCAGTACTGGCACTGGCTGGCAAATGACCAAATTATTCCAACATTTCAATGGGGGTATGGGAGTCCTGGAGGACTGCCATATTCCATCTTACCCTGCATCTTCTGCAGGCAGGGACCTGCTTGCAGACTGGTTTATGCATCTGATTGGATGTCCATGGTACAAACCAGTGCTACTCCCCCACCCCCTTGCCACCTTTTGCTACCATGTTCAGCTCTGCACTGGTGAAGTGTGGCATGTGGTAGTGGAGGATGCCATCTGGTGTGGATGGTCTTGGGGGGCCAGACTCATGGCCAAGCTTTCAAGTGTTTCTCAGCCATGAACCTCCTAGTGCTCCAGTAAATCCAGCTGTGGAAATAAATAGAAGAATGATCCCACTGGAAACAAGATATTTCATCTCAGTTGGACTATCTGGGATAAATATATTGTAAAATTAAAAGTAAAATTGGAGGAGAGGGTCCATATGCAGTATGATAATAAGTAAATATGGATATTAAGTAGAGCTGCAACTGTGATGTGATATTTACTGAGCCATTGGCTGGTGTCATTATGCAGTATTGCCTATTCCCAGCTACACGGCACCCCCCAATACCCCTACCACTTCCTGTGGTAGTGCAAAATGACTGCAAATGCACTGCACTAACCACCCAGATGTCTAAGTAGCAGCCTGTTCAGTTTGACTGACATCAATTTCCCTCTGAATGCTAGACAAGGATTTCTTCATCAGAGCTCCCATACAACAGCTATACAAGGACTCCTCTGGCCATATCACATCTGAGCCCCTTCCCAGTCCTCCAACTAAACAGGAAGGACAAAATATGATGTTTCCTTTTGTTTTGATGAACACAGTACTGAAAATGATAGGGTGGGTGTTGCAGTATTCCCTCAGGGGCATAAGATCTCAGGGCTATGACCTCTTCACCCCATGGACATGCCCTTTATATTCACTTTTACCTACATGATTCAGATAGTTCTGCAGCTTACTTGTTCAGACAATAAGCGAAGGCTAATAGAGAAAAGACTGTCAAGTAGTAGCTGGTCTTCAAGTGTAATCGGTTGAACTGGCCACGGTCCAACCTTTCAGAGTGCATCTCATAAGCTGCTTCATAATAACCCATTAATTGGACAAACAAGCCAGTGAGCACAAGGGCCATAAACATTTCAAGAGTTATAAAACTTTCATTAAGTTCTCACGATATCAGGCCAGATGCTGACCTTTCCTCCATCTCACAAAGCTTGAAAAAAGGGAAGCCTATTTAAAAGAAGAACAAATAGGGCCTTTGTACCCCAAGAGCTTTTTAAAATGATCACAGCCTCTTGACTCGTCCAGGGACAGAGATCACAACTTGTGAAGTGTGCAAAACAAAGAATCATTTAAACGAACTCAAAATGGAATTCCACTCTTCAAGGTCCCTGTGAAAGCTTTGCTTTCAATTAACCCATATACAAAGGTTGTACTGGTAAAGGCTTGCTTTGATAGTTCTCTGGATGAGGGTGACATACACTGGGTGCCTATGAATGTCAAGTGTGTGTATGTATATACTGGCAGATTACAGAGTGAAAAGGGAAATGTATTGACACACCTGTCTAGATCTGTGGTAAGATACTCAGCATTTGGAATATTGATGAGGCTTCTTTACTGTACAGCCAGGCTCTGCCACCATCATTGAATATGTTACAGAGGCACTCCGTTTGAAGCACACAAAAGGAAAGGAAGAGAGTTTAACAATTGTGGGATCTATAATGCCGTCATAAAACTGCATGAAGCAAGACCATAATGTTTGAAAAGCACGACTAATGGATGGGGAGGAAAAGAATTTGTTGTGACATATTGCATCCCAAAGAGTTTTACTAGCCTTGCAGGGAAGGAGCAACCATTAAGTGAACACAGGGAGAGAAAAAGCAAGATTGAGGGGAGTGGAGGAAAAAGGAAGTCAGATTTTCAAACCATATGCACACGCAGTTTGGTTGTTCCACAAATTGTTAAATGCTTTTTGTTTTGACAGAAAATGTGCCAATAGTATACAGGGACACTGACAGAATTTATAACTGATGTAAATTCTGCTGATAAACCCCCTCCCCCCCCCCAGACATTCAATGCAGGTCTGTTATTGTTTTCATAAATTTCCAATTTGCTGTTTGGTAAGTTGTCCCACACTGAGGCATGCCATCTCCTGGCCCCAACAACCACATGTGCAAGGTGAAAAGCATGGGTCATGCAGCAGAGTGCTAGGTGCCACCAAAACCCTGCTTGATGCAAGTACAAATCAAGAATAAAAAAAGATAAAAAGGCTGTGCACTCATGTAAAGCAGCAGAAAAGGACACGTGTTGTCTAGTCATTGAAGGTAAATTAAACACACAACAGACTGTAATGAAAAAGCCAGGCTGTACAAAAACCCTGTATACCCACTTATAGGAACAGCCAGTGGAGGTATAGAACCCCAAAATACTAATGTCACCACCTTGATGGTTGCCATTTCTCCTCCAGTATTTCTTTACGTTGCCCCTAGCCTTCTGCCACCCAGTGACCCCATGCAGGTGCCCTATGTCCTCATCTGTATGCAGCATATCCCATAAGAGGAAGATGCTGCCTGGCCAACCACAGAGCTGCTGCAGCAGTGGAATGTACCACCACTCATCCCTGGACGGCAGCATGCTCCTTGCAGCAATGCTTTCCCTGCCCTGGCTGCCTGAGTGTAGAATCCTGAGTCCATCTTCAAACTCAGCAGCATTTTTCCACCCAAAGCATGGTCTAAAACTCACTGGGGCAACCAAACTACATCTACAATTGTTTCAATAATCTGACCACAATATGTTAAACATAGAAGAGCACAGAGCAGAGGAAGTTACAGTAAAAACATAGACTGTGACAGCAGATAAGGACCACTAGGTCCACACAGTCTGCCATGTTTTCCCTATCTATACTGCTATTGCAGACTCTACTTGATCTCTGGCTCCCCCTTGCTTCTCAGTAAGATACCTTTGTGCTTATTCCATGCATTCTTATTTCTTACTGTGCCGCAGACTGATATATCAGTCCAGAATTACTATGTGTTCAAATTATTTTGGCACTATGTTTGTATTCAAACTATAGATTATACAGTATTTGTATTCTCTATCAAAAATGTAATGAAAAGAATAATAGCAGACAATATAAAGGATTAAAACAAGATTACAAAAACTTCATATCACATATGCTCATCACCCCAGCACCCTCCATTGTAAAATCCTGGATCTGCTACTGGTCTCCAGAGCTGGACACAGTACTTCAGGTGGGGTCTTACCAGCGATCTATACAGCAGAAACACCACCTCCCTCTTTCTGCTGGTGATACCCCTCCCAAGGCACCTCAACATCCCAGTGGCCTACCCGCTGCCTTGTCACACTGCCTCACCACCTTGAGGTCATCAGATATGAATACTCTCGCATCCTTTTCCTGTTTGCTGACTGTCATTACTTCTTCTTCCATTTTGTATTCCATCTTTGGGTTTCGGTGCCCTAAAGTTCATCAGCATTATGTTTCAGTTTTTATCAATTATGTACGTCTGGCATCTGTAGATTCATAATAAGTACATGCTTAAATCCCTAAAATATTGTCCAGATAAATCTTATTACTATTTTTATAATTATTGACTCAGATCCGTAAAGATGGCCACCACCAGCCATTTTTTTAAACAAAGCTCTTCCATTGATGTGACTTTTTGATTCTACATATTAGATTCATATTATGGATGTGGGTGCTACAGTATTACTCATTTCTGATGGTAAACAGTACAACACCACATCAATATATTTTTTTTTAAGTGGGCATGGCAAAAAAGCAGGAACTTTAATAAACTTCAAAACCACATACTGGTATCTCAGTTCTGGGATACAAGAAAATGAATTGAAAATAGGTATATTGCTGTTTTGATGGAAATACATTGTTACTAAAACATTATGTGGCAGAATCTTTTGTAAACAAATATTGCTGCTTTAATGACAGGGAGGTTACATGACCTGCTCAGTACAGTATGTTGTGTAACTGGGAGTGGTGGGATACAAACCTGAATATCTAGCTTCACAGCTCTGTGCTCTAACCATTATGCTAAACAGCCAACCTTGTATTGAAGGTGTTGAATGCAATCCAGTGCCAAAAATCTTTTCTTAGAAGTACTTACAATTATTTGTTTATACTTTGGTAATAATTGGAGAAAAGAAAGTGTGTATATATAGAAACTTACTAAAACCATTATTTCAATAATTAGCAGTCCTGGTATTAAGAACATAAGAAAATAGCCAGCAGAAGGAGGCCCTGTGGTCTATCTTGTCTGCTCAAATAGTAGTATTGGCAGGGCATATGACAGTCTAGGAACCTTTTCCACCTTCCTTGCTTTCTTGTTCTCATATTGGCTTAGGTCATATAGTAACAGAGAATGCAACAGTATGGCTTGCCTAAACAGGTTATAGTTTCACTGTAATGCCTTTCCATCACAAAGAAAAAAAAATGATTTTAGGTCTCCCAATTACTACACCTATACTGTACTTCTAATGTGGGCAATATACAGTATACTCCTTTTAAGTAGGCAAATCTCAGGAGCATATCCAGAAATGCAGCCATAGTTTGTTTATTTATCTATGTACTTCAGAAGTTTTACTATGAAAGACATACTGAACAGGTACTACACTATGAATAAATACAAATCATACCAATAGGTAAATAAGCCTCATACAAAACAATTATGCAAGGATACAGATTATGTGAAGGTAAAATATACTCCAATACAATAAAGTTCTGAAGGGATAACATTTACAACATGCAGAAGGCAAGACTGAGTTCAGGGAGAGAACAGTGGTTATGTGAAGAGGAGGGTAGATGAAGGAACTGCACTAGTGTAAGTGCAGAGTGGAGGGGGAGGAGAGGTAGGAGGGTGCTGGGTAGCAGCCCAGGGTCCAGTATCAGGGGTAACTGCAAGATTGAGTTGTGAAATCCTGAAGGGGAGAGGTGAGTGACTGAAAGGAAGGGGCAGAGGAGTGGATGGCAGTTCATAGTTCAAGTAATATCCCCACCCAACAAAAAAATAAAGGACAGATTGTTAGAGAGCGTAAAGGGAACCGCCAGTTGCCTTTGTTTAAAGAATGTCCCCTTGACTCAACAAACTTAATGTAAAATAATTAGCCCAAATATGGAGTTTAGATGAGCCAAGCTTTCAGGGAGTTGCATTTGGGGGCTTGGTATTGTCAGACAGTCAGTGTGGGGATAGTTAAGTGTGCTACTTTAACATTGCTATTCAGCTTCCATTGTACATCAGAGCTAGTAGTTTATCTGTGTTGTAGGTGAAGTGTAAGCAATATATGTCCTGGCATGTCAATAGAGGACTTCTGCAAAGAGTTGTGTGTTAGTATTTTTTCATTTGTAATTGTTGCACGTTTGCTGTAGATCGGAAAAGGGTCAACGCTGATAGTCACTAATAGGCACATGAATCCAGTGTTTATGGTCTTTGTGCATTAGCAGCCAGAGTCCAGGAAAACACTAATCTGCCTATCTGCTGTTTCTAGCCAGTGAGAGGGCTTGCTGCTCTTGCTGCAGCACACCCATGGTTCTGTCAGGCTGTCAATCACTTTGAATGCAGCACTTTAACATCACCCCCCATTAGTAGCAAGTCAGACTAAAACTGTTCATCTGCTGTTCTGCTGCTTCAGTCCAGTGAGAGGGCATGCTGCTCAAGTTGCAGCACACACATTTATCCAAGGGTTGATTTCAGCATTTTTTCACTTGTCTGGTGCATAGTGCAAATTGACCAAACTAGTGCAGCTAGTCCTTTGCTTGTACATGTTGGCAAGTGCAGGTTTTCCATGGCTGTCAATAAAGGTAAAAACATTCCTTACATTAGCAGGCTAAAGTCCTCTTGTT
Organism: Neoceratodus forsteri; assembly: GCA_016271365.2. Classification (NCBI taxonomy): domain Eukaryota; kingdom Metazoa; phylum Chordata; order Ceratodontiformes; family Ceratodontidae; genus Neoceratodus; species Neoceratodus forsteri. The sequence continues at coordinate 190,020,131 of CM057456.1, forward strand.
AATCTCCTGTAGTGTTCCAGATGGCCTGGTGAGATTAACAGCTCTTGAAGAGCTGCAGCTATCTGGCAGCACAAGATGGGGATCGTACAAAAGACTACCTGTAAGTCATTATTACTCCATTGTTAGGGCTTTCAGCTTGTCCAGGCTGTGATCAGAGGTCAGATTTTCAGAGACAGGGAAATTGTGCATGGGTGTCAAAACCTGTGCACAAGGAGGGCTTCCCTTCCACAACCACAGGTTTTGCCACATGTACTGTTATTTTTGTACACAGAGCTGGTTTGCAACTGGCTGTATGATTTAGGACAGATTGCAGTCATTTTCCATGTGCAGCTCTGTCTAAATGCTGCAGCTGGTAGGACAAGGCATAACATTCTCCACAGCTGTGCCTGCCACACATGTGCACCACAGACTGATGATTAGAATGTCCACTGGTGTGGCATTTTTTTTTCTGCACCAGCAGGTTGTGACACGGAACTTAGTCCCTTGGCCATCTTTGGCTCTTTGACAATCCGGCCCCGATGTAGAGTGCTGTTAAGTTGCTAGCTTCCAGTACTCTGATTTTGTCTTTATTTGTCTGAGGATTTGTCTCACATTATTAAGATTAGTGCCCCTCATTTTGCTACATTTTGAGTGTCTCTATCCAACATTTCAAAGACAAAATGTTAAGCGGTATACAGGGTCTGCCTTGTACGTGGCAAGATTTATTGCAGCCTCCCCATAGCTGCTCCTTCTCCCTTCACAATCTTCCAGCTCTGTGTCTTCTTGTAACACCACTGCAGACCAGACTCTGAAATGTCCCCATATCTTCCCAGTGGGCTACACAAGTTCATGCCATCCATGCATCCTCACCCTTATCCCACTCAGTATATCCTTTCATCCTAAAAATAATGCTTTGGTGCATGGCTTTTTCAGAAATAAATCTTAATAAAATATATCATTTGAAAGGTGAAAACAGGCACTCCAGGTGTTACGCTGATAATCCAGAATAGAAATAGAGGTGGCAGAGCTTCATGGTTTGGTGTTGTTTCCCCATGGTTGATGAAGGGGCACATTTTTTGAAAGAGAATGCTGCAATTGTTGGGACAGAGAATGTTAAAATCAGAACTTTTGTAACTGGTATACTGCATATAAATAAAAATGTCACAAAGTTGTTGTTTTTTTAATTCCCCAAACCCCCTAGATTTGTCTAGCCCTACCCCCAAAGAAACCCTAGCTCTGCCCCTGGCTCATTTGATGTGCTTGAACACCTCCAGAAGAGCAGGTCTCCTTTTGGTCACAGGGTGGAGGCTGAGCATGTATTTATCTGTCTTTCTCTGTTTGACTCTTTATTGCCCTGTCGACTCTGTTCATTGCCCTATTAGTGGGGGTAATAGTGTGGAGAGGTGCATAAGGATGTTGGCTAGTGTGTGTACAGGGCTAACACTGCTTGACTGAATATCCACTGCTGTGGGATCATATGGTTTGTATGGGCACAGAAAGCAGAAAAGAGGGCGCCATGGTACAAAACAACAGGGGGGGATATAGACTGCAACTCTAACTATACAGCCACTACATATATATTATAGTTCTTATGAATTGGTAAGTTTTGTGATGGCCACTGGATTCTGAGATGCAGGGAGAGTAATAATTAGGGATGTGCAGGGGCCAAATAGTATTTCCTGAATACCATGAATGGTAGGGCTCCAAAATATTTGGAAGCCCTTTCTTAATAGGGTACCATTCATATTCAGGAAAGAGTATTCGGACACCTGCAAAATTAAAAAAAGAAAAAGAAAAAAGAAACATGCTGGCCTGTGGTGCTGAGGGTTGAGGAGCTGGATGTCACACCTTGCACCACGCTGGTGACCCAGTTTCAGGAATGGACACGGGTCATTGGGGATTGGTAGGGGAGGGAGGGGATTGAGTGTCTGGAGGACTGCTCTCCCATCCCAGGGTGGGTATCCAGGCATGTGTCGCTCCCCAGCAGGCCCTGATGTAAGTCAGGGACCCTGCAGGGAATGATGCCAAAGATTAAGGGGCGGAGCAGTGGCAGACATCTGCACATAGATGCGCTGACATCATCGCACATCTGTGCTCCAAGGGGGAACCAATAATCAGAAAACCTCAGAGGGCCAGGAAGGTGATGAAGACCCCAGGAACCAGTGCCCACATCCCACCACTGGATCAACCCTCCACCAGTCCCCCTGTGCTCCTTGACCTGACCCAGGACTGCTCCTCTAATCACAGAAAGGCCACCAGGTAGGTGGAACGGGACCTCCTGGGGGGGTGATCGGGAGGCTGAGCAAATCCATGGGTTCAGGGCAGGGGTGCTCCCAGGAAGGGTGGTTTCAGGATAGGAGTAGAGGCATCGGTTGAGTGAGTACTCCCGAGATCGCATCGGTCCACCAGAATCAGAAAAATGGTTCACAGAAAAAAAGAAAAGACCTACCCTCCTTCTGATGTCCCATTAAAACAAATAAAATATAAACCCATTCCCCCCACTTTCTATCAACAGTCTGATCATCTCTTCCTCCCCCAAGAACCAACAATTTGTTATAGTACAGTATTTATTTATTAAAAAGTAAGGGCAGCCACCCTCTTTAATCTAAAGCACTAGTTTGCTCTTAAAGAAATATCATTTATGCCCCTCTTCGCACAGTACCCTACTCCATCCCACCCAGTAACACCCAATTCTTAATATCAGCTGGAGAAGGTAACCAGCTCTACCAGCCCTCCTCCACAGTTGGCCACCTTCTTATGAATTAAATCACTCATGTGCATGCTATAGTAAAACCAGCTGATCATGTGATTGGTTGGTTTTACTGTAGGAAGCTCACAAGCACTTAAATTCATGGGAAGGTGGCCGGCTGTGAAGGAGGGCATGTTGATCCGGTCATCTTCTCCAGCTGATATTAAGAATTGGATGCTACTTGGTGGAATGGAGTAGAGTGCAGTGCAGGGCAGGGACATAAATTATATTTAATTAAGAGTAAACTAATGCTTCTGATTAAAGATGGCATCCATATGTGGGGTCAGGTGGGTTGAGCCAGTCACCCATCAGGGAATTTAATTACAATTTTAATAAATATTATAACAAATTGTGGGTGCTGGGGTGGTGCGATTGAGCTATTGACAGAGAATGAGGGGAATAGGGTTTACATTTTACCTGGTTTTGGGCTGAAGAATGAGGGAGGGGGCTGTTTATTTTCTTTTTTTTTTTTGTGGCAGAATACCTTTTCCTGAATACCTGAATATCTGGCTGCCAAATAATGAATATTTGGGAAAAGGTATTCACACAGCCCTAGTGGAAAAAAAGAAAGAAAAACACTTTTTTTGCCTTCTATTTTGGAATATTTTTTCAAAATTTTCAGGGTAGAAATGTTCGGGCCCAAGAAGGTACCTTTCAAAGATTTTGTGAAAAAATATTAATCAGTTCACAAGTTGTAAGGTTCTACAAATTTGGCTTCTGAGCATGAGTTATGTAGGCACTTTAATGTTAAACCCTGATTTTTGCATCATAATAACTTTGGTGCCTTTCAACAAAATTGCATGACATTTTGAGCATGTGCGGTTAGAGTGCCAAGTTCTTATGATATGGTAACTGTTGTGATGCCCACTTGTCTAGATTCCAAGATCCAGGGACTGTAAAAGCATTCAAAAATGCACCTTTTGGACATTATTTTGCTTGCATCTAGAACAATAATGATTCAGAATTTTCTTCCAAACTTTTCAGGGTAGAAGCGGTTCAGCCCCAGGAGGTGCATTTAAAAGATTTTGTGAAAAAATATTAGTCAGTTCTGGAGCTATAAGGTTTTAAACATTTTGCTTTGAAGCATGTTCAATAAGGTTTTTAGGACACTGTTTTTGTGCAATCTAGGTATTTTTAAATTCATAAGTTGTGAGAAAACAATGTTAGGTTCTGGGTTTTGAGTCTTAATTACTTTGGTACCATTCAACAGAATTGTATGACAAATTGCATGCCCAGTGAGGGCACCGTGTTCTTATTATTTTTTTAAGTTTTGTGACAGTCCCTCATCTGGGTTCTGAGATCTGGGAAGTGTAAAATATAAGACAAAAACACACTTTTTGGCATTTTTTTGTTCTCGCTTCTAGAGCAAAAATGGTTTGGAATTTTTTTCTGAAATGTTCAGGATTGTAGCAGATTGGCCCACGAAGGTGCCTTTCAAAGATTTTTTGAGAAAATATTAATGGGATCTCAAGTTACAAGGTTTTCAAAATGTTGCTTCTGACCATGTTCAGTAGGTTTGTCAGGATAGCCATTTCTTGCAACTGAAGAATTTTTAGGTCATAAGTCAATTCTTAGATCATAAGAAACAACTTTTGGTTATGAAAAAATGGAAAAACATAAAAATTATTATTTTTTTTTAAACAAAAACATCTCTCAACCAAGCTAAACCCACCTAAATAGGACCCGTGTAGATAAATACTGGAGTTTGATGAAAAATGACCCTTAAATACATTTTTGGGCTCCTAAAATTATAGGTCGCAGGGTTAGTGAGGGTTTCCCATTCATATTCTATGAGGCGAACATTTTTAGGTCACAAAAAAGTGCAGTCTAAGAATACTAGCTTGGGACATAAGAATTTGAGCTTGGTGCCAAAAAACAACTCTTACTTATAACTCAGCCATTTTTTAAGATGTTTTTCTTTCTTTTTTTCACAAAGGATTTTATCCTTTGTGGCAGACATGAGTAGCTATTAGCCCTGTCCCTGTTTTGGTGGTCATTCCTACCTCTCACCAGGTTTAGAAGCTTGTTCCCTTGTTGACCCCCCCCCATGGTTGGGCAGGAGGGGGAGGGCTGTCCTCCTTCCCATCAGACATATCCAGATTGACTCTGGGACCAGAGCAGCAGGGTGAACTGCCGGAACACAGACAGGGTTTTGACTGTCCCCTGTGCAGATGGCTGTTGTTTGGAGTCCCCAGGTACTGTGGCATCTAGGACATGCACCCGAGTCTCTGTGTTGTCCAATTCACTAGTGCCACCTGGGACTTCTGCACATTGATGCAGCCTCCAGTATACTGTCTGCCGGGCACCAGTGTCATGTCAGTGATACTGCACCAATCAAGAAGGCAGGCACCTGCCCAGTGAGTCATGGTTGTGTGCAGTCCCACAGGACACATTCAGCATCCAGTCTCTTGCTTATTATGGCTGTTGTCTGCCTGCAGTGCAGCACTGCTAGCTGGTACAGAATGCCATGCCACCATCATGCAGATCATCCAACACTATTATTCTTAACTTTAGTGACCACTCATGCAGTGGTGGTGGTGCAAGACCCCCTGTTTGAGGAATACCTGCACATTGGTGGTACCCTCCACCAAACCCCTTCCATGTGTTGTTTGTTTGAAGCACAGGAGTGGCTTTGGTGACTTGGGAGAGTTTGGCACCAGGACCTCTCCTGTTGCAAAATCAGGTGCAGGATCCCTGGTGCACTGGGCTTCAGTGTAAGCTGCATGTTGCCGCAGCTTGTGTCAGTCTAGGGAACCCTTTGAAAATCGAGCCTACCGATTCAAAACAATATTTTTAGTTCTCATTTGTTCACAAATATAGATGTAATGAAAACTTTACTGTAAAAGGGAACAATAAATATTTTGTCTTAGTTTAGCTATTTTGAGTTTGCTCTTGTTACCAATTCAGAAGCACTAAAACAGAAAATTGGTATCATGTGCTTAAGAAACTATCCAGTTATACACAAAAAAATGACCGGTGACCCATGGTTAACTGGTAAGTAGAAATCTACAAAACAAATCTGCAAACCATTGTTTTAAAGATAGCATTTACTCTCTGATAATGAGTTGGAGCAGTGTTTTCAAAGTTGACGATCCAGGTTCTACCTGCTCCTAAGTTCAAAGCAGACTTGAATTTGCAGGGAAGATTCTGTAGCATTTTTATAGATCCATCCAAAGAGCACTTCTGCATATCCAATGAACTGCATTTCAGCATATCCATCCAAATAGCATTTGCATGTATCCATCTGAATTACATTTCAGGGTATTCATTTGAAAAGCATTTCCATATATCACTCTAAATTGAAATTCCTGCATATCCTTCACTTTTTATCAAAAGCAGAGGCAAAGAGAATTCACCTCTGATTTTTTCACACAAATTGAAAACTTCTGTGATTTTTTATCAGAATTACAGTAGATGCATAATTTGAAAATGAGGTGTCCAAATTTCGGACACATACAGGCATATGCAAAACCAAATGGAGCACACCACTGCTTCTTTTCCATCTGGCCCTACAAAAAAAATCTGAACTTTAAACTCAAAAAGTCAGTTTTCTTATTTACATAGAAACATAGAAACATAGACTTTGATGGCAGATAAGGACCGCTTGGCCCATCTAGTCTGCCCATTTCCCTACCTACAGGATAGGCTGCAGATCCTAGTTAACCAACAGCCTATTTCTTCCTACCCCCCACAAGAATTGCCTTATGTCTGTCCCATGCATTCTTGAATTCTCCCAGAGTTTTAGACCCCACAACCTCCTCAGGAAGGCTGTTCCATGCATCCACTACCCTCTCTGTGAAATAATACTTCCTCATTGCCCCTGAACGCCCCCCTTCTATCTTTAAATTGTGTCCCTTGTTCTTGTAATCTCTTTTTCTGAAAGATGCTACCCTCTTGGACTTTGTTGATTCCACTGAGGTACTTAAAAGTTTCTATCATGTCCCCCCCCTTCTTTCCTCAAGGGTATACATATTAAGCTCCTTTAGTTTCTTCTCATATGGCTTCTCTTGCAGACCCTGCACCATTTTAGTTGCCCTCATCAGGACTGCCTCTATCCTGTCTATGTCCTTGCGGAGATGGGGTCTCCAGAACTGGACGCAGTACTCCAGATGGGGTATCACCAACTGTCTGTACAGAGGGATAACAACTTCCTGTTTTCTGCTGCTGATGCCTCTCCCTATGCATCCCAGTATACCCCCAGCCCTCCCTACTGCCTTCTCACATTGCTTGCTAACCTTAAGGTCATCTGATATGATTACCCCCAGGTCCCTTTCCTTTTTTGTTGTTGTTACTACCTCCCCCCATTGTGTATTCTTCCCCTGGGTTCTTGTTTCCCAGGTGCAATATCTTGCACTTCTTTGCATTGAATGCTAGCTGCCATACTTCTGACCATTCCTCCAACCTAGCCAAGTCCCTTCTCATCCTTTCCACGCCTCCTTGTGTATCAACCCTGTTGCAGATCTTTGTGTCATCTGCAAAAAGGCATACTTTTCCTTCCAGTCCCTCTGCAATGTCACTGATGAAGACATTAAAAAGGACTGGACCCAATACTAAACCCTGCAGTACACCACTAGTAACCCCTCTTTCTTCAGAGTGGACTCCATTTACAATTACCTTCTGTGTCCTGTTGTGCAGCCAATGTTTTACCCAGGCTACCACCCTGGGACCCACTCCCAGGCTGGTTAATTTGACTATTAATCTTTTGTGTGGGACTGTGTCAAATGCCTTGCTAAAGTCTAGGTAGGCCATGTCCACAGTCCCTCCCTGGTCTACTACTTTGGTCACCCAGTCAAAGAAATCTATTAGATTCGTTTGACATGGCCTTCCCACTGTGAACCCATGCTGCCTTGGGTCCTGTGCCCCACTGGCCTCTAGGTACTCGACTATTCTTTCCTTCAGAAGTGACTCCATCACTTTCCCTACCACAGAGGTCAGACTGACAGGTCTGTAGTTTCCTGCCTCTGTCTTGGTCCCACTTTGTGAAGGGGAATCACATCCACCTTCCTCCAGTCCTTGGGTACCACACCATCCTCCCATGATTTATTAAAAAGAGTAGCCAGTGGTTTCACTAGTTCCTCCCTTAATTCTTTTAGAATTCTGGGGTGAATTCCATCAGGACCCATTGCTTTGTCCACCTTCAGTTTTAGGAGTTCTTGCAGAACCCTTTCTTCTGTGAAAGGACTGGGATTGACCCCCCTATCAAGAGTGCTTCTGTTAATTGGATTAGGCACTTCCCCCTTCTCTTTTGTGAATACTGAGCAGAAATATTCATTCAGTATCCCTACTTTTTCACTGTCCCCCTCTGCCCGCCCACTGTTTATTCTATTCAGCCTCACTATCCCTCCCTTTGTCTTTCTATGCTCGCTGATGTACCTATAAAAGGTTTTATCCCCCTTCTTAACTGATTTGGCTTTCTTTTCCTCAGTTTGGGCCTTTGCTATTCTGACTTACCTCACTGCTTCCTTCTGCCTTAACTGGTACAGTTCTCTGTCCTGCTCCTTCTGAATTTCCTTACACTTCCGGAATGCTATCTTTTTCTTCCTGACTTTCACAGCCACCTCTTTTGAGAACCATAGTGGCTTTTTCTTTCATTTTGATTTGTTTATTTGCTTCACACAAAAGCTTGTTGCCTCTGTGGTGGCAGTTTTGATGATTCCCCATTGTTGCTCAACCCCTCCTTCTAGCCTGTTTGCTAGTGCTTTTCTGAGGCACTCTCTCATCTTGCCAAAGTCAGCCCTCCTAAAGTTCAGTACCCTCACTTTTGTATGGCTTGACTCTGTAGCTGAGTTTAATGTGAACCACACTGTTTGATGGTCACTTGTTCCCTAATGGCAGCCCACTTCTAGATCTGAGATCCTCTCACTGCCCCAATTTGAGAGTATGAGGTCTAAGATTGGTCCCTCATGAGTGGGTTCCGAAACTAGCTGTCTGAGGCCTGCCACCTGTAGGGCACCAAGAATGGCCCTGCTCTTGGATGTGGCTGTAGCAAATGTGCTCCAGTTAACATCTGGCATATTCAGGTCTCCCATCAACAGTATCTCCACTTTCTCTGCCATTCTAAGAATGCCTTCTATCATATCCTTGTCCATTCCCTCCCCCTGACATGGTCTGTACACAACCCCTGTGTGGATTGTGGTGCCCTTTCCAGTCTCCAAGGTGACCCACAGTGCCTCCTCTCCTCTCCTCCCTGTTTACTCTTTTGTTCAGTTGCTTTTATCCCTTCCTTTACACAGAGAGCTACTCCTCCCCCTCTTCTCCCCTGCCTGTCTCTCCTGTAGGTTATGTACCCTGGTATGTTAACATCCCAGTCATGGTTCTCTGTGTACCATGTTTCTGTGACTGCTACAATATCTAGGCATCCCTCTTCCATCAAGGCCACCAGCTCAGGGAGCTTGTTGCCCATACTACGGTCATTGGTACTCATTACCCTTCATTTCCTGATGGCCTTACTCCTTTTTGCCCTATCCCTGTCCTTCTTTCCTTTGTCACTTTCTCCATTTACCCCTGCCCTTCTCCCTATTGACACCTCTATGTTGGTGTTTGCCACACTTACTACCATGATTTTTGGGGCTAGGATTTCCCTGCTCCTTTCCAGTGCCTCCCCCCTCGGCTAGTTTAAATGCTTGCCAATGAAGCATTTAAACCTATCACCTAGGATCCTGGTTCCCCTCCTGGACAGATGCAGCCCATCATGTCAGTATAGGCTTGCATCACTCCAGGTGGACCCCCAGTCCCCAATGAAGCCAAATCCCTGAGCTCCACACCAGTTTTTCAACCACTGATTGAATCCCATGGTGCGGAACACCCTAGTCTCTCCTATGCCATAGATGGGCAGTACCTCTGAGAAGGTTACCGTGCGTGCTACTTGTCTAAGGCCCCTCCCCAATTCCACAAACTCTTCCTGCACTTCTCTAATCCCTTTCTTAGCCAGGTCATTTGTCCCTAGGTGGACAATGACATCCAGCTCCCTCCCCTGTGCAGCTACTCCGGCAATCCTGAGGATTCGCTCCCTGTCCCTCCAAGCCATGGCGCCAGGCAGGCACCTTACCTCCCTCTCCCCTTCCTCCCCCAGTTCTACCTTCCTAACAATGGAGTCCCCCACCAGGAGTTGTTTCCTTCCCCTGCAGGGTCCCCTGCCACCCTCCTGTGGGTCTCCTTTGTGGAGGTTCCCAGCATCCTCCTTGGTCTCCACTGCGGGTGCCTCCATAGAGGAACCACACTTTGCCAGAATGGCATAGGAATTGTGGAGAGGTACAACTGGAGGGATGCACCTCTGTTCCACCACCCACACCCTCTCTGAGCCCACTGTGGTCCAACCGCTTCCTTTTTCTTGGCAACCTCTGAGGCAACGGCAGTGGCACTGGTGGTCCCTGGATGGAAGAGGAGGTCCCACAAATCATGGCCAACTCAGCCTGGAGATGAGCAACTTTCTCCCTCAGCCCAGAGAGGTGCCTGCAGATGGGACAACACTGCATCCTCCAGAACGTCTTCCGGAAGACTGCTACTCCACATCCACTGCACTGCACCACTCCAATCATGTCTTATTTCTGACCCCTTAACTGTTTGCAATCCTTACTCTTTCCTCTGTTTTTTTTCTCTCTCTCTTTACTTTCTGCCTGTGTGCCCTTTAAGCTCCTGATTGTCCTGTTCTGAGACAAGAAAATCCTATATTTCTCAGTAGACCCCTTACTTGCTCAGCGGCAGACCTCCAGCAGCTAGAGGGGGGCCGGAGAGCTACTCTTGCCCTTCTAGGATGGTGGGTCTTTGGTGGCTCTGTGATCACTCACTTACTGCTCCCAAACAGGAAGTTCCTGTTGTCAGTCAAATCCTGTGCCCATAAAAGTAGAACTAGCTTTAGGTTGGAGGTTGGAGGGGAGGGAAGGAGGGCAATATAGTCCCAGTAGAGAAGTCCAGTCACACAGCAGTCCTTTTTCCTGGTGTCTTCTGCCAAGCTATTTCTATCAAGCTATTTCTATCACTTGACAGTCTCTGTGTAACATAGAAACATAGAATGTGATGGCAAATAAGGACCGTTTGGCCCACCTAGTCTGTCCATTTTCCTACCTAACAGATAAGCTGCAGATCCTAGTTAACCAACAGCTTACTTCCTCCTACCCCCCACTAGGACTGCCTTATGTCTGTCCCATGCATTCTTGAATTACCCCACTGTTCTTGACTCCATGGTTTCCTCAGGGAGGCTGTTCCATGCATCCATAACCCTCTCCGTGAAAAAATACTTTCTCACATTACCTCTGAGCCATCCCCCCTCTATCTTTAAATTGTGCCCCCTTGTTCTTGCACATCTCTTTTTCTGAAAGATGCTACCCTCTTGGACTTTGTTGATTCCCTTGAGGTACTTGAAAGTTTCTATCATGTCCCTTCTCTCACTTCTTTCCTCAAGGGTATACATATTAAGCTCCTTTAGTCTTTTTTCGTATGTCTTCTGGTGCAGACCCTACACCATTTTGGTTGCCCATCTCTGGACAGCCTGCACTCTGTCTATGTCTTTGCGGAGATGGGGTCTCCAGAACTGCACACAGTGATCCAGATGGGGTCTCACCAACTGTCTGCACAGAGGGATAACAACTTCCTGTTTTCTACTATTGATGCCTCTCCCTATGCATCCCAGTATCTCCCCAGCCTTCCTTACTGCCTTCTCACATTGCTTACCCACCTTTAGGTCATCTGATATAATTACCCCCAGGTCCCTTTCCATTTTTTACTGTTGTCAGTATCTCACCCCACATTGTGTACTCTTCCTCGGGGTTTTTGTTTCCCAGGTGCATTACCTTGCACTTCTTTGCATTGAATCTGAGCTGCCATACATCTGACCATTCCTCCGTATCTATCTTGGAACAGCACTGTTTTTTCGGTTGTGTCTTTTACTGCACTGCCTATGTAGCCCGCCCTGCTTTGAGGATTTTGCATCACTGATATGCAGAAAGGCAAGCTGTCCTTCCTTTGGACTTCACCCCAAGGCAATCCTTACAATAGTATGGAATAGCCAGATAAGATAGAAGGGACTTTCAGAATGCAAGGCAGTGACTTCCAGTGATGCTATCAAACATGGTGTTCACGTGTTGTTAGCCCTTCAGTCATCTCCCACCTGATTTTAACTACATACTGAATTGCCATGGAAGGGCTTTCAACAAGGCAACAGTTACTAGGCATGCCTGAAACATCTTCAGAGACCTCACCAGCTGAAAAACTCATCTCCAGACAATTTCAAATAGCTCCACCATCCCCTCTGACTGATTTGGCCTGTATCACAGAAGACAACATGGCCATGGACAGTGGAAGTGTTAGGCACATGCAACCCATGCATTTTCATGGGGCCCCCAGTCAGCAAGAGGGCCCCCTGACCCTGCCACCCCCTACTGGTAACACTGTCTGTTAGGGGCCCTGGCATCGAGCTTTGCATGGGGCACCCACAGGGCAAAAGCCTTTACTGGCCATGGATCCTGCCTAGAAGGAGCTGTTCACAGGCATCTAGAACATCGCAACAAGGTCAGCCAAATGGCTGGTAGCTTTAGCTATGGTTAAGTGGCAAGCCCAGGGAATGATTGACAAATTAGAAAAGATGCTGCAGCAGCTTGAAGAAGTGGAGGACTGGGTGTTAACAATGGAGAGCATGGCCACAGACCATAATAGTCACCTGCATCAACTAGAAAAAAAAGGTCAAGCAATAGAGTAATACGGAGGAGGATCTGGAGAGTGGATCCAGGTGAAAGAATTTATGTGTTTTAGGATTCCCAGAGAAGGCAGAGGAAACACATGCCCAGAAATGTATGTAGCAAGTTTTTGGGAGAAGTCTTCAAGATCCTGGAGGGGGTGAAGATAGAGCTAGACTGTGCCCATTGGATCTCCCTCCCCCTCAACAAAGGAGGCAGGATGTTGGATTCTCACATTGTCAGATTCTTTCCTTTTAGGGTAAAGGAGAATTTTTATGCCTGGCCAAGGGGAAATTGGAGCTGAATTGGCATGAGCACAGGATCTTAGTGTACTCAGACCTGCCAAAGATGATCGTTGACAAACAGGAGGCCCTTAAAATGATCACAATGGCACTCCTTGATGATCAGATCAAGACATTGATGGCATTTCCAGTATACATCAAGTTTAAAATTAATGGAGTTCAGAAGTCATTCATGTGTGACAGTTTTTTCACAGAGAGTTGGGTAGCTTTTAGTTCCTCGGTAAGGAGTTGAAAGGCAGCTTTTACTGGCATGAATTCTTGAAGGAATCGATCTTCTGTTAAAGCGGCTGAAGCAACAGTAGGGTGGTTGGGTGTCGTGTTTTATGCTGTTGATCATGGTCAAAACAGGAATTATATTGGTTCTATAGCTTTAAAAAGTAAGTATTGGCTATGCTCCTGAGGAGAACAGTCAAGTTTGTCATGGGCAACATAGAAATAGGTACTGAAGGGATGTACATAATGACCATGGGGACTGTTGTGAACAAATATGGTGCTTCAGTATATTGGTTACCCTCCAACATCTCACTCTTCCACTGTCCCTGCTCCTGCCCTTATATATGTCACCCTGTCTGCCCCACCATTTTCTGTCCACTCTTCTCTGCTGAACCGCACAGTGGTGTTCCCTACAATTTTCTCCCATCTGCACTTTTTGCAATTTCTAGTAGTCCTTTGTTCACCCTCCAACTGTGGTGCCATTTGCACTTTTTGCTTTGTTGATTTTCAGATTCTCTGTATTGCTCAACTGTTCATTTTGGTACTACTTTAATTACTTTTTAACTTTTATTTTGTAACCTATTGTTCTAATTTATTGCTGTACTCTTCAAATTCCCTCTCCTTCCAGGACACATCTGGAAATGAGTTATTCAGCTCAGTATGTCCTTCCTGGTAAATCTTTTGAAATAAATAAATAAACAAACAAACAAATAAATAAATGTAAGCACCCCCTCTGGGGGATGCTTACTAAAATGACCCTCTCCTCCCATTCTGCTCAAGTTTGGCATTGTGGGTTGGAATACCTGCTGGTTGGGTGGGGTGGGTCCTCCCTCTTTGGGTATTTAAGGGATTGTTTTTTTTGCTGGTGGAGGAGAAGCCCAGGATTCAGGCCTTGGTGACTGGGAAATTATTCCACTCAGTTTGGTGGTTGTGGTGGCCTGTAGGATCTGCTGTGTGGCTAAGACTGGGTCAGTGCTAGGAGCCGAGTCCTGGGGAGGAAGCAGTAGCCCACCTGTATGCAATCTGGCACCGGGTGGGATTAGGCCTGGTTCCTGGTCTAAGGCCTGTAAGTGGAGGAATGGAGGGGGTGGCTGAGTGGTGGCACCCTGGTGGTGGTGGCAGCCTGCCAGCCCCACACCCATGTGGCACTCCATTCCTGTGTGACAGCCTACAGGGAGAGGTAAATGGGAGCAAATTGAGTCCCTCAGATTGCCTGGTTTTCTGGGTCCTGGGATGCTGAGGGGCTCGGGCATCAAAGAGCCCCATTTTTATGAAGAGTAGAAAGTCTGGTGAAGAGTTGCAGCCTTGTGTGTGTGTGCGCCACCACAAACATGCAAGGAGGTGAGCAGTAGACCTTGGTTCCAGCTGTTGGAGGTGTGCTTCAGGCTGAGTTGAAATGGAGATGGCCTGGCTGTGCTGTTGCTAAAACATGCTTTGAGCCCCCAGCCCAATAGGACTCAGCATCAGGCCTTCTTGGCCACAAGAGTGGTGCCGTGACACTGTGCCACAGAAGAACTATTTTCTCTTAAATGTCATGTTTTGATATTTGGTTAAAATAAATTAATTCACTTTTTTTGCATTTTACTCTAGTGTGGCCTCCTGCTGCTCTAAATATGAATTTAAATATCTGCCTGCTAACACCAGCCTGCCTCCACAGTGGAATCTGTTAATTTTCTGCACCCCTGTCTGGCCCACTCTGTGACCATTTGTAAACCGTAAGAACTACATCAGGTATGTGCCATCTTCAATTCTGTATTCGGGATGTATTCTGTTTCTCAGCTGGTGCCCTATCCCTATTTAATACCTGACCCCTGGATGCCAGGGGGTGGGGTGGCTGCATAAATAAGTTAGATGCAGAACAAAACTTTTTGGGAAATAAATGAGAGTTTGCTTCAATCAGTGTCTTCACAGTGAGAGGCCCTAAAATGCATGATTGCAGGATTCTTTTTTGTACCTCAGGCCAGTGCAGCTAGGCAAAAGCAAGGAAAAGATTTTGCAACTGGAGGTGGACTTGAAGCAAGAGGAAGCTAGAGTTGTGACAGATATTTTGTGAAGAAATTTACTTCAGATAAACAAAATAAAAGGATTAAATGAGCTGTTGCAACCAAAGGTGGAGTATACCCTCTTTAAGACTTTAACTCAAAACAGCTTTATTTTGAGGGGGCAAGGCCAATAGCTTGTTAACCCACAGACTGAGTCAGTTAAAGAAAGGCTGATCATGGCCCTGCAGATGAGCTCAGGTGGAGTGGTCTGTAGACCTTAAGTGAGTGTGACTGAGTCAGCTGGTTTAATGTGGCCTCTATTCCTCTGCTGTCACATTTGATGAGGAGCAACTAGAAGGGTTTCTGGAAAGAGCCCAGCTCCTGACCCTTCCAAATAAGGAAAAATAGGGCTTCCTGAGGTAGACATAACAGAGTGTGTGTGTGTGTGTGGTATAGTGGGCGATCCAACAGTTGAGTGCAGGTAAATTGCCAGGTGAGGATGGGCTGCTTGCTTCCACAAGATTTAAAGCAACTCTCCTCAGTCCTGATTAGACTGTATAACTGGGCAAGATGGGTGAGGTGCTGCTATCATGCAAGGAGAGACTGCTATAACAGTCCTCCTGAAAAAGATTAAGCTCCTGTGGAACCCAGTAGCTATAGATCCATCTCTCAGTTATCCACAGACTGAAAGATCTTGGACAATGTTCTAATGAGATGCCTGGAGTGGGTGCAGTAGGGCCTGATAGGAGCAGACCAGGCAGGCTTTGTTATAGGCAATTTCCAGGTGGACAATCATAGAAGGTTTCTAGATCTGATATATGGGTCCCCTGCCTGCTTCTGCTTCACTTGTAGTAGCAAGATAATTAGATGCTGAGAAAGCATTTGACTGGCTCGAGTGGAGTTACCTGTTCCATACGTTAGGAAAATTTGACCTTCACCACAATTTCTTGGTACTGTAGGTTCTTTACAGAGGAGCAAGGGCAAGGGTGATGGCCAAAAATGTATTATTGGAGCTTTTGAAGCTGGGACAAGGAACTTCGCAGGACTATCCACTCCTACTGCTATTTTTTGTGCTGGTTCTGGAGCTGCTGGCATGTTACCTGTGACTGGACCCCTGGAATGGGGCACTGAAGCAGGGGCAGAACAGGATGAATTACTATTTGTAGACAAAATGCTTTTGTTAGTTTGCCACCCACAGGAAACATTGCATAGGGCTATGAGGTTATTCCAAGACTTCTCCAACTTGTGAGGATACCAGCTCAACTAGGGTTAGTCAGAGAGAGTCTCCCGATGACTGACTACTGTCCAGTGCAGAGTTTTCTTCCCTTTCACCTAAATTTCCACTGGAGGGGATTACTTATTTGAATATCTCACTCCATACTGTAGGGAGTATTGACAGATGTGAAATCTTAATTTGGCACCACTGTTAAATATAATTCACTTCCAAGTGGACAGATGTTTGAAGCTGCAATTCACCTTTTGGGTAAAGATTTCAGCAATGAAAATGGTGGTAGCCTCTGAGATGACATCCAACCCATCTATATTACTCTTGACCATTCCACTCTGTTCTTTTAAAATGCTTGATTCATGGATCTCAGGATTTCTTTTTCTTTTGTGGGGAGGGGGACCACAAATTAAGTTAGTGAAATTGCAACTGCAAAAGGATCATGGTGTGGCTAATTTCTCACATTGTCAGCCTTATTCTTTTTTACAGTCCCCTGCTCCTGGCATTTCTTAGCCACTCACCAGGACTGCGTTTGATCTCTGCAGTATCTGCTCCTAGCCTGCAAAACCACTCCAACCAGGGTTCCTGATGACTCTGGACAACCTATGATGCACCAGAATTTTTCTCCTTGGGCTTGTCCCCATGTGGAGGTGGGGATGGCTACTGCTCTGCATCAGTACACCAACTACTGTCTGGTCCTCCTCTGCTGCCCTCCCTGTATGCACTGGAGTCCCCCAACATTCTATACTTGGACCAATACTCTTCTCCATATTCATTAATGCACTCCCAAGGGATAGCCTCAGCTTCCAAGCGCTCCTCTATGCTGATGACCTGGTTCTCTACCATAGCAACAAATCCATCTAGCCCATCTCCTCCATCCTCACACATAACTATGGCTCTGCTCATACATGGCTCTTATCCAACGGGCTTCTAGTCATTGAAAAGAAGACTGTCCATGCTTTTTGGTTCAAAACCTTTCCTCACCAAAGCCACCAAATCCAACTCCTCCCTCCTAGTACACCCAGTAGCAGGCCTCCCTCTTGGAAACATCCCATCTTTTAAATACCTAGGTGTCACTCTTGACCCCTCCCTCTCTTTCAATGAGCATATCAACAACACTGTGTGGAGAATCCACCAAAACCTTGGCACTGCCTATAGACTCACATACTTCCTATTGATTGAAGCACGCCTTGCCATCACCCAGGGCAACCTAATGCCTCTTCTCGACTACTGCTCCCTCGTCTACTCCCTCATATCCCCCACCTTGAAGTCAAGACTAAACACTACCAATAACTCTATCTGTCATTTCATCCTTCAAGCTCCCAACGGACCCACCACTGCACTCTTTACCAATCCCTGGGCTGGCTCCTATGCAAGGTCATTTTTACTATGCTATGGGCTGCCTAGTGGATAATGCTGTAAGGTACCAACACCTATCCCCCTACTCTCTCCACCTGACAGACATAGTGGCTTCTAGAACACTCAGGGCATCCTCAACCCCTCCCCTTTGGAAGCACCCCGCATCTCAACGGCAATGGGAAGTAGAACTTTCTCTGTCTCTGCACCCTCCTTATGGAACAAGCTCCCACAGCCCATCCAATCATCCCCCTCACACCTGGCTTTCAAACAGGCAATTAAATACTGGCTCCAAGATGGTGTGGACTGCCACTGCTCCCAGTAATTAATCACTTGGCACTCTATGCCTATGTCTCAATTCCATGATTGGACTAAGGACTCTCCGGGAGTCCTGCTGATTGGCAGCTGCTGTACGGCTTGGCCCGTGATTGGGTACCTGATGTTTCAGAGCTCTGCGCCTTTTTTTTCCTTTTATCTCAACCTGGGCGCCTCGCCCACTCGCTCTAATTCTTGTGTCTCTGAATTTTCTTCCCACACCGCCCGTCCTGACTCCAGCCTCTATTAAATGCTCTTCCCCTGAGAGCTAGGCCAACCCCTTTTACGCCTATTGCTCCACTTAGTACTAAACACACCTATCTCCAAGCCTCCTCCACCAGCTGGTTCTGCCTCATAAAGCAATCAACATCCTTTGGGTCTCACCTGTACTGCATATTGCTGCCTTTACCAGGTGTTATAACATTAACTATAATGCTGTGCATGGGCAGTTTTTGGTTGAGCTGCTTCCTCCTTCTAAGTTACACACCTGCTAACTCACACCCTGGCTGAATCTTACCCCATAACAACCACCAAGCTCTGCCCACTTCTATTATACATTGGCAAGACACAGAGGGGCCAACTTCCTTATGGCCTTGCCTATCCTCATATCAGGCCCTGACCAGAGAATACATGAAGGTGCACCTGACCCTTGCAGTTAGAACAATTAACTACACCATATCTCTAATCAACCTCTGTAGCAGCCTTCACACACCCACTAACAAACATACCAGGACCCGGCAAAGCAGCAAACAGCTACTCAACAGGTTAAGTCACTACCTCAAGAAGCTAATACTGCTACTCTTACTCTGGTCTGGAAATGTCACACTTAACCCAGGTCCGCCAGCTTCTCTAAGCACCCCGCAGACCTCCCACAATGCAAAGGTATCAGCTTCCTCCACATGAATGTTTGTAGTCTCCTCAAGAAACTTGACCTGATTCAGACTTGGACCCTACATGCATCTCCTGACTTTTTTATGATATCAGAATCATGGCTTACGCCTTCAACTCCAGACAAAGTCATCAATCTACTGGGGTACAGCACCTACTGATGCGACAGAAAAACCAGAGGGGGGTGTCGTAATATATACTAAGAATAAATTCTCTGTCACAGTTGTTGACCGTACCTCTAAGGCCAAAGAATTTGAATGCCTGGTGCTAAAGTTAGCCCTCTCCAATGAAAAGGCCCTCCTTATTACTGTACGCTACTGCCCGCCATCTGGAGGCCTTGCCCTCCTACCGCACCTCCAAAGCCTTATCGATTCAACCAACACTGAGTGTATCATAATGGGGAATCTCAATCAAAATTGGAATGATGAGAGTTCTGAGAAGCTCAAGGACTTCTGTGATACTAGTGGGCTGACACAATTAACACCTGCAGTCACCAAACCTAATGGAAAAAAAACCTGAGCAAAGCTCCCTCCTTGATCTTATATTAGTCAACAAATTCCAAAATGTTTCACATACTGGAGTCTTCTTTAACACCCTAAGTGATCATTGTGCCATTGCCTGCATCAAACACTCGCCCCTATTAAAGTCTGCCTTCAAATTCACTCTGAAAAGATGTTTGAAAAAATTCTGCCAGAATGCCTTCCTGAGAGACCTGGGTAGCATCAGATGGCAGGACTTCTACCTAGCCCCTTCACTCAATGAGGCATTTAATATCTTCCATAGCCTAGTAAAAGATCTAATAGACAAACATGCCCCACTAAGGATGATTAAGACTAAAAAATGACCTCCTGGCTGGTTCTCTCCCGTCCTGAAGAAAGCCCTTAAAGATAGAGACTATTGGTGGAAAAGGGTGAGGAAATCCCAACTGGAGGTTGATTGGACAGAGTTCCGTACCACTGGAAACGTCTGTACTAAATTAATTAGATCTGAAAAACCTAAATACTTCCAAACCGCATTGGAAGACAACAAGAACGATGCTTCTAAATTTTGGAGCATCCTCAAACAAGTTAAAGGGTATATTACTGATGCCTCCGTTCCTCACAAAATAGTGTCCAATGGCTCTACCATTACTGACAGATCTGTCATATTACACTGTTTCAATGAACACTTTGTATCAGCTGGGTTAACCTTTGATGCCTCGCCTATCAATAAGATCAGCCCATCAGGGACCCCACTGCTGTCCCTATTGCTAATGTCAACCTCAACTAATTTCATCCCTCCTCCTTCAGCTTCCATACAGTTATGTTTAAACAAGTAGAAGACCTCCTATTGTCTTTGGATACAAAAAAAAGTGCCGGGGATGACAATATTGATCCCTACTTCCTAAAACTGGGCCACTGTTACCTAACAGCCCCTATCACCCATTTATTCAACATCACCCTGTCACAGGGCATTATACCTGTACTTTGGAAAACTGCACATATTATACCTTTATTCAAATCAGGGGATAAGAGTGACCTGAACAATTACAGGTCTATTTCCTTATTGCCTACCCTATCAAAGCTTTTGGAAAAAGTTGTCAACACTCAAATTAGAGAATACCTGGAGTCACAAAAACTGCTAAATCCTGCACAGTCCGGCTTTAGAGCCAAACATAGCCCAGTATCTGCCCTTGCAAAAGTAACCAAAGATTGGCAAATTGCCCTGGATTCTAATAAGTACATGTTTACCCTTTTTCCTGACTTAAGTAAGGCATTCGGCACAGTGGACCACAATATTATGATTAACGCACTGTGCAGTATCGGCCTTGATATGACTGCCATTAAATGGTTCGCCTGCTACCTCACCAATAGACTACAACAAGTTAAAGCTTCAGGTGACTTATCCCCCTTAAAAACACTTCCATGAGGTGTCTCCCAAGGCTCCATTTTAGGCCCTATCCTGTTTGCAATTTACATCAACAACCTTGATACACAACTGCATACTGCTAATGTGCACCTATTTGCAGACAATGCTGTCCTTTACACTTCAAACTCATCATTGGATTCAGCCTGTGAGGATCTACAGCAAGACTTCATCTCTCTCCAACATAATCTGATCGAACATAAGCTCCTGCTCAACGCAAAAAACGAAACAAAGCCATGATCCTTTCACCTAAGGCAGCCGCGGGTCAAACACACAAGCAAATGATTCTAACACTATTAGGTGAACCCCTTGAAATAGTAGATACCTTCAAATACTTAGGGTTCTGGTTGGACAACAAGCTCAATTTCTTATGCCATCTCAATGAGGTCTCGAAACACTTATGGCAGTGGTTAGGCGTGTTCTACCGCATTAAACACCTATTTACCAAAGAATCTATAAAGAGGCTAGTGCAATCAACATTCCTACCCTTATTGGATTATGCTGACTTTCTATACAACCACTGCCCTACAACTGTGCTCACTAAACTTGACACGCTCCATCACCGGGCCTTAAGGTTCATCCTAAACCTGCCTTCTCGCACCCACCATTGCATACTGTACCAGGAGATGGGATGGTCCTCTCTCTCAACAAGGAGTAAAGGGAACGGTCTTCTGTGGTTCTTCACAGCCTTATCTGACAAACTCCCTGCCTACATCTCAAGCTTCTTCGAATGTGCCAAGGGTTCTTATGGGTTGAGATGCTTCTCCTTACTCTGCTTCACGATACCCAGAGTAAAAACAACTTATGGCATGGCTGCAATCAACTTCTCCTTCCTGTCCCTATGGAACGCCATGCAAAGCTCACTTAAACTCTCTTTCCTGCCCGGTCAGTTCACTTTCAAAGCACTAATAGCCGAATACCTTAAGGAAAATGGTAACTGCTCCAAGTGACCATGTACTAGTAGCCCCTAGTCTCACCCACAGATCTGACATCTCTATAACCCTCTAAAATGTTCATCCCTGTTAAGGGGCACTAACACTTACTAGTCTAGCACCTCTTCCCCTGTCCCCTTCCTCCCACCACCCCAATTCATACACATTCCCCTCTTTCTTCTTCCCTCCCTATATTCTTTCCTATATGATGATAACTGCCTTACATTGATGTATAATTAAGTTCTAAATGTTTAACTCTCAAGACTCCTAGTTATGCCCCTGTAACTGTATCACCCATGTATGTTCAGGCCTACTAGTTATGACTCTGCAACTATGTTACCTATGTTAGTTTATATATGTACCTATGTATAGACCAGTACAATCCTGCACATGTAATTTGCCCCTGTCTTGTCAGCCCTTCCTTTGTATGTTTTCTGTATTAATGTCCAGGACCACCTTGAAAATGAGCTTGCTCAGTGGTGTTTACGCCTGGTTAAAGTTTGATTGATTGATTGATTGAATGATGTCTTCTGCCCTCCAGCTACCTCCTCTCTCATCTCTGTATCTCTCTGAAACACTCCTGAAACTGATGTGAGTATCTGACTATATGAACCCACAGAGCTCTACTGATGGCCCTTACTAAACTGGTCTCATGTCATATTTTTAATGCCACATATGTTCTTCTGCACCTTGTAACTCCTGTATTTCATGTTTCTCTATTGCTATGTATGGCTCTATTTCACACCATGTATGTTTGGCCATTGCATAACCCTGCGTCCTTTGTACTATTACTTTATTTTTTCCATACCACCTCATGCCTGAGGTGTGAATTTACTACACTGATTGTATTTACCTGCATGAGCTGCTGTGTTCTCTGTATTGCCTGCCACACTGTGACCTGGGTCATGACTGAAAATGGTCCTCTGGCTCTGTGCACTTACCCGGTAAACAAAGACATAAATAAAATAAAATACAATTAAATAAATAAATAAATAGTGACCCCAGCAGAGGTCTTTTGGGACTTTCCTATGCTGGTTGGAAGATTGACTGCAATGGCTATGGGAAACTGGGTAGGATATTATCTGTATGGTGGTGGCTGTTTGTTTCCTTGATCCCCTGAGGAGCTGCTGTGCAATGATGCACATGGCTTCATGGTGCATGATTCTACAGACAGTGTGCTGGCATCAACCACTCCTCCACCGAAGCTACCACTGTGGGTCACTGGAGCCCCAGGAGTCATGTCTCTGCTCACCCCCTCTCCCTTCCTGAGGAAGTGAACTATCCCTTGGATGATCAATCTTCCTCCACCAGCCTGCCCTCTGATGAACCAGGCTCATTTCCAAACCTGGTATGTTGCCATTGCAGCAGTAGCGCTACCATTGCACCAGTGGGCTGACTGTTTTCAGTATTATTATCTGGCACAAAACATGAGGTTCGTGGCATTTATTGCTAAAGCTGAGATGGGTTTCATGCCATGGGTGGCTTTGAAACATGCTCAGATTAGGTCTGTTAAGCTCTTTTACTCTCTGGTGTAAGATCTTAATAAATGTAGTAGTGATCACCTAATACTTTATTGTCAGAAAGATACAAGGACCATGAACCACAGGCTGTACAAATACAAAGTGAAGTGATCTACTTAGTCTTCTCTATGGCAAAATGCAGATGTCAAAATAGGGAAGAAGGCTGCTAGTTTGACAGTATGGAAAAGGAATGGGATGCAGTTCATTAGAGATGCCTGGGAGCGTATGCATATCACGCAGTGAAACCTTTACAGCAATCACATCGATGCCAACAACATTGATAGATCACTGTAAAGTCTACCCGGGACCCCTGCACTCTTTCCCCCAGTTCTACACCCCCTTCCCAAATCAACTCCTACTAGAAGTTGATAATCCCTAAGTCCAGGGTGTGTGGGGGCAGAGCCCCCTGAATGGAGAGTTCTGGGGCAAAACCCCTTGAAAAATACAGGCAGGCTTCCAGACAGATTTATGCCAACCACAATTTGTGGTTGTCAAATCCATCGCTGTAACATTGGTCAACAAAATGTTTGTTGAACTGGTGCCATAGAGCTGTGTGGGAGGAGGTAGACATAATCCGATTTTGTAAATTAGGGAATACATATGGGATGTCCACCCCCCCAAGTCTCATGGATGATGGATGTAACCTTGACAGTGTCTCAGGAAATTCCCCCCAAAAATGGCATGCAGATCTTTAGATACATAGGGGAAAAAAGGAAAGTAAGGGGGCCGATCAGCAAGATAAGGATAGGGGATGATTGGTCACAGAAGGTGGGGGAACAGGCAGAAGTCCTAAATGAGTACTTTGCCTCAGTTTTTTTTTCTATTTTCTTTTTTCTACACCTTCTAGCCGTCCGTAGCCTGCAACCTCAGCCTACTAATGCTTCCACCCCCCACATTGGCCTCGGGCCCCCTTCTGATACCCCGTGGCTTACCCCCCACGGTGGGGCTGCGGCACTGGGGCCACATGCCGCAGACGTCGGATTAGGTCAGGGGGGCTGGCCTGGGGGGGCTAATGGAAGCTATGGTAGGCTTCATTAATGGCTCTCGGCGGCTTCCCCATTTTCCTTTTTCTGGGAGGCGGGGACGTGCAATGACGCGAAGCGTCCTGCCCCGCCTCCAATGCGAACTGTTGATGTTGGCAGCCGAGCGACTTCCCGTCCTCCGCCAGGGGTCATGCAGGCTCCGATCATGTCCCCGTCCCTCCCCCCGGAGAAGGAGAGCAGTCCGTAGGACGCTCTATCCTTCTCCCCCCAGCCGGCCCTCCAGCAATCTGGGTCCGTTCCCGAGATATACTTTGCCTCAGTTTTTACCAGGGGTGGATGGAGGGGCCATGTCTTGTGAGGGAAGCGGGGGCAAACTGGAGGAAGGGGTGGGACAGGTAGATACCAGGGTCCCTGATGGGTCTGGGGAAAGGGAGTAGCCACCACAGACAAGTGGGGGCCCAGCAGTGCAGGGTGAAAAGGGGGAGGACATGGAGGCTGGAATCCCAGTAGAGAGAGTAAAGGAAGCCCTCAGGTCGCTTCGGACTGAGAAAGCGCCTGGGCCAGATGAGATACATCCCATGGTGCTGAGGGAACTGGAAGATGTCCTGGCAGTTCCTCTAAAGGAGCTTTTAAACATCTCTCTGGGGACTGGGTGGGTGCCCCAAGACTTGAGAGTGGCCCATGTCATGCCAATCCACAAGGGGGATCAAGAGAGGAGGCGGAGGAAGTGGGAAATTACAGGACCGTTAGCAAGACATCAGTGGTCAGCAAGGTGATGGAGGGTATTGTCAAGGAAAGGCTAGGGGGGTTACTGGAGCAAACTGGGTAATTGGACAATAGGCAGCACGGCTTTGTCACGAGGGCCCTGGACCAGGGTAGGCCAGTGGACATCCTCTTTCTGGACTTTAGCAAGACGTTTGATTTGGTACCCCACAGTGGCCTGCTGGCTAAGCTGAAGGAAATGGGGGTAGGGAGACCGTTGTTAAGATGGATAGGAAATTGGCTCTCTGAGTGTACTCAGAAGGTGGTGGTTGGAGGGTTAGCTTCATCCCCAAGGTGGGTTACTAGTGGAGTTCCCCAGGGGTCAGTGCTGGGTCCACTCCTGTTCAATGCCTATATCTCAGACATCAGGAGGGGGATCAGGAATGAGATGAGTCTCTTTGCAGATGATTCAAAGCTGGGTGCAGTGGTGGATGGGGAGGAGGGGAGGGTGGGCTTGCAGGAGGACATGGAGGCTCTGAAAAGGTGGACGGGAAAACGGAAACCAAAATTCAATGTGGGGAAGTGCAAGGTTCTGCACCTGGGTGTCGGGAATCCAGGCCAGGGGTATACCCTGGGAGGAGACATGATTCAAGCCATGGAGGGTGAGAGGGACCTAGGGGTAGTGGTAGATGTCAAATGAACAACTCTGAAACCTGTAGAAGGGCAGCAGCAAGGGCAAATAAGATGCTGGGATGCATTGCCAGGAGGATTACCTCCAGAAACGAGGAAATGATCCTTCCACTGTACAGCTACTTGGTTAGGCCACACCTCAAGTATTGTGTATAGTTTTGGAGACCACATTTAAAGAGGGACATTACACTCCTAGAGACGTTCCAAAGGAGGGCAAACAAAATGATCTGGGGCCTGGGGGAGAGGACCTATGTCAAGAGGCTCAAGGAGCTTGACATATACGCCCTGGAGGAGAGGAGGGACGGGGGGGACATGATAGAGGTCTTTAAGTATATGAAAGGGATCAATAAAGGAGGCACAGTTAGGGGGCTCCAAAGGAAGGATGGTGGGGCAACAAGAGGTCATGGGTGTAAGCTGGAAGGGGGCAGGCTCAGAGGGGAGAGGAGGAGATGTTATTTCACTGAAAGGGTGGTGGAGCCATGGAATGCACTGCCCAGGGAGCTGGTAAACGTGGAGAGTGTGGACGGGTTTAAGAGTGGATGGGACAGGTACCAGGGGAGGGTAAATCTGACCAGGACCAATACAGGTGGAACATCTGGGACTGGGGACAGTATAAGTCAAGGGGGAAGGGGACACACCAAAATCGGCCCTCAGTGCAGGTGCTGAAAATCGAGCAGACTCGAGAGACCATTAGGCCTGTTCTGCTGGCTTGTTAGTATGTTAGTATTAACACCTCTCCATTGCTAGGACTGCTGCAAGTTGTATCAAGAGATAGGTATCCTATGGTCTATGTTTACAAATTCTTCAAACAGGCAATATTAATGTTTATTGTTTATTGAAATTTTGTTGACTGGGTAGGCCCACTAAGACAAGATGTCCCTTTTACAGGGGTGACCCACAAAAAATTACACTTAATAACATAAGTACAGTACAAGTAACAATAAACTGTTTCTCTAACTCACTGGTTTAGCATTTTTCAGTGAGTTGCTTAATGTGTGCACCACTCACAGTAGAGATGGGTGAAACCCACAAATTTTCTTACATGAAATATTTCACAAAATTCACGCATTTCATGAAATATTTTGCAGATGCAAAATGAAAAAATTCTGTTGGCGAAATGCAGAATTTTGCTGGTGAAATGTGGAATTTCACTGATTAAATTCTGCATTTCGAGGGTGAAATTCCACATTTCGCACCTGCAAAATAGTTCATGGAATGGGTGAATTCCACAAAATATTTGGCACAGCAAAATTCACAATTTTTACGGAAGTTTGACAGTGAAATTAAGCTGTCCTGCGTCTCTAGCTCACAGCAATGAATTACTAAAAGTGTCTTAATGATATGTCTGTAGCTGCTGTTCAAGTTTCAGCTTACTTTGCAGCTCTCTAGAATCTTTTATCAATGCAGTGCAACACATTAAGTAACCCATAATGGGTGCTGAACCACTGAGTTGGAACTCGATTTCACAACTGCAGTGTGCAGTACACCTTGATTGACATGTCATGATACCCAGTCCTAAGTAGAAACTCTCATTCAATTCCAGCCAATAGTAGTCCTGCATTCGGATTAAAAACCCTGCCCCCACCGCCATGTTATTTTCCCCTCATCGGAGGACTCTGCTCTCTATTCTTACAATTGCTTTTGTTTAATTAGCAGAACATTAGTTTTGTAGCATTTAAAAAAAAATGTAAATGGCAGCCCCCCTCCTTTTGAAAAACCCACTCTGTCAGATCTGTAAACTGGCCCCAAGCATAACACGCAATGACCTCAGTGAAGCGAGAGCTGGATGGCTCCCTATACATTGCACTATGCTATCCTTCTGTTTTTACATGCTGATTTGCAGTAGTATTTTATTAAAATGATCAAAATCATGACTTAACACATACCTCTCAACTGTCCCTGATTTTCAGGGATGTCCCCGATTTTGCCTCAGAAATTTCTTCTGTCCCTCCTAAATTTGACATTTCTGTCACTGAAAAGTAGGGATTTGAATCACAAAATAATGCCAGCCATTGATGTTACAGTCTTGTTCTCATTAAGAAAATGCTATTCACACTAAGAAGCATGTTGTACGCAGCTTCTGGGACTAATATTACTATGTTTTCAGATGTGTCCCTGATTTTGGTCATTTGTCCCTGATCATTTTAAGCCTTGTCCCTGATTTTTGATGAGGGAGGTTGAGAGGTATGACTTAACACATGGATCATTTTTAACACTACACACATTAAGCTATGCTTTTGATCATTTCAATAGTCCAGAATGCCAATACAGTAGTCTCCCTTGTACTGGCTTTCTGAGCCAAATGGCAGTGCTGTAAAGTACAGAGCAGCATTCCAGAGCAGCTTAATACATAAATTTACCTGGTGAAGTGGTTTGTGGAATGTTCTGTCCCACAGGAGAAGACAAGCCTAAGTGTAAAAGTTCTTGAATTTAAGACATATTATTTCCCTGACATATTTCTTGTTTTGCACTGTATTGCACTGTATGTCAGTTCATTGAAGTTATGACAGTTGCACACCCACACCTGCCAGCTGCAGCCGTCACCACTCTAAGCCCAGTCCAAAATGTCATAGTCCCCTTAGGGTTACCACCTTTGGATGAGGTAAAAACCGGATACTACACCACACCCCAAACTCCACCTTTGGCTCCACCCCCTTTTATGACTGGTGAGTATATCGCTCCTTCTCCACAGCCATTTGTAATGTTGGAATAGACATTATCAGTGATAGGAAATCATTGATATACTGTTATTTATTTGATTTATTTATTCAGTTATTTATTTTTATTCTTTGACAACCAGGTTAACTCCCATAGGCCAATGACCCATATCACAGAAGTGACCCAGGAGCACAGGATTCGTTCAGTGACTTGCTCAGGGTCATACAGTATGTAAGTGGAGGTTGTGTGAATCAAATGGAGGCAGTATAATGCAGTGGTTTAAGGCTCTGAGCTGGAGACCTGGAGACCTGGGTTTGAGTCCCACAGCCCCCACTTGCATACTGTGTGACCCTGAGCAAGTCACTTAACTTCCTTGTGCTCCCAGGTTGCACCTGTAAACAAGCGTTCAGCTTAGTGTGTCTCTCCTGGTTAAACAAACAACAACAACAACAAAAAAACTCAGATCTGCTGGATGTGCCAAGCTCATCCACAGCTTATTGCACAGCCCTCTGTTAAACACTCTCCCATTTTCCTTTCCATAACACTCATGCAGTTTGATGCTTTGATACATTTTTGATAACTGAATTATTGATGCTTGTGGTACCCTTAATACTGCACTGTGTTCCCCTTTACCTCAGCTGCTACTACTGGTTTCTTTCATATTTCTAAGATGTTCCACAATTTCAGATACACCATTCCATGCTGTTTATCTGAATGACCTGTAAAAGTGTAGCTAATATCATGGAATGTTCAGGTAATACAAAAATTAGAGCAAATGTGGTGATAAAGGCAATAAAAGTTAGATTATTAATTTAACAAAAATGGGTCAAAAACATACCAGACTAGAAGACAAACAAAAAGAAACACATGCTAGCACATAAAGGTGTAAAAGCTGTTTCCTGTCATAGCAGTAAAAGGCCATACTTAAAATGCAGAGTGGAAAAGATTATGTTAATTTACTGCTAATGATCTTAATGGCCATACTTTACACCTCCCAGACAATCTGGTTTTACAAACAAAGGCAGGTCTGAATGACTAACATCAGAACTTCTTTGTAACCTGGACATGCAATGGAGCCAAAACGGTGGTTGATTTGGTACATCAATTTTAAAGGGGCACTGTCAGCTTTGCCCCTTTGTTTTTTGACAAAAGCATGCAGTCTTCCTATTGCTCACACAACACTCAGTATTATACTCAGAACACCCCCACAGATTTAAAAGAGCAAGATTTTACCTGCTCTCTCTATTTTTTTTCATATATATGTACATATATATATATATATATATATACTTTTAGTGGTCCCAATGCTAAGTCCCCACAAACCGGAAGCACATCCAGGTTGGGACCACGCATCTGCCAAAGGTGCAATCCTGAAGTACGATTTTTTTCAGAAACAGCCCTTGGAGTCATATTGTCCCTGCTCCTTGTGTTATTTTAAAAGGTTGCAGCTATCTGCTGTCACAAAGCGAGACTATAAGTGGCATTATTTGTATTTGTAAGCAGGCAGCTGAAATCCCGTGCATACGCATCAATGGCATGCTTTTACGCATGAGCGAGATATTTTGTGCATGGACCTTTTAGACATGTGTGGGATTTCAGCCGGGGCATGCAAATATGAATAATACAACTTCTAGTGCTCACTTTGTGACAGCAGATAGCAGCAACCATTTTAAATAACACAAGGGCAGGGGCTATATAACTCCAAGGGCTGTTTCTGAAAAATCATATTTCGGGATCATGCTTGTGGCAGACACACGGTCCCAACCTGGATGTGCTTCCGGTTTGCGGGGATTTAACATCAAGATGACTAAAACTATATTTATGTAAAAAGTGGGGAAAGCCGGTAAAATCTTGATCTTTTAAATCTCTTGGGGTGTTCTGAGTACAATACTGAGTGTTATGTGAGCAATAGGAACACTGCTTGCTTTTGCCAAAAATTAAAGGGGCAAAGCTGAGGGTGCCCCTTTAAGAGTATATGTGCACTCCAAATGGCCCAAAAACTGGACTGCATTTAATCAAAACTGGATGACTGGATAAGGACCCTAAAAACCAGATTGTCCTGTCAAAAACTGGATAGGTGGCAACCCTACTGTACCCTGGAGATTACCAAAAGACTATTTTTAAAAATTACACTCTCTCCTTAGTCTACATACAGCATTTAGAGAAGTGCTCACTCTACCATGAAAGCTGCCTTATTTCTTCCCACTGGCATCAGTATGTGATGTAATTTAACAATGCTGGTCAGGAAGGAGGCAGCTTTCTTGGTAGAGCGACCACTTCTCTAACTGCTGTATGCAGACTAAGGAGAGAGTGCAATGTTTAAAAATAGTCTTTCAGTGAGCACCAGGGTACAGTAACATTTTGGACTGGGCTTACAGCAGCTGTGGCTGCAGTTGGCAGGCAGGTGGTGTGCAGCTTTCATAACTTCAGTGAACTTACACACAGTACAGTACAATGCAGAACAAGAAAAACATTGGGGAAATGATACCTCTTAAATTCAAGAATATTTACACTTAGACGTGTCTTCTCCTGTGGGACAGAGCATAACACAAACCACTTCACCAGGTAAATTAATGCATTAAGCTGCCCTGGAATGATGCTCTGTACTTTACAGCACTGCCATTTGGCTCAGAGATCCAGTACAAGGGAGACTACTGTATTGGTATTCTGCACTATTGAAATGATCAAAAGCATAGCTTAACATGTGTACTGATAAAAATGATACACATGTTAAGTCTTGACTTCTATCATTTTAATAAAATACTACTGCAAATTAGCATGTAAAAACAGAATGGTACTGTATTGCAATGTACAGGTATGTGCAGTACTGAACATGCAACAGTGGATGGAAATTCAATGATTGGGAGGTGACTAACAGCTCTAAAGAATTACTGTGACAAAACTACAGCACTGAAAATGCATTGCTTCAACACTGCAAAGGCACTGAAGGAAATTTAGAGAACAGTTGAAAGTGAGTTGCATCTGAGTCGATGGGTGGTTGAAAAACAGTTTTCAGTTGCAGAAGTTAGAGTTAGCAGTGTACTGTTATCACTAAAAAAGAATGCTACACCTGGAGGAACAGTTTAATGTGCTTTGTACTGTATACATACAGAGTCAAATAAAATGTATAGTAGATGATCACAACATTACACATGTTCTGAAATAGGAACAGAAGCACATGGATATGATGTAAACACAGATACAAGGTTAAATAGAATAACAATCTACAATGGGTACACACAACTAAAATATATCATAGATGATGAGTGAAAAAGCAGGTGCACAAGTTGTAGTATTAAATCAGAGTAAAATTTAATTAGGATCCAAATCGGTAAGAAAATCTAGAAGAAAAAGAGCAACAAGTGCCATCTTGCCTTCATTGGAGGCATTAGAGACAGCCTAGAAAATAGATGCAGCTGGGCATGGTGACACATTGGAGGTAAATTGAGAGACAGTTTTGGAGAATGTTCCTAGAGTGTCAAAAAAGCCAGAGTTAAACAAGTGCAATTTATACAGATGGTATAGGACCCTCAGGCAACTACAGGGTATGAGGCTGATGGACACTGGGATATTTTGGAATGGCAAGGAACATATCAGCACTTTGTTACATGTGTGTTATGAGTCACCCAAGGTGAGTCAGTTTAGAGATGAGATCCTGGGATACATGGCTTAGGGGGTTAGGCATACGTTCGACAATTCATTGTAGTTCAGCATTTTGGGAGATAGTAATATGATGGAAGATCTTAAAAACCACAAATAAAGTGATACCTTCTAAAGAGTATCACTGCCAAGGTCATAATAGCATAAGGCTGGAAGGATCAATCCCCCCAAGCAAAGAAGCCAGAAGGGGAAGGAAGGAAGGAAACATATTCAATCGAAGAAGCCAGAAGGGGAAGGAAGGAAGGAAACATATTCAATTCAGTGCTTTAGAGTAACTGGTAATTGCTATTTTTCTTTTAAACTTAGATTGTGGGCTTTTAGTGACACTGTACTTTCTTTGTTGTCTATACTTAGAATCGTTTTTGGGCTGTTGAACATTTAAAACATAGTAGTGTTGTATTTCTGTGCTGCCTTTAATTGCTGCAGATTTTATCTTGGCTTGTCTGACTGCCCTGTAGTTTGGGTGAGGGGTGTTAATTGTCTGGCCTTTGACCTCAGCTACGTGATAACTGGAGGTGGGGCTTAGTCAGAATTGAGGTAGCAAGTGAGATTTATTTTCTCAGAAGAAGCCAGAAGGGGCAAGGAAACATATTCAATTCAGTGCTTTAGAGTAACTGGAATTTGCTATTTTTCTTTTAAACTTAGATTGTGGGCTTTTAGTGACACTTTACTTTCTTTGTTGTCTTTACTTAGAATTGTTTTTGGGCTGTTGAAAATTTAAAATATCTCTTAATTATATGCCCTGTTAAATCTGATTGACAGGAGCTAAACACAGGGTATAGTAAGGGGTGTGAAGTAGGAGGGGCATAAGGGGGAAGAAGCCCACCCTCAGCACGACAAGTGTTTTGACTCATTTATTTATTTATTGGTTTCTTTTCTTTTTTTTTTTAAAGAAAATTATCTGAGGATCAGTGGCAGGATTTTTAGGACAGTAAATTAATAAAAAGGGAACTAGCAGAGCTTCAGTAGCAGACAAGTAGTGGAATAGCAGTATAATTGCAGTATAATGTGGGGAGTGGTACAATGCAGTGGCTGTGGGGCACCCATATTCAGGCAGACCTTCTGGACACTGAGGTGCTGCTCTATCTGCATGCATCTCTCTGGACTGCAGGATGAGGTAGTCAGACTCAGAGCAGAAGTAGACTGGGTCAGGAGTACCATCACCCCTATCCAGAGACCACCCAGTCCAATGCAACTGCCTCAAAGGATGCCGAGAACGAGGAGCACTTGGATGACAGTGGGCTCAGGGAGGGTTAGAGTGGTCAGGCAGAGACATCCCAGATCCTATTCCACTAAGAACTCATATGCCACACTGGCAAATGGGGACAACCAAATAGAGGTACCCAGAGAAGTGGAAGGAAAGGATGTGGAGGTTAGCCAAGGAGGTGACCTCAGCAGGGAAAGCAGTGGACCCCAGAGGAGGAGGAAACAAATCCTGGTGGGGGACTCCATCATAAGAGGGATCCAGCTAGGAACACAGGAGGGGGAGAACAGGGAGGTGAGGTGCCTACCGGGTGCCACGGCATGGAGGGATGGAAGGAAGTTCCTGGGGATCACTGGGAAGGCAAGATGGAAGTGTGAGATGGAAGTCATTATCCACCTAGGTACTAATGACCTGGCAAATGGGGAGCCAAAGGAAGTTCAGGAAGAGTTTAGGAAATTGAGGAGGGGTCTCATGCAAGTAGCAACTTCTGTCACTTTCTCAGAACTACTGCCTGCGAGAGGCAAGGAAGAGCATAGGAGTGCATGCACCAGGAACTTTAACTCATGGTTGAAGAACTGGTGCTGTGAGGAAGGGTTTGGATTCATTGGTGACTGGGGACCCACCTGTAGGGATGGAGGTTTGTTCAAGCCTGATGGCCTGCATCCATCCTGGAGGGTAATTCAAGCACTCAATGATAAGTTTAAATGCTACATTGACAAGCATTTAAACTAGCAAAGGGGGGTGGCAGGCCAGCAAGGAAGGTACCTACTTGCTTATCCCCCACAGCTAGCAGTGGAACCAGTGAACCAGAGGAGTGGATATCTCTACAAAGCAGTGTGCAAAAGATGGAGATTAGCGCCCAAGAGGTGGATATGCAGAAAAGGGGCAAAATTCAGCAGAAGGGCAGACAGCGAGGAGAACCAGGGATAAAGGACAACCAAGGAAGGGGCTGGAGTAGAACAGCGAAACAGTCTATGGAAGGCAAATCATAGAAAGCCATGTGTGCAAATGCCAGGAGCCTTAGCAACAAGATGGAAGATCTGGAGGCTGTCATAGTGCAGTCAGACCTGGACATTGTGGCCATCACTGAAATCTGGTGTAATGATAACCACGACTGGGAGATGGCCATACCTGGCTACAACATATTCAGAAGAGACAGAGCAGGCAGGAAGGGAGGAGGAGTGGCACTGTATGTGAAAAAATGACATAAGGGCCACAGAGATCCAACAGGAACAAAATGGGGGAGAGATACAGTGGGCTAAGCCGGAAAGGAAAATGGGGACAGCCATCCGCACAGGTGTGGTCTATAGACCACCAGCCCAGGAGGAAGAAACAGATAGGGAGCTGATGCTAGCCATACAAAGGATGGCAGACAAGGTGAGTAGTACTGGTTGGAGACTTCAATATTGCAGACGTGGACTGGAGCATCCCAGCAGCAGCATCAACTAGGAGCAGATTTATCCTGGACTCCTTCAGGGTGCCTTCTCAAGCAACTGGTCATGGAACCAACTCGGCAGAAGGCAATACTGGACCTTGTGCTCACAAACAGGGACAGTGTGAGGGGTTAACAGTGGGGAGCACCTGGGGAACAGTGACCACCAGTCATTGTGGTTTGAAATCACAGAAAGAGCAGAACCAAACCACACAAAAACACGTATCCTGGATTTTAGGGGGGTAGACATTGGGAAAATGGGGAGATACTTGAAAGAGGCATTAAGGGGAATGGGACAGGAATCAGGGGTTGAGGAACAGTGGGCAGTATTTAAAATGGGGATTACAAGAACAACAGAATTATGCATTAAGCAGGTTAGCAAGAGGAAAAGGAAGAGGAGACCATTATGGTTTTCCAAAGAGGTAGCAAAAAGTGAAAGCAAAAAGATTGCATTCAGGCAATACAAAAGACACAGGCAGAAGGGATAGGGAGAAGTACCAGGAGAAGCAAAGGGGCAGGTAGGTCAGTAAGGAAGCCTAAGCTCAGACAGAAGAACACATTGCAAAATCAGTGGGTAGGGGGACAAAACCTTTACAGGTACATAAGGAAAAAGAAAGACAAAGGGAGGGATAGTGAGACTGAATGGGGAGGATGGGGCCGCATGGAGGATGACAACAGTAAAGCTGACATATTGAACAGGTATTTCTGCTCAGTCTTTACTGAGGAAGAGGAGGGTAATGGGTCTGAAGGGAGTACAAGTGGTGAGAATGGTACAGAAATGGACACAAGTCCCTTTACACGAGAAAGGGTCCTGAAGGAGCTGGAAGTAATAAGAGTTGATAAAGCAATGGGGCCAGATGGGGTGCACCCCAGGGTCCTTAAAGAACTAAAAGAGGTGGTGGCTGAACTTCTGGCTATCCTGTTTAGCCGATCACTGGAAACAGGGGAGGTACCCAAAGACTGAAGGACAGCAGATGTAGTCCCCTTATACAAAAGTGGGAACAAAGAGGAAGCAGGGAACTATAGACCAGTCAGCCTCACCTCCGGTAGTGGGAAGATCATGGAAGCACTACTGAAGGAGAGATTGGTGGAACATCTGGTTGTCAATGGACTACAGGACCCAAAGCAGCATGGTTTCACCAGGGGGAGGTCATGTCAGACCAACCTCGTTGAATTTTTTGACTTGGTGACTAAGGAGGTGGATCAGGGGAGGGCAGTGGACATGGTCTATCTGGACTTCAGCAAGGCCTTTGACACTGTGCTACATAGAAGACTATTACACAAACTGGGTAATATGGGTATGGGCAGGACATTAGTGTGGTGGGTAGGTAACTGGCTGGGTGGCAGGACACAGAGGGTGGTGGTAAATGGCTGTCACTCCACAGAGGGAAAAGTGACCAGTAGGGTACCACAGGGATCAGTGCTGGGACCGGTCCTATTCAACATCTTCATCAGTGACATTGCGCAGGACCTAGAAGGCAGAATTTCACTGTTCGCTGATGACACAAAGCTCTGTAACAGAGTAGACACACCAGAGGGTGTAGACAGAATGAGATGGGACCTGAAGAAACTTGAAGAATGGTCAGGAGTTTGGCAGTTGAAATTCAATGCAAAGAAGTGCAAGATAATGCATATGGGGCACAAAAACCCTGGCACAATATATCAGTTGGGGGGTGAGGATATAGCATGCACCAAGCAGGAAAGGGATCTTGGGGTTATCATCCTCTGATGACCTCAAGGTAGGGAAACAGTGTGACAAGGCAGCAGGTAAAGCAAATAGGATGCTGGGATGTATAGGCAGGGGCATCACCAGCAGGAAATGGGAGGTCATAATTCCACTATACAAGACACTGGTGAGGCCCCACCTGGAGTACAGTGTACAGTTCTGGAGACCATACCTATATAAGGACATAGACAGGGTAGAGAAGGTTCAGATGAGGGCAACAAAGGTGGTGCAGGGATTGCATCACAAGTCCTATGAAGACAGGTTGAAGGAACTGAACATGTACTCCCTGGAGGAGAGGAGGGAGAGAGGGGATATGATTGAGACATACAAGTATCTTACAGGGAGGAACAGGGTGCAGGAATACACTGTTTGTAAGCAAATAAGATGTTCCAGGACTAGAGGGCATCGGATGAAGTTGGAGGGAGGATGATTCAGAAGAAATGTGAGGAAGAATTTCTTTACAGAATGGGTGGTGGACAAGTGGAACACCCTGCCAGAGGAAGTGGTGGGGGCTGAAACAATCACTGGATTTAAGAATGCACTGGATAGACATAACGGAATTCTGGAGGTCAGGGGTAAGGGGCAACAGACTTCTAGGAAAACATAAACTGAACTTACAAGCTCAAATGGGCAGACTGGGTGGGCCATAGGCCCTTATCTGCCGACACTGTCTATGTATCTATGTATGTCACCAAGCAAGAAACAGACCTAGGGGTAATCATATCTGATGACTTCAAGAGTGCTGGATAGCATGACAAAGCAGAAGGAAAGGCTTGCAGGATGCTAGGTTGCATTGGGAGAGGGATTTCTAGCAGAGGTGGTGCTGCCATCGTATCGTTTACTGGTGAGGCCTCACCTGGAGTATTGTGTCCACTTCTGGAGGCTGCACTTCTGCAAGGACATTGAAAGGGTGGAGGTGGTACAGAGCTGGACAACCAAAATTGTGAGGGGGTTGCACAAGAAGCCATACTAGGAAAGGCTGCACAAACTCAACATGTACTCCCTGGAAGAGTAGAGAGCAATAGGGGTATGACTGAAACTTTCAAGTACCTCACATAAGTGAACAGGTGCAAGTAGAGGGACTATTTCAGAGAAATACTAGAACTAGAAAAGCACTAGAACATGGGAACATGCAACAAACTAAGAGGGGGAAGTTAAGGAAAGATGTTCAGAAATAGTTATTCACAGAAAGGGTGGTGGATGACAGGAATAAACTGCCAAAGGAGTTTGTGGTGACAAAGACTATGGGGAGCTTCAACCATACGTGTGTATACAATATATTAGACCTTGAAGATGGCTGCCAGGCTGGGCGCGCTATGAGTTGCAAGTTGTGAGCTGCATGTTGTTTTTTGTTTTATTTTACTTTATTCGTTTTTTACGTTTTTGTTTTATTTTGTTTTAGCTTTCTTTTTTCTGTGCTACAAACAGCTTTGCTTGGCAAAGTCTGGTGCAAGATGGCCATTTATCTCATAGTTTTGGTCGTTCTGATTGCCCTGCTATATGAGGTAGTGTTTCGGATGCTGCCACTGCATTGGGAAATGCAGGATTCTTGAGCTGAGGTGCTTCCATTGATGCCTCAGTGAATTGTGTAGAGCCGACTCTGGATTGGGCCAAGTTTAAACATGTGGTCGGCAAGGAAGACTGTTTTAATCCCTGCCTAAGTGCAGAAGGATAATGGGGATTTGTAATACGGGCTGCCGAAGGTCAGTGGGGATTTTTGATACGGTCTGCTGCTCTACCGAGATGTCCATTCTGAGAAGGAGCTGTGGGAGTCCAATAAATCATGTGTGGGAATCTGCTCTAAGAAGGAAGGAGTTTTGGGAGCTAAGTGGACTGCTTGAAAGTGTCAGTTGGTGTACTGGGTTGAAGAATTGAGAGGTGGGCCCTAGACTGTGTTTTGGTGGGACTGAAGCTTGCGCTCTATGAGACTGGTCTGATTCTGGCCTGACTCTGCTGGGGATCACCGATCAGATTCTGCTGCTTCATGGGGGCTCCAGGGAACCCTAGTCAGGGAGTTGGCTGGTGATCCTGGGGTGCCCCTAGACCCCTGGGACTGGCTACTGTGTGGCTTTGATCCAGGTGTTGTACCAGTCCAGTGGAATATTTCTGGTTGGGGTCCTCTAGGTGCGGAGTTTGGTAGGCCTGTGCTGCTGTTGATCATTTGCTGGATTCTTCTTGGCTGGACCCTATCCTGGCTTTGATTTATTTGCTGGATTTATTGCACATTTTGGATGTACTTGATTTTATTGGCTGGACTTATTTCAGATTGGATTTACCTGTTAAGCTTACCTACACCTTTGGATGATTTCTCTCGTGTATTATAGAAACATAGAATTTGACGGCAGATAAGGACCACTTGGCCCACCCAGTCTGCCCATTTCCCTACCTAATGGATAAGCTGTAGATCCTAGTTAACCAGCAGCCTACTTCTTCCTACCCCCAACCCCTAGAATTGCCTTATGACTGTCCCATGCATGCTTGAATTGCACCACTGTATTTGCCTCCACAACCTCCTCTGGAAGGCCATTCCATGCATCCACAACCCTATTCTGAAAAAATACTCTTAAATTACCTCTGAGCCGCCCCCATCTTCAAATTGTGCTCCCTTGTTCTTGCACACACCTCTTTTTTGAAAGATGCTACCCTCTTGGATTTTGTTGATTCCTTGAGGTACTTGAAAGTTTCTATAATGTCCCCCTCTCCCTCCTTTCCTCAAGGCTATATATATAAGCTCCTAAGTCTCTCTTCATATGTCTTCTGGTGCAGACCCTGCACCATTTTAGTTGCCCTCCTCTGGACAGCTTCCATCCTGTCTATGTCTTTGTGGAGATTGGGTCTCCAGAACTGCACACAGTACTCCAGATGGGGTCTCACCAGCTGTCTGTACAGAGGGATAATAACTTCCGTTTTCTACTGGTGATGCCTCTCCCTATGCATCCCAGTATCCCCCCAGCCCTCCTTGCTGCCCTCTCACATTGCTTGCCCACCTTTAGGTCATCTGATATGACTACCCCCAGGTCCCTTTCCATTTTTGTTGTTGTTAGTATCTCACCCCCCATTGTGTACTCTTC
This sequence comes from Neoceratodus forsteri, assembly GCA_016271365.2. Classification (NCBI taxonomy): domain Eukaryota; kingdom Metazoa; phylum Chordata; order Ceratodontiformes; family Ceratodontidae; genus Neoceratodus; species Neoceratodus forsteri. Next base: position 190,059,294 of record CM057456.1, read on the forward strand.
CCCTGGGTTTTTGTTTCCCAGGTGCACTACCTTGCACTTCTTAGCATTGAATCTAAGCTGCCATACATTTGACCATTCCTCTAACCTTGCCAAGTCCCTTCTCATGCTTTCCACCCCACCTTGTGCATCAACTCTGTTGCAGATCTTTGTGTCATCTGCAAAGAGACATATTTTTCCTTCCAGTCCCTCTGCAATGTCGCTTATAAAGGCATTGAAGAGGACTGGTCCTAATACTGAACCCTGCGGTACCCCACTAGTAACCCCCCTTTCTTCAGAGTGGACTCCATTTACCATTACTCCCTGTGTCCTATTCTCCTGTCAATTCTTTACGCCGGCTATCATCTTGGGACCCACTCCCAGGCTGGCTAACTTGTATATTAATCTTTTGTGTGGGACTGTGTCAAATGCTTTGCTAAAGTCTAGGTAGACCATGTCCACAGCCCCTCCCTAATCTACTACTTTGGGCACTCAGTCAAAGAAATCTATCAGATTTGTCTGGCATGACCCTCCCACTGTGAATCCATGCTGCCTTGGGTCCTGTGCCCCTCTGGCCTCTAGATACTCTACAATTCTTTCCTTCAGAAGTGATTCCATCATTTCCCTACCACTGAGGTTAAACTAACAGGTCTGTAGTTTCCTGTTTCTGCCTTGCTCCCACTTTTGTGAAGGGGAATCACATCTGCCCTCCTCCAGTCCTCAGGTACCACCCCATCCGCCCATGATTTGTTAAAGAGGGTAGTCACTGGTGTCACTAGTTCTACCCTTAGTTCTTTTAGAATTCTGGGATGAATTCCATCAGGCCCCATTGCTTTGTCCACCTTCAGTTTTAAGAGTTCTTTCAGAACCCTTTCTTTGTAAATGGGCTGGCAACAACTTCTGTATCCAGAGTGTTTCTACTGTTTGTTTTAGGTACCTCCCCCTCTTCCTTTGTAAATACTGAGCAAAAATATTTGTTTAGAATCTCTGCCTTTTCACAGTCACCCTCTGCCCACCCTCCTCCCCTTTATTAAGCATCACCATCCCTCCCTTGGTCTTCCTTTGCTCCCTGATGTACCTATAAAAGGTTTTATCCCCCTTCTTAGCTGAGGTGGCTATCTTTTCCTCGGTTTGGGCCTTTGCTGTTCTGACTGCCTTCCCAGCTTCCTTTTGCTTTAACTGATACAGTTCTCTGTCCTGCTCCTTCTGTGATTCCTTGCACTTCCTGAATGCTTTCTTTTTCTCTTGAACCTTCACTGTCAATTCCTTTGAGAACCATAGTGGTTTCTTACATTGTTTCGTTTTGTTTATTTGCTTCACACAAAGGCTTGTTATCTCTGTGATGGCAGTTTTTATTATTCCCCATTGTTCTTCCACCCCTCCTTCCTGCTCATTTGCTAGTGCATTCCTTAGACACTCACCCATTTTGGCAAAGTCAGCCTTCCTAAAGTCCAGTACTTTTGCCGTTGTATGGCTTGACTCTATTGCTATGTTATTGTGAACCATACTGTTCGATGGTCGCTAGTTCCCAGATGGCTACCCACTACCATCTGTAATCCTCTCTTCATCTCCATTTGAGAGAACCAGGTCTAAGATTGCTCCCTCTCGAGTGGGCTCCAATACTAGTTATCTAAGGCATGCCCCCGGTAGGGCTACTAGAATAACCCCACTCTTCGAAGTGGCTGCTGCAACTGCACTCCAGTTAACATCTGGGATATTCAGATCACCCATCAGCAATATCTCCCCTTTTTCTACCATTCTAAGTATACTTTCTATCATTTCCTTGTCCATTTCCTCCCCCTGAGAAGGAGGTCTGTATACAACTCCTGTGCAGATTGCGGTGCCATTGCCGGTCTCCAAATTTACCCACAGTGCTTCTTCTCCTCCCTGTTTTCCCTTTTGTTCTGTTGCTTTGATTCCTTCCCTTATGTAAAGAGCTAATCCTCCTCCTCTTTTACCCTCCCTGTCCCTCCTGTAGATAGTGTACCCTGGTATGTTTACATCCCAGTCATGGTTTTGTGTGTACCATGTTTCTGTGACTGCCATGATATCCAGATGTTCCTCCTCCATCAAGGCCACTAATTCAGGAAGCTTGTGACTCAGACTACGGGTATTTTGTTATATCTGCATTTCACCTATTTTGTGGTCTCCCCAGTGGTGAGAGGAGCTAGGCGTCCACACTTCATTTGTTTTATTTATTTATTTTACTGAATGTTATGTTTATGTTTATTTTTATTTATTTTAATTAATTTATTTTAGACTGGGCAGGGAGAGAGCCTGGAATTCCCCTATTCCTTGGCTGTGAGAGGGCTTGGGGGGATTTTTATGTGTGCTTTGTATCCTGTCAGAGGGGACTGTAATAGTTTCTGGGACTGAAATCATCCAAATAGTGAGGAGTAGGGTGGTATTTTATGTATATTTTTAACAGCTAGGTGTTGTTGTTTAATTTTATTGCTTTTCTTTCGGAGGTCTTGTGAGGTTGGGTGCCTGAATGTTGTACAGATTGGCATTCATTTTTATTGTGAAATGTGTAGGTTTTCTCCCCTGGTTGTACACTATTCGACCTCTATTCTCCACACCCTCTGCCCATTTTCTCCCCTCCTTTGTTGTTGTCAACTTATCAGCACTGTCATGTGCTAGGTATCGCTCATAAAAGAGAAGGTGGGGTCGGGGGTGTGGACATTGGAGGACAAATTAATGCACCTCTCACATCGGTCCAGTCAGGCCTAGAAGATGCCCTGGGGTGAAATGGAGTCTGGAATGGGGTGCACCCTATCTAGTCTCCATACCCAAGGTCACTGCCTCGTGTGGCAGGCAAGTAACCAGGGAGGTCCTGGAAGCCCATCCAACTCGAGCGGTGTTATGCAATGCCAGATCTATTAAAAATAAGACTGCAATTATTGCAGATCTTATTGAAACAACTGACCTGGCTTGCCTCACCGAGACCTGGTTGGATGAAACTGCTGGCCCCATTTTGGATGCTGCAATTCCGACTAGGTATTCGGTGATACACTGTTCGAGACTGGATAGTGGGGGGGGGTAGCGGTATGTCTTAAGGCCAAGTTGGGCCTCACGAATGTACCTGTCAAGGAAGCTGAATCATTTGAGTGTACCATGGTGGCTGGTGTAGGTTGCAGGTTAGCTCTCATCTACCATCCAGCTGGGGATGAGATGAGATTCCTGCAGGAAGTAGTGGACTTCATTGCCGACATGGCATTGGAGTCCCCAGGTTGATGGTACTCAGAGACTTCAATGCCTGGGTCGACAACGAGCTCTCACAGTTTGGACAACACTTCCTCCTGCTTAGGACATCTCTGGGCTTTACACTGGTTGTTACCTCTGTCATCCATAAATTGGTCACTCTCTTTATCTGGTTTTCTTCTTGGGAATTGAGACCTCCGATCTAGAGATGGAACCAGTCAATTGGTCTGATCATTACACCATGAGGTTTAACTTTTGTGCCCCCCTTCGGAGACCTGCCCATGAGGAGATGGTCAGTTACCGCTCTTTATGGGAAGTGAGTCCTGAAGGTCTAGCAGCAGTGATTGACCTCTCTGAGTTATCTTGTGACCAGCTCGAGTCCACAGACTTTAGTAGTGGCCTATAATAAGGCCATCTCATCAGCTCTAGACTTGATTGCTCCCATCCGTGTTCATTCTCTCCCCCTTTGCCCTCAGGCCCCTTGGTTTGATGGGCCATTGATGGACTTGTGGTGAGTGGGACATAGGTTAGAGCGGCTTTGGTGGAAATCTGCCCTGGTTACCAACCACCTTAGATTGGTTGAACATTATAAGATTTACCAATCAATGATCTCTCATAAGAAGGCAGAATTCCTGTCTGGGGAGATTGCTGCAGCTCAGAATTGACTAGCCCAGCTCTTCTGAACTGTTGACTGGTTGTGCAACCCAACCTGTCTGCAGCTCTGAAGACCTTTTTTGCAAGAAGAGTGTGATTATCTTGCTTGGTTCTTTACGGATAAGGTGGCCAACATCAGGTCGGAAGTTCATTCAACTCACTGTGTGGGGGTTGCTGATGATCAGTACTTGGTCACCTCACCTCGTGCTTCCTGGAGCATCTTTGCCTTGCCTGAGCTCACAGATGTCATGTGGATTGTCCAGGGTATGCACCCTACATGCTGTAGGTTGGATCCAGGCCCAATTTTCTTGATTATGTGTTGTTGGGATGTGATCGGCCCGGTCCTGACTCAGATAGTCTGATACTCCTTGGAATCCGGTGAGTTTCCAAGCTCCTTGAAGAAGGTGGTGGTAATCCCCTTCCTGAAGAAAGTTTCTTTGGACCCAGACACTCTGGCCAACTACAGACAGATCTCAAACCTTCCCTTTTTAGGGAAGGTAATTGAGAAAGTAGTGGCGATACAACTAGATGACCAGTTGACCATCCATAACATATACAAACCTCTCCAGTCCAGTTTTCATAAGAGGCATAGTACTGAGATGGCGCTGGTTCAGGTGCTCAATGATCTCCTGATGGCGAGGGATTGGAGGAACCATTCTATCTTGGTGCTCCTTGGTCTCTCTTCTGCTTTTGACACTGTAGACCATGAGGGTACTGCTTGGATGTCTGAGGTCCATCTGTGGACTGTCAGGTATGGTCCTTAGGTGATTTACATCTTTCCTCACTGGCCAGAGTCAGAAAGTGGTGTCTGGGATTTTTTCCTCGGATCCTTTCTCCCTGCCTTGTGGGGTCCCTCAGGGTTCAGTGGTGTCCCCCATGGTGTTTGCAGTGTATATATGCTGCCTATTAGAGACATTGTAAGATGGTATGGGCTGAGGTTTCACTGCTATGCTGATGATACACAGCTCTACCTGTCCTTTGCACCCAACCAGGATAGAGCTGTCTCAGTATTTAAGACCTGCCTCACTGAAATCCAAGACTGGATGAACTTGAGCTGGTTAAAGTTAAACACCAGAAAGACGGAGGTGATGGTATTGGACCCAGGTCACTGGATAGAGAGGTTTAGGGCTGATCAGCCCTCTGGAATTTTTCTCAGACACTTTCAGCTCCTATCCTCTGAATGGGTATGAATCCTGGGGGTAGTGCTTGATGACGGGCTGACTTTATGATCTCAGGTGTCAGCCGTCATCAAGTCTTCCTGTTATCACCTTAGGAATATCTCTAGGATTAAGCACCTGGTTCCATACAGGGACCTGCCTACATTAGTCCATACTATTGTGTCTTTGCACCTTGATTATTGTAACTCCCTGTACTTAGGGCTTTCTGGGGTTGAAGTCCACCTCCTGCAGCTTGTGCAGAACAAAGCAGCATGATTGCTAACTAGGGCTCCTCGAGTATCCCATATTACTCCCATGCTGCGTGATCTGCACTGGCTACCAATTAGGTGGCAGATCACCTTTAAAGTTGGTTTACTGACTTATAAAGCTCTACACGGATTGGGCCCCGACTACTTGAAAGAGCTCCTTGCCCCTTACCACCTGGTGCGACAACTGCGTTCTGCTGATGAGGGGTTGCTAGAGATTGTGAGGGTGTGTCTGAAATCTTCTGGGGCTAGTGCATTTATGCACTTGGCCCCAACCCTTTGGAATTCTCTATCCCATCAGCTTTGGGAGTGCATGACTGTGCAGGGGTTTAAACAGGCATTGAAAACCTTTTTGTGGAGTCTAGCCTATGATAGTTCCATATAGTTCTGATCCCCTGCAATTTATTTTTTCAGTACGTTACTTATTTTTTATCATGTGTATTGTTTTATATGACTGTTTTTATCTTTTTGTAAAGCGCCTTGATGGCCCGAAAAGTGCTTATGCGAAATAACATTTTTTATTATTTATTATTTATTTATAACCATGCATGGGATAGGCACAGAGTATATAAGATAGAGGAACGGGGGAAAGGAGTAATACCTAAGATCAACAAGAGTTAGTGATGATGAAACAGACAGAAACTCCTGGGGCCACTACTCTTCAACATATTCATTAGCAACATCATGGAGGAACTGGAGGGGTGGGTGTGCCTATTTGCAGATAACACAAAACTCTGTAATAGGGTTAACACAGTGGAGGGGTAAATCAAATGAGGGATGACCTCCACAAACTTGAGAAATGGTCTTCTGTGTGGCATTGGAAATTTAACGTTAAGAAGTGCAAGGTCATGCACCTCAGAAAGGGCAACACCAGGGCTGAATACTACTTGGGAGGGGAAAAACTTACTGCCTCAAGCCAAAAGCATGACTTAGGGGTCATAGTTTTGGAAGATTTGAAGGTCATAGCCAGTGTGAGAAGGCAGCACTAAAAGCAAACTGTATGCTAGGATGCATAGGTAAGGGCATCACTAGCAGATAGAGGGAGGTGGTCCTGCCTCTGTCCAGGTCATAGGTGAGGCCACACCTTGAGTATGGGGCCCAGTTCTGGAGGCCGTACCTGAGAAAGGATATTGACAGGGTGGAGATGATCCAGAGGAGGGCATCTAAAATGAAACATGGACTCCAGGAAAATAACTATGAGGACAGACTGGGAGAGCTCAACATCTACTCTCTGGAGCAGTGGAGGGATGGGGGGGATATTATAGAGACCTTTAAGTACCTGAAAGGTTGGGGGTGGGAGTTTTAAGAGCAACAAGCGCAAGTTCTTCTTCATGGAGAGAGTGGTGGCACCATGGAATGGGCTACCTGAAGAGATGTTAGAAGCCAAGATGCTTAGGGAATTCAAGAATGCATGGAATAGATACAAAGGAATTGTGACAACAAAGACAGGGAGATTGTGGGGGAAGGGGTATTCCAAAAACAAACATGGCAGAATAGATGGATCGACAGTCCCCATCTACCGACACTTTCTATGTATCTATGTTACTATGCATCTATGTAGAAGGGGTACACTGAATGTTTCTATTTGTTTTTAAGTGGGTTGGTTGGGGACACTCCAGGAAATAGCTTAAGTGGAGACATTTTGGTATAGGCAGCAGCATAAAGAAACAGGTGTTTCTGAAAATCTGGCAGCTGTTTCCAGATTTCACTGAGTTGGCTGGACATAGGGGAATGCACTATAGAGGTGCGTCTAGGGCTGTCATATACAGTCAGCACTCATTTAGCTGCCTCTCTTTTATCAATCACACTCATTTTCCATCCCTGTGGTTGACCTACATTTTGCTATTTTTATCATTGAATCCACACTCAGATAACCAACACACTCTGATATTTGCCTAAGGCAATGGAAATGGGTGGGGTCGGATATCTCTTCTGGAATGGGGGGGGTATTTCATGGTCATATGAAGAGTCGTGAATGGACAAATGCTTGGGACCAAGTCAGGGGAACAGATTGAGTGCTCCTACTTGCATACCCAGAGGCCTCCTTATGTGAATTCTTTAGGTTAGTATCTCCGGGATATCCTTTTTATTTATTTATTATTTATTAATTATATTTTTGGATTAAAACTTTTGAGCTGAAAGCTCTTTACATAGGTTCCACATCAGGGATTACACAGGTAGAAAAAAATATGCTGCCAGCATGCAGAAAGTACAATGACAAGGTTACAGTGGGTTATGGTTAAAACAAGACAAATCACAGCTAACATAAGGAACTAAAGTGAACAAGTATGAACAAGTATGAGTGGCATTGTACACTGTATGCCATGGAGTGAAATGCATATACAAATTAGGAGGACAATTGGAAACTGAACTACTACAAAAAGAGAAAAGAGAGGATCAGCCCATGAGGCCTTGTCAAACCTGGTGTAAGGGGATGTAAGGTGAAGAGGATAGGAAGGGCATGGATGAGGTGAGAGGGAGTGGGTAAAAGGTGGGTGAAATTTAAGGGAGGCAGGTAGAAGTGCATTTCCTTATGGGCTTGAGGGGCCATTCACCAGTTCTTTGCCATGAGTGGGGCCTGTAACAAGGTACGGCTAATGGGATTAAGTTAATGTATTTTCTCATGTATTTTTATTCAGTGAAGATCTTCTAGAAAACTTTTCATCTTTCTTTCTTTCTTTCTTTCTTTCTTTCTTTCTTTCTTTCTTTCTTTCTTTCTTTCTTTCTTTCTTTCTTTCTTTTTCTTTCTCTCTCTCTCTCTCTCTTTCTTTCTTTCTTTCTCTCATTCTTTCTTTCTTTCTCTCTTTCTCTACTGTCTTAGGATTTGGTAGAGGGCTGTTATACAATATAATCATGTAAGAAATAATTTTGGACTCACCTGAACTGGATCCAGACTGATCCCCATTGAGAACACAGATGTCCTCCCATCAGCTTGATTTGTCTGGGTGTGAATGGAGTATGTTCAAGGAGAATAATTTCTTGTACATTGTTATGCACTGTTTATCTGATGGACTGCAGCTTTGGGGTCTATAGCAGATATGCTAGAAAGAGAGAAGCCCCCATAAGCATTCCACTGTGCACAGTTTACATTTGTAGTACTGTCTATTACCATCCCCCACAGACCACTTTGACTGGTTGTTTTAATGGCCTTATCTGTGTGGGGTAGGGTGAGTTTCACACCAAGTGGATGTGTATACTGGATTAGCTGAGTCTGATTGAAATGTTGCTTTAATTCTGTAGTGTATGTTTGAGCAAAATACCAATAAATTCAGATTACCAAAAGAACAGAAAGTGAGAGAGCAGCAATTGAATCCAACAGTGTCTTGGCTCGAACAGACAAGCTAATCACTGTAATTAAGATCAAAGTACCAGACTAATAAACATGCTTGTCGCCAGTTGTCATCACTATGATAATTCACACCTCATCATGTGGTGAAATCAACCCATCAAGTGCCTTAATGACCCAAATCTAGTGAGCACCAGGAGGATTACCATGGGGATAATGCAGTGAAAAGGTGCTAATGAAGCAGGTTCAGGAGGACAGCAAGGCTATGCACAAGCACTGGGTGTATGGGGACAGGACAGGCCAAGACAGGATTTCTACTCAATTAACTGGAAGCAAAATCTGGCTGTGTACAAAATGGGTGGCAATAATCCACTGATGAACTGGTAAAAGATTTGTCATTTCCTTCAGAGCATTTGACTGTCAACATTTGTCTTGGAAAACTATTACTTGCACTATACTTTAGTGCCCAAGAACTTCAGCTACTGTATAGAATTTATAATATAAATGTCACTGACATATTGTACTTGAGGATAACAGGAATATACTTGGCAAATGCAGCCACAACTAGACAGAATACAAGAAAAAATATAAAGGAAAAAGCTATTCTACTAAAGAAAGATGAAACAATGTAAGGTTAGGGAAACATGATATTCTAAAAATATTTAAGATCAAACTCTCAAATTGCAAGCTAGTTCTCCCCAAAATCTAGATTGCATATATAAGACCCCCCAATGGAGCTTACCTTATCAGGGTTCCGGACCCATAGTGCATCCTCCTGCAAGTTGCTCTGGAGAGATTTGGTCATGATGCCCCCATTACTTCCACTGCTGCGGCCACTGGCGATTCTCCAATCCTTGGCCCCATATGGCAAAGGGGGCTGAGGTCCAATAATTATTTCCTCTCCTCCGGGCACTTAATGGAGGCAGTAACTGGTCTGGAGAGCCCCTGTAGAGTGGACCGGCAAGAGTAAACAAAAAAGATGGCCATGATGGGCTGTATGCACATGAGTGACTGGTGAGGAAGAAATTTTTAAAGGCACAATGACTCCATTTCACTAAGTGCCAAAAAGGGTGTGAAGGGGGGCAAAGTGTATCAGAAGCCCTGATGAGCTAAAGGGGGCTCCCAGAAACAAATTAAAGGGTGTCATGCTCCCACTGAAAAATGTGAAGCCAGGACAGGAAACCTTTAGTCCCTGAATGGGCTTAATTATTAAAGTTATGGGACTATTTAGTTGGGACAGTAATGTAAACAGTAATGGCTTCCCCCATAAGGACTCCTGCAACAGTGGGGCCACAGAGAAAAGTTCAAGAGGAATCCAGAAAGCCCAAGAACTGACCAGCCAATCATCTTGGGACTTGAAAAAACTGATAAAAGAGACTGAACACAGACCAGAGAGAGAGTTTCTCCAGGGATTCAATGGATAGAGCAAGCAGGAGAGACTGCTGTGGGCTAGTCAGCCCAAAGGTTTGTTAGTACCCAATGGTTCTTCCAACCCCAGAGAATAATCAAGGTGTACAGTGCCCATAAAACAAAGAGGTAGCAGGGAATAACAACAGTTGCTGACTAATTGCCCTGAGCAAGATTTGACCCTGCTGCTGAGAATTGGAAATTTGTGGTTTGCAGCCTGATGCTAGAGACTGTCAATCTGCAGCCTGGAAATAAATGTTCAGCCTAAAGTACAGAGACTAGTTTACAAATACTGAGACTGGGTAACTGTGCTCCCCTCAGAGGGAAAATTATTTGAGACTGCTTTAATCATCCCAACCCTATGGAAAAAGCTTCAAAAATCCCATAAACTATCCCCATACAATGCACAGGAGAAATACCAGACTTCACCCAACAACTAACACACTGAAATCTGGCCAATGGAAAATCATGTACACAAATGCTCGCAGTCTGGGAAACAAGATCCCAGATCTGCAGGCAATAATGACAGAAGTTAAACTGGGCATAGTAGCCATTAATGAGGCATGGTTTACCAGTAACTACACTTGGGAGACTTCAGTACATGACTATGTACTGTTCAGAAGAGACCGAGGTGCAAAAAGAGGGGGTGGAGTGGCTCTTTATGTCAATGAAAATATCAAAGCTACAGAAATTCAGAATACACATAAGGAGCCAGAAGAACTGTGGTTCAACCTGGACACAGGAAATGGGACAGCCATATGAACTGGGGTTGTCTACAGGGCTTCAGACCAGGGGAGGACATAAACACATTACTGTTAGAAGATATACAAAACCTGACAGCTAAAGGGAGGCTCTGATAATGGGAGACTTCAACATGCCAGATAAAGATTGGTCAATACCAGCAGGAACATCTGCCAGAACTACACACATGGTGGATTCCTGCAGGGGGAAGGCCTCAAACAACTGGTACAACAACCCACAAGAGATAGAACTATCCTAGATCTAGTACTGACTAACGTGAAAAGGATCACAGATCTCCTGGTAGAAGGTCACCTGGGGGCCAGTGACCATCACATGGTATGGTTTAGTTTGGCCACTAGAACGAAATCATCCCATTCCAAGGCAAAAATATGGGACTCCAGAGGAGCTGACTTTGATAAGATGGCCAACAGAGTTAAGCTAGCCCTAGCAAAAAGAAATACAAGTGAGGGTGTACAGGCAAAGTGGGCAAGCATTAAGGATGCAATACTTGAAGCAACATCCCATTGTGTTAGAAAAGGAAGTGCAAAAGAAGAAGGAAACCTCTTTGGTTCTCAAAAACAGTAGCAGAAAAGGTCAGAGCCAAAAGGCTGGCCTTCGGGAAATATACGGACACACAGTGGGATGAAGATAGGGAGGCATACCAAATTTCCCTTAGTGAATCAGGGAAGGCAGTAATGCAGGCAAAGGCCCAGACCAAGGAAACACTAGCACAAACAGTAAAAGAAGGGGCCAGGACTTTGTATAGATACATTAGTTTCTTTATTTGCTTATTTATTTTAATCTATGATTACAAGTACCTTTGAACCAAGGCTGTTTTACAAAGGTTCCACGTCAATAGTACAGGCAATCATCAAGCAGTCAGGTTACAGAGTGACAGATCAAGAACACAATAATGTTAACACTATACATGGTATAAGACAATAACATTTAGTTGACAAAATAAATGTATTGTGACAAGTTCATACAGGAGAGATGAGATGCACAGGGAATAGTAGGAGGGAAGTGGCAAGAGGGGGAAAAAAGGGGTGGGACTGGGGGGTGGAGGGGCAGTATGGTGCAACCAAATGGCCTTGTCAGGACAGACACAGCACAAGTGCTTGAGTGGTTGTAATGGAGAAGTAAGTGCTAGAAGAGTTGGCAAAAGACAGGCAGACATCTGTGGGGTCTGAAACAGAGTAGGGGGACAGAGATGATTAAGTGGTGCAAACACAGGTGTTTTTGCCGGTTAGGGAGAGGTGGAGCTTAGTTTTGAAGGCTCTAAGAGATCCAGTGGAGGAGTTGTTACTTGGAAGTTCGTTCAGCCAGCTCGGGGCACTATAAGCAAAAGACTGTTGCCCTTTGGACGTGCGGCAGTGTGGGATTTGAAAGATGAGGGTCTTAGAACTCCTGGTGATGCGGTTATTGATTTTGAGATTTAGGAGGGTGCTGACTCCTGATTTTCTTGGTTGTCATGCAAGTTTGGTATTTGATTCGGTTGTTCAGTTGCAGCCACCCTGATTTGGAATAGAGGTCACAGGTATAGATGAGGCGGCGGTGTAGGCCAGTAACCAGTCTGCAGGCTTGGTTGAGGGTGATTGATACCTGCCTGAGAGAGGAGGTTGTGGCAGATCCATAGATGATGAGACCATAGTCGATGATACTGATAACAGAACTCTGGACAGCGATGGACAGTGCTTCAAGAGTCAGGTGTTTCCTATGCGGAAGAGGAGGCCCATCCTGGAATTGGCCACTTTTACCTCATTGTTGATGTGTGGGACACAGGAGAGATTACTGTCAAGGGTGAGGCCAAGGAACTTGAAGGTATGAACTTGTTTGAAGGTGAAACTTAGCTTTGTTCTAATAAGGAGCGGATGGTGCTTGAATTTGATGTGGGAGCTACAGAAGAGTAGGGACTTTGTTTTTTTCTGGTTAAGGATAAGTCTTTGTTTTTCAAACCAGTTTTCAGCTGTGGAGAAGGCCTCCTGGAGTTTGCTTTGTAGATGCACTGGATGAGGGTGTGAGGCTAGGATGACTGCATTGTCAGCATATAGAAGGATCTGTGCAGGGCAGGATTCAAGTAGAGAGTTCAAGAAGGGCTACTTCAGCTGCCCCATGGTCAGCCGGCACCCAGCCAGCCACCGACCGAGACCAGGACGCCTGCCTGCAGCTCCTTGGAAGGTACAGGACAGCGCAGTCAGTTGGAACATGGGCACTTCCAGCAAACCTGCTCTGATTGGCCAGAACTTTTCCTCTGCTTCTGCCACCTGGCACTTTTTACAAATAGATTTTACATAGAACTAAGCACATTTGAAGTGTGTAATACAAGATTTTTTTTTTTAATGGCTAGTTTTCCATTAGCAGGTTATACAGACCTGCCACTAGAGGGATTCTTGGTCTTTCTACACAAATCACTGTTCTCAGTCGTGGGCAATATGGCCCCCATTATCATTCTACTTCTAATCCTGGCAAAAAGTATGACTCATAAAGCACTGATCCATGCTAAGTCAGAAGTCATCCCAGCCTGGGAACCCACAATCATAGTTCTTGCTGAATCTTCATGTTGCTTCCCTACTCCTAATCTGTTGGGTTTTCATTTTAATTCTTATACCTCTCCTCTGGCCCTCCTCCCTTCGCCAATGTCTTTTCATGCACTTCCCCTGCTAGCCTTGAATGGCCATGTCAGCATCTCCTATGCCCTGGCTAGACGTACCTCAATGACTGAACACCACACAAGAACCCATACGAAAAGAGTCCACTTCTACCTGATAAATGCCCTCAAGAAAATGTTTCTAATTCTCCTTTTCTGTTCAGGCAATGTCGAACTAAATCCAGGTCCCCAACTCAAATCACTTCTCTGTTGGAGTTCGCAACTGCTCCTGGGATGAAACTGTTAATGGTCAATATTCGAAGCCTACTCAAAAAAACTTGATCATCTTCAAGTTTGGGCAATCCACACTGACCCAGATCTGATTATAATTACCGAGTCATGGCTAAAAAAGACCAACACTAATCTGCAAATTGCTATACCGAGCTTCAAGCTCTTTAGGGCTGATAGGGATTTGGGGAGGGGGGTTGTATACGCCAAATCAAAATTTGATGTTAGCAGCATTTCCTGTAAAACTAAGCCCAAGGAATATGAGATTGTCTCACTTAAACTTCACCTTCCATCCTCAGAGTGCATCACAATCACTGGTGGCTATAGACCCCAGTCAGGAGGCACAGAAATTCTTAACGTGTTGAAATCCATAACTTTGGCTGCTAACAAGAAAACGATAATCTTAGGGGACTTTAATATGGATAGGCTCACTGATAAATCCCACTCCCTAAAAGCCATCTGTGATGAGCTGGGTCTTACACAGATAGTAACTGAACCCATAAGAATCAATGCTTCTAACTCTACCAACAGCTCACTCTAAGATGTCATCTTAACTTCGCATCCCCATAAAATCTCACATTCTGCAGTTTTCCATAACGACATGAGTGACCACAGTATTGCTGTTTGTGCAAGATTCTAATCTAAAACCCAGCAGCACCCTAAATTCAGAATCAAATGTTCGTTCCATAAATTCAACTCAGTAAACTTCCTAACCGTTCTAGCTACGAACAGGTGGCAAGACTTATATCTTGCCAAATCTGCTGATGCCACCATCTCTGTCCTAAATGACAACCTCACCACCCTAATTAACAAGCATGCTCCTCTTATTAAAATGAGGGTGTGTAAAATCTTGCATCAGTGGTTCACCCAAGAGCTCAGATCTGCACTTACCAATAGAGACAAGCTATGGGCTAGGGCCAGGCACACAAAGAACCTGGCAGACTGGCAGGCATTTAGAACTGCCAGAAATGCCTGTGTTAAAAGTGTACGTGCTACTAAAGCAAACTTCTATATCTCCACTCTGGAGCAGGCCAAAGGGAACTCCCAAAAAATCTGGAAGACACTGAGATCCATTGAAGGCCATCCTGCTGCTTCCTCCCTTCCCACCAAGATTCTGGCCAAGGATGGGATGGTTGAAAATAAACTGCGAATCCTCGAAGAATTTAACCTTCACTTTGCCACTGCTGGGTTGGCATTCGACTCCTCCCTATACGCTAGCCGAGTGAATAGCAACACTAGCCCAGATTCTACACATGCTACTCCACCTCATCCCTTCCAGTTGTGCCTGTTTAGCTACAAAGAAGTTGAAGAAATAATTATTAGCCTTGACACCAAGAAAAGTGCAGGGGAAGATGGCCTTGAATCATTTTTCTTGCAGCTAGGCTATGCCCAGCTCACAGCCCCCATTCTTCACATCTTCAACCTCTCTATTACCATAGCCACTGTTCCATCCTACTGGAAATCTGCCCATGTTCTTCCTCTCTTCAAATCAGGAGAGCCTTGTGACTTAAACAACTACCGTCCTATCTCTATCTTGCCTTTTCTCTCCAAAGTGCTGGAAAAACTTATATGCAACCAACTAAAAAATTACCTTGAAGAGCACTCACTCCTAAACCCGGCCCAATCTGGCTTCAGGTCAAAGCACAGTACCATCTCAGCCTTGGCTAAAGTCTCTAATGACTGGATTCATGCTATGGACACCAAGAAGGTTACTGGTGCAGTCTTTCTAGACCTTAGTAAGGCCTTCGACACTGTAGGCCATCACCTCCTAATCACCTGTCTTGCCTACATAGGTGCCACTCCACTTACCTTACAGTGGTTTAACAGTTATCTCATGGGAAGGATACAAAAAGTCAAAGCTGATGGCCTACTATCTTCCCCCCTTCCAATTGCCAGAGGAGTCCCTCAAGGCTCCATCCTAGGATCAATCCTTTTTTCCCTGTACATCAACAACCTTGACTCCGACATAAAGAACTCTAGCATACATTTCTTTGCGGATGATACAGTTTTGTACGCATCAGGCTCGTCCTTAACTGAAGTCAGGGAAGCACTCCAAGCTGACTTTATCCAGTTAGAAAGCAACCTTATCAATGCCAAGCTTCTCTTAAATGCCCAAAAAAACAAGATAATGATTTTCTCGAGACTTGCCTTGTCTGGTGCCCTACCTACCCCACCTAAAAACTTCATAGTTACCTCAATAGGTGAACCCTTGGAAGTTGTACCTAAATTTAAATACCTAGGTATGTGAATAAACAACAAGCTTTCCTTCAATGACCACATTGAGGATCTATCAAAGAGGCTTAAAGCACGGTTGGGTTTCTTCTTTAGAAATAGGACCCTCTTTTCTCTCACGACCCGAAAGAGACTTGTCCAAGCAACATTCCTTCTCTTGCTTGACTACGGAGACATTATCTTTATCTCCTCCCCAACCCTGAGCCTATTTAAACTGGATGTACTCTATCACCGTGCTCTTCACTTCATTACTAATTCTGCACACAGGACCCACCACTGTGATCTTTATGCAGCAGTTGAGTGGACCTCTCTTGCCAAAGACCCCTCCTGCATGCTGGCATTTGGACACTCAAATTACTACTCCACAAACTGCCTGTCTATTTAACATCTCTCATACATGTCTCGCATAGTGCCTACTCCCTTAGGAAATCTGACCTTATCCTACTAGATGTTTCCAGGACATGTACTACAGCTGGCCAAAGAGCTGTCTCATATGCTTTCCCAAACATTTGGAACCAACTACAAGCCACGCTGAAGCTAACCAGCATTGTAGCAATTAACTCCTACAAAACACTAGCTATCTCTAAATTAAAAGACATATGTAGGTGCTACTAAGCCCCCAACGTCAAGTCAACTTCCTAGGTATCAACTGGCCCTCTACTTATTAAGTTGAAATGTGTTGCATAATTTAGGGCAAGGTTAAAGCTGAACTGTACTGCATGTATAGCATAATGACTTCTATTGTGTATACCTCTTGTATTATGTAGTTCTTCTTTGTTGTTCTACATTTTATATCTCCTGTCTATGTAATTGTGAACTGTATGTGTATGTGCCTCAGGACATCTTTGTGAATGAGCTTGCTCAATGGAGTCTTTCCTGCAATAAACTTGAACTTGAAGTTGAAGAAAAGACTGAATAGAAGGGGGCCTAGGATTGAGCCCTGCGGGACACCAGATCTGACTTGTCTTGGATTGGAAAGCATGCCATCGATTTTCACTCTTTGGGAGCGGTTCTCTAGGTAGCTTTTAAAGCAGTTAATAGAGTTTGGTGAGAGCCTTGCTAGTCGAAGCTGGGCAAGTAGGAGATGATGGTTGATGGTATCAAAGGCTTTGGTTAAGTCAATGAAGATGGCTCCAATGAGTTGGCTGTTATCAAGTGAGTGATGGATTGCACCAGTGAATTTGAGTAGTGCCATAGTGGAGTTATGGCCCATTCTAAATCCGTGCTGCTCCATGGACAGTATGTTGTGTTTGTCTAGGAAGTCAGTGAGTTGGTCAGACACAATCCATTCTAGGGCTTTGGAAAGTGGAGGCAGAAAGGAAATAGGTCAATAATTCTCAGCAGCTGTTTTGTCACCACTTTTATGGATTGGGGTTACCATGGCAGATTTCTATATGATGGGGAATTGGCTGTGGCTGAGGGAGAGGTTAAAGACCTTGGTAAGAGGCAGGACAATCTCTTCAAGGGTTAGTGATAACAGCTTGAGATCGATGGAGTCGCTGCTGGATCTGGAGTTGTGAAAGACTCTGGTAACGTAGCTACGGACTTGGTGCATTTTTACCACTTTAAAGTAGAAGGGAGGGTGACTGTGGGTTGTTGGGGTGGCCGGGGTGTCAGTGACGTCGAAAAAACCTTGAGGGAGAACAGCACTGAGGTCTGAGAAAGTGTCATTGAATGTGTTGGCAATGAGCTTCTGGTCAAGGGTGATTACTCCATGAATGCTGAATACTAATGGGGGCGATTTAGCTTGCATCCCAGTGACTTCTTTGATGTTATTCCAGAAATCTCTACCATTACCCCAAGTGATAGTAAGTGCATTGTGGAAATAGGTGGACTTCGTATCCTGAATACATTTGGTGTAGTTGTTTCTTGCCCATTTATAGTTAGCAATATCAGCTTGTTTCCCTGTGATTCTGGCAATCTCCAAAAGGTGGTCGCAAGATTTTGGGCACCGTAGTAGGTAACCTGTGAGCCATGGGTTACAAAGGGCTTTGGCCTTGCACTTCTTGATTGGAGCAAATATGTTGCATGCTTGGTTGAAAATCCAGATGAAGTGCTCCAGTGCAGTGTTTACATTGGTTGCAGTGAGGACTGGGGACCAGTCCAGATGACGAAGGTGGGTTTTGAGATGAGGTAGTTTGCCTCTGGGTAGAACTCGGCTAGTAATGCTTTTTTGGGGGGCTTAATAAATTTGTTGGACCAGGAGCATCTTACGGGGGAGTGGACACTTAGGGCATCTGGGAGGACAGTGGAGTTTGTGATCCTCGTAGGGTGGCTTGTGAGGATCCAATCCAGAAGGATGCTGGTCCCTGTTTTATAATTTGTTCTGGTAGGGGAGCTGACCATTTGGGTGAGGTTTGCTGCCGCTATCAAGTCCTTGTGTAGACCCCTGCCTCTGTTGTATTCCAGTTTATATTAAAGTCACAGAGTAGGATGCATTCAGTGTCAGGTGCAAGTGATTTGGTAAAGTCAAGGACTGCGTTAAGCCCATTTTCTTGCTCTCGAGGTGGGATGTGGATTGTAATGACTGTGATGGCTTTGTTATGTGCCCCAAGGAGGATACTGACAGGAAAAATCTGTGCTGTGGTGGATTGGGGCATGAAGCTGATGAGGTGCCCACAGATCGTGTCTTTAAGGTACAGGGCACAGCCTCCACCCCTTTTTGATGTACGATCAAGCTGATAGACATTATATCCAGGGAGGGTGATGGCATGGTCAGGGTTTGAAGGTAATAGCCAAGTTTCCAAGACTGCTAGTATGTCAGGAAGATGCTGTCAGGTGAAGGCCGGAACGGCATCAAATTTGTGCAGGAAACTGCATATGTTTAGAGCAATTATTGAGAGTGATCCGGGTTGGGTAGTTTTGGTTGATCCTGTAGAGGGGGCTGGACCAGGATTTGGGTGAATGTTTCCTGATAAAAGAAGCAGATGAAGTAAGTGTTTGAGGGAACTGGTGTAAGGAACCCCTAACTGGCACTTGTTCCTTAGGGCCAGGGAATGGGCGGAGGTGTGGGTATAGCATGGCAGTAGTGGCGACTGACAGGGGTACCCATCGGTCATTATGGGAAAAGGGCCATTCCGTAGTGACAGTCTCAGCCCAGCGTGGGTACATGAGATCAAGTGGGAGGGTACCATGGAGGGAGTGGTGGTGTGTAAGATGGTAGTTGTTCTGGACAGTGGGAAAGCATGCACAGGGGGCATGTAGGAGAGGGAAGAGGGCAATGAGGAAGAGAAATAAGTGGGACAGGGTACCGTGGGGAACATGATTCAAGGGGGGTGGAGAGATAGAGAGAGAGAGAGAGAGGTGAGGCAAGAGGTTCCAGGAGAACAAGCAGGGAGCAGGGGTAGTGAGTAGTCATGGGGGAGTGGTGGATAGGGAGTTGACAGGGTGCAAGATATGTGTCAGGAGACAGAGGAACAGGGGTTAGCTGTTCAGGCTAGAAGCACAGGATTGAAGGGGTGTGTGAGCACTAGGGAAAAACAAGGGGGTGGGCAGGGAAGGGGACCGATAGCAAATGAGTAGAGGACTGGGGCACTAAAGGGGCATGGAGACAGTCCTTTAATTAACAATGGGGTGGGGGAGGGCATAAAATTTGGCTGATGTCACATGATTTCTATGGGTGCAGCAGCCCCAAGACCATGGAAAATGGCAGGCCAATCCATGCAAGGGAGAGGAGAGTAGGAGTCCAATCAGAGCCTGCTGCAGTGAGCAACAGTCAATGGTGGCAGCTCACAGCAGCCCGGGAGAGACAGGCAAGCTTTAACCAGCTCCTTGGTTCCTTGAGCAGCTGGTATATATGCGGCGAGGTGGCTGCAAGAGCCATGCCACAAGTGGGTGAGAACAGCCGTAGCGTGGGCGCCCAGTACAGGGGCAGAGACTTGGGGAAAGCAGAGAAGATAAGAGGGTTAGCTGTGGGTGGGTGGGGAGGAGTCACAGTTAAAACAAAGGTTACTAAATCAGGGGTGGGAAGCACTGGTGTGCCAGAGGGGGTGGAGAAACCAGAAAAAATGGATTGGAAAGTGGGGGCGATTCAGGCCCTAGATTACGGAGGGGAGGAGGAGTGAGAGAGGTAGAGAGAGAGGGGGAGAAAGAGAGAGAGAGAGAAAGAGCAAGGGAGGTTGGGATATGAACAGATTTCACAGAAGAGCTGAGAATCACAATTAAAGACAAGTCTATACAGAGCCAAAGTGGAGCTAGTAATCACAGTCAAATATACTTTTACACAATATCCTCGGATTCGGCAGGTCAACAAAAAAGAACTGCATGAAGTTAAGATAAGTTAAACAGTGGCCAGGTGGCCATAGAATAAAAATTCGGCCTATGCCACTTGATTTCTATGGACACAGCAGCTCCAAGACCATGGAAAATGGCAGGCCAATCCATGCACGGGGGGAGGAAAGCAGGAGTCCAATAAGAGCCTGCAGCAGCAAGCAACAGCCAATGGCAGCAGCTCACAGCAGCTCCGGAGAGACAGGCAAGCCTTACACAGCTCCTTGGTTCCTTAGGCAACTGGTGGATGTGTGGCAAGGTGGCCGGAAGAGCTGTGCCACAAGCGGGAGAGAACAGCCGTAGCATGGGCCCTCAATACAGGGGAAGAGACCTGGGAGAGCAGAGAAAGATAAGGGGGGTAGCTGTGGGCAGGGGGGGGAAGTCACAGTTAAAACAAAAGGTTACTAAATCAGGAGGGCGGGCGGGAGAGAAAGGAGAAAGTCCAGAGGGGGTATTGCTAAGATCAAAGGGGATAAGGGGACATGTAAGGAGGAGGAGGAGGAGGAGGACATGTAAAAGCATCTGTACTATATAGATACTCCTGCTCAATATTTACTGAACAGAAGATAAGGCAGGGCCCACAGCTCAGCACCATGGACACAGGGGGTTGGGGAGGTGTGTACTAGTCCCTTCACAAAAGAAAGGGTCCTACAAGAGCTCGATAAGCTCAGGGTGGACAAGGCAATGGGACCTGATGGCATACATCCCAGGGTACTAAAGGAGCTAAGGGTGGAACTGGCAGAGCCTTTATCAGAACTGTTTAGTGAGTCTCTGAGCATAGGAGAGGTCCCAAAAAGACTGGAGAAGGGCTCATGTGATCCCACTCTACAACAATGGCAGCAGGGAAGAGGCAGGGAACTACAGACCAGTCAGTCTTACCTCAGTAGTGGGCAAGATTATGGAAGCACACCTTAAGGAAAGGATAGTGCATCACCTGAAATCTATAGGAGCACAGGATGCAAGACAGCATGGGTTTACCACAGGAAGGTCCTGTCAAACTAATCTCATAGATTTCTTTGACTGGGTAACCAGAGTGATGGACCAAGGGGGAACAGTTGATGTCACCTACCTTGACTTCAGCAAAGCATTCAATACTGTTCCACATAGAAGATTGATTAATAAGCTGGGTAGGCTCAGGGTGGGTCAGAAGTTGGTCAACTGGGTGGCAAACTGGTTGACGGGCAGAAATCAGAGAGTGGTGGTTAACAGTATACAGTCAGAAGAGATGCAAGTCACAAGTGGGGTACCTCAGGGATCAGTCTTGGGGCCAATCCTCTTCATTATCTTCATCAGTGACATTGCAGATGGACTGGACGATAAGGTTTGTCTATTTGCAGATGACACCAAGATCTGCAACAGAGTAGATGATCCAGATAGGGTGTCAGAAGGAGAAGAGATCTGGATAAACTGGCAAAATGGTTGGATGAGTGGCAGCTGTGGTTTAACTCAAAGAAGTGCAAGATCATGCACATAGGGAAGAGAAACCGTGAAGCCACCTATAGGTTGGGAGGGGAGTTTCTGGCAATCACATGGGAAGAAAGAGACTTGGGCATCATCATCACAGATGACCTGAAATCATCCAAGCAGACCACAGAAGCAGTAGGTAAGGCTAGGGGGATGTTGGGGTCTATCAGTAGGGGTAGCACAAGTCTTAAGAGGGAGGTAATAATCCCGCTTTACAAGACACTGGTAGGCCCAATCTGAAGTACTGCGTGCAGTACTGGAGGACACTCCTTGACAAGGGCATTAACCAAATTGAGGCAGTCCAGAAAAGGGCAACCAAAATGGGTGCTGGGACTGCATCAGAAAACACATGAGGACAGATTAACAGAGCTCAATATGTATACCCTAGAGCAAAGGTGGGAGAGAGGTGATATGATCGAAACATTCAAACACCTTAAGGGCATTAACAAGGTGAAAGAGTCTAACATGTTTCAATATAAGAAAAGTAGCAGGACAAGAGGACACAGCATGAGATTAGAGGGAGGTCGATTAAGGGGTAATGTGAGGAAGTTCTTTTTCATACAAAGGGTGGTGGATGCATGGAATGGCCTACCTCATGAAGAGGTGGATATGAATACAGTGCAGGGGTTCAAACAGGCATGGGATAGGCATAAGGGAGCAATACAGATGAGTATGAATAGATAGGCCATTGTCAGAGCAAAGGCCGATGGCACATTCATAAGGCAGAAAAAGAAATGGGCAGACTGGATGGGTCTTGCGATTCTTATCTGCCATCAATGTTTATGTTTCTATGTAACTGTTGTTTAATGGCAACCTTCAAAACATTTCTCAGACTATACATCAGGGACACCAGCAGCTGCTACTCTTATCTTCCTTCTAGATCTCTAGCTGCATGTGCTTAGCATGTCACATACCATCCCTGTGCATCACCCTCTGATAAACCTTAAAAGACTTCATCTAACTATTCCTCAGTTTTTTTTTTCCTCCTTTTCTCTATTTTATCTTCCCTTAACTGCTGGAACTTCTATCTATGCACCTTTTCTAGTGCTCTTCTGTACACATCTCATTTCTTTATGTTTGATTGCACTTTATACCCTAGTGAAATAAATATGTTCTCTGATGCCCTTGGGCACTTTATGCCATATTCATATATGTACTTATTGCAAGTATAAATCAAGTGATCATTTTGTATATCAGTGTTGTATTGTGTTATTGTTTATCCTTTCAAGACCTTGTAATATCTTTGTTGTAATACATTAGCATTGTTTTTGCTGCCCAGGTCCACTTTGTAAATGAATTCACTCAATGGTGTTTCACCTGGTAAAATAAAGATTGATTGATTGATTGATCACCCTAGGAAAGTGCATTTTTGGGGCATGAGACTGTGCCAAAGCCCCACTAAAGTCGTTGCTCCTGAGAAGTGTGTGCCAAGCCAAAAGCCCAGGAGAAGCCCAGCCTGCCTTGTCATCAGGACCCCAAGAATCCATCAGAGAGGAGAGGAAGGCATCGAGAGACCTGTCTGGTGAACACCGCATACAAAGGCCCCAGGGGAAAAGTTTGAAGAGGCCTGACATGTGAAGACCAGGGTTCTTCATTTCTTCAGTCAGTTCCTGCTTTCCTGGAGACTGTTGCTGTGGTGCACCACCAATGTCTGATACCAGCATGGTACCATTGTACACATGGTATCATTGAACACATTTCTGCAAACCTCCTCCTCCAGACTGTAAGTACCCCTGGGCTGCAGCTCAGGGGAATTCCTATTTTAGCTAGCTATCTACCTAACTAGGTAGTAAAATGGGGT
Organism: Neoceratodus forsteri; assembly: GCA_016271365.2. Taxonomy (NCBI): domain Eukaryota; kingdom Metazoa; phylum Chordata; order Ceratodontiformes; family Ceratodontidae; genus Neoceratodus; species Neoceratodus forsteri. The sequence goes on from CM057456.1 coordinate 190,082,623, forward strand.
TATGTCCTGGGCAGGACTCTGACAGTGCCAAGTAGAGACCCAGACATTCAAGCAAAAGTTTGTGTGTTTAAAAGTATTGTGCCCCAACCCAAGTACCCTAGCTCGAGCCTCTAGACTTCACCATCTTTGCACCCCCAGTGTGGTAACCATTGCTACAACTAGACTGTACAGTGTAATAGCATTTGGATAAAAGCTGGGTGTATCTGCAGGTGGAAAGTGGGGAATACTGTGTGGAGTAATATTGTTCACACTGGTTATTATTGTTGTTGTGATAGTCTCCCCTTTTTCTCATCCCCAAAATAAATATTGAAGTTTGGTTTATGTTACACATCTGGCATCACTGGTCATTGCAAAGTGTCTCCTGTTACTGTGAGTGGGGTAGGGAATGTGGAGGCAGTTATTGTATTTTTCTGTGGGATGGTAACCTTCAATTTATCCATAGGTATCCTATATCACTATCCCAGGTGAAGGCACCATGCCATTTCCTTATCCAGGTATTTTATCCATCAGTGAACCCCGGCCGGACACCTCAGAGATGTGTGCTGTGTGGACCCCAAGGGCCCCATAACAGCCAAGGTGAGTCAAGGAGCTGTTACACACACTGGGTTCAAAGACTTAAATTCACAAGAAAACATCAACTTAAGTATGGTTAGCACATGAGCAGCTGTAGTGATGGGTACAACACATCTCTTTGTCAGTCAAGAAGCTTGCTTCTTTGACTTTGCACTTTGGAAGGCTTGACTCAAGTATGGGCAGTCACATTGCTTATGGTCTTACAGTGGGTTAGTGCTGAATAGGATATAAACCTTTAATCTTCTGTTTCACAGGTCAGTGCCATGACCAGTAGACCACATTGCCTCTATGAACCAGTCAAAAATGGGATGCAGTTCATTTATTTTATTTATGTCACAAGGCTTACAGGAAAGACATGCTGAGCTGGTAACAGCTCATTTCCAAATGCATCTGGGGGAGTGGGGAGTAGGAAGTAACAGAGCAAAAAAAAAAATCATCAAAACAAGGTGCGTAAAAACATAATAAAACATAAATGTGTTTGACAAATAGTGAAAATACACAGAAGCAGGGTAAGTCACAGGATGTTTTAATAGAACAAATGCAAAATAAGTGCAGTAAATGTACAGGGTAAATGCATGGGTGCAGGGCAGTCACAATGTTTGTACTGTGTGGTTGTCAATACAGTAAGGTGCATCACGAGTGACAGTGCCTCATACAAAGCACAGTAGGGCTTGGGGGGAGCACATGCACTTGCACGAGTGAGTCGTGAAGTCACTGAGAAGGGTTTTTAGAGATGAAGAATGGGAGGCGGAACTGATTATGGGTGTCCTTTGTGTACCTCAACAGCTTTGTTACTTTCAGCTTTCATAACCTTGTTTGAGAAATGTTTAGTTTCTTTCTACAAAGTGTATATCAGCACAGTTAAAAAAATCTGGTAAGGCTATCAACTTGGCAAGATTAGAAGCCAATAACAAAATCTGGTAATTTTGTCAGACTAGAAATTGACATCCATATCATTACTGTAGATGGTGAGATATCTTTAATGTGATTTTTCTGGTTTACAGTAAAATATTAACAGTTAACAGCAACAGAGCTTGGTTACACAGTAATTCCTTGAAAATTTGAAATGTAGGACTTTTTGTATTACTAAATACATACATATATGAAGCGAGCTGAGAAATTTTGTGATGGTGATAAACCCCAGCCAACACAGCCTGTCAGGTCTTTCATTAAGGCAAAATTCACCTAGGCCAGGTGCTGTCAATTTGTGATTTAGGTGGTTTTTGACTATTTGTTTACACAATAGAAATTTTCGCCAAAGTGGAGAGGCTGGAGACACAACTCAGGAAAACGGTACAGTTTATTAAGCAATGGCATCACATAAATTAGAACCAGAGAAGTGATTAGAACAATAATAATCCTGGAGCACCAACATTTCATGCTTTTGAATAACTTAATATTCCTGTAACTTAAAGATTTTAATTCACTCTAACAAATATTACTGCACTCTTAAATCACTGTAAAATATTACTGTACTTTTAAATCACTCTATAAATGAGCAGCTTTCAAACGTGTACAATGTCACACCAAAGTTTATGCCGCTCTGTAGGGTCCCATGGAGTATTAAGTTGAGAATATCAAAACAAGAATTTCTGAGCACATGCTTTCTATTGGCTGGCTTGAAGAGCTGAACATTTACTGAGAACAAAGGATTTGAACCACTGGGCAATAACAAAACCTTGGGATAGAACCATACAAAGATTAAAATTCCTTGGGTAGAAACTCCACTGTCACAAAGGACTCTGAAGAAAGAACTAGAACACTTGAAATTCCAAGGAACTTGGCAAAATGAAAAGCTTCTGGGCTGTCACCATTGGACACCAAGAATAAACCTGAAGAACTGAGCATTGCAATCTGAAGAACTTCTGGACCATCACTGCTGAGCCAGAGAAAGGATCTGGCAAAGCTTAAACAGCTGAACCACTGGATGGAACCTTGAAGAGCCTCCTGGTTGGCACCATGGGCCCAGGGAAACAAATGAAAGGATCAGAACAACTGGACCTGGACAAAGCTAAAGATCTGGAACACCATTGGGCAGTTGACCTTGGTAGGATCACTGAAGAACCTAGAAAAGAAACCCCCAACCCAATGGGCACTGGATCCTTATCTGTGTGCTGATACAATTCTCTGCACTGCCTAGCTCATTGCTAGGGATGGGTTGGCATGAAGAAACAGGTTACATGTAGTTTCTTAGCTGATTACTCTAGTCCTGTTCTGACAACTGGCCCCAATTTTGTCAGGATGCAGTTGATGGAACTGCCTCTGGATTATGCAGGAAGAATTGTTACGATGCAATAGGCAGAAATAAAATGGAGTCTTCAAAACATACTGTCTGTTTACTTGGGGGTTGCTGGTTTTGGGAGTATCTGGATTATGGAATTTTTACTGGTCAGTTCTAGGACATGCAGTGCAAATAGCAACTTTTGGAGCAGTTATACTAATTTGAAATGGTTTAAGGAATGTAAGGGCCATTTCTTAGTCTTAGAGCATGTGATTACTATACATGACTACTGAGGGCAATTTAAATTGTCTCAACATGAAACAGGGCAACTTTAAGGCAAACAGGGCAAATCTGATGTATGCAGGATCGTCCCAGTCTAAGAGTATGCATTTAATTTGAGCGCTGTCCCTTTAAATAATCAGTCTTTGAATAAAACAGTTTATTTATTTATTTGTTTTTGTTTACCAGGTAAGCACACTAGACAACCAGGTGCCTATTTTCAGGTGCAACCCGAGAGATTACAGAGATACATACATGATAATAAGGATACATTCAGGTACAGTAGGCAGACAATAAGAACAGGTAGAAGTAAGGGCATCAGTCATAAACATAAACATGGTAAGTGCAGCAACACCAGAGGACCTTAGCTACCTTGTGGTAGGAAGATCATAACATTGTACATAGGCGGTTGATTGATGGCTGAGTAAAGCCGACAACACGGCATTTGAATGGTTAGGGGTAGAAAAGTACATCAAGGAGATGAAACAAAAGGGTTATAGGTGAGGCCAATGAAACACCCAGTTAGGCTAGTGCAACTTGATCCAGAAGTGCAAGGAAGGATCAGTTGCCCTTTAAATACATCCAAATGCAATTTGGCACTGCCACTTTAAATACACTAGTATTTGCACTTTAACTGTTTGTTCAAGGTTCAGCGCAGTCACTCGAATAACAGTAGCACTTGCACTTTAAAATGTTAGTTCGTAACCAGGGGCACTGTACCAGGGTAGACACCATTTAAGGGGCATCCTGGATTAAATGGCAGGGATATATCTAACTAAAGCATAGACCACAGGCTATGCCTTCCCTCCCACAGGCATTCACGTTAATTTTTAGTTTAGATAGCAGTCCTGCCATTTGTGTTTAAAGCTGATTAAGGCCAGCACACTGGAGTCCTATGCCCACTGTCCCTCCCTTGCTAGGGGCTCTGGGTATAGTAAAATGTCTTTGTAAGTTAACTAGCCTTTTGCTAGGGTTGTGGCAGCTATACTGCTGGGTGGGTGACTGACTGGGTCTTGTTTGCTCTCCTCCCCCGCTCATCGCTGGAGCTACTGTGCAATCAATAAAATGATTTTACTTATTTAAACTAGCCCTTGAGTTGGACTTCTTGGTGTCACTGTGCCCCAAGCCCTGTTGGGCATTTACTGCTGGGGTCTGACTAGCATCTTACTCCATCCACCAGGGGGTTCCATTAGTTAAAATGGGTCTGTTCTGCCCATAGCATCCTTCCTTCCTGAGCAGTACTTTAATTTAATCAGACCCTGCCTTTCCCTTTACTTCACCCTTTCTGGGTGTTTCTTTATTTAATAAAAGGCTTGTCCTCACCTCTCCTCCACCTTCCTGGTTGGTCTTTGGATTGGGGCTTTGCCACTCCCCTTTGTAGCCTCAGCTACTGCCTGAGGTGCCATCCAGCTCTACAGAAAAACCCTCTTTTTTTCAAATAATAGAAGAAATGTGATCAGTGCCTGCCCTTTGGTGCTGCTGTAATTCACCACCACAACTTGGTTATTCTCAGCTTCTGTGGCGAAGGCTGGCTGATGGATGCAGCTGGCTGCGGAAGGTTTGTGGTGAATGGTCTTACTGTAGGGCCTGATTTCCCCAACTCTGATGCTCTCTCTCTCTCTCTCTCTCTCTCTCTCTCTCTCTCTCTCTCTCCTCCCTCCCTCCTCTCTCTCTCTCTCTCTCTCTCTCTCTCTCTCTCTCTCTCTCTGTCTCTCTCACTGCCAAGGATCTGCTCACTGTACTCCTACCGGGCCATTCTTCCTCTTACCACCACAGCTCTTTGGGTTGCTGCCACCAATGAGGGACTGAGGTACATTTAAAATTTAAATTAATGATAAAAAACTGGGCTGAACAAAGCCCTCACCATTGAAGCACAGGATTCACCACTCTTCTCATTCATCAACTCCTGGACAAGGTCACTGTCACACAGAGGAGGACCCCTCGGACTCCTTTGATGAAGAGAAGAGAAGGAAAAAATAAACATATAGCTGCTGATTCACGGAGGGATGGGAGGAGGACAGCAGGTAATCCATTTTCTTACTTTAAATTCCTGCATCCACTCTCTCGCTTAGGCCATACAGAGTGTCCAACTGCTCATCAGAGTGTCTGACAGTGCTTACTGGACTGCCACTTCACAGCCACTAGACTCTCCTTTTCCATAGCTACAGTAGCCTTTATAGTCTCCCAGTGTTTGGGATGCCAAGTCCCCAGCATGAGCTGGCATGAAATAAAAATAAACTCAGTTGGCACTTGACTCATGCCATGCTGAGGGTTAGGAAACTGACAGAGGAAAGGCATAACTGGGAGGAAAGAAATGTTTAAACTCTAGGCAGGCAGTTTTTCCTAAGGAGCCCCATATTACTGCCTGTCTCCTGTTTGTCTGTACTGCTCCCTCCTATCACACTGTTCCTGGCTGGTTATGTTAGAAGCACTTTTTCTGAGGCACCTATGTGGTACTGGTACAGTACGTACTGAGGGCTGGGGCACTGTACTGGGGGAACCTGGGCACCATCTTTGGAGTATTACATGTTTACTTCAGCAGATTTGCAATTTTCAGCTTTCATAATCTTGTTTGAGAAAAGTTTGTTTTCTTTCTATGTCATGTATGTCAGCACTGTTAAAAAATCTAGTCAGGCTATCAACTTGGCAAGATTAGAAGTCAATAATTTCATCGGACTGTGGAAATTTACATTCATATTATTAGATGGTGAGATATCTTTAATGTGATTGGGTGACACAATTCTGAGTCACAGCAGACATGCTAAATAGTTGAGCACCATTTAGTGAAAGTCCCTTGCCTGTGCCCCCCCAACTATGCTGAAAGTGGTCAGATAGCCATTCTGCACCAAAGCACATCAAAGTGGTCAGGTGTGCAAAAAGAGGTAGGACTCGCATGTAAATGGAAAGCTATGCAATTCACAGTGTCAATCATACTGGCACAGAGGGCACAGCTTTTCTACAACACCTCTTTCCAAAAAAATGGATACCAGGCATTAGAGATATCAGAGCACTGCAACTGCTGTTAAGGGATGTTGGAGGAATGAGTTCTGAGTCTTCAGATAGGATACATGCCATAGAACAAGGATAGGGATGGGGGATCCACTGAACTGCTAGGGACTGTTTTTTTTTTGCATAGAAACAGAATTTGACATCAGGAGACCGAAGGATCATTGAGTCTGCCTTTACTATACTACCTTGCCCACTGACCTGCTTTCTTGGTGGGCTATATCCCTCCCCTCTGACTGCCCCACCACTCAAATGTTTGGCCCCCCCATGGGGAACTATGAGTTTCCTTGCCCTCTCCCAACTGTGTTTAAACTCATTTAGGGTAGCTGCCCCACCATTTCCTATGGAAGTCTCTTCCATCATTCCATACCCCCTTATTGAAGTAGAACCTCTTCAAGTTTCTCCTAAATTTGCTTCCCCCAAACTACCAGTCATGCCCCCTATTAACTGCATCCCAGTTTCTTAAATTTCAATTTCTTATCACTAGATCCTCACAGTTTACCTTGATTATACCCCTGAGAAACTTATATGTTTCAATCATGTAACTCCGCTCCTACCTGGCCTCTAGCAAATGCATGTTTAGGGACTCCAGCTATTCCTACTAGGACCTGCCTTACTGGCCCTTTATCATTTTGGTGACTCTATGATATACTGAATCTAGTCTGTCCATGTCCTTCCTCAGGTGTGGCTCCAGAAATGTTGTTTGTTTTGTTGCTCTTCTTCCTGACTGGGTGTCATTTATTGGTTTATTTCTCCTTCAGGAGGAAATATACATTGTTATTGAAAAAAAAGATTTATTTTTTATTTTTATTTTGCCCTACTCTGGTTCAAGGTGGTTCCCAGAGCTCTTTGTGATCCTGTAGAATGGAATGGCTGGGAAGGGGGGGAGAGAATATGGATAGGATTGAATTGAGAGCTGGTATGGCCCCTTTGGGCTAAACCAGCTTTGCATATCAACAGTTTGTGAAATAAGGAGGTGAGGGGGTGGGGGGGTCTATTCTTTATGGGTGCAAGGTAAAGGTATTATGAAGAGTTTTTGGTTCCTTTTTTGTGTGGGTATCAAGGGGGGAGGGCCTGCCATGGAGATGGAGAGACCTACATATCAGAACAGGGTAGAAATAAGGATAATGGAGCAAGATTATTCATACACAGTCAACAATGGCTTTAAATGTAAAAATATTTAGACATGTTTCTTTGAATTTCAATGGGATTCACTCACCCATAAAGAGATCCAGGCTGCTGAATTATATTAATAAAACTAGGGCCGATTGCATAGCCTTGCAAGAAACTCATTTAGACAAAACTGAAACTTTAAAACTTAAGAAGAACTGGATTTCTTATATAACTTTCTCCGCAGGCACTAAAAAGAGTGCTGGTGTAGCTGTCCTCTTGAGGAAATCCCCCCACCACTCTTACATTGATACATACATAGATTCTAATGGAAGAATTCTGTTATTAAAGATTACATTTTTAAATTTAGTAATAATGGTTGGTTCCATTTATGCTCCATTCACAGGATATAGGAAATTGTTAGCCAAACTAACTGAAGGTTTGCTAAAAATCCATACCCTTATGGCAGCTTTAATGTGCTATTAAATCCTATGTTAAATAAAACCTCAAGATCCTCATTTTTTTAGAAAGTACCATTCAGAACTTATCCAAAATCTCCTTCAAATTCATGATTTGGTTGATACCTGGAGGACCCTCTACCCTACAGCAAAGGAATTCACTCACCGTGATAAGAAAAATAACTGCTTTTCACAAATTGATTATATTTTTGCTTCCAAATCTTTGGCAACTGATCTTTTACAGATGAAAATAAATTCAATAATCCTTTCTGATCATGCTTTAATATAGTTGGATATCAAAATAGGGGATTCCAACAGAGTTAGTAGCTGAGTGTGGAGGTTTAATAATGACCTGCTAAAGGACATTAACTTAAAAAGCAAATAGAGGAGGAGGAGGAGATAAGGGAATTCTGGTACATTAACTTTGATAGAGGTACTCACTCCAGTATACAAGTTATGGATATGTTAAAAGCAGTAATTAGAGGAATAATCATGTCATAAAAGACCCACATTAATAAGGAAAAGAAAAGGGAGAAAACCAGAATAAATAATAGGCTGTGAGAATTGGGTTCATTAGTTACATAATGAGGAATACAGTAAAGAATGGCATCAGATTAAATTTAAAACAGACTAATAATAAGGAGGTGTTAAAGACTTCAAAGAAGGCAAAGAAAGCTAGATATTTGAGGGTGATAAATCAAGCAAATTCCTAGCTACTTTACTTAAAAAACAGAAAGAAAAGAACAGTATAGCTTTTCTAGAAGATGACAAGGGGAGCAGGTTCTTTAAGAATGAATAAATGGGGGAGGTAGTTCTAGAGTTCTATAAAAATGTTTATCAAATGAAAGTTCCCTCTAACAAACAGACTTCTGAGAATGATATATAAAAATGCGGGTATGCAAAAGATAAAATGTATAAAGGACCCATTTACATTACATAGAATTAAGGGAGTAATTTAACCCATGCCCAAAAATAAAAGCCCAGGATTAGATGGGTTGACACCTACATTTTATTATACATATTCTGATCTACTATGCCCTTGGATATTGTTAATGATCTCTGAATTGACTGATGGCAGAGGTCAACTCCTTAAATCTATGGAGGAGGTGAACACTATTTTTATTTTAAAGGATGGGAAACACCCAAAGGAAATAGACATTATAGGCCTATAGCCCTGTTGAATATGGACTATAAAATTATAGACAAACTAATAGTCAGTAGACTTAAAGAGGCATTGACAGACTCCATCCATTCAGACCAGTTTGGTTTTATAAAAGGCAGAACATTATTCCAAGCAACATGGAGAGTCCAAGCCTTATTCTTCCATGCCTGGAGGAAATCACAAAACTTAAGGTGAACAAAGCTATTGGACCAGATGATATACACCCCAGGATATTAAAGGAATTTTGGATGGTGCTAGCAGCATTATGGTATCAAAACCACTGGCAACCCTGTTTAGTGAGTTGTTCAATACAGGAGTGGTTCCAGAGGACTGGAAGGGGGGCAAATGCAATCCCTCTTCACAAGAGTGGCAGCAGGATGCAGGCAGGTAACCACAGGCCAGTCAGCTTTACTTCAATAGTGGGTAAAATCATGGAGGCACTATTTAAGGAAAGGTTCGTGGAACACTTGGAAAACATGGGAGCACAGGATCCAAGGCTACATGGATTCATGGTGGAAAGGTCCTGTCAAACAAATCTAATTGACTTTTTTGACTGGGTGACAAAGGAGGTGGAACAGGATGGAGTGGTGAATATTGCCTACTTCGATTTCAGCAAGGCCTTCAACACCGTGCCACACAGAAGGCTGCTGAACAAGCTAGGTGGCCTAGGGGTGGGCCACAAAGTGGAAAACTGGGTTGGAAACTGGTTGAGGTATAGGAAGCAAAGGGTGGTAGTAAAAGGGATCAAATCTGAGGAAAGGAGGGTGACCAGTGAGGTACCTCAAGGATCAGTCCTGGGGCCAGTCCTTTTTAATGTCTTCATCAGTGACATTTCTGAAGGGCTGGAGGGGAAGGTTTGCCTATTTGCAGATGAAACTAAGATCTGCAACAGGATAGACACTCCAGAGGGGGTATAAATAATCAGGAGGGATCTGGGAAAGCTGGAAAAACAGTCCAAAGTTTGGAATTAAAATTTAATGCAAAGAAGGAGCAAAATCATGCACCTGAGGTGAAGAAATCCTTTGGAGAGCTTCAGGATGGCAGGGGGAGGGGGTGAAGTGCTCATAGTCACCAGGGAAGAAAGGGATTTAGGGATAATCATCTCAGATGACCTAAAGGTGGCCAAAAACTGTAACAAGGCTGTGGGGAGGGCTGGTGGGATGTTGGGGTGCATAGGAAAGGGTGTCACTAGCAGAAGAGGGAGGTGGTGATGCCATTGTACAAAACACTGGTGAGGCCTCACCTAGAATACAGTGTTCAGTTCTGCAGGCCACATCTTTGCAAGGACATAGACAGGATGGAGGTGGTCCAGAGAAGGGGCAAGCAAGAAGGTGCAAGGCTTGCATCAGAAAACATATGAGGACAGATTGAAGAACCTCAATGTGTATACACTGGAAGAGAGAATGGAATGGGGGACATGATAGAGACCTTCAAGTATCTTAAAGGCTTAAAAAAAGTGCAGGTGGGTGGCACCTTTCAGTTCAAGAGCTGCACAAGGAAAAGGGGGCACAATTTGAGATTGGAGGGGGCAGGATAAGGGGGATGTGAGGAAGTTTTTCTTCACAGAAAGGGTGGTGGATGCTTGGAATAGTCTACCACAGGAGGTGGTGGGTGCTGTCACAGTGAGGGGATTTAAACATGCATGGGATATATATAAGAGAACACCAAATTGGAAAAAGAGAGGAGAAAGCCAATGACCAGTAGAGTCAGTGGCTGCTGATGTAGACAGGGATTATGGGCAGGCTAGGTGGGCCTTGTGGTTCTTATCTGCCATCAACTACTATGTTACTATGCAAAAAAGAAAGGGAAGTATGTCATGCCATGGCAATCGATGCCACCAAGGCATTTGATTTCCTGGACAGAAACTTCATGCTACAGTGTCTGGAGAGTTGGGGGATCCCCAAAAATCTTGTACTTCTTATTAGAAAGCTATATGAGAAAACTATAGTCAGATTTACTATTAATTAATTTCTAATGGAATCCTTTGGTATGTTGAATGGGGTGCAGCAGGGGTGCCCTCTGACACCACTTTTATTTATTATGTCATTGGAAACCTTTTTGAACCATATTAGGTGGAACCAGGGTACAGAGGGAATACAGGTTGGGAAGGAGCATGTGAAAGTCAATGCTTTTGCTGATGATATATTACTTTTTATCAAAGATATCAATGTGGGACTCCCATACTTTCTGGTGGAAGTTATGACATACGCTGGCCTATCTGGATGTATATTAAACAAGAAAACAATGATTATGCCCATTTCAGGTGACAACTATTTGTTAGAACAGAATATTTGTAAAAATGCTCTGGTTAAGGAAACCTTAAAATATTTGGAATCATTTCTATAATAATCAAGCTAAGATAATCAGATCTAACTTTGATGTAGCCAGAGACACAATTAGATTATTATTAGACAATTGGCAAAGATTGGCCTTATTGCTCTGGGGTTGTATTGAGACTATTAAAATTATGGCCCTTTCACATATGATCTTTATATTACAGGCAGTGGTAGGGAGCCCTGCTTTGATATGGGTTAAAGACTTAAAAATAATTTTTTCTAAGTTTTTATGGTGAGGTGGGAAACCCAGGGTTGTCTGGAAACAACTTTCTACCCTCAGGAAAAAGGGTGGTTATAGCTGCCTGGATCCAATAAGCTATGTGGTGGCTCACCAGACCAGGATTTTGTGGGAATAGGCATTCCACTCAAAGCAAACTTTTCCATGAGAAATATTATTTTGGGATACATATACAATTGATATAACAACATAATTTGGGACCTCCAGGCAAACGGAACCTTCCCTAAACTGTTCTGTAACATAGTAGCCAGACTAAAGCAAGCTTGTAGGAAATTAGTTCTAAACAAACACTTACCATGGCTCTGTCTAAATATACAGAGTAGTAAGTCTGTTTGGTACTCTGAACGTAGAGATGGTGCTCATAGTTTAAAAAATTCCCCAGTTCAGAAATGGGTCCAACTGTTGGAGAATGGAGTGTTCTGTTCATATAATAAATTTAAAGAATTGTTTGTTGGAATTAATGGTATTAATTTCTTAACGTACTTGGTGGTTAAAAACAAATTCACCCAATTCATTAAAAGTCCTAATCTTAGGGTGTGCATTAATCTGGATAAAGAGATTTAGGACCAGGAATCTGTTAAGTTAGGTTCCACAAAGTTGTTGCAGAGAATTTATAACATTATACAATCGGATAGTAAAGACCCCTGGAAGAAAACAAATAAATAATGGAATTTAGCGGCCCAGCTAATTTATACCTCAAAACAGTGGAGAAATCTCTGAGTGAATATTAATAGAGATGATCTTTTTGCTGAAAACAAGGCAATTCAGAAAAAGATTACAGATACAGCCTATTTTATTCCACAAGTGCTGGGAAAATTTAGTAATAATAGGAACCAGAACTGTTGGCATCTACTGTATGTGGGAAGGTGGAGGATCCTTTTAACTTTTTATGAGGGTGCTCAAAAATTAAGCCTTGGTTGACTCAAACTGCGGGTCTATTATGTAAGATTTTGGACATAGGTGTTCCCATCTCATTCACTGCTTTGATACTGAATGATACAGAACAGATGAGGTTGAGAAAATCCCAGCAGAAAATCTTTTGCATAGGAAATATGATTACTGAAAGATTTATCCTTGAAAAATGGAATGCTCCAGACATAGATCACTTTCTGCTAGATAGGTAGTGGCTTCTGGAAAAAGAAGCTACGCTTTTTGTAAAATTATGGAGTGATTTGAAAGAGGCGTTGAACCTGGATGAACCAACTTGGAAAGAGACTGAGAGAATACTTGCTCCACTGCAGGCAGTTTGCTAGAATAAGATGGATACAGCCAAGTCTCCATGGTGGGGGGTCATTAAAAGGTGTGTATGATGTGTTTTCTGCTTTGTGTTGATTGTTTTTAGTGTGACATGTTGTTCACTTTATATTTTGTTTTGGTAGCATGTTTATTATGCCAATAAAATATTAATAACACAAACAAAAAAAAGTGTGGTTCCAGAAACGGGCACATTACTCCAAGAGGCTTCATCAGGGATCTGTACAGGTGTGACAGAATCACGTCACTCCTACTGTCAAAACCCTTTCTTATATGACTCAGCAGCATCAGTGTCATGCTGTATGCTTTGTTGCATTGACTTCTTTGCTTGAGACGGTCATTGATTATTACCCCCAAATCTCTCTCTTACTGTATGTTTAAGTGGGCAATCTAACTCCTCCCATCCAGTATTCTTTCATGGATTTTGTCTACATAATTGCATTACTTTGCCCTTTCTGGCATTGAACTTCAGTTGACAGACCTTATATCATATCTTTAGTTTCTATAGGTCATTCTGGAGCTCCCACAGCCCTTTTCATGATCCACCCTGCTGCATAGCTTTGTGTCGACATCAAAGAGACACCGCTTTTTCTGGATATCCTCCCCAATGTCATTAATGGACATGCACAGTTCTGAGTTGAGCTGAGTGCCCACTGGACTATGAGGAATGAGGTGGAGAAATGGATTACTGGATTTTGATATTGACCAAAAAGTGGGCCACATACTGCTCAGGTGGGTGGTATGCCTTGCACTGTGCCAAGTTTCCATGCGCAGTCCCAGTTTGCACACTGTAGCAGCTAGAATGCCTCTTTCATATTCCAAGATCTTCACCAGGAATCTCCACTCCTCAGCATAAATTTAATGTTCTCAATATGACACCTGTATGAGTCAGCACAACTGGGCCCACTATGAACCTTATGTTATGGCCCATATAATTGAAACTGAGAACTGTGCTCCAGATATTTTCCCATTAGACTTCATCTGTTCATATTAATTAGTCCTGTCATAAAGTCATAATCCTCTGTTTTATACATGTACATGTCTATAGTAGACAGTGCACATGCTCCATTTACAGCATAGAAGATGCATGCTCCCTGTCATCGCATACAGTGGCTGACCGAGGTGGTGAGAGAAAACCTGTGCCAGGCACCATATGGGCTCCCACTGAGCTGGGAATTAAGGTAAGGTGGGGTGGCAGGGTGGGCAGTGTAAGAGGGCCGCTAGATGCCAGGGACTTTTTCTATGGAACTGCAGTGAGTGTTTGGAGGGTGAGGGTTGCCACTGGACACCAAGGAAGGGTGTCTGTCTACCAGGGCTGGGGACTGGAGATTGGGTAAACCACTAGATGTCAGGGCATAATGTGTATTGAATGGGGCCTGGGATAGGAGGTTGGGGGGTGCTGGACACCAAGGAATAATGTGTATTGAACGGAGCTGGGATCGGAGAGTGAAGGGACCACTGGACACCAGGGATAATTTTATGTCATTGAGGGCAGGGATCAGAGGGTGGGGAAATGCTGGACACTACAGACTACTTTTATATCAATGGGGCCAGGGATCAGAGGGTGGGGGGGACTGCTGGACACCAGGGAAAACTTCATTTTAATGGGGACAGGGACTGGAGGATGGGGGTGCCACTGGAGACCAGGGAAATAGTTCGTTGTAACATGACAAGGGATCAGAGGATGGGGAGGGGACCACTAGGCACCAGGGAAATATGTATTTCTACTGGGGATGGGGATCAGAGGATCGAGGGGGGGAACCAGGGACCATCAGGGAAATGTGTAATTTTCATGGGGATGGGAAATGGAGGATGGGGGGACCACAGACCACCAGGAATTTTTTAAATTTTCACAGGGATAGGGATCACAGGCTGGGGGAGACCACTAGGCACCAGGGAGCAGGTGTGCTCCCCCAACTGCCAATGTGGTTGTTGGTTGTAGTGGCTCCACTGGCCATTAGAGTTGCCTGGAGAAAATCAGGCTTCTTTCTCTGATAATTGCACAGTGCAAGGTAGCCTACACTATTCACCTTGTGCAGCACTACTGTGCTGAATATTACACTGTGCTAGGTTTGTGTCTCCGCCTCTTCCTCTGCCCACTGCATACATTATTTCTTTGCACACATGCTAACCCTTTTAGCATGCACCACTGCTCCTATGAATATGCACTCAGATGCAAACCCCAAGCAAACGGGGCACACTTTGCCCACTGAGCAAAGTTTTGAATATCTGGCCCCAGGAGTACTAAAGTTGTGGTATGAGAATAATGCAAATCAAGGCAAGGCAAATTTTATTTCTACTGCACCCAATCCCGGAGGCTCTGGGTGCCTCACAAAAAAACAGGCTAAGTAAAAACAATACAAAATTCTATAAAAGTCATATATAAACCTACAGATTTAAGACAATCCCAAACACTGACTGTGTGAGAAGATACTTCAGAAATGACAAGTCAATAAGACTGTCTTCATCTATGGAAGCATACCAGCAAACTGTAGAATTTAGGGTACCTTGGTTCAGAGCCCACCATCGGGGAGACTTCAGGGCTGAGCTCCCTGCAGGAAGTCCAGGCAGGCTCAGTGGGGATGATGGAACTGAGATCAGTAAATGTTGCATTGAAGTAATTTGCAATTTTGGTGTGATCAAGGACCTCTCAACCCTCCACCATGAGCATTTGAGGAGTGGTTTTAACTCCCTTGCTAAGAACTCTGAGTCATCCCACAATCTTTTGCCATTGCTCCAATTCTGGTTCTGCTGGTCCTTAAAGAAGTTAGATTTTGTCTTTTTAATCATACTAGTGAGACATACTTGTGGGGGTAAAAACAGTGGTGGGATTCAAAAAGCCTGGGGTAAGCACAAGGGAGTCATAAGGGATAGCTAAGGGGGTGGCAGAGAAAGTCTCACGAACCTGGAGGGGTCTACAGTTTAAGCAGTGCAACAAAAAAGGGCCAACCGGATGGGCTATGCTGACCTTATCTGCCATCAGCTTCAATGTTTCTATGTACTGGTACACTTATGATGGGCCTCCTTGTATCTTTGCAAGTGGACAGGGGACCCTGTTTCCCTGGCCAGTGCCCACAGATTGTCCCTCTCACTGATGTAGGCAAGGATTTTGGAGGTGATTCAGCCAGATGGTGTTCCTCTTGCCTTGCATTTTTAAAGGTTGCAAACTTATCACAGGCAGGTGTGAACTTGCAGACAAAGAATTCTAGGGTTGAGTCAGTATTGGGAATGGCATCTAAAAAGCTTCAATCAGTTTGTGCCAAGTATGATTTGAATTCAGGCAACTTCATTTCTTTTAGGACTCAGCTGACTGTGATCTGAGGTGGGGGGAAGGGGTTGTCCTTGTCTGTTAAACTGCCCATAGAAGTTGCACCAGGGAGTGGTTACTTAGGGATCTGGCAGAACATTGACAACTTTAACCCTATCAGAGTGTATAACTAGTACTCAGTCGAGTAGCGTCAAGGTGCCTATTTTATAATTGGTCCTGGTGTGCACAGTGACCAATTGTGTGAGAAATAGGTTAGACTTCTTATATACTATATATGAACTGTGCTACATTTTGCATTCCAGCTGATGTTAAAGTTACCAGTAACAATGTACTCCCAGTTCTAAATGAATTGCTTGAATTAGTGAGTAAGTGAATCTATGAGAATATTCCATTTACCTCATGGTATATATAGGCAGGATGGCAAGAGATCTGTGCCCTCACCCTGTCAAAAGCTTTATTGCTAGGAATTTGCAGTCCCTGGTTAGGTCTTTTATCATGATTTTAGAAGCTTACAGATCTGAACTGAGGTAGATAAGGCAGCCTCACCTCACTTGTATATTCTGTTATCCTTGAAGATCTTGAGCCCTCACAATAAGATAGTGGCATCAGATAGGTGTGGACTGAGCCAAGTTTCAGTTAGGCAAACAACATCTGGTTGTAATAATTTGATCCAGGCTTTGAACTGGGCATATTTAGGTAGGAGACTGCTAATATTTAACTAGATTATGTTTAGTAGTCCTTGACTGTGGGTGCCAGACCCAAAGCTACCAGCAGGGCCTGGACGGGGTTGAACATTACCACAAAGTAGGAGTAACATTATTGTAAGGCCTCTGGTGACTCTGAGATAGTGTTTCAGTGTCCAGGTTTTACTTCTAGAAAGGAAGGGCAGGCATGTTATCCTGGAGACATGGACATGTCAGGCAAATCCTTAATACTCCTCATGTGCTACCAGGGTTAGGTGTCCAGTTTGGGGGGCATATGGCTTGGGTGCTTGGGTACTAAAAGGTAGTTCAGGGGGATCACTAGGCCTTGGTATAAGTGTGGGACCAATGGAGATAGCTTCCCTTATCTCTGAGAACTCTAGGTTCAGGAAGTAATGCTGTGGGCAAGCAGGTCAGCAGCATTAATACTGCAAGGAACATGTTTGCAGGAGGAAGGGTGACAGAGTTTGCAAGTAAAACAGGTAGATCACTGACTCATAGCCCTAGGACACAATCCACCATGAGGGTTGTTAGTAAAATTGCAATAACAGTGCGGGTGATAGCACTAGCAACAGACAATTTAAACACTGTCACCATTCAGGAGCAGGTACTAGCAGCAGCCAATTCTGTTAGGTCCTTGACCAGCTAACCTTAGGACACAATCTGCCCAGGTAGCATGTTAGCAATGCTACCATAGAGAAAAGGGTGGCAACGACCAGTATTATACAGAATAAATACTATTAGCAGACAGAACTGTAGCTTATACTTATATTTGGTACCCAAATACTGAGATCACTCAGATGAGGCATTTTAAAATACTCTAGTAGAGTAAGGGGAATATTCACAAGGGATAGGAAATGCAAAGCAAAATTGTTTTTGTCAGAAACCTAGTTGCAGGACCAAAATTACATGATTGACTAGGTTCAGCCCGTAAAACACTTTAAAACAGAAGCAACAGTGCCCACACCAGCAGGCAAGAAAATGCAGTAGCAAATAATAATGTAAACCTGTCACTTTGGAGGTAGGCCATGGACAGCTTGTAAACAATAATGTTAGTATGTGTCCTGTAGGTCTGAACCTAACTGGTGAATCACACAATTTCAAGTTCTGGAGGCAGAACGGGGTCCAGGCAGAACACAGATATAAGACTAAAAGGCAAGCTGCTGAGCTGGCATTGACCAAATGACAAAAAAGGAATCCACAAACCAGTCTCCTAGATGAAGGTTGAGGGTCCCACACTCAGAATGAATATACCCACCAAATTCTTCCCAGCAGGTTTAAACCCTTAGTTATTAATCTTGCACTCCTGAGGCAGCTTGACTAGACTGAGCCAGCCACCCTGATTTCACGACCCTGCCCCAACTAATTAGTGCCATCTGAGAAAGCACGGTTGACTGACAGCAGCCAGGAGGAAATAGGATACTAGAGTTCAACAAGCAGGAATCAGGTTTGCTGAATGCCTTACAACAATGTTGGAGATAAGAAGAGCATAGTTAATCCTTTTGAGACTATACTGATCATAAAACAGCAGGTATTGGATTTCTGCTATGACTGCAATATGGTGTTGCTGCAGACTGGAGATGGGTGACATTTTTCTTCTGCCAGCAGAATTCTTGCAAAATGTTGATTTTCCTTCCATGAAATTTCATAGAATTTCCATGAAAAATTTCTGAAAATTTGCCCAAATTTTGATTTTGGTTATTTCCATCTAAATTACAAAAGAATTTGCCCAAACTGTACTGAATTTGGAAGGTAGGCTGTACAAGAACCCATACATAGGTGTACCAAGTTTCAGATTTGTACAAATGACTGAGTTATAAGTCTCCAGACTTTCAGAAATGTTAAAATTACAGTTAACAACTACATTAACTAAAAGCATTTGTGCAAATTGCACCATATTTGGCATGGTGACATTACTTATGCCCATACATATGTGTGCCAAGTTTCCAATCTCTATCTTAAAAGGTGGTGTAGGTATAAGCCTCCAAACTTTCAGAAATTTTAAAATCACATTTTGCTATTACATAAACTGCTGCATTATAAGCCCTTATAGGTTTAAAACTAGACAACAGAATATCAACAGTGTTGTTAAGTTCACTGACCCAAAATATTAGGCTTTAAGGCAACCACCATGGTCCAGCATCAGAGCGTCATGCTGCCATGTCACGCTGACGACCCTGATTTGTAAGCGAGTCCCTGAAAGCTGTGTCGGAAGGCAGGTCATAGCTAAACCATACAATCTCCATTTTGCAGATTCTATGAATCTTCCTAGAAAGTATACATCTAAGTTTTCAATTATCTATCTCCAAAGGTGGCTAAGTTCTACGTATAGAAATAGGTTCAGAAATGTTCACATGAATATGAAATTCAATTGCTAGACTTTTGCAGCTTCGCTACCGTGCATGCAAATGTCATGAAACTTGGCAAGCTTTTAATGCCTGTCCCATATAATTAATAAGCCAAACACCAGATGCCTAGCTTTAAAATGGACTGAGTTATGGCTGTTAGAGAATTTCAGAATATTCCAAAACCTTTCATGAAATTTCACGAACATTTGCAGAATTTCATGAAAATTCTGTGAATCTGGAATTTGTTAATGTTGCCCACTTCTACTGCAGACCTGATATAACTAGAAACAGAGGCAGTGGGGGCGCTGGGGGATTGACATGGAAAGGAAGCAATAAAATATCTACAGGCCAAGACCCGGGTTCCAGAAGGGAACTGGCAGAGGGAGGAGGCTGGCAGGAAATAAAAAAAAAAACAGACTGGCATTGGGGGTGGGGGAGGGACCCAGCAGAGGGAGGGAGCTAAAAAACAGACTGGTACTGGGAATGGGGTGAGTGCCACAAGAGGAGGCAGCAGGATGGACATGTGCATGCATGCACATGCATACACAGTCACACACGCATACAGTACTTTATGTTCAGAAGGTTGCATGGACACACATGCCAGTTCATACACAGATGCACACACAACACTCATTACTACACCCAAATGCATGCACACACAACACACAAACATTAGTAGCCATAAACTCCCCTATTCACACACAGCAGTGCACACGTACAGTATGCACATATACAGCAATAAACATACACACGTGTACATGCATGCACACCATCACAAAGACAGAGATATCCACTCACACAACTACAGAGGCACATCCACACACACTCCTAAACCAACACAGATTCATGCACACATTCTATTAACTAGAGGTACACATAAACAATTTTAATTGGCTGAAGTCATAAAGAGTCAAGACCTTTTTCACATTATTTACAGTCTATGGGTGTCAGTTGTCTGGTAATGCTTTTACATCCAAAAGCCAGTGAAAAAAGTGAAAAGACATATTTTTCATTACACAAGTGACTTGGTTTTCTTTATTCAAATACCTTTAAATAGTACACCTTGATATGTTGCCTCAGAGAAGTTTTAGTTTTATTTTCTCATGGAGAAGACTACATTTTTAAAAGCAGTACATCACCTCTCTTCTTCCATTCTCAATGATCTGATTCTTTAGTCACCTTTTCCTTGGCCTACCCACAGGAATCAAGACCAATATGAGGATGGGGGGAGGGATAGTTTATGCTCAGGGCTTGATGGCCCGATTCTTCATCCCAGCCTTAAAGGATAATTGCTGATGAGGTCACAGATCAAGCCTGCCACCCATTTTGGGAAGAGTCATCTGTTTGGATTTTACTTATTTATTTATTTAATTAATTTTGGAAACTGGGTAGGCCCGCTGGAACCATTACAGTCCCTTTTTCAGGGGTGACCAGGAGTTAATTACAGGTAATGCTGCATAGACATTTTACATAATACAAGAAAGGTAACTGATCATATCACAACATGAAGCAGTCAATGCCATATGTTAATACAATGAACAATGGAGCAATATATTACAAAAAGGGTAAATGATCTTGACAGACATTCACAAGTGACCACCACTTTGAGAGAGAGGGAGGGAGGTGGTGGGAGCTAAAGAACACTGTGCAATTACATCCTCATTAACACATCAGCCAAGTCCCTAGCTTGAATCTCAGTTATTACAAAGCAGTAATTTGTTGGGGTTGTCCCATTATGGGGTACAGACCATTAAAACATTTTTTCCTACTGACAGTTCTTCACAGGTAGAAATATACATTGGAAGGCAAAGAGGATAGAGTACAAGAAAAAAAAAACATTAATAAAAAACTAAAAAGTCAGGGTATATTGTTTGAAAAATGCCATGATGATGATTCCATAAAGATACTGCATCTGGGTTTAGACTTTCAAGAAGTTTTAATGTCCGATTTCTGAGTTTTGAATTTTGGCTCTGTTGTGCATAACATACCCTTTTGAAACTGTGTAGCACAATGTTTTGTTCAGCACTTTATTATTTACGTATCACTAATGTGTACGTATCTCTTTGCACTACCACTTTTGCTATATTGGTACCTTTGTGCTCCTTCCTTGAATCACACCTGGACCACTTGCAAGTAATTCCAATGTAATTCTGGTCTGAGACAATTAGGTTTCACCATTATGCCGATGAGTGGTATAAATTCTGGGAGTATTAACCAAACAAACCCAGCCCCCTGACAGAGTACAGTTGAAGCACCAGGTCGAGTGTTGATTAGACCAGGAGTAGGATGGTAGGGACTACTAGGGGAAGGGTGAAGGGTAAATTGCAAGGAAGAAAGCAGATATGACAAAAGGAAGGTGTCATATGCAAACCCCAGAAGTCTGGGCAACAAAAAGAATACAGTGCACATGGAGTTGGCTACAGATGAAATAGACAGTACAAGATTGTGCTCTGTGACTGTCAGAGAGCAGCTGGCAGAAGAGGTGAAAGGAGGGCTGTGCCAGCCACCATGTTTATGGGACTGGGACTCTGTGTAGGGAGTATGGAGCAATGGTTTTTGGTGGGTGGATGGTCCAGGTATGGTCAGGGGTGTGGGGAACCCACTGGACAACCCGGAAATACTTCAAATAAAGGGAATGGGTTATTGGGGGTGAGGGGCACCACTGAATCTGCAGGAAATAATTACACTATAGGGAACAAGCGATCGGGGGTGGGTGGCACCACTGGACCATCAGGGAACATTTCAGATATAGGGAATGGGCAGTCAGGGATGGGTTATTGCAGTACAGCTGTCCTGCCTTCGGGAGGGGTAAAGGTGCTGGTTTAGCACCCAGTTAAGAGGTGGTTTTCAGCAGCAGTAGACAGCACTGATTAGGGGGCTGTTTACCACCACTGCAAAATCTTTGAATCTGCTGCTGCACCAGAATGCATGAGAGGAACCCCTCATTTGCATAGGTGCAGCCACATTTTAACACCTGCACACTGCAAATTTTATGGGTGTTCCCTGGCCCTCTGAATTTGGCTCCATTCAAAGCAGTAGTGCAAACCTGAGTTAGTGCCGGTGCTACCATGTTAGCGTTGGTGCTACCCTTTGAATATTGGGCACGGTGGCCATTACCTAAACTTGGCTTTATGTGAAAATCTGCTGGGACCTGAATGTTCAAGGGCATAAGTTCTTAAGGAATGAAAGGGAAAACAGAAGGGGAAGGGGTGTCAGTGTAAAAGAGGGAAGCTATAACAGAAGATATTAGGGTCCTGTAAGAAATGACAATCAAGATGGGGAACAGGTAGCCACTGTGGCTTCATTTGATGGAAGGGAGGAACACAGGTTAGAGGTAGTGTACAGACCACCTGCAGGGCCAACGTTAGGGTTTTGGGGGCCCCAGTAAGATTAATGAAGTCATGCCCCTCCCCATTTTGTTCACTTTCACCCCATGATTGTAGCTCATATATGCATTATTTTATTTTATTTTCAGTACAACCAGTGGCATATTTAATTTTTTTAGGAAGAGACAGCAATGTTAGTCCATGGGGCTGTTCTTCCCGTCCCGTCCATTGCTGCCCATCTGCCTCTTATTTACTGCGTCATAGCTTTTCCATGACATAACAATGTTACATTAGAGTGGGCTGCACAGTCCTTTGTTTCTGTTTTAAGAAGATAACAAGAAAAAAGTCAAAATTAATAAAGTAAACTGCTCTGGTTGGGCACCCCACATGATCAGGGAGGTCCCCAGTGACCGCAGGGTTCACTGGTGCCAAAAAATGACCATGACCACCAGATCAAATGGTGGAGATGGATGAAGCATGTGAAAGGGAAATACAGAATGTGGGAAGACTGGCTAAAACAGTGTTAAGGCAGTTTCAACCTTTCAGATGGGACTTGGAATGTATAGTAGGTGGTGAGGAGACAGAAGGAATGAAGATTTTCTGTTATCTGCCATGGCTGGTCCCTCACACAGTGGGTATGTGAGGTTACAAGAGGGTGGGAAAACCTAGATCTTGTGATGTCCAATCAGGACATTATTTGGAACATCAGAGTGGAAGCCCCATTTTGCCAGAGTGACCATTACACATGGAATTTAGCATGATTCTGGAATCGCAGCTTAGCTCTGTCATATGGGTGCTAGACTTTGGGAAAACAATTTTCAAGAAAATGGCCAAGAAAATGCAAAAAAGATGAAAAGATTTCCAAAAATGTGAGGGTGAGGGGAAGGGATGGGGGGCAGCTGCAATGTAGGGGGCTAGCTGCACATTCGCACAGACTTGTTCGACCATGACACCTGTTTCTGCTGGCAGATTTGTATGCTTACATGTTCATATAAGATCAAGGGAGTGGAGGGAAAGTGGACAATATTAAAGAAGGCTACTATAGAGGCAGCCCAAGACCATAAAAAGTCCAAAAGATTAAGGACTTTCATATGGTTAGATGGACAGGTAAGGTAGGCCATTAAGGACAAACAGAGGGTGTTTAGGACTTTCAAGATGGAACAGAATGAGGCTAACAGAGAGGTACATCATAAAGAGAAACTCTGTATAAGTAAAAAGTTTATCCTGCAACCATGAGTAGAATCAAGGCCTACAGAAAGGAAAGAGAACTACAAGCCTTTCTTTTGACACATTAGTGAAAGGAAAAAGACAAGGGAATTGTAAGGAAGAATGAAGAGAGTATAGGGGTGATGGGGAGAAGACAGATTTACTGAATGCACACTTTTGTTCAGTGTTCAGTCAAGGTCAAGGGGGCAGGTCCATTCCCACATAGAAGGAGGCAGTTGAAGGATAATGTAGGGGACAGATTTAAGTTGGGGAGGATTGCAAGTGAATGGGTACTACAGGGATTTGAGAACTTAAAAATCAACAAATCACTGGCAATGGCCAGATGAGATTCACCCTAGGGTGCTAAAGGACACAAGACAGCTGCTACCAGATCTGGTAGTACTCTATGGAGAATAAATAGCAACAGGTATAGTGCCTGAGGGCTAATGGGTTGCAACTGTTTTTATCTCACAAAACAGGTAATAGGGAAAATCTGGAAATCTACAGGCATGTAAGCCTGACATTGATAGTGGGAAATTCTACAGACAATTATTAAGAGGGTAATAATCCTATTCTTTGTGGACAAGAGCTTAATGCATGTGAACCAGCATGGCCAAACTAGAGGCAATTCTATCAGACTTTTTATTGTAGTGACACAAATGGTGGGCAGAGGCCAGTTAGTGGACATACCATGCCTGTATTTTAGCAAGGCCTTTGATTTCATACCACATTGGAGGCTGGTTAAGAAAGCAGGCCACCTAAGGCTAGGTGAAGATCAAAAACTGATGGAAAGAACTCAGAGGGTGGTCCTGAATGATAAGTTCTCTGAGAACAGGACAGCGAGTCTGACTAGTGGGTACTGCAGGAGTAGCTCCTGGGTCCACTTCAAGGAAATTTGAGTATGTTAGCAGATGATACCGTGTTCTGTAGGAGGGTTGCAGTTAAGAAGAGATTAACACCATGATACAGGAGGGTTGCAGTTATGAAGAGAGTAATACCATGAGACAGGATGTGATGAGATTGGAGAAGCCATCCGGTATTTGGCAGTTGAAATTCAATGCAAAAAAGTTCAAATGATATACATAGGAGGGAAAAATCTAGGAACGGTGTACTGTATTGGAAGGATGCAGGCAGAAAGCATGGAGGAGAAAAGAGACCTGTGTGTTATTTTTAATCAGCAATAAATTAAAGCTGGCTATTCAGTGCAACCGGGTATACAGGAAGACCAACCAAGAATGATGGGGTGCATAGGGAGAGGAATTACTAGCAGAAAGAGAGAAGTGAAATTACTTCTGTATAGATCACTGGTGAGATTGCATCTAGAATACTTCATCCTGTCCTGGGGTCTGGACCAAGGATGGGCAGGGATAGATTAAAAACTAGTGCTGTGTGAAGTTAAAAAATTTGCTTCATGAATTAATTCTGTAATCCACTGCAATTCACAATGTTAGTCTGTCTTGAGAAGTGCCAATTGTGAAGTGAGACTCACAGGTGAAGTTTGCAATGTACTATGGAACTGGAGGTCACATGGTGCTGAAATGTGCCATATGCCATGTGAAGGTTGTGTTGAGTGCAGTCTTATGATAAGAGAGTTGGACTGAAGTCTGTCATACTTCTCTGAGCAAAAAAAAACTGTCAAATCATTACAAAAATGGATTATTTTGAAACAAAATCACTTATAAAATGACCTAGAGGGTCTACTAGTGCAACTATATTAGTGCTGTTTGTTTCTGGTTTTGCTGTTTTATTTGAAGTAGTGGCTTGTTTTGCTATGTCTAGTGAAGCGCTGCTGTGTGGGAGAGGGGACGTGTTTCAGATAGCAACACGGCCCATAAAGATCAGTGACTTTGAGTGTTTTTTAATGTGAGCACTAGTTTGGATGTAGCATATGTCTCATGTTTGTTTTCCTCAGTCTTTCTGTTAATTTCTTCAGTCCTTCTGTTATTTTCTGTTGCTGATCTGTGATTCCTCATTTTATTTCTGTAGTACAGTTTGGTGTGATTAAATCTAGTATTGTGTCAGTCTCTTTTAATGCTGGGTGAAGTTGTGAAACTCCATTTTGCGCACTTTTCACAAAATCCCACCGTTTTCACATAATTTTGATCAATTTCACAAACTGAGCACATTATACAGTACTATGTAACGTTTTGCACAAAATAAGTAACATTGCACAATTTTACATATTATTGTTTATCAAATATTTACTCTTTGGAAAGTTTATGCTCAGCCTGTGATATCATTTTGTAAAATTTGCACATTTTTAAAAATAACCATTTTTAAAACTGTGCAGTTGGGGGGGATGCAATTTGCTGAAATTGCACATTTTTAAGAACTCACATTTTAAAAAATGTGCAATTTGTGCAAAAACGGGCAATTCTGGGAAAAAAGTGGAGCAAAATTATTCTGGATTTTTATGCAATTTCTTAAAAATTGTGTGAATGCAAAATTATTGATGTTACAAAATTTCACGAGTACTAGAAATTTTGCCCAGCATTAGTTTCTTTCTATATTAGTTGCAATTATTTTGTTAAGTGTTTAAAGTGACAGTGTTATTTACAGTAACATTTTAATTACCCTATTGTGTGCGTCTTTTTAATCCCCATTTTGCAAAAAAAAAAATAAAAATAATTGTTTCCTCACATGAAAATTTCCAGACTGGAGAATATATTAGACTAGGAATTTCTAGGAACTAAAGATCATCCCCTAAGCTGTGTTGGTGGGACTGATACACAGCATACAGCCATATAAGAGCATGTAACAGCCTGCCTTTTTTTTCTTGCTGTTGAGAAAAATTCTTGGATGACCGATTTTTGATATATTATGTTTTTCACACCATTCACCCTAAAGTGCACTACATGAACTGTGTAGGGGGGGCTGGCACACAATGTAGCACCATGTAGCAGCATGCAGTAGACTGATATTTTTTTCAGGTAGATGAAAAATATTCTGGGAGCACAGAATTTATGTATGCTGTGCTTTTCTCATGATTCCAACTAAAGTGCATTACAAGAACTGTGGCAGGAGACTGACATACAATGCAGCATCTTGTAGCTTCAAGCAGCAAATTGATATATAATTTATGTATATGGTAGGGTTGGGCAAATACCTTATTTTGACTATTCTGTTAAATATTTGTTTTCGGTGCCCCAAATATTTAGAAATGTGATACTCTTATACATTATTTATTTGCCAATGGAAAAATGGCAAAAAATACAGCCTTCCACCCTCCTCCCCAACCCAGTCTCTTAAAATCAATGCCCTGTTCATACACACTCTGCTATAAGCCCAATCCCCCCTCCCCAGCACCCACAATATTAGGTTTTAAACAAACAAACAAAAAAACTTGCATGATGGGTGACCAGTACAACCCATCCACCTCCATGGCTGGCCACCATCTCATCTTTATGCTTTTCCTACGCTATAAAATAATTTCTTTTCCTCTGAAGTAGCACCCAACTTCCACCCTCCTGCCACCCAGCACCCACAATTTTTCTTAACAGAGAAGGCCCTCAGGTGTGGAGAAGGCAACCAACACAATCCACCATCCTCCACAGCTGACTGCCTTCTAGTGAATGGAAGCACTCCCATGCTTGCTCTCAAAGTAAAACAGCTGATCATGTGACTGCAAAACAAAACGAAGGCTCAGTGCGTACATAGAAAAGTAGCATGTGACCTGCAGGAGTATTTTCTCTGTGTCCTACAGGCAGTTTTTTTTTACCAGAAGCTTTGATTTCAGCAAACTTCACCCAAATTGACTGGCGATGTTGCAAAAGGTGAATGTCCTATTAAATGGCAAAAATTCACAAACTGATCCATCAAGACAAAGTTGCTGACTTTGCTGGAAATTCTCAGGCAAGTTAAAACTTTACAACATCTCCTTTAGAGACAGTGTAACAAAGGCCATAAAGTTGATTTATGCCAGTAGAGCAAGGCATATGATTAGAACCCTAAAAGTATGAAAAGTTATTCTCTGGTAGACAGAAGGGAGAGAACATATTAGATACTTTTAAATCTATGAAAGGGCAGATTGGAACAGCAAGTCTGGAACAAATAAGAAACAATGCATCCACTAGGGAGCATGCTTTCAAGCTGGAGAGGGGAGGTTCAAAAAGAACATTAGGAAGTGTTATGTCACAGAAAGGGTGTTGAATAGGAGAAACAAACAAAGGGTTCTATTCACAAAGTGGGGGATTGCCTATGCTCTGCATATCTGAGGCACATAGGCAACCCTAAGTTGGAATGCCATGCAGCGGGGGCCAGCAGACCCCTGGCAGCATTCACAGCAGGAGTGCAATCCCCTTGTGCATACAGTCCCCTTACCAGTTCTGCAGCTATGCACCATGGGTGGCCCAGGGGCATATCAGGGGCATTCCAGCACTCTGCACCATTCTCAAAGGCACACACTGCTGGGTGAGGGAGCACAAGTTACATGACAGGAGACCCTACCATAACTGTTATATGCCCCCAGAGATGACACCCACCAGTGACAGTGGGGCGTGGATCCCCCCAACTGTACTGCCCTATCCCACCTAGCTGCATGGTAGGATTGTCAGTGTCAGTGGCTCAGCAGGTTGCACACTTGCCTCTGAGGCTGGAAGAGTGGAAGGTTATGGATTCAAGCCCCACACCAGGCACTGGGATAAAAATCCTAATACTGATGCTGTAGAGCATCATGAAGGGGATGCTCCATTCCTGAGGTGCAGTTTTCCGGATAAGACATTAAAAACTGAGGTTCCATCTGCCTGTTCTGGTGGCTGTTCAGGTGGACGTTAAAGATCCCATGGCACTTCTCAAAAAGAGTAGGGGTGTTTTTATTGAAAAATCCACACAAACATATATCATAAACATAAATCAGCTACAATCCCCCTTAAGACATTTCTTCACTACACGTAACACATTCTACTGCCAATGTCCCCTCCATCTTATAATCCCAAATCCTTTCACCATATACCCCCCATGACTCCATAACTACTAAAGAAATAATGCCTGACAGGGTGGGTGTTATGCTGGGATAACATCCCACCTCGGGAGGTTGGGCCCGAGGCCACCAGCCGAGGGCGTCCAACCCCCGAGAAGGGACGTTATCCCAGCATAACACCCACCCTTGAGGGCATTATTCCTATTATACAATGGCTTATTGTTTTATAGTTAAAAAAATAATTTTAAAGAATGTTTTTGTTAGTGTGTAAAAATATTTTTGTTTCTCAAGAGAAAAAAAAAAAAGGCCAGCAGCAGCATGCTCCATACCCTACAAACAATCAGCAGGGAGGTTATGCCAGGATAACATCCCTGCTGTGACAGCCACCTGACCAATCAGAAGCCAGGATTCTTTCTTGCCATTGTATAATATAAATTTAAGCATATTTCTTCATAAATAAAAAAACCCTCCACCACACCATCGCCCTTGCTCTTGGATAAAATCTTAGTTTTTTTTTAAACTGCAAGTAGAGCTCTCTCCACCATTGTACAGTATACTGACTATAGCATAACTTTTTGTTGAAACAAAAATTGATACTGTCCTTGCCATAAATAATACTTTAAGCATGAGTAAAAAATAATCAGAGTCCCAATGTCACAACCTCCCTAGACGTGTGAAATTGCCCAGGACAAATAACTCATATGACATGTTTTTCAACCATGGCATCTTCCACATTGTTGCTAGATACTTCCATAATCCCACTGTATCTGAACATTCCAATAAAAAATGCTCTTGCATTTCCAGTATAGCCACACAATCTGGATATAAACACTTTTTCTCTTCCAGTGCCTTGTGCATGTGGTTTGCTCTCACTCAGCATCTGCCATGGATGCATAACCACTGCACATCCCACATCCTAATGGGGATTCTCTGGTTTGTCAAAACTCAATATACCAGTTTGTGCATATCCCCATCACAATGTTTAAAACTGGGTTCAGCAAGCCCTAGCTGCAATAAGACGTGGTGGTACAGCTGTCACCTGGTCTTTTGTAGTGGTACTTGTTTTGTTATACCCCATTTAAACATTTTCTGAAAAGTCACCTTCATCTCCTTATGCAAATTTATATCTCACTAATAATGTTGCTGACAGAAAAATAGAAGCAATATTCCCCTTCCAAAACAAGCAGTGAAAAAAAAAATCACAGAATTCACCATCCCCAGGCTCCCCACCTTTATAGGTAGGTAGGTCACTTCTAACTTCACTGAATTCAAGCGTCTCCCCAACACCATTTGAAAAAACACTCGGTACACCCTAGTCTCTAAAGCTAGTGGCAAGGGAAAAACTGCACTGATGTACAAAAAAACATGTCAATAAACATTTCTTAATAATTTGAGATATGCTCAGTTTTGACAACTGCCAGCCCTTCCATTTTGCCACTTTTTGTTCTCCCACTTGAGTGGCATTTTCTCATTTATGCTGTGCCATCCCCCCTTTCCCAAACATAACTCCCCAAATCTTCATTGGTTCCCTCACCAACTAAATCCCTCATTCATCAACCTCCTGACTCTCTTCCTGGACCAATGTCATCCCTCTACATTTATCTATATTTAACCATGCCCCTGACACAGCCCCATAAAAATCCAACTCCTATCTCAGCACTCCAATACTACTTTTATTAGCAGCAAACCCACACACACGCATATATATCATCTGCATAAGCAAGTGCCCGTACCTCATGGTGCTTATTTACATCCTTAATTCCTTCAAATGCTGTGCTAGTCAACACTGTCGTAAGGAATGGATCTAGAGAAAAAATGTACAGCATGGGACTTAAGGGTACCCCTGCCGAACACCTCTCCCTATTTTAAAACATCTCCTTGCGAACCTGTGAGGCATGATGCAATAACTGTGTTTCCATACAACAGCCAAATCCACCCTAACAGGAGTGGA
This sequence comes from Neoceratodus forsteri, assembly GCA_016271365.2. NCBI lineage: Eukaryota > Metazoa > Chordata > Ceratodontiformes > Ceratodontidae > Neoceratodus > Neoceratodus forsteri. The sequence continues at coordinate 190,112,978 of CM057456.1, forward strand.
AGTACTCCATATCTTGCTAAGACCATAAAAAGAAATACATGGCTCACTTGGTCAAAGGCTTTATATTAATCCAGGGACAGCAAATACCTGGATATCTTGTGTGTCACATTATACTGTACCATATCCCTTATCAGGTTCAAGTTTTGTTGAATGTGTCTATCAGGTAAAGTGTTCATTTGTAACGGATGTATCACTTTTTTTGCAGTCTCTTTTGGATCAAAAATGTCAATATTTTAAAATTGGAATTTGCAAGCAAATTGGCCTCCAGTTGTTAATCCACATCTTGTCACCCCCTTTAAATATAAAAGTCACCAGCCTTTGCGTAAATGCAGATGGCAACTGTTGTAAAGACAAAAAAAATACATATACCTAGACCAGGAGAGCTGCCATTATGTCCAGAAAGGCCTTATAAAATTCATTTGTTATGCCATCCTCCCCTGGTGTCACTTCTGTCTTTAACTGGGCAATAACTGAACATAGTTCCCCCACTTGCAAGACCTCTCCCAACCTGGTAAGATTATCCTTGTCTAACTGAGGGATCTGAATGGTCTCCAAATACTCCTGTACCTCATCTGTGCCCACTTGGCCCTCTCTAGTGAAGTCAGCCAAATACTCCTCAATCACCTCCTGAATGCCATATTTGTCTTCTCACCTAGCCCCACTATTGTCCACCAAACAAGTGAAATGTGAGGTGTCTTTTCTCCCTCTACAAGCCAGACATGGGTCAGTGAATGGGGTTTTTCTTTAAACCAAAACTTAACTCAGTTTGCAGGGACCCAGCCCCGTGATACTGCACCTGCCTCATTTTCTCCTTAATATTCAAAATCTGTTCTGTCCCACATCACATAAGTATTTGTTAAGAGCATGTATAATTGTGTCTGTAAATTCAAGTAATGCAGCTTATTCTCATTTTCCTGTTTCTCCCCAAACATCTGCATCCATACCCTAACCTCCTGTTTTGTTTGTAGCCACCACTCCCCTATGTCATCATTCAGGGGCAGCACAGACACTCTCCTAATCAACAGGTCAACTATTCCTATTTTAACCTCTAGTAGACAGAGAGTCTCTGTGTTCATTTTCCACCTCTGTCTCGGAATCCCTCCCCCCTTTTTGGGCCTGAGCAACACTCAAACTCTCAAATGGTCCATAAATTCAATAGGAATTGTTTTGTTTATTTATTTAGTTAGTTTTTGTTGACTGGGTAAGTGCACTAGACAAATCCTGCCTATTTTCAGGCATGACCCAGGGGAAGGGGATACAGATGAATGCCAACTGACCTTGAACCAGACTAAGCTGTTGGTGGTATTTTTAGTGAATGAGGAAAATTTGGCCAGGGCACTGGGGAAATTCCCCTACTCTGGGGGAATTGCTAGCCTGCAGCAAGATGGCTGACCAGAGTGGTGCAGAGGAGGAGATGGAGTTTCAGGAGACAGGGAATCAGGTCTCCATCCTAGTTTCCTGCTCAAATCCGGAGACAAAGGTTAAAGGGACTGTGAGCTATTCACCGCTCACCGATGTGGACAGTAAAAGAGAAATGACTACAACTTGTGAAATCGATGCAATGCAGGATTTGGACCAGGCAGTTGGCCTAGTAATCACAGTACCACTGGAGGCTTCCGAAGAAGCTTCTAAGGAACCAGAGCAGGTTAAAGTGGTGGATGTGGACTCGCTGGAGGACTTCGGATTTCCTGAAGATAAGAAGAAGTATCCCATTTTGAATAAAGATCAACTACAGCATAGATTAGAAACCACATGGCAATAATTGCTACTACAAATGGCAGATGAGGAGGAGAAGTTTCAGATTGTATCCAAAATGCTGCAGGCAGAGGATCAAACTGCTAGGAGCACCAATCATGGGCAATCACGAGAATACAACATGGCCCAACAAAAATAATACCGGGGATCTCTGCAGTCCAGAAACCCCTACCAGAGTGCAATAAAATTTCAAGTCAGAGTGGAATGAAAACACTAGGAGTTTCAGCCCGTGTTACAGTGAAACAAAAAGATAGGTGGCACTCCACAGATCGATCAGGAGTAGCAATGCAGGATACAGAAGTGTGGACACCCACAAAAGCCCTATAGGACGCAGACTGAGTAGCAGAATCTCGAGGCGGATGGTTTCCTGACCCAAAGAACCCAGAAGTAATGCGGTATTCTGAGATGGAAATCACCTCTACAGGTAAAGTTGTTTTATCTCATACTCACAAACATCGAATAAGTGCATTAAAAGAGAGTGAAGGCACAAACAGTATGCAGCCTTGCACAAATAAGGATACTATTGGTCAAATGAAGGAATTGTTAATTCATACAGATGATTCTGTAGAAAATGTCCTTCTAAATAACACAGTAACAGAAGACAGAAAGAATACAGAGTCAGTCAGTACTGTTGGTTGGAGAAATAATGATATTGATGAAATACCAGTGGCATCTGCATCAACGGTTCCTCTACAGCCTGATAAATTGAGACAGAGTACTGGCAAAAAGGATACTGTTTTGGACTATTTTGATAATGGCAAAACTGCTACTGAGGAGCTGCCAATAGGTATGGACATTCCCAGACTGCAGCATCCAGCACGAGAATTGAGGTTTAAACCTGTATTATGCATGGCAGATTTATTTAAAAATAAGGGAGAACCAGCACCACGATGTAATGCCATCAGGTTACTTTACAAAGGTGGTTTACCAGACACCCCCGACAGAGTATATGTGGGAAGGACTTTGCTGAAGGACTCCTTGAAGTTTTCTGCTTCGGAGGTATTCACACTTATCCACACAGATGAATACAATTACAACATCAACTTCAAAACATTGGAATATTTGGATAGATTCTGGGTGAAATATAATCAAATGAAAAATACCCCTTTGTGGTCTCCATTTTGTGCCATTCCTATCACTAAACCTGCAGTAAGAATGCTCACTATCATCTTTAAGAATGAAGGAATCAATATTACAGATATCTTGTTTTGGTTAAAGAAACACTGCAAGGTTTTGGAACACCCACTTCCTGTGATAGATACTGAGCAGTTTTGGACTAGAGGATGGAGAATAAAATGCAAGTTGTTTTCAGGAAATCATGGGATCGTGCATCTCCCTAGCTGTTTCTACTTAGGCAGAGATAGGGTGTCGTTGTTTTATCCAGGCCAGCCTAAGTCATGCCACAAATGTGGTTCCCAATTGCATTTAAGTAATGCTTGTGACACTCCAAAATGTGCACATTGTTTAGCAATTGAGCATATGGCTACAGTGTGCATAAATACATTTCGATGTAACTTATGTGAGGAAAAGGGACATTCCTACGTAAAATGTACATGGGCCTCCCACAATACTGAAAAGGGGGTCACACATGAGGAGTTAATTATGCAGGAACAGAAAAAAGGATGTGCTACAACCTCAGAGAAAAGGATGCAAGCCATTTGGCAGGAAAAAGAAGCAGCCAACTTGACTACAATGGGACAGGGAATGGAGACAGACAAAGAGACTGTGACACAAGTAGCAGAACAAGACCAGAGTTATAGAGGAGTTACTATATGACTGCCACATGAAGGGATGGTGTGTCCAGTAACTGTGCAACATGAAGCACAGACAGTTGACTTACAGCAAGAAACTGCACAAACTTGTGACTCCCGGCCACCACAAATGCCTCCCTCTTTTCAAAATCCACCAGAAAAGAAGTTGGAGAGCCCTCAAGTCCAGACCCAAGATGGGGCTCATCCCCAGGAGGAAGGGAAGGAGGATGAACAAGGGAACGGAAGAGATGATGCACTGAAGACACAAGAAGTAGATTCTTCCCCAATGCCTCCCCCCCTCCCAAGGTGCAGAAACTCCCATTTCAGATAACGGATTATAGGAAAAGACCTAGAACCAGACTCAGACTTAAGACAGAGCCAAAAGGTAAAGAACGAAAGGTCACGAAAGGGAAAGAAACAGTAATCCCAGACAATCCATATGAAGTTTTGACAAAATTAAAGGACAGGTGATCTGAGGAAGATGAAGAATCAGATTCTTCATCTAGATCATCATCTACAATGGACCATCCTTCAGAAATTGAAGAAAGTACATCGAATAAGAAAGGAAAAAAAAAATGGAAGACTAGGTCAAAATAAAATCGTATGGCCTATCTTCTTAAAAAGACATGACATCATTACTATTATTATCGGTCAATGTGAACAGTATTAAGAATAGGAAAAGAAGACTGACTATCCTTTCAGAGTTACAGTCATCTAGAGCAGATATCATTCTCATTCAGGACACAAGAATTAAAACTTTTTTGGAGATAGCACAAACATCAAGATTGTGGGGGTAAGGGAGCATCCTTTTGGTCTCAAGGCGTAGACACCTGTGATGGGGTGGGTATCCTTTTCAGTAGCCCTCTTTTGAAAGTTACCAGGTTAATAGATCTTGAGTCTGGGAGGTATTTAATTTTAGATATTCAATTTGAAGATACTAGACTTTGATTAATAAATAGTTACGCCCCCCCCCCCGGGGAAAGTCAATAGAATTACACTGTTTAAAGCAATACACCCTTATTTGCATACCTCTAGGATAGTGGTATGGGCAGGAGACTTTAACTGTGCTATGCAAAGGATAGACAGGGGCCTTACAACAAATAAATTATATTGTGATTCTAATATTTTAAATGATATGGTGCGTAAAACACATTTACAAGATGCTTATAGGGTAATACACAAAACAGGAGGGAATACCTATTTCAGGGGCTCTCTATCAACAAGGATAGACTATTTTTTTGTGTCCACTTGTTTAGAGACATAATATATGGACACAGAGTTTTGATTTCTCAAACCATAGGGGCCTATGGATGTCTCTTAACTGGGGAAACAGCCCTACAGGTGGAAAAAGCCCATGGCGTTTGAATAGTTTATTATTAGAATCTGAGGCAATTAATAGAGAATTGCATTCCTTATAGAGAGCCAGAAAATCAGTACAATGTTTATATGATTCTCAAGCAAAATGGTGGGAAGAGAAAAAAAAATAGTTAAGGGTTTTTTTTCAGAATAAGGCTGCTAAACAAACTCAGAAATCTTACTTAGATTATCTAGGATTACGGAAACAGCTTCAGGACCTTATATCTAAAACAGAAACTTTGAAAATAGATTTTAGTGAACAAATAGGAATAATAAAACACAAAATGTTTGCACAATAGTATGATAGGGCTAAATCATTGCAACAAGAAATGAGGTCTGGAACAGAGTGTAAGAAATAGACTTTTAACTCTTTTAAAGATTTTCATAAAAGAACGGAAAAGAAAATAATGTCACGAGTGCTGGATGATAAGAGAAAGTTTGTGTCAACTAAGCAAGAAATTTTGCAAACAGTACAGCAACAGGTGGAACGTTGGTTTGGGGATCTCCCAGTAGTGCAAATCTCAATGGACTACTTAGGGAAACTTGATATTCCAGAAATACTGTCTCCCCAGAGGGTCACTATTATATGACCAGTCGAGGAGGAAGAAGTAAAGTATGCAATCACTACATTAAAGAATGAGACTTCCCCAGGGACAGATGGGATTACAGGGGAATTCTATAAAAAAATATAGTGATTACTTAATTCAGGACCTTACCATTTTATATAATGATATATTAGATTCAGGTGTGTTACCAAAGTCCATGACAGAGGCAGACCTCATTCTTTTGTATAAAAAAGGGACAAAAGAAGATTTACAGAATTGGAGACCTATCAGTTTGTTGAATGTGGATTTTAAAATTTTGACCAAAATATTATCAAAGAGATTGACTTTGATAGCAGATAAAGTAATCGGTAAAGTGCAAACATGTTCAATTTCAAAAAGAGATATTCAGGATAACTTGATAATTCTTAGATAATTATTTTAAAGGGGTAGAATGAGATCAGAGGAAGGGTATATTCTTAGCCTTGACCAGCACAAAGCCTTTGACTCCATATCCCACTCTTTTTTGGTGTCAGTTTTACAGTACTATGGAATACCAGATAAATTGTGCAGTGGATAGCCTGTCTGTACTAGGAGGCAACACTTACCCCTAGGGTAAATGGATGGATGGGTAGGCCTGTAAGATTACATAGAGGGGTAAGACAGAGCTGCCCCCTTAGCCCCTTATTATACACCTTTTGTATTGACCCTTTTTTAAGATCTATCCAGATGTCTGATTCTATTAAGGGACTATCATTGACACAGGTAGGTCCTCCGGTAAAATGTTTGGCTTATGCAGATGACAGAGTAATTATCACAGATAAGAGCACAGAAGAAAAGGACATTGCAAACATAATAGGATATTCTAAGACATCTGGCTCAAAGATTAATTTTGAGAAGAGTATATGAATATGGATAGGAAGTCAGCCAGATATCACAAACACTAGATATGCAGGCATTACATTGACTAGAGAACCCATTACGATTCCTGGAATTATATTTGGAGAAGGAGATTTGGCTGTCTTAAATCGGGAAAGCAAATTAAGGAAAGCAGAAGGAATCTCCCAGGGGTGGAAAGGGCTACAGATTTCAAAATGGAAAAGGGTGTTATTAATCAAAAACATATTAATGCCAATATTTCTTTACATAAGTTATATATGCTCCAATTAAAAACAAAATTGTATAGTGTTTTTCCAAAGTCTGTGGGGGTAGTCGTCTGAATCCAATAAAGAGAGGAATCACATATAGACAGATAAAAGAGGGAAGTTTAGACATGATAGACCCAGAATATTTTATTATAGTATTTTTATATATTATAATATGTTTCCTACATTAATCGGTGGGACAAAGTTATGGGATGAAATGATCTCTGAATGGGTAGAAATTAGTAAAATGGCATGGGAACAGGGAAACTGGAAATTATTGTCCAGAACAACAGTAGTCCCAGGATATGTAAAACCTATGATTCAAGATTTAATTAAATAAAAAAATCCTGGACAAACTATAAGACCTGAAGCAAGACAGGAGTTATATCATGTGATGATGGAGCACACAAGACAAGAGTTGGTATTACCTAATTGTTCAGCTTCTGAGATGCAAATTACACTATCTCAATTAACTAATGACAGAATTCCTGCTTTTGCATGAGACATGTTGTGATTGAGTGTACATGGATGGATGAACGTAAAGAATAATCTTAAGCACAATCAGTTAACAGACAGATACTGTCCAAGAAATTTGTGTGTTCAACTTTTGGAAACACAGGAACACCTTTTTTTGGAATGTCCATTTGTGAAATTATTCTGGGATATGGTGTATAAGACATGGCGGACGACTTTGTTCCAGAATCTATGCTATATGGAAATTGTACATAAAGTTTTTTCAACCAAATGGAATGGTTTTCATAAAGGAACATTACAGGTTGCATTCGCAATACTGAAATACTTCATATGGCAAGCCAGATGCAAATGGGTCATTCAACAGCATGAGACCCTTCCCGAAATTATGATAAAGAATTTAGAGATCTCGCTTCAACAAGTTTATGAGAAAGATATAAAGTCTGTGACAAGGTATAAATTGCATAGACTGTGGGATAAGTGTATGACATTCTTGATGTTTGTATAAAAAAGGAAAAAAAGAGGAAAACAGAGCAGCGGAGAATGGTGAAAGGTTGACCTGTAATATACACAAATATTGTTCATGTGAATCACTGGTGAAAGAAAAAAAAAGAGGAAAAAAAAGAAAGAAAAAGAAAAAGGGTGGCAATGAAACTGACAAATGGTGAGAGAGAGGAATAGATTGGACCCTTCTTCTTTTATGTAATATATGGACACACTTATGGAGAACATAAATATTGCTCATATGTGGACTTACTATGAATGGAGTGCGGTAGTCAGAGATGGCTAGCCAGGAAAACACATGGATTTAATAAGTACGTCAAAGGACAATTGGACAGTTTGAAGGTTTTGGAAACTACTCGAAGATGATATGGTCTTTACTTGGACTATTATAGTATGACGCTTGATTGTTTTGAATTTTACACCCCTTTTCCCCAGAAAAAATTCCCCTACTCTTTTCGACAAGTGCCATGGGATCTGTAACATCCACCTGAACTACCACGAATCCAGGCAGATGGGACCTCGGTTTAACGTCTCATCTGAAAGACTTGACCTGTCGTATGCTGAACCTCTTAGAGATAAACATACTGTACAATCTATTTTAGAAGATAAGGTACCCTTAATGAAAATAAAATTAATGGAAGGGTTAGCTGATTCACTACAATCTTGCAATTCAGCAATGTCATTGCATTTCTTCAATGCCGCAGAGTCACAGTATATCTTTTGTCCCAGCACCTTTCTTTTTTTATGTCAAGGGAGCAATTAAAATACTTCCCAAAATAAACCCATCTAGCAGTTGCAAAATATGGCTGCACCAGCTCCAACAATGCAGTTCTTTTGAATTTAACTTGGGGTGCATTCAACACTGCAAACCGACTTGGTTTGTTGTGTCAAATGCCATCTAAAATCATGGCCCTCCCCAGAGAAACATCTATAATTTTCTGGAAGGTAAAGCTAGAGCCAGAAAGAGCAGACCAACCCCATATACTGTCTCCTCCCCAAAAGACCAGTAGGATGGTCCCCACACCCACTCTCTTTTGGCCAGATCCACTAAATGAGTAGAGTTAAACCAGGTCTCCTGCAGAAAGATAACATCCACCCCATATCATGCAATAAAGAAAATACAGCCTTCCTTTTTTCTCCATTCATAATTCTGTGAACATTTAAAGTTAGTAATGAGAAATTTGACAAATAATCCAATGAAAAAGTCCTATGTCACTTTTTTCTTCTCTTTTTTTCCCTCTTTCTTTTCCTCCAATCCCACACCTTCCTTTTCCTGGGATAGGGAGTGGGAAGAGGAAGCATCCGATTCCTCATCTGCACACTCTGAACTGCCCCCACAAGCAGTGGCCAATATCTCAAAAGTGTTATTTGTTGGTACTTCTACTGGGGCCATCTTCTATTGCCTCAGACTCTATCTCCTAGGCAGGGGCGTTTTCCACTCTGGAGAAGCAGGTGGCTTAACGCTCTCCTGGATCAAGTGATCCTCCTGCACCGAGCCAGTATTTAGAATTTCTGCATCCTTCATTACCATAATGCCCCCTGCCATGTCCATGACCTGTTCCTGTGCTTCGTGGTGAGCTTGGTTTGGGCCCCACCCCCTCCCTGGGGCACAGAAGTGTGAGGTCTGGCCTGTTCTCTGTCACATCCTTACTGTCTATTTGAGCTCTCCTCTCTCATTTGTGTCTTTCTAATTAAATCATCCTGATTTATGGGTTAGTTTTATTAGGAGCAACCCAGAGACAACTCTGAAAATCATGACCAAACTCATCACACAAGTTACATCATACATGGTTTACACATTGCAGACTGATATGCCCCAGTTCCCCACTAATCCCACATTTCAATTTATCACAGACAAAAGCTAGATGTGTTTGGGCCCCACATCTATGACATGCTTTGGGCTGGCCAGACTAGAAACAGACTCCTCTATCTCGACCCAGAAAAAAACTGTTGGGCAAATGCACAGTTCCCTCTGTAGTTTCCCATAACTTCACTTTAAATTTCTAGGCCCCTGTCCAGAAATTATCCTTGTCCAGCAATGCCTCTGGTGATGATAGCACTTCACATTTTTGCTGCATCCAATGAACAATGTTATTCACATGCACACCCTCATTTCTTAACATGGCTGTCACATACTTTATTAAGGGTTTAGTAAGTGGAATACAAAGAAGGGTGTCCATAGGGGTGAGAACTTTAATTGATTATACTTAGCCCAGAACCTCTCAAGAGCATTTGGAGAATGAAAACTGATGTCCAAATTGTCCTCACCTGATATATGTATGAGGGCATATACTTCCAAGGCCATAAACCTCATGCAGTCTTTCAAAAAGACCCTGCCAACATATAGCTTATCTGGTCATTGCTTCAGCCTTCCCTTGTAACTAATCTGTACAGCATTTCTCTGTGGTGCAGGTTCCACCTTATTAAAGAGATCAGAGTACCTGGGTCTTGCCCTTGGGGTGGGGGGTTGTCCCGACTTCCTGTCCCCAGGGGATCCAAATTATCCTGCTTGTGTCTTGCCTGCCACATCTCTATCCATGTTGCCATCTCTCTCCTGACCCCCAACAGTCCCTATTGTATCTTGTTGCAAACTCATATGAGCCTGAACTGGTCCACCTTGCCCAGGTTGTCTAAAGTTACTGCACCATCTGCTTCCCCATCTGTCTCTGCATGCTGGTTATGTCCCAGAGTAGATCCTGTCTGGGACATTTGGGCTGCCAACCCATCAGCTGTGAGGGATTTCCAGTTCTGTACCCCTTGCTCCTGTAAGAGCCTCATACCAACCTCCTGAAAACCCTCACTTAGTAACTGCATAGTGTCCTGGGCCACCTCCTATGATTTACCGGTCTCCAGAAAATCCACCTCCATGTCGGGCTCCCATTTTCCATCTGGGCCTCATTTCCATCCTGTGTCTTGCAAGGCCCACTCCAGTGACTAGCCAAGCTCACCTGGACACTCCCCCTTAGTGCCAAACCCTTGCTTAATTAAATCCTGGGCCAATAACATGTTGCCAGTCTGCTGCACAATGCTGCTCCCTCCTGCGTCTGGTTCCTTGGTCATCTGCATTCCGGCACGTTCTCCAGTAATCTCCAACTGCTGTACAACTTGTTCCCTTTCCAGTGACCTCCTTCTGGCAACCTTCCTCCTCGCATAATGCTCCTCATCTTCCACCAACAGCTTAAACAACACAGTTCTCCTCTTGTCAAGCTCCTTTTGCAGCTGTGCCTCGGTCATCCCGATATCTTCTGCCATAGTTCAATACCTACCATCTTCAGTGCCTTCCTGCAGCACCTCGAAATGCTCATTTCCTCCATGGAATCCACAGAGTCACCATCCACACTAACCATATTTGAAATCCATTAATCCTCTTCATTCTTCATAGCTGCATTGGCTGGGATGGAGGAACTGCTACCAGCATGCTGCCTTCGGATCTCCTCTCCGTGACTACATCCTCCATCAGAGAGGGCCAACTATGCCACCCATCGACAGAATAGGGGTAGTTTTATTGAAATAATATCATACAAAAAACACATGCTAAGATACATACATATATATACAGAAGAAACCTTTTTTAAACATATACATGTTACTATCGATTAGTAACCTAGGTATCTTAATTGTCTATTCTAAAATATTGAATATTCTATTTCTGCAAACCCAAAAACAAAAGAAATTCACATACATTTTATAAAAAATAAGAACCCTTTCCACCACTTATGAACCTGTTGGGGTGCTGAATTTGATACATCTTTTTTCATATGCAGACCTCATTACTTGACCAACCAAATTCTGAACAGCATCATATGTCATTCTATTTTGATTCAACACCCATCTGCATCTAGCTTGCCACAAATAAAACTTTAAACTACACAAAAAACCATCAGAGTATCATGATGAAAACTGGATCCCAATGAAGAATACTGACCTAAAACATGCAATTCATAGGACATGCTTCTAATCCAAGGCATACGAACATACGAAATTTGCCAGCAGATAAAGGCCTAGAGGTCTATCAAGTCTGCTCGAATGTGCAGCTAGCACCCCTTATTCTGCAGCTGCCCTCCCTTCCACCCTTCCCCATCATTAACCCTCCCCCTTGTCCTGTCCCATCCTCTTTTGAAGCAGTCCACTGTTCTACTAGATACCACTTCTGCAGGTAACGCATTCCACCCAGCCACCACCCTCTCTGTAAAAAAGTGTCTCCTCATCTCCCTCCTGAACCTTCCTCCCTCCAGTCTCATATCATGGCCCCTGGTGGCCCTCCCTCGCTACTTTGAACAGCCCTCTGTACCCATCTTGTTTATTCCTTTCATGTGTTTAAAGGTTTCAATCATGTCACCCCTGTCCCTCCTCTCCTCCAGTGAGTACATGTTCAACTCCTTCAACCTCCTCTCGTATGATAAGTCCCCAGCCCTTGATCATCTTTGTTGCCCTCGCTGCACCCCTCCAGTAACTAATGTCCTCTTCAGATACGGGCGCAGTACTGCACACAGTACTCCAGGTGTGGTCTAACTAATGACCTGTACAGTGGCAGAATCTCTCCTCCTCCTCGAGGATATACCCTTGCAATACAACCCAGCATTTTGTTGGCCTTTGCAGCTGCCTTCCTACATTGTGCCGAGTTGTTCATTGACCTGTAATGAACATCACCCAGATCCTTCTCCTCCTCCTCTGTCTGGGCTAGCTGCACTCCCCAGCTGGTAACTCCTCCTTGGGTTCTTCATCCCAAAAATGCAGCACCTTGCACTTTTGGCATTAAACCCCTGTTGCCAGGTGTCTGACCAGGTTTCAAGCTTTGCCAGATCATCCTGCAACCCCTGCCATCCCCTAGGTCATCCACCACCGCCTACCTTGGTATCATCAGCAAACAGACTGATCTTGCTCTTGATGTCCCATGATATGTCTGCAATGAATATCCCAAACAACACTGGTCCCAACACTGAGCCCTGTGGAACACCCCTGTCACTGCCCTTTGGGTGTGAGAGCTCCCCACCCACTACCACCCTCTGATGCCTTCCCTCAGGCCAGTTTCCTACCCATCTCACCAGCTTTGCACCTGCCCCTGTGCCTACTAACTTCCTTCCCAGCCTTCCATGTGGCACCGAGTCAAATGCCTTACTGAAGTCCAGATACAGGACATCCACTGCATGGGCCCCGTCCAGTTGCCTAGTTAGCCAGTCATAGAACTCCACCAGGTTGGTTTGACAGGATCTGCCACGTATGAAGCCATGCTGTCTGCTGTCCTGTAGTCCTTTGGCCTCTAGGAGAGCCACCAGTCTCTCCTTCAGGATAGTCTCCATTAGCTTACCCACGATGGATGTGAGGCTCACTGGTCTGTAGTTTCCTGGTTCATCCTTGGGGCCACTCTTGTGGAGGGCACCACGAGCCATCCTCCAGTCTGGTACACACCCGAATGTAGTGAGGCAATAGGTCTGCCAAAGGTCCTGCAAGGACCTCTGCCAGCTTCTTCAGTACCCTGGGGTGGATGCCATCTGGGCCTGGCACCTTGTCCACCCTCAGTGCCTTCAAACCCTCTTGAACTCTGCCCTCCATGATTTCCCCATCTGTCATCCCCTCCCTCCTGTTTCCTGCCATTTCTCCCACTTTGGGTGTCACCCCCCTCTTCTCTTTAGTAAATACTGAGCAGAAGTACTCATTTAGTGCTTCTGCCTTATCGCACCCTGCTTCCACCCAACCCCCCTCCTTCCTAATCCTTACTATGTGGTCCTTACAGCTCCTTTTCTCCCTGATGTACTTAAAGAAGTCCTTCTCCCCCTTCTTAATGCCTTGTGCCAGCCTGAGTTCCGTAGGTGCTTTGGCTCCCCTAACTGCCCTTGTCACCTCCTTCGATTCTGTCAAGTACTCCTCCCTGTCCTTCCCCTCCCTGTTTTCTTGTACTTCCTAAAGGCATCTCTTTTCTTCCTTACCTTTTCCATGACCTCCTTGCTCAACCAGCTCGGTTTCTTAGCCCTAGCCTTCTTGATCTGGGCTTTGCAGCAGGTTTTGGTTGCCTCCACTATCCCCAGCTTTATGAGCTCCCACCTCTGGTTAGTGTCCATACTAGATTGAATTCTGGCCAGGTACCCTTTTACCACTTCCCTCATCCTCCCAAAGTCTGCCCTCCTGAAGTCCAGCACTCTTGTGCCAGATTCCACTCCTTCCTTGCCCATATCCAATGTGAGCCATACTGAGTGGTGGTCACTGCCTGACAGCGGTTCCTCCACTGTAAATTCTCTCACAAAGTCCCCATTTGCCAGCACAAGGTCAAGGGTATTCCTAGCCTGGTTGGTTCACTGACCATTTGCAGCAGGAAGCTGTCCTGGAAGGCATCCAACAGTACCTGCTCCTTCTGTTCCTGGTTGTTGGGGTACTCCAGTCCACTCCTGGCATGTTGAAGTCCCCCACAATCACCACACTACCCTTCTCGCAGGTCCTCCTGATCTGTCCCGCTAGTTCCCTGTCTAACTCCTCCATCTGAGATGGTGGCCTGTACACCACTCCCATTCTAAGAATCCTATTCTTGGAATCCTGGATTTGCATCCAAAGTGACTCCAGTACTACCCTCCTCCCCTTCCTCCCTTACACAGTTCAGTCCTTCCTTCACATACAGTGCCACCCCTCCTTTCCCAATCACCCTGTCCCTTTGAAATAACCTGTACCCTGGTACAGACAGGTCCCAGTCATTGTATTGGGTGGCCCATGTTTCTGTGATGGCTGCAATGTCCACCTCTCTCTCTGCCATGAGAACCTGTAACTCTGCAGTTTTCCTCCCAAGGCTCCTAGCATTAAGGGTAACCACCTTCCACCCTTTCCCCCCTCCTATCCTGCCCCCCTTTCCTAGCACCACCAATAGTACTTGCCATCGTCCTTTGTCACTGTTATGGGGGTAGCTCATATGGTTTCCCAACCTGTGGTCTCTGCATATCTCTTCCCAATTGCCACCCCACTCTAGTTTAAATTCCCAACTTCCTCTATGTACTCCTCCATCCCCATTTCAACACTTCTTTCCCTCCTCACTCAAGTGTAGTCTGTCCTTGGCATAGAGACTACTGTCCTCCCAGGTCCCTCCCCACCCCCAACAGCCCATACCCTTTAGCACAACACCAGGTTCTTAGCCATCCATTAAATTCCTCTATTCTCAGCTTTCTTGTTGTGCTTGCCTTTGGCATCGGAAGTATCTCTGAAAAAGTTACCGATCTTCCTGCCCCCTCACATAATTGTGCAAGTTCCTCAAACCTCCTCTGGACTATATCTACCGTCTTGTCAGCCAGGTCATTTGTCCCCAGATGTATAATTAAATGAGGCTTGTCCCTACCCCTTCTAGCATATTTCAGAACGGATTGTCCCACCCTTTCTGCTGTCATTCCTGGTATGGCCTCCACCCAAATGCGACTATGCCTCTCCTCCTTGCTACACCACCTGACTCCTCTTAGTATTGAGTCCCCCAGCACTAAGATTCAATCCCTCTTACTCCCTGCTTGCTTCCATTCATCTCCCTGTCTCACTTCCAGCTCCTCTTCTTCCTCCTGCACATTATTCCCCCTTTTACCCCTGTTGTAATTCTCCCAGCAGAATTTCCCCCAGCTCCAGTTTAGTCCAGGCATTTATCAATTACTCCTCTAATTTCACCATTTCTCTCCTCCACCTTCTTCCTCTCTAGCAGTGCAAAACTATTTTCTGAAGACCCTTCACAAATGCCCGCTCCCTCTCTCTTCATAGTAACCTGTTCTCTCCTTTCCATTCCATGACTTTTGCCACTTCTTTGCCTCCCCTCACAAGTCCCCATCTCCTCCTTCCATTTGTCTTTTGTCTCCTGATCTGGTTTCCCTGGCAGTCATTCTTCCTGGCCTGGCCCCTTTGTCTCTGCTTCCCTTCTTCTGACCCTCTCCTCACCACTGTTGGTTTAAATTGCCCTCCCTCATCTCCCCTTCTTCCTCCCTCCAGTATTGGGCTAAACCCACCCCCAATCTGCCTTACCTGTCTTAGTTCCTCCTGCAGACCCTCAATCTCCTTTCTAAGTTTTTCTATGTGGTTGAACACTAAACATCCTCCCACACTCCAGGCAATTTTTAGAAAGATTGGTGCACCGCAGTTGTTGCAGCCTACCACCCTACCCACTGCTGTCATTGCCCACCAACGACCCCCACCCTTCCAGATGCAGGATACCAAACATTCCCCCAAGTCTCCCCTCTCCCCCTCTATCAGTGCAAAACATTATTTTCTTTATTTCCCTTACCTCCTTTGTTGTACTCGTTTAGATATATTGAGCAACTGCTTCTTATATTCCTATCCTTCCTATCCACACTCAAAAAAAGAGATTAAGTAGCCATTGCACAACCTTCTTCAAACTCCTACTCCTCCTTTCCCCAATGCAATATTAATGCGAAGAAGTAATAATGAAAGCTCCTATATTTGCATTTACTTCCCTTCCACTGAGATAGCAGTCACCTCTTCACTTGCTGCTGTTCCTTTGCTGGATGTCTGCTTCTGCTATGACAGGTGTATATCCCTTGCCCATTTGCGGAGTGATGTCAGAACCCTGGTACAGGAAATCCTGGACCAGGGGTGGGTGGGGTGAGGGGTTTGGGGGGTGGGACCAGCCCAAGTCTTCCAGAAACAATCAGGTAGCTGAGGCCTCTGGTCAGACCATTAGCACCCTTCCCCCACTCTGCATAAAACTTTGCAGCTACTGAAACTAGCAACAATGAATCACACTTCTACTCAAAGCACCCCCAAATAGGTTTGCTACTCAAAGAAACAGGACTCCAATTCAAACAGCTTCACCAACACCACATCAAAATAGGCTTGGAATTAGAAGATATAGGTCTCCAATTCAAAGAAACAGATCCAGTTAAATCACACCAATTATATTCTAAAACAGAACTTATTCCACTTAGCTGCTAGAAATGACCATAATGCACTAGAATAGGAACAAGTAAGTAAGTAATGTTCCATAGATTCTTCTATATTTATGCAATCAGGATAGGGACAATTCCTTTCTTCTAACATTTTATGTTTTGTGTTACCCCTAATTTGTATTCTGCCATAGGCAGACAGCCAGAGGTGTTCCCACATCTGCAGGGGGGAGGGATCCTAGGGTTATTTAATTGTGCTATAACATACTTATTATTTTGTGATGTACAATGTTTAAAACTAGGATCGATAGGGTAACAATTTTCCACCACTAACTGATAAAGGCTATGCCCAGACAGGGACAGAATTTGAAGCTTTGTCAAATTCCATCTATATAGCCTGGAAGCAGCAGATTTAAAATAGTCCGGAACATGTAAATGGGTCCCTAATCTCGGGGGTATTATCTCCCATGCCTTGAAATAACTATTCAAATTTAACCTACACCAAGCCACTGGAGCAGTATTACTCAATCCTAAGCCACATCTAACAGTCTATGAAAGAACTAAAGTATGCAAAAAAATGATGGGATCTATCATGCCCAATCCTCCCTTCTGAACTGGAAGGCACGTAAAGCATCTACGGATGGAGTTTAACCTATTTCCCCACAACATCTGAAAAAACAGGCTATTTAGCCTAGTGTCTAATGCCTGAGGCAGAGGAAACAGCATTGCAATATATAGTAAACCAGGGGTTAAAAGCCTGCTTTATAATATGAATTTGTTTTAATTTTGATAAACTCCATTTTTTCCATCTTTGGATCTTAATTTCCAATTTTAGTAAGGAATTTCCCCAATTTAAGGATGCCAAATTCTGTGGGCCAAACATGATTCCCAGAATTTTAAGGGGCTCAGAAGAAATCTGCAGACCTGCTATTTCCATAGAATCTGGACAACCAACCCCAATATACAGTCCACGACTTTTATGTATATTTATCTTAGAATTTGAGATTTTCATAAATTCAGACATTCTTTCCAAAAAAAATGGAAAATTGCATAATGTTTGAAAAAAAAGGGACACATCATCTGCATAAGCTTGTAAATATATAGCATTCTCAATTCCTGTACCAGTAATCCCTTGCCATTGAGGGACATCTGACACTATTCATAAAAAAGGATCTAATGAAAAACATAAAGTAATGGATTCAGTGGGCAGCCTTGACGTACCCCAATATGAGTCTGAAATCCAGAAGCTACAGACCTTCTTAATATAAGAAACACTTTCGTAGAGGAATATAACAATTTGATATACAGTATGTTATCAAGGATTCCAAAATTCCATAATGTTGCAAGACCAAAAATAAAGATGACTGGGAAACACGATCAAATGATTTTTCTTGATCTATCAAAATGATAGTACCATGTTGTCCTGAAAGGGATAAAAAATCTATCACATCTCTTTTTTTTTTATTTATTCTTTTTGTGCCTCACCTCTCTCTCTGTTGGCCATCTGCCCGGTCACGGACTCCTCAGCTGCAGCATCCCCATATGAGCCATTCTCCTGGGACCCCCTGGATTACCCCCCAGGGAGGAGATGTGGCACCCTTCCCTAAAGGTGCCATGAACAATGGGATAGGGTGGGAGTCAGCCTGGGGAGCTGATTGCAGCTGAGGAGAGGGTGCCATATAGGCAGAGAAGAGGCAGGCTTGTTTTTTTCTTCCCTCTGGGGGGCAGGAACATGCAATGACACCAGTGTCCGTCCCTCCCCCTGGTTTCCTTGTTGCCGCCATATGCTTGCGGCACTCCTAGCCTCCATCAGGAGTCCCCCTTGCACAGACAGCATCCCGCACCCTTCCCCTAGAGAAGGAGAGCAGTCATGAGGCACTTGATCCTTCTCCTCCCGGCCAGCCCTCTGATGACCCAAGTCAGTTCCCGAACCTGGGTCTTCAGCGTTGCATGCGGAAATCCAACCACTGCGCCGATGGGCCAGAATCACATCTCTAAAGACCATGATGGCATGTTGTATTTTTTGAGAAGGGAGTCCACAATACTGTACTGGAGAAATAACCTCCCTAGCTATAATCTTTACTCTATTATTTAAAATACGTGCCAACATTTTATAATCCGTATTAAGGATAGTAATAGGTCTTCAATTAGAAATTAAATGTCTGTCTCCAGTTTTATAAATATAGATCAAGATTCTATCTAAAAAGGAAGAGGGGATTGAATTTGACTGAAAGAAATAATTAAACACTAACTCTAAACATCCAGATAATTCTTCAGCAAACCGTTTATAAAATTCTATAGGTAACCTGTCTAAGCCTGGAGATTTACCCGATGAAATACTAGTAATAGCAGATCTGACCTCTGGTGAGTCAATATTACAATTCCTACTTTCTGATTGCAAAGAAATTTTGGGGACATGAATTTGTGTCAATAATTTAGCAATATCCTGAGCTGTAGGATGTATATCTGGCTCTAATGAGACATTATGAGATTTTATAATCCTACATAAATCAATCTCAAAATGATATAGCATCCCTTGAGAATCAAATAAAGCATCCATCTCAGTTTTATTTTTGAACATTTTGCAAACCTGATAGGGATCACTTACCAGGGATCTCTTGGTACTATTTTGAAATAAAACTTTCAAAGTTTTGGCTTGGTCATATTGATAAGTTAACATTTGGTTCTTGATTATTTTAATTTGTACTGAATAGTCAAATTTAGAAGTAGTAGACCTGGCGAATAGTTTAAAGAGTTGTTGCTGTAAAGAGATATATTTAATTTTTTTTTTAATTTCTTTACACTTCCCATGGTATTTAAGCCAATTTTGAAAATCTTTTTTTGGCCTACATCAGAATATAAAAAACACACCGAACATCTAGCAATAATAATGTCCCGTATTCCTTGTAGGACCCAAGTATCCTTCAAAGCATTTATATTTAACTTCCATCTGGAAAAAGATGGTTTTGAGGATGAGACCATGGAGAACTCAGTCAGTAATGCAACACGATCTAAAAATTCCACAGGATGTGCTTCCATTTTTACTACTAGAAAAGTGTTAGAAACAAAGACGTGATAAATGTTTGACACATATTTACCTCTTTTAAATGTAAAATCAGGACCTTTTATGTGAAATTTCCCACAATCTACTAAATCAGCTGAAACCACCAAGTCTGATAAGGCATTGGAGCCACAGTATATCTTTGAGTTTGGTTTAGTCCTTCGCGTATAAGATGGTATTTCAAAATTAAAATCCCCACAAAGAATCACATTATTGGAAGTCACCAAATATGGCTTAATTGCACTAAACAATGCTACTCTCCCAGCTTTCAGTTGGGGTCCATAAATATTTATCAAACAATACGTTTTTGAATTCCATACACCATCCAACACTAATGCCTACCAGGCAGACTGTCTACTAGTTTTAACAGGTGAAAGGAAAAGGAATTAAACAAAATACCCAATCCATCTGCACTTGCCTGTCCAAAGGACCAATACAAAGGACCCCAAACCTATTCCCCTTGAAAACGTCTGATATTATCCAATGAAAAGGCCCAAGTTTCCTGTAAAAAACAAATTTATAATTTTAGTTGATAACTATAATCAAAAACAACCTGACATTTCCCATAATTAAGTATACTATGTACATTCAATGCACCAATTTTTAAAGCATCCAGAAGTATCACACAATACTGTTCCTGCTAATATCAGTCAATTTTTTTCTTCTTTTTTCTTTTTCCCTTTATACCCTGCTGTATCAGTTTTCTGAACCTCCATTTCAAACTCCTTAGACTGACCATCACCTTCATCCTGATCTATATTGGAATCTCCCCATTCAGGGCTCAAAACAACAAAGGAATTTTCACCCCCCCAGAGGGGAAGGGGGGCAGAGACTGATTTTAAATGTCTAGAAGATCTGCACCTCTGCTGTGGAGATAGAGGCACTGATGAAGGGACAACATTTTGCCAGAAATCATCATACTGTAGCAAACCAGTGTCAAAATGTCTTGCCCAGAGACCGCAGAGGAATCCTGGGGTTCAGAGGGAATAAATACCACTTCATTCAGTTATTGTTCCATTCTGTTACATAAATCTACTGTCTCAATAGAGGGGTGAGACTCCAAATCAGGAGTCTTCGGGAGTGACCCGTCTTGTAGATTGGCTATGTCCTGTGCCTGCTGAATGAGTAGCTCAGGACTAATATTACTAGTGGCATTTTTGGCAGCCCAAGGGCAATCTTTAAAGGCATGCCCAAAATCTTCACACAAATGACATCTTGTGTGGGATGCACATTGAAAGGATATGTGACCCAGCTCCCCACAATTGCCACATCTTGGCTTGTTACACATACTAGAAATATGTGTCCTTGAGCCACATTTATAACAAGCACAGGGTTGACCTGAATAGAAACACACACCTCTGTCTCTGCCTAACATAAATGAGTTAGGAATATGCAATATTCCAGTGTCTGTAGTCTGCAACTTGACTTTATATTTCCACCCTCCTGTCCAAAATAATTCAGCATCTAGAATCACCTCAGGGTCACCCAAAAGATCACATTTCTGTGATAACCAATATGAAATATTTGAAACATGCACCCCTTCATTTCTGAACATCACACTAACAAATTTAACCAAAGATTTAGACTGAGGGATGACTACAAAGGTGGTCCAGATAGGAGAATATTTAACCTGTGTATACCTTTCCCAAAATAGATCCAAAAATTAGGCAGAACAAAAACTTACATCGAAGTTATCCTCCCCTGAAATGTTAATAAATGCAAACACCGGAGAGAACTTCAGTGAATCTTTTAGTAAAAGTTTCCCCACAAAATGCCTATCTGGCCTTTCAGCCATGCCACCTTTATATCTAATCCTAACTGCATTTCGTCTAGGCGCTGCTTCCTTCTTGATATTTGCAAACAACTCAGATAACAAAGATTGCTTTTGCTAAGTCTGTTCCCTGGTGTTATCTTGTGGCATATCATGCTCAGTTCAGGGTTTTTCAGGTATAGTGTGTTCTAAACCAGGAGTTTCAAGTTCATCTCCTACCACTGGAACATGAACAAGCCCACGTTCTGTCAAAATTTGAGTGACTTGTGGGTTTAATATTGCTTTACAAGGAACATTCCCTCTGGCTGAAATGGATATGTCGGTTATTGACATGTTATGCCCTGGAACCCAAATAGGGGAGGCAGGGGTAAAGGTGACATTTCATCCCACACCAGATCCGGTATCCAAGTCCCTTCAGGATTTTGCTTCCAACCAGATTCATTTAAAGCTTTACTAGGAGATCAAGCAGAATTATCCACATGGGAAGGTATAACATCAAGTTTCTGTTTAAACTGTTCCATTGAGGTGGATTCTACACCAATGTGTCTATAAGCTAAAGTCATTGCCAACCTTTTATCTTTGTTAAAGTCTTTGTAATCCATTTTTCATGTAGTAGGAAATGAAAACTGATCAGCCATTGCCTGAGAGTCTGGGACATTTGACTGAAATTTAACCTAATTTTGCATGTCTATGTTTAAGTTCATAGGACTTGCCACAAACCCAGATATTTTTGAAAGGGATTTGGCTATTACTTCAATTGGATGAGTGGCTGTAGGGCCTAACCCCTTACGGGTGCCTACAGGTACTGAAAATAAAGGAGCAGTCATGCAAGTACTGTGTATTTTTTTTGAACTTTCCACTGTATCAGTTTGTATTGTGGGGTTGGGCTTTAGGCACACACTATTACTAGTGTCGAGAATGTCAGCCAGCTTACTTTCCCCATTTGCTACTGATGGCACATTAATCACAACGGATGACTCACCCGGTCCCTGCTGGACCTTTGATCCTGCCGTGTCATTGGGTTTTCTATCAGATTTCTCTGTTCCCCTTGACAGGTAGCCCAGAGCCTCACAAGTCCACCAGTCAGGTTTGTAGTTTACCTTTTTCTTAAGCATGCTGTAATTCTTCCTCTTGTAGCAGAAGTCACAATGCTCATCTTGTATCCTCAGTGATCCCTGTGTTTTCTCCAATGTTATTTTCAACGTCATTCATTTTCGTAAGGTCTTCAGTAGAAAAGAATTTTATGGGGGTATCACCCCCATATTCAGAATGAATTATATTCTCAACAATCTCCTCCAAAGCCATATATCCTTCAATTTTGGAGGCACCGGCCTCCTCCAACCCTTGCACTTCCATTCTCTCCATCAGCAAGTCAGAACTGGCCATAGCAGTGGCCATAGGTTCCCCCTATGGTCAAGTAGGGGGAATTTGTTTATTCAGGACTTCAAAGCAAAATATACAGAATTGTATTACAGCATACAAAACCAGAAATAAGCGTTGTGACACACATAAAGGATAAAAGGAAATAAAGAAATCATAATACTCTGAACCCCCCCGACTATTCCAGAATGATAAAAGTTCAAAACAAAAAAGGAAAGGAAAAGAGAGAAAGAAAACATATACAAATCACAGTATTGTACAGTGAATTAGTCTAACAAAAAAAATAAAGTAAACACAGGTAAGTATGTCATCATACCTTGGTACTTCGGGACAAACCAACAGACATGTTTCTCTAGACTTGTATAACAGGGATATCCCTACTAAAAGAGAAAAGGAAAGTGAAGTACAAATAGCATGGGAAATCCAAAATCCTGGACTGTAGAAAAGTCAAAAATGAAAAGTTAAGTGATAGGAACGTCTGTATCCGTAATCCATGGCAAGTTCCTCCATTTCTGTAGTAAAGTAAGAGAAGTAAATAGTTTAGATTCAGTTTGATATATTTGATAAAGTTCTGTCGTTATTTTTTTTAAAAGTTCCGCATGAGAGTTATCATTCTGCTGCAATGTAAATAGACAAAGGCAATTCCAAATATGCCACTTAAAAGCAGCAAATATGAGATTTAAAGTACCCATATCCCATTTAGACCAATGCAAAGCATAAAATCCATAAATAAGAGTTTCATAAGATACAGTCAAAAAAACAGGTGCATGCCAAATATCAGCGACATACGACCAAAAAGATAAGATATAAGGGCAAGAAAAATATAAGTGATGCATAGTCTCAAGCTGCTGAGAACAACCTGCATGAGAACAATTCCATTCTTCTAATTGCTTATGATGATGATTTCCCTTTACATTAAGTTTCTCATGGCAACACAACCAGGTAACATCTCGGAATTTAGGAATGATGAGCGTTTCAACCAAAAGGGACTGTAATGTTGACAGATATGGGTCAGGACATTTAGGAAAAATTATTACTTCAGAAAAAGAAGAATCTATCACAGTTTGATAAACACATTTTTTAGATTAAGAGATGATTCCAGCACTAGTGACTCACCACTGCCTCAATTTAAAAAAATCTCACAAATGTAGGGTGCTGCCATTGGGTTAGCCTTTAAATGGTGATTAGTGCCAGCAGTCCAGTCCTGAAACCACGGACCTACTGATTGTCTAAAAAGACCCATCCACAACTTAGGGACAGATTTTAATAAAGGGGTAAAGTTACAATAGAAAAATTGACAATAATAAAGCAAAAGAGGGTTCACCATATTAAGACCTCCTTCTGAAACTGGTAAATAGAAAATATTTCTTTTAATAGGATTAAGGTGACTACCCCACACAGCCTGAAAAAAAATACTAAAAAGAACATCCTCAAGTTGTTTAGGTGGTGGAAAGACATTACACAAAAACAAAAAAGGGGCAATACATATGTACGAATCATATAAATTCGTTTAGGTTTGCTCAATTGCCATTTGTTCCAATTTTGAACCATACTTTTTTCCCTTATTAAGTTGAATGTCCCATTGATAAATAGCTGGGTCAGGAGACCCAACCCCCAAAATCTGAATAGGTTCTACTGAGAGCCTTATATATGAGATATAATCCTGGGTCGGGAGGGTTACCCTAATTCAAAACCCACACACTTCAATTTGTTTAATGAAGTGCCAGAAATAGTCCCAAAGAAGTCACATAAGGAAACAGTCCTCTGGATAGATGAAACCGTAGAGGTACAGATACAAATATCATCTGCATAAGCTAAAGTAGAAAAAGGAAGGGGAACACCAGAGACAGTGATGGGAGGAATCATAAGATTTAAATAACATAATAAAGGATCAATACTAAATATATACAGTAACGGACTGATAGGACAACCTTGTTGCACAGGAAGGAGTGACCAGATGCATCTGTTAACTAAGGGAGAAACAGTAGCATGCCGATAAATTTTTTGCAACCAAGTAATAAAAAGAGAAGGGCTTCCATAATGCTGAAGGGTAAGCCATAAATAATCATGATTCACTGAATCAAATGCCTCTTTTTGATCAAGCGACAGAATGAAGTTCAGATGGTCCATAGTGCAAGATCTTTCAAAAAGTTCTCTTAAAAATAATAGTTGATCAGTGATTGTGCATCGCGGAACAGCACAAGATTGTGCTGGGGAAATCAGAAACTGGGCTTCTGTCAAAAGACACATATTAAGTATTTTCATAAGTATTTCAAATCAACATTAAGGAGACTAATCGGTCTCCAATTAGAAAGTTCCATTTTGTCTCCAGTTTTATGTAAAAAAATAAGAATTTCTCCCACCATATTTAAGGGAAAGTCCAAACATGATAACAAAAAGTTATAAACATCTGAAAGTTCCTGAGAAAAGACCACACTCATCAGCTTATAAAGATCTGTTGTTAGGCCATCCCTCCCAGGAGCCTTGCGGGATTGTAGGGACGTAATTGCACTAGTCACAGCCTGTGGAGAAATAGGATCAACCAAATGGTGGAGAGTAGAGGAAGGACAATCAGGGATAATAACTTGTTGCAAAAAGTCTTTTGCAGCTGTTATGTCAACAGAATGTGCCTGAAAAAGTGACTGTGTATATTGGGATACTTTAGACATTATTTCCGAATGGGAAGTTTTAAAAAAAAAAATCCTGTCCTCGTATGCCCTCAAAAACCTTCTTTCTCACTCTGTCTGTACAACTAAGAAAGGGACATAGCATTGCAAATGTACCCTGTGTACCGTAATGTTGTTGAAATTTCAAAGCCTGCTATTGAGCCATATGAAAGGATGACATTTTATCCTATATCAGTTTGATCTGGGTAGAGAAATCATGCCTAGTCATTTGAGCTAAAGACATCACTCTTTGTAAGTGTTGCCTATTCTGTAAATAAGAGAAATAAGCCTGTTCTCTGGAGGTTCTCCCCAACAATTTCAAAAGTGTGATCAGATCCCGTTTGGTATCAAGCCACCAATATAAGGGGTCATCATACATAACATAAAGAGATTTTCTGGAAAAAAAGAAATAATGTAATTGCTGCAGTGTGTCCTGGTGGGTCAAAAGATCAGAATTCAATGGCCAAATGCCCCTCCCCATTATCAAAGTGGGGCCCGAGCCCAAAATAATTCTCAATGCACAATGATCAGAAAATTCAACTGGAATAATAGCAACAGAATTTATAGGTAATGATTTATTAAGAAAAAAAATCAATCCTAGTAGCTAGCGTACCCTTACAAAATGTAGGAGCTGGGTGTTCTTGAAGCCTTGCATATGCATCACTTAGATTTGCTGTTTGCACCATAGTTGCTAAGCAGGACATATCACAAAACTGTTTTTTGGTGGTAGCACCCCTACCCCAATCCTTATATGTCAAACTACAATTGAAATCACCACCCCAAACATCATGGTGTGGGGTGTGAAGGTAGGGTTGTATAGCACAAAATAATTCTACTCTGGCAGCCTTTGTCTGAGGGGCATAAACATTAATTAATCAAAAACAAACACCTTGCAATAAGACATCTAGTATTAAAGCCCATCCAGGTACTAAATCAATAAGCTTTAAAACAGTAACTGTAGTTTTATTAAAATAGCCACTCCAGTGCAGGGTTCTAAACCCAAAGACCAATAAGACACACCAGAATACCTCCATTTTGCTGCATAAGAGAGCTCCGTCATGGTGTGTAACCATGTATCTTGCAAAAAGAAAATATTACTTTCAGTGGTTTTTAAGAATGAAAAAATAGCAGCCTGTCTCACCTTATTCTTGACACTATTCACATTAAGTGAACAGAAATGTAAGTATAGAGCCATTCTTAAAGGTCAAAGAAGGTAGTTCTCAGGGAGGCGTATGCCAAAGTTTTTTTTTTCCTTTCTTTTGCCCTGGGGCAACCACATGAGGATGAAGGGGTTGTTCTTCTTCATGCTCCTTATCTGAATGTCCTACTGGGTTTTCCACTTGTTTGGGAGGATTCAGATTCAGCATCTGAGACATCCTGGGCAAGCAATAGAGCATAAAACCTATTTGTAGTAGGAGTACTGGAAAGCTTTGGGACTTTTGAAGCAAGTTGAGGGTAGCTTGAACGTCTTCTGGTTACTCTGGGTTGAAAGAATAACTCCTGAGGGGGGATGGGGGCATAGAAACCACATCAGGTAAGGGCTCAGAAAGAGAGAGTGAAGGTATGGTTTGAGATAACTCAGAAATAACCTCTCTATTATCTGGGACAACCTCAGGTCTGAGATGGGGGGGAAGGGGGCTGGAGAAGGCACTGCAGGTACATGGTCCACAAGCTGGGAGGGGGAAAAGAAACAGGGGGAGGCAGTTCTGGTCTGGAGGAGTGAGATCTTTGTACAGTTGCCACCATTAATCTCTGCTCCTCCGAATCATGGGGGTCCAGTTGCCTGTGTGCTGCTGCAGGACAGGTAGCATGGGAGTGTCCATGCAGACCACACAGAGTACAAACAGCTACATTTCTACATTGTGCATTAATGTGGCCAAAAGAATTGCAGAGTAAACAACGTAGCTGGTCACAAACACTACTAATGTGGCCTGGTTTTCCACATCTGTAACAAGACTTAGACTGCTCAGCATAAAAGAGTACTCCCCTGTCCCTACCCAAAAATACACAATTAACAAGATGCTGTAACCCATCCCCAGAGGAACATAAGATCACACTGATCTTCCTGCCTCCTGTCCAAATGTCCTCTGTGTCAAAAATCGCTTCTGAATACCCCAATACTGAACAATGTTGCTTTAACCAAAAGAGGAGGTCAGTGACACTCACTCCGTCATTCCGACTGTTACAGTTTCATGAGCTGGTTTAGTCAATGGTATTATTTCAAAAGCCGACCATAAAGGAGTATGTCTAACCTTATGATAGGCATCCAAAAATTTATCCAACCCACTGCTCAATTTAAAACTGATATCGAATATCATTTCACCCGAGATATGAATCAATGCATACATTTCAGAAGAAAAGAAATGCAAACTATCCTTCAGCAAACATTTAGCTACAAATTTACTGTCTGGGAAAACTTCCATACCCCTCTTATAGATAAATCTAACAACATTGTGCCATTTAGCAGAGAAAGTAGGAGTCCTGAAAAAAGAAGCATATGTGCGAGAAGTGTTACATGAATTTTCTGTAGATTGGCCTGGTGGTGGGCCTTCAGGATCATCCACAGACGAATGTGTGTCTAAATGTTCCATAGAAGAAGAGGGTGAAATCCTAGAAGAGGAGTCATCATTGGCTGGATTGGGAGTGTCCAAGATAGCAGTGTCCAGCCTGAGGATAGGGTTCTGAGTCAATGATAAGTCTGAAGGTAATGCCAAAGGAGAATCATGAAGCATCACCTTGTCATGTGCAGTAACATCAGCAGACACAGGTGTAGAGGATGTAGAAGACAAAACACTGGTAGGGACAGTTGAAACGGGATATTGGGGGGAGACTGACTGACCCATTTTGCCCATACAGACCCCAGGTATTTTTATAGGGGAAAACCCAGAAATCCAGCATCCAGTATCAAGTAGCTTTGCCCATCTGGCAGCTTTCGGGGTAGAGTCTATAGACCAAGAGGCTTCTGCATCCTCAACCTGGTCCACCCAAGAAGAGGATTGTCTGTGCGAGTGCTTTACAGTGCGTTTCACTATGCGTTTTTCTGTAATTACAGCAAATGAAAAAATCGTAGCTTTATCTTGATCAGTAGAGGTAACAGTAAAGACAGTACTCATGTCTGGTATAGAACTGCATTTGTCAAGAGACAATGAAGGAAAATCTGCAGCCATAGCAACCGGAGAGTCAGTAACAATCACAATAGACATGGCAGCCTCCATTTCACGGGACAGCTGAGCCACTGCCAAAGCCGACGAGAGAGTTTTCTTCGTTTTACTAAACTTCGCTTCTTCTGAAGCCAATAAAAGCTGAAGAGCCTCCGGATCTTGTTTGGTGATATCAATCAATCAAGTCTTTATTTAACCAGGCGTTCATCGTTGAGCAGAAGCTCATTTGCAAGATGGACCTGGGTGGAGCATGAACAATTGTATATACAGGTCAACACAGGTATTTACAAGGCAATACAGATAATACTCTTTACAGAGAGGAAGAAAAAGAAGTTCATATGTACATAGAATTATACAGATATTGTACAGATTACATGGTATTTACATACATAGAAGTGTCTATAGGAAGATAAAGCAGGTTATCTAAGGTTGCAGGAGGAAGTAACGGAAGAAAAAATAAAAATAAAAATATACACTAGGTAGAGGTGAAGGTAGGGGAAGAGAGGAGGAAGTAGGGAGAAAGGCTAGGAGGGCACGGTGCACAGAAAGGAGTTGGTAAAGCTGGATGTAGAGAAGGTGGATGGAGAAAGGAGTATGTGTGAGCCCGGGATTGAATGCTATAAAGCACGGGCATGGTAGGATGTCACAACCCAGGGTAGTGAGCTCTCATCCGACGCTGGGAAAGGAAGAATAGGGGATGGATGGGCCTAGTGTTGATAAGACAGGGGGATAAGAGAGAGAACAATTAGGCTGGTAAGGAGCAAGCTGGGGGGGTCAGTACTTAAAATTGGGTCTAGGCGTGGCTATATACCATTACTGGGTCTGAGTGGGTGAAGCAGTTACATACTTCTCTGATTGTACGGAAATAAAGCGTCTTGAAAGCATTTATACTGATTAGAGTGCTTAATTTGAGGGTTTTTTATAGATTGTTCCATAAGGTAGGTAGCATGAAGCTTATGGCTGCCCTGCTGAAGTGGGATTTTGCTTTGGGTACTTTAAGTGTAATAGCTGAGTAACTTCTTAATGCGTATTTCCCAATTATACTCAGGGGAAGACAGCAGGAGATATAGTAAGGCAGCTTATTAGAGATGGCTCTATAGGTCCAGAGAGCTGCGTTTCTGTGGCTCCTGAACTTTAGTGATGTCCATCCCACTGCCGCATATAGGGTGCAGTGATGTGTGTCGAAAGGGAGTCCCGTTATAAACCTCAGTGCTCGATGGTAGAGTGTGTCCAGTTTAGCCATGTAAGAGTTGGGGCATTGGCTGTAGAGGAAGTCAGCGTAATCAACCAATGATAGGAAAATGGATTGGACCAGTTGTTTCTTGGCATCTCTGGTGAGAAATTGGCTGATTCTAAAAAACAGTCCAAGCCTTTGCCAAAGTAGTTTTAGCAAGTCCTCGATATGTTCAATGAAGGAGAGTCTTTGGTCTATCCAAACTCCCAGATACTTGAATTTTGTAACAAATTCTAGTTTTCACCTAGAACTGTGGTAATTTGGGGAACTGTCCACTGGACACAGGGTTAGCTGTATGGATAAAAGAGAGGACCATCGCTTAGTTTTTGGCATTAAGGAGTAGGTTTTTTGGAGGAGTTGGCTTTGCAAAGGTTAAATTCTGACTGTAGGTCATTGCAGGCAGCTTCAGGTGTTGGGCGACTCACGTGAGAACTGTATCATCTGCAAACAGATGGATGTTGGCTTCTTTTATACAGTAGTCGATGTTATTAATGTAGATTGCAAAAAGTAAGGGCCCTAATATAGAACCTTGAGGTACCCCTCTTTGCAGAGTTTTTAAGGGGGACAGGCCTCCTTCAGCTTTAACTTGTTGAAGGCGCCCTGTAAGATAGTCAGTGAACCAATGCAGAGAGGAGGGGTCCACACCTATGGTTTGAAGGGCGGAGAGGAGCAGACTATGGTCGACGGTGTCGAAAGCCTTGCTTAGATCAAGGAAAACAGCACAAATAAAGTTTTTGCTCTCAAGATTACGCCGCCAGTCGTTAGCAACTTTGGCGAGGGCTGAGATAGTGCTATGTTTAGCTCTGAATCCGGACTGCATAGGATTTATCAGTTCCCTAGACTCGAGGTGAGTCCTCAGCTGTTACAATTTTCTCTAGGAGCTTGGACAGGACCGGAAGGAGGGAAATTGGCCTGTAGTTATTGAGATCGCCACGGTCACCTGATTTGAACAGCGGTATGACATGTGCTGTCTTCCATATAGGTGGTAAGGTGCCCTGAGACAGGGATAAGTTAAAAAGGTGGGTGACGGGTATCGCTAGTACGTGGTAGGCAATTTTTAGGAAGTAAGGGTCAAGGGAGTCGGCCCCAGCACTTTTTCTAATATCCAACTGAAGCAAGAGGTCCTCTACCTCTTTCAGTGTGGCAGGTTGAAGTGAGAAAGGCGGCGAAGCTATCGGAGTTTCAGGCAGTTGGCTGGCAGTCTGGGAGCGAAGTATGTTTGCAGGGGAGTTATCAAATGCCATGCCTGCAGTAGCAAAGTGGTTATTGAATGCGTCAAGTATATCCATCTTTTCGGTTAAAGTCAAGTTGCCAGAGGTAATCTTGGTCGGGAGTGAATTTCCTGGGGAGTGGCCTAGCACATCACTGATTGTGTTCCAGAGCTTGATTGGGCTCTTTGTGGCAGAGTTGAGTTCGGATTTGAAGAAGGTGGTTCGATTCTCTGATTGTTTTGGTACATAAATTTCGTAGTCTCCTGAACTGGTTCCAATCCTCTGCAGTGTTCAGTCTCATGCGCTTTTTCCAGAGCTTATCTCTTTCTAGAAGCAAGGGCTTGATCTGAGGGGTGAACCATTTACAGGTTTTGGTCCTAGTTCGAACTTTAATAAGGGGAGCATACTTATTAAGGGCCCTTGATAGAATGTTGTGGAAGATATTGTAAGCTGACGTAATCGTTTTGGCCAGGTAGAAATCTTGCCACTCAGGGGAGTACCTAAGCTCGTTTAGGTAGGCATGTTCATTGAAGCTGCGCCTGGATCTTTTCATAGAGAACTTGCTGATGGGTGCTGGGTTGTTGGTGGATCTTACTCCAGCAACAAAACAATGGTCGCTGGCGTCTGAGAAGAAGACATCAGTGTGGGAGAAGAGATGAGGTTTGCTTACCATTAGCACATCCAAAAGTGTACTTTTACTGGGGTTCTTCACGTTTGGGCGTGTTGGTTCAGTAATAAGTTGAGTCAGCCCATGTTCATCACAGAAGGATGCAAGGGGGGCAGCTGTGTTAGAGAGCCAGTCAAAGTTGAGGTCTCCTAAAATAATAGTTTCTGGCAGCCCCTGTCCCAACTTGTCACTTAGATATGACACAAGCTGTAGGCCAGCAGACGGTGGTCTGTAGCATCCTATTACGCAGAGTGTAGTAGTCTGTGTAATTTCCACTTTGAGAATTAGGCATTCAAATTCAGCTGACAGATATCCATAGGTTGATCCAAGTTGTGTTTTTGTGTTTCCTTACTGTGCAAATCTCCAGTCTGTCCAGACTGTATAACAAAAGAACTCACCACGGCTGCCACTTGTTTTGTAAATGGAAGGTCCTCAGTCTCAGTTATAGCCTCCATTTCTGCTGGGGCTTCAAACAAAACTTCGGGCTCCAAATTATCTGTCTCAAGAGGAGAAGACATCTTCTCAGCCTGCAGCACAACCTGCAGCATCGCTGTCTGCTCACCAACTGAGCCAGCCATCCCAACAGTCAGAGGTTCCCCCTACTGACGAATAAGGGAATTTCCATGGTGTTCTGGCCAAATTTCCCCCATTCACTAAAAACACCACCAACAGCTTATTCTGGTTCAATTTCAGTTGGTTACCATCTGTATGCCTCCCCCCCCAACCCTGGTTGCCCCTGAAAAAGGGACTTCTATTCTCAGTGGGCCTACCTAGTCAACAGAATTCAGTAAATAAATAAATTGGATTGGAGGCAACCATTTGGGCACTCACCCATAGATACAGATTTCCCAGCACTCCCTCCTGCCCAGAATCCCCTGCTCTCACAGAGCAGGGGATCCACCATGAGACCCAAGCCGGGCATCCCATTGGATACTCACCTGTGCTCCATTATCTACCCTGTGTGCAGCTGTGATCTACACAGCTGCTCACTGGGGGGGGGCACAGACAGGTGCCCTGTAGGTGCTCACAATTGTAAATACCTTATACCCTGCACCTCACTGGGGCTGCATAACCTCGCAGGCATTATACCTGCATTTTGCACGTATAACCTGCACTATTGTGAATAGGGCCAAGTAGCAGGATTCATAAGGAAGTGGGATGCTTATAAATTAAATTATCATATGTAAATATGAGGAAGGGTAAAAGGAGACTGTGAGAGATGACAGAGATTAGACCATCCCAAGTAAGACTCTGGGGCCAGATCAGATGGACTGTTCATGTGTTTTTCTGTTCATCCCTTTTCCTTTGCTGAGTCAGTTGCAACCTGAGTACTTCTGGATACACACCAGCTAAATGTCATATTCCCATAGCTGCTGTTGCATGTCCATAGGATTCAAAGGGACATACTAGGAGCTATGTGTGGTAAGACTTTAATATAGCAGAGGAAAGATGTACGTGTCTGACTGATGGGGGGGGGTGTTGGAGCTAATCACAGTGGGCCCCATGCACCAATGGGGCAGAGTGGCTATGCGTGCATATCTGGGGTGCACAACCACTCTGCACCTATTGCGCCACCTGCATGGCCAGCCATGGAATTCACCCATGGGGCACACTGCCACCGCCTGACCGTGTGGAGGGCAACTCAGTCAGGGCAAGCAAGGGGCGTGCCTGCACCCTGCAACATGCACAGAGTTGCTGAGCACTCGGGGCAGGGGGTGCACAGTACACAGGGGAAACCCCTGCTGTAAGATCTGTGCACCCTTCCTGGGGTGTCACCCCCCAGATCCCGACAGACAGGTGTGGACTGCTGTCCCCCACACCATGCAACCCCAGACCACAGACAGCGAATGGTGGTCTGGGAATGGCCGACCGGGCACCAGCCCACCTCCTGTGTTCTGTGCACTGTGTGATGGCAACTGCATCTCCGTGCCCGCAGGCACAAGGGATCCACTGGCGGACTGGGTCAGGCATCCCATTGGTTACCCACCCAGTCTGTGTATCTTTCCTCTGTGCTTCTGCATGCCGAGGGGGCAGGGCCATGCACAGGTGGCCAGTGGTTATGAATTCTGCCAGTGTGCACCAGTCCATGGATGTTCAGCAATGTGGGTGAGGTACACACATTTTCCATGTACCCCCGTCCACATAGTGCATAGGGTCCAGTGCACGTGTCACGTCACAGCACTCCCTGTGGCTGCAGCTCCAAACGGGACATGGTGTCTATCTCTAAAGAGGAAACCACAGCACAGATTTTCCAGTACTCTGAAGCCTGCTGCAGTGCCAGTTACTGCTACAATTGTTAGGCCATTTTGGTACAGTATTACTAATGAAACAACTGTGATTTTACATTTCTGCTGCAGTTGCAGTGGCAGACTTTGGCACTGTCTTTCTACACTCAGAAAAATATACAACAATGCTTAGGGAGAGGCTGCCAAAGTTAGGGGCATGCCTATGCTGAAACAAAACACCACAGTTTAACCAAGGCTCATGTGACTTGTTTTACTGTGTTGTCACATTGCCTTCCTTTTGTAGTGTTAAGGATATTCCTAACTGAAGACTTAATGTAGTTTTTTGCAGTTAAATTCTGTCTTTTTTCAAAAGGATACATAATAACAGATGCATACTCTTTTGTATTGCTTACTTTTAATGAAATGATACTGCCTGGTATCATTACCGCTCTCCACCCTTACGCCACCCTATGCCAAACAGTCCACTAAGTAATGTGGCATGTCCTCCTTCACCCCATCCCTATACCAAGCAGTCAGTGGTGTCCAGTGCTACTTCTCTCACTCATCCCACCCAAATACCAAGCAGTCCCTCAT
This sequence comes from Neoceratodus forsteri, assembly GCA_016271365.2. Lineage (NCBI taxonomy): Eukaryota > Metazoa > Chordata > Ceratodontiformes > Ceratodontidae > Neoceratodus > Neoceratodus forsteri. The sequence goes on from CM057456.1 coordinate 190,147,327, forward strand.
GTCCAGTGGTATCCCCTTCCTGACACTGTCATTGAAAATGAATGCCTAGTGTCTAGTGGTACACACCCACATGCTGCTCTATTCCAAGCATCCCTAGCATTCAGTGTGATTAACATCCAATGCCCTGCTCCAGCCTAACCATCCCTGGCATTCAGTGCCATCAAACTCCCACACCCTGCACCATTTCAAGCATCCCTACTATTCAGTGCCACAAATCTCCCACACTCTGCCCCAGTCCAAACATCCCTACCATTAATTTCCACCAACTTCCTACACCCTGCCATGGTCCAAGCATCCCTGACATTCAGTGACACCAATCTCACACACCCTGACCCAGTCTAAGCATCTCTAGTGTTCAGTGCCAACAACCTCCAACAGCCTGCCCCAGTCCAATTTTCCCTACCATCCAGCGCCACAAACCTCCCACACCCTCCACATCCAGTCGTCCCTGGCATCCAGTGCCACAATCTTCAATACCCCGCCCCAGCCCAACCATCCCTGGCATTCAGTGCCACCAACCTCCCACACCCTGCACCATTCAATGCACCCTACCATCCAGTGCCACTAACCTATAACACCCTGCCCTAGCTCAAGCTTCCCAGGCACCCAGTGTCACCAACCGCCTGCACCCTCCCCAGCAAAAGCATCCCTGCATACAGTGCCATCAACCACCAACATCCTGTCCCATTCCAGTCATCCCTGGCATACAATGCTACCAACCTCCCACACCCTGCCCCATTCTAATCATCCCTACCATCGAGTACCACCAACCTCTCACACCCAACCCAGCCAAACCATCCCTAGAATTCAGTGCCATTAAACTCACACACCCTGCCCCAGTCCAATCATCCCTGGCTTATAGTGCCACCAGCCTCCCACAACCTGCCCAAGACCAAGCTTCCCTGGCATTCAGTGACACTAACCTCACACACCCTGACCCAGACTAAGCAGCCTGGTGTTCAGTGCCACCAACCTCCCACACCCTGCCCCAGCCCAAGCTTCCCAGGCACCCGATGCCACCAACCACCCTTACCGTGCCTCAGTCCAAGCATTCCTGGCATTCAGAGCCACAATCTCCCACACCCTGCCCAGCCCAAGCATTCATGGCATTCAGTGCCACCAGTCTCCCACATCCTGCCACATTTCAAGCATCTCTACCTTCAAGTACAACCAACCTCCCACACCGTGCTCCAGTCCAAGCTTTGTTGCATAACAATCCACAAGGACAGTGCTACTCACTTTCTTGTTAAAAAATTTTACTCAGAGCCAGAAATAATCAGTGAATCCCTTTTATTAATTTAACAAAATTACACATATGGTCTGACAAGGACCCATTCAAACTGTGAAATAAAGCCCAACTCCAAGCATCCCTACCATCCAGTGCCACCAACCTCCCACATCCTACCCCAGTCCAGGCATCCCTGGCATCCTGTACCACTGATCTCCCACACCTTTCTCCAGCCCAAGCATCCCTGGCATTCATTGTCACTGACCCCCCCCCACATCCTGTCCCAGTCCAAGCATCCCTGGACTTCATTGACACCAATCTCCCACACCCTGCCCCATTCCAAGCATCCTTACCATCTAGTGCCACCACCCCACACCTGGGCCACATTCCAAGCATCCCAGGCATTCACTGCCACCAACCTCCCACACCCTGCCCCAAAGCAAGCATCCTTGCCATTCAGTGCCACCAACCTCCCCAACCCCACCCCCAGCACAAGCATCTCTGGCATACATTGCTATACTCTACCCCAGTTCAAGCATCTCTACCATAGAGTGCTACCAACCACTCACACCCTGCACCAGTCCAAGTATCCCTGGCATCCAGTGCCACTAACATCCCACATCGTACCCCAGCCCAAGCATCCCTGGCATTCACTGTCACCAACCTGCCACAAGAATGCCCCAGTCCAAGCATCCTTGACATTCAGTGCCTCCAAACTTCCTCACCCTGCCCAGCGCAAGCATTCCTGGTATTCAGTGCCAACAATCTCCCACATTGTGCTCCAGTCCAAGCATCATTGACATTCAGTGCCTCCAACATCCCACACCCTGCCCAAACCTAAGCATCCCTGGTATTCAGTGCCACCAACCTCCCCCACCCCACCCAGTCTAAGCATTCCTACCATCTGGTGTCACCACAATCCCACACACTGTCCCAGCTCAAGCATTAGGAAGCAGATTAGTGTGGTGGTTTAAGGCACTGAGCTGCAAACCTGGAGACCTGAGTTTGAATTCCACAGCCCCCACTGGCATACTGTGTGACCCTGAGCAAGTCACTTAACTTCCTTGTGCTCCCAGGTCACACCTGTAAACAAGCTTTCAGCTTAGTGTGTCTCTCCTGGTAAAATAAATTTTAACTAAATCCCCGGTATTCAGTACCACCAACTTCCCACACCTTGCCCCAGTCAAGTCATCCCTACCATCCAGTGCTACCAACCTGCCACACCCTGTCCCAGCCCAAGCATCCCTGGTATTTAGTGTCATCAACCTCCAAAACCCTACCATAGTGCAAGCATCCCTGGCATTCAGTGCACCATCCTCCCAAACCCAGCCCCAGTTCAAGCATCCACTGCCACCAACCTCCCACATCTTGTCACAGTCCATCCATCCTTGGCATTCAGTTCCACCACTAATCTCCCGTAGCCTGCTATAGCCCAAGCATCCCTGGCATACAGTGCTACCAGACTCCCACACTCTGTCTCAGTCAAGGCATACTTGGCATTCAGTGCCTCCAACCTCCCACACCCTGCCTCAACCCAAGCCTCCTTGGCATTCCATGCCAACAACCTCCCATACCCCACCCCACCCTAGCCCAAGCATCCCTGGTGTGTGGTATCACCAACCTCCCACACCCTGCCCCAATTCAAGCATCCCTGGTGTTCAGTTCTGCTGACCTTCTACACCCTGCCCCAGCCCAAGCATCCCTGTTATTTAGAGCCATCAATCTCCCACATCCTGCCACAGTCAAAGCATCCCTGGCATTCAGTGATACCAACCTTCCACAGCCTACCTCTGTCAAAGCATTGTTGGCATTCAGTGTCACAACCCTCTCATGCCCTACCCCATTTCATGCATCCCTGGTGTCCAGTGGCACCTCCATTCTTCTTCTATTTTAAGTATACCTGGTGCCAGTGGAACTGTTGTACACAACCTACCCAATTCCTAGTTTTCCTGTCATCCAGTGGCATGTTCTCCCATATGCTGCCCCACTGCAAGTATACTCGGTGTCCAGTGGTACCTTCACACCATGCCCCATTTCAGGTATCCCTTGTGTCCAGTGGTACCCCCACCTTATAAAATAGACATTAATGAAGTGTCAAATGCACACATGCCATTGGGCAGACAGTGTCAGCTGACCATTCATTAATGCCCAAATATACCCACAGTTGGCATGACAATCTTTTCCCTTGGCATGTATAGCCAAATGGCAAAATGATTGGTTTCACGTCCTCCCACTTAAACAGCTGCCATTTAAAAAAGCTGGCAAAGTGAGAGAAGAATGCAATCAAGGAACTGGAGTCAAATACAAACAATACACAGTTACAATGGATGGTTTAAGTTCCTCGTGGTTGTCATTTGCAGCAGTTGCTTCACTTTCAGTGCAGAGTGTACTATCTGTATTTTGGCTCTGGGTCCTCGACTGCATTAATTAAAATTGATTTTTGTGTCCGATAATTGCTGATCACCGGTCCTGATCTTAATTGCTGCTCACCAGTCCTGATCTGTATTCTGATCAAACTTTAAAGTGTAAGTCCTGAGCACAATTCCATCGACATTGTGATTTATATATATATAAAAGCCATTTACAGTTGCAGTGGAGCATTGCAAGATCACAGCCAGTCTGTCACTAATAAGACTTAAACCATTAAAGTGTTAAAAAAAATGTTAAAAGTTATAAAAGTCAACTAGTGTAAACAAGACATGTGTGCCTTCTTAAATGTTTCCCAAAATGCTGTTCACAATTCTATTGAGTGACACATGATGTCACTGTTTATGTACAATATGTAGTTACAGTTTTTAGAGGCAAAAAAGTAATTTCAAAATAAAAAGAAAACTAAATTTAACTTACAAATGTGTCTACTTTATTTAGAGGTTACATTTTTTTTGAATATAATTTATCTTAAAACAAACTACTTTATTATGAGGATGTGTACATTCAAAATAGAACATATTTCTAAATTTAAAGAGCTTCTGATGTTTTTTTTTTTAATAATAATAAGATGGCCCATTTTATAAGTGAGATAACCCACTCCAGACCATGGGTGTATTAGGGCATTAATGCACTTCCTGGCTGGTTGAAGTCACTTGGGCTTTGCCCTTGTGCTTCACAAAGCACCCGGGGTGTGTATTAATGCCCCATAACACCCATAGTCTGTCGTGGGTTATAGCTAGACTTGTCAGTTTTTGATTTTGATTTTTGGAAAAATCAATATAAAAATCGATTTTTTATGTTTTGAGCTCACCTTCGATTAATTTAGATGTATATTAAACCAGGCAAAAAAATATCATAAAAAATATGTTTAGTTCATTGAATTCCGATTAAAATGCTACATTCAGAGTAATGTTTAAATGACACAGATAAAGACACACACATACACAAAAACAAACAGTTAACATGCAACATTTAAGGAGAAGACATTGCCACACATATTTATGCAACATGTAAATATTAGGTAAATTAGTGTAGAAGCTGTGCAAATAATTTCATAGCATCATATTCATATCAGTGCAAGTAGTAATCCTCCCCCCCAAACCTTATTTAGAGTCACAAGATTTTGTATCAGTAAATCCCACAAAATGTTCTGTGATATCCTTATTATGATACAAGATGTTAAATAGACCAAGCCTCTCCTCCTCTGAAAGCCGCATTCTCCTTTTGTCTTGCACTTTTCTAAAAAGACTGAATGAATGCTCGACTGAAGTAGATGTAACTGGCACAGCAAGAGCCTGCATAGTAATACTGGACAATAATGAAAGAGTTTGCATCTCACTTTTCCAGTAGTCCATGGACCATGGTCATAATCATAGTATTAGAGGGAACATCAAGCTTAATATATTGGTTGAATTCACGTTCAAATTCTTCAGCTTTGCAATTGAAGGTAGTTACGATGTTACCATACTGCGACACATCCTTCAAAATCTGAGACTTCATAAATGGGTCAAAAAGTCCGCAATTTTCAAACAATGAGCCTGCACTGTAAAGGCCATCTAGTATATTGTGGGTCAGTGTGGCCTTAAGCTTACTTTTACAATTTTTAGCAGAGGCATGCATTGCCATGCACATCTGAAAAATTCAGCACTTTTTAATGGTGTGGTCAGTACCTACATGTAATAGATGCGTTATGCATGGTATGTGTAGCAAATGGAGGTAAATATCTTTCAGATCTTTTATCATGCATTGCACATACATGGCAGAGTCACTGTTAATTGAAATACAGTCAGACCAGGATAACGAGTAGTCTGACATCATATCATGTAGCAGGTTAGAGAGCACTCCAGCATTGCACTGTAACACCACAGTAGATTTTAAAAGCAGACAGTTAATGGCTCTATTTTTTACACTGTAAAATACACCAAGCACATTTATTGCTGGAAGACCTGCCAGCTCTGGGGTCTCGTCAACAACTAGGGAGAATTGCTCACCAGATGGAAGGTCATTCACTGCTGATTTGTGGTTTGAAAAAACTTCAGGAATATATTTTTATTCTAGTTGCCTTTGCTTCGGGCAGGTTAAGGCTGCTGGTCATATTTCCACAGGACAGCCATTAGGTAACTGGATCTCCCGGCAATGTTCATGGGAATAGCCTCGTAGCATAAAGCCCACACCAGATCATGGGAAAAATCAGCTGCCTCTTCTTTTTTCTGCCGCATACATCCCATGATTGATTCCATAGAGGGCTGTGAGATCATTTCTTGACTAGCTTTTAGTTTCTGGTGGGTCTTACTATTGATATGCTCAGTGATGGAATTCACTTGACCAGAAACTTTAGTTTACAAATCTTGCATCTCAAAATATCAGTTGTTTCCCCCATGCCATTCTTTTTCACCGTCTTTAATTCAAGATCTGGGAACTCACTACAGTACTCGTCGACACACTTTCTTTTGCAACCCATAACGAAAAATACTGAGCAACACTGAGATAGTCAGGATTAGCAAGTTACTGAAGTGAAGCTAAGCTAACAAGATATATGCTGGGTATGCATTTAATTGGGCTAATAAGAGTTGTGAAGCGCTCCTGGTATACCTCACAGGAATGCAATGCCTTCTAAGTAGGTGCTAATAGACTCAAATTGCTGTATTCAGTTAAAGTATAGGGACCACAACATGAGAGACAGGAGAGACTGCTAACAGATACAGCTAGCACAGTAATAGTAATTATGCAATGTTAATAGATGTGTACTTTTTTTACGTCAAAAGTCGGACTTTAGCAAATTTAAACCGTAATCGATAGTATTCGATTTTTATCGAAAACTGCCAAGCCTAGATATAGCATACCTTAACAATGCCTTCCCCAGAGACAGTGATCAGCTCAGGCCCGCAATTCACATCCTTGTCCAGCCGCCATCTGAATAAATCACAAGAGTATGAGCTGTCTGCTGTCTGGTGGGGGGGGGGGGTCATCATTGGCATCAGGGTTTGGCTTCTGGTGCCAGGCATTTAATGGGTGGAGACACACATTCCACTAGGAATGGACTGCATGTGGCTGCATTGTTTTATTTAAGCAATATGTCATGACAGGGTGTGAGTTACTATGGGATAGCGACACACCTCAGGAAGTGAGGCATGAGGTAAAGGTAAGTGCCTTACACACCCATGACGTTCAGTTATTCCACAAATATGCACACCCTGGAGTGCCTTATTGTCATTATAAAATGGTTCCCCTGATTTTTATTTTAAAAGCTGATTATTGAGGTTCAGAAAGTTAAGTATTTCTGACCTGTGCTGTTGTGCTGGAATAACACATGGTCATGTGATCACATCTGACTAATCACAGGTTTGGTTTCTGTTGCCCATTTTATAATTAAATTTCTCATACCAGGGTTGGGAACACAGTGTCAAAAGAGGGCTGGAGCATACCATCATAGATGAGATACAGGTATCAGTGGCTACATTAAAGAAATGAGAGGTTGAGGAGGAGGCTGAAGCAATCAGTGCTGCTGGGTTCCCATTGGCTGCTTCAATATTTAACAATGAATTTGGGCTCCTAGTGTTGGAAGTGGGTTGGGGGCAGGAGTGTGCCACCAATGATGGACTTCTGGTGGCACATGTACTCAAAAAAAGAGAAAGCCATCACTGGTGTTGGACATCTGGTGCTGGCATTTAAAATAAGCATTTGTCAATGCTGAATGCTTGCTTGCAGTGCAACAAGGCTTTAAAGCGCCCGATGTTGGTGGGACAACTCTGAAAAACATAACATCTTGACACAATTTAGCTTATATTTCATGCTTTTTTTTTAGTTGTTACCTTTATTTGTTTATTACTAAAGGCATTTGAATGGAAACAGAATCTTCACCCTATCTGAGAATGTTCCTCCCCAAACTTCTTTATGTTGGTCATGTCTTTACTGTGGCATTGAAAACCACTCTGCTTTAATGAGATGTGGCTTTAGCTCACATGACAATAGCCCACAGAATGCTCTTTCCCAGACTTCTCTTTGGAGCTCCTGTCTTTACTGTGGCCTCAAAAACCACTCTTCTAAATGAGGATGTGGCTTATAACAATATTTGCCACTTTGTACTTGCGTGCCATAGACTTACAAATCATTGTGGGGTCTGGGTTCAATTCCCAGAAAGTCAGACTATTCCTTTCTCACTATAATTTGTGACGCAAATTGCTTAGTAGTGGCTAATACTGCCAAAAAACATCTAATTGTCTTGTCTTTATGAGAAACATGGCTGGCTTCCTCCTTCAAAATCTTATGAGCTCTCCTTAGGGAAGTTTATCTATGGTATCCTGCATAACCAAATGCCACTATCTGTTGCCACTCTCCTCAATCCATTGGATAATGCTTACACTCTGTGGTCTGATTGTAATACCCCACTGATCATTCCCAAACTTGAAACTAGGTCTGGGGAATCCTCCTTCACTTATGCTGCCCCTGCACTGCAGAAAATTCTCCTTTCTGCCTGATATCAGGCAGTGTCCCATGGTTGCTTCATTCCATGGCAGGTTCCATGAGGATCTGCTTAAAATAACAAAGTGCTTCTGTCAATGAATTTGTACTATCTGATCATGTATTATAACCTATTGTTTCATAGTTTCATAGTTAGTATAGAAGTCTATTGGTGTTAGCCTTGGTGACTTGCCGCATATCAGTGGATGTATGATATCTTGTTAATTCCCATGTGATTATCCAGTTCCTTCTTAAATTGATTTAATATTTTGCTTGTCACAACAGATATCAGTAAAGCGTTCCAGGTGCTCACCATCCTTTGATTTACTATTCTCTTCTTTTGTTTGTTCTAGGTGTTTCACCCTTAAGTTGACTGTCATATGACTTGTTTGCCTATCTGATTCTTTCTTGCACAGTCCCGAAGTTATCCATAATTGGTCATTGTTATATGCCCTATATACATAGCACAGATCTCCTTGTAGTTTTCTATATTGAACAGAATATAGTTTTAATGCTTCTAATCTTTCCCCATAAGTTCTAGTCTTTATGGTTTTAATTTTTTATTCTTCTTTGCACTTTTTCCATTAATTTCATACTTCCCATATTTTGTACTGAGATAAAAGGTGCACAATATTCCAGATGGGGTCTGACCAGGAGTGTGTACACAGGCACAGCCACCTCACTCCTTCTGCTTTTTATATTTTTCAGTATACAACCAATCATTTTATTATACCTTCTTACTGTTTCTTTAATATGATGATCGAAGTTTAGATTGTTAGTAACATATACACCTAGATTCTTTTCTGTATCTGTTGTTTCCAGAACTTTATTTTTTAGTGTATACTGTGACAGTATATTATTACGTCCCAGGTGCATTATTCTACACGTGCCCACATTAAACTCTAAACCATGGTCTTTTGCCCATGTTTCCAGTTCATCTATGTCATGTTGCAGGCTTTCTGCTGCGTCCTTGTTATTTATAATTGCTCCTACTTAAGAGTCATCTGCATATTTGCATATCCATGAGGCTTTAGATGTTTTCAGCAATGCTATAGGTATCTTAAAGTGAAGTGGCCCCAGCACAGATACCTGAGGTACTCCACTCCTAACCCTCTCTCATCTGGATTTATGTCCCCTTATGCATACGCGCTGCTGTCTCTTGTCTAGCCATGACTCAATCCAACGCACTATTTTAGGATGAAAATCTTGTTTTATTAGTTGGTTTATCATTTCTGTATGTGAGACAGAATCAAAAGCTTTTGTATAGTCAAGATATAGTACATCTACCAGCAGCCCTTTATCTAGTGCTGAACTTACTGGCTCAAAAAATGCATTAAATTGGTAAGGCATGGTCTTCCCTGACTAAAATAGTTCTGTGTTATGTCCACTTGTCCTCTCACTTCCAGATTTTGTTTTACTACAGTAGGTCCCTAATGAAGCCCTCCATGACTTTACCAATAACGGATGTTAAACTAATAGGTCAATAATTTTTAACGTCAATCATGTCTCCCCTTCTGTGTATCAGGGTTACGATGTCATTTTACACTCATTTTCTGCTTTGACCTTTTAATCATTTTCTTACAGTCTTCATTTAGAGTGATGTATTTTATCTGTAACTCTTTTGTTTGTTTAATTTTGTAGTGTATATATGCATTTTACTTTTTATTTAGTTTTTTTTTATTTTGTTTGTAAACCATTTTGGAATTCTTCTATTAGTGTTGCACTTCCTTACTACTGGTACATAATTATTTGTGCAGTGATCTAGTTTAATTTTGATTACCTCCCACATTGTTTCCAAGTTTTTGTGCTGCAAGTCTGTGGCCCATTCCCAAGACTGCAAATATTTTTTCATGGCATTGTAATCAGCTTTGTTGTACCATTTAACAGTTTTTATCCCTCTGTATGATTTGTTTTCCATGTTTATGACTGTTCTGACCATGCAATGGTCACTGTCTGCCAGTGGCTCCAAGGATTCCACTTTACCCATTCTGTCAATGAAGATTGTTAAGATTAGATCCACTATTCAATTCCCCCAATGGGTTCTTTGATCACTTATTCTGGGTTTTACATAGTATTACATCAAGAAATTGGTTTTCATGTGGTGATACTCCTGTGAAATTTTCCCAGTTTATATGACGGTAGTCTAAAAGCCAGGCTGTAATTACAAGGGTACCCCAGGGGTCAATTCTGGGCACCCTGCTTTTTGGCCTTTTCTTGAACATCCTCCCCTGAGCATGTCTGGCAAGGTCTTCCTCTATGCTGATGATGTGGTGCTTTTCCTCCAGCCAATCAAAACCAGTAATGCTGGAAAAACAGATGCAACTTAATTTAGCTGCTGCTGAGTCCTGGTTCATCAACTCTAGGCCCCTATTAAACCACAAAAAAAAAAACTATGCTGTTTGCCTCCCCTCACAACCAACACAAATCCTACCAATTGCACATAGTGAACTCTCAAAATGCCCCCCTAGAGATGGTTCAGAGTTTCAAATACCTCAGGGTCATCTTGGATAGTTGCCTTTCTTTTACTCATCACATTGCCCTTGTAGCTAAAGCAGCCAATGCTAGGATTGGCCAACTATATAGGCACAAGCGCTGTCTAACAGATGGTGCCCTAAACCTAGCCATTACCAGTTTGATCCTATCTGTGATTGATTACTGACTGGTGGTATACAGTGCTGCCACTTATACAACCCTCAAGAGGGTCAAAGTGGCCCTCAACAAAACCTGCTGGCTTGTCTTTGACACTCCCCACCTAACACATACAAGTGACCTCTATTCCTAGTCAGGGTGACTAAACTTGGACTGTAAAATTCGGTACAAGGTATGCCTTCTAGCTAAAAAGTCTGTGATAGAGCTTGCATCTCCTGGTGTTCAAAGCCTTCTCTCCCCCACCGACAATACCTGCATCGCTAGGGGGTCTAACATCCTGCCCTTAAAAGTCCCTTTCTGCCGCACTGCCCAGGGCCAGCGCTCCTTCTTATACCATGCGCCCCTCTGGCTGAACTCTCTCAGTGAGGACATTCTATCCAGTACTAAATGCGGCCCATCCAAAGCTAAGCTTCGAGACTATCTTGCAACCCTAAGCTGTTGTGACTGCTACCTTTAACCTGCTCAAGTCAACACTTCCACTTTCACCCTCCCACATTCCCCGCTTTCATATTTCTCTCAATGCCTCCCTTAGTTTCCCCAGCAACGTCTCTCCATCTCCCCCAACCCCACCCATATCTACAGGCTCCACCCCATCCCCCCTCACTCCCCCCCCATCTAGTCCCCACATCTGATAAATTTTGACAAGGCCTATTTGGCTGCTCCATTTCTCCCCTCATCCCTTCGCTTAGTCCTTCCTTCACTAACCCTCTCCTCCCCTCACCCCCTGCTACCAGTCCCTTCCCATCCGTGGTCCTTTCTCTTCTCTTGGCTTGTATTATTAGTGCACTTATGTTACACATGATTATATTGCTGCATATACTGTGCTGTAACATCTGTACTTTTATAATCCTACATATTAAACAGCTGTATATGAATTGCCTGTTGTTTTTTTTTTTTGCTAACACTGTTTTGACTTGCATAATTTAACTTCTGTATCCCTGTTTTGCCATGATGTGGAACCTCTGTAAATGAGCTTCCAGCTCAAAAGTTGTAATCCGAGATTTCAGCAAATAAATAAATAAATAAAAACAGTTAAAGTCCCCCATCAGTATATAGTTTCCGTCCACTTCTAATTTATCTATTTGTTTTAGAAAGTTTTCATGTTCCTCTTTGTTTTGATCTCATGGTCAGTAGCACACACCAATGATTACTTTTGTGTTTTGAATATATAGTTCAGCACAGACACTCTCATCTACATCCATATTGTAATTTTTGTTAAATATTTCATTTGCCCTTATGTTCTTGGAGACATAAAGTGCCACCTACCCTCCTCTTTTGTGTTCTCTATCTTTATGAAAAACATGGTAGCCAGGTACAGTATCTCTTTCCCCCAATCCTCTTTCCTGTATCAGGTTTCAGTTACAGTACAGATTGAGATGTTTTCCTCTTGTAGGACAGTCATTAGCTCATCACGTTTGTCTTTAAGACTTCTAGCATTCAGTATTAATAGCTTGACTTTCTCCATGTCTTTTATATTATCTTTAACTATTGCATTGAGTTATTGTGCATTTATGTAATGGTTCCTTATGCATCTCCCCCATGGGATATAGATTTTCACTGTCTACTATGTATTTAATCCTACTCAGATCTACTCATACTTTAAATGTGCTGTCATGTTTTATCTATATTTTGTCATGGCATATGTATTTAGGTATTTATTGTACTCTGTACTTCTGTATGTAATCTCCTGGGTTGTGCCTGAAAATAGGTAGTTGTTTGCCTAGTACACTTACCTGGTCAACAAAAACTAAATACGTATGCTCTGTCTGCTTGTCTACTTCTGCAGTCACAATTCTGTTTATGACATCCCAATCTGTTGCTGTGGAGATAGTTATGATGTCATAAATAGGGCACTAGGATGTAATGTGGCGACAAGGAGCCAAAGCTACTAAAGCCTAAGGACAGTAATTATGTTTTTATGTCACTTCCCTCATTAATAAAGTAAAAGGGGAGAGAAATTGACCAAATATAGTTCTGGCTGAATGGTACAGAGAGTAAATGCACAGAAATGTAAAGCAATGGGTTGCAGGTTCAGCCCCCACAAATCCACAAATGATATTGATTAAGGAACTCTGTTCTACAGAAAACTTGTAGCCAGTCCTATGGCATGCAGGACTGAGGCACTGGATGCCTCATCTCCCACCACACCAGCAATCAGGGTTCGAGAATAGACCCAGGTCACTCGGGGGCTGGTGGTGGGAAGAAAGAATTATTGTCCATTGATGAATCTCCTCCTTTGAGGTGGAGTGAAAGTGTGTATTGCTACTTGGCTGTCACCTAGTGAAGGGAAGGTGGCACAGCAGTGGTCACCAGAATTGAAATTTGGATGAAGACATTGAAAGCGTGCACTGTCTTCACAGTCAACCTATGTACCTTGCATGCTACCAGCACTGACTCAAGGGATATAATGTGCAGAAAAGAACCCCTATCTGCAGGATGATGCTGAGACCCCAAAGGTACAGTACCTCACTATTACCGCCTATGGCATCACTCACACAATGAGGTAAGAAGTAGATGGGGTAAGTCCTCCAGGTAGGGTGAATGGGCCTGAGTTCAACAGCAGAAGGGCGACAATGGGAAAGGGCAGGAGGATAAAGTCCATAAGAGGAAAAAGGATTGCAAAAATATTTGCATGCTGAACTGAATAGTGCCTAACTCACATTTTTCAAAGTTTTACAACTGATTCCAGGGGCCCTTTAAAGGGAACATAAGCAATGTGTATTGTAACTCAGCTATAGCTTATAGTTCATTATTGACATGCTGTTAACATACCTGAAGCTATTATATTTGCATTCTGCATGTTGTTTCCCCCCAAGTCTGTTTCGTACTTTTAAATAGGCACTTTCTGTCTGTAACTGTGGGAAAACACACATAAACACACACACATACACACACACACACACACACACACACAGTGTGAGGCTTGATGCTTATCAACAAAGCCAGATGATATCTGGTAGCTGAGTATTGCAGAAAACCAGTGTGACTGCTGGGGCTTTCTCCTTTGAGCTACAAGACATTTACACCCATCAGCCAGGTAAACACTGTCATCATCAGCCTTCTCAGAATTGGCTTTTGAGAGGCAAGCCTCCTGAATTTCTACATCCATTGGCTTATGCGGTGCACACCGACAGGGCCCCCTACAATATGATAACAAAATGTTTGCTTTGCACATGCATGCAAGAAAACATAAAAAAAGTGAAATTTTACACCTGGGTGGGCAGTGTTGGGAAATCAGGGGAAGGACCAGTTCCAGCTACAAGGGACGGGCTACTGATGCCCACAAAACTGTCTTTATATTTTCTTTTTTTTCAGAATGTAAAACCATAAGGTAGAGATGTGATTTCATCTTAACTTTCTGATTTCAAGATGTGCTGGGAGAAACATAGAAACATAGAAGTTGACGGCAGATAAGGACCGCATGGCCCATCCAGTCTGCCCATTTCTTTTTCTACCTTATGAATGTGCCATCGGCCTTTGCTCTGTCAGTGGCCTATCTATTCATACTCATTTGTATTGCTCCCTTATGCCTATCCCATGCCTGTTTGAAGCCATGCACTGTATTCATAGCCACCACTTCTTGAGGTAGGCCATTCCATGCATCCACCACCCTTTCTGTGAAAAAGAATTTCCTCACATTCCCCTTAATCGGCCCCTCTAATCTCATGCTGTGTCCTCTTGTCCTGCTATTTTCTTATATTTAAACATATTAGACTCTTTCACCTTGTTAATGCCCTTAAGGTGTTTGAATGCCGATCATATCACCTCTCTCCTCCTTTGCTCAAGGGTATACATATTGAGCTCTGTTAATCTGTCCTCATATGTCTTCTGATGCAGTCCCTGCACCATTTTGGTTGCCCTTCTCTGGACTGTCTCATTTGGTTAATGTCCTTGTGAAGGTGTGGCCTCCAAAACTGCATGCAGTACTCCAGATGGGGCCTAACCAGTGTCTTGTAAACAGGGATTATTACCTCCCTCTTACGACTTGTGATACCCCTACTAATAGACCCTAACACCCCCCTAGCCTTACCTACTGCTTTAGAGGTCTGCTTGGATGATTTCAGGTCATCAGTGATGATGATGCCCAAGTCTCTTTCTTCCTTTGTGACCACTAGCAACTCCCCTCCCAGCCTATATGTGGCTTCAGGGTTTCTCTTCCCTATGTGCATGATCTTGCACTTCTTTGCATTAAATCCCAGTTGCCACTCTTCTGACCATTTTGCTAGTTTATCCAGATCTCTTCTCATTCTGCCCACCCCATCTGGATTATCTACTCTGTTGCAGATCTTAGTGTCATCTGCAAACAGACAAGCCTTACCCTCTAGTCCATCTGCAAGGTCACTAATGAAGATGTTGAAGAGGACTGGCCCCAGGACTGATCCCTGAGGTACCCCACTTGTGACTTGCATCTCTTCTGATTGTATACCATTTACCACCACTCTCTGTTTTCTGCCTGTCAACCAGTTTGCCACCCAGTTGACCAACTTCTGACCCACCCTGAGCCTACCCAGCTTATTTATCAATCTTCTATGTGGAACAGTGTTAAAGCTTTGCTGAAGTCAAGGTAGGCGACATCAACTGCTCCCCCTTGGTCCACCACTCTGGTTACCCAGTCAAAGAAATCTATGAGATTAGTTTGATAGGACCTTCCTTTGTAAACCCATGCTGTCTTGGATCCTGTGCCCCTATGGATTCCAGGTGTTGCACTATCCTTTTCTTAAGGAGTGCCTCCATAATCTTGCCCACTACTGAGGTAAGACTGACTGGTCTGTAGTTCCTGCATCCTCCTGCTACCACTCTTGTGGAGCGGGATCACATGAGCCCTTCTCCAGTCTTCTGGGACCTCTCCTGTGCTCAGAGACTCACTAAACAGTTTTGCTAATGGCTCTGCTAGTTCCACCTTTAGCTCCTTAAGTACCCTGGGATGTATGCCATCAGGTCCCATTGCCTTATCCACCTGGGCTTAGCAAGCTCTTCAGGACCCTTTCTTTTGTGAAGGGTAGTGCTCCTCACCTCCCCCTGTGTCCATGGTGTTGAGCTGTGGGCCCTGCCCTCACCTTCTCTTCAGTAAATACTGAGCAAAAGTATCTATTTAGAGAGATGCTTTTACAAGGTCCTCCTCCTCACATGCCCTTTTCTCCATTAAGCTTAGCAATACCCCCTCTGGACTTTCTCCTTTCACTAATGTATCTATAGAAAGTCTTGTCACCTTCTTTTACTGTTCGTGCTAGTGTTTCCACAGTTTGGGACTTTGTCTGCCTTACTGCCTTCCCTGCTTCCCTTAGGGCAGTTTGGTATGCCTCCCTATCTTCATCCCGCTGTGTTCCCTTATATTTCCTGAAGGCCAGAATTTTGGCTCTGACCTTTTC
Organism: Neoceratodus forsteri; assembly: GCA_016271365.2. Taxonomy (NCBI): domain Eukaryota; kingdom Metazoa; phylum Chordata; order Ceratodontiformes; family Ceratodontidae; genus Neoceratodus; species Neoceratodus forsteri. The sequence continues at coordinate 190,163,464 of CM057456.1, forward strand.
TGCTACTGTATTTGAGAACCAAAGTGGTTTCATTCTTCTTTTGCACTTCCTTTTCTGTCTAACACAATGGGATGTTGTTTCAAGTATTGCATCCTTAATGCTTGCCCACTTTGCCTGTACCCCCTCACCTGTGTTTCTTTTTGCCAGGGCTAGCTTAACTCTGTTGGCCATCTTATCAAAGTTAGCTTCTCTGAAGTCCCATATTTTTGCTTTGGAATGGGATGATTTAGATGTAGTAGCCAAATTGAACCATGCCGTGTGATGGTCACTGGCCCCCAGGTGACCTTCTACCTGGAGATCTGTGATCCCTTCCCTGTTAGTCAGTACTAGATCTAGGATAGCCCTGTCTCTTGTGGGTTGTTGTACCAGTTGTTTGAGGCCCTCCCTGCAGGAATCCACTATGTGTCTAGTTCTGGCAGATGTTCCTGCTGGTATTGACCAATCTGTATCTGGCATGTTGAAGTCTCCCATTATCAGAGCCTCCCCTTTAGCTGTCGTGTTTTGTATATCTTCTAACAGTAATGTGTCTATGTCCTCCCCCTGGTCTGGGGGCCTGTAGACAACCCCAGTTCTTATGGCTGTCCCATTTCCTGTTTCCAGGGTGACCCACAGTTCTTCTGGCTCCTTATGTGTATTCTGAATTTCTGTAGCTTTGATATTTTCATTGACATACAGGGCCACTCCTCCCCCTTTGTGCACCTCAGTCTCTTCTGAACAATACATAGCCAGGTACTGAAGTCTCCCAGGTGGTTACTGGTAAACCGCCTCACTAATTGCTACTATGTCCAGTTTAGCCTCTACATTATTGCCTGCAGGTTTGGGGTCTTATTTCCCAGGCTGTGAGCATTTGTGTACATGATTTTCCATTGGGCAGATTTCGGTGTGTTAGTTGTTGGGTTAGGTTTGGCATTATCCCTGTGCGTCGTATGGGGAGACAAACCTTTTTTCTTACCTGGTGATGCAAATGAACTGCAAACATGCTGAATCCCTGTTTGACCACCAGCTGAGGGGGGAGGGGTGTTCTTCCCATTTGACATATGGGGTGCTGCACCCCTATCCCCATTTGCTAGTTTAAATATTCTGCAAAGACATCAAACTTCTGCCCCAATGCACTGACTCCCTCCTTAGTCAGATGCAGTCCATCAAATTTAAAGAGAGCAGCCTTTGAGTTGAGACTGCGAGTAAGGGTTAGGTGTGACTGGTGAATTGGACCCATAAAACCAAAAACTTATTTTTTTCCTTTAGTATTTGCAGAGACATCATTTTAATTTTGTTAATAACTTCATTTTTTAAGATTGTCCTGGTTTCAAAACACTGGAAACACCTTTGGAACAGAATCTAATGAACCTGCAAGTCTCACATTTCAGATCCCAGCCAATTTTCAGTTATTGGTGCACAAAAAAAAAAAATCCTTGTGTTTATATTTTCTCAAACATTTACTGTGTAGCACAAAAACTACCTAACTAAATTTCATCACAGTTTTTCAGTCTTGGGATACTGGCCCAAAGACGTGCCTTCCAAATGTCATGTAAGTATTAGCCGATGCCAAATTTGTATTCGGTGAATGTGCTAAAATACAGCACTTTAACCTTTGATTGGATCCTACTGAACTTTGGGTCAATTTGGCTCACTTTAATGTTTGGCCAAATAAATAAGTCCTATGGCCATCTCTTCCACACCCCAGTCACTTTACACCATCCTCCCCCCTTCAGTCATTTTTTATATTTAAAAAAATCTGACTCCTTACTGTGCCAGGTGCCTAAGTTTTATTTATTTTTTAACTGACAGCAGGAACCATGCAGGGGAAAAAAGTTTGGGTTGACTGGAGTGGTAAAGCAGTGTCTCATATCCCTATCTTTAGCCTGCTAGAGCCCCATATGAAGGACACAAAGTGCTTTTGGCTGAACTGTCCAAGACAAACTGAAATAGAAGGTCTGAATTACAGTGAAACTGAAGTTGCCAATGTTCTCATTAATTCACCCTTAATTTCCTGTCTGCACATCAAAAGGTGGATGAGTCATAGGTAGATGAAATTTGTGGGTTAACATAGAAGTGCCCTTTCAACCCTAAATATAGTGGTATTGCTTTGGTCCTTGCTTAGTGCCACCCACCACAGGCAATATTCTGTAGTTGTAATCCATGGTTATTACAACCTGCCTATTGTACATTATATTGCTATTATACTTACTGTTTTTACAAGTATATTGTTGCTTCTATATATGACCAATGTAATATGTGCTAACACACTAGCATATGCTAGTGCTGCAGTAATTCTACTGTTTATTGTTTACTGTTCTAATTGTAATGTCTTCTGTCTTGCCCTATCCCTCCAGGATGCAACTAGAAATGAGCAATCCTGCTCAGTGTGCCTACCTGGTTAAACTTTTAAATAAATAAATAAAATAATATGGATATTTTATATATTCACAGATTCAAGGAGTAAAGAAAGAGAATGGGGGGGGGTTGGAAGTATTTTACCTCCCCCCAAAGTGGAAGGGTTTAATCTAAATGGTAGCTGTGCAAATCTTGTCTACCATTTACAGACCTAAGTCACTTGAATGTGCCACATTGCACTTGGAAAATCATAGAAACGTGGCACAGTTGAAACCTGCATGTTAAAGAAATGTAAATTCTATGGGACTTGTGAACAAATTTACTAATAAACTCATGATGAATTTTAGCAAAATAGGAACACAATAAACACTGTGCTATTGTTGGGCATTGAAAATCCAGCACAAGTTATCCATTGGTGGTTTTAATCATCAGGAAACCCCTGCAGTCACTGCAGGTACCCAGCTTATGTGGGGGATACCTGCCCAAGCACATCATTAGTCCTTTGCATGTGATTTTTCAGTTGTTTCCACATTACAGCAGCAATGAAGGGTATCCTGGGGCTGTGCACAATGTTTTGAAGATAGGGTTACCAACTTTTAAGAAGCCCGAAGTGGGACATTTCTTATTGAAACATGATTTTTCACAGGACAGTATATAGTCTTGACCAATGCAACAGATTTGTTTTCTCTATATAATCAGAACTAAGGCTAAGTATTGTAGTTTCTTAGTTGCTTCTATTGTTTCTTATAATTTTAAGGTATTTTAAGTTAAGGTATGATAGATTTCTGCAACATTTAGTGGAAAATTAGAAAACATTTTTACTACTATAAAGTCAGGACATGTATTTTTCATATTATTTTGCAGGACACAGCTGCCCAAATCAGGACTGTCCTGTAAAAATCAGGACAGGTGGTAACCCTATTTGAAGAGGCATCTGATATCAAGAAAGAATGCACCATCATCACTGTATAGCCAAGTCAGTCATATATATATATACATGGGCAGATATGTGTGGGGTGGGTAGCGGGGCCACAAGCTAGTGTTGTTACCACCCTCAAACAAAAAAAAAGAGGTTACTGGATTTAATGAAAATGCATATGAATAAATGGAAAGGAAATATGGCTGTTTTATACTATACGTATCAGTAAGTGTAAAAGAAATGTGTTTGAGGTAGTTTCAGTAGAATGAGGGCCTGTGACTAACCTTGGGGTTGGGGTTGGGGTTGGGTGGGGGGGGGGATGCTAAAGCTGTCCCTGAAGAAACTAAGGAGGCAGTAGCACAGTGGTTTAAGGCACTGAGCTGCAATTCTGGAGACCTGGGTTTGAATCCCACAGCTCCCACTTGCATACTGTGTGACCTTGAGCAAGTCACTTAACTTCCCTGTGCTCCCTGGTCATACCTGTAAACAAGCTTTCAGCTTAGTGTGTCTCTCCTGGTTAAACAATTGGGGGAAAAAAAACTAGCTACAGTATGGATCATCCTAAACTTGAGTGTGTGGGGGGAGGGAGTGGGCAGGCAATTAGATGAAAGGAAAACAATGGGGGAAAAAAGAACATTAAAAAGTCTAATCCTTACTATAAAAGAGTACTGGGTTATTTGATAATTTTATGTTAACGTTATTCCCCCAGGGGACTTGAAACATAAGAGTTTAAGGCTTGAGTTGTCAGTAATATATGGCAATTTTTTTCAGTGTATACTGGTCTGTACCTAACTCCTTTTGTGTGTGTGTGTGTGTGTGTGTGTGTGTGTGTGTGTGTGTGTGTTTGTGTGTGGTGTATGCTGCGAGAAATTTTAATAAGTAGCTAATATATGCATGCACATGGTAATAAAAGAACTCCACAGTTCACACTACAGTAATTGATTATTAGGTTTTAAAAGAAAACCCAGTGCTTTGCCTGGCCCAGCTGCAGCAGCCTGCTTAGCGGCAGAAGTCTGAACATATGCCTGTTTCCAAATCTCTGGAGCACCCAAACAAAGAAACACAATATCTTCTGGAAAGCGTGGAATGACTTAAACACTCTATTGTATTAAATATGAATGAGCAGTTATTGTTAAACACAGTGTGAGAGGATCCACTGTGTTGTCGATTAGCCACATGATTAACCAGATGACATGGGGAGGCAGCGAAGGTAAATAAGGAGACCCTTCTGTCACTTCCTCCCTGGGGCCCATAAAACAAGGTGCTTAGAAACTTGCCCCAATGAAGTAAATTGAGTGAAAAAGGGATGAATGTTAAGCTAAAAGAAGAAAAAGCTCTCGGGAATACCCATGAGTAGCAGTTTGGAAACATCATTCTGGTCAGTTCAGACCTCCAATTATTTCTTCTGACCGCATCTTGTCAAACAGCTGAGCTTAAAGATGCTTCAGTTCATGGGAAAGCCGAGTGCATTCTGGGAAGTTGAAAACTTGTTGATGCCCTTTGGACTCAGGGGTAACTCCTGAGGTTGTTATGTGGCTCTTAGTTTATAAAACTAAAGACAGTTTCATCATTCTTAATAGATGTTTGTGTGTGTGTGTGGGGGGGGAGGGTTAGGTGTTCTCTGCCTGCAGAAAGAATACTAGGAATTGCTTCCTTAAGTTCAGTAATAACAGGATTTCCATTTACCAGTTCAAAGCACCTTAGTAATTCATATAACTCAGCTAACTGCTACAATGCTAATTGATCCCATCAGAACTCCAGTTGATGAGCCATTAAGTAACTGTCACTTTTTTCTAGCAATGTAAATCCTTGTTGCACAGCTTGTATTCTTTTTAAACTGACTCAGATCCTTCATTGACTACCAGTATAGTCATGCAAGACTAGTTTTCAATTAATACCACTTTAAACATGTGCATCTCAAATTTGGACTGCAAATGCAAAGTTTACACATTTCTATGGGTGGGAACCCCTATTTTTCTCTGACAAGAAACTGAATTGTTGAAGTTTGCTTTTGTGTAACATAATCCCAGTTTAATCTGCCAACACAAATAAAACCATTGTTTTTTTTTATTTGTTTTGTTTTTAGGACCATGGGTCAGATTTTAAATATTAGGCATGTTTACACTACTTGCTAGTTTTCTGATGCACTGCAATGTAGTCTCCACAATTCTGCCAGCTGTGAGGCTGCTGCATAGTTATATTGCAACCCTCTCCATTGGTGCTGGTTCGCGTTGCGTTCTACTGAATTTCCGGCATTCTGCACTGAATGTCAAGTTGGGGGGGGGCTAAATGCTAGTGACATGGCTGCAAGTAATTCATATAAAAAACTGTCATTCATTTGTTGTGAAGGTAGGACCCAATTGTCAGATGACAAGTAGGAGAGCTAAATAATGCAATATATATGTTGAAACTGTAGTGCACATGGCTTATTAAATAATGTGTCTCATAATGCTGATGTGCAGCAGATGGTCTGTAGTTTAATTCACCCTGCTTAGCAGTATTTTGTTTGTTAGGTACACATGATAGGAATAAGAACTGCTGTTTCATATGACATATACAACTTTTGCTAGTCAATGGGAAGGGGCTGCCAGCAATTTTTATTCTTTTTTTTTAGTTTAACCAGGAGTAGCACACTAAGCTGAAAGCTTTTTTTAGAGGAGCATCCTGGGAGCACAGGGAAGTTAAGTGACTTGCTCAGGGTCATACAGTATGTAAGTGGAAGTTGTGGGATTCAAACCCAGTTCTGGTCTGCTGGATATCACCAGATTTGCAGCTCAGAGCCTTAAACCACTACACTATACTGCCTCCTTCCTTTGGTAACTGGATAAGGCCCACTAGGCACAAGTGCCTGTTTTCAGGGGTGACCTGGGAGCACTGGGGTGGTTAAGTGACTTGTTCAGAGTCACACAGTATGCAAGTGGAGGTTCTGGGAATCAAAGCCTGGGCTGCTGAATGTACCAAGCTCATTCACAGCTCATTACTCTAACATCTAGGCTATACTGCCAGCCCCAAATGTTTACGTTTACAGTGTCTAAAAACACTGGTAAAACCACCACTGTCCCCACACCACTTCACGCTACATGGTAGCTTCCTAGTTGCAGACTTCTTGATTACAATGCATTGGAGTCTGCAAGAATCTCTTGGGGATTGCAGTTCTGAAGCAACTGCAGTGTTGTGAGTGGAGCTGTGGGTTTACACACGGGGCTGCACTGCTGTATCAATGCAGCAAACCACATTAACAGCAGTTCAGCAATATCACACTGAAATGCCACTACAACACTCCTAATTTTGTCCAGACAGCAATGCTGGCACCGATTAAGTGAACTACAACAGTGTAGAAAATATGATGAGAACACATCAATTGGTACAAGGACTGTGGTTTCAGGTGCAAGGCAGCTGCTGCACCTAAACCATTTGACACAACTGCCTTGTAATTTTCAAACACTGATCTCTTTTGCAGCAATTGGATGTGCTTCAATGCAGCTTATATCAAATTCTATATGCAAGCAGCATGAAAGATGAATGCTAGAAGCTCCAAATGTGATGCACAGTAGACCAAAGAAATGCGGTCCAGCTGGACTTCTCTGAGACCACTGACTGATAATCCCAATTGTTTGACACAAGTTCCATTGTATCAAAAGTCTGATGGAACAGGGACTTATGTCAAATGTACTGCTCTGGGAACTTGATGGCTTAATGAATTGTTAATGTGTTAAAGAGTCTTTCACATCTAGGTAACTGGTTCAAATCCAGCTAAGGTCAAAAGTGGTTTAAAGTCATTATCACCTAAGGGCTGTTCAGTGGCCTATGTGAAATGAGTTGTAGTGGTCTCAGTGCAGTCTTCAGTGGGCTGGAGTCCACATCACAAAACCACCAACACAGCTGGCAGTAATTAGCACCTCATATGAGAAAACAAAGACTGAACTGATGTGGTGTCTGAACTACCCTCTTGCCTACAGTACCTGGTGGTTCCTCCATTGCAGGGTTGAGGCACACTGGCAGACAGTGTAGGGAAGCTTGCAATGTGATCACCCTTGCTGGACCTGTCGTGGATAAACAGAGGTCTTCAATCCAGCACCTTTCACTAAATGTGCATACAGGGAAAAAAATATATATATATATAAATATATCTATATATATAGATATATATATCTATATATATAGATATATATATTAGCAATGCTCCTATGCCACTATAGTTAGGGTTGAATAGGCAGTTTAATGTTAAACCCCAAATTTTGCACTTTAACAACTTTGCAACCAATCAACGGATTTGCATGAAGTTTGGTGTGCACTGTCCTGTGGGCTAGATCTCTGGACTTGCCAAGTTTCATTTTGATCAGATGTACAGTTATTGTGCAGCCCATAGTAAAAAAGTGTGTTTTTTCCTTTTTTCTGCCAGTTTTTGCTGATTATTGTCCATAATGCTGTGCTACACTCTTTGGAATTTTGGTCTGCCATTTCAGGGTAGAAAGCAGTTGCCACAAAGAACAAGCCAGTATTGGTCTGGTGAAAAAATATTAATCCTTTCCAAAGTTATTAAATTTAGAAATTTTAGGTTCTGAGCATGCTCAGTTTAGTCTTTTGGATAGGTGCAAACATTGCAAATAAGGATTTGCCTCATGAACAGTGATTATGACAACTTGCGAACAGAGATTTATAAAATCCTTGTTTGTGAGAAAAATTCCCTGTTCACAAGCCGCCATCTTGTTTTCACTTTTCCTCATCAAACAAAATGTTATAAGCTGACACAGGGAAGTGTTGTGAGGTAAACTAAGCATGTGTTTTGTTCAGGGCAACATCCTCTACAAACCCATGCCTTTGGTTTACCTTAGTTCAGCCCCAAAATGTAGTTTAGAAATTTTAAAAATCCTTGTTCATGACTCACTTCCTATCCTTGTTCGTGAGGTGTAGCGATGGGCGAAGTGGCCCCAATTCGCTCTGCCAAGTGATTCACAGCGTGAAGGTGAATTTGTGAGGCGCCCACAATGCGGCGGAGTATCACATATAATGGGTAACACTAAGTCCATTGAAAACAATTACTCATGTTACTCAGCCATCCACTTCTTACTTCATTCGCTTTTGTTTTTAATCTCCAAAGGCAAATTTTGCAGTGATTCATGGGATTTCAGGTCACATGGGCTCTAGATTGTTCTGTACAGCCTCAGTTTGGGGCAGTGTGTGTAGGAAGCTGTAGGAGACAATCTGCTGTGAGAGCTCTCTGCAATTCAAACCTTCAAAAAGCTGTTAATAAAGCCTTTTTGAGTCATTTTTTTTGCTGAAACTTTAGTTCATTGATTATAGGAAACCCTTCGGTGCTCATATCATCGAGCATTTATTGTTTGTGTATGGATTCTGAATGTTAATGTACAACAATCAGTCTGTGTACTGAGAGAGAGTGGAAGTGTGCTTTGGGGGAGGGGTGTATCTGTGGTGTAGGTAGATTAACTTGGAGAAAAAGACAGTGCTTTCTGTTTTGGTGATATTTTTCTTGTATAACTGTGTTAATGTACACACTGTAATATTTGCAATATTTCTTGCCTTTTTTTGCTGATTGTTATGGTGCAGCAGTGCATAATTTTAGTTTGTTTAAAATATGTGGTTATATTACTGAAGTTTTCAATTTGCTATGCATTACTTAGTGTGTGTGAGTATGTATGTGACGTGTGTCATCAAATCAGACACCTTTTATTGTGCCACATAATAATTTCAGCAATGTGAAGCTGCTATGCACTGCAGGGCTGTGATTTTTGTATTTCTTTGTGGTATCTTTACTGGTACTAGTACTAGTGACTGTTACTGCAGCAGTACAGTACACTGCCCCCCCCACGGCCCACCCCAACCAGCAAAGGTATTCTTTTCCAGATTTGAATTTCTGATGGTGAGCACTGGTTAGGTGTTGTGCCTTTGTGTCTGCATCTCTTCAGTGCACAGCGCAATCTTAATCTGTCTGTGCATTTGCATCTCTTTAGGGCCCAATCTCCATCTCTAACTTAAGTCACAGTTGTTTCTTTGGCTTCCCTTCAGAGTACTGGACAGCTGTGGTGCATAATTCTGCATGAACATTGTACTCATTAAAATGCATTTTTAAGTCAAGACCATCAACATGAGTCACTCGTGATACAAATCACGTTCTTCATCATCACAGTCACAAATGCAGTCACAAATCATGATTCACGATCATTCACGTTACGAATTAAAACGTTAATTTGTTTTCTAGTTACTTGGATGTATTATAAGCCTGTTTTGTAGTATCTCTCCAGACTTCACCACCCCACCATTGTACTCACTGATATGTGTTTTTAAGTCTGGGAGTTTTAAGCTACAGCTCATCAGGGCCTGGGAAAGTACAGCCATGAGTATTCACATTTCTTCATCATCATGGTCACAAATGCAGTCACAAATCACAATTTACGATCACATCACGAATCACAACATTTATTTTTTTTAATAGTTACTTGGATGTATTTTAAGCCTGTTTTGTAGTATCTCTCCATGCTTCATCACCCCACCATTGTACTCATTAATGTTTGTTTTTAAGTCAGGGAGTTGGACAGTGTCTGCAGTACATACACAGACTGGAAAGAAGAATGACTACACACATGCAGTTTAGCACAGTATACTTGCACTGCTCAGAAAACAAAGTGTCACACATATGGAAGACAACAAAAAAGGGCATAATTACATACAAGGGTTGGGGATGGTGGAGGAATACATTTCATAACACAGCAAGGAAGGAGTGGAGGGGAACATGGTGTGAGGAAAAAAAAACTAACGTGGGATCCCATGGTGATCCAGCAGCAATTCCAGCATAGACATAATTTGCAATTGATGTCCCTCTATGTGATCCAGCCACTGTGCCACAGCACTCACCCTCTCGTTGTTCTCCTTGAAAGCAATCCAGGGAACTGCCAAGTCAGCCTGTGTTACATACAGTTCTCTGGGGTCCACACGTTCTACAGACTGACCTGCTGGTGGTGGTGGTGGAGTTGAGGGTGCTTGTTGAGCGGCAGATGCTGCTGTGGCCCTCCTCTTCTTAGGGATGCCACAATGCACACCTGCATCCTCTGCCACAGAATGGCCAGCAGATGCAGACATCGTCTGTTCTGTGGCAGCCTGCCACTCCAACTGCTGGTGATTGAGCATATGGGTGTGCTGGCCTCCAGTCCCCAGGTGAGTCCCCTGAGGGCCACGGTGCACCTCTACCTCACATAGGTGGCACTTGACCACACTGCTGTCCCCCCAACACAGTCAAAAAACTGCCAAACAATGGAGGTGTGGGGAGCACCAGGCACAGGCAGGGGATGGCCAGATGAACTGGCAGCCTGGCTGGTCATGGTGATGAACAGGGATGGGATCCACTCCTGAGCCCGGGTGAACAGGCACATCCTGCTCCAGAGGACCTGGTGCTGGACTTGGTGGTGGTGGTGGTGGTGGTGGTCCTACTGCCTCAGAGTCAGGACAGGTGGCAGTGTTGGTCCTGCTTCAGGGGGGCACTCACAAGTTTTGAGCAGTCCAACAGGAATGGGCACCCGTGCCCTCCACACATGCACATGGTACGGCACTTACCACTTCCACGCTCTCCCAGAGCTGCCCCCACCCCAGACATTCCCTCACCCTGGTCCATCTCTCCTACTGAGCTCCCTCAGTCTGAACATTCACTACTCACACTGTCATACAACACACATACACACACACACACAGTCACACAGACACAGACAAACAACTAACTACTTATAAAGGTAAGACAAAATTTACAGAAAGAACAATTTAAGTAAAAAAGAGTACAGAAAAGACATAAAAATGTAGCTTTTAAAAAAGCTATTTGGTCTAAATCAAAGTTTAAATCTCCTCCTTGCTCTGATCTGAAAGTATCAGCAGTCTCAAAACACACTACTCTCTCTCCGTCTGCACAAGAGAAAGTAAAAGTGTCTGTTTATATGACTCACTTTCTTCCTGCCTAGCTAAAGAGCATGTGACTTACAGTACTGTAAGCCATGTGATGTGTGTGGGGGGGCTGCCAAATCTGAAACACCAAGTGGATCACTTAGAATCATGATGAGGAATGCGAAGGCCATTAAAAACAATGACTTCAAGATTACACCCGGCCAGAACGCTAAGTGGTAATGACAAGGCGGAGTAAGCACTTTGCATTGCCTACTCCACGTAGCAGAGTGACAATGCGAAGTGCCCACTTCACATTCACTTTGCCGGCAGAATTTAAATTCGGTGCATCTCTAGTGAGGTGTCAAAATCCCTGTTCGTCAGATGGCGACCAGATGGTCCGATCTCGCAAACAGTGATTTATCATGAACAAGGATTTTGACACCTCATGAACAGGGATTTGGCTGAAGAACAGGGATTTTGACAGGTCATGAAAAAGGATTTTGACAGCTCAAGGAAGGACCCTGCATCCCCCCCCCCAATGCGCTTGTGGTGCAAGAAGTGTGGCCTATCATGCTATGTGGTAATATGCTGTGGGAACACAGGGTCCGAGGTCCCACACCCCCACACAGTACTCTTGTGTTTCAGGAAATATGGCCTACTGTGATGCTCTGTGATATGCTGTAGGATTGCAGGGTCTGAAGGGCCCTGCATCCCCACCCCCAAATACTCTTATGTTGCAGGAAGTGTGGCCTACTATGTTGCATGGAGGTCATACTGCGTGAGTACAGTATGCAAAGGGTTCTGTGCTACCACCTGTAAAGACATTGTCTTGTGTGGCCAGTGGGGTTCACTTCTGTGTCTTTACACGTTGTGCAATTACGTGATGTTGTAGGAATTGAACATGCTTCTATTTTTACTTGTACTGGGATTGCAGTAGCAGCTCACATGGAAATGGTACCTTAGTCTCCTACACTGTATTTGTTTTCTCTTCTGTTGTGGTGATGTGTTCCTGCATATCAAGGATGGACAAGTGAAAATGATTGATGGGAGAAGGTATTATGTAATATTGATCATCTGGTTGAGTTACTTAGAGTTCTTCTCTTGTGACAAATGTTAGTTTATGGCTCTTCCTTGACGTTCTTCATGAAGCAATCCAGAATGTCCATTTGGCACACAGGTAGAGGGTGCTATGTGTCCAGCAATCTGGATTAATGATGCTATTTGCTAACATGTAAACATTTAAGAATTTGAAATACTTATGGAGATGCACTTTACCCAACTGCACTACTGTTTGTCAGCAGCAACCCATTATCATTTATTGAAGGAGCTAAAATCCTTTGCTGTTGCTTAAGTTTTAGCTAGAAAAGACTTTAAGGATTGATGTTAAGAGACAGTTAATCACCACGTAGGAGCAATATGACAGTTGATTGTGCTTTGTGGCATATTACATGCCTACATTGTCATTAACAGACTGTTTGTGTAAACCGTGGGCATGATTGATTGAAGGTTTTGACACATAAAATATTTATTTATTTATTGATTGAAGAGAATCGGAATTACAATCCTTTGAGTCATAGACTCCTTTGCAAAGGCTTCACGTCAGTACAAGAAAGCACAAACATAACATTCAACAGTACTATACATAGGTTATACAGCACAGGGATATATACATTGGTGGGTTACAGCATCTAGGATCTTAAAATAGATCCTGGGTCATAGTTGTGAAGTATGTCAGGTTACAGTTTCGGAGGTTAATTAACTGAGCCCTGAGTCAAAGTTTATATACAGTGTGGTTGAAGGTCCTGAGAAAGTAGTCATGAGATAAAGCAAAAACATTTTGTCCCTTACTTTTGTGGGTTTTTTTCACTGCACTAAAGCTAGAAACTGTTTACAGTATGCCTCCTTTTGAGATTCAGAGAGGGGGAGGAGTATCATTTACAGCCACAAGCAGTGGAGTCAAGGTGAAGATTCTTGAGACCAGTCTTAAATTGGCCAAGACTGGGGACCAGGGAGATGGAGGATGGTAGGCTGTTAAGCCAGAGGGGTGCACAATAACAGAAGGACCTTTGCCTAGTGAGGTCCTACAGTGGGGAACTAGGAGTGAGGTACTAGCAGAGCATCTAGGGGCCCTTCTGTGTGGGTCTGTTTGGATGAGGGGGTGGAGGCCTTTAGGTGCTAGATTCAGAAGTACTTTTTTGGTAAATAGGCAAGTGTGATACTTAAGCCTACCTTCAAAGGTCAGCCAGTCCGCAAGTTTGTAAAGGTCACACATGTGGGTTAACCTATCACATCCAGTGACCAGGCGGCAGGCTTTATTGAGGACTAAATTGATGCAACGTAGGGCAGTTTGGTCTGCAGATCCATAAATCACAATGCCGTAGTCCACCAAGGATAGGACTGAGTAAAATACAGCGAGTCATATGGCCTGAGGGGGTAGACAATGCTTATGTTTGTATAGAATCCCCAGCCTGGTGTTAACAGAGGAGGAAAGGTGTTGAATGTGTGTGTGGTAGGTGAAGGAGGTGTCCAGTGTGACACCCACATATTTGAAGCATGAGACCTGCTCAAGTCGAAAGCCCAGCGAGTTTGAGATGATTAGAGGAGCACTCCTGAGCGGACTTTAGTGATGGGCAAAGATCATAGATTTTGTCTTGTTGTAGTTCAGTACTAGGCAATGCTCAGAGAACCAGGATTCAAGTTCTCTAAAAAAGCCCTATAGGGCAGTTTGGAGTGCGTTAGGATGGGGGTGTTTCCAGAAAACTACAGCGTCATCCACATAGAGCAAGATCTTCCCATTGCAGGATTGAGGGAGGGTGTTTAGGAAGAGGGTGAAGAGCAATTGGCCAAGAATGGACCCTTTGGGGCCCCGGTTAGGACTGGTCTTCTGGAGGAGAGGTTGGTGTTAATTTTGACCTGTTGAGTCTGGCCACAGAGATAGTCTTTGAGCCAAGAAGTGGCCTCAGGGGAGAAATACTGGGAAGGAAGGGAGTGAAGAAGCAGTGCATGACAGATGGTATCGAACGCTTTGGTCAAATCGACTTAGATTGCACCTGCCATGGACCTCTGTTCCGGGGCCTCGTGATGATGTGAATTCAAGGAGGGCAGTGGTAATGCTGTGACCCCTCCTGAAACTGTGTTGTTCATGAAAGAGCAGATTATGTTTGACCAGATAATCACTGAGCTGGTCCGACACAATTTTTTCCAGTGCCTTTGAGAGAGGGGGTAGGATCGAGATGGGTCAGTAATTACTGGTGGAAGTGGGGTCACCACTCTTCAGGATAGAGGTTATATTTGCTCTTTTCTATAGAGTGGGGAATTGGCTGAGGCATAGAGACCAGTTAAGTATTTTGGTGAGATGTGGCAGGGTCACATCCAGCATAAGTCGGAGTAGTTTGAGGTCAAGGGAATCACTGCTATAGCATGAGTTTGCCAGGACTTTGGTGAGGTAGTGTTTTGTTTCACTGTAGAAGATGATTTCCAGCCAGAAGGGCAGGGGGACAGTGGTGGCTGAGGTGCCATGGGGTGGCTTGGAATCGGGTCAAAGAAGTTTTGGGGGAGGATATGCCTGAGGTCTGAGAAGGTGGTATTAAGGGCATTGGAGATAGTAGTGGGGTCCTGGGAGATGGCCCCATCAACTAGAATATGCACAGTGGCAGAGGATATGGCTTTCCCACATAGTTCCTTAATATTGCTCCAGAATGTTTTCCCAGAGCCCCAGGTGGTGTTGAAGGCTTGTTTATAGTAAGTAGCTTTGGCTAGCTGGATAGCCCAGGAGCATTTGTTTCTAGCCTCTCTGAAAAGTTGTCTGTCCTGGGGTAGCTGTGAGTCCAGGGCCCTGTGCCAGAGGTTATCTTTTTAGCGCATCTGGTCAAGCATGGTGTATCCCCAATTTTTATAATATGCTTGGTGAAGGGGGCAAAGATTTCACAGGCAGCGTTAAAGGTGACAATAAAAGAGGTGAGGTCACCAGTGAGGAATATCAGTTTTTCATGGATTGAATAAGACAGTGTTGTGGTATGTACATGGAGATGTTTTTACATCTTGAGTGGTTGCTAGAATACTATGACATTTGAACTACATAGACAAACATTGCTGTTGATTTAATATTGTGTAATAAGCCTAATTAATTAATCATGATGCATTTCAGCTCTGTGATTGCCTACTGGATTGATCATTATTGGACACTTAATGAGCAATCCACATGTGCCAGTCTGACATGCAGCCACTTTATAAAAGGGCATTTATTAAATCATGGCACTGAGAAACTGAATACACAGAAAGTTCCCTGTCACCTGTCGTTCACGGTGATACCTTACTGTCATAGTTAAAAAGAAATAGAAGGTAAGTGATCAGTACAGCCAAACCTGTAAAACCAGACTGTTGTTTTTAAATATAATTTTGTATAAGGCTGGCCCATCGGTGCAGTGGTTGGATTTCCGCTCGTGATGCCAGCAAATCAGGTTTGGGAATGGATCTGGATCATCGGAGGGCCAGCCGGGGGAGAAAGATTGAGCGTCCCAAGGACATCTCTCCTTCTCCGGGGGGGGGGGGCGCTTGTGTTCATTGCAAGAGCGACACCCAGCGGAGGTCGAGTTGTCGCCATGCATCGACGCACATTACACTATCTGGGGCAGGACAGACGCAGGTCATCATTACATGTCTCTTCCCTAGCGTAAAGATGGGGGGAAAAACTCTGCCCTGAGCATCTCCATGATGCCCTGCCCCTGTCCTTGATCAGCCACCCAGCTGGCTCGCCCGACCAGTCACTACGATCTCGACACCATTAAGGGGGTCAGATGCCAAGAACCCACCCTCTGAGGGGTAAGTCAGTGGTAACTGGAAGAGTGCAGGCATATGGGTGGTGGAGGTACAGGGGCACCGTGACTTGGGCAGAGACCCGACTGTTGGGTGCAGGCAAAAAAATGTAAATAAAAAAATAAAAAATAGTTATCATTTTGTATTACTTGAGTTCATAATTTTGGGGTTTCTGGAGCTGGTAAAGCAGGCATTCTACTGTCCAACTTGTTAAAGAAAATGAAACAGGCATAAAGCATCCACAAAAATTACCCCCCCCCCCCCGGAAAAATAAAAAAAAGTTATCATAGAAATGTTGAGATGTCCTGAACTCTAACCACTGATCTGCTGACAGCCATGTGATGTGCTACTTCATGGAAGGTCAGCGGGCTGGACACATGTCATCATGATATGGACTAAACACACTACACATTCAAATGTTGTGTCTCCAATCTGACAGCTGCGAATCAAAAAAAAACCAAGCAACTGTAAGTAAAATTAAAAGCATTGCCATTATAATAGCAATAATGAGCTCAGTGGTATGTGTTTTGTGGGTGTTAGAGACATTGTGGTGGGTGGGCAGTTGCCTTCGGCTGTGCCTTGGGTAACCCAGCCTCCCACTCAATCATTAATCACCAGGAAATCACTACCCATTCAGTCATTTTTTGTTTAATTGTTATGCAACTGGCTTTGCAAAATGATGTCAGGACTTTGACATCTGGCATTGTTTCACCCTGGTAGTTGCAAGCAATGTAAGGTATGTTCCTTTTTTTAGGTATATGTAGCTGGTTCCCACGTGTAGTAGCTTGTTTGCATAGGTGGATTAAACTGGTAATAGGTTGTTCATCCCCCCCGCCATCCACACATAATGGTTGAGGTACCATGACTACAGGTGCTGAGCTGCAGTGCTCCTGGGTCCCTGGTGCTTTTTGTGCAGATGTGTAGAGGCACTCACCCAGAGTGGTACTTGGCTGTCCTGCTACTCCTTTGCTGCTTATGCACTTGCATTGTCTGTAGAACTTTACATGAGTGAGGAGTGTAACTACAATGAGTGACAGAGTCATCCTCGGGACAGTAGAGATAGATTTTAATGCTGCCCCCCCCTTACTGCCACCCTCCCTGGGGATAGTTTCCTGCCAACACCGGTAGTTCCTGAACCCTGGTCACTAGCATAATGCAAGGTGAGGCATGCAGTGCCTCAGACATTTGCATCACTAGGCCTGTATGAGCTGTTCTGTCCATGCAGGTTTAAGCTGTGCATTTGTTACACATTATGTAATTGACCATATGTATCAAAACTCCACATGCAGATCCTTGTTGTGCTTTAAGAGTTAATGTAATTGATATAATTTGTAATTGTAGATTTCTAACACCTTTTGAAATTGTTAACTGCTGACACATTTCAAGACTATAGTAGAATATCAAAAATGTTAATGGAATATGAGTGTGTGTAGACTTTAGCAATATTTAACATATTGAAAAAAGAGTCATAGAACGTTTTGAAATATAAACATTTTGTTTATTTTTTTTTAAATAAATTACACATAAATAAATAAAATATTTTTAAAAAAATTATTTTCTTTTCAATATATTTATCTAAACAGGTAGGAAAAAATAATAAATAAAATTGAGATTTTACACAAAAAAAAACCTGTGTTGCCATTCACACAGTCGAAAGATAATGAGACATAAGAAAAGATTTAAAGAAAAAAAGGTTTTAATACAGCACAATGGAGTGATGCTGATGTGCTTGCCCTCGTGCTATGATGACGGTGTCTTTGGGGAGATGGAGGAAGTGGAAGTAACCCACAGGAGTTTATGGGGATCAGGAGTTCATGGCCTCTCCTCTTGAAGTGTTTCTGTAGTAATGGTAATCAGTAGAGGTTCCTTCTACTGAAGAAGATGGAGTGCCTGGTCCAGGTCTTGCAGCTGCTGTAGGTCATGGTGGACAAATGCTTGAATGCCTTCTGAGGTCTCCAACTGCCCCTCTGCCAGCTGATACAAGAGACTGTAGGTAGTCTCTTGGACAGCAACTTTGGTCTTCAGGCACTGTGTGAGACCTCTGTTGCTGCCTGTGAGACCTTGGATGGCCACCAGAGCTGCATGCCCAAAATGGTCTTGATGCTGTAGCAGATCAACAATTTCTGTTTGTTGAGAAATTATTTTGTCTTGATTCTGCAACAGTACCTGGGTGTGTTGGGCTGCAGCTTGGTTGCTGTCCTCCATAGCCTCAACTTAGTAGCCAGCAGAGGGTCTGCTGTGTGGCCTTAGACTGTTGAAGTTGAGCTGAAAGACAAAGGAGATAAAGAAATAAACTGTAAGAATCTAGTCAAGTTTAGATTTCTGTATGCTGGATTTTCTTTTGTGCTGTTTTGTTGTTGTTTCATGCTTGCTGTAAACAGTTACATTTATTTAGACAAGTGAACATATGCAAGCTACATTGTAGATCAGCCTTATGGTAAGAATGCACTTATGGTTAGAACAGCGCTTCTCAGCAGAGTGAGATTAATTAATAATTGATTGCTATGCATAATAATCTGGCTCTATTAAGTAAATCAAATAGTGCTTTTGGGTGCTATGAATTTTACGAGAAGTGAGTTGTTGAGTATTCACTCAGTGGGGCTGTGGTACTTAACTATGTGCTGAAGTACACGTACATGACTGTACAATTATGTATGTGATATGCATTTATATATACATAGTACTATCTATCTATATATATATATATATATATATATATATATATATATATATATATATACAGAGAGAGAGAGGAGAGAGAGTGTGTGTGTGTGTGTGTGTGTATATATATATATATATATATATATATATAAAATAACTGATTATTGTTTTTTCCATAGGGAAACTGGTATTTTGTTGTTATAACCAGCTGGTTATAACAACAATCACGCACCCATTTTCCCTAGCTTGGTGCATGCGCCTGCAGCGATCTTCCTCATCTCTACATTGTCCTCTGCCTTCCCGTTCCTCAATGCTTTACACTTCGCCAACAGTAGGAGTTGGCAGATAAGTCATTTTATTAACAAATATATGGCACAAGAAATGCTTATTTCTTAGGCTGCAAATAAAATAAAGTGAACACTGATTTATGTCAGGAGTCGCCATGGACCACGCCGAAACTGCAATGGTCTACGGTGCGACTCCCACTTATTTTCTATAGTTGCTGAGAAAAAACAATCCTCAGCAATTATACAAAATAAAAGAGGGGTAGGGGGTTTAACACTCTGATTTTACACACCCCTGAGGGTTGGGATGGCTGAATAAACCCCTCAAGCTTTGTTCTCAGGGTTTATGAAGCCTCCCACCCCTCAGGGTGTGTAACATCTTCATTATAAACCCCACAATCCATTATTCCCTATATATATATATATATATATATATATATATATATATATATATATATATATATATATATATTACTATATTTAGGGTTATGAAGGCACTTCTATGTTAAAGTCACAATTTGTGTGTTAATAACTTTGGACCTGTTCAACGGATTTGCCTGAAATTTGGTATGCGCAGTGGGGTATGGTTGATCTTTTGATCTTCCAAATTTAGTTTTGGTTGGATGTATGGTCTTGGCCCACAAAAACTCTGAATAATGCAAAATGATCCTGTTTTGGAGGCACTTTTTGTGATTTTGTCTGTGGCCCTGCACTGCTGTTGTGTGGCATGCTGCTCTGCGAGATGGCTCATCTGAAAGAGCTTGGCTGCCTGAATATGCTGCTTTTCATTGGTGAAAAAATATTAAGGCATTCAAAAGTTATGCCACTTTTAAGCTCCCATTATAAGTCAATGGGAAAATTTATATGGTTGTTTTGCGAACAAAGAATGGGGTTTGGGCCATCTCATCCTTCCTGGCGGTCAAAGAATTTGCAGCCTCATGGTCGCAGAATCTTTGTCCCCAAGAATTCTTTGGCCACGAGGTCCGCCATCTTGTTTTTTTAATTCTGTCACACAAAATCAAATATCTCGGCTCAGAGGTCACTCCTGAAGTAAAACCTACATGGATTTTACTCAGAGGGCTTCAATCTATCGACCCAAGCCTTGGTTTCACCTAAAATGGTCAAAAAATAGATTTATAACATTTTAAATACTTTGATCGCGACTCGCTAATGATCTTTGTTCACGAGCCTGCAAATTCTTTGTTCGCGAGATTCTTTGATCGCGATCTTGCATCATGAGGTAAAAATACAATTTTCTCAGCTCAGGGGTGGCCTAGGAACACAAATCAGGGTGGGTTTTGCTCAGGGGGCTTTGTTCTATCGAGGCATGGTGGTGGTTTCATGTAATTCTGTCTAGAAGTCGAGTTTCACCATTTTTATTCTTTGATCGTGAGCCTGCAAATTCTTTGATTATGAGCCTGCAAATTCTTTGATCACAATATTCTTTAAGCACCATCTTTGATTGCGAGGGAGAGACAAGATGGCCAGATTTTATAATGGAATAGATAGGCCAATTTTCACAATCTTTAAGTTTAAATATCTCGGAAATAGTTTAGTCTTTTTACTTGAAATTTGGAGGGCTGACGGCATGTCCTGTACATGCGATTTACGGTGTTTACATGTTGGAGAAAATATTTTTTACCTTTGATATTGCGTGATGCAATTTATGTTTTGCGGACAGTATTTTGCATTGTGGTGGTGCCTTGAAATTGATAGGGTACCTAGCTTTAGTGCCATGGATGTACTTTCCAGTCATTGTGTCTGTAAAATGTCAACAGGTGCAGAATTCTGCAACTCCAATGAATGAAAATCTCAAACTTTAACATGTTATATCTCAAACATGGTTTGGTCTTTTACATTGAAATTTGGAGGGTGTTGATGGTAGAGACATGTTTACAAGTTGGTGGGAGTGCAGGATCCAAAGGGTCCACGCTCCCAGCTTCTGCAAGTTCTTAATTTTCTATTCTTTCTCAAAAAGTAAGGACATTCTATGCAAGAAACTGTGTTAATGCATCATTTAGGGTTAAAACACAAAAAGGCAGGAAATGAAAAATCTTTAGGGTTGCCCCTCCCCCCCCATGGACCCGACAATCATCCCAAGATTGACAGATGACAGGGTGTGTCATTTGGGGTTGTGAGGCCTAAATGTTGCTCCATTCTTGTTCACTGTTGCTTCTGAATATGATTACAAAAGGAATGGGGCAACATTTAGGCCTCACAACCCCAATGACACACCCTATCATCTGTCAATCTTGGGATGATTGGCGGGTCCATGGGGGGGTGGGGCAACCCTAAAGATTTTTCATTTCCTGATGTTTTGTGTTTTAACCCTAAATGATGCATTAATGCAGTTTTTTGCATATATGTATATATGTTTATAAAATGGCCCAAGGATTACAAGCAATCTGGTTGCTTGCTAGTCATGTGTTTGCCGCGTGTAACAGACAGGTAAAACTATAAACCTCATTTAGAGTGCAGGAACTCATTTAGTTAGTGTAACAAGCCACTTCAGAGATGTGCGTTAGAGAGTTGTGTTGCATGTGTAGGGGACTGAACTCATTAGGTCTGCGACTTTGTGGCTCACCATGACTGTGAACTGTGTATTAGAATTGTGTAACACAGACTCCGTTGTGACTTATTGCTTACATAGCATGGCTCAAGATTAATATGTAGAAGAATATAGTTAAAAAAGTGATTATGGAGGATTATTGGGTGGCACGAAAAGAGACTCTACACATATCACTGTGTTGGCATGCAAGCTATATGGTACAAGTTGTGATGTTGGGGTGGAGAGTATCAAAGAGGATAGGGCAAGAAAAAGTATAAACACCATTGCATGCAGTTGCAAGATCTAATGCTGTGACACACTGTTTAACACAGCTTACTGTTTTTTTTTTCTTCATGTTGATTGTCGCAGTGAAAATATGTAGTGGTTTTCAAGATAAAAGGAAACAAAACATGGTTACATCAGCAGTGGTACATTTTTTGAAATCCACATTTTCATATTTTTGGAAAGGTATTCAGTACATATGCCCTACGATTTAGCTGAGTCTATCAAACAAAGTAATTTTGTAAATATTGTAAGTTCAGAACTGCATATGGCAATTCATAAAATCCATTTTGCTTCTTTTTTGCATTGGTTGAAAAATGACTGATAGTGTACAGTTATAAGAAATAAAACCAACAAGCATTTGTTAATGCCAAATGTTTGCTTGCTGTTATTAGCATTGGACATGCAGGAGTCAGACAAATGCAGAATAGGAATGGCAGTGAAGTATTGAACTCACGCCAACCCCACCTCGATCCTGCAGAGATGCACAGGCATTGGGGTGTGCCTTTGTGTCATCGCCCATAATGCTCATGGCATTTCACCTCACCCTATCCGGCAAACACCGACAAGTGTTGAGATATGTCTTGGGGTATTCGGCTTTACAGTCACCACATTTCATAAGGACATATGCTAAAATAGGTGCAGAAAAGGAGAATGGGGTGAACTCTGGGGCTGAAGAGTCGAAGGCACACCTTGATGTCTGTCACTGGCTTCAGGGTGGTGGCGGGGGTGGAATGGCATGAGCATTACAGCTGGCATTCCAAAGGCACACCCCTGACACCTGTCAGTCTGTACAGGGTGAGACATCATGGTTAGAAACCATAACACCCCAGGCATTTGTTGGTATTTGCACTACCAATTTTCAACATGGCCTTTTTGTGACCCCCACCTTATGAAAGCATTTGGGACCTCTGCTCATGAACAGTGGCACTGTGATTTTGTTAATATGTCCTGAACATTGATTTCTCACAGTGACTGTGCCATTCTACACCAGAAGTGTGAAAACACAGCTCAGGCAGGATGTGAAAAATGACAGCTGTACCATTCATAGGGAGGTGTGAAGAAATGGCAGTGTTGAAAATCTGGAGAAAACATATTAAAAATGCTCAAACTTACAAGCATATATGGAAACTGCACAATGCACGGTTGTAACACAGTCCTTTAATGGACTTTTGTCACCAAATTTTCAACATACAGTAGGCATTTTGTGACCTCCGCTCATGAACAGTGTCACTGTGATTTTCGTAATCTGTCCGAACACTGATTCCCCACAGTGACTGTGCTATTCTGCACCAGAAGTGCGAAAACACATTTTGGCCCGGATGTGAAAAATGACAGCTGTACTGTTCATAAGGAAGTGTAAAAAAATGCCAATTTTGAAAATCTGGAGTGAAAATATTACAAATTCACGAAGTTACAAGTGTGCATGGAAACTGCAAAATGCACACTCATAACACAGTCATTTTTGGAATTTTTTCACCAAATTTGCAACATAGGCTTTTTGGGAGCCCACCTTATGAAGAGTGACACTGTCATTTTGTTAATTGGTCCCAAAAGGTGATTCCCCACAGTGACCACAAAATCACCTTCTGGGACCAAATAACCAAATGACAGTCAATGAATTCAGAAGATGGCATCCCAAAACCCTGATGTTGAAAATTTGGTGCCAAAATTCTCAAAAATGGCTGAGAGATCCACATAAGTTGGAAAACCCCCATTTATGCCATTATGCAGCTTACTGGCATTTCTTCAGTTTGTGGTGAGCTTTGAAGAGTGCAGACGTGTTCCCAGTCCACCAAAGATCATCACACTGGGCTCTGGAGGTAAGTATGGGGTGAGGGGGTTTAGGGAGGTGGGGTGTGGAGATGGTGGGTGTGGCTTGGGGGAAGTGCTATAGACAGCAACAGAACATTTTCTTGTCTTAGGTTTGAAAAAAAAAACCACTGCAGCCCATTTTTCCTTTTCCACACACACTGGGGTGGGCTTCCAGTGTGTCCTATCATTTGTGGGGTCATGATAGACACACTGGGGTGGGCTCCCAGTGTGGCACACAATGGTGGCATGAAAATGTCGACATGATGGGGTGGTGTTAAACATGCCAACAGGTGATTGGGCACCTCGTCAGCAAGCGTGTCTGGGGGGATGATACTGAGGGGGACTGGGCACCTCCCTCGGCACACAAACACAGGAATGGGGAACATATGCCAATGGGGATTGGGCTTCTCTGTTGGCAAACAAACTGGGGAGGGGGCATGCTGACAGGGGGATTAGCCACCCCGGAGTTGTTTTGCTGGGGACTGCGAGAGGCGGACAGTGATAGCTGTCACCATGTTTTTTGAAATGGGACACTAGACAATGCTAACTGTGATTCGCCACAGGAATCAGTGACCGCCCCTGCAGCAGAAACAGCTGATTGTTAATGATGAGGCACTCCCTGATTGCAGTGGTGAGTTTCTTTCAAGTTGGTGGCAAGCTACAATATTGCTGTCATGGACAGTGTGCTTCTCTATTGGTGCCACAGAGACCAGCTCCAAAATAGACAGCTGGCATTTGGCACAACACTGCCGCACCTCCACAACTTGCTACTACAGCAAGCTGATGCAATATGTTTCTTGCGCATGTGCGCAAGCAAACATAAAAATGTACAGCATTATTGTTTTATGGTCTCATATAAAAAGTGTAAGGTGATTTAGCAATATTAAAACAGCGATATATTGGTTCTATACATTGTAGAAATACGTTAGCAGCAATTTTTTTTAATTGTGTCAATTTAAATGTCACTTAATTCATAAGACATTTTTGCACTCATTAAGATCACAAGCACAGTTGCATGCTTTAGTCATGTCAATGTACTAAGTAAAAGTAGAACCTAAATACTAAAAAACACATCACATTAGATGACATAAATAACATAATGTTATTTACACAGATGAGCCACTGTTGTGGATGTACAACTTTTAGAAAAAACAAAGTATATCTTAGATTAGTTCAAGAGAGACACCACATATCATTCTATTTCGATTTATTGTTGTGACAAGTCAGAATTTGTTGTTGGAGTTAGGCCTTCTCAAAGGGGTAAACCCCTTTGAAGGCTAACCAGCCGAGGCGCTTGAGTTCCTGACTGTGAATACTTTGGCAATAAATTGAGCTAAATAGCTGAAGAATTGTGGTGTGCTCTCACTTTTTGGACTTCTGAATATTTGGGTTTTGCAACCCCTGCAGAGAGCACCCCCCTCGCATTAGCTCGCTGCTTTTTTCCTCTTTTTATAATTTAGACTTGCCTTTGTTTATGTGTATTTGTTTACTGCTAGAAATAACTCTTCTATGCCTACCACTTTGTATCAGAACTCAGTGCTGCTTGTTTCACAACAGTAGAAGTTGAGTTGTTAACACCACTAGAGAGCTGTGTGTGTCCCTTTGTTTATGTGTGTGGTGGTGTTGGTGGGTAGGATTAAATTAATGAATCAATGGACTGTGTGTGTTTTTGTGGATATGTTTGGAAGTTACTTTACATGCGGTGACAATACAGTTTACTAAGGAGTAACTTCTGTAGCCTCAAAATATGTTTTATTGTCTGGACTATGCCATACTGTGATGCCAGTTGTTGCAATATGAGAGTTCTGTGCTCTAAGAATCATGTGGTGCCAGACATAATAATGTTTTATGTTATGTTGTTTGTGTACTGTGCTGCTGCATGACACAGTGTAGCAATATATTGTGTGTTTCTAATTGTAAAAAATGTTGAGCTGTAGAGTGTGTTGTTCATCATCATACTGCCTCATGTAGTGTGTGATTGAATGGTTGTGAAAAAAGGATACGGACACAGATAGACAGATAATAGAAAATGTCATAACTGTTTTTCTTTAATTCATTAATGTAGTCATTTGTTTACCTCTGACCCCCCCAAAAAAATATACAATGCTTACCTTCTTTAACAACCAAAAGCTTTTCCTACACAGCAGAATGCTCTGTTTATAGAACACACAAAGTTCAGAATTTACACTTCAAAATGTATTGATGCATGGTGGAGAGTAATTTCTATGTTTTATTCACTGAGAAGATTTTACTGAATTGAACCCCTTCCCATTAGTGTTACAGCTCCCTGACACCAAGCAGACAACAGTTTTAACATGGAACCTTGTACGTTCTCACCGACAGGAATACCCCCCTACCCCCCTACCCACATCCTAGGGTGCTGAATTCTGAGGTCACATCTATAGCCCAACTAAAGACCTTCTGATATCTGTCCAACCTCCC
The DNA here is from genome assembly GCA_016271365.2 of Neoceratodus forsteri. Classification (NCBI taxonomy): domain Eukaryota; kingdom Metazoa; phylum Chordata; order Ceratodontiformes; family Ceratodontidae; genus Neoceratodus; species Neoceratodus forsteri. The sequence continues at coordinate 190,189,451 of CM057456.1, forward strand.
TGGTAGCAACCACACTTATGATTCAGCTTTGGGAACTTGCACTGGCAGGTTGGATGGAAATGAGAAGGGGTTCAGTTGGACTGTGGCTATGACTTTAGGATCCAGCAGCCTGTGTTTTTCGGGCAGGGAAGCATTCTTTAAGTGTGACCATGTACACTGACAGGGTTGAAAACTGTGTGTGGTTGGGGGTGTAACAATAATGGGAAGGGGTTCACTTGGGCTGTGCCTGAGACCTTAGGATCTAGTGCTTGGTGTTGGGGTGGGCTTCCCTGAGTGGGATCATGCAAGATTGTAGAGTTGAATCATATGTGTGGTTGTTGGATGGCGCTGCCTGCTGCAGAGATTGGCAACATCCAATAACCACACATATGATTCAATTCTGGGACCTTGCATGGTTTAAGTCAGGGCATGCCCCCCACCCCCACAAACACTGGCACTGGATCCTGAGGTCACAGGTACAGCTCAACTCAACCCCTGGTCATTACTGTCACAGCTGCCTGACACTAACCACACATAGGATTCAACTCTGGGACCTTGCACGGTTCCACACAGGGAATACCTTACCCTCAACACTGTGCAGTGTATCTTGAGGTCACACGCAGAGCCTAACTGAAACCCTATCAATTACTGTTGCACCTCCCTGACACCAAGCACAGATAGGTTTCAAGCATGGGACCTTGCATGGTTCCACTCAGGGAATGCAACCACCACTCCAGATACTAGGCATGGGATCCTGAGGTCACAGCCAGAGCCCAACTGAACAACTTCCCATTTTGGTTCAACCTCTCTTACAGGAGCCAAACATATGATTCAGCTATAGGACCTTACAAGATCTGGTTGGATGAGAATGGGAAGGGGTTCAGTTGTGCTGTGGCTATGACCTTAGGATCCAGTACCCTATGTTTGTAGTAAAGGGTAGTGTTCTCTGATTGGGACTTTGCAAGATCCCAGGGTTAAAATCTATGTGTGGTAGATGTCAGGGAGATGATACAGTAATGGGTAGGGGTTAAGTTGGGATGTGGGTGTGACCTCAAGATCCAGCCCCCAGTTTTTTAGAGGGGGCATTCCCTGAGTGGGATCATGCAAGATCCCAGAGTTGAACTGTATGTCTGGTTGTTGGATGTTGCAATGCCTGGAACTATTCCACAACCACACATATGATTCAGTTCTGGGATGTTGCACAGTTCCAGCAAGAGAATGCCCCCTAACAAACACTGGCACTACAAACTGAGGTCACAGTTACAGACCAACTGTTACTCCTGCCTGACACCAAGCACACATAGGATTCAACTCTGAAACCTTGTACGGTTCCACTCAGGGAATGCCTCCCACCCCAAACACTGTGCTCTGGATCCTGAGGTGACAGCCACAGCACAACTGAGACCCTGTTCATTACTATTGCACCTCCCTGACTACAAGCACACATAGGTTTCAACCATGGAGCCTTGCACGGTTCACTCAGGGAATGCAACCCCCACCCAAAACACTAGATTACTTGAGTTAGTGTATGTGATAAGCTATAGATATATTGCATAATAGATTCCTTGCATACTGTTCCTCATATTAGATTGTGCTAGATATTTATTTAAACTTACAACACTACTTGTTTAACTGAAAAAAAACAAAAGATTAATTTTATTTATAATATGCTGTTTTTCAAGTTAAGATCTAATAATAGAAGATGTTTGACACCATAAATTGTTAAAGAACCTGCTTAAGAGTGACAAAAGGCAAAACAATAGCTAAGAAAAGGTCACACGTGATGTAGTAGAATAACACATGTGTTTGCAGGTATGACTATTGTACACTCAATAGTGATACTGTGTTATCAGATTCTGGTGAAGAAAAATGTGTGATTCTACTACAAATCATTGTGCTGTAGAAATATCATGGCTCATGATTTGTATGCACCAGAAGAGTTGACCACTAAGGGCTGACCAACTGTGGGAACCTCTCTCTCCTGATCCCCAGAGACTGGTATAAGGTGGAGCCATCTTTCTTGTATGGCCTGGAAGCTTTGTTGTTCTGTTTTGAAAGTATAGGGAACTGTAAAATGCCTGTTACTGTGTATTTGTACCAAATTAGTTGTTATGCTTTCACAGCCAAGCAGTACAAACAATGGTGTCTAAGGGTAAGCTGATAAAAAGCTGATAAAAAAAGCCTGATAGTACTCTTATGTATTCTCTGGCCCTAATGACATAGCACTGGGGCAGGGTGTGTTTTAGTGTACACTGCATATCACTGTACTATATCTGTCTATGGAATCCCTTCTCTCTAGCCCTTTTGGTGAGGGTGGACAGTGTGTCTAACAGCATAGTGCAAAATACAATTATTGATGAATTATATACCTGCTCAAGATACAGTGCTGGGATTGTTGACTGTTCATAGTGAGATCATGGTATGTGAATAGCACATATTGATATTCAAGTGTGCCCAGGATGTCACCTACTCCTATGGTATCATAAAACCCACACTTTTAAATAATGCTACTGTGCACATATGGTCAGTATGAACACAAGCTTAGCAACTGTCTTGTGACTTGAAATTAGCTTCTACAGATAGTAGCTATTGAAACCTCTCCTTTCTGCTACGTAATGTCCTGGAGATGTGGGCAGTCCTTTATGCTTTGCAGGCCTTTTCAGAGGGAGTGAGATACAACTGAATTTGCTTTATTCCTGGGGTTGAGACCTAGGATTTGGAAGGATATTTTGCAACATTTTAAGTGTCCTGCTGGCTGAGGAGTGAGTTCATTTTTATCCCTGGACTCAGTAGAGTGGTTTGTGTAGAAGCAGTGGTCTAGTAAATTGTGGTGTTAGTTGAATTACTATAAAGGGCAGTACTCGCCAGGGTGGTGGAGCAGTTGTGTATTTAATTGTTTCTAACAGTCACCAGTGGCTGTGGACTACCACCCACCCTTCCCCACACCCCCAGGCATGGCATTTCCTTTATAGCCAAAGCTCTGACATCACTTCCTCAACTGGTCTTGGGGCAGAACTGTCATATTCTTAATAACCCTGCACAGCGCATAAAGGTAGGTACACCCACAAATAATAATAAATATAAATATATATATATATATATATATATATATATTACACTACATATTATATATTATAAGGAGAGGGACATGTGGGGAGTGGTGCAATGCACTGGCTGTGGGGCAGCAGTTTTCAGGAGACATTCTGGAAACTGCGTTGCAGAATCCTATTGCAGGAAACTGTCAGCTCTGAGGGAGGAGGTTGCCCACCTCCCAGGCTGAACTAGCAAAAGGACTAGGAGGCCTTCCCCACCCAAAGAGCACCACTGCCACAACCACTGCCTCACAGAGGTTGCCAGAGTATGAAAACAGTTGGACCACAGTGGGTTCAGGAGGGGTGTGGTGGTGGCACAGAGGCAAAGCCCCCTAGTTGTACCTCTACACAAATCATATGCCATTCTGGCAGAGCAAGGTTCCTCGTGATGGCACCCTCAGTGGAGACCCAGAAGAATGCTGAGGACATCCACAAGGAGACCCACAAAAGGGTGGCAAGGGACACACACACACCACAGGTGAAGGAAACAGCTTCTGATAGGGACTGGTGGTGGGGGTAAAACTGGGAAGGGAGAGGAGAGGAGAGGAGAAGGAAGTAAGGTGCCTGCCTGGTGCAATGGCTTGGAGGGGCAGGAAGCGAATCTTCAGGATTGCAGAAGCAGCATCACAGGAGAGGGAACTAGATATCATTGTCCACCTTGGGACAAATGACCTAGCTAGGCATGGGATCAGTGCAGTGCAGAATGAATTTGTGGAGTTGGGGAGGGGTCTCAGATGAGTAGCAAGCATGGTAACCTTCTCAGAGGTGCTGCCAGTCCATGGCAGGGGAGAGGCTAGGGTACTGCACACCATGCAGTTTAATGAATGGCTGCAAAACTGGTGCAGAGCACAGGGCTTTGGCTTCATTGGGGACGGGGGGTCCACCTGGAGAGTTAAAGGTCTATACTGGCATGATGGTCTGCATCTGTCCATGAAGGGAACCAAGCTCCTAAGTGACAGATTTAAATGCTTCCTTGGCAAGCTTTTAAACTAACCAAGGGGGGAGGTGCTGATAAGAGGCAGGAAATTTCAAGCCTCCCCCCAGAAAACATGGCAGGTAGTAAGGTAAACACTGAGGTACAGAGCTCAACACAGGGCAGGCCAGGGGTAAAAGGAAAAACAGACAAGGGCAATAAGAGCAGGGATGGGGGAAAAAAGGATAAGCCAACATTAAATGGAGGGCAATAAGTACCAATGCCCGTAGTCTGGGAAACGAGCTGCCTGAGCTAGTAGCCCTGATGGAAGATGAACAATTGGATATTGTGGCAGTCACGGAAACATGGTACACAGAAAACCATGACTGGGATGTCAACATACCAGGGTACACAATCTACAGAAGGGACAGGGAAGGTAAAAGAGGAGGTGGAGTAGCTCTATACATAAGGGAAGGGATCAAAGCTACAGAACTAAAAAGTAAAGGGGAGGACAAGAGGCACTCTGGGTCACCATGAAGATGGGGAATGGCATCACAACCTGAACAGGGGTTGTATACAGACCCCTGTCTCAAGGGGAGGAAATGGACAAGAAAATGATAGAGGACATTCTCAAAATGGCTGAAAAAGGGGAGATACTGTTGATGGGGGGACCTGAATATGCCAGATGTTAACTGGATGACATGTACTGTGGCCACATCCAAGAGCAGGGTCATTCTTGAAGCCCTGCAGGGGGCAGGCCTTAGGCAGCTAGTGTTGGAACCCACTCAGGAGGGAGCAATACTAGACCTGGTACTCTCAAATGGAGAAAGGATCTACAAATTGAAGTCAGTAGACATCTGGAACAAGCGACCACTGCACAGTGTGCTTCACAATGAGCACAACCATGGAGATAAGCCATACAAAAACAAGGATACTGGACTTTAGAAGGGCTAACTTTGGCAAAATGGGTGAATACCTGAAGAATGCCCTAGCAAATGGCCAAAAAGGAGGGATGGAAGAACAATGGAGAAAAATCAAAACTGCCATCATAGAGGCAACAAGCCTTTGTGTGAAACAAAGAAAACAAAGCGGAGTGAAAAACCACTATGGTTCTCAAAAGAGGTGGCAGGGAAGGTTAAGGAGAAAAAGGCTGCATTCAAAAAGTATAAGGAATCACAGAAGGAGCACGACAGGGAACTGTATCAATTAAAGCAGAAAGAAGTGGGGAAGGCAGTCAGAATAGCAAAGGCCCAAACCGAGGAAAAAATAGCCAACTCAGTTAAGAAGGGAGATAAAACCTTTTTAAAGATACATTAGGAAGCATAGAAAGGTTAAGGGAGGGATAGTGAAGATTAATAAAGGAGAGGGGAGGTGGGCAGAGGGAGACAGTGAAAATGCAGAGATACTGAATGAATACTTTTGCTCAGTATTCACAAAAGAAGATGAGGAGGAGTTACCTAAGCCAGGCAATAGAAGCACTCTGGGTAGGGGGGTTGACACCAGTCCATTCACAGAAGAAAGAGTCCTGAAAGAACTCCTAAAGCTCAAGGTGGACAAAGCAATGGGGCCTGAAGGGATTCACCCCAGAATCCTAAAAGAACTAAGGGAGGACCTAGTGACACCACTGACCACACTTTTTAACAAATCATGGCAGGATTGGGTGGTACCTGAGGACTGGAGGAGGGCGGATGTGAATCCCCTTCACAAACGTGGGAGCAAGGCAGAAACAGGAAACTACAGACCTATAAGTTTGACCTCAGTGGTAGGGAAAATGATGGAGTCACTTCTGAAAGAAAGAATTGTTGAGTACCTAGATGCCAGCGGGGCACAGGACCCAAAGCAGCATGGATTTACAGCAGGAAGGTCATGTCAGATGAATCTAATTGATTTCTTTGACTGGGTGACCAAAATAATAGAGCAGGAAGGGGATGTGGATATGGCCTACCTAGACTTTATCAAGGCATTTGACACAGTCCCGCACAAAAAATTAATAATCAAGTTAGCCAACCTGGGAATGGGTCCCAGGGCGGTAGCCTGGGTAGCAAACTGGCTGCACAACAGGACACAGAAGGTAATAGTGAGTGGAACATATTCTGAAGAAGGTGGGGTTACTAGTGGAGTACCTCAGGGCTCAGTACTGGGTCCAGTCCTTTAACATCTTTATAGGTGACATTGCAGAGGGTCTGGAGGGAAAGGTATGCCTTTTTGCAGATGACACAAAGATCTGTAACAGAGTTGATACACAAGAGGGGATAGAAAGAATGAGAAGGGACTTGGCAAGGTTGGAGGAAAGGTCAGACATATGGCAACTTAGATTTAGTGCAAAGAAGTGCAAAGTATTGAACCTGGGAAACAAAAACCCAGAAGAGTACACAATAGTAGGGGAGGTACTAACAACAACAAACATGGAAAGGGACCTGGGGGTAGTCATATCAGATAACCTAAAGGTGGGTAAGCAATGTGAGAAGTCAGTAAGAAGAGCCAGGGGGATACTGGGGTGCATAGGAAGGGGCATCACAAGTAGAAAAAGGGAAGTGGTTATCCCTCTACAGACAGTTGATGAGACCCCATCTGAAGTACTGTGTGCAGTTTTGGAGACCTCATCTACGTAAGGACATAGACAGGATGGAAGCAGTCCAGAGGAGGGCAACTAAAATGGTGCAGGGTCTCCATCAGGAACCATATGAAGAGTCTGAGAGAGCTTAATATGTATACTCTTGATGAAAGGAGGGACGGGGGGACATGATAGAAACTTTCAAGTACCTCAAGGGAATCAACAAAGTCCAGGAGGGTAGCATCTTTCAGAAAAAGAGATGTGTAAGAACAAGGGGGCACAATATAAAGAGAGGGGTGACGGCTCAGGGGTAATGTGAGGAAATTTTTTTTTCACGCAGAGTGGTGGATACATGGAACCGCCTTCCTGAGGAGGTTGTTGGGTCTAAAACAGTGGGAGAATTCAAAAATGCATGGGACAGACATAAGGCAATTATAGTGGGGGGTTGCAGGAAGTAGGCTGTTGGTTAACTAGAATCTGTAGCTTATCCAGCAGGTAGGGAAATGGGCAAACTGGGTGGGCCAAGTGGTCCTTATCTGCTGTCAGAGTCAATGTATATTGTACATCACTGTCCATTGTGTTAAAAATAGTGCCAGTGAAAATGGTTTGTATATACTTTACTTTTTGTGACACTGTTGTAGACTGAGTGTGCAACCCCTGTACACACACACACACACATACACTATCTCACACACAGACACACATAAACTTGTGCTACTATAAAGTCACAAAAACAGTGAACAGTAAAATAAGTATGTATAAACAAGTGATGTAATAGTGGTTACTAATAAACTGATCTTTAACAAATCATATATACAATACTTCCTGAGTTTACATGTTTTCTTCACAACTAAAAGGGGTATATGGATATCAGAATTAGTTTGGTGTGTCTTGTCACAAAAATATTTAATTGTTCCTTTTGAGAATTCAGGAGAGGTCCTTGGGGTGCTCCGCCTCCATACGTGCAGACTGTAGTTTGTCCTTTCAGTACATCACAACCAATGGCAGGCAGCTACCGCAAACATGTACTTATGGTACATGCCAACAATGATTGCAACAGTTACATACAAAACTGAATTTTAATTTGGGCGGCAGCTGTCAGGGACGAAGAATGGCGTGCCGATATCTGAACCTATCTGAACATCTGAGAAATTTGCCAGCGGAATAAAGGCCTAGAGGTCTATCAAGTCTGCTCAGATGTGCAGCTAGCACCCCTTATTCTGCAGCTGCCCTCCCTTCCACCCTTCCCCTTCATTAACCCTTCCCCTTGTCCTGTCCCATCCTCGTTTGAAGCAGTCCACTGTTCTACTGCATACCACTTCTGCAGGTAACGCATTCCACCCAGCCACCACCCTCTCTGTAAAAAAGTGTCTCCTCATCTCCCTCCTGAACCTTCCTCGCTCCAGTCTCATATCATGGCCCCTGGTGGCCCTCCCCTTCCTTACTTTGAACAGCCCCTCTGTACCTGTCTTGTTTATTCCTTTCATGTATTTAAAGGTTTCAATCATGTCCCCCCTGTCTCTCCTCTCCTCCAGTGAGTACATGTTCAACTCCTTCAACCTCCTCTCATATGATAAGTCCCCCAGACCCTTGATCATCTTTGTCGCCCTTCGCTGCACTCCCTCCAGTAACTTAATGTCCCTTTTCAGATACGGACGCCAGAACTGCACGCAGTACTCCAGGTGTGGTCTAACTAATGACCTATACAGTGGCAGAATCACCTCCTCCTCCTTGAGGATATACCCTTGCAATACAACCCAGCATTTTGTTGGCCTTTGCAGCTGCCTTCCTACACTGTGCCGAGTTGTTCATTGACCCTGTGATGAGCACACCCAGATCCTTCTCCTCCTCTGTCTGGGCTAGCTGCACTCCCTAGCTGGTAAGTCCTCCTTGGGTTCTTCATCCCAAAATGCATCACCTTGCACTTTTGGCATTAAAGCCCAGTTGCCGGTGTCTGACCAGGTTTCAAGCTTTGCCAGATCATCCTGCAACCCTGCCATCCCCTAGGTCATTCACCACCCAGCCAACCTTGGTATCATCAGCAAACAGACTGATCTTGCTCTTGATGTCCCATGATATGTCTGCAATGAATATCCAAACAACACTGGTCCCAACACGAGGCCTGTGGGACACCACTCGTCACTGCCCTTGGGTGTGAGCTCCCCACCACCACCACCCTCTGTTGCCTTCCCTGCAGCCAGTTTCCTACCCATCTCACCAGCATTGCACCTGCCCCTGTGCCTACTAACTTCCTTCCCAGCCTTCCATGTGGCACTGAGTCAAATGCCTTACTGAGGTCAGATACAGGACATCCACTGCATGTCCCCGTCCAGTTGCCTAGTTCCCCAGTCATAGAACCCGACCAGGTTGGTTTGGCAGGATCGGCCACTGTGAAGCCATGCTGTCTGCTGTCCTGTAGTCCTTTGGCCTCTAAGAGGGCCACCAGCCTCTCCTTCAGGATAGTCTCCATTAGCTTACCCACAATGGATGTGAGGCTCACTGGTCTGTAGTTTCCGGTTCATCCTTGGGGCCACTCTTGTGGAGGGGCACCATGAGCCATCCTCCAGTCCTGAGTCACACCCGATGTAGTGAGGCATTAAATAGGTCTGCCAAGGTCCTGCAAGGACCTCTGCCAGCTCCTTCAGTACCCTGGGGTGGATGCCATCTGGGCCTGGTGCCTTGTCCACCCTCAGTGCCTTCAAACCCTCTCGAACTCTGTCCTCCATGATTTCCCCATCTGTCACCACTTCCCCCCCTGCGTCTGCCATTTCACCCATCTAGGGTGTCACCCCCCTCTTCTCTTTAGTAAATACTGAGCAGAAGTACTCATTTAGTGCTTCCGCCTTATCATACCCTGCTTCCACCCAACCCCCCTCCTTCCTAATCCTTACTATGTGGTCCTTACAGCTCCTTTTCTCCTGATGTACTTAAAGAAGTCCTTCTCCCTTCTTAATGCCTTGTGCCAGCCTGAGTTCCGTAGATGCTTTGGCTCCTTACTTCCCTTGTCACCTCCTTCGATTCTGTCAAGTACTCCTCTCTGTCCTCCCCTCCCTGTTTTCTTGTATTTCCTAAAGGCAGTTCTTTCCTCCTTACCTTTTCCATGACCTCCTTGCTCAACCAGCTCGGTTTCTTAGCTCTAGCCTTCTTGCTCTGGGCTTTGCAGCAGGTTTTGGTTGCCTCCACTATCCCCAACTTTATGAGCTCCCATCTCTGGTTAGTATCCATACTAGATTGAATTCTGGCCAGGTACCCTTTTACCACTTCCCCCATCCTCCCAAAGTCAGCCCTCCTGAAGTCCAGCACTCTTGTGCCAGATTCCCTCCTTCCTTGCCCATATCCAATGTGAGCCATACTGAGTGGTGGTCACTCCCTTACAGCGGTTCCTCACTGTAAGTTCTCTCCTAAAGTCCCCATTTGCCAGCACAAGGTCAAGGGTATTCCCTAACCTGGTTGGTTCACTGACCATTTGCAGCAGGAAGCTGTCCTGAAGGCATCCAGCAGTACCTGCTCCCTTCTGTTCCTGGTTGCTGGGGTGCTCCAGTCCACTTCTGGCATGTTGAAGTCCCCCACAATCACCCACACTACCCTCTCGCAGGTCCTCCTGATCTGTCCCGCTAGTTCCCTGTCTAACTCCTCCATCTGAGATGGTGGCCTGTACACCACTCCCATTCTAAGACTCCTATTCTTGGAATCCTGGATTTGCACCCAAAGTGACTCTGTACTGCCCTCCTCCCTTCCTCCTTACACACTTCAGTCCTTCCTTCACATATAGTACCCCCTCCTTTCCCAGTCACCCTGTCCCTACGAAATAACCTGTACCCTGGTACAGACAGGTCCCAATCATTATATTGGGTGGCCCATGTTTCCGTGATAGGCTGCAATGTCCACCTCTCCCTCTGCCAGAGACCTGCAACTCTGCAGTTTTCCTCCAAGGCTCCTAGCATTAAGGGTAACCACCTTCCACCCTTTTCCCCTCCTCCCATCCTGCCCTCCTTTCCTAGCATCACCAATAGTACTTGCCATTTGTCCTTTGTCACTGGTTATGGGGGTAAGCTCATGATTTCCCAACCTGTGGTCCCTGCATATCTCTTCCCCAACTGCCACCCCCACTCCTAGTTTAAACTCCAAACTTCCTCTATAAGTCTTCCATCCTCTGCTTCAACACTTTCTTTCCTTCCTCACTCAAGTGTAGTCTGTCCTTGGCATAGAGACTACTGTCCTCCAGGTCCCTCCCCACCCCCCAACAGCCCATACCCTTTAGCACAACACCAGGTTCTTAGCCATCTGTTAAATTCCTCTATTCTCAGCTTTCTTGTGCTTGCCTTTGGCACGGAAGTATCTCGGAAAAAGTTACTGATCTTCCTGCCCCTAACATAATTGTGCTAGTTCCTCAAACCTCCTCTGGACTATATCCACTGTCTTGTCAGCCAGGTCGTTTGTCCCAAGATGTATAATTAAATGAGGCTTGTCCCTACCCCTTCTAGCATATTTCAGAACAGACTGTCCCACCCTTTCCGCTGTCATTCCTGGCAAGGCCTCCCACCCAAATGCGACTATGCCTCTCCGCCTTGCTACCCACCTAACTCCTCTTAGTATTGAGTCCCCAGCACTAAGATTCCACCCCTCTTACTCCCTGCTTGCTTCCTTTCATCTCCCTCCCTCATTTCCAGCTCCTCTTCTTCCTCCTGCACATTATTATGCCCTTTTACCCCTGTTGCAGTTCTCCCAGCAGAATTTCCCCCCGCTCCAGTTTGGTCCAGGCATTTATCAATTACTCCTCTGGCTGTATGAGGCTGTATAATTGCAATAGGACTGTGCATAACCTTGGTCTAAAATAGTGGACACTGTTACATACCCTGAACAGCCATAGCCAAATTAAATATTTCCCTCTGTTTTGAATAACAACATACAACAAGCCAAACCTGTGGTAGTCCAGTAAACAATGTAGAAAAAAAAGCAGGAACTAATGTGTTGCTGGTAATATTTTTAATAAAATGGGCACATGATTTCAAGAGCTCTCTTTGGTTGTTAACTGTGCATTAGAAGTGTCTAATAGACGACTACATCTAGAAACCCCACTTAGAATAACGCACCCATTTTATAAGTGCAATAAGCCATTCTGGGGATATGTATTAAACATTTCTAATGCACGGCTAGGGGACTGGATGTACTTGGTTTGCAACCTCAACTCTCACTCCGTAACACTAGTTTTGTGTTACAACTATTGAACGCACACCCCATCGTTCTGTTATTGTTTTCTTATTGGAACGAAAAATATTGTTTCTGTGGCTATATTTTGAGAGATCATACACTGTTATTTGTATGTCAGAGAGAACATGCATAAATACCTGACTACTATCATGAAAAACAAGCTTATCTTTGGGTTCAGTATTCCTAGGATCAAGCTGAATAGCTGTATTTTTTTTTCTATTTTTATCCCCCAAGGGCCACTGATCTGCCTACCTTCACATCCTGGCATCGCCCTCAGGTCTGTCTGGCCGCCATCCCCTCGGACCGTCTTTCCAACAACCCCAGTAGGCTCCGCGGCTTACCCCCCATGGCGGGGTGGTAGGGAGCACTCCCTCCGGAGCTCAACCCACCCACTCAGGATCCGGCATTACCGCGCACCCAGGTGCCGGGAGAGTCCTGCTGCGGAGACGGCCATCATGCCACCGCGACCAGTCCCCTACTTTTTTCCTTTCTCCTGCCCCCAAGCTGGCGGCCTGCAATGACGCCAACGGCCCGCAGCGTGGCGCGACTGCCCGCGTTCTGGCCGAAGGCGTTAACCCCGACTGCTATGCTTGTGCTCCCGGACAGTAGAACCCCGTCTCCACTGGGGGTCCCCCTTGCACCGGGATGCCCTGATCCCCAGGAAAGGAGAGCAGCCAACCAGGCGTCAATCCTATTCCCCCTGCCAACCCCAGCACCGGGCTCGTTCCCGAACCCGGGTCGCTGGCGTGATGCGAGGTGTGGCGTCCAGCGCCTCAACCCTCAGCGCCACCGGGCCGGCCTGAATAGCTGTATTATTAATGAGATGCTCAAGTCACAAACAAGAAAAGCACAAACATATGTCATTGATTTGTGTGGGGCTACGTTAAGCTCTGTTGATCATAAACTACCATGACTGTTACAGAAAGATAACTTCATTATATTTGCATTTCACATCTATAGTGGTTTTGGGGGGATGGTGAATAGTTAAATGTTGCTTACAATGTGGGTGGATTGATATGGTTAGATAGCAGTATCATTGTAAAAAGCTGTGCCATTACTTTCATGCAATATTATTGATATTTTGATATGGTTTCTCATGCTACATGTTTTGGTATGTGTAGCATGTTATATGTACTTAGACAAGTTTGATCAACAATAATTGACAAATACATGACAGTCATGGAATGCTTTGTACAACAGAGTGTGAGTACATATAGTTTTGTAATATACTTACAGCATGGCCAAGATGACAATCACCAAATTCTGGTTTCCTTGCCTTCTCTCATAGTTGGTACACCACCTCATACCAGTCCTGGTTCCTCCTGTGGACGTGTCCGGCTGCGTTAGACTTGTAAAATGTCTGCTGGAGGTTCTTCCACTTCCTCCAGCAATTCTCATGTGTTTTCTGTATGCCTTGTTCCCCAAAGGCTTGACCAACCTTTTAAAGAAAAGAAAAAAGAGAGAGGTGAGTCTGGACATATATCTAAGATTTTTTTTAAAGTTCTCACAGTGACATTGAAAGGCCAAATAGCTACAGGTTCCTTGTGCGTAATGCAATTCACTTACAAAACGAGAAGTACAGTACCATCCTCCCAAAAAACCAGTGACAATATATGACAAAGAGGGGGCTCAAGAATGTTTGTGAGGAGTTAAGTGAAGCCATAATAGAACATTTTTTTGCAACAATAAATAAGAAATGATCACCACAGGCAACCTTAGTGTACCAACTGCATCTAGATACTCCGATGCCTTCCTTTGGGGTTACAGATTTGTCTGGTAGTTAAGGTTGTAGTATTAGGTCTCGTTATAGAAACATAGAAACATAGACTTTGATGGCAGATAAGGACCGCTTGGCCCATCTAGTCTGCCCATTTCCCTACCTACAGGATAGGCCGTAGATCCTAGTTAACCAACAGCCTATTTCTTCCTACCCCCCACAAGAATTGCCTTATGTCTGTCCCATGCATTCTTGAATTCTCCCACAGTTTTAGACCCCACAACCTCCTCAGGAAGGCTGTTACATGCATCCACTACCCTCTCTGTGAAATAATGCTTCCTCACATTGCCCCTGAACCGCCCTCCTTCTATCTTTAAATTGTGTCCCCTTGTTCTTGCAAGTCTCTTTTTCTGAAAGATGCTACCCTCTTGGACTTTGTTGATTCCACTGAGGTACTTAAAAGTTTCTATCATGTCCCCCCTCTCCCTTCTTTCCTCAAGGGTATACATATTAAGCTCCTTTAGTCTCTCCTCATGCGGCTTCTCTTGCAGACCCTGCACCATTTTAGTTGCCCTCCTCTGGACTACCTCTATCCTGTCTATGTCCTTGCGGAGATGGGGTCTCCAGAACTGGACACAGTACTCCAGATGGGGTCTCACCAACTGTCTGTACAGAGGGATAACAACTTCCTGTTTTCTGCTGCTGATGCCTCTCCTATACATCCCAGTATACCCCAGCCCTCCCTACTGCCTTCTCATTGCTTGCTAACCTTAAGGTCATCTGATATGATTACCCCCAGGTCCCTTCCTTTTTGTTGTTGTTACTACCTCCCCACCCATTGTGTATTCTTCCCTGGGTTCTTGTTTCCCAGGTGCATCATTTACACTTCTTTGCATTGAATCCTAGCTGCCATACTTCGACCCATTCCTCCAACCTTGCCAAGTCCCTTTTCATCCTTTCACGCCTCCTTGTGTATCAACCCTGTTGCAGATCTTTGTGCCATCTGCAAAGAGCATACTTTTCCTTCAGTCCTCTGCAATGTCACTGATGAAGACATTAAAAGGACTGGACCAATCTGAACCCTACGGTACCCCACTAGTAACCTCTCTTTCTTCCAGGTGGACTCCATTTACAATTACCTTCTGTGTCCTATTGTGCAGCCAATGTTTACCTAGGTACCACCCTGGGACCCACCCCAGGCTGGTTAATTTGACTATTAATCTTTGTGTGGGACTGTGTCAAATGCCTTGCTAAGTCTAGGTGGGCCATGTCCACAGCCCCTCCTGGTCTACTACTTTGGTCACCCAGTCAAAGAAATCTATTAGATTCGTCTGACATGACCTTCCCACTGTGAATCCATGCTGCCTTGGGTCCTGTGCTCCACTGGCCTCTAGGTACTCGACTATTCTTTCCTTCAGAAGTCACTCCATCACTTTTCCCTACCACAGAGGTCAGACTGACAGGTCTATAGTTTCCTGCCTCTGTCTAGGTCCCACTTTTGTGAAGGGGAATCACATCCGCCTTCCTCCAGTCCTCGGGTACCACACCATCCTCCCATGATTTATTAAAAAGAGTAGCCAGTGGTTTCACTAGTTCCTCCCTTAATTATTTTAGAATTCTGGGGTGAATTCCATCAGGACCCATTGCTTTGTCCACCTTCAGTTTTAGGAGTTCTTGCAGAACCCTTTCTTCTGTGAAAGGACTGGGATCGACCCCCCTATCAAGAGTGCTTCTGTTAATTGGATTAGGCACCTCCCTCCTCTTTTGTGAATACTGAGCACAAATATTCATTCAGTATCCTGCTTTTCACCGTCCCCCTCTGCCCACCCACCGTTCATTCTATTCAGCCTCACTATCCCTCCCTTTGTCTTTCTACGCTCGCTGATGTACCTATAAAAGGTTTTATCCCCCTTCTTAACTGAGTTGGCTATCTTTTCCTCAGTTTGGGCCTTTGCTATTCTGACTTTCCTCCCTGCTTCCTTCTGCCTTAACTAGTACAGCTCTCTGTCCTGCTCCTTCTGTATTTCCTTATACTTCCGGAATGCTATCTTTTTCTTCCTGACTTTCACAGCCACCTCTTTTGAGAACCATAGTGGCTTTTTCTTTCATTTTGATTTGTTTATTTGCTTCACACAAAGGCTTGTTGCCTCTGTGATGGCAGTTTGATGATTCCCATTGTTGCTCCACACTCCTTCTAGCCTGTTTGCTAGTGCTCTTCTGAGGCACTCTTCCATCTTGCCAAAGTCAGCCTTCCTAAAGTCAGTACCCTCACTTTTGTATGGCTTGACTCTGTAGCTGAGTTGCGTGAACCACACTGTTTGATGGTCACTTGTCCCCAGATGGCAACCCACTTCTAGATCTGAGATCCTCTCACTGCCCCGTTTGAGTACAAGGTCTAAGATTGCTCCCTCATGAGTGGGTTCTGAAACTAGCTGTCTAATGCCTGCCACCTGTAGGGCATCAAGAATGCCCTGCTTTGGATGTGGCTGCAGCAAATGTGCTCCAGTTAACATCTGGCATATTCAGGTCTCCCATCAATAGTATCTCCCTTTCTCTGCCATTCTAAGAATGCCTTCTATCATATCCTTGTCTATTCCTCCCCTGACATGGGGTCTGTACCTAACCCTGTGCGGATTGTGGTGCCCTTTCCAGTCTCAAGGTGACCCACAGTGCCTCCTCTCCTCCCTGTTTACTCTTTTGTTCAGTTGCTTTTATCCTTCCTTTACATAGAGAGCTACTCCTCCCCTCTTCTCCCTGCCTGTCTCTCCTGTAGGTTATGTACCCTGGTATGTTAACATCCCAGTCATGGTTCTCTGTGTACCATGTTTCTGTGACTGCTATGATATCCAGGCATCCTCTTCCATAAGGGCCACCAGCTCAGGAGCTTGTTGCCCAGACTATGGGCATTGGTACTCATTATCCTCCATTTCCTGATGGCCTTACTCCTTTTGCCCCATCCCTGTCCTTCTTGCCTTTGTCACTTTCTCCATTTACCCCAGCCCTTCTCCTATCGACACCTCTATGTTGGTGTTTGCTGCACTTACCGGTGATTGTTGGGGGCTGAGATTTCCCTGCTCCTTTCCAGTGCCTCCCCACTTGGCTAGTTTAAAAGCTTGCCAATGAAGCATTTAAACCTATCACCTAGGATCCCTGGTTCCCTCCCGGACAGATGCAGCCCATCCATGCCAGTATAGGCTTGCATCACTCCAGGTGGACCCAGTCCCCAATGAAGCCAAATCCCTGAGCTCCACACCAGTTTTTCAACCACTGATTGAATCCCATGGTGCGGAACACCCTAGCCTCTCCTATGCCATAGATGGACAGCACCTCCGAGAAGGTTACTGTGCGTGCTACTTGTCTAAGGCCCCTCCCCAATTCCACAAACTCTTCCTGCACTTCTCTAATCCCTTTCTTAGCCAGGTCATTTGTCCCTAGGTGGACAATGACATCCAGCTCCCTCCCCTGTGCAGCTGCTTCGGCAATCCTGAGGATTCGCTCCCTGTCCCTCCAAGCCATGGCGCCAGGCAGGCACCTTACCTCCCTCTCCCCTTCCTCCCCCAGTTCTACCTTCCTAACAATGGAGTCCCCCACCAGGATTTGTTTCCTTCACCTGCAGGGTCCCCTGCCACCCTCCTGTGGGTCTCCTTTGTGGAGGTTCCCAGCATCCTCCTTGGTCTCCACTGCGGGTGCCTCCATAGAGGAACCACACTTTGCCAGAATGGCATAGGAATTGTGGAGAGGTACAACTGGAGGGATGCGCCTCTGCTCCACCACCCTCACCCTCCCTAAGCTCACTGTGGTCCAACCACTCCTCTTTCTTGGCAACCTCTGAGGCAACGGCAGTGGCACTGGTGGTCCCTGGATGGAAGAGGAGGTCCCACAAATCCTGGTCAACTCAGCCTGGAGATGAGCAACCTCCTCCCTCAGCCCGGAGAGGTGCCTGCAGATGGGACAACACTGCATACTCCAGAACATATCCCGGAAGACTGCTGCTCCACAGCCACTGCACTGCACCACTCCAATCATGTCTTATTTCTGGCCCCTTAACTGTTTTCAATCCTTACTCTTTTCTGTCTCTCGCTCTCTCCTTACTTTCTGCCTGTGTGCCCTTTAAGCTCCTGATTTTCCTGTTCTGAGACAAGAATATCCTATATTTCACAGTGGACCACTTACTTGCTCAGAGGCAGACCTCCAGTAGCTAGAGGGGGCCGGAGAGCTACTCCCGCCCTTCTAGGATGGTGGGTCTTTGGTGGTTCTGTGATCACTCACTTCCTGCTCCCAAACAGGAAGTTCCTGCTGTCATTCAAATCCTGTGCCTATAAAATAGAACTAGCTTTGGGTGGGGGTGGAGGAGGGAAGGAGGCAATATAGTCCCAGCAGAAGTCCAGTCACACAGCAGTCCTTTCTCCTGGTGTCTTCTGCCAAGATATTAGCAGAATCTTTCTAAGCAGTCTTTAAATGTAGCTTCCTTCTAGCTAAGCCACTCCCCTATTTACTAGATCTTTCTACCAGTAATTTAAACCTCACAGCAGTTAAGTCCTTTCAATCACTTGATATTTACACCTATAACTGTTCAGATACCCATTCAGTTCAGTTAACCAGACAGACACACCACTTTTTTTGTTTTGTATGTTAGTTTTTTTACCCTAAATTAAAGGTCCAAGTACAAAGTTCTTCTACTTTAGTCCCAGCAGAGAAGTCAGTCACACAGCAGTCCTTTCTCCTGGTGTCTTCTGCCAAGATATTAGCAGAATCTTTCTAAGGCAGTCTTTAAATGTAGCTTCCTTCAAGCTAAGCCACTCCCCTATTTACTAGATCTTTCTACCAGTAATTTAAACCTCACAGCAGTTAAGTCCTTTCAATCTTGATATTTACACCTATAACTGTTCAGATACCCATTCAGTTCAGTTAACCCAGACAGACACACACCCACTCTTTTTTTTGTTTTGTATGTTAGTTTTTTTTACCCTAAATTAAAGGTCCAAGTACAAAAGTTCTTCTACTTTAGTCCCAGCAGAGAAGTCCAGTCACACAGCAGTCCTTTCTCCTGGTGTCTTCTGCCAAGATATTAGCAGAATCTTTCTAAGGCAGTCTTTAAATGTAGCTTCCTTCTAGCTAAGCCACTCCCCCTATTTACTAGATCTTTCTACCAGTAATTTAAACCTCACAGCAGTTAAGTCCTTTCAATCACCTGATATTTACACCTATAACTGTTCAGATACCCATTCAGTTCAGTTAACCCAGACAGACACACACACACACACACACTTTTTTTTGTTTTGTATGTTAGTTTTTTTACCCTAAATTAAAGGTCCAAGTATAGAAGTTCTTCTACTTTAGTCCCAGCAGAGAAGTCCAGTCACACAGCAGTCCTTTCTCCTGGTGTCTTCTGCCAAGATAGTACATTAAGGAGCATCTGCAAAATGATCACAGCATGTAGGAAAAAAAAACACTGTAACCTTCATGTGGAAGTTGTTGTTTGTTTTGCATTATAAAATGAGTTATGAATTTTGAGTAATTTGATTGGTTCTTAACCATGCATTAGAAGTGTCTAATGCATGGCAAAAAAATCTATTCCTCAAAATCAAGGTACTGTGTCTGGTTAAAATCCTTGAGCCATGGAATTTTCAAAAACAAAAAGCCACCATTTTAATTTTACTCGATACCGAGAAAAATGACAGAATACTTACATATAAAAAATTCAGTATTTCACGTCAAGACAAATGTCTAATAGAATTAACACATCTCTCCATAAGAAAACACTGTTAATATACTCCATTTTTTTCTTACACACTGAACATTGCACATCCCCCACTTCTGCCACTCACTGTCCCTCTGCAGTGCTCCGCTCCAAACTTTTGCTTCAGCCTAATGGGCACAAATAACCACTCTCTCCTTACTGGCTCTTTTTCAGAGCTTACACTACAGCAGGGCAAATCAGTAAAATAAATAAAACAACACACACACATATGCATTTTTTCTAACACTGAACACAGCACCCACCTCACTGAGAGAGGTTTGTAAGTAAGATGGGGTTTGAATAATTGACTGCTAGCTTTCTGGCTTCCATTGCTCATGGCACTCAACTGGGGCTCTTCTCATCACTTACTTTCAGTTCTATTGCCCTGTCAAATAAAACTTAACAACAAAAAAAAGAAAACCTCCTCTAACTTTCCCATGGTCACACATTGAGAGTGTTCTGTGCTTAGGATGGGGTTTGAATCACTGCCTACTATGCTCCATGGTCCCGTTGGTCATGACATTGATGGGAGAGCCTATCCTCAGCAATGAACTGTAACAAGAAATAAGTAAAATTACTGTGGGGAGTGACATGGCAACCACTTTGCCACTAAGAAAACACACTACAGCTATGGTGGCTGTAGCAGGACAAAAGTCCCAAGAGAAAAAAAATGCAGCACTCTGTGGTAGGTGGGTGTACTATTTTACATTAAAATACATTGTAGTCTTTTATTGTTTTCCATATAAACATAAAAAAAATTACCTTTTTACATGCATGTTAATTACAGAGGCCCATTTTATAAGTGAAATAAGACACTCCATGGGTGTGCATTAGACACATCTAATGCATGGTCAGGGGCTAAAGGCATTCAGCCTGTGGCCTTGTGCCTCACTACACCCCTGACCATGCATTAAATGTGTCTAATGCACACCCCGTTGTGTCTTATTGCTTACTTCAGAAAAGAACATGCGTTACTTTCCTTTAGCAGCAATGCAGGAACAGAAATGAATCATGCTCCATCGCATTAGTCCCACAAACATCAGAATATGTTTAAGGAAAATACATTTGTTATCCATAATGACATTTGAAGTCCCTGTCTACTGTAGAGTGAGTGGCATGAAATAGTAGCATCAGTTCTCACATTTATCAGTAGCATTATCTAGTATCCAACATGGACATATTTTTGTACACCATGCACCTCTACATATAAAAAATAAGTTTATATCTAATATCAATACTTTTTTTTTACCTTTCTTTATCATTGTACACATTATATTGTATTATGGCAATAATGTATAATGGGCTGTGGGCTGTGGGGGTATAGGCTCACTTGTCAGATGTTGGGGACACTTGGTCTGTGCCCTTGTGACCAAACACCTGAAGTGTCATTATATCACAGGGCACCCACACTTTCCCATACATTTTTGTTTAATTCTCTATATGAGTTGATTTCTTAGTTTCTTGGACAGGATGAGCTTAGAAATGAGATGTCTATTTTTGTTTACCTTTGTCCAAGTTCATGGAAGTGAAAGGCTGGTCACTCTCATCACTATTGAGGCATTAGCATGCCTTTTTACTGCCGGCACAAGGCCAAGCACATCGGCATCACTCCAGTTTTTAGGCATGTTGTTGTTTTCAGTTCAGTGCTGTATGGGGAGAAAGGTGAAAGATTTAATGGTTGTTCATTGTATTCACATTTTTTATACATTTCTAATTAATTACTTTCTGTTTAAAACTTGAAAACAGCTATATTGTCCTCCTCCTCCACCCATCTCCACCACAATTGCTCTGTAAGCTATGCACCGCACAATACACTAGTAATTATAATCTACATTTTTACCATTCAGTTAAACATTCAACCGAAAGCTAAAGACATTGGGCAGGATTCATGAAGCTTTTGAAAGACCCGCAGCTGCGGGTAAACTGCTGCACAAGTGGGTTGCCACTTGTGGAGCCGCAAGTTTTCCATAGTGGTGGGTATTCACAAAGGTGGAGCTGGATTATGACTGGCTCCACGGGTTACGGCCGCTTGCAGGTGGTGTCGCCAGGGTGATGGCCGCAGCCATGGGAATGGGCTATGGCTGGTGGAAGCAGCCATAACACCTTCCGTAACTGCTGCGGCTGTGAATCACAACCGCCGCAGCTGTGGGCGATTACAGTCCACATCAGCAGTTGCGGAGTGGAACATAGAAATTTAACGCTTTGTGAATCCTGCCCTTTTTGTTTGCAAGAACTGCTGGACTGTGCAGCTGTAAAACACAGTATGGGATTACATAGTATTACTTATGCTGTGGTGTGATGTGTAGCATGACAGCACATGTGGAGCCTTCCTCACAACCATGGTACCTCACCTCCACACACTACACATGTCATTCCACTCAGGCAGTTAGTATGGCATCAGACCTGTAATGACACCAAACCCTCAGTGTTTATCACTGGATAGTGAGTGGAGTCCAACAGGCCAACTACAGACTTATTCATGGCCATTCTACCTTCCTGCTAGAAACCCACCACATCATTCCATTCTAGAACCTGGTATGCACTCACACCTGGAGTGCCCACCCCATCCACCAATCCCAGGTTCTGTATATTGACCAAGTCTGAGAGTTCAGCTGTTCTCTTACTCACAACCACAGCATCTCTCTGTAATGCACCTGGCATGTCATTGCAGTGTAGCACCTTGCACGACTTCATACCTGTAATAGCCCCATATTTTATCCCCACCACTCCACCCCCTTCCATTCATGAGTGCTGGATCCTGACTGGAGTGTGACAGCACAACTGGTATTTTAGCAATGGCTGTTCCATTTCCCTGATATATATGACACATGTGATTCTACTGTGATACCTTGCACAGGTTCAGATCTGAAAGTGTCCTACTACCTAATTCTGGGTTGTGGATCCAGATTGTGGTCCACCAGCTGAACTGGGCCTTTCCTCATGCCCAACCCTCCTCTCTGCCAACCACCACAGATGTCATTCATTTTTGGCAGGTTGCACAGCCTCTGACCAGGAATGGCTGCCCCTCCCCCAATTTGCACTTGCTGTATCTTGACTGGAGACTGATAGCACAACTTGCCCCTTCCTCATGACCATCTCCTCTCCATGCCAGCCAATAGTCATGTTATTTCACTCTGGCCCCTTCCACGGTCTCAGACCTGGAAGGTAATCCCCTCCCCCACCACACCAAATGCAGCACGGTGGATCATGCTTAGAGTCTGACAGACCAAATGACTGCTTTCTCACAAGCATTCAACCTCACTGACAGTTATTAGACATGACAGTGTACAAGACTGTACCGTGTAATTCCAACTTCATCACCCCCCCCCCGGCGATCAGTGATGGTGTTGTACAATACCTCTCAGCCTACAAAGAAAAAGAACATTAAGTATCTTTTTGCCATTGTATTCTATTTTATAACTGTTGTACACACTACCACTGGTAAACCTCCCTCTTGCTATGTTACTGTCACAGCATTTACAAAAAATACTGTTTAACACACAGTGGCACTACAGTAATTTAAATATACAATTCATATTAAAAATGTGAGTTTTTGAGTATATGTGTGTGTGTGTGTGTGTGTGTGTGTGTGTAATGTGTGGTGCAGCTTTTCTATTTTTTGACCTGATATATGTGTAGCTCAAAAAAGAGCCATACGAGTTTGTAGGTATCATGGTACTGCATATGAATTGTGCTGCACATTCAGAGAAATGCAAGAATGCCATCTCAGAGGTCCCCAAGGAAAACAGTGTTGCAAGTATTTGAGAGATGCACACCATCTTTTAGATATAGCCAATGTTTAAAATGATGAATTTGATGGTGATGTACAGTGTGCATTCCCATAATGTGAAGGAATACAGATATTTGGATGCTTACCTTATGACATGATCTTTTGAGTCCAGGACAGTATTCCTCACTTCTCCAGATCATCTGTTGTGTAATATCTGAATACAGTATCTTACAGGCAGGTATCATCTCCATAAGAGTCTGCAAGTCAGATTGAGCAACCTCAATTAAATCTACTCCCCTTTTGTGGTCCAAATCATTACCTCTGAGATGGATGAGGAGTATGTTTGGTGGAGGGCATGTCTCCAGTAGCTGGCACATAGTTGGCATGAGCTGCTCCCATCTCATGCCACCCTTACCAAACCACAAGACATTGCAGTTTGGCAGAAGCAAGTCATTTCCAAAATAACTTACCCTAGCAAATGCAGATGCCCTTCGAACAAGGCTACTCCCCACAATCCAAGCACAAGCCCTGGAGCTTTCTGCCATTCTGAATCTCAGAAAAGATCCTGGTAAAGACAGCAAATCTCAAAAATGTATTTCTCTCTCAACATTCCTCTGCCATGTGATGTGGTATTGCTATGGGATTAAACTGTCAGAACACAAAAAATAGCTGACTCATGCAGCACCACATAGTATGGATACATAGCATTGGGTGATTTCTCTGTCTAATGTCCAATCAGTTAATTAATTATTGTTGTGTCTAGAGGATTGTTTGCCATTGGCCATTTGTTTATAAAACATTTTTTTTTTTATTTTGGTGGGATAAGGCAGATGCTTGATTGGTCATATTAATTAATATAGCAATATGGGCAAATCCTATTGGTCACAGGCAATGTGGGAACTCTGTGACAGTGCCTGAGTTCTCTCTCTTTTTGAACAGACATTCCAGTTGGTAAGAGCTCCTTTTGCCTTTCCTTATAAAAACTATAATTTTTACTGTGCTACAAAGCCTATAAAAAATTAGTAACAAAGGTACTTCACCAAACTATTATAGTGCTCTAATATTTAATTAATTTACTTTTTTTGTTTACAACTGATATTTGAAAGCGAGAGAGAGAAATAGTAAGGTTGATTTACTGTTCCATTTAGTGGCAGCTCTAAATACAGTGATGCTTCTCTTGTTTTGGGGGAATGTCACAAACCGTATAGACCTTCAGTAATAAAGCATGTATGCCTAAGAACATTTATAGTAATAAAAATACTGGAACATAGTTTAACTGATTACTGTAATAATTGCTTAAAAGTCCTGCTTTCTGTGGTGTTGCACTGTAAAACAAAACTACATCACAGTGACAGGCTTTAACATGACATACTTATCTGGTTATAACTTAAAAATGCCAGAGAGTAAACATTTGCTAGAAGTATCATCAGAAAGGCTAGAAATTCTGATTTTGAAATATACTATTTTTATGTCGATTGCAATTATCTAAATAGTTATAAAATATAAATGATTTTGATAGATTACTTGCAGTTCAGACAAAACAGTGCTGCTTGCTTGGGAAATCCAAGATAGCCTACTTCTTGTCATTTTCTGTGTTTCCATTGGTCCAGAACCTGTATTTCCTGTTGTTTTTCAAATTCTTGTTCACAAGCATGCAGAATCCTTGGTTGCGAGTGAGTTGCGAACAAGGATGCTTGTTTGCGAGCATACAAAATCCTTGTTTGTGAGACTCTTGTGAGAAACATGACCCTGAAACCATTTTTTAAAAACATTTTTAAATGTTTTCAATGGTTTTTTAATGAGATATACAGTAGATGCAGCAGTATGTGTTAATATTGTTTTTGTGATATTTAAAAATTTTTTAAAAAACCTTTTTATTTAAGAAATGGCATGCCAGTGATACTTGTTCGTGAACTGGAAAAATCCTTCTACGCAAGCGAGTCGCAAACAGGAATCTTTGTTCTTCAGCATACAAAATCCTTGTTCATGAGAGTCTCACAAGAAATGTGACTTGGATACGATTTGAAAAAGTTTTAAAATGTTTTTTATGGTTTTCTTTTTACAATATTAACAAGCACATTATTAATTATGTGTTTTTATCACCTTTTAAATATTTTTGGGATATTTATTTAAAAAAATGGTATGGTAGCAATCCTTGTTTGTGAGCGTGCAAAATCCCTGTTTGTGAGTGAGTCGTGAACAGGGATCCTTGTTTGTGAGACTGCAAAATCCTTGTTCGCGAGAATCTTGCGAGAACAGAGACCTGGATATCATTTTAAAATGTTTAAAAATGTTGTAAATACAGTAGTTTATTTTCACAACTTAAACTTGTTCCACTATAAATGTTATGTTTTTATCATGTTTTAAAGATTTTTGGGACATTTATTTTAAAAAAATGGTATGGTGGCATTCCTTGTGTGTGACCATCCAAAATCTCTGTTCATGAGCATTGTGAACAAGGAACCTTGTTTGTGAACGAGCAAAATCCTTGCTCATGAGAGTTTTCCACAAAATTGGCTTTGTGCAAGGTGCCAGACCCATTATTGCAATAAAAATAGATTTTTCTTTCTTCACAAATACATTTTTCTTGTACTTTGAATGCATCTTAGGGATATTACATGGTCTTTTTTTAATTTGTCCCCCTTTTTTATATATTTATTTTTTCCCTCTATATAGTGACTACATCTGCTATCAGGGAATGCTGCCTTTGCCCCCACTCTCTGACATCCATTAATGATTATAGTGATCTACATGTAGAAACACTCCATGGATTATCTTTGGGGTGAAGAGATGAAGGGCTTTTGTGTGCAGTCTTGTCCCCTTAACATTCTGGAGCGTTGGCATGTTGAGATCCTGTAATGTGTCACAGCAATATTATGGTGGTGGGAATTTGGCACATGGACCACACTATTTTTTTTCCCTTCTGCTTGTACATTACCTGTATGAGAGGTGTGACCTGTTGCACATTGTGATGTGGTGTGTGTCATCGGGCAGCCACGCCTTCAAGAATAAGTTAGTCCTGGCTACTATCTGCATGAATTTTTTGATGCACAATAGTACTGCAAGACTACAAGCCCCCTCTCAAGCTGTGGGTGTACTGTAGTGTCTCCATCTAAATGATCTACTGTGGTACTTTTACCTGTATGCTATACAGGCCACCTATTAAATATGCTACTTGCCCCACCCCTTTACAGACAAGTACCACCCCTCCCCTCTTCTCCCCCAGCTATCTTCCTAGTGTTCCTCATGACCACTCCTCTTCTCCCTCCCTCTCTCTACACTGCCTATCTGTGCCTCCTGCACACTTGTCAATAATGGCACAACCAGTAAGGTACTTATTTTTGATCTCCTAGTTCCTATTTTTCCTACCCCTTTTAACACCTCTATAAGTTGCTACCCTTCATCCCCCCACCCTCTGCTGAACTGACTCATCCTACAAATGCCCCCAAATGTCCACAGCATCTCTCTCAGCTACTACCTTGTCCTGTTTCCCTATGAGCCCCACCACCTCGCTCTATTCCTATGGCTGCCTCCTGGTTTCCCGCTATCAGAGCAGTTACCATTTTCTCCACACTACCTGCCCTAATGCCTCCCCTAAGTGGTGCTTGACCAAATCTTGGTGCCTCTACATACTTTGTCACTACTTAATCCTTGCCCTACTACTTTTAGCTGCAGGGGATATACACCCTAACCTCGGCCCAACACCAACCCCCAGTCACAGCTACACCATGATTAACCCCTCAGCCAAGGCCACCACTGACACTCACTCTGGCTCCCTCCCTCGGGGATTATATTTAATCCATCTAAACATTTGCAGCCTAGCCTCCAAGCTCAATCAGCTCCAGGTTCTAGCCGCTCACCATGCCCCTGACATAATCATCATATCTGAGACCTGGCTAAACCCAAACCTCCCGGACCCAGCCATCGCTATTCCAGGGTTCACTATCACTCGGTAAGACCAACCCACCAGAGGTGGAGGAGTGGCTATCTACACCAGCTCAGCCCTACATTTTTCTGTCCTGTCACTGTCACAAAAGCTGAACCCAAAGCCTATGAGCTGCTTATGCTGAAATTGTCCCCTCCTTCCTCACTCCCCATCTTTGTGGCTGGTATTTATTGCTGCCCTGGCACCCTAGCCACAACAGTCACCGACCTTCTAAGCCAACTAAAGTCTCTTGCCCAGTCGGGTGAACTTTATATTATGGGTGACTTTAACTACAACTGGCCAGCCCCGGCTTTTAACAAAACCCGTACCAAGATATCTGCTCTCAACCTTACCCAAACCATTCTGGAACCTACATGCTCAAACGATAAGACTGGCAACCACTCCTTTCTCGACTGGGCGCTTACCTCCCATCCACACCGTATCATCAGCTCTGGCCTCGTTCTGGCCTCCTTCCTGACTTCATTAGCAACGATCATTTAACCTACTTGGTCCGCAAAATCCACCGGGTTAAATCCCCTCCCAAATTTATATTCTAGCAGTCATATAAAACTCTAAACCTCTCCCCTCTCCTGGAAGAACTAGCTCACTCTAACCGGGACCTCATCCTTAGATGCTGTAACATGGATGCTGCCTTTATGCACTTCCGGAACACCTTCCTTAGCACCTGGGTAAACATGCCCCCCTGCGCAGTGCTAGGATCCGAGGGTCTCACCTTACCTGGATTTCATCCAAGCTGATAGAATGCCAACAAGACTGTGAAAGGGCATGGTGAAATTACACTCTTCCCAGGTGACAACATCACCTACCACATGCTCCGAAACAAGTGCACAAAGGCCATCCACTTAGCAAAGGCCGAATATTTTAACAACACCCTAAATGCCAATCTTGGGAGGCCTTCTAAATTCTGGAAAGTCATCAACTCCCTTTTCTCCCCTCCGACAAAAAATCCCCCCCTTTCCTTCTCTTCCAAGGGACTCTACACTCCGACCCCCTGACAGTAGCCTCCGAGTTCAATTTCTACTTCACTACATGTGCAATGACCCTCCTGGACTCCCTTCCTTCAATAGCCCCACCCAATCTCCAGACAACTACCCCCCCACCACCTGGCCAGAACCCTTTCTCATTCAGACACATCTCCCCCATCGAACCTGAGATGCCCTTCACTCCCTGAATCCCACCAAAGGAAAATCTCCCAACAGTCTCGACAACAAACTCCTCTTTCTATCCGCCCCTGCTATAGCTACTCCCCTCGCTGCCCTGCTAAATCTCTCATTCACCACTGAATCACTCCCCACAGAGTGGAAACATGCCACTGTCCTACCACTACCAAAAGGAGGTGACCCTACCTCCGCTGCTAACTACAGTCCCATCTCCCTCCTCCCTACTCTCGCCAAACTCCAGGAACACCTTGTACTATCTCAACTCTCCCACTTTCTCTCTGAAACTAACTTCTTCACTCCATTCCAGTCCGGTTTTAGAAAAAGCCACTCCACCACCACTTCCCTACTAAGACTCACGGATTCCATCCTCTCTTGGATGGACAAAGGACACATTACATCTGCAATTTTCATTGACCTAGCCAAAGCTTTCGATATGGTATCCCACTTCCTCCTATTATCCTGCCTATCAGGTGCTGGGTTATCAACATTGGCCACAAATTGGTTCAGAGCCTATCTACAAAATAGAACCCAATCTGCAAAAATAGCTGACTACACCTCCCCCCCGCTCCCTCTTACCACCAGCATTCCCCAGGGCTCAGTCCTTGGCCCCATTCTCTTCTCCATCCTACTAAATGATCTGCAAAAGGCTTGCTCTACTACCTCAATCCACATGTACACTGATGACACGGTCCTCTTTACATCTGGCCGGACCTATGAAGAAGTCACCTCTAATCTCCAGACTGACTTCAACAAAGTACAACGCAGGTTTAACTCCAACCAACTCTCCCTAAATGCCAAGAAAACAGTCTCTATGACTTTCAGCACTAGATAGAGGCTATCCAGACTTACATCCCCTCTGATCTTCCGTACCCTGAATAACACTGTCCTTGAAGTGCCCTCCTTTAGGTACCTGGGGGTTTGGCTTGATCACCACCTCGCCTTTTCCACACACGGGATGCCATCCTGTCAAAACTGCTCCCTAAGCTCGGCGCCCTCTATAGTAACTGCACTAGTATCCCACATCCTGTGAGACATGAAATAGTCCTGAAAATGATTCTACCTTCCTTCGACTACTGCAATGTTGTCTACAGCTCTGACCCCAAGTCCACCCTATCCAGACTGGACCCCCTCTTCAATGCTTTCTGCCTCTTCACCCTTGATGCCTCCCTTGTACTCATCACTGCGAGCTCTTCCATTCACTGGCCCTCCCATCCCTGAGCAACCGGCACCTACTTCACAGTGCTAAATTTGTTTCTAATTTCTGGCTTGGTTCCCTTCCACCCTACCTCATCTCCTCCCTATCTTCCCTGCCAACCCCAGCCCACGCCCTCAGGTCTACTGACTCCAGGATATTAGTAATACCTCACTGAAGGACCTCTGCAGGCCAATCGGCTTTCTCTTACCTCCTCCCTAAGCTCTGGAATGACCTGCAGGCCCAAATCTGCCATTCCTCCTCCAAACACTCTCTATCCTCTTCCCTCACTAACTTCTATGTGCCCAACTGTACATGCCCCTGACCTCCTCCCCCCCTTGTCTGATTCTCTTCCCCCCGATCCCCTCCTCACCTTATGTGGCCTGACCAGTGGCTTGGCCTTCACCCAAATGACTGGCTTATAAATTGCCCTAAATAACCTATGCACTAACCCACTCATGGCACCTCTGCTGTCCCCCTTCTCATTACCCTGACGACGTCTTCCCTAAGTCAACCCTCACATCTTTCCCTGTGTATACTACCCAGACCTGTTACCTCTCCCTGGCCCCAAGTTCAGGCTTCCAGTTCTATCAGCCAACTTGGTGCATTATACTTCAAACTAATCTCTAGATAGTAGGCACTTATGTAAGTATGAATAGTTCTAGATGTGTAATCAAGTATGTTATGCCACCCTCTTTGTGGCACATGTATGTAGTGTCTCCTCATGTAGCAAGTTTGTAAAGCCACTCTTAACTATGTAACAATTGTTCAAATTGCTTGACTCCAATGTTCAACCTATTGATTGTTTTATGTATACCCTCCTCCCTTGTACCCCTCCCCCCAGGTCGCACCGTGAGACGAGCCTCTTGTTGCTCAGTGTGCTTCTCCTGGTGAAACATTTTCAATAAATAAATAAATAAAATATGGTGCATAGTGTGTGCTTCTATGATGTCAAATTACATTTTCTTAGTCAAATAAAGTGGTTGTTTACTGTTCTAGTTACTGAGTGTTGGATTTCACCAATACTAATTTGGATTATTTTTCTTTTTGTTTCAGATATACACTGAAAAGGCAGAGACCGTTACAGTTCAAAAAGAGTCAGAATGATGACCATTGTGTGAAAAGCACAACCACTTTCTAACCGAAGGAGGTATTTGGTGGTTCCCTCTCATGTCAGAATGAGAAAAATAGTGTCTCTCACATAAAGAAATGAGTTGAGTGCCACTCTTCTAAAAGAATGGTATCCAGAAACATCACACATGTGAACAAATGTGTTTGTACTGGTAAACTGACTTTAAAGAATGGTCAGAAAAGTCTGTGTCCTTCAAAAGAGCTGCACTGAAGGGTCATAAGCCTGTCTGTGCTACTTCAATGAAGATCACAAAGAGTGTTGGAACAGGTAGTTGTGGGACTACACAACACAGCAGAGCTCAGTACTTTAAAAAAATGCTACATACTGCTAGGATTAATCATATCATTTATATCATTTCAGCAGTTGTCAAACATAAAGGAAAGAAAGTTAAACAAAAACTTTCTATCATGAAACTACGTCTGAGGGCAAGACACTTTGTTAATATGGGTATGAATATATGGGCACAGTTGTGGTCTGTTATGATGTCAGCCATTGATAAACTGAGTGTCAAAATTCAACATGTGAGAGACAAACTAATGCCCTCTAAACACTTGAACAGAGACAACCTTTGCTTTGTGTTTCAGGGCAAGTCGATACATTCTGAGCATTCTAAGGCATACTACTGGGAGGAGACATACAATGTACATGACAGAAAAATCCCTCTGGTACTAGATGACTCTGGCAAAGTACAAAACATTTTACTTGTATCACGTGATGATGATGTCTTATATGAGGATGATCAAAATGTTGTGGACATTGCACAAAGGAAGTTGCATTCTATCAAATGGCCTTGTGATAACCTGTGCAATATCAGAGAAGAATCATTCTGTGTGACAGAAAATTTCCTGAACACATTTCTTAACACAAAGAGATGTGGAAGATACAAGCTGTTTGACTCTATTGACAAGTTTGACATTAGACCTTTAACTGGTTTAATGGGGCATTCACTTGCTTATCTTCAGACTGAAGCATGTGAGAGTATATTCCATTACTTTCGCATGATTGTTGTGTACAACTCTGGAATGCAGAAATGTGTGTGACAGCTGTATCACATTAGATGTACTGTGAGAAACTTTATATATTTTGATTCCTTACTGAGTGATGGAGATGTGGATGGTGTCATTGACTTTATTAAGGAGCTACAGCTAAAGAAGAAGTTGAGAGATACTGTTGTGACAGTTACCATCATAGATGTTATACACACTGCCACAGTGCAAGAGACACAATTGCTAAGAATATCTGGCACTGAGATTGTCAAATTTGAAATTAGTAAACAACAGAAATTTGACATTGTCTGTGTGTCTTGTGAATGACTGTTTTATAAGGAACAGTCAGTTCATGTTGACCTATGCAATATCTCAAGATGGAACAAAATGTGGGGTCGACTAATTTAATATTTGTTGTTAAAAACAGACTTTGAAGTACAGGAAACGGTTGCACTCTGCACATACTGTTACCATAAGATTAAGTCTGACACTTTGCTTCCTAGGTCAGTACCAAATGGAATGGAGGTACACAAAACCCCTGCTGTTATTGCTGGCTTGAATTTGTTTGAAAGAATTTTGATTCAGACAATGAAGCCATTTCAGACAATTCTGATGCTAAACACTAAGATGAAAGATTTGTCACAGAAAGAGCTCATTAAATCTTTTCAGGGCTCTATTGTGTACCTCCCTCTAACACTGCAGGAGAATGTACAGATCATCTCCAGAGAGAATAGTGTTGT
This sequence comes from Neoceratodus forsteri, assembly GCA_016271365.2. Taxonomy (NCBI): domain Eukaryota; kingdom Metazoa; phylum Chordata; order Ceratodontiformes; family Ceratodontidae; genus Neoceratodus; species Neoceratodus forsteri. Next base: position 190,221,543 of record CM057456.1, read on the forward strand.
ATCCTGGTAAATGGTGTGCCAACTAAGTCCAACATAATATGGCAGCATATTGTGAATGTTGAAAAGGTCAAGCATGCTTTACAGTACCTGAAACAACACCAATCCATTTTATGCAGAGATTGACATAGACACACTAGCTGATGCTCATATCTAACTTGGAATTGTTGATTGTTCCAAGGCCAGGATTGAAAAGGTTGAAGCTGTCACCAAAGAAAATGTCTATGAACAATACACTATCCACCCATTATATGGAAAGGATCCAGTGCTGGATAATATTGATTTGTACCAGATGAAACAGATAGAAGGGACTCCTGTCAGTATCTGGGAGAGCACACTGGAGGCACTTTGCTTTTCTGACCTGTTTCTACATGGAACTGGTGGATGTCTGTATGAGCGTGAGGTATGTGTTCCTGGAGCTGAGTACTGAGAGTCAAGATTTTTGCATTCAGATGGCAAGTTTCATACACATATAGCATATGTCTTCCACCTTTTGTGGAAGAGCAAACTAAGCATTCTGTCAGCAAGCATAGCACATACATTGTGTCTTAACACAGAATTTCAGAACATGACAGCTGCACAGTTGATCAAGAAACTGGAGAAGAGAGATGAGATGCTGCAAGCAAGTCTTTCTTCAATTTTATCCAGTATGTGAGGCACCAAAGAGTACTGGTACAGATAACACTCTGAGGTGATGTGCATGCTATTAGAGTTTGATTCTGCAACATGGTTTGTCACTCTCAGTTGTGCAGAGTACAATTGGGATGACTTAGTTGACCGTAAGTGGGTAAACTCAGATGTAGATGGCATACACAGTATGACTCCTGGTGAGATGTGCTCTCTGAATCCGGTATCTGTATCACAGTACTTTCATCACTGCTTCCAGGCAGTGTTGTGATTCATACTGTCAAAAACCAATCCACCTCTTGGTATTGTCGAGCACTATTTTTGGAGGACAGAATACCAGGCACATGGAGTACCAGACATACACATGCTGTTGTGGGTGAAAGATGCTCTGCATATTGATGACAGCGATGAAGCTGATATTCTGAACTTCATTATGAGGTACATGACATGTCAGATTCCTGATAAGCATGATAACCCAACACTGTGGAAGTTGGTGCAGAAATTCCAGTGCCATTTGTGCTGCAAATACTGTTGTAAGAAGGTGAAAAAAAAATGGAAACTGATACACAAGATGCCAGTTTGGATTCCCTAGATGAGTCTGTCAGAGTGCAAGCATGAATGATGTGTTTTCTGCGATGCAGCATAATCTCAAGGCAAAATCCACAAAATGAGTGTACGAGTTGCCCTGTAAAGAGTCAGAAGCATACATCAATGACTACAGTCCTGCTCTGTTGATGATATGGCAGGCCAAAATTAATGTCCAGTATGTTGCTGACAACTCAATGCTTCTGGTGAGGTATGTCACATCATACATTACCAAACATGAGTAAACTTGCTTGCAAGAGCTCCAGGAAGTCCTGTCTAACTGCAACAGAACTATTTCTTTTCAGCTGTGGTCACTTGGATTAAAACCTATGTCACATCAGGAGTGTGGTGCATATGAGGCAAGTGACCATCTTACTGGCACCTGCCTCTATGGCAAGTCTGAATCAATCCACTACTTGAATGTGAACTTCAAAGAGAAGAGGCTTTGTGTCCTCAGAAGTCATGATGAGATTGAAGAGCTTGCAGCAACCAGACTAACATCAACTAACATGCTGAAAAGCAACCTCATTGACACTTACTATCCACAGCGCCACAGTGCCATGGATGACTTGTATCTGTTTGAGATTACCCAATGGTATGACTACAAATGGGGTATTCCTTCTGATACACCTAAGCAGATATACAAGGTGACAGGGCTAGACAGGTCTCTAGTGAAGAGACATAAACCGTGGCTCATCGACCACTGCAAACATAGCTTGGCAACAACAGAAAAGAAAGAACACTGCTACTTTGCACTTCTCTTTCCGTGTAAGCTGTGGAGAGATGAGGGAACTCTGAAAAGTAGATGTGACACTTATGAAGAATAGTTTCATTTGAGCTATGACTCCTTCAAAAGCAAAGTGTCAACTGCCTATATCAAGAGGCTGGAGTTGGAGAAAGAACAACTAGAGATGGCAAGGAAACAACTGGAGGAGGAATCTCCAGTGAACTGACAGGAAATGCTTGATCATGAGAGTGAAGGAGCACTTGGTGCTCCTCTGTCTACAAACGACCCAGCTGTGTTGATGTCAGAAACTGAATGTGCTATGTAGCAGAGCACACACATTGTCAGTGAATCTGTTAATATTGAAGGATAGTTGAACACTCATCAGTGGGTTATCTATAGTGCAGTAATGTATGCTGTGGAGCATGGGATAAGCACCATAAGAAGGAATGCTTCTGTGACAAACACCTGCCAATTAGGCTGTTTGTCAGTGGTGCTGCTGATACTGGTAAAATCTTTGTGATGAAGCTATAAGTGCTGCAGTCTGTAGACTTACTGACATACCTACATCTGTCATTGTATCTGCACCAACTGGCTAGCAACTTACAATATAAGTGGTGTCACTCTGCACCGACTGTTCATGCTCCTAGTTGAATATGGCAAGACTGGAGAGTACAGGAAGTTGTCCTTTGAGGTTGCAAGTGACCTGAGGGCCATGTTTGACAAAATGGAGCTGCTAATCATTGATGAGATCAGCATAGTGTCCAACATTATTCTTGCTTACATCCACCTATGCCTCCAGGAAACAGTAGGCGGTGAGGATGATGTGCCATGTGGTGGCAAGAACATTGTTGTTTTGGGGATCTTCTCCAGCTAGCTCCTGTGAATGGTCAACATGTTTTCAAAACTCTCAGTAGAGGAAGCTAAAAAGACTATTGACTGCATAGGTGGAGTCAATCTCTGGGAGTTATTCTCTTATGTTGAGCTGTTCCAGAATATGCAACAAAGAGGTGATATGTCTTACAAAGCACTTTTTGATGAAGCTTGACTTGGCAACTTGTCAGCTTCCAATTTGCAAGTGCCGAGGACACGTGTTATCACTAGAAAAGACAGTCCTGTGCATGATGCTTGCAAGCTCTTTACAGAGCTGCAGAACAATGGGCAATGGATTGTATGCTTGTTACCAAGACTTAAGCAATGTGCTGAGTTTAACCAGATCATGCTATTGATGGTGTTAGTCTGACATGTACCATGGTGACCAAGATGGTTGAGCGACTGAGAGAATTAACAGCTGATGTATTGCGAACAGCTGGGTTAGAAGCAGTTTTAACACTGTACAAAAATGCACGTGTTATGCTACGGAGGAACTTCAATGTCGATATGGCCTGGTTAATGGGCAGTGGGCTACATTTTTAATTTCCAGTACAATGTCCAGAAGACATTTGTAGATCTGGTGACTGTAAAATTTGACAACTGTGACAGTCCTGTTCCCATTGACAGATGCACTGTGAAGTTTCAGATTGTGAAGGACATCTATGTCATACATAAGCAGTTCCCGCTTTGTCTGTCTTACGCTGTCTCAATTCACATATCACAAAGGCTGAGCCTTGATAGTGCAATTGTTGATATAGGTGTGGGAATCTTTTCAATTCAGACTGTCAGCATTGCCATTTTTTCACACCTCCTTATGAACAGTACAGCTGTCATTTTGCACATCCTGCCCAGAATGTGTTTTCGCATGTGTGGCACAGAATGGTGCAGTCGCTGTGCAAAATCAACTTTTGGAATGGATTAACAAAATCACAGTTGCTCTGTTCATGAGAGGGGGTCCCATAATGTCAATGTTGAAAATGTGGTGAACAAAATTCCAAAAAATGACCATGTTATGAGCATGCATTGTGCAGTTTCTACACTCGCATGTAACATCACCACTTTTTCCTGTTATAATCCAGATTTTTGACATTGCCATTTTTCCACACCACCTCATGAATAGTACAGCTGTCATTTTTCAAATCCTACTGAAAATGTTTTTCCACAACTGTGGTACAAAAACAGTGTTACAGTTGTGTGGAATTACATTTTCATGGGGGTTGAAAGTTTGTTGTTCTGGGTACATGTGGTGAGGTGCCAAGAAGATTATGTTGAACATTTGGGGTGAAAATTATTTGAGATGACACAGTTATGTCTATTTGTTGCAATTTTGGTATGCCTGCTCATAACTTAATGTGTAGAAGTGCAGGACCCTGTGTTTCCACAGCTATATTATATTATATATATATATATATATATATATATATATATATATATATATACACGTGTGTATCAGTGGAGGATGGGGCGCAGGGTCCAAAGGACCCTGTACTCCCACTGTGACATATGGACATGGTTGTATTATCTGCATGGAGGATGAGAGTGCAGGGTCCTATATGGACACTGTAGTATTAACTGGATGGAGGGATGGGAGCACAGGGTCCAAAGTGACATATGGATACTGTTGTACTATGTTGCACTATCTGGATGGAGGGGATGGGACCCACCGTGGCATAGGGATACTGTTGTACTATCTTGATGGAGGGATGGGAATGCAGGGTCTGAAGAACCTGCACTCCCACCATGACATATAGACAGTGTTGTACTATCTTGATGGAGGGTTTGGATCCCGTTTTCTCACTGTGACATACAGGTGCTGTTGTGCTATCTTGATGGAGACACTCCCACCGTGACATATGGATACTGTTCTACTGTGTTGTTCTATCTGGATGGAGGGATCCTGTGCTCCCACCATGACATTTGGACACTGTTGTACTATCTGGATAGAGGGATGGGAGTGCAGGGTCCTTTGGATCTTGTGCTCCCACAGTAAAATGAGGATACAATTATACTGTCTGAAAAAGAAGGGAAATTCTTTGCAAAAAACTTTGTTAATGCATCAGTTAGGGTGAATACCACAGTAACAAAAGCAGGGAAATGCGATGTTAGGGTTTCCAACCCTAATGCCCTCCCTCAGGGTTCCCACCACTACCACCCCACCCCCTTCCCCGCACCCACCAACAGGCGTCAGAGTGTGTTATTGGGTTGTCAGGCCTAACTCTCATCCCATTGTCCTATACTACCTATACTGTAGCGTGTAAGCTTGTTTACATGTGGAATTGGGTGATAGGTGGGCCTGACATCTAATAGCACACCCAACGCCTGTTGTGTGAGAAGGATAGAGTGGGATAGGTAGAGTGGGGTGGTAGGGTGGGAACCCTGTGGTGGGGCATTAGGGTTGGAAGCCCTAATATCACATATTCCTGCTTTTGTCATTGTGGTATTAATCCTAACTGATGCATTAACGAGGTTTTAGGCTTCCCTGGGTTTCTTCCTGATCCTGCCTTTTGTTGCTCATTCTGCTAGAGGCTTGGCTTGTGCAATGAAGTGAGATAGTGACATGACTGGATAGAAGAAATGTTCCTCTTTGGCATATCTGTAGTTCTGCAGTGCCGGTAATGAGGGAACTGTGGTTGACAATGGCACAGCAGAGGTTGTCTGAAATGTAACGATGGGCTGAAACTCAGTGATATTTATTACAGCCTCTAATGAAGTTTCTTTTATAAAAAAATGAAAATTAACTTACTAGAGGAGTACAGGATAGGAAGGGGGCACATGCCTTACTGGCTGTTGTCAAAAGGCAGTATCGGGAAATGGCAGAGTAACAACCTCTCCTTACAGTAAGTGGAGGTGGCTGGTTACTAGCTGGTACCGTGTTAAGACTGGCATGTTTGCTTCAGTCTGGCAAGGGATACTACAACTGGGAGGAACTTAGACATGGTTTAATCTTGGAAGTCAAACAGTAAATTTCAGTTTAGATTAGATGCTGGCAGACAGAAAAGACCTCAAGGGAGAAGCTCCCTGACGAAGGGTTGTTTGGACCCGAAGTGCTGGGGCTTGAGTGGCCAGTGAGCATGTCTGACACTGGCAGGGATTGTACCATTTTACAATTTAAAACAAAAACCTTTGGATTATTTAAAGGGACACTGCCAGCCTTTTTTGCATTATATTATTTGTAGGTAAAACCCCACATTTTATGATTTCTTACATTCTCTAAAATTCATCGATGTTGCTGGTTGCTCTATCTGCCTCCTTGCTTATTAGAACTGAAATGCATGGTAATGTATAGCTAAGTACAGCTTTGTTTTGATTCATATCACTGAATTACTCTTAGTGCACACTCCTTGAACATTAGAAACACCCTCAAACAGTGAATCCACTCATGATACAAATGTCTCCTCTACTCCCACTGCATAATCGGTGGCTAGATTGTGTTTGGGGTGTTTCTGAGTCTAGGAAAGATGCAGTGGGAGCTGGTCAAGAAATGTAAACAAACATGTTTTGGTGTGGTAACACCAGTATGGTGGGCAGTCAGTTTTTCACTTTCTAAAAGAAAAAAGGGATATGAATCAAACTACCAGCTGCATAAACAGTCTCTATAGAATATAAACAATCATACAATATGTTTTATAAACTAGGGACACTTTAAGGCTTAAGGGGGTTGACAGTGTCCCTTTAAACAGCCAGTGTGAACAGCATCTGTGGAGTACATATAGTACTTTCTGTTGATGTGCTCCAGGGAGAAGCACCTATGATCAAAGACCCTCAGACCCATATCTGGAAGCTGTCAGGACAAATATATAGGGGGACCACTAGAACTGTGGAGGGTTTCCTCCTCAAGGGAAGCACTTCGATGGCTGGCTGTGCTGACTGCAGCTCTCCTGAAGCTTAGAGGGAGACAGTGTTGGAGGAGGTTGTCATTGAGCATGCACCAAGGAAGGTGGCACATAAATAGTATATAGTAGATCCAGAAGAAGACTGGTGGAAGTCTGGTTGCATTTAGCTTGGAGCTACCGAACTACAGACTTGAGGAGTCCTGAGGTAGAGGAACCCAGGTCATGAAGCTACCATAAGGATTGGAGTACAAGAGGGTATACAGGCAAGTGCAGTGGCCTTTCTGTAGACAGAAGAAAAATATGTATTCTGGAAAGCCTGTATAGCTATTATGCACCATAGTGCAATTAAAGTAAACCAGAGACTTTAAATAAGTTATCTAATGTCTAACCTTCATGGTTACCCTATCCTTTGATCTTAAAGTGTGCCTTGATGAAAGCTGGGAGAGGGAGGGAGGTAATTGCTAATAAGGCATTGTGGTACCCAATGGCTTCACACCTTTATGTTCAGTGTTATGCAGTTCTGTCTTTTACAGCTTTAAACCCTAAGGAGATAATGGAGTGACTAGCAGGTCCCTACAAACTCAGATTAAGGTGGAGAGAACAAAGTTACTTCTCGAAGGTCACCTGTGGAGTGACAATAATAATGTGGATTGCCTGTTAGGATATAGCAGACATGATGATGTGTAAAGGTTCAAGGGAAAGACAGGATTATCATGCATTCTAATCCCTGGATCTCGCTGGCCTAGCAAAGTGTCCAGAAGAAGAATTTGTTCCAGGCTGGAGGACCCTAAAAATGGCTTTTTGAAGCAGAAGTTGCCACATTGCAAGAAGGCAGGGGGGCCAGTGTGCTGCTTTAGAGGAGTCTGGTAGGCAAAATTGAACTTTTTGTATGATATTGTTGCTTGGATTCAAGCTTGGGAGGGGAGATAAGAGGGAGGGGAGAATTGTGGATGGAAGTAGGGTGTGAACACAGGTCGCTGGAATTGGAACCATTGAAGAGCTGGGAGTGTCATGTGACTGCAGCATCCAAATAGTGTGGTTATAGTCCAGTGTTTAAAACATTGTTTGAATGCTTTTATTTCCACAGCTTCCTGGATCAGCAGACATCAAGCTTCAAGAAAGTAGATTAGGGATAGTGAGTGTGTTGATCTGGAGGCAATGTGGTGTGAAAAATGAAACTTCTGTGGGATAATTGTTGCTAGGGTTAGGGTCTGGGAGGAGGGTAAGGGAGGGGAACATTTGGGGAGGAAGATGATCGGGAGCATAGGTTGCTGAAATTAGCACCACTGGGGAGACAGAAGGGTCACATGACAGCAACAGCCCAACAGTGAGGTTGCAGTCCACTGTTTCTTGCCCATAGGGCTAGCAAACCTGAAGTGTGAGGAACCCTGGAGCATGAGGGCCATGGAGCAGGATGGTGTCATCTGTAGGCATCTGCAGGAGGTCAGCAGGTTGGTAGGTGACTCTACTTATCACTAAAATGGTAGGGATTTGGTCGGCCCGGTGGCGCTGAGGGTTGAGGTGCTGGACGCCACACCTCTTGCCACGCTTGCGACCCATGTACGGGAGCAGGCATGGGCCACTGAGGGTCAGCATGGGAGGGCAAGGATCAAGCATTCTGAGGACTACTCTCCTTCCCCAGGGAGGGGGGAATCTGCAGCATCGGCACCTGATTGCCCCCTGGCGGAGGCTGGGGAGCAAGGTGATGTGCACGAGCATGTGGCAGCTGAGTGCAAATGCTCTGAGGGGAGCACACATGGGAGCGTGTGAGTTCCACCTTGGCTGGCATCATTGCACACACCTGGCTCCCAAGGGAACAAAATAGAAAATCCTGCCACAGCGCCTCCAGGATACTGCCTCACCACCCCTCCTCACTCTCAGGCTGGCTCCCATAACCCGACCCATGTCCGTGACACCTTGGCCAGTGCTGTGGCCCCGCCCTGGGGAGTAAGCTAGGGGGCAAATGGGAGAACAGCTGATTTGGGAGCGAGGGGCGACAGGGGCCATGACCGGGCTAAAGTCGGCGCTGAGACAGACAAAAAAAAAATGGTAGGGGTTCAGCTAGGTACTTAGTTACCACAGCTTCGTGATGGCAGCACCACGGTGATGCATGACTATGTCACCAACATTGTCAGATGACCTTCCCACGGGCATAAGAGGACAGAGGCAGCATTTCCCTTGTTGCTGCCAGAATCGAATGCCATAACTAGCCCGAAGGTGAAAGAACTAACACACATTCCAAAAGTAAGTTCATTCTTCTTCAGCAGTCTGTTGAAAATGTCCTCAGTAAGCATTTAAAAAATGGCACATTGAAATAAAGGATAAATGCGAGAACTCACTAGAGTAACTAAAGATTTTAGCTAAGACACCAAGCACTCAGCCTATATAAAGAAGGAGAAGGCAAGAAACAGGTTAAATTCAGTGCAGAATTAAATTGCTCAAAAAAACAAAAGTACTAGGATATTCAAGTCTGTAGAAAAAGTATTTTGAGATCCAGAACTACGCAGAAAGATAAAGAAAAATGGCCATCACATGCTAGAGAAAGAGCGGAAGCTAAATTTAAATCTTTTAGATGAAAAGAAATGGTATATTGTGCAAACTAAGAAAAAACAAAATCAGAAAACACTGGGACATAACATCTACAATAACATTGATTTTAGGCACAGAAATGGACTCAAAGAAAACAAACTGAAAAAGGAATGTAAACAGAGAGCATTTAAAGGTACAGGCAACCATATTGACAACGGTATAAAATTACATTTATTAGCCAACAGTATGTATATGTTATATTAGCTAACTGAGCAATGATTAAGAACTTAATGCTTATTTAACAGAGATGACTAAGCAACAGTTCATTTCATGAATGAAACAGAAAGATGAAAAAGTGAATTAAAGCACAAGTACTTTTGGAACAGGTGACTACAAAACTAAATGAAATAATAGCTACATGATACGAATAAGAATTTAAATATGTATGTACAAGTATATCTTTTGATGTTTTATATGTAGTAACACTCTAAAGAACTGAAAATTGCATGTATTGATGGCAGACAGGAGCTGCAAGGCCAAGACAAATGACATGCAGGGCCAGATATTCAAAACTTTGCGCTGGGCAAAAACTGTTTGTGCAGGTTTAGTGCAGAATTAGCATGGGTTTGCTATATTCAAAAGGCCAAATAGCGCGTGCAAACTGCTTTGGCACTGGGAAAAATCATAATGTATGCAAGGGGCAAACTGAGGGTGTGTGTACATGAATACAGGCGCGATGCTATATTCAGCGACTAGCACCACGCAAAGTGGTTTTGCATGGCTTAGTGCGACACTTAGAGCGGTGCACATTACCACCAAGCAAAGGTAGTCTTAACCCTGGGCAATCAGCTTTTCACGGTGTTTGAGCAGCTTTGTGTGACCTTAACAAATAAATATGACACATAGACAATGCCTGACATAGAGGAAACATGCTGTTCACTGATGGCATCACAATGATGCCATCATTCTGCCACCAGTCCCAGCCATGCCAGGCAGTGAGTGGTGACCCTGACAGCAGTGGACAGCATGGCAGTGTGGCCATACAGCACACACCTGCAGACCACTCTTCTTTGGACACCAACAGATGCCAGCATACACATGCAGCACTGTGGGCATGGAGGATGTTGAAAGGAGAGTGTACAGGTGGCCAGGCTGTGCCACAGACCAGGTGTGGCTACAAGGCTGGGACACATCATGCAGTGCACATGGGCCAGTATTGGGAATACCCCAACACCAGTGTGCCTTTCTGATAATATATGGCCCCCGCAGCCACATACCGCACAGCTATACAACTGCCACAGCACACAAAGCTGGATATGTATATGTCACTGTGAGCATCCCATGCCAGAGGTGCAGCATCCTTGGGTCACACAACAGCATAACAGTAATGTCCACTGTCAGTAAACACCTGCATGTCAGTCCCGTCACTGTGTATAGTGCAGTCATCAGCACTGCCCTACACATCATAGGCAGTGCTGTGTCCACACACTACTGGCCCCCTTGCTACTGTATTGTCTGCTGTGTACTGTAGCATGACCTACAGTGTGACAGTTGCATGCAGCACCACCACCATCTGTGCCTATGCTGTGTTGTCCCAGTACAGCTGCAAGCAGCAGCACATGTGAAAGTGCAGTGTTCAAAACTGTATAATATTCCCTGAACTGTTTGCGCAGTGCTAACACATTTGCACGGGCTTAGCGCAGGGCTAAACCATTAGCCCAGTGCAAACTGCATACAAATCAGGGCATAATGAGATGCTAATCTGGATGTTTGCCCAGAGACTACCTAAGTAGGCTCATTTGCATGTCACTTTTGAATATGGCAAAGTTTAGAGCTGGGCAAACGTGTTTGCACCGGGCTAACAGTTTAGCCCTGCGCTAAACCCGCGCAAACATGGTAGCGCTGCGCAAACAGATCGGGGAATATTATACAGTTTTGAACACTGCACTTTCATATGCACTGCTGCCTGCAGCTGTACTGGGTCCACACATTTGCTGGCACACACATTGGCCACATAGTTCACCTCTACCTACTATACCTTCATATCGCTGTGCACTGTGTTGCTGTTGTGGTTTGCACTTCCTGGTTGCTATATTCAGAGCTGTCTTATTCCAGGGCTAAGTTTGCCCTGCACTCCAAGCCCAGTTTGCCCGGCCTCATTCCCATGATATATTCAGAAGCTGTTTGCCCCAGGCTATTCCTTTTGAATATAGCTTGCTTTGTGCTCTGGGCTAAGTTTGCCCACTGGGCAGTGTTAATTTAGCCCCAGGGCAAAGGTTTGAATATCTGGCCCACAGTGTCTTAAAGATGCTAGATTAAATACATGTGGCCAGAATAGTGGTGTAAACAATTTCATGTACATTCCAATTTAATTCATATGAATACTAAGAAGGAAAAAAAAAGAAAATAGAAAGTGTTTGGAATGTAAAACCAGTGAAAATAAAAATATTGGGCGTTAAGCCAAAAATGTATGATATACTGTATATGTAAATACACTTTACTTTGAACTTACAGTTCCCCAGAAGAAGCCTGAGACCACGTGAAATGTTGGGACTTACGTAAAGAAAGAAAAAAAGAGTGAAAGAAATTATTTGAGAAAAACACAGTTGTGTAATGGCATTAATTTGCTTGAGCGGCCTACACCTTTTTTTTGTTTTGACTTTGAAAAACCAAACTATGCTAGCTCCACTTGGAAAACTATGGAATAAAAACACTTGGTGATTTCTCTTGAGACCCCCCCCCATAAAAAGTTACTATGCTCCTGGGCATGTGGTTGTCACAGTACTACCAACACCCTGGAGGATGGATTGAGGAACCAGTGGCATGAGGAAGTGTTTTTTTTTTTATTACTGTTGATGGGGGGTGATGACATTGGGGGTGGGCTTTTAATGCTGGACATCAGTTTCAGGTGAGGGATATATATTCTAGTACAGCTGATGGCACCAGGTCCTGATTTCAGTTTTGGAAGGGGGGGGGTAATGTTTCCCAACACCAGAATGGGCTGCTGGTTCCTAGACTTCAACCCGAAGTAATTGCTCTGGTTACGATCTGAAGCTCAACTGTTTAGTGCAGCAGAACAGTGTTCTAAGAAAACCCCGGGGGTTAAATCCTAACTAGGACACCTAATTCTTTCTCAGTTCTAAATTGCAATTCAAACATAAAAACATTTCACCCTTCTAAATAAGCATATAATTCAAATAGTGTAGCTCTTAATTGTGCATTGAGAAAGGTGAGTGTCTCTAAGAGTACCAGGTTTTCAGTTGTCCTCATAGCTCCAAAGAGCTGCTGAACAATATTCCATGCAAACTTTGGTTCAGATCCCAGCTAGGCCACTTACAGTACACTCCTTTCCTTCTTTCCTCCTTTCCTCCTTTCCTCCTTTCTTCCTTTCTTCCTTTCTTGCCTTCTTGCTTTCTTTTTTCCAGTTAGTCTATTTATCTCCCCTGATCCAGACATCCCCCATCATCTTTTTACCTTAACGCCATCCCTCTGACATCTCTTGGGACTTACCGGATGCTTTTTCCGCCAGGACTTATCCCCCAAGTGCAGATGGTGAAGTTCCCAACCCCCCACCATTGAACAGGATTCAGTGTGCATTTACGGGCATAGGTCATCCCTTGCAGGACCTACGGGTGACCCAAGTCATCCTGCTGGGCAGGATTTTTTCTGTTTCTCCCATCAGGAGAGTGGATCTGCTGTGACATCATGATTTATGTTGAGTGCTCCTGCATGAAGTGCATCGATTTATCACATTCTTTCCTTCATACTGGCAGTCTGAACTGTCTTACTCCCTAGCCCCTGGCAGCACCGAGGTGCACACCCAGTTCCATGACCCCCCCAAGAGTAGGGGAGCAGTCCTCTGGACACTTGATCCTCTTCCCCCCAACTGACTCACCAATGCTTTGGGTTCACACCCATACATACACAGTCAGCACCACAAGCAGTAGCGCTACTGCTGTGGTGGTGGGCTGGCTGTACACTTCTAAACTGCAACATAGGGCCACCAAAATGATCAACCATATAGGGAATAATAGCTATGAGGGAAGGCTGAAGATCCCTAACAAGTTCACCCTTGAGAAAAGGGGGCGGAGGGGGGACATGACCTCAATCTATTGTGTACTGAAAGGGTACAACAAGATCAATGGTCAGACATGTTTGACCTTTTACCCTACAACAGGCTGCAGTGACACATCCAAAAGCTCAAAGTTGATAAATTCAGGTGCAAAGTTAGGAGACAGTCTTTTTCCTAGAGAGTGATGACCTTACCAGTGGAGACCGTACACATAAAGACAGTGCAGTCCTTCAAAGTGAGCCTGGACCCATTTCTGCTTACCAATGGAGTCACCAGGTACCCTGGGTAGAAGAGTGGCTAGGTAAACCCTATAAATGAGTATACATTTATATACAGCACACATATTTGATCAGGGACATGATGAACCTGCAGTACCTTCAAATCTTAATTACCATTTTACTATCTCACTATGATCATTATATTCCTTCAAAGTATCACAACAAATTTACTATTTTCTGCAACTGAGATACTGACTGCAGTAAAAAAGCTTTATATGCTGCCATTTAAGTACTTCACCAAATTGGGGTGGCATGAGCTTAAGTTTGGCACAATATTAAAAAGGAACACATTGAAAATGGTAATTTATTCCAGTAATTAGACCAAATGAGTCATTACATTAATTTTTATTTCAACATTCTAATAATTAAGTACACGAAAGTGACAACAGTTGTTCTAAGAATACCTGAAACCACTGAAACACAAAGCCATGTATTTAGAGGTTTTCTCGAAACTGCTTATTACAGCAGTTGCACAATATAACTAACAAGAAATGTTATTTTCATACCAACATCACTCTTGCACTGTTAAACACATGCTACTGACTGTTTAACTGGCTAGAAATTAAGGTGTAAAAAAACTGGCAATGACACTATTTAAATGGTGCAAATGCAGTAATTCTATGGTAGAACAAGCAAAACAGTATAGTTCATGTCAGTAATTACCATGTCATCAATTGAAAACCTGGATTATTTTATATATATAAAACTATAGTAAAGACTAGCCTGACACCTTTGTGTGTAATGTCCACTCACCACATGGGGGAAGATTCATCTTGTTCATGGGACCCAAGGTCTGATGTCTCTGTAGAGTGCTTATAGCAAGTACCACCACAAGATGTCCCAGTAATGGCCGGGGGAGGTATCCATAACAGTCTAGCCTCCAGATATTCTTTAGTGGTGTATCACTTAAGATGTGACATACTGTACAAAATGTTTTGATGCACATTTGAACTGTTCATGTTGTGTTTCTTCCACATCAGTCTCCATAACATATATGCCAGTGCCCAGTTAATAACACTGAGCATGGCCATGGCTCTATAATTCCCATACAAACAGAGTTGGGAAGTATGTTACAATCTGACAATGATGTAGCCATAGGGCCTGATTCTAGAAGGGTGGTGCAAGTTGCCACCGACGCAACTTGAGCCACCCAAAACTGCAGCATTGACCCTGGGCAAGGTCTCTGCAGCAAAGTCCTGCGACTTGAGACATGCAGCCAGGTACACCGAACTGTGGGTGCACCTGGTGAGCATGTCGCAAGCCTCACCGCAGAATATGTGTCCCCTCCGTGCCCAGCAAGCTATAGGCGCCCCGCAGGGCTGCCCACACCCCCATCTCCCTAATCCCCCTTCACAAAGTGCCCCATAGGGTGCTGCAGGTAACCCCCCACCCATGCCCCGACCCCGAGTCACCAGCCGCAAATGTGACATATACCCAGCGATGCCCTGGTAGTCTAGTGCCCCCCCATCATTGTACATTAAACACAGATCACCAATTCCCTGGTAGTCTAGTGCCCCTCCGATCATTGTTAATGAAATAAATAGCACCCCTGTATCCCTGGTAGTCCAGTGCCCCCCGATTGTTGTTAACAAAATAAATAGCACCCCCATTTCCCTGGTAGTCTAGTGGCCCCCTGATCATTGTACATTAAGTAAAATGCACCCCCGTATCCCTAGTAGTCTAGTGGCCCCCAATTGTTGTAAAATAAATAAATAGCACCCCCATATCACTGGTAGTCTAGTAGCCCCACCAGCCCAACCAGCCGTCTTAGACCACCCAGCACCCCCCAACCCATCACCAGCTGGCGACTGGCACAGCCCACCTCTCACCTCCACGGCCAGCTGCCAACTGAGTTCAGTAGGAGCGCTTACTGTAATGACGCACTCAGATATTAATATCTTAGCGTGTCTTTACAGTACACACTCCTATGGGACTCAGTTGTTGGCTGGCCATTGAGGTGAGAGGTGGGCTTTGCCAGTCACTGGCTGGGGATGGATGGAGGGTGATGGGTGGTCTGGCAGAGCTGGTTGGGGGCCACTGAGACTCTGAGAAAATAGAGGGTGCTATTTCTCTTCATTACAGTGATGGGGCCTCGTCCTGGTATGAAGTATTTATTGTTAACAACAATCGAAGAACTGTTACTCAGACATATAGGTATATGCTGCATTTGTGGATGGAGACTTGGGGTCGGGGAAGGGGTGGAGGAGTTGACTGCACCACCCTGCAGGGCACTTTGCAGAGGGGGATTCTGGGGATGTGGGTGTGGGCAGCCCTGCGGGGCATTTACTGTAGGACTCTGGGGCAGTTGGTGTGGCCAGCCCTGCAGGGCTATTACTGTTGGACTCAGGGACAGGGGGTGGGCAGCCCTGCAGGGCACCCACAGGGCTATGCTGGGCATGGGGGGGAGGGAAACTGTGCACTGACTGCTGGACAGCTAACGGGTCTACAGGACCCCCAAGGGCATCCATAAGTTATACTAGCTAAAAACTGGTGTGACTTGTGTTGCCAGTTCTCCTCTAGGGGTTTTTGTAGAATCCCGACATTGGGGACTTTGTTGCTGCCCTTCTGGAATGGGGCACAAATGCTGCTGTAAACCCCCTAGAGCCATGTCGCAGGGGGTTTATGCGGCATAACTTCTGTGTGGCGCAAGTGGCCTGTGACATGTTGCAGGCCACTTTGTAGAATAGTGCATGTCACAAATGCTGGCGTAAGTTGCTACATGCACCATTCTACTTGGTGCCACTGCTGTTACGCCAGGCGTAACCCTTCTAGAATCTGGCTCATGGTCCTTACAAAGGGTGCTTTTATGGTGGCTACTGATAACAAGCATCTGAATGTCTACAATTACCAAATTGCTGCTGGAATTCAGGAATGACATTAAAAAAGATCTGTTTACTCCCTTGGCCCCCCTTTCCAATACTCACTTAGTTCTCTCTCTTCTGCTGTGGATTTGATTATGAATAAATTCCATGACTTACCACCTACACTTCAGAACCGGATGATAGTGTCTGCACATTGGAGGAGTCAATCCTTCCTCATTTTTCTGTGCTAACCTGAGATACCATCCATCTCAGCATTCTCATGTAATGAACAAATGAACATGAGGACTGATCTTGCAGAGGTAATCTGCACTTGGTGGGGGTTAAGGAAGGGCTAGAAGGCATCGAGGAGCCATTTAAATTTTCCAAGGAACTTACTACCCTAGCCATGAGTAAGAAATTTTCAGATCAAAAAATCTATCTCAGTAGAGCCCATCAAGGGAGAGAGGTTGCAGACAAGCTGCTGAAACAGCAGCTCTTAAACCATTTTAATTAAACCTCACACTTTCCAAAAGAAGGAAGCCATACTGAGATAGGCTTGTCTGAAAAAAGAGCTAACCTATGAGGGCAATTAATTCAATGAGTACCCGGGTTTTTGCAGACACAGTTGTTAAACAAAAATCATTCAATCCTGTGAAAGCAAACTTGCATGCAGAGGGAGTGAAATTCTCTGTGATTCTCCCTGCTGAAGTCAGGATCGAGTTAAATGGCAGGCCTATAGTGTACATGAACCTGCCAGATGTATTTCATGCTGTGACAATGTACTTCACTTCAACTGCAAAATCTTCAGTTTCCTCAAGGTCTTATGAGATGACCAGTTAGAAAACAAACCTCTCTGCCAAAACCTACAGCAATGGAATTTGCCCTATTAGATACCAGACAAGACCTAGAAGGCAATCTCCATGGGCTTTTCGTATTGCAAATGGATAAAGCAAAAGACATGAGACCCCAGACAATCTGGTATAGGAGGTGACAACAAGGGAGCCTAATCATCTGACAAACACTATCAATCCAAAGAAAAAGTTCTCCAGGACATATAACACATGGATTAATGAAGCAGGATTTTTTTTTGTGCTTGAAAATACCCAGTGAAGTTATAACTTAAAAGTTGGGAATTATGCTAGCTATAACACACTCTAGGGTGTGCATTTTGCTAGATCACTGCATGCCCCAGGTGCATTGTGAGGCACAAGGCCGCAAGCCAAGTGTTGTTAACCACCCGAGAAGTGTGGCTATCTAGCACAGTACACACCCTGGAGTGTGATAGTGCACTTATAAAATGGGCTTTCACTGTAAGAAATGCATATTTATTAAAAAAAAAAGATTTGAAAATTGTTAAAACTTTGAATTAATGTTGGATTTTTACCTCCACCTACTGGGACTTGTTTGTATTTACTGCTTTGACCTGGGTATTTATTTTTTCATTATTTATTTGTGTGCCTCTCTCTCTCTCTCTCTTTCCTCTGGACTCTCATTTCTGGCCACCCTCTCTCTGACCCCTGGTGACCCAGGACTTACCTTTCACCGTCTTGTTCTTGCGGAGGGTCCCTGGCCACCGGTAGGAGCCCTCGAGGGGTCGACCGTCATCCTGTCCAGGGGAGTCATTTCCTGGTTTTCTCCCTTCCTTTGCCTGGGGCCCCCGATGCAGACATGCATGCATGTGGAGGCTTGCATGCACCCCGCTGCTCCAGTCCCTTCTTCCCAGCCCCTTCCTCCCACCCAGCCTAGTGCCTGGCTCCATCAGCCTGCACTGCCCCCTAGCCTCTACCACGAGGCAGCCAAGAGCTGAGGG
The DNA here is from genome assembly GCA_016271365.2 of Neoceratodus forsteri. Taxonomy (NCBI): domain Eukaryota; kingdom Metazoa; phylum Chordata; order Ceratodontiformes; family Ceratodontidae; genus Neoceratodus; species Neoceratodus forsteri. Next base: position 190,239,672 of record CM057456.1, read on the forward strand.
AAGTCCACATCCCTCCCCAGAGAGGAGTGCTGCCTCTCGGCAGCTCAATCCAGCTCCGTGCCCCCCCCCACTGACCTCTGGCAGCCTGCACTCACTCCCAAACACAGGTTGCTGGCATAGTGCAAGGTAAGGCTTCCAGAGCCTTAGCCATCTGTGCCACTGGACCAGCCTTGATCTGATTGTTTTGACCCATTGCAGCATACATACATGTCGTTTTTCCATCTTTTACAGTGCTACCATTGACCCTGTGTGTTACAGTGATACTCTACTGATTTTTAAATTATATTGTACATGCATGGTTGACAGGACAGACAGTGGATAAGTAAAGATTGGGAGAGAGAGAGAGAGAGAGAGAGAGGGAGAGTGAGGGAGAGTGAGTCGGGACCTTTCTTAAAGCTATCGTACAGAGATGTGGTGGCTGAACTACTGCTGGGACTTCCCCCATCCCTAGCTGCAAAAAATCAGCATAGTCGGAAATGAAGTAAAAGTGCTTCAGATAGAAAGAACTTATGTTGAAAGGGTCACTGCATTTGTAATGTGTTTGGTGGTGAGCGAGGATACAGGTAGAGTAATAAAAGACTGTGACTGAGAGACTGATGGAGACCAAGTCGGGAGCTTAGTGGAAATGGCAGTGTAGACCCACATTGGAGAACTGTACCAGATCCGTTGTCTGGACTCCCCCCTCCCCCCACCCAATCAGTACCATTGTCAACAAGGAAGAAAATTACTAAATTCATAGGTTATTTTTCTTCTACATGTGAAACACTGGCCGTGGAAGAGCGACTGGAATTGCAGCTTTTCAAAACAAAGAGAAAATAAAAACTTCCCTATCACTGCTTTTGAAAGTTAAGAAACATTCTGCTGCATAGAAAGGAACTGAATGTAATTTATTTGAAGTATGCCGAGTTTGTCTTGGTTGGTGGCTTTGCTGGTGGGGGGAGGGGGATTCTGGATGATATGCTGTTGTTATTTTGGTAGATGGCACAAAGGTACAGTGACTGGTTAGTGAGGGGGAAAAAAAAAGGGTGCCAGACAAGTTTTCAAAAGTCTAGTGGCATAGTGATTTGTGATAAAGCTGAGTACCAGGATGATCATGCAGTGAGCTAGAGCACCACATGGGCATGTGATGGGTCTCAGCCGATCACAAATCTTCATTTTATGTGCCCATTTTTTAAGAAAATTTGAACTAGAAAGGATTATGGAGCAAGCAGTATGGAAAAAGGACTATGGACTATGCAGATAACAACATGTATCTATACATATCCAATAATGTTGCATCAGACATAGAACTAAAATTCTTCATTGCTAATAATGCCCAGTTCCCTCTCTTTTCAACTCTATAAAATATATATTTGTGTTATACCCTACTTTTCCCCTTCCTTCCCCATCTAAATCTTCCTTTCTCATCCCTACTTTGAGTTTGCTAAGTCTTGTTACCTTTGTCTTGGCATATGATGATGGAAAATAGGGCAAGAAATGGGAAACATTCAAAAGCAAAAGATTTATAAATGCACGATAAATGGATGCATGTAACTATAATTATGGGAAATGTATATCCTTATGCTAACCTTGTTTACTTAGTATGTTTGGACAAAAGAAGGCTTATGTCCATCAGGATTGTCCCCCACACAAGTGGTACTTAAACTAAATGCTGGTGGTCTTGAGCCAATAATCTAGTCTGGCTTTAAATGTATCAAAGGTGTTGGATCCAAGGATTTTATTTGGAAGACTATTCCATGCTTTTGCTGCCCTAATTGGAAAGAAGTCATCTCTTGTGGCAGTGTTAGCCCAATCAATGACTAGTTGTTGTTGATGAAGTCTAGGAACACGTCGCCTATTTGAATACTCTTTTCATCTAGATTATGCTATGCATCCATACCTATGTCGGCTTATTCAGGAGTGTGGGCAGCTGGGGTGTTGGAGGTAAAATCTTAGGAAACAAAAAACTAATATCTTCATGTATGTCCATATGCACATATGTATGTGTGTGTAATATACTGGCGTGGTAGCACGAGTGCAGTTAGGGTTGAATAAGGTGTTTAATGTTAAACTCCACTTTTTGCACCTTAATAACTTTGACGCATTCAGCATACTAGCCCAGCTGGCAGGGTCTCAAAACATGAAAAGTTTTGTGATGGCCTCTTGTACAGTTTCCAAGATACAGAACGTCAATTTGTAATGAATTATGTTTTTTTTATGAACTTAACATAGGTTTTTTTACTCTTGCGTACAGCTTAGACAGTACAGAATTTCATTTCATGAAACTTTCAGGGTAGACGTGGATGCACTGAGGTAGTGCCTTTTGGAGGTTTCATGAAAAAATATCAAACAGTCCAAGAGTTGTAAGGATTTTAAGTTTATTTTCTGAGCATGCTCAGTATGGTTTTTTGGATAACTCTCTGATACAAATGATTAAAAAAAACAATGATTGTGAAGAATTATCTTTTGTGATTTATCCATTGTGAGAAAAAATATTGATCACAATGACTGCCATCTTGTTTTTTTTTTCCAAAATTAACAAAACATTATAAGTACATAAAAACTATGTATTTTTTAAATAAACATAGAAACATAGAATCATTGAATTTGATGGCAGATAAAGACCGCTTGGCCAACCCAGTCTGCCCATTTCCCTACCTAATGGATAAGCTGCAGATCCTAGTTAACCAACAGCCTACTTCCTCCTACCCCCATCCCCTAGAATTGCCTTATGATGGTCCCATGCATTCTTGAATTCCACCACTGTTTTTGACTCCACAACCTCCTCAGGAAGGCCATTCCATGCATCCACAACCCTCTCTGTGAAAAAATACTTCCTCATATTACATCTGAACTGTCCCCCCTCTATCTTCAAATTGTGCCCCCGTGTTAGTGCACACCTCTTTTTCTGAAAGATGCTACCCCCTTGGACTTTGTCTATTCCCTTGAAGAAAACAAGCATTCCACCCTAACTAAACAGGACCTGTTTTGCTAGAGTCTGGTGTTTTTTGTTTTTTTTAAAAAAGGTCATAAATACTTTTTCTGGATATCCCAAAATTCAAGCTGCCCAGCTTAGCGAGAGGAGCTGTTCACCCCTGTTCTCAGTAAAAGAAAAGCAGGGCCTTATTGATGTCTGTAGCTGCAGATGAAACTGTGCTGCCTGGCTTGTGTGCCATCAGTGAGCCAATGACCTTTCTCTCTCTCTCTCATATTTGTTTATCTGTCTGTCTGTCTATCTATCTTTTTGCAATGAATCTTTTTATTAAGTAAATGTGGAGTACCAGCATACATACACAACATGTACATACTTGTTATAAAGTTTCATTTTCTTAACCTAGATTATAATATTCTAGCAGCAGTATCTTTATACATAATCCTAATTATACATTTCTGTACTGCCTTTACCTTACGTACATCACCAAGTGAAAAGACCCTAATTTCAGCAGTCCACAGACCTTGTCTACTGTACATATAATGGGGTAGATTCTCTACTTTCATAAACCTTTCAAACATTATGGGTCCCTCTGTTGCAAGGACTGAGGTGGGGAGGAGGGGAGCAGTCACATTGCCAAGTCTTCTTAAATGTGTGTGACCGCCTAGCCTGGAGGCCCAAGTCAGGGGGGCCTGAAGAGGTCTTTACTATATAGAATTTGGATGATAGATGACATAGACTCAACATATATCAAATATGGAGCCCATATTGCTCGGAACATATGGCTTGTATTCACTGAGAAATGTAGCATGCTAGAGTTCATAGCAAGATTCTCTAGAGCGTTATACCATTCTCCATATGCCAGTGAGTCATTTGGACAAAATTAGCTGTTTTGCTTCCACAATTGCCTGGAGCAGCCACTGCTGCTGTGGAATTCTCAGGGAAGTGTTTCACTCTGGCAGACCTAGTAGCAGCATAACTGGGGACATGGGAAGTTGGAGTTGCAAAATTTTGCTGCAGCTGACGAATGCTTGCACCCAGAATGATTGTATCCTTGTACATTGCCACAGGATATGTAACAAATCTGCCCTTGTGGCATTACACCTTCAGCACCTATTATGGTTCAGCTTGCCCATAGCTTTAAGCACCATAGATGTGCAGTACCACAAATGCAGGGTTTTGTTTTGGATTAAAAGACTACGTTGGTCTCTATAGGCCCCGTGTGCCAGAGTCCATCATTGCTGCCACTCTTCTTCAGAGATTTTAATACTCAACATCTTCTGCTACCTAGTCTTGGCCAGATTGAGGGGTCTGGGGCAGCATTTCTCATCAATTTCTGTATCTGGCCAGCCAGGTCAGTAGCAGCCTTAACCCATGATTGTATGGGAAACTGATTATAGTGTTCCCTCGGTCTGTGGTTACACGTATTGCATGTACATCTTTCCCTCACCTACTTACTGTATAGACTTCTCAGTTGGAGAAGTCTCCAGAAATCCTCCCTAGGTATGCCATATTTGTTTTGCAGCCCTTGAATAGATTTTAACGCTTTTCCATCAGTGACCAAAACATGCCTAACCTTATGTATATGTTTACTCTCCAATTCCCTTCATAGGATGGGGCTCTGACCTATGCAGAAGTAGGGATTATTCCAGATAGGGGTGTATTCTCCCATATTCTGACACAGCTTAGTTATCTTACCCACCCTGTTCCATGCAGCATATGCCACTTTGATTGTCAGCCAGCTCTGAAACTGCTTTGGCAGTGGATGGCCTAAATATGCCACTGGATGTGCTCCCTGTAATACAGCCACCTCTATCGCCACCCATGCTGGTGACTCAGAAATTGGCTCATACATACATAGATACATAGACAGTGTCGGCAGATAAGGGCCTATAGCCCACCCAGTCTGCCCATTTAAGTTTGTAAGTTCAGTTTATGTTTTTCAGGAAGTCTGTTGCCCCTTACCCCTGACCTCCAGAATTCCTTTATGTCTATCCCATGCATTCTCTAAATCCGTGATTGTTTCAGCCCCACCACTTCCTCTGGCAGGGTGTTCCCTTGTCCACCACCGTTCTGTGAAGAAATTCTTCCTCATGTTTCCTCTGAATCGTCCTCCCTCCAACTTCATCCCATGCCCTCTAGTCCTGGAACATCTTTTCGCTTAAAAATAGTGCATTCCTGCACTCTGTTCCTCCTGTAAGATACTTGTATGTCTCTATCATATCCCTCTCTCTCCTCTCCTCCAGGGAGTACATGTTCAGTGCCTTCAACCTGTCCTCATAGGACTTGTGATGCAATCCATGCACCATCTTTGTTGCCTCCTCTGAACCTTCTCTACCCCCTGTCTATGTCCTTACGTAGGTAGGTCTCCAGAACTGCACAGTGTACTCCAGGTGCGGCCTCACTAGTGTCTTGTATAGTGGAATTATGACCTCCTTTTCCTGCTGGTGATGCCCCTGCCTATGCATCCCAGCATCCTATTTGCTTTACCTGCTGCCTTGTCACACTGTTTCCTGCCTTGAGGTCATCAGAGATGATAACTCCAAGATCCCTTTCCTGCTTGGTGCATGCTATATCCTCACCCCCCAACTGATATATTGTGCCAGGGTTTTGTGCCCATATGCATTATCTTGCACTTCCTTGCATTGAATTTCAACTGCCAAACCCCTGACCATTCTTCAAGTTTCTGCAGGTCCCTTCTCATTCTGTCTAAACCCTCTGGTGTGTCTACTCTGTTACAGAGCTTTGTGTCATCAGCGAACAGTGAAATTCTGCCTTCTAAGTCCTGCGCAATGTCACTGATGAAGATATTGAATAGTACCGGTCCCAGCACTGATCCCTGTGGTACCCCACTGGTCACTCTTCCCTCTGTGGAGTGACAGCCATTTACCACCACCCTCTGTGTCCTGCTGCCCAGCCAGTTACCTACCCACCACACTACTGTCCTGCCCACACCCATATTCCCCAGTTTGTGCAAAGTCTTCTATGTGGCACAGTGTCAAAGGCCTTGCTGAAGTCCAGATAGGCCATGTCACTGCCCCCTGATCCACCTTCCTAGTCACCCAGTCAAAAATTCAATGAGGTTGGTCTGACATGACCTTCCCTGGTGAAACCATGCTGCCTTGGGTCCTGTGGTCCATTGAAAACCAGATGTTCCGCAATCTCTCCTTCAGTAGTGCTTCCATGATCTTCCCACTACTGAGGTGAGGCTGACTGGTCTGTAGTTCCTGCTTCCTCTTTGTTCCCACTTTTGTATAAAGGGATTACATCTGCTATCCTCCAGTCTTTGGGTACCTCCCTGTTTCTAGTGATCGGCTAAACAGGATAGCAAGAGGTTCAGCCACCACCTCTCTTAGTTCTTTAAGGACCCTGGGGTTACCCATCTGGCCCCATTGCTTTATCAACTCTTTTACTTCCAGTTCCTTCAGGACCCTTTCTCGTGTAAAGGGACTTGTGTCCATTCTGCACCATTCTCACCTCTGTACTCCATTCAGACCCATTACCCTCCTCTTCCTCAGTAAAGACTGAGCAGAAATACCTGTTCAATATGTCAGCTAAACTGTTGTCATCCTTCACACAGCCCCATCCTCCCCTTCCGTCTCACTATCCCTCCCTTTGCCTTTCTTTTCACTTATGTACCTGTAAAGGTTTTGTCCCTCTACCCACTGATTTTGCAATGTGTTCTTCTGTCTGAGCTTTGGCTTCCCTTACTGACCTCCCTGCCTCCCTTTGCTTCTCCTGGTACTTCTCCCTATCCCCTTCTGCCCGTGTCTTTTTGTATTGCCTGAATACAATCTTTTTGGCTTTCACTTTCTTTGCTACCTCTTTGGAAAACCATAATGGTATCCTCTTCCTTTTCCTCTTGCTAACCTGCTTAATACATAATTCTGTTGCTCCTGAAACAAGTGACGTGACATGGCTTCCCGGAAAGCATCTGAATAGTATGGGAAGTGTGGTAAGTTCCATCTACATTTAGTCCATGGGGCCTGCAATTTAACTTTATTATACCTCGGGGGACAGGCTCCCCACGGGAACTTTTTTATAATGCAATTCAGTGTCCAATACCATTTGTCCAAAATCTCCACAGGAAGGTAGGACAAGAGGTAGAGGACCTTTGGTGTGAGAATCATCTTTATAGCTGCTATTTTTCCGGCCATGTATGAGTTCAGATGCTTCCATCTCTCCACCTCCACCTTTAGGCTTACTATCAGGGGGTTAAAATTCCTAGCCACTAAATTATGTAAGTTCTGAGTAACCTGGATTCCCAAATACTTAATTTCTTTGGGGGCCCAGGCTAGTCCAGTGGCGCTTACTGGGTCTGAGGTCACAGCTACATGAAGTAATAGGATCTCAGATTTATTTATGTTTATACAGAGCCCTGATATATCCACAAAGGCCCCCAGCATCGAAAGGATATGGGACATGCTACTCTCCTGACTGCTGGTGAGGATGAGGCAATCATCTGCATATAATTTAGTGTGATTATTCCACTTGCCCAACTTTAATCCCCGGTATATATTTATAGGCTTGGACTGCAGCCGTCAAGGTCTCCACTGCAATGAGAAACAGAAAGGGAGAGAGTGGACAGCCCTGCATCATGCCTCTGTATAGTTTGAAAGGGTCCAAGATGGTATTATTCATGAGAAGCCTTGCCGTCAGCCTCTTATACAGTGTACAGATCCAGGTACGGATATTCAGGCCAAGATTACAGTGGTCCAGGACTGCATACAAGTACTCCCATTTTACAAAATTAAAGGCTTTTTCAAAGTCCGCTACTAGGGCTGCAGCCAGAGTAGGGAGTTTTGCAGCAGTCTTTATCAACATAATGTTCTCAAATGCTCTGCACTGGCTCTTCCCTTCACAAAACCCACCTGTGATGGGTGGATGATCGAAGCGAGTTTTTTTTCCAGGCAGGGTGCCAGTACTTTGGCCAAGATTTTAGCATCCACCTTGATTAGGGATATATGTTTATAATTAGCCAGCATAGTGTGGTCCTTTCCCTCTGTCAGGAGTACCACAAAAATAGTTTCCTTAAGGAAGTGAGGACATTCCACCCTTTTGTGGGCTTCCTGCAGCATGTACAACATTGGCTGAGCTGTGCTGCCCTGCACCATTTTGTAGAAGTCTGCAGGGAAGCCATCACTACTCAGAGATTTCTGGAGAGCCATACACTTGATGGCTTGACATATCTCCGCCTCGGTGAAAGGAGCCTCTAGGTCACTTTTTTGTACTTCTGAGAGTCTGGGGAGGATCAAATCAGCCATGAAGTCTGAGAACTTATCTTTGTCCCAGTGGACATGAGATTTGTAAAGATTTTTGTAAAATCTTTCCATAATATTATTGATTTCCTCTGGGGGAGTTCTGATTTTGTTACTAGGGTCCTTAAGCTGTGCTATATACCTCTCTGCCTGTTGTTTCCTCAACCTGTATGAAAGTAACTTGCTAGCTTTCTTTTAAAGTGGCCCAATACTTTTCTTTCATTCTCTGTATTTGTAGTTCAGCTTTTCCAGTGGCTAAGTAATTGAGTTATATCCTGAGGGTTGTAACCTCATAGATTAGTTTGGAATTATGTAATTGACTGGGATCCTTTTTCTATGCCGGTTCTTTTACCTTGAGCTGCTCCTCTAGTCTACTAGCCTCCTTCTCCCTTTGGCAGCTACAATAGGTAGCAAAACTAATGTTTTAGCCCCTTATCGTGGCCTTAAATGCCTCCCATATCATTCCTGGAGCCACTAACCCCTGAGGATTATCCAAAAAGTACTGCTTAATTTCTTTCTCCAACCATGGTTGAAATTCTTTATCCTTCAGGAGAAGGGAATCCAGCTACCACTTTGAGGACTTTGGAGGGTAGGGATAAAAATGAAGCTCTATTACAATAGGTGCATGGTCTGAAATGTAAAGGGGTGCAATCTTGAGATCAGTGGTCTGAGGGGTAAGCCTGGGTGATGTAAACCAGTAGTCCAACCTACTTGCCATTGCACGGGCTGCTGAGAAGTAAGCGTAATCTCTCACTGCAGGGTGAGTTAGCCTGTGTCAGCTGGTACAAGGTGAGGAGATCGCACAGAGTACACTTAGATTTGATGTCGGGCTCAGGCTTAGAGTTGAATCTTTCAAGGAAATGGTCTGAGGCAAGTTTGAAGTCCCCCCAAGAGGAATACATCCCAGGATACTAACGGAGATAAGGGTGGAACTAGCAGAGCCATTATCAGAACTGTTCAGTGAGTCTCTGAACACTGCAGCAGTCCCAGAAGACTGGAGAAGGGCTCATGTGATCCCGATCCACAACAGTGGTAGCAGGGAGGAGGCAGGGAACTACAGACCAATCAGTCTTACCTCAAGAGTGGGCAAGATTATGGAGGATCTCCTTAAGGAAAGGATAGTGCAACACCTGGAATCCATAGGAGCACAGGATCCAAGATAGCAGGGGTTTACAACAGGAAGGTCCTGTCAAACTAATCTCATAGATTTCTTTGACTGGGTAACCAGGGTTGTGGATCAAGGGGGAGCAGTTGATGTTGCCTACCTTGACTTCAGCAAAGCTTTTGATACTGTTCCACATAGAAGACTGATTAATAAGCAGGGTAAGCTCAGGGTGGGTCAGAATTTGGTCAACTGGGTGGCAAACTGGTTGACAGGCAGAAAACAGAGAGTGGTGGTAAATGATATACAGTCAGAAGAGATGCAAGTCACAAGTGGGGTACCTCAGGGATATGTCCTGGGGCCAGTACTCTTCAGTATCTTCATCAGTGACATTACAGATGGACTGGAAGGTAAGGTTTGTCTGTTTTCAGATGACACCAAGATCTGAAACAGAGTGGATGATCCAGACGGGGTGGGCAGAATGAGAAGAGATCTGGATAAACTGGCAAAATGGTCGGAAGAGTGGCAACTGAGGTTTAACGCAAAGAAGTACAAGATCATTCACATAGGGAAGAGAAACCATGAAGCCACCTATAGGTTGGGAGGGGAGTTGCTGGCAGTCTCAAGGGAAGAAAGAGACTTATAGAAACATAAAATTTGATGGCAGATATGGACCGCTTGGCCCACCTAGTCTGCCCATTTCCCTACCTAACGGATAAGCTGCAAATCCTAGTTAACCAACAGCCTACTTCCTCCTACCCCCTACTAGAATTGCCTTATGTCTGTCCCATGCATTTTTGAATTCCCTCACGTTTTTGACTCTATGCACTCCTCAGGAAGGCCATTCCATGCATCTACAACCCTCTCTGTGAAGAAATACTTCATCACATTACCTCTGAGCCATCCCCCCTTTATCTTCAAATTGTCCCCCCTTGTTCTTGCACATCTCTTTTTCTGAAAGATGCTACCCTCTTGGACTTTGTTGAGTCCCTTGAGGTATTTGAAAGTTTCTATCATGTCCCCCCCCTCCTTTTCTCGAGGCTATACATCTTAAGCTCCTTTAGTCTTTCTTCATATGTCTTCTGGTACAGACCGTGCACCATTTTGGTTGCCCTCCTCTGGACAGCCTCCACCCTGTCTATGTCTTTGCAGAGATGGGGTCTCCAGAACTGTACACAGTACTCCAGATGTGGTCTTACCAACTGTCTGTACAGAGGGCCAACAACTTCCTGTTTTCTACTGGTGATGCCTCTCCCTATACATCCCAGTATCCCCCAAGACCTCCTTACTGCCTTCTCATGTTTCTGGCCCACTTTAGGTCATCTGATATGACTACTCCCAGGTCCCTTTCCATTTTTGTTGTTGTCAGTATCTCAAACCCCATTGTGTTCTCTTCCCCTGGGTTTTTGTTTCCCAGGTGCATAACTTCGCACTTTTTTGCATTGAATCTAAGCTGCCATACATTTGACCATTCCTCCAACCTTGCCAAGTCCCTTTTCATCCTTTCCACCCCACCTTGTGTATCAGCCCTGTTGCAGATCTTTGTGTCACCTGCAAAGAGACATACTTTCTCTTCCAGTCCCTCTGCAATGTCACTTATAAAGACATTAAAAAGGACTGGCCCCAGTACTGAACCCTACAGTACCCCACTAGTAACCCCCCCTTTCTTCACTGTGGACTCCAGTTACTATTACCCACTGTGTCCTGTTGTCCAGCCAGTGGTTTACCCAGGCTACCACCCTGAGACCCACTCCCAGGCTGGCTAATTTGTTTATTAAACTTTTCTGCGGGACTGTGTCAAATGCCTTGCTAAAGTCTAAGTAGGCCATGTCCACAGCCCCTCCCTGGTCTACTACTTTGGTCACCCAGTCAAAGAAATCAATTAGATTTGTCTGACATGATCTTCCTGCTGTGAATCCATGCTGCCTTGGGTCCTGTGCCCCACTGGCCTCTAGGTACTCAACAATTCTTTCCTTCAGAAGTGATTCAATCATTTTCCCTACCACTGAGGTCAAGCTAACAGATCTGTAGTTTCCTGCCTCTGTCTTGCTTCCACTTTTGTGAAGGGGAATCACATCCACCCTCCTACAGTCTTCAGGTACCACACCGTCCTCCCATGATTTATTAAAATGGGTAGTCAGTGATGTTACTAGTTCTTCCCTTATTTATTTTAGAATTGTGGGGTGAATCCCATCAGGCCCCATTGCTTTATCCACCTTCAGTTTTAAGAGTTCTTTCAGAACACTTTCTTTTGTGAAAGGACTAATATCGGCCCCCCTATCCAGAGTGCTTCTATTGACTGGATTAGGTATCTCCCCCTGCTTTTCCATTGTGAATACTGAGCAGAAGTATTCATTCAGTATCCCTGCTTTTTCACTGTCGCTCTCTGCTCAACCACCTTCCTCTTTTTTCAGCCTCAGCATCCCTGCCTTAGTCTTTCTTTGCTCCCTAATGTACCTATAAAAGGTTTTATCCCCCTTCTTAACCGAGTTGGCTATCTTTTCCTTGGTTTGAGTCTTTGCTATTCTGACTGCCTTCCCTGCTTCCTTCTGCTTTAACTGGTACAGTTCTCTGTCCTGCTCCTTCTGTGTTTTCTTATACTTCCAGAATGCTACCTTTTTCTCTCTTAACTTCCCCGACACTTCTTTTGAGAACCATAGTGTTCTTTTTCTTTCATTTTGATTTGTTTATTTGCTTCACACAAAGACTTGTTGCCTCTGTGATGGTGGTTTTGATGTTTCCCCATTGTTGTTCCACCCCACCTTCTTGCCTGTTTGCTAGTGCTTTTCTGAGTCACTCTCCCATTTTGACAAAATCAGCCCTCCTGAAGTCCAGTACCTTCAGTTTTGTGTGGCTTGACTCTGCAGCTAAGTTTATCATGAACCACACTGTTTGGTGGTCGCTTGTTCCCAGATGGCTACCCACTTCAAGATCGGAGATCCTCTCTCTGTCCTCATTTGAGAGGACCAGGTCTAAGATTGCTCCCTCCTGAGTAGATTAAAAAAATAGCTGTCGGAAGCATGCCCCCTGTAGGGCATCAAGAATTGCCCTGCTCTTTGATGTGGCTGCAGCAAAGGTGCTCCAGTTAACATCTGGCATATTCAGGTCCCTCATCAGCAATATCTCCCCTTTCTCTGCCATCCCAAGGATGCCTTCTATCATTTCCTTGTCCATTTCCTTCCCCTGAGACAGGGGTCTGTATACAACCCCTGTGCAGATTGTGGAGCCATTTCCTGTCTCCAGGGTGACACACAGTGCCTCCTTTCCTCCCTGTTTACCCCTTAGTTCTGTTGCTTTGATCCCTTCCCTTACATAGAGAGCTACTCCTCCTCTTCTTCCCTCCCTGTCCCTTGTGTAGATTGTGTACCCTGGTATGTTGATGTCCCAGTCATGGTTCTCTGTGTACCATGTTTCTGTGACTGCCACGATATCCAGGCATCCCTCTTCCATCAAGACTTGGGCATCATCATCACAGTTGACCTGAAATCATCCAAGCAGACCACTAAAGCAGTAGGTAAGACTAGGGGAATGTTGAGGTGTATTAGTAGGGGTATCACAAGTCGTAAGAGGGAGGTAATAATGCTTCTTTACAAGACACTGATTAGGCTCCATCTGGAGTACTGTGTGCAGTACTGGAGGCCACACCTTCACAAGGACATTAACCAAATTGAGGCAGTCCAGAGAAGGGCAACCAAAATGGTGCAGGGACTGTATCAACCATCCCACCCCAACCCCCAACTCAGCACCCACCACCCCACAGCCTCCCACACCTCAACTCACCTGAACAAGTCCCACAGTGCATATATACTCTCCAGCTGAAAAGACGTCTTGCTGCTGGAACTGGTGACTGTGGCATGAGAAAATAAGGTATGTCTGGTTTAACATATTTCAATGGGGTTGTAACTTTTACTCATAACGTTGTCATTTTTTAAATATTTTTACACCAAATTTTTAACATAGCCTGTTTGGGACTCCACCTCATGAACAAAATCAGGAGACCACTCTATAGTGTGACAGTGGATCCACAACGTAGAAAACAGAGTTCAGTAAGAAAAGCTGGTCTCAACACTTACTCTGTATAGCAAAGGTAAGTCAGACATTCTTCCTAATGTTTCATCTTTATTCAAAGTTTTGAATTAAATGAAAATCTCACCCCACATGTGTACCCACACTGCTCCAATGTTTCAAGTCACCATGGATCTTTTTCAAGGAGTCTTTGAAAATGAGCCAGGGTGGCTTGAAACATCAGAGCAGTGTGGATGCACATGTGGGACAAGCTTTATACTTGATTCAAAACTTTGAATAAAGATAAAACCTTAGGAAGAACTTCTGACTTCCCTTTGTCATACAGAGTAAGTGTTAAGACCAGCTTTTGTTATTGAACCCCACCTCATGAACAAGGTAAGTGGAATTATTCAAATCATTCCTAAAAGAGGATTTCACAGCCATGTCACAAAATCATGTTTCATGTTGGATTTGAAAATTTTCACCTCCTGCGTACATGAGGAGGAGACATAAGAAGACTATGTTGAAAATTTAGTTTAAATATATGACAAAATTACCAAAATCTGAGTGAATATTGACATATTTCAACATTCACTCAACTTTGCAAATTTTCAAAATGTTCAAACTTTCAACATAGTAATTTTTGTCACAACACCTTATAAAAGTAACAGGTGTCATTTTTCAAAACCTGGCCAGGACATGCTCTTACATGTGTGGTGTAAAATTATGTTCCTGCCAGTATTCTAGCAATACCACATGCCATGTTTATAAGGAGAGTCACAAAATGGCTATCTTAAAAATTTTGGGTTAAAATTTAAAAAGAAATCAATAATTTTAAAAATCATTCTGCATAGTACCAGCTTTTATCTGCTATCCTGTGTTAGTGAGCTGAGTTCAGAGACAAGTTCAGTGACTCAGCTGGATGAGCCAAGGCTGGGGGGACAGCACTGTCATGTGACACCACCCCCATCCTGGAAAAGGAAAGTGCACGTTTGCCCGCACATGCCCAAGTACCATATAGTGAAAAGAACTCTTCTCTTGGGATAGGGCCCTTCATCTCTGCACCAGTGGTGCCAGGGGGTCCTGTGTTTCGACCGAAAGAAAAATTCTTTGCCCTGTGCATCTGTGTCTGTGGCTACATGGAAGCACAGGACCCAGAGAGCCTTGCAATTTTGCAGTCCACCACACAGCCCCATGAATTCTTCACATTCATTGCTGTACAGAAGTGCAGGGCTGGCCCTGTGGGCTGTACTTCTGTAGGCAGATGGAGTCTTCCCTTAGCACAGGACCCAGAGGGCACTGTGCGTCTGCATCTGATAATGAGGATACAATTCCACTATCTCAAAAAGAAAATAAATTCTTTGCAAAAAACTGTGTTAATGCACCAGCTAGGGTTCAACTTAAAGGGACACTGTTAACCTGTTTTTCACCATATTATTTCTAGTTAAAAACCTACATTTTATGATTTCTTACCTTCTCTAAAATTCATTGATGTTGCTGTTTGTTTTGTCTGACTCCTTGTTTAGTAGAACTGAAATGCATGCTAATGTATGTTTATAAACAATCTTATTTTGTTTACAGTCCTGGATCTATTCTTACTGCATACTTCCTGAGCATTAGAAACAGCCCCAAACAGCGCAGTCACTCATGAGGCAGTAGCCTCCTAAACACCCAGTGCATCATAAGTGGCTAGACTGTGTTGTGGGTGTTCCTAAGTCCAGGAAAGGTGCAGTTGGAGTTGATCAAGGAATGTAAACAAACCTGTTTTGGTGTGGTAACACCAGTATGTAGGGCAGTCTGCTTTTCACCTTTTTTAAAGAAAAAAGAATCAGAATCAAACTACCAGCTACATTAGCAATCTTTATAGAATGTTTGCAATCATAAAATGTGTCTTTCAAACTAGAGACACTTTGAGATCTAAGGGGGGGTTGACAGTGTCCCTTTAATACTACAAAAGTAGGGAAATGTGTTGTTAGGATTTCCAGCCCTAACTTCCCACTCCCAACCTCCAAGCAGCAAAAGGAAAAAAAAAAAAACTTTAGGGTTTTGGGTCTCTGGAGTCTTGGCAAATCAGTGGTGGGGTCTTCTTGGTGTTGTTGAACCTAATACTCTCCCTTCCTCCAGCCTGTAACCTCCTGTCTGAAGCAAAAGGGTACAGCTCCAAGCCAGTGTCTCATAATGATATATTATTCAAAGGTAGAGAAGTATGTCTTGCCACATGTTGCCAACACGATCTGTTGCAACTTTCTTCATGTAGGGCCCTGCATGAAGAAAAGATATCTCATCTGACCTTGTTTGCTTAGCTCGAAGCAATAAATTCATAGGCAACATCCTATTTCCATTTCAGAAATCTCTTCTATATCCTCTATCATACCCTGACAATAATTTCCCAATTTACTACATCCCTAAATACCTCTGTATATGTGTGACAATCCTGCAAGTATTTCCAAGAATATATTTTATTATAATTTCTCAAAATAACTGTTTAGAAAAAAAAAAACTACTGTAGCAGCAACATTTCAAGCAAACTCCCTCAAGACTCCAAAATATTTGACATTATCAACATTAGTCCAGATTTGCTTCCACTATTCATTATGGAATAATTTGCTAATTTCTCTTTGTATATGGGTTGGATTCCTATCCGTTCAAGTTTGGATAACAGTTGAAGAGTCTTTTTAAAATCTGAAGATTATGTCCTGTAGATTTTCCTGGTCCAATTCTTTAATTTTTCCATGGTTCAGTGGGGCAGCTGGCAATGCACAATCGGCCCCATCACTGAACTCTGCTTAAAGTACATGCTCCAGCATCCATTCAGACACTTATTTATTTTGCTCTCATGAAGTCCTGCATGCTTGGTTCTATCAAAGAATCAGACACCTCAGACTTTGGCTTTTTGATTCTCCTGGACTCTCATTAATATTTGGGTCACAGCTCAAACTTTTTATTTGAATGGTTTGAACAATGGGGACCAGACAAATCAGTCAAACTGATGAACAGTTGAATTGCAGTTCATAAGCTATTTAAGATCACATATTTTGCCGAGTCTGACAGAAAAAAGTCACATGGTACACAGCTTCATTTTGTTGCCAGGTAAATGCTTGACTGCAGTGAGAGTGTTCACTCACGTGATGGGCACCGGGATAAAGGGTAGCTAGCTAGAGCTCTTTGTTATTGATAGCTAGTTTAGTTAGGTTTTCAAACCTAATAGAAGAACTGCACTTTCAAACTCTGTGGTCTGCACCCCTTTGCTTCAGATTGTTGGGCCTACATAATCTTTATACAGACATTTCATTTTTTGGCAAAGTTGATCAAGTACAATACTTTGTGTCCAGCAGTTATTCTTGGCATAATCTTGAACCTTGCCCACATTTGGATTGTCTTAACAAACAGATGGGGACCACCAGTGGGAAAAATGCAGTAAGGGTACTGGACTTTAAAAAAAGCAGATTTTGGCGAGATGAGGGAAACAGCTAGTAAACAGCACAAGGAGTCTAGGTCTGGTGGATGGGGTAGAGGAAAAATGGAACTTCAAAAAGCAATAATAGAAGCACCAAGATACTTAATTATAAAAGGTATCGAAGGGAAAAGGTCAAGATGTCCAATGTGGTTTACGGGTGAAGTAATGACAGTGGTCAGAACCAAAAGAATACAATTTGTAAAGTATATGGGAAGCTATAGATAGAGATAGATAGATAGATAGATAGATAGATAGATAGATAGATAGATAGATAGATAGATTTATAAAAGTGCCCATTTCCAGGGACTCTGGGTGCTGTACAGTAAAACAAATGACTAAATATATATATATATATATATATATATATATATATATATATATATACACACAACAATTCAGCTCGGAGGAGATTTAAAATTCATCTATCTTTCCCTTTAAAATAACAATTAATCAATCAATAAAAGCTAGCTGGAACAAATATGTTTTTAAGCCCCTTTTAAAAGCTTCTACTGAGGGACCCACCTTTAAATAAGCTGGAAAGGAGTTCCACAGGGTAGGCACTGCCACCGAGAGTACCCTGTCCCCAGAATGCCGCAACCTAACCGTGGGAACTCCAAGGAGGCCTCTTCCTACAGAACAGAGTGCCTGGGGCAGATGGTAGGGGACAAGAAGATCTTGCAGATAGACAGGTCCCCTTTCATGCAGGGTCTTGAAGGTAAGGAGCCCTACCTTGAAAACAATCCTCCACCTGAGTGGCAGCCAGTGCAGTCCACGGAGGATTGGGGTGATATGATCACACTGTCTCACCCCCAGTCAACAGTCTTACCTGTGGAGGTTGCCTCCAGATAACCCTAGGTACAGGGCATTACAGTAGTTCAGCCTGGAAGTGATGAAAGCATGCACCAACATGGTCAGGTCCTCAGGCAGGATCAGGGCTTGGATTCAGGAGATATTCCGGAGATGATAAAATCCACTCCTGACAATGGCCAACACCTGAGCATCAAGCGTCAGAATGTCATCCAGGATCATGCCAAAATCCTTCACCTGTCTAGACTGAGCAAGGGGAACACCCCCCCTAACACTAGGCCAGGGGCTAATCCCTCACCCCCCTCCTCCCCAATGACTTGGATCCAAGACCAGGAGGAAGATAGGGAGAATTACCTGGTGATGACAATGGTAGCCAGCAAGAAGGAGAGGGAGGTCAAGGTGGAGACAGAACTCCAGCTGGCAAAGATAGTGAAGGTAGGGGAAAATACATTCTTCAGGTACCTCTCAGAGAAGTGTAAGGTCAAATGGGGTATAGTGAGCCTGAAGAGTTTGGAAGGATGGGAGGCAGGAAACAAATGGAAAGCAGAGAAACTGAAACAATATTTTGCTCCACACTTACTAGGGACACAGATCAACCACTGTCAGCATGTGGTGTTAAAAGTGGAAGGGAGGACAATAAGGCTTAAATAGTGTGGTCATAATAATAGAGAAAGGGGTGCTGGAAAAGTTTGCAGGGTTGAAAACAGATAGATCTATGAGCTCTGATGGCTTACACTTGAGTATGCTGAAGGAAGCAACAGAACTGATAGGAGGGCCACTTGCTGGCATATTCAACTGCTCGCTGGCCACAGGATGGACCCTAGGGACTAGAGAACAGCAGACATGTCCCTCTACAGAAGAGTGGAAGGAAGGATGAGCCAAGGAACTATAGACCTGTCAGCATGATGTCTATAGTGGGAAAAGTTATGGAGTCTTTACTAAGGGAGAACCTTGTGGACTTCCTGGAGGGAGATGGACTACAGGACCCCAGACAACTAGGGTTCATTAGGAGAAGGCATTGATAGACAAGTCTGGTTGACTTCTTCGATTGGATGACTAGAGTAGAAATAGGGAAAAGACAATAGATGTGGTATACTTGAATTTCAGCCAGGTCTTTGACTGTCCCCAACAGGTGGCTGGTCAAAAAGGTAAGGGACTTAGGGCGGATGAAAAATTGCCAGCTTGAGTAGAGAACTGGCTGAGGGGAAAACACAATGTGTAATAGTTAATGGGGGGATTTCATTGGTAAGGAAAATAATAGGCAGAGTACCTCAGGGGTCCAGCTGGCACAGTCTTTTTCAATGCATTAATTTGTGACAAAGGGGAAGGCATCAAAATCAAGATCTTCACAGATGACACAAAAATATGTGCAAGTGGAACACAGGAAGCACTTGGGCAGGCTAGAAGGCTGGATAGCTGGAGAAAGATCTGGCAGCTGGGCTTCAAAGCTAAACATGCAAAGTGATGCACATTAGTAAGAGGAACCAAAGAGTACAATATGAAATGGGGGACTGGTGCTGGAAAGCAAAATGGAGGAAAAGGACCTAGGGGGTCTTGATATCATATCGGAGAGCCTAAAATCAACAGCAAATTGTAATAAAGCTGTGGACAAGGCAAACAGGATGCTAGGTTGCATAGGGACAGGGATAAGCAGTAGAAGTTGGGAGATAATTCTGCTATTGCACAGGTTGCTGGTGTGACCACACCTGGAATATTGTGCAAGGTACTGGAGTCCATACCTGACGGGAGACTGCAACATGTTGAAAAAGTACAGCGCAGGGCAATAAAGATTTTTTCTTGGACTATGAGGCAAGATATACAAGGAGAGGCTGTAGGACTTGACTATGCACACTCTTCAGAAAAGGAGGAAAAGAGGTGACATGATTGAGACCTACAAGTATTTGCATTGGATAGATAAGGTGGACACCAAGGAAGTTTCTCCTTGAGCTTAATCATAGAGATGAAAGGGAACTCACTCAAACTCATAAAAACATAGAAACATAAAATTTGTCAACAGATAGGGACCACTTGGCCCACCTAGTCTGCCCTTCTTTTCCCTGCCTTTTCTGCCACACTACCTGGTCTCTGGCTACCTCTTCCACCCCACTTCTTTGATACCAGTTTTCCTTTATACCTATCCTATGCATGCTTGAAGCCACCACTGTTTTTGCCCCCATCGTCCCTGCTGAATGATTGCTCCAGGCATCCACCACCCACCCAGTGAATAAGTACTTCTTCACATTCCTCCTACCCCTCTCCCCAGGTTCACTGCATGCCCCCTAGATGCAGAGGGAGGTTCAAAAGGGACATCAGTATGCACTGTTCCCAGACAGAGTGGTGGACAAGTGGAGCAAGCTGCTGGGAAAAGTGGTACAGGCAAAATCAATGAGCAGCTACAAGCGGGAATGACATGGGCATACAGGATTAGTTAGAGGTGGAGGCAGAAGCCAAGCAAAGGGATGGCCACTAAGGATACTACAGAGTAATTATGTATGGATGGCACACTGTATGGGCCAGCGAGCTTTTTTCTGCCTTCACTATATCTATTTTATTGAATAATATTTGGAACCAGTAAACTTCACTGAGGGCTACTGCACCTCTTTCCTATCTTGTCTGCTTTATTTGCCCTTGAAAAAAGGAAATACCCTCCTAGAACATTCTTATACACAAAGAAATGTTTTTCTATAGTCAAACCAGGGTGAACTCATTAAAAATTATTACAAACTTTAAATGGTTAGATTTACCATGTTTACAACATCCAGCTTTTGGAGGTTTACACAGGTCTTTCATGGAACATGTAGAAATGGCTGGTGTTTCAAAACTCCTTTGGCAAACTTCATGAAAGTGATTTTTTAACTATGCACACGTCTACTGCTCAAGTGTTTAATTAAATTTTTTATGGTCAAACCATAAATTTCCAAAGCAAGAAAAGAAACGTGGTAGCGGTGTTAGTCCAATCAATGATGTAGACAAAAAGAAACTGCAAATTGCAGGTGATACCTTTTACTGGAGTAACAAAACTGTTGATGCTAACTTTCTAGAGTTGTACTCTCCATCAGGTCAGTAATTAAAACAAAATATAAAAAGAAATTGCTCGTAATCTCTACCTGACTATTTAATGTCCCTGAGCATTCCTTAGCCTCCTTTCATTAGATGGTTTGTTAAGTATATAAAATCAAATTCCTTGTCTTATTTTTCTTTCTGGCACATAACCCAAATACAGTGCATCAAAAAAACTGGGTAAAGGGAGAGCTCTGGGACACTCAGAATGTTCTGTCAGTCCCATTTCTTTTACTAAATCTACAAATGCTTAAAACGTTTGAAGGATTTTCAAGAAAAAATAAAGTTGGTAATTAAGCAATAAGGCACAGTAACATCACACATCGGGTGGGTTAAAGCACAAGGCCAGAGGCTGAGTGCTTCCACCACCTGAAAGGTGACATTAATAAACAACAACACACACCCTGGGGTGCCTTATTGCTATTATACAATGGCTCATTGTCAGAAAATGTGTGTACAGTGTGTGGAATTAAACATAGAAGCATTTTTGTAGGTTTGAAAACATCCTACTGAGTAAAACTGCTTACGATATCATAAAACAGGACAAATAATCCTAATAGCTTATTTACTTTAACTGGATTTAACTAGGATAACAACAGGAACTTACTAAATGTATTGCAGGATTTTTTTGAATGTATTTAACAAATGCTAAATTATGAAACTGTGTCTGGTTGAAGCAGCAGTGCAACGAAAATGGGTTAAAATTTGACCCCGCCTTTTTTTCTTCCTAATTGATGCCAGATGTCCACCAGCTCATTTTGGTAGTAAAATTTTCAGTTTTCATCATCATTTAAGAATGTTATGAACGTTTTTAAGTAATTATTTCTCAAGAAAAAAGGTGTCCACCTCATTTTTGCATAGAAACAATATTGAGGACCTGAGGATGGTAAGAGTCCAGACAAAAATGTAAATGTACAGTACACAGCATAGGAAACATCCAGAAAACCCAAATCAACAGTTCTGTCAATATTGTTTATAACCATAGCAGAAAATTAGCTTTCTGGAATAACTTTTTTCATTTCAATGCTGCTTTAACTTGTTAAACTGCTGTTGAAAGCATGTAAAACAGTTATAACTGCTAGGAATTTAAAATGTTTGCTGTTCCTTTAAATTTAATTTGTGGATATTGATGACACAAATAGTGTTGCCTTGGATTATGTCTGAGTTTTGAAATTAGTCTTTTGCATTTATGGTAAACATAGAAACATAGACTTTGACTGCAGATAAGGACCGCTTGGCCCACCTAGTCTGCCCGTTTCCCTACCTACAGGATAATCTGCAGATCCTAGTTAACCAACAGCCTATTTCTTTTTACCTCCAACATGAATTTCCTTATGTCTGTCCCATGTATTCTTGAATTCTCCCACAGATTTAGACCCCACAACCTCCTGGTATGGCTGCTTTGCTCAGTAGAAGTGCTGAAGTAGATGTCAGGAGGTTGTTGACTGGTTCCAGGTTAAGTCTGGGGTTTGGTTCCTTGTGCTATGTTATTCTGTGCAGGGTTGCATTCACTGCCTGAGAGAATGTGGCTCCACAACTGGCATTCAGCACTTTTTTCTGACCAGTATCTCTGGAGGGACAACTCTGCCTTATGGTCTGTGACTGCCATTACTTATCTCGCTTGTAGTATCACTTTCAATAAGATCTGTATGGCCATAGCTCACAGGCCGTGATTCATGTAAATTGCACTGAGGTCTGCATGCTTTGAAAGTCTTGGAAGCATTCCCATCAGGTACTTTACTCCCATTGGTTCTAGTGTGAGCCAAATGGGATCATTTTTAAGCTCACATTGTTGCCTCCCTCATGGGTGCATGAAGAGGTAGGGGGCATCTGGTGGTATTTTTGAGAGCTATGTGTGTAGGACCTGATTTTTCAAACATGGTGCCACAGAGGTTCTCTTGGTCACGCTCATTGACATTCCCTTGGTTTTTAGTCTTTTCTTTAAAACCTGTAGTCACATATTTGAGGCCTTGCTCATCTGTTTCAATTGTGAAGGAGCTTGGCTTGAGTGAGCGTTGGTCTTCGCAGCCATGATGGGCAAAGTGAAGTTGGAGCTCAAGCCAAGCACAGTGTATAAGACCCACTGCTGTGCCTGGATTTAGGGCTTCTGGGGGTGGTGTGAGGTAGTGTCTTTGCCTTGCCTCCATAGGTTTTTCAAGTGTCCAATAAAGACATTGTTAGCACTTTGGAAATCGCTGTTATGATGCTGAAGTTGCGACTGACAGGCAGTTCATTTATATATCTGTTTATACCAGCACGGAGTCTGATGTAATTGGAAATGCTGTAGGGCTCTACTTTTGTATTTTGGACTGTACTGTAGAATTCTATTAATAATTAATGGTTTCCCTTTTTTCCCATAGGGAAACCATGGTGTAATTTGCCGTAATGAAGGAATGTTTATTACGGCAAACACACAGACAGTTTCCCTCACTGTGCGCATGCGCCTGCCACACTTCCTCACTTCACCACCGTGTCTGCTCAGGGAACCTCTAATGGACAGCAAACCACCACCTGGACTAGACAGTAAGTAGGGAAACAAAAATCTGCCTCAGGGCTGCGCACAAGATAACAAACAATTTAAATTAGGAAATCAAACTGCCGACTGCAGCCACGCACTTCACCTTAACCAGACCATGGCTGCACAGCAACATTTTATTTTATACAATTTCTGAGGTAATAAAAGGAAAACCCAGCAATTATATAAAATAAAATATGGGTCAGGGTGTGTAAACTCGAAGTTTACACACACCCGAGGGGTTAGATGCTACATAAACCCCGAAAGCAAAACCTCTCGTTACTCACCCCGACCCATACTTTATTCTATTTGTAATTTGTTGAAGTTCTCACTAATTATGGTGCTCAGATTGCAAGGGATGTTTTTCTCAGTTAGCCAGTTTTTTAAAACTAATGGCCCACTCTGTTTGACATCTTGTGCTCACTGTGTTTCAGTCAGCTTCCAGCTGGTGGATGTCTGATGGCACTAAGTTTAAATTTCATGTTGTTTTACCAGAGTTACTGTGGTGCTCTCTGTGGCAGAATAGTTACTGGTACTGGCTTCAGATGGTGAGACTGGTATGGAAAACATGCTGTAATTGATTCTTTAGTGTGGAGAGAGAAATCACTGACAGGATTCATGACAGGTCAGGGTGGGTAGTGAGTCGTGAAACATGTTTCATGTGATAAGAGTATTTTCTGCCTGCCCTAGATACAGTGATGTTATTGTCAGATAACATCACCGTCTCCAGGGCAGTCTGACCAATCAGGAAACAAGAATTATCCCTGCCATTATACGATTGCCCATTTAGATTTGTAAACATTTGCACGATTAGTTAATTTGTTCCATATTCAGCATATGTTTACCAAAGAATGATGAATACTGGCCATACTGTGGGCAGATAATGTTTCCTTAAGAAAGGTACGTATTGGCCAAGATAAGAAAATACATACCAAAAGAAGTCAAATATTCACCAGAAATCAGTGAATATCATAATTGGTTCTCCCTGTCCACTAGTATATCCAACATAGTAACATAGAATTTGATGGCAGATAAGGATCGCTTGGCCCATCCAGTCTGCCCATTTCCCTACCTAATGGATAAGCTGCAGATCCTAGTTAACCAGCAGCCTACTTCTTTCTACCCCCACCCCCTGGAATTGCCTTATGACTGTCCCATGCATTCTTGAATTCAATCACTGTTTTTGACTCCACAACCTCCTCCGGAAGGCCATTCCATGTATCCTACCCTCTGTGAAAAAATACTTCCTTACATTACCTCTGAGCTGACCCTCTATCTTCAAATTGTGCCCCCTTGTTCTTGCACATCTCTTTTTTTGAAAGATGCTACCCTCTTGGACTTTGTTGATTCTCTTGAGGTACTTGAAAGTTTCTATCATGTCCCCCCTCTCCCTCCTTTCCTCGAGGCTATACATATTAAGCTCCTTTAGTCTGTCTTCATATATCTTCTGGTGCAGACTCTGCACCATTTTAGTTGCCCTCCTCCGGACAGCTTCCATCCTGTCTATGTCCTTGCAGAGATTGGGTCTCCAGAACTGCACACAGTACTCCAGATGGGATCTCACCAGCTGTCTGTACAGAGGGATAACAACTTCCTGTTTTCTACTGGTGATGCCTCTCCCTATGCATCCCAGTATCCCCCTAGCCCTCCTTGCTGCCCTCTCATCCAGCTATGTAAAGAAGTAGCACCAGCCTCCCATGTAGGCCAGCAACTGGTAGTTGTTTTAGCCTATTCTAAGCTTTAAAGTCAGTTATTTTGCATGTACCCCTCCAAAGGTGGGGCTGACTTGTTGGGCACTGGAGGCTCAAAATGATTTCCCTTGTGATATGCCTGTGTCCTCTGAATGGAATTGGTGGTAGAGGACAGTTGAAGAGGACTGAAGCTTGCCTTGGTGTTTTCCTTGTTGAGTGCCACTTATGAAAGGGGTGCCTGGTACACAGTAACAAACTGGAGGAACAGCTGACATCATCACTGTGAACCAGAGGGCCAACTCTGCTAGCCAATGCATTTTAAAAGGTAAAGTAAGCAGCAAAAGAACTGTGTATGAAACAGCAGCAGGCTGTGTACAGAATGAATGCAGACAAATGGACGCCACCATCTTGTTAACCTCTAACCCCCATAATCAACCAAGCAGAATACAAAAGGTCCTGGCAGACACTCAGGCATGCTAGAAGAACTGCAGCAGAGTGTTTGGTGCTCTTTTCCAGCCACTAAGGAAGACAACATCATGAGGGACAAGCTTGTCAGTTAATTAAAGATGAAGTTAATAATAATGATAATATAGTAATAAACTTTATTTATAAAGCGCCTTTCCAGAAGATCTGGCACTGAACATAAAATCCAGTATAACACTTACAAATGAGTAACACACTTTCAAACATTTCATAACATCAAAAATAAAAATAAAATCAGATATTACAATTAATACAAATATCAAGAGTGGCATAGCATTAAGTGCTAAATTCTATCAGCTGGCACTGAGTTGGGAAGACAGCTGAGTTGTACTCTTCTCCCAGATGAGGAGGAGTTTGCAGTCAGTCCTTCTTGGGATGCAGTAGAGGAGAGAAGTGCGGTGGAGGCCTCGGGGATCCTGGTATATAATGAATCTGATTGCTGGAGTTCAATCCAAATGGAGATAGAGTGTTGATGAATCCTGCAAAGTCACTACTGTTTGAGTTGCTGCATTTCAGAATGAATCTACTAGAGGCTGAAACTATCCATTTTACCCTGTCTGGTGTGCCAAGGGAAGAGGCAATCAGGAACGTGTCTCTGGGTACTGGTACCCTTGACCAAGTGAATGCCTACTGGAGCAAGGCAGAGTAGCTCCTTAGTCTAGATCCCTTCAAATTTACCATGCTGCCACATGCTACTGGTTGAGAGAGGGAGGGAGAGAGAGAGAGAGAGAGAGCTACAAAGCAAGTGACCACATCCAGCCTAGGCCTGCATCAGTCATATGCCTGCTGCTGTGAAAAGCTGCCTGCTGAAACCACCTATAGCTGCTTTTTTACCCAATCCAGGACACGTGAGTACTGGCCAAGCCAGTCTGAAAACCTGTTGCAAAATTTCCTGTTGGATTACAATTTTTGTGATTGGATTTCCCTTTCAGCTTACAAATGGTTTTGTTTAAAGAGCTAACACACAAATGTATCAGGTGAGGTAAAAGCAAGCTTACGTTTATTTAAAGTGCACCAAGATCCCAAGCAATGCAACATCCAACCTGCAACAGTGTGCATTTTACCTGTGGGTACCCACTAGTTTGACTGGAACTGAAGTTTTAAAGTGTAATTATTGAAAGCATACTGAAACTACAGGGAACTGCTACTGTGGGTAGTAGGTGGACTGCAGAAATGTAGGCCTTGCCTGAGACCTATGTGAGGTTGAGGGGAGGCTTGACATAACATCTTCATGGAGATGCCAGATGAACTCTGGAGACTGCTTGCTTTGGATGATATATTGGTAATTGTTGAAAGCATTGGGTTTTGATTACTGCCCAAAACCGTTACCAAATTGTTTATGGCATAACTTCTATTTCTTCGAAGGACCTGTGTTCCCATAAAATAATAGTCCTGTTGCTAGTGTCAGAAAATTAGGTATGTGAGCATAATATTAGCAATCTACATTAGCTGATACAAAAGTGTTTTGGGTCGAAAGCAAAGTGTGGATGCTAGTACTGGTTGGTCTCAGCGTGGTGTTCACGTGTTTTTGGGATGTGGGTTGGTACTGCACCTCTGAGGGCAGTATTTTACTCATTACCTGGCCACTATTTCCTTCTCTGGACGGAGGCACTGTGCTATTCCCTTTTTCCACCTTCTGAACCAAACACCCCTCATTTAAGGAGTTTAATAAGCCCAGGCCCCTCAACTTTGCTTGGTCCCCATGAGCACAGAGCAGGGGTAGTAACTGAGAAGTAACATTTGTAATATCTGTGTGGTGACCCGGTAACATGCATTGTTCTGTGGAAGTGCTATTCCCTTATTGACAGTGCTCCCCCAAAAGGATGTGCAAATGTTTAATTTGCATTCAGTGAATATGCTGTAAAATGTTGTTCCCCTCTGAGTCAAGTGGTGGCAAGGGCCACGATAGAGCAGGCAGGGCTTTGTTACACCTGTCCTCACACTTTTTTATTTTCTCCACTTCCCCTGCCACTGGAACATGTCAGTATATGTGCATGGAGGCATGCACATTCTGCAGAACCATGGCTCTACCTGTCGTGCTGCTCAGTACCTGCAGTACCACCAGGTCTCCACCCGGTGGTAGTCACATGCCAAGACGACTGGCCACCCCTCCTGGGAGAGGAGAGCAGTTCCTGGGATGCTCCATCCTCTCCAGCCCCACTGATCCCTGGCAGCCTGAGCTCATTTCTAAACATGGGTCACTGGGATGGCAGCAGGTAAGGTGCTCAGTGGCTTAGCCCTCCATGTCAATGGGCTGGACCACACAACTCATACCAGTGGAATTCTGCCATTTTGCCTCCAATGGAATTTCATGAAATTAGTCAGCATTTTCTAAAATTCCAGAGAACCATGTTCAACCACAGGTTGAATACTCTGCAAAGCACTGTGAAGCAGCCAATCAGCAATGTTGGAGATCAAGAACCCCTTGCACTTCACACATCTCAGTGCCATTTCCAGCTCTTGTGCTCTCTCTCGCACTCTGTCTCTCTCTCTCTCTCTCTCTCTCTCAAAGGGAAGGTCCTGGTTACTGAAAGGGGATCCAATAATGTAAAAAAATGGTGATTTTTGATCAGAAAACTTTAGAAACCATCAGTGAATCATGCATTATCATTCCAGTTAGCTACTGTAATTCATGTAATTAAAAAGTAGTTTCAGGTAGACAGGCTAGTAAAATCATGCTGCAGAAGAAAGTGCATAGGGTGAGCCTGCACTGGTAGCTGCAGACCCTGCAACAGAAGCAAGGGGAGAAAATTAAGCAGCCTGGCAATGGTGCAGGGGGATTTGTGATGATTTATTTGACAAATGTTTGTTTTACTGAGTGCTATGCATGAAAATCCATATTTATGCTTTATTTTTATTTTGTTTGCCCTCTGCAGCAGGAGCAGGGAGAGTACATTTAACAGACTAGGAAAGGTGCAGGGGGCGTTTGAAGGATTTACAGGTATTTGACAAATAATTTGACTGCTAGTGGTGTGAGGCGCAAAAATCCATCTTATTTTTCTTTTATTTTTGCCTATGAGGGAAAATTAAGTGAAGTAGACTACTTCAGATCTCTTAGTAAGTGTGAGGAGGAGGGAAGGTGAGTGGGTGATGCAGCTAGCATGTGTGTGAGCATCCACCTTCATGCAGGGTAGAAACCATGAAGAAAAGAATGGAGGGGGAAGGGGATGCATTGAGGGAAAGGGGCAGGGAAAGTTTTTACCCTGACAATTCCAACAATTACCTGTTTTGTAAGTGGTGGTGGTAGAGAATGTGGCACTGAGAGTCAGAATTTTGGAGCAGGGGCTATGCCTGAGAGAAGGACTAGGACGTGGGTGTGTAATAGTCCATTCAAGAAACCATGGTTTATTAGTCATCAGGGGCCCAATATTCAAAATGTTGCTCAAGCGCTAATGGGTCTTTGCCCGTGCAAACCAGGGTTTGCTCCAGAACCCCTATATTCAAAAGGTGCCTATGTGTGGGCAAAGAGAGTTAATGCCCGTGCAAAACATAATGTGTGTGGGTGGGCAAGTGGAGGGGCATTGCCTTGAATAGCCACACTACCCCATGTTCAGCAGCTTTGTACTATGCCAAAGGGTTTAGCGTGGTAATTTTGTGCAGCACAAATACCACTGTACAAAACCCCAACTTATTCCAGGCAACCCTAGCAGCTGCTGGAATTAATGCTGCCACCTAGCTGGATGTCCACTGTGGGAGCACACCTGCCCCTTGTGGTCCATGCACCCCCTCTGATCACCAGCCCATAGTAGAAGGAAAACATCTCTAGTGCTAGTGGTCCCCACACCCCGTGATCACCAGTCTGTAATAAAGTTAACACTTCCCTGGTGCTAGTGGTCCCCCTGATCACCAGCCCATAATAAAGTTAACACATCCCTGGTGCTAGTGGTCCCCCCGATCACCAGCTCATAATAAAGTTAACACATCCCTGGTGCTAGTGGTCCCCCCAGTCACCAGCCCATAATAAAGCTAAAATTAATAAATGCTAAATAAGATGCACACTCATTGCCTGGACATATGGCCGCCAACAGAGCAGGTGTGA
This sequence comes from Neoceratodus forsteri, assembly GCA_016271365.2. NCBI lineage: Eukaryota > Metazoa > Chordata > Ceratodontiformes > Ceratodontidae > Neoceratodus > Neoceratodus forsteri. The sequence continues at coordinate 190,269,000 of CM057456.1, forward strand.
GGAGGGCTGCACTGTTCACCATTTGTGAACCCATTGCACCTAGGATACTGGTGAGATGACTGGGAGGATAGGTGTTTGGTGCCGCAGAGAGAGGGGGGCTAGACACAAGGGAGGGTTGTCACTTTTACTGTGGACTGGTGATCAGTGTGCTATTTGACTGAATAAAGCTTCCTCAGGCTCCTGGGCAATCCCAAGGCACAGCACAACGTTTTGTGCTCCACATTATGCTATGTTGAATATAAGGCCCTGCATGTCAATTGTTTTCATGCATTCTGCAAGCAGCAGCTCTCCCAGCCAGTCCCAGTGATCCAGTGCATTTGATGACAAAAGCACCCTAAGCAAACCAGAAGCACACAGGTTTCCCACTGTTTGTTCTTTGAGTAGGTTGAGGTTCCCTGTCTGCTTAGCAGTTAGTGACCTAGTACATCTGATGGATACTGGCCGCACAGCTAATTTCCATGTTGGTTTTTTTGCAGCTTGTCTAGAATAGTTTGTAAGCTTCCAAGCCTACTTTTTGTGCTCAGCAGATGAGTGGTCTACACACCAATGTGGAGCGTACTAGTGTCCACCTTCTGTTCTCAAGTTGTACCTCACCAAAAGCTGTCCCAGTGGTGCAGAGGGAAGGGGCATTCGTGCCTCACTTGCTGCCATGCCAGTGACCCATATTTGGGGATGAACTTTGGTTACCCAGAGGTCAGCTGGGGGAGCTGAGCTGAGCATCCCAGTGGATGCTCTCCTCCTCTGGGGAGGGTGGGCAGACTGATCTGCAACAATACACCCACCTAGATGACCATGTCTGGTGGTGCAAGTTGGAGCAGTAGTTCCTGGTAGGACTGACAGAAGAGAGCAACACATCCTCCAATGTGCACACATCCAGCCATCACTCCTATCAAGCATCTGTGGGTCTGGAAGCAGAACAATGGGAAACACCCCTGGTGGCAGGATGCTACCCCATGGAGCCTGGCAGACCCCACACCACCTACTGGGTGAAAGGACAACCGGACTAGATGGGGCACCGGAGGGAGTTTGGAAGTCCTTTTTCATGACCCTGCCACAAAGGACAATATGTGGAGGGCTCGGTGGCACCCAGGTAAGTCCCAGAGATGGGGGGTAATGGTGTTGGAGGCACAGTGAGGGCCAAAGAGGGTATGCCAGGTGGAGCAGGGAGAAAAAAAAATAGTACCTCACCAGCAACGTCTTGCCTGCTTTGACCCTGAGTAAAATCACCTATTTCTGAGACTACGCTTCTTATGCCTGCATACAAACATGAAAAAAGTGTCTGAAACTGATAGGTATATATACACACATCTTGATAACTAAACACAAATACATTGTAATTCTGATACACTTACAGTATATTGACTAGCATATTAATCCTTCAACTATCAGCAGTGTGTTGACCCAGATTTGCTACAGCAAATGCTATTTTTTAAATTGATGCAGTATGTTTGACTCCTCTATGAGTAATGTGTCCTCACTGGTGAGTTACCCACTTTCTGTTTCTTCGGTTTCAGAACTTCACACAATACTCAAGGTGGGATTGAACCAATAACTTGTACAAGGGCAGTAAAACCTCTCTCCTTCTGCTTACTATCCCCTCCCTGTGTAGCCCATCATCCTATTTACTTTCCCAACTGCCCTTGAATACTGTACTGCTACATTCATGTCATCTGAAATGATAACTCTGAGGTACCTTTCATCTGAGGTACATGCCATGGTCTCCCTTCCATCAACATAGAAACACAGAAGTTGTCAGCAGATAACAACCACTTGGCCCACCTAGTCTGCCTTATATTCCCTACCTACTGTACCACCACAGACCCTACTCAATCTCTGGTCTCCTTGCCCCCTTGATTTAATTCTAAGGACCCCTTGTGTTTATCCCATGCATGCTTGAATCTTGTTACTGTTTTAGCACCCACCACTTCCTCTGGGAGGCTGTTCAAGGCATCCACCACCTTCTCCGTGAAGAAGTATTTCTTCACATCTCCTCTGAGCCTCTCCTCTCCAGCTTCACACCCTTGTCCTGGAGCATATTTTTCTATGGAAAATGCTACCTTCCTGTAGCTTACTAATACCTATGAGGTATTTGACCATTTCTATTATATCCCCCTTCCCTCCTTTCCTCTAGAGAGTGCATATTTAGTTCCTTGAGTCTTTTCTCATGGGGTTTTAATGCAGGACCAGCACTATTTTGGTAGCCCTCCTTTGTATGCCTCCACCCTATCTATGTCCTTCTGGAGGCGAGTCCTCAAAAACTGGGCACAGTACTCAAGGTGGGGTCTTACCAGTAATTTATATAGGGGTAATACTACCTCCCTTCCTCTGCTGGTGATGCCCCTCCCTATGCACCCAGTCATCCTTCTAGCCTTTCTCACTGCCTTGTCACAGTGTTTGGCTACTTTCAGCTCATCAGAAATGATTACCCCTAGGTCCCTTTCCTGTTTTGTGTTTGCTAATACCTCCCCACTCAATTTGTACGCTGCCGCTGGGTTTCTGTGCTCCAAGTGCATGATTTTTTTTTCCATTGAAACCCTGCTGCAATTCCCTTGAGTAACCTTCCAGCTTTTTCAGATCATCCCTCATTCTTTCCAGCCCCCTGCCCCAGTGTATCAACTCTGTTGCAAATTTTTTTGACGTCCATAAACAGGTATTCTTTCTCCTCCAGTCCTTCTGCAATATCACTAATAAAGACATTGAAGTAGACCGGGCCTAGTACTGACCCCTGTGGCACACTGCTTGTCACCTTGCCTTCTCCAGAGTGGACTCCATTTAACACCACTCTCTGATCCTCTGTCTCCTATTGCTTAGCCAACTTCTTACCCATTTTTCCACTTTTGGACCTACCTCTAGGTTATCCAGCCTGTACTCGGCTTTGGGTTTTGTGTCTGATGTGCATGGCTTTTTACATTTTGGCATTGAATCCCAGCTGCTAAATTCTGGATCACTCTTTCTACTTTGCCATTTCCCTTGTCTTGGCCAACACTCCCTTCATATGTCTATTCCATTGAAGGTCTTGATGTCATCTGCAGATAGACTGGCATCTCCTTCTTTCCTCACCCTTATATCCCCTAGGAATATATTAAAAAATGTACATGGCCTAGCCCTGACCACTGTTGTGCTCTGCTCGTGACCCTCATCTCCCCTGGAAATTACCTATTTAGTACAGTACTACCCTCTGTGTTCTGTTAATTAATCAATTTCCCTCTCATTGGGTCATTTTATTCCACATCCCAAGGCCTCTAGACATCTCTAGTAACCTTTCATGTTGTACTGTGTCAAAGACCTAACTGAAGTCCAAATAGGAAACATTGAGAGGTGGACCCTTTCCCTTTCCCTTGTCACTAAATCAAAAAATGCTTAGATTTGTCTGTCACAATTTCTCTCTGGTAAACTCATGCTGCTACTGTTCTGTAAACTACTAGTTCCTTTGATTTTTACTAATCTCTTTTTCAAAAGGCCTCCGTTAGTTTCCCCACCACAGAGGTTACTCTCACTGGCTTGTAATTCACTAGCTCTTCCCTGCTACCATTCCTGTGTTGAGGTACAACATTGTCCCTTTTCCAGTACAATGAGACCCAACCCTGTTTCCAAAGAGCTGGCAGCCAGGTCACCATTTCTTCTCCAATTTCCTTAGTACCTTTGGGTGGAATCCATCAGGGTCAATGGCCTTGTCAAACTTTAGCACCTGTAACCCTTTCATAACCCTCTCTTCTGAAAATGGTGAAGTGTCCATCTTCCTGCATGCTTCCTCTGTTAATAACTCCCTTTCCACTGTGAATACTGAGAGACAAGTATTTGTTTAGTATTCTTGCCTTTTACATGTCTCCCTCAACTGATTTTTGATCCACTCCTTTTCAATGACATACCTAAAAAATATAGTGTCCCCCTCCTCCCCTTCTGCAATCATTCCTCCACCTGTGCTTTTACATTCCTCATTACCTTGCCCATCTCCTTTTTATTTCTGAAGGTAAACCTTATTTTCTTCATCCCTCTAAATTGTCCTCTACTTTCTGTAGGCCACCCACTTTTTCTTCTCTGAAACCCCAACATCCCTTGAAAACAACAGGGGTTTCCTTCTTCTTTTGCTCTTGCTAAATTCCCTGATGCACAGACTAGGCACCGGCAACTCATCGATTGTGCTTCATTTCTGTTTCACCACTCCTTAGTCTCTCCACTCCCAGCTTGCCCTTCAGCAACTCCCTCATGGCTTGTAAGTCCACACCACTGAAGTCCAGCACCCTCTTCCTTATGTGGTCCTTCTCCACCCTAGTTCTGATGTGGACCCATACTGTTTGATGGTCACTGATCCCCATGGATTCCCATAGGGTTACCTCCCCAATGTTGTCCCTTTTAGTATCAGGTCTAGCACTAGACCTACTTAGACATTGGATACCAGTGGATCATTTAAAGCATTACCGTGCTGTCTTCCTAACAATCACATCAATAACCAATCCGGTATCCCATCAAAACAGCAACTGAAATTGAGTCACTTGAGTACGAGTGACTCAATTTCAGTGCTCGTTATGTGGGCTGCCCTGAAAGGGTAGTGATGGGTGAACAAGTAGGTGAGTGGGAGGAGAGGAGAGAAGGAGGGGGAATGGAAGAAGATGGTATGGGAATGGGAGAAGATGGTAGGTATGTGGGAGGTAGTGCATCAGAGGCTGCCAAGCTGGCTGTGTGGTGTGGTGGTGAGGGTGGTTGGCTACAGTGGGGAGAGTGCAGGGTTCGGGGCTGGGGTGGCACACACTATTTTATGGTGCGGTGGGGAAGTATTTTCATTTTACAGCTTTCACACCTCCCAACATCCCCCAGAGATGATAATCTTTAGTTGGGGGGTGCATATTTGTTTTCATCCTCTTGTCGTTGCTGGGAGTGTACACCACCAATTTGGTTTTTTGGTGCTGTGCGCTCGCTATTACAGCAATCGTTATTTTGTGATCACTGTTTTTACATAGAACTTCCAAATCCCCACTCAGGACACATGGGTCAGTAGCAGCAACAGAAACAGCCAGGCATGGATGGTGAGTTAAGCCTGTTTGCAGTAGCAGCCACAGCAGTCAACTAATGCAGGTACTGGCTCTACTTCAAAAGCACCACTCCAAACACCACCAGCCAGACCCAGTGGTGTCTTCACCACCAGTGGTAGTCCAAAATTTGTTGCAACATCACAAAACAAAAGCATGTTTGTACAGCCGCAGCATTTTTTTCCCCCTTATCCTCTCCTTTCTCACTGCGCTGTGTGCTGCACTGACGTTTTCGGTTTATACTGCTGGCACTCACAGCGGTGCAGATCACACTCTGGGGGGCCTGGACATCCATGGGGTGGGCTTGAATGGCGAGGAGACAGCTTTGTAGTGGATCGAGCACAGAAGAGAGTTTACAATGTAGCTTAATGGCTCAATCCACTACATGTACACACTCCTGAGTCGGAGCCAAAAATAGATCCGGAATGCTCTTAATGCACTCTGGTAAATGTCCACACCATCGTATTTGCAGTACAGCAACCGGTGCACACGGGTTGATATGCTGCAAACACGACAGTGTAAATGGGGCTCAAGTATACTGCCAGAATCCTTATCTGTCTGCATGAAACTGCCAGTAACTCAACCCAGCTCTGTCAGAATAAAATAACTGAGATGATGGGGAGATGATGGCCATTATATTTAGCCATTCTCCATCTTAAAGGACACTGACTTTCAGAGACTGTTGCATGAACTGAAATCAAAATGCAATTTTGGATCATGTATCACATTTTCAAAGCATATCCTCCCCAGTATGTATGAATCACTGTGCATACAAAAAGTGACATCTGTCAAGGAGGCAGAGGGGGTTATGTAGCATCAACTAGTGATATCTGAAGCAGTAAGGCAAATCAAAGCATCCTAAGTCTCCCTACCCATTTGATTGTGTCAATATCAAGCAGCACCACCACCATTCATGCCCCACCTCTGCCACCACCAGTCCTGCAGGAGTTATACTGAAGCAGATAGTCTCATCGAGATACACTGTTGGAGGAACTGCCTTAATTAACATATCATAGAGGGGAAGCACAGTCGGAAAACAATCATGCAGATCATCCAGTCTTTCACGATCTGAAGGTGGCAATGTTCATGGCCGAGTATGGGAGCAGCATATTGGGAGTAACATACTGAAGATGATCAATTATGGGGATTTCTGCTCTGCATCTTGTTTTGATCATGCACTGAATCTGTTGGTGAGTCATGGGATTGACAAACATGCACAGCTAGCTATTTCTATTGTTCTCCCAAATGCACTGAGCTCCTCTACCTGTACCAGCAAAAGCACAGTGTTCCACAGCATTGCTTAAGAAAAGACATGGTGACAAGATGGAACTCCATCTTTCATATGATGGATAGTCTGATGGAATGGAAAGCTGTTGAATTCAATGATGTAGTTGGTGCGGTATATTTGTCTCAAGTGTAGAGGTGTGTGCTGCAGAAGCTTGTTCATCTTCTGAAACATTATGAACAGGCCACCAAAAATATCATTGCTATGTCAGCTACCCTCAGCATGGTGCTTTCCTTGGTGTGTATATTTCATGGCTACTCACATATGCCATTATTTGAGCGCTTCTAAAACAACCCAACAAAGCAAGGTTGGTGGTGGTGGTTGCTGAGGTGGTGGCACTGCTGATGGTAATGAGAATGACAGCAGTGATGATGCTGGTGATGGAGGCGGTGGTGACTCAGCTAGTTCATCTGAGTCATTTCAGCAGCAGCACATGCAGGATGCAATACTCATCAAGGATGTTGCATAGATTTTTCTGACCAAATTATATACAGATTTGAAACCATAAGATTGGGCATACAGCTTGTCATGACAATACTACTGGAACCCAAAAATAAAGATCTATGAATTCCTCCCAAATGCATCAACTATATCAAGTAAAAACTGGTGTGTACACTTCAAGTGGAGAAGCACAGACAATAATGAAACAATCAAGAATTATCCTCCTCCATCTTGTACTGTTTCTCCCCCTCAGTTCACGTCACATGCTTCCAGTGCCTGGCATCAACGTGACATGGAAGACAATTTGGATAGTGATGATCTGGTGACAGCAAATTACATTTAGGAGCATTTTGACACTGAGTGTTGGATCCATGCAGACATTAGGGAGGAAGGTCCACACATCCCACCAGAGTACATGATGGAGGTTTCTCTAGCAGAGCCACTGTCTAGCACAAGTAGTAATCCAATTAAATTCTGGCAAGACGGGAAAGTCATTTGGCCTATACACTGGCTAAACTGGATTTGTTTTTTCTCAGATGCCTTTCTACAGTGGTTGATTTGGAAAGATGATTTAGCAAAACTGGTAATATTGCCTCACTTTATTGCTGAGCATATGGAATTCATATCCTTTCTGTAATTTAACCATGGATTAAATTCACCTATCTATTTGATTACTCCAAGTATTCAATAAGTCACATCTACTGCTATCCCCACTCCTATACTTTCTGGTAGCATGTCTCCTCAGAGTCCCACCAGAACTGGCACTACCACAGTCTAGTTTGCTACTCCCAGCAGCCATAGTGGTGCAAGGACTATGATACACACTACCCCATCAAGTCTTCCTGAAGACAGTATACCTTTTATAGTGTCATCACCAGCATGCTTGATATTACAAGGTGTGATACAAGGCTCACATGAGTCATTATCAGTTAAATAAGTCCAATCACATCCTCCAACCCACTGTTAAGGGATGGCAATGGCAACCTCAATGCCAAATGAGTCATCTGTAATGGCTGCACACAGATGCACAACTTTCTCAGTCTTGTGACCTCATGCAGTCCATTGACTACAAGAAGTCTGGCTGTCAGTGGGCAGCAGCTGTCACAATTGTTACAGTACTTTAGTTCAATCAGTGTAAAAATTTTAAACATATTAAAATATTGTAAATAGAAAATGAAAGAAAAAAGAAAAAAAAACAACAGCAACAAAGAAAATGAAAAACTCTACACATGCATGGTGAAACATTCAGAAGATAAATGTGATACCCTCAATTTATTACCTTTTAATTTGTGTTTATGTTCTTGCATGCTTAACATTTTTTTTTTGGGGGGGTATTATAAATTTTCTAAATGTATGAGACCAGTAAGAAATTAGTAATTGCACGGAGGAAAAGTACTGAGCTCAGCAGTGAGTGAATACTAATAATCACTATAGCTCTGAACTAGGATACATGAGTCATACTTGTTGTAGACTGTGTCACATACCCACAAACAATAATTCATAGCAGATGCATGCCAACAGCACCAGACACAAGTAAGCTACAGTAATTCATATTTATTACTGGCCTTAAGGATTCTTCCCTCGTTAGTAGTCTGATTTACCTTTTGCCAATTACTACACTGGCAGCCAAAGTGGTTTGACCGAACACTGATTTCCCATAGCAGCCACACATTTCTCCATCGGAAGTGTGAAAACACATTTTGGCCAGGGTGTGAAAAATGACAGCTGTACTGGTCATAAGGAGGTGTGGAAAAATGGCAGTGTTGAAAATCTGGACTGAAAATATTACAAATTTGTGAACTTACGAGGGTTCGTGGAAACTGCACAATGCACATTTGTAGCACAGGCATTTTATGGACTTTTGTCACCAAATTTTAAACACACAGCCATTTTAAGACCTCTGCTCATGAACAGTGTCACTGTGATTTTCTTAATCTGTCCCGAACATTGATTTCACACACTGACTGCGCCTTGTGCGCTACATGGGCAAAAACACATTTTAGGCAAGATGTGAAAAATGACAGCTGTACTGCTCATAAGGAGGTGTGGTAAAATGGCAATGTTGAAAATCTGGAGTGAAAATAAAATAAATTTGCGAAGTTACAAGCAAGCATAGGAACTGCTCAATGCATGCTCGTAACACAGTTATTTTGGGGAATTTTTTCACCAAATTTTCAACATAGGGTTTTGGGGGGCCTACCTCATGAACCTCATTGTTGTTTCATTACTCAGTCCCGAAAGATGGTTCCGCGCAGTGACTGTGAAGTCACATTTCAGGAGTGAATAACAAAATGACAGTGATTGAGTTCATGAGGTGGGGCCCCAAGAACCCCTTGTTGAAAATTTGGTGAAAAAATTTCTCGAAATGGCCGAGATGTGCACCAAAGTTGAAAAAAAAAACCCATTTATGCCATTATTCAGCTTACCAGCTATCTTCAGTTCTCAGTCAACTCTGAAGAGTGCAAATGTGTTCCCTGTCCATCGAAGATCGTCGCGCTGGCTCCGGAGATAAGTATGGGGTCGGGGGTGTGGGGAGTTAGGTCTGCGCCAGATGGTGTGGGTTTGGGAAGGGCAGACAGTCAATGAGGGACTGTTTCTTTTTACAGTTTTTTTCTTCTTCAGGAAGATGGCCGGGACTTTGCCACACTGAGGTGGGCTCCCAGCATGGCATCTTCTTTAGGAAGATGATGCGGGACTTTTGCCACACTGGGGTGGGCTCTCAGCATGGAAGCTGTAAGATTATTTTTTTGGGGGGGGCAGTGGAGCCAATGAGGGATTGAGCAACCCCATCGGCCATACCAACTTTTGCCATTCTGGAGTGGGCTCCCAGCATGGCACCTAGAAGTCTTTTGGGGGGCAGTGGAGCCAACAGGGGTTTGGGCACCCCCGTCAGTCATACAGTGTATGCTGGTGGAGGGGAGCACATGAGCATGTTGGGGTGGGCTCCCAGCATGCTACGTAAGTGTTTGGGGGGGGTTGATCTGTCTATGACAGTTCAGATGCAGTGAAGACATACATGTAGGCAATTTGCTTACTGCCAACAGCACTATGCAAATTGACTACAAGTTACAGCCGCTGACTGTGGAGGTGTTTCCCTCAGAACTGTATGCCACTGCATCTGAATGGCTGTCATAGACAGCTTGGACATTCATTGGCTGGGTGCAGCCACGCCTGCAAAAGGGACCAGGGCATTGGAAGTGGGGGAGGCACGGCTACGAAAACTCATATGGTGGCACTATGTTTCTTGCACATGCTTGCAAGCAAACATAAAAATGAGACATTTTAGCTTTAAAACAAGCCAAATTATCTGCTAAATGTTTATCTTTTTGTGCCAATAATTATCTTAGTATTTTTTTGTTCAAATAAAATGATAATTCTAGTTTTCAGAATTTGAGCATCTTTTAAAACAATGCAACATATCTTAAAATAACAATTCTATGATTTTTGCAAGACATTAGACCTTATTTCAAGCTATTAAGGGGGGACTTTCAACAGTCATAAAATGGATGCAATTTCTAGTTATGTCAGGCAGGATTTTCAAAAGTCATACAATGGGTACAACTACTTACGTCAATGTCATAAAGTGTCCTGGTATGTCTAAATCATTTTTTTTTTTTTTTTTGTCATTTTGATAATCGGGTAAGGCCCACTAAGCACAAATGCCTATTTTCAGGGGAGACCTGGGAGCACTGGGTGGTTAAGTGACTTGCTCAGAGTCACACAGTATGCAAGTGGAGGTTGTGAGAATCAAACTCAGGTCTGGTCTGCTGGATGTACCAAGCTCGTTCACACCTCATTCCTCTAATCTCTAGGCTATACTGCCATCATGTTCCTTCTTGCTGGAGCTATTTTCAAATGTTGGACTTATCTGAAGAATTTCTAGCTGTTGTTTTACTACTCTCCATCAAGTTTTGGATAATAAATAATGCTTAACATAGACTTAACTGATAGACCCAGTTCCTCAAAGTCTAAAAATTGGTTCCAAGGTTTATATCTGCTCTTTGCAGACTGGATATAACTATGTCAGAGTTTTGAAAATTTGACTTTGCTATGCCCTAACTTCAAATATTGGGCACTGGAGTAAATTTTCTTCTGTCCAAAGTTGGATAATAGAAAACTGTATACAGACATATGTTTTGAAAATCCATCCTCAAATGTTTATGACATAATCTTATTGTACAATGGTATTCCTACTATTTTTATCCATAAATTTCACCCGCAATTGCTTTCAAACTTATAACCATCTTAGTATTATAAGTTTGGGTTAGTAAGTTGCTTATCATATAGGATAATGCCTTCCTTTTCTTTTCTCCTCTCTTTATGCTGGATATAAGGACAGGCTAAATTGCTATTTAGTTCACCTCAAAAGAAATCCCTTTAAGATGAGGATGAGTTTAGATGTTAAGATTATTTTTGTGCTTGTACAGTTACATTCCTTCTGTAAATTATCCATTTCAATCCAAGTTTACATGTTAAGATTTTTTGTGCTCAAATACTTTCCTGCTGTAAATTTTCCATTTCAGTCATAAATAGTAATATTTATCATTATTGTAATAGTAATAGTTATCATTCTTCATTTAAGTTAATAAACTACGTGTGCATTTCATTATGCAAAAACATTGCATTCTGGGTGTGAAAACATTTTCTTATTTTATATATACATAGAAACATAGAAACATAGACTTTGACGGCAGATAAGGACCGCTAGGCCCATCTAGTCTGCCCATTTCCCTACCTACAGGATAGGCCGCAGATCCTAGTTAACCAACAGCCTTTATCTTCCTGCCCCCCACAAGAATTGCCTTATGTCTGTCCCATGCATTCTTGAATTCTCCCACAGTTTTAGACCCCACAACTTCCTCAGGAAGGCTGTTCCATGCATCCACTACCTCTCTGTGAAATAATACCTCACATTGCCCCTGAACACGCCCTCCTTCTATCTCTTTAAATTGTGTCCCCTTGTTCTTGCAAGTCTCTTTTCTGAAGATGCTACGCTCTTGGACTTTGTTGATTCCTTGAGGTACTTGAAGGTTTCTATCATGTCCCCCTCTCCTTCTTTCCTCAGGGTATACATATTAAGCTCCTTTAGTCTCTCCTCATATGGCTTCTCTTGCAGACCCTGCACCATTTTAGTTGCCTCTCCTCTGGACTGCCTCTATCCTGTCTATGTCCTTGCGAGATGGGGTCTCCAGAACTGGACACAGTATTCAGATGGTGTCTCACCAACTGTCTGTACAGAGGATAACAACTTCCGGTTTTCTGCTGCTGATGCCTCTCCTATACATCCCAGTATACCCCGGCCCTCCTACTGCCTTCTCACATTGCTTGCTAACCCTAAGGTCATCTGATATGATTACCCCAGGTCCCTTTCCTGTTTTGTTGTTGTTACTACCTCCCCACCCATTGTGTATTCTTCCCTGGGTTCTTGTTTCCCAGAGTGCATTATTTTACGCTTTTTGTTGAATCCTAGCTGCCATACGTCTGACCATTCCTCCAACCTTGCCAAGTCCCTTTCATCATTTTCCACACCTCTTGTGTATCAACCCTGTTGCAGATCTTGAATCATCTGCAAAAGGCATACTTTCCTTCCAGTCCTCTGCAATGTCACTGATGAAGACATTAAAAGGACTGGACCCAATACTGAACCCTCATGTCCCACTAGTAACCGCCCTTTCTTCAGAGTGACTCATTTACAATTACCTTCTGTGTCCTGTTGTCAGCCAATGGTTTTACCCAGGCTACAACCCTGGGACCCACTCCCAGGCTGGTTAATTTGACTATCAATCTTTGTGTAGGACTGTGTCAAATGCCTTGCTAAAGTCTAGGTAGGCCATGTCCACAGCCCCTCCCTGGTCTACTACTTTGGTCACCCAGTCAAAGAAATCTATTAGATTCATCTGACATGACCTTCCGGCTGTGAACCCATGCTGCCTTGGATCCTGTGCTCCACTGACCTCTAGGTACTCAACTATTCTTTCCTTCAGAAGACTCCATCACTTTCCCTACCACAGAGGTCAGACTGACAGGTCTGTAGTTTCTGCCCTGTCTTGGTCCCACTTTTGTGAAGGAATCACATCCGCCTTCCTCCAGTCCTGGGTACCACACCATCCTCCCATGATTTATTAAAAGAGTAGCCAGTGGTTTCACTAGTTCCTTCCTTAATTCTTTTAGAATTCTGGGTGAATTTCATCGGGACCCATTGCTTTGTCCACCTTCAGTTTTAGGAGTTCTTGCAGAACCCTTTCTTCTGTGAAAGGACTGGATCGACCCCCTATCAAGAGTGCTTCTGTTAATTGGATTGACACTTCCCCTCCTCTTTTGTGAATACTGAGCAGAAATATTCGTTCAGTATTCCTGCTTTTCACTGTCCCCTCCCCACCCACCGCTCATTCTATTCAGCCTCACTATCCTCCCTTTGTCTTTCTACACTCACTGATGTACCTATAAAAGGTTTTATCCCTTCTAACTGAGTTAGCTATCTTTTCCTCAGTTTGGGCCTTTGCCTATTCTGACTTCCCTCCCTGCTTCTTTTCTGCCTTAACTGGTACAGCTCTCTGTCCTGCTCCTTCTGTGTTTCCTTATACTTCTGGAATGCTATCTTTTCTTCCTGACTTTCACAGCCACCTCTCTTGAAAACCATAGTGGCTTTTTCTTTTCGTTTGATTTTTTATTTGCTTCACACAAAGGCTTGTTGCGTCTGTGATGGCAGTTTTAATAATTCCCCATTGTTGCTCCACACCTCCTTCTAGCCTGTTTGCTAGTGCTTTTCTGAGGCACTCTCCCATCTTGTCAAAGTCAGCCCTCCTAAAGTCCAGTACCCTCACTTTTGTATGGCTTGACTCTGTAGCTGAGTTTAACGTGAACCATACTGTTTGATGGTCACTTGTCCCCAGATGGCAACCTACTTCTAGATCTGGAGATCCTCTCACTGCCCCGTTTGAGAGTACAAGGTCTAAGATTGCTCCTCATGAGTGGGTTCGAAACTAGCTGTCTAATGCCTGCCACCTGTAGGGCATCAAGAATGGCCCTGCTCTTGGATGTGGCTGCAGCAAATGTGCTCCAGTTAACATCTGGCATATTCAGGTCTCCCATCAACAGTATCTCCCTTTCTCTGCCATTCTAAGAATGCCTTCCAATATCCTTGTCCATTCCTTCTCCTGACATGGGGTCTGTACACAACCCTGTGCGGATTGTGGTGCCCTTTCCAGTCTCCAAGGTGACCACAGTGCCTCCTCTCTCTCCCTGTTTACTCTTTTGTTCAGTTGCTTTTATCCTTCATTTACATAGAGAGCTACTCCTCCCCTCTTCTCCCCTGCCTGTCTCTCCTGTAGGTTATGTACCCTGGTATGTAAACATCCCAGTCATGGTTCTCTGTGTACCATGTTTCTGTGACTGCTACGATATCCAGGCATCTCTCTTCATTAAGGCCATCAGCTCAGGGAGCTTGTTGCCCAGACTACAGGCATTGGTACTCATTACCCTCCATTTCCTGATGCCTTACCCCTTTTGCCCCATCCCTGTCCTTCTTGCCTTTGTCACTTTCTCCATTTACCCACCTTCTCCCTATCGACACCTCCAATGGTGGTGTTTGCCACTTACTCAGTGATTGTTTGGGGCTAGGATTTTACTGCTCCTTTCCAGTGCCTCCTCCCTTGGCTAGTTTAAAAGCTTGCCAATGAAGCATTTAAACCATCACCTAGGATCCTGGTTCCCTCCCCTGACAGGCCCATGCCAGTATAGGCTTGCATCACTCCAGGTGGACCTCAGTCCCCAAATGAAGCCAACTCTTGAGCTCCACACCAGTTTTCAACCACTGATTGGAATCCCATGGTATGGAACACCCTAGCCTCTCCTATGCCATAGATGGGTAGCACCTCCGAGAAGGTTACCGTGTGCGCTACTTGACTAAGGCCCCTCCCCAATTCCACAAACTCTTCCTGCACTTCTCTAATCCCTTTCTTAGCCAGGTAATTTGTCACTAGGTGGACAATGACATCCAGCTCCCTCCCCTGTGCAGCTGCTCCGGCAATCCTGAGGATTCGCTCCCTGTCCCTCCAAGCCATGGCACCAGGCAGGCACCTTACCTCCCTCTCCCCTTCCTTACCCAGTTCTACCTTCCTAACAATGGAGTCCCCACCAGAGTTGTTTCCTTCCCTGCAGGGTCACCTTTCACCCTCCTGTGGGTCTCCTTTGTGGAGGTTCCCAGCATCCTCCTTGGTCTCCACTGTAGTTTGCCTCCATAGAGGAACCACACACTTTGCCAGAATGGCATGGGTGTGGAGAGGTACAACTGGCAGGATGCCTCCATCTCCACCACCCCTCACCCTCCTGAGCCCACTGTGGTCCGAACTGCCTCCTTTCTTGGCAACCTCTGAGTAACGGCAGTGGTGACTGGTGGTCCCTGGATGGAAGAGGAGGTCCCACAAATCCTGGCCACCCAGCCTGGAGATGAGCAACCTCCTCCTCAGCTCCAGAGAGGTGCCTGCAGATGGGACAACACCGCATCCTCCAGAATATCTCCCTGAAGACTGCTGCTCCACAGCCACAGCCACTGCACCACTCCAATCATGTCTTATTTCTGACCCCTTAACTGTTTGCAATCCTTACTCTTTCCTCTGTTTTTTTTCTCTCTCTCTCTCTCACTTTCTGCCTGTGTGCCTTTAAGCTCCTGATTGTCCTGTTCTGAGACAAGAATATCCTATATTTCTCAGTAGACCACTTGCTTGATGAGGCAGACCTCCAGCAACTGGGGGGCCGAGACTACTCTTGCCCTTCTAGTATGGTGGGTCCTTGAGTGGTCTGTGATCACTCACTTCCTGCCCCTAAACAGGAAGTTCCTGTTGTCAGTCAAATCCTGTGCCTATAAAAAAGAACTATCTTTGGGTGGGGTGGTGGAGGAGGGAAGGAGGGCAATATAGTCCCAGCAGAGAAGTTCAGTCACACAGCAGTCCTTTCTCTTGGTGTCTTCTGCCAAGCTATTAGCATAATCTTTCTAAGGCAGTCTTTAAATGTAGCTTCCTTCTAGCTAAGCCACTCCTCCTACTTACCAGATCTTTCTACAAGTAATTTAAACCTCACAGCAGTTAAGTCCTTTCAGTCACCTGAGATTTACACCTAGATGACTTTTCAGTTACCCAGTTACTTTTCCTTGTTTTCAGATTTTACCCATTAGTTTATTTATTTAAAACTTTGGTTAACAGGAAAAACACTCTGAGCTGAAGCCCATTTCTAGGTGTACTAGGAAATCAAATACAATATTTGGAATTAGTTGCTTTCTAAAATAAATTGTCAACCCACTGGAATTTTTAAGATTGAAGAAACATATTCCATCTTTCATTACAGACTTGTTATGTCTGTGATATTACATGGTGCCCTCCTCCTTTCTGAGACATAGAAGTACAATAAAGGAAACTATCTCTTTCTATACCCACACTATTAAATCAAAAAAAGCAAGGGGATTCATTAAAATGAGTAATAGAAATCATAGGATAGTATACAATTTGGAAAATATACTGGTAAAAGGGTGTGAAAGTCAGAAATATAATAGTCCATAAATGAAAAAAAATGTGATGTCTTGGATTCTTGGTCACATGTACAGAAAATAGAACTATCAATGAAGGCTTAAAAATGTTAATAATATACTTATTAACTATAAAAGTCACAGTAAGTTTTTTGGTTCTATTGCTTTGATAAACATGTGCTAAGCATCTCAGAAATGTGGCTAAAACCACATCTCTCTGATGATGCCTACTACCTCCCAGAATACTCTCTGCTGAGGCATGACAGGCCTGATAGAAAAGGAGTGGTGGGGTAGCTATCTACATCCATGAGCCTCTCTCTGCTACCCCCATACTCTGCTCTGACCCTAGTTCACCCAGGGAGTGGCTCCTAATGGAACTGACCATAGGTGCTGCAAAAAAGATGTATGTGGGTTGCTGCTATAACCCCCTCTCCAGGACACCCAGTAGGTCTCACCATCCACCTTGAAGGGATGGGAAGCCTCTTACCTGTCAGAAACACCATCATTCTTGAGGATTTCAACCTCAACTGGCTTAGTGCCCAGGAACCTGATTACTCTAACCAACTCAAGCTCCATAAACTAGTCCAAATTATCACCATCCCCACCAGGCACAACCCTAGTACCCAAAACCATACACTTCTTGACTGAGTAATCACCAATAGAGAAGACAGGGTGGTCCTATCAGGAACTCTGTCTAATGCTATTAGTGATCACTCCCCAACCTACCTGGTCTGGGCCTCTAAGACCAAGCACCCACCCCCAAACTACTCTCCTGCCATTATTTCAATCACCTAGACATCCCCTCCCTCCTTAATGATGTTCAAGCGATAAACTGGTCAGCCTTCTCTGACATGTCCAAGGCTGAGTGTTTCCTCACAACCGCACTCCTCTGTCTCCAAAATCAACATTTCCCCCGGCAACTCACCAAGTTAGAGGTGGCTGTACACGCTGGGTTATCAAAGACCTCCTGGACATGATGAGGGAAAGGGATAGACTATGGTCAGCCTATAAAAAAGCCCCCTTCCCTGCCCAATGGAATGATTACCGGCGGCTATGAAACCATTGTAAACAGCCCTTGCCAAAAAGCATGCCTTCTTTCAGGGCAAGCAAAGGGACAGTCTTGGTGATCCCCATTGCTTCTGAGGTGAGGTCAGCTCATTACTCAGCCCTTGAACACATAACCCCATTATTCACCTAGACACTGTCTCTGGAAATCTGGCCAACCCCATTGCTGTGACAGAGGCCTTCAATAACAAATTCAAGACCTGTCTGCCCTCCTTAGCAAGCTGCAACCCCTGGTGACTACTGGTCTCTCTGATCATCCCCCCCACCCATTTCCCTTAAACTTCTCACATCCCCTTTTCTACTTCCAGACCATCACCCCCAGGGACACTGCCAAATTGCTGAAGAGTCTGCCTTGCTGGGGCAGCCTGGGCAGCGACAGTCTTTTCCCTGCTATGCTTAAACTTGTATCACCTGTGATCTTAAAAGCACTCACCTATCTCTTTAACCTGGCATTGCTACCTCCTCAGTGCCCAGCACTCGGAAGCATGCCAGGTTGGTCACGATTTTTAAGACTGGTGAGCAGCTATCCCCAGATAACTATTGGCCTATATCCTTGCTCCCCACCGTAGTAAACTCCTACAGAGGATTGTCCACCAGTAACTGTCTGACTATATTGACACACACAACCTACTGTCCAGACAGCAACATGGCTTCCATAAACATCACTCCACCACAGCAGCACTTGCCCTGTTTACCAATCATATTCTTAGGAACATGGACCTTGGAAGAGCAACAGGTGCCATCTTTGTCAACCAGTCTAAAGCTTTCGACCTGATTGACCACACCCTGTTGCTCTCCTCCCTCCACACCCTTGGCTGCTCTACTGAGATCATGTGGTGATTCCAAAGTTACCTTTCAGATAGATCTCAGTCAGTATGTGTAGGACCTTCTACCTTCCCTACCCTCCCAGTTGCTACCAGTGTACCCCAGGCTCCATCCTGGGCTCACTCTTATTCTCCCTGTTTATAAACTATCTGTCTCACTTGTGATGCCCTATTTTATGCAGATGACCCTGTCCTCTTCACCTGTGACAAGGTTCTCGAGGATGTATCCAGGGTTTTATCCGATAACCACTCTGCACGCACACCTGGTTCCATTCACATCACCTAATTGTTAATGTTAAAAAAACTAAATCTACACTATTTGGATGTAAACCCTTCCTATCTAAGGTCACCAAGGCTGGGTCCACCCTCTTAATAGTCTCACCAGACAACACTGTACTTGAAAATGTGCTAATCTTCAAATATCTGGGAGTTATCCTGGACCCATCCCTCTGTGTTTCCGATCATATTTCTTTTGTTATCTGCCGTATTAACTAGAAACTTGGTGCAGCCTATTGAATAAAGTCACTCCTGACCAGAGAAGCCCATTTAGCCATTGCCTGAGGCAATCTGCTACCCTTGATTGACTACTGCTCCCCTATTTACTCACACACATCCTCAGCCTTGTGTGTGCACCTCTGCTCCACGTACAACAGCATATGTCATTTCACTCTCCAGGCACCATATTTCACTCACCACTGCCATCTCTGCCAGACTTTTGGCTGGCTTCCACTACACTTCAGATTTGATTATGAGCTTGGCTGCCTCCTAGATAGTGCCATCAAATTGGCGAAGCCTCCCCTTATACGTCTCTCCTCAAGACCAGAACTCTTGCAAGGTGTCTGTGTGCATCCTCAGCCCCCCAGATATCCCAAATGTCTCCTCGGCTATGAGTAGCAGAGCATTATCTGTAACTGCTCCCACTCTGTGGAACAGAATCCCCACACCCATCTGCTCTCTGGACTCCCATGCCATTTTCAAGACACATATCAAATCCTGGCTGCTCGATGAGGACACATGCCATTGCTAGCTTGGATAACTCCACCCCCTGCTTTCTGACTTTTTGCCTCTTGTGCTGCTTTGGCCTCCCCTGTCCTCTCTCATTTCTTTGGACTCCTTTCTTACATCCCTCACTACCTGCTTCTCAGGCTTTCCCACCTAGCTATTGCCTTGAATGTTTTTTTTTTCTTTTTTACATCATGCATTAATTTGTGCTTATCCTTTGTAAATAATTGTATAATAATTGTTGCTTATCATGATGTACTGATTGTTTTTTTTTTTCAGGCTCTGGTTAATTTTCTTTCCTATGTTACTTTCTTTGTTCACCAATGTTGTCTGTATTTCTACTTTGTTTATCAATGATGTCTGTCTGTCTACTCACCGTATAATTTGTTACCACCTCTGTAACTGCCACCTGTGAGGCCCAGGTCATGCCTGAAAGCAGTACCCTTGATCATAGCACTTACCCAGTTACTAAATACTTAAATAAATAAATAACTTTAAATGTCTTATGATCAGAATGATTTTGTATGTTTAGTGAAAATATATAGGATAATGAACAGCATAAATATCCATACACAGTAAACCTGTGTTGGCATTGAGAGGCTGCCATGGCAACCAACTAACCCTTGAAAGGTTTTGGCTGCCATGGCAACCACAAGTATCAAGCATGAGTCTGTCATAATATGTGAAGGCTATGATCTCTATCCCTCTTGCAGCTAAAGTACTGACCTGAGAAATTGGAGAAGCAGTCTGAGCAATGCCATCATCATGGGCCACCACTGCTGCTGCCAGCTCAGTCACTGCTTGACCTTGGGAAGAAGCCTAACTACTGTGTTCTATTCCTGCCTGATGACCAGCATCTCCTTCTTTGGGGGGGTGGGGGCAGGCCTCAAGCAATGTTTTTGGACTTAATGTAAGGAGTATCAGAGGAGGATAATAATAACAATAACCCAGTTCAATAAGTTGTGCACTGTGAGGCATAAGTTTGGCCTCCCTGAAAGTTAGTATTGGTAAGACACAGTTGAAGAAACTCTACCAAAAAATAAATAAAAAACCCTGGAAAAGACCACTTTGAAAAAAGTGAAAAAATCTTAATAGTCATAAAATCCTAAAATTTATTTGAGAAAAAAATTAAAACCCTCACAGCTAGTATTTTAGTCTAAAAACAGGATGATGCCATGAAACCATATAATAAGATTTTAAAATAGTTAAATACAAAATATTAAAATAAGAAATATACAGCATAGCAAGAAATATGTCTGTTAGTTTTGACAAGCTAAAACCAGTTAGCATGTCATGATATTACAATATTAATGAATAAGATAATTCTAAAGAAAATGTTGCGGATTAAATATCAGAATTTTTAGTTGGTTAAATAAAACATTTAAGCTTGTCAAGATATTATTTTTTGCAGTGAATCTTTTTCCCAGCTAAGTAGGAAAGTCAATTTCTGTTTCTGTTGAGAGTAACACCCATGCTTGGGAGGATCTATGACAACTCAGCAAAACTCATATCAGCATGATACAAATCAGAGCAGCAAATTCAGCATGCTGGCAGTACTGCGCTGCTAAAATGTATTGAAACTCAACTCACTGCAACTACCTGTAACAGCACCCTCCAGAAAACAACCACAGAATATCAGAATATTTTCTTTAACTGTCCATAATTAGTATACAGGTGTTATGTATGTTCACTAGTATTCAATTAGGGGGCTTTGCCCCATGAACACCTTACCATCGGGGGCTGCACCCATAGAACCCCCCATTACTTAATATAATCAACTCTGAGCTCATACATAATTCAAAGAAAGGAGAACATTTTCAAACCAGCACAGTTTCACCATGTGAGGTGGCATTGCCCCCACACACCACCCTTAAATGCATATCTGTATAACACAGTGCACATACTGTATGTAAAAAAATAGAAAGAAAAAAATAAGATGGGACAACACACTCGAACTGTGATCCCGATGTAGCCCCATCTCCTCATATGCTGTACCTCTATCCTCTAAGCCATGCTGTCAGCTCAGCCACATGGTGCAGATCTACATAATTAGAGTGCTTGGCCAGGACAGAAGCAGGTACTGTATGCCTATAGCACAATAGCAGACATTGCTTTAGTGCATACATCTTTTGCTCTCTTTGCTATGCAGTATTGACTGCATGCTAATGACACTCATGGAGCGATTGTACTACCGCTTTGGAAGGACTTGAGTAATCACTCTGTCCATGTGCAGATCAAAGTGTAGGGAGGGAGTCAGTGCATTGTGGCAGAAGTTTGACGTCTTTGCAGAATATTTAAACTAGCAAATGGGGAGAGGGGTGCAGCACCCCACATGTTGAATGGGAGGAACACCCCTCCCCCCTTAGCTAGTGGTTAAACAGGAGTACAGCATGTTTGCAGTTCATTTGCATCACCACATAAGGAAAAAGGTCCAGCTCCCCATACAACACACAGGGGAAATGTCAGACCTCACCCAACAACTAACGTACTGAAATCTGGCCAATGGAAAATCATGTACACAAATGCTCACAATCTGGGGAACAAAGATCCAAGACCTGCAGGCAATAATGACAGAGGCTAAACTGGACATAGCAGCACTTAGCGAGACATGGTTTACCAGTAACCACACTTGGGACTTCAGTACCTGTCTATGTACTGTTCAGAAGAGACCGAGGTGCAAAAGGGGGTGGAGTGGCGCTGTATGTCAATGAAAATACCAAAGCTATAGAAATTCAGAATATACACATAAGGAGCCAAAATGGGTTACCCTGGAAACAGGAAATGGGACAGCCATAAGAACTGGGGTTGTCTACAGGCCCCCACACCAGGGGGAGGACATAGACACATTACTGTTAGAAGATATACAAAACATAACAGCTAAAGGGGAGGTTCTGATAATGGGAGACTTCAACATGCCAGATACAGACCAGTCAATACCAGCAGGAACATTTACCAGAACTAGACACATGGTGGATTCCCTGCAGGGGAAAGGCCTCAAACAACTGGTACAACAACCCACAAGAGACAGGGCTATCCTAGATCTAGTACTGACTAACAGGGAAAGAATTACAGATCTCCAGGTGGAAAGGTCTCCTGGGTGCCAGTGACATGGTATGGTTCAGTTTGGCCACTACAACTAAATCATCCTATTTCAAGGCAAAAATATGGGACTTAAGAGGAGCTGACTTTGATAAGATGGACAACAGAGTTACGGTAGACCTGGCAAAAAGAAATACAGCTGAGGGGTACAGGCAATGTGGGCAAGCATTAAGGATGCAATACTTGAAGCAACATCCCATTGTGTTAGAGAGAAAAGGAAGTGCAAAACAAGAAGGAAACCAATTTGGTTCTCAAAAACAGTAGCAGGAAAGGTCAGAGCCAAAAGGCTGGCCTTCAGGAAATATAAGGGAACACAGCAGGATGAAGATAGGGAGGCATACCAAACTTCCCTTAGGGAAGCAGGGAATGCAGTAAGGCAGGAAAAGGCCCAAACTGAGGAAACACTAGCACAGACAGTAAAAGAAGGTGACAAGACTTTCTATAGATACATTAGTGAAAGGGAGTATTTCTAAGATCAAAAGAGATAAGGGGGCGTGCGAGGAGGAGGAGGAGGAGGACCATGTAAAAGCATCTATCCTTAATAGCTTTTTCTGCTCAGTATTTACTGAAGAGAAGGTAGAGCAGGGCCCACAGCTCAGCACCATGGGCACAGGGGGGAGGGAGGTTAGCACTAGTCCCTTCACAAAAGAAAGGGTCCTACAAGAGCTCACTAAGCTCTGGGTAGAAAAGGCAATGGGACCTGATGGCATACATCCCAGGGTACTAAAGAAGTTAAGGGTGGAACTAGTAGAGCCATTATCAGAACTGTTTAGTGAATCTCTGAGCACAGGAGAGGTCCCAGAAGACTGGAGAAGGGCTCATGTGATCCCTCTCCATAAAAGTGGTAGAAGGGAGAAGGCAGGGAACTACAGACCAGTCAGTCTTACCTCAGTAGTGGGCAAGATTATGGAGGCACTTCTTAAGGAAAGGATAGTGCAACACCTGGAATCCATAGGAGCACAGGATCCAAGACAGCATGGGTTTACAAAAGGAAGGTCCTGTCAAACTAATCTCATAGATTTCTTTGACTGGGTAACCAGAGTGGTGGACCAAGGGGGAACAGTTGATGTTGCCTACATTGACTTCCGCAAAGCTTTCGATACTGTTCCACATAGAAGATTGATTAATAAGCTGGGTAGGCTCGGGGTGCATCAGAAGTTGGTCAACTGGGTTGCAAACTGGTTGACAGGCATAAAACAGACAGTGGTGGTTAACTGTATACAGTCAGAAGAGATGCAAGTCACAAGTGGGGTACCTCAGGGATCAGTCCTGGGGCCAGTCCTCTTCAATATCTTCATCAGTGACATTGCAGATGGACTGGAGGGTAAGGTTTGTCTGTTGCAGATGACACCAAGATCTGCAACAGAGTAGATGATCCAGATGGGGTGGGCAGAATGAGAAGAGATTTGGATAAACTAGCAAAATTGTCGGAAGAGTGGCAACTGGGGTTTAATGCAAAGAAGTGCAAGATCATGCACATAAAGAAGAGAAACCCTGCAGCCACCTATAGGCTGGGAGGGGAGTTGCTGGCAGTCACAAGGGAGGAAAAAGACTTGGGCATCATCATCATCACCGATGACCTGAAATCATCCAAGCAGACCACTAAAGCAGTAGGTAAGGCTAGGGGGATGTCAGGGTGTATTAGTAGGGGTATCACAAGTCAGAAGAGGGAGGTAATAATCCCTCTTTACAAGACACTGGTTAGGCCCCATCTGGACTACTTCATGCAGTACTGGAGGCCACACTTTCACAAGGACATTAAACAAATTGAGGCAGTCCAGAGAAAGGCAACCAAAATGGTGCAGGGACTGCATCAGAAAACATATGAGGACAGATTAATAGAGCTCAATATGTATACCATAGAGCAAAGGAGGGAGAGAGGTGATATGATCGAAACATTCAAACACCTTAAGGGCATTAACAAGGTGAGAGTCTAACATGTTTTAATATAAGAAAAATAGTAGGACGAGAGGACACAGCATGAGATTAGAGGAAGGCTGATTAAGGGGTAATGTGAGGAAGTTCTTTTTCACAGAAAGGGTGGTGGATGCATGAAATGGCCTACCTCAGGAAGTGGCGGATATGAATACAGTGCAGGGCTTCAAACAGGCATGGGATAGGCATAAGGGAGCAATACAGATTAGTATAAATAGGCCATTGGCAGAGCAAAGGCCAATGGCACATTTGTAAGGTAGAAAAAGAAATGGGCAGACTGGATGGGCCGTGCGGTCCTTATCTGCTGTCAACTTCTATGTTTCCATTTTTCTATCTAATTATGAAAAAGGAATATGAAAGTGATTTTTATGTCTAAATCTGAACCAAAAAAGGCATAAAAATCACCATTATCACTAAAGATAAAACAATTTACACATGCTAGGGTTTAATGATCCCCAAAGACCTTTACAGTCTGTTTGAAGACTTACTACAGATGTGTTTAGCTCCTCTGAGCTTTATAAAAAGCCAGACCTGCTTATTGTAATTCATAATAATCAGTACAGTGGTGTGAAAAAACATGTTTTACTCCTGCTGAAAATGGTTATTTTTTTGTTTGTTCATAAACAGGCATAATCCCTTTTTGCTTTCACTTTTTAATTCTACATACTTCAGATAATATTTACTGACTTTTTGTTAATATTTACCTGTTCATGGAATACTATCTACCATTGTTGGGTATCCTTGCTCTTGTGAAACTTTATCTGGAATTAGGCAAATATGTAAAGATTTTGCAAAGATATGACTATTTTAGTAAATATTTTTGTAATTTTCTATTTATTTTCATTTTGTATGTTCTCTCCTGCAATCCACCCACCCCTGCAGTTCTCATTCACTTCTGTGGGCACCCTGCCAGGATTGCTACTGAAGATATTCATCTTGAAGTGCAGTCATGCATATGAGAGAGTGCACAGGAGATAGCTTTGCATACTGCTGAGCCCTTGAACACCATCCAGTCATATCCTTTCAGTTTGCCATTTCTGAGGAATTCTTTAGGGACAGCTGAACATAAGGGAAGGGAATGAGTAGCAGTCGCTACAGTTTGCTGGCATTTCATGACATCATAATGACATCTGACTTTGGAGCAGGGCCTGGTGTTGGTGTCTTCATACCCTCCCACCAACAGGCATGCTGTCCTACTTGACACAAGTGTATAGAGTTGGGATTGAGTACAGTTTCATGCAGAACAGCTTCTAATTCCCCTGCCACAAAAAGTGCAGGACAGCCCTCCTGGAGAAGACGGGATGTCCATGGGATAGCTCCTTCAAGCCCTACTGAAGCCAGTTGGTATCTTAGGCTTCAGTACTGAACCCACAGGCCTATGAATGGAAGGTATGCATCTTAATACTTCATCCATCAGAGCAGACATATTTGCCAGCTGTCAATTGCTTAAAGATTCCACAAAATGTGCAAAGTTGTGTATATTTTACCACAGATGATTTGCATATCTTTAAATGCATAGTACTATATTTGATCTTTGAAGCAAATGAGAAAAAAGAAGAGCCTTATGTTATTCTTGAGGTGGTAATGATCCAGGAAGAAGAATGCTAAGAGGTGAAGGGAAACCATACAATGTGGACATATACCGTTATATGGGTGTCACAAATAAGGCACCACAACCAGTTCACCCATCATGCAGGCAAACTAGATTTTATGGTGCTCGACAGACACAGCACCATCCAGGTGTTGTGCCCCCTGCCCAATACACCTCCAACCTGGAGGTGATTATGTTTAAGTATGGGGGGGGGTGCAGGTGGCACAGACCCTGCAAACAGGCAGCATGTGCCCAGAGAACTAGATGTGCTGGGGGGTTGGTGGCACAACTGCTGGGCATGATGTTTGTTGTTGGCATTGTGCTTCTGCCCTAATGACAGTCATGGTTTTTCCTGTCGCCACAGCATGGTGGAACCCGATGTGGATACTTGTTTGGCACAGATTGCTGTGTATCCAGACTTATGTCCAATGTTTAGGTACAAATCAGTCTGCAGTTAAGATTTTGGTTGCAGTGCTCCTCAGTCTGGACACAAGGGATCACAAACAATATATATTGAAGTACAGATGCATGCATCCCTACCGTACATAGATAACTGAGATGGAAGGAGGCCTATAAGCCTATTGAAACTGCTTCTAACCTCTTATGTTTTATATTTAGAAATTCCTCTATAATGGAACGTTTCTCTAAGCTGATAAAATACCGTTACAGACAATGGTAGTTCAAATACTGGATACACAGGTCTGCTTGTCTCTAAAAAGGGCACTGCAACACTTGGGAGTAGGGGACCTGGACTTTTGTCAGTCCTGATTTTGATGCAAGCCCAGTATGAACGTTTGGGTGCAGACTAGTCTTACCACCCAAAATGGAGATTCCAAAATGGAGCTTAGAACTAGTCTTTGAGAGCTAGACACAAGCTTGGCTTGTATCCAGATTTTCAGACACAGTTGATCTTGTGTTCAAAACTGCTCATGTTCATATTTTCCATGGAACATGCATCCAAACAAGGGTTAGTCTCCACTCAAACTACCACCTGCCAGTAAATATGAGACCCATTCTAAAGGTTTGTTTAAGGCACAAGGAGTGGATGTCAAAACATTTGAGACAAGTACTGGAGTAAAAAGAGAGCATCACAATGAACTGGAACAAAAACAAGTTTCCATCAGATTACATGGATTGCAATCATGGACAAAAAGTAAAAGTTTAATAGACTTCTGTAGAATATTATGTAAAAAGAGGGATTCATACTCCTGTTTGCACAAATAAAAAATAGTTGTAAAGGAAACTGGTGTAGCCAGAGCAGCCAGAAGGGTGAGCTCTGATGAACTGTAAATTAAGAAAAGAAAAAGATGTGAAATGGCAACCTTCCGGTTACATTTTAATAAGCAAGTCAAGAGAGATAGTAGACGAGTTTGGGTCTGCTGTAACAAATATAGAGCATGGAAGTGTTAACTAGCAAAAGCAAAAAACAGGGTAAATGCAATTGATGCAATCTACTTAGATTTCAGTTGAGTATTTGGAATGGTTTCTCAATAGAGGTTAGTTTTGAAGTTGAGTAATTTTGGCATTACAGGGAACACTGCACAGTGTAGTTTATAGACACCTGATTATACAATAGTGCTCAGTAGATTGTAATATATTGCCATTAGTTGAAGGATGTCACACACCACTTGGGTTTCGTAATGGTCTCTAGTGGGAACCCTCATGTTCAGAATTGTTATTGATGCTCTGGAGATGGATCTCAAGTAAGGTACTTACTGTATGTTTGCAGATTACACAAACTTAATGAGGATGGTAGGCTCCAGGGAAAAGGAAAGCAGTCAGTAATAGGACTTAAGGATCATCTGACATCTCTTTTACTGCTGGGCAAACAACTACAACTTTATAGCTGCTTGCCCAGTGGTAGTAATGTAAATACATTCATTGAGGGGAACCAACCAGTTTCAAATATCTCTGAAATGGGTCTGGGAGTATTTTGCCTCAATAAATGTGATATGTTTCCATTTTATCTGTTCTCAAATGTAATTAGGTAGCACATTTTATGAAGCAGTGTTCCTTCCTCAGGAACAGAGCCAGTCTCTTCATTTCACTCCTGGAACTAAGTTTCTGCTCCCCACACCTCCCCATTTCCATCACTGTGCCTACCCAGTGATGAAATAAACTATGTTTTGAATTTTGTTGGTCAGGATTTAATAAAATACTTGCTTTAGTAGCACCAGCACATAATGTCCAGTATGGAGCAGTACCACGGCAGCTCTGCCCTCCTGTTTAAGCATTTTGATGTTGTGATGTGGGGAACAGGGTTGTAATTCATTTAATCACTCATATCACTTATCAGTTTCACTTCACACTGTAGAGAAAAGGCAATAAATGTACACTTAAACTGTAAATATAATATTGAAATATAATGTTGTAGAATGATGGACTATATTGCACAGAATTGTATAATATAGCTGCAAATGTTTACATAATACTGGGCACAAAACCAGCATGTTTATTTTATACAGTGAGAATGGGATTGGGAGGTGGGTTGATGAAACACAAGATTTTTTAACTGTGCAGGCCACTGCAGAGATATGGGGGCAGTACACTATAAAATGTAGCACTACCCCCATCATCTATCTGTAATCTCATGAACTATTCAAGTAATGTACCAGTTATTGTGAACTTTTAAGAGAAACTGATCTGTGCAATGTTTGTAACATTTGCTTCTGCTGTTTGCCATTTGGGACCATCTTGAAAACTAAGTTATTCAACTGAATGAGGCTATTCCTGTGTAAACATTTTATATCAGAGAAATAAGTATTTATATCAGTGATTTCCAGGTGACTGGATGCTGATCAAAGAAACTTTCAGCTAAAAGCCATTGAGCTCAGTCTGGAAAATAATATTAAAAAGTCAAAAATGTCAACATGTACAGCCTACATTTAACTGCCTTGTGAAACTCTCTGGTCAGTCTATAAATATAGTCTATCAGGGATACTGCAGCCCTGCCAGTGCATGCTATCAGTGGCATCAAGGCTGACAGAAAACATGCTGGGATTGGCAGTTTAATTCAGATAATCTCTCTGCAGTCTGTACAAGTCAGTTCACGGACTTTCATTCACAAAATGTCCATTTCACTAGTCAGAGATAAGGAAAGTAAATAACAGCTAACAGTTAACACCACTGTAAATGCATTGGTGGGGGTTCTACAGGTTATGTGGGTACATAAACAGCAAAGAAAGACCTTATATTTAAATATACTATTAACTGCAAAAATGTATTTAGGCATCAGTTAGGGTTAAACTGCTCGGCCACAAAGGCAGGGAAATGTAACAAAAAAAATTGAGAAATACAGCATTAGGGCAAAACATCCCTTGCATCTTTGAGATTGTGTGGTGTGGTACTACTCAGGGTCTGAATGATTGTGCTAAGCAGCTTTTCACCCCTTACATTGGTATTGTCTTTTAAGGCATAGAACTTTACTCGAAAATTAATGCTTTGAGAGAGTGTTTAAGTTTTGGTAATCCCAGCACTGCTTCGAGCAATTGCTCAAACACTGAAGAAGAGTAAACTACACAATCATAAAGATTCGGGGGACTTTTTATCCTATCTTTACACTTCCTTACTGCTATGGCTTTGTGTCTCAATCCTAACTGATGCCATAACATAGTTTATTTGCAATTAATTTTTACCTTTTTTGAAAAAGATATTTAATAGTGAAGTCATATTGATTTGTATTGACAGTGGTGATCTCATTACCTTTTGTTCCATTTAGTCCCTATGTTCAGTGCCTCCCTCACCCAACTTTATGACAAGCATTCCAGAGTGTCCAGTATCAACCCCTTCTTTCACTCCATCCCAATGGGTGATACAGTAGTATCTAGTGTATAGTGGCATGCTACTTCACCTGATCCCCAATTCAAACAGTCCCTGTCATCCAGTGGTACCCTCTTCCCCACCCTGCTGCATGCCAAGCTGTTCCTGCTATCCAGTTACAGCCCTTCCTTCACCCCATCTCAAATGCAGACACTCAATTTCCTGCAACATACTGTAATAACATAAAAATTTAAGTCTGAAGGGGCTCTTTTGTAGGTGCTATTGTCAGTGCAATAATGTAACAAATTTCTTCTAGCACATATGAAGAAAGTGAATAATTTGACACCTTTTACTAGACCAACAAGAGAATCAAAAAACGCCAGTGTCCAGTTGCCCCATCACCATATCTCTATGATAAGCCACCAGTGCCATCCAGAGACATCCCTTTCCTTCATTCCATCCCTTTATCACTACCTGGTATCAAGTGAACCCCTACCTGCTCTATCCTATGCCAAACAGTCCTGGGCATTTAGTGGCACCCCTCGTACTCCCATCCTTATTCCAGGCAATCCCTGGTATCCAGTGGTACCTACTGTACCTATGTTTTTGAAAGTATTCTATGGTCCCAGTAGCCCTATCCCCCTGACCCACTCCTCTCAGATGATGATTGGAATAGCTCCACTACTTATCTTCTCAGATAGCTACCATCTGAATGTTTTATCACAAACCACGATATAATGAAAAAGACACACTTAATATTCAATGGTTTACCATAGTCTGTTTAAAATGGTGTCAATCTGAAGAAGTGCATAGGTTTCTGCTTGCCTCATTCTGGGGGGAGGAATGGGTTTTTCTGATACCAAGGATAAGCTTTCAGTTTTGGAATCAGTAATGGTATGTTAAAAAGTACGCATTTTGTATGCCTTGCTCAACATGGTTGATGGGCTACTGGTGTCAGAGTCATCAATATTGGGGAGGATCATGTGTGACACTGGGGACAGGGTCTCAGTGCAGCAAACTGTATTTAGAGATAGGACGAGGGGGTCTTGGTACAAGGTATTTGTGACACCAAGGATGGTCTCATAGTGCCTTAAACATTTCTAACAGGGATGGTGGGGTCTGGCCAGTTGCAACACCATAGATAGATGAGTTGCCCATGTTATAATGGATTATTACAGGAATGGCAGGAGTCAGAGCTAGTGCCAGTAATAGTGATGGGCTCCTGGTGTTGTAAATCTTCAATAAAGAACAATTTATCTTCAGCATGAATGGGTTCCTGCTGTCAGTTTACATTTTTTAAAACACAACAGTTAAATGGTGCCATAGATGAACTTTTGGTGCTACATCTAAGAGCAGGGAAGGAGACAGTTATTTGTATCCATCTGTCATTGGCTGCATGCACCTGTAATCATGAATTGCAATTGCAGGCATGTAAAAACATTCAATATCTAATGAAAGACATTGTAAAATGTGTACTACACATTCGTGGCTGGCAACCCTTTAGTTGGTTAAGAACTTTAATATTTCAGCAATAAGGAATTACGGGGTGTGCATTATTGTTGGATATGGCATTCTTCAAGAAGAGAAGCACGAGACAACACTTAGTGTCTTTGACACCCAGGAAGTGCCATTATTCCACAATTATGCATACCCTGGAGTACCTCATTACTATTATAAAATGACTCCTCAGATTTATAATTAAAAAGCTAAGAAATGAGGTTCAGAAAGTTAAGTATTTCTGACCTGTGCTGTTGTGTTGAAATAACACATGGTCTTGTGATCACATTTAACTAATTAAAGGTATTGTTTTATCTTACCCATTTTAAAATTAAGCAATAATACACAACAGGGTGTGTTTTATCATAGGATATTGGCACACCTCAGGTGTGTTGTGAGGCACAAGGTGAAGCCTTACACACCCAAGAAGTGAAAATATCTCAAAATAAAACACACCATGGAGTGTATTATTGCTATTATGAACTGGATCAATTTGTGTATTAACAAAAAAAAAGAAAGCTTTTGAAAAATATGTAATAGTTTTTTAAGGTTCAGGGATACATCTTAAAAAAAAGTTATGTAATTTCATACTGTGGCCAGTAGGTGGTGCTGTTATAGGAGCTGATAAAGGTACTTAGGGCAGAGTATTGTGAAGTTAAGCAGGACACAGCTTAAAAAAGTTATGTAATTTCAATGCTGTGGCCATTAGGTGGTGCTGTTATAGAAGCTGATAAAGGTACTTAGGGCTGAATTTTATGAAGTTACATAAAAAAAAAAATGTTGGCTTGATCATTCTTCTACCCGTGCTTTTAGGGTTCAATATCAACACTGGTAAAGAATGCTGTCAACCAATGAGCTTCCAGGATTTCTCCAAACTAGTTCATAACTGTATTTTTTTCATCTCCAAAATGCAGTACATTTAAAACATGTTTCTGGTTTCATATCTTCACTGTTTCCATTTTCATTTTTGGTAAACAACAGTGTCTCAGAGTTGATGAATTTAACTATTGTGACTCCCTCTTGCTTAACAACTACTTAAATCAATGATGTGCAGGGCACCTCTCTCAATTTCCTGTAACATACTGTAGTAACATAGAAATTTCAAGTCTGAAGGGGCTCTTCTCTAGGTGCTATTGTCAGTGCAATAATTTCTTCTAGCACGTAAGAAAAAGTGAATAATTTCACACCTTTTATTAGACCGACAAGAGATTTACAAAACACAATTTTTCAGGTTACACAGAGTCTTTCATCAGGTTAAATGGAAAACAACCTTCTTCACTTGGGATAGAGAAATCTGCTGTAAATAAACTTTAACACATGGGTATAACAGTTCTACTGATAAGGCACTGTATACCAAAAAAAGGAGTCTATCACTATTAAAACTCTAGTGGGATGCTCAGGTTAATGTTGATTACATCTATTTATTAGAATGATTACAGACAACCAGTCCTGCCTTGGCAGGATTGGTTGTCTCCTTATTCATTCTACAGTAAACTAAGTTGTAATCAGCATTGAGCTTGGGCGTCCCTTTTATGAGGTTTGTGAGTGATTGAAACCTTTTTTTGGTATGTATGTTCATTGTTTCAGAGCACCACTTTTCTCAGCATGTACCTTTCTTGTACTACTGATAAGGAAGTATGTAGAGACAACAAAAACAGTCTTTGAAATACTAGGTGATTGTAAATCAGATTAGCAATGCAGACTCCTCTCCCAAAATGAAATGTGACTGCAGGAGGCCTACAAATTGTAAAATGTTTATATTTAAAGAGCCTCCCTAAATACAGTATGTGTGTGTGTGTGTGTGTGTGTGTGTGACATTTCCATGTAAATAAAACCTTGTTAATATATAAGGCAAACTAATACATACATATATATATATATATATATATATATATATATATATATATATATATATAATGTAAGAAACAATATATAAATATTCATTGCAAAAAATGCATTAATGCACCAGTTAGGGTTAAACGTAATAAGGAAAATATGGCATTAGGATTTCTAACTCTAACTCCACCACCCCAGCAACAAATGGAAAAAAATAGGGTTTGGGGTCTTTGGAGTCTTAGCAAATCACTAGTGGGATCATCCTTGGGGTTGTCAGCCCTAATGACCACTTCGTTCCATGAGCAAACAACTTCAGCTGTGATCTACTTTCTTCACATAGGGCCAGCAGGGCTTCAGAGCAATGATACTGGATTTGTATGATCTGGAAACAGAGTATGTTGTTTGTCTTACCTGATGATGAGTGTCTTTGGTTGCTAGTGTGGTCTTGTCTTTTTGCTGCTGGGGGGGGGGGAGTAAGGTTGGAAACCCTAACACCATATTTCCCTACTTTTGTGGCATTAATGAATTTACTGTATTTTTGAGATACTGGAATTGTATCCTCATTCACATAAGTCCCTTCATTAACATATGCAGATGCACATGGTCCTCTGGGCCCTGCATCAAGGGATGAGTATGTATGTAAGTTGAAGTATCCATCAACCTGCCTGTTATGAAAGCAAAGAATTTTGGGGGGTGTCTGGGGGGCTGCAGAACCACAGGACCCTATGGCCCCTATGCTTTCATGTAGCTACAGATGCAGATGTACATGGCCAAAACTCATTGTGGCTACATGGAAGCACAGGGATTTTTTTAGGCCCTGTGCTTCCATGCAGCTATGGTTGCAGAGGTGCAGGTCTTCTTGGCCCTATGCAAAACAGAAGACTTATCTTCACCATATCATTACTTAGCATTTGTAAGAAAAGCCTGAGATTTTGAATGGAGGCTACAGAACAAAGGTGACTTTTGTTTTGGGGACAAGAAGACATTCTTGCCTATTAGCAGTAACTGCACTCACTAAGGAGTACTTTGGTTCAAACTGAAAAATGTTGCTTTGTGAACCATAATTTTCAGTTCAAACCAAATGTTTTGGCTTGTGAAACAACATTTTTGGTTCACACCACAATTTTTGGTTTGTACCAACATTTTCAGATGGTGAGCAGAAAGTTTTAGTTCACACCAAAATTTTCAGTTCACAAACTGAAACTTTTAGTTCACAAACTGAAAATGTTTCAGTTCGAACCAAAAAAGTCTGAAAATCGGACGAGGACAATCCCAAAGTCCAAAAATACAATTTCTGGTATTGGCAGTCTTAGGATGGCAGAGAAAGGGGAGATACTGTTGATGGGATACCTGAATATGCCAGATGTTAACTGGAGAACATTTGCTGCAGCCACATCTAAGAGCAGGGCCATTCTCGATGCCCTACAGGTGGCATGCCTCAGACAGCTACTTTCGGAACCCACTTGTGAGGGAGCAATCTTAGACCTCATACTCTCAAATGGGGACAGTGAGAGGATCTCAGATCTAGAAGTGGGTTGCCATCTGGGAACAAGCGACCATCAAACAATGTGGTTCATGATAAACTCAGCTACAAAGTCAAGCCATACAAAAGTGAGGGTACTGGACTTCAGGAGGGCTGACTTTGACAAGATGGGAGAGTGTCTTAGAAAAGCACTCGCAAACAGGCTAGAAGGAGGGGTGGACCAACAATGGGGAAACCAAAACTGCCATCATAGAGGCAACAAGCCTTTGTGTGAAGCAAATAAACAAATCAAAATGAAAGAAAAAGCCACTATAGTTCTCAAAAGAGGTAGCAGGGAAAGTCGGGGAGAAAAAGATAGCATTCAGGAAGTATAAGGAAACACAGAAGGAGCAGGACAGAGAGCTGTACCAGTTAAGGCAGAAGGAATCAGGGAGGGAAGTCAGAATAGCAAAGGCCCAAAATGAGGAAGATATAGCCAACTCAGTTAGGAAGGGGGCTAAAACCTTTTATAGGTACATCAGGAAGCGTAGAAAGATAAAGGGAGGGATAGTGAGGCTGAATAGAATGGATGGTGGGTGAGCAGAGAGGGACAGTGAAAAAGCAGGGATACTGAATGAAAATTTCTGCTCAGTATTCACAAAAGAGGAGGAGGGGGAGATGCCTAATCCAATTAATAGAAGCACTCTTGATAGGGGGGTCGATCCCAGTCCTTTCAGAGAAGAAAGGGTTCTGAAAGAACTCCTAAAACTGAAGGTGGACAAAGCAATGGGGCCTGATGGAATTCACCCCTTAATTCTAAAAGGATTAAGGGGAGAACTAGTGAAACCACTGACTACACTTTTTAACAAATCATGGGAGGATGGTGTGGTACCTGAGGACTGGAGGAAGGAAGATGTGATTCCCCTTCACAAAAGTGGGACCAAGACAGAAGAAGGAAACTACAGACCTGTCAGTTTAACCTCTGTGGTAGGGAAAGTGATGGAATCACTTCTGAAGGAAAGAATTGTTGAGTACCTAGAGGCCAGTGGGGCACAGGACCCAAGGCAGCATGGGTTCACAGCAGGAAGGTCATGTCAGATGAATCTAATTAATTTCTTTGATTGGGTGACCAAAGTAGTAGACCAGGGAGGGGATGTGGACATGGCCTACCTAGACTTTAGCAAGGCATTTGACACAGTCCCACACAAAAGATTAATAGTCAAATTAACCAGCCAGGGAGTGAGTTCCAGGGTGGTAGCCTGGGTAAAACATTGGCTGGACAACAGGACAGAGAAGGTAATTGTAAATGGAGTCCACTCTGAAGAAAGAGGGGTTACTAATGGGATACCGCAGGGTTCAGTACTGGGTCCAGTCCTTTTTAATGTCTTTATAAGTGACTTTGCAGAGGGACTGGAAGGAAAAGTATGCCTCTTTGCAGATGACACAAAGATCTGCAACAGGGTTGATCCACAAAGAGGTGTGGAAAGGATGAGAAGGGACTTGGCAAGGTTGGAGGAATGTTCAGAAGTATGGCAGCTTGGATTCAATGCAAATAAGTACAAAATAATACACCTGGGAAACAAAAACCCGGGGAAGATTACACAATGGGGGAGGTAGTAACAACAACAAAAATGGAAAGGGACCTGGGGGTAATCATATCAGATGACCTTAAGGTTAGCAAGCAAAGTAAGTAGGCAGTAGGGAGGACTGGGGGTATACTGAGATGTATAGGGAGAGGCATCACCAGCAGAAAACAGGAAGTTGTTATCCTTCTGTACAGACAGTTGGTGAGACCCCATCTGGAGTACTGCATCCAGTTCTGGAGACCCCATTTCCACAAGAACGTAGGCAGGATAGAGGCAGTCCAGAGGAGGGCAACTAAAATAGTGCAGGGTCTGCAACAGAAGCCATATGAGGGGAGACTAAAGGAGCTTAATATGTATACCCTTGAGGAAAGAAGGGAGAAGGGGACATGATAGAAACTTTTACGTACCTCTTTGGAATCAACAAAGTCCAAGAGGGTAGCATCTTTCAGAAAAAGAGATGTGCAAGAACAAGTGGACACAATTTAAAGATGGGGGAGGTTCAGGGGCAATCTGCGGAAGTATTTTTTCACAGAGAGGGTGGTGGATGCATGGAACAGCCTTCCTGAGGAGGTTGTGGGGTTTAAAACTGTGGGAGAATTCAAGAATACATGGGACAGACATAAGGCAATTCTTGTGGGGTGTAAGAAGAAATAGGCTGTTGGTTAACTAGGATCTGCAGCTTATCCTGTAGGTAGGGAAATGGGCAGACTAGGTTGGCTAAGTGGTCCTTATCTTCTGTCAAAGTTTATGTTTCTATGTTTTGAAAAAAAAAATAAATAAGAACTTCCTTAGGTGGTCCCATTTGGCAGGATGTATGTTTTTTGTTTTTCTCAAAGCGTCCATTCATATGTGTTGTCAAATTTTTATGGTAACCAAAATAAACAGGATGGTAGACGTCACAAACCCCCCCCCCAAAAAAAGTGCCCAGAGTAACGGCTTAAATTTTCAAGAATAAAATAAAGATGGTTACAGTGTTTGTTTAAAAACAGGATCCACATTTTTGCTGACTCATCCCGTAAAGAAGTGTAACCCTTGGATCGGCACAATTTGTCTCCAAGGATGCATGGGAGCATCGGCAGCAGGACTGAAGGTCAGGCCGATGGCTAAGTGTTTTTTTTCTGCAAAATGAATGAGTCCTTATACAGGTTGATAGACTCTAGAGACATATTTGCATTCTGTGACCACTGCTGTTACTAAATGGGTCAAAGATAAAATAACATGTAAAAACTCACTAAGTCACAAAAAAAAGCTGACAGTGTCCTTTTAATAAACCCAAGGACCTCCCTGAGGTTCCCCAGTGGCCTACCAGGTCAATATTTCACACATAGAACCATGCATGGAATACCACACAGAATACATCATGCAGTGCACTAGCACGATAGGGTACAAAACTCCACAAGACATATATGTTGCGTGCAGTTTTGTACCCTGTCATGCATGTTTGGATAAAGGGAGTGTTGTGTAGGTGAACACCTCCGTTTATGAGGTGGTCTGCTGACCTGCCACCATGGCTCAGTGGAATGAGCAATGGCATTACAGGAGGTTGCTGTGCATCTGTGGACCAGGGCTTGACTCTCTGTCCCAGACCTTTTAGAAATGGCATTGTGTGGCTCATTTTATTGTCCCAGTCCTGGTGTTTCTCCCAATACCCGTGTTGAACCCCCCCTCCGGAGTTGATTATTTGAATAGGGGAGGTTAGGGGGGCACAGTCCCCCCGTAATGGGGGGGGTGGGGGCAGAGCCCCCCTCAGAAAGCAAAACACCCACATGTTCCCTTTGCCAAAATGTTTTTCAGCACTGTGTCTGAGCGCCAGCAATGTAGTCACTGAATTTACAGTGTGGTACATTGCTACACGGTTCTATCTTTTGAGGTTATGACGCCATGCCCCCAAGTGGGAGAAAAGCTTAAAAAATGAGGTCAATGGGATAACACCAAGGTGATAAAAGGGATGGAAATGTTTTCCCTGGTACTCCCAAGTGGGAAAGAGCGAGAGAACAGGAATGAAAGGGATATACCTTGTTACGTGTGTAGTGAAGGCAGCCTTAATATTAATGAATACACAGAAAGTTGTTATAAAATTAAGGTGGATACTGAAGGGTATACACTAAACAAAAATGTAATCACTGATGTGGACTGCCTCACTAATACCCATATGAAGGCTGGAGACCAAATGGCTGGGATGTTGGCAGATTTAGGTGATAGGCAGACTTGGTTAAAATAATCATTTTAGGGCCCACAGATGCATTCAGGGAAGAAGAAAATATTGGAGTTATGTATTCAAGATGATATTAATGAATACCTTACTGTCCCTATTGAGAAACGGTATGATGGTTAATTTTGTAAAGTGATAGAATTTTACAGAGAAGTCGATTTAAAAAAAAAACTGCAAATGAATGGTTCTGATTTGGGTATAATTGGCAATCAGCTGGGACTACCATAGTAGGAGATGCCTCTGTTTTCTGACGGATTTTCTATTACAGTGCCAGTTACTGTCAAAATATTCCAAAAAATAAAGGTATCCCAAGATGTAAAGGAAGGGACTTTGAAAATACTAAAACTCCTTTCAGGAGATGAGTAATAATCATAAGGGACCCAAACACAAAGGAAGTAATCCTGAAGATAAAGGTATCTCCCCAGTAGTCGTGAAGATAATGGTATCCTGACATGTAAGTATTCCTAGAGACAAAGGGACTGGAAAGCGTATGGCCAAGGTGCCAGAAGAAGATTTAACTAATCAGGACAGAGGGGCTTTTATGTTTAAGTCACAAAGGAGAGGGTGCTCGCCTGACAGTTTCATCCATTCTGACCTCAATATACCAGACCCAGGCTGATGTGTAGAGGAATAATCTCCTAAAAGATTAAAGAGCATACTGTGCAAATTAATGACGGCAGAAATAATATTTGGGAAAAGGTAATACTGTACTTATTTTGGATAATTGGAGAGGTATCTCCAATGTCCAGGAGGTTCCTGCCACATGAGATGTTTTATGGGTAACTACCCCATGGAATGGTAGTCCCCATATACTAGAGGTAAAAAATTCAGAAACACTGTCCACATACTGTGCTCCAATTTCTGTTAATTGGGGGTGCCAGACTGGACAGTAGCAGCACATTTGCCTAACAGTATTGGACAAAGGCATTGCACGCTCAGCTGGGGAACATGCCCTAGTTGTATTCAAAGGGTGACAGTGCACAACCCAATAGTATGAGTACAAACCATGGTCTAAGCAACTTTGCTCCCAAGAAGTAGGCAGGGTCACTGGTTGGATCTAAGTGTGCTGCAAGCATAACTCTTAGGGGAAGATTATGTGACAGCATATATGTCTTTCTATCCATCATCTACCACTTTCAGCCCTACATTTTCTGAATCAGAAAGGTTTGTGTTTGGGCTCTGGGGGAGCTGAACTTGCCAAGGCTTGCTCTGACCAGCCTCTTTAAGAACCTGTTTAAACCTACACAGAGCAGGAAGCTGACTAGAGCCAGTCATCTTCTAATTAGATAATTAGTGGCAGCTGGGATGAGGCAGCAGTGCCCAGATAAAGCCCCTTCCCAATCCCAGTAAGACACCAGACACAGTTCTTGGGGAAAGGCAGAGGTTTACACGACAAATTCAAATTGCATATATGATCATCCATTTTATCAAGGTTATACTGTACACAGACATAACTTGCATATATTACATTTCAAATGCTCAGATACTATAGGGTATTCCCCCTGAGGCAGCAGACAAATTCGAGCCTGACCCATTCAAAATCTGCACATATACATATATATGCAGCAGCTAGC
Source organism: Neoceratodus forsteri (assembly GCA_016271365.2). NCBI lineage: Eukaryota > Metazoa > Chordata > Ceratodontiformes > Ceratodontidae > Neoceratodus > Neoceratodus forsteri. Next base: position 190,308,715 of record CM057456.1, read on the forward strand.
CTTTGGCCAAGGTAGCATGGCCAACCCCAACTGGGATGGCCAGCCCATTTACAGGCTTAACCTGATGGATTCGGACTTGCTAGGACATAGCTGTGCAATGCTGCCCTCATAGGGCTGCATTTGTCCAGCCATCGCCCCAACTGTCCCCCATTCCATTGTGCATTTCACTGCAAAAGTGACCAATTCCAGAGTGCACTCTCACCGGGCCACTCCTTCTAATCACTTTTCACCTCAATATTCTTCTCACAGTCCTGAACTGTTTGCCACAAGTTGTGCAACGCCATTGTGCAGCTCCCAAACAATGCCCCAGAGTGAATACCCCGTATCCAAGCTTCTACCGCCTCTTGCAAAATGCTGTTATAAATATCCTGCTCTATGTCATATGCTGCCAGACACCATCATTCCAGACCTCCAAACAACATTTCTCTTCCAGCAATACCTCTCATCAAGCCCCCTTCTCCCGACTTGCCATTATGATGTGGGATATTTGTATGTTTGCCCATGTCCTTTCCGCCAGTGAAGCACAACCTGTGACACAATCAGACATATTAGGACATTATATTGATGCACACCAAAACCATATACCTCCCCCTCTGCAGCCTACATTGCACAGAAACTCATGCCCATTGCCTGTGGTATTATGGCATGCGACCTTGCTTCAGCAATGTGGGTGTCACATTAAAGGAAAGGGAAGAACACCTGCTCTTATTGGGGGCACCTGCTCACCTTAAACAAAAATGTTTTTTTTTTCTTTTTGCGTGGCATATGAGATGCGCCTGAATATGCTTAAACCCAAAACTGATATCCAGGATTTGCCATGGGGTTGCCTGGCTTGCCAAGTGTGCCTGCCCATATGTAATTAATGGCTGGTGGCTGAGCATGCTACACTGCGGTGAAAGCATGTACCACAGTTAGTTCCATATTAACAGCTAAAAGGGGATTGGGATCATGCATGTTTTCCAGCCTGCATTTCTGGTGCCCCACCAGGCAGAGCTCGGTTGGCCAACTCTGCAGAGGTATCCAGCTGGCTTATTATACTGTGGGATGGAAACCGCCATCTGACCGCATGGTCGCAACACGTGACTGCAAGCCACATTGGTTGTGCCATCGATGCTATGGCCATTCATAGGGCATTAAAATCACCCACCTGATTTTATTTTTTAATTTTTTTGCTAGGCAAACTGGGGATAATTCCATCTTTCTACAAGACACTTGTTGGTCCAATAAAAGGTATCAAACCTCCCAGCATCTGCTTTTATCCCTTGCAAGGAGCTAACTAGGTGTGATCCATTGGCAGCCCGCCTGAACATGCCACATGATTGGAGAACATGTTGGCCAGACTGCCGCTGACATACACATTTGTACAATGGCCAGAGTGCCCCCGTATTCAGCAGGCATCCCACCTGTAATCCTCGTACCACTGCCATCTGAATATTCCAACCTGTCCCAGTTAGCGAGAGACTTGTCTTATCTCTCCTACTAGGTAGGCAGGGGCCCGGTCTCTGATTATAGCAGTCATGACCCACTGGGATATCATCTAGCTGCTAGCCACTCATGTGAATACCCCAACCCCTCATTCCAGCCTGTGGTTACCCTCCGATGCTGTGCAGCTCAGATGTCAGGAGGAATGAAATGTGAAGTTGTGTTGTTGGTGCCATATGCAGAGTCTGCCACCGGGTATAATTCCACCACATTAGCAGACTGCAAGTTCCCATCTCTGAGAAGATTTACCCTTTTGATCCCCATGACCTGCACTACTGCCTATAATTGCCCTCCCAGTACTTGACTGCGTATACCCAAATGCTTCATGGTATCCATGGTCTCATGACTGGGCAAAACTTGTATTGCACCGATCAGTCACCACCCCTCACCGACTGGATAAAAGGGAGAAGGGGTGTGTGGTAAAAACTCCATTCAGGATGAAAAGTGACGTCAGGCCCAGATCCAGATGCTCACTGGCACCGCACTGCCATTGTGCAAAATTGTACCTGACAGTGTATCAGCCTATTAATTCTCAGAGGAGGCCACTGTTTTGCATGCGTGATACCAAAAAAACATGGCCACCAGCCCCAGTCCCTGTCCTTATGCTTGAGTAACCAGAAAGATGGGGTAGTCTCCCAGTGGCTTTAATCAGTTGTGGCACTGCCACTTGCCTGAGGTCTTTGTGGCTAAGCACCAGTCCTATCCTTGTAACTGTACCCATTCTCAGAACCTTAACCCAGAAAAATCCCCGCTGCTCAGCTGAGTAAGCTGGGGGATACTTGATTGCCCCACATGGACCTTGTCCATCCCTGAAGAAATAAAAATGCATTTCTTTTTTTTTTTATGTACTGTGTGTGTTTCAAGTCATGCCTCAGGGAGCCCCACATGACCTGCCAAGTGCTAAGAAAGGGTCTGGGCAAATCTTTATGTATTCCTGCGCAGAACTGAATGTCCTGTGCCCAATCTAAAACAATCTTTAAGTTCACCCCCCTTAGGGTCCTTGTGCAGTCATTTGAGGAATATTCTGGCCTGATTCACCTAAACTGCCAGACATCTGCCCAGTAAGCAAGTCATAGAAATCCAAACAAAAACACCACGAACGATACCATGCAGCTCTCAAAGGGGTGGCCAGCCCAAATCGAAACGAAATACCAAAACAGAGAGTGCAAAAAACCTCTTAGCACTCAACAAAAATCATAGGCTCGTTTATAAATGTTCAATCAATTAATAAATTATTAATTGATTGAACATTTATAAACGAGCCTATGATTGTTTCTAGTACCCCCTTTGAAGACTCGTGTGAGTCGAGGCGCTAGGGGGTGTTTTTCTATTTGCAGCAATCACCAACACTGTTTGCTTATTGTGTTATATTTGTGATGACCTTATTAAAGTTAGAGTGTTTTTTATTATAAAACGCTCCCATTTTTTGGTCTTGGGTCTTCACTTTGCTCTAACATTTGTTGAGTGCTGAGAGTTTTTTTGCGTTTTTTATTTTGGTATCCAGTAAGCAAGTCCTTGGGACAAGCAATTATCGTGTTAACTGGAAGTAAAGACCTACTCCAGCAACCAGTCCCCTGTACTGAAATCCTGAGGACAGGTTCCTACCGTGGTAGTTGAGAGTAAAATCTTACCCCAGCGCCCGGTTCACAGTACCCAAGCCCTTGAGACAAGCCCCAGCACCTTTTGTGTAGTTGAAGGAAAATCCTACCTCCATGCCCTGGAACCCTGACATAACATACATCCCCACTGATGACGTTCTATTGGACGTACAATGCAGTGCTGATGACATTCTAGGCAAATGCAGTGGCCGCCGTGAACTTCCTGACCTATGTTAACCAAAAAGATATCTTATTTTTATTTATTTATTTGTTTTGAGAATAAACATTTCCATGAAGGAACTCAAGGTGTGGAAAGGGAATAACCTCCCATTGTGGATGGAGCCCTGCATAGGTTAAATGAACCTGCTTATCTACCTGGTATTCTCTTAAAGATGGTTAGTGTTATTGTTGATTATTATCATGTTCTTCTTTTTTTTTTAAAACTGGGCAAATGCCCTGAGGCATGATTGCCTGCTTCTCCGGGCAATCATGGATAGGTAAAATTAACTTGCTTATCTGCCCGATATTCCCTTCAGGTTGTGGGAAGCCAACCTCCTTTCTGCTAGTTGTACCAGACTCATCCCTACTCCTTCCTCTCTCCATGCAGCTACAGAGGCTGTTTCATTTTCTGCTAAAATTGGATGGACCGTACATCCTGCACTCACCCTGCCACCACCACTATTGGATGCGAGCCTTGTGCAGGGCCTTTACTAAAGTGGACTGACCCCTTACCCTCATCAAGGGAGTCTGTAATTGCCCAGCCTGTAATAGCTAGCGATCGTAAGCCATCCATTCCCCTGCTGTGCCAGCCCCAATCCTACAAGGTGACATCACTAAGAGAATTGGGACAACTACTTGCCATTTTCCCAGTGACCAGGAAACCACCTGCTCTGGTTAGCTGCCCTTAAAAAGCTGCCTAAAATAACTAGTGTAAAGCGTGCCCTTGTGAATGCCCAGGTAACCTTCAATTATGTATGCTGAACTGTGAGTCTTGGTGCCTGTATTCATTCACTAATTCTAGCTGTCTAGGGCTCTGCGGTGCAGCCTGAAGAATTGTTGTACTGATCTTCTCTTTACGGCTCGGGAAAGCATTGTAACAGCTGCTGCACGTTACCGTACCATTGAAGTTTATGAGAGATACTGTGCACCCCATGCCCACTAGCCGTCATCACAAGGCAGATCTTCCCCTTGTCCCGTAGGCCACCCACTGTGTTTTTTTTTAAAAGGCAGTAAGTCAGTGATGTAAAACCAACTCATCCCTGTTCTATCTGTTGGGTATCTCAGGCGACTATCTCTATTGTTCTACCTGTCTTATTAACTGCTTGCTGAGGCATTAAGACTATATCTAACAATTTGGAAAAGCGTAATACACTATCCTGCCCCCTGACACCTCCTGAGCTGAGTAGGTGAGTGGGGGAAACAGCTGCGAACAGAATAAAGCCTGCACTACACTAGGCTGGTCTGTTGCATTGTGGATTGTGCTATCTGCAGTTTTAAAGCTTTACTACACCAGTGCCACCACTGATTTACTCTGCCTCCTGACAGAATCAAGCCAGCTTTATGGAAAAGGCCATCCTGCCATATGCATACCTGATAATGTCTCCTGTACTTACTCCAAGGCCCCGGTAAATGGAGAAAGAGAATGTAATTAGGTTATCCATAATTGCTTTATTTGCCTACTTATTTGTGTATGTTTCCCACTTTATTACATTTATTAATTATCTATTTGTTGATGTATTTATTTATGTGTATATTTATAGATAACTGGCTTATTGATTGCAACTCTGGTGATAACAGGACAAATTAATATTAAACTATGAAGATATTAGCCCACCGATGTGTGGGCAGAATTGGAACAAAAACTCCTGAACTGACCGGAGCGAGTTGGGGTAAGTGAATACATGTTGAGGCACTGAAGGTAATTCCTGCCTAATTTTTCATTTTTTTTTTTGGCATGGCTGTTGAAAAGCCATTGCGGCCATCATGGATCTGCTCAAAGTCACAGACGCCTCTGCAAGGGTGGGGTGAGATGGTGTTATTAGTCTCGCCCTTCCTCCTAAGCATTTCTTTTTTCCTTTTCTATTTTTACTATGGCAGCCATTGTTGCTCAGCCTGAGAGCTGGGGGGGGGTTCCGATGCCAGGCTGAGTTCCATGAGGTTCGCTCCTTTGCAGTGAACCTCAGTGATGAAGTTTTGTCTGACTTTCCCGGCCGTAGAAGGTCAGTGTGGTAACCTGCAGAAGGCTGGCAGCACCTCTATACATGCTGGGCATTTTGAAATTCTCCTAAATGTGATACAGAAAGGGTGATGGTGTAAGATAATACCCATGACATGTGCGGGTAGCCTGAAATGAGTTGGCTTTCGCAGGGTCTGTCGTCCCTGCCATCTTTCCCCTAAGAACCCTGTTTCATTCTACCCTATGCTGCAGTAGCATGCTGGTGCAGGCAGATGGGTTGTAGGATAAAAATTATTATTACTTTTTTTTTAATTGAAAACTAATGCCTCACCTAAATTAGTTGCTGACGAATACCGGCTGCCATCTCAGGTGTACCAGTGACCGATATTACGACTGTACCCTCAGTTTTGGAAGAGGGTAGCTCTGACTTGCCCAATATGGCCATCTTTGTGATGTGGCTGACTTCTGAGTTAACCAGCCCATGGCCTGTTTTAGCCTTCTGTCTAGGGGATATTCAGACTCGTTTTGTGGTGTTTCAGACTGTGCACCACATTATCCCCCCGTAATGTGCCTTCCCGTGAAGATGGCCATGGCCGGATTTCTGCCTGGATATTGCCCCTTCCTGAACAATGGGTTCACACATGCGTTCGAATATAGCAATGCACCTGCGCCGAGTGCGTCTTGGTGAATGCACGAATTCTGAGAAGACAAAGGGACTGGTGGAGGGGCGAGTCCTCCCCTGATAAAATTGATGTGTTAACTCCAAGAAAAATGTATCCAGGATGGGAAGTAGAACCAAAGTGGCATCGGCCCTGCAACAAGCGCTCAGCGGTTTTCAGCTAGCATAGTCCAAGGAATGACAAGGTACTGCTGGTGGAGGTAAATGAATTGAGTGTTTCATTTATTTTTGTGGGGGGAGGGAAGTTTGGGGAGGAAACCACAGTATCAATAAGGAACCAGGCAAGAACAAGGTGGTGGCTTTTCAGAATTTCCCATGCCACCACTGCGTGGAATTCCACTCTCTAGGGGGAGAACTGAATGCTAGATGGTGTCTGTTTTCTGCTGCAGCAGTGTGCCGAAGTCAGTTGCTGCAGCCCAGGGGCTCTCACAGAGGAGAATATGAGGCACTAGCTGGAACATTGTGGCATTGTACATGTCCATTTGTAGCCTTACTGTAAAGAGGGGGTGCATGTGGACATACAATTGCTGGACTTCTGATGTGAGGTCACTTGCTTGAGTTCACCCCTGGGAGGGAAGAAAGCACTGGCCTGCAGAAGCACTTTAAATTACGGGTTGTGAAGGTGATGTCTAATAACCTGGTGAGTGTTAAAAATTGGAAAGTGGGGAAGTTGTACGATCCAAAAAACTGGTGCTGCCTACTAGAACAAAAATTAGATGGAGAGCCTATAGCAATTGACTGCCAGTTCCCTGTCACAATGACCATGGGGCCCTGGCTAGCTAGAGTGTAGTCCAGGCAGGTTAGTATGCAGCTAGGAATATTAGTATAAATGAGCAAGGGAAAGAGTAACAGCCTGTCTGAACTGGATTCTAAAGACAAAGTACACGGATAGGAGCTCTTACCTTTGTTGTGTGCCCCTCTCTTGTCCAGGCAGAAAGAGGCTGATCCTCTCCTGTCTGGTCCTTAAGAAACCCTCTGTTTCCCCATCCACACTGTGGCTACTCCTAGCCACCTGTGGTCAGGTCCAAAGTCTATTGGTCCTCCCTTTCCAGGCATCCTGCCTTGTAAGGTCAGACATAGGCAATGGCCATGGCCACTGGGCAAATTACCTCCTGGAGATAGCTGGAAGGAGCCATTCAAACAGGGTATGCCTCAGTACAGAGGGGAGCACTGAGCTAGAATGTGCAGTAGGTAAACCCTGCAGAACATAAAGCTGAAGTGGAGCTCAGAAAGAAATTTTGGCTGAATCTATAGGGTGGAGGTGAACCCTGTAAGTGAGGGACAGACAGTGTGGAGACATCTGGCTAATGGCCTGCTGGAAAAGGAGAGCTGATGGAAGTTCAGAGAGTGGCTTGACAGATACAGAGTGAGAGAGGGCTGCTAAATCTACAGTGAAGACTTTAAAATTTCAAAAGCTAAACAGGAGTTCCTTTGAGAGAGACCCAGGAGCTGAAGGGAAAAAACCCAACTAAAAACAGACTGATCAGACGGGATTCACCCTAGAGTGTTGAAGGAACTCAGGGAAGTCCTAGCAGGTTCGCTGACAACCCTCTTGAACCAATCACTAGAGATGGGGGAGGTACCTGTGGGCTGGAGGGGGGCAGAGGTGGACCCCCTGCACAAGACTGGATGTTGGGAGGGGGCAGACAATTACAGACCTGTAAGCCTGACCTCAGTGGAGGGGAAGCTGATGGAGTCCTTGCTTAAGGATAGGGTAGTGAAATTTCTGGAGTCAAGCGGTGCAAAAGAGCCAAGACAACATGCATTCACTGAGGGTAGGACCTGTCAGACTAATCTTATTGATTTCTTTGACTGGGTGACCTGGGTGGTGGATCAGGGAGGGGCGGTGGATGTGGCCTACCTGGATTATAGTAAGGCCTTCAACACCGTTCCTCATAGAAGGTTGCTAAAAAATTGGGGAATCTGGGTGTGGCTCTAAAATGGAAAAATGGGTTGGAAACTGGCTAAAAGGCAGGACCCAGAGGGTGGTAGTAAATGGCATAAAATCAGAAGAGGAGGAGGTGTCCAGCAGGGTTCCACAGGGATTGGTGCTGGGTCCAGTTCTATTCAATGTCTTCATAAGTAACATTGTAGAGGAACTGGAGGGGAAAGTATGCTTGTTTGCAGATGACACCAAGATCTGTAACAGAATTGACACAAAGGTAGAGCTAGATAAAATGAGAAATGACCTAAGACTACTTGAGGAATGGTCAAGAGTTTGGTAGTAGGGATTCCACACTAAAGAGTGCAAGATAATGCACATGGGACACAGAAACCCAAGAGAGGAATACAGGATGGGGGTTGGGGGCAGATTCTAGCCACCACAAGTCAGGAGAGAGACCTGGGGGTTATCATATCAGATGACTTGAAGTCAACCAAACAATGTGAAAAAGCAGTGGGGAAGGCAAGCAAAATGCTGAGGTGCACTGGAAGGGGCGTAACCAGTAGAAGGAGTGAAGTGGTGATGCCGCTGTGTAGATTACTGGTGAGGTCTCATCTGGAATACTGTGTCCAGTTCTGGAGACTGCATCCCAGGAAGGAGATAGATAGAATGGAAGTAGTCCAGAGGAGAGCAACAAAAATGACACATGGACTGCACCACACACCTTATGAGGAAATACGCAAGGAACTAAATATCTATTCGCTGGAAGAGACAAGGGAGAGAGGGGTTATGATAGAGACTTTCAAATATCTTAGAGGAATAAACAGGGTACAAGAGGGGAGTATTTTTCAGAGAAGAAAGTGCACAAGGACAAGGGGACATAACATGAGGCTGGAGGGAGTCAGGCTTAGGGGGATTGCTAGGAAGTATTTTTTCACAGAGAGGGTGGTGGATCCATGGAACAGCCTACCAGCAGAGGTGGTGGAAGCGAAAACAGAATGGGGATTCAAAAGTGCATGGGATAAACATAAAGGCACCCTGCTGTAGAGCAGAGCAGGGGAGAAGCAGTCCAAATAAGGGTAGGGATTGCAAAACCAAGTAGGGAAATGGGCAGGCTAGGTGGGCTATATGGTCCTTATCTGCAGACAAATTCTATGTTTCTAGTTTGCTGTATCCTAAAGAGACACTGCTTGTTTTCATTTTGTGTTCCTGCAAATAAAACACATTTTGGTTTTAAACTTTGAAATTATTATCTGTCTCATCTGTGAGTTTTTTCTTATATCTGCCTAGGACACCCAGTTGTCATACCGAGTATAGAGTTAAAGGGATGTAGTGTCTTGTTTTTTTAGTGGGATCCTTCTGAAATTTGCAGCTGGGAGCACTGTAACACTTGAATGTTAAAGTGGTTTAAACAAGGTTGCACAGTGGGCAAATAACTTTTGGACATGGAGTTTTTTAATTCCCAAGCCTGTGCTCTGTCTACTAGAGCACAATGCCTTAAAATTATATGATCTGTACCAGTTTATTTTTGACAATAGCTAGGATTTTGCATGTCCCTGCTGCCCAATCTAAAAAAAGACTCTTTATGTAGCAGTTCACTGGTTCAGTGAGTAACCAAGTATGGTGTGTGTGTGTGTGTGTGTGTGTGTGTGCAATGTCATTTGAATGATAGATATTCATTCATTCATTCATCCATCCATTCATTCATAACATTTTATTCACAAGAATATTATGAAAAGGATAGATGTAATAGTGCTCCACTGAGCATACACTCATGTCCAAGGATATCCCAATGTACAATTTTATAAACAGTTTCAAAGTACAAAAATTTATAAAAATTATAACTTAATTTTGGGTACAAAGGACAAATGACATACAATATCAACAGGTACAGAAAGTACATATTCATAAGTCATAATACAAACCAGCTATAACAACATGCCTAGCATTAAAGTGCATTACAGCAATGAGGTGGTTGCACTGATTTTTTGAAGGACCATTTTTTGATAAAATATGATCTGATAACCTGATTTTCCAATCTATGGTGAATTGGAATACTGTTCCATAGTATTGTGTCCCTACAATGAAAAGATGATACACCTATGTTTAAGTTAAATTTAAGATTTTCTCTGGGCTTCTTATGCTGCTTCATGCTATAGATTAGTGTGAGATAGGATGATCTGTACAGTTGGAAGTGTGAGCTTAATCTGTAGCTAATTGGAATGCTTATGTAACATACTGTACATGTGGCTGTTCACACCCTCTGTCCCATTAGAGGGATTACCACCTATTGGGAGTACCATGAAGGCATATAGAAACAGTATATGTTGGTAGAAAAGGACCGGTAAGCCCATCTAGTCTATCCTATTTTCCCTACCTATTGTTATTGCAGCCTGGACCCCATTCTGTCATAGCTGTTCCTCTCTCCTCCCTTTTCTCTGTTATGCCCCTGTACCTATCCCACACATGCTTGAAGCTTCCCATTGTCTTCGCCCCCACCTCCTCTTCTGGCAGGCAGTTCCAGGCATCTACCACCATTTTTTTTTAATTTAGTATACTTTGTTATTTTGAAAAACATACAACCATGTACAGTGACAGTCCAGAAATAAACATGGTCAGCAAAAAGTATCACTTGTGACATATGGAATACAGGAGGACATATAAATATATATATATATATATATATATATATATATATATATATATATATATATACACACACACACACATAAACAAGAACATAGAAAAAGTAAAAGACACTAACATATCCCACTAGATCTACCCCCCCAAGAGACATGGTTCAAGGTAATATAGACATCATGGCCTTGTATAAAACCCACGTTAGACCTCACTTAGACTATGGTTCACCTTTATGGAGTCCCTATCTAGCTAAGGACATCATAACAATTGAAAAAGTTCAAAGAAGGGCCACAAAAATTATACTGCATCTTTCTCCATTGGATTATGAAACTAGGCTTCATAAAACGAGGCTTTATTCACTCGAATTTAGAAGATTAATGGGCGATCTCCTTCAGTTATTTAAAATCTTACAATCAGCTACGTTAATGAGCCAATGTGGATTATCCTTTACATCCAGAAAAATTGTAGCTAGAATACACAATAAACAAATAGAAATTGACATAACAAGAACAAACAAAAGACAGCAGTTTTTTACTGTCAGAGCCCCGAGAATTTGGAATTCCTTGCCACAGGATATTGTTGACTGCCAGAATATAAATATCTTTAAACTCAAACTTGATAAATGGCTTCTGGATAGAACATAACTCATCAATGATCCACATTGTGTGTAGGACATTCTCGATGGGCTTCGGCCTTCTTATGTCCAACTACCAAGTAACCAAGTAACCAAGTAACAGTATACTGTATGAGCAATCAGCAGCAAACATCACAGACCAAATATTCAGAGGGACAGTGTAAAGAAGGCCTGGGGAGAATAAATCTGAGTTGCAGGGAAGGAGATTTAACCATTACAAAGAAGGATGAGCTATTACGAGGGCTTCCAATTTTCCCCACCTTTTAGTGTACGCTGGAGATCGGTGTCTCAGACTAGCAATTGTTTTCTCCGCTCTGAGATTGAACAGGATTTCATTTAACCATTCGGAGTAGGTAATGGTTTCCTGGCCAAGCCAGTGTCTGAGAATCAATTTTTTCACAGAAAGTGCTATTAATGATATGTGGAATCACCTCTCTAACACTGGTAGGTCCGCCACCTTTCCTAGCACACAGATTTCTGGGGTGAAGTAATCTTGTAAACCTAAAAACGGGTCTAGTATCAATTGAATCCTTTCCCATAGAGGTGTAACTTTAGGACATTCCAATAGAATATGAAAGAGGTGACTTTCAGCTCCACCACATCTAGGGCAAAGATTATTGGGAAGATTCCCCATCCTGTGAAGGTGTTGTGGGGTGTAGTAGATGTTGTGCAATATATAAAACTGCTTGAGGCACAGCTTGTCATTGGTGATGAAGCGATACATATCCACCCATAATTTATCCCAATTAGGGGAAGAATCAGGGAATATGGAGGTCCAGTATTCTGAGTTTCCTGTAGCATTCAGAAACAACTGGTCAAATAAGCATGAAACTAGATGGGAGACAGCATGGGGTTGGGATGGTAATGTGGTGATTTGGGTAAGGAGAGCATTATGGTCAACATCCCATGTATTAGGACCAAACTAGGCAATTAGCATGTGCTGGAGCTGGAAAATCTTGAAAATACTTCTTGTGGGGAGGTGGAACTGGAATAGAAGGTCCTGGCTGCCAGGAATTAATCCCCCAATTAGGAGATGGGACACCAATTTGCCTTGCAGTTCTGGGAAATTCAGGAGAGACAGCATAGCTCCCCCTATTTTAAAGTTTGCGTTACCCCAAAGAGGCTGTGAAATATCTCGGAAATTATTATAATGCACGGCTTTTCATAACTGAGAATGAACTTGTAGGGAAGTATTGACTACTGCATTTTTAAGGCCGGCTGGTAGATTATTCGGGAGCACATAAAAAAGACTGTCCATAATTATACCCAACTGTTGTAGTTGCTGCATTTCAATTTGGAGCCAGATTGGGGTATATTGAAATTCTAGACCTCCAGCAAACCATCTTGTATACTTGGTAAGATGGCTAGCCAGGTAATAAATGTAAAAATTAAGGAGTTTTAGCCCTCCTAAATGCCTAGGAGCCCCCAGTTTAGTAAAGGCCCTACGAGGGTGTTTGCCCTTCCACATGAAATGTGTAATGATAGAGTGGAGTCTTTGAACCAACTACGGGAGAGAAAAACATTTAACATATTCAGGAGGTAAAATACCCAGGGGAGGATGTTCATCTTGACCACGCTAATACATGCCTGTAAAGAAAAGTAAAGGGGATTCCACCTGTCAAGATCTTGTTTGATGGTTTCTACTATTTTACTTAGATTAAGTTGCTTCACTAACGAGTGGTTCTGGGGTAAAATAATATCAAGATATTTCAAGCTCATCACCCAAGTCAGCCCTAAGTAGGCACACTCAGCAGGGACAGTTTTGGTATTCAGGGGCATAATTGTGTGTTTTTTCTACATTGAGTCAGTATCCAGAGAATGTCCCAAATTCTGCAATTATATGAAGCACTTCTGGTATGGACGAGTGCAAGTTGAAAAGATGTAACAAAATATAATCTGCATAAACAGAAACATGAAGATCAAAGGTGCCCACTGGGATGCCTGTGATTAGAGGGGAAGATTTAAGCAGACAAATCAGAGGTTCCAAATATAGGTTAAAAAGGAGGGGAGATAGGGGGCATCCCTGCCGAGTGCCTGAGAAGAGAGAAAAAATATTAGAAAGAATGCCATTATAGAGTACCTTCAATTGCGGATTTGTGTATAAAACCTGGATCCACTCTATGAAACTTTTGGTGAAACCAAATTTTTCCAACATCAAGAGCATAAAATCCCACCTAACCCTGTCAAATGCCTTCTCCGCATCCAGAAAAGCCAAGGCCATAGGCAAACGTGTTCCTCCAGATACGGAAAAGACATGCAACAGTTTCCTCAGATGATCCGTTGAGGATCTCCCCCTCATAAAACCAACTTGTTCGTGTCCGATCAGACCATCCCACACTTTCATTATCCTGAATGAGTGAACTTTAGCAAATAATTTCATATCATAGTTCATAAGGGAAATGGGTCTGTAGCTATTGGTTTCGTCTTTGGATTTATCAGGCTTAGGCAAAACAATGATTATTGCCTCTAACAGGGAGTGGTCTGAAATACCCTCCTGACAGAAGAAGGTGAATAATAAGTGGAGAATGGATGCAAGCTGTTTAGCTAAAGCCTTATAAAAATTAGAGGGAAAGCCATCCTGTACTGGAGCTTTATCAAACGGAATAGAATTTATGGCCTCAAGAATTTCTTGAATAGAGATGGGTTGGTCTAAAAATGCTTTTTGTTCTGGGGCTAGGAAGGGCAGCTGGATGGGGTTCAAATAGGCTTGCACCAACTCTAAGGAAGGACAGGCAGTTTGGGTCGAGTATAACTCCCTATAAAAGGTATCAAATTCCTGAGCAATATCGGGGGGGGAGGTTTTGTGGGACCCACCCATTAGGAGATAGAATAGTCTGGATAAGCCTAGAGGCTTCCTGTTGCCTGAGACACAGGGTTAACAAATGACCCCTCATCTTGGTTCACATATGTTGAGTAAGTGGTGTATTCAGTCCTCTCTCTGAGGCCTTCGGCATATTGATGTCTGGGTTTTGACAGGGTGATCTGTTTAGGCTCGGCTGAGTCAAGAAGTTTGTCCTGCTCAAGGGTTCTTATATGTTACAGCAAGCACTTTAAATGAGTCTCTTGCTTCCTTTTTCTAGTTGTAGCAATATGAATAAACTCCCCTCTTAGGGCACACTTAAGGGAGCACCAGATTTTGTTATAGTCTGGAATGGAACCCTCATTATGATCCATATACTGACTAATAAACGTTTTTATATCCTCAAGCACCTGAGGCACCTTCAGCAGCTGAGTATTAAGCTTCCAAGTGTGGTCTTTCTTAATATTAGGAATAGGGGAATATTCCAACCAGACTGGGGAGTGGTCTGATAAAACTCAGGCTGCTATTCCACTGTCCATTACTCAAGGTAAAGAGGTTTTGCTAAGTAAAAAGAAATCTATTCAGGAGTATGACTTGTGGACAGGGGAGTAAAATGTATATTGTTGCTCACTGGGGTGTGTGACTCTCCATGGATCATATAAACCCCCCATATCTACTAATTCATGCATGGCAACTGAGTGAGAGAGAGAGGCGCATAGATCCCTGTTGGGACCTATCAAGGTCCGTGGTCAGGGTCACATTCCAGTCTGCAACAAGAAGGGCAGGCAAGTGAATGTAAGGGGCAATCAGGGTGAGTAGGTGAGAAAAGAAATCTGGAGAGGGCACGTTTGGCCCATATATACTTCCCAAAAGCATCTCTGAATACTCAAGTATGCCATGTAACAAAATATAATGCCCCTGTGGATCACAAAAACATAGAGGCATAGGAACATAGACTCTGACGGCAGATAAGGACCGCTTGGCCCACCTAGTCTGCCCATTTCCCTACCTAGAGGATAAGCTGTAGATCCTATTTAACCAACAGTCTATTTCTTCCTACCCCCACAAAAATTGCATTATGTCTGTCCCATGCATTCTTGAATTCTCCCACAGTTTTAGACCCACAACCTCCTCAGGAAGGCTGTTCCATGCGTCCACCTCCCTCTCTCTGAAAAAATACTTCCTCACATTGCCCCTGAGCTGTCCCCCCTCTATCTTCAAATTGTGTCTCCTTGTTCTTGCACATCTCCTTTTCTGAAAGATGCTACCCTCTTGGACTTTATTGATTCCACTGAGGTACTTAAATGTTTATATCATGTCCCCTCTCCCTCCTTTCCTCAAGGGTATACATATTAAGCTCCTTTAGTCTCTCTTTGTATGGCTTCTCTTGCAGACCCTGCACCATTTTAGTTGCCCTCCTCTGAACTGTCTCCATCCTGCCTATGTCCTTGCAGAGATGGGGTCTCCAGAACTGGACGCAGTACTCCAGATGGGGTCTCACCAACTGTCTGTACAGGGGGATAACAACTTCCTGTTTCCTGCTGGTGATGCCTCTCCCTATACATCCCAGTATCCCTCCAGCCCTCCCTACCGCCTTCTCACATTGCTTGCTACCCTTGAGGTCATCTGATATGATGACCCCCCGGTCCCTTTCCATTTTTGTTTTTGTTACTACCCCCCCATTGTGTAATCTTCCCCTGGGTTTTTGTTTCCCAGGTGCATTATTTTGCACTTCTTTGCATTGAATCCAAGCTGCCATACTTCTAACCATTCCTCCAACCTTGCCAAGTCCATTCTCATCCTTTCCACTCCTCCTTGTGTATCAACCCTGTTACAGATCTTTGTGTCATCTGCAAAGAGGCATACTTTTCCTTCCAGTCCCTCTGCAATGTCACTTGTAAAGACATTAAAAAGGACTGGACTCAGTACTGAACCCTGCGGTACCCCACTAGTAACCCCTCTTTCTTCAGAGTGGACTCCATTTACAATTACCTTCTGTGTCCTGTTGTCCAGCCAATGTTTTACCCAGGCTACCACCCTGTGACTCACTCCCAGGCTGGTTAAGTTGACTATTAATCTTTTGTGTGGGACTGTGTCAAATGCCTTCCTAAAGTCTAGGTAGGCCATGTCCACAGCCCCTCCCTGAGTCTACTTCTTTGGTCACCCAGTCAAAGAAATCAATTAGATTCGTCTGACATGACCTTCCACTGTGAACCCATGCTGCCTTGGGTCCTGTGCCTTGCCTCTAGATACTCATCAATTCTTTCCTTCGAAGTGATTCCATCACTTTCTCTACCGCAGAGGTCAAACTGACAGGTCTGTAGTTTTCTGCCTCTGTCTTGGTCCCACTTTTGTGAAGAGGAATCACATCTGCCTTCCTCGAGTCCTCAGGTACCAGACCATCCTCCCATGATTTGTTAAAAAAGGTAGTCAGTGGTGTCACTAGTTTTCTGCTTAATTCTTTTAGAATTATGGTGTGAATTCCATCTGTTCCCATTGCTTTGTCCACCTTTAGTTTCAGGAGTTCTTTCAGAACCCTTTCTTTTGTGAAAGGACTGGGATCAATCCCCCTATCCAGAGTGCTTCTGTTAATTGGATTAGGCACCTCCCCCACCTCCTCTTTTGTGAATATAGAACAGAAGTATTCATTCAGTATCCCTGCTTTTTCACTGTCCCTCTCTGCCTACCCACATTCCATTCTATTCTGCCTCACTATCCCTCCCTTTGTCTTTCTACGCTCCCTGATATACCTATAAAAGGTTATATCCCCCTTCTTAACCAAGTTGGCTATCTTTTCCTCAGTGTGGGCCTTTGCTATTCTGACTACCCTCCCTGATTCCTTCTGCCTTAACTGGTACAGTTCTCTGTCCTGCTTCTTCTGTTTCCTTATACTTCCTAAATGCTATCTTTTTCTCCCTAACCTTCACTGCCACCTCTTTTGAGAACCATAGTGGCTTTTTCTTTCATTTTGATTTGTTTATTTGCTTCACACAAAGGCTTGTTGCCTCTGAGATGGCAGTTTTGATATTTCCCCATTGTTGCTCCACCCCTCCTTCTAGCCTGTTTGCTAGTGCTTTTCTAAGGCACTCTCCCATCTTACCAAAGTCAGTCCTCCTAAATTCCAGAACTCTCACTTTTGTATGGCTTGACTTTGTAGCTGAGTTTATCATGAACCACACTGTTTGGTGGTCACTTGTTCTCAAATGACTACCCACTTCTAGATCTGAGATCCTCTCACTGTCCCCATTTGAGAGTACAAGGTCTAAGATTGCTTGATTAGGCTCCAAAACTAGCTGTCTGAGGCATGCCACCTGAAGGACATCGAGAATGGCCCTGCTTTTATATGTGGCTTCAGCAAAGGTGCTCCAGTTAACATCTGGCATATTAAGGTCCCCATCAACAGTATCTCCTTTTTCTCTGCCATCCTAAGTATGCCTTCTATCATATCCTTGTCCATTCCTCCCCCGACATGGGGTCTGCATAACCCCTGTGTGGATTGTGGTGTACCTCCAGTCTCTAAGGTGACCCACAGTGCCTCCTCTCCTTCCTGTTTGCTCTTTTGTTCAGTTGCCTTTATCCCTTCCCTTGCATAGAGAGCTACTTCGCCCCCTCTTCTCCCCTCCCTGTCTCTCCTGTAGGTTGTATACCCTGGTATGTTAACATCCCAGTCATGGTTCTCTGTGTACCATGTTTCTGTGACTGCAATGATATCCAGGCATCCCTCTTCCATCAAGGCCACCAGTTCAGGGAGCTTGTTGCCCAGACTATGGGCATTGGTACTCATTACCCTCCATTTCTTGATGGCCTTACCCCTTTGCTCCCCATCCCTGTCCTTATTGAGTTTGTCACTTTCTCCATTTACCTCTGCACTTCTCCATATCGACATCTCTGTGTTGGTGTCTACCTCACTTAGTACCCTGATTTTTTTGGGGGGGCTAGGATTTCCCTGCTCCTCTCCAGTGCCTCCCCCCTTGGCTAGTTTAAATGCTTGCCAATGAAGCATTTACACCTATCACCTAGGATCCTGGCTCCCCTTCTGGACAGATACAGACCATCACACCAGCATAGGCCTGCATTACTCAAGGTGGACCCCCAGTCCCCAATGAAGCCAAATCCCTGAGCTCTGCACCAGTTTTTCAACCGCAGATTGAATCCTATGGTGTGGAGCACCCTATCCTCACCCGTGCCATAGACAGGCAGCACATCCGAGAAGGTTACCATGTGTGCTATTTATCTAAGGCCCTCCCCCCATCTCCACAAATGCTTCTTGCACTGCTGTGATCCCTTTCTTAGCCAACAATCAACAATACTATTTTTTATACTGAAGTTAACCCTCTTAAAAACAATATTGTCACTCCTCTTTGTTGGGTGGAGTTACCTGCAGCAAACACCTGGCCCACATTTTGCCACTGGAAAAGAAGTTGTTCAGTGGACAAGAGGTGTGTTTCCTGTAAGAAAGCAACTTTACACTGAAGAAACTGTAAGTGTTTAAGAATTTGGCATCTCTTACCCTTTGCCCTTGCACCTTTAATATTCCATGAGATGTATCTCATCTATATGTGATCCTTTACTGTGAATTTAAAAAGGGGGGGGGGGCTGGAGTGAGAATGGTTGTAGATAACACATTTCAGATTACCTGGAATCCCATGTCTCCTTTCCCCAATCCCGAAACATATAAAACTCATCTGTGTCCCCCCTCACTCCCCCGCAAATAACAGATCCTGCATTACCCCCATCCCTGGTGCTGTAACAATCATTTTGAGCTTAACCTGCAAGGCCTGTCTCCCCGGTTCTAATGACCGACACTCCATCACAGCCCAGCGCTCGAGGCTACACCTTCCCTAGTGGGAGTCTCCCCGCCCCCGAACTAGAACACTAACCATCCTGTATAGTCCGTATAGTAATATATGTAACTTGTCAAAATGTCTAACCTATGTAACATACAGTAAAGAGAATCTTACTGTTAGGAACAGAAGAATAGTATTAATAATCTCTAACAACACAAGACCCATTTCAGGCTTCCAACTATGAAGCAAACCTTATTGAAAAATGTGTGGTTTAAGCAGTCAACCTTTGGAGTAACAGAATTTGTTAGACAAGACTCCATAGATTGAACAAGAGAAAAGTAGTCATGTGCCCCTTTAATAAGGAGAAAAAAATAATAATAAAAATAAAAGGGGTCTCCTTTTCCTGCCATAAACTGCTTTAAGGTGGCAGATAATATTTATATAGGGACCCATGGCCTAACATCTAGGCATTAACCAAAAAAGGAGGTTATGATCACCCATTACATTGTGAGGGCATAATGAGGTGCACTAGGGCCAAGATACAGTACAGTAATCTGACCAGCTGATAAACTTGAAATTACAGAGGGCATGGCATCCAAAGATGTACATTCTACCTTAAAAATAAAAATGAAAACAAAAGAAATGGGCATAACACCATATCCATGGTTGATTTGACCCCCATTGTCAGCTGGTGTAGGGGCTGTGACACTCAGTAATCAGATTCACATTCTGAATTGAAACGGGCAGGCCACAACTTAATCAAAGGTCCAGGGTTCTAATGTTGTTTGAAATACATTGCCTGTTGTCTGCAAAAATCAAGGGAGATGCTGGGAACTTCCAAACCTTTACTGATACGCATCTTTGTCAAGGGTATACTCTCTGGATGAACATGAAATACAGGTGGAATATGAACCCGCTCTCCTGTTTCTTTGACGAAGAGTCACAGATTTCAAGTCTGACAGATTCAGTACAGAGCAGTCAGTAGAAAGGGGACTTGGATAGTGCCCCGAGTTTAATATAGATCCCAATATTTAGGCTTTATTGCATTTTGTTAACTTGAGCGACTCATCGTGATAGAGGCAGATCAAAAAATAAAATTAAAACCCCACCGAGCGTCAGAAGTTTAAACGCCCAGAAGAAAACTAACAAACAAACTATAAAAAGTCTCCAAGCTGTAAAGTTCCATACCCAGCAAGCCGCCCAGGAAAAAAAATATACCACAGAGGCTCTGCTTACCATCGTAGTCCTTAGGATCAGACTAGGTGGGCAACTAGGTCAAATTAACTCAGTCCAGGATGAAGCAAATCGTGTGGTTCCTAGTGCAGGTTAGCAAAGTGGTCACAGAAGCCACCTAACTGAGGTACAGAAAGTGCATATTTTGATTTAAATACAGCACAAAGATCAAAATGGCAACTAGGTTGAGCAAACATCACTTGAACAGGTCTGTGAGCTGGCTTTTAGTGGCTTGCTTCAGATTATCAAAGCTGTGCCAGACATCTTTGTGTAAAACTTGTAGGACTGCAGGGTATTTCATCCTATACATCACCCCTGCCACTATCAATTTTGTGACCATTGGGTGCATCCTAGTGTGCTTCAGAAGTACTGATTTTGGGAGATCCTGTGCTATTCTGATCCGGCGGCCTTCCCACTGTAATTTGTGCAGCTCTCGCACTTTATTTAATATGTGATGCTTGTCAAGGAAGTTGAACAGCTGAAAAATTAAGGTCCTCAGAGGAGATCCCGAAGCAGAAGCTGGACAGAGAGACCTGTGAGCCTGCTCTACAATGTAGTCTGATCCATTTGAAGAAGGGCCAGTGATTTTTGAGCAAAACTTCTTCACAGACAACACTGGCACTGACCCTTCTTTCCGCTCGGGGAGGCCCAGTATCACCAGGTTGTTTCTTCGGGACCTCTCTTCAAGGTCTTCCAGCTTGGATTCTATGGACTTGATCCTGTGCCACAGCTGGGCCATGTCTGGGTCTACTTGGGCCTGCCAGTCATCTAATGAAGAAATCCTCGATCCGTTGTCACTGGTTCTTCTGGTAAGAACATCCAGAGAAAACTTTACATTTTGGATATCGAGCACTAAAATGTCTAATGTTGATTTTTAGAGGGGATAACCCTTCCAAGAACTGTGCCCCCGTTAAAGCAGCCTGAGGTGTTGTAGTAGTGTCTGCCCCAGAAGCTTGTGCCTTGGAGCGTTTCGCTGTTTTCTCTCTGGTCGACGTTCTTGGGGATGTGTGGCACGGCAGCACTTCTTTCATTTCTGTTTACATTTTCAGTGCTTTTTTAATTGAAGAGCCACTAGCCAGCTTCAATAGTCCTCGGTGTGCCAGGATTGCAAGACAAAGCGTTCAGGTTAGTGTGTTTTATTCGTAAATTAACCGGTTAGAGGAGCGGGAGCTCTGGGACGCACTTCTGCTCAGGCAGCCATCACATCACCATCTACCACCATTTTCTGTGAAGAAGTATTTCTTCACATCCTTCTTAAAATCCCCCCCAAGAGTCATAGCATGCCCCCATTATCTGCTGTTCCTCCACAGAAAAAGGATCCCAACCTGCACTTTGTTCACCCCCATGAGGTACTTATAGGTCTCAGTCAATCATGTCTCATGCCACAGGAATCCACACAAGGAGGGTTCCACTACTAGAGGCACTGCAGGAACAAAGTTCCCTTATACTAAATGTAAGTTACAGAAGAAGTCTAAAAGTTAAGAGGTGAAGACATTGAATAGAATGGTTAGACACATGACTTCATGTAAAAGGGATAGGAAACAGAGACTGGAGCATAACTGATAGATCAAATTAGAACACTAAGAGAATGGCACAGCTACCATCCAGACCCAGCCCACGGCATATTTCAGTTAACTGAAAATCAAAGGAGCACTCCTGACTGATTGGAATACTCCTTTCCAATGACTTCATGTAGAAAAGAGAGGAAACAGAGAATAGAGAGTAGCCAATAGATAACATCCAAACACTAATAGAATGGCACAGCTACCATCCAGCCCCAGCCCATGGCATATTTAAGATAACAGAAAATCAAAAGAGTGTTCCTGACCAATTTGAGTACTCCTTTCCACTGTGCATGATGTACTCTTATTCTGTAATGAGCATCTTGTGTTGGTGCCCTTGAAATGGCCATGTTTAGGAGACTTTTAATTTTTTTAATATATTATTGATTTACATTGATTAATAACATATTAATGTTGCCACTGAGGCCACTCATAATGGTATAAGCATGGTCTCAGTTATGGTCATAGGGTTACAGAACTGCTCAACTTCAATTAGTGGCTCTCCTACCCAAAGAAAATGCACACAATCACTCTTTCAACCATAAGATGCACCTCAGTGGCCATATTAACATATGTTACTTATATTATGGCCATTAGAACAGAAGAGAATGAAAACATCAATTGTGTATGAAACCTGTGAGGATCCAAGGTCTCAGTTTCTTGTGCAGCTACCCTGCAAAGTTCCATGTTCAGGAGACTTTTCAAAATGTTTAATATATTATTCATTAACATTGAGTAATAATATGTTACTATGGCCACTGAGACCACTCTCAATGTTGTAAGCATGGTCTCACATTTGTTGTGTTACAGAACAGCTGATCTTTGGTTAGTGGTCCTCCTATCCAAAGAATATGCATATAATCACTCTTAGAACAGTAAGATCCACCCCAGTCGCTGTATTGACACATTATTTATATTATGACCTTTAGAATAGAAGAGAGGAAAACCTCAATTGTGTATGGAACATCTGAGGATCCTAGGTCTCATTTTGTCATCCCGTCAGGCTTACTAATTATTTATTACTTTAAAAGTATGCTGAACCTCTAAGGTACTGCCTCATATTAGAAAGGGTTTATTGTTCTCTCCTTCTGTCTTGATAAGACTTCCATCCTCCCAAAGCTGCTACAGGGCTGAGCCATGCAACCAAAGGAAACCCTGCAAATGTGCAGTCCACCCGTGGGTGCTGCACATAGGATCAACCTGCATACCAAAGGAACACCAGTGCTGCAAAATGGATCCCAATGAGAAGGACACAAATATAAATGGAACAGCTGCTCCAGGCATACAGTAGCTGTCCTACCTTTCTTCTGAAGTACAAGGCCCATAGGTTTTAATCCATGAGCAGAGCACTTGAGGGACAAGGCCTGAAAGCCATGCAAAGTCATTGAAGAATGAAAGCAGATGAAGCCCATGAGGGTGAAAATGTTGGTACAAGTGTCTAGCAGTTGTTGGGGTGAGTTCCAGATAGCATGGTGTTGTCTGACAGTATGGTAGTGGAGGATGATTCCTTGTATGGTATGAGTTTTGAGCCCTGAGAAGAAGAAGAAGAAGAGCTGGAAGACCACTTGGTCAGTCTGGGGGGCATGCCAAAATGGGAGTAGAAGCAGAAGATCAAAGGCTGACTAAACTAGGTGGGCATAGCATAGGCACAGTGGTGGAGGCCAATGTAGCACAGACATCCAGGACAAGGCAAGAAGAGCAACCACCATTATGGGCAGGAAGAGACAGCGGGAGCAGGAGAGGTACCATAAGGCAGAGCACAGAAGCAGGATGAGGACAACGGATATCAAGAGAGAAAGAGGATAGCCAGTAGCAGGCAGAATAGAGCACTGCAAATGTACAAAAGCAAAAAGGAAAATGAAGGCACCTCACAGGAGGTCAAAAGCAACCAGGAAATCTCAGAACGGGCACTGGAGGAGACAAAACAAAACCCACACCCATGACCAGACAGTGCAAATCAGCAGAAGGGATCCAGGACTTGTTGTCGGGGACTTCAACATCAACTGGCTGTCTAAGTCTGGTGCCCCTTTCATCGATGTAGCCACAGCCCATGACTTGACACAAATAGTCCCCTTCCCCACCTGACTGGACCAACGCACAGGTTCCTCCTCCCTATTGGACCTAGTTTTCACAAATCACCCCCAGAAAATCGCTAGCGTTAGTATTCTCTCTGATGCAATTAGTGATTACTCCCCTGTCCTCTGCACCTGGTCTAGCAAGGCCCATAAGTCCCCTCCAAAAATGGTCCTACGACATAAACTTGGCCCTGGTAAACTCACTCTCCTAAAAACTCATCTCAGTACGTTGGACTGGTCTTTCATAACACACACCCTTGACCCAGACAGAGCCCTTGAGCTCTTTATTCATTCCTTCATTGCTATCCGTGATATGTTTGCCCCCTTGCCAAAAGGATGGTCAAAGAGAACCCAGTGCCCTTGATCTCTGACCACCTACTGACCCTGATGCGGACCAGGGACTACCTATGGCACCTCTCCAATGAGACTGGCCTCCCATTGGGAAGGCAGAAATACAGAGAAGCACGAAATCAATGTACATGGTCCCTGCGTAAAGCCAAGGCTGAGTTCTACAAATTGGCCCTAACCTCTTCCTGGGGATTGGTGCATAAATTCTGGAGCAATATTAAAAACATCTGTGGCAAAACACCAAACCTGGCCCCCAAGCAAATCGTGGTCAAAGGGGGCTTATCCACCAACCCTTCTGGGACAGCCACCACACTAAACCAAGCCTTTACGAACCTCACCCATGTCCTTCCCTCCAACTTCTTTGATCCTCCACCGCTCTCCAATGCCCATCCCAAAATTATCCCCCATTTTGCCTATGATGCATGTCCCCCAGGTCAGCTGAACCTTACCTCAAAAAAGCCATATGCCACTTCCAATACAGTAGTGACTCCTTAGACCTCAAACTTCTTCAGCTCACTCTTCAAGAGGTGCTAACCCCCCTCACCCACATTATCAACCTGTCCTTATGCCTGGGGAAATTCCCCATGTCCTGGAAATCCACCACCATCACCCCCTATATTTAAGAGTAGGGACCGTACCTCCCCTCACAACTATCGCCCCATCTCAATTCTCCCCCCCCTTATCCAAAGCTCTAGAGTGTATAGTCTCTGATCAGCTCACTGACCATCTCATAAATACAATATACTTTGCAGCCAGCTGCATGGATTCTGCAAAGGACATAATATGACTACTGCCCTTCTAGAGTTCACTACCCACCTCCATACCGCCTTCGACAGTGGTCATCTCGCTGGTGTGGTCTTCATCGACCTCACCAAGGTGTTTGACACTGTCAGCCACTACTCTCTGCTAATTACATTATCCAGACTTGGACTCTCACAAGATGCTCTCTGCTGGTTCACAGACTACTTGATGGGTCACTGCCAGCAGGTCAAAATTGGTACCACCTTATCCAGCAGACTGCCAGTCAGCTCTGGAGTCCCACAGGGGTCCATCCTCAGACCACTATTATTCAGCCTCTACCTCAACTCCCTCCCCAGTCCTGCTTGGGAAATATTCTACTCTATGTGGATGACACTGTCCTATACTCCTCCAATCTTACCCCACCCAGCTCCACCTCTCCCTCCAATCCACCTTCAGTGAGGCCGAAATGTGGTTCACTGCACAATGCCTGATTTTAAACTACAAGAAGTCCAAAGTCATGTACTTCTCTCACCCATGAAATTCCAGGAAGGACCACTGCCCATAAGTCCTGACCGTCAGCCAGACCCCACTTGAACAAGTGGACTACTTTAAATACCTGGGCGTCAAACTAGACCCAGCCCTAAACTTCCACCAACACAGTCATCTACTATCTACTGCCCTCAATACCTGACTTGGTATCCTCTACCAGTATAAAAATTGTCTCACACCTGATGCCCTTCGCTTAGCGGTCTCCTCCTCAGTCCTCTCCCTTCTAGATTATGGCATGCTTATCTATAGCACGGCCAGCTCCTCGGCTTTAACTAGACTTAGGCTCTCCCTCAATAAGGCCTGCCACCTCATCCTGGGCTGTGACAGGCTTACCTATACATGCTCCTTTTATAATGCCGCAAACTGGCTAAACCTGGATAACAGAATCAGGTTTCATACTTGCCTTATGGCTAAAAAGATTTCACTCAGCCTTGCCCCACCCAGTCTCTCACCTCTAATTCAACTGACCCCATATCACCAACTCACCTAAAACTCAAGCAAGCAACACCTCGTGGTTCCCCGATGTCGCACCTCCCAGTTCCAAAGGACCTTTAGCTACCAAGCCCCTTCCTGGATCAATAACCTGCTTTACACTCTCATGAACATGAATAGACTCGGCCCCTACAAAGCCCACTTTAGGAACCATCTTCAGTCCTCTAATCCCTGTGACTGCCACTGAACCAATCACTGTCCCTCTCCCCTTGACAATGGCCTCTAGCCTGCTAACCTCCTATCTGAAACTCTCTGAACTAGTTCCCACTGGGAGCTTAAATATGTATCTGCAATTGAGACTCCTACCGTGTATCTATTATTCTAAATGTTAGCCTGTTATTGTACCCCTTTTGTCATGCCTGTCTGCTTATGTACCTTTGTATTCCTCTGTACTGTTCTCTCATGTTATGCCTGCACTGATGTGGAACCTTTGAAAAAGAGTGTTTGACTCAAAGGTGTTTTCCTAATACTCAATAAATAAATAAATAAAAGAATAGCCACTCAAAGCAGAGGAAAAGCAAGAAGCAAGGAATGGCTAGAGAAGGACAATGTGTGACCAGCAGAGAGTGCCCATAGCATAGCACAGCACAACAGAGGCAGGGAGGCAGAATGGGAAACAGGCACCAGTCAAGAGAAGACAACAAGATGATAGGGGATCAAACCAAAGGTAGCCCAGGACACAGAAGTAGTGATCAGCCTGATGGATAGCACCAGAGCAACACAGAAACCCCTAAACTGAACAGCGGATGAACATACTGTAGTACACACAGCAGAAGGGCCCCCAGCAGGGGGAGTAGGCAGCAGGAGGGACCAGACCACCAGATCACAGGGAAGCAGCATGAAAGACATTGATCAGCTTGGCATTGGAGACCATGAGGAAGCAACAGCTAGTATTGACAACAGGATGAGATATGGGTTGAGAGCTGCTGTTGCAGTGATGCTAAAGAAATGTGTATCTGAAGGATGCCTGGGGCATGCACTCTAAGTAACGCTCAGTGGGAGAGGGACATGACATGTGTCACCTGTTGCCCCACCAAATCCCAGCCTACAGCTTGGTAAATAGTGATGGGTGAAGTGGCCTCAATTCACTCCTTGAAGTGATTCGTGGAGCCAAGGCAAATTCGAAGAGTACTCCGCAATGCGAAGTGGAGTAATTTGTGTTATGATGGGTAATGCGAAGTCCATTGAAAACAAAGACTTCGCATTACTCTGCCATCCCAGACCACTACTCCACCAATTTGAAAGGCGAAGTGCATTGATAACAATGTACTTCGCCTCACTTCACCTTGTTTTTAAGCTCCAAAGGCGAATTGTGCAGTGATTCATGGGATTTCAGGACACACATGTGCTCTAAATTGATCTGCACAGCCTCAGTTTGGGTTAGATTACATAGGACCCTATAGGAGACAGTGTGTTCTGAGAGCTGTCTGTGATTTAAACTGTCTAAAAGCTGTTAAAAAGGCCTTTTTTAGTAATTTGTTTTGCTCAAACTGTAATTCATCGATTGTAGGAAACCCTCCTGTGCTCATATCATCGAGCGTTTTTGTTTGTGTGTGGATTTTGAATCTTAATGTACAACACTGAGTTTGTGTAGCGAGAGACAGTAAAAGGGTACTTTTGGGGAGGGTTGTATCTGTGGCGTAGGTAGATTTAAGTTGGAGAAATAGAGTGTTCTTTGTTTTTTGGTTATATTTTTGTTATATAACTGTGTTTAGGTGCACACAGTAATATTTTCAGTAATTGTTGACATTTTGTTGCTGATTGTGTGTTGTGTGGATCTGGTGCAGCAGTTCATAATTTCAGGTTGTTTACAATATGTAGTATATTACTGAACTTTTCAATTTGCTATGCATTGCTTGTAGACAAATTGTGTGTGTGTGTGTGTGGTGCGTGACCTCAAATAATACACCTTTTATTGTGCCACAGTGTAATTGCAGGTTCAGCAGTGTGAACCTGATATCCACTGCAGCTGTATGATTTTATACTGCCATTGTGGTATGTTTTCTTTGTTTTGCTGCCTGCAGTCAGTGTCCCCCCCCCCCACACCGGCAAAAGAAATTATTGTCCAGATTGGATTGTTTGTGACCTCAGCACCACTGGTTAGTTAATGTGTTGTTTTCACTTGTTAATTTGCATCTGTATCTGTTGCTGAAGCCACAGTTGTTTTTTTGGATTCACATTCAGCATCCCCCCACCCAGAGTGAATGTTCCAAAATCGAAATTTGTTTAGAATATTGTTGTTGATTCCCCAAAATGATGTGCAAGCAAAGCTGGTTCTTGCCACGGCACTGCTGCCAATGGAAAGATTGTCTGTGGGCATGGTAGTACGCAGATGCAGAAGTGCATTGCTGATGTGTGGAAAGATTTCTCCTGCAATGTTTTTTACAGCCCAATCAGTATCTTCACTCATAGTTGTAGGAGATGATATTGTCCCAGCCGGTGGTGTTAGTGCAGTTGTTGGTGGAGGTATGAGTATTGCTGCCTCAAGTTCCACTTCTGACCAGTGTACCATGTCCAAAATTATTGTGGAGTGTGAAGCAGTGCGAGTGAGTGGCAGTGTAGATGATGTCATACTTCCCAGTAACATCCCAGTAACTGAACATAAGGATTTTGATAATCATGTCAACGACAGCATACAATGTGACATTTCTTCCATTGCAGTTCAGGTCACGCATTTTTCATGCAGTGATTCACAGTGTGGTGAAAAAATATCAGGTGATGGTGGTATTGATGATGATGATGATGAATCTGATGATGATGATGTTGCTGTGGTTGCAACATGCAGTCCACATGGCAGTATCCAAGAAGAAGATGTAGATGTGGGTGATGTTGATGAATAGGATGGATGATGTAATTGACCCCAGTTGGGAACTGGAGAAAAAGAAATTCAAGGTGGTTGTGTCTAGGTCTGCTTACATTAATCCCCCGTAAAAGCTTGTGATTTACCAGTTTCAGTTGATGGTGATGATGAGGATGATGATGATGATGATGACCCAGTAATAATGATAGGTAGTCATGGTGGTCAGTAGCAGTCCAAGTGTGTTCTGTCTGAAAAATCATGTAGCACACCCCCACTTCATGGCTTAAAAGAACGGAGTCCAATAAGCAGCATCAGGAACATGTTAAAAGCACAGCATCACAATCCCTTGTATGGGATTTTTTGGTGCAAGATGCAAATGATGAGTCAGTTGCAATCTGCCAGGTTTGCCATGTGCGTGTGAGTCGAGGTAAAAAGGGGAGCCATCTGGGCACAGGAGGACAGCATACACATCTTAAGAATAGGCACATGGCACTGTGGACACAGCACAAGATGGCAGCTAATACCACAGTGGGGCATTCACCCTCGTCATCAACCATAACGATCATGTTATCCCCTTCCATGACTGTTAAATCCAGTAGGAAATTAAATGTGTGCAGTAGTGATGAAATAAGAGCAGAGGATTACTACAGGCATGATGAGGTGGAGGAGCATACTGATTTTGAAATGTTGACCAGTGCTGGTGAGAGTAGCAGTTTTGGTGGTGGTGGTGGTGAATGCAATATGTCTAGTGCAAGTGGTACATCAACCCTGGTTGGTAAATGTGGCAAAATAACTGCATTTGTGGGTTTGTCATTATCACCTGTGCAACCGTCTTCATCAAAGGTCCACACTCCACCCCCTGCCATTCACGGAGCAGAACCATTTTTCATCACACCCCTTGTAAAACGTTTAAGTCAGCTCATGTTACAGAGTGTTTTTGTGCATAAGCTGAAGTACCCACCCAATTATACAGTGAACTTAGTGCTGCTGTAGCTGAAATGCTGGCAATTGATCTTTTGCCCTTCTCCTTTGCGGAGAACTCTGGGTTCTAGCAGTTTGCTGCATGTGCCTGTCCAAAATGGAAAGTCCCATCCAGGACATACTTTTCAACCTGTGCTGTCCCCGGGTTGTACCGTACTGTGTCTGACTCAGTAAGACATGCCCATCAACATTTCTCCTGTCCATTCATACATTTAAGTATGGATATGTGGACAAGTGGCAAAACAGTGGTGAATTCATATTTGTGTATAACTGCACACTGGGCGCAGGTGCCGGGGTTGTTTGTGCTGTTGGTAGTGTGAATAATCAGTGCAGTAAGGTGGAGTGTTGTGGTAGCAATCTTCCAGGAATTCGACAGCATGCAACAATTGCTATGTGCAATGTGACCTGTTCACACACTGGTGAAAACATGTTGGACCTGATACTAACAGAAATTGACAAGTGGCTGAACCCCCTGTCCCTGAGAGCTGGGTCCATAGCAAGTGACAATGAGTCAAATTAGGTGAAATGCATCACTAATGGTGGCTTTTTCATGTTCCATGCATGGCCCATTGTTTAAATCTTGTGGTACAGGAGTTTCTGCAGCACCCTGATGTAAAGGAAATGCTGACAGTTGCACGCCATATCTGTTCTCACTTTTCACGATCTACAAAGGCCCGTGACCAACTTCGGCAGTTGCAGATGCAAAACAGCCTCCCTCAGCACCGCTTGAAGCTGGAAGTTGTCACCCGGTGGAACTCCACTTTATATATGGCAGATAGGTTTTATGAACAATACAAAGCCATCTCAGAATATCTTGTGATGCACGCTAGCCGTGACAGTTCCAGGGCTTCCATGTCTATGACGACTAAACAGTGGCACCTCATGGACTCTGTAATAACAATTTTGTGGCCTTTTGAACATGCCACACAGGCAGTGAGTGGTGAATCTGCCTCCATTAGCCAATCAATTCTACTGCTGTGGGTGCTGAGGCAGACATTGGTGAATGTATAACATGCCCTTGATGTTGCCAGAGACAGTGCTAGCAGTATGTTGCTAAAACACATGCTGACAGTATTCAACCAAAATTGTCACATTTTGAGCAGTTAGTGTAGTGACAACTTTGCCATAACAACAATGCTGGACCCATAATACAAATGTGGAATAGCCTCAGTACTGGAGGAAGGGCCTGAACAGGTATAAAACGTCAGTGGGCAACTGGTGCACTTGGTTCATGGGGCACAGAAGTCACGTACCAAGGTCAGCAAACCTCAGCAGCATAATCAGGCTGAAGGTGCACCTGGAGGAGTATCGAGCATATCCTGTAAGGGGAAGGGGACACAGTTCCAGGTGGTCTGTCATCCAAAGCGGTGGGCGTCAACCCACTTTGGGAGGCTTTGTCCCAAGTGGGGATTTGTGAAATAAATGATTCCAGAGAACAGGATGATGCATCAACCACTGGACTTAGTGCAGCACAGAGAATGGTTGAGTCATATTTGTCTGAAAACAGGCATCTGTTAGTAACTGATGATCCTCTTTTATACTGGAGTGGAAAGGTCAGTAAATGGCCAGAGCTGACTGCAGTGGCACTGAAGTACCGCACATGCTCGCCCTTCAGTGTATGTGTCGAGAGGGTATTCAGCTTAGCAGGTGCAATAGTCAGGGATCGTCGGACAAACCTCTCTTCTGAAAATGTTAGTTTACTAACATTCATAAAAATGAATGAGAGGCACATACCAGCACAGACTGCAACCTCAGTATTCATACCCTGGCCTAGTCATGGTGGTTTTGAAGTAGAAATGGACCATCCTGGTGGCACTGGCAGTGGCAGAATGAAATGGCCTACCACTGACGTAGATGATGACACAATGGAGAAAGAATTTTCCAGTGGTCAGACTTCAGACATAGATGACTAAGAGGGCAGCTTTCCTTATAAGGATGATGATGAAGTAAATGTTGACAGGTTTTAACTTAAGTTGTTAAAAGGAGGTGATATTTGCTGTATGATACATGTTTTCTTTTTTATGACTTTGTGTGCCCCCCGGACCACCAACAGGACCACTGTTAGCCACTGCCACCACAGAGAATGACTTTGTGTGCCCCCATGGACCACCACCAGGACTGCTGTTATCCACTGCTGCCACAGAGGATGACTTTTTGTGCCCCTCTGGACCACCACCAGGACCACTGTTAGCCCCTGTCACCACAGAGAATTACTTTTTATGCCCCCCGGTCCACCACCACCACTGCTGTTAGCCACTGCCACCACAGGGAATGACTTTGTGTGCCCCCCGGACCACCACCACCACTGCTGTTAGCCACTGCCACCACCGCCAGATGCAGGAAGATGTCACAAGGAATGTCATCATGTGCCACAGCTATGACCACCAGCACCCACCACCAGTGTCATTCTGACAATGTTTTCCCATTACATTGACCATGCCAAGGCAGATGGAGTCAAACAGGAGACCACATCCATCAGCCACCGGCACAAGGCTTCTTAATATTAAAACTATAAAGTGAGTATGTGTACTAATGTTTTTATGCTATTCAACTTTCTTTAGCTGTGTGTTTTGTTTTATCTTGCTTTTCTGAGCTGCAGTGGTCAAACACATACGGTAAACTTATGTTGTTTTTTCACAGGTTAACAAAAAATGACTCTCCTTCACTGAAAGTCAGTATCAATGGTACTGCAGCAGTACCGTACTCAGGAACCTATGGAATATCCATTTCAAATCCATACTGGTAAGTATATGTATTTAATGTCATCTGTTCATTTTTTTTAAAAGAGTGCAACATATCCGACTGAGGAGGATTTATAAACTCGGTGACATGTGTACATTGCAAAAACTATTTCCGCAAAATATTATGCATTGTATTCCGAACTTGCAGCTGTGCAGCCATGACAGTGTTGAAAAAGTTGCACAAAGGTTGTGTTTCTTGACAAGATGTGGTTTTGAAATGTAACTTGAGTTGAGATTGAGAACCAGGGACACTGGCACAAATTTGTTACACAGTCTGGTGCTAAATTAAGTTGTGATTGATCTGTTGATTGCAGTGTGACAGCTTACTATCTGTGTTAATACTCCAGATACCTGTGGAACAGCCACGGCTTAAACATAACGTGTTACTGCTGCAATCGGGTTGTAATAAGCCCTTCATTTCTTTTTTTAGGAAATGTTCAGATGCTTTTTTGTGGCATAGTTGCCTTATCCAAAGAAGTTCTTCGGCATCAGCCCCCCCCACTGGGCAGGGGCAGACATGCAACATGCAGAAGTCGTTTCAGTTGATGACCATGATCATCATTACCAACCAGACTCGAGAAGGATGCAGATGAAATCTGTGAAGAAGTAACCAAATAAGAAACCATTAATGAGACCTAACTGCATATATGCCCCCAAAAAAATACTTACCTTCATTGGCTTGAGAGTTATCCATTTCCAATTTCAACTCAAAAAGTTCTCATCAAGCACTGGAATGTGCACACCAACAGTATCTGTGACCTGTGATACAAAACAATACAATGAGTACATGTCTATATAAGTCAACCCCTGCCTACAAAATACATATATATATATATATATATATATATATATATATACACACATATGGCTATATATATCAACTCACCAAGGCTACTATTAGTGTACAGACAAAGGGCACCCTTCCATCCGGTTGAGATTATTACATCGCATTTGTGGGAATCACAGCACACTTTGGACCAGCAACAGTTAGCTCATGGTCATCATTTCTTATGGGACTTTGCATGTGGTGTGAAGCTCCCATTTCACTTTGTTGGCACTTATCAATTTTCTGGACACAAGACAGATGCATTTTGGTGATGCAGAAAAAATATGGGGACTCTGTGTGACCACTGCGCACATGAGTGACTGTGCAATAAATTCTAGGGGACTATGCATGTGGTGTAACGCTCCCATTTCACTTTGTTGGCACTTGTCAATTTTCTGCACACGAGACAGATGCATTTTGTATGTTGTGATTGTGATCACATAATGTCATACTTCAATTATAAATTAAAGCAGCATTGCAACAATGTGGTAACAATTTTGACATATACATTTTTATGCTATTTTACATTGCCAACCACTAGTTACCTCCTGGCTTGTATGATACCCTTCTTTCCACAATTTGTGTCTGCTTTACTATTTTTTCTCATGTCTGAAAAAAAAAGGATGATTCCTTTTAATATTGTTCTGACCTGGTTTTCATCACTATTTGCAGCTGTTTTTGAATAAATATTGTTCAGTGAGGTCATAAAACACTGCCTGCTGCATAACTGTTAACTTTTACAACGGAAGTGGTATATAACAACTGCTGGAGAAAAGCAGCGGAAAATACTGGCAAAGACCTGATCCACACCGTATTAAAATAAGTGCTCCTTTAATTATTTCAGACATGCAAAAAAGTAGTAAAGCAGACTCAAATACTGGAAATAATAGTAGTATCATACAAGTCAGGATGTAAGTAAAGTGGCAATGTAAAATAGCATTAAAAAGTATAGGTCAAAATTTTCAACAAATTGTTGCACTGCTGCTTTAAAGAGAGTCACCAAGTTACGTAGTTATTATGGTATTGCACCCAATATATGGGTGCCTTGCCTCCAGGGGAATATTTCTTGCTCTGCATGTCCTTCGTGCAATGCTTTCCTGGCTAAAACGCTCGTAATTTCGTTAAAAGGGGTCACAGAGGACTTCCCGTTCTGAAGAGCCACCCATGTTCTTGTTAGTTGAAATGTGCCCATGTTTTACCACAAACTGACCATTATAACATAAAAAAAATTTGGAAAGCTGCTGGCCATTCAGTATAATGGAGTGCGCACCTGCATTCTCCCTAGCATGTCATAACGTTGCTGAGCATGGGGGGGGGCAGAATTTGGGTGGCTCTTCAGAATGGGAAGTCCTCCGTGACTAGCTTTAATGAAACTATGGGTGTTTTTGCCAGAAAAGTATTGCACTATGTAAGGACGTGCAGAGCAAGAAAGATTTCCCTGGAAGTAAGGCACCCATATATTGGGTGCAAAGCTGTAACTTGGTGAATCTCTTTAATGTCTATTTCAAAAATGAACTATTTATGGAGACTCAGTAATGTTTACTTTGTGTCGGGACTCATGATTTGAAGCATTTCTCAAAAGCATGACTGAGCAGTGCAAGTTCGTTGTGCTAAATTGCATGTGTGCTGTCAGCGTTCTTTCCTGTGTGTGCATACATTGTCCAGCTTCGTGCAAACTTATATATGGTGTGACTTGTTGCAGTATCTTAAGAATAACAATAGGAAAGAATACATGATGTATATTTTATTTTTACCATCAGCACCAGTGGAGTAAGTGATATGATATTTTTTCAGAGGTACTGGGTCACTGTGCACCTCAGTCACTCACTCACTCACAGTGCACACATGACTTAGAAGAGATCATAGCACAAAAAGCACTTGTTTTCCTAAAAATCATGTGTGCAGTGTGTGACTAAGGTGCATTCTGACCAGACACCTCTGAAAAAGTATCGTATCACTTAGTCCACTGATGGTGACAATAAAATATACATTATTCAACTCGCTATTCTTCATACCATAACCACTAGAAGTTAGCAATATATGTTTGCAAGAAGCTACACAATGTCTGATGTACACACACACACACACACACACACACACACACACACACACACACACACACACACACACACACACACACATGCAATTTAGCACATCATACTTGCACTGCTCACACCAGCTTTTCCACAACCACTCCACAACAGAAAGTAAACATTACTGAGGCACTGAATTATAACAACAGGGCAATAGGAGCAAGTATGACTGTCTAGAACTAGACACATGGTGGATTTCCTGCAAGGGGAAGGCCTCAAACAACTGGTACAACAACCCACTAGAGACAGGGCTATCCTAGTTCTAGTACTGACTAACAGGGAAAGGATCACAGATCTCCAGGTAGAAGGTCACCTCTGGGCCAGTGACCATCACATGGTATGGTTCAATTTGGCCACTATTACAAAATCATCCCATTCCAAGGCAAAAATATGGGACTTCAGAGGAGCTGACTTTGATAAGATGGCCAACAGAGTTAAGCTAGCCCTGGCAAAAAGAAATACAGGTGAGGGGGTACAGGCAAAGTGGGCAAGCATTAAAGATGCAATACTTGTAGCAACATCCCATTGTGTTAGTGAGAAAAGGAAGTGCAAAAGAAGAGGGAAACCACTTTGGTTCTCAAACACAGTAGCATAAAAGGTCAGAGCCAAAAGGCTGGCCCTGAGGAAATATAAGGGAATGCAGCAGGATGGAGATAGGGAGGCATACCAAACATCCCTAAGGGAAGCAGGGAAGGCAGTAAGGTAGGCAAAGACCCAAACTAAAGAAACACTAGCATGAACAGTAAAAGAAGGTGACAAGACTTTCTATAGATACATTAGTGAAAGGAGAAAGTCCAGAGGGGGTATTGTTAAGATCAAAGGGATAAGGGGGTGTGTGAGGAGGAGGACCATGTAAAAGCATCTATCCTAAATAGATACTTCTGCTCAGTATTTACTGAAAAGAAGGTAGGGCAGGGCCCACAGCTCTGCACCATGGACACGGGTGGGGGGAGGAAGGTGTGCACTAGTCCCTTCACAAAAGAAAGGGTCCTACAAGAGCTCAATAAGCTCAGGGTGGACAAGGCAATGGGACCTGCTGGCATACATCCCAGGGTACTAAAGGAGCAAAGGGTGGAACTAGCAGAGACATTATCAGAACTGTTTAGTGAGTCTCTGAGCACAAGAGAGGCCCCAGAAGACTGGAGAAGGGCTTATGTGATCCCACTCCACAAGAGTGGTAGCAGGGAGGAGGCAGAGAACTACAGACCAGTCAGTCTTACCTCAGTAGTGGGCAAGATTATGGAGACACTCCTTAAGGAAAGGATAGTGCAACACCTGGAATCCATAGGAGCACAGGATCCAAGACAGCATGGGTTTACAAAAGGAAGGTCCTGTCAAACTAATCTCATAGATTTCTTTGACTGGGTAACCAGAGTGGTGGACCAAGGGGGAGTAGTTGATGTTGCCTACCTTGACTTCAGCAAAGCTTTCGATACTGTTCCACACAGAAGATTGATCAATAAGCTGGGTAGGCTCGGGGGGGGGGTCAGATGTTGGTCAACTGGATGGCAAACTGGTTGACAGGCAGAAAACAGAGAGTGGTGGTGGTAAATGGTATACAGTTAGAAGAGATGCAAGTCACAAGTGGGGTACCTCAGGGATCAGTCCTGGGGCCAGTCCTCTTCAATATCTTCATCAGTGACATTGTAGATGGACTGGAGAGTAAGATTTGTTTGTTTGCATATGACATCAAGATCTGCAACAGAGTAGATGGTCCAGATGGTGTAGGCAGAATGAGAAGAAATCTGGATAAACTAGCAAAATTGTTGGAAGAGTGGCAACTGGGGTTTAACGCTAATAAGTGCAAGATCATGCACATAGGGAAGAGAAACCCTGAAGCCACATATAGGCTGGGAGGGGAGTTGCTTGCAGTCACAAGGGAAGAAAGAGACTTGGGCGTCATCATCACCAATGACCTGAAATCATCCAAGCAGACCTCTAAAGCAGTGAGTAAGGCTAGAGGAATGTTGGGGTGTATTAGTAGGGGTATCACATGTCGGAAGAGGAGGTAATAATCCCTCTTTACAAGACAGTGGTTAGGCTCCCATCTGGAGTACTGCATGGTACTGAGTGCAACACCTTCACAAGGACATTAACCAAATTGAGACAGTCCAGAGAAGGGCAACCAAATGGTGGGGACTGCATCAGAAAACATATGAGGACAGATTAACTGAACTCGATATGTATACCCTAGAGCAAAGGAGGGAGAGAGGTGATACGATTGAAACATTCAAACACCTTAAGGGCATTAGCAAGGTGAAAGAGTCTAACATGTTTCAATATAAGAAAAATAGCAGGACAAGAGGACACAGCATGAGATTACAGGGAGGCCGATTAAGCGGTAATGTGAAAAAGTTATTTTTCACAGAAAGGGTGGTGGATGCATGGAATGGCCTACCTCAGGAAGTGGTGGATATGAATACAGTGCAGGGCTTCAAACAGGCATGGGATAGGCATAAGGGAGCAATACATATGCAACACAGATGAGTATGAATAGATAGGCCATTGACAGAGCAAAGGCCTATGGCACATTCATAAGGTAGAAAAATAAATGGGCAGACTGGATGGGCCTTGCAGTCCTTATCTGCCATCAGCTTCTATGTTTCTATGTTTCTATTATTAAACATAAAAAAAAAATCACAAAACACTACAGCAATGGGGGGGGGGGATGTCCAGAAAAAATAAGTTAATAGTGGATTCCATGGTGTTGTGGCAGCAGATGGAGCATTGACACTATCTGCAGCTGGTGTTGCTCAAACTGCTCCACCTGCTGCTGCACAGCACCCACCCTCTCATTACTTTCCTCCACTGTGGCGGCGTCCATTACTGGGGAAAGCCAGATGGTGGTGGTGGTGGTGAGGGTGGTACTGATGGCTTTGGTGGTGGTGGTGTAGCAGCTGCTGCTGTCCTCCTCCTGCTGCGGAGGTGAGGCACAACACCACCAGCACTCTCTGCCACTACCACAGAAGGGTCAGCAGGTGGAGGCCTGGCCTATTCGGTGGCAGCCTGCCACTCCACCTTGTGGTGGTTTTCCATATGTGTGTGCTGGCCACCAGTCCCCAAATGTGGCCCCCGGGGGCCACAGCTCACCTGCACACCACATAACCAACAAACCACAATGGTACTGTCCCCCCCACATAGTTAAAAAACTGCCAGACTGGGGAGCTGCTGGGGGTCCAGGCACAGGAGGGGCAGATATACTGTTGGCAGCACCATCATGCACCTGGGGCTCCACCTGTGGCTGTGGAGGTGGTGGAGGGGGTGCTGCTGGAGTCCCTGCAGCTGCTACTGGTGGTGGTGGTGGTGCTGGTGGTAGCGGAGTTGGTGGATGTGCCACCAGTGGCACTGGTGGTGCTGCTGCTTTAAGAGGGGGAGAGGCAAGACCAAACAGTCGGGAGCAGTCCAATGACACATGACCACCCCATGCATGCACACTCCCCTCTGCCCATGCCCACAGACCACAGACTCTCCTCCCGGGTCCATTGCGTACAACCCACTAATTCCCTTTTCTACCGGTGCCTCACACAAAGAAAGACTGCTTCACACACACTCACAGTCTCACACACACACACATACACAGTGTCACACACACACACACACACACACGTACACATACACACAAAGCAAAACTTATAAAACAAATCAGTCGCAAAAAAGAACTGAAAAAACACTAGAAAAACACTAAAGATTTAGCTTTTAAAAAAGCTGTTTGTTTTTAGTCAATTCACAAGACTGGAACAAATATACCACTCTAAACTCTCCTCTACACACAAAATCCTTCCTCCTTCTACCACTGCAAAAAAGAAAGTGAAACTAACTGCTTTTATGACTCACTTCCTTCCTGCCTGGCAAAAGCATGTGACTTACAGTACTGTAAGCCATGTGATGTGTGGGGGGCTGCCTATATTTTTGTCACTTCGCCTTACATCTTGTTAAGGCAGAATGACAACGCAAAGTCATAATGACAAGGCAAAGTGAGCACTTTCCAATGGCCACTTTGTGTAGTGGTGAGCTAACATGGAGTGGCCACTTCATGTCCACTTTGCCGGCAGATTTTAAGTTCGCCGCATCTCTACTGGTAAATGAAGGATTTTATTTTTTAACCCCTATTAGGAGGTTCAAAGATTAATGCACAGGCCATTTATTGCTATGGACATGGACTGAAATCTCAGCCCAGTCTACAAAATAAAGAGTTTGGTTTACACATCAGCAAACCAACACCTAGAACTCAACACAATTTAACACAGTTGTAACTTGTCCTTTCAGAAAAAGAAAACTCAGCACAGAGACTGAATTAGGTCAGTCATGAGGTGTACTGGCAGAGCTGTGTTGAAAACCTGCACCATGCCTGCCCATGCTGCACTGATTTGATGAATACATCATTTTGTCTTCCAGTGTTAACAGCCTCTCATCTTAAGCATTAAGCTCATCACTCAAAATTCAAAAAGAAATGGGGATGGGGTGGATTCAAAGGTAAGCATAATATCCAGTCTCTCTCAGCATGTCCACTTTTCCCCTACATACTGTACATATTCTGAATTTACTGTCCTCCTACTAATTCCCTTCATTTACAAGGTCCACTGGCTTTCAGGTGGCCAATCTGCCTTTAAATATGTCTCCAAGGAAACGACACTAATTAGTATTGGAATTTACTGCCTTCCATTTTATTGACTTGTCCTACTTCTTCGATAATTAACTAATGAGTAAAGTAATGAGCAGTGTCAGTCAGTCATGCTGTTCAATTAAAGTGCAGAATCAATTGTCGAAAATAGTTTCTGATAGTTCTTGTATTTTGTGATGGAAATCTGTGTCTTTATTACAAAACCAATTATTATGAGTATTTTGCAGGCAATTTAAAAGTAGTGACTTTGTCCATTATGAAGGAACAGAAACACAGTAAAGGTTCCAAATTACAGTATGTTTTAATCTATAGAAGTGAGCCAATCTAACATTTCTGTACATTTACCAATAGTAATTTTGAGATAAGATGGGTGCTCAAATAGTTGCACTATTATCTGCTCCATTGGCAGTCCACTAGATATGGCCCTATTCATATATGTACCTGCTCCATTTTAGAATTTTGGCACCACATAGCAAATATCTGGGTGGGATAACAACCATCCAGTCCAATAAGTTATTTGTTTATGAAGAAAAAATAACAAGACATTTGTTGTTAATGCCCTTTATTTGACTGAACAAATGTTTAAAATATTGTTTGGCTAATTCAACAGAAGGCTAAAAGTTAGTTCTGAAAACTTTAGTTTTGTGGATTTGACTTGAATCCAATGCTTATTATGCCGAGCATTATTGCAGGTTCAGCAGCTGCGACCTTAACATTTTTTCTGTAATTCGCTAAAAGGCATCATCAACCACTATCTGTGTTTGACTGGACAAACATGATTGCCAGATTTCATGTTGTTTATTGAAAATCTTTAACCCCAAATACGTCCATAGAGTGAAAACATCCAATTTACAAGAATGTCCATGGACTGCCCTCTCCACATCAGCTCCTTTTTTGATATTATCATCACCATAGTAACATAAAGTAATAGTACAGAAACATTAGAGGTTGGAAGGAACTCACCCTTGTTCCATTAGGCTCTCCATTACCACCACTCCATAAGCATGGATTGAGAAATATGCTGTGCAAATATGTTGTAATTTATGGGGATCCCCAGTACATATATCAAAATTATTCCATCCAGTTATCCACTTTATTCTAAAAATACATAGTAGTGGACAGAACAACCTGGATATGAGGCAACTTCATATACTGTATGCGAGAGATACAGAAGCTGTCTACAGAGTTCAGGTTATCACTAAGTTTGCCACCCACAGCAAAGATGACATTAACCTTTCTGCTGTAACTGTACTGTACCTTGAGAAAAAGGAAAACAACTGAATAGTTATGATGATTGGTACATTATTTTCACACATATTGCATTTGCTTGAACACAACATGAAAAGGCACTTAGTAAAGTCACTGCATTCCCACATTTTGATGTGGTCACGTCTTGGAATAAACAAAGGCCAGACTACATGTAATGGCGTTAGCTAAGAGGGAACATAGTGACTCCACTGTGTGGACATATGCAAGTCAGATGTCCTGGCTCTGTGGGGAAGCCCCACAATGTGAGACAAATCTATGCTGGCAAAATAAAATACTGTATAAAATGTCACATTTGATCACCTCTTTAGGGTTCGAAAAGACCTCCAAATAGAAAACTTGGGATGGGGGGATCATGTGTCTTGTTGGAATCGTATGTCATAAAGGGATTTTCTGGCTTGCTGCAAAAAATCCACAGTTTGCATCAGTTGAACTTGGGTACACAAATGTCCACCAAAATTTAAATTTCAAGGCCTTCTTTTTTTGTTGAATAGGGTTCAATAATAAAGGTTCCTTTTTCTTTAACTTCATCTGTTCACATTGTTTATCCCTGTCATGAAATCATAACCTTCTGCTCATGAAATCACAATTACCTCAGAAATTATTCAAAGGATATACAATGGTGCCTGACAGATGAAACATATTGTCTTGAGTTGAGGTCTGCCTTGGCCCCAGCTGGACTGCTACCACCTTAACTTTGCTCCCACTAGCCTCCAGGGCAGGAAATGTTCTGTGAGAAAATGGCAGGAGTTTACAAGGTTGTGGACAACTTCAATACATCCTGCATCATTATGCAATGTGATTTCAGCTGCAGTTCAATCAATGTCTTCCACTGCAAACAAAGTAAATGACCAACACTGCCCTGCCACAATCAAACTCTTCATTGCACACACGCTAGTTGAGCTGAGGTGCAGAGTACTTGTTTAAGAGCAGGAGGCTGTGCAAAAAGAACTTTGTGAGTACAACCCCTGGACATCATGGCCACCAGCATCATCAGGACCCTTGACATTGTCTGCCAGCCAATCAGAGGACAGTTCCAGACAACCAAGCAGCAGAGGCCTCTGGGATGTTGAAGGACTGACTAAAGATGACGAAATCATTTATAACTGGCAGCTGTTTATGAAGTTCTTATTTTCAGAAATGCTATTTATTCCACTAAATTATCCATATTTAGCTGTGCCTGACTAAAAAGTGAAATGAAAAACTGCATTTTGCATTGTTTTGTTTTTATGGGCAGCAATCTGGCACAGTTCCAACACAATCAGAATTAACCGTATCATGGTCCATTATGGGAAGGCTTTAAGCCTGAGTTTCAATGGACAGAGCAACTCTATCACTCCCCCATCAAGCCTTAAAAGGTCACCCCTCCTGGACTATTCCAGGATTCATCTTTTTTTTATTGTGGCCAGAGGCACCACTCTTCCTCCCTGCACTACTTCTTCATGTCTGCTATCGTTCCTGCGATCGCCTCCGGCCATCCATTTCATTCACCCCTCACTAGCTCAGCATTTTTTCTGCCACTCTTCCCTGATGTCTGCCTTGTGCTCTGCTTGTTTTTTCCCTCCCCTTTTCTTGTATTCCTCTCTCCCCATACCTCCTTTACCTGTGACTTATCCTTGGCTTCACTTCCTGTGCCTTTTGCTTTCCTTGACACACTACTCTCGGTGTTCCCATCAGCCGCTGCCCCCACAAATTCATTTAGAGGGCTTCTTCACTCCCTGGAGCTGCGCTCCAGTGTGACACTGCTCTGCTGGGTGCTCATTTTGCAGCTTCTCCTCGTTCTTCCCCTCTGCTGTTTTGGAGGCATTCCTCTTGCTGCATCGAGTGCTTCTGCTCCAGTAGTGATGCCAGCCCTCTTGCTGCCGAACGCTTTGCGCACTGCTCATTTTCAGCTGATCTTCCCCTGCTTCTCGGGCCTCTTGGGGTTGCGCATCTCAGCATTGGCCTTCCATCCTCATAGCACCTGGTCTGCCTGTGTTGGGCTTTCCTGGTTGTGCCGTGTACGGGTTTTCCATGGGACTTTTTGTGTAATCTTAGTTTTCTTCTTGTTGGTTTCCGGTTTCATGTCGTATTGCTATCTTTCACTCTGTAGGGATCGTGCCTCTCCAGGTTGTCTTGGTACTGCCTGGGTCTTGAATCTGGGATCAGCACTTCTTTCACTTTTCG
This sequence comes from Neoceratodus forsteri, assembly GCA_016271365.2. Taxonomy (NCBI): domain Eukaryota; kingdom Metazoa; phylum Chordata; order Ceratodontiformes; family Ceratodontidae; genus Neoceratodus; species Neoceratodus forsteri. Next base: position 190,351,887 of record CM057456.1, read on the forward strand.
ACATTGTGGTAGAGGTCTGTTAAACTCATAGCTGCTATTAATCTTTTATTCTCCACAGTGCACTACTCATGTCTTGTTTGCTGTCACATCTCATATAACCTCATGGACACTGTCAGCTGCTGCTGACCACCAGTCCCTCAGGTTTGCCTTCTCCTATCCTACCCTAGGACCCATTTTCTTGCTGAGGTTTTTTGCCTTCACCTCATACCCCACTCCACTTCCATGCTATTCCTCCTCCTGTTCCTTCCTTCCTCCCTACATTCCACTCCTTCTTTGGCCTTTCTTTATTTTGGAGTTTTTCCCTATCCTGCCATCACCTTCCCTATTTGTAACCTCCTCTTACTTTTGTTCTGATGGTGTCCAAGTGCCTGAGTCAGTTTCTCCTTCACTCAGTCTAACCTCAGGGTCTACTTACTTACATTGCTTAATCGAGCATATCTCTCATTGAGTCCTATGCTACCTCATTGAACTGCCGCACTCCTGCAGTTATTATCAACATCAATCTTCTCATGCCTGCATCTGAGTATCCCTCACTCACCTGATCTCCATGTGGGTCTATTCTGTCACATTGACTACTCAAGCATAATCCTCTTGGGTCCATACTACCTCAACTCGACCCGCTCTCCACTCGAAGTCATGCCTTCATGTTTATTGCCCATTTGCTAGGAGCTGGCAGGCTTCTCTCCATCATCATTCATTGTTCATTTCATGTCTCACTTTCAACCATTCAAGCCTTCAAGGCTTCTTTCTATTATCGTACTTCCTCTCTGACTTTTGAGCATTTAGTTGCGGACATCGCTCGCATCCCTAAACAGCTATCCATTTAGAAGGACAGAGAGAGAGAGCTTCCTCTACAATTGGACTTTTTCCAACTTCCTCTATCTCTACTTTAAATTGCTATAGTAGTGCCAACAAGCATCCCTAATCAAACATCATTCATCCTGGAAGGAAGATGACCTAGGCCTTGGATCCCCAGAGGTTTCCTCCTCAAAGGGTTTTCCTCTCTTCCATGCCAATGGTCATAATATTAGTCAGGGTTAATGCTTTCTAGGTTCCTTACTTAGGTTCCGCTGTTAGATGGAGTCAGATGGTGGCCACTGGCTGTTCCATCTCTCCATAGGAAGTTAGCCTTCTACATCTCATCAAATTTCCATTCATTCACCCTCCTCACCTTTTCTGTTCTTCTCCTGTCCTTCCTATCTATGTCTGTGTTTCAAGTATGGATATCTTCTGATTTCTCACCTCTTGATGGTCAACACCCTTTTGGGTATTCTTTTGGGCTTCTTCCTAAGCTACCTTTATCCATGGGAATTATTCCTGTGGCACCTAAGATAGAGAGGAACCTCCTGGGGGTTCCTTCGCCATACTCCCCACAAGGTGGTATATCCCATGGATAGCGAGGTGAATAGCCACAATGTATCAGTCACACAAGACATCATCTCATCCAGTTGCATAAGCACAACTGAACTAGTAGTTAACAAGTTTAGTACAAGATAACAGAAACAGAAGTTTTTTGCCTGCTTGCTTACAGTCCGTCCCTGTCCCCATTCATCATTGCCACAGGACCCTTATTTAAAATATTGGGTCCAACACTGGAAATCAACCAACTTGCAATTCTAACCAGACAATGCAGCTGACAAAGAATTAGTGGTACAATATTAGCCAATGTGAATCATTGAAAACCCAAGCTTTTTTTATAACCACATTATTCTTTATTAATTTGAGAAGCAGGTGGAACATTTATATTTCTTTTAAAAACATACAATATTGTATATGTAAATAAGCTTTTTACACAATACTTCTAAATTTTCATACTTTATATGAAGCAATGGTGGGAATATGTCCATAAGTTGTTGCCACTGAATGTTGTTATCATAATATTTTTCTTCTGTAACATTGGCAATCTCTTTATTAATTAAAATTTCTTTAAAAATGCAACCCTATTCATATTCTGTAACTTCTGGGAGGTCTCAGCATTCCATACCCCCAATATAATCCTTTTCAGAGTGATCGCTGCAAAATATATTATCTTTTTTGTTGGGCTAATATAGCCAGCTTAGTCAAATCACTGAATATTAAAATTTGTACAGTACAAGGGATATCGGTTCCTATATTTTCTGTTATGATATGGGCAATTTGTTCCCACCATTTTTAATTTGTGGGCATTCCCATAAACAATGTACCAAAGTTCCCTTATGTCCACAGCCATGCCAGCAGTCTTGATTGTATGCTGAGTTAATCTTATTGATTAGTACTGGCATCAGATAAGCTCTGTTGATCAGCTTATATTGAATTGTTTTATTTTGGCTGATATAATGTTTTTATTTGTGTCGGCCATAACATGTTTCCATTGATCAACGTTCATTTCATACCCAATATCTTTCTCCCAAGTGTTTTTTTGTTTTGTTTTAACCATTTCCACATGGTTGATGATTACTAAATTCGGACAGAGCATTTTTTGAGTAAAGATTAATCATTTTATTTTCTTTGTGAATTTGTATTGAATAATCTGGTCCTCCTATATCATCTAACTGACACCATTTCTTCAAAAACATATACATACTTTGTTATATAATAAAATTCTGGATTTATAAAATTTGAATTTTTTCTTATATTGTGTGTATTGAGGGATTTTAGTATCCACCAATAGATGTACCCAGTTTGTAATTTTACTTATTTTAAGATATTGCCAATTTTTGTTATCATTACAGTAGGTTACTTTACTACTTAAAATAGGTGCATTAAGTCTTGGTATATTCCTCTGTCCAAACTTTTTCCTTGCCTCATCATCATATTGGAAGATTTGAGTTAATGCAATAGATTTACTGATTTTGGGAGATTTGCTGTTGAATATAAGCTCTGAAATCTTAATAGCAGCCTTCTGCTGATTGGCAATAGCTTGGATTATTTGTAAGTCTTGGGTTTTGTTGAATGACCAGTCCCACATATGTGTCATTAGTTGTGCCAACATGTAGGTCCAAGGGTCTGGGAATCCGAGGCCTCCTTCTGCAACAGGTCTGATAATTGTACCCCATGCTATATGGGCTTAACCACCCTCCAAAAGAACTTAGTAAATGTATATTTCATATCTTGAAATCATTTGTTATTAGGTGTTCTGTATCGAGCTTGTATGATAGAAATATAATGGGATAGTACCATCATCTTGATAGTTTGCACCCTTCCCCACAATGAAATTGAAAGGTTTTACCACAAGTTCAATTTATCTTGTATTTTCTGTTTAGCTATGTTGTAGTTTATTTTAATTGTTTTATCAATTTGTTTAGTTAACTGGACCCCTAGATATTCAATCTGATTCACTTGTGTAAACTTGTATAGATTGTTATAATAATTTCCATTTTTTTTATTGCCTTAATCATTAATTTGTTTTGGTTAAGTTGGTAACCTGATAATTTCGAGAACTGTTTGATAGTTTCCAAAAGTGTTGGAAATGATTTATCAGGTTTACTAGGTTTTTATTGGGCAAAAGAAGGCATTATTGCCCATTGAGATTTCCCCCCACACCCGTGGGACCATTTATATCAGCATGTTTTTAGAATAAAAGAATTTGTCAAGTGATTTTTTAAAACTGGAGACATTGCTCATGTTGACTATCTCCTGCAGCAGTTTATTCCATGCTTTGATAGTTCTTACAGTGAAATAGTTGTCTCTTTTATTTATTTTGGCCCTTTGAACCACAAGTTTTTTGTTCTGGGAAAGAAGATTTTCTCTGTTGTTGCAAAATTTTAACCCACATAGAGAACTTAGACAATCGGACTGCAGTAGGTTATATAATAATAATAGATCTCATCTCTAGTGAGAATAGATGTATTTCCTCCAGCCTGTCTTGATAACTCATGTCCTTTAATCTTGAGATCATATTGGATGTTGATCTTTGAACCCTCTCTAACAGTTAAATATCTTTCACTAAATAAGGTGAGCAAGCTGGGGACCCGCAGTCGAGAAGTAGTCTGACATAACTTCTATAAAACGGAACTATACACTGCTCATCTTTATACATAAAGGTGTGTTTGATTCTTTTCACTACGCCATTTTCAATTCTTGCCACAGACCTACACTGATCTACTGAAGTGAGTTTATTGTTTATTTGTATTCCCAGGTCACATTCTAACAGAGAGAATATAATTGGTGTTTTATTCAAAGTACATGCATAAATGGGGTTGTTTCTTCCATAGTGCAAGACAACACACTTATTGACATTGAAGGACATGCCAGTTTGTTCGGCCCATGCCTCTATTTTTGCAAGATCATTAACAATCGATAAATGTTTTTGAAGAGTATCCACTTCCCCTCCCAGTTTTGTGTTATCTGCAAATTTGATTATCTGATTATCCAAGTTGCTATTCATCTCGCTTATGAAAATGGCAAATGACATTGGGCCCAGCATGGAGCCCTGTGGGACCTCACTCCTCATGCTCCCCTCTCTAGAAAATTTTCCATTTATTTTTACACTTTGGACCCTGTTATGTAACCAATTTCTGATCCATTTCACTAGGCATGTACATATACCAAATTTATGTAATTTAGCAACCAGTTATTAGTGTGGAACTTTATCAAATGTTTTGGTGAAGTCTAGAAGAATGACATTCAATGGAATACCCCTATCCAGACTATCACTGGTTTTATTATAAAATGTTACTAAATTTGTGGTACATGATATCCCTTTTTTGAACCCATGCTGGCATCTATCACATAGTATAAAAGGTTTGATATTTCATTTTCCAGCTTAGCTTTCATTAATTTCCAGTGTTTTGTAGCACAGTGATGGGAGACTAATAGGTCTTTAATTTTCTATTTTCCATCTATCCCCCTTTTTATATATGGATATTACCATCACTATGCACCAGTCTCTTGGCACCAACCCTTGATCCAGGGACCTGTTGAATATAACTGTAAGAAGATAAGCTAAATAATGCACCCATATCTTTTAAGAACCTTGAATTGAGACCATCAGGCCCTGGACTGATGGAATACGTGATATTTCTAAATTCTTCCTCTACCTTCTCCACTGAGAAGTGGTACATATTAGCTAAATTTGTGTCTAAACTAAGACCTTGTGAGCCCTTTGTTGAAAATATAGAACAGAAGTAGTTGTTAAACAAATCAGAAACTTATTCATCATTTTCCACTTTTATGTTGTTTGATGTTATTGGCCTAATCCTCTTAGTAGCTGCTTTATCATTAGAATTTATATAGGAATAGAGTGATTTGGTATCTTTACTATACGCAATCTTGAATTCAATGTTATATTTAGCTCTTATCATGTTTTTTTAAGTTTTTGTTCCTTCCGATATGCCTCCTTGTTTGCAAATGCTTGACTTTGTTTAAACTTTTTGTATGCCTCTTCTTTAATTTTTATTTGTCTTTTTATCCTCCTAGTCAGCCAAAGAGGGACCTTACCCCTCCTGTTGTATTTCTTCTTGACTGGCAAAAACTCATTCTTGATGTTTATTATCACCCCTTTAAAGAATTCCCCCACATTTTTGACTGATAGGCCCTCTAGTTTCTGATCCCAAACAATATTGGCTAGAAATGTTTGTATCATTCCATGGTTTTCCCTGTTATAGTCTCTGAATATAGTATTACTGGTTTCGATTGGTCTGCACCTTGTTAACCTGCAAGATACCATGTTATGGTCACAGTTGCCCAAAAAGTTATGGGTATGTATATCAGTGATGTTGTATTCTATATTAGTTATAATTATGTCTAATATGTTATTCCCTCTATTGGGTTCAGATACCATTTGTTCTAGTCGATGATTAATTAAGGTGTCAACAAATGTGCATTCAATGTCAGTATTTCCTGTCATTGTCTCCCACTTAATACAAGGAACATTGGAATCTACCAGAATAACCACATTTCCTAGCTTTGCTGCCTTAGATATTTCATTGAGCATAATTTCTGTATGATCTTTACTAGCTGTGGGGAGTCTATAATAGCAGCCTAATAGTACTTTGGATCTACTCTTAAACTCTACCTTTACCCACAAGTTTTCTAAAGATATATATACTGCCTCAGATAGTGAAGATGTGATGGAATAGTATTGCATATGTAAATGCACACCCCTACACATGTCCAATCTCTCCTATTCCTGAAATATAGAGTATAACAGGGAATATCTGTAATTCAAGCAACAGCCTCATCCCACCATGTCTCAGTGATAGCTACCACATCTATGCTATTTTGCAAAATAATTGCTTCCAGTTCCATTTTTTTTTAGACAATTTAGGCTTATGGTGTTCACCATTAGGCTTTTGCATTTGTCTGTTATGGTCTGCTTATGTGTCACTTTAGTATATATCTGCCCCCAGTTTAGAGAGGGACAAAAGTGCTCCCCTCCCCCTGAATATTTAATTTAAATGATCAGTGATGAAGGATTACATTTTTCTGCCAAATAGGCTGCTCCCCTTTCTATTAAGATATAACCTGTCACAGCAGAACAAATTTGGCCTGTCATTAAAGTTTTCCCAATGTGTTAAGCAAACAATCCCCTTCTGGAAAAGGACAACATATAGTCAATAAAACAGATATATAACATTGTTAGTAGTGAGCAGTTCATTCTGCATGTTTAATAAGCATCAAATACAGTAAGCCAGAACCATACGTTTAAGAGTGTTCTGTTATAACTAGTATCTTGCTGCGCATCAGGATCTTACAGAGACCCCAGACCAAAGGAGAGGGTTTGTTATTTATAATACATTATCCCCTGGATTGTGTCTATTGCCACATCACCTGTATCCTAGCCACCTGCACCTTTCCTTAGTAGCATTGCCCATACCGGAGAAAGAGAGTTCAGGAACCTCCCCTATTCTGACAGAAACCTCTCTTCTTTGCCATTCAACACATATGTGAGCTGGTCCGTGGCCAGCACCTGTATGACCAGCCTTTTCCATTGCTCAGTTGTGCAAGTCATGACTGACACCCAAGTGTTTGGGATTCCCTGGAGTGCCATAACTAACATAGTTTGTATTCATCTTGGGTACAGGTTCCACTCCTCACCATCCCCCTTCACTTCTCCAAATAGGAGCAATAAGGGTGAAACCAGAATTCTATAACCCCCCCCATAACTATAAGCTCTTGGGCCACCGATCTCCCGTAGGGTGTCAGGCTGGGGCAGTCCGAAAAGTAATGGAAGTATGTACCATAGGCTGTCTTGCATCTTCCACAATTTGGTGAAATCCTTGGATAAAATGTATGTACCATACTTGGGGGTAGTATAATCTGTATAAGAACTTGTATTGAGATTCCTTATATTTGTTGCATATTAGTAGTCCCATATGCGACCGTAACATCAGATTCCAGTTTTCTTCAATTATCTGCATACCCAGACTACTTCCCGTTTTTGTCTAATTTTCCCTTATATAACTGGGAAAAAGGATCTGTCCTGCCGAGCCACCTTCCACATCAATCCTTTCTCCTGTTTCCTTGTGCCATATATTTACCTCTCTACACTGGTCAGGACAGAACTCTCCAAAGAGGTCCTTCTCAGCACCCTGCAGTAATTTCGTATCTGAAGATATCTGAAATGGTGGGAATGCGATACCCCCAGCCCTCTCTGTATCTCCTGAAATGCATATATCCCTTCCCCATTATATAGGTCTTCCAGACTACTAATACCCCACTCCTTCCATAGAAGGAACCCAGGGTCTTCCAGCCCTGGTAAAAAACCTGGGTTGCATGCCACTGGCACCAGTAGAATGTGCTCTTCTTTGTCCCCTCTCCTCCGTTTAATGGTTTCCCATGCCTCCAGCACCCCCAAGACTAAAGGATTGGGCTCTCTCAGCTGCCTATCTGCTCTGCATCCCCCATTGGCCAGGTATGCTGATACCCACCCTGGGAACCCCACTTCCTCCAGATCCAACCAACTGGCCGCCTGCCCTCTGTTCACCTAATTATGTATAAAGTGATACTGTATTGAAAGACAGTAGCCTTTTATATCTGGGAAGTCTATCCCCTCCCACTCCACCCATCTCTCAAGCAGTTTTCAACCTAGCCAGGCTCATCCATGGTTTTTTCCTCTGCCAAATAAAGTTAGAAATTCCACGTTCTAGCTGTTTAATATCTTTACCCATTGGACAAATTGGTATCATTTGCATGGCATAAAGCAATCTCAGCAGCACATTCATTTTGTGTAAGTTTATCCTTCCTAGCCACGAAATTGGCAATGCTCTCCACCTAGTAATTTCCCACAAAATGGTATCAAACATTGGGATATAATTTAACTTGCAGAGGCTACCCACCTCCCAATCAATCTGTATCCCCAGTGTTTTTAAATTTTAATATCACTCTTTGTATTATGTCATCACTGGGGACTATAAATGTGTGGTCACGTCTTTGTGTACCTGCCCCCGATGAAGCCTTTATAGGCAAAGTATGGGGTGTTTTTTCATGTAGGTGACTGGCTAGTGCTCAGTTTGCAGTGCATAAGTCCTACAATAAATAGATTGGATTCTTGCTAATTATGACTGAGCAGCGTGTTTCTTGTTGGAGTGCAGCTAGTTTGTCTCTGTTTCCATATTACCATGCCTTCTACCTCCCTTTTCAACTCAGATCCATGCACCATCCCTACCAGTAGAGATCACAGCCACTGATTATCTCTCTTCCTACACTACCAGTAGCTACTGCTGCTTCCTGACTTTCCTATGTCTCTAACATTCTCTTCCACCATCTGTCTCATCTGCCTGCTCTCCTCTCTGCACCCCAAAGGTACCTTCAACAGTCACTCAAGCATGGCAATGTACCTCTTAAGACAACATATTCACTCTGTGTTACACCTGCCCTCCACTGGCAGCAGCTACAAGCCCTCCTCCCTGTGGCCCCACAGAACATCTAGTAGCAATTCTAGGATAGGAACATGCCTTTCCAGAGAAGGGAACAGCTCATTGCAGCTACAGATGTACCACAACCCTCTTCAGACAGGATGACATACATTACACAGCCAATGCAGCACTCCAAGTGTGCATCCATCTTCACAGGTAACCTACTAGGGTTGCTCAGAATCTGCCAAATGTATTCAGATTCATCAGATTTCAATATGATTTTCAGTTTTGGGATTTTTGGATTTGCAGTCTGAAAACCCTAAATCCTAAACTGAATCCTAAAACCAATTTTTACATAAGCAATTAGGATTTCAAATCTGAATCCTAAATCAGATTTTTAGGTCCTTTTAGGAGTTGAAATTGAATTGGATTAGGATTTGTAAATTCCTGAAATCCTAAATCCAAAAATTGGATCATAATCAACTGATTCTGAGCATCCCTGCAACCTACTCTGTTAGAAACAATTGTCAGCCCACTGGACAACTTGTCAGTCTATTCTAATTATCCAGCTCCACTAGTATTGTGACCATTAGCCCCTTTCAAAAATGTAACCATGCGAGGCATACTTTGCTGTCAACAGCTCATTTCCAGATGAGTCCTGGGGGATGGGATGTGAAAAATCATAAACAGCAAGTACACTTTATCAAATATCATAATCAAAAATAGAATGAAACAAGCCAGCCCGGTGGTGTGGAGAGCTGACATGCAGGCACCCTATCTCCTGCTACACTGGTGATCAGTGTTTGGTGATCAGCATGGTTTGCTGGGAGTCATCCGGGGGGGAAAGCTGGATAAGGATCGAGCAGCTGCCAGACAGCTCTCTTCTCCCAGATTGGGGAGGTTAGCTTTCCCAGCCTTTGACCACAACCATATGGAGGCATGATGGTGGTGCAGGTGTCAGGGGGTTCGGTATTAGGCCAAGTGGGAGAAGCGAGGTTGGTTCACTACAAGGTGTACGTGTGCACCTCCATGCACATTCATGACCATGCACTGGCGGCTCCAGGGAAGTACTGTAAGGGGAGAAAATCAGTGAAAAAACTGGGGGCTGGAGGCTTAATGAAGCCCCCCAGCTGGCACCAGTGGCCCACCCAGTCTCAGAGATGAAAGATGTCGGAGACTTGGGATGGCCACGGTGCCGATGAAGGACAGAATGACACAGCCTCCCAGCCTGCCTGAAGAGGAAAAAGGAAAATATGGAAAAAAATTTAACACAAATTAGTATGACGGAGAAGATGCAATAGAAAAAAAAATGTTATGCAAACGTGTCACTTATCAGACCCAGTTTTATTATGTATGCAACTTTTGTACTGGAATGATGAAAATTACTCCTTGAGTTCATGACAATCACTCAGGCTATCAGAACTACTTATTAAATACCTGCCTGCTGAGAGAGCATTTACAAAGAATACATCTCGTACGGGAACAATAAACTGTGTTGCCTGAAGACTGGAGACTGTGCCAATAGGTTTATGACTTCCAAATGCCAATGTGAGGTACTTTTCAGGGTGTAGTTTTCCAAAAAGCTTTCTAACACATATTTTCACAGAACATGTTGCCCCTCCTGGTACATTCTCATTCAAATATCTCAAGTAAAAATAGCTTTGGCAGTTGTGATAGGGAGCTTCAGAAGAAGATTCATAGACACTGCCTGTCAGACAGCATCTCTCTTGAATCACCTTGTTGTCCTTGCTGGACTCTATAGAATTCACATTGCAAGCCATCTTCTGGGTAGATACCATTATTCTGGTCTTCTCCCAGTTACTTGTATCAGATCCTGGTAATGATCACACAACTGACACTATATTTAAATGGTGCCATGTGGAGGTGTCTTGGTAAAGCAGTTTTGTTTGCAAGCAACAGTCAATGAGGTCATCCAATCAAAGACAACAACAAAAAAAACAATAAAACAGCAACAACAAAACAACAACAGCAAAAAACAGCAACACCAACAAATAGAATATGGTCTAATCAAGGCCCTCTTGACTGACATTTGTCTCTTCTTATGCTCATTGGGTTGTTTCATGACTTATATATCATAACTTTGTCTGCAAGATGGTCATGGGTCCTATATGGGTTACTTTCTTAGCTGATTTGTATTTTCAGCAGAGTAGGTCCTGGGATTCTGATTTTCTCTTTTTTCTTTCTTTTTCTTTTTATCTTGTTTTTATTCAGTTTGTGGTGTGTTCTTCTTCCATGTTGTCTGCTCATTTGGTTCTATGTTTAAACCTTGTCTTGCTAAATTTATCTTGTTATTGATTGTTTCCAACTGTTAAAAACTTCAATAAAGTATATTTAATTAAAAAAAAAGTCTAAGGTCTGATCTTACCACAGTAATGGATTTTTGTTAGTCAGAAGCCACTGTAGTGGCATGTGTCAGTTTGTGACTTGTGGTGTGATATATCACAGCAAAGGCACTGACACTGCTGAGTTTAAGGAGTTACTGTATTACATTGCCAGTGACATACCAAGGCAAGTCACGAACACGCTGTGTGCCAGTAATGTTTTTGCGAACAATGCCCTTGCAATATTAACACCAAACTCTGCCTCAGATAATTGAAAATCCTTTCCACAGATAAAATAGGCCAGCTTTTTCAGAAGCGTTGCTCTAGATATTTTGATAGGTTTTGTTGAAAATGTTTCTTACAAATTGACTTTGCTGAAAATCTCTTGTCAAGTAGGCTTTGTATGACTCACAAATTCAATTTTCAATGTACTGCTGTAAAACTTTCAGCAAACAACATCTTAAAAGACTAAAGTTTTGCTACTGAAATGAAAATGGGGTGGCATTGTAAGTTTCTGAATGAAAATGCCCCACCCCCAGAACAATCACACTGGTCATTTACTTAGCAGGGGGTATATGTCTGTGCAAAACATATTTTCAAAGTTGTGTTATCTAAATAATAAATCTCATAGAATTTGATAATGAAAATGAAGCTTTCACATTAGTCAACCAGCAGTTCTTATTCTACAAGTAAAAGAGCACTAGCCCAAAGTTTCTCAAATCATGCCACCAGCACAATTTTCTGCCACCACAGGGCTCTTTAGAGCCCAAAATTACAAAAGTAATTGAAAGGACAATTTCTTATTAAAAAAAAAACAAAAAAAAAACTGGGGAGATACATTTGTAGCAAAAATATGTCAGGGACATGATTTATTACTGTATATAGTGTCTGAAAAGAAATTTGGTATAGCAAGGGCTTGGGTTGGAAATGCAAAAGTTATGTCATAAGTAAGTTCTGGAGGCTGTAATAAGACACCCTTTGAAGCACCCAATATCTGGGACTTAAGAACCACTGTTCTCATGTTAATCAGTCAACCTGTGGATGTTTCTCCAGTAATTTTGTTTTAACAACAGCATCTCCAATTGTATTATAATTTAAACACTGTGAAGTTTATGATTGCATTGGTAACTTAAGTTACATAAGCATTAACACATGACAGGGTGTGCTGATAATGTAGTTTAACACACATCTCGGGGGAATTTTGAGGCACTAGGCCACAGACCAAATGCCCTCACACTCCTTGGGATGTGCATTAATCCATATTATCAGCACACCCTGTTGTGTGTTAATGCACTTATTACATGGGTTACATTTAAACAACAAAAAAAGATCAAAAAGGTGTTTTTTGCTGTTTAAATAGCAAAACATTTACTGTATCCTGCCACCTCACAAAATAGTCCCTAGTAAAAAATGCAGGCTGCATTATTGCTATGCACATAGAAATGTCACAGGTACACTACTGATAGGGTCTGTGACATCTCTTACACATAACATTCAGTGCTACGCCTGCTACAACATGCAGAAATCCCCCACCCCACAGAGACACAGAGAACAACTGTGCTCTGACAGTGCCTCTCTCTCACATGTGCAAGTTCATAAACACAGGGGAGAGACATTGACAAGCTGAGAAAACCAACTGAGACAGAGACACACAGAGGACAGTGCAGCAACTTTTAGTTCTTGCTGTGTGTGCCTCTTCTTGTGTCTCAGTGCAGCTTACTCTCTTTCTCCCCGCCACACATGGTCAAGCTGCAGACAGCATTGAGCTGTTCTCTCTCCTCACAGAGTCCCTCCCTCTGGAAAGTAGCATGGCGGCAGGGCAAGAGAGATGACAGTGTAGCATTACTGCACTACAGGTGGTGTTCCCATCCCACTGTCTCTCTCACTTTTGCTGCCACAGTGCCTGGTGCCCTGGTGAGAGGCACAGCCAGTCTTTGACCCATGCTCCTCATGGATTGCACACACAAACTGACAGAGACAAAACGACAGAGCCAAATGTCCTGTGCTGGTATGTCTCTGCCACAGTGCACTCCAAACTAATTGTATCATCTGGAAGATGGTACAGTTCTATTAGACTGTATATAGGTGAGAGACAGAGAGAGAGAGAGAGAGAGAGAACACACTGCCACACTGCTCCAATGACATCTATTGCAACTGGTGTCCCTCTCTGTCTCTCTTTCCTGCTCCTGGTCCCTGACAGCAATGGAGCCACATGTGTGGTGTGGGTAGGTCTCTGTCACAGTGAAGCCAGTCAACAGATATGGGGGGGTTGGGTGCAGAGGCTTAACAGTGGCAACGGTGTGAGTTGGTCACCCCCCCAAAGGCGAGAGACACAGCTTACAGTACATGAAAAGAGAGACAGAGAGATAGCAGTGAAGGGGAAACAATAAAGGAGCTCATGCAGCAAGCTGTGCAGCTGCAGGTGCTGAGCTACCACCCGTTTCAGATGGAAAGAGAGAGAATCAGCAACTATGATGTGCTAGCAGCCGAGGGATGGGATGCTGCACTGTAACTAACCTCTGTGCTGCAGCATGTGTCTCTCTCTCTCTCTCTCCTTTTCCTCACATGGTAATATCATCTTCTTTGTCTCTCTCTCTGTCTTAACTACAGACATAGTACTGCACAACCAGTCCAACTCACTGTGCTCCCTCACTGCACAGCACAAGTAGCAGACATGGGGGGGCAGGCTGTCATGACGTGGGGTAGGTTACATTAGGGCAGCCTTCACAGTACCATGGCTGTCAGGATGGAGTCCAGACATGGGGGCCAGACTGAACACAATATACAGCAGTGGCAATTGGGTGTGTGTTAGGGTGCACAGACAGAGAGAGAGAGACTGAGAGACACACAGCAATGCACACACACAGGACATTGCTGATTCTTGCATTAACGCCCCTCTCTCTCTGCCTCTCTGTGTCTTTCAGGAGCACTCCCGCTCCCCAAGCAGTCCCTCTCCTCTGTCACTGTGTGGTACCTGGTGATCCAGTGGGCGGGTGGGTAAGGAAGACCACCGCAAAACATTTAATACACAGGGCTTTTACTCCCACTTAGGTACTTTTACAAATGGGGGTACCTTTACAAATGGCTGCTGAGAGGTTTTGCTCCATGCCATTAGAAACAAGGACCATTTTCCTGCTTGATCCTTATTCAGGTGGACCACACCACCCTGACAGTGCTGATAATGTGGATTATTGCACTGTCATGTGATGCCGAACACCCAATGGGATCACTGCCTGAGGAGCCCCATGTAATAAAGTCCATTAGTGGGTGCAAAGGCTAAGTCATTAAGTGCGCTTGTCCTCACGTTAAGCCTTTAACTGTTAGGCTGGTTCTTATCTGACCACTCATGGACAAGAGCAGAGGTACTTCCCTGCTCTTTTCAGGGAACCAGCATTCTCTCTCCCCCACACAATACTTATTACTGTATTGTTTGAGGAAAGCAGCTTGCAAATCTTAACCAACTACAATATGCAAGAAGAATGAAAACATGTTATTTGCAAATGTGAGAGAGGGGTGTAGATGGTAGTATGTCCAAGAACAGTGTAGATAAATTATCTACAAGCTACCCCTAGAAATGTAACTATAATGTGCAGCACTTGTGAGAATTTGCCCTGTAATGGGCGATGTTGCAAAATTATTAACTTAAAATGTATCTACAAATGATGGAAGCACCAGAAATTGACATTTATTAACTATATCATTTAACTACTTGTCCAAGGATGGGATATGTAAAGCAAATTACAATTTTGCCAACCCACTGACTTCGCACTTGCATGCTGTGTTGCTAGATAAGAGATCCTCGATTGGCAATGGATCCCTTGGGCCAGTGGCAGCTGAGCATATCACAAAGGTGACATCTACAGTGTTTCAGGTAGGAGAGAGCAGATCATGTTTCATTATCCTGCAGGCCCTGTGAGCCGGAAGCCAGACCTCACTATGTGGTTGGCATCAGTTCCAGAGGGAACCACCTGCCTGCCCTTTCAGTCCCTGGAACAAAGCCATGAATGCAGCTGCTGGAAAAAATAATGGAGGGAGGACTAAAGAGGACATGGAAGGAAAAAATGCTGCATTTTGTACTGGATGGCAAAATTTGTTGAGATTTTAATGATTTGATGCTTAATAACAATGAGGTGTTTCTGAAGAAATAACTATTATAAAAAAAGGATTTTATCTTTACAGATTTTTTAGAAATGACTTTTATTAAAAAAGGTATTTTATCTTGGCAGATTTTGACTAGAGGACAGATGCGTTAGTTTAAGGGAATCTTTTTTTTTTTTTTTTTTTAATTAGGTCAATTTTGAGACGTAGTAGTTGACTAAGTATGAAGCCTGATCTGAAGTACCACAGTGACTGCTAGGGATTTAGTAACATAGAAACATAAACATAGAAACATAGAATTTGATGGCAGATAAGGACCGCTTGGCCCACCCAGTCTGCCCATTTCCCTACCTAATGGATAAGCTGCAGATCCTAGTTAACCTGCAGCCTACTTCTTCCTACTCCCACCCCCTAGAATTGCCTTATGACTGTTCCATGCATGCTTGAATTCCACCACTGTTTTTGACTCCACAACCTCCTCCGGAAGGCCGTTCCATGCATCCACAACCCTCTCTGTGAAAAAATACTTCCTTAAATTACCTCTGAGCTGCCCCCCCTCTATCTTCAAATTGTGCCCCTTGTTCTTGCACACCTCTTTTTTTGAAAGATGCTACCCTCTTGGACTTTGTTGATTCCCTTGAGGTACTTGAAAGTTTCTATCATGTCCCCCCTCTCCCTCCTTTCCTCGAGGCTATACATATTAAGCTCCTTAAGTCTCTCTTCATATGTCTTCCGGTGCAGACCCTGCACCATTTTAGTTGCCCTCCTCTGGACAGCTTCCATCCTGTCTATGTCTTCTTATGGAGATTGGGTCTCCAGAACTGCACGAGTACTCCAGATGGGGTCTCACCAGCTGTCTGTACAGAGGATAATAACTCTTGTTTTCTACTGGTGACGCCTCTCCCTATGCATCCCAGTATCCCCCCAGTCCTCCTTGCTGCCCTCTCACATTGCTTGCCCACCTTTAGGTCATCTGATATGACTACCCCCAGGTCCCTTTCCATTTTTGTTGTTGTTAGTATCTCACCCCCCATTGTGTAGTCATCCCCTGGGTATTTGTTTCCCAGGTGCATTACCTTGCACTTCTTTGCATTGAATCTAAGCTGCCATACATTTGACCATTCCTCTAACCTTGCCAAGTCCCTTCTCATCCTTTCCACCCCACCTTGTGCATCAACTCTGTTGCAGATCTTTGCGTCATCTGCAAAGAGACATACTTTTCCTTCCAGTCCCTCTGCATTGTCGCTTATAAAGACATTGAAGAGGACCGATCCTAATACTGAACCCTGCGGTACCCCACTAGTAACCCCTCTTTCTTCAGAGTGGACTCCATTTACTATTACTCTCTGTGTCCTATTCTCCAGCCAATTCTTTACCCAGGCTGTCATCTTGGGACCCACTCTCAGGCTGGCTAACTTGTATATTAATCTTTTGTGTGGGACTGTGTCAAATGCCTTGCTAAAGTCTAGGTAGGCCATGTCCACAGCCCCTCCCTGATCTACTACTTTGGTCACCCAGTCAAAGAAATCTATCAGATTTGTCTGGCATGACCTTCCCACTGTGAATCCATGTTGCCTTGGGTCCTGTGCCCCCTCTAGCCTCTAGATACTCGACAATTCTTTCCTTCAGAAGTGATTCCATAATTTTCCCTACCACTGAGGTTAAACTAACAGGTCTGTAGTTTCCTGCTTCTGCCTTGCTCCCACTTTTGTGAAGGGGAATGACGTCTGCCCTCCTCCAGTCCTCTGGTACCAGCCCATCCTCCCATGATTTGTTAAAGAGGGTAGTCAGTGGTGTCACTAGTTCTACCCTTAGTTCTTTTAGAATTCTGGGATGAATCCAATCAGGTCCCATTGCTTTGTCTGCCTTCAGTTTTAAGAGTTCTTTCAGAACCCTTTCTTCTGTAAATGGGCTGGTATCAACTTCTGTATCCAGAGTGATAGTAACTTGGTAAGTGAGCTGCAGTATAAGACTGACTATGCAGACAGTTGCTATTATTGACTGTGCACTAAGGAACCCGACACTGATGCCTCTTAACATGTGATATATAAGGGATACACAACAGGGACCAGTGGAATACAAAATTTATTTTCACTTGTGCTGTTTGACCTTAGGTAACCTCTTGAGTGATGAAAGCCATGAGTGATGTGCCCAATGTCAAACAGCATGAGTGAAAAACAAATCATGTGTACCACAAGGTCCCTGTTGTGCATTTCATTTATGCAATAGGCATGGTCCTTGTGTGTGTTTTTTTTTTGTTAGATAAGGCATTGTTGTTATTTTGTGTATGTAAATGTTTTATGGGCTTTATTTGAGAAACAATGCTCCTCCGCTTTGTAAGTAGCGCTGTTGCCAGGATGATTGCCATGATGGCAGCATTGACATGGTGGTGTCACATCTCACTGGTGGAGGAGTAGTGTCTTCAAAAAGTTCAGAGGCAACATGATGCCACTACTTAGTGAGGGGCACTTATGGAAAGAGTGGAGGGTTCTTGTAGAAAAGCTGCTATTTAAACTGCAGTGGGTTTTTTTATATATTAAAAAAAAGCAGTACCGCAGTGTTTTCCTGATATTAAAGTGGGTGGCCATGCATTATGGATATGCAAGTTGGTGTACTGGTAGGTGGAACAGATGAGCGTGCTGAGAAATACCAAACAGTGCTGGTGGCTGGAGAGGAGGAGGAAGAGAAAAGTGGCTTCAAAACTAATGGTATTTTTTTTTTGATTTTTGAAAAGAGGATTGGTTCCCTTGGATGGTAGTGTAAGAGCTGATGATCAGACAGCACAGTTAGGTGCTTGAGACAGATGCGGAAGGAAGGCAGGCAGGTGGTCAGATGGGTGGAAGGAGGAAATGAGCAGCGGTTTGAGTTTTAAAAAAGAAGTAAAAGTAAAACAAAAGTTGTTTGTGTGCAGTTAGCTGTTTCTTTGGATCCAGTGGGGTGGATTGTGTCTCTGGAACACCAGAGGCAAAATTGTAAAAAGTAGTTAGTAACTTCTGACTTATTGCTATGAATGTAAGTAGTGTCAGTCGTTCAGGGCACGGAGGAGCAGTGATGTATCTAGTACGTACATAAATGCTACATGATGCTGTGCTAGATGACATAGCTACTATGTACATAAATGAAATTTATGTACGCACAGTAGCTCAAATAAATGATTTTATGTCATGGATTTTTGGTCCATACCTAATACAAATATCCATTGTTCTAGTTTAATAAGATACTACAAAACAAAGTACACTATTGCTTTTTTTCTGTTTGTTTGTTTTTTATAGGCCACTGTTATAACAGTAGTTTATAAGTTACAATCATTTGATTTAGTTAACCACAGTATCCTACTGGCCAAGTTACTACAGCTGGAACATGACCAGCTTTCCTGCCACTGGTTCAAGGACTACAGTGCTCCCTCACTCTAGCAAACCCTACTATAGAGAGCACTGCTACCGCAAAATCCTGGCTATTACAGATAGGGATGAGGGCTCTTGACAGCAAACATCTGTTCCTATGATAAACAATACTGTCGCATTGACATTTGCTTATACTGTGCGGTCAAAACTGGTCTTGTACTGTCTGCAAGTCTGTCAGAGTAAAGGAGCCAAGGGACACAATCAGAGGTTACTGATACTGCTCTGTGTAAGCAAACAAGGCAGTCAGGGTGACTGAGGTATAGTCCACAAAGAAAGTGCACACCAGGGTGATGGTGCTCTCATTTGAAAAACTCAATGGCACAACTTGGAAAATGGGCACATCATCAGCTTTTTCATGATGAGGGCACCAACTCTTCATGAAAAAGCAGATGACATGCCCAGTTGCCACTCTTCCAAACCATTTTGCCAGTTTATCCAGCTCTCTTCTCATTCTGCCCACCCCATCTGGATCATCAGCTCTGCTGCAGATCTTGGTGTCATCTGCAAACAGACAAACCTTACCCTCCAGTCCATCTGCAATGTCAATGATGAAGATATTGAAGAGGACTGGCCCCAGGACTGATCCCTGAGGTACCCTACTTGTGACCTACTTCTCTTCTGACTGTATATCATTTACCACCACTCTCTGTTTTCTGCCTGCCAACTAGTTTGCCACACAGTTGACCAACCTCTGATCCACCCGAGCCTACCCAGCTTATTAATCAATCTTCTATGTGGAACAGTATCGAAAGCTTTTCTGAAGTCAAGGTAGGCAACATCAACTGCATCCCCTTAGTCCACCACTCCAGTTACTCAGTCAAATAAATCTATGAGATTAGTTTGACAGGACCTTCCTGTTGTAAACCCATGCTGTCTTGGATCCTGTGCTCCTATGGATTCCAGGTGTTGCACTATCCTTTACTTAAGGAGTGCCTCCATAACTACTGAGGTAAGACTGACTGGTCTGTAGTTCCCTGCCTCTTCCCTGCTGCCACTCTTGTGGAGCGGGATCACATGAGCCATTCTCCAGTCTTCTGGGACCTCTCCTGTGCTTAGAGACTCACTAAACAATTCTGCTAATGGCTCTGCTAGTTCCATCCTGTGCTCCTTTAGTACCCTGGGATGTATGCCATCAGGACCTATTGCCTTCTCCACCCTGAACTTACCGAGCTCTTTTAGGACCCTTTCTTTTGTGAAGGGACTTGTGCACACCTCCCTCCCCGCTTTGTCCATGGTGCTGCGCTCTGGGCCCTGCCCTACCTTCTCCTCAGTAAATAGAGAGCAGAAGTATCTGTTTCAGATAGATTCTTTTCCTTGGTCCTCCTCCACATACTCCCCCTTGTTTTCTACCACAGTGCCAAGGACATTGCCACCCTAAACTCTGCTGTCTCCTCTGACTTTTGCCATACCCAAAACTGGATCTCATGGAACAAACTTATACTGAAACACCAGTAAAACCCAAGCTATGCTATTTGGGTCTGCTCCCAGGTTAAGGAAATGCTTTGGCCAGCTAGCTAACTTCTGCCCTGGTGGCTCCTCTCTTGAAAATGTCCTCTGCTTCAAATATCTCGGTGTTACCCTAGACTCCTTTCTAGACTTTGACCTTCATATATCCACTACCTGTTAAGCAGTCAACCCTAAGATTGGACTGGCCTATAGAACTAGACATTCACTGGCCGGCCCAGTGGAGCTCAGGCGCTGGATGTCTTACCTCACGGTACAATGGCGACCCGAGTTTGGGAACAACCTCGGGTTGTTGGTGTGCTGGCACGGGGGTGGGGAATGGAAGCAGGATTGAGCATTGACTCTCCTTTCCCAGGGGTGGGAGGGTTGCCCATCTGTAGTCCTGCCATCACTGGATGGAGGTCAGGTGGCAGGCGTAGGCAGTAACTGAGCAACTGGTGGGGTTGGGCATCATGCAGGGTGTGACATTCGCATGCCTCCACATGCGTGCTTCATGTCAGGGCCATGCGGGATCGGGACAGGGAGAAAATGACAAAATGATACAAATTACATATAGAAAAAAAATAACTAGATATTCACTCACTCCCTCTGCCTGAATTGCCATAGCCCAGGGCATCTTTCTCCCAGCTCTTATGTATGGCTCTGTCACCACTGCTGGTGCCACAAAGGCTAGTTTACACAATTGGCCAACTACTTAAAACAATATCTGTCACTTTGCTCTTGCTTCACATAGGCGTACCCATCACTGCCACCTTTACAGCAGTCTAAACTGTCTCTCCCCTACGGCTAACCGCCTTCATGCCAATGGCTCACTGATGGATAGTATCTCTCGCACTGGTGTCTCCCCTACACTAGCTCAGCTGCTGACTCCTCAATGTCCCTCCTATGCCCTCCACTGTGGAGATCAGCAGCTCATTACTGTACCCAGATGTAAAACAGCTATAGTTGCTCAGGGCTTCGCACACATAGCCCCAGCTCTCTGGAACTCCCTACCTACTATTATCTGACTTGCTCCTACCAACACCAGCTTTATTCATCAACTAAACAGTCACCTCCTCCAATCTGACCTCTGCTACTGCTTCATTCCCCTCTCAACTCCCCTTCATTCCCTTAAGCAACAACTTCTCTGTTTTATGGCCATATCCTTTCCACCAGCACTTGCTGCTTGCTGTCATAGCTTATACCTTGTTCCACCCTACTTCTTCACCTTCATCCCCCTGCTTTTCTACTTACCTCTCTCCACCCACTATTTCCTAACCTACTCCTATTCCCCCAACCCCATAGGGCATTATCTGACTACAGATTAGCACTTTACTCTCCGAAATGCATCTTACAAGCTCCTCCATTTTATTTTGATATCTTGTAGTTCTAATACATTGTTATTGTCATATACTGTATGTTACTGCAGTTTAATTCTTATCCCAATGTACTGTACCTTACTAATGTATTTTACTGTCTACAGTGTTCCTGTGTTATCTCATGATGTACTTATTCATGTGTTTTATTTTACTGCTTTCTCTCTACTGACTGTACTGTACCTGTTTTGTACTCATTTGGGTCGTGCCTGAAAATAGACATTTACTCTGTCTAGTGCAACTACTCAGTTATCAAAAACAAACAGACAAACAAACAAACAAAGTAAAAAAATACCCAGCACTGGGGTTAGTATGCCCTAGATGCATTATTTTGCATTTTTTGGGGTGGAACCCCTACTGCCATATTTTTGACCATTCATCAAGTTTCCCAAGATCCCTATGCATTGTTTCCACCCCACCCCACCCCCCGAGTGTCCACCCTATTTTAGATTTTTGCATCATCTGCAAAAAGACATATCTTTCCTTCCAGAGCTTCTGCAATTTCCCCTATAAAGGTAGTGAAGAGGACTGATCCCTGTACCGAGCCCTGTGGTACCACACTTGTCACACTTGCTTTCTTTTAGGACTCCTGCTTCTGAAAATGGACTAGTATCCACCTTCCTTCCACCATATTCCTGCTTCTCCCTGGTGGTCCATCCCGTCCACATTCCATTGTGAAGACTAAGCTGAAGTATCTGTTTAAGATGTCGGCTATTTCTTTGTCCCCTTCTGTACAGTATTCCCGTTTCATCCTTCTAATCCTTATGATCAATACTCTTGCTTTCATCTTCTCCCTTATGTACCTGAACAAATTCTTACCCCCTGTAGTGACCCCTTTGGCAATTCTTTCCTTTGTTTGTGCCTTTACTCCTCTAACTGCCTTTCTTGCTTCCCTCTGTTTTACCTCCCTGTCTTCCTCCCTCTGCATTTTTCTATAACTCCTGAATTATTTATTTATTTATTAAGATCTCTGATTACAAATGCCTTTGAGCTTAGAGCTCTTTTACAAAGGTTCCACATCAGCAGCATAATACAACAGGTTAACAGAACAAAAAGTATGGCAAAACAGCATGCCCAGAGAAAGGAGATCAACAGGTTTACAGACTAAACAGGGCATGGTAAAATAATTGTAACTAAGAAAAGAAAGGAATAGTTGACACTCACAGTGAATTAAAGAATAGAAATGAGTAACGCTAAGCATTTTCATGCACAGGAATGCAGTAAATTGAAAATCAGCCAAAACAAGCTTTGTCAGTTACTGGTAAAATCATAAGGTAAGTTGAAATCAGCCAACAGACCTTGTCAGGACAGATGGGGGGGCATACGGAAGAGGGGGGGAAGGTGAAGGGGGTAGGGTAGCGGAGGGAGGGGATGTCAGAGATGGTGCTAAGGAGATTTAACAGTAGTCAGGTGCTAGGGTTTTAGATTGCCAAAGAGGGTTTAGCAGAAACAGTCACAGGAACAATTGGCAGAGAGTAGTCACTGTAGATTGGATTTGAAAGAGCCCAATTTGGATTCCTTTTTTCCCCTCACCACCTTGGCCACTTCCCTAGAGAACCATAATGGTCTCTTTCCTTCTACTTTTATTCACTTTCTTCATGCATACATTGCTTATTTTAGTTATGCCCTCCCTTATCTTTCTCCAGTGTGCCTCTACCCTTTCCTGGCACTCTCCACTCCCTTTAAGGCAGTTCCTGAGGCAGTCTTCCATTTCTTTATTTTCTGCCCTCCTAATGTCCAGGACCCTCACCTTTCTGTGGTTTGTCTATGCTCCTGTTTTTATGTTGAACCACACTGTACGGTGATCACTGGTACCAAGGGGACTGCCCACTCTGAGGTCTTCAATGTTGTCCCTGTTAGTAAGTATCAGGTCCAGCGCTGTTCCATATCTACTGTAGTGAGTTCTTTGACTGGCTGCCTGAGAAAAGCCCCTTGTAAGAAGTCAAGGATTGTGCTGTTCCTTGCCAAAGCCACAGCTGGAATGCTCCACTCCACACCTGGCAGATTGAAGTTACCAACTATCAGAATCCTCTTTACCTGCCATTCTGTAAATGGCTTACCTAAATGAGCTATACATTTCTTCGCCCTTTGCTGGAGGTCTGTACACTAATGCTGTATGGATAGTGGTTCCAGAGCCTTTTTCTGTTTGTGCCCCTGTTCCTCTGTGGCCTCAATACCCTCCTTCATATGTAATATAACCCTTTCTCCTCTCTCTGTCTCTCCTAATTGTAGAGTAGCCTGGCATGACCATGTCCTGGTTGTATTGCTTAGTGCACTGACACCCTCGTGGCAACTGAATTCAGGTTAGTCTCCACCATGACAGTTTCCAAGTCTGGAATTTCATTTCAAAGATTCCTCACATTAGCACACTTCACTCTTCATATCTTCCCTCCCTGTCTGCTACCCTGCATCTCTCTCCCATTCCTGCCTGTGTTGTTCCTTGACTTACCACTTGACTTATCGCTTTTCTTTTTACTTTCTCAATTCCTGGTCTCCATTAATTTTACTTATTTATTTATTTATTTATTGAAATGTTTCACCAGGAAGGCACACTGAGTGGCAAATCGCTCATCTCCTGGTGCGACCTGGGGGGAAGCGGTACAATAGGAATGAGACATTAAACATTCAAGTTACAAGATCAACATTATACAATGGGGTCTTATATTCCAGCATTCCGATTGGCTAACTGGCACCTTTCAGGTGTTGTAAATTCTAGCATTACCAATGCAAAAGGTGCCAGTCAGCTGCATCTTCAAACAAATCATTCTAACCCCAAAAATCACAATGTTAGAGCCACCATGTTACTTGCCCACTAAACCGCAACTAAACACCCGCCAAACTCAGAGCGCAGTTATGTCTTCTTACCCTCCTCACTACTCACAGCTCTTGGAATAATAAATTACATATAAATGTCTGAGTACCAAGAAAAAAAATGCCCCGAGTCACTTCCCTACATTTTCATAACCACATACAGATACTACAACCCAGAAGTGGAAGTGACCCATTATCAACTCACACTACAAACAGTTTCAACTACATTGCCCCTTTTCTTCAAACACAGCACCGGTTAATATTTTGCACACCGACTAAGTAACCAGTATTAAAAAAAATGAGCTATACCTCCCAAACAAAACTATGACCGAACTCAGACCGCAGTTTTGAATTTTCCCCCTCGTTGCTACTCACACTTGCTCCCTGCATGATTGACCCACGTCAGTGGACAGCTCTAAACAACACTACCTTCTTCCTTGCAAGTGTCCCATCAGCATGTTTCAACAGCGGTGGAAACCTGAACCTGAGGGCATGCTGCAATACGGAGGATGCTGCTTTCCCATTTTGCTCCATTTTCTTTATGCTTCACTGCAACTACAGCAGACAGTTACTGCTCCCATGCTGTCTCCTGCTCCAACAATCAAGAACTCTGGACAAGCAAAATACAGTGGACTATTTTTTCTAGTGTAAGAACAAATAAAATAAAAAGTTATAAAAAATGAAAAATAATTATTTTTCTCTTAATTTTTTGAACAAAAAATGAAAGGGGACATTGTATAATCACAATAAACCACTCCAGGGTATGGGTGATGCTGGGATTTACCCATGCCTGGATGGTTTGATCACTCGGCATGTGGCCTCATGACAGAACCATGCCAGGCATGGGTAAACCCAACATCGCCCACACCCTGTCATGGCTTATTGCTTAATTAACATACAGTTGTAAGGCAGGTGTTACAACAGTGTTGTGCATAATAGGTAGAAAGAGTGGACAATAATAAGTGCAGAGTTAATAAGTAAACAGGTGCTTATGTGAAAGAAAAGGGGGAAAGGAGAGGGAGGGGTAAGAGTCGTGTCCCTGGAGACCCTTCAGGATGTGAGGAACCCTGCAAGTGGACTGGGGGCACCAGACAGAATGGGATAAGGTAGTGTCCCAGAGAGACTCCTTCAGGATGTGGGGGAACCCTGCAAGGGGGCTGTGGGGCTAGATAGAAAGGGGGAATAAGGCTGTAGGGATTTAAAGAGGGAGGAGAGAGAAGAAGGAGGCGTGACTTAATGCTAGGAGGGGTAATAGGACCTAACCAAATAGAGGACCCTTCAGGATGTGGGTACCCTGCAAGGGGGTTGGGGAAGGTCAGTAGATAGGGATTAAGACAGTGATAGGAGAGGGAGAGAGGGAGAAATGAACACTGGAGGGGAAGAGAATGTGCACCTTTGGAGGGGATGGGGCCTAATCAATAGTCCATCAGGATGCATTGGACACTGCTAGTGTGATGGAAAGCCAAGACAGTGGCTAGATAGAATAGGAGTTATATACTTAGGCTCAGTTGGACCCCTTCAGGATGCTGAGAACCCTGCAAGGGGGATGGTAAAGACTAGGGAGAAAGGAAGATAGAGAAGGAGAGGAGAAAAGCCTTGGCCCAGTAGGACCCTTTCAGGATGCTGAGAACCCTGCAAGGGGATGGCAAAGGCTAGGGGGACAGGAAGATGGGGGACAGGGAAGGAGAGGAGACATGCCTAGATGCATTAGGACCCCTTCAGGATGCTAAGAATCCTACAAGAGGACTGCAAGTCTAGGGAGATAGGAGAGATGGTGGGAGAAGGGAGCAGATGAGAGATACAAGCCCCTTGGGGAGTAGAAGAGGGACCCACGGAGAGCATTCAGTTTCCTTTACATTCTGTGAGAGATCAAGGGAGGCCAGGAAGGGGGAGGATTTGGGAGAAGGGGAGGAGAGCTAGAAATTTGGGGAGTGGGGTTGCACAGGGTTAAATGAAGGTGACGGTAGAGGGGTAGGATTTGTCCAGGGCTTAGAGGAGGGAATTAGGGAAGGACATGTCAAGAGCAGCTAGGTGCAAGGTAATTATTGAGGGCAGAGCTGATGGAGTAGGTGGAGGACAAATGCCAGATTTGAGGGGGGAGGGAATTCCAAATTTTGGGGAGGCGGTGAGAGTAACTGGATTGGCCAATTTGGGTGGATCTACGGGGGACTACCAGGGTACAGGAGTCAGTAGATCTAAGGAAATGGGAGGATTGGGGGTGTTATAAAGGAGGAGGTGAGGTAGGAAGGGAACTCACTCACCCAGTGCTTGGAGGTGAATTTAGCACAGTGGGAGAGTCACCTATTTGTAAGAGAGCAGAAGGATAAGGCACAATAGAGATCACATTGGTGGATGTGAAGGGCAGCATCCAGGGCAAAGCAGCAGAAGGAATTGAAGAGGGTGTCCAGTCTGTCCAGGGAAGACTTAGGGGCAGCACCATAGACTACGTCACAGTAGTCAAAAATGGGCAATATCATCTTCTGAAAAATTTCCCACCTAGCCGTAGGAGGGATGCAACTACAGTTCCTGAACAGGGGACCAATCTTGGGGCACAGTTTTTTCTGCCTCAGTCCTCTGTCATCCCCTAACTGAGTTATATTACCCTTTTCTTGTCTACTGTTCCAGTCCTTGCCTTTTTGCATATCTGCCATGGGGGAGTTTTTTTCTCCCCTTGAAGACTTTATCCCTAAACCCTACCATCGGGGGGGCAGTTGTTGCCTCCATTCATTTTACCACCTCCCACCCAGATAGTTTAAATGCTCATATATTCCTGGTAACTGCTTAGGGGCCAAATTGCAATTATATGCAGGTGATGTGGTGTTCTACAAAAGTCATGATGACATAACCCTAATTAATTGCTCTCTTGGTGATGACTTTAGACAACTGGAATTGTGTTTTCTAAAGAATAACTTGTCAATAAATGCCAAAAAGAGAAAAGCTGTGCTCTTTGGTGTCAAGAAGTTGGGTACTGAAAGACACAACCTGCTTAAAGGGAATCCATATGTTTCCTTATGAAATTATTGTAAAGGTTACTATGAGGATCCAGTATATAAATTGCTGGGTTATATTTAGAAAATGTTTTCAGTAAGTCAGAAAAATGCTTTTTAAATAGGGATGTGGAGGCATCCATTTTGTGGACAGGAAGGGTGCTGTGATGATGTCATTGCCTCACCAGTGTTAACAATGTGCAGTGCAGCAGGTAAGAACTGTTCAACTGTGCTATCAAGGAATCTATTATATTATGAGGAACACCCAGGATTTTATGTTTGCCAGAGTGCAAGAAAAGAATCCAGTTCTTCTCTTCAAGATAGAACAGGAACCCTCTCTATAGGAGCAGTTTGTTTTAACCTGCTTAACTGCATACTGTTAGAGCTGGTGAGGCAGTGACATCATCACAGCACCCTTCCTGTCCACAAAATGGATGCTTCCACATCACAGTTTTAAATGTATTTTTCTATCTTACTGACACATTTTTCTAAATATAACCTAGCAATTTACATACTGGATCCTCATTGTGCCCTTCACAATAATTTCATAAGGAAACATATGGATTCCCTTTATGCTGAAATTATCTGCTGATGCTCTGCTCAAAGTCTTAGGTTCTCTGAAATACTTAGGGGTCAAACTAGATCAGGAGCTATCCTTCAGACCTCATATTTATTACTTGTCAAAAACTCTCCACCAGAAGCTTCATCTAATGTATAGACTTAGGGCCTACCTTACAAAAAGTCATGGCTAGCCATCTCCAATAACATTTTAATTCCTGTGTTATTGTATAGTGTCTTTGTCCTGTATTTATTAGGGGAAACAGACAAAGCAGGATTAGAATACTTTATAGCAGTACTGGACAGTTTGCTTCTGGTGTCTTTCCCAGGGAGCATCACTGTGATGTTTTCTCTGCTTTAAATCGGCCCTCTCACAAAGGTAAAATGAGCTACCCTCTCCTCTGTCTTGCATAGAAAATAACAAAAGGCTCCTCCCCTCCAATCCCACAATGAATTCTTGAGCCAGAACCTCAGCAGAGGCTCTTCTGGTCCTCAACTAGTACTTGGTCACCTGTCCTCAGGGCCAAGTCAGATATAGGGCATCAGACCTTTGCCTTCATAGCCCCAAACCTCTGGAAGAAACCTCCTCCTGATGTCTGAAACTACCTTTTCCATAGCTTTTAAACCCAGCCTTAAGGCTTACCATCTTGGTTGTAGTCACTGTAACTGTAATTGCTGAAGATGTGTCTACTATATGTAACTGAACCCCTATCCTACATATTCTTTCCTATCATGATTATATATTATTCATTGTATTACTTTCATGTCTATAAATGCTATATCTATAAATGAGATGCTACCTGTATACATCCAGAGGTAGAGCATAGGAAAAACCACACCAGGGTCTTCAACAAGTGGTTGAAGGCATGGTGTACGGAGGAAGGGTTTGGCTACATCAGGGACTGGGGTCTTACCTAACGGGATAGAGGCCTGTACAAAAGAGATGGCCTCCATCAATCTGGGAGGAGAACAGCAGTCCTGGGTGGAAGGTTGAGATGCTTAAACTAGCCAAGTGAGAGGCAGAAAAAATGAGGGAAGCAGTGATTGTCCCCCCCTTCAGATAATGGGTAGTGGAGAGGAGAAGCCCAGGGGAAATTAATTCCTCAGGGTGGAAGGGTGAAGGGACAAGGCGGAGAGCAGGACAGATGGGTCAGGAGGTGGATTGAAGGCTGAGATAGGGTTAAGAAAGGTAAGAAGAGGGATAATGAAAAAGGGGAGAGCAATAAATGGGAATGAAGAAGAATGGAAACAGGAAGGGAGGGCAGAGTTGAGGACAAGAGGGACTAAAGGAGTGGAGAGTCATGTGTGCCAATGCAAGGAACCTAGGAAAGAGAATTCCTGACCTTGATGCTCTCATTGCAGAGGCAGAACTGGATCTGGTGGCCATAACAGAGTCATGATGCACTGGTAACCACTGCTAGGAAGTGGCCATACTAGGCTACACCATGTTCTCAAAGGACAGGACAGGTAGGAAAGGTGGGGGGGCAGACTGTTTTATATGTAAGGGAGGTATAAAGGCCACAGAGATAGAGGAACACCAGGGGGATAAAAAAGGGCTGGAGGTACATTTGGTCGGCTTAGGTCCAGGGCCTTTATCCATATGGGGTCGTCTATAGACCACCAACAAAGAGGGAGGGAGTTAGACAAGATTTGGGGGGAGGCCATTGGCAGGACAGTAAGCAAAGGGTTGTATTGATTATGGGGGACTTTAACCTGCCAGAAGTAGACTGGAGCATTCTGGATACAGCTACAACAAGAAGCAGGGTTATCCTTGACTCTCTACTTGGGGCATTTCTCAGGCAGCTGGTTATAGAACCCACTAGGGACAGGGCAGTACTAGACCTGATACTTATGAACAGGGACAGCATTAGAAATGTCACATAGGTAGTCCCCTGAGTACAATTAATCACCGTACTGTGTGGTTTGGCACAGGGATTGGGCAAGAGACAAAACACACTAAGATGAGAATCCTGAACTTCAAGAGGGCGGAGTTTAAAGAAATAGGAGACTGCCTCAGTAAATACCTTGGAGGGGTGGATCATCAGGGGGAGTGGAGACCCAATGGAAAAGATCAAGATAGGAATTGCTAAGGCAACAACATGCTGCTTGAAGGATGTAGGCAAGGATAGGAGGAGGAAGAGGCCACCATGGTTCTCTAACAAGGTGGCTAAGGCAGTATGGGAGAAGAAAACAGCTTTTAGTAAGTACAAGGAGACCCAGACAGAGATGGACAGAGAGTGATATCTGGATTAAAGCAAAGGCAGGCAGGATGCAGAGTGAGGGCAGATAAGGCAAAAATATAGGAGAAGATCACCAAGGAGATAAAAAAAGGGGATAAGACTTTCTTCATGCGTGTGACTAAAAAGAGGAAGCAAGGGGATGGATAGTGAGAATCAACAGGGCGGGACTGCAAAAAAGAAGATAAAAACAAAGCCAACATTTTAAATGTGTACATCTGCTCAGTCTTTACAATGTGTGTGTGTGAGACGGGGGCAGACTAACATGTATCAGAAGGCACCGAAGGGAGGGTGGAGTGGAGATGACTCCATCTTCACAGAAGAGAGTTCAAAGGAGATTGGAAGCTTGAAAGGAAAACAAGATGATAGGACCAAACAGGATTCACTCAAGGGTTCTAACAGAAGTGAGCGGTGTACTAGCTGCAGTTCTGACAATACTATTCAACACCTCATTGAAGATGGGGGTATTTCCAGTGGACTGGAGGAGGGATGTTGTGGTCCCTCTGTATAAGACTGGCAGCAGGGTGGAGGCTAGAAATGACAGTCCAGCTAGTCTCACATCACTGGTTGGGAAACAATGGAGACCTTGCTGAAGTAGAGGCTGATGGCATACCTGGAAGCAAATGGGCTGCAGGACTACTGAAATCGTGGTTTCATGGTGGAAGGTCATGTCAAACAAATCTCATGGATTTCTTTGATTGGGTGACTAAGGAGGTGGATCAGGGGAAGACAGTGGATCCAGCCTATTTGGACTATAAGGCTTTTGACTCTGTACCACACAGGAGGCTAACACACACACAAACTATGCAACCTGTGGGCTGGGGATAAGGTAGTAAGCTGCATATCAATCTGGTTGAAGAATAAGAGGCAGATGCTGGTGGTAAATGGTAGACACTCAGGGGATTGAAGAGTGACCAGCAGGGTGCCACAGGGATCAGTACTAGGACTGATCCTCTTCAATGTCTTCAGAAGTGGCATTCCTGAGGAACTGCAGGGGAAGGTGTGTCTCTTTGAGGATGACACAAAAATCTGCAACAGGGAGGACACTCAGTAAGAGATGAAGAGAATGCAAAGGGATTTGAGAAAACAAGAGGAGTGATGTAAGGTGTGGCAGACGGGTTTCAATGTCAAAAACTGCAAAGTCATGCACCTGAGGTGGAGAAAGCCTGGAGCTGTGTGTAAGATGGGGGAGTAGGTTCAGTCACCGGGAAGGAAAGTGACCTTGAGGTAATCCTATCTGATGATCTCAAGGTGGAGGAGCAGTGTGGCAAAGCAGTAGGCAGGACTAGTGGGATGTTGGGGTGTACAGAGAGGGGGATTTCTAACAGAAGAAAGGGATGTGGTATTGTCTATGTATTGCTCACTAGTGAGACCCCACCTAGAGTAGTGTTTAAAGTTCTGGGGGCTGCACCTCCGCAAGGACATTGAGAGAGTAGACACGGCCAAGAGGAGGGCCACAATAATTGTGAGGTGGTTTCACAAGAAACTATATGAGGAGAGACTGTGGGACCTCAACATATACTCCTTGGAGAAGAGGATAGCAAGGGGGGGGGCATGGTTGAGACTATTTTGTACCTAAGGGGAGTGAACAAGGTGCAGTTGGGGAGTCTTCAGAGGAGGAAGCATACCAGAATACAGGGGCATGCAATGAATCTAGAGGAGGGAAGTTTACAGAAAGGAGGGTGGATGCCTGGAACATGTGGATGCCAGGTGAGATGGTGGAGGCAAAGACAGTGGGGAGCTTCAAGCATGTGTGGGATATGCATATGGGCATAATAAACAGAGGTAAGAGTGGATGGTGTGACACCAGAAACCAAATAGGACCTGGGCTGTAGGAGTAGGCAAGGAAAAAAAAGGCACACTTGATGGGCCTAACAGTCTTTTTCTGCCGACAATTTCTATGTTGTTATGCTGTTACATCTATAAATAATTCATTTTGTAAACCTGTATTCTTCACTTAACATGCCTTACTTATTGCCTCAGCTTATGTATGTATACTAAAATGTCTCATGTTTACTCTCTGGTTTCTGTTATTAATTCCGGATTGCCCCTGGAAAAATTACTTTCTTTCAGTGGGCCTACCCAGCTAATCAAAATTCAATAAATAAATAACACATTTTTTAACATCCTTGGTTAAAGTTTGCATTTTTCATAATACATTTTTGTAATTTTGAAACATGCTAAATTGATCACATTGGATTACTGCAGTCCTCCTTTTATCCACATGGCAAGTACCTCATAAAAAACTACAGTGAATTAATTATTTGGAGCGAATCATTTGGAAAGATCACAAGATAAATTGGAGAACAGTTTAAACTGCATGCCCATTCATTCTTTTGCCTCTTGCTAAACTCCCACCAGTGGTGTGAGTTAATGTCAATTGTGTTGTTTTGTGATGTCAACACATGTCCTCTAAGAAGAGAATTGAGAGTCCCACATCTTATTTCACTCAAAGTATGAAAAAACATTCAAATTGATAGTGGCTTTAAGCCACTACCAACCTGAGCAAATTCAGACTAGTGACCTAGAAGTTAAAGGCTGCTTAACCTGCTACTAATGCGCTGAGTCATGCAATCTCCCAGAAGCATGTTTTAAAAATTGTATGAATCATTACAACCGAGTTGCCAAATAAGTTTTGCCCAAGGATCATATACAGTACAAGCAGCATTTAAATAAATCTAAAGTAAAGAAACACTGTCAGTCCTTTTCAATAACTTTTCAAACAGCAATGGGCAAGAGCCCATGAGCACAGGCAACATACTGTACAATGTCACATACACAAACAGAAACATGCATACAAAAACACAGTTGCAGCCACAAACAGATCAAGGGACATGTACAGAGACAAACTTATGCAAATAATATGGCCAAAACCATTGTATTGGAGAAGATAAGTTATGTTGGGATGGGATCCTGGAAAAAACAAGAAAAGAGAGGAATGTTTTGAGTGTGAGTATTCCTAGATTTGCCTCTTCACTCTCCGCAGTGCACATGTATATGTAAAAACAAACAAACAAACAAAAAACAATCAAACAAACCTAGAGTAACTTTAAACCTTATTGGTCAACCATTGGGTCATTACATGTTAAGAACTACAATAAAAAAAAGGAAAATTTAAAATCTAGAATAAAATGATGTGGAGGTATAAAATATAGACCTATTTTTGTAATTCACATGAGTAGCTGTATTAGAATGAATAGGTGGAGTGATCCTTCCTTTGGCCCAACAGAGCTTCATTACACAAGGTTTTAGATTTCTTCAGGCTACATTTTCTCATTGGAGATTCTTTGAGACTTCTCAGTGCCCTGCCCAGTGCTCAGTCAAGCAACGCAGTGTGGGGGAAGGGGCTAGAAAACAATGTGGATCAGCCCTTTCTCCCCGTTTCTACTGCATGAGAAAGCATGCCACCATCACAGTGCAACAACCTTCCACTGGCTATGTGGCCAAGAGTCATGTGGTTGTGACTAAACCTGGGTCTCCCTAGATATAGCGCTATGTGCTACTGATGACAAAATGAGCTGAAGAGCCTGAGACAGATTTTTTGTTATAAAATATCAAATATTTATAATTTTTAGTGTGTGATGATAGATAAAATGTGATATACCAGTGTGAGGATAGATACTGAGGGATTTTTTGCACAGTACACCTAAAAGTGTTTGTGTCCTGAAAGTCTATAGAATCCTCTAAAATGCTTTCATGTGCATGCAGTCATGGCTTATTGCTTACTTATTTCATAGCAAGCAAAAGATGTGCTGTAAGGTCATTAAAGAATCTATATATATGCTCACTTTTCAATGAAAGTAAAATAAGGTAATTCAAGGTTTAGGTTCTCTTTAAGCTACTGAGGAACAGGCCCACTTGCCACAGACATCTCTCTTATGAAAATGTATGAAATGGGCTCCGTTTTTTGAGCCACTTGATTGGTTGTTAGTCGTGCATTAAAAGTGTCTAATGCATGGCTAAAAAGAAGTACTAGAAGCCTGGAAGCAGCACAAGAAAAGGAAAGAAATGTGCATTGGGAATTTTTAAAAATATTTAGAATGTTAATGGCTGCCATTTTGGTTTCAAAACCTGCTCAACTTTACCATAAAACTAGTAAGAAATGCCTACATGCCCTTCAGTACTGCTTCTCTCCAATAACAAAACAAAAAAAAGGGAATTAATATTTTTTCAAAATATTTCAGTTTTGTTGTCCTGCGTGTTACCAACTGTTCCCTGACCACTCGCCCGCCCACTCGACGGTTGACTTACAGGCCGCTTGCTGACAATGATTCCCTCACTAATCCATTCACTTCTTTTTCAGTCACTGACCTTTATTTATTAGTTTAAAATCCATGCTCTTGACAAACGGCTGCTCCCCACATTCTTAATTTCTGGCTCATTCTGTAAATCCCATATATTTCCCTTCCTGCAGTTGCAGTACCAGTTCACCAGTGCTACTCCCATACCATAGGCATACGGAGAGGCTGTGGTAAATAGATGATGACTACAGCAGCACGGCAACCTCCAGCATAACCAGCAAACATGGAGCTATGGACAGAGTTGGGACTCCAAGGCAGAGCTACCCACAGGAACGGAACCCATAATGTGAGACAAAGGAGATAGGCTGCATTAATGTGTTAGGGTGCCTTAGACTTTTTCTAAATAACTTCCTGCAGGAAATAAAAAAAGACTACAACAGTGGAGGCCAGTGGAGGACAAACGTAAAAAAATATACAGCAAACTGATGCAGTGGAGGAACTATTTTATTTAAAATTGTCACAAAGATTTCACTTTTTTAATGAGTTTTAATTTGGATATCCATGTAAAATTCTGATGTCCATTTCATAAGCACAATACGAAACTCTGGTGGTGTGCAATAAGCACTTCAAGCGTATGACCAGGGACTGAAGGCAACTCAGCCTGCAGCCTCATGCCTCACTATGCCTCTGGCTGTGCGCTAGAAGGTTCTAGTCAAAAAGAACTAAACAGAGTCCACACAGTCCAAACCCACACAGAAAAAAACAGTGCTGACCACCACAGCTTGGGAACAGGATACTTTGTTTTCTGCATGAGGGCTATGCCCCCGCACCAGTCACGCAGGGGGGGCTTTGCTCCCCACACCACCCTTTATTTATATAACCAACTCTGGGGATGGGCAAAACCGGGGAAGGGGGCAACTACTTGGATTATGCAATTCTGGCTTGTGCTGCAATCCAGGTAGTTTTAACACTTTTTTTCCATGCAGTTATTGACTGCACAGTTATTTTTTAGCAGTATTGACCGGTTGTGGCACTGAAAGTGTCTGGCGCACACCTCGTCATGTCTTCTTGCTTTACTGCCACCACAGTCTACTGAATGCACTGCTAAATGCAGACTATTATGATTTTCATTCCCCACAGCAGCTAACAGAAGTCACAAGATTGCATCATGTAGTGGCCAGCTATAAAGAAAAGAACAGAGATCCTTTGCTCTTCACACCACTTTTAATGGTAGGATGCTTACAAATGTGACATCTGTCTCTTGCTTACCTGCTCCTAATGCAGGTTGTGAAAAACTTGGTCAGGTACCATTCTTTGACATATTAGTTATTTGCAATTTAACAAATTGTCTACCACTTGCTAGTTCTTATACCCCAAAAACATAAGAAATGAAAAAGTTCAGTCACTTATAGGTTGCATACGTAAAATGTGAAGTGATATGCAGTAGAATATGTTGAAATCAATTTTGTGAGAAAATGTTTTGTACATTGACAAACACTGTTTTTCTCTTTTCTTATCTGGAGAAAAGAAAAGTTGCTGGAATAGTAACATTTGGTCTAAAATTACTGAAAGAAAAAAAGTTCAAATACTGTGCAAATCTTTCAAAAGAGGACTCATATAAATGATGTGTAGTAGATGCTTATATTTTGAAATGGAATTATTTTATATTCTCTTATTTTGTAAAGCAACTTCAGCAAAAGAACTTAAAGTAGATTGTATAATAGTAAGAGAAAGAGATAGAGAGTGAACATCTCCTATGCACTACTAAGATGACATCAGTTGTAATAAGAAACTGATTCTGACTTCTGTTACAATTCTTTATTCAGTTTATTAATATATGTCCATTGCCATCATATGTAATTAAGCAATAATGCACGACAGGTAAGGTTGTAATCGCTACTCTAGAAGTGATGCGATCCCAGCACAACACACACCTCTTGGAGGCATTATTGTTATTATATAATGGCTCTTTTGTTTTTATATTAAATAAAAAGTAGAAAAAAATATATATTTGTGTTTTTTTTTAATCATTTTTGGTGTGTGGAAGTATCTGTTTTAAAAAAAAAAAGTGCAGTTTTTCTTTTGGACACTAGATGGTACTGTCAGTATTGATCTGGCCAGTGGGTGGAGCTGTAGCATTGTAATTATAGCTTTACGTTGCAGTACTCAGTCCTTGCAGTAACCTGTGCCTTGTTGGTTTTTGTGGTAGTCAGCTGTATTATTGTTAAACCACTTCGTTTTTCCCTTCTATGTTTTCATTTTTTATTTTGTTTCTGGTTGTGATGCTGTTTACGGTGGCTTCTTCATCACCCCGGGCAGATCTGACTTGTGTACTGCAAATGCTGGTGCCATTGTCTAGCGTGCATCATTGCAGATATTAATTCTGTAGCCCAGGAATCACACTGCTTCGCTTTGAAACTGGATTGGATATGTGAGGAGTAGAAATTATTTCTTTTGCGTTATTAGTGTTGCAAATTAATTCTCAAGCCCCGACGCCCATTCTCCTCCTTTGGTGGCTGATTGTTCCGGCAGAGGTTTCAAGTGACAGCTGTAACAAGTTGGAAATAGAATGGATATGTGAGTGTGTGAAAAAAATTATTTCTTTTGCGCTGCCACAGTGTTCTGTTCCTGTAGTGTTTTCTTGCTTTACTACAGTCATGGTGTGTTTGAGAGGAAAAAAGTGAAGACGTGATGTATCTATTTTGAGTTTAAGGAAGCGCTGTGTCAGACGGTTACTGTGTTTGGGTCAGGAAATGAGTGACGAGTGTTGAGGGCGATCGCATTAATGGCAGGTTAGTTTGTATAAAATATGTCTTAAAATGCGAAGCTAGATAGGAAAGGTATACTGTGCTACTGTTAAAGTGGAGAGTTTTAATTCGTGGTGGGTGTGTTGGACTTTTTAGTGCCTGTTGGAAGGAGTGATTTATTAAAAAAAAAAAACGAGCAAGTACTGGCAAAAGCCACAGCAGCCATGGCAAGTGTGGGTAACTTGGACATGGGCTGTGGCATGATTCGCATAACATTTGATACGGTCTTGTGTGTGCTGGGACTAGACCCGTGATGTTGTACTGGGATAACATCACAGGTCCAGTCTCAGACTGACCAATCAGAGCACAATATTTTTTTTTTTTGCCATTGTATAATATTGTTTAGCAAATATTTGTCCAGCAACACAGGTTAGTTAGGCGACGAGAGAGACAACATTGAGGCTTAATTTTCACACTGCCTTCCCACTGGGCATGTTACATTTGAAGATGAGTTACAATGTACTAACCTGGCCCTTAAGTTTGTGTAGAAAACACAACTTAATAAGTAGCACTGCAATTATAAAGTACATACTCCCCACAAACTATGGCTCCCTGCATCACATGCCTGGCAAACTTCCTGAAAAAAATAGCACTTGTTATACCTGCTCAGTTAGGTGAAAAATATCACTTGTCTTGCCTCAGATTGTAAGGGATCAAGTGAAGCTCTGTGTACCAAACTGTACATTAGTGGGGCAAATCATCATTTGTCAGTGGCAGTTAAGCCCAACAATTAACACATTTATGTGAAACAGCTTTCAATGTCTCCTAACAAGGACTCCTGCTTCTCACTAACACTATATCACTACCTTGTGTTGCAGGACTTCTAAACTTTGGTGGTGGGATTGTTTTACTTCTAGAGCAGTTTTCTAGCCATTCTTTGCTTAAGATACCACGGAATTCAACTAAATATATCTGATATTGAGCATGGAGTAAGGTCTTCAGTACAAACAAAGATGATAAAGCATCCTGAAATTGAGGAAAATCTGAAGTTCCAAAATAGAAATCAACAAAAAATAGTGAATTCTGTCAAGTTCTGCAGGAAGCCAGTTCTGTGGTCACAGAACTGCAGAATTCCAAAGACCTCCTCTTGGCTTCCTGTGAAGATAATGAGAAACCTCCTTAAAATGTCTTACAATGTGAAATGGCTGTGTATGTAGCTCTGCAGACTGCACTCTGCTTACTAGGCCCTATGGATTGGGCAAAATGTAACTTTTCCTAGCAGAATTCAGGCAAACTTACAATTCTGCTTCTTTAAAATTTCCATAAAATGTTGATGGAAATTTAAAATTGTTCCAAAATTTGAATTTCAGTTATTTCCATATAAGTTCAAAAGTACTGGTCCAAATAGCACCATATTTCCAATGTGTAGTGATCCCAGTCTGCCTGAAATATGTACCAAGTTTTAGACCTCTAGTTTTAATAGGATGACAAATTCTAAGCCACCAAACATTAAAAGAGTTTTAAATTAAATTATACAAGTACATAAAGTGCACCATTTAAGCCATATAACTTTTAAAACTGAAAGACGCAATATCAACAGGTTTTTAAAATGTATGGATCTTAAACATGAGACTGTGTGTATCAACTTTCTAATTTCTTGCTTTAAGCATGGCCAAGTCATAACCAGCCAAACATTACAAAATAATGTCAGTATTTAAAATAGAATTTCATCAGCTTTTGTGAAAATCGTGGAATTTTGTAATGATTTTGTGGAAGACTATACATTTCACCCAGCCATACAATTGAGCTGACATGGAGGAGGAATGTATTAATGGGTTGAGAGTTAATATGGTAGCATTCATATTGGCTCCTTAGTGAAAATACAGTGGGACCCAGCATCAGGTTCTCTAATATCAATCAGAATCTTGAACAAAGAACTGTGAAACCATGCTCAGCTGATTTTCTGTCTTGGGTAGTGAGACCGCCCAGTTTCTCATCTTCCTTACTTGTTTTAATAACTTTACATTTAACAGTGGTAGCGAGAGTGCCACTGATTCTATATGTTACCTGGACAGCTGGTTGGAGTAGGTGAGAGCTCTGATAACCATATATTATTCAGTTCTGACTAGCATCTCCTGAAATTTGTGGATAGCCTTATTTTGGACCTCTCTCACTGAACTGTACTTTGCACTGTTTTGCTTTGAACTGTGGATTGAACTGCGTAGACTTGTAATTTGCACTGCTTTGCCTCAGACTGTGGACTGAACCACTTAAACCTGCTGATTAATATATTTATTCTGGTTTTGTTAGTTTGGGTGGGTTTTATATGTGTAATTTCGGGTTGGGGCTGGTTTTGGTTAAGTGTATATGTGTTGGGTATTTGTGTGTGCATGTGAGTGTATCTGGGAGTATGTGTGAGTATATTTTATTTTAATTATTGCTTGTTTGATTGCTCTTTACTGCTGTTCTTAGCCTATTTTGGTGATGTGCTAGTAGGGATACTTGGCAGTCAGGCACTATTCTCCCACCAGGTTTAGGGATCTCCACCCATTCCACTACCCTCCCTTGCCTTTTGAGGTTTACTGTCACTGCTGGACCTTAGGGATTGTGAGGAGGAGAATGAGGTGATGGAGAGGCTCTGGGCCTGGTGGAGCTGAGGAGCGGGGTAGGTTAATTAGGTTGGTGAGGTGAAAATGCACACAGGGGCAAAATGGGCCCTTGAGTGGGGTTCTCCCTGTTTAGTACCCATACCCAAGAGCTCCACTTCTTGTGGGCAGTAGCTCGGCCAGCTTCACCTACCCATCCTGCTTGGAGGGTGTTATGCAAAGCCAGGTTTATAAAAAAACAAAATGGCTATAATTGCCGATCTTGTGGGTACAGTGGACCTGGCTTGCATTACCAAGACCTGGCTGGATGCAAATTCTGGTCCAGTCTTGGAATCAGCCATTCTGGTCTGGTACTAGGTAATACACTGATCAAGACATGATCATAGGGGCAGGGCTGTAGCTATATGTTTTAAATCAGAACTGAATCTTATAGATACCCCCGTGGATGTAACCAGAACCTTTGAGCACATCATGGGAGCAGGTGTAGGTTGCAGGATACTTCTCATCTACTGTTCACGCGAGAGTGAGAGGGAGTTCCTGCAGGAAGTCGCAAACTTGTTTGTTTATTTGTTGAATTTTGTTGACCCGGTAAGCCCACTGGGCCTAGAAGTCCCTTTTTCAGGGGTGACCGGGGGGAGGGGGGATACAGATGGTAAGCAACTGAATTTGAACCAGATTAAGCTGTTGCTGGTATTTTTAGTGAATGAGGGAAATTTAGCCAGGACACCGGGGAAATTCCCCTACTCTTTTCGATAACTTCATCATTGACATGATGTTGGGCTACCCCAGATGGATTATTCTGGTGGACTTCAATGCCTGGATCGACAATGAATTCTCACAGTTTGGTCAGGACTTTTTCCAACTTATGAACTCATAGGGCTTTACACAGGTTATGTCCTCTGTTCCCACAGACATGGTCGTTCACTCGATCTGGACTTCCTACTGGGGATGGAGATCTCAGACCTGGTGGTTGAACTTGTTGGATGTTCTTTTTTTTTTGCAATTCAAATTTTTTATTAACAGTTTTACAATAACACAGGGGACAGAAATTATAACAATTACACAACATAACAACAGTGCAAAACATGTTCTGTCCCTCCCACCACCCCCCACGCCCCCTGTACAGCAGTAAGATTAAAAAACAATCCGGTCATTTGACTAAGACTAGCTATTATTATCAACACCAATAGTAATTAGAGTGTGTAAGGGATCCCAAACTTGCGTATATTTCCATTGCCTGTTATAAAGGCCCGCAATAGCTTTCTCAGTTCTGAGATTAGCAAGTATTTCATGGACCCACTCTTGATAAGACGGACTTATGTCATCCTTCCAATGTTTGAGTATGACTTTTTTAACAGATAATGCTATCATTGACATATGAAATCTCCGAGTGATAACCTCTATGGGGGACAAGTCCCCTAGGAGGCAAATTTCTGGGGTAAAACAGTCCTGCAGACCCAGCAAAGGGTCCAATTTGGACTTGATTGAATTCCATAATGGGGTTATCTTAGGGCATTGCCAAAATATATGGAGAAGTGTCCCTTTATCTAGGGAACATCTGGTACACAAGTCAGAGTCAAGAAGGCCCCAACTAGCCAATTTTGGGGGAGTGCAATACAAATTGTGTAAAATATGGTATTGCATAAGTTGTAGTCTGTCTTGCGACACATACTTGTGACAATACCACCATAGTACAAGCCAGTCCAAGGTATGATGGGGAAAAAGAGAGGACCAATATTTGGTGGGGCCATAGGAGCCTCCATACCGCCAATAAAAAAGGGCTTGATATAATTTCAAGATTACCTTGGAAGGACCCAAAAAGGAAGTCAGATAATAAGGAAAATGCGGGGGTGGGGGGTGGGGATGAGTATTACCCAACGTGGTAGTGAGAAGGTGCTTAAGTTGGAGAACCCTGGAGTGGCTAACTACTGGGATATTAAATTTCTGGATTAACTTAGCTACAGAAAGCCAAGCTCTCTCTCCATCAAGGAAAATAGATACAATCCCCTCCCCCAGCTGGGGAAGCCACTTTGAGGATATCCTCTATTTGTTTATTAAGAAGGATGGTGAGTTCCATATGGATTGAGGTAAATCCAGCTGGGGTTTATAGCGCAAAAAGGAACAGAGTTGTGTATGTATTCTTAAAGAAGTCTCAAGCATTGGACATTTTCAGATAACTTGTAGGGAGGAAGGCTTGACATAGAACAAAGTCGGGGGATCGATATTCATAGACTGGATAAAATCTAGATCTATTTTTAGCCAAATCGGCCTCAGGCTACCGGGCCCTGGGCATAACCATTTAAGGTACTTTGATGGATGACTTGCCCAGTAGTATACTGCCAGGTGAGGAATACAGAGACCACCATTAAGTTTCTGGGCTATCAATTTATGGTATGCTAAATGGAGATGTTTATTAGGCCATATAAAGTTAGTAAAAAGGCTATGCAT
Source organism: Neoceratodus forsteri (assembly GCA_016271365.2). Classification (NCBI taxonomy): domain Eukaryota; kingdom Metazoa; phylum Chordata; order Ceratodontiformes; family Ceratodontidae; genus Neoceratodus; species Neoceratodus forsteri. The sequence continues at coordinate 190,393,962 of CM057456.1, forward strand.
TTTCTGAAACCAGGACACCGGTTGGATGTTCTGACCATCATACTATAAGATTCAGTTTTGAGGCTCCCCCTTATAGGTCTGCCCCTGTGGAGATGGTCTGGTATTGCCCTTTGAGGGATTTGACCCTTGATGGCCTTATGGCGATACTAGACCTATCAGGTTTGGCGAATGCTAGCAGGGACCCAGAGGATCTGGTACTAGCCTATAATCAGGCTGTAACAGTGGCCCTGGATTCCCTTGCTCCTTTCTGTGTTTGACCCCTCACTCTCCAGCCTAGGTCCCCATGGTTTGATAGGACCCTGAAGGAGTTGAGATGAATGGGTCAAAGATTGGGGCGATGTTGAAAAAAATCAAGCCGTGAGAGTGACAAACTTAGATTGATGGCTCACTACAAAGACTATCAATCGACAATCTCCCGTAAGAAGGCAGAATTCCTGTCCAGGGAAATTGCCACTGTGCGTAATCAACTGGCTCATCTCTTCTGGACTGTTGACAGACTGTGCAATGCAGCCTGCCTTCAGTCCCGGGGAGAATTTTCACAGACTAAGCGTGATGAGTTTGCTCATTTCTTTGCAGATAAGATTGCCACTATCAGGTCTGTGACTCATTCAGCATCCTCTAATGGTCTTTGTGGTGTTTGACAGGAGGTTACTAGTGCTCGGTTTGTCTGGTCCAATTTTGACCAGCCGGAGACTTTAGACATTGTTTGGATCAGCCAGGGTATGTGCCAGACTTACTGTAGTTTGGACCCAGACCTTACTAGGGTGCATAGAAATCTTTGGCCCAGTCCTTGCTGAGACAGTCAAGTGTTCTTTGGAGACTGGGGTGTTTCCTGATCCCCTGAAGGAGGCGGTAGTTCTACCCCTCATTTAAGGTGATAGAAAACAGTTTTTACACCTCTAGATGCCCTCCAGTTGTTCTTTTATTGGCTACCCAGTATTCTCATATGCTTTTTGACCTTTTTTTTGTTAAATTAATCATCTAATTTTGTTGCTTTTGTAACTACCCTGAATTCCTCTCTCCTCAGCAGTTGCTGCTCTTTCTTTTCATACTGCCTAAACATTCTGTGACATCACAAACTCAAATCCATGCCATTCAGCTGAATAGCATGGAATGGGAGTTTCTGATGTCATAGAATGTCTTAGAAATATGAAAATTAAGAACAGTAGCTGGTGAGGAGCATGGAACTCCATGAAGATCTGAGGGCACCCCATACCTATATTATGTATTTATGAAAAAATCATCAAAGCATATCGGAATACATAACTGGTATGTAACGGAAGATGGAAGGACAGTTAGCTATGTAAAAATAATTTCCTATCTCCTTGTAAAAAACCCTCCCTTGACCCAGAGTGCTTAGCAAACTACAGGCCTGTCTCTAACCTGCCCTTTGTGGGCAAGGTTATTGAGAAAGCGGGTGTGGTACAGCTGGAGGTTCATTTATCCACTTACAATGTCTATGATCCTCTCCAGTCTGGATTTCGGAAGAGGCATAGCAATGAGGCTGCCCTTGTTTGGGCCCTTAATGATCTACTGATTGCCAGGGATTGAGGAAACCATACCATCTTGGTTCTCCTTGACATGTCTCTGGCATTTGACACTGTGGATTACGAGGAGCTATTAGAGCACCTGCAGTTCTTCTGTGGACTGTCTGGTACAGTTCTCAGATGGTTTAGATCTTTTCTCACAGGCAGGACCCAGAGCATGGTGTCGACCCCTCTCCCAAGCCCTATGGGGTTCCACAGGGCTCCATACTGTCACCTGTGTTGTTCACAGTGTATATGCTGCTATTGGGAGACATTATAAGGTGGTATGGACTGAGTTTTTACTGTTACACAGATGACACTCAGCTCTTCTTGTCCTTTTTATCTGACCAAGTGGGTGCTGTCTCAGTTTCTAATAACTGTTTCTCTGACATTCAGGACTGGGTGAGAGCCAGCTGGCTGAGATTGAACCCTGATAAGACCAAGGTGCTGGTCAATGACTCAGGTCACTGGGATGCTGGTATAGGGCCTGGTCAAACATCCGGGTTTTGGCTCAATGGGAACCGGTTACTTGCCTCAGACCGGGTGCAGAATCTGGGTGTATTGTTCGACAGTAGCCTGACTATGAAATCCCAGGTGTCTGCCATCGTACAATAATTTTTATCATCTGAGGAACATCACTCGGATTAAGCACCTGGTCTCTCCTGGTGATCTACCTACCCTGGTCCAAGCCTTTATGGCCTCCCATCTTGACTATTGTAATGCCCTTTACCTAGGGCTACCAGGGGTTGATATCCACCATTTGCAGCTTGTGCAGAATGCAGCAGCCAGGTTATTGACTGGCTTACCTCGATCTTGCCATATCACATTTATGCTCCGTGATCTGCACTGGCTTCCAGTATACTGGTGGATCACCTTCAAGGTCGGGTTACTGACCGATAAAGCCCTACATGCAAGACCTTCTTTGCTCTTACCACCTTATTGCCCTCTCTGCTCCACTAATGAGGGATTGCAAGAGATTTCCAGGGTTCATCTTAAGACATCTGGTGCTTATTCTTTTGCCTTTGTGGCCCCAACCCTGTGGAATTCTTGACCTCATCTGGTCAGATAGTGCCTGTCCATGGAAAGCTTTAAATCCACTTCAAAAATACACCTTTTTTATCTGGCTTTCCCAGACTCTGTCTAATTTTATGTTGGTTATATTTTAGATTGTTGTCATATTTTATGTTTTATTATTCATTTTATAACTTTATTGCACAGCTCTTTAATCACCTTTGGAATTGCACTTTATAAATAAAATTGAAATTGAAAATTGTCAGGGCCATCACTTAGCACTTGCCTGTCTTCTTGCAATTTTTCACCTAACTACTACAGTTCACAGGCCAAATGGTTTGTGGAGTCACACATATTCACAATATTGTTTCTGAATAATGCCACCTGCTGACTGTTTAGCAGCCAAGCAGATAACAATATACTGTATAGCAGGACATCTTAGCTTTCAGTTTATTTTCGCTATATTAGCTTAACTGACAAAAGCGCTATAATAAGCTGATCATTAATATCACAGGGAGCATAGTGTTGTAACTGGACATGAAGCTGATGCGCTAATTCAATCGGGCGCTAAATAGTACTGCACCCCTCTCTGCACTAAATAAAGAGGGAGCTAAAGTAAGCTGCTATAAAGTATGTTTTTAGCATTTGATGATAGTGGCAGCAAGTGACTCCAGGCATTGTGACTAGCTGTGACTGAAGACTATGACAAAGTTACGGTATGTGGTTATATTAAATTATGATATGCTGAGCATCACTGTAGCATCACTCTAGCAGGAGTGTTGGAGGAGCATTGCAGGGCTATGGTGATTGTGCAGGTATGGTGATTTTCTTTCATTGCAGTACAAGTCAAATGAATGTGATCCATAGCCATGCCAAGATATACTATAGTTTTGCCAAAAAAGAGTGGGTAAGGTCACATCAGTAGAATGGGAAATCAGGTGGATTTTACCTGTAGGAAAGACAACTAGTGCAGGGGTCACCAGCAGTAGGAATTAGGTGCATGAGTTCACCAAGGAAAGGCAGCAGAGCTGAGTAGCAAAAGAATAGTAGACCCTCAGCTGGAGAAAGGAAGCATACAGAAACAATTCTGACTTAAGAGCAGATCATATAAGAATCACTCCCCACAAAACTGGTTGATCTAAGAGCCCAATGCATATATAAGTTTAGAACTCAGATGGACTTACAGAGACCTGTTGGGGGAATAAAATGACTGGGGCACAAAGAAGGAGAAATCCTTTTTTAGTTTTAATTTAGATTACTTTATTGATTTTCCAGAATAACAAACAGTCGTACAACAACAATACAATACAATCCTAAATTCTACATTCTCCCCACCCTTACCCCTACCCCAGACCCCCCCACCACAGTGCCAAGTACATTATGGGTTATATCGTCCTTGGTGATGGACCTTATTAACAGAATATATAGCATTGTTGAAAAAGTTGCATGATACCTATGAAGGTTATTAAAAGCTAACGAGGGTCTTGAAGTTGCAACAAAGATTCCGACTTACCCCATCTTTTATTATAGGCTCCCATATGATTTTTCAGGCTGGCTAGTATTTTTTAAATTCTTAGGTTGTGCAGAATATTATTAAACCATTCTGTGTAGGATATGGTACCCTGGTCTAAACAGTGACGTAGGATAATTTGTTTAATTGTCAAGGAGATCAGGGATATATGGTATCTTCTTTCTCTTACAGGAATTTAGGAAACGCCCAACACACATATCTCAGGGGGAAAAGTGTTCAGATAGGCCCAACAAAGGGTCCAATGTTGTCTTGAGCTGGTCCCAAATAAGGGTTACTTTGGTGCACTCCCATAGTACATGCATCAGGGAACCTTCCGCATCCTGACATCTTGAGCATGTGGGTTCTGTTAGCCTACCGATTTTGCGTAAATGAACCAGGGTTAAATAAATGTTGTATAATATATAAAATTGTGTAAGACGGAGTCTATCATTAGAAAGGTAGTGGTAGACATCTGACCATATATGTTCCCAGTTCAGGGGCAGGGAAGGTAAAGCCTTCTCCCGGTATTGTGAACGCCCAGTAATTTGGGGATAAATCAGAGACAATAAGAGGAATATCAACTTTGACACAGCATGGGGTTGCCAGGAGTGGGTTTGGATAAGAAATAGAAAATGTCTACTATTGATGCCCATTTCTGATTGCCAAACCACTTGATAAGCATATGCCGAAGCTGGTAGGTTTTAAAGATGAGCGAGTTGGGCAAATGAAGAAATGCCAAAAGAACCGGACAGTCAGGTAATTTGCCATTCAGCATCAGATCGGAAACAATTCTATCCAGGAGTCCAAGGAGCCATTGGGGAGAGAGGACCTTACCATTGATGTTACAATTGGGGTTGTGGCACAGAGGCTGGGAAATGTCATGGGTATTTTTATATCGCATGGAACGACATAACTGTGCATGCACTTTCAAAAATGTGTACACTACCATTCCTTTAAGGTGCACAAGTAGCTTGTTGGGTGGAACAAAGAGAAGGCTATGAGGAGAGATCCAAGAGGATGAGATTAAATATCTTTCTAGCGTTATCCATAAGGGAAGGTATCCAGGGACTGTGGGCTGACCCTTGGGACTAACCCACTGGGCATGTTTAGATATGTGACTGGCCAAATAGTAGAGGTAGAGGTAGAGGTTGGGAACTTTAAGGCCTGCCAAATGTTTAGGGGCTGCCAAGCAACAATGTGCTCTGTGGGGGCGTGGCTTACCTTTCCACAGCAAGTGAGATATTATTGAATGGAGCTTAGTGAACCACATTTGGGGGAAAAAGACATTGAGCATATTGAGGGGGTAGAAGACATGTGGGAGAATGTTCATTTTAATCACACTAATTTAGGCTTGGAGAGAAAGTGGAAGTAAGGTCCATCTATTTAAATCTTGTGTGATACTATCCACTATACTCTTCAAGTTGAGTTTCTTAATAAGGGATTGATCTTGAGACTGAGTGACTCTGAGGTACATAAATTTAGTTTCCCAGAGTAGGCCTAGACCCGCACAGGCTGAGGAAAGAGCATAACAATTTAGGGGCATGACTATGGTTTTGTCTAAGTTTAATTTATAATTAGCATAATTGCCAAACTGTGAAATAATGTTTAGGGTCTCTGGTATGGATGTCTGTGGGTGCAAGACATGCAGAAGGATGTCATCTGCATAGGCTGAGACTTTAATTTCTAGGGGTTCTCCAGGATTCCCTGGAGACCAGGGGATTCTTTCAGTAATATAATCAGGGTTTCTAGGTAAAGATTAAAGAGGAGAAGGGATAAAGGGCAACCCTGATGGGTACCCAAATGAAGATGGAAGCATTTTGAGAGTACACCGTTACAGTATACTTTGGCACTTGGATACATGTATAAAACCTGTATCCACTGGATGAATTTGGGTGGAAATCCAAATTCCTCCAAGGTCAAAAACAGGAAATCCCATCCAACCCTGTCAAAGGCTTTCTCCATGTCCAGGGAGACCAAAACCATGGAGTCTTTGGACTTACTGGCAGCAGAGAAGACATGATCCAGCTTAAGAAGGTGGTCACTAGAGGATTTACCATGCATGAAGCCCACCTGTTCTGGACCAATCAAGTGATCCCAGACACTTATGATTCTAGTAGCCAGGAGTTTGGTGAAGAGATTCATTTCACTGTTTATAAGGGAAATGGGTCGGTAATTAGCTACCCTATCCACTGGTTTATTGGGCTTGGGCAAGACTATTATCAGGGCTACAAGTAATGGGGTATCTGACAGCCCACTATCACAGAAATAGGAAAAATGTTGGGACAGGATAGGAGCTAACTCCTCCACAAAGGATTTGTAAAAGTTAGAGGGGAAGCCGTTGGGACCTGGTGATTTGTTTAGGGGGAAAGACTCCAAGGCCATAAGGATTTCTTGAAGTGAAATGGGATGAATGAGAAACTCTTGGTGAGTAGGAGAGAGGAATAGACTAGATATCTCTTAATTTCCAGGTCTGTTGAGGAAGTTGTTGGGAGACTGTAGAGATGGGAGTAAATGTTTGCAAATTCTTGGGAAATTTCTTCTGGGGAAGTTATAGGTACATTACCATCCTGGGGCATAATAGATCACACAAGTCTGGAGGCCTCTAACTGATGAAGCCATAGCACAAGCAGGTGTCCTGCCTTGTCACCCTGATCTACATAGGAGGGCCTGCATCTTTAAAAGGGAGTATTCTGTTTTTTTCTCTGAGCAGATCAGCGTACTGGTGTCTTAGTGAGGCTAGTGTAAGTTTATCCACCTCGCAGAGATCATCACCTGCTCGGGTTTCAAGGGCTGTAATCTGATCAAGCGAGCGACGTTGGGTGGTCTCTCTCTCTTCCTGTTTTTGATGGCCACCAGGCGAATAAACTCGTCATGTGGCACACACTTCAGAGCAGCCCATATTTTGTCTATGTCCCCTAGGGAGTCCTTATTGTTATTCCAAATCTCCTGAATTATGGATTTTATTTTTTTGTTACTCAGGCATCTTTCAGCAGTTGCATTTCAGTTTCTAAACCCTATCTTTTTTTAAAAGTGGGGTGGATACTGGAGGTAATCCACACTGGGGAGTGGTCTGATAGGACTCTAGGCAAGATATCACAGTCCAGTAACCCCCGGTAGAGCTAAGTTGCTAATGAGAAAGTAATCAATTCTTGAGAATGATTTGTGCACTGGAGAGTAAAAGGTATATATTTGTCCTCTGGGTGGAGTATCCTCCACGGGTCACAGAGACCACCTATGTTTATGAGCTCTCTCAGTGCTAACTGGCTAGGGGTAAGTTTGAGGGAAAGACCTTTTGATCTATCAAGGTCAGTGGCAACAGTGGTGTTCCAGTCCCCTGCTAGGATCAAGGGAAGATGTGAGGACAGTGCTATTAAATTAATAACATCTGTAAAGAATTCATTCAGGTGACTGGGTATTAGACCAGTAGAAACAGCCCAACAGGGTCTCTATGTGGTCTAAAATGCAATGCAGCAGAACATATCTTCCCCTCAAGTCACTCGTCTCATGAATTAACTGCAAGTTGACCCCTTTAGTAATAAGAATAGCGACACCCCTTTGATTAGTGGAATTCCCAGATGCATATACCTGCCCTACTTTCTGGCACCAAAAAGAAAATTTCTCCGAAGCCAGCAAGTGCATTTCCTGTAGAACATTATTCTGGCCGCCCAGTAGCTGCAGGTGTTTCAAAATTTGGAGCCGTTTCACTTTGGTACGTGCCCCTTTAACGTTCCACAATATGTATTTTATCATAGTTAACCTATGAAGGGTGCAATATCAGAACAGAATATAGAAAACAAACCTAAGTTGATGTAAGTGACTGGTGCTGTACCCCCCACAACCCTTTTACCCAAAAATACCTCACAAATCCTAGCATGCCCCATTTGTAGCAGCCTCCAATGCTCCCTGTTGCATACAAACAATTCAATATGCTGAAACCCAGTCCCAAAGACTGAACTCCCTGCTATCTAGGCCGTAACACTACGTACACCCCCAAACAATCGTCCCTACCTCCTTCCCTCCCTCATGCATTGTGTCAACATTAGTCAATCAAGTTAGCAAGTTTAACAGGAAAACAGAAGGCAAAAATGGTAAAATGACAAAAAAGAAATGCTGCTCGGGATGTCTGGGCCTTTTTTGCCCGACCATATTTAGTCACAGTGTTCCAGAGTTTAAGTGTACTGGGTCTCAACACTGTAAAATAATGCATAAATTCCTTGTTGGAAAATGAATGTCCCCTTTTAGAAACAGAGCAGGGTGACCTCACTGTGACTTGAGAGCAAAACTAAAACCCTGAACTCAATAACCATCAATGGCTTTAAACAGAGAATGGGCCCCCGATGAGGAGAGACAGAAAGTAAATAGGGGTTGAAGGTCCTTAAGAGCAGCCACACTATCTTGTGCACCATTTATCAGACTGCAGGCCTCTGCTAAAATGTGCGCATGCAGAAAATGGCACTGCATGGGCTGAAAACAAAATTATAAGTCCTTACTTCAGGAGTAAAAGTAATTTGCAAAATTAAAGTCCCACATAATAAACCTGTGAGATGAAGGTCAATAGGCACTCCCACATAGCAGGGGGGACTTATCACCCTGGGAAATGACTTGTAAAGAGGAAACTCATAATGACTCCAGGAAGAGTAGGCCTGTGCTGGGTTGGCTTTCAAACACATGAAGAAACCAGCATAATGAAGCAGTTCTGTAGATCCAGGATGAGAAACCAGACTAACTAAGGTTAGTGTCTAGGCACAAGCTTTGCTACACACAGTCTCATAGATACACACAACAACTGGTTAGCCCATACGAACCTCCCGGTGCTTGCTTCATTTGAAAAGGTCAGGATAGAGGGTTTTCAAGTTTGTCTGCTTGTTCCTGTGACTCAGAATTATGCCACACATTCCTATGTTGCACTTGGAGCACAGCAGGATATTTCATCCTAAAGTGGACCCCAGCCGCTATAAGCTTGGTGACTATGGGGTGCATTTTTGTTCTCTTCTGATGTACAATTTTGGGGAGATCTTGTGTAATAAGGATTTGTCGGCCCTTCCACTGCACTTCACTGATTTCTCTGATTTTGCTGAGTATATGTTGTTTGTCTAGAAAGTTTAGCACTCGGAATATCAAGGGTCATGGAGGAGCACCAGGAGGAGGAGGAGGAGGAGGAGCAGGACGTAGAGAACGGTGGGCCCTCTCAATTATATAGTCAGGGCCATTAGGTGAGGGCCCAGCCACCTTGTTACATAGCTTCTGTACGAATAATATAGGAGAGGGTCCCTCCTCCTTTTCTGGGAGATCCAAGATGATGAGATTATTTCTTCTGGATATTCCTTCCAGGTCCTCCAGTTTGCTTTCAACTGCTTCAAGATGCCGGAGCATTTGGCCAAATTCTTTGTCAGTCCTCACCCTCCAGTCATTGAGGGAGGAGATGCAGGCTTCATTGTCTCCTGTGTGTTGCGATAAAGCAGTCAACGAGGTGGTAAGTGTTTGTACTGAAGTAGCTAAGGATTCTAGCATGGCTTTAATCGGAGCTATTCCCTCTAGAAACGTTGCTCAGTGAGAGTAGTCTGAGGGGTTGCGTCCAACACAGCCCCACTTTGGGATGCCTTAGCTTGCTTGGCGTTCTTGTCCCTAGTCAAAGCGCTTGACGGATTGTGGTGGGGCAGGCTCTCATGCATTTCTGAGTCATTCCAGTTAGTTTTCTGCACAAAGACAATCTGGATCCCTTCCCTGGAGCACTGGTAGTCAGGATGAGAGATTATGTCACCGATCAGCTGCAGAAAAGTAGGTTTTATTTAGGAGCGGTTCGGGAACTCGGAGGAGAGCATCTTGTTCAGTCGGCCATCACATGCTTTCCCCTACTTATTTAAGTTTTATACACACCAAGAAGAAGGATAAATTCTGGCTACTCAAAGGAATAGATACTACAGGAGAAGGAATAGGTGGATTTCTTTTGAAGATAGAGTGCCTGTGAAAAACAAGGAGGAAACCAGGGTGAAAAGCAGGCCCACTGAGACCATCTGGTAAAGCTCAGAAAAAAACCCATGGTGGGGACACAAATTGGAGTGAGACATTAATACTATTTATTTATTTAGTTTTTTGATTACTGGGTAAGTGCTCTAGACAAAGAAACTGAGTATTTTCAGTCATGACCTGGGAGAGTTACAGACATCGGTATAAGCACATCACATCACAGTGGTTACTGTTACATAATACATACCTGGGTCAAACACATTACAGTATAATCAGGCATGATGATACCTACTGTACAGGAGAAATTAGACATCACACAAGGCTATCCATAGATACAGGGGAATACAGAATACAGTTTCAAGGAGATAGACCATATGGTATAAGTAAATAGAGAAACTATTCCAGACAGTCTCACGGTGGGATACCTCATAGCCAGTCCTTGCCTGCTATTTAAAATTGGGCAAGAGTGATAAGTGCCTAAATATGTGCTGAAGGGACATGCAAAGGAAGCCTAACTATGGGTCTTCCCCAGGGATTAAGTCACAAGTGCATCTGTCAGAGGCCAGGAGGCAGAATGGAGCTCATTTATAAAGATCAGGTGGTGGTGCCTCACAGTTGAAGGTAGGGGTACTGCAGCTTGAGGCAGAACATAAATGCCTGCTCACCCATCCCTAGTGGTGCATTTGGATGTATTAAGGAGTGACCTTTCATTAGATCTCAGTTGGTAAGTCTGATGGCTCGTTTCATCAAGCATGCAAGGGACATTAGTGTTTCAATTTGGATGATACTGTCAATTGTGCATACTGTCAGTTGTCCTGTGGTATAGACATGGTAAGAGGAGGGAAAGAGCCAGCCCAGACTGGAATAAAGTACACAATGGTGGGTGAGCCTAGGTACTGATAGTGCAAAGCTACATATACTATTATAACGGATGTCCCACTTCTGGAATAGTCCCTTGTTCGTGTCTTTATAGGAAGTGATTCCAAAAGTCAGGCTGGGTTGCAGTACCCCCTGTGAGATGGCTAATTTTGCCTTCGAGTTTAAGGATGCTCTGATTTTGTAGGTCAACTCTAGCTTGATATTGACTGCCTTACCAGTGTGAGTGATCAAGGGTTATACCCAGGTATCTGAAAGAGTCCACCAAATCCAGGAGTGAGCCATCCAAGCCATGTATGGCCAGTGTTGCAGAGCTGGCTTTGACTCTTAGTGCTGATCCAAACAGCATTGTCACCATTTTTTTGGTATTCAGAAGGAGTTTGTTTTGAACTAGCCACTCACGTAAACAGGCAAAGTCCCACTCAAGTGTGGTATTAATGGAGGCAATGTCCTTGGCGCTGGTGTATAACACCATATCATCTGCGTATAAGATGGTAGAGGTAGTGCTTGACATTTGAGGTAGCCTATTCATAAACAGTGAGAAAAGTAATGGCCCAAGAATTGAGCCTTGTGGTACACTGATGCTGGTAGGAGAGAAATCAGATTTGCAATTGTCAATCTGAACAAATTGTGTCTGCTCAGATAGGTAACTGCTGAACCATGTTGAGGAGCCTTGGGAGAATCCAAGTGTGGCCAGCATATCAAGTAGCAACCTGTGATTCACCAGATTGAACGCTTTAGTTAAATCCACAAAAAATCACTCCAGTGTATAGCCCTTTATCCATCGATAACTTGATAACATTAATGAGTTTGATAAGTGCCGTGGCTGTACTGTGCCCCTTGCTGAAGCCATGGAGGGCAGGGGTGAGAAGGCTGTTTTGTTGAATGTAGTCCATGACCTGGTCAGCTACTAGTTTTTCAAGAATTTTGTTTAGTCCTGATAATATTGCAATTTAGTGATAGTTGTTCATGTCTTTTGTGTCTCCTTTCTTATGGATGGGGACAACTCGTGCTATCTTCCAGAGAGACGGTACTTCCCTTGTACTGATGGAAAGATTGTAGATCCTGGCAACTAGTGCCACTATAACAGGGGCCACTAGTTTAAGAAATCTTGGTAGTAGGCCATCTGATTCCACTGATCTATGCTCAGGTAGTTTCCTCAAAAGTCTCAGAATCTCAAGCATGGTGACATGCTTAAAACTAAGTGAAGTGGAGGCCTTGACTGGGGACACAGTCGAAGAGACAGAGGATTAACTGGCAGCCTCTCATAGTCCGAGAGGTAGAAGTGGATGTTTAGAGCATTTGCAATGGTATAGGTGTTGTTGCAGTTGGCACCATTCTTTGCCATATCAGTCATTGTCGAGCATCCACCATGTTCCAAGAAAGTCTTAATATGGTTCCAGAAACCATTATAGTCATTGGCTGATTTCTGTAGTAGCTTAAGAGAGCAAGCCCTTTTTGCTGCCAGAATTTCTGTCTTGCATGTGTTCCTCTGCCTACGATATTCATCCCAGTCAGCTTGTCGGCCGCATGTCTTTTCAGCAACCCAGGTCTTGTCCCTGCTCCTCCTGCCGGTTAGGGTCTCAATATTCACCCATTTTGTTGCTGAACCTTGGACCCTTCTTCTTTTCATGGGAAGATGCTTATTTTGATATTCCTGTAGGGTTGTTAGAAGGTAGGATAGAGCAATGATGAGATCATCTGCCTGGTAAATTGGGGACGAGTCAGTATGGCGACGATCCGCATGTAGCTTGCAGATGTTAATTTTGGAAAAGTCCCGAAAGTGCATTTCTTTAGGGTAAGGCTTTGTGATGTGTGCTCTCCACATGCAATAAACTGGGGTATGGTCACTGATAGCATCGGGTAGAGTGCCCAAGCTTTGAATATGGTCAGCTCTGTCTGTGTCAATCCAGTGCAGGAGGGAGTTGTGGCCTCGTCATTGTGATGGCCTCACTGGACATTTTAATAGCTGAGTCAGGTGCAACTTGCTGAGCGTGGCATCATACAATCCCGAATATTTCCCATTCCAGTCCAGGTTGAAATCCCCGATGAGGAGGAGTTCTCCTTTTACCTTATGTGATGCCAGGTGATCCATAAGGTTAGTTAAGCCAGTGATGCCACTTTTGGGTGGGTTGTAGACACATATCAGATTGATTTTTCTGGTGTTACCAAGAGTCAGAACCACATGAAGGGAATCAAAGGAACCAGTTATGTCCATAGGCTGGGCAGTTATCACTAAGTGATCCTTGGCATATAGGGCAACCCCTTCGCCCCTCTTGGAGAAGTAGCAATTCCCAATGTAGAAGTTTATAACCATTTATTGTGCATATAATGTCTGGAACATTTGACTTCAACCACATCTCCATTAGCCCAAGAATGTCAGGGGAATATTGTGTCACCCATGCTTCCAGTTCCACAAAATTAGCCATAAGACTCCTGTTGTTCATATGTGCTATCTTCATTCCCTTGGCCATGTTCCACTGAGGAGTGATGGACAGGTTTGTACTTGGATTAGGTCCTACTTTCAACATCGCCCAACCTTGCAAGTCTAAGTAAGTATAGCCATAACTCAAGCACTTCATACTTTAGCTAGCACCTGTGTCTCTTAGTTCCATGGAAAGATTTGAAGCATAGGTAGTATCTTAGCCTTGCAGTCCGTAAAAGCTTCCAAAACCAAAGTTCAGGGGTGATTCACTTGGAGCTAAGCAGGAGGTTGGAGTATTTGAAGGATGTCCATCATAGAGCCTACACTCCATCTAGGTTCCTCCAGTGAAATGTTTGCCTCAAGGACTAGCACCAATAGTAGGCCCACCCCTGTAGAAAAGCCCCTAAAAGTATAACTGTAACTATAACTGTTTGATTCTGATTTTGTCCAAACACAAGGAGCACCCCTGCAAAATTTAAGAAAAATGTATATGAAATGTGATAACATATTTGTGTATTAGTCAGAGTTATGTTCACTAACCCTTGAACATTAGATTTAGAAATGGAAATGTATGGCCTTCTCCTAATTAGTAAGTTTCTCACTGGTCACCTGAAAGCTTCTTATGGGCCAGATCTTACTATATAAAATATGAAGCCAGGGAGTGGTTCTCACACAAAAATGAGAGAAAGCAGTGAGTCCTCAGCTCACACTGGCATTTTAAAAATGTTAAGTGTAGGGGTTGACCAGTGCTGCGGGATCATCTTGTCATTAGTGGTCAGGCTAGTAATGACTCAGCCAAATTATGAGACTAAGAACCCCTTTAAAACATTAAAATCATAGAAAGAAGACAGAAAGTAAGAAAACTGGATTTGCTTAAAAGAATTGCATGCTTTCAAGCAGTTTGATGGCCGGGGGCACTCTGGTGTTATAACTATTTGGACAAAGTTACCCCATCACAAAGGAACTAGAGGTCCACAAACAGCTGAGCTGAGCTAAATGGATTCAGTGGTAATTTTAATGTGCTTATGCAACTTAGTGTGATGAATATGCTTATGCGACTTGGATAAATTGTCGCTGTTCAGTTCTTTATCTGTGGGATATACCACCTTGTAGGGGTATGATGGCAAGGAGCCCTAGAGAAAGGTTCCACACCTAGAGGTGCTGCGGGAATGATTCCCTTCACTAAAGGTAGCTTTGGAAGGAGCCCATGGAAGAGAGAGACATGCCACTGGAGGAGGAGTGGAGGATGGTGGGGCAATGAGAATATGAACCTTGAGTGACCAGGAGGAGCGACCTTTTAAGGCCTGATTGGGGGCATGGTTAGTTGCTCCACCCATTGAACCACAGGCATAGCCTTACAATTCAATGTGCTTATGCAACTTGGTATAATTAATATGATTGTGTGACTTGGATACATTGTGGCTGTTTGCCTCTCTATCCATGGGCTATACCACCCTGTAGGGGTATGATGGCAAGGAACCCTAGAGGAAGGTTACACCCCTAGAGGTGTCGCAGGAATGATTCCCTTGGCTAAAGGTAGCTTAGGAAGGAACCCAAAAAGAATACCCAAAAGCATATCTAGCATTGTGAAAGAGACGAGGGATTCAGAACAATATCAAAGATGGGAATGGAGGTCAATAGGTGTAGAAGATTAGGACTGAGAGGAACGGTAGAGAACTGAGGATAACTGCCGGTTTAGGGGCTGATATGAGGCAGGAGGGCAGGACTTCTTAAGGAGAGCAGGAACAGCCAGGGGGCACCATCTGACTCCATCCAACAGCGGAACCTGACTACAGAACCTATGAAAGTACTAACACTATCTAAGTATTATGACCATTGGCATAGAGGAGAGCAAAAAAACCCTTTGAAGAGGAATCCTCTGGGGATCCAAGGCCTAGGTCACCTTCCCTCCGGGCTGAAGGACGTTTTGGTTAGTGATGGCTCAGCTAATGCAATTTAGAGTCGAGGTTATGGGAAGAGGAAAGAATTCCAATCTGGAGGAAGCTCTCACTCTGTCCTTCTAACAGGAATGCTTTTGAGGGTTGTGAGTGATGTCTCTGCAACTAGGTGCCCAAAAGCAAAGGAGGAGAGAAATAACTGCTGAGGTACGCAGCTGGCCTATACAAGCCTACAAAACAGACCAGCCAGAAGAACTAGAGGTGATCAGAGGGGAGAATAGCATCAAGGGTGCTTCTGAACCTGCTCAGACAGCCAAGGGGGTCTTGCCAGTTGAAAGCCCCACCCCTTGCAGCTGAAGTCTTACATTCTACATCCAGAGGTGCCACTGGAATGAGAGATGACTGAAGGTTCACCAGGAGCGAAGGCATTCTCACTGTGGGCCAGTGAGAAGGACCCTGATCCAAGCTTCACATGCTCTAGCTGCAGGCTTTGTGGGTGCAGAGCAAGACCTTCAGCTGCAGGCTAGCCCTGAGCCAGGAATAATGGATGAGGATGGCATTTCTCTGAACTGGAGTGAAAAGAATTTGAGATGAAGCATGCGACCCACTTGTGGGTCATGCTTAGATATTCACTTAGGTTGATGAGTTCAATGGAGGTCAGATGAATGATGGGGACCCAGATGGGGTCTGAATAAGGTAGGTAGCAAGTAGTAACCAAGGAGTGCATGCCACCCAAGTCCATTAAGAAGCCAAATTAGGAGTGATTTGAATATGTAACAAGTGGGAGACATGGTAACAGCTGGTCGAAGCCCACAGCTGATGGGGAGGTATGATGAAGTACCAGGAATAAAACCAGGTATAATGGTAGAAAGGAGAAGGTGCATAGTCGGTATGTGAAGGATGTGGTTCAAGAATGAATGAACTGGATATTTGGAATGTGTCAATGCCAAGAAGGCTACTATGCACAAGATTACCTGTAGTGCAAGAGGTTGCATCGAGTGGTAGCAGGAGGACTAGCTGCCCTTGATAAAAGGAGAAAATATTAATTAAATTACTGGCGGAAGGCATCAGTGTGGAGTCAAGAAGGCTACTTAGCTACCTGGAGCTACAATGCCCGCTGAGACAAAGCAGTCCACAACCATGGGAAAGACAGAGAAGCACCAACTAGGCATTAGGATACCAGATAGGCAAGCAAACACCAAGACATATAAATGAGTTAGTGAGTAGAACTTGGAGGTAAAAGAATGGAGTCAATGCCAGTGCTGTAGCTGGGGTTGACCTACTGTGGTGAGATTTTAAAATGATATGGAATCCTGGGTATGGAATACAGGTCCTGCACATAAGACTAGAACTGAGGAAAGCAGCAGAATTATCATAGGGAGGTAGGGGAAACCCCAAAAGGACAAGGCAGACAGGAATTGAGCAAAAAGCAGAAAGGAAAACAATTGTAAGAATGGGCCATGGAGGAGAACACAGAGGCAGGGAAGTGCAGGAAACTATGGTGATGAGACAGGAGGCTGAGCAGAGGATGGTAATGAAGAAGGAATGCAGATTCCACAGTGGAAGTGGCTAGAAGTAGAAGCAGTGGAAGGAGGATCCCTCAGAAATGGTGAGTACATGGCAGGGGAACAGGGATGGAGAGAAGCAGAAGAGGAAGGAGAGAAGCAGGAGAGAAAGGGGAGTGAAGGAAAAGCAGGAGCAGAGGAAAGATAGATAAATGCCAGGCCATGACATCACTAAGCAGGGACCTGGAAGAAAGAGGGAGATGTGAGCTGGAAAGAAGAGATACCAAAGCAGTAAAGGCAACCAGCGAGGTATGAGGGATGGGTGGGGGAGGGGAGATGGGACAAAGGAGCTACAGAGCTGCCAGCTGTGAGTTAAGGACAAAAAGAAAGCAAAGGGCAGACAAAACAACAGGAGGAAGGGTGAGCAGCACAGTGCTGTTGCTGCAAAAAGGGGAGGAGAAGGAGAAAGGGACTAGGGAACATTGGCTGAGTCAAGGGACAAGTGGCAGAAAATGGCAGCAGAATGAGCGAGGGATGGGGAGGCAACACAGACAGCAGAGCAAGTTGGCAGCTGGAGCCAACTGTGGGAACAGGGGCAGAAGCAGCTAAAGCAGGGAGGGAGGATTAGTGGTGCCTCCAGCAACAATGAAAAAATGAACCTGGAGCGAACCAGGAGGAGCAGCCTTTTAAGGTGTGATCCGAGGCGCGGTTAGTTGTTCCATCCATTGAACCACAGGCATAGCTTTACAAAAGTGATTTTTGTAAGTTTAATTCCACACTTGGAATTCCAGTAACATTACCTATTAATCTTCCATGAATTTTTGAGCAAATATTGCAATTAATAATTTATGAAATTTCCATCGTAAATTTTAACTACTAAACCGAATTTCTCCAGCTTTCTTGGAATCCATAATTGACAAGCATTGAGTACGCATGCCAAATTTTGAATACATATCCCTGCAATAGAAGTGGAGCTAAAAACATCTACATTTTGCAACAGTTTCACAAAATGTCACAAATAATTACTTGCGAAATTATGAACCTCTGTAATTTAAAATTTACTTAACCAACTCACTCCCCATTTAGAAGTAGATAAGAACCTTCCACGAAAGTCATGCATGCAAATGTTGAAGTATCTAGATCCAAAGGAGGATGTGTTGTGCACACAGAAATATTTTCAGAAAAAAAAATAAATGCCAGGCTTTGAGACCCTATATGCTCCACACTGCTCATTCAAAGGTCAGGATATGGACTCTTCTTAGGACTCTTTACAATGAGTAAGCATGTCGGTGATATAGTCTGCAGCTGCAAGAACTGCTGAGATATGGTCAAATAACTAAAGAATATTGAGAAATTTCACAAACTTTTGTGAAAATTCAGCAAAATTGGAGTTTGCTACTTTCACCCAGCCCTGCTAGGCACCCACATCCACACCACATGCTAACCTTGTTAGGGAAGAGGGCACTTCAGGAACTCTATGGGGCACTGTCATGAGGAAACAGGAATCTGGGCTAAGTACCTAGGAAAGGCAGGTGATTAGTCTGGGTGGGGGGAGGGTGCTAGCCAGATGGGGGTAGGTTGGTAGTGACGTGGATAAACAGAGAATTGAGAATGAACTTTGGTTTAATATGCACTTTGTTTCATGCTGGTTTTCAGGCTATGAACTGATGAATCAGACAACATCATGATCAGGGAGGAGAACTGAACCATGGTTTAACTCTGCAAAGTAGTGTTCACAAAACTGTCATCAGACACGGTTACAGTGTTTCTACAGTACTTGATGCTGCAGTCATTTTCATGTTAGTCATTGGGGTGACTGGATCACTCAGGACTAGTCAGGGCTATTTCTAAACTTTCTGTACACACACACAAAAAAAAAGTAGATAAACATGTGGGGAGTAGTGCAATGTAATGGCTGTGGGGCAGCAGTCTTCCGGGAGTCTTTCTGGAGGCTGAGATGCTGCCCTATTTGTAGACAACTCTCTGCCCTGAGGAAGGAAGTTGCCCATCTTCAGGCCACACTGGACAGTAGTAAGGGAACCTTCCCCCAGGCTAAACTGGACAGTAGGAAGGGAACCTCCCCCATCCAGGGAGCATCAGAGCCTCCACCACTACCTCAGAGGTTGTGAAGAAAGCACAGCAGTTGGACCACAGTGGGCTCAGGGAGGGTGAGGTATGGTGGAACAGAGGCACACCCAGTTAGTTGTTCCACTCCACAATCCATACACCATTTTGGGGGAGCATAGTTCCCCTATGGATGCACCCGCAGAGGAGACTAAGGAGGCTGAGGACAACTGTCACAAGGGAGGTCCACAGGAAGGAGGCAGAGGACACCACAGGGAAATGAAGCAGCTCCTGGTGGGGGACTCAATTATTAGGGGGATAGAACTGGGGGAGCAGGGAAAACTGAAGAAAGGTGCCTGCCTGGTGCCATGGCTTGGAGGGACAGGAAGCGCATCCTCAGGATCATGAGAACAGCTGCACGGGAGTCTGAGCTGGACATCATTGTCCACCTAGGGACAAATGACTTGGCTCATCATGAGATTAGAGCAGTGCAGGAGGACTTTGTAGAGTTGGGGAGGGGCCTAAGACAAGTAGCACACAAAGTATCCTTCTCAGAGGTGCTGCCTGTCAATGGCATGGGTGAGGCGAGGGTACTTTGCACCATGCAGTTTAATGAATGGTTGAAAAAATGGTGTGGAGCACAGGGGTTTGGCTTCATTGGGGACTGGGGTTCCACCTGGAGGGACACCAGGCTATACCGGCAGGATGGTCTGCATCTGTCCAGGAAGGGAACAAGTCTTTTGAGCAATCGGTTTAAATGCTTCATTGGTAAGCTTTTAAACTAGTCAAGAGGGGAGGCATTGATAAGCAGCAGGAAAATCCCAGCCTCTCCCTATAAAACAGGGTACTAAATGAGAAAAAGACCGAGGTTGAAAGGTAAGTGGGGGAAGCTGCAACAGAAGGTAAAGCCATCAAAAAATGGAGAGCAATGAGTACCAATGCCCATAGTCTGGGTAACAAGCTTCCTGAATTAGTGGCCTTGATGGATGAGGAACATCTGGATATTGTGGCAGTCACAGAAACATGGTACACACAAACCCATGACTGGGACATAAACATACCAGGATACACTATCTACAGGTGGGACAGGGAGGGTAATAGAGGAGGAGGAGTAGCTCTTTACATAAGGGAAGGAATCAAAGCAACAGAACAAAAGGGTAAACGAGGAGGAGAAGAAGCACTGTGGGTCAATTTGGAGACAGGCAATGGCACCACAATCAGCACAGAGGTTGTATACAGACCCCCCTCTAAGGGGGAGGAAATGGAAAAGGAAATGATAGAAAGTATACTTAGAATGGCAGAAAAAGGGGAGATATTGCTGATGGGTGATCTGAATATGCCAGATGTTAACTGGAGTGCAGTTGCAGTAGCCACTTTGAAGAGTGGGGTTATTCTAGATGTTCTACAGGGGGCATGCCTTAGACAACTAGTATTGGAACCCACTCGAGAGGGAGCAACCTTAGACCTGGTTCTCTCAAATGGAGATGGAGAGAGGATCACAGATGTAGATGTGGGTAGCCATCTGGGAACTAGCGACCATCGAACAGTATGGTTCACAATAAACACAGCAATAGAGTCAAGCCATACAAAGGCAAAAGTACTGGACTTTAGGAGGCTGACTTTCCAAAATGGGTGAGTGCCTAAGGAATGCACTAGCAAATGGGCAGGAAGGAGGGTGGAAGAACAATGGGGAATAACAAAACTGCCATCACAAAGGTAACAAGCCTTTGTGTGAAGCAAATAAACAAAACAAAATGATGTAAGAAACCACTATGGTTCTCAGAGGAAGTGGCAGTGAAGGTTCAAGAAAAGAAAGCATTCAGAAAGTACAAGGAATCACAGAAGGAGCAGGACAGAGAACTGTATCAGTTAAAGCAAAAGGAAGCTGGGAAGGCAGTCAGAACAGCAAAGGCCCAAACCGAGGAAAAGATAGCCAACTCAGTTAAGAAGGGGGATAAAACCTTTTATAGGTACCTCAAGGAGCGAAGGAAGACCAAGGGAGAGATAGTGAGGCTTAATAAAGGGGAGCGGGTGGATAGAGGGTGACTGTGAAAAGGCAGAGATACTAAACAAATATGTTTGCTCAGTATTTACAAATGAAGAGGGGGAGGTACCTAAAACAAACAATAGAAACACTCTGGATACAGAAGTTGATACCAGCCCATTTACAGAAGAAAGGGTTCTGAAAGAACTCTTAAAACTGAAGGTGGACAAAGCAATGGGGCCTGATGGGATTCATCCCAGAATTGTAAAAGAACTAAGGGTAGAACTAGTGACACCACTGACTACCCTATTTAACAAATCATGGGAGGATGTGGTGGTACCCAAGGACTGGAGGAGGGCAGATGTGATTCCCCTTCACAAAAGTGGGAGCAAGGCAGAAGCAGGAAACTACAGACCTGTTAGTTTAACCTCAGTGATAGGGAAAATGATGGAGTCACTTCTGAAGGAAAGAATTGTCAAGTATCTAGAGGCCAAAGGGGCACAGGACCCAAGGCAGCATGGATTCACAGCGGGATGGTCATGCCAGACGAATCTGATAGATTTCTTTGACTGGGTGACCAAAGTAGTAGATCAGGGAGGGGCTGTGGACATGGCCTACCTAGACTTTAGCAAGGCATTTGACACAGTCCCACACAAAAGATTAATATACAAGTTAGCCAGCCTGGGAGTGGGTCCTAAGATGACAGCCTGGGTAAAGAATTGGCTGGAGAATAGGACACAGAGTAATAGTAAATGGAGTCCACTCTGAAGAAAGGGGGGTTACTAGTGGGGTACTGCAGGGTTCAGTATTAGGACCGGTCCTCTTCAATGTCTTCATAAGTGACATTGCAGAGGGACTGGAAGGTAAAGTATGTCCTTTTGCAGATGACACAAAGATCTACAACAGAGTTGATGCACAAGGTGGGGTGGAAAGGATGAGAAGGGACTTGGCAAGGTTAGAGGAATGGTAAAATGTATGGCAGCTTAGATTCAGTGCTAAGAAGGGCAAGGCAATGCACCTGGGAAACAAAAACCCAGGGGAAGAGTACACAATGGGGGTGAGATACTAACAACAACAAAAATGGAAAGGGACCTTGGGGTAGTCATATCAGATGACCTAAAGGTGGGCAAGCAATGTGAGAGGGCAGCAAGGAGGGCTGGGGGGATACTGGGATGTATAGGGAGAGGCATCACCAGTAGAAAACAGGAAGTTATTATCCCTCTTTACAGACAGCTGGTGAGACCCCATCTGGAGTACTGCATGCAGTTCTGGAGACCCAATCTCCACAAAGACATAGACAGGATGGAAGCTGTCCAGAGGAGGGCAACTAAAATGGTGCAGGGTCTGCACCGGAAGACATATGAAGGGCGAAGAGTTAATATGTATAGCCTCGAGGAAAGCAGGGAGAGGGGACATGATTGAAACTTTCAGTACCTCAAGGGAATCAACAAAGTCCAAGAGGGTAGCTTCTTTCAAAAAAAGAGGTGTGCAAGAACAAGGGGCACAATATTTGAAGATAGAGGGGTGGCTCAGAGTAATTTAAGGAGGTATTTTTCACAGAGGGGTTGTGGATGCATGGAGCGGCCTTCGGAGGAAGGTTGTGGAGTCAAAAACAGTGGTGGAATTCAAGCATGCATGGGACAGTCATAAGGCAATTCTAGGGGGTTGGGGTAGGAAGAAGTAGGCTGCAGGTTAACTAGGATCTGCAGCTTATCAATTAGGTAGGGAAATGGGAAGACTGGGTGGGCCAAACGGTCCTTATCTGCCTTCAAATTCTATGTTTCTATGTTTCTATGTAGGTAAGTTATGTAGAATATTAATAAAATACTCAGTTAATATAATAGAACATGATATTATGATGGTGAGTATAAGTCACTGATAGGCACAACAGACAGCTTATTGAGCTGTGTGGCACTGAGCCTAGCCACAGTAAAGGGGAACATTGTTTAACCAGAAGTAGCACACAAAGCCAAAGCTTGTTTTCAGATGCAACCTGGGACCACAAGGAAATTAAGTCACTTGCTCAGGATCACACAGTATGCACCTAGGTGGCTGTGGGATTCAAACCCAGTTTCCAGTTCTGCAGCTCAGAGCTTTAACCCACTGCACTATACTGCCTCCAAGTAAAGATGATACTCCTATGCCAGCGGTAGAAATTAGGGACCTGGGAGCCTATTTTGGAGTGAGCTTATCTTGCCCACTGCTGATAAATCACTGGTGTAGCCATTTCGTATCAGTTGTAGTACCAGCTCAGGGGGCAGGAAATCTGCCACTTTTTTACGTACTGGCAAGGATATGGTACTGCCAGGTTTGTATATCAATGTTCAATGTGACTCTCACAGCCTGTAGCAGCATTTTAATCCTTTTGTTAACCATTTGGCTTTATTTGGTGGGGGCTGCTGATAGTTTAAAACACTTTTGCTTTGTGTTTATGTGGAACTCCTTGTCTAGTGCAGAAAAAATTAAGATGATTTTAATAACAGTTTTATTAGTTATGGTAGATGTGTACTACTGTACAGTGCAAGTCATAATTGCACAACAACGTTCTGTCTAAGAGGAAAAGATCCAAGTTAGATAAATTGTCATTCATCTAAATGTGTGATATCTTAACAGAAATGTAGGCCTTTGCAACAGGAGAAACTTTAATAGCATATCAAGGCCTGCCTCTTTTTTTCTGCATTACAGATAGACATGACTAATGGCAGTTCCCTCCAAGTCTAGAAAAATATTCAAGCTACACATTAAAATTTAAATAGGCCAAGTTAACATTGCATGACTGCTGATTAGTTGGCCAGATCAATTCTTAAATTCCCACTTTAGGGGCTAAAGAAATTATGACCAGATATGTCTTGTATCTATGACCGATTACAAAGCAGCACACAGTTGCAGTGACAAAGAGATAATAAAGGAAATGGAAGCCAGCACTGCAGTAGTGGCACAGAGCATGTCAGGACTACATGCAGAGGCCAACAGGAAGGCAATGGGAAGAACCAACAGTGACATCTATGAAGGAGGCTATGATGACATAGAGAGGGACAAGTGAGCTCAACAACAGAGGAGACTGAAGAGAAAAATTCATGGACAGTTAGAACTTGGAGGTCTCATATTTGGTTGTAGTTGCTGGATGTAGCTTTCATACAGATTGCCCAATCAGGGAGCCAGAGTAGGAGAACACCAGAGCCCTGAAGTTGCAGATGGCAGCAGAAAGGAGATACCAAACAGGTAGGTGGAGGAAGTGAAGGTTGGGGAAAATGCGGGTAACAGTGACCATGGGACAGTAAGCTTCAAAATTACAAAGAGGCCAGTTAAGAGCATCTTCACCACTAAGGTGCTAGACTTTAGAAGGACAGATTATAGGAGGATGAAGGAAATTGTGTGGAAGGAGCTAGAAGGAAAGGAAAACTTAGATGACGTAGAGGAACTATGGGGGGAAATTAAAGGAGAAATATTGAAGGCAACAGAACTATGTGTTAGGATGGTAAGCAAAAATAAAAGGGGAAGGAAACTACTTTGGTTTATAAAAGAAGTGAGTGAAGCAGTTAGGGAGAAAAGGAGTGCATTCAGGGTATATAAAGCATCTAAGAAGGAGACAGACAGAGAGGTATGTAAGGAAAAACTGAGAGAAATGGAAAATAATCAGAAGGGTGAAGGTGGATATGGAGGAGAACATATCGAGGAAGGCAAAAGGAGGGATAAGAAGTTTTTCAGATATGTGAGTGACAGAAGGAAGGGGAAGAATAGGGTTATAATGCTCAAGGGGGAAGGGAGGCACTAGTAGAGGGGAATATAGAAAAGGCTAATGTTCTGAATGACTACTTCATGTGAGTCTTCATGCTGGAGGAAGGGAAAGGGCTGGAGCTGAAAAGCAGGAGAAGGGAAGGCAGGGAAATTGGCTTAAGTCCATTCATGGAGGATAGGATATTGGAAGAGCTGGGGAAACTGCAGACAGATAAAGCAATGGCACTGGATAGGATTCACCCAAGGGTGCTCAAAGAGCTAAAGCAGGAGTTGGCGGCACCACTTATGAGGTTATTTAATCTGTAATTGGCCAAGGGAAGGGTTCCTAGCAACTGGAAAAGGGCTGAGATGGTGCCATTGCATAAAAGGTGAGGAAGGGAGGAACAAGAAAACTACTGCTTGGTTAGCCTTACTGTACCTCCATTATAGATAAGCTAATGGCTAATGGTAAGGAAAGGCTGATAAAATATCTGGAGGCGGAGGGCCTTCTGGATGTCAACCAGCATGGATTCATAGGTGGTAGGGCCTGCCAGACCAGTCTGATTGAATTCTTTGACAGAGTTGTGGAGATATAGGACAAGGGCAAGGTGGTGGACATGGCCTATCTGGACTTCAGAAAGGCCTTTGACACCGTCCCCCACAGTAGACTAGTAGGCAAAGTGGACAGCTTGGGAGTGGGGACCAAGCTCACAAATTGGGTAGAACATTGGTTAGAAGGGGAGGACACAGAGGGTTGTGCTAAATGGGGTACACTCACAGGAGGAAAGGGGGATGAGTGGGGTTCCCTGAGGGTCAGTGCTGGGACCCATACTTTTCAACATTTACATTAGGGCCATTACAGAGAGACTATATGGGAATGTGTATCCGTTTGCAGATGACATGAAGATCTGTAATAGGGTTGATATGATGGGGTGGCAGTATGACGGAGGATCTGGCAAGGCTGGATGGGTGGTCAGAAAGGTGGCAGCTACAATCCAATGCAAAAAAATGCAGAATTATGCATATAGGGCATAAAAACCCAAAGTCAAAATACTGGCTGGTGGGGAGGAGAACTGGGGGTAACAGATCAGGAAAGGGACCTGGGAATCATTATTTCAGACAGTCCGAAAGTTCAGACTCAGTGCGACAAGGCAGCGGGGAAAGTGCTCAAAATGTTGGTATGCATAGGGAGGGGCTTTACAAGCAGGAGAAGGGAGGTGATCATGCCATTATGCAAAAACATGGTCAGACCACACCTGGAATATGGGGTTCAGTTCTGGAGCCCACGCTTACAAGGGGACAAGGACAGGCTGGAGATGGTCCAGAGAAGGGCAACCAAAATGGTGAAGGAGCTGCAGAAGAAGTCATACGAGGAAAGACTGGGTGAGCTGGGCCTGTACACACTGGCAGAGAGGAGAGAGGGGTAATATGGTGGAAATGTTCAAGTATTTGACAGGCATAAACAGGGTGAGCGTTGACAACATCTTCAGATTGAGTGAGAACAAATCCACTAGGGGGCATGCATTAAAACTGGAGAGGGGCAGATGTAGAGGTGACATCAGGGGAAATTCTTTACTGAGAGGGTGGTGGAGCCATGGAACAGACTGCTGGGATGGATGGCGGGGGTTGATTGAGTGGACAAATTTAGAAGAGCTTGGGAGGCATACATGAGACTAACCAACAATAGGCAGACTGAGAATGGAGGGCGGAGATCTTCTGAGAGGTGGGGACTCGGGCAGACTGCATGGGCCATGGGGTCTTTTTCTGCTGACAAATTTCTATGTTTCTATGTTTCTAGTAAGAGACAAACAAAAGGCAGAAGATGTGTGTTACAGAACTGGAAGTGTAGCGGCTGGCAATAACAGCAGTAGTTACAAGGCAGGAAGGGCAACAACTGAAGTGGAGGCAGGAGACAGATGGCTGCAGGAGTGGCTGAGTGACAGACAGAGAAGCTGAAGGATGCATGCAGACAAACCAAGTGGAAGGCAGGCAGAAACACAAACACATGACTGAGACATTTTAAACATTTAGATACATTTTTCTTATTTAAAAATGCAATACTCAAGGAAACATAGGCCCAACACTTTCAGGGTGGAATAAAAAACATGCGAGAAGATGGGTGAGCTTCTCAGTTCAGTGAGGTCACTCCTGAAGATGGGGTCATGACTCCTGCTGTGTCGTTTTGTGCCATGATATTTTTTTCATCTTACTGATGAAAATATTGTTGCTGCTCTGAATCCCACTCCATGGCAATGTTTATAGTGCAGCCCTCAAATCAATAGATGAAGAGCTGGTTCAGGTCTGTATGTTGCCCCCAGAAGATGGTGATCATGTATGCAGCTCCCACAACAATTTTTGCTTTCTAATAAAATTGCTGCAATATTTCATTAGGTTGTTCAACCAGTGCTGCTTACCCATCTAATGATTTATCAGCTACTTGCTTTAAGTCTCGTCTCTGCAAAGAGACAAAACACTAGCTATTTTTTACTGTATTCACTTCATTTCTTTCATCTTCAATGCTATCTTCATCAGCTGTTGTAATACTTAAATGTTTGTGACACACATACTCTATTTTTCTTTTAATTTTGTTTGAAGGTGCTGCTTCAATTGATGACTCTTCAGATAACAGGAAGATCTTCTCAGTGACAGTTGAATGGAAAACAGCAAAACTCACCAAAGATGGGTATGTCATGACAAATAATGGGAATGGGTACTGTTTTAGGCAAGTGATGTG
Source organism: Neoceratodus forsteri (assembly GCA_016271365.2). Taxonomy (NCBI): domain Eukaryota; kingdom Metazoa; phylum Chordata; order Ceratodontiformes; family Ceratodontidae; genus Neoceratodus; species Neoceratodus forsteri. The sequence goes on from CM057456.1 coordinate 190,421,179, forward strand.
GAAAAATGACTGCTGTTTAAAATTCAACAATTCTAAAATATGCATAGTGATTCACTGTATATGGTTTGCCCAGGTTGCTCACATTTGCCAGAACCAGTTTATGTCCATGTATTTGACAATTCAGATTCACCGGAATCATCCAATCAGATCTAAGGATTTTTCCTATTCATTTATAAACAATTGGATGCACTGCCATCTTGAGACAGTGACATTAAAGTTTTATAAGTAGAGCATCCTGTTCAGAATCAAATCCAGACCTTAAAATAATGCAAAGCTTGTATTCATGAAAACAGTAAAATTACATAATTGTCATTCTTCTAGAGTGAGAATATCATGTATGTCATTGTAGGTGTCTAAGAAGTAAAAGTAATGTTGATATTTGTCATTTTATTTTTATTTACACTACTGTCATATACTAACATACTATTTGCCAGCAGATTAGGCCTTACAGTCTATCGAGTCTGCTTGAACCTCAGATCCCTAGTTGGGTGCCAAGGCCCTCCCCTCCCTTGTGTTCCAGAAACCCCTATCATCCATCCCACCCCCCTGGGACAGGCCATCATCTGATACATCCACTTTCTGTGTCTGTCCCACCCTCTCTTGAAGCCCTCCACTGTGGATCTCTGAACCAACTTGCCAAGCAGTGCATTCCAAGGGTCCACTACCCTCTCAGTGAAAAACCTCCTCCTCTTTTTCCCCCTCACCCTTCCACCTTCCAACTTCAAACCATGCCCTCTGGTAATACCTCCCTGCTTTAGTCTAAAGATCCCCTCCATGTTTACCCTATTTATTCCCTTGAGGTACTTGAAGACCTCAATCATGTCCCCCCTGTCTCTCCTCTCCTCCAATGAAAACAGGCAGAGCTCCTCAAGTCTGTCCTCATATGTCAAATCCCCTAGCCCTTGTATCATCTTAGTTGCCCTCCTCTGTACCCTCTCCAGGAGCTGTATGTCCCTCTTCAAGTGTGGTCTCCAGTACTCCAGTACAATATGAATGGGAGATACCTCTGACAGTCCTATCCTACAATTCACTAGAAACAGGAGTGGTTCTAGAGGACTGGAAGAGGGTAGATGTAGGCCCTCTTCATAAATGCAGCAGCAGCAGGGAGAAGACTGGCAACTATAGACCAGATGCTCTAAAGTCAGTGGTGCGGAAGTTAAAGAAGACACTATTAAAAGGAAGGCTAATGAAGTATCTTGAATCCAGTGTTTTACAAGAACCAATGCAGCACAGATTCATGGTGTGGGGGGGTATGTGAATGATCCTGATCGATTTCTTTGACTAGGTGACTAGAGAAATGGATTAGGGTGGGACAGTGGACATAGCCTACAAAGAATTCAGCAAGACCTTCTTCAACATAGCACATAGGAGGCATATAAAGAAAACTGGGCAGTTTGGAGGTTGGATCCAAGATAGTAAGCTGGGTACAGAAATGGTTGATGGATAGATGAGAGAGAGAGTGATGGTAAATGGTACTCACTCTAATAAAGGGAGAGTGACCAATGGGGTACCTCGGGACTCAAGTACTGAGACCACTTCAATGTCTTCATAAGCAGCATTGCAGAAGAGATAAAAGGGAAGGTATGCCTCTCTGCAGATGACATCAAAATCTGCAACAGTGTTGATATTCCAGAAGGGGTGGAGAGAATGAGTAGAAACCTGAGAAAACTCATGGAGTTGCTGAGGGTATGGCAGATGGGTTTTAATTCAAAAAAGTGCAAATTTCATTATCTAGGACACAGAAACCCAGTGGTGTTGTATATAATGGGGGAAGAGGTATTGATGGTCACTGCACAGGAAAGGGTCCTTGGTGCTGCCATATCCAATGACCTCAATGTGGCAGGGAACTCTGACAAGGCAGTAGGCAGGGCCAGTAGGATGCTTTGGTGCATAGGAATGGAAATCACAAACAGAAAGAGAGAGGTGATGTCACCACTGTATCAGTCATTGGTGAGATCCTTCCTGGAGTACTGGGTACAGTTCTGGAGAAAACATCTAAGGAAGGACACAGACAGGGTACAGGGAGTCCAAAGGAGAGCAACTGAAATGGTGCAGGAGCTGCATCATAAGCCCTATTTCAAGAGACAGATGGATCTCAGAATTTATACCCTGAAGGAGACGAGAGAGAGTGGAGACATGATAGAGACTTAAAAGTACCTCATGGGGCTAAATAAAGTACAGGAGGGGATTATTTTTTAGAAGAGAAGGCACACATGAACAAGGAGGCATGCAATGAAGTTAGAATGGGGATACTTAAGAGGGATATGAGGAAATACTTCTTCACTGAAAGAGTGGTGGTCACTTGGAGCAGCCTTCCAGTGGAGGTAGTGGGGTTGTCAATAAGGGATGGCTTCAAGCATGCATGGGACAGGCACAAAGGAATGTTGGTTGGAAAATAGCTGGAGGGGGAGCTGGAGATCAGGTAGGGTCTACAGTAACAGTATAGGCAGGGACAAGATGGGAAGATTGGGTGGGCAAGGAGGTCCTTATCTGCTGACAAATTCTATCTTTCTATGTTTCCTCCACTGTGACTTTCTCCTCTAGTTTTTATGTAATGATTTCTATTTGACAGATGACACTATGATGCAGCAGGATGTGGGGCAAACTACAGTATAATGACAATAATGTGTATGTTGAAGATTAGACAACCACAGTACATGATGTAACTTGTGAGGCATTAGTGGGAGACAATTTAGAGCAAGACCACAATACTCCATTAAGATGTAATAAGAGTCACTGAGTAGTGCGATCTAACACACCCTTTGTTCTCATGTAGCACACTTCTTCAGTTTCATTCACAGACCACTTTTCTGACTGGCTTACTGACACACACACATATGCAAAACATAAATAAGATTACCCTGAGATTCCTTTCTTGCTTGGTGACCATAATTGCCTCCCACTGCATCTTGTACACAGCTTCCAGGCTTCCCTGCCCCAAGTGCATGACATTGCACTTTTGGCATTGAAACCCTGCTGCCACACCCTAGACCACTCTTCTAGTTTTCCCAGATCCCTTTGCAATTTTCCACCCCTTTCTGAGTGTTCACCCTGTTGCAGACTGTTGTGTTATCTGAAGATACACACCTTTCCCTCCAGTTCCTCAAAAATGTCACTGATGAAGACAATGAATAGGACAGGTCCCATTGCTAATCCCTGTGGCATCCTGCTAGTTGCTCTTCTATCCCTGAGTGTCTGCCTTTTGCCAGCACTCTCTGCCTCCTATTCTTCAACAAGTTTAATACCCAGCTTTCTCCCCAACCTCGAGGCTGCTTAGTCTCTTTACTAGCCTCCTGTGTGGCACATAGATTCCAATAAAGCATCAAATATGGTTCCTCATGAGACATTGGTTTTGAAGATAAGACATATTTAAATAACAGTAAATATAGCACAATGACTAGAGAGCTCATTAAGCAATATGCTAAATGAATACGCTGTAGGTCACCGCTCAATGAGTAGTGGTACATTGGATAACATCCGACTGGAAGACAGTCCCCAGTAGAGTAACACAATGGTCCTTGTTGAGCTCCCTCCTGCTCAATATTTTTATCAGTGACTTTGACTTGTATTTCAAGTAAGTTAATTCACATTTTCAGATGACATAAAGCTAATGAAGATGGAGGACTCCAGGGAAAAAGAAGGTCACCTGCAAAGGGACTTAAACATACAGAGGGTGGGGGCCAATTCTGCATATGGGAAATTAAATCCATTATGGATAAGTGTAAAGTTCTTAACTTAGGTACAGTGAATTACAATTAGGTGCCATTTATTTTGTAAATAATTGACAGCAAAGGAGTACAAAAATATCTAAGTGTCATCATTACTGCAAAGCTAAAACTGTTGAAACACTCTTCAATGGCAGTGAATAAGGCTCATTGAATGTGGGGCAACATTAAAAGTGTCACGGCATTATGTTAGAATGATGTGAGTCTGAACTGCTAAACTAAAATGGTGCTTACTGATCAGTGACTTTTATTTTCAACAAAAGCCCTCTAAAATATAAAATTGTTATAAAAATGTCTTCCATTCACTTCTTTAGGGAGAGCTGTACTGCTCTTCAAACTGTGGTATTAGGAAACAACTCAGCACATTGGTGGAGTACCACATAATGGAGTTGGATGGATTGAATTGCCAGTTTCACAAAGCCAAAATATGACCCATGCCCTTCCTTGTATGCTGCAATGGGACATTCTAATATTTATTCCAAGTAACATAATGGATAGTGGGGCTATACTGAATTTATGTAGGACATTTTTTTCTTCAGCATGGTTGGCGCTCACTAGTGCTGGGCGGAATCTGTGAATTCTAATTTTGTGCAAAGTTTGTGCAATTTTCCAAAATTTTGATGTTGGCAAAATCTGAACCCTCTGAATATGTTCCATGAACTTTTTGACCTTTTTATGAAATTTTCAGGCTGATTTGCAGAATAATACACATGCACTGCAAAATTACAGTTCTGAAGAATTCCATTCTACAAATTTTAATGTATCAATCTACAGTACATATAGAGGATAATGTATTGTCTGCTATCCCATATTATAAAAAGTGTCTGAGAAATGGAGCTTTCTGATTGGCTGCAAATATTTAACAGCCTTATGTTAATCTTTTATTAACATACATGTAGAGCTTAGCCATTTGCTGAACAAGGTTTAACACTGTTTAAAAACATTTTTTATTATAATAGCAATAAGGCACTCCCAGGAATTATGTTTATGGTCAATTAATCACCCTCTAGGGGCATGTGGCACTCAGCTGCACCTTGTGCCACAGTACACCCCTAGAAGGTGATTAACAGACCATTAACATAACCCTTGGTCATGCCTTATTGCTTAAGTATAGCGTAGTGGTTAAGAGCACTGAGCTGCGAACTGGAGACACTGGTTTGAATCTCATCAGCTCCCACTTGCATACTGTGTGACCCTAAGTAAGTCACTTAACTTCCTTGTGCTCCCAGGTCGCACCTGGAAACAAACTCTGGCTTAGTGTGATTTTCCAGGTTAAACAATTTCCCCTTACCCTTTGGTTGCCATGGCGACATTTTAAACCTCGAGAGCAAAGCTCAAGAGATTTTGGTCTCCATGGCAACCTCAAGATGGCCACTCTTTTATAATGTATGTTCAACTATGCACAAGTAAATATGAGTCTGTGTGCCTTAAAATGTCACTCACTTTTCCAGCGCCACTCTCTTTTGGAGTCAGCTCTCACCACCATGACCGTTTCAGGAACAGTGGAGGTTCATGTATTGTGCATGAGCGAAGATGTTCGAAGTAGTTGAGCTGCAGTAGCTACATATCTAGTGAGGTACAACAAGCATAATGATGTAGCTACTGCAGCACAACAGCATTGTTCTGGGTATGGATTAAACTTAGAACAACATTTACCATACACTATCTAATAATTGCACAGTTCTTCAGATAACTGAGTGGTCAGTTTAGTGAAATTCCAATTTGCAGTTTTACTACATCAATCTGCAATACATACATGTGTTCTGTGGTACTTTGTTGAAGTACATTCCAAAATTTTCACAGAAGAAAAATTCTGACTTTTGTAGTAATTCCGCTGATGAAATTTTACTTTCATGTAGCACTACAACTCATTAAAACATATATTCTTTCCGTAGAAACTATCTTATCCACCCTCTATTTGTGTCTGCCTCCCCTAAGAAATGGTCTCCGTCCTCTACCCTAGCTGTAGCTGTAACTGGACACTCGAGCCTTGCTTTCTTGGCTCCAGCCCTGTCCCTCCCCCACCCTCCCATCCCTCTTTTCGGACTCACTCATTGGTATGGCCACTGGCCCTGTCCCCTCACTCTTTTCATCCTTGTCTGACAACGGCACCTTTCGGACGGCTTCCAACTGACTTTTCCTACCAAGTATACTGTCTTCACCACGAATCCTGTTAGAAACTAGTTTGTGGTTGTTCTTCTGCAACAGATTGACTGAACTATTTTATGTACTAGTTATTCTGAATGTTACGACTGTTACCATGTTTACCATTGTTGTATGTTACCCCCATCCTTTGACGTGGAACCTTTGTAATCGAGCAGTCTCTGCTCAAAGGTAATTGTAATCCTAGAGTTTAATAAATAAATAAGAATAAATAAACTGTTTCTGAGTTCTAACTCCAGCTTCTAATTTGAAATAGAAGAGTCAGAGGGGAAAGGTCATGGTTTAGGTCAGTGATTCTGAAGCCTCAAATCCTGGTGGCCTCAAATTGCCTCAATGCGCTGCCACCTGAACACATTTGTGACCTACTTATTTTTTTTTACCTCAAACTCACTGATATACCCCAAACCTCCTGATACAACACATTTTGTTCTATGCAGTATACATTAAATTATGTCCCTGACATGCAGTATTTTCACTTGAATGCATCTCCTATGTTTTTTTTTTTTAAGATCAAAAACTGCCCATTCTATTACCTTTGTATTTGGGCTTCTATAGAGCTCTGTGGCCACACAGAATTGTTCTGGTGTCCAGCTGCAGCCATGGTGGCTTCATTTGAGAAACACGTTCCTAAGTGGTATAAATTATTTTACAAGTGCAAACACAGTTTATTTATCAGCAGTTTGTACAATAACAAGATTTAATCACCTCTTTAATACACTAGTTTTGTTTTATACATAGAAATGCATTGTAATCCATTAAATATTCCAATATAAACACATATGTAGAGTTCTCTGTTCATGAAGATGTTTCTGCCCCCATAAACTTGACAAATAGCATCTGTATTACCTAAAAGGAATCCAGCAAGACTGTTTTAATGGATATGCGTACAAAAATAAGATTGAAGATGTACAGGCTCAAACTGTAGCTTAGTTTCTGTCTCATTGTGTGGCATTGGGCAAAGTCGAATGACCTTTATGAGCTCCTATCCTCTCATCTGTAAAATGGGTGGAAGCAATTACCTGTTTTTATAGGTTTCATCCCAGTGGGACAACATCCTGGCCAAAAGAATTGTAAATAAATAAAGACAATAAGTAAACTGATTCATCTAACAAATGCCATTAGGCAGCCTAATACAGTTTTTATTTATTTAGTTTTTGGAGCTTTTTGGCACACAGTTGTATTGGAAAAATGACTATTTTCCACAAACTGAACCATCAGTCTCCTTAAAATATTTGCAAGCCTGCAAAGTAATTAGTGTTTCAGGGGCCAGCTAGGATGGGTTATCTTTGACCCGTGTTGCAGAACCCAGACATCTGCAAAACTATATGCTCAGATGGATGCAGTGCAATGATGTTTTATGCTTATGTATGTATTGGGGTGTAGAAGGAAGGAGGTTGCACAACCCATGTTTGAAAATCAGTGCCAGTTACATCAACCCTTGCAAGTTACAGTTTTTGTTTCTGTTAGACCGGAACTGGAGTTCTGTTTGCCCTTCTTTTGCAAGTTACCTATCTTCAATCCTGCTGGCACCTAACCAGCGCAACTGCTGTGATCTTATTTTCAAGCTCTGTGAAGTATAATATACATCCTAGCATCACAGTTTGTAGAAGTGTTTGTGTGTGGGATGGCTAGAATTTAAGGGTAAGTTAGACACAATTTTCTATGTAGTATTGCAGGTAAATAGTTGCACCTGAAGCTCTGAGAGGTTAGCAAATAAAACTAAGCCTGTAATACTACATGTTTTAGTACAGAGTACCTCTGATGTTACCAAAATAAATATAGCATGACATTGAAAAGGTTATGCATTTAAAACCTTTGATGTACTATTAATACTGTATGTAAATCAGCTCTGTGACATTTGTTTTAAGGTTATCGTCATTTATGTACCGAAAGCGCTATATGTCTTGTATTACTAAAGCTGTAAATAAGATGTAGCTACTTCAACAATCCTGTGTCCAGAATAGGGGTGTGTGTAAAAAATGTTCTGCTGGCAGAATTTTGGCAAAAGTCAGATTTTTGCTTCCAAGAAAGTTTGGAAATCATTTTGTGGAAATTCCACTGAAAACTGTGGAATAAATGTAACAAATGCAGGTTAATGTATTAAACTGTGGGGAAAAAAAACCTCTGCAGAACTGATCACTGTCAGTGTTCATTTCTGCGGCTTATGTATTAAACTGTGGGAAAAAAACCCACAGAAGTAATGCAAACCACAAATAATTACATGATATACGGCAAAATACTAAGCAAGATACTTTATTTACACATATCATGTAAAAGTCGGCAGTTCGTAATTAAATGCAGCAGTACTAGGCAGAAATTTGCAGTTATTTAGTGAAAGTTCAGAATTCTGCCACAGGCAAATGAGCAGAAAACTGCAAAATTTTTGAAATATTGTGGAACTTCCACAATGGCGGAAATCTGCGCTTTTGCCCAACCCTAATCCAGAACTCTTCGCTTGTGATGTTTTAGAATGGCCAGAAAAGCAAAAGTTCAATGAATAATGTTTATATATGCAATAGGCATGGACCCAAAAGTGTTGACATAAATAGTGATAATTGAGTGCTAAATTTCATTTATGTACATACTGTATTAGATACATCATCAGAATTTATATAAACAGTAACTATTGTATGTCATCTAGCATTTTTATACATAGTAGCTACATCACTCCCCCTCTCCCCTGCCTGGCCAGCTGGTGCTACTTCTCTACTTTCACTCCGTCATAGAAAGTCATATCGATAGCACTGGCCACAGAAGCTGCAACTCTGTTGCAAACATTAATTTAAACAGGCAGCATCCACCTCACTTGGCTGTAAACTAAGACAGCTTTACACAAAAAAAACTTATTTTTTTCACTGCCTGCTGCTCCTTTCCTCCTCTCTCCCTGCCTGCCTGTCAACTTCATCTGCTGTTCCAGCTCTGAGAACTGCATTCCTATCATGAGCTCTGCTGAAGATAAAATAAAAAGTTTTTCTTCTAAATACTATTATTTATTCTACCACTACAGAATCACTGACAGCTTCCTTCCCCTCACTCCAGTCGCTTGCAGTGTTTGCTTCAGACTCTTCAAATGGCACACTCCTCTGGAAAAAAAAATATTTTTTTAACCTAAAATATGAACTGCAACATTAATGCCCTGCAGCGCCCACATTGCACTCATGGCCCCTCATATCATGTTTGAACACATTGCGATAAATCTTTTATTTTTCCCCCATCTGCTAACAAAGAAACTCGCTCTACATACAACTAGGGAGAACACTCCTGGACACTCTCACTAAATGGTGCTGCCATCTTAGTATGAAAACATCTGCTCCTAAACAGCAAAGCCAATCAGCTGCTCCATAGCAGCATCAGCATCAGCATCACGATGGTGCCTCCTTAGCAATGACTTTAGCAACAGGGCACACAGAACAAGGACAGATACTATTTAACCAAAAAGTCCAACACAGTTCATTACTTTAAAAAAAAAACACAATTAAAAGCTAAAGACAAACTAATACACAAGACAAGGTCCCTGCCTATCGCATAAATGAAATATGCCACAGGGACCTTGTGTTTCTTTCTCGAGTTGTGTGACCTTGTGAACATCACTAGTGGCTTATGCCACTTGTGAAGTTACTCAAAGTCAAACAGCTCTAGTGAAAATAAATAATTTATTCCACAAGTCCCTGCTGCATATCCATTATATCTATAGCTTATCTATCTATCTATCTATCTATCTATCTATCTATCTATCTATCTATCTATCTATCTATCTATCTATCTATCTACAGTATCTATTTATCTATCTATTTATCAACAGTATCTATCATTCTATCAATCTATCTGTCTGTCTATCTATTCTTTGCCAAAAGCTGCCTTAATGCAAATTTAAGGTTGAGTCTATAGTGGAAAAAGTAGGGTAATGTGGTTTTAGGATTTCCAACCCCAAAAACCCACCTCAAAATCAAATCGGGGTGCAGGCTTCTTTGAGGTTGTCAGCCCTAACGCTCACCCCATTCTATACATTCCAGAAACACTTAATGGGGTGATCTTTACCATTGATAACCCCAAAGACTACACCCCAATTTGATTTAGGTGTGGGGTGGAGTTTTAAGGTTGGAAACCCTAAACCCACATTCCCCTACTTTTTCCACTATAGCCTCAACTCTACATGTTGCATTAATGCAGATTTTTGCATTTGAGATAGGTGTCTTCCAGTTATTGTCTCCAGGTGTGCTGTATAAAATATTTTTGTAGTGTGCTAATCTCTTATTTCAGTGACAGGTGTATCTCATGTATATAACTATCTCTAATTACCTCAAACATTGCACAAAAGGTGCCCCCACAATGCACATTTTTAAAAAGCAGAACAATAGCCAATGCATAAATCAATAAAAATTACTTAAATTAACCTTAGTTAGCAATGTCTCCATTACAGTTTAATAGGCCATACATTCCTATGTTTTGATGCCACATAATAGAGTTGGGGGAGTAGAAGAGGGGATGGGGGCATGCAGAAGAAATAGAATAAATATGTAATGATGTATTGGATAATGTATGGGAAGCCATACACAACCAGGCTATTCTCATACCAAGTGGTTTCCATGATGACAAGGACCTTGAGACCAGAGCTCAAGAGGTGTCTGTCATCATGGAAACCATGAGGTAAGAGAAGAGTGCAGTTGTGTATTTGGGCTGCCATACACTTTTCTATATAGGTATGATGCCCCCAAACACATGACTGCTTACTTTTTGTTGTTTTTTTGTCAGTGTTTTTTGCCAGGGACCCGCTTTTCTCTTCCCTCTGACAACCGACTAGCTTGTGCATGTAACGCGTCAACCTCCCCCTGTTCTATGAACAGCACTGGTGGGGGCAGTTGCATTGTGACAAAGCTACTAACGCAGAATGAAAAGTCATTCAGTATTAGTAGCTATGCCACTACTACAGCAGAATAACTTTTGACAGTGTATGGCTTTCCATAGACAACAACCTTCCACCATACACTATAATAAACCTTATGTCAGTTTCACATCATATAGGATAATTGAATCTATTAATTACCTGTCTTAACAGAGGAGTTATTTTATTTTACCAACTTCTTGTTTTTTTTTTACTTACAATATTAGAGAAAATGGGTATGCTGCAGGGTACCTTCCCTTCATTGCAAAGTGTATGCGCTCCCTGTGACACCCATGTTAGACCTGCCGACATATTTCACAATTTCCTTCCATTTACTTAGAAATATTGTGCTATTTATTATGTTATTTTTAAAACATCCAGAAACTATGTGTAAAAAATGTAAATTTTGCTTAAAAACAACAGGAAGCAAACATGTATGTCTGTCCCCTCAATGAATGTGTTGTAAATCTATCTTATTGCATTATCTGCAGGGATGTTCCAAATTCACATTAACATCCAAATCATTCCCTTTTATAGATTTCAATGTCAAGGGTCCCAGGAAAATGTTTTTTCCATTTAGATAATTTTCTCTTTTAAAATGCCCAGGTTTGCCACTTTAAATGGCATGGATAAAGTTATAACTGCTTAAGGATGATACACATACCACAACATTTAGTCCTATTTGTTTTATCAACTTCTTATCGTACCTTATTTATTGCATGAGGGAAAACAGGTGCACTGCATGACACCTGTTCCATGTTGCAAAGTGTTTACTCCCTGTATAATACCCATGGCAGATCTGCCCACAGATTTTTAAATTTCTTATTAATTATTTAGTAAAGATCATGCAATTTATTGCATTCTTTTTTAAACAGTCATGTGACTATATATATATATATATATATATGTAAAATGAAAGTTTTATAAAAAAATATGAGGGTGGAAACATGTATGTCTGCCCCTTTAAATAGTAAGTTGTTGGTCCACCCTGCTGTATTCTCTATGGGGACAGTCTGAAATCACATTAACACCGTAATATTTCACTCTTGAAACTTCAATTTTGTAAATCTCCAGTAAAAGATTTTTATGTTTTAAAACATATCAGTTTTCAAAAAGAGAATGGCGAGATCGGCATAGGAAGATTCATAACTTCTTACTTTATTTTATTTTACCAGCTTCTTGTTTTTTTTTTTACTTACTGAAAATTGACTGCATCGCTGGTGAACTGACACCAGTATGATCTATTACAAGTTGGAGACCAAGACTGAATGGAAGGAAGGCAAACTTTGTAAACCTAATTAAAATGACTCCAATGTACAGTGAGCACTGAATATCTGGGACCATTTCTGAGGGCAGAACCTTTAGTTCAAAACCACTAGATTTTAGGACATATTTGCGTTTTAAAATTAAATATTTACTCACTAAAAAGGATGCTATAGTTCTACTGCATTAGTCAATAGTTCAGTCACCAGATGTTTACTGCAGTGCACCATACTTTTAACTGAAACGTCACCTGGGCTGGTCACACTGAATACAGATTTGCAAGGCAAGCCAGACCAAATACATTTCCCTTCTCGGTAACTCTGGCTCATCCAAACACTGTAAAAGTGAGGTTGCAGAGTTTTAAAGCATTTACACTTATTTCAGTTGACAGCACTAGAGCACAGACGGTGAGGAAAAAGTTGAGGAAGTGAATTTGCCCAAGGTAAATGTCTCCATAGCAGTTAAAAACACCAGGGCCAGGAGTCACAAAAGGAGCACAAAGTTGGTGCAAAAGTTTGCACTGCACTTCCTGGCTGCACTGGTGAGATATGGAGCTATTCACAGTCAGAGAGCCAGGTGGGCTATCTGACTGTGAATAGGGGCTGGCAGGGGCAGCACTAACCCAGAAAAAGAAGTGGAATACCTAGTAGTACTGCCCCAACAGCCAGCCAGAGAAATGGCCCCATCAAGTGCTAAGGTACTATTCACTAATGGATGCATGCAAATGAGCTCATTGAGCATGTAAGGTGCTAGTGGCCATTAGCATGCCCATTATGGGCTCATTTGCATGCCATTAATGTGGCAGTGCACAGCCCCCCACCAGCCAAAGCCCTACACAGCCGCATTTCTCCTTAGTGTAATGGTGTCCTCCCCCACCCTGATTGTGGACTCGATGGTTAAAAAAATAGTTTCCATAGTGTAGCGGTCCCACCCTAGTTCCCAATCTCATGAATCTCATCCAGTAATAAACATAGATATTTTCTATAGTGTAGCAGTCCCACCCTAGTCCCGATCCCATGTATCTTACCTAGTAATAAATATAATCAAGTTCCATAGTGTAGGATCCCACCCTGGTCCCGGATCACCTGATTACCCACCTGATAATAAAATATTTTCTTTTCCATAGTGTAGTGGTCCCTCCCTCCCTCCCTCCCTAGTCCCCAATCACCCTGATTACCCACCTGTTATTAAAATAATATCTTTCCATAGTTAAGTGGCCTGTCCAACCCACCCACTCCAAGTAAGCACACACTACCTTGTTCTCCCTGCCCCAGCATGGCTACTGGTCGGTGAGCAGCACAGCTTTCCTCACACCTCTACAGCTGCCCACTGACTGAACTGTCAATGAAAGCTAACAGTATGCACTACAAGCCCATTGGTTGACACTCAATGTATACTGTAAGCTGTCAATGGCAGTTCAGTGGGCGGGCAGCTGTGGTGGAGTGAGGAGTGCTCTGCTGCTTGCTGACCAGATGCCATGCTGAGAGGGGGGGAGCAGGGTGGTGTCTGCTTAATGGAGTGGGTGGGGGGTTGGGGGACCACTATACTATGGAAATGATTTCGATTTTGTAACTGATTTGGAATCGGGTGATTGGGGACCAGGGAGGGTCTACTACACTACAGAAACTATTTTATTTTCATAACGGGTGGATAATCTTATAATTGGGGATTGGAGAGGAACCACTACTCTATGGAAATATTTAATTTTAGTAATGGGTTGGTAATTGGGTGATTGGAAACTGGGGAGTGACCACTACACAATGGAAAAGAAAATATTGTATTACCGGGTAGGTAATCAGGCAATCAGGGACTGAGGTGGGACACTACAGTATGGAACTTGATTTTTTTTATTCTAAGGTGGGTGATCAAGGACTGGAGGGCTTCTGTACCTCCACCAACCACTAGGGTTGCTCGGATTACCACCAGTTTTTTTTCCTGTGGTATTTTGCTCCATGCAAGGACCTTCACAAAGGCCCTTGCATGGAGTAAAGCATTTGTGAATGGGATTATGGGGATATGCAGGTCCCCTCCCTCTCATTAGCATTGCAGGCCCCCTCACTACTTTACCCAGTTGCAAACCCAGTTTGCGAGGGCAAACTGGCCTTCATGAATTCCAGCTATTCACAAAGCCTAGTTTGCCCCTGGCAAACTTGATTTGCACCTGTGAAAAGCTTTGCTAATCCTGCCCCAGGAATATTAGCTCTACTCAAAATCCCATCCAGCCTGTAATGTATAAATGAATTCTCTAAGGACTGCCAATTGTTCTTTGAAGAACTGTTTCAGTATTCTCATCCTGCTACGCAAACATACAGTGCACGAATTGCAGACACTACAAAGAGATTCAGAAGGGTTATACATCTATTACATTCATTTAAAGCCTAATCATTACATGAAACCATGCTCATTTGAAGCCCAGCAGTAATGGGTGTCTACTCACCTGGTAAAGGTGATTGTGTTAGTTGTATCCATGACACTCCAGACATTACCTCATGGGTCCTCAATCCACCTGATAGGCTAGTGATGCACATGTGACCCAGATCAAATTTTGCAGTATACCTAGGTCCCAGGAGTCCTCCTTCTCCAGTTCAACTCTTCCATAGCTGAAATGCAAATGCTTTAAGCCAAAAATGTGTTTCTGTGACTCCCACCTTTATCCTCTTATCTGTATATAGATAAATAACCAAGCTTATACATGGTCTTAACCACCACCTTTAGTTTATTTCCTATACATACAATTCTAAATTCGGTTACCTAATGCCACCGACTATAATTACCAATGTCTTCAGAGCACAGTAGAAAAAATTCATTATTATTATTAGCATATAAAGACTTTCTTATTCTGAATTTGACCAGTGTGAGGATCTGTGCCATAGTCACCATGAAGGGTGGGTCATGGAGTGTCATGGATACAACTAACACAATCACCTTTACTAGGTGCTTGAACACCCATTGTGTTATGTTGTATCCATGACACTCCACACATTACCTCATGGGTTACTTATAATAAGCAATTCCATATCCCTCAGGGTGGGCCAGGGCAATATGGCGGACAGGTTGTATGACATGCTGTGGATAACACTTTTGTGGCAAATTCAGTTCTTTGTCTGTATAAAGTCTCAAGTCTATAACGCCTTGTGAAGGTGTGGACAGAAGTCCAGGTTGCCGCTCTACAGATGTCTTCCATAGATATGCTAGCTCTTTCTGCCCAGGAAATGGCAACTGCCATAGTCAAATGGGCTTTTAATCCCTCTGGAGGCATAAGGCCATTTGCTTTGTATGCCTCCTGTATCATTTTCTTTAGCCAGCTAGCAATGGTGGTTTTGGAAGTAGCCATTCCTTGTTTATGACCCTGAGCTATCACAAAAAGTGTCTCAGAGCTGCGTATTGACTGTGTCCATGAAATTTATTGCAAAACGGTATTACCAATGTCCAAAGGGTGATGTTGGGTTTCTGACTCCCCCTGTTGTGACTGTGTGTGGAAAGTTGTTAGCTCTAGTGTTTGTTCATTATGAAATGTGGACATGACCTTGGGAAGAAAGGCAGGTACCATTTTCAGGAAGACCCCTTGTGCCATGAAAATGGTGTAGGGCTCTTTGCATGACAGGGCTCCTAGTTCACTAATTCTGCGAGCGGAGCAGATTGATATCAAAAAATAGGTCTTTAAGCCTAGCCAGTAGAGTGGTGCCTGATGGCTGGGCTTGAATGGGCTCTTCCTTAGAGCATTAAGCATCATGGTCAGGCCCCAAGGGGCCAATGGTGACCAGATGTGCAACTGAATGTTCTGTACCACCCTAAGGAATCTGACTGCATCTGGGTGGGTGCCAGGCTGTGACAGACCAACTCTCCCCTTGGCCACTCCTATGGCCAACAACCGTACCCGCAGTGAGGAGGTGGATAGTCCTTTGTCTAGACCCTGCTGTAAGTACAGTAGGGTTACTGACATATCCACGTGCAATGGGTCAAGCTTCGTGGACCTGCACCAACTGGTGAAAATGTTCCACTGTCTGTTATAGGTGGCCATGGTGGATGGCTTCCTGGATTGTAGCATGGTCGATATGATGTACTCATGATACCCAGAAGTTAGCAGTCTCTGCCTCTCAGGAGCCAGGCCAACAATTTTAGGGTGTGGGGGGCTAGATGGATCAGTGGCCTCTGGAACAGCCTGTCCTGATGATATGGAAGTGTCCATCTGTCCAGTGTCATGGATACTGCAGATGCAAACCACACTCTTCATGGCCTGTAAGGCACTATCAGGATAATCTGAAGTTGAGACAGCCTGACCTTCACCAGCATCAGTGGAATCAGTGGTATCGGGGGGGGGGATGTATGATCATTCCCGACTCCATGTCTGTGACAGAGATTCTATTCCCAGGGCCTGTTTCTCCCTGTACCTGGAGAAAGATACCTTGACTTGTGCGTTCGCCTTGGACGCCATCAGGTCCATTGGGACTGGTCCCCACCTCCTTTCTATCATGCAAAACAGGTCCGGGTGTAGTTGCCACTCCCAGGGGTGAACACGTGCTGTCTGCTTAGCCAGTATGCTCTGACATTCAATTTTCCCGCCAGGTATGTGGCATGGAGATGGGATGGGATGAGTTGGATTGAGCCCAGTTTAACACCTTGGCAGCCTCTCTTAGCATAGCTCTGCTGTGGGTTCCCCACTGCTTTGCTATGTATGCCACTGTGACTTGGTTGTTGGATTTCACCAACACTGTCCAACTGATGATGCTGTCTCTGAATGCTATTAGGGCATTGAATACCGCCCTCATCTTCAGAATGTTGATGGACAGTCGAGCCTCTGCCGACATCCATTTGCCTTGTGCTGTGGTGTCGTGCATGCATGTCCCCCAACCGAGTAGGCTGGCATCCATTTCCATTGTCACTTCATTGGGCAGCTCCAGCAGGCAACCTTTCTGTAGGTTCTGGTGACATGTCCACCAATTTAGTGAGACGTTGACTGCCTCCAGTAATTGGACGACCTTGTTGAGGTCATCTTCCAATGGTGAGCCTTGCTGTAGAATGCAGTTTTGCAGGGGATGCATATTCCACCTCGTCCAAGGTACTAGGTCTATGCAGGATGCCATGCAACCTAGAACCTGTACCGCTTGGCCCAGTGTTGGTTCTGCTGAGGACCTTAGCGCCTGGACTAACAACATCACTGAGTCGATCCACTTCCTTGATGGTCTTGCCAATCCCTCGGCAGTGTTTATTTCTGCCCCAAGATGTTCTATGCTCTGTGAGGGTCGCAGGGAGCTCTTCTCCCAGTTGACTACCTAGCCATGCTGGGACAGAGCTGACAGAACCAGGTTTGTTTCCTTTAGTGATTTGGTGCTGCTGAGTGCCCATATCACCCAGTCATCCAAGTATGGAATACTGTCCACCCCTACTCTCACAGTCAGGCTGCCAGGACAATAGACACCTTTGTAAACACAATGGTTGCTGAGGTGAGTCCAAACAATAAGACCTGATACTGTAAGTGTTGGCCCAGTATTTGGAACCGAAGGAAGCGCTGATGGCTCAGTCTGATTTGGATGTGAGTATACGCATCCTTCAGGTCGAAGGATGTGAAGTAGTCCCCCACCCTTATGTTCTTCAGTGTGGACCAGAGGGTTTCCATTTTGAACGGAGGTGTGGCTATGAATCTGTTTAGGAATTTTTGATCCAGAATTGGCCTGAGCTCTCCGTTTTTCTTCGGCACCAGGAAGAAAATAGAGTAGACCCTTGAGCCGACCTTGGAGACTGGCACTGGTTGAATGGCATTGTTTCGTAACAGGTCTCAGAGAATCTCCTGTACCTGGTGGGCTGTGGCATTCTTCTTCGAGATTGGTGACAGCACCACTCTGTCCCTGCAAGGCATGCTTGAAAACTCGATAGTGTAGCCTTGGAAAATGATTTCCAGTACCCATCTGTCCGACATTTTCTGCTGCCATTGCCAATGAAATTACATTAGCCTCTGCCCCACCGGAGGGTAATTCCAGTGTGGGGCTGGAATTGTGGAGGTCATGGTGGAATAGTCAGTACTGTTTTGACTTTCCTCCTATGCCTCTTCCCCTGAATCATGGGTTCCTTCCTCTGGGTGCTGATTAGGTACCTTGTGAATGGCCTCTGAAATTATTACTGTAGGTACCTCTCCCTCGAAAGGAGTTATTTGTGTAATTCTGCCTTTTGTACTAATGAAATCTGTTGTTCCCCTGAAATCTACATCAAGTAGAAGGCAAGTAAGTGGTTCGCTGTTTGTCCTTTGTGAGGTCCTTTCCCTCTTCTTTTTGTTTTAAGAACTTCTTCAAGCCTTCAGTGAGCACATTGTCCCCCGTCAGGGGTAAGTTTGGTAAGAGCAGTTTTGACTCATTGTCTGCTTCCCAGAGCTTGAGCCATAGGGCTCACCTGGCTCTATTTGTCAGGGCAGTGGATCTGGCTTCCAGCTTTAGTGTATCCACTGCCATGTCTCCCAGATATTTGGCTGTGTCGAGGGTACACTCTATTAGCTCTGCTTCCCTGGACTTGAGGTCTTCTTTCTCTAGCAGTTCTTCCAACTAGCGAATCTGTGCTCTGGTGGAATAAACCACTGTGACCACAGCCCTAGCTGTCATGCCTGAAAATTCAAAGAGCTTCTTTAGCATATCTTCTACCTTCTTGTCAGTGGGGTCCTTAAATGAGATAGTGCCACATGGCAGTACTGTCTTTTGGCTAAGTGCTGCAATTTTGAGGGTCTATAGTTGGCACCGTACACCGCAGTTTGACCTTGTCCCCTTGTACAGGGTACATCCTGTGTAGATTTCTTTTTTCGGACATGCCACCAGACTCCGTTACCACCCATTCTTTGATGAAAAATGTCACCGATAGCGGGGCAACTATGGAACAAGTCCTTTGTCTTCTGGTTCTGCTGAATCATGGGGTCAAGCTTGGACTCAGGTTTTGGTGCATCTATGTCGAACCCCATTGTAGATTTTATTGCCCACATCTGGCCTGGCACCAGATCAAAAGAACAGAGTTTAGATGTTAGGGAAGGTGCCTTGGGTACAATGTCCGTATCCTCCTCACCTGATTCGACATCCTGACCATCGTCAGGTGTCCCACCAGTCTCCTCATTATCTGGAAGGGGTGTGTTAGGTTCCTCATTAACAGCTGTCTGGGGAGGGGTGCTAGGGCCTGGAGTCAGGGAGGGCACATTCACAGGTGGTGACCTCATCTTTGTCAGTGACTCCAGCTTCTCCATAACCTTAAGCATGAAGTTTTGCTGGCTTTCCATCATCATCATCATCACCACCATCACCTGTTGAGTTTGAATGAGGAGAACCCCTGGATTCATCCAGCCAGAAACTTCAGGTCCTTGACTGTCCAGGTCAGGAATGGCTGGTTAGGCTCCCATTGCCCGTCCAACTTCATGTAGGCAAGCTAGGCATTGTGGCCCCAGGGCGTGGGGCAGCAATCTCGTACTGCAGGAGATACACTTCTTGGCCTTCACCATCTGAAAGATGAAAGAACCAGGTAAGCATTTTTCAAAAGGCACAGTTATACTGTCCTCATATATATTTGTTTTATTAAAAAGAACATGTATCTGTAATTGCCTTCTTGCTAAGGCTGTCTTAATGGCTAATCTAGCAGTAGGTAAACAAAATGAAATGAGCTAAGAGGGGTTCATGAGGGGCAATAAAAGCAATCCAGTGAGCAGGGACAGAACCAACCTACAGAAGGCTGAAGTGCTAATCGCGGCATCTGAGGTGCCATGTCATGACCTTCAGTCCAAGCTGGATGAAAGCCCCTTGAACAATGGGCTTCTGCTCAAAATGGTGGATGTAGGCCTTGCCTAAAATGGTGGCCAATTGCTTTGGGCTTGCCCAAAATGGAGGTCGATTGTTTTCTGGGAGTGGTCCTTGCCCAAAATGGTGGCCGGATACTTCTCCTACAATGGCGGCTGAGGATCACGCCAGGAACAGGTTCTCAGCCCTGTATATTGCCATGTGTGTGAGTGGCCTAGCTGGGCCAGAGACTCGAGAATTGTCTAAAAGTGCCCCTGAGAGAAACACATCCCTGCAGCAGTCGCTGAAATGCACTGAATGTCTCACTTTTGACCATTTGAATTTTGGAGAAAAGGACCCCCTTAGGTTAGTTTGCAACAGTATCTAAGAGAGGGACTGTGAATCTTAGACCATTTGAAATCTTCATAGAAAAGGACCTCCTTTAATTCAGTTTGCAACAGTCACTGTGAGAGGGACTGTGAATCTGTTTGAGGAGAGATGATGGATTGTGCTGGGAGCCTCACTGTAGCAGTCACTGTGCTTGGGACTGTGCCAGTGAGAGAGAGAGAGAGAGAGAGAAGCCTAGGTGCTCCCAGCCAGTGTGAAACCCCCTGGCCCAACAGAAAGGTACTGGGGCTGAACTCCAAAATGCAGTCACTTAGGTAGGGACTGCAAAGGGATTATAATTTGGGGCTGAGCTCCAAGCGGCAGTTGCTTAGGCAGGGATTGCAATGGGAGTTTAATTTGGCATCCTGTGCTACCCGCTGGCTCAGTGGTAGTGCAAGACTATGGGAGGAAGGAAAAACAGCCATGTGGGATTCGCTTGAGAGGGGAATCCACGGAAGGGCCTGCGGAATTCAGAGCGAATGATTAAACAAGATGCGCTGTGACTCCCACTGAGTACGAGAGCCAGAGCACAAGATTTAAACAGGATAGCAGCTCGTGCTGCTGCAGACGCTTGTGTGGCAAACCAAACTCTTATTTAAATGAACACCATAGCATGCTCTGTACACAATTCTTAACCATACAATGATTAACTTAATAGATACTGAATCTAAGCCTGCAACAAACGGCAGCATTTTCAGAGCGAATATTTCTGCCCCCGTATTAACAGGAATCTGAACAGCTGAAACACTGACCAATGAATAAAACTTTTCCTTTTTCTCAGTCCTCCAAAACAAAACACACTATATCCAACAAGCCACAGCTGAAGCATAATAATTATTTCCAAGCCACAGCTGAAACGTACCAATTATTCCAGATAGGAATTATCAGTGAAAAAAATTCTTAAAGCAATTAAGGCCATTTAATTACTGGCCCATCTTTCAAGGTTCTCAATAAAATCACTAATTAACCACTGTTGGAGCCACACAATCCTTGTAGGAAAATTCTTTGGCCTGCCTTTAGGAGATTAGATACACAGGGACTCCTGGAGTGCTTGTAGTCTCTTTCAGATGCAGAGTTGAAACTGGAGAAGGGGGACTCCTGGAACCTAGGTATACTGCAAAATTTGATCTGGGTCACATGTGCATCACTAGCCTATCAGATGGGTTGAGAACCCATGAGTTAATGTCTGGAATGTCATGGATACAGCATAACACAATGCATTATTGCTGCAACACCAGAGGAGAAAATAATTGTAATTCTTCCTTAGTTCAGGATGCAATGTGTCTGTTTTTCCGCCCATGGCAAGTTTTCCCCCTGATGGAAAAGGATCTTTGTTCATGACACGTGTTACAAAAAAAAAAGATTTATAATGTTAAAGAAAAAAACATTTTAAGGGTGTTTCTCCAACAGTTAAGTACAGAATCCAGCTGAGGGGGTCCCGATAATCATGCTACATGTGTTGGTCACTCTCCTGAATTCAATTTTTTGGGTTTTCCTAATTTAAAGCTTTAGAGAAAAACAAGATGGCAGCAATTGAAAAAGGATTTTCCCCTCATGAGAAAGGATGACATTAATACAAAAAAAATATTTTTTCATTTCATATAGCTATTCTTAAGTGCTTACTGAGCATGCTTAGAACTAATTATTACAAATTTCAAAATTAAATAACTTTGGAAAGCATGTAAAACCCTTCCCATACCTGACAATCCACCCCTGCTAAGATAAGAGTACTTATTGCTATATATATAATTTGTTGCTCAGAAGATTATATCTATCCGGTAATGTCTTGAGATTGATGTCTTACCTTATCTTCCTTATGTGCTTGCTTATATGCTTCTTAGAATATTCTGTATAACCCTGGATAGGATATGTAGGTTTAACTACTGTGTATTGATTATGCAGTTTTGAATGACTATGTAATGTTTGACCTCTATTGAATGAGTGTACCACAAACATTGTAACAGAAAAAACCAAAATCAATAAAACATTCTATGATAATAATAAAAAAAAACTTTGGGAAGGATTAATATATTTTCACCGAAGAAGAAAAAGGCACATCTGAGCGCCAGCACTTTTCTACTGTGAACGTTTCAGGCCAAAATTCCAAACTGTCTGGGTGCTAGCCAAGTTGACAGAAATCCCAGCAAAACCAATGGGAAAAAAAATCCAGAAAAATTCACATTATGGATTATGCATATCTCAGAATCTGCACATATGACCAGAATAAAACGTGGTACACCCAGAGATGTATCCCACAAGACTGTGCATGAAAATTATCATGTAAATCCATTGAACAGTTGTGAAGTTATTAAAGTGCAAAAACTTGGGCTAAACATTAAAGTGCCTACTCATCCATAAATATAGTGGTGTTACCGTGCCACTATAATATTTGGGTTATAATATGGGTGGGAGTGAGATAGCACAAATCTGTTTATGAGCTGTCACTGAACTCTTGATATCCCATGAGTGGTGAAGCCATGAGTTGGATGTAAGGGTTCAGTGACAGTGAGTGAAGATATTTCTGCTATTTCACTCCCACCCATGTCATATTTGATTTATACAAGTATGGGTATTACTTTTTTCCATTTTAAAGGTATTTGCATTTGTTTGTTGCAAAAAGTGAAAAAAAAAAGAATTGTCTGCCATTTTCTGCTAATTATAAAAAAAAACTAAATGAAACATCACTCATTTTGTACATATTTTTGTGCTGAACAAATTTTGTGCTCACACTATCATGCTATCATTTTTTGTTTTACAGTTATCCACATTTGTTTGTCGAAAAAGTGAAAAAAAATAATTTTCTGATGATTTTTGCTGATTATAAAATAATAAAAGGAAGCTATAAATGAAACACCACTCATTTTGTAGATAGTTTGTGATTAACAACTTTTGTGCTCATAGTACCGTGTTGTCATTTTTCATTTTAACGTTATTTGCATTTGGATATGGTTAGTACTGCTACTGAAGCCAAACATTCTAAATGAGTACTAAATCTTTTGTGACATATCCAGCATAAAAAGATATCCATTGTGACATACCCAACTTGAAGATATCTGATATGCAGTACTCACATGTGGTCTGTGAGATATCTCAAATTTTTTCCTAAAAAGAGACTCACAGGTGTTCTATAAACATTTATGTCTATATATTAAATCCATTTATCAATGCAAATGTATGTATAAATTACAGATGACAGAATTATACACATAGTAACTTCACTATCACTGATTTATACCCCGCCCCACACACACATATACAAAAGGAGGTCATTCTGCCCTTGTATAGGTCACTGTTGAGGACCCGTATGGAGTACTGAGTACAATTTTGGTGCTCTTACCTTAAAAAAAGACATTATCCTGCAAGAGAAGGTACAGAGGAGTTCAACAAAGATCACTGCAGGTCAGCAAGAGAAAACTTATGAGGAGAGTTTGAGAGACCTAAACAGGTATTTACTAGAGAAGATGAGGGATAGGGGATATGATGGAGACTTTCAGATACTTAAAAGGAATAAATTGGGTGGATAAGAGTGCTCACTTTAGGCTAAATGGAAACCATAATACAAGGGACATTGTCTTAAGTTGGATGGTGGAAAGTTTAAAAGGGAATTTAGAAGGCAATTCTTCACTGAGGGAGTCTTGGACAGTTGGAATGCACTGCCAGAAGAGGTGGTCTTGTTGACAACAGTGTGCAGCTTCAAAAGGGGGTGGGATAGACATAAGGGGAAGGTAAATGTTATAAGAGTGATGGGTGGAAAGGTTAGCAGGATTGTGGAGTGGGCATGGTCAGTCACCCAAGCTACAGTATGGACCCTGCAAATATGAGCAGACTAGGTAGACGAAGTAGCCCTTTTCTGCTCACAAATTCATATATAGTTACTTCATCATAACTCTGCCGCTTTCTCTCCCCCCTCCTGCCTGACTACTGGCACTACTTTCTGTTAACTTTGGCTGCTTCATACATCACTTCTTCCTAACACCCATATTCTATTGTGTCTACAACCACCACCTTTTTGAAGCATTTTTCTACAAGCAATTTCAACCTTGCAAAAAATATATCTTTACAATTTCTCAACCAGCATGACATTTCCATAATAGTGTCTTGCAATCCAGTCCCTAAACTGACCACCTAACTATGGGCTCATGATCTTGCAACCACAGCAGCTGACACCAATTCAATAAACTACCGACTGAGTCACAAAAAAAAAGGGCTGAACTGCATAGAGAGAACCATATTCTCCATCTGCAGATAAAAATCTGGATGTCACCATAAAATTCCCGACTCCAGGCTCATCCTGAGCTGTGTACTAACAATCAATCAAAGTCTTTATTTTACCAGGCGAACATCATTGAGCAACGCTCATTTTCAAGATGGACCTGGGCAGAACATATAGTCATAAATTACATTGGACAAAGGCAAGGGGTAAAATAGCATAGAATTCCAGAGACTAAGTGATACAATCAGCAGGACTAGACAAGATATTTACAGCGTATAAACATTTCATTGATCAATGCCAGACTGCATGATACCATCAGCAGGACTAGAAATAATATTTACAGTGTACAAACATTACATTGGTCAATGCTAGACTAAATGATGCATTCAGCAGGACTAGACATAATATTTATAGTGTATAGACATTTCAGAGTCAATGTGCTGGTTGAGATAACTGCATTCGAGTATAAGTATACAAACCTAAAGCTAACAGAGGAGGGAGGAGAGAAGATAGTACAACACCGGATGATAGGATGGTGACTGGTGGAGGAAAAATAGGGCAGAGAAAGGTATGAAGAGGAGATGCCAGAAGTGAGGTGGTATAGAAGTCTAGAAAAATTCTGGGGCAATAGGGCAGTTTTTTAGACCATGAGCTAGGAAGGGGTAACTGAGGGGAGAGGAAGTTGAGAAGCCTAAAGTGCTGGCTCAGAAGAACAGATTTTTGGAGCATATACCTGATAGGTAACTGAGGGTGATGGGCCAGGTAGTACTACGGTCTTAGAGAAAGATTCGGTGTTAAGCACATAAGCCAAGTTTGGAAGGAGATCAATCACTGAGTGGATAGAGAATACTGGTTAGTGCTAGAGGTGTGGAAGGGGAAGCTAGAAAGGCGTATAACCAGCATTTTGACCCCAGTTCACCATAGCAGGAACAGGATTAACAGGTTCAATGATAACAATTACAGGATTCATTGAAGAAGAAAGCATCGCTTGTTTTGAGACACAACAAGAGTCACCATCTTCTTCTGTAACTTATCAAACACCCACTCGCTGCACCAATTAGGTTTTCATTTTTGCAGATGCCTTTAAGATATCTTTTTGGGAAAGCATGGAGGGAGGATATGCTGGGATGCCACTTGCACCATGCCAGAAGGATTTAGTTAGGTTTGTTGGGTGGGGTTGGAATGGAAATTGTTGAACTGGTGTAAGGGGAAGGATATTTTAAAAAGGGACTTAATGGCTGTAACTATGAAGATAAGATAATGCAAACACAGATATACATAAACATAGATGTTGCCAGCAGATCAGGACCACTTGACCTACCTAGTCTGACCTAAATTCCCTACCCGTATTGTGCCACTGGAGACCCTACTTGGACTCCAGCTTACACCCCCCTTTGCTTTTAAGATTCCCTTTGTGTCTGGGATGGGGGAGCAGGAAGGTGGGTGCTCTGGGGTTGTGTGTGCCGGATTTATTATTAAAAAAATGTGGTGGAAGGGGGTGGGACACAATGCATCTACATGGGTGGTGATGGATTTTGTGTTTTCTAAACTGTTTATTTAAAAAAAGAAATACATGTAGTTGCACTTATACACTAGGTAGTTAAGTAGGTAAAAATGTATTTATACAGTAATACAGCCATTAGGGTTCCAAAAAATCCCTATTTACAAGGCTTACCTGTTTATATAAAAAAGATAAGTTGTTACAACATTATCAAAGCACAAAAGTTACAAAATATCAGACATACAAATGGTAACAGACAATCCAAAGAATTACAAAAACCAGAAGGACTAAACAAACAAGCATTTAACCACTTCATTCTTCTCACCTATTACAATAACAATGAAAACTAAGTTCATGATTCATTGCTGTTTTAAAAACAATATCAGTAATGGTTAAATCTCGTAAAAGAGGAGGGAGACAATTTCAACTAGAGGCAACCTGATATTAAAGGGTCATTTCACTAAATCCATTTATTATTTTTTGGTGTTATTAAATCTCTGGCACTCATTTTTCTTAAATTTAATCCACGATTTGGCTTCAATAACCTGATTTTTAGATTGTTTAATGGTTTATTTTTTAAGTATACCCCATACCTGGGGGAGATCACGTGATGCATTCTCCCTGAGAGGACAAACAGCGACTCTGATCTAGGTCCAACCCTCCTAAAAGCCTTTAATTAAACATTTTTCTGACAACAGAACTCTATGTCAAATGAATATTGCAACATCTTACTGCTCGGAGGAACTAGCGATTGCCATCTAAATGGGGAAAATCTCTTACGACCTTCAAAGTTTTGCAATGCAATCCAAAATGTGCCAGGCCCTCCCGGCTCACACGCCTCTCCTCAAACGCCAGACAAAGCTGCCAAATGATTGAAAACCCAGGCCGCAGCTAATACCAAAAATCTAATACCAACTGCCAGTTCCACTCCCTTTATCAGAAGATAGATTTCTTGCTGAAATGGCGCCGATTAAACAAGCCCTTCTAGAGTTTGCTTCTGACCTTAAAAATATGTAGGCCAACCTAAAGGAAACTAATAAGATTTCTAATGTCTCGGCATGTATGACTTCATTAGAAGGCTGGCAGACTCAGTTAAATCCAGAAGTTGTGGTGCTCAGACAGAAGCTGAATAAGGTGGAAACAAAATTGGAAGACCTCAAGGGTCGGAAAAGGAGAAGCAATCTTGTTATTTTCAGCTTGCCTGAAGAAGCTGAAGGATCCTCCACTGTTTTATTTACCCAGAAGCTTTTGGTGAAAAATGCAGGCCCACCACCGCATTCCACCACCTATCATGTGGAACTGGCTTACAGATCACTAAAGCCCAGACCCCCTCCTGGGGCTAAACCTAGACCATTTATTATATGTCTCTTGAGTTTTATAGATTGGCAGCATATCCTGGCTAAGACTAAGGAGCTGAAAGAAATAAAATGGGAGGATGCTCAGTTGAGAATCTTGCAAGACTTACTGGTGGCCACCGAGCACCATCCCTCAGTAACCAAATTAATTGCCACTGGAATTAAATTCAGAATGACATACCCCGCCAAACTATCGGTTCAATATCAGTGTATCTGGAGATCATTTGAAAGTACAGAACAAGCTGCCGATAATCTAGCCATCATGTTCCCAGATTTATTTACTCATCGTTGAACCTGCAATCTCAAGGGTATTATCTCGGTAATGCTCTGCAATAGTATTACAATATCATCAGAAACCTGCTGGCTAATTGTTTTGAGCCACTAATACTTTGAGTTCACTAAAGTTGTCTGTCAGCATGGTGCCAAGTAATTCTGATCCTCCTAGCAAGGAATCACCTCAATAAATGAAAACTGTCTAACTTCTGCCTCTCATTTAACATCTTTACAAGCCTGATTACTTCCTAAATAGACCTACCAGCAAAGTTCTCCATCCCTACCTTTTTGATTGATACCCATGATAGTTGGTGTGCTTCCAAAACTGTGAACTATGGATCAAAAGTCAAAGGCACCCTCTCTTGACAATGCGATCTATCCGGCTGCTCAATCAGGTGCAGGCACGTGCAGTCCACTTCTTGATTATGTGATTACCACGGCAAGTGCAATGCAAATGAACAAACTTATCTGAAGCACATCAGCCACCTAGTTTTCACATGTTGGCTTCAAAAAATACAGTTTTAGTCCTGGACTTATGGATTTGCAAGTTATCAACCCTTCCCTTCCTTAAGTTTTTTCTTTTTTGTGTTTTCTCTTCTCTTCTCTTTTCATATGCCTCCATGTAAATCAGGCATGCTAGCTTCTGATACATATCTTATTATTCAGTTGTTTTTCTTTCTTTTTGGTTGTTTGTTATTACAAAAATGGGAGGCTGCAAGGTACTTCACCTTCCCTTATTCTTGTCCTTCCCCTCCTGAATATTTTTCTCCCTTTTCTTTTTTATAAATAAATATCTGCTTGTGAAAGTTAAATGCTATGCAATTGATGGATATATTTGTAATATATATATATATATATATATATATATATACATATTGTTTCAGTTTGTTAATCTCAATGTAGAAATTAGTGGTTGTTCAAATGGTGGTGTTGATGGTTATCATGCACCTCAAGATAATATAGGATAGAATGTATGAAGGGGTTCTTTTATTCATATTACCCCTAGAGTTCAAACTGGTTTTAAGATGGTTGATGTTCTGGGCTTTTTGGGGGGTTGGGAAGGGGGTAGGGTTATGCTGCAATACCAAGGAAGAAGCAGTCATATCTTTACATTTAGGGGAAGAGCCTTTACAATTGACTCTCCAACATGAGACCAGAGTTCCTTTGTTTTTTAAACTGGTCACGTGGGGCTCAGGTGATTGTTATTTTGTTTGTTTTTTCAAGGGTAGATGAGAGTTTGGGAGGAGGGGAAGGGATTCTATAAGGCTTAGGATGGGTGGGGACTGCCACAGGTAAATGGGTCATCTTGTTCAGTTTCTTTTCAACTCTTAATATACTTTTGTACAAAGATGTAACTTTTCCTGTTATTCAACTAAAATGACTGGTTACAATTTTTGTTCATGGAACATCAAAGGGGCGCAAATGCCAGCTAAGAGAACAAATGTATTACTGCATCTTCGTAGTATTCAAGCAGACATAGTCTTCCTACAGGAGACGCATCTCCTGCCCACTCAAATAGAGTTTCTTCGTAAGACTTGGGTAGGACAATTTTTTGATTCAGAACTTAATTCCTGAAAAAGCAGGACTGCCATTCTTATAGCACGTAGGATACCATTCTGCCTATTACAATAAATATCTGATCCTAAGGGTCGTTATATCATTATAAGGACTGTTCTAGGACAATCAGAGATGGTTCTAGGCTCTATCTATGGTCCCAACTCAAATGATCCTGATTTTTTTGTGAATCTAATGACTATACTAGCTACATGGTCCATGATACCAATAATTCTAAGGGAAGATTGGAATCAAGTCCTATCAAACAATCCAGACAGGTCAGGCCAATCTAGACTTTCCCTGTCACTAGGGCAAAAAGCTCTACATGAGCTAATGCACACACTGGGTCTTACAGATCCCTGGAGAATAGCTTACCCAGACTAGTATGATTTTTCATTCTACTCCCTCCCACATCATACATTTTCATGTCTAGACTACTTCTTGATAAGTGCAGATTATCTCCATGTGGTTATATCAGTTTACTACTCTTCTAAAGTTTTTTCTGACCATCACATGGCCCAGCTATTACTAAATATTACATCCAACATCCATAAAATATGGAAAATTAATAATAAACTCCTAAAATCTGATGATACTATACAACACTTACAATCCTTTATTTCAAATTTCATGGAATATAATTCCCCATCTACGCACAAAGCGTATATTTTATGGTGTACCTTAAAATGTGCTTTAAGGGGGGAATCGATACATATAGCATCAAAATGTAAAAAAAATTAAAATCGAGCCCTTTCCTCTTTTTTTGAACAGATCACAAAAGATGAAGCCAATTTATCAGCCTTATCTCCTGTTGAGGACTGGGAAAAAGCTGAGTCTCTACAAGCACATTATAATCTATTACTGGCTGAAAAGGCAGAATTTCTCATGCTTAGGTCTAAAATATATCATTTTGATCAGGGAGAAAGAGTTGGCAAACTTCTGATCCTCCAGCTTTGGTCCCAAATCTGATAGGATTGTCACCTCTATTCATTCATCATCAGGTAACATTCTCACCTCCCCCAGGGACATTGGTAAAGATGTTCAAGATTATTACAACTGCTTATATACCCTGCCTACCTCCTTTTCCCCCAGCAAATGCTGGACTCCTTTATGACTGATATTAAACTCCTGACACATTCTAAACCCCAAATCTTCACTCTAAAGGCCAATATTGCAATCAAGGAAGTACTTGATGCCATTGATTCACTTCCTCTGGATAAAGCACCTGGCCCAGATGGTTTCTCCTCCAATTTCTATAAAATCCTCAAGCATACAATAGCACCTATTCTTCTGAGCACCTTTCAATATCTTTATGAAAATGACATATCCAATCTCTCCCTCTCTCAGGCCATCTTAGTAGTCCTTCCCAAACCTGGTAAAGACCCCCTGTTCATCCCTAATTACAAACCCATCTCTCATATTAATGTAGATTTTAAAATTCTTGCCAATATCATGGCATCAAGATTAAGCTGGGTCTGGGACTCATTGATCAGTCCAGAACAAGTAGGTTTTGTTAAGAGTCATATTTCCTCTGACCATCTTAGGAAGGTGGCCTATCTTCTTTCTGTGTCCAAGGATTCCCTTACATCTGCTGTTTTGGTGTCCTTGAACACAGAAAATGCTTTCAACAGAGTATAATGGGATTATCTTTTTTCATTACTTCCTAAGTATTGTATCCTCCAAGAATTTGTAAATTGGGTTAAAATATTTTACTCCTCCCCCTCTGCATGCGTTCAGCATAACGGAGTGCTCTCTACTCCCTTCTTTTTAAAACAAGGGACACACCAAGCTGTCCCCTTTCACCTTATTTATTTTATCTTTTTCTAGAACCTCTCGTAAGAAAATTGAAGTCCTCCCCATCAATCTCTGGCATCAAGATAGGTAATACAGAATATAAACTTCCCACATATGAAGATGATATTTTATTACACATATCATCTCCTTCCCAATCCCTTCCAGCTGCATTTACAATAATTTCTCAGTTTGGCATTTTCTCCAATTATAAATTGAACCTTGATAAAATGGACGTCTTTCCCCTTAATAAATATTCCCAGAGGGTAGAGATCGAAAACCTGGGATTACAATGGCAGTCAGATAAACTTAAATACTTGGGTATAAACCTTCATTCTTCCCCCCAAATAATGAAAAAACTTAACCTCAATACCATCATTAATACCCTAAAAGAGGATACCAAATGTTGGTCTTGACTACCCCTTTCCCTGTGGGGTCAATTGAGTATAATAAAAATAAACATATTTCCCTGTATACTGTATCCCTTGAAAATTTAAAATTAGGCCCTGCCAAGTTCTTGGTTCTCCCAACTTCAGTAAATAGTAAACTCCTTTTTATGGGTGGGTAAGAACTCCAGACATAGTCATATCAAGCTTACTCATCAAAAGAAAGATGGCGGCTTACAGGCTCCAAACTTTTTTTTATACTATTTAGCAATACACCTAACAAAGATAAGGTATTGGTTACTCCCCCCCAATCTCTCTTCTGATGCTCACTACCTCCCCCTATGGCTGGAAATAGAGCACTCCCTATGTCTAGCACAAGAGGTAAATCCCAGGACCCTCCCTTTCACAATCAAAAAGAATATTTCCAATAAACTAAAAGACTCCCCGCTGGGTTCTATGCTTGAGATACAATGGCAACTTAATACCCTCCTTTGGACTGCTGCCTATAGGGATTTAACACAACCTCTTTTCAACAATCCTATTTTTTTTTTATCTCAGGTAAACATCAAAAGGCTACTTCATTGTGGCCTAACATGAGAACTGAGAAAATTGATGACTTGGTTATCAATCACAAACTGATGCTATTCCAGGAAGCCTCCACTCTTTACAAATGGCCCCAGGTATACGCATTTAAATATTTGCAAATTTCCCACATGCTAATGAAACACTTTGGTACTGGGCAATGGACTAACACTTTGTCATCTATACTCACTCCATATGTTAACTCCCTCCCAACCTCCCATTTAATAGTGTATGCATATACATTTTTGCAGACCACATTGTCTCGGCTAGAAAAGCACAGATGTTATTGGCGGGACCAGTCATTACCAGTATCTACCTCTCCTAGATGTTGGCCAAGAATCTGGAAACACCTGTATAGATACATTAAATGGGATAGGTATAGGTTTATGCAGTTCCTAATCAACCATAATTTATTCTATACCCCAGTCAAACTTTACCGGACAGGTTCCCTGATATCCAATCTTTGTACCAAATGTTTAAAGCTTACGGGAGACCTGCTGCACATGTTGTGTTCATATGAAAGAGTTTCTCCATTCTGGAATAGTATTGAGTCCTGCCTGGACCCATTATTATCGCTCTCAGATAAGTTTACTCCAGACATTTACATATTAGGAGACTATGCTGCTCTTCAGGGCTGATCCCAGCGAGCTCACATTGTGCTAATCTCAGCATGTGCCAAAAAGGTTTTACTTAGACATTGGGTGGATGCAATTACCCCTTCCTATACTGAATGGTACCGAGAAATAATGTTTGCTGTACAGGCAGAGTGAGTTATAGCTGGGAGGACCAATAACCTGGAAAAGTTTAAACAAGTTTGGGACCCCCTCTTCAGCCTGTTACTGATCCAACCTGATCATGTCAATTCCATCACTAGTGCCCCTTTGTAATCCATTTGGTTACAAAAGACTCAGAGATGTAATGCCCAATACATAATTAGCACTACTACCTGTGGCAGTCAGAGTGGGATGGGATGGGGGTGGGGTACAGGCATCTGTTTACTCTGTTGTTCTTTATGTAACTCGCTGTTCTTTGATAGATGCAAGATCTTCTTTTGTGTGTATGTTATCAGCGAAATACGAAGAAGAAACATGTTGAATGCCTGTGGACATTGTTATAAAAACCTTAATAGAGTATATTTAATTAAAAAAAAGTGTACCCCATACCTGGTTTAACCAGATACCCTTAGTCCACAGGTTTAATGAAGTCCAACGTAATCTCATATACATTGTGCTATGGTGAGTTCTAAAATCACACCTAAATACATATCTTGTGAGCTTATTATATAATACATCTAAATTATTTAACTGTTTTTTTGTGGTATGCCTATACATGTGACTTCCATAGTCAATTACCGACATTGTCTTCACATGGTAAAGTGCTCACTGGGAGAAGAAGTCATAAGGTTTTTTATATATCTTTTTTATCTTCACCAGTCATTGTAGTGCTTCACCGTGAGGTTCCAACATCAAAAGTGCAGCACTCAAGCATTTGCTGAGGGAGCTGGCTTACATGCTACAATTTTGGAAATGCAAGAATTGGCATTGTGAACCAAGCAGTGAGATAATAAAATGGGTGATGAAGGTAGAAATTTATTAAAAACCTCATGATTCCTTCTAACAGTGAGCACTTCACTATTGCAAGCAGACAGTTTCAGCCATATTAGTCAATTCCATCATGAAGGAATATTTTATGAAAATTAGTGTGATGAATTATTTATGCCTGACAGTGCAACCTTTACTGTTGGGAATTTTAGTGAATGATCACTAAGATAGGGCCGAGGTGAAATCATACCTGTGCCATAAAATGTTGCCTTGCTATCTGAATTCTGACTGGTTAAAAGTAAAGACATAATAAAGTTTCAAATTATATTGGAGATAGCACCATCTCTGCACATTACTGCTACTTATTTTCAACAGGGGCATCTCCAAGATGAAGTATTTCTCCTAGTTGATAGAAGATGGAATCCTGGGACAGTTTTATTGTTGAGGTAGGAGTTGGCGATGAAGAGTAAAGATGAGAGTGATAAAGTTATGCTACTGCCCTCTGCCAGTAGTCAACAAAATATTTTATGTTTTTGCATGATCATATCCCTATCCATATCCATGTGCAATAAGCCTTCACTATTATATACCAGCACACCAAGAAGAAAAAGTTAAAGAATGTGGCAGTTGACTTTTAAGGAAACTGTACAGTACACCAAACATTTTACCACTAATCATAGTTGAACCTTGAAAACTAACCATACTACAACAATTTTTATAACTCTGAATCACTTCTCTCTTCCATCATCTCAAATGGAGGACTTTGTGAGTTCATGGCACTTTGCTTTGGAATTTTGGCACAAATGACCCTCCAGACACATCTATGTTACTATGCCATGGCTGTATGAGAATGTATGGCTGACACATATTACATTCTGGTTTTATCTTTTTGATGACCACTAAGAACAACACCAATATGTGGATCAGTGGGCAGATCCTGAACCACATGTGAGAGCATACCATGGGCTTGGTTTTCAAAGAGCCCTCAGAGTGACACAAGTTGTATTGCTGCAGGGCTACAGCAAACTCCAGGTGCACCAGGGATCCTGTGCCTGATTTTAGAAAAATTCCCCAGGTTTACCACAAGCTGACAGCTGAACCAAAGAAACAGCACACCAGAGGGGAATGCTGCATGATGCAGAAGGACTTGTAGCAACAGCGGGAGATATGGCAACCCACCAGCTGGGCACCCTGTTGGCTGGTGGGTTGTCTGGGGCATGCCCTTAAGGGTGAGGAGGGCTGCTGCCATACATTTAGTAGATTAGATACATTTTACTATTGGTGCAGAGGGGAAGGAAATGTGGGGTGGGATAATATAGGAAGAGGCATTATTAAGAAGAATATGGTGAACACACACAATAAAAAATACAATATCACTGAAAATGTAAATTTGGCAAAACAAGCTGCACTTCCTCCATCTCCCTCATGCCCCCCTATGGTACCGCACCCATGCTCTGTCTGTTCCCAGCCCTCTTCTGGTAGGTCCCACCACACTGGTAGCATCACTCTGCAGTCCTGGCTGGTCTAAGTGGAGCCCCTTTCTGCATTCATGGTGGGGCTTGCAAAATCACAGAAAAGGCCATGTTGCAGCCCTGCATGGAGCAAGCCCCCTTGTGACCTAGTGCACCCCAATTTATGGCACAAGGCTGGTGCAATGCCACTTTGGTGCAATAGCTCCCTTTTTTATGGAGACCATTTTCAAAAATATGGATTGCCGCATCTTTTTATGCAAGGTGCCCCTTGAGACATTTATGTTTGATGTAGGCATCTTGCATCATCCTCAGGGCTTTGACAATTGAGCCCTGAGTGTCATTAAACAATGCCCAAATTCTACATCCTTTGAGCAAATAGGACTCAAAAAGAGTCAAGCAATGTGCAGGAGGCAGGAAACACTGTGTGTGAATTGCTTTAAAAAAGGTTTACACGTATGCGACCATATTAACCATTCAGAAACTACAATAGGATGAATCTCGGCTTTGAAAATATTTTGAGAAAGTGTGACTGGTATATAAATTTTATCTAATCTGGAGCTGGATTTTTGAACTTAAAAAACAATAAGTAAATTTCTTAAAAGTTAAGTTCAGGATTCTCCAAATGTTATGTTAAATGTTTGTCTGCCTTTGACAGCCTAGATCTAACATTGGTTTTGTCTAGTCGGGGATCCGTTACACAGTTAAAGTCTCCAACTAAAATAATCCTACTATCTAGAAAGGGGATACTGTATTTCTAATAGCAGAAAAAGAAACCTCATGGTGCCATTAGTCAGACCATAAACCCTGGTCAGGGTTACTTGACTAGCATTTATGATACCATGAAGAATTAGAAAATGTCTGTTTGGATCTTCCACTAAAGTATTCAGTTGCAAATTACATTTTCTGGAGAACAAGATTAGAACCCCTGCTTTTTTATTACTTTTCCCTGCTCAAAAAGAGTAACCCTCCAATTCCCTTAACATTAAATTAACATTAGTAGGTTTTAAATAGGATTCTTGCAAGGAGACTGCATCAGCATCAAGTTTTTTGAGATATCTAAGCAATGGATATTTTTTGGACTTAGAATTTCATCCTCTGACATGCCAGGTTGCAAGAATAATAATATTACTAATGAAAAAGTTAGTTCAATATTCCTAAAAATGGATACAATGTATTTACAGGAGGATGATTCAATGTCTCAAGAGACCTGGCTGTTCTCAATGGAAAGGATAGAAAAGGAAAAACAATCAGTAAGGCAGTAGAAAAAATAAGAGCATGTGAAGAATACCCCATATTTATAGAAGGATTGCAGACTTTAATATCTAGCATCAAAGATGCACTTGTAAATGAACCCCCTCCCACTGATTAAATACACCTACCCATTTGTCCATCATTTCTAGGATGAAAGAGACTCTCCTCCCATCCCTCAGGTACAGTATGCTATGAACATTTAAATATAAGATAAAAAAATAATTATTTATAGAATATCATATTTATATCAGAGTCCCTGTAGTTAAAACACTGGTCAGGGTTACTTGACTAGCATTTATGATACCCTGCAAATTTGGTGACATCCAGCAGTCCTGACCTGGGTTTGAATACCACAGTTTCCACTTGCATACTGTGTGACCCTAAGCAAGTCACTTAACCTCCTTGTGCTCCCAGGTCGCTCCTGTAAAAAAGCTTTCAGCTTAGTGTGCTATACCTGGTTAAACAACTGAATAAAAAAAAAAAATTATAATAATGTGAAGGCGAGTAAATGAATCAATAAAATAGGAAGCTTTCAACACCATTCCATTCCACATTTAGTATTTGTTTAAAATTTTCATATGTGGTATAGATCAGTTGTAATGAATAATAAATATGATATCCTCTTTAAACCATTCTAAGTTAAGTTATGTACATTCATTATTTAGAAATCATGAAAGGTCCCTTATCCATAGAGTTTTATTGGATTTAGCAGTGCATCCAGAATAGACCTGCTGTGTATCTCAATAGCACTAAATCAGACTGCTATTTATACTCTTTACAAACATAAATCAGAAAAGAATTATAATAATAAAAAAAAAAATAATTTGTTGATTACTTAACTACCATCTAAGGTCACTGTTCTCTGATTAGCTCATGTTACCAATCATTAAAAAAATAACTTGACAAATCTCCTAAAACAAGAAATGAGAAGATATACACTGAGAAAAATCTGCAAGCTGAATCAGAGTCATCATTTTGTTTGTTTACAAAGTTGGCTCATGAGCAGAACAGATATGCTGCACCTGGGTACTCTTCTCAAGCAGAGTTTGAAAACCAATTGCTTTAAGTTGAGTTATGTGCATTCATTATTTAGAAACCATGAAAGGTCCCTTCTCTGCAGAGTTTTATTGGGTTTAGCAGTGAATCCAGGTTAGATTTTATATGTGTCTCAATGGAGCTAAACCAGTCTGCTATGCATATTCTTTACAATCGTACGTGTGAAAATAATTATATTAATAAAGCAAACCCATCCTTTGTTAATTACTTAACTCCTGCCTAACTCCACTTGTGTCCGATTAGCTCATGTAACCTGATCACTAAAAAATAACTTGACAAACTTCCTAAAACAAGAAATGAGAAGGTATAAGCTGAGAGACACCTGCAAGCCAAACCAATGCTGTCATTTGTTTGTTTACGAAGTTAGCTCATGAGCAGTACAAATACACTCTGTACAGCTATCATTCATGAGTACAATTTGAAAGTGAACTGCAAGAAACTCAAAGGCAGAGAACAAAATGGCAGAAAATGAGAAAATTCGGAAGGTTACCCCTATTGTAAAAATCGATAGCCATTACCAAACGGATATAAAGGCTGGTACTTTAAAGTAAAACCTAGTGAAAAGAGAAGTGAACAGTCAAACAAAGCAAAAAATAAAGGCCCAGATATTCAAAACATTGCCCCGAGGCCAAATTAGCAATGTCCAGTGTGCAAACATAGCCTGGACCAAAAGCCCACTATATTCCAAAGGAATAGCCCAGTGCAAAACCCATTGAATATAGCATGTAAAGAAGCTGGGCAAACAGGGTCTGGAGTGCAGGGCAAAAACAGCCTGGGAAAAAGAAAGCGCTGAATATAGTAAAGAAAACAGTGTTGAACATAGCACCTAAGGCAGGCAGTGCAAACACCCAGAGGAACACAGTGCAGAGGTGAGCCTGCTGTGCCCTGGAGCACATGCAAGGAAGAACAGCCCTGAAAGCAACCCCATGAGCAGACAGCAGTGAAGAACCCAGAATATGCCACAACCCAGCAAAGGCAAGGCTGAGTAACACCCAGGACCCCTGAATGGACAGCAAAGCACAGGAGAAAACCATGCAAACCCCATGTACCCAAAAACAACACTGGACACAGTAAAGTCATGAAAGTGGAATGTAATAATGCAAATTGGCAAAAAAAATGCATACTACTTACAAAAAGAACAGCAACGACATGAACAACAATATGTACAACAAACAGTAATGGAAGAATGCTAAGAGAAAAACTACAACTACCACATATACAACCACAACTACTACGGCTACGACTATGTAAACTACAATTAATACAATAAAGGCTACTACTGTTACTACTACTAACACTACTATTACTACCACTAATACTACTACTACTGCTATCACTACTGCTACAACTACAACTGCTGCAACTACATCCACTACAACCACACCCATTCACACACAACAACAGCACCACAAAAGTAAACAACAGGAATGCAACCATATACACGGAATGCAGGTATGTATAAATTAGATGAAAAAGGAGGGAAAGGGGACACAGAATATACAGGAACACAAGGTGTCAGCACATCAACCTGGCCAGTGGGGGGCAAAGTAAATGGAAAAAGGATCTGTGTCACTGCTGTATGCTGGACAGTTCTGGCAGTCTTGCCTCCAGGACAGCAGCCACCCTCCTGGTCTCCAAGACGAGCACAGGCTGCTGCTCAATTATCATCCCTGCTACCAGACAAAGAGACGCAGGAGGTCATCCATGCCCTCTGACTCCTTTGGCCTGATCACCCACAATGATGATCAGCATAGACCTACAAGAGGAATGGGGTGCATGTGAGGATGGGAAACCAGCCAGGAGGCATACTGCAGCCACAGGTGGCTATACAGGGATGGACAACATGTCCCGACAGCCATGCTCATGTGGTGCTGAGGAATGCAATGGAAGGCACAACCAACAGGTGCCCACAGGGCAGGCCTGAAAGACACAGGCAACAACCCAAAACCCAATAGACATGGAGATGTCAGGCCCCAAAAACACCATAGCATGGTTGACACCACCCAACCCAGTACTGCACACAGTGAGACAGTGCAGCCACACAGGCAGTCCCCAGGATGATGGTGGAGGTGGGCCATGCAACAACATGCACATGGGAGAGCACACATTGGGACAAGATGCCCATAGACATATAGCAACGTACCACAAAGCAGAGCGCAACAACAACCTATGGGGCACAGGAGCTTCACAATGCAAGCATGGTGTCTGGCCAATGGTCATCCCACGCCAGGGCCAAACCGTCCCACAGCAGCTCTAATACCACAGGGCACACACACCAGCAGAGGTGGGCCACCAGATGCTGCCACACATGGACCATGTACTGCAATGCGTGCAGTGCCCTGCATCAAGATCCTGCACATGCCATGTGAACAGCTCAACATGGACATCGGCTATTGGAAACTGTACGGAAATGCCATCTGTGCATGCTGACACTGGCCCATACTGCAATCCCCCCACAGCCACAGTGTACAGCAGCCATACAGCCATACACTGACAGAACTCTGCAACACTGATGAGCAACACAGCACAATGCCGCACCAGCCACGGTACAATGCTCATGGCCGGTCACCTTCCATCACTGTCAATGGCAGACCTGTGAAAGAACCACACATACCAGAAGCACAGCACAAATAAAAAACAAATATGTACTCATGCAATAGGCCGCTGGCCTCAGGCTGCTCTCCTCTGAGGCATGGATGGCACCCTAGGGCTGCTCAGAGTGGTTTGCCGGGACCCCTCCTGCCCCCTCCCCCTGGGCTGTGCTGCATGATCTGCTTTACAGTGGAAAGAGGTAATAGCAGTGTTAGCGCAAGACACAGCACATAGCATGATAGCCACAGCAAGATGCACTCACACCCCCAAAACAATGTACACACAAAGCAGCCCAGGGACAGTGTCTGAACACATGACACACCCACACAGAGGCCCCCATGGCCCACTGAGTGTGCGCCAGGCACACAGGGCATGCAAGCATGGTGGCACTGCAGTGCGACATTGCCACATGCAGGTGCAAAGTGACAGGATGCACACACAGCTGTGTAGGCAGACATAGCTCCCAGGATACAGCCCCCCACACCACACTGGTGTTGGCTGCAGGATGATCCCATGGCAGGTCCACCTGCTTGTATGGTCCAGACCTGCCACGTACATCATGGCCAAGAGTCATGGCTGGCCATGGCATGACTGCATTGTAACCCCCATGGACATGGCAACATGTACCACACAAGTACCACGACAACCGTGGGTGGTGCCTGGCAACTGTGGCAACTGTGCCCGCCCAGACACCCTGAACCATAGTGCCACCCAAGGATCCTACACCGTATGCCCCAGAAGCAGTGCAACATGTGTCCTACCACCTGGCACAACAGCACACCAGGGTACAGATGGTGACACACACATGCACTTGCACCCACAAACAAACACACACACTGGCAGACAGATAGACATGTAACACATGTGTGTGCCTTGTAATGACACCTACCTGGCACTGGCACCATTCCATCATGCACCATCCACTTGTACTGGCCCAGCTGCTGGCATTGCCTGTGGAGCAGGTCCGTATAGAAGTGCCAACACTTTTCAGCATCCTGCGGGATGCCCTTCCATTCTGTGAGAGGGCGTGCAATGGAGGGCCACACCTGGTGTCATGGGAGATCACCCTCCCTGACCTCCCCAAACAGGCGTCGGTGCTTTTGCTGCACCAGCTGCAAGAGGTATGCCATCTCAAGGTCCCCCCAGCACTTGTCACTGTGTACCACTGCACGCTGCCTACGTCTCCCAGGCATACCGTGGCACAGCTGATACTCTCCCACATGACTGTTCTGTACCTCCCCTGTGTTACTCCCTGGGCTCTCTAGCAATATGTGCAATAGCACCATGCAGTCACATAGCATAGCACAGCGCAAACCAGAAGTGGTCTCACTGTACATGTGTGACCCCACCATGACCCTGGGGTTGCTCTGCACTGTACGACATTGCGCGGCACTACAACATGCTGCGCTGTGGTGTTAGTGCATTACAATGGTCACACGTGCATGCAAAGAAGTTGCGCTATGTCACGTAGCGCTGCACTAATGAGACAGCACAGTGCAGGATACCCACATAACCTGACTCTAACCTTTTGCACTGTGCTTAGCGCATTGCCCAGTGCTAAGATGGCACATATTCAGTCAGCCTATATAAATGAGGGCAATTGTGTACGCAAGGGGAAAACAGTGTGATTAGCATATCATTACCAGCTCATTTGCATGCCTAACAGGCAAGATTGCCCAGCAGGGCTATTTAAAGGCAAACAGTGCTCTACCTGTGTTGTCTATAGGGACTGCAATACTCAGCAGGTGCAACTGCTGAAAAAGCCTGACACAGAGGAGCATGTCTCAGGAAGCAGAGCAGCAACAGGCAGGTCTGTGTAGCAGCTTGGAGCATGGCTGTATGGCACTGGGACACGACTAGGCCCTGGCCTGCACTGTACACCCATGTGTACTGCCGCAGAACACACATGGGACAGAACACATGCCTGCAGGCCCACACGTCAGCATGATATTGCTTAGCAGTGTACATGGGCAATGTGCCTGTTGGACAGCTGACTGGGGTGAGTGTTACACCTGTGTCAACAGCAGCACACTCCACTGTGAGTGGATAGCCTGCACATTGTTGTTGCCATGCACTGGGGTGGGGGAATCGGGGGGTAAACTTTGGCCTGTAGGTGCCCCAGGCTGTGTGGCGCCAATGTGGTTGCTGTTGCATGAAATATAGCTGCAGTGTCCATTGTGACACATGCACATGCACTGTGCACACAGGGGTGGCCATGTTGCATGGTTACAGTGTGTGCTGTACCCTATCATGTTGAACAGGGCCTATGCTATGC
The DNA here is from genome assembly GCA_016271365.2 of Neoceratodus forsteri. Lineage (NCBI taxonomy): Eukaryota > Metazoa > Chordata > Ceratodontiformes > Ceratodontidae > Neoceratodus > Neoceratodus forsteri. The sequence goes on from CM057456.1 coordinate 190,463,180, forward strand.
TGCTGCAGAACATGCTTTGCAGGCTTCTAGAGTGGCATGCACATTGTATTCTGCTTGTGCCATGCAATGCAGTCACACCACAGCATGTAACCTGTGTCCCTCTACATGTCTCTCATAGGTTCTACAGCATGACAGGAATGGATCTGTTCCCATAAGTTCTCCCAGGATGAACTGAAGGCTCTGGTCCACGGAACCAAGGAGCAGAAGCAGGTGCTACTTGGCCACAAGGCAACTGATGCCATCATGAGACAAATGTGGGATGAGGTTATGGCAGGGGTCAATGCTGTTGGAGTCCAGGGACGTACTACAGATGCCATTAGAAAGAGGTGGAATGACCTGCTGTGATGGGCCAAGGAGTTGGAGGCACTACAGCTCCATGGATGCCTATGAACTGGAGGACTGCCACAGACCATGCAACAGCATCAAGGGAACCTACTGCTGACCCTGGTGGCCTCTACGCTGTGTCCTGTGTTAGTTGGTGGTGTTATTGGTGGTGGGTGTGAGATGCCTCTCACATCACCGAGAACCAGTCAGTTTCCACCTGTGTGCACCCTACATGACATGCCCGCACTGGTGCTGGAGGAACATTGTAGGACCGATACGTGGTTTGCACAATGGGGGTGCTATAATGTGCACACTGTATACATGGGTCAGTATTGGGTGCATCCACTGCCTGTGCAGCGCTTTCACCACAGCTGTCACCCCGATGCATGTGCACTGTGTTAGGGTGTGTGTGTGCATGGGGCCATAGTCCGCATTGACAGGGACTGCAATGAGTGGTGTGCATGGCCGTGGTGGTTGTGATATACTGTGCGTGTTCTGGTAAGTGACCCTGTCCTTTCTTGTTTCACAGCGGTTGGTGCACATCATGCAGCATGCCAGGACATGGCTGGGATGGAAGATGTGGTGCAGAAGGCAGAGGATGACACCAATATGTCATCGACCTCAGGACTGGGTGCTATGTGTGGAACCTTAGCAGCAGCACATGGTTGGCAGGCCAGATGACATGGTTTACACCTGCCTTGGGGGGGCAACTCTGGGGCTCAGGATGGTGGGGACTTGGATGCTGGTGACTTCTTAGAGGATGCCCAGGTGGAGGATCTGAGTGGTGGCCTTGTGGTCCTCCTGACAGTCACTAGTGACCCTGGATCAGATGGCACAGACCAGGGCTACTACATGCCTGTGGAGGGGACTGTGATTGGTGGCATAGGGAAGGGTCATGCTGTGGTCCACCACAAGGGTGTCATGGGGGTGGAGGGCCATGCCACCATAGGCAGTCCTGGACAGCAAGTCGTGAGCCATGTAGGTGAGGTGTGTGCACCACTGGACATGCACTGCCTTTCATGGGGAGGGGTGCTGGGACTGCAGGGGACACATCACACCACAGGGACCATGCAACACAAGGAATCACAGCAGCCAACACACACACAGCTTCCCCACCATGAACAATGGCAGGTACAACCCCCAGCTGGCATTGGCATTGCTGCAGCTATGGTGCCAGATGATCGGGGATCCTGCCCTCTAATCCAGGCCGCCTTGACTTCCCAGCAGGAAGCCCAGATGGACCTGCATGCCTTTTGGCATGAGATGCAGCATGAGCTCTCACAGCTGTGGGAGACTGTGGCCTTGGGCTTTGCCCGTGCAGACCAGCGAGCAGAGGACAGGGTGGAGCACATGGCAGACATGCTCAGCCATGGCTTTGCAGGTCTCATAGCCGCTGTGGTTGATCTTGCCACAGTGCTGCATGGGGTGCATGGTGGTCAGTGTGATGTGCAAGTGGGACAGCGTGCCTATGTCATGCAGGCCTACAGGCAGACCTCAAGCTACCACAGGGCAGGCACAGGCTCCAGCACCACTGCATCATGTGCATCAGCTGGCACCCTGTGGTGCAGTGGCCAGCCACCCACCCTGTCTGGATCTGCAGGTCAGCTGAGGCGCTGGTGCACCACCCTCCCAGCCTCACCACGGTTTTCCCCAGATACATCATCTACACAGAGCACCCCACATGATGTGCACCATGTGTGTGCTGGTAGTCACCTCAGATAGGCACAGCTGCCATGCACACAGAGACACGGGCAACACCCATATGTGCACACATGCACACACACACACACAGGCACGCACGCACACACACACACACACACACACACACACACAGTCACACACACACACACACACTCACTGGCATGGTCACACATGCACAGCCATGGTAGCCCTTCCCACCGTGTCACCTCATATCAGGCACCTCCATCGACACACCACTTCACCATGCCATGGCTGTCTACCTTGGTCACATGAGTGTCCTGTACGGAACACAGTATGCATTGCCATCCCACATACATTCACTCTCACTGTGTTGTGCACATGCTTTGTTGGTGGTCCTCACTATTGTGGTTGTCTACACGTAATAAAGTCTTTGTCAATGTACTGTTCTGGTTGCTGTGCTGTGTTTACTCACCGTCCTGCCTGTGATAGTGTCCTGATGATGGCAGCCCTGTGCTCCAGGGCCCTGTGTGCCATTTGAGGATCTTTCCTCTCAAGTTGCTCCACTATCCCCGATCTCTGTCTCTGGGTCACTGTTGGCCTGTTCCTCCAGTTCAGATGCCTGTATCCCTCAGTTCATTGCCATGTTGTGGAGCAAACAACAAGCTAGGATGATATGGCATACCTTCTAAGGCCTATACTGTAGAACACCACCTGACATGTCTAGGCAGTGGAAGCGCACCTTTAGTATGCCAAAGATCCTCTCTATGATGTACCTAGTGGTGGCCTGTGCCTCATTGTACCACTTCTCAGTCACTGTGGCCAGCCAGAGTACAGGTGTCAGCAACCAGGGTTGTAGGGGATAGGCGTCGTCACCTGTTGAGGAATGTGAACCTGTTAGTGTTGCTGTTCTGCTGTCTGCCTCTTGCTGTGGTGCACCACCTGTGTTGCTATCATGACCCCTTCCTGCATACCCCTGCTTATCCCCAACCACACTGTGGTATGTGCATGCCTTGCATGCTGATAATCACTGACTAGGTGCCCACTGGGTATCTTGCCCTCCTCGAAGGCCTGACACAGCCGGGACTAGAGCCAGATGAAGGTGTCATGGGCACTGCCGGGGTAGTACACAAAGATATTGCTGATGCACCTTGTCGCATTGCACGCCACCTGGCAATTGATGGATTGGTACCCCTTCCTGTTCACATACACCTCACTGCCATTGCCAGGTGGTGCACGAATGGGGACATGGGTGCAGTCAGTGGCACCAAGTACTGCTGTTAGATGCATAGCTCAATAGAATTGCTGCATGGTTTCTCTGCACTCTGCTACTGTGTTGGGGAATACTGTGACTTCACCAGCATGTGGCAGGGAAGCATCGAGGAACTGGGTCAGAAGGCTTAAGGTGGCAGACTGTGATACACCTTTGGTGTCCCCCAATTGGTCATTGAAATGTTCCTGTGGCTAGGAAGCACATTGCTGCTTTCACTTTCTCCTCGACTGTCATGGCATGGCTGCATCTGATGTTGGGCTGCAGCTGCTCATGCAGGAGTTCACATAGCTGCCTCAACATTCCCCTGTTCATCCTGTACCGGCCTGTGATGTGCTCATTTGGCAGGGTCTCGAAAGGGACTCTGGGCCAGTACCACCTGTGTGCAGCATATCGTCTCCTTGGCCTGCATTGTGTGCCATGTTGGCCCTGCTCCCTTTCATCCCCCTCCACTATTGCTGCCATTAGATGCAGCAACACTGCAGTTTTGCCAAGTGCCATGGTTACTTCTTGTTCTGGTCCCTCCACCTCTGTGTTTTGCCCTGGGATAAGATCTGCCTTTTATAGGCAGTAAGTAGCACCACGCTATGTGTCGCGCAATGTGGCCTAGCATGGTGCTGCTGATCTGACTATCCCGTACCACATGTGTGCTCATTCCTGCCCCCTTACTTTGCCCCTTGCATACATTATGGGCTTACCCCATGTTACTGCAGTTTGCGTGAGCTATCTGCTCCTTTGAATGTTGCAGCTCCATGCTCACACTGCGCTATCCCCCGATCTACTGGTTTGCATGCTGCACTAAGCTTTGAATATCTGGGCCAAAATGTTAGGGAGTTTTCGTCTCCTGATGCAGTAACTTTCTCCCCAAGAGTTAAAACAAAACAATATCCAGCATATAATCAAAACAGTGACATAGGTCAAAGTTGCCGAAGAGGCTTGACAAATCCTTCTTGAATCTGCCTTTATCTTCCTCATAAATTGCATAGGTTTTGACAACACTGGAAGATCAGATCTTCCGGACAGTTGGATGCAACAAATTATACTTCATCTTAGCTTCTCTGAGGACATGTTTGATTGGTGTTAAGGCTTCTTTTCTTCATAGTAGGTCAGCTAGTAAGTCATTAAACAGTTTTATTTTGCAGCCATCAAAAAAGAGAGCGGGTTTATCAAATAAAGCATTCTTGAGGAAGTCTGGTGCTGAAAGTTTAAAAATCTAAAAGGTTTTGCCCATGGTTTCCCTTTTGAGTCTGGTTTGGGTCGAAGAGACCTGTGAGTCCTTTCCATTAAATTATTTGGGCTGCCACATGGGGGGTCCAGCAAGCTGAAATAACAGTTTGCTTATGAACTACACTGTGCTGAATCATTCAGTCCCTTTAGGTTGCCCTAGTAGTCTAAGATTATTTCTTTTATTTCAAGTCTCTGAGTCTTCAACCTTTTTTTTAACTTAGTATGCTATTTTGTACGTCCAACAGCAGTCCCCCTCAGCCACCCTACACCAACCAATGGACCTGGCATCATCCCTGGCACAGTGCCCTTTGGATTGTAGCCCAGGGTGGAGCCTTCAGAACCTCCCCAGTGTGACTCCATTAGTGCTCATTAATGGATGTACTGGGGGACCCGAGTTCTACTACTGGTGCAAGAGACATCACTTGGCATGCCGGAGGTACTTTTTCTTTCTTGTGAGGGGTGTGTCTAGGTGGAATCCACAATGCAACCACATCATGCATCCGACACACCCCCAAGTGGTAATGTTCAAAGGTGCTCCAGTCATGGTGCATCCCATGCTCACCTGAGAGCATTGAACCACAGTCACTGTACCCCCCTTCCCTCCTCGTATGTGGACAGTGTGCGATGGCCGCTTAATCCACCCCAGACCCTGGCTGGCCCTCAGGCATCCTGAGTCTGTTCCCAAACCAGGGTCATGCTCTTCACAGCAGAAAATCTATCTGCTGTGCCAGTGGGCTGGCCTCAAGTCTTCAATTTTGTCCATAAGTGTTTTTTTTCTATATTCAGATTTATAATTGAGTTTTTAACACAGAAAGAATAACAATCAAGGATTTCATATTATAAAGAACAAAGTTAACAAAATTGTTAATAACACTAAAAACACTTAACATGTATAAACCTTAGCTATAAAACAAGCATATACTGTGTCTAAAATAAAAAAAACTAAAAATTCTATAACTCATAACTAGGGCGTTCCAAATTAATTTGTATCTAAATACTCAAAGTATCAGTCTGACAAAGATGTGAGGATAGGTATTTGTTCCATTTCTCTGGTGCTGTTCCATTTTACCTAAAGCAAAGTGTGATAGACACTCGTTTACAGCCAGATTATTTAAAGAGTCAGTCCATGAGTACAAAGATGGAAGCTTGGTGGACCTCCAGTTCATCAGAATCAGTATCTTTAGTTCAATTAGAATAGTATGTTTCCCATCCTGCTGAAAATTATTAAGTTCACAAGTAGTGGGAAAAATGCCCAGCAATACTAGTCTGGGTGTATTTGGGATGGAATATGAAGTTACCTTGTAGCAAAGGGATAAAATGTTTAGGACACGACCATAAAATATGAGTTAAGTTACTTTCCTGGGAGTTGCAACACCAACAAAGAGGTGCTGATAACAGTCCCTTATCATATAACACTTTTGGTGTTTGATATCACCTACAAAAAATTTTCTTTTTTATAACTTTACTTTTTATGTCCCTACTCACACTATTTGCTTGGATAAATGCAGTAGACCATGCTTGGGCTGTAATGTCCTCCCTTATTTCCCAAGACCAAGTTCTATGTATGTCTGCAAATTCTTCAGTTTGGGAGGATAGTAAATTATGGTATATAAGGCCTGCTTTGCCCTTGTTTTTTGAATTCCAAATGCTTATGATATTCAGACAGTCTAATAATAGAGATACAGAACTTCTAATTTGTAAATAATACCAACAATCCTCCCTGGAAACTGAGTCTTCTCACTTAATCTGTTCAAAGGATTTAAACATGCCAGTGATTAGGTCCAAAAGATATTTGATTGACCAGATTTTAATACTTAGATAATTCTTGAACAATTAAGACAACAGAAGAGGTAGGCCCATATATGTTGTCCCCACTTTTCAGTGGAGGTAACAATAGTTACCAGCTATAATTTGCTGATCCAACTTAGCCTTAAAGCTGTCAAAACTAGGTGCACTGACCACATGCTCTCATAACTGGTTCCAGAGTCTAACTGACCTTGGTACAAATCTGTGTCTCCACGTTTCTGTTTTACACAGCAACTCCACAATCTGGTGCTTGTGTCCTCACAAATCATATTTTTGGTCTTTGTAGACTAAACCCAGGTCATTCCTTAGCACATCGTCCTTTAGGATTCTATACAATAATATTATGTCCCCTTTGCACGCCTAACCTCCTGGGGCCATGGAACTAATTTATCTAGTCTTAATTCATGTGGTTTATCTCTATAACCAGATACTAACTTAGGACATGATCTCTGTGGTTTTTCAACCAGAATCTTATCCTTCTTCAAATATGGGTTCCAGCTCTGGGAATAGTAATCCAGATACAGTCTTATATAGTATTTGAACAGTTGAAGTAATACAATCTCATTTCTGGAGAAGAAACATCTACGTACACAGTTTGTAAGATGCATTGTTTTATTTGCTATGTATTTGGTGTGGGCTTCCCATTGTAAGTCATTACTAATGTACACTCCTAAATCCCTTTCATAAGTAGATTTCTTTAGATTCATCCCCTTAATATAGTAGCCTTGTTTAGTATTTTTTTTTCTGAAATGCATAATTGTATATTTATTCATGCTAAACTTCATCTCATTTGTATCCACCCACTCAGTGATGGTTATAATATCTTGCCCAAATCTGAGTCTGTCATCAAATGTATCCACAACACCTCCCAGTTTAACATCATCTGCAAATTTGCTTAGCTTATTCTCACTCGCTATATTAAGATCACGTATAAAGATGTTAAATAGCAGTGCACCCAACACGGACCCCAGCGGCACTCCACTAGCAACCCTTATCTCAGCAAATGAGTAACCATGGATTCACACTAATTGTGTCCTGCTCAAACAGTGAACAATCCATTTAATTATAGTGTGATTGATTCCTAATCTTATCAACTTAGAAATCAATATACCATGTGGTACATTATTGAATGCCTTGCAAAAATCCAATATCAGCACATCCACTGCTCTTCCCTAGTCAATATTGCGTTCTACATAGTTGTAAAAGCTTATTAAATTAGTATTACAGGACCTATTTGGTGTATATCCATGCTGAGACTTATGAAGGAGATCCATTTAAACCAAGAAATTTCTGATTTTGTTAGAGATTATTCCCTCAATTATCTTGCCTACTATGGAAGTTAAGCTGATTGGTCGGTAATTGGCTGGGTTAGCCCAACTACCCTTCTTGAAAACTGGCACCACAACTGCCCATCTCCAATCCTTTGCAACATAACCTTCCCTTAAAAATCATAAACCTATGTCAACTATGACAGGGGCTAGCTCTTTTCCCAACTCCTTAAGAAATTTAGGGTGCAGGTTATCTGGTCCTGTTGATTTGTTAACATTAAAGGCTTTAATTTTCTTATAAACTTTATCAGTAGTAATAATCTCTGTTGGCAGAGTGGCTGTGTCATTAGATAATTCATATGAGGAGATGGAGTCATCATTATTGAAGACTGTACTAAAATAAGCATTAAATTCCCTTGCTATATCATTTGGCTTGGTATAAAGGGTACCATTGATATTAAGTAGTCCTATAACTCTGTCATTGCCCCTCTTGTTATTTACATAAGAATAGAAGCCTTTGATATCATGTTTGATATTGGCTAACCTTAGCTCAATAAGCTTTTTTGCTTTTTTAATCTCATGTTTGAGTAACTGTAACAATTACCGAAAATTATCTTTATTATTGCTTGTTGGATTACTTCTCATTTTCCTATAACATGATTGCTTCCTGTTTATAAGCTTATTAATCCTTCTGGTTTACCATGATGGCTTTTCCCTCTTTTATTATACATAGCTCTTGTTGGAACATGTCTAGACTCCATGTCATTGATTATCCTAAGAAACAGATCCCAGCACTGTTCAACTTTTAACCCTTCTGACAGGGTTGTCCAATTGATTTGTGATAATTTCTGCCATATATTAGTGTATTTAGCCCTATTGTACAATTTGGGGACTGTGTTACCCATAGCAAATTTCTTAGCCTCATTAATTTGAAACCTAATGATATCGTGATCACTTTTACCAAGAGGTGGGTCAAGCTTACTGCTTTGGATAGCCTCAGTAATATTAGTCAGTATAATGTCCACAGTGTTCTTCCCCAGTGGGCGTTCATTAATACATTGTTCTGTCCCAGCTGAAGTTAGGGAAGTTTACACCCCATTATCCAAGGAGTTGTTTGTAGTTAAGTTGCCCCAGTCTATATCAGGAATTTTTAAGTCACCAACTAATAGTAAATCAGAAACTTCAGTGACAGTTGCAACATGTTTGATAAATAATTCTGTTTCATGAGCTGGTGTATCAAGGAGTCTATAGAAAACTGCAAGTCTGAATTTCTTTCCATTTAACCCTGTTTTATCTGTCCACACTACCTTGATGATATCAAAGTCCTTACTGGTGTTGTTGCAAAGTCATTCAATTTCTTCTCTTAAATATAGGGCAACACCACCACCCCTTCTAGTCCCCCTATCCTTACATATTAAATGAAAGCCTGGTGTATTTTTATTCCAAATACTGACATTATTCCACCAGGTCTCTGTGACTCCAATGATATCATTTTTTCTTTACTTAGAAACAATATTAGTAACTCTGCCATTTTATCTTTATTTTAACTTCTAACATTGAGGTGCACAACATTAGTTTTATTGTTATTTCTTGTACCTGAATTCCTTGCACTATTGCATTTTTCTAAGGTGAAATTTGGATCAGATGCCCTTGTCCCCCTACCATTCAGCTTAAACATTTTACTATCTCATTTTTTTTAACCAATTATTTTACCAGGTGAGACACACTAAGCTGAAAGCTTGTTTGCAGGTGCAACCTGGGAGCACGAGCAAGTAAAGTGACTTGCTCAGGGTCACACAGTATGCAAGTGGGGGCTGTGGGATTCAAACCCAGGTCTCCAGATTTGCAGCTCAGAGCCTTAAACCACTGTGCCATACTGCCTCCTTTTTATTCTCATTCCCAGGACTCTGCTACCCCTAAAACCTAAATGGAGTCCATCCTTGCAATATAGCTTTAATCTGGTGTGGAAAATATTCCAGTGTCTCAGGAAATGATAATTATTCTCCGGTGTCCATCTTTTTCAACCACAAATTAGCAAGACTAATTTTCTTTTGTTTGTAAGCTGATGCTCTTGGTTCTGGAAGTATCTCTGAAAAAATGATCTTGCAGTCCTTCTCTCTTAATTTTTTACATAACTTGATAAAGTCTTTTTGCATTGTGGGTAGAGATTTTTGATATAGATCGTTTATACCCCCATGTACTACCACAATAGGTTTAGTACCTGCCTCTTAAAAGATGTTGTCTGACATATTACATAGGTCCTGGGTCCCTGCACCTGGAAAACTGCTAACTATAATGGTAGCCTTATCATCCCTACATATGTATTTGTCACTATGCTTGATAATGGAATCCCCAATCGCTATGACCTGCCTAGTCTCGTGGCAACTGTTTTAGTGTGTGCTGTACAGATTGTTGAAACAATATTAAATTCCATTTGTTCATCCTGTATAGGTTCAAAATTTGTTAGGATTTGGAATTTATTATTAAGTGATATAACTGCGTCAGTATCTCCCTCTTTGATTATGGCCTCAGCTATTCCAGCAGCACTACTATTCCTATCCTTTGCGATAGCTGCATCTTCCTTCTGTAAACTGTGTTCTACTGACTTTAAGGGACTCCGGCCTCTCTTCTTTCTTTTAACAGAGGTAACTATACAGCAGTCATTATCTTCCTCTGAAACTGCATTGTTTGTATCATTAGCCAATTTCTCTTTGCCCTTGAGTCTGCTACATCATCTGACCCCTTAGCTGCCTGCTTTATATTAATGCTAGATAAAATCTTTAGCTTAGCAGTCATCTCCATCTGGCTTTTTTCTAGAGATTCAAGTTTGGTGCTAAATAGATGCAGTTTATGTAAAAGTTCCTGATTATACAGTATATGCACTTTTCACACACATAATTCGCACAAGCTGTGCTAGCATCCATCATTTTAAAGATTAAATAACTATTGCATTTCACAAAAAGATCACTGTCCATAGTTAATATTGAGGAAGCCATTTTGCCTGATTATATCCTGTCTTGCTAGTTGGAATGGCTCCAGTAATAATAATAATTTTTACAAACAGAACTAACGGAAGGAGAGTAGCCTTACTATAGTTAGTATTACGGCTGTTCAAACTTCCATGCTCCTGCTCCCATCCTCACCGTGAGCATGCTAATGCACACACAGACACGCATAATGAGCTGAGAGACACACGTGTCTCTGCACATGGCACCGCATGCCACCTGAGCTTACACCACTCGCTAAGCTCCCAGAATTTATTATGTTCCATGACCCAGAAGTGCAGTGGTGGTCGTGTTAGTGCAGAACAGCAACACATCCCTCAAAAATGTAAAACACAGACGTTCTACTGCTGTGCTACTAAAATCACTGTGCACCAAATAAGCAGGGTGCTAAAAGATTTAATGTGGACTGTTCTGTAGTTCTCAAGAACACCACCACAAACAACAAGTGCTGGGTTACTTCCTGAAGCTTTGCCCCACTTGCTGCAGACTACTCCTCGCAAAAAATCACTTCAGGACAGTGCTTTTGTATTCCAGAATGTTGTAACTTATGCCTTGTACTCTTTTGTATTTTTCCTTCTGCACCACCATGAAAACAGGCAGACTGCTCACAGGCTAACCAGGTCAATCAATAAGACTGAAATGAAATTAAATGAAATCATTGATGCTTTTGGCAGTCACACAGGGATGTCAGAACCAAAAACATTTCTTCTTAATCCATGGGTGCCAATATAATGGAGAACCATTAACTAACTTATAATTATTGCATCATAGAGACATTAGTTCTAGGGGTGGTAGAATCTTATTGTTTCCTAAACAGTGAAACAGGCAGTGCTGCCATGCTTTTCTAGTGATATAAATACTTTTGAAACATTGTTGTGGAGGCATTAAGGTGGAAGGTTTTAAGAGGGGGTGGGACAGGGTCAAGGAGATGTTCATAAAGAAGGCAAAGGAGGGGGTGGGGTCAACAAGCAGGGGCATGACCTCGAAGGAGAGGGTGGGGGAAGGAGGGAGGGGCAGCTGCTGTATAATGGTCTGCTAGCTGCAAACTCAAGCAGACTTGATAGACTGTATGGCCTGTATCTGCTGGCAGTTTTCATATGTTGTATTTATATACAACATATGAAAACTTTATTTATTTATCTTATTTATTTATTAAAGTTTGGTAACCGGGTAGGCCCACTGAGCCCTGAAGGTCTCATTTTCAGGGGCGACCTGGGGTAACAATACAAAGTATGATACAGAAACAAGACAAGATTAGGTTCCAGAAATCAAGTGTACAAAGGTTAGAATGCAGGTTACAGTCTTGGTTATCAACAAGTTACTGTACATGGTAGAGACTGGCAAAGATACGAAACATGAGTAACAGATAACAAGTATACTGGTGAAGTGCTGCCTAGCAGAATGATAGAATGGTCAAAGGGGAAGGGATCCTGACAGGGTCCCTAGGAGAGAAAAAGGGCAGGGGAATCTTATGAACCATGGCAACAGCAAGTACTGGTGTCAGTCATGTGGGACTTTAGTCTGGAGTGGAAATTAACAAGTGAGGAGGCTTCCTCCACTGGCAGAGGAAGTTGGTTCCACAGATTGGGGGCTAGGTAGGAAAAAGACCTGCCTCCAATGTTGGACCTGATTTTGGGAACTTCTAGCAGTGTACGCCCTGACATCCCTAGCCTCCAGGGGTATGTTTGGTGGCTATGGTTCCTACAGTGCTAGGCAGAGCTGATGGTCTGAGCAGCTTGTAAGTCAGACAGAGCAGAGGGTACTGTAGGTGAGCATTCAGTGAGGGCCACCGTAGCTGGGCCAGGGTATCACAGTGGTGACTTCGCGAGTGGTCCTGAATAGTGAAACGGGCAACCTTGTTGTACAATATTTGCATCGTAGTGACCTCATGCTTAGCCATGCCTTGTATTATTAGAGTGGCATAGGTCATGGTGGGAAGCAGGACACTCGCACCAATGGAGAGCCTGGCCTCAGGGATAAGTTAGTCTTTGAGACAGTACAAGGTACCAAGTTTACTGTGTAAGGTCTTGGTAACCTGGTCCACATGGTTCTTAAAAGTGAGGCATTGGTCAGGTGTAAGTAGTAGGTATTTTAAGGAGGGCACTACCTCAATACCGCTACCAGAGAGTGATGTGAGTTGCAAGGAGGAGGTCCTGCCATGACCAAAGGATCTGGGCCCAAATAGCATCTCCTTGGTTTTGCTAGCGTTCAGGACCATTTTGTTTTCCTTCAGCCAGACCTCAAGTGAGGTGAGGTCATCTTGCAGGAGGGGACCTAGGGCTGCTGTATCACCCAAGGATAGATAGAGGATGGTGTCATCTGCATATTGCGCAACCGAGCTACTACCACAGTGAGTATGTAGGTCATTGGTAAATAAGGAGAAAAGGAGGGGGCCGAGGATTGAGCCCTGCGGTACTTCCTCATTTAGGGGTAGAGGGCCAGATATGGCACCCTTCCAGATAACCATCTGTGTCCGGTCAGTTAAGTAACTCCCAAACCACTTGAGAGCAAGGGAGGCTAAGCCAATTTTGTTTAGCTTATGTAATAGGAGCTTGTGGTCAACAAGGTCAAATTCCTTGGACAGGTCTATGAATACGGCACCTGTGGGTAACCCATTATCCATTGCTCTGAGTACGTCATTAGTAAAGCTGATTAGTCCTGTGTCCGTCCCATGATTGGGTCTAAATCCATGTTGGGAAGGGGCTAGAAGCTGATGAGCCTCCAGGTAGTCACGGAGTTGACTGTAGATTTATCTTTCTTGCAGCTTAGCTAGTGTGCAGAGCAAGGAGATAGGCCTGTAATTATTTATGTTTTCCCTGGAGCCACCTTTGTGTATTGGGACCACGTTAGCCTGTTTCCACTGTTCAGGAACAATTCCTTCCCATAGGGATCTATTTAGAAGCCAGGTCAAGGGTCTAGAGAGGGAAGGGGCTCCAGCCTTTAGTAGTCAAGGTTTTTTTTCTCCCGGAGCCTTTAACCTTCAGGGCCCTTAGGAGGGTTAGGACCTCTTATATCTTCACCAGTCTTAGGTGGAAAAAGGGTCATTCAAGGCTGGCAGGCTCGTCTACGTTTGGGGCAGTAGGCGTAGGAGACACACAAACCTTGAATACATTGAGATTAGTAAAGTGATTGTTAAGGGGGGAGGCTATTTGAGGGAAGTCTCTTACTAGCTGTCCATTTACCTCAATGGGGCCTGAATCAGACTTGTTGTTCCCCTGATCAGTCCGATGACGTGGTGCTAGAATAGCTTAGGGTTGCCTAGCTGGTTTTTTGTAGGTGAGTGACGTACTCCCTTGTCGCAATTTTGATGGCTCTCTTGGTTTTGTTTCTTAAGGCTTTGTAAGTCTCAAGGTCTACCAGGAAGGAGGAGATTTTGAACTTCTTCCAGGCCTTGTCCTGAGTGATCATGTGGGTTTTAAGGGATGGGGAAATCCACTTGTAGCAGCTACCTTTCATTCTTAGTTTTTTTAGAGGGGCCAAGAGGTTAGCCTCAGAGCATAATTGGTTCTGGAAGTATTCCAGGGCCTCTGCCATTGTGGGGAGGAGCATGATTGGGCCCCAGTCCAGACTGCATAGGTAGTCGCTGAATTGTACTTCAGAGAATTTTGAGTAGTCGCAAGCAGTAAGGATTCTGAGCTGGACCTTTGGTGCTCTGTTTTTCCAGATGCAGAAAATTGGGGAGTGATCACTCAAGGAGTTTATTCTGGCTGTCTGGATGTTTGAGGTGCTGGGCACTAGAGCCCAGTCAAAGATAGTGTGATTCCCCATTTTGTAATTGAGCCTAGTCGGTTCAGAGATCACCTGTACCAGACCAGCCTTTAGAGCTAGAGCCTTAATGGCTTGGCTAGAGTCCTGGGCCCAGTTTAGGTTGAAGTCCCCTAGAATGAGAAGCTCTGAGGAGATGTCTTGGGCCATGATCTTAGTGATGGCCTCAAGGGATTGGAGCGCGGACCTGGGTGGGTGGTAGATACAGCCAATTGTGAGTAGTTTGGAGTGCCCTAGGGTTATGCAGATGAAAATAGATTCTCCATCCGAGGGGGTACTTTTCTGCAGGTTAAGAAGTGACACTGTGAGGGCTTCCTTTGCATAAATGAGGCCACCCCCCTCTTTTATTCAGCCTATCCTTTCAGAAGGTTCTGTAGCCCTGGGCCTGTATTTCATGATCTAGTTTGTGGGTCTTAAGCCAGGTCTCAGAGATGGCAAGGACCCCAGGCTTGTAGAGGTCAAGCTGGGCTTGTACTTCATGCATTTTTGGTCTGAGGTTGCATATGTTCAAGTGCGCTATCCTCAGCCCCTTTGTGGATGTCCAGTGAGGGTCATGAGGGGACGTGATTATGATATTGGTGGTGTGCGGGCCAGGGTTGGGTTGGATATCTCCTGCCAAGAGTAGCAGTGCTGCTAGTAGGAACAGTAACTTAAGGCTGCCTGAGGGATCAAGGTTGTTCTGGTGTGTCCTGCATGCAAAGTAGAACAAGTCATAGCATATCCCCTTCCTTACAAGCTTGTAAGCTGAAGGGAGGGCAAGTGTGCAGGAGGGGGGCATTCCATTGTAGAAGTCAAGAGTAGGGAGTCGTTGAGCTGATGTCCTATAAATCCTGGGTATCCAGAGCCAATGAGTCTGTCTGCCCAGAGAAGTGACAGAATATAGACCAGCACCAGTAATACCCCTCCACTGGGGAGAGGAGCACTTGGGTTACATGCACCTCAGGGCACGTGGTCAGGGGCCCCCGTCATAGGAGGCATGTTTTATCCAGTCAGTAGAGGTTAGCTGTGGCAGAAAGGAACCCTGATGACCTTTAGCTGGGTTGGCAAGGGTCAGATTTCCCCTCAGGAGTATTATCTTCTGTCGAGAACCAGCCCCTGACACCAGGGTATTGGCAAACAGGAGAGGTTGCTAATTTCACTTTCACTTTGTCAGAAAACCAAGATATGCTGTTTCTGGAAAGCTGTTACTTGGCTAGGCTGTTAGGCAAAACACAATAGCATATTACTGTATAATTTTTCTACCCAAGCTGGAAATCAGTTTGGCTGTAGCACTTATACTAGACCCAAAGGTGGTGGGCAGGGCTAGAGTCAGCAGTTCAGCCCCGGCCAGTGTTACAGGTTAAGATACAATATGCTGAAGACATAGGCTACTTATAACACAGTAAGGTGGACACTTTGAGGGGAGGCACTAGGTTACTGTTATCAAGTCCTTATTCAGGTATTAATGTCTGAGCACATCTAGCAGACTTTAGCATTCAGTAGAGATGCAGTAAACTCAGAAGACAGGCACATAGAGCTGACAAATATTTGGTATAGGTGTAGTAAACTCAGGAGACAGGGTAGATAAGCCAGGTTAACCAGGTGACTGGCTCAATGAACCATGTGGGTATGGCCGACCAGCATTTAAGGGGAGGAAGGAAAGGGGAGGGTGGTGGGAAGAAAATGAATCCCAATGGTAGAATTAGCATAGCACTTTTGTCGCCTGCTCATGAGCAGAGGAAGAAAAATCTTATGTTCGTGAAGGAAGTTCACCCGGCCCGGTGGTAGAGTCGGCACCTCAAACCCCTCACCCTGGTCGCAGAAGTACAAAGGATGTGGGGGGGGACCCTCTCGCAGCGAGGTTACCCGTGCCACCCCAGGATGACTTTGCAGCACACTCAGGAGAAATGTCTAGTAAGCTGCAAGACTTGGTTCAGGCTCTTTTCAATTGTCTGAGACAGCGTGTTGCTATAGCTGGGGATGAATCAGGTGCAGCATGTGGGGAATTCAAACTTGTCACCCAAAAGAGAAGACCCAAAAGAGAAGTCTGTAAGTCCTCCATTTCAGCCGAAAATAATCCCAGTGGTAGAATTAGCATAGCGTCTAGGGTGAAATGTTTTGGACAAATCTTTTTCCAACTCTACCCATATGAGGGAGTATACTGGATCCCAATATAACCATTGTTCATTTATTTGTTGTTTTATTCATTCATTTATTGACCATTACAAAAACAGTTAAAGACACAGAGAAAAATACAGCATTTCCATATAGAACAAAACTGTTGAAATACACAGTTCAAATACAATGCATAAATTGCACACTTTTCCATACAGCCACTTCTAGGATATATGTTTACCATATCATATAGTTTAGATTTTGAGTACAAGGACATTTAATTTCTAAGAATGTTTTAAATGAATTAGTGCTATAGCTTCTAAATATGAAGCCACATTATTTATTATACACTCATCCTGGTTTGTAAACATAATACCAAACAGAACTGTGGAATTAATACTTTCTTGGAATCGTATACCAGGTACATTTGAACATAACATGGACTAGATCTTCTAATTCAGGATTAATACAGTCACAGCATTGATCTTCAGGTTTTGATGATTTTGCATAGCAAGCTTGTATGACTTTACTGTGGTGCAGTTCAAAATGACATTTTGTGTATAATTTTCTTTTTACGTGATCAATAACCATGGGATCCGGAGCAAAATCAGTCTGTTCACAGATGATACCAAGATGGGAGCAGTAGTAGATGACACGGGGGGAAGGGTTGCAAGAGGACCTTAATAAACTGCAGGAGTAAGTAGATGAATGGCAGCTGGGGTTCAATGTCAAAAAGTGCAAGATTCTGTACTTCAGAGCCTGGAACAAGGGGAGGGATTAGCACTTAAATAGGCTTTAGTTGGTTTGCTCCACAGGAGAGAAGGACCAAAGGGTGATCATTTATTTATTTGGTTTTTGTTTACCGGGTAAGTACACTAGACAACAATATTGCCTATATTCAGGCACGTCCCGGGAGAGTACAGACAAGGGAGACCAGAGTCAGCATTAAAGAGTATTTCATGACGCAGCATGAGGTGAGAACAAACATTTGAACAGTATACAGCCAGGTACAGTCATTATCAGTAACGACTAAGAGAAACAGATAACATAACATTAATTATTTATGATCATAACAGGGAGCATGAACAACTAAGAAGGGCAGCAGCAAAAGCCAACAAAATGCTGGGGTGTATAGCTAGAGGGAACTACTCCAAAAATAGGGAGGTTATACTGCCCATGTATAAGTGACTAGTCAGGCCCCACCTAGAGTACTGCATGCAATACTGGTGCCCGTTCCTGAAGAAGGACATCAGATTGTTGAAGGGGTTACAGTGTAGAGCTACAAAGATGATCCAGAGATTGGGGGGCAAGCCATGCAAGGAAAGGATGGGGAAGATGAATATGTACTGTCTGGAAGAGAGGAGGGATGGGGAGATATGATTGAGACCTTTAAGTACCTGAAGGGAATAAACAAGACTAGTACAGAGAAGATTTTTCAGAAGAGAAAGGGAAGGGACATGAGAGGACATCAATTAAGACTGGCGAGTGGTAGATTTGGGAAAGAGATGAGGAGACATTTTTTCACAGAAAGAGTGGTGGACAAGTGGAACTCCTTGCCGGGTGAGGTAGTGGCCTGCAAGATGGTAGACAGCTTCAGGAGGGGTTGGGATAGGGTAAGGGGTACTCGGATGGGAGGAAGTGAGGGGCAGCAGCAGCATTATAAGGTGCTAGCTGCACACTCCTGCAGACTCGATAGACCGTGAGGCCTGTTTCTGCTGGCATTTTCGCATGTGCATATGTTCGTATCAAATTAATTGTTCAGGTCCCATAAGTTTACAGACAGTTTTGGAATATAGCTGTACAACATTTTAAGGAGCTTTGGGTTTCAGTGCCAAATGTAGCCATTTTGAAGAAAAGGCAGGAATTCCACTTGATCATTGAGCCCTGGAGGGACCATGGCCCTCAACTTGTAAATCTCAAAGGACTCACAATGGGCCAGTGTGAATTCAACATTACCACCTCATGGACCAGAGGTGATCTGTTTTATGCCTGTAAAAGTCAGTTTATGGACACCAGTGTTATTAAGGTGGTGTACATGATTGGATGTTGCATAGTCCATGTTGCGGCCAGCAGTTGCCTGCGTGTAATCACCCACCCTATCTTTCAGTTTCCATTTTGTCATGCCTACATTAAAGTAACCATATGTGCAATTTACCAGGTAAATGACATGTTTTGTGTCACAGTTAATGAACTTAAAGCTCTGCAGAGTTTCACCATTGCTGGGATTTGTAAAGGTATTGTTCTGGTTGATTACCTCATAATATTTGCAACAGTGACATCTGAAACACCCAGTTGGTGTAGGGGGCAGCCAAGTGGTTGTTTTGGGGTATGGCTGCATGCTGTGTGCAACTCAATCCTTGATGTTGCTTGGGCATTAATTCACCATGCCAGGGGAGGTGACAACCAAATCATTAAAATGTGGCTCACTCTGCAACATTAGCCATTTTTTTCTTAAGATACCCTCTGTGCTGCCAACATCTGTATTATAATTGTTAGAAAGTTAAGATCTCCCCTGTTCTCTTTGCCATCTTTCTTGAGGATACAAGAGGGTCCTTCATTCAATATTAACTGCTCTTTCACTTGGTCTCATGATGTCATTGTGTTTATACCCCGTTACTAAAATGTTTGCACAGCTGACCAGCATTAACATCAAAAAAGTTTGTGTGTTGCAGTTATGCTGCATGCAAATAAACTGGCTTGGGATGATTTTGATGGTGTTGACAGCTTGGTAGGGGTGGCAGGAGGACTATGTTGTGGTCAGTGGGGCTTGTGTTACAAACTGGTGTTGATGCCAGCCTTACTGTTTGTGATGATGCAGATATCCAAAAAGGAGATGTTGGTAAGACTGCAATTCATAAATGATTTTAAATTGCTGGACCCTCACCACATTCCCCCCACAATGTGGTGGAGAATGAATATTGGGCCTTCTGACCTATGTCTAACCCATGAGATAAACCTCACCTAATTACTCTGTGCCTCCAGAACTACCTGCATAAAATCCATATCCAGGTGAGAGTGAAGGAAATCCAGGACATATGGTGAGAAACAACAGATCTGGAAATTTTCAGTGACCTCAGCCGACACGCGAAGGCTAAACAACATAACTATCAAGAAATAAAGAGCAAATTATATGCAACAGGAGTGAAAGTTAAAATGTTATAGCCATCCCATGTTATTGTAACGACAATCACGGGAGAGTGAATTCCTCATTGCATCAGAGACTAACAAGAAGTTGCAGAAACTCTTCCTGAACCTTTTTCCCACTCAAAGATCACCAGCATTGAGTGTAACCAAGCCAACCAGGTGTAAGCTTCAGGACTGATTGCTCAGTGACTTGTTAGGTAGCATAAGGTACAAAGCTCTTGTTCCTTCCTATAAAAAATATGTTGAATAAGCTTATTGCAGCCTCTTCTACATCAATGATGATTAACACCTTCAACCCTCAGTACATCTTCCTCTACCATGTATACTGCATTTAGTGGCCCGCTTGAATATGCTTTCTGACTGTCACACATACTAATATAATATTGTTCCAGGCCCACCAATAATTCTAGCATACAAGTCATATTACCTTCCAGGTGGCAGACATCATTCAGTGGACCCTTTTTTATCACTTGAAGGAAGAGACAAAATATTGGTTGCCATGATGGTGACATGCCACACAATTGATATTTATCTGAATCTCCTCTTCCAGTCGGGCCACTGACATGTCAAGGTAGTGTAGAAATGATCTGGTACAGATGCAGGATGAGTGAGGTGAATAAGGATAATTGATCAGTTCAAATGGACTATGAGACTTAAATGCCCTCTGTACCAAATTGATTAATAGTCCAGTTTCTTCATTTAATGATGAGGTATGCATTGTGGGGCAGAAGTTGGTGAGTAAAAATCTTTAACTAGGGCTGGTCTGGGCACATAATGACTGCACATGTGGCTGCAGTATGTTTAAATACTACCTCTGCATGTTCCCAGGCTATGCCTAGACACAGGGATTATAATATTCTTCAGTTCCTCAGGGGAACATTTCTCAGATTTTCTACCTTACTGTTTTTGACAGGTAAATTATGATTTCCAACATTAATAGTGGACGGCAACACATTTCTTTCACTCTGGGTCACTATCCTGGCTCTTAGCTGTCTCATGGAGGGATACCCCATACCAGCTTGAATAAGTGTTTAGTTGGCCTCATTAAGCCTTCAACATACTCAGCCTGTAGGATTGATTCTAGGTACTCTCCACAGGATACATTTTGGACTAGGGAAGAAGGAGAATATTCGAGGGATGGGGTAAGCTTTACCCCAGTTCATGTTGTAAGTTGTTTGTTCCTTTATTCTATGTTTCAGAGGCAGGGTGGTTTACAATTATAATTTTCTGCATACCAGATACTATACAATTACATCTAAGGGTACATAGTCAAATGAATGCAACAGGCTGTCATTATTGCAAATATTAAATACATATTATGGAATCTAAAGGGGGCATGCTCCAAGGTAAAGTGGTATTGAATTAAGCACATCAAGCAATTAGGGGTGAATATTATTTTCTTAAAGGAAATGCATTTGTTAGCTAATGAAGCAAATATTTTCAGGAGGAAGTGGATTGGGCAAGCATATGGTGCAGAAGATTGCAGCAAGAAGCAAGGAGTAGTATTTTTGTGAACAGACCCACCTAGTTACTGCCTTTCCCAGAGAATAGAGGATCTGGAGGGCAGATATTTAATTTTAATTGGCTTTGTGGACAATTCGGTAATATCATACTACTGTAGTAGCCTGGAATAAGCTATAAAGTACAGTATACAGTACAGTACTGGAGGCAGTATAGCACAGTGGTTTAAGGCTCTGAGCTGCAATTCTGGTAACAACTAGCAGACCAGACCTGGGTTTGAATCCCTCAGCTTCCACTCGCATACTGTGTGACCCTGAGCAAGTCACTTAACTTCCCTGTGCTCCAAGGTCGCTCTTGTAAAAAAGCTTTCAGCTTAGTATGCTACTCCTGGTTAAACAACTTAAAAAAAATTAAAAATAAAAGTACACTTAAACTTAGCTCCCTGGTTGGTAGAAAGCAATTCAAAATCTTCATCAACGATCTAAGTACTGAAGTGTGGTCATGTAATTAGTATAATATCTGTCTTACGACCCCTTAAACAAATTCCTTGAACTTACCAAGTTATCAAAGATATGTCTCATATGAACTTTACTGTACACTGATGGCAACCCTTCGGTAGTCTGCTCTACTATTCTGCAATGGCAGTCCTACTCTATATCACTCTGTTTTGCTATTGTAATGGAAACTGTTGGCTATATTTTTATCTAACTGTGTATTATATCCCTATGTTTCTTACTGTATTATAAATCTGTATTTTATCCTTATATTTATTACCGTATCATAATTCTGTATTCCTGTCCTACTCAGGACCTTCTTGTGAATGAGCTTGCTCAATGGAGTTTTTCCTGGTAAAATAAATAAATGAACTGAAAAGAAATACATGGGCCAAACACAGGCTCAGCTGGATTTTTCATGGCCTTGGATTGATGTCATATCTCCCTTTATTCATCTTCCTAGGAGGGAACTGGAAGCTGGCCTTTCTCCAGATATGAATAGAATGGGAATACTGAGGGTGGAACTCTCCACTGCTCAATGAGCCCTTAGAGACATGGCTGACTCCGTATGCATGTGTGACCCATGGAGAGCTTTCTACCCTACCATTAATGAATACACATATTATCCACCAGTGCACAACTCCTGCTCTAGGATATATTGTTTCTGTATCTGTCAGATGGCCCTTCATGGGCTGCACATGTGCAAGATGTTGCCAGACTGGTTTCAACATGCCTTCACACAGGGCTCAGACAAAGATGTAACTTGTAAATTAAATATCGACTATTAAATAGTTTAAAAAAATCAAAGACTCCATTCAAATTTTATACAACATAATTCATGATCAATAGACAAAAATGGATCTAGAATGGAGGCAGCATAGTGCAGTGGTTTAAGGCTCTGAGCTGCAAATCTGGTGACATCCAGCAGACAAGACCTGGGTTTGAATCCCACAGCTTGCACTTGCATACTGCGTGACCCTGAGCAAGTTACTTAACTTCCCGTTGCTCCAGTAAAAAAGCTTTCAGCTTAGTGTGCTACTCCTGGTTAAACAACTAAATAAAAAAAGAGTACTATCAGAGGTGAGCTCAATAGATTAGGCCCTCAAAGGAGAAAGAGAGGAATGAAAATGCAAACCAATCACTGGCTGAGATTAGAAGTGTTGAAGCCAGATTGAGCCCTTCGACCCAAGACCATGTTAGGAATTTGCTGTGCATACTCAGGGATAAATATGCAGAATTACTCTGAAAGAATGCTAAGCATGCCATTTTTAAACCCCACTCTAAATAAATAGAAGAGAATAATAGGCCGGCAGGCTGATAGCCCTTTGTCATAACAAACAAGAAGCCTCCCACCTTATTCCATTAATAAGATCTGACCAAGATGATGCCCTGAAAACCTCTCCCAGTGACAACACTCAGGAGATTTTACATTTCTATGGCAATTTGTATGGGCCACCTCAAACCCTGTCTAATGAACAGAAAATAGGCAAGCACTTGAGCTCAGTTGCACTCCCTTATTTGACACCTGAGCAAAAGATCAGGTAAGCTAACCCTATCTCAGTGACTGAGATCCTAAAAGCAATAAAAGATTTAGCCCCTGATAAAGCCCCAGGACCAGATAGCTTTACAATCAACTTCTATAAAACGTTCTCAGTGAACGTAATTCCTTATTATTAAAAATATTTTCCTTCATGTATGAAAAAAGCTTATTAGATTCAGCCATAGCAGCAGTGGTGATTACCCTGTTGCCAAAACCCAGGAAAGAATCAGACAGATCTATGTGATAACTGTGATCTCAGAATAGTGATCGCCGTTAGGGCGAATGCATATCGCAGAAAAAATATTTTGGCAATGTAGTCCCCAGCGCACAGCAAAATGGTGCCGGGGACTTATGATTTAAATGTTAATGTGGGGGCTGTGCCTCCCTGCACCCCTTACTGAAGGATTCTCAACCCCAGGGGTACGTAATAGAGGGGCAAAAGCAAGCATTTGGGCGGCCACAGCAAAAGGTACCTGCGTCCGGCCCAAATCCCAACACACTGTGCAGCTCCAGCTCTGTACCCACCTACCATGCCAGGAGCAGCTAAGCTTCGCCATGGCACCACCCTTCACAATCCCTCCCACCCTCCCTACTTCCTTGCTGTGCATGCTCACTCCCCCATGCGTATACATGTAGCGACAGGATGACGCTATATTCACGCACTCCTCTATACTGTCACCCTCCCTCCATCCCTAGTAGCTGCAATGTGAGGCACCACGATTGAGTTGCCATTTTGGTAGGTGCCCAATTGCAGTTGGCCAACTTACGGGATACCGAAACGTACAGAGTTGTAAATTTCAGGCCATTTTCATTGATTAACCTAAATATGAAAATTTTGGCTAAAGTCTTGGCAGGATATCTTAACAGGGGATGGGGGACCTGCTTGGGCATGAGCAGGAAGGTTTTATGCCCACCTGAAACTCATCAAATCACCTCAAGAAATTAGCACATATCTTCTCCTCATCTAAGGAGTCGGGGATCCCTGCAGCCCTGCAGTCCTTAGATGCAGAGAAGGCCTTTGACAGGGTGCCATGTTCTTTTCTTTTTGTAGCTTTAAGGAAGTTTGATTCCCCCAAAGTTGTACAGTGGATCCAAATTTTGTGTACCAAACCCAATGTAAAGATTTCCTGCAACATGGTTTTCTTCCCATACTTCTCCTTATATTAAGGAACCAAACAACAGTGTCCCCTCTTCCCCTTACTTTTTAATATCTACCTAGAATCCCTCATCAGCAAGCACATTTCAAACCCTACTGTTACCAGAATACAGACAGGCAGGGAACAGCTTCATGTTTCTGTTTATGCAGATGATATCCTACTGCACATCACTCACCCAAATAGAGTACTTCCATCAAACCAGCATTAGCCATTATTGAGATGTATGGCAGCCATCAGACTATAAACCTAGTACTAATAAAACTGGTAATGCCCCTACAGATAAGGTTACAGACATGAAATATCATGAATATGAGCTGCTCTAGGCCCCCAAATAGATCTGATATTTGGCATAGTGTTAACTAGAGACCAGCACACACTTAAAAGACTAAACCAGAATGATCTGCTTGTTAGAATCAGCCAGAATCAGGACCACTGGAGGGCATAATCTTTGACCTTGTGAAGCAGAATTAACGTAATAAAAATGCATGTACTGCTAAGGCTGATTTACTCCCTCCAAATGCTTAATGTCTTCATGCCTGTATCCTGGTTTGACAAGGTCCACAACTCAATCTCCAAACGTGTCTGTAGGAAAGAAGAAATAAAAAAAAAGAAGACATGCTCCATCTTGTTCCACCAAAGGTGCTGCTGCAAATCAGACCACAAATAATGTAAAACAAACAAATAAAAGTGATAAATACTGGGGCTCAGTCCATACTGCCCCTATGTATCACCTTGCGATAAGGCTTCATCAGGGAGCCATTATTGCAATGCGATATGTAGGGGCAGTGTGTCTCGGTGTTTCCTTGTACATTTGGGACCACAATAAAACAATATATGGACTGACACCCCCACTCCCCCACAGTGTGTAATGCTGTTTTTTCCTCCAAATTTATCTGGGTGGGCAAAGCTATATGCCAATCATATCACAAATTAGGAGCCCTGAAACACACCGCTGGACAAAGGTTTCCACATTTTCACCTCTACTACTGGGCTTGTCAAGTTACTAAATATTTGCAATGGAGAGATTCTGACCATCCTGAGAAAGACAGAGTTTACACACCTATATGGCTTAGACTAGAAAAACAACTAAAACAAGATGCCCACATTACCCACCAGCCTATCTAATTGTAGTTAACTGCTTTGCTTAACTGTTCTATCTGGTCTACATAAGGTTTATATGATAACGAAAAATCAAAGCTACTCCCAAATAAGAAAATGTGTTCACTAATTCCAAATTACTGGTCTATGTGATAACGGCGAATGCCTAACCTGAAAATAGGCACTTGGCTGTCTAGTGTGCTTCCCCGGTTAACAAAAGCAAATAAATAAATAAATAAATGTGATCACCGTTATCGCTCAGTCAGAGTGCTGAATACATTTTTGGCGCTCTGACAACCCCGGCGCACCAGCACAATGGTGCCAAGACATATTTTTTATTGCTTCTGTGGGGGCTGAGCCCCCACACCCTCCCTTGAGGGGGGCTTCAACACCGCACCCCTCACCTAAGGATTCACAACCCAGGGGGGTGCATGTTGGGGAGTGAAAGAAGTAAAAATAAAAAGGTTCAGGCCGGGTGCAATAAAAATTGCACCAGTGCCCGGACCGAACACGGTACCTCAGCCACTCCAACCACTAGCCAATCACCGACACCATGATGCAGCTCATCCAGCAACCACAGCACCACTCCCTACAGCCTCTCCACCCCCTCCCAGCCCATGCTCACCGTGCTCGCTCCCACCCTCCCTGCTCAAGTACATATAGCGACATCCTGTTGCCTAGTTCGCCCACCCCCCTCATACGGTCACCCTACCTGTCCGTCGCCATGAGTGGATTGTGTGGGGAAGGTGTCGCAGTAATGGACGGCGCCCTGCCTCATGAGCCCACTTCACGGGTTACCTCAAATTATTTCCATCCAATGCACTTATCACAAAATACTCTGAGTAGTCTTTTCCTGTGTATTTATGAAAAAAATACAGTTTCCATTTTTTTTTTCTTTAAAGTCAAGCAATGATGAACTAGTCAAGTCTGGAGGCTAAAAAACTTGTTTGTCCCTGGATCCCCATCCCAATAAAGAACTAATGCCACAACTTAAAGCATTGTGTGCTCAGTCGGCAAAATTGTTTATTATAATGAAATCCTCATCACATTTCCAGCTTTCTTTGCTTGCATTATCTTATTTACATCATAATTTTCATCTCTTATTCCTTCATTTCCATACACACAATTCCAATGTCACCATAATCCATATGCTTCTTTTATCTTTCTTTAGCTGTCTTGCCACCCAGAGGTACAGCACATCCAGGTGGCCTTCTCCTTCTCATTGCCTCTCTCTCCTGCTGGATACAGATGTACACCTGTACCCCACCTCCAGCGCTCCCCGGGTGTAAACTCAGAGATGCCTCTCCCCCAGCCTGGATGTACATCCAGGCCAGGGTCGATCCCCATGCCGTCACTTCCCCCCCTTTTCTTTTTCTTTGCCTCCTTAACCCTTCTCCATTATCATTCTTCTTCACTCTATTTCCCAGTACCTCTTCTGCCACCTTCTACTGTCCACCTTTGGCAGCCCACACTGTGGCTCCCTATTTTCAATTGGTCATCATCTGATGTCGACCACCTCCCCTTGTCCCCCGTTTGAGATCTTTCCATTCTCAGGCCCCTACCCCCAAAAATTAGGTGGGTGGGTGGGCAAATGCTGGCTAGCAGAAGAATAAGGGATCCCTACTCTGTGCAGCACTTCTTAAACCCCTCTCCACTCTCTCGCTCTTTGCCAGCCAATCCAACTTGATCTTGCCCCTTTAACCCCCTTCCTGTCCCTTATGTAGCTCCTGCCCTTCATCCAATTTCTCATAGCCCCTCCTACCTTTTCCACCCTCCCCCATCCCTGCTCAGTTCTCTTGACTGACTGAGGACCCATCCCCCCAGGTCAGGTAACAAGAGCCAAATAGGCCTACCTTTTTAATCAGGAAAACCATCTTGTCCATATATCTCCTTCCCAATAAATAACTCTTGCCACAACTTAAGGCTTTGGGTGCTCAGTTGTCAAAATTGTTTATTACATTGAAATCCTCGTTACATCTCCAGATTTCTTTGCTTACATTGTTTTATTTACGTCATCATTTTTGTCTTTTATTCCTTCGTTTCCATAGCCACATTAATTTCAATGTCACCATAATTCATATGCTTATTTAATCATTCTTTTACTGTCTTGCCACCCAGATGTACATTCAAGTGGCCTC
Source organism: Neoceratodus forsteri (assembly GCA_016271365.2). NCBI lineage: Eukaryota > Metazoa > Chordata > Ceratodontiformes > Ceratodontidae > Neoceratodus > Neoceratodus forsteri. Next base: position 190,490,630 of record CM057456.1, read on the forward strand.
CTCCTTCTCTTTGCTCTCTCTCTCTCTCTGTCCTGCTGGATATGGATGTACACCAGTACCTCACCTCCAGCGCCACCTGGGTGTACACCCAGAGGTGCCTCTCCCCCAGCCTGCATGCACACCCAGGCCACGGTCGCCCCTATACTGTCCCCCCCCATTTCTTTTCCTTTTTCTCCATTAGCCCACCCCCAGCTAGCTTTGGAAGGTGGGCATCCCCCCCATTTCACTTGTGACTTTTCCCCCTTATCCATCTTTCTATCATCTTCCCCAGGTCCACGTTACAAATATCCACCCCATTTCAGACAGAAATATATATATATACCCCATCTGCTTATACAGCCCCAGGCAGTCCTCCTATATCTGTTAATGCTTTCTCACTATTCCCCCAATTGATTGTATATAGTCCCCTTACCTGCTTATTCATCCACTTCCATGCATTGTCCAATGCCTCAGGATCCCTGTCCTGTCACCATACCCGCCTAGGTAGTCTGTCCAAACATGCCAGCACCACTCCTGGCCACCATTCTATTACTCTTGCAATCTCCCCTTTTATCTGACAGAAAATGTCCAGCCAGGGCCTGGAGCCCAGATCATTCCCCCTCAAATGTAATATTAACAGGTGTGGCACTGGTCATGTCACCCTCAATTCCTCCAACAATGGCAGAAGCTGTGACCATTGCATCCCTCTGATTCCCTTCCAGGGCAACCTGATAATGTTCCAATCTTGATATAGCTGTCTACCCCCAGCTTGGCCTGATGCTCTTTGCTCTGCTCAGAACACAAAAGAGCGTCCGCAGATCTATGCCTCCCACCATCTTGTGGGGCCTGAGGAATTAAAACAGAAAGTAAGCCACCATTCATTTTTTGTCCCCCTCCCATCCAGCCCTGTTCTTTCTCCAGGCCCCATATTCTTCAACCAGAAATAAATCAGATACAAAATTAGCAGATCACTTCTCTCACATGCTTCTTATAGCAGTTCGAGACCCATCTTCCAACTTTTTTTCACCTCTTCCTTGGACACCCTTAGCTGCCATCTCTGAGGCAGTGCCAGTCCGAAAGGAATGGGATGAATACCTCCTTGAATCTTCTTCAGTGAACTCCAGGCTTTTCTTTAATACTGCCACCATCTGTGCCCCCATTACTGAGGTTCCATTCCCATGGATAAACAATTGCCCCTCCTTTGCCAGCTTAATGACCACGTAACCCTATAGTGTCCGAACTGGGCATATCCCCTCCTTTTCTTGTTGCTATAATGTTATAATTTCCCCTTTTCCTGCTTGATCCATTTTGGATTTTTGCAGCCATAGTCCCAACCTGTCCCTTTGCCATTGCACTTGTTTCCAAAGGAAATCTTGTCTCACCCCACACCCCTCCTGTCCTAACACTTCGGTTATCCTACATGTCCCATGAAACATGTTCTTAAATACTGCAGTGAATAGACATGCCTCAGCCACAGAATAACAGACACTCAGCAGGTCTTCTGATAACTTTGCCAGGAGCACCTCTGATATGAGGTGCCTCCTATCAACTTCTTTTCCTCTGAGCCTCAACCAACTCTGCATCATTCTCTTCACTAACTGTCCTTTCCCTGGGTTCCCCCCACTCTTCCAGGCTACCTACTATGACTATGGACAATAGGTGTACACCCATGGTTGCATGTGCCACTCATTCCCTCCACTTGCTGACCACAAACTTTGCCACCTGCTCTTCCATAACCACCCTACTTACCTCCATGCCATGTTCTGCTCAAAGTCTGGAAAATTCTCCATGACCTCTTGTATGCCCTCAATGTCCTGGCCAACCATGAGCTGCAAAAGAGAAGTTTGGCTCCACCCAACCAATCTCCCATATGTGATGAGGCACTGCTGTTTTCTTGCTTTTTGCCCCAGGGCTATGGCCCAGAACCTGTCCAACTGGAGATGGGAGAGGCTATCAGCCACAGTATTCTGTACCCTCTCAATGTGCTTTGCCTTAAAAGACATGTTCAGTCATAAACCTTGCAAAACTTGTTGCCTCATCACTCTTATCACTGTGCCAGATACTGCTCCCCTCCTATTCACAGCTCCCACTACTGCCCTATTGTCACACCAGAAAGTTACTTTCTGCTTGCTTAATTCCTCTCCCCACATCACTGATGCTTCCCATATCAGGAAAATCTCCAAAATGTGATATCTCTGGTCAGTCACTTTTTTACCGTTTCCTCTGGCCATTGCTCGAAGGCTCACTTCAATTTAAAGTAAGCCGCTATCCCATGCCCCTTAGCTGCATCTGTATATAGCTTTAAGTCCATATTGAAAACCCAGTCATCCTGCCGAACATAACCTCATTATACAATTCCAGGAACTCCTCCCATATCTCCAGGTCTTCTCTCACCCCTTTTGTAATATCTATCAAATGGTGTGGCTGGGTGGACCCTTTCATTGCACTGGCCAGTCGCCGTGTCAGAGCCCACCCTGATGATGTAGCTCAGCAAGCAAAATTCAAGTGCCCCAGCAGCTGCTGTGCCATGTTCAAAGGCATTAATTTTTTCCCTCTTACCACCCCCAGCAAACCTTTCAGTTTTTGAATCTTCTGAGCTGGGAGTCTGAACAACCCTGCTTCAGCGTCTATCTCAAATCCTAAGAACTCAAAACACTTCCTGTGCCATTCTGTTTTATTACCTGTCAACAGGAGCCCCAGTTGCTCACACATCTCCCAAAATTACCTGAGCATATCCTTCATGCCCTCTCACCCACTGCCTACCATGAAAAAATCGTCCAGGTAATGGACTACCATCCGCTGCCCGTACCTGGCCCTGAATACCAGTTGTAGCCAGGTGCTGAACATCTCAAATGGTGCTCAAGCAACTGAACAGCCCATGGGCATGGCTTTGTCAAAACAGAACTTTCCCTCCATGCTAAAACCCAATTAAATCCAACCCTCTGGCTAAGCCAGGAGCTGCTGGAAGGCTGCTTTGATGTACATTTTTGCTAACCATGCCCCTTTTACTGCCCGTATCATCTGCACTGCTTCCTCCAATGTTGTATATGTTATCCTGCTATCTTCCTCCCCTATAAAATCATTCATCGACCCCCTTATGGATATGACAGGTGATGAATCACCCTGTGTTCACCTGGTTGCTTCTTGGGAACCAAACCTAATACGGACACTCTGAAACTGTCCAATGACAGATCCGCAAATGACCCTTCTACCCTCCCGTCCTTGATTTCCTTCTGTATCTTTTATGCCAGAATGGCTTCCTTGCCCTTAACTGACCCTAAATTGTTTGCCATCATACCTTTCCTTGCCCCCATAAAGTGTAAGTTAAATCCTCTGGTGAACCCCTCCCTCAATGTTCTACCCACCTCCTTATCCGGGTAATCCCTCACCCCTTCCTGTAAAACTTTCAATTTCACCGGTGACCATGCTAGCTGGTACTTTTTTCCCCCAACCTGTCTGTCCCTTGTTTCACCTGTTCCTGGCTCACTGCCTGAACCCCTCCAAAGCCCCTACCCCAGCCATCAAAGCTCTGTGCTGTCCCTCATGTCCCCGAGAAACCTTCCCTAAAGGGCTGGCCAACTGTGCCGGCCCACTGCTTCTGTCCCCATACATCTGTCTTCTGGATACCGGGTGCGGCCCCATGCTCTTGGAACAAGCATTCTTAAATTGATAGTTTGGTCAAGTGCACCGTGCCCTTTTAAACCCCCAACAACATTTTTTCAGGCCTGTCTCACTCCTAGCCCAGTCCCCATTACTCCTCCCTTGCACAGTCATGGTTTCAAGCCATAAATCTGAGTGTCATGTGTCCCATCGCACATCCCCGTGCGTGGCCATTCTGTGGTAAAATTGTTCATCATATTGCAGCCAATTTGAGCCCCTCCTTCATTTTATATGTTCTACTAATGATAAGGGAGTATGCCAGTAACGCCGCTACCAACTCCAGCTGCTTCTCTTGAAAGGTAGCACCGTATTCCGAGAAACCCACCAATGATGAGTCCCAAGTGCGCTCCCTCAAATTCTTTGCCTCCTCCTTCCTGCCCAACATAACCAAAGCTGCTGCCATGTCCCGTTTCCCAAAACTTTCTTTCCCCTCACATTTATTCACCATTTCTTTATCCACCAGGGCAAATATATCCACAGTTTCACACTTCCATATCTTTTCTTTTCTGGCCAGCTTGACATGGTCCCTTATTCTAAATCCCAACATGCCTATCTTCATTTCTAGACCCCTCGCCTCCACTATGGCTACTGACTCAGCCCCCTGCTCACCCTTCTTCCCTTTTTTAAATTCTCCAAGTACCTTTTCTAATTCTCCTATACCATTCTCTCCCATGGAGCCTATAATTTGCTCCACATATTCTTTTACACTCCCTTCTAGGGTGAGGCCCATTGTACCTGCTCCACCAGGGTTCTGTGGCTACAGCGGCTGTTGCTGATTTGGCTGTGGAGGAACTGGGTTGGGCATCTGTGGTGACCCTGGCTATGGCTGATCTGGTTGTCGTGGTACCAGGCTGGGCACTGGGGGCTGGGGCAGAACTGGTTGCAGTGGCACCAGGATCAAGGGGCCCTCATTTATGGGATGCTTTTTCCCCCTCCCGTACCCTGGCATGGCTCTGCCTTTTCACTTCCTGCCCTTTGTGGTGGGTTTTGGGCCAGTTGGGGATCATTCACTGCATCCAGCATCTTCTGGGCCTTTTCCACCAACTCTATTACTCTCTGAACCGCCTCCTGCTTAGAATTCTTATTTCCTCTTGGTGCCATACTGCAGTCACTGAAACTGAATAATATAGTGTAGAGTTAGTAGGACATTAAATCCCTAGTCCAATTGGGCTCTGGCTTACCCTTGTCCAAGCTCTTGCCTTCACTGCCCCTCTCCTTACCGTCCTGTCCAGCCCCCTCCTGAAACTCACCTTATGATACTTTAATCTCTCTTTTTTTTTTTTTGGATCCAATCTAAAACCCTTTTACCAAACCCCCTTCCTTTTGCTTAGTGCATCCAGCTGGGGAAGTAAGGAGACTGTCTTCCCCCAACTCAGTATGCTGCCATGTAAATTGTGGGGCTGCTGCTTTCCTTAATAAATCTTCTCTCCCTGTCTTGCCTGCTTCCTCTTATTGTTTCAACAGTGTTTTTTTTTATTCCCCCTCTGTCCTAATTATGTGGTTGCTCAAGCTTTTCATCCGCCACACAAGAGTTATGTGATCAAGCACTCTCTCCATATTGTTTGACGTAGAAGAAAAAAGTTCCTTTGTTCCAAGTAAATGGCCATGTTGTTGTATCATGTTGCTATGTGTCAGTCTTCCCTTGCTGACCATATTGTTTGAAAAACAACTGTCCTTTTACTCAAAACGTTATATACATTATATGCAATTAAAGATAAACACACCAAAATCCCATGGAGATGCCACCAGGCCAATAGGAAGCAAAGGAAAATGTTTGCATCAGGCCCAATTGGAAAAGTGACTAAAGCACCAGGGAACAACTGAAACAATTTTTCTTTCAATAATAGAGTAAACTGTCATTTTTATGTTTGCTTGCACACATGTGCAAGAAACATAGTGCCATCATACGAGATTTCCAGAGGTGTGTCAGCCTCTTCCAATTCAGTCAGTGTATTTGCAGGTGCAGTTGCAGAGCACCAATCACTGCTCCAGCTGTCTATGACAGCTGAAAATGCAGTGGTATATAGTTGAAAGGGAGAGCTCTGCTTGAGTGAGCAGAGCTCTCCCCCCACACACACACACGCACGCACGCATGCACACTGCGTGCTCATGCGCCTCACCCCACACTCCGTATGGCCGACGGGGTGCCCAACCTGGGCCTGCTCCACGCCCAAAGATCCAGGTGCCACGCTGGGAGCCCACCCCAGTGTGGCAAAATGATGTTATGGCCGACGGGGATGCCCAATCCCCCATCGGCTCACTGTTTCTCCCGCCATGCTGTCGCCGCGGGGTGCCCAATCCCCATCGGCTCCACTGCCCCCCAGTAGCAGGGGGTGCCACGCTGGGAGCCCACCTCAGCCGTGGCAACAGATGCCATGGCCGATGGGGTGTCCAACTCTGTCGGATCCACGCCCCTAGTTGCTCTTCTGCCATGCTAGGAGCCCACCCCAGCATGGCAAATGTCCTGTGTCATCATTAAAAAAAAAACAAACATGAAAAGCAAAACTGTCCCTCGCAGTGTCTGCTCCCCACCCAGCCCACCCACTGCTCACCCTACCTCCCCACTCTGCCTCACCCATACTTACCTCCGGAGTCTGGCAGCGACGATCTTGGTGGACCAGAACAAATCTACACTCTTCAAAGCCAACCACGAACTGAGGAAATGCCGGTAAGCTGTATAATGGGATAGATAGGTTTTTTAACTTTGTTGCATATCTCAGGCATTGTTTGGAATTTTTGCACCAAATTTTCAACATGGGGTTTTTGGGACCCCTCCTCATGAATTCTTGCACTGTCATGGCATTACTCGGGCCCGAGGGTGATTTCGCAGCCACTGTGTGAAATCACCTTTCCAGAATGATTAATGAAACGACACTGCCAGTGTTCATAAGGTGGGCTCTCAAAAGCCTATTTTGAAAATTTGGTGGAAAAATTCCTTAAAATGACTGTTTTACGAGCGTGCGTTGTGCAGTTCCTATGCACGCTCGTAAGTTCACGAATTTTCAATATTTTCACTCCAGATTTTCAACATTGCCATTTTACCACACCTTCTTATGAGTAGTACAGCTGTCATTTTTCACATCTCACCCAAAATGTGTTTCCACCCATGTAGCGCACAATGGCGCAGTTGGTGTGTGAAATCAATGTATGGGACACATTAAGAAAATCACAGTGACACTGTTCATGATCAGAGGTCTTAAAATGGCTATTTTGAAAATTTGGTGAAAAAATTCCTAAAAATGACTGTTTTACGAGCGCGCGTTGCAGAGTTCCTATGCACGCTCATAAGTTTGCAAATTTTCAATATTTTCACTCCAGATTTTCAGCATTGCCATTTTACCACACCTCCTTATAAGCAGTACAGTTGTCATTTTTCACATCTCGCCCACAACCTGTTTCTGCCCATGTAGCGCACAATGGCGCAGTCGGTGTGCAAAATCAATGTATGGGACACGTTAAGAAAATCAGAGTGACACTGATCATGAGCAGAGGTGTTAAAATGGCTATGTTGAAAATTTGGTGAAAAATTCCCAAAATGACTGTTTTGAGCGCACGTTGCGCAGTCTTACGCACGCTGGCAAGTTTAAAATTTGTAATATTTGCACCAGATTTCAACAGTGCCATTTTACCGCACTTCCTTTATGAGCAGTGCAGCTACCATTTTTCACATCTCGCCCAAAATGTGTTTCCGCACATGTAGCACACAATGGTACAGTCAGTGTGCGAAAACAATGTTTGGGACAGATTAAGAAAATCACAGTGACACTGGTCATGAGCAGAGGTCTTAAAATGGCTATGTTGAAAATTTGGTGACAAAACTCCATAAAATGACTGTGTTATGAGTGAGCATTGCTCAGTTTCCACGCATCCTCATAGGTTCATGAATTTATAATATTTTCAGTCCAGATTTTCACCAGTGGCATTTTTCCACACCTCCTTATGAACAGTACAGCTGTCATTTTCCACGACATGGCCGAAATGTGTTTTCACACTTTCAGTGCAGAGATGCGTGGCCGCTGTGGGAAATCATTGTTCGGGACAGATAAAAAAAATCACACTGACACTGTTCATGATCGGAGGTCCCAAAATGCCTGTGTTAACAATCTGCTGTAAAAAAATCCCCAAACTAGTTACATTACGGGTGTGTGTTGCACAGTTTCTACTCACGCTCGTGTCTTCACCAGTTTTTTTAAGATTTTCACAGCAGATTTTCAACATTGCCATTTTTTACACCTCCCCATGAACAGTACCGCTGTCATTTTTCACATCCTGTTCAGAATGTGTTTTTGCACCTGTGGTGCCAAATGCCATAGTCACTGTGCAAAAGCAGTTTTCAGCTAACAAACTGATATTGCCACTGTTCATGAGATGGGGGTCACAAAAAAAACCATGTTGAAAATTTGGAGTGAAAATACCAATCAATGCCTGAGGCGTTAGGGTTTCTGACCATAACGCTCCACTCTGTAGAGTATGACAGGCATCAGGGGTGTGACTTGGGATTCTTGCCTGTCATGCTCATACCATTCCACCCCCACCCACACCCTGCAGCCAATGAGAGGCATCAAGGTGTGCCTCGGACTCTTTGGGCCCAGACTTCACCCCATTCTCCTATACCGCACCCATCTCACTGTATTTCCTGATGGAATGGGGTGCGCATAAGGGCCAAAGACCCCACAGCACACCGTGACACTTGTCAGTGTCTGCAGGGTAGGGTGTGGTGAAATGGCGTGGTCGTTATGCCTGATGACCCAAAGGCACACCCAAATGCCTGCCGCTCTCTGCAGGGTGGTGGTGGGGTTGGCTTCAGTTCAATACTTCGCTGCCATTCCTATTATGCAGCTCTGTAACTTCTACACTACCAATGCCAGTGCCAGCAAGCAAACATTTGGCATTGACAAATGCTTGTTTTGTAAAGTGATCAGATTCCCTCCCCTCTTCATGAAACAAACACTGGCCAAAACGCCATTACACCCTGCAGTTGCTGTTCCCATCTGTGCCAATTCATTCAAAATGGAGTCCCCCAAGTGTTTTCCTGTACTCAGCCCTATGCCTCTGTATTGTCTAATCACCCCCACAAAATGGCACCAGCCACATACATGCACTGCTTCCATGTCATAACAGTGATTGTCAAATAGTGATCGCCGTTACCGTGAGAATATATCACTGAAAACCCAAAACAGTGATGTACACTCCCAGTGAGGCAATACCAGTGAAAACAACTGTTGTTATGCAGGGGGCTGCACTCCCCCGTAAACCCCCTCATGGGGAACTTTGATGCCTGCATCTCCCTAACTACCGATTCTCAACTCCAGGGGGGGTGCATGTCAGGGAGGGGGTGAAACTTGTAAAATAAAAAACAAATTCCAGACGCAAAACACAAAATACTGTGCTCCTCCCTAGCCCCAAACACTGCTCCCTCCCCACTGTAGCTAGCCACCCTCACCATCACACCACACAGCCAGCTCGGCAGCATCATGCTGCACTACCTCCCACATACCTTCCCTCCTCTTCCACTCTCCCTCCTGCTCTTCCGTTCACTTTGCTGTTTACCCATCACTACCCTTTTAAGGTAGCTCACATAATGAGCACTGAACTAGAGTCACTCATATCTGAGTTGCTCAGTGTTGTAGGTACGTGTACAGATGGACCAAAGAGGCAATTTGCAGCAAAGAAATGAATATTTATTTAGAAAAATAAAACGGACTGTAAATGACAAAAAAAAAAAAAAAATTCCAAGTACAAATACAAAGAAAGCTAGTAGTTACTAGCTATTGGGAATATGAATAGCATTAGTTCCCATTCAAAGCTGTAGTCTGTACCAGTATGTCCTCTACAGCAGCACTCCACACCAAAATCTGCCTTTATAAAGAAAATGTGCACCTTAAATACCCATCAGTGTAACATGTGACCACATAGCTCCGACTTTCTATTCTGTTTCTGATTTAAAGTTTTAACTTACATTTTATTTTATTTTATTTACAATGTCTATGTCCCTTTAATACACTTTATTACTTTATTTCAATATCAAGACACACTTTACAGGCTTTTTAGCTTCTTTTAAAGTAATGTACAGCATCAGAAAGCACCTTCCCTGTCACTGTCAGCATAAATATGGAATGAGAGAGGCCGGCCGGGTCTTAGAGAATGCTGCAGTGTAAGGGAAGGGTGCATGGCATTCTGACAAGCCAGACAGCACCAAGAAACTCCTTGTTTCGGCAAAGTCTTAAATTAACACAGACAAAGCATGGAATTGACTTCAATAGGTAAGCGCTCTGTCCACAAGTTATTTAACTTGTACAAATATCTTGTTTTGGGCTGAATTCCTGCAAAAACACCATCGCGACTGTGCGCATGTTCGAGCAGGAGCCGAAAATTGGCCCTTGCTACCGCACAGTCAGGGGACTTTATACAGAGCATTTCAAAACCCACCACATCTATTTCTTTTCATCTGAGCTTTTCAAAAGTTTAGGGAACTGGTTGTGAGAGCTTTTACTTTAAACAGCAAAATACGTTTTATTTCACTAGCACGACTCTAGATTCAAGCAGAGTATCAGAACCCTAAGGAAGCTTTTATTATTTATGGGGGTCTCCAACTGGAACTAATAAACCTATATACAGGTTATGCATAAGAAAATAAAACCCTGCGGAGCATACAGCTCCAATTAAAGGGCTACAACAAACTAATAAATAATTCCAGGGGGAAAATTAAACTTCTGCTACTGATTAACGAACACAGAGCAGCATGCTTATTAAAGGAAACAATATAAACATCGCCTAGATAAACATTATTTCAGCTCTCTCTAACTGGGAATGTTAGGAATTCTAGGCAAACATAAAGACACAATACAGGACAAACAATTACGTTTTATTTTATTTTTAGACAAAGTGTGTGGCCAGCCCAACGAACAAACAATACAAACAAAACAGATAACAAGGACATAACCTAGAATTCACTATCCTCCCATTAGAGACAACGAAATAATGTACAAGATACTAAATAGGGGAACACAAAGGAAAAAAGAAAGGGGGCTTTTCACATTTCCTCACCACTCAAAACCAAACTAATAGTTTTGGTTTAAAAGGAATCCTGGAATGAATTCTATCATCAGATCTCTCCTTAAGAGATGGACCCATAACCCACCCTCACCTAAGGCTCCTCCTCAGGGTCCTAATAACTAAACTAAATTAAACTTTTATCATGAATGTCAGTTCTCTTCATGATCAATTTCAAACATTACCCTGAGGTCAGATGTCAATCTATATTTTCCATTCCTCAACAGGACATGAAGTCAGCATTACTATGTGCTGACCCTTTCTGATGTTTTATAGTAAATTTATAAGGTTGTAACAAGAAGATACCATCGCATAATGCAAGGGTTCTTGTCCTTCATTACATGTAACCACCACAATGGATTGTGGTCAGTCCATAACTCAAATTCTGCACCCCATGAGTAAAAATGAAGAGCATCTATGGCCCACTTGATGGCCAAACATTCCTTTTCTATGACTGAATAGTGTGCCTCTCTTTCATGCATTTTCCGACTTATATAAATAATAGGATGTTCCTCTCCGTTTATAATCTGAGTTAACACAGCCCCTATTCCATAATTGAATGAATCGGTTTGGAGAATAAAAGGCTGCGTGAAGTCAGGAGTTCTTAAAATGGAGGAAGAGCACAATTTAGCTTTGATAGTCTGAAATGCGTCTTCACACTCTTCGGTCCATTTAATCTTTTCTGGATTCCGTTTCTTGGTTAGATCAGTCAATGGTCCAGGTAAAGTCGAAAAATTAGGTATAAATCTTCGGTAATATCCGGCAAGTCCTAGAAAAAAATGCACATCTTTTTTTTAAGAGGTCTAGGACTGCCTGCTACTGCCGCCACCTTATTTGTTTCTGGCTTTATTATTCCATTACTAATCTGGAATCCGAGATATTTCGTCTCCTACATCGCTATAGCACATTTTTTTGGATTTATAGTTAGTCCAGCTTCAGTTATTGTAGTTAGTACATTCACCAGATGTTTCATATGATCTTCCCAGGAAGTACTTAATACAATAACATCATCCAGGTAAGCAGCACTGTATGCAGTGTGAGGGGTTAATAGGGTGTCCATTATGCTTTGGAAGGTGGCAGGGGCCACCTGAAGGCCAAATAGCATAACTGTAAAGTGAAATAGACCTAAAAGAGTACTAAATGCAGTTTTCTCTTTATCCATTGGGTCCAAAGGTATTTGCCAATAACCTTTTGTTAAGTCGAAGGTACTAATGTATTTGGCACTCCCTAGGTGGTCAAGAATATCATCAATGTGGGGCATTGGATAGCTGTCAAATTGAGACACTGCATTTAGTCTCCTAAAGTCTAGGCATATGCGTATGCCTCCTTCTTTCTTGGGTACCACTACCATGGGAAAACATCATTCACTATGTGATGGTTCAATAATACCCATTTCCTGCATTTTCCTTACTTCCTGAATTACATCTGCTTGGACTCTTTCAGGAAGCCTGTAAGGTTTCTGTCTCAGGGATTGGGTATTTGTGACGCGTATATGGTGAGTGGCATGCTTAATCTTCCCTGGTGTACCTGTAAATGTAGTTTTAAATCTATCCATAATAATATCTAGTTCATTTCTCTGATCCACAGTTAGGTTCTGGTTAATCTGTAAGTCAGTCATTTGGCCCATGGTTTCTAAACAGTCATACACTGATTCTAGTTCATTGTCAGATTCAGGCATCATGTAACCTGTGGAAGACATTGGTCTTTCGACCCAAGCCTTTAACAGATTCACATGATAAATACGCTTGGTTCTTTTTTTATCTGGCATCTCAATTTCATACGTCACTAGACCCATTCTTTGGGTAATTATATAAGGCCCTCGCCACTTCATCAGAAGCTTTTGTTCAGAAGAAGGTAACAACAATAGTACCTTATCTCCCTCATTAAATTCCTTGCGTCCATTGCCTTTGTCATAATATTCTTTCTGTTTTACCATCTGTTGTAAATTAGTACTATCAGCTTTCTGTGTATATGTACTTAAACGTTGCCATAATTGCTGTCAGTATTGTAAGGGTAAAAATTTTTGGTCTGTTTGTGTTCCTCCACTCCTCTTTAACTATGACAAGGGGTCCCCTTGGTTTTGCCCATACCTTAATTCAAATGGGGAAAAGCCTGTGGATGCTTGGGGAACCTCCCTATACGCAAACATGAGGTATGGTAAATAAATGTCCCAATTCCTACCTTCATCCACCACAAACTTCTTCAGCATCTGCTTCATTGTTTGGTTAAAGTGCTCCACTAACCTGTCTGTCTGAGGATGGTAAGGTGTAGTAAATAGCGCTTCAATACCCAAAGCCTGATATAACTGTTTAAGCAATGCCGAGCAGAAATTTGTTCCTCTATCTGTTAAAATTTCCCTGGGAATCCCTACTCGATTGAAGATTTTAATCAGCTCATCAGCTATTTTAGGGGCTGTAATGGTCCTTAAAGGTATAGCTTCGGGGTATTTTGTAGCATAATCTACCAATACTAAAATAAACCTGTTCCCTCTTGTGCTTTTTGGCAGTGGGCCAACAATATCCATTGCTACTCGTTCAAAGGGAGTAGACACTAATGGCAATGGTAATGGGGTACTTTGTCTTTATGACTCGTCTTAACCACCTTCTGGCATTCCTCACAGCTCCTACAGTACTCTGTTATGTTTTCATGAATGCCAGGCCAAAAAATAAACGATGTAGAATGGGCCTGTTGGATAAGCTGGGAGAAATGGTGGTGGGGAACCAGATGATCAGATGGATAGGCAATTGGCTCCATGACCGGACCCAGAGGGTCGTAGTTGGCGGGATAGTCTCATCCCCAAAGAGGGTCATTAGTGGGGTCCCACAGGGATCAGTCCTTGGTCCCCTCCTGTTCAACGCCTACGTCTCTGACATAAGGACAGGAATCAGGAGTGAGATGAGTCTCTTTGCAGATGACTCAAAACTGGGGTGGTGGATGGGTAGGAGGGAGGTGGCCCTACAGGGGACCTGGAGGCTCTGGAAAGATGGTCTAGAAAGTGGAAGCTGAGGTTCAATGCAGGGAAAAGCAAGGTACTCCACCTGGGGGCCAGAAACCCAGGCCAAGTGTACACCCTGGGGGGGGAAATGCTACAAGTCTCGATGGCTGAGAGGGACATGGGAGTGGTGGAGGATGTCAAAATGAACAACTCGGAGACTTGTAGGAGGGCAGCAGCAAAGGCCAACAGGATGTTGGGATGCATCGCTAGGGGGATCACCTCCAGAAGGAGGGAAGTGATGCTCCCTCTGTATAACTGCTTGGTGAGGCCACACCTTGAGTACTGCGTGCAGTTTTGGAGGCCACACTTAAAGAGGGACATTAAACTCCTGGAGAGGGTCCAGAGGAGGGCAACCAAAATGATTTGGGGCTTGGGGGACAGGACCTATGAGGAGAGGCTCAAAGAGCTAAATATGTACACATTGGAAGAGAGAAGGGACCAGGGGGACATGATAGAGGTCTTTAAATACAGGAAGAGGGTAAATAGGGGAGGAACAGTCAGGGTGCTTTGAAGCAAGGAGGAGGGGGTCACTAGAGGGCATGGGTGGAAGCTGGAGGGGGGAAGATTCAGGGGAGAAAGGAGGAGGTGCTACTTCACTGAGAGGGTGGTGGAGCCATGGAATGTACTACCTAGGGGGCTGGTGGAGGCAGAGATGGTGGAGGGGTTCAAGAAGGGCTGGGACTGGTACAGGGGAAAGGTTCTGGAAGTAAAATCCAATGCAGCAAGAATATCCGGAACTGGGAAGGGAGAAGCCAGAGAAGGCGAGGGGGGCAGCAAGGTCAGCACCCAGGGTGGGGGCTGACCAATCGAGCAGACTCGAAAGACCATTAGGCCTATTCTGCTGGCATTTTAGTATGTTAGTATGTTAGAAGGCGTCTCAATGTTCGGTTTCTACCCTAATGCCCAGCCATAGGAATATCATGCGCTATGTGAAGTAACTGGGTTCGATATATTTGGGGTACCATTAATTGTTCTACTGTCTCCCCTGTTTTTGTATTGGTACATATCCTATACAACCATTCATTTTTAAGTTCAAAAACATGTCCTTTGGACTCATCGATTTTTCCAACCAGTGGAAAAAAGGTGTTAAGGAATCATTATTTTTTTGCGCTTCTTTAAAGTCAGAGTTATTGTTAATATACGGATGGTTAGGAATAGAGTCAATTTTACTGTCTGGAACACCATTTGTCTTATATTTATAAGACCATTGTTTCTTTTCTTTTCTCTTCTGACTATTTAATTTTCTGTCTTTCCCACTGGTCCCATACAGATCTTCTTGAAAGGGAAAAGTTTGTCCCAAATTCTCTTCCTGTTTGGTTTGAGCTCTGGTAGTAACAGCACTGATGTTAGACATTAATACAGTTTCAAAATGGGGAAAATCATGTCCAATGACTTTTGGTACTGGAAGGTGAGGTACCACAACCACCCTCATCTTCTGGGTGTGTCCCTCTACTTTTATTGTAATGTCATTTAGTGGATATTGGTGTACATCTCCATGGACACATATAACCCCAGTAGTGGAACTTGTTTTATTTCATTGTGTATCAAGTAAGGAAGCATGAATCAAAGTTTGTTTACTTCCTGACTCTATCAATCCAGTTACTACCTTCTGTCCAACTAGAACAGGTACCACATAATGTCCAATTGGCTAAAGCTAATGTGTGTCTTCAATTTTCTTTTGGAAAGAACATTGCTGTATGTCCTTTACCATTGCAATGATGACAAGCGATGTCTGTATTGTACCCCTTTCCAGATCTTATGTTCTGTTTATTTCCAGGGACATTACTAGGCGGGAGTGAGTCAATAAAGGCTGTCTTACCATAGGGCCCATTGTAATAGAACCTCCCAAAGGTCAGTGTCTATGAGGACGTGCTGCTATATAGTCCTCTGCCAAACTGATGGCCACCTCGGCTGATTCAGGTCGATTCTCTTTGACCCATATTTGGACATTCTGCAGCAGGATCTTGATAAACTGTTCTAAAATTATGTTTTCCAGTATCTGTGTAACTGTCCATGTTGTAGGTCATAACCATTTATTACATAAATCCTTTAACTGGGTATAGGCATCTTGTGGGGTATCATTATAATGAAACTTGAAGGATCGGAATTGTTGTTGGTAGGTCCCAGTGCTAATATCATATCCTTTTCAAGATCGCCTGTTTTACATGGTCATAATCGTTGGCATGTATAATGTCCACATGGCTATAAGCCAGTTGAGCTTTATCAGTCAGATATGGGGCCAACCGAATCACCCATTGATCTCTTGGCCAGGCACAGGTGGTTGCCACTCTCTCAAAAGTTAATAGGAAGGCCTCTATATCATCAGATGCAGCAAGTTTTATCAATTTAATATCTTTCTGTAAGTTCATTGGTGAGAGGGATCTACTGGTACCAATAAACTGGATGGCTCTGAGTGTATCTGCCCATCTGGCCTGGTTTTCTTCCCAGTGGGCTTGATTCTCTCTCCTCTCCTGTTCCCTCTCCCTATCCATTTCCATCTGTCGGATACAGAGCCAGCGAAGTAGGTCCTGAGAATCTTCAAGGGGCACTTCCACCTCTGGTTCAGCTGCCCGAGCTCCTTCTACTGGTTTCTTATCTTCCACAGGTAGATTCTCCATGAGTCTTCTGTCCATTTTCCTTCGTACTACAGAGTCCAGTCCAGACAGTAATGGCAATTGTAACTTCTTTGCAATGGACCTTGTAGTGGCACTGGTCACCTCTGCTGCCTCTTCTTGCATGTGGGACCATTCAGAATTTGAATGCCAAATTCAACATCGACATCCCACTTCTGACACCATCTGTCATAGGTACATGTACAGATGGACCACAGAGGCAATTTGCAGCAAAGAATTGAATATTTATTTAGAAAAATAAAACGGACTGCAAATGACAAAACAAAAAAATAAAAATTTCAAGTACAAATACAAAGAAAGCTAGTAGTTACTAGGTATTGGGAATATAAATAGCATTAGTTCCCATTCAAAGCTGTAGTCTGTACCAGTATGTCCTCTACAGCAGCACTCCACACCAAAATCTGCCTTTACAAAGAAAATGTGCACCTTAAATACCCATCAGTGTGATATGTGACCACATAGCTCCACCTTTCTATTCTGTTTCTGATTTAAAGTTTTAATTTACATTTTATTTTATTTTATTTTATTTTATTTACAATGTCTATGTCCCTTTAATACACTTTATTACTTTATTTCAATATCAAGACACACTTTACAGGCTTTTTAGCTTCTTTTAAAGTACTGTACAGCATCAGAAAGCACCTCCCCTGTCACTGTTAGCATAAATATTGAATGAGAGAGGCTGGCCGGGTCTTAGAGAATGCTGCAGTGTAAGGGAAGGGTGCATGGCATTCTGACAAGCCAGACAGCACCAAGAAACTCCTCATTTGGCAAAGTCTTAAATTAACACAGACAAAGCATGGAATCGACTTCAATAGTAAGCGCTCTGTCCACAAGTTATTTAACTTGTACCAAATATCTTGTTTTGGGCTGAATTCCTGCATAAATGCCATCGCGACTGTGTGCACGTTCGAGCAGGAGCTGAAAATCAGTACTCACTACCACACAGTCAGGGACTTTATACAAAGCATTTCAAAACCCACCACATCTATTTATTTTCATTTGGGCTTTTCAAACATTTAGGGAACTGGTTGTGAATGCTTTTACTTTAAATAGCAAAATACGTTTTATTTCACTAGCACGACTCTAGATTCAAGCAGAGTATCAGAATCCTAAGGAAGCTTTTATTATTTATGGGGGTCTCCAACTGGAACTAATAAACCTATATACAGGCTATGCATAAGAAAATAAAACCCTGCCGAACCACAGCTCCAATTAAAGGGCTACAACAAACTACCAAATACTTCCAGGGGAAAATTAAACTTCTGCCACAGATTAACGAACACAGAGCAGCATGCTTATTAAAGGCAACAATATAAATGTCGCCTAGACAAACATTATTTCAGCTGTCTCTAACTGGGAATGTTAGGAATTCTAGGCAAACATAAAGACACAATACAGGACAAACAATTATGTTTTATTTTATTTTTAGAAAAAGTGGGTGGCCAGCCCAACGAACAAACAATACAAACAAAACAGATAACAAGGACATAACCTAGAATTCACTATCCTCCCATTAGAGACAACGAAATAATGTACAACATACTAAATAGGGGAACACAAAGGAAAAAAGAAAAGGGGGGGGCTTTTTCACATTCCTCACCACTCAAAACCAAACTAATAGTTTTGGTTTAAAAGGAATCCTGGAATGAATTCCTATCGTCAGATCTCTCCTTAAGAGAGATGGAGCCATAGCCCACCCTCACCTAAGGCTCCTCCTCAGGGTCCCTAATAACTAAACTAAATTAAACTTTTATCATGAATGTCAGTTCTCTTCATGATCAATTTCAAACATTACCTTGAGGTCAGATGTCAATCTATATTTTCCATTCCACAACGGGACATGAAGTCAGCATTACTATGTGCTGACCCTTTCTGATGTTTTATAGTAAATTTATAAGGTTGTAACGAAAGATACCATCGCATAATGCAAGGGTTCTTGTCCTTCATTACATGTAACCACCACAATTGATTGTGGTCAGTCCATAGCTCAAATTCTGCACCCCATGAGTAAAAATGAAGAGCATCTATGGCCCACTTGATGGCCAAACATTCCTTTTCTATGACTGAATAGTGTGTCTCTCTTTCATGCATTTTCCGACTTATATAAATAATAAGATGTTCCTCTCCATTTATAATCTGAGTTAACACAGCCCTATTCCATAATGGATGAATCGGATTGGAGAATAAAAGGCTGCGTGAAGTCAGGAGTTCTTAAAATGGAGGAAGGGCACAATTTAGCTTTGATTGTCTGAAATGCTTCTTCACACTCTTCGGTCCAATTAATCTTTTCTAGATTCCGTTTCTTGGTTAGATCAGTCAATGGTCCAGGTAAAGTCGAAAAATTAGGTATAAATCTTCGGTAGTAGCCGGTAAGTCCTAGAAAAAAATGCACATCTTTTTTTTAAGAGGTCTAGGACTGCCTGCAACTGCCGCCACCTTATTTATTTCTGGCTTTATTATTCCATTACTAATCTGGAATCCGAGATATTTCATCTCCTGCATCTCTATATCACATTTTTTTGGATTAATAGTTAGTCCAGCTTCAGTTATTGTAGTTAGTACATTCACCAGATGTTTCATATGATCTTCCCAGGAAGTACTTAATACAATAACATCATCAAATATAAGCAGCACTGTATGCAGTGTGAGGGTTAATAAAGGTGTCCATTATGCTTTGGAAGGTGGCAGGGGCCCCTGAAGGCCAAATAGGCATAACTGTAAAGTGAAATAGACCTAAAAGAGTACTAAATGCAGTTTTCTCTTTATCCTTTGGGTCCAAAGGAATTTGCCATTAACCTTTTGTTAAGTCGAAGGTACTAATGTATTTGGCACTCCCTAGATGGTCAAGAATATCATCAATGTTGGGCATTGGATAGCTGTCAAATTGAGACACTGCACTTAGTCTCCTAAAGTCTAGGTATATGCGTATGCCTCCTTCTTTCTTGGGTACCACTACCATGGGAAAACATCATTCACTATGTGATGGTTCAATAATACCCATTTCCTGCATTTTCCTTACTTCCTGAATTACATCTGTTTGGACTCTTTCAGGAAGCCTGTAAGGTTTCTGCCTCAGGGGTTGGGTGTTTGTGACGCGTATATGATGAGTGGCATGCTTAATCTTCCCTGGTGTACCTGTAAATGTAGTTTTAAATCTATCCATAATAATATCTAGTTCATTTCTCTGATCCACAGTTAGGTTCTGATTAATCTGTAAGTCAGTCATTTGGCCCATGGTTTCTAAACAGTCATACACTGATTCTAGTTCATTGTCAGATTCAGGCATCATGTAACCTGTGAAAGGCATTGGTCTTTCGACCCAAGCCTTTAACAGATTCACATGATAAATACGCTTGGTTCTTTTTTTATCTGGCATCTCAATTTCATACGCCACTGGACCCATTCTTTGGGTAATTATATAAGGCCCTTACCACTTCATCAGAAGCTGTTGTTCAGAAGAAGGTAACAACAATAGTACCTTATCTCCCTCATTAAATTCCTTGCGTCCAGTGCCTTTGTCATAATATTCTTTCTGTTTTACCATCTGTTGTAAATTAGTACTATGAGCTTTCTGTGTATATGTACTTAAACGTTGCCATAATTGCTGTCAGTAATGTAAGGGTAAAATTTTTTTTGTCTGTTTGTGTTCCTCCCACTCCTCTTTAACTATGTCTAGGGGTCCCCTTGGGTTTTGCCCATACAATAATTCAAATGGGGAAAAGCCTGTGGATGCTTGTGGAACCTCCCTATACGCAAACATGAGGTATGGTAAATAAATGTCCCAATTCCTTCCTTCATCCACCACAAACTTCTTCAGCTTCTGCTTCATTGTTTGGTTAAAGTGCTCCACTAACCCGTCTGTCTGAGGATGGTAAGGTGTAGTAAATAGGGCTTCAACACCCAAAGCCTGATATAACTGTTTAAGCAATGCTGAGCAGAAATTTGTTCCTCTATCTGTTAAAATTTCCCTTGGATCCCTACTCGACTGAAGATTTTAATCAGCTCATCAGCTATTTTACGGGCTGAAATGGTCCTTAAAGGTATAGCTTCGGGGTGTTTTGTAGCATAATCATCCAATACTAAATTGAACCTGTTCCCTCTTGTGCTTTTTGGCAGTGGGCCAACAATATCCATTGCTACTCGTTCAAAGGGAGTAGACACTAATGGCAATGGTAATGGGGTTCTTCGTCTTTATGACTTGTCTTAAGCACCTTCTGGCATTCCTCACAGCTCCTACAGTACTCTGTTATGTTTTCATGAATGCCAGGCCAAAAAAAAACGATGTAGAATGGGCCTGTTGGATAAGCTGGGAGAAATGAGGGTGGGGAACCAGATGATCAGATGGATAGGCAATTGGCTCCATGACCCGGACCCAGAGAGGTCGTAGTTGGCAGGATAGTCTCATCCCCAAGAGGGTCATTAGTGGGGTCCGACAGGGATCAGTCCTTGGTCCCCTCCTGTTCAACCCTACATCTCTGACATAGGACAGGAATCAGGGTGAGATGAGTCTCTTTGCAGATGACTCAAAACTGGTGCGGTGGTGGATGGGAGGAGGAGAGGGTGGCCTACAGGGACCTGGAGCCTCTGAAATATGGTCTAGAAAGTGGAAGCTGAGGTTCAATGCAGGAGAAAAGGTAGTCCACCTGAGGGCCAGAATCCCAGGCCAAGTGTACACCCTGGGGAAATGCTATAAGTCTCGATGGCTGAGAGGGACCTGGGGTGGTGATGGATGTCAAAATGAACAACTCGGAAACTTGTGGGAGGCAGCCAAGGTCAACAGGATGCTGGGATGCATCCCTAGGGGATCACCTCCAGAAGGAGGAAGTGATGCTCCCTCTGTATAACTTCTTGGTGAGGCCACACCTTGAGTACTGTGCAGTTTGGAGCCACACTTAAAGAGGACATTAGACTCCTGGAGAGGGTCCAGAGGAGGCAATCAAAATGATTTGGGGTTTGGGGACAGGACCTATGAGAAGAGGCTCAAAGAGCTAAATATTACACATTGGAAGAGAGAAGGGACAGAGGGACATGATAGAGGTCTTTAAGTACATGAAGAGGTAAATAGGGGAGGAACAGTCAGGGTGCTTCGAAGCAAGGAGGAGGGGTCCACTAGAAGGCATGGGTGGAAGCTGGAGGGGGGAAGATTCAGGGGAGAAAAGAGGAGGTGCTACTTCACTGAGAGGGTGGTGGAGCCATGGATTGCACTACCTAGGGGGCTGGTGGAGGCAGAGACAGTGGAGGGGGTCAAGAGGGGCTGGGACAGGTACAGCGGAAGGGTTCTGGAAGCAAAATCCATTGCAGCAAGAATATCCGGAACTGGGAAGGGAGAAGACTGAGAAGGCGAGGGGGGCAGCAAGGTCAGCACCCAGGGTGGGGGCTGACCAATCGAGCAGACTCGAAAGACCGTTAGGCCTTTTCTGCTGGCATTTAGTATGTTAGTATGTTGAAAGTCTCAATGTTCGGTTTCTACCCTAATGCCCAGCCATAGGAATATCATGCATATGTAAGTAACTGGTTTCGATATATTTGGGGTACCATTAATTGTTCTACTGTCTCCCCTGTTTTTGTATTGGTACATATCCTATACAAACATTCATTTTTAAGTTCAAAAACATGTCCTTTGGACTCATCGATTTTTCCAACCTGTGAAAAAAAAGATGTTAAGGAATCATTATTTTTTTGCGCTTCTTTAAAGTCAGAGTTATTGTTAATATACGGATGGTTAGGAATAGAGTCAATTTTACTGTCTGGAACACCATTTGTCTTATATTTATAAGTCCCTTGTTTCTTTGCTTTTCTCTTCTGACTATTTAATTTTCTGTCTTTCCCACTGGTCCCATACAGATCTTCTTGAAAGGGAAAAGTTTGTCCCAAATTGTCTTCCTGTTTGGTTTGAGCTCTGGTAGTAACAGCACTGATGTTAGACATTAATACAGTTTCAAAATGGGGAAAATCATGTCCAATGACTATTGGTACTGGAAGGTGAGGTACCACAGCCACCCTCATCTTCTGGGTGTGTCCCTCTACTTTATTGTAATGTCATTTAGTGGATATTGGTGTACATCTCCATGGACACATATAACTAATAGTGGAACTTGTTTTATTTCATTGTGTATCAAGTAAGGAAGCATGAATCAAAGTTTGTTTACTTCCTGACTCTATCAATCCAGTTACTACCTTCTGTCCAACTAGACACAGGTACACATAATGTCCCCAATTGGCTAAAGCTAAGTGTGTGTCTTCAATTTTCTTTTTGGAAAGAACATTGCTGTATGTCCTTTACCATTGCAATGATGACAAACGATGTCTGTATTGTACCCCTTTCCAGATCTTATGTTCTGTTTATTTCCAGGGACATTACTAGGCGGGGAGTGAGGAATCAATAAAGGCTGTCTTACCATAGGGCCCATTGTAATAGAACCTCCCAAAGGTCAGTGTCTATGAGGACGTGCTGCTATATAGTCCTCTGCCAAACTGATGGCCACCTCGGCTGATTCAGGTCGATTCTCTTTGACCCATATTTGGACATTCTGCAGCAGGATCTTGATAAACTGTTCTAAAATTATGTTTTCCAGTATCTGTGTAACTGTCCATGTTGTAGGTCATAACCATTTATTACATAAATCCTTTAACTGGGTATAGGCATCTTGTGGGGTATCATTATAATGAAACTTGAAGGATCGGAATTGTTGTTGGTAGGTCCCAGTGCTAATATCATATCCTTTTCAAGATCGCCTGTTTTACATGGTCATAATCGTTGGCATGTATAATATCCACATGGCTATAAGCCAGTTGAGCTTTATCAGTCAGATATGGGGCCAACTGAATCACCCATTGATCTCTTGGCCAGGCACAGGTGGTTGCCACTCTCTCAAAAGTTAATAGGAGGGCCTCTATATCATCAGATGCAGCATGTTTTACCAATTTAATATCGTTCAGTAAGTTCATTGGTGAGAGGGGTCTACTGGTATCTATAAACTGGATGGCTCTGAGTGTATCTGCCCATCTGGCCTGGTTTTCTTCCCAGTGGCCTTGATCCTCTCTCCTTTCCCGTTCCCTCTCCCTATCCATTTCCATCTGTCGGATACAGAGCCAGCGAAGTAGGTCCTGAGGATCTTCAGGTGGCACTTCCACCTCTGGTTCAGCTGCCCAAGCTCCTTCTACTGGTTTCTTATCTTCCACAGGTAGATTCTCCATGAGTCTTCTGTCCATTTTCCTTCGTACTACAGAGTCCAGTCCAGACAGTAATGGCAATTGTAACTTCTTTGCAATGGACCTTGTAGTGGCACTGGTCACCTCTGCTGCCTCTTCTTGCATGTGGGACCATTCAGAATTTGAATGCCAAATTCAACATCGACATCCCACTTCTGACACCATCTGTCATAGGTACATGTACAGATGGACCACAGAGGCAATTTGCAGCAAAGAATTGAATATTTATTTAGAAAAATAAAACAGACTGCAAATGACAAAACAAACAAAAAAAAATTTCAAGTACAAATACAAAGAAAGCTAGTAGTTACTAGCTATTGGGAATATGAATAGCATTAGTTCCCATTCAAAGCTGTAGTCTGTACCAGTATGTCCTCTACAGCAGCACTCCACACCAAAATCTGCCTTTACAAAAAAATGTGCACCTTAAATACCCATCAGTGTGACATGTGACCACATAGCTCCACCTTTCTATTCTGTTTCTGATTTAAAGTTTTAATTTACATTTTATTTTATTTTATTTACAATGTCTATGTCCCTTTAATACACTTTATTACTTTATTTCAATATCAAGACACACTTTACAGGCTTTTAGCTTCTTTAAAGTAATGTACAGCATCGAAAGCACCTCCCTGTCACTGTTAGCATAAATATGGAATGAGAGAGGCGGCGGGACTTAGTGAATGCTGCAGTGTAAGGGAAGGTGCGTGGCATTCTGACAAACCAGACAGCACCAAGAAACTCCTCATTTGGCAAAGTCTTAAATTAACACAGACAAAGCATGGAATCGACTTCAATAGTAGGCGCTCTGTCCACAAGTTATTTAACTTGTACAAATATCTTGTTTTGGGCTGAATTCCTGCATAAATGCCATCAGCGACTGTGTACGCGTTCGACAGGAGCTAAATCAGTACTCACTACCACAGTCAGGGACTTATACAAAGCATTTCAAAACCCACCACATCTATTTATTTTCATTTGGGCTTTTCAAACATTTAGGGAACTGGTTGTGAATGCTTTTACTTTAAATAGCAAAATACGTTTTATTTCACTAGCACGACTCTAGATTCAAGCAGAGTATCAGAATCCTAAGAAGCTTTTATTATTTATGGGGTCTCAACTGGAACTAATAAACCTAATACAGGTTATGCATAAGAAAATAAAACCCTTCGAACTACAGCTCAATTAAAGGGCTACAACAAACTACAAATACTTCCAGGAAAATTAAACTTCTGCCACAGATTAGCGAACACAGAGCAGCATGCTTATTAAAGGCAACAATATAACGTCGCCTAGACAAACATTATTTCAGCTGTCTCTAACTGGGAATGTTAGGAATTCTAGGCAAACATAAAGACACAATACAGGACAAACAATTATGTTTTATTTTATTTTAGAAAAAGTGGGTGTAGCCAATGAACAAACAATACAAACAAAACAGATAACAAGGACATAACCTAGAATTCACTATCCTCCCATTAGAGACAACGAGATAATGTACAAGATACTAAATAGGGGAACACAAAGGAAAAAAGAAAGGAGGGGGGCTTTTTCACATTCCTCACCACTCAAAACCAAACTAATAGTTTTGGTTTAAAAGGAATCCTGGAATGAATTCCTATCATCAGATCTCTCCTTAAGAGAGATGGAGCCATAACCCCCTCACCTAAGGCTCCTCCTCAGGGTCCTAATAACTAAACTAAATTAAACTTTTATCATGAATGTCAGTTCTCTTCATGTTCAATTTCAAACATTACCCTGAGGTCAGATGTCAATCTATATTTTCCATTCCAGCAGGACATGAAGTCAGCATGTGCTGACCCTTTCTGATGTTTATAGTAAATTTATAAGGATGTAATAAAAGATACCATCGCATAATGCAAGGGTTCTTGTCCTTCATTACATGTAACCAACACAATGGATTGTGGTCAGTCCATAGCTCAAATTCTGCACCCCATGAGTAAAAATGAAGAGCATCTATGGCCCACTTGATGGACAAACATTCCTTTTCTATGACTGAATAGTTTGTCTCTCTTTCATGCATTTTCTGACTTATATAAATAATAGGATGTTCCTCTCCATTTATAATCTGAGTTAACACAGACCCTATTCCATAATTGGATGAATCGGTTTGGAGAATAAAGGCTGCGTGAAGTCAGGAGTTCTTAAAATGGAGAAGAGCACAATTGCTTTGATAGTCTGAAATCGTCTTCCACTCTTGGTCCATTTAATCTTTTCTGGATTCCGTTTCTTGGTTAGATCAGTCAATGGTCCAGGTAAAGTAGAAAAATTAAGTATAAATCTTCGGTAGTAGCCGGTAAGTCCTAGAAAAAATGCATCTTTTTTAAGAGGTCTAGGACTGCCTGCTACTGCCGCACCTATTTATTTCTGGCTTTATTATTCCATTACCAATCTGGAATCCGAGATATTTCATCTCCTCGCATGCTATAGTACATTTTTTGGATTTATAGTTAGTCCAGCTTCAGTTATTGTAGTTAGTACATTCACCAGATGTTTCATATGATCTTCCCAGGAAGTACTTAATACAATAACATCATCCAGGTAAGCAGCACTGTATGCAGTGTGAGGGGTTAATAGGGTGTCCATTATGCTTTGGAAGGTGGCAGGGGTCCCCTGAAGGACCAAATGGCATATCTGTAATGAAATAGACCTAAAAGAGTACTAAATGCAGTTTTCTCTTTATCCATTGGGTCCAAAGGTATTTGCCAATAACCTTTTGTTAAGTCAAAGGTACTAATATATTTGGCACTCCCTAGATGGTCAAGAATATCATCAATGTGGGGCATTGGATAGCTGTCAAATTGAGACACTGCATTTAGTCTCCTAAAGTCTAGGCATATGCGTATGCCTCCTTCTTTCTTGGGTACTACTACCATGGGAAAAAATCATTCACTATGTGATGGTTCAATAATACCCATTTCCTGCATTTTCCTTACTTCCTGAATTACATCTGTTTGGACTCTTTCAGGAAGCCTGTAAGGGTTTCTGTCTCAGGGGTTGGGTGTTTGTGACGTGTATATGATGAGTGGCATGCTTAATCTTCCCTGCTGTACCTGTAAATGTAGTTTTAAATCTATCCATAATAATATCTAGTTCATTTCTCTGATCCACAGTTAGGTTCTGGTTAATCTGTAAGTCAGTCATTTGGCCCATAGTTTCTAAATATTCATACACTGATTCTAGTTCATTGTCAGATTCAGGCATCATGTAACCTGTGAAAGGCATTGGTCTTTCGACCCAAGCCTTTAACAGATTCACATGATAAATACGCTTGGTTCTTTTTTTATCTGGCATCTCAATTTCATACGTCACTGGACCCATTCTTTGGGTAATTATTTAAGGCCCTTGCCACTTCATCAGGAAGCTTTTGTTCAGAAGAAGGTAACAACAATAGTACCTTATCTCCCTCATTAAATTCCTTGCATCCAGTGCCTTTGTCATAATATTCTTTCTATTTTACCTGCTGTTGTAAATTAGTACTATGAGCTTTCTGTGTATATGTACTTAAACGTTGCAATAATTGCTGTCAGTATTGTAAGGGTAAAACTTTTTTGGTCTGTTTGTGTTCCTCCCACTCCTCTTTAACTATGTCAAGGGGTCCCCTTGGGTTTTGCCCATACAATAATTCAAATGGGGAAAAGCCTGTGGATGCTTGAGGAACCTCCCTATACGCAAACATGAGGTATGGTAAATAAATGTCCCAATTCCTACCTTCATCCCACCACAAACTTCTTCAGCATCTGCTTCATTGTTTGGTTAAAGTGCTCCACTAACCCGTCTGTCAGAGGATGGTAAGGTGTAGTAAATAGCGCTTCAATACCCAAAGCCTGATATAACCGTTTAAGCAATGCTGAGCAGAAATTTGTTCCTCTATCTATTAAAATTTCCCTTGGAATCCCTACTCGACTGAAGATTTTAATCAGCTCATCAGCTATTTTAGGGGCCGTAATGGTCCTTAAAGGTATAGCTTCGGGGTATTTTGTAGCATAATCTACCAATACTAAAATAAACCGGCTCCCTCTTGAGCTTTTAGCAGTGGGCCAACAATATCCATTGCTACTCGTTCAAAGGGAGTAGACACTAATGGCAATGGTAATGGGGTACTTTGTCTTTATTACTCGTCTTAACCACCTTCTGGCATTCCTCACAGCTCCTACAGTACTCTGTTATGTTTTCATGAATGCCAGGCCAAAAGAAAACGATGTAGAATGGGCCTGTTGGATAAGCTGGGAGAAATGGGGGGGGGAACCAGATGCTCAGATGGATAGGCAATTGGCTCCATGGCCGGACCCAAGAGGTCGTGAGTTGGCAGGATAGTCATCCCCAAGAGGGTCATTAGTGGGTCCCACAGGCAACAGTCCTTGGTCCCCTCCTGTTCAACGCCTATGTCTCTGACATAAGGACAGGAATCAGGAGTGAGATGAGTCTCTTTGCAGATGACTCAAAACTGGGGGCGGTGGTGGATGGGGAGGAGGAGAGGGTGGCACTACAGAGGGACCTGGAGGCTCTGGAAAGATGGTCTAGAAAGTGGAAGCTGAGGTTCAATGCAGGGAAATGCAAGGTACTCCACCTGGGGGCCAGAAACCCGGGCCAAGTGTACACCCTGTGGGGGGGAATGCTACAAGTCTCGATGGCTGAGAGGGACCTGGTGGTGGTGGTGGATGTCAAAATGAACAACTCGGAGACTTGTAGGAGGGC
Organism: Neoceratodus forsteri; assembly: GCA_016271365.2. NCBI lineage: Eukaryota > Metazoa > Chordata > Ceratodontiformes > Ceratodontidae > Neoceratodus > Neoceratodus forsteri. The sequence goes on from CM057456.1 coordinate 190,518,884, forward strand.
AGCAGCCAAGGCCAACAGGATGCTGGGATGCATCGCTAGGGGATCACCTCAGAAGGAGGAAATGATGCTCCCTCTGTATAACTTCTTGGTGAGCGCACACCTTGAGTACTACGTGCAGTTTGGAGCCACACTTAAGAGGGACATTAAACTCCTGGAGAGGGTCCAGAGGAGGGCAACCAAAATGATTTGGGGCTTGGGGACAGGACCTATGAGGAGGCTCAAAAGCTAAATATGTACACATTGGAAGAGAAGGGACCGAGGGGACATGATAGAGGTCTTTAAGTACATGAAAGAGGGTAAATAGGGAGGAACAGTCAGGGTGCTTAAGGAAGGAGGAGGGCCACTAGGGGCATGGGTGGAAGCTGGAGGGGAAGATTCAGGGAGAAAGAGGAGGTGCTACTTCACTGGAGGGTGGTGGAGCCATGGAATGCACTACCTAGGGGGCTGGTGGAGGCAGAGACGGTGGAGGGGTTCAAGAGGGGCTGGGACAGGTACAGGGAAGGGTTCTGGAAGCAAAATCCATTGCAGCAAGAATATCCGGAACTGGGAAGGGAGAAGCCAGAGAAGGCGAGGGGGGCAGCAAGGTCAGCACCCAGGGTGGGAGCTGACCAATCGAGCAGACTCGAAAGACCGTTAGGCCTATTCTGCTGGCATTTTAGTATGTTAGAAGGTGTCTCAATGTTCGGTTTCTACCCTAATGCCCAGCCATAGGAATATCATGCGCTATGTGAAGTAACTGGGTTCGATATATTTGGGGTACCATTAATTGTTCTACTGTCTCCCCTGTTTTTGTATTGGTACATATCCTATACAACCATTCATTTTTAAGTTCAAAAACATGTCCTTTGGACTCATCGATTTTTCCAACCTGTGAAAAAAAAGGTGTTAAGTAATCATTATTTTTTTGCGCTTCTTTAAAGTCAGAGTTATTGTTAATATACGGATGGTTAGGAATAGAGTCAATTTTACTGTCTGGAACACCATTTGTCTTATATTTATAAGTCCATTGTTTCTTTTCTTTTGTCTTCTGACTATTTAATTTTCTGTCTTTCCCACTGGTCCCATACAGATCTTCTTGAAAGGGAAAAGTTTGTCCAAATTCTCTTCCTGTTTGGTTTGAGCTCTGGTAGTAACAGCACTGATGTTAGACATTAATACAGTTTCAAAATGGGGAAAATCATGTCCAATGACTATTGGTACTGGAAGGTGAGTACCACAACCACCCTCATCTTCTGGGTGTGTCCCTCTACTTTCATTGTAATGTCATTTAGTGGATATTGGTGTACATCTCCATGGACACATATAACTCAGTAGTGGAACTTGTTTTATTTCATTGTGTATCAAGTAAGGAAGCATGAATCAAAGTTTGTTTACTTCCTGACTCTATCAATCCAGTTACTACCTTCTTTCCAACTAGACAGGTACCATAATGTCCCCAATTGGCTAAAGCTAAGTGTGTGTCTTCAATTTTCTTTTTGGGAAAGAACATTTGCTGTATGTCCTTTACCATTACAATGATGACAAACGATGTCTGTATTGTACCCTTTCCAGATCTTATGTTCTGTTTATTTCAGGGACATTACTAGGGGGAGTGAGGGAATCAATAAAGGCTGTCTTACCATAGGGCCCCATTGTAATAGAACCTCCCAAAGGTCAGTGTCTATGTGGATGTGCTGCTATATAGTCGTCTGCCAAACTGATGGCCACCTCGGCTGATTCAGGTCGATTCTCTTTGACCCATATTTGGACATTCTGCAGCAGGATCTTGATAAACTGTTCTAAAATTATGTTTTCCAGTATCTGTGTAACTGTCCGTGTTGTAGGTCATAACAATTTATTGCATAAATCCTTTAACTGGGTATAGGCATTTTGTGGGGTATCATTATGATGAAACTTGACGGATCGAATTGTTGTTGGTAGGTCTCAGTGCTAATATCATATCCTTTTCAAGATCGCCTGTTTTACATGGTCATAATCGTTGGTATGTATAATGTCCACATGGCTATAAGCCAGTTGAGCTTTATCAGTCAGATATGGAGCCAACTGAATCACCCATTGATCTCTTGGCCAGGCACAGGTGGTTGCCCTCTCTCAAAGAAGTTAATGGAAGGCCTCTATATCATCAGATGCAGCAAGTTTTATCAATTTAATATCTTTCTGTAAGTTCATTGGTGAGAGGGTCTACTGGTACCAATAAACTGGATGGCTCTGAGTGTATCTGCCCATCTGGCCTGGTTTTCTTCCCAGTGGCCTTGATTCTCTCTCCTTTCCCTTCCCTCTCCTATCCATTTCCATCTGATGGATACAGAGCAGCCAGTGGTCCTGAGGATCTTCAGGTGGCACTTCCACCTCTGGTTCAGCTGCCCAAGCTCCTTCTACTGGTTTCTTATCTTCCACAGGTAGATTCTCCATGAGTCTTCTGTCCATTTTCCTTTGTACTACAGGGTCCAGTCCAGACAGTAATGGCAATTGTAACTTCTTTGCAATGGACCTTGTAGTGGCACCGGTCACCTCTGCTGCCTCTTCTTGCATGTGGGACCATTCAGAATTTGAATGCCAAATTCAACATTGACATCCCACTTCTGACACCATCTGTCATAGGTACGTGTACAGATGGACCACAGAGGCAATTTGCAGCAAAGAATTGAATATTTATTTAGAAAAATAAAACAGACTGCAAATGACAAAACAAACAAAAAAAAATTTCAAGTACAAATACAAAGAAAGCTAGTAGTTACTAGCTATTGGGAATATGGATAGCATTAGTTCCCATTCAAAGCTGTAGTCTGTACCAGTATGTCCTCTACAGAGCTCTCCACAAAATCTGCCTTTACAAAGAAAATGTGCACCTTAAATACCCATCAGTGTGACATGTGACCACATAGCTCCACCTTTCTATTCTGTTTCTGATTTAAAGTTTTAATTTACATTTTATTTTATTTTATTTACAATGTCTATGTCCCTTTAATACACTTTATTACTTTATTTCAATATCAAGACACACTTTACAGGCTTTTTAGCTTCTTTTAAAGTAATGTACAGCATCAGAAAGCACCTCCCCTGTCACTGTTAGCATAAATATGGAATGAGAGAGGCCGGCCGAGTCTTAGAGAATGCTGCAGTGTAAAGGGAAGAGTGCGTGGCATTCTGACAAGCCAGACAGCACCAGAAACTCCTCATTTGGCAAGTCTTAAATTAACACAGACAAAGCATGGAATAGAGCTTAATCGTAGTGGCGCTCTGTCTACAAGTTATTTAACTTGTACCAAATATCTTGTTTTGGGCTGAATTCACTGCATAAATGCCATCAGCGACTGTGTACGCGTTCGACAGGGCTGAATCAGTACTCACTACCACAGTCAGGGACTTTATACAAAGCATTTCAAAACCCACCACATCTATTTATTTTCATTTGGGCTTTTCAAACATTTAGGGAACTGGTTGTGAATGCTTTTGACTTTAAATAGCAAAATACGTTTTATTTCACTATACGACTCTAGATTCAAGCAGAGTATCAGAATCCTAAGAAGCTTTTATTATTTATGGGGTCTCCAACTGGAACTAATAAACCTATATACAGGCTATGCATAGAAAATAAAACCCTCGAACTACGGCTCAATTAAAGGGCTACAACAAACTACCAAATACTTCCAGAGGAAAATTAAACTTCTGCCACAGATTAACGAACACAGAGCAGCATGCTTATTAAAGGCAACAATATAAATGTCGCCTAGACAAACATTATTTCAGCTGTCTCTAACTGGGAATGTTAGGAATTCTAGGCAAACATAAAGACACAATACAGGACAAACAATTATGTTTTATTTTATTTTTAGACAAAGTGGGTGGCCAGCCCAACGAACAAACAATACAAACAAAACAGATAACAAGGACATAACCTAGAATTCACTATCCTCCCATTAGAGACAACGAGATAATGTACAAGATACTAAATAGGGGAACACAAAGGAAAAAAGAAAAGGGGGGGGCTTTTTCACATTCCTCACCACTCAAAACCAAACTAATAGTTTTGGTTTAAAAGGAATCCTGGAATGAATTCCTATCATCAGATCTCTCCTTAAGAGATGGAGCCAATACCCACCCTCACCTAAGGCTCCTCCTCAGGGTCCCTAATAACTAAACTAAATTAAACTTTTATCATGAATGTCAGTTCTCTTCATGATCAATTTCAAACATTACCCTGAGGTCAGATGTCAATCTATATTTTCCATTCCACAGCGGGACATGAAGTCAGCATGCTGCTGACCCTTTCTGATGTTTATAAGTAAATTTATAAGGATGTAATGAAAGATACCATCGCATAATGCAAGGTTCTTGTCCTTCATTACATGTAACCACCACAATGGATTGTGGTCAGTCCATAGCTCAAATTCTGCACCCCATGAGTAAAAATGAAGAGCATCTATGGCCCACTTGATGGCCAAACATTCCTTTTCTATGACTGAATAGTGTGTCTCTCTTTCATGCATTTTCCGACTTATATAAATAATAGGATGTTCCTCTCCATTTATAATCTGAGTTAACACAGACCCTATTCCATAATTGGATGAATCGGTTTGGAGAATAAAAGGCTGCGTGAAGTCAGGAGTTCTTAAAATGGAGGAAGAGCACAATTTAGCTTTGATAGTCTGAAATGCGTCTTCACACTCTTCGGTCCATTTAATCTTTTCTGGATTCCGTTTCTTGGTTAGATCAGTCAATGGTCCAGGTAAAGTCGAAAAATTAAGTATAAATCTTGGTAGTAGCCGGTAAGTCCTAGAAAAATGCATCTTTTTTAAGAGGTCTAGGACTACCTGCTACTACGCCACCTATTTATTTCTGGCTTTATTATTCCATTACTAATCTGGAATCCGAGATATTTCGTCTCCTGCATCGCTATAGTACATTTTTTGGATTTATAGTTAGTCAGCTTCAGTTATTGTAGTTAGTACATTCACCAGATGTTTCATATGATCTTCCCAGGAAGTACTTAATACAATAACATCATCCAGGTAAGCAGCACTGTATGCAGTGTGAGGGGTTAATAGGGTGTCCATTATGCTTTGGAAGGTGGCAGGGGCCCCCTGAAGGCCAAATGGCATATCTGTAACGTGAAATAGACCTAAAAGAGTACTAAATGCAGTTTTCTCTTTATCCATTGGGTCCAAAGGTATTTGCCAATAACCTTTTGTTAAGTCAAAGGTACTAATATATTTGGCACTCCCTAGATGGTCAAGAATATCATCAATGTGGGGCATTGGATAGCTGTCAAATTGAGACACTGCATTTAGTCTCCTAAAGTCTAGGTCATGTCGTATGCCTCCTTCTTTCTTAGGTGTACCACTACCATGGAAAACATCATTCACTATGTGATGGTTCAATAATACCCATTTCCTGCATTTTCCTTACTTCCTGAATTACATCTGTTTGGACTCTTTCAGGAAGCCTGTAAGGTTTCTGTCTCAGGGGTTGGGTGTTTGTAGCAGCGTATATGATGAGTGGCATGCTTAATCTTCCTGGTGTACCTGTAAATTAGTTTTAAATCTATCCATAATAATATCTAGTTCATTTCTCTGATCCACAGTTAGGTTCTAGGTTAATCTGTAAGTCAGTCATTTGGCCCATAGTTTCTAAACAGTCATACACTGATTCTAGTTCATTGTCAGATTCAGGCATCATGTAACCTGTGAAAAGGCATTGGTCTTTCGACCCAAGCCTTTAACAGATTCACATGATAAATACGCTTAGTTCTTTTTTTATCTGGCATCTCAATTTCATACGTCACTGGACCCATTCTTTGGGTAATTATGTAAGGCTCTTGCCACTTCATCAGAAGCTTTTGTTCAGAAGAAGGTAACAACAATAGTACCTTATCTCCCTCATTAAATTCCTTGCGTCCAGTGCCTTTGTCATAATATTCTTTCTATTTTACCTGCTGTTGTAAATTAGTACTATGAGCTTTCTGTGTATATGTACTTAAGCGTTGCAATAATTGCTGTCAGTATATGTAAGGGTAAAACTTTTTTTGTCTGTTTGTGTTCCTCCACTCCTCTTTAACTATGTCAAGGGGTCCCCTTGGGTTTTGCCCATACAATAATTCAAATGGGGAAAAGCCTGTGGATGCTTGAGGAACCTCCCTATACGCAAACATGAGGTATGGTAAATAAATGTCCCAATTCCTACCTTCATCCACCACAAACTTCTTCAGCATCTGCTTCATTGTTTGGTTAAAGTGCTCCACTAACCCGTCTGTCTGAGGATGGTAAGGTGTAGTAAATAAGCGCTTCATACAAAGCCTGATATAACCGTTTAAGCAATGCTGAGCAGAAATTTGTTCCTCTATCTATTAAAATTTCCTTGGAATCCTACTCGACTGAATTTTTAATCAGCTCATCTAGCTATTTTAGGGGCCGTAATGGTCCTTAAAGGTATAGCTTCAGGTATTTTGTAGCATAATCTACCAATACTAAAATAAACCGGTTCCTCTTGAGCTTTTAGCAGTGGGCCAACAATATCCATTGCTACTGTTCAAAGGAGTAGACACTAATAGCAATAGTAATGGGGTACTTTGTCTTTATGACTCGTCTTAACCACCTTCTGGCATTCCTCACAGCTCCTACAGTACTCTTGTTATGTTTTCATGAATGCCAGGCAAAAAGAAATGATGTAGAATGGGCCTGTTGGATAAGCTGGGAGAAATGGGGTGGGAACCAGATGCTCAGATGGATAGGCAATTGGCTCCATGGCCGGACCCAGAGAGGTCGTAGGTTGGCGGGATAGTCTCATCCCCAAAGAGGGTCATTAGTGGGTCCCACAGGCAACAGTCCTTGGTCCCCTCCTGTTCAAGCCTCTATGTCTCTGACATAAGGAATCAGGAGGTGAGATGAGTCTCTTTGCAGATGACTCAAAACTGGAGGCAGTGGTGGATGGGGAGGAGGGGAGGGTGGCCCTACAGAGGGACCTGGAGGCTCTGGAAAGATGGTCTAGAAAGTGGAAGCTGAGGTTCAATGCAGGGAAATGCAAAGTACTCCACCTGGGGGCCAGAAACCCGGGCCAAGTGTACACCCTGTGGGAAATGCTACAAGTCTCGATGGCTGAGAGGGACCTGGGGGTGGTGGTGGATGTCAAAATGAACAACTCGGAGACTTGTAGGAGGGCAGCAGCCAAGGCCAACAGGATGCTGGGATGCTCCTAGCAGGATCACCTCAGAAGGAGGAAGTGATGCTCCTCTGTATAACTCTTGGTGAGGCCACACCTTGAGTACTGCGTGCAGTTTTGGAGCCACACTTAAATAGGGACAGTAAACTCCTTGAGAGGTCCAGAGGATGGCAACCAAAATGATTTGGGGCTTGAGGACAGGACCTTGAGAAGAGGCTCAAAGAGCTAAATATACACATTGGAAGAGAGAAGGACAGAGGGGACATGATAGAGGTCTTTAAGTACATGAAGAGGTAAATAGGGAGGAACAGTCAGGGTGCTTAGAAGGAGAGGAGGGGCCACTAGAGGCATGGGTGGAAGCTGGAGGGAAGATTCAGGGAGAAAGGAGGAGGTGCTACTTCACTGAGGAGGTGGTGGAGCCATGGAATGCACTACCTAGGGGGCTGGTGAGGCAGAGAGATGTGGAGGGGTTCAAGAGGGGCTGGGACAGGTGACAGGAGAGGTTCTGGAAGCAAAATCCATTGCAGCAAGAATATCCGGAACTGGGAAGGAGAAGCCAGAGAAGGCGAGGGAGCAAAGGTCAGCACCCAGGGTGGGAGCTGACCAATCGAGCAGACTCGAAGACCGTTGGGCCTATTCTGCTGGCATTTTAGTATGTTAGAAGGTGTCTCAATGTTCGGTTTCTACCCTAATGCCCAGCCATAGGAATATCATCGCATATGTGAAGTAACTGGATTTCGATATATTTGGGTACCATTAATTGTTCTCTCCCCTGTTTTTGTATTGTTACATATCCTATACAAACATTCATTTTAAGTTCAAAACATGTCCTTTGGACTCATCGATTTTTCAACCTGTGAAAAAAGGTGTTAAGTAATCATTATTTTTTTGAGCTTCTTTAAAGTCAAGTTATTGTTAATATCGGATGGTTAGGAATAGAGTCAATTTTACTGTCTGGAACACCATTTGTCTTATATTTATAAGTCCATTGTTTCTTTTCTTTTGTCTTCTATTTTTAATTTTCTGTCTTTCCCACTGGTCCCTACAGATCTTCTTGAAAAGGAAAAGTTTGTCCCAAATTCTCTTCCTGTTTGGTTTGAGCTCTGGTAGTAACAGCACTGATGTTAGACATTAATACAGTTTCAAAATGGGGAAAATCATGTCCAATGACTATTGGTACTGGAAGGTAAGTACCACAACCACCCTCATCTTCTGGGTGTGTCCCTCTACTTTCATTGTAATGTCATTTAGTGGATATTGGTGTACATCTCCATGGACACATATAACTGATAGTGGAACTTGTTTTATTTCATTGTGTATCAAATAAGGAAGCATGAATCAAAGTTTGTTTCTTCTGACTCTATCAATCCAGTTACTACCTTCTGTCCAACTTGAACAGGTACCACATAATGTCCCCAATTGGCTAAAGCTAAGTGTGTGTCTTCAATTTTCTTTTGGGAAGAACATTTCTGTATGTCCTTACCATTACAATGATGACAAACGATGTCTGTATTGTACCCTTCCAGATCTTATGTTCTGTTTATTTCAGGGACATTACTAGGCGGGGAGTGAGGAATCAATAAAAGCTGTATTACCATAGGGCCCATTGTAATAGAACCTCCCAAAGGTCAGTGTCTATGAGGACGTTGCTACTATAGTCGTCTGCCAAACTGATGGCCACCTCGGCTGATTCAGGTCGATTCTCTTTGTTCATATTTGGACATTCTGCATGAGGATCTTGATAAACTGTTCTAAAATTATGTTTTCCAGTATCTGTTAACTTGTCCGTGTTGTAGGTCATAACAATTTGTTACATAAATCCTTTAACTGGGTATAGAAACATCTTGTGGAGTATCATTATGATGAAACTTGAAGGATCGAATTGTTGTTGGTAGGTCTCAGTGCTACATATCATATCCTTTTCAAGATCGCCTGTTTTACATGGTCATAATCGTTGGTATGTATAATGTCCACATGGCTACCAAGCCAGTTGAGCTTTATCAGTCAGATATGGGGCCAACTGAATCACCCATTGATCTCTTGGCCAGGCACAGGTGGTTGCCACTCTCTCAAAAGTTATTAGGAAGGCCTCTATATCATCAGATGCAGCAAGTTTTACCAATTTAATATCTTTCTGTAAGTTCATTGGTGAGAGGGGTCTACTGGTACCTATAAACTGGATGGCTCTGAGTGTATCTGCCATCTGGCCTGGTTTTCTTCCCAGTGGCCTTGATTCTCTCTCCTTTCCCGTTTCGCTCCTATCCATTTCCATCTATCGGATACAGAGCCAAAAAGTAGGTCCTGAGGATCTTCAGGTGGCACTTCCACCTCTGGTTCAGCTGCCCAAGCTCCTTCTACTGGTTTCTTATCTTCCACAGGTAGATTCTCCATGAGTCTTCTGTCCATTTTCCTTCGTACTACAGGGTCCAGTCCAGACAGTAATGGCAATTGTAACTTCTTTGCAATGGACCTTGTAGTGGCACTCGGTCACCTGCTGCCTCTTCTTGCATGTGGACCATTCAAATTTGAATGCCAAATTCAACATTGACATCCCTTCTGACACCATCTGTCAGAAGTACGTGTACAGATGGACCACAAAGGTAACTTGCAGCAAAATTGAATATTTATTTAGAATAATAAAACAGACTACAAATGACAAAACAAACAAAAAAAAATTTCAAGTACAAATACAAAGAAAGCTAGTAGTTACTAGCTATTGGGAATATGAATAGCATTAGTTCCCATTCAAAGCTGTAGTCTGTACCAGTATGTCCTCTACAGAAGCACTCCACACCAAAATCTGCCTTTACAAAGAAAATGTGCACCTTAAATACCCATCAGTGTGACATGTGACCACATAGCTCCACCTTTCTATTCTGTTTCTGATTTAAAGTTTTAATTTACATTTTATTTTATTTTATTTACAATGTCTATGTCCCTTTAATACACTTTATTACTTTATTTCAATATCAAGACACACTTTACAGGCTTTTTAGCTTCTTTTAAAGTAATGTACAGCATCAGAAAGCACCTCCCTGTCACTGTTAGCATAAATATATGGAATGAGAGGGCGGCGGGACTTAGGGAGTGCTGCAGTGTAAAGGAGAGGTGCGTGGCATTCTGACAACCAGACAGCACCAAAAACTCCTCATTTGGCAAGTCTTAAATTAACACAGACAAAGCATGGAATCGACTTCAATAGTGGCGCTCTGTCCACAAGTTATTTAACTTGTACCAAATATCTTGTTTTGGGCTGAATTCCTGCATAAATGCCATCAGCGACTGTGTGCACGTTCGAGCAGGAGCTGAAAATCAGCACTCGCTACCACACAGTCAGGGGACTTTATACAGAGCATTTCAAAACCCACCACATCTATTTATTTTCATTTGGGCTTTTCAAACATTTAGGAACTGGTTGTGAATCATGAATGTCATGTTTTCTTCATGATCAATTTCAAACATTACCTTGAGGTCAGATGTCAATTTATATTTTCCATTCCACAATGGGACATGAAGTCAGCATTACTTATGTGCTGACCTTCTGATGTTTTATAGTAATTTATAAGGTTGTAACGAAGATGTCATCGGATAATGCAAGGGTTCTTTGTCCTTCATTACATGTAACCACCACAATTGATTGTGGTCAGTCCATAGCTCAAATTCTGCACCGCATGAGTAAAAATGAAGAGTATCTATGGCTCACTTGATGGCCAAACATTCCTTTTCTATGACCGAATAGTGTGTCTCTTTCATGCATTTTCCGACTTATATAAGTAATAAGATGTCTTCCATTTATATCTGAGTTATACAGCCTCTATTCCATAATTGGATGAATCGATTGGAGAGAATAAAGGCCATGGAAGTCAGGAGTTCTAAATGGAGGAAGGCACAATTTAGCTTTGATTGTCTGAAATGTTTTCTTCACACCTTCGGTCCAATTAATCTTTTCTAGATTCCTTGCTTGGTTAGATCAGTCATCGTCCAGGTATGTTTAAAATTAGGTGTGCAATCTTCGTAGTAGCCGAAGTCCTAGAAAAATGTACATCTTTTTTTAAGAGGTCTAGGATCGCCTGCAACTGCCGCCACCTTATTTATTTCTGGCTTTATTATTCCATTACTAATCTGGAATCTGGAGATTTCATCTCCTGCATCTCTATATCACATTTTTTGGATTATTAGTTAGTCCAGCTTCAGTTATTGTAGTTAGTACATTCACCAGATTCTATGATCTTCCAGGAAGTACTTAATACATAACATCATCCAGGTGGGCAGCACTGTATGCAGTGAGGGGTTAATAGGTGTCCATTGTTGCTTGAAGGTGGCAGGGGTCCCCATGGAAAGAAAATGGCATATTTAAAGTGAAATAGACCTAAAAGAGTACTAAATGTAGTTTTCTTTATCCTTTGGGTCCAAAGGAATTTGCCATTAACCTTTGTTAAGTCAAGGTACTAATGTATTTGGCACTCCTAGATGTATCAAGAATATCATCAATGTTGGGCATTGATAGCTGTCAAATTGAGACACTGCACTTAGTCTCCTAAAGTCTAGGTATATGCGTATGCCTCCTTCTTGGGTACCACTACCATGGGAAAACATCATTCACTATGTGATGGTTCAATAATACCCATTTCCTGCATTTTCCTTACTTCCTGAATTATATCTGTTTGACTCTTTTTAGGAAGCCTGTAAGGTTTCTGCCTCAGGTTGGGTGTTTGTGATGCAGATATGATGAGTGGCATGCTTAATCTTCCTGGTGTACCTGTAAATGTAGTTTTAAATCTATCCATAATAATATCTAGTTCATTTCTCTGATCCACAGTTAGGTTCTGGATTAATCTGTAAGTCAGTCATTGGCCTATGGCTTCTAAAACAGTCTGTTCACACTGGATTCTAGTTCATTGTCAGATTCAGGCATCATGTAACCTGTGAAAGGTATTATTCTTCACCCAAGCCTTTAGCAACAGATTCACATGATAATCACGCTGGTTCTTTTTTATCTGGCATCTCAATTTCCATACCACTGACCCATTCTTGGGTAATTATATAAGGCCCTTACCACTTCATCAGAAGCTGTTGTTCGAAGAAGGTACAACAATAGTACTTATCTCTCATTAAATTTCCTTGCGCCCAGTGCCTTTGTCATAATATTCTTTCTGTTTTACCATCTGTTGTAAATTAGTACTGTTATGAGCTGTGTATATGTACTTAAACGCTACCATTAATTGTCAGTAATGTAAGGTAAAATTTTTTTGTCTGTTTGTGTTCCTCCCACTCCTTTTAACTATGTCTAGGGGTCCCTTGGGTTTCGCCCATAGGACAATTCAAATGGGAAAAGCCTGTGGATGCTTGTGGAACCTCCCCATACGCAAAATGTGAGGTATGGTAAATAAATGTCCCAATTCTTTCCTTCATCCACCACAAACTTCTTCAGCTTCTGCTTTCATTGTTTGTTGAAGTGTTCCACCAACTGGCCTGTCTGAGGATGGTAAGTGTAGTAAGTAGCGCTCAACACCCAAAGCCTGATATAACTGTTTAAGCAATGCTGAGCAGAAATTGTTCCTCTATCTGTTAAAATTTCTTTGGATCCCTATCCGACTGAAGATTTTAATCAGCTCATCAGCTATTTTACGGGCTGAAATGGTCCTCAGCGTATAGCTCGTGTTTTGTAGCATAATCATCCAATACTAAATTGAACCTGTTCCTCTTGTGCTTTTAGTGGCTAACAATATCCATTGCTACCGTGCTCAAAGGAGAGTAGACACTAATGGCAATGGTAATGGGGTTCTTCGCCTTTATGACTTGTTCAAGCACCTTCTGGCATTCCTCACAGCCCCTACAGTACTCTGTTGTTCTATGAATGCCAGGCCAAAAAAAACGATGTAGAATGGGCCTGTTTGATAAGCTGGGAGAAATAGAGGGTGGGGAACCAGATGATCAGATGGATAGGCAATTGGCTCTTATGACCTGACCCAGAGGGTCGAGTTGGCAGGATAGTCTCATCCCCAAAGAGGGTCATTAGTGGGTCCCACAGGATCAGTCTCTGGTCCCCTCCTGTTCAACGCCTATGTCTCTGACATAAGGACAGGAATCAGGAGGAGATGAGTTTCTTTTTTGCAGATGACCTCAAACTGGGTGGTGGTGGATGGGGGAGGAGAGGGTGGCTCTACAGGGGACCTGAGCCCTGGAAATATGGTCTAGAAAGTGGAAGCTGAGGTTCTAGTTGGGAAATGCAAGGAGTCCACCTGAGGGCCAGAATCCCGGCCAAGTGTACACCCTGGGAAATGCTATGTATCGATGGCTGAGAGGGACCTGGGGTGGTGATGGATGTCAAAATGAACAACTCGGAAACTTGTAGGAGGGCAGCAGCAAGGTCAACAGGATGCTGGGATGCATCACTAGGGGGATCTACTCCAGAAGGAGAGGGAAGTGATGCTCCCTCTGTATAACTGCTTGGTGAGGCCACACCTTGAGTACTCGTGCAATTTTGAGGCACACTTAAAGAGGGACATTAGACTCCTGGAGAGGGTCCAGGAGGGCATCTAAAATGATTTGGGGTTTGGGGACAGGACCTATGAGAAGAGGCTCAAAGAGCTAAATATGTACACATTGGAGAGAGAAGGGACCGGGGGACATGATAGAGGTCTTTCAAGCATGAAGAGGTAAATAGGGGAGGAACAGTCAGGGTGCTTCAAGCAAGGAGGAGGGCTCACTAGAAGGCATGGGGGAAGCTGGAGGGGGAAGATTCAGGGAGAAGAGAGGTGCTACTTCACTGAGAGGGGTGGTGGGGCCATGGATTGCACTACCTAGGGGCTGGTGGGAGGCAGAGACATGGAGGGGGCCAAGAGGGGCTGGGACAGGTACAGCGGAAGGGTTCTGGAAGCAAAATCCATTGCAGCAAGAATATCCGGAACTGGGAAGGGAGAAGACTGAGAAGGCGAGGGGGGCAGCAAGGTCAGCACCCAGGGTGGGGGCTGACCAATCGAGCAGACTCGAAAGACCGTTAGGCCTTTTCTGCTGGCATTTTAGTATGTTAGTATGTTAGAAGGCGTCTTAATGTTCGGTTTCTACCCTAATGCCCAGCCATAGGAATATCATGCGCTATGTGAAGTAACTGGTTTCGATATATTTGGGGTACCATTAATTGTTCTACTGTCTCCCCTGTTTTTGTATTGGTACATATCCTATACAAACATTCATTTTTAAGTTCAAAAACATGTCCTTTGGACTCATCGATTTTCCAACCTCAGAAAAAAAGATGTTAAGGAATCATTATTTTTTGCGCTTCTTTAAAGTCAGAGTTATTGTTAATATACTTGATGGTTAGGAATAGAGTCAATTTTATCGTCTGGAACACCATTTTGTCTTATATTTATAAGTCCCTTGTTTTTTGCTTTTCTCTTCTGACTATTTAATTTTCTGTCTTTTCCCACTGGTCCCATACAGATCTTCTTGAGGGAAAAGTTTGTCCCAAATTGTCTTCCTGTTTGGTTTGAGCTCTGGTAGTAACAGCACTGATGTTAGTACGATTCACTAGTTTCAAATGGGGAAAATCATGTCCAATGACTATTGGTACTGGAAGGTGAGGTACCACAGCCACCCTCATCTTCTGGGTGTGTCCTCTACTTTTTATTGTAATGTCATTTAGTGGATATTGGTGTACATCTCCATGGACACATATAACCCTAGTAGTGGAACTTGTTTTATTTCATTGTGTATCAAGTAAGGAAGCATGAATCAAAAGTTTGTTTACTTCCTGACTCTATCAATCCAGTTACTACCTTCTGTCCAACTTGAACAGGTACCACATAATGTCCCCAATTGGCTAAAGCTAAGTGTGTCTTCAATTTTCTTTTGGGAAAGAACATTGCTGTATGTCCTTTACCATTGCAATGATGACAAACGATGTCTGTATTGTACCCTTTCCAGATCTTATGATTCTGTTTATTTGAGGACATTACTAGGCGGGAGTGAGGAATCAATAAAGGCTGTCTTACCATAGGGCCTATTGTAATAGAACCTCCCAAAGGTCAGTGTCTATGAGGACGTTGCTATATAGTCCTCTGCCAAACTGATGGCCACCTCGGCTGATTCAGGTCGATTCTCTTTGACCCATATTTGGACATTCTGCAGTAGGATCTTGTTAAACTGTTCTAAAATTATGTTTTCCAGTATCTGTGTAACTGTCTGTGTTATAGGTCATAACCACTTATTACATAAATCCTTTAACTGGGTATAGGCATCTTGTGGGGTATCATTATGATGAAACTTGAAGGATCGAAATTGTTGTTGGTAGGTCTCAGTGCTAATATCATATCCTTTTCAAGATCGCCTGTTTTACATGGTCATAATCGTTGGCATGTATAATATCCACATGGCTATAAGCCAGTTGAGCTTTATCAGTCAGATATATGACTAACTGAATCACCCATTGATCTCTCTGGCCAGGCTACAGGTGGTTGCCACTCTCTCAAAAGTTAATAGGAGGGCCTCTATATCATCAGATGCATGTTTTTACCAATTTAATATCGTTCAGTAAGTTCATTGGTGAGAGGGGTCTACTGGTATCTATAAACTGGATGGCTCTGAGTGTATCTGCCCATCTGGCCTGGTTTTCTTCCCAGTGGCCTTGATCCTCTCTCCTTTCCCGTTCCCTCTCCCTATCCATTTCCATCTGTCGGATACAGAGCCAGCGAAGTAGGTCCTGAGGATCTTCAGGTGGCACTTCCACCTCTGGTTCAGCTGCCCAAGCTCCTTCTACTGGTTTCTTATCTTCCACAGGTAGATTCTCCATGAGTCTTCTGTCCATTTTCCTTTGTACTACAGGGTCCAGTACAGACAGTAATAGCAATTGTAACTTCTTTGCAATGGACCTTGTAGTGGCACTGTCACCTGCTGTCTCTTCTTGTGCATGTGGGGACCATTCAGATTTGAATGCCTAATTAACATTGACATCCCACTTTTGACACCATCTGTCATAGGTATGCGTACAGATGGACTACAGAGGCAATTTGCAGCAAAATTGAATATTTATTTAGAAAATAAAACAGACTGCAAATGACAAAACAAACAAAAAAATTTCAAGTAACATAAAGAAAGCTAGTAGTTACTAGCTATTGGGAATATGGATAGCATTAGTTTCCATTCAAAGCTGTAGTCTGTACCAGTATGTCCTCTACAGCAGCACTCCACACTCAAAATCTGCCTTTTACAAAAAGATGCACCTTAAATACCCATCAGTTGTGACATGACCACATAGCTCCACCTTTCTATTCTGTTTCTGATTTAAAGTTTTAATTTACATTTTATTTTATTTTATTTACAATGTCTATGTCCCTTTAATACACTTTATTACTTTATTTCAATATCAAGACACACTTTACAGGCTTTTTAGCTTCTTTTAAAGTAATGTACAGCATCAGAAAGCACCTCCCCTGTCACTGTTAGCATAAATATGGAATGAGAGAGGCCGGCCGGGACTTAGATGAATGCTGCAGTGTAAGGGAAGGGTGCGTGGCATTCTGACAAGCCAGACAGCACCAAGAAACTCCTCATTTGGCAAAGTCTTAAATTAACACAGACAAAGCATGGAATCGACTTCAATAGGTAAGCGCTTCTGTCCACAAGTTATTTAACTTGTACAAATATCTTGTTTTGGGCTGAATTCCTGCATAAATGCCATCGCGACTGTGTGCACGTTCGAGCAGGAGCTGAAAATCAGCACTCGCTGCCACACAGTCAGGGGACTTGATACAGAGCATTTCAAAACCCACCACATCTATTTATTTTCATTTGGGCTTTTCAAACATTTAGGGAACTGGTTGTGAATGCTTTTACTTTAAATAGCATAATACGTTTTATTTCACTAGCACGACTCTAGATTCAAGCAGAGTATCAGAATCCTAAGGAAGCTTTTATTATTTATGGGGGTCTCCAACTGGAACTAATAAACCTACATACAGGTTATGCATAAGAAAATAAAACCCTGCGGAGCACACAGCTCCAATTAAAGGGCTACAACAAACTACCAAATACTTCCAGGGGAAAATTAAACTTCTGCCACAGATTAACGAACACAGAGCAGCATGCTTATTAAAGGCAACAATATAAACGTCACCTAGACAAACATTATTTCAGCTCTCTCTAACTGGGAATGTTAGGAATTCTAGGCAAACATAAGACACAATACAGGACAAACAATTATGTTTTATTTTATTTTTAGAAAAAGTGGGTGGCCAGCCCAACGAACAAACAATACAAACAAAACAGATAACAAGGACATAACCTAGAATTCACTATCCTCCCATTAGAGACAACGAGATAATGTACAAGATACTAAATAGGGGACACAAAGGAAAAAAGAAAAGGAGGGGGCTTTTCACATTCCTCGCCACTCAAAACCAAACTAATAGTTTTGGTTTAAAAGGAACTTGGAATGAATTCCTATCATCAGATCTCTCCTTAAGAGAGATGGAGCCATAGCCCACCCTCACCTAAGGCTCCTCCTCAGGGTCCTAATAACTAAACTAAATTAAACTTTTATCATGAATGTCAGTTCTCTTCATATGTTCAATTTCAAACATTACCTCCTGAGGTCAGATGTCAATCTATATTTTACATTCCACAACGGGACATGAAGTCAGCATGTGCTGACCCTTTCTGATGTTTTATAGTAAATTTATAAGGATGTAATGAAATATACCATCGCATAATGCGAGGGTTCTTGTCCTTCATTACATGTAACCAACACAATGGATTGTGGTCAGTCCATAGCTCAAATTCTGCACCCCATGAGTAAAAATGAAGAGCATCTATGGCCCACTTGATGGACAAACATTCCTTTTCTATGACTGAATAGTTTGTCTCTCTTTCTGCATTTTCTGACTTATAAATAATAGGATGTCCTTCCATTTATAATCTGAGTTAACATAGACCCTATTCCATAATTGGATGAATCGGTTTGAGAATAAAAGGCTGCGTGAAGTCAGGAGTTCTTAAAATGGAGGAAGAGCACAATTTAGCTTTGATAGTCTGAAATGCGTCTTCACACTCTTTGCGTCCATTTAATCTTTTCTGGATTCCGCTTTGTTAGATCAGTCAATGGTCCAGGTAAAGTCGAAAATTAGGTATAATCTTTGGTAGTAGCAGGTAAGTCCTAGAAAAATGCGATCTTTTTTAAGAGGTCTATGACTGCTCGCTACTGCCGCCACCTTATTTATTTGTGGCTTTATTATTCATTACCAATCTGGAATCCGAGATATTTCGTCTCTCTGCATCGCTATAGCATTTTTTTGGTTTATAGTTAGTCCAGCTTCAGTTATTGTAGTTAGTACATTCACCAGATGTTTCATATGATCTTCCAGGAAGTACTTAATACAATAACATCATCCAGGTAAGCAGCACTGTATGCAGTGTGAGGTTGTTAAGGTGTCCATTATGCTTTGGAAGTAAGTAGGGGCCCCCTGAAGGCCAAATGGCATATCTGTAACGTGAAATAGACCTAAAAGAGTACTAAATGCAGTTTTCTTTATCCATTGGTCCAAAGGTATTGCTAATAACCTTTTGTTAAGTCAAAGGTACTAATATATTTGGCACTCCTAGAAGGTCAAGAATATCATCAATGTGGGCATTGATAGCTGTCAAATTAGACACTGCATTTAGTCTCCTGAAAGTTCTAGCATATGTATGCCTCCTTCTTTCTTGGTACTACTACCATGGGAAAAAATCATTCACTATGTGATGGTTCAATAATACCCATTTCCTGCATTTTCCTTATTTCCAGAATTACATCTGTTTGGACTCTTTCAGGAAGCCTGTAAGGTTTCTGTCTCAGGGGTTGGGTGTTTGTAGACGTTATATGATGAGTGGCATGTTTAATCTTCCTGCTGTACCCTGTAAATGTAGTTTTAAATCTATCCATAATAATATCTAGTTCATTTTCTGATCCACAGTTAGGTTCTGGTTAATCTGTAAGTCAGTCATTTGGCCCATAGTTTCTAAATATTCATACACTGATTCTAGTTCATTGTCAGATTCAGGCATCATGTAACCTGTGAAAGGCATTGGTCTTTCGACCCAAGCCTTTAACAGATTCACATGATAAATACGCTTGGTTCTTTTTTTATCTGGCATCTCAATTTCATACGTCACTGGACCCATTCTTTGGGTAATTATTTAAGGCCCTTGCCACTTCATCAGAAGCTTTTGTTCAGAAGAAGGTAACAACAATAGTACCTTATCTCCCTCATTAAATTCCTTGCATCCAGTGCCTTTGTCATAATATTCTTTCTATTTTACCTGCTGTTGTAAATTAGTACTATGAGCTTTCCGTGTATATGTACTTAAACGTTGCAATAATTGCTGTCAGTATTGTAAGGGTAAAACTTTTTGGTCTGTTTGTTCCTCCCACTCTTTTTAACTATGTCAAGGGGTCCCTTGGGTTTGCCTATACAATAATTCTGGTGAAAAGTCTGTGGATGCTTGAGGAACCTCCCTATATGCAAACATGAGGTATGGTAAATAAATGTCCCAATTCCTACCTTCATCCACCACAAACTTCTTCAGCATCTGCTTCATTGTTTGGTTAGTGCTCCACTAACCTGTCTGTCGAGGATGGTAAGGTGTAGTAACAGCGCTCAATACCCAAAGCCTGATAAAAATTGCTACAGCAATGCTGAGCAGAAATTTGTTCCTCTATCTATTAAAATTTCCTTGAATCCCACTCGACTGAAGATTTAATCAGCTCATCAGCTATTTTAAGGCTGTAATGGTCCTTAAAGGTATAGCTTCGGGTATTTTGTAGCATAATCTACCAATAAAATAAACCGGTTCCTTCTTGAGCTTTTAGCAGTGGGTCAACAATATCCATTGCTACTGCTCAAAGGGAGTAGACACTAATGGCAGTAATGGGTACTTTGTCTTTATTACTCGTCTTAACCACTCTTCTGGCATTCCCTCACAGCTCCTACAGTACCTTTTATGTTTTCATGAATGCTAGGCCAAAAGAAAACGATGTAGAATGGGCCTGTTGGATAAGCTGGGAGAAATGAGAACCAGATGCTCAGATGGATGAGCAATTGGCTCCATGACCCGGACCCAGAGGGTCATAGTTGGCAGGATAGTCTCATCCCCAAAGAGGGTCATTAGTGGGTCCCACAGGCAACAGTCTTGGTCCCTCCTGTTCAATGCCTATGTCTCTGACATAAGGACAGGAATCAGGAGTGAGAGTCTCTTTGCAGATGACTCAAAACTGGGGCGGTGGTGGATGGGGGAGGAGAGGGTGCACTACAGAGGACCTGAGGCTCTGGAAAGATGGTCTAGAAAGTGGAAGCTGAGGTTCAATGCAGGAAATGCAGGTACTCCACCTGGGGGCCAGAAACCGGGCCAAGTGTACACCCTGTGGGGGAATGCTACAAGTCTCGATGGCTGAGGAGGGACCTGGGGGTGGTGGTGGATGTGAAAATGAACAACTCGGAGACTTGTAGGAGGGCAGCAGCCAAGGCCAACAGGATGCTGGGATGCATCGCTAGAGGGATCACCTCCAGAAGGAGGGAAATGATGCTCCCTCTGTATAACTGCTTGGTGAGGCCACACCTTGAGTACTGCGTGCAGTTTTGGAGGCCACACTTAAAGAGGGACATTAAACTCCTCGAGAGGGTCCAGAGGATGGCAACCAAAATGATTTGGGGCTTGGGGGACAGATCCTATGAGGAGAGGCTCAAAGAGCTAAATATGTACACATTGGAAGAGAGAAGGGAACGGGGGGACATGATAGAGGTCTTTAAGTACATGAAGTGGGTAAATAGGGGAGGAACAGTCAGGGTGCTTCGAAGGAAGGAGGAGGGGGCCACTGGGGCATGGGTGAAGCTGTAGGGGGAAGATTCAGGGGAGAAAGGAGGAGTGCTACTTCACTGAGAGAGGGGTGGAGCCATGGAATGCACTACCTAGGAGCTGGTGTAGGCAGAGACGGTGGAGGGGTTCAAGAGGCTGGGACAGAGTACGGGAAGGGCTCTGGAAGCAAAAACCAGTGCAGCAAGAATATCCGAACTGGGAAGGAGAAGCCAGAGAAGGCGAGGGGCAGCAGGTCAGCACCCAGGGTGGATCTGACCAATCGAGCAGACTCGAAGACTGTTAGGGCCTATTCTGCTGGCATTTTAGTATGTTAGAAGGTGTCTCAATGTTCGGTTTCTACCCTAATGCCCAGCCATAGGAATATCATGCTATGTGAAGTAACTGGTTCGATATATTTGGGGTACCATTAATTGTTCTACTGTCTCCCCTGTTTTTGTGTTGGTACATATCCTATACAACCATTCATTTTTAAGTTCAAAAACATGTCCTTTGGACTCATCGATTTTTCCAACCTGTGAAAAAAAAGGTGTTAAGTAATCATTATTTTTTTGCGCTTCTTTAAAGTCAGAGTTATTGTTAATATACGGATGGTTAGGAATAGAGTAAATTTTACTGTCTGGAACACCATTTGTCTTATATTTAAAAGTCCATTGTTTCTTTTCTTTTGTCTTCTGACTATTTAATTTTCTGTCTTTCCCACTGGTCCCATACAGATCTTCTTGAAAGGGAAAAGTTTGTCTCAAATTCTCTTCCTGTTTGGTTTGAGCTCTGGTAGTAACAGCACTGATGTTAGACATTAATACAGTTTGAAAATGGGGAAAATCATGTCCAATGACTATTGGTACTGGAAGGTGAGGTACCACAACCACCCTCATCTTCTGGTGTCCTCTACTTTCATTGTAATGTCATTTAGTGGATATTGCGTGTACATCTCCATGGCACATATAACCCCTAGTGGAACTTGTTTTATTTCATTGTGTATCAAGTATAAGCATGAATCAAAGTTTGTTTACTTCCTGACTCTATCGATCCAGTTACTACCTTCTTTCCAACTAGAACAGGTACCACATAATGTCCCCAATTGGCTAAAGCTATGTGTGTCTTCAATTTTCTTTTTTGGGAAAGAATGCTGTATGTCCTTACCATTGCAATGATGAGAACCATGTCTGTATTGTACCCTTTCCAGATCTTATGTTCTGTTTATTTCCAGGGACATTAGTAAAGGGAGTGAGGAATCAATAAAGGCTGTCTTACCATAGGGCCCATTGTAACAGAACCTCCCAAAGGTCAGTGTCTGTGGATGTGCTGCTATATAGTCGCTCGCCAAACTGATGGCCACCTCGGCTGATTCAGGTCAGATTCTCTTGTACCCATATTTGGACATTCTGCAGCAGGATCTTGATAAACTGTTCTAAAATTATGTTTTCCGTGTCTGTGTAACTGTCCGTGTTGTAGGTCATAACAATTTATTGCATAAATCCTTTAACTGGGTATAGGCATTCTGTGGGAGTATCATTATGATGAAACTTGATTGATCGGAATTATTTGTTGTAGGTCTCAGGTGTAATATCATATCCTTTTCAGATCGCCTGTTTTACATGGCTCATGATCGTTGGTATGTATATGTCCACATGGCTATAAGCCAGTTGAGCTTTATCAGTCAGATATGTGGCCAACTGAATCACCCATTGATCTCTTGCCAGGCACAGGTGGTTGCCACTCTCTCAAAAGTTAATAGGAAGGCCTCTATATCATCAGATGCAGCAAGTTTTACCAATTTAATATCTTTCTGTAAGTTCATTGGTGAGAGGGGTCTACTGGTACCTATAAACTGGATGGCTCTGAGTGTATCTGCCCATCTGGCCTGGTTTTCTTCCCAGTGGCCTTGATTCTCTCTCCTTTCCCATTCCCTCTCCCTATCCATTTCCATCTGTCGGATACAGAGCCAGCGAAGTAGGTCCTGAGGATCTTCAGGTGGCACTTCCACCTCTGGTTCAGCTGCCCAAGCTCCTTCTACTGGTTTCTTATCTTCCACAGGTAGATTTTCCATGAGTCTTCTGTCCATTTTCCTTTGTACTACAGGGTCTAGTCCAGACAGTAATGGCAATTGTAACTTCTTTGCAATGGACCTTGTAGTGGCACCGGTCACCTCTGCTGCCTCTTTTTGCATGTGGGACCATTCAGAATTTGAATGCCAAATTCAACATTGACCTCCCACTTTTGACACCATCTGTCATAGGTACGTGTACAGATGGACCACAGAGGCAATTTGCAGCAAAGAATTGAATATTTATTTAGAATAATAAAACAGACTGCAAATGACAAAACAAACAAAAAAAAATTTCAAGTACAAATACAAAGAAAGCTAGTAGTTACTAGCTATTGGGAATATGAATAGCATTAGTTCCCATTCAAAGCTGTAGTCTGTACCAGTATGTCCTCTACAGCAGCTCTCCACACGAAAATCTGCCTTTACAAAGAAAATGTGCACCTTAAATACCCATCAGTGTGACATGTGACCACATAGCTCCACCTTTCTATTCTGTTTCTGATTTAAAGTTTTAATTTAATTTTATTTTATTTTATTTACAATGTCTATGTCCCTTTAATACACTTTATTACTTTATTTCAATAACAAGACACACTTTACAGGCTTTTTGCTTCTTTAAAGTAATACAGCATCAGAAAGCACCTCCCGTCACTGTTAGCATAAATATGGAATGAGAGAGGTCAGCGAGTCTTAGAGAATGCTGCAGTTTATGAAGGGAAGCGTGCATTCTGATGTGTCAGACAGCACCAAGAAACTCCTCATTTGGCAAAGTCTTAAATTAACACAGACAAAGCATGGAATGAGACTTTAATAGGTAAGTTCTCTGTCCACAAGTTATTTAACTTGTACAAATATCTTGTTTTGGGCTGAATTCACTGCATAAATGCCATCAGCGACTGTGTACGCGTTCGACAGGGCTAATCAGTACTCACTACCACAGTCAGGGACTTTATACAGAGCTTTCAAAACCCACCACATCTATTTATTTTCATTTGGGCTTTTCAACGCTTAGGAACTGGTTGTGAATGCTTTACTTTAAATAGCAAAATACATTTTATTTCACTAGCACGACTCTAGATTCAAGCAGAGTATCAGAACCTAAGGAAGCTTTATTATTTATGGGGTCTCCAACAGGAACTAATAAACCTATATACAGGCTATGCATAAGAAAATAAAACTTCATGGAGCCACAGCTCCAATTAAAGGCTACAACAAACTACCAAATACTTCCAGGGGAAAATTAAACTTCTGCCACAGATTAATCTAACACAGAGCAAGCATGCTTATTAAAGGCAACAATATAAATGTCGCTTAGACAAACATTATTTCAGCTGTCTCTAACTGGGAATGTTAGGAATTCTAGGCAAACATAAAGACACACATAGGACAAACAATTATGTTTTATTTTATTTTAGAAAAGTGGGTGCAGCCCAACGAACAAACAATACAAACAAAACAGATAACAAGGACATAACCTAGAATTCACTATCCTCCTATTAGAGACAACGAGATAATGTACAAGATACTAAATAGGGGAGCACAAAGGAAAAAAGAAAAGGGGGGTGCTTTTCACATTCCTCACCACTCAAAACTAAACTAATAGTTTTGGTTTAAAAGGAATCCTAGAATGAATTCCTATCATCAGATCTCTCCTTAAGAGAGATGGAGCCAGAGCCCACCCTCACCTAAGGCTCCTCCTCAGGGTCCCTAATAACTAAACTAAATTAAACTTTTACCGTGAATGTCAGTTCTCTTCATGATCAATTTCAAACATTACCCTGAGGTCAGATGTCAATCTATATTTTCCATTCCTCAACGGGACATGAAGTCAGCATGTGCTGACCCTTTCTGATGTTTTACAGTAAATTTATAAGAATGTAATGAAATATACCATCGCATAATGCAAGGGTTCTTGTCCTTCATTACATGTAACCAACACAATGGATTGTGGTCAGTCCATAGCTCAAATTCTGCACCCCATGAGTAAAAATGAAGAGCATCTATGGCCCACTTGATGGCCAAACATTCCTTTTCTATGACTGAATAGTGTGTCTCTCTTTCATGCATTTTCCGACTTATATAAATAATAGGATGTTCCTCTCCATTTATAATCTGAGTTAACACAGACCCTATTCCATAATTGGATGAATCGGTTTGGAGATAAAAGGTCGTGTGAAGTCAGGAGTCTTAAAATGGAGGAAGATACAATTTAGCTTTGATAATCTGAATGCGTCTTCACACTCTTCGTCCATTTAATCTTTCTGGATTCTGTTTCTTGGTTAGATCAGTCAATGGTCCGGTAAAGTCGAAAAATTAGGTATAAATCTTCGGTAGTAGCCGGTAAGTCCTAGAAAAAAATGCGCATCTTTTTTTTAAGAGGTCTAGGACTGCCTGCTACTGCCGCCACCTTATTTATTTGTGGCTTTATTATTCCATTACCAATCTGGAATCCGAGATATTTTGTCTCCTGCATCGCTATAGTACATTTTTTTGGATTTATAGTTAGTCCAGCTTCAGTTATTGTAGTTAGTACATTCACCAGATGTTTCATATGATCTTCCCAGGAAGTACTTAATACAATAACATCATCCAGGTAAGCAGCACTGTATGCAGTGTGAGGGGTTAATAGGGTGTCCATTATGCTTTGGAAGGTGGCAGGGGCCCCCTGAAGGCCAAATGGCATAACTGTAACGTGAAATAGACCTAAAAGAGTACTAAATGCAGTTTTCCCTTTATCCATTGGGTCCAAAGGTATTTGCCAATAAGCTTTCATTAAGTCAAAGGTACTAATAAATTTGGCACTCCCTAGATGGTCAAGAATATCATCAATGTGGGTCATTGGATAGCTGTCAAATTGAGACACTGCATTTAGTCTCCTAAAGTCTAGGCATATGCGTATGCCTCCTTCTTTCTTGGGTACTACTACCATGGAAAAATCATTCACTATGTGATGGTTCAATAATACCCATTTCCTGCATTTTCCTTACTTCCTGAATTACATCTGTTTGGACTCTTTCAGGAAGCCTGTAAGGTTTCTGTCTCAGGGGTTGGGTGTTTGTGACGTGTATATGATGAGTGGCATGCTTAATCTTCCCTGGTGTACCTGTAAAATGTTGTTTTAAATCTATCCATAAAAATATCTAGTTCATTTTTCTGATCCACAGTTAGGTTCTAGTTAATCTGTAAGTCAGACATTTGGCCCATAGTTTCTAAACATTCATACACTGATGCTAGTTCATTGTTAGATTCAGGCATCATGTAACCTGTGAAAGGCATTGGTCTTTCGACCCAAGCCTTTAACAGATTCACATGATAAATACGCTTAGTTCTTTTTTTATCTGGCATCTCAATTTCATACGTCACTGGACCCATTCTTTGGGTAATTATGTAAGGCTCTTGCCACTTCATCAGAAGCTTTTGTTCAGAAGAAGGTAACAACAATAGTACCTTATCTCCCTCATTAAATTCCTTGGCCCAGTGCCTTTGTCATAATATTCTTTCTATTTTACCTGCTGTTGTAAATTAGTACTATGAGCTTTCTGTGTATATGTACTTAAACGTTGCCATAATTGCTGTCAGTATTGTAAGGGTAAAACTTTTTTGGTCTGTTTGTGTTCCTCCCACTCCTCTTTATCTATGTCAAGGGGTCCCCTTGGGTTTTGCCCATACAATAATTGAAATGGGGAAAAGCCTGTGGATGCTTGAGGAACCTCCCTATACGCAAACATGAGGTATGGTAAATAAATGTCCCAATTCCTACCTTCATCCACCACAAACTTCTTCAGCATCTGCTTCATTGTTTGGTTAAAGTGCTCCACTAACCCGTCTGTCAGAGGATGGTAAGGTGTAGTAAATAGCTCATACCCAAAGCCTGATATAACTGTTTAAGCAATGCTGAGCAGAAATTGGTTCCTCTATCTGTTAAAATTTCCCTTGGAATCCCTACTCGACTGAAGATTTTAATCAGCTCATCAGCTATTTTAGGGGCCGTAATGGTCCTTAAAGGTATAGCTTCGGGGTATTTTGTAGCATAATCTACCAATACTAAAATAAACCGGCTCCCTCTTGAGCTTTTAGCAGTGGGCCAACAATATCCATTGCTACTCGTTCAAAGGGAGTAGACACTAATGGCAATGGTAATGGGGTACTTTGTCTTTATGACTCGTCTTAACCACCTTCTGGCATTCCTCACAGCTCCTACAGTACTCTGTTATGTTTTCATGAATGCCAGGCCAAAAAAAATGATGTAGAATGGGCCTGTTGGATAAGCTGGGAGAAATGGGGGTGGGGAACCAGATGCTCAGATGGATAGGCAATTGGCTCCATGACCGGACCCAGAGGGTCGTAGTTGGCAGGATAGTCTCATCCCCAAAGAGGGTCATTAGTGGGATCCCACAGGCAACAGTCCTTGGTCCCCTCCTGTTCAATGCCTTTGTCTTTGACATAAGGACAGGAATCAGGAGTGAGATGAGTCTCTTTGCAGATGACTCAAAACTGGGGGCGGTGGTGGATGGGGAGGAGGAGAGGGTGGCACTACAGAGGGACCTGAAGGCTCTGGAAAGATGGTCTAGAAAGTGAAGCTGAGGTTCAATGCAGGAAATGCAAGGTACTCCACCTGGGGCCAGAAACCGGCCAAGTGTACCCTGTGGGGGAATGCTACAAGTCTCGATGGCTGAGAGGGACCTGGTGGTGGTGGTGGATGTCAAATGAACAACTCGGAGACTTGTAGGAGGGCAGCAGCCAAGGCCAACAGGATGCTGGGATGCATCGCTAGGGGGATCACCTCCAGAAGGAGGGAAGTGATGCTCCCTCTGTATAACTGCTTGGTGAGGCCACACCTTGAGTACTGCGTGCAGTTTTGGAGGCCACACTTAAATAGGGACATTAAACTCCTTGAGAGGGTCCAGAGGATGGCAACCAAAATGATTTGGGGCTTGGGGGACAGAACCTATGAGGAGAGGCTCAAAGAGCTAAATATGTACACATTGGAAGAGAGAAGGGACCGGGGGGACATGATAGAGGTCTTTAAGTACATGAAGAGGGTAAATAGGGGAGGAACAGTCAGGGTGCTTCAAAGGAAGGAGGAGGGGGCCACTAGAGGGCATGGGTTGAAGCTGGAGAGGGAAGATTCAGGGGAGAAAGGAGGAGGTGCTACTTCACTGAGAGGGTGGTGGGGCCATGGAATGCACTACCTAGGGAGCTGGTGGAGGCAGAGATGGTGGAGGGGTTCAAGAGGGGCTGGAAAAGGTACGGGGAAGATTTCTGGAAGCAAAATCCAATGCAGCAAGAATATCCGGAACTGGGAAGGGAGAAGCCAGAGAAGGCGAGGGGGGCAGCAAGGTCAGCACCCAGGGTGGGGGCTGACCAATCGAGCAGACTCGAAAGACCGTTAGGCCTATTCTGCTGGCATTTTAGTATGTTAGAAGGTGTCTCAATGTTCGGTTTCTACCCTAATGCCCAGCCATAGGAATATCATGCGCTATGTGAAGTAACTGGGTTCGATATATTTGGGGTAACATTAATTGTTCTACTGTCTCCCCTGTTTTTGTATCGGTACATATCCTATGCAACCATTCATTTTTAAGTTCAAAAACATGTCCTTTGGACTCATCGATTTTTCCAACCTGTGAAAAAAAAGGTGTTAAGTAATCATTATTTTTGTGCGCTTCTTTAAAGTCAGAGTTATTGTTAATATACGGATGGTTAGGAATAGAGTCAATTTTACTGTCTGGAACACCATTTGTCTTATATTTATAAGTCCATTGTTTCTTTTCTTTTGTCTTCTGACTATTTAATTTTCTGTCTTTCCCACTGGTCCCATACAGATCTTCTTGAAAGGGAAAAGTTTGTCCCAAATTCTCTTCCTGTTTGGTTTGAGCTCTGGTAGTAACAGCACTGATGTTAGACATTAATACAGTTTCAAAATGGGGAAAATCATGTCCAATGACTATTGGTACTGGAAGGTGAGGTACCACAACCACCCTCATCTTCTGGGTGTGTCCCTCTACTTTCATTGTAATGTCATTTAGTGGATATTGGTGTACATCTCCATGGACACATATAACCCCAGTAGTGGAACTTGTTTTATTTCATTGTGTATCAAGTAAGGAAGCATGAATCAAAGTTTGTTTACTTCCTGACTCTATCAATCCAGTTACTACCTTCTGTCCAACTTGAACAGGTACCACATAATGTCCCCAATTGGCTAAAGCTAAGTGTGTGTCTTCAATTTTCTTTTTGGGAAAGAACATTGCTGTATGTCCTTTACCATTGCAATGATGACAAACGATGTCTGTATTGTACCCCTTTCCAGATCTTATGTTCTGTTTATTTCCAGGGACATTACTAGGCGGGGAGTGAGGAATCAATAAAGGCTGTCTTACCATAGGGCCCATTGTAATAGAACCTCCCAAAGGTCAGTGTCTATGTGGACGTGCTGCTATATAGTCGTCTGCCAAACTGATGGCCACCTCGGCTGATTCAGGTCGATTCTCTTTGACCCATATTTGGACATTCTGCAGCAGGATCTTGATAAACTGTTCTAAAATTATGTTTTCCAGTATCTGTGTAACTGTCCGTGTTGTAGGTCATAACAATTTATTGCATAAATCCTTTAACTGGGTATAGGCATCTTGTGTGGTATCATTATGATGAAACTTGAAGGATCGGAATTGTTGTTGGTAGGTCTCAGTGCTAATATCATATCCTTTTCAAGATCGCCTGTTTTACATGGTCATAATCGTTGGTATGTATAATGTCCACATGGCTATAAGCCAGTTGAGCTTTATCAGTCAGATATGGGGCCAACTGAATCACCCATTGATCTCTTGGCCAGGCACAGGTGGTTGCCACCTCTCTCAAAAGTTATTAGGAAGGCCTCTATATCATCAGATGCAGCAAGTTTTACCAATTTAATATCTTTCTGTAAGTTCATTGGTGAGAGGGGTCTACTGGTACCTATAAACTGGATGGCTCTGAGTGTATCTGCCATCTGGCCTGGTTTTCTTCCCAGTGGCCTTGATTCTCTCTCCTTTCCCGTTCCCGCTCCCTATCCATTTCCATCTGTCGGATACAGAGCCAGCGAAGTAGGTCCTGAGGATCTTCAGGTGGCACTTCCACCTCTGGTTCAGCTGCCCAAGCTCCTTCTACTGGTTTCTTATCTTCCACAGGTAGATTCTCCATGAGTCTTCTGTCCATTTTCCTTCGTACTACAGGGTCCAGTCCAGACAGTAATGGCAATTGTAACTTCTTTGCAATGGACCTTGTAGTGGCACCGGTCACCTCTGCTGCCTCTTCTTGCATGTGGGACCATTCAGAATTTGAATGCCAAATTCAACATTGACATCCCATTCTGACACCATCTGTCATAGGTACGTGTACAGATGGACCACAGAGGCAATTTGCAGCAAAGAATTGAATATTTATTTAGAATAATAAAACAGACTGCAAATGACAAAACAAACAAAAAAAAATTTCAAGTACAAATACAAAGAAAGCTAGTAGTTACTAGCTATTGGGAATATGAATAGCATTAGTTCCCATTCAAAGCTGTAGTCTGTACCAGTATGTCCTCTACAGAAGCACTCCACACTCAAAATCTGCCTTTTACAAAGAAAATGCACCTTTAAATACCCATCAGTGTGACATGTGACCACATAGCTCCACCTTTCTATTCTGTTTCTGATTTAAAGTTTTAATTTACATTTTATTTTATTTTATTTACAATGTCTATGTCCCTTTAATACACTTTATTACTTTATTTCAATATCAAGACACACTTTACAGGCTTTTTAGCTTCTTTTAAAGTAATGTAC
This sequence comes from Neoceratodus forsteri, assembly GCA_016271365.2. Classification (NCBI taxonomy): domain Eukaryota; kingdom Metazoa; phylum Chordata; order Ceratodontiformes; family Ceratodontidae; genus Neoceratodus; species Neoceratodus forsteri. The sequence goes on from CM057456.1 coordinate 190,549,754, forward strand.
AGCATCAGAAAGCACCTCCCCTGTCACTGTTAGCATAAATATGGAATGAGAGAGGCCGGCCGAGTCTTAGAGAATGCTGCAGTTTAAGGGAAGGGTGCGTGGCATTCTGACAAGCCAGACAGCACCAAGAAACTCCTCATTTGGCAAAGTCTTAAATTAACACAGACAAAGCATGGAATCGACTTCAATAGGTAAGCGCTCTGTCCACAAGTTATTTAACTTGTACAAATATCTTGTTTTGGGCTGAATTCCTGCATAAATGCCATCGCGACTGTGTGCACATTCGAGCAGGAGCTGAAAATCAGCACTCGCTACCACACAGTCAGGGGACTTTATACAGAGCATTTCAAAACCCACCACATCTATTTATTTTCATTTGGGCTTTTCAAACATTTAGGGAACTGGTTGTGAATGCTTTTACTTTAAATAGCAAAATACGTTTTATTTCACTAGCACGACTCTAGATTCAAGCAGAGTATCAGAATCCTAAGGAAGCTTTTATTATTTATGGGGGTCTCCAACTGGAACTAATAAACCTATATACAGGCTATGCATAAGAAAATAAAACCCTGCGGAGCCACAGCTCCAATTAAAGGGCTACAACAAACTACCAAATACTTCCAGGGGAAAATTAAACTTCTGCCACAGATTAACGAACACAGAGCAGCATGCTTATTAAAGGCAACAATATAAACGTCGCCTAGACAAACATTATTTCAGCTGTCTCTAACTGGGAATGTTAGGAATTCTAGGCAAACATAAAGACACAATACAGGACAAACAATTATGCTTTATTTTATTTTTAGACAAAGTGGGTGACCAGCCCAATGAACAAACAATACAAACAAAACAGATAACAAGGACATAACCTAGAATTCACTATCCTCCCATTAGAGACAACAAAATAATGTACAAGATACTAAATAGGGGAACACAAAGGAAAAAAGAAAAGGGGGGGAACCTTTTTCACACTCTGGTTCAGTTGCCGTTTTTGACTGGTTACCCATGTGCTTCACCCCCTTCCCCCTACTCTTCTCCTCTCAGAGACAACTCAAATAAAAGAAAATTCCTGTTTGCTGCTTCTTTTCTAAACAAGAACCTGCTGGTCCCCCGTTATGCATTGCACTGAGTTATTTACTGGCTTTTTGTAGCCACATCGCAAACACAACCACCCTCAAGATGTTGTGCACCACGTGATTCAGCATTATGGGCCTCTGTTTTGTTCCTCGGCTCTTCTTCCAGACCTCCCCCACTTTGGGCATAAACATATTCCAACATCCCCAGTAAACCTAGTTTTTTGTGTGTGCCCGCCACTCTACCAGAACCTCACTCCTTCCCCTTCTCTCTCTTTTTTTTAAATTGGCCTATAAACAGCATAAGAACAACAAAATTACATTACCATTTTTTAAATGGCCCCATAACAGCATAAGGTTCCATGTCAATTCGGCAATTCAATCATAGCGAGTGCAATTTCAGTGAAAAATATACAGCGATGGCAATAGTAGTGAACATCCATTGCAGTGCATGTAATTTCAGTTACCATTGTACACATGTAGCTGAACGTTGTAAGCCAATCTCAGTTCACTGATTTCTTTTGAGTTTCACTGAATCCTGCAGGGGGGCCATGCTCCTGAACCCCCCACTATTTTTAAAATAACATCCTCTGAGGCACACCTGGACCTCGGAGGTAGGTTATGTCCACCGATTTCGTTAAAGTTGTGACTCACCAATATTCAGCACTCGCTATTATTGCAGTCACTGTAATTGAGTAGCTGAATTGACATGCTACCCAGTGTATTAACCACAAATATATTATGTTTTGCATTTCTTACTCCAATCCCATTGTTCATGAACTCCCCCTCCTCTCCCAATCTTACCTCTTGTGCTACTTCACCAACAAAGACCTCAGGAAAGAAAAAAATGCTGACTGATGTGCTTGGTAACTGTTCAAAATGCTGGCTAGCAGAAGAAAGAGGGTTCCCTCCTATGTGCAGCCCTTTTTAACCCACCTCCTCTCTCCCCCTCTCTCTCTCTCTCTCGCCAGCTAATCCAACTTGATCTTGCCCTTTTTAATTCCCCATCTCCCTTTCCTGTCTGTCATGTAGATCCACCTCCTCATTCCCTGTTTTCTAACCCACTCACCCCCTTTCTCCCTTCCCCTCCCCTCCACTGCTCAGTTCTCTTGCCTGACTAAGGACTCATCCTCCCAAATCAGATGACCACGGCCAAATAGGCCTGCCTTTTAAATCAGGCATACCACTTTAGAGCTGACTTTTTAACAGCAAAAGATCCTTTCCTACACAATATTAGATGACATCCTCTGCATCTAAAAGCCAGTTGGTAGCGTCACAAGCTTGAGACTGGTAATTATAAAAAAGATTGACTATTGGTGGCCCCAGGATTGAATCCTGTGTCAAATCCAATTAATTTGAAATAAATTTGGAATAACTTTCCACAATTCTTACCCCTGTTGTCAAGGTGCTAGATCATTTTTATACCACCCGCATGCATCTATCAAAATTCCAAGTACCTTTAAAACTTCTAATAACAGGCTATTATGAACTACATTGAATGCCTTGGTGACATCCACGAAGACTGGTGCTACCATCTTTCCAGCATCTAGTGCATATTGCATGTCTTCCATGAACATTACCAAGGCCAGCATCATACTGTTCTTGGATCTGAACCCATGTTGAACTTCAGTTCAAAGGAACTCAACCAACTGATCAAAAATAATCCTTTCTAATACTTTTGCCATTCGACATAACAAAGTGACTGGCCTGTAGTTGTTCATATAGGAGGGATCTCCAGATCTGAAAATTGGGCAAATGTTAGCCTGCTTCCAGGCAGATGATATAATACTGGTGCAAAAAGAACTTTTCAATAGTTTATATAATGGTACAGTAGCACTGTCTGCAACCAGCTGAACCATGTATACATCTATAACATCCTTACCAACCTCGGGGCTCAAGTTCCGTTTCTTTAAGTACTTTTTCACTTCCTGTGCAGTTTGAATTTTAAAATAAAATGTAGGTTTGTTGACATCCTTCTGGGTCAAATTTGGGTGCTCACTAACTTGTTTAGTAGGAAACCTGGGCACAAAAGACAATGGAGGCCTTTACCCTAGATAAGCATTTATCAGCTAGGCGTATTTCATTGCTCCGTGAGAGAGGCACAACACTGAGTCTAACTTTCTCATTAAATAAACTTTTAAAATGTATACATATTATATACAGTTGATTCTACTTGTATACTATTTGCACGCATACATTTTTGGTTACATGCACAAACTTGCCAGGCCCTGTTTTACTGTGTATCTCCCACAGGTTAAAAATCCCGCTTGTGTGCACAGCATTTTCAGTTGTATGCAATAGTATTTAGCGCTCTGATAGGTAATCATCCTATTATATAAAGTATTAATTAGTGCTAATCTGCTGCTCTCCTTAAATAGCCTGCTCACTTACTACTCTGAGGTACAGTGGAATAAATGAAATGGTTAGGTTCTGTCACTGGAACAGAAAGGTAAACTGCTTGATTTTACCAACTTGCCTGACATAATGAGAAAGGAAATGGCAGCGGAGTTCAGTGCAGACATCTCTAATGTTGGGAGAATTGTGAAATGTAAAGAGAGCATTCTTACAGACTGGAGCAGTGGTTGTTCCCAAGGTGGGAAAAAGTAAAAATGATGGGAAAGATGCCAGTGTGGAGGACATGATCCTCTTCTGGTTTACAGCTACGACACATTGTAGAGTCCCTCTTAACTGGTTATGTTCTATTAGAAAATGCCACATGTTTATTAATTTCAGTGGGAATGAAATTCTAGCCTACCTCATAGTGGTTGTCATGATTTGGGACTAAAACTGTAGAAGTTATAAGCACATTCATAGCAAGAAAGCTAAATCAGAACAGCTGATCAACCAACTTATCAATGAACCCACCAGACTCAACCCACACTCCCACAACCACACCCTCCTGGACTGGATTCCGTCCACAAATCCACATCTAATCTCCACTGCTGGTATTCTCCTTGACTTATTCAGTGACCACCTCATGACTTACTGTACCCGCAAACTACAGTTATCCAACCCCTCAACCTATCATTGGACATCTTCCACACATTTTCTTAACACCCCTAATCTCCTGCACAATCTTGCATCCTCAGACTGGTCCCTATTCTACACCTCAACAGATGTCAGCATGACACTCTCCCTCTACTTCTAGATATTTAATGTCTGGAACATACATTCTCTCCTACGTCGCCGCAGGATGAAACATTTCCAGCACCCTTGGATTTCAGCTGCCATTATCAAACTTTGCAACTCATGTAACTGTTTTTGGTGCACTACAAAGAATCCCTATACCCAAATGACCTATCAAACTATTGTGCCCTAAGAAACCCATGTACCAAGGCCACTAGGGTGGCTAAGTCATACTACTTCAAAAACACACTACACGAAAACCAGAACTTCCCCCATACATTTTGGCACTCTCCTCCCTTCTCTACCCCCCACCTAACTCCTCCTCCTCCCCCTCTCTCTTTATCAATAATACTCTAGTCTCTGACCCTCTCACTGTTGCCTCCACTCTAATCAACTACTTTACTACCTGCGCCCTCCTATCCACCCCAACCCCTTCCTCTGCCCCTCTCCCATCACTTATCTATCTCGCAAACCCCTACACTGTACCTCCATCTCCTTTCACCCTTGATGCCTTTCGTCTCTCCTCAGTCACTGCTCAGGAGGCACTCTGTGTCCTCCAATCCCTGGACCCTTGTAAATACAGTCCTGACAGGCTTGATCCTCTCCTTCTTCAGATCTCTGCTCCAGCCATTACCCACCCCCTGTCACATCTGCACAATCTCTTGTTCACCCTTGGCTCTGTACCACAGGCCTGGAAATCTGCAAAAGTGATCCCCCTCTATAAAGGCAGTGACCGTGCCCTACCTGGAAACTACCCATCTCACTCCTCCCTGTCTTGGCCAAGCTTCAAGAATCCCTTGTCCTAACCAGACTCACCCATTTCCTCACATCCTCTAATTTTTTGTCCCCATACTAGTCAGGTTTTAGAAAGAACCACTCAACGGTCTCCTCATTGCTCTGGGTGATAGACACCATCCTCACTGGCATGGACCGAGGCCACTTTACCTCAGCTATTTTCATAGACTGAGCCAAGGCCTTTAATTCTGAATCCCATCCACTCCTACTCTCCAAATTGGAATTGGCTGGATTCTTCCCCCCTATGAATCAAATGGTTCCACTTATACCTTTCTGGTTGATTCTAGTGTATCCAGGCTGGCAATACTCTCTCCCACCTCACTCCCAATCTTGGCAGGTGTACTCCAAGGCTCTATCCTGGGTCCCATCCTCTTTTCAATTTTTCTCAATGATCTCCCCCTCATGTGCTCCCACTCCAACATACATCTTTATGCAGATGACACCATTCTCTACACTTCAGGCCCCTTGACCCCAAAGATATCCCTCCTTCTACAGTTGGATTTCACTTGCATCCTAAACTGGTTCCAGGACAATATATTAAAAGTAAACCCTACCAAAACAGTCTCCATGAATTTTGGCACCCCACCAAAAAACCTGCCAAACTCCCGATTCACCCCTATTTCTCCACTCTTGATGGCACTGCCTTTGACATAGTTCCAGCTTACAAGTACCTAGGAGTTTGGCTTGACAGCTGCTTAGATTTCACTATGCATATCAACCATATTCATTCCAAGCTCTGCCCTAAACTATGTGCTCTTTACAAAAATAAGGATGCCTTGTCCCTCCCTGTTTGCTGGATCCTCCTCACCAGGACAATCCTTCCCCTTTTTGATTATGCAGATGTGGTTTACAGGTCTGCCTCTGCATCCACTCTCTCCAGACTACATGTCCTTTTCAATGCCTTTTGCCATTTCGCCTTAAACACCCCTCTCAGAACTCATTACTGCACCCTCTATGCATCCTTATCAGTCCCCTCTCTAGCCTTTCATCATAACCACCACACCTCTATCATCTTGGCCAAGTATTGGTTTGGCTCCCTCACCCCTACCTCGCCTCCCTCCTAAATCCTTCCTCCCACACTTTCTACTGCCTCCACACACATGACCCCCACTCCTTCACCCTTTCTTGACCCCACTCTAACACTCTAACTCTGGAAAGGCCACCTTCTCCTTCAACTTTCTGAATTTGTGGAACTCCCTCCCCTCCTCACTCCATATGCTACCATCACTAAACCTTTTTAAATGGTCCCTCTGCTACTTGCTGCCTCCATCCTGCTCATGCCTCCAATCCGTCTAACCTTCAGCCACAGTCCTTTGCCACTGAAGTCTCTAACAGCTACCCCCCCTGTTTCCAGTAGTTTCACCTGAGCCACCAATAGCTCATAGCACTTGTGATCGTTTACTCTGCACTGTTGCTGAAGCCACCATCATTTTATGGATACCTTGTTCATTTGCATTCTTGTCACACTGTAAGTAAAACCTGTATTCTTGTCACAGTGTATGTTTAACCTCTACCTTGTGCTTGCTTATTACCCAGGCATTCTGTATCTTGCCTGTTGCACTGCTGTTTCACTATATGACATTTCTGTACCTATGTAGTTGCCCTTGCCCCTAGCAATTTTGTTACTGGTTTCTGTTTTGTACCAACGTACTTGTGCTGTTGTACTGTAACCTGACTTTACACTATGTATTTGATGTAATGTACCTCCTCCACCCCCTGCCCCAGGTTGCACCTGGAAATGAGCCTTGGCTCAGTGTGTCTCTCCCAGTTACCAACTTTTAAATAAATAAATAAAAATAAATTACAGCTACAACACATTGTAGGGTCCCCTTAACTGGTCATGTGCTATTAGAAAAGGCCATATGTTTGTTAATTTCAGCGGGACTGACATTTGAGTTTATCTCATAGTGGTTGTCATGATTTGAGGAATAAAATGGTAGAAGTTATAAGCGCATTCATAGCAAGAAAGCAAAGTCATATCAGCTGACATAAGAGCAGTGGACATGCACAGTGCTCCACATATTCTGTTGTAAGTCAAATTCAGGTTGCTTGACATTTTCAGTGCTAGAGAAACAGCATTATTTTTTCTGAATTGCACCTGATGTGTCTCTCTCCTTTAAAAGTGAACAGCTGGCAAAATTTAAGAAATGGAGTAAACAAGAAACAAAAGCCACAGCATATGACATTATATGTTTTAGAGATACAGTACCAAAATAATGTACTTCATTATATTGTATAGTGGAATCTCCTAAAAAAGGGATACACCAATACATTTAAAACATAATTAGTAAACAAATCTCACAGCTTGACAAAAATATCTTAGAGGACATTTGAGCCATACTGAGCTGTTTGAATCAAGGAAAAACAATGGTATTTACAAAATATCAAAATATACAGCATTATACATTTTAAAGTTATGACATTACATGCCAGATCTATTAATTACAAGAAGTGCTATTGGAAGATAGATGTTCCAGGGTAGACACTCTCTTTTCTTTTTGATGAGTAGAGAAAATAAACTACTCTTACTCGGCCATCTGCACCGGAAACGGAAAAATCCCAAAGAAAGGGCACAGAACAAGACTTATGTCAGATACTGCCTTATAAGCAGACCCATATAAATCTAACAATATCATTGTGCTACAAACTAAACAGGGAAGTGGAAAAAAGGAAGGGGGAGGGGGAAGGAAAAAAGGGTGTACAAAGATAAATCTATTAAATTCTAAATTTAAAACGATCTGTTGTGTTTACTTATCCAAATATTTTTTGTCTCAGTTTTCCAACTGACTGGCCACATGTTGGCTCACTCACATGCTCTTATGCTCCAATAATCAAATTTGGTTGGTTCAACAACATACAAAGGAAAAAAGACACAACAGTCTGTACCAATGAATGGGAAAGCTACAGTACATATATGTCTCTCTGTGTACAATCATTTTCTTACCTAAATGTTAGATTGCTTCCAACATATACTGTAGTATTCAGCCCTGCCTCTCTGAACTCTCTTTTCTGCTGTCCACAACTCCGGATGTACACTGCCGCACTCATGCCTGACAGCTTGCCTCTCTAAATTCCGCATCTTTGGCTACATTTGCTGATTTCAGCAGCTTCATGTGAGAGAGTGAGAGACAACAGGAAGAAAACAAGCAGTGGTATCGGTGCAGTGTGTACAATCAGCAGCTTAAAAAGGCTGTATTGAGGAGGGGCAGACAATGCAGCACATTAGTCTGTGGGGGGGGTCACTACTTTTGAAGAGGGCAAATTGTAGCTGTCATGCCATTGTTGGGAGGGGGGGATCCACAAGCTTGAAAAAAAAGAAGCAACAAAAGCCTGCTTTTGAGTAGGGGAAACTCCAGCCTGGATGATAGTCTGCATGTGTGTGTGTGTGTGTGTGTGTGTGTGTGTGAGTTTCTGAATCAACCAGTACAAAAATAAAAATCTACAAAAAAACTATAAAAAAAAAACAACAAAATAGATCCTTCAGTGCTGCTGCTGCTTGGAGGAAAGTTGTCCTTCTTAAGTGTAGTAGTCTTAATCTTTTCTTGGCTGCTAATGTAATGTTTCACTGTTAGGAGTAAGTCTTGCTGTTGTTTGTTTGTTATTTTGTGCCCATAGGGGCAGAATATGCTGTGCAACTTGCACAATGGTGCACTGTGTGTAAAAACTGAAAATCTTAATAAAATCTTATATGATAAAAAAAAGCCTACAAAAACAGTCCTTAACAGGTACATTGTATACACAGAACATGCAATGGCCTGTATTAAAATATGCCATCTATTTCCATGAGGGAGTGGGCAAGACCATAACACAGGCCATTGTATATCCCCTATTTCCCTCCACAAGGGTAACCTTGTTATTTTTGTCCCACCTCCCCAGCTGCATGGTGCTCATCCAACCACTGGATCTAGGAATGATTCAAAATGTGAAACTTTACTGCAAACAACCTTAGTGGACATTGATCCCTAACCTGAGCATCTTCATAAAATTGTGCTTAGCATCAGTATTCTTGATGACTCAACACCCATTTTCACTTATGTGCATTTTCAGTTTTATGCACAAATTCTGGCTTTCGCACAGGTGTGCATACCAGCAGAATCCACTGTGCACTGTATATGAAATTACTTATCACTGCTTAGTACTGAATAAAGTAAAAAGCTACTACAAATGTAACTATGCTACATCTTCTGGAGATGAGAGTCCCTGGGGGAGGTCTTGGGTATGTCTGATTATGGTCACTCAGAGGGCTCATAAGCTTGTCTGGTCACGGACAGGGAAACCAGTGTCTCAAACATTTGGAACCCCTGCTCCGTATAATCAGTAACCGGATTTTCTCCACGACAACACAGCAATATTAGGGAATATCCTGGTTGGCACCACTGCATGTGTGGGCTGATGTTACATGTCTAATGGTTACTCCCTTTTCTGCATGTAATGCACTACTAGTATGTAATGCAGTACTTCCTGAAGAACTTTGAGATACAAGGTGTATGAACTGAACTATATAAAATCAAATTCTGCTCTATAGCATTACACATGTGTTAGCCAGAGGCCTCACAGATATGAATAAGAATCCATGTATGGGGTCTTCCATATCCTACACTGCATAAATACAGCACCTTCTAGTGCATCAACATTGCTATTTTTTTTTCTTGCAGCACTGAAGAGACAATTTAAGGAAAATGTCACCTGCTATCTCAGTGCAACTTGAGATTAGAAAACACAGTGGGGGCAGCAGACTTTGAAGTATCATCAGTGCTCTGAACAGACCTGGAATTTATGAGTACCCTGCATAATGAGCCAAACTCTGCTGACCATAAAACCGAAATACAATTAAGCCATTAAAGATGCCTGTATTTGATATTAATTATTAATTAATTTAACGAGAGACTGAGATTGTAAAATTTCTAATTAAATTGTTCTGTGAAACTCCAAACGGTAGAGGATTTACTGAATGATGAATCCCACAACAGTATTTGGGCTATATCAATATTCTATTAATATACAGTATGCCAGAGGTCCCAGCTAGTATGCTCCTCACAGTTAAGCAGATGTGACAGGCATGCAGAGTGCAGTAAAATGAAGGACATAAAACTCCAAATGACAGCAACCTTGAAGATTATCCTAGCCCTGAGTCTGTAGCAGTCAATGAAATCAGTTAAATAAACTAAAGGGGAGTATAATAAAAATGAATACCATCATTCTAAGCAAATAGGTGTGAAGGCCTGTTTATAAACACATTGTTCAGCATCTCATCATCCTCCTTGCCAAAAAATACAGAAAGTACTACAGTATGCATAAAGTGGACTATGTCTGCATGGATGTGGTCAGAAAGGAAGGATGTTAGTGATGTGTACACACAAAAGGTGCACAGAAGAGCAACATAGCCCAATGTATTAGACCAATATAAGGAAGATATAAAATGTTCTAGTATTGGGAAAAGACAGAAGATGCATTTTTTTCAGTGGGCTCCAGGATAGTTCATATTTTCCTTGGAGATTAAGGTTAGCATACTAGGTTGTAGGGCCTTTTGCTGACAAAATAGTTCTTGATTTCTGTGTTAAATTCTGCATACTTAAAGTGGGATACTTGAATAAGTTCTTATAGGTGTAAGGTAACTAGAGGACAAATCCCTATTTAGCTGCTTTATAGAAAAGCTTAAAATTAAACAGGGGTCCAGTTTCAAACTGTCAAAAATTGTGCATCTGTATCCGGAAAGATTGCACAAGGGGTCTCATTGCACAACTGCAATTCTGCTGCTTGCTCATTATTTTCAAAATGGTTGCCATTTCACTACCTCTGTCAGGAATTACATACCGAATGAATATGTCATTTACTTTAGAGTGCAGTCCAAACCTCACAACAGATTGAGTGCAGGGAAATATAGCTACAGGGTACAAAAGGCTGCAAGTACAAAATGGTACAGGCCCAGTTTTGTACACTGTAGCTAATGGCTGGGAGGCAGTGATTCAGAGGAAAATACCTCTGCTGTGGGTGGTGGTCTGCTGAGCAGCTGCTGAGGCTCAGAGTGGGGAGCCACTGGCAGCAGAGAGAAGCACTGCATTTGTGGACTGGGGCTCAATTCCCAGTCCCAGACTACTGATGTTTTTTATGTTTTGTTTTTAAAGACTTGTGCAGCTGGTTGTTTCCCCCCTTCCTGTGTTTCTCTCCATCCAGGCATTACATACCCCCCAGAGTTGATTATATAAATAGGGGGGTTTGGGTGCACAGACCCCCATAATGGGGGATGCAGGGGTGTAGCTCCCTTCAAAAAATGAAGACGTTATCTGTTTTTTCACCAATGTTTCCTGTCACTCTGATCAGCAAGTGCTGGCAATGTATCCACTGTATTGGCAACACGGTACATTGCTACGCTGTCTTTGTGACATTATGACTCTGTGCCAGACATACAGTACCATGTGGACCTTTTTTGTGCATATGCTATGCCTGGTTTGACTAAATGGAGCATCTGCCCAATTGTCTTATAGGACACAGCCCCTTCCTTCACCTGAACAAATAAGACAGATAACGTGCTTAGAGAAGATGGTCTCAGCCTTGTGCCTATTAAACAGCCAATTCAAATTTGAGTTGGTCACTGACAAGGTATATTTAAAGAGATATCAATTACATTGGCAGGACTTCCACAGCAAGGTAGTCACAGCTAATCATATTAATTATATCAGTCAATACTTACATGGCCTCCACTCCCCATTGGGGAGGGCCATCATATAAGCTACAACATCACAAGGGCCTTAGGCCTCCAAGGCATAAGGGATGACTCTTAGTGGGTCAGTCTCTAATTCACCCTCCCCCATCAGAGAGTGTCACTGACTGTGAGCTGAAGCCTGAGAGTCATCCTGCACCTTTGCCTGGCATTCCTCTGGCACCAGCTGCAAAAGACTCACTTCTCCCTAGCCTCAAAGCAAACCAGAAAAGGTGAGAGAAACCCTGTTAACCTGTGAGACTACAATGCTGCCAATAGCAAAACTACCATACTGCCATTATGCCTGCATGACTGTGATGACCTGTCTATCTAACCATCTACTACTACCCCGGCTGGAGTAGGCAAAAAAATGAAAATCCAATAGGAAAAAAAATTGTAAAATTCCTTCTTGACCCCTAAGATGATCCACCATAGTGGGACAGTAGGGTCTGCTGAAGAGGATGAAACTGAAAGAAGGCAGATCATCTGTTACACAAGGTTAAATTCACAATGCTCCTCTCCTACAGCAGTTAGCTCCTGTCACCTGGGAACCCTGCCAACTTGCCTGACATTGCCCCTATTGGGCATATTCAACTCCCAATCCCCCTATCTGCTCAGGGGTTGTCCAGGGGCATGCCCACAGACAAACTTTGTATGCTGCTGTTCATTGTAGGCTTCTCCAATATCTGAAATTGCTGCCTTTGTGATGAAAATGAAGGAAATATTTTCTCTGGTGCAGGGCTTTTCACTTGGCCATTCCTGGCCCACTGAAAATCCAGCCCTAGAAATCTAAACAGAGCAAAATTGACTAAATTGTCACATTTGCTGTAGCAGAGCACAGCTGCAGCTGCACAGCCCCTATTCTCAGAGTTAGGCAGCTGCAGTTTATATTAAAAACTGTTAAAAAAGTCAGTGAAAGAGAGAGAAAGACAGTGAGAATGACAGAGGGATAAAGAAAACAGAGCGAGAGAAAGGAGGTGCAAAAGTATTTTCACTGTTCATTAAAGTCTTCTAACAAATACTTGTTTTCATTCAGCACTTTTGGAAGAAACATAAGTATCATGGGGGATTCAATGTTTGTAACTTGTTTTTCGCTTAAATATGAGATACATGTACATCAGTTACATAGAGACTGGGTGCCACGGTGAATACTGCATCTCACTACTGAAAGGAAAAGCTGTACATTCTCTTAATATATGGAACTTCAGAGTCTCAGAAATAGCAGAATGTGATTTTACATGAGCAGAGAAATGCACTGCGATGAAGGCAGTCGTCCACGATGGGAAACAGTTTCATATAGTAGTGGTCCTTAGCTAAAATAGAGGAAAAGGCAAATGGTTACTCAGAACTGTGGCCTAATCAAGAGAAATGTGATTTTGTTCTTGTCAGACGTTACTCACACAGTGAATCATTGCAGGTAAACATGCCACCACATTTTTGAAGAATACAGTTGATTGAAGAAAATGTTGACACATTTGTACAATTTAAGGAAAATTGTAATGGTAGATGTTTACATAGTTTTAGACATATATTGAAATGCCATGATTAAAGGGACACTGTCAGCCAGTGAGTGACATTTTTAATGCCATTTCCACAAACGTGCCTGCATTTCCAGCAGCCTTCTTACTGATCCTGTAATGTGTCTACTTGCACAGGATGTCTAAAAAGCTCATAGTTTTTCTCAATTTTAACTCTATAAGGTAATGCTGGCAACCAGCTCTTATTCTCAGCTGCTGGACGTTTATGTGCACTCACATGTAAAAATGAAGCATCATCAGGCTTGTTCATGGAGAATTTTCAAGATGCTGAGCCCTCTGAGGTAAACATTGAACTATAAAGCATAATGTGCAGTGAATGTACTAGCTTACTTCTTTTCTCAAAAACAAGGTGCATCTCACAGGTAAATCTGCATTTGAAAGTCAAGCTATGACACCAGGCATGCACAGGGGCACAGCAGTGAGTGAAACTGACAGCATAAGTTCACTTCATATTTTTTTCAGTTGAGTTTCATATTTGTAAGATGAGAGTATAGTTTAGATAGGGAGCAATGTATTAGAAAAAGTAATATGCGGCTCCCTATCTGTTATGGAGCTGGCAACTCCATCTCAGGATTCCAATCATGACATAAACCTCTTTAGCTTCACTCCTGAAGTTTATGATGTCAGTGGAATCCCTCAGTGGAGTTACAGCCCTGTAACAGATAGGGAGCCATATGTTCTTCTCTGTGTTCATTTTGAAGAATGTCCTGATATAGCTGGTTTCTGTAAGAAACCCAAGTCAGCAAATTTCTATTCCTCTAACAGCAACAACTCCTTGTTATTTCTGGAGTGGTTGGTCAAATGGATTCAAAATCAATTCAATGCTCCAGCACGGCACCCCATGGAAGTAACTTTAGTAGCTGAGATCCAATACCAGTGCTGGTTCTGTGTAGAAGCCATCAATTCATTTGTCTGTTTTAATAATTTTGCAAAAGCAAAAATCGTTTAATTAGTTGCTGTTGGCTACTGCTTTTTACACTAAAATAAAAGAGGTGGTGACATTTGAAAATGGGTGGTTTAGTCAAATGGCTACTTCTTTTTGGAATCTAGAGTTAACACTGCTAACAACTCAACCTGTCTAAGTGTATTTAAAACATGTAAGGCTTGACAGAGCTGTCCCTACCTTTATTTAGCAGAGCTGCAATAAATTTGAACATCTTGGGATTGTGACCTATAAGCAGGGACGGCAGTGACTGACTACTGTAGCTGAAGTGTCAAACAGAACTGGTAGGTGGAAAGGGAAGATGCATTCAAAACTATCAACTAGTTTCTGCGTGGAAGTTTTCCTATGAGTTTCAAAAAAATGGCAATGGCATTTACACAGTAGAAAACTTGTGCCAATTGTACCCAGGTGTTTCCCTCATAAACAAATGTGGATTTATATAAAAATAAGAATTCCCAATGAAAGAACAAGCTGAATATTTGTAACTATAATACAGGCTGCTTTCTTTTTATTTTCAACTAAATTTCAAACGGTTCATTAAATGGCTGATACTGGCAACAACAAGAATTTGAAAATGTGTTTCTTCCTTGATTTTCTTTTGTTATTGTTATTATAAACAAGAAAACACAAAAGATGACCAGAGAAAGAGAGAGAGAGAGAGAGAGAGAGAGAGTAAATCATCAGATTATAGATAGCTGACTTCATTATTGATGTGTTTGTAACACCATAGTCTATAATCATGGATGAGGCAGTGAATACATGTCATATGATGTCACAGAATTCTCCAATAGACTCCTACATGACAAGATGTTACATATTGGTTTGTGGGGAGGGGGGTTAGGAGTTAATATATATGTAAGCAATAAGACACAATGGGGTGTGCATGGTACAGATATTACCGCATGCCCAGGGGCATAGTAAGGCATGAGGCTGCAGTCTGAGTTCCTTCAGCCCCATGGAAATGAGATAATATCTTTATCATATACACGCCAAAGTGTCTTATTTCGCTTATAAAATAGGCTACTTTAAAAAAAAATTAACAGTCCAAAAAATCATGTTTATGAGTAGAAAAAAACACACGTGCTAATGCAAATGGATGATAAAATAGTCCTTCCACCTAGAAGATAATAATATGATGTTGGCAGCCAGGACTCCCACCACACACACACACACACACACTATTGTGGGCTCCAGAAGAAAAACATTATTTTTTGTGAGCCTGGGTGGGACAGCAGCTACTGAGAGTGGTGTTGTGTAACACTATGATTATGTTTCTTTTTATTTATTGCTTTTAAAGCAAAGCAGAATCGTGAGTGGTGCTTCCCCTTCTCGAGTGAGTGCTGGTGCTGAGCGATTGAAAGTGCTTACTGTATTTCTTGCAGGCATGCCATTGTGGGTGGTAGAGTGTAAAAGCCTTTTTTTAAGAGTTGTTAGCAGGAGTGCATGAATGAGCGCTCCCTCCTCTTCCTGTGATGGAGTGCTGTTGCTAACCAAACGGAAGCACATGTTTCTTGCCAGCGTCTTCCCTACTTCAAGTGAGTTTACCAATCCACCACTGTTGAAATCCAAAACAAAACTAGAGCTTAGCAATTATTTTTTTCATTTTAAACTGGTAGCAGGATCGTGATGGACAGCAAAGACATAGAGAGAGAGGACAGGAGCTCGGGAGTGACAAGGCAGGCAGAAAGTAATAGCATAGTTCACCTAATGTTGTTTTAAATGTTAAGTATGAGCATGGCTCTCTACAACTCTGATAATTAGGAAACTGCCTTTTGTGCTGAGCATTTGGTAATGGATGAAATAACCAAATCAGGAAAAAAGTAAAAGAGTGAGCAGTACATAGTTTCCGTGATCAGCTGCAATTCGGGGATGCACCTCATTAGTGATAGGAAAAACAATGGCAGCTTTTAAAAATCTATAGTTCTACTTCCACACTGATTTTTGCACTGTGGTCCTATTTTTAAAGGGGACAGGAATTAATTACTTATGTGCAGCTGTTTGAAATGTCTCTATTTTCATAAATTATATTAATACCTCTAAAGAATCCCTATTTAACTGTGTCTGAATAAAAGCTGAAGCTGTCAGTTGTGTTATGTATTGTTTTCTTTGTATGGACAACATTCTGTGCAGTTCCTTTCTTGGAACCAAGAATTTGGAGTTTTGACTATGTCACTTCATGGTTCTGAAATGTGAGCATGAACTTATCAGTACAGTGACAAGGTTCTGAAACCATGAAGTGACATACAGTAGTCAAAACTTCAAAATTCTTGGTGCCATGAAAGGAACTGCATGGAATGTTGTTCATACAAAGAAAGCAATACAAAACACAACTGACAGCTTTAGCTTTTCTTCACTCATCGTTAAATAGGAATACTTTAGAGGTATGAACATAATTTATGAAAATAGAGACATTTCAAACAGTTGCACATAACTAATCAATTATGGCCCCTTTAAGCACTTGTTATTACCTGTATAACAACCACATTTGATGCACAGGTAATAACCGATCAAAATGCAGGATTTTCTCTGCCCATTTTATAAATTTCCTTTTTGTCCTGTTCAAGTAATATTGTCAGCTGCTTCTTGAGGTATTTGGCAGTGATAATTTCTTTGATACAAAAAATGCACACTCTATACAATCGAATTCCAGCAACGCTGTGAGTGCAATACTGACAAACAAAAATTAAGTAATGCTAGCAAGCTGTATGTCCCCATTCAGTGAATGCAGAGCTTTGTTCCTTGACACTATCCTGTGCTTCCTGATGTGACTTGTTCATATTTTATCCCTCCTCCCTATCACCTTTCTCCCTGTTACCTCTTTGCAGATTCCCTTCCTTCTCCTGCTTGCACTAACTGAGTCTGCAACTCAAATTACAGCACTCTTTCTACTACAGTCACATTCCTCTCTAACCTCTGATTCTGCATGCTGTATGCTCCCTTCTGCTCTTGAGAACTCACTGGCTCTGCTCTGATTTCAAGCCTGGGCATCACTTACTTGCTGTGGAGCATGAACACTCCCCTCCTCCCTACAATACACAGAGACATGCTGATCAGAGATTTTGGAGTTACTGGAAGCACTGCTGACCTGTTGCTTGTTAAAGCAACATGGACAAATGACCAGACTATGAAAGGGATCACAGCAGTGCAGGAAGAGTTTGTAGAGTTGAGGAGGGGCCTTAGACAAGTAGCACACACAGTAACCTTCTAGGAGGTGCTGCCTGTCTATAGCATAGGTGAGGCTAGGGTGCTCCACACCATGGGATTCAATCAAAGGTTGAAAAGCTGGTGCAGACCTCAGGGATTTGGCTTAATTGGGGACTGGGGGTCCACCTGGAGTGATGCAGGCCTATACTGGCATGATAGTCTGCATCTGTCCTGGAGGGGAATCAGAATCCTAGGTGATAGGTTTAACTGCTTCATTGGCAAGCATTTAAATTAGCCAAGGGGGGAGGCACTGGAAAGGAGCAGGGAAATCCTAGCCCCCCCCCCAAAAAAAAAGTCAGGGTAGTAAGTAAGGTAAACACAAAGATAGAGATGTGAATAGAGAGAAGGACAGGGGTAAATGAATAAAGTGACAAAGGCAATAAGGACAGGGATGGGGCAAAAAGGAGTAAGGCCATCAGGAAATAGAGGGTAATGAGTACCAATGCCTGTAGTGTGGGCAACAAGCTCCCTGAACTGGTGGCCTTGATGGAAGAGGGATGCCTGGATATCATAGCAGTCACAGAAACAAGGTACACAGAGAACAATAACTGGGATGTTAACATACCAGGGTATACAATCTACAGGAGAGACAGGGAGGGGAGAAGAGGGGGAAGAGTAGCTCTCTATGTAAAGGAAGGGATAAAAGCAAGTGAACAAAAGAGTAAACAGGGAGGAGAGGAGGCACTGTGGGTCACCTTAGAGACTGGAAATGGCACCACAATCCACACAGGGCTTGTATACAGACCCCCATGTCAGAGGGAGGGAATAGACAAGCATATGACAGAAGGCATTCATAGGATGGCAGAGAAAGGGGAGATACTGTTGATGAGGGACCTGAATATGCCAGATGTTAACTGGAGCACATTTGCTGCAGCTACATCCAAGAGCAGGGCCATTCTCAATGCCCTACAGGTGGCATGCCTCAGACAGCTAGTTTTGGAACCCACTCATGAGGGAGCAATCTTAGACCTGATACTCTCAAATGGGGACAGTGAGAGGATTTCAGATCTAGAAGTGGGCAGCCATCTGGGAACAAGTGACCTTCAAACAGTGTGGTTCAGGTTAAACTCAGCTACAGAGTCAAGCCATACAAAAGTGAGGGCACAGGACTTCAGGAGGGCTGACTTTGGCAAGATGGGATAGTGCCTTAGAAAAGCACTAGCAAACAGGCTAGAAGGAGGAGTGGAACAACAATGGGGAAACATCAAATCTGCCATCATAGAGGCAACAAGCCTTTGTGTGAAGCAAATAAACAAATCAAAATGAAAGAAAAAGCCACTATGTTTCTTAAAAGAGGTGGCGGGGAAGGTCAGGAAGAAAAAGATAGCATTCAGGAAGTATAAGGAAATTCAGAAGGAGCAGGACAGAGAGCTGTAAAAGTTAAGGCAGAAGGAAGCATGGAGGGAAGTAAGAATAGTAAAAGCCCAAACTGAGGAAAAGATAGCCAACTCGGTTAAGAAGGGGGATAAAACCTTTTATAGGTACATCAGGGAGTGTAGAAATGCAAAGGGAGGGATAGTGAGGCTGAATAGAATGGACAGTGGGTGGGCAGAGAGGGACAATGAAAAAGCTGGGATACTGAACAAATATTTCTGCTCAGTATTCACAAAAGTGGAGGAGGGGGAGGTGCCTAATCCAAGTAACAGAAGCACTCTGGAGGTGGAGGGTCGATCAACAAAATCAATCAATCAAAATTTTATTTATAAAGCGCTATTCAATAAATCAAAGTGCTAATACATAACAAGAGATAAAACATCAACAATAATAAATAATAACATAAATAATAAAATGACCATAAAATGACCATAGAATAATCTATCTGAATGCCAGTGTAAATAAGTAACTTTTCAGAGACCTCTTAAATGATTCCACGGACAGGCACTCTCTAATCTGACAAGCTAGAGAATTCCACAGGGTCAGGGCCATAAAAAAATAGCCTTTGCACCAGATGATTGAAGACGAACCCTTGGAATCTCTAGCAATCCCTCGTCAGTGGAGCAGAGTGGGCGGAGAGGGCGGTAGGGACAAAGGAGATCTTGCAGGTAGCCCGGTCCCTGATCGTGTAGGGTCTTATAGGTCAGCAATGTGACCTTGAAGGTGATTCTTCACTGCACTGGCAGCCAGTGCAGTTCGCGCAGCACAGGTGTGATATGGCAAGTTCTTGATAACCCAGTCAACAACCTGGGTGCTGCGTTCTGCACCAGCTGCAGGCGACGGAGATCCACCCCCGGCAACCCTAGATATGAAGCATTACAGTAATCAAGGCATGAAGAAACAAAAGCGTGGACCAACACAGGAAGGTTATCATGTGGAACAAGGTGTTTTATCTGGGCGATATTCCTCAGATGGTAAAAGGATGACTTGACAGTGGCCGACACCTGCGTCTTCAGTGTCAGCGCACTGTCAAAAATTACGCCCAGATTTCACACCTGTTCAGAAGGTTTCAATTGGGTATCCCCTAATAAAAGACCAGAGGAGACCCCAGGAGTCAACTTCTCTACATAATGACCTGGGTCCACAACCAACACCTCGGTCTTATCCGGATTTAACTTCAACCAGTTCGCACTCATCCAGTCCTGAATGTCAGCGAGGCAGTTGTTAAAAAACTGACACTGCATCATTTTGTTTGGGTGCAAAGGACATATAGAGCTGAGTATCATCTGCATAGCAGTGAAAACTCAGCCCATAACACCTTATAATGTCTCCCAATGGCAGCATATACACCGTGAACAAGGGGGAAAGCACAGAGCCTTATGGCACCCCACAGGACAGAGCAAAGGGAGCGGAAGACAAAATCCCTGAAACTACCCTTTGACTTCTGCCTGTGAGGAAAGAGTGGAACCATCTGAGGACTGTCCCTGACAGTCCGCAGAGTAGCTGCAGGTGATCCAGCAACAACCCATAGTCCACAGTGTTAAACGCTGCAGAGAGATCAAGGATAACCAAGATCGAACGGCTCTTCTGATCTCTCGCTATTAGGAGATCATTAAAGTACCCAAACTAATGCAGTCTCGGTACTGTGCCTCTTCCTGAAACCAGACTGGAGAGGATCATAGACTTCATGGGTGGTAAGGAAGTCATTGAGCTGTAATGCGACTACTTTCTCAATAACCTTGCCCAAAAAGGGCAGGTTAGAGATCCCAGCCCTTTCACAGAAGAAAGGGTTCTGAAAGAACTCCTAAAACTGAAGGTGGACAAAGCAATAGGTCCTGATGGAATTCACCCCAGAATTCTAAAAGAATTAAGGGGAGAACTAGTGAAACCACTGACTACCCTTTTTAACAAATTGTGGGAGGATGGTGTGGTACCTGAGGACTAGAGGAAGGCAAATGTGATTCCCCTTCACAAAAGTGGAACCAAGACAGAGGCAGAAAACTACAGACCTGTTAGTTTGAACTCTGTGGTAGGGAAAGTGATGGAATCACTTTTGAAGGAAAGAATTGTTGAGTACCTAGAGGCCAGTGGGGCACAGGACCCAAGGCAGCATGGGTTCACAGTGGGAAGGTCATGTCAGATGAATCTAATTGATTTCTTTGACTGGGTGACCAAAATAGTAGCCAAGGGAGGGGCTGTGGACATGGCCTACCTAGACTTTAGCAAGGCATTTGACACAGTCCCACACAAAAGATTAATAGTCAAATTACCAGCCTGGGAGTGGGTCCTAGGGTGGTAGCCTGGGTAAAACATTGGCTGGACAACGGGACACAGAAGGTAATTGTAAATGGAGTCCACTCTGAAGAAATAGGGGTTATTAGTGGGGTACTGCAGGGTTCAGTACTTGGTCCAGTCCTTTTTAATGTCTTTATAAGTGACATTGCAGAGGGACTGGAAGGAAAAGTATGCCTCTTTGCAAATGACACAAAGATCTGCAACAGGGTTGATACACAAGGAGGCATGGAAAGGATGAGAAGGGACTTGGCAAGGTTGGAGGAATGGTCAGAAGTATTGCAGCTTGTATTCTATGCAAAGAAGTGCAAAATAATGCACCTGGGAAACAAACACCTAGGGGAAGATTACACAATTGGGGGGGAGGGGTTAGTAACAACAACAAAAATGGAAAGATACCTGAGAGTAATCATATCAGATGACCTAAAGGTTAGCAAGTAATGTGAGAAG
Organism: Neoceratodus forsteri; assembly: GCA_016271365.2. NCBI lineage: Eukaryota > Metazoa > Chordata > Ceratodontiformes > Ceratodontidae > Neoceratodus > Neoceratodus forsteri. The sequence continues at coordinate 190,571,249 of CM057456.1, forward strand.
GCAGTAGGGAGGGCTGGGGGGATATTGGGATGTAGAGGGAGAGGCATCACCAGCAGAAAACAGGAAGTTGTTATCCCTCTGTACAGACAGTTGGTGAGACCCAATCTGGAGTACTGCATCCAGTTCTGGAGACCCCATCTCTTCTAGGACATAGACAGGATAGAGGCAGTCCAGAGGAGGGCAACTAAAATGGTGCAGGGTCTGCAACAGAAGACATATGAGGAGAGACTACAGGAGCTTAATATGTAGACCCTTGAGGAAAGGAGGGAGAGGAGGGAGAGGGGGGACATGATAGAAACTTTTAAATACCTCAGTGGAATCAACAAAGTCCAAGAGGGTAGCATCTTTCAGAAAAAGAGATGTGCAAGAACAAGGGGACACAATTTGAAGATAGAGGTGGGACAGTTCAGGGGCAATGTAAAGAAGTATTTTTTCACAGAGAGGGTGATGGACTCATGGAACAGCCTTCCTGAGGAGGTTGTGGGGTCTAAAACAGTGGGAGAATTCAAGAATACAGGCATAAGGCATTTTTTGTGGGGGGGGTAGGAAGAATTAGGCTATTGGTTAACTAGGATCTGCAGCTTATCCTGTAGGTAAGGAAGTGGGCAGACTAGGTGGGCCAAGCTGTCATTATCTGTCGTCAAAGTCTATGTTTCTATGTAGACACAAGCACGAACTGGCATTCAGTGCCCCCTTATTTCTGTTCCTGATCACCTAACTGAGCAATGACTTTCCTCACATGAAACAAACCACGTAAACAAACATCTGCATCTTTTTCTTTATTTACTTTTTCTGTTCACAGTAGTAGGCAATTACATTAGGTGCAAAATGCATCTACAATTTCCCCCACTCAAACATACTTGCCCAATCTGCTGTATCGAGAACTGCTCCTTACTGATTCCTCCAAGGCTTGTCCCCCTTGGTGGTGCCTCAACCAGCTGACCAATGTGCTGCTAGTTGCAGGAGATGCACCACAGTCAGCATCATACAGGTGGGTGAATGGGCTTTCTGTGGCATCCAGGGTGGGTGTTGCAACAACTACTTTATGCTGAAACTGACCTATGTAGCTTTTTTTAATCCTTATGCACCCTCACCTTCCCAGGCAATTGCTTATGATGCTCCATATCACCTACTTTAAATGGGAGGAAGACAGATGTTGCATGGTCTCTCATAATATCAATGCCATTTTGCTCCTGTATGTGTTGTAGGAGGTTACGTATAGTGGGTTACACTGCTCCTGACACATTAGGACTGTGTGTGATGCCTCCATAGCTCACTTGAAGTCTCAATGGCCCAGTACAGGGGGGTTGGGATTGGAACTCAATCCCAGGTTTTCCACATGGTGGTGTAGCTGGTGCCACTGGGCTGTGATATTGAACCTTTCTATGTGAGCAATGCAGATAACAAAACACATTCAAAAACCAGTCAGACAGTATCTTTCGCAAGGCTGATGACATCACAATTGCCATGTTCAGCACTGATGTAAGCTGTTGGAATCAAGGAGAAACAGTTAAATATTCATACAAATAGCAGAATTAAAAGCTATAACTAGTAAACTGATGTTACGTAAACTGAATATGCAATCTTTTAACTCAGAATATGCAGTTTATCACACCTGTAAAGGGCATGAATTTCATGACTCACTTGTGACTGCCAGTCATGAGCTATAGTCCTGCCCCCTCGAAAGGTAAGATAAATTGCACATTTTGAGTCAACCTATTGCGTATACCCTATGGCCCAGATATTCAGACTGCACCAGACAGTGGCGCAAGCCTGGGTGCAGAGCAACTGCGATGCGCTGGGGCTATATCCAGGTGATATTCAACAGGGATGCGCCATGGAGCAGCACCGTTGAATATGGCAGGGTCAGTGCACATACTGTACATGGCGTAGTGGCACTGCACCAGTGCAAGCCACAGATAGGAAGCATGGGGATGCACCAGCACAAGTGCACCTGTGCTAGGTGCATCACCTGTGATATTCAGCAGGGGGCATGCAAATGAGGCCATAATATATGCAAGGCTCAAATGGGGCCATTTGCATGTCATTATTTCCCCATTTGCATGCCTTGCGCAGGGCAGCCCGCGACTTGTGCCTGGTGCCCTGCACAGCATGACATGTGCTATGGAGATCCTGGGGCATCCCCCACCCCATAGCTGCGATTGCATGGCATATGTGTAAACAGAAATCACTTTTAGTCTAGTGCCCCCGTCCCCATCCCCAATAAATAAGACGCGGCCTTCCTGTGTGGTCTGGTGGACCCTCTCCCCTCCCAGGTCCCTGATCATGGTAATTCACCCACATAATTCCTGGTGATCCAGTGGCACCGCCTCTCCCACCCACACAGGACCCTCGCCACCCGGCTCCCCGCCATGGTGGCGACTGCATTCCTCGGGTGCCTGCTGAATGACAGGTACAGTATGGGCTGTAAGCCCATTGATCCCCTATGTGGACCAATGGGTTTGCAGGGCATCTGTACTGAACGAGTCCCAAATATGTGAAATGCATTCACATATTTGGGACTGTCTAGTACGTATGCCCTGCAACCATTGGTCTACACAGGGATCAATGGGCTTACATCCCATTCTGTACCTGCTATTTGGCAGGCAGCTGGGCGTATGCTGGTGGATGCAGCTGCCCACCGGTGATGGGGGGGCAGGGTGGGCGAGGGATTCTGTGGGTGGAGGGTGGGGGGCGCCACTAGATCACCAGGGAATTATGGAGGTGAATTACCACCGATCAGGTACCCGGGAGAGGGGGTCCACTAGACCATCAGGGACTGTATATTTCTACATCCATCGGGGCATCGGGAGGGAGGGAGGGAGGTACCACTGTACCACCAGGGAATGGTTTCTACAACTTCTACCATGATCAGTGACTCAGGAGGGGGAAGTCCACTAGACTACCAGGGACTGTTTTAATTTACATTTAACATGATTGCGGCAACGGCCGGGGGAGGGATCCACTAGACCACCAGGGATGGTCATATTTACTTATGTCAGAAACTGGGGACTCGTCTGGGACCACTGGATCACCAGGGATGGTCATGTATGCTATTTATCAGGGAATTGGGGGCTGGGAGGCACTAGACTACCAGGGATGTCTTTTTAAACATTTATCACATGATTGCAGCTGCGGGTGGGGGGTTCCGGGTTCAGTGTGTGCTTGTGGATGGTGTTCCAGTGGGGCAGGTGGCCACCCATGGCTGGGCTGCTGTGCTGTGCCCTGAAATACTGCAGCCCACTTTTGGGTGGACGGGAGTTGTTCCTACTCTGCAAGAGCTCAACTTTGAGCTCCCCTATGTGGTGCAATGCAGGGTTGTGCTAGCATATGTGCAGCACATCTATGGCTGAATATCGGGATATGCTGCATATGCATAGGTACACCCCTTGCATCTGTACTGTATACCATTACATTGTGCCCATGTGCATGTGAGTTGCACTGCACCAGGCAGCCTTTTCAATATCCTGCCAGGGCGCAATGTGGGGTTGAGCCGGAGCAATCCCTTTGAATATCTGGGCCTATGAATACATTTGAATAAATGTTTTAAACTATTTTTTAAATAAATGTTCTTCTCCATTTCTTTGACTTTCAAAAGAGGACCATGCTATTAGTGTAATGAGCTCATTCAGGGTGGGCATTTGGGTAATTCCTACCCCTCTGGACAGTCGAAGGTACTCTGCAGTGTCCAGTTCCTTACAGCATGGCTGAGTCAAGCATTGATCCCCAAAAATGCCCACCCTAGTGTGGCTTATTGCTTACATGTGCCTCTGGCACAAGGGGGAATACTTTCCTATGCATTACATGCCCATCTTTGGGTGAGTCACTAACGAGTGACAATGCAATGAGGTGCCATATTTTCACCCATTTTAAGTTGCTACACCTTTTTATTGAGAATGGACCCCTTGAAACGTACAAAATGCCTTCTCTAGTACATATTATTAGCTTTCTAAGCTAGGTTTACAAAAATAAATAGTGAGATAAATATATGTAAGCTCTTGTTTGCCTCCTGTATGGGGGCAATATCATTTTAAGGGCACATTTTATCTATTTTTAACAATTAAACCAATTTTTTATAAAAGAAATGCATTGTATTCTTACTTCCTGTGTGGGTTCTTACATGTGATTTGTTTTATGCTTGTAGTAATCTTAAAAGCTACCTCACATAATAAATCATTCAGTTTTTGGATGTTAACCAAACCTTTCAGGCCTTTGTTAAAAAAAGTATGCTTCGGAGACACTGATCCCCACAGTCGAGATTAAAAACAATTAAGAATCTGAGTCACCGTGGGGTCAGCATATCAATAATTCATTAATTGAAAACTCACACTGCAGGAGCCAGCCCGGTGGCATTGAGGGCTGAATCACTGATGCTTTACTCCCTGCCACTCCTGCAACCAGTGTTTGTGGTGCAAGAGGGTTGCCAGGGGTCAGCCGGAGAGGGAGAGTATTGAGCATCAGGAGAACTGCTCTCTTCTCCCTGGGACAGAGGGGATCAGTGGCTTTTGTTAGACTGGCCCCTAGTGGAAGCTGGGGGTTGGCACACTGACACTGCACAATGGGGGGGGGCGGAGGTAGGGCAGACACCCAGCATGCTGTGCACAGGAGCATGCACAACACTGCCATTGGCGTCATTGAATACCACTACCTCAACACCAGGGAGGAAAGCGAGAAACTATCCCAGTCATGTACGGTGACTGTCGGCCTCCACAGGCCCTGCATATGGTGACTCAGGCACCTCCCAAATCTGAATCTGGTCTGGCAGGTTGAGAGACTCCCTGCCCCCTGCAATGGAAGAAAAGCGGTGGGGGATTCTGGAAGAAGTAAGTTCTAGTGGAAGCTGGGATGGTGGAGGTGGAAGGTCCAGTGGGAAGGAGGGCTAGCCAGGAAGGGGAGAAAAAGAAACACACACAAAAAAAAAGAAATCCCACGCAGCCATTCCTCTGATCCTGCTCTACATGTGTCATGATCCTGTGACCCTGGCCACCCCAGTCAACATGTGCACATCACTGTGTGGTGGCAGAGGGCATTCTGAGCATGGAGCTAGACCGGAAACCATGCTTCTAGTAAAAAGGTGCGATGAGCCATTGGTTAGATTCCCTGCTATGTATAAGCAGGAGAGTGTGAGAAATTACAGTCTGTCTGGACTGCTGTATTACATTAGAATAAAAAATTTACAGCATTTAAAAAAAGTACTGCACTTCATTTCATAATTTTCAGAATTGCAAAACATAAAACAGACATACTTTTAATTAGATTGTTTTAACTGACAACTTATTTTTCCCAGGATAGCCGGGCTGAAATCAAGACTCTAAATCTAGACTAATTAGAATTTTCAATATCACTAGGATACTACTGTACTGTATATTAAAAAGTGAACCAGAAATTAGGGTTCCTTTGTAGCAACCAAAATGCCTTGACAACTAAGACTAGAATGACAATTTTTGGACAGGTTTTACTTCCTATCCTTGATTATGGCAAAGTACAGTTTTATAACTCTTCAGCTGAACTGTTATCTAAATATTACATTGCTACATGTTTAATCTGTCATTTTGCCTTGTTTACTCCACTGGAAACAACAGCATTGTGACCTTTACTCAGGTCTTAATATTTTACCTGTGAAGGAAAGGAAAATAAACAGTACACTGAACAGGCTGGGTATATTACAATAATTCTTCAACACTACTAGCAGATAAATGTGTGTGTATATGGACAAACATCAAACTACTGCACAAAGTATACTTGCATTTTGTTGAAAAATTAAAACAAAAGGTGATGAAAAATCTTTTACATGTTTAATGTTTTCAAAATTGCTAAGTCATCTCCTCTCCCTATTTATATTTCTTTGCCATTCTGTGCTTCAGGAATGTTCTGCAAAATATTCCAATTGCTTCTTCTGCAAAATATCCCAACTGCATCTTCTGCTTGTATCTTGTTTTAATGTACCAGGGTAATTTAACTTGTTGGCATTAGTTATGTCTAGCCAACTGATTGTTTGTGAACTTCTGTCATATTTTTCAAGCATGGTTGGAAAGGCCCTTACCATCCCAATCCACTTACTGGTTAAAATAAATTAATTACATCCCAGTGCAAGGCAGCATGAACAGAACTGCCTTTTAAGCAGGTTTGTCCATAATCACACATATGGTCTGGGATTGGCAAACTACTGGTGCGCGTGCTGTCTTTTGGGGTTTCTTTAGTGTAAGGCAGTCTTTGTCTCAGCAAGAAATAAATTCAGTCCCAAAGACACAAAATATTTAGTACACTTGGAGTTACCATTCTTAAGAGGCACTTTATAGAAGCCCATAACGCTAGGGACATCTTAGGAGTCTAGCCAGAGAATGAGTCAAATGCTCAGAGTGAGAAGTAGATTATGAGATAAAGTAGTCTGCCAGCATTCAAAAACAAGAGTCAGCTAGTGCCAACATAGTCTGCATTTTGTAACATTATTGATGCACTGAGTGTGTCAGATATAATATATGACTAGAGATGCAGCAAGTTTAAATTTCACTGGCGAGGTGCCTGCTAAGTGGGCACTTCTCGTTGTTACTTCGCTATGTGGAGTGACCCGTATAAAAGGCTCACTTCACCTTGTAATTACTACTTCACATTGTCATTCTGCCTTAACGTGAAGTAATGCAAAGTGACAACAATATTGGCAGCCCTACACACACAGTCACCAGAACTAAAGTGCATCCCCAAAGTGCTACTGTCTTGTGTCCAGAAAACTCCCCAGTGCTGATGAAGTGAAATGAGAGGGTAAAAAGAAATGCAAACTCTCCCAGAATTAATGGCGCACTCAGTCATGCACACAGTGGTCACACACAGTCAACAGAATTAATGTGCATCCCCAAAATGCTACTGTCTTGTGTCCAGAAAATTCCTCAGTGCTGACAAAGTGAAATGAGAGTGTAGCAAGAAATGCAAAGTCTCCCAGAATTAGTGGTGCACTGCAAATGTACAGACAGATTAAGACTGCGCTGCACACTCAAGAGATGCATACAAAAAGGCACAACAACACCTAGCCAGTGCTCACAAGCCACAAATCAAAATCTGGAAAAGAATACCTTTTGTCGGTTGGGGGATTAGTGCATGGAGGGCTGGCCATTAATGTTAAGGACAAATTTGTGGTTTCCTGCATTGACTCATCCTCTGTCATTAACAAATTTGAATGCCTATTGCTCAAGGTGGAGATCTCGCAAACCAGTGCACTTTGTGTAATAGGATGCTATAGGCCTCTGTCCTCTGGTTTACAGCTTCTGTAACATCTAAATGTCATGTTGGGACAAGGTTTATTAGAAAAAATCATCCTAGGGGACCTTAACCTTGACTGGCTATCCAATGCCTCAGCTCTCCTTGCATCCTTCTGTGATGCTCATGGGCTAATGCAACTTATTGCTGAACCGACGCGCCCCAACAAAAAGAACCCCAGCAACAGTACCTTACTGGATGTTATCATAGTGAGCAAACTTCATCTTTTTTCCCATGCTGGCACCTTCTTCTCTGACGTCAGTGACCATTGCTTCATTGCTGGAGTAAGGTCAGTCAATAAACCTCCATCAACAACAAAGTTCTCTGTGAAGAGGTCTAAATGCAACTCTGACCTATCCACTTATCTTGATAAGCTACAACACTCTCTGCGCTGGCAGGACTTATGTCTGGCAAGAACGGTTAACACCGCATACAACATCTTCCATGACATCTTGCCAGGGGCCCTTAACAAGCATGCACCTTTGGCTAAAGTCCAAGTAAGAATTAAATCCTGTAGATGGGTCTCCTCAGAACTCAAGACTGTATTGATAGAAAGGGATAAGCTTTGGAAAAAAGCATGTCGATTCAACACCCCCATGGCTTGGAGTCAGTTTAGGAGGGCACAACATTTCTGCACAAAAATAATCAGAGAATTAAAGGATACCTCTTTCCACTCTGAATTTGACTCTGCTACCAGGAGCTCAGCTCATTTTTGGGAAACTATTAAGGACCTGTCGGGCCACTCCTCTGGAAACTCCCTCCCGTCAAAGATTAACTCTGAGAATACAACTATCAGTGATAGGCTGGAGATCTTAGATTCCTTTAATAATCACTTCACCACTGCAGGCCTAGCATTTGGCAATTCCTCTGCATGCTCGTTATGTGCTCAGGATGGCACCCATTATCCTGAATCCCTTGCCACTACCTCGACATTCTCCCTTCAACCTGCTTCACTGAAAGAGGTGGAGGATCTTCTGTTACAGCTGGATACCAGAAGAAGTGCTGGTGCTGACACCCTAGACCCATACTTCATAAAGACTGCGTATCATGTATTTGTTGTGCCTATTACTCACCTATTTATCTGATCACTGTCTCAGGGTATTCTGCCATGCATATGGAAAACAATGCATGTCATTCCCCTGTTCAAATCAGGTGACCCTGTGATCTCAATAACTACAGGCCAATCTCCCTTCTTCCAATTTTGTCTAAATTACTGGAGAAGATTGTGAACGCACAGTTGAGAACTTACCTTGAAACTATGAATCTACTAAATCCTATGCAGTCTGGCTTTTAGAGCTAAACATAGCACTATTACAGCTCTTGCCAAAGTGACTAATGATTGCCAGTGTGATCTGAATAGCAGAAACTTCATCTGTGCTGTATTTCTGGATCTAAGTAAGGCCTTCAACACTGTTGATCATAGCCTGCTTCTCTCCTCCCTGTGGACTATTGGCCTGGACTCTTCATCACTGTGATGGTTTGCTGATTATCTAACAGGACACCTTCAACAGATTAAAGCCAAAAGTGAACTATCACCCCTCAAGCTTCTTCAAAGAGGGGTGCCCCAGGGATCTATATTAGGTCCCCTGCTGTTCACAATCTACATTAACAATATTGAAAACTGTATAAACAAGACCAATATTCACCTGTTCACTGATGATACGGTATTTTACTTAAGCTGCCCAACACCTGAAGCTGCCTGTGGAGACCTCCAATCTGAATTTAATCTACTGCAGAGCCAATTATGACACAAAAAAGCTCCTTCTCAATGCCAAAAAAACAAAACAATGCTCTCTCCCCCATTTATCCATTCAGCAAACCTGGCGACCACTGGATCAGTTCCCCAGATTACCACAATTCTAGCAGAAAAATTGGAATTTGTCACAAAATTCAAGTACCTGGAAGTGTGGATAAACCACAGACTTTCCTTCATGGAACATGTTGAGGGTCTGCTAAAAAAAAACTAAGACAGAGATTGGGCATTTTCTTCAGAATTAACCAATTTCTTAACAGAGATGCTACGCTGCAGCTGGTCCAATCAACATTTCTGTCATTGGTAGATTACGCTGTCTTCGTATGCTGCCAGTGTCCCATCTCTTCCTTGGCAATACCGGACACCCTCTACCACAGAGCCCTAAGGTTTATAACAGGACTTCCCTTTGCCACACATCACTGCTCCCTGTATGCAGCCATGGGGTGGATATCCCTAAAGATCAGGTGAGATAGAAATGCTGTACTCTGGACCTTCAGAGCTATCTCCAAAACACTGCCACATTAAATTTCTAGCTGCCTTCTGCTAAGCGCAATAGGTAACTATGCTTTAAGAAGTCACTCATTTATCTCACTCAAAGTACCTAAAATCTTGCTTTGGTAGAGCATCAATAAGCTTTGCATTGCCTTCTATATGGAACAATCTGCAAAACACTCTCAAATTGAGCATCCCTCTTTGCCTGTCTGCATTCAAGACACTATATTACTGTTCAGTCAAAGAAGTATGAAACTGCTTCACCCATCCAGGATCTGAACCAGTGCCTGCTACGGTTCCCCATCCTGCCCAGATCCGTATATAAGGCTTAGGTATCTTGAGTCCTGTTCACCTCTCTCTCAAGCCTAGCTGTCCCATCATCTCCATTTGCATCCCCATCCTTCTTTATTACTGCTACCCCCTATCTTAATATCAGTCCTTGTCTCCCATCTTCAGGATAGGAGTTCCTCATACACTTGGTTGAGGCCTAGCTCCTTGCACCTTCCCCTATACTCTGTGCTCCCTTTATCCCCTTCCGGTTCCTTTCCATCATTCCCTGTCCTCTCCCCCCACCCTGTTTTGTTTCTCCCTTTGTATCTTTATTAGTCCTCTGGTCCCCACACACACCCTGTATCCTGATCCTTCTCTGCTGGCCAAGCTGTTACTCGATCCACTATAGTCTACAACAGTATCTAACTATTCTTATTTTTACTGCGCCCAGATATTGTATGTATGTATATGCTGACTATATTTTTAACTATTGCCTTGAACTGTGCAAGTTCTTATGAGCTCTTGTTTTTGGTTGCCCTGTATTCAGTATTTGTACCTATTTGCTCTGACTGTATGTATATGTACTGCCTTGTGTTATTATGTCTACCGTGTTCCACCCAGGTCCATCTTGTAAATGAACATTGCTCAATGATGAGCGCCTGGATAAATAAAGATTTGATTGATTGAATCCACTACCAAGAAAAATACCACAAAGCAGTACAAAAAATTCATGCAGGTGCAGTGGGTAGCCGGTTCACACTGCTGCAAATACTCTGTGGCACAATAAAAGGTGTCTGATTTAATGGCACACATCGCGCACACACACTCACACACACACTACAAGTAATATGTAAAAAATTTAAAACCTTTAGTAATATAACCAAATGTTTTAATCAAATTATACACTGCTGTACTACAACAATCAGCAAAAAAATTTCAAGAATTACTGAAAATATTACTGTGTGTACATTAACACAGTTATACAAGAAACATATACCCAAAACAGAAAGACTGCCTTTTTCTCCCAGTTAATCTACCTACACCACAAATGTGCCCTTCCCCCAAAGCACACTTCACAGTATACAGACTGACTGTTCTAAATTAACAGTCAAAATCCACAAGCAAACAATAAACGCTCGATGATATGAGCACAGAAGCGTTTCTTTCAATCGATGTACTAAATTATGAGCAAAAAAAAAGACTCAAAAAGGCATTTTTAACAGCTTTTAGAGGTTTTGAATTGCACAGCTCTGAGAGCACACTATCTCCAGCTACCACTACACACACACTACCCAAGCCAGAACTGAGGCTGTGCAGAACAATCTAGAGTTCATGTGACCTGCAATCCCATGAATCACCGCAGAATTTCATTTGTAGCTCAATTATAAGGCAAAGTGAGGCCAAGTACATTGATTTCAATGTACTTCACCTTAAAATTGGTGGAGAGGTGGTTTGGGGAAGGTGGAATAATGCAAAGTTATTGGTTTCAATGGACTTCGCATTCCTCATTATGACGCGAAGTACTCCGCTTTACATTGCGGAGTATTCCATGGATTCTACGTTACTCCACAGATCACTTTGCGGAGCAAATTGGGCCACTATGCCCACCATTACTTACAATATTGTAACTCACATGCTGTACAGGAAGGAACACAAATGCCTATGGCTGTACTTCCCAATGAGCTGAGCCTGTGTCATAAAACTTCCCAATTTAAAAAAACTCTTATTAATGAGTACAGTGGTGGTGATTGGGTGAAGCCTGGAGAGATACTACAAAAGAGGCTTACAATACATGAAAGCAACTGGTAAGAAAATGAGTTTTGTGATTAATGACATGATCACGAATCATGATTTGTGACTGCATTTGTGACTGTGATGATGAAGAATGTGATTCAGTGTGAGATAACCAATATGAAACTGTATGGGAGCGTGAATGCCTATGGCTGTACTTCCCTGATGAGCTGTAGCACAAAACTCCCCAATTTAAAAACTCTTATTAATGAGAACAGTGGTGGGGTGGTGAAGCCTGGAGAGATACTACAAAACAGGATTACAATACATCCAAGTAACTAGTAAAAAAATTAATTTCTTGATTCATGACGTGATCGTGAATCGATTCATGACTGCATTTGTGACCATGATGATGAAGAACGTTATTTGTATCATGAGTGACTCATGATGATGACTCTGACTTAAAAATGCATATTAATGAGTACAATGTTCATGTAGAGATATGCATCACACCCGTCCAGTACTCAGAAGGGAAGGCAAAGAAACAAATGTGACTGAAGTTACAGATGGAGATTGGGCCCTAAAGAGATGCAAATGCATAGACAGATTAAGATTGTGCTGCACACTGAAGAGATGCAGATGCAAAGGCACAACACCTAACCAGTGCTCACCGCCAGAAATTCAAATCTGGAAAACAATACCTTTGCCGGTTGGGGTGAGCCACGAGGGGGGAGAGGTGTACTGCAGTAACAGTCACTAGTTCTAGTACTAGTACTAGTTCCAGTAAAGATACCACAAAGAAGTACAAAAATCATGCAGCTGCAGTGGATAGCAGTTTCACATTGCTGCAATTACTATGTGGCACAATAAAAGGTGTCTGATTTGTAGACATGTGCACACACAATCACACCAACACTAAATAATGCATAGCAAATTGAAAACATCAGTAATATAATGATGTAGTTTAAACAAACTTAAAATTATTCACTGCTGCACCACAACAAAAGCAAAAAAGTCAAGAATTATTGAAAATATTATTTTGTGTACATTAGCACAGTTACACAAGAAAAACAGAAAGAACTGTCTTTTTCTCCAAGTTACTCTACCTACACCACAGATACTCCCCTCCCTCAAAGCACACTTCCAGTGTCTGTCAGTAGACAGACTGAATGTTGTACATTAACATTCAAAATCCACACACAAACAATAAACACTTGATGATATGAGCACAGGAGAGTTTCCTACAATCAATAAACTAAAGTTTGAGCAAATAAAATTACTCAAAAAGGCTTTTTAACAGCTTTTAGAAGGTTTGAATTGCAGAGAGCTCTCAAAGCAGACTGCCTCCTATAGCTTCCTACACACACTACCCTGAACTGAAGCTGTGCAGAACAATCTAGAGCCTATGTGACTTGAAATTCCATGAATCACTGCAAAATTCGCCATTGTTTTCAATGTATGTCACCTTATAATTTGTGGAGTAGTGGCTTGGGGGAAGGCAGAGTAACGCAAAGTCATTGCTGTCAATGGACTCTATGTTGCCCATCATGATGCGAAGTACTCTGCTTCGCGTTGCGGAGCACTTCACAAATTCACCTTGACTCCGTGAATCACTTCACAGAGTGAATTGCGGCCACTTCACCCACCACTATATATGGCACACAGGACTTGGGATACATGGTCTATCACTGCAACAAATTGCCACTTACCAGACTGCATCTCTATGGTTTAGCATTCTTCATTGTCGGGAATTCTTGCATGCATATTGGAGCTTTTTATGCCTAAATATTGATGCAAGCTACCAAAAACATATCCAAGTGCCACACATGCCCATGACTGGCAATTTGAGCACAAAACAGCACTCAAGTCCATGGCTGTACCTGCAGTTTCAGGAAATGTGCCAGCATATGGAAATCTGACCCAAGGACATTTTGGTTCTAAAGCCAAGTTGGCACTATTGGATACTGTCCTGCCACTAAGGCAGAGGCTGATCCACAATCTCCTCCACATGTTTATGTGTGTTTACAAGCACAAGTGTCTTCTCTGCAATTGTGAAGCATTCTGCAAGGCTCTTGTTAGTTGAGTGTTGACTTTGATCTGATCCATATAGATCTAAAAGTATTAATTCAATGTTTGGTGAATAGAGTAGTGATTGTGTCTACTTGTAAGCATTGGCCTTTCTCATTTCCAACCCTTGGTAGATAAGTCAGGTAACTGCTGTAGGGAATAGAGGGCCCAGCACCAAGGGTGAGCAGAGTGCTGGAGGAGGAGGAGGAGGTGGAGGAGGAGGATGGTGGGTGTTCCAAAACATGCTAAGCATGAGCTGATGGGAGAGGTTGGTTTTTATTTGGAATGTGGAAGGCACTATTCCATCACATTGAACCTCGCGCTTCAGCCCTCCCATTCAATGTTTTATGAACAGAGTAATGCTTGTGTATACTTGCAGACTTTGGCCTTTTTTATTCCCACCCTTGGTAGATAAGCTGGGTGGCTGTAAGGAATAGAGAGCCCAAGAGATTACCTCCTCCAATTTACAGAGAGTGTGACCAGTAGCACTCAGGAGAGAACCCCCGCTCCCCGTGGGGAAATGTCTGAGGGCCCATGGCTGCTCACCTGCTCATCCTCTGGGCAGAATAAGAGGAGATGATCCTAAATGCTTGTCTGGGTTCTACTTCTGGGTTAGGGATGTAGGATTTGAAGGCTGATGACTTCCATCTTTCAAGTCTCTTGATGATGTGAACATGCATATTATTTCTTGATGCTGAAGAAGCTGCTCCAATCCAGAATGAATGACCTAAGAATTAGTATGGGTTAAGTCCAAGCTGCTGGAGAAGGGTTCTGACATGATCTAAGCATTATTTTGTAGTCATAGGTGATTGTTTATTGGAGGGTAATAGAGGATGTGATGGATTAGAACCTGAGTGGAAGAGCAGAAGTTTGTCTAAGTGAGCTACTGGGCACCAGGTGTTCCATGATGGGTAATAGGTTATGTGAACTCCTTTATGTAATCTGTCAGTTTGTGAGGAAGGTAATGCCAATATATAATGATTGGACTTTTTCTGAAGGTTGTCAATTTTAAGGTAGTTGGTAAAGAAGGATGACAAAATTGTGAATTCTCCAGAATGCAGGAATCCATAAAATGCTAAGCAAATAGCGGAAGAAACTATGAGGTTTGAGGTAAAGTCAATTGGACGTGAATTCAGTAAATTCAACATGTATTTCATTATGGATCTGTCTATATAGAGATGAAGAGTTTTAGCAGTTGAAGCCCTTTGGATACCCAGTAGGAGAAGTTTAACTGAAGGATTAGAAAACAGTGAAGGCAAGGAAGGAGTAGACTGAGAGGAAAGAAACTGAATACCTGATAGATGTTGCTTAATTGTTCCATATGATAGTTGCAAGGCTTGATGGCAAAATGTTAGAAATGCTAAGACATGTTCTGCAGAAATGGAAGCATTCTGGGAGGACTGCGATGCACTGAAAGAGGAATACTTCTTCCATGCTGTTGTATAAGTTGATCAGGTGACTGGAGCAAGAGTGGCCCATGTGATGGCAGTATCTTGCTGGTGATAACATTTTACATCATTATGCGGTCACTGAAGGAAGGGGTGAGTCATTACTGGATTTGCTGAATGATGAAGACAATGAAAGGTCTCAAATTGAAACTGAGATAATGTATCAGCTGCTTCATTTGCATAGCCCAGTATACAAAAACATTGTACCATAAAATTATGATAAAGGGATAGCCAAGTCAGCCTCCTCATAAACAGTATGATGGACTAGGATGAAGATCTGCCTTTGTTGATGATATCCACTGTTTCTTTTTTTTGTTGATTCTTTTCCCCTCCAGTCACGGCCCGAGGAGGCATCTCTCAGGCATCCTGCCTGTTCCTGCCCACTTGAGGTGACCCTGAACCTGTGCTTCCTCTCTCTCCCCCACCGCTCCCACAGCCAGCACCCCCAGCTTAATCCCCCTAGAGTGGGTCCGCCCCTCCTTGTTGGGTGCTCTCACACACATAGACTCTGGCTGAGGGAGTGGGCCCTAAACAAAGGACCAGGAAGGCCAGGCAGGGTGGATCAAGCAGTGGACATGAGGGGGTCAGGTGCCATTGCCTCCCCCTCAGAAACATTTTTTTCTTGTTCTTTGTGCCCTTCCCCCCATGTGGTGCACCCATGATGCTCTGGCACAAGGCAACCCTGCCAGCATCATCCATGCTGCATGACATGCAGCCGACATGCTGCAGCACTCCCAATCTCCACCAGGAGCCTCTTGTGTGCTGAGCTGTCTCTTCCCCCCGGGGAAGGAGAGCAGCCCCATGGGCTCTCAGTCCTCACCCCATCCCAGCACCCAAGCTCACTTCCAAACTCAGGTTGCTGGTGTGGTGTGAGGTGTGGCATCCAGTGCCTCAATGCTCAGTGCCACTGGGCCAGCCTAATGATATCCACTGTTGACTGATTATCAGAAAAGATGGATGCTGACTGAAGGAACCAGGATGACCCCATAGGAAGGCAACTGCCATGATTGGGTAAATCTCAAAAAGAGGAGATGTTGATGAAAAGTCATGCAGCCTTGAAATGTCTGGAGGCCAGGGAGCAGTGATTCAGGACTGTTCAACACAATACAGTACAATACAATACAATGCAATGCAATACAATACAATACAATACAATACAATACAGTGTGGAGTTTCACTACTATGCCGATGATACCTAGCTGTATTTGTCTTTTGCTCCCAGAACATCCAGAGCAGTCAATGTGCTTAACAACTGTTTGGCTAAAATCAGTGACTGGATGGCTTCCAGCTGGCTGAGACTAAACCTGGATAAGATGAAGGTACTAGTGATCGAGTCTGGTCACAGGCATGATGAGTTGCCTCCAGGGGCTAGCACAGGATTTTTCCTTGGGTTCATTCCACTGGTGGCTTCTTGAGGGTGCAAAATCTGGACATGATCCTGGACAGCAGACTGACTTTTGAAGATCACGTGTGCTCTGTAGTCAAAAGTGGTTTCTAGCACTTGCGGAATATCACCAGGATCAAGCCCCTCATTCCGCCCGAGGATCTGCTGACACTGGTACATGCCTTTGTAACCTCTAGGCTTGACTACTGCAACTCTGTATATCTCAGGGTCATGGGAGGGACCCTTCACAGACTGCAGCTAGTGCAGAATGTTGTGGCACTGTAGCTGATGGGCTTTTCGAAATCCAGTCATGCAACCCTGGTCAGGCATGCCCTACACTGGCTGCCGGTCAGGTGGAGGATCCTTTTCAAGGTGGGCTTGCTCACCTACAGTATAAGGCCCTATATGGACTGAGTCCTGGCTACCTGTCAGAGCTCCTGATACTGGTGACCACCACTCACTCTCTCTGCTCCTCTTTGAGGGTCCTCCTTGATGTTCCCAGGGTTCAACTCAGGATATCTGGTGACCGTGTATTTAGTGTCACTGTGCCATCCCAGTGGAACTCGCTTCCATCTGCAGTCAGGGAGACCCCCTCAATCGCTGTGTTTAAACTGTGGCTGAAGGCCCACCTCTTCAGCCTGGCTTTTGCAGATAGTTGATTCCAGCAATGACTACCAGTCTGTTCCCCTGCAACCCGAAGCCTATGTGAGTCTAAAAGTGCGATATGTTGTATTTTGAATTTTTATTCTGATTTTTATTGTATTTTAAGATTTCTTTTTGTTTGTTTTTTAGGAACCCTGAGCCTCATGGAATGGGTGCCCTATACATAAAATTGCCTTGCCTTACCTCAAATATAGCAGCATAGCCATGAGATGGAGAAGCATCAGTGTATGTTCTGGGGTACAAGTCGGGAGAAGTGTCTTTGTAGAATATTAAACAGCCTTTCCAGAATGCTAAAAATAGGGACCATATGGCAAGATCTGATTTTGCTGCAGCCGTGATTTGAATATGATGGTGTAATTCAGAAACTGATGAAATCTGAGCAAAGAGGTAGGAAATGGAGGATTGACCTTGTGGAATTATTTTCATTGCAAAGTTGAGGTATCCCAGGAAAGAAAGAAGTTCATGTTTCATGCAAGAGGACTGATTTGAAAAGGACTCTATTAAAGCTTGTATCCTATGCAATTTATTGGGAGGTGAATGGACTTCCATATGGTTAGTATCCAATATCATGCTGAAAAATTCAAGGGATGTTTATGGTCCTAATGTCTTCTCATTGGACAAAGCAATGGATTGTTCATGGAATAGCTGAACAATAGCAGTAATACCAGCCACTGGAGGATAATCTGGTGGCTCAATCAGGAGAAATCATCTAGCCAATGAATAACTGCTGGTTCATGACAGACATTAAGTAAAGGCCAACAAAATACTTTTACAAACATGTTGAAAAGTTTGGGGCTGCTTTTGCATGTAAACATGAGACGGAGTGCAAAATAATAGCGGTCCTCCCATGACATTCCATATGGGTGCCAGAGAGAATGTTGAATGGGCAACAATTTAAAGGCATCAGAGATATCAGCCTTTGAGAGCCAGGACCAAAGCATTTAATGATTCTTATGGCATAGTTGATACAAGCTTATGACAGAGAATATTTGTCAGAGGGAATTAATGAATTAATGCTAAGAGTGCATGAGGACTGAGGTGCAGACAAGTCAACAATGAGACTCTTCTTGCCAGAAAATTTTCTAGTAGCCATGCCCATGGGATTAATGCAATAGGTAGGAAATGGTGGATACAAAAAAGATCACCAGATTAATCCCTTTTGAAGTTCCTTCTATAACAGCAGATGAATGATTGCAGGTTCATTCATTGCAGACTGAAGATTACAACAGTGGTAGATGTTGGAGGGGAGCACTGAGATTACCTGTCTGGAATCCATGTGAAAAGCCAAGAAGGAGATGCTGCACAACTGGATGTAAAAGATGTGAAGCTAGAAGTTAGGACAAAATCTGTACATTGACAGGAGTAGATGGATGAATGGAATGTCACTGAGGAGGCCCAGGATCCTTCGGGCAGATATAGTGAGCGTGGGCTTCACCACAGAACCTCTAGACAGGCAAGAGTAAGCAGCCAGAGCATGGACAGCTTTTCTCACTAAAGTTGTTTCAAATCAATTTGACCACAATATTTTTAATAGGATGGCCACAAATATCCAGGTGAGCATGAGAATTAGAGATTGTCCGAGAGAATCCTGAAAAAGAAGGAGAGGGTGAGCTTGATTGTCAAGCCATTCTGGGTGGAAAGATGGAGGAGGGGGAGGAAGAAGAAGTCACTGTCAGAAGACAAAGGGGAAAAAAATGGTTGAAGGAGCCACATTGTTCAGCAAAGTGGTGGCAAAAGTTCATTCTCAAAAATTGCCCAGTTCAATTTAGTGTTGGAGTGGGCCAAGTCTGCTGCAGCTTTAGCAGAAAAGGAGCCATGATAGTCATAAAAATGACTTCCTCCATAATGAGTACTTAGGCCAACTATAAGATATAAATAGAAGTTGAATTCTTCTTGTCTGGCTGGAAATGTTGAAAAAAGGACGTCTCGGAAAAGACTGAATACTAAGAAGAATTTGAACACTGTCATTTCCTTTAGACACCGAGGATCCTTAGATTTCAATATGATGGACACTGCACCACAGGAAATGATTCTGTTGTCCATGATCTCATGAGAAGAGATGAGTAGGGAAATTAAGTTATTGTCCTTTCCATCAATAATGTCTGTGTGAAGGTGATCTGGGATAAGGGGAACAGGAGATATAACTGAAGAAGATGAAGATGTCGGCATACCTGCATTGAGGAGTGGTGATGGCACTGAAGCAGGTGGAATATTAATACCAGAAAAAGTACTCAGAGAAGTAGGAAGGTCTGGAGCATGGCTGGTGGAAGGGGCAGCAGCGTGAACTGATGGTTTGGAGGCTGAAGTAAGTTGAACTGGTATTCGGGCTTCAATTACCATCATATGGAACTGAAGGTTGAAAACTGATTATGCAAGCTGAGTCATGAAGTTACAAATTTCCAACAATGGAGAAGATTCTAGTTGAGAAACCGTGGGTCTTGACCACCTTCCCAACACTGGACTGGCTGGGACCAGGATCCCTAACTGGTGGAGGCTGCAAGTCTAAGAACAATTCATATCATTCTTGCTTGCATGCAGAAGCTGAGTAGGGAATACCCAGTTTTTTAAGCTCGGCCATGAGGCAGGAAACTGTCCAGTCTCTAATGGAATAGTTGGACTTGGAAGTCCACTTATGGGCTGGAAGAACTTGGGAAGAGGTCTGAGGAGATCTTGAAGAGTGGCATAGGACAAGATTTTCAAACCTATTAGACCACTGCAAGCCCTGGTGCAGCAATGAAAGGGTGTATGGGGCTTGTGGTGATCTAATGGGATTTACTATCCCATGTTGTAATTACCTCAAGGTAGACCAGCTTTCTCTGGTCTACCTTGTGGCAATCCTTAGGTCTCTTGTTATGAAGCTTGCACCCGCCATTTGGCACAGGCTGCTATAACTCATGGAAACCATTGCAACTACACCTGAGATTGGAAAATTGGGTGCAGTTGCAGTGAAGCGTTCAGCCCATAACCAGAACCTAAGTGTGGTGGTGCAGGGCTAAATGCCAGCCTGTGCCACCCTTTGAAAGTCCTGCCCTTAGTGTTCAGTGGTGAAGAAGATGCCATGATGCCATTAGGCGTGTGACATGGAGTTAAGGGGGGGGTAACCCCAAGCAGTTGAATTGGCAGAAGGTTCCCACCTCTGACTAGTGATGGCGAACCCAAATCTCATTCAGTAGGACCTACAGAACCAAGAATAAGGCAGAAGTAGTAGAGGATAGTAACTGGAGGAACAGAAACTCATCCCCAGGAGGCAGGGAGAGCTCACCTACACTCAAGTACCTCACAAGGTACTAGATAGGGACAGAGAATGTCAAATTGATTATATAGGTTGAACTTGATGAAACAGACTACCATCTCTGACAGACATGGCAGGCACATGTGACTCGTACACTTCAGAAATACCAGTTAGGGATGGAGACTGTCAAAATGGTAGTATAGATTGTGATGGATGAAACAGAACTCCCATCCCCGGTAGACATGACAAGTACACCTGCACTTGAATACCTCCCAAGGCATGAGTTAGGGATTATACTGTGGATTTTAGGACAGTATAAGGCTAATGCCTATGTTAACTGTCCCCACTACTCAGTGGATGCAACTACTAAAGTTGCAATCCTGTAGAAACTTATCCAACCTTGATTGAAAAATAGCTAAGTTTGATGCTTGAACTATTTCAACAGGAAGACGATTCCACATTCTAATAGACCTAGGCATGTATGTGTACTTCCTTAAATCAGTTATTGGTGTACATTTCAGAAGTTGTCACCCATGTCCTCTCAATTCATGTGGACAACATGTATACCTATGACCCAGCTCTATCATTAAGTTCTTGTGTTCCAGTAGTTTGTAAAGACAGAATAAATCCCTTCTCTGTCTTCTAAGATCAAGGGTCCAAAACTCTTGGTCATTTAATCTCTCTTCATATGTCTTTTGTTTTATCCTCAGTATTAACTTAGTGTACCTACGTTGTACTCTCTCCAAAAGCACAATGTCTTTTTTTAAGGTAGGGGCTCCAAGATGGAGTGCAATAATCAAGATGTGGTCTTATGTAAGATTTATATAATGACATAAGTACAAATTCTGATTTGCTAAAAAAGGCCCTTCGGACACAATTTGTAAGGTGATTTGTTTGATTACCACTTTGTGGCAATGGCTACTACTCTTAAGGTTATTATGAATGGAAACTCCAAGGTCTTTCATAGTATTCACTACCAGTAGTTTAGTTCCATTAATGTTACAGTCTTGCTTGATATTATTTTTGCCAAAATGCATTACAGCACACTTCCCTGTGTTGAACTGCCTGTACTTACTACTAGCAATTCAGTAATATGCTGAAGATAATTGATCATAGTGGACCTACTAGATTCAGAATTGACCAACCCACCCAGTTTGTTATCATCCGCAAACTTAACTAGTCTAAGGTCACTTTGTAGTTGGAGGTCCTGAATGTAAGTATTAAATAGTAATGGGCCCAGGACTGAGCCCTGTGGGACCCCACTAGTCACATCTCACTCAGTTAACAATCACCCGTTTATCCTTACCATCTGTTTTCTATTTGAGAGCCAGTTTTGTATCCACCTTACCAATGTCCTATTTACCCTCATCTTGGTTAACTTGGATACAATCCCCCAATGATGCAGTGTGTCAAAAGCTTTCATGAAATTGAAAAAGATGGTGTATATGGCTTTGTTATTGTCCAGAATCTGACCAACAAATTTGTAAAAAGTAATCAGATTGGTATTACAACTTCTGCTTTTTATAAATCTACGTTGTGTTTTATCTACTAGTCCTCTGTTGGCTAACTCCTTATTTATTGCATCCATAACTTGGGTCTTGACTACCTTCCCAACAATAGATGTGAGACTAATAGGCCTGTAATTGCATGGTATGGAGTTTTCCCTTTCTTGTGCATTGAGACAACCACAGCTCTTTTCCAATCTACTGGTACACTGCCTTTGTTTATGGATTTATTGCCAATAACAGATATTATGGGTTCCAATTCCCAAGCCAACTCCTTCAACAGCCTTGAATAGAGATCAATGGGACCTGCTGACTTATTTACATCCGGCACTAATGATTGTTTGTACACTGTTTCAGGATCAAACAGAGCAGCATCTCTCAGGCTGTTACCAACCCACTCACTGGTTTTGGAAGTGGTGGAGTTAGTAGTGGGGACATAAACCGAACAGAAGTCTTCACTGAATACCCTGGCCATGTTCTCAGGGCTTCTATGGGTACCTCCCTCATGTGTTAGTGAACCATTGATCCTAAAATTGCCCCTTGGTTCATTAATATAGGAATGGAAGGCCTTATGGTCAGATTTAGAATTGGAAATTCTGAATTCTAGTCCCATCCTAGCCTTTCTTATAACTGTCCTTAATTTCTTCAAAGCAGTCTTGTATTTCCCAATGTTAACAGGAGATGGATCTACCATGCCAGTTTGACATTCTTTATGTCAACTGGCATTTCACTGAACAAGAATCATATCGATGCATGAGTTGTAGTCGAGCATGATTCTATGTCTCCTGGTCTGTATTTTTATCGGGGGCTTCGCCCGAACCTCATGTGAGGGGGGGCTCTGCCCTGCCCCCCAGTCAGAGTTGATTCGCCAGGGGTGTAGACCGAGACAGCATGCCTCTGTCTCGGGCACACTGGAACAGCACCTGTCAACAAAGTGTCAATTTTGCTGACAGGTGTGTATTTCGCTGTGTTGGTGTCACTGTGGGGGGGGGGGGCATACTGCAGGGGACTGATGTTTTTTCATTGCAAGATGCCAAAGTTTTTTTAGTGTTATAAACTTCTTAATCCAGGAATTTAACCATAATGTTTTTTTCCCTGTGTTATTATACTAAATTCTATTTGGTACATATTTGTCCTCTAATAGTTTAATGACATTAACAAACTTATTCCATGAGGCCTCTCTGTTCAAGAGGGCAATTTTTCCCATCAGATCCAGTCAGACAAGTTCTTCCTTAATGGCCATAATATTAGCCCTGTGGTAATTTTTATAAACTGTAACTCCCTTGGTAACATTTCTCTTTCTATTTATTTTGAATCATATGATGTTGTGGTCACTGCTACCCAAGGGCTCATCTATGGTAATGTCATTAATCTCTGTAGGTATATTAGTTATTATTACATCCAATATATTCTCTGCCCTGGTTAGATCAGTAACACATTGTTTAAGTTTCAAAGAAGCTAATAGGGCTAGTAGCTTTAATTCCTGGGCACCTGTTGCCTTCTCTGTCTGCCAGTCAATAATGAGCATATTTAGATCTCCCATAAGCAACATATTGTTGTTCTCTGCCATTTCCACAATTTAATTATTCAATATGTCATTGGCTTGGGTGATACCATCAGGTGGTCTATAGATTAGCTTTAACCTGAATTTTCTACCATAGAATCTGATTACATTCAACTAAACTGATTCTAAATTCTCTGCATGCTCAATTTTACTTTTGATTCAGTAGCACTCTGTACTGACCCTTATATAAATGTCTTCAGCACCACCGCCTTTGTGTCTGTGTCTTTCCCTGCTAAATAACTGATAACCTGAGACTGAAATGCTCCAAGTACTATCTGTATCTCACCAGGTTTCTGTCACGCAGATTATATCAGGACTCTTTTCTTTAATTATGCATATCAGTTCAGACAGTTCATCTTTATTTAGGTTCCTTGCATTAAGAGAGGTAACTTTTACATTTTTATTAACCAAATGCTTATTGTTAGGAGCGCTATTACTGGTGGTATCTAGCATTGCATAATTCACCCCCATATTTAATAGTTTAAATTGGTCTGTATTGCCTTTTCTATTCTTAGGCCCAGTATTCTACTCCCTTTGTGGCTAAGATACAACCTGTCCCTGCCATACAAGTCATGTTTACCTGAAAAGTGGTCCCGGTGCCTGATAACCAATAGATTCTCTCCCTACACCATGTTCGTAGCCAGTAGGTAATGAGGCAAATCTTGGTGTTTACTATAATTAGCCCTTGGAACTAGTAATAGCTCTGGAACACAATTTCACAGCCTTTGCTCTCTAGTTTAACTGTGAGTGTATTATGATCCCACTGCATCTCAGTTTTACTCTTTTTTCCTACATCATTGATACCGATGTTCAGTAATATCAGAGGTTTTCCCCCCGCTCCATGCAAGATGTTGTCTGTCATGTCAACTAGATGTAGAATCCCTGCCCCTGAAAAAATACTGACATGTTTTCTTTATCAGATTTACAGATGTATCTGTTAGTATACTTGATAACTTAATCTCCCATCACTATGGTTTGTCTGGGGCCTTGTTCTGCTTGTCCGTTAGTTTCATTCATAGCAAAAATTGAGTTGGTCATTTCAGCATCGACATTACTCTGGTTCTGATGAGTTTCTTCACCTAGAAGAGAATATCTATTTGAAAGTGGAATGTCACCTTGAATAGGTAAAATTGGAATGGAGACTTTCAGACAGCTGGTATAGGCAGAAACTGGATTGACTCAGGCTTCCATCCCCAGTAAATAGGGTAAGCCCACCTTCAGTCGATGCCTCACTCGGTAGAGTTACGAACATAGACTGTAGACTGCTGGTATGGGCTGTGCAAGAAAAGAGCAGCTGCTGATCTAGAAGAGATAAGCATAACAGAAATAATCAGCAAGAAGAAAGGCAAACAAGCAGAGAAACGGGATCAAACATACAAATAAGGGGGATTGACATAGACTAGTAACAAGTTAAACTGAGCAAACTGGAGGCCTTGAGCCAGTAGCAAGCAAACGTAAAACAAAGCAATGGAAAATAAAACAAACAGCGTGCTACATGTGAATTATACCACAGAAGGAGATACAAATACAGTGATGACAAAATTATGTATTGTGGATTAATGTATTAAAGTGAAGAAGAAATTCCACAGACCTGATCCCCCCACCAATTGCCAAACCAGTGTAGAAAAGAATTCTCTGGTGCTAGTGATTTCCCCCTCAACTGCCAGCCAGAGTAAAAATAAAACACTTTCCCTGGTGGCCAGTAGTCCCTCCCCCCACCCGATCACCTACCCAATATATAAATACATTTTCCTTGGTGTCCAGTGGTCCCTCCTGGTCCAGTCCCCTGCATGATGTATAAATATATTTTCCTGGTGTTCAGTGGTCTCTTCCCCCACCTGATCACCCACCTGATGTATAAATAAATGACCAATGTTTAAATACATTTTCCCTGGTGTCCAGTGGTCCCTTTCCCCAGCTGATCACCCACCCAATATATAAATAAAGTTTCCTCTGGTGTACCATGGTCCCTCCCCCACCTGATCACCCTCTCAAATGTAAACCTTTCCCCTGTGGTCTACTGCATCCCAGTAACTCCCCACCCTGGAAGGTAGTGACCCACCATGTGACCACTCCCCCATCCCAAGCCAGCAACCAGCACAGCCCTTCTCTCTCCACCACGGCTGCCCACCAGCTGAGCTGTCAATGAATGAGTGCCTACTTGTACAAGCATGTGCTAGAACTGTGCAAATAAATACTTCCCCAGTGGAGATTCTGGGAAAGTCAGACTTTCAATTCTGTGAAAGTTTGGAATGGCTGAAAAAATGAATGAATTGTGGATTATTATATTAAACTGCTGCACAAACTTCAGCAGAAATGATCATTGTCAGTGGTCAGTTCTGTGGACTAAAATGTAACCCTTAGGCTGCCAACAGAATTTAAACATATAGGAATTCTGGACTGATATATCAGTCCACAGCACAGTAAGGGTTAATACATTAATACACAATTCATTCATTCATTCTGCAGTTCAGTGAGTCACTGAACTGTGGAATAAATGTTTTATTCCTTGGTGTCTAATGGTGCCACCCCAGCCAATCACAGGCCCAATCTTTTCCTGGTGGTTAGTGGCCCATCACCCAACCCAATCACTCAAGTGATATACAGTATAAATACATTTTTCCTGGTGTCTAGTGGTCCCTCCCCCACCCGATCACCCACACAATATATAAATATATTTTCCCCGTGTCCAGTTGTCCCTCCCACAACTGACCACCCACCCAATGAATAAATGAATTTTCCCTGGTGTCCAGTGCACTCCTTCCCTGTACCCAATCACCTGCATGAATGCAAACCTTTGCTTGGTGGTCTAGTGAACCCCAACCCCCCCCCACCTTGGCAGGTAGTGATCCACCATCCCATTCCCCTCCATCCAGAGCCAGCAACCAGCACAGCCCCCCTCTCTCCCAGATTCCCCACTGACTGAGCTATCAATGAAAAAGCGCATACTTGGTACAAGCACACAGTAGATCTGTGTGAAAAAACCTTCCGCTGGCTGAATTTCAAGGAAAGTCAGACCTTTGCTTCTGCGAAAGTTTGGAATTCAAATTAGCAACCTTCTCAGAAATTCTGACTTAGAATGGTTGAAGCAACGAATGAATTACAGATTATTATATTAAACTGCTTTACAAACTTCTGCAGAAATGATTATGGTCAGTGGTCAGTTTTGTGGGCAAACAATTAATACATTAATCTGCAATTCATTAATTCATCCTGCAGTTCAGTGAGTCACGGAACTGCAGAATAAATGTATTATTCCCTGGTGTCTAGTAGTGCCCCTCAGCCAATTGATGGCCCAATCTTTCACTGGTGGCCCCTTCCCCCACCCAGTTACCCACCCAATATATAAATAAGTTTTTCCTGGTGTCCAGTGGTCCCTCCCTGACCCGATCTCCTGCCTGATGTATAAATGCATTTTCCCTGGTGTCCAGTGGTCCCTACTTGCAGTTGATCACCTGCCCAAATATAAACCTTTTCCTGGTGGTCAAGTGGACCCCCCCAACCTGGCAGGTGGTGACCTATCACACTGCTCACCCCATCCTAAGCCAGTGACCAGCACAGCCCTCCTATCTCCACCACAGCTGGCCACTGACTGAGCTGTCAATGAATGAGGGCATGATTGTACTAGCACATGCTCATTGATTGCCAGCTCCGGTTCATTTAGTGTGTATAATAGCTCTATCGGGCATTTCAGACAAGAGCAGAGGGCTGTTCTGGTCAAAGGCAGGGAGTCAGGATAGGGGGAATGGCAGGGTCCACTGACTGGGCTGTCAATGAATGATGGTGTATTTCTACAAGCACATGCTCATTCATGGGGAATGGAAGGGTCCACATCATCATCCCCCCCCAACAAGACCCCCAATGGTGACTGGAACAGCCCTCTGCTCTTCTCTGAACCGCACAACAGAGCTATCACAATATACACACTGACTGAGTGGGAGCTGACCTAACAATGAATGAGCATGTGCTAGAGCTGAGCAAATGTTGAAAATTCTGCTTTTGTAGAACTTTAGATGGGACGCCATTTGAAAGAGCACAAACAGAGTTTAGGTAGGTAAGGATCATAATGTAACTATTCCCAGTACTGTAAGCTGGCAGATAAGACACCGGAGCCTGACTGCTAACTGAAGGCACGTTGTGTGCCAAGCTTATGTTTTAAGTGCAGTGTAGTTGTGAGTTGGCAGTTTAATTGTAAGTTGGCAGATAGGGCATGGAGACCTAGCTGCTGACTGAGGACATGTAATGTGCTGAGTTTCTGCTTAACTACAACATTTGATTGTGAGCACAATGAAGGACTATCTCTTCAAGTTTGTAACTAGCCACAGGGTGGAGGACTTCATGTGGGACACAAAGCCTCAGTCTGATCCCTGGGCATGGGTCAAGAAACAATTTATTGGTCTAGACCATGGGAAAAAAACTTAAGGACAAACACAATAAAGGTTATTGCTTGCAGGAACTATGTATAACCAGTTTCATATCCAGCTTGTCACTTTCTCCGCCCCAGGTTGCTTTGCTGCTAGCCTCCTGTGCAGCACAGTGTTGAAAACCTTACTGAGGACCAGATAGGCCAGATCCACAATTCTCCCTTGATCCACCTCCCTGGGAACCCAGTCTATTGGAGAGCTCAAAGACAAGGGCATTGTCTACCAGCTGAAGCCCAAACAGTGGCTCAAAACCAAGGTGAAACAGAATAAACCATGGATGGAAGAGATGAGTAACAGGAGAGAAAATGGGAGGGGGGGGGTGAGTAGTAAGTTAAAAAAGGCCACTCAAAAAATATTTTATTTCATTTCAAATCTAAATAATTATACCTAAACAATGTAATGATAGGACATGATATATGTAACTTGTGTTCTTGAAAGTAATCAAGACAAACTATGCAACAGTAGCTACTGTCGAATGAGTTTAATTACAGAATTTGCAATAACTATGGGATTCATTGTTCTCATTTATCTTCGACTGTATTATTAAAATCCAATGATCCTATTAGTACAAAATGTAATTAATTGTTAATGGCTTTTTGTATTTTAATCTTTGTGTGCAGGATTCACAAAAGGGATGCACCCAGTGCATCTGAGATGCGCTGGTGTATTCCCGACTTGTGCACAATCATGATTCTGTAAGGGCATTGATGCTCCAGTGCATTGTGATGCACTGTACACTACCCATAATGTTATGTGATGCATCTGGAGGGGTTGTGCAGTGGGCGAGCCCATGCATGTGGGGCACAGCCCTATTCACAACCCACCATGGATGAGCATTTCTGGAGCAGGTCCAGAGATGTGCCTCCAAAAGATAAGTCTACAACAAGTAGACTTAAGTGGATGTCTGCCCACAGGCAGGCTGCTGTACTGCAAACAGCAGCACAGCAGCCTTCCTACCCTGGCAGTTCGACATCCCCCTCCCCATCTGTAGCCCTGTAGCTGCTGCACTACTGGCACTGTTGCACTGGTGGCATAGTGGAACCCCCCTCCACCTGTATCCCCGTAAATGCTGTGCAGCACACCAAGAAGACCTGGTAGTCCAGTGGTACTGTACCCATCACACCCTGCCCGTATCCCTGTACTGTTAGATATTGCAACAGGCACCCCTCGTAGTCAAGTTGTCCCCCCCCCCTACTCTGCCTGTATCCCCTTAATGTCATAAAGAAAAGCTGTCAGTCCTGGTAGGCTATTGGAACCCCCCACACTGTCCCAACCCAATCACACTGTCAGTCTGATACCAAATCTATCACTGGTGGTCCAATGGACCCCCCACCCACTCAGGCACCCCCACCCCGCTCCTCCGTCCCAGCATGTGTTGAATGTCGTAAGGCAGCACAACCGACCCGCACACTGCCACAGCTGCCTGCTGACAGAGCTGTCTGTGTATGACAGCTTACTGAACTACTGTATACCCATTCATAGACAATGTTGACCAATGTGCTTGCAATGAGTACTGTAAGCTGCTATTCACAACTTTGTGCATTCCAACCCTAATGCCCTACCCCCCCACCCTGCAGACACTGACAGCCATCAGGAGGTGTCTTGGGGTCATCAACCCTAATGCTTACCCCAGTCTCCTTTACTGTATCCATCTCAGTTTATTTACTTATGGAATGGGGTGAGCATGAGGGCTGATGATCCCATGACACACTCCAAAGAGCTGTCCGGTGTCTAAAGTGAAAGTGGGCTTTATTAGAGTTGGAACCACTAATGCCATATTTTCCTACTTTTGTCACTTTAGTAACAACCCTAACTGATGCATTAACAAAGTTTTTTGCAATAAATTTCCTTACTTTTCCAGATAGTTTACTTGTATCATTATTTGGCTCTGAGAAAAATACCATGTTAAAAATCTGGGGTCAAAATATTGAAAAATGGCAGAGTTATACATAATAAGGTTCAACCCCCCCCCATCATGATACACTGAACGCTTGCCTTAAAACAACAATACTATAATTTTTCAACACAAACAATCCTTTTTCACCAGTCCTATGCTATAAAGTTGAAAATGATTACCTCTGACAAGAAAGCATCCTTTTCCAGAGCAAATGACTCTACTTAATGCATCTAAATCCTTTCCCCCGACCACATAATCAAAAATTAAATCCTTATTTGCTAGTCAAATTCCTTGTTTGTGAGTCCTTGTCTGTCACTGGTGAACAAAGAAATTGGCTCATGAGCAATGATTCCCTTTTTCACAACCAGATAGCCAAAGCTAGCATCTTTGTTCACAAGAAAATTCCTTGTTCACAAGTCCTTGTTCGTCACTGGCGAACAAGGAAATTGACTCACGAGCAAGGATTCCCTTTTTCATGATCGGCTGGCCAAAACTAGCATCCTTGTTTGGGAGAAGATTCCTTATTCTCAAGACCTTGTTCATCACTGACAAACAAGGAAATAGGCTCATGAGCAAGGATTCTGTTTTTCACGACCAGATGGCCAAAACTAGCATCTTTGCTTATGAGAAAAGTCCTTGTTTGTGAGTCCTTGTTAGTCACTGGCGAACAAGGAAATTGACTCATGAGCAAGGATTCTGTTTTTCACGACCAGATGGCCAAAACTAGCATCTTTGCTTATGAGAAAAGTCCTTGTTTGTGAGTCCTTGTTCATCATGACACAAATGGAAATCGGCTCATGAGCGAGGATTGTAGTTTTTGCCATCTAGAAACATAGAACATAGAAGTTGACGGCAGATAAGGACCGCAAGGCCCATCCAGTCTGCCCATTTCTTTTTCTACCTTATAAATGTGCCATCGGCCTTTGCTCTGTCAGTGACCTATCTATTCATAGTCATTTGTATTGCTCCCTTATGCCTATCCCATGCCTGTTTGAAGCCCTGCACTGTATTCATAGCCACCACTTCTTGTAGTAAGCCATTCCATCACATCTACCACCCTTTCTGTGAAAAGAATTTCCTCATTCTACATGTCGCCTCCTCTAATCTCATGCTGTGTCCTCTTGTCCTGCTATTTTCTTATATTTAAACATGTTAGACTCTTTCACCTTGTTTATGCCCTTAAGGTGTTTAAATGTCTCGATCATATCACCTC
Organism: Neoceratodus forsteri; assembly: GCA_016271365.2. Taxonomy (NCBI): domain Eukaryota; kingdom Metazoa; phylum Chordata; order Ceratodontiformes; family Ceratodontidae; genus Neoceratodus; species Neoceratodus forsteri. The sequence goes on from CM057456.1 coordinate 190,602,143, forward strand.
TCTCCGCCTTTGCTCAAGGGTATACATATTGAGCTCCATTAATCTGTCCTCATATGTCTTCTGATGCAGTCCCTGCACCATTTTGTTGCCCTTCTCTGGACTGCCTCAATTTGGTTAATGTCCTTGTGAAGGTGTGGCCTCCAATGCTGCCGCGGTACTCCAGATGGACCCTAACCAAGTGTCTTGTACAGGGGATTATTACCTCCCTCTTACGACTTGTGATATCCCTACTAATACACCCTAACACCCCCTAGCCTTACCTACTGCTTTAGAGGTCTGCTTGGATGATTTTAGGTCATCAGTGATGATGATGCCCAAGTCTCTTTCTTCCTTTGTGACTGCTAGCTACCTCCAGCCTATAAGTGGCTTCAGGGTTTCTCTTCCCTATGTGCATGATTTTGCACTTCTTTGCATTAAATCCCAGTTGCCACTCTTCTGACCATTCTGCTAGTTTATCCAGATCTCTTCTCATTCTGCCCACCCCATCTGGATCATCTACTCTGTTGCAGATCTTGGTGTCATCTGCAAACAGACAAGCCTTACCCTCTAGTCCATCTGGAGGTCACTAATGAAGATGTTGAATAGGACTGGCCCAGGACTGATCCCTGAGTTACCCACTTGTGACTTGCATCTCTTCTGACTGTATACCATTTACCACCACTCTCTGTTTTCTGCCAGTCAGCAGTTTGCCACCCAGTTGACCAACTTCTGACCCACCCAGCCTACCTAGCTTATTTATCAATCTTCTATGTGGAACAGTGTCAAAGCTTTGCTGAAGTCAAGGTAGGCGACATCAACTGCTCCCCTTGGTCCACCACTCTGGTTACCCAGTCAAAGAAATCTATGAGATTAGTTTGACAGGACCTTCCTTTTGTAAACCCATGCTGTCTTGGATCCTGTGCCCTATGGATTCCAGGTGTTGCACTATCCTTTCCTTAAGTGCCTCCATAATCTTGCCCACTACTGAGGTAAGACTGACCGGTCTGTAGTTCCCCGCCTCCTCCCTGCTACCACTCTTGTGGGTGGGATCACATGAGCCCTTCTCCAGTCTTCTGGGACCTCTCCTGTGCTCAGAGACTCACTAAACAATTCTGCTAATGGCTCTGCTAGTTCCTCCTTTAGCTCCTTAAGTACCCTGGGATGTATGCCATCAGGTCCCATTGCCTTATCCACCCTGAGCTTAGCTCTTGTAGGACCCTTTCTTTTGTGAAGGGAGTAGTGCTCCTCCCTCCCCTGTGTCCATGATGCTGAGCTGTGGGCCCTGCCCTACCTTCTCTTCAGTAAATACTGAGCAAAGTATCTATTTAGGATAGATGCCTTTACAGGTCCTCCTCCTCACATGCTCCCTTTTCTCCATTAGCTAGCAATACCCTCTGGACTTTCTCCTTTCACTAATGTATCTATAGAAAGTCTTGTCACCTTCTTTTACTGTTCGTGCTAGTGTTTCCTCAGTTTGGGACTTTGCCTGCCTTACTGCCTTCTCTTCCACCTTAGGGCAGTTTGGTATGCCTCCCTTCTTCATCCCCTGTGTTTCCTTATATTTTCTGAAGGCCAGCTTTTGTCTGACCTTTTCGTTACTGTTTTGAGAACCAAAGTGGTTTCCTTCTTCTTTTTCCTTTTCTGTTCTAACACAATGGGATGTTGCTTCAAGTGTTGTATCCTTAATGCTTTCCCTTTCCTGTACTCTCTACCTGTGTTTCTTTTTTGCTAGGTTAGCTTAACTCTTGTTGCCATCTTATCAAAGTCAGCTCCTCTGAAGTCCCATATTTTTGCTTTGGAATGGGATGATTTAGATGTAGTAGCCAAATTGAACCATACCATGTGATGGTCACTGGCCCCCAGGTGACCTTCTACCTGGAGATCTGTGATCCTTCTTTGTTAGTCAGTCACTAGATCTAGGATAGTCTCTGTCTCTTGTGGGTTGCTGTACCAGTTGTTTGAGGGCCTCCCCTGCAGGGAATCCACTATGAGTCTAGTTCTGGCAGATGTTCCTGCTGGTATTGACCATCGTATCTGGCATGTTGAAGTCTCCCATTATCAGAACCTCCCCTTTAGCTGTCATGTTTTGTATATCTTCTAACAGTAATGTGTCTCTGTCCTCCCTCTGGTCTGGGGGCCTGTAGACCACCCCAGTTCTTATGGCTGTCCATTTCCTGTTTCAGGGTGACCCACAGTTGTTCTGGCTCCTTATGTGTATTCTGAATTTCTGTAGCTTTGATATTTTCATTAACATACAGGGCCACCCTCCCTTTTGCACCTCGGTCTCTTCTGAACAATACATAGCCAGGTACTGAAGTCTCCCAATGTGGTTACTGGTAATCCACGTCTCACTAATTGCTACTATGTCCAGTTTAGCCTTCTGACATAATTGCCTGCAGGTCTGGGATCTTATTTCCCAGGCTGTGAGCATTTGTGTACATGATTTTCCATTGGCCAGATTTTTGTGTTGGTTGTTGGTGAGTTTGGCGTTACCCCTGTGCATCGTGTGGGGAGACAAACCTTTTTCTTACCTGGTGATGCAAATGAGCAGCAAACACGCTGAATTCCTGTTTGACCACTAGCTGAGGGGAGGGTGTTCTTCCATTTGACGTATGGGGTGCTGCACCTCTCCCCATTGCTAGTTTAAATATTCTGCAAAGACGTCAAACTTCTGCCCCAATGCATGACTCTCCTCTTTAGTCAGATGCAGTCCATCAAATTTAAAGAACTTTCGCTCCCAGAACTGTTGCCAGTTCCTACAAATCTGTGTCCTTTTCCTGGCACCAGTCCTTGAGCCGATGTTTAGCTCCCCTATTCCCTTCTTCTGACCTTCCGTCCATCTGCTCCTTCTCCCAGACTGGCAGGATCTCAGAGAAGGAGATGCGGATTTGAAATAGATGATGAGTTTGTCACCAGCCTGGTCAGGTGTTTCTTGGTCTCCACAACTGACCGGCTGTAGATCGATTAGTCCCTCATGTGTACTAGGACATCAATGTTTTCTCCTGCTTTGTGAACAATTTTAGCAGGTAAAGTGTCTCCATGCTGATGTACCTGAGACATCTGACCATCACCCCTGGCTGGAGATGGGTATCAACTCCCGAATCATGGAGTCTCCTATGATCAGAAGTTTTTATTTCCTTTGTGCTTGTTTAGTTTTGGTTCCTGATTTGGGTGAGTATTGTTGTGCTAGCTCCTGTGCCACAGTGTCCCTGCTCTGCAGTGTCTTCTGCTCTTTATTTGATTTCAGAGATAGAGGCAGATACCTGTTTGGTGTTTATATGGTTTTGGAGGTAATGTGTTGGAGAGTAGAGAGTGATGGGGCACCTGATTTGCTCCTCCTAACCACCTGCCAACCTCCTGGACCAACTACCCTCTGTGGTCGAGGTTTTTCTGTTGGTTGCTGGGGAAAGGCTGGTGGTTCTTATAATGTATTTCCTCTTCAATATGAAATTTGAGGCATGCAATCTCTGCCCATGCTGCCTGGAGCTGAGACCTAAGATCTCCAAAGGCCCAGCATGTAGGACAGTGTCCTAAATCTTGTAAGACTGTCCTTCTGAAAATTGTTCCACAGTACCTGCAGTTAATGAAATCCATTCCAAATAAGTTGCTGGGTTTGTAACCTAGTCAGAGTAATTAGAAGGAAAAAAAAATGCAAGTAATGGTTTAATTGTGCTTTGTTTAACTTGTTATAACAAGTTAAATTACTAGTGCCCTGTAAATAGAGATCACCTTGTGGAGGCCCACTGATCCACCCTTCCTGCTCTGCCACAGGAAATGTCACAACTGTGGTACCCTATAAAAGGAGGTAGCGTGGGGTGGTTGGATGGGGGGTGGTGGCTGGGCCCTTCCCCGCCTAAAAGAAGAACCACGGACGAAAGAACAAGGAGGTAAGAGCAGAAACAATCAGTCAACAACAAATGCAGTAACCCTGAAAGCTTATCCTAATGTTAGATAAAACTGTAAAACCTGTAAAGCACCACCTGTAATAATTTCAGAGAAGATATACCCTGTAAGAAACACTTTGCTCCAGAGAAAATAAAGCAGTAACAGAAGATATACCTTGCAAAAGACAATTTGACTCAGAAGATTACAGCAGTAATCTGTTAGCACACACCTGTAGGCACACCTTGTAATAATGCAGAAGAAGGTATACCAGCAACAACAATTTGAATCAGAGAAAAATAAAGCAATGAAATGTTAGCAACAAACAGTAGCAATCCCTGTGAGTAAAAATAAAAACACCACCACACAGTAAATCTGCTTAGCCAAACTAAGTCTTAATCCTTCTCCCTTGCTCTGGTAAGTTTCTCTACTCTGCCTTTCAAGCAGTCTTAGAAGAAAGAGCTCAGGTGAAGCTAGGTGCCTTGGCCAGCAAACCAAGTCTTCTACCTCAAGATATCAACTAACCTGACTTTTAACCCTTCTTTCTGTTGGAAATTACTGACAGTTTGCCAGCTCCACCCCCACATACACACCTAATCCTTTGGAAGAGCTGTGGGAGGAAAAGCAATTAGCTCCTTCAATGTGAGAAGGAGACTGAAACACCTCTGAGACAACAAACCTTTTCAACAAACAAGAATAAAATAAACACAGTGTCAAACAGTAATTTTGCTTAGCCCAATGATAAAAAGTCACAAAATGTAAGCTCCACCTGTAATACAGTAATTTCAGAGAAGATATACCCTGTAAGAAACACTTTGCTCCAGAGAAAATAAAGCAGTAACAGAAGATATACCTTGCAAAAGACAATTTGACTCAGAAGATTACAGCAGTAATCTGTTAGCACACACTGTAGGCACACCTTGTAATAATGCAGAAGAAGGTATACCAGCAACAACAATTTGAATCAGAGAAAAATAAAGCAATGAAATGTTAGCAACAAACAGTAGCAATCCCTGTGAGTAAAAAATAAAAACACCACCACACAGTAAATCTGCTTAGCCAAACTAAGTCTTAATCCTTCTCCTTTGCTCTGGTAAGTTTCTCTACTCTGCCTTTCAAGCAGTCTTAGAAGGAAAGAGCTCAGGTGAAGCTAGGTGCCTTGGCCAGCAAACCAAGTCTTCTACCTCCAAGATATCAACTAACCTGACTTTTTAACCCTTCTTTCTGTTGGAAATTACTGACAGTTTGCCAGCTCCACCCCACATACACACCTAATCCTTTGGAAGAGCTGTGGAGGAAAAGCAATTAGCTCCTTCAATGTGAGAAGGAGACTGAAACACCTCTGAGACAACAAACCTTTTCAACAAACAAGAATAAAATAAAACACAGTGTCAAACAGTAATTTTGCTTAGCCCAATGATAAAAAGTCACAAAATGTAAGCTCCACCTGTAATTACAGTAATTTCAGAGAAGATATACCCTAAGAAACACTTTGCTCCAGAGAAAAATAAAGCAGTAACAGAAGATATACCTTGCAAAAGACAATTTGACTCAGAAGATTACAGCAGTAATCTGTTAGCACACCTGTAGGCACACCTTGTAATAATGCAGAAGAAGGTATACCAGCAACAACAATTTGAATCAGAGAAAAAATAAAGCAATGAAATGTTAGCAACAAACAGTAGCAATCCCTGTGAGTAAAAATAAAAACACCACCACACAGTAAATCTGCTTAGCCAAACTAAGTCTTAATCCTTCTCCCTTGCTCTGGTAAGTTTCTCTACTCTGCCTTTCAAGCAGTCTTAGAAGGAAAGAGCTCAGGTGAAGCTAGGTGCCTTGGCCAGCAAACCAAGTCTTCTACCTCCAAGATATCAACTAACCTGACTTTTTAACCCTTCTTTCTGTTGGAATTACTGACAGTTTGCCAGCTCCACCCCACATACACACCTAATCCTTTGGAAGAGCTGTGGAGGAAAAGCAATTAGCTCCTTCAATGTGAGAAGGAGACTGAAACACCTCTGAGACAACAAACCTTTTCAACAAACAAGAATAAAATAAAACACAGTGTCAAACAGTAATTTTGCTTAGCCCAATGAAAAAAAAGTCACAAAAATGTAAGCTCCACCTGTAATACAGTAATTTCAGAGAAGATATACCCTGTAAGAAACACTTTGCTCCAGAGAAAAATAAAGCAGTAACAGAAGATATATGGTTGTGATTGTGAAAAAGGGAAATCCTTGTTCACGACCTGATTTACTTGATAGTCACAACAAACAAGGAAGTAAATGAGTGGCAAACAAGGATTTAAAATGTTAAAAAACATAAAAAATAGGAGCAAATGCAGGAAACCACAAATAATAGCTCATCAACTCCCGATGAGCAAGAAACATAGTTAGATGTCTCAAACAGACATCCCTGGGCAGAGTTATGACAGTTTTTAGGGGGCAAACTGAAAAAACAAGATGGCAGCTCACTGACATGGAATTTTTTCTGGTGAACAATGACTGACCTCTGGCGAGCAAGGAATGCCCCCTCAGGGACAAAGATCCTTGTCCATACTGTGAAGCTCTCCTGAAAAATAAAAATCCCATTGAAAATAATGGGAACTTAAAACTGCTATAACATTGGACCGGATTAATATTTTTTCACCAGATAAACACTGGCCTATTCTGTGACTCAAGCTCTTTGTACCATGAACATGTCAGATCAAAATTCAACACCATGAGTGCATAGCACAGTGAGAAAAAAATTGCAAAAAGTGGCATGACAAAAGGGCTTCATTGCCATTGACTTACAAAGGCCCCTGCAGTAAACTGCAGCATTTTGTGATATTCTGCAGCATTTTTGCACTTCATCCTGTCTGTCACATCTATACATATATATATAGATACAGCACATAGAATCATATCATAGAATCATATCATGTCACCTATCAATACAATACAATGCAGATCTCAAGTAACCTCACAGGTGGTGAAGCCATGAGTGAAAGTTACAAGAGGTGACTGGTAACTGTACAAGATAAATGAAGTATCACACACTTGCCCCCCGCATATTTCATTTATGCAACAGGGCAGGAGCTTGTGTGATGGTGTATGATGAGGCAAATGTTTGTTTTTCTTTTTTAAATAAATAAATAAGGAGGGTCTTTTTAATTGTTTGGTGGTCATCCTCTTTTGTGTGGTAATTTAGTATGGGCATTGCTAGGAAGTAGTGTAATGACAACAGCATTGATTGGTATTTGAGGTGAGATGCTGATTTTTTGTGTGCATTGGGGTCATCGGCCCTAACTCTCACCCCATCCCATCCCATGTGTAAACAAGCTGAGGTGGTGCAGTGTAGGAGAATGGCGTAAGAGTTAGAGCCGACGACCCCAACGCACACCCCGATGTCTGTTGGTGGGCTGCAAGGGGTGGGAACCCTAAAATCAAATTTCCTTGCTTTTTTTGCTTTAGAAGAACCCAAACTGATGCATTAACAAAGTTTTTGCATAGAATATATATATAGGGGATACATGATGGGCATGAGTGTGATATGGCAAATATTGTCACTCCTGCAGAGTGAGCTCTGGATATCTCACGAGTGCCAAAGGCACGAGTTAGATATCCAAGCTCATGATGCAGGAGTGACAATATTTGCCATAGCACATGATCTGCCCATCATGTATTCAATATTTACAATAGGGCCAAGAGTTTCAGAAGTTTTGTTATGCTGTCTTGTGTTCTGTTCCTGTTTATGTGTTTGCTCATTCTGTGTGTGAACTTTTCTGAATGGGCTGGCAGTGTTATAAACTCTGAGAGACACATGAGTGTGTTTTGCAATGCTAAATGAATTAGTTTTAGATAGGAGTGAGAAACATACTTTTGTGAACCTGTATTGTTTAGCAGTCTGGCTGCAGTGAAGTTAAGAGCATCACAGTAATTGTGATGAGCTGAGAGGCAGAGTGTCAGAACAGCTGATACTGTTTTCAGTGGTAATTAAGTTAGCTGCAGGCAGAGTGCAGAGTGTTCTGTGAAATTGTGCTCTTTAGGATTCTGGCTGCAGTCAAGTTCAAAGTATCACAGTAACTATAATGGGTGAGAATCAGAGTTTGAGGAACAACGTGAGAGTGTGTTTCAGTGGTAGTTGAGGTAGCTGCAGGCAGTAGTTTAGACTGTTCTGTGAAGCTGTGCTGTTTGGAATTCTGGCTGCATCAAGTTGAGAGCATCACAGTAATGAGCTGGAATGAGGTGTGTTTTGTAATGCTCACTGAGTTAGCTGTAGGCAGCAGTGAGACCTCTCAGGTAGTTCTGCATTTGTGTCTATGGTAACAGCACAGGTGTTTCTTGCATGCTGAGGGGAAAGCTGCCTAGGGTGATGATATCAGTGACCTTTGTGACCGTGTGTGTAAATGGCTGATATCATCACAGTAGAGCAGAGGGTAAAATATCACACTGCAGTGGATGATACGCTGTTCTATCTCACTCATTTACTACTCACCCCATTATATATATATATATATATATATATATATATATATATATATATATATGTATATATATATATATATATATATTTATATATATATATATAGTAGCTCAAAGAATTGAATCATATAATCTAGCAAGGCCTTCTACCTTCTGCCCTCCTTCTATAGTCAAGCTGTTATAACTTCTGTGTCTTAGTGACACATGACATACACAAAATAATCAATTCATTGCTAGAAAATTCCGACTTTAACATCACTGACTGAGAAACAAGCCCTAAAAGAATTCAGCCTCAAAGACATTGCTGTTTTAAAACCAGCTGAGAAAGGCAGTATAGTGATAGTATAGGATAGAATTGATTACATTAATTAAGTGCTGAGATAACTAAATGATAAAAAATTTTATTTGAGGTTAGATCATGATCCCATAGAGGAAATCCTAGTGCCAGTCTCTAATATCATAAAAACGCCCTTTCCGTCATCTAATAACAATATTTCTGACAGGAAAATCACCTAGAAAACTGGCATTCTATCTACTACCGAAACTTCATAAAAATAAAACACCTGTTCTTGGGAGACCAATAGTCTCATTTATTCGTGCAATTAAATAGCCAATGTCCAAATTTGTTGATAACTGCATTAAAAAACTGTCCCCAACTTGCAAACATATGTTAAAGACAATAATATTGTCACCATACTCCAAACTGTGTCAGTAAATGATAATGACAGCCTTATTACCACAGATGTGGAAGGCCTTTGTGTAAGCAATAATGCCTGACAGAGTGGGTGGTATTGGGCTATACATGCCCATGCAGAGACATAATGTGGCCCAATGCCACAGCTGAAGGGCCTTTTATCCACTTGAGATGTGGGTAAAGTCCATACCATTTCAAAAAATCCAAAAATGAGACTCCATCTCAGTATTAACTTTCTTTATTGAATGTAATAGGCTTCTGAACTACGTTTCTCCATAAAACTGATTAATCATCCATGGTCCTCCATCAGTGTTGTTCTCAGATACATTTTCAACTTTTTATCAATGTATGTGTGGTCCATGTCTTACAGACTGTTTCTTCCTTTTGTGCTCAGTTCTTGATGTCGAGTCACAGGCTGTAGAAGAGTTGTCATACTGTTCACCAAATAAACCTATACCACCCACCCTGGAGAGTATTACTACCCTTAGAAAATATGTTTGTTGGTACATTTAAAATATAACTTTTTTAAAAATTAAAAAAACAGCAAGTTTTTAGAAAACAACAAAAACATTTAGTTGAAAGTAGCCACTCTACTAGAGGTAGAGGGCACTGGTATGTTTCATAGCCTTTTTAGGACTTCAGTTAGTGAAGCCCTGCAGACCTCTTGCTTTTAAAAAAGGACTCTGCATTCCTTACATTCTTTGCGACTGAACAACATGTTGGAGTTGAAACACAGTCACCTCCATGTCTGTGGAGCACTCTGCTCATACTGCACTATTGTTTACTTGAAAAAAAACTTTGGAGGCTTCCTGATCACAACACTGGGTGATTGGGCACCCCCAGTGTCACTCTTATGTTTGTGAAGGGGGTGTGGGGTGGTGAGTGCTGAGAGGGAGGGTCAGGTGGGGGGGGATAACTAATTTTAAAGAAAAAACAAACGGTGGTCAAGGCAGAACACAGCACACTCCACCATGTGCAAGCAAGATGGCTACCACACTCTTCTGCAAATGTGCTAATAGACATGCATGCCCAGTAGAGTGCAGTGGCCATCATGCACACGGCAGAGTGTGCTGTGTTTTGTTGTGACCGACATTCATTTTTTTCTTTAAAATTAGAGTTATTCCTCCCACCCGACCCTCCTGCTCAGCCCATACAACCCCCCCCCACAAAGATAAAAGTGACACTGGGCGTACCCAATATCCCAGTGTCCTGATGTGGAATCCTTTTTTTTGTTTGTTTATTTAAAGCCACCAGCACTACCACGCATGAGTGGTTATTTCTTCTTTTTTAAAAACATATATATATATGTATATATATTTATACCCCTCCAACCCTCCCTCTCAGCACCCAACACTCCTTCACAGAAACATAACAGTGATACTGGGGGTGTCCAAACCCCAGTGTCCTGATGAGGAATCCTCCCTGCATTGTCATTTTTTTTAAACCTGCAAAAAGAAAACCATTCCTTGATGTCTTTTGCAGCCATAACTGCCCCTCACCCAACCCTCCCACTCAGTAACCTCCACCCTGCACCCAGCTCCAATCCCTTATTTACCCACCAGCGTTCAAACCCCGTAATCCTCTCTGGAATGCAGACATGTCTTCACGCTTCAAAGTCGGACTGTGAACTGAAGAAATAGGTATGTAGTTCAGTGTATTTCAATGGGGTTTTGAACTTAGTGGCATAACTTGGGCATTTTTGCATATTTGTGGCCCAAGATTTCAACATGCCTTCTTTGGGAACCTACATCATGAACAGTTGCACAGTCATTAGGTAGATCTGTCCAAAAAAGTGATTTCACTGTCCCTGTGCAAAATCACCTTTCAGGCAAGAGTTGATCATTTTCTCTGCCCCTGTTCATGAGGTGGGGTCATAAGAAGGTTATGTTGAAAATTTGGTGTAAAAATATTAAAATATAAAGTTATGGGCCTGCATTGAATTTTGCAAACACTGGCTCACAACATTGATCATTTTGAATATTTTTACCACAAATTTACAACATAGCCATATCTTTACAGTACCTCATGAATGTGACAGCTGTCCTTTTTCAAATCCTAGCTAAAATGTTTTTTCACATCCCGAAAGGTGATTTTGCAGTCCTTACATGAAATCACCTTTCAGACAGGAGTTGAACATTTTCTCTGGCCTTATTCATGAGGTGGGGTCATAAGAAGCATATGTTTTAAATTTGGTGTTAAAATATTTAAAAAAAAAAAGTTATGAGACTATGTTGAATTTTGCAAACACAGGCTCATAACTCTGGCAATATTCAATATTTTTTCCCCAACATTTCAACATAGCAATTTTTTTACAACACCTCATGAATGTTTCAATATTTCAAGCAGATCTCAAGAACTGAGACAATCAAATATGTCAAGCAGGTCCTAGGCATGTCCAGGATGGGGAGTGACTTAATCGAACTGAAGCTGGTCGCCCTAACCCTGGAGGAGATAGCTGACCCCCTCACTAAGGTTTTTAATTCTTCCCTTAGGTCGTGTGTGTTCCCAGATGCCTGGAAGCTGGCACTAGTTACCCCTGTCTTCAAAACTGGAGACAGAATTAACACATCTAACTACAGGCCAATCTCAAGCCTCCCCGCCCCCGAAAGCTTTGGAAAGGATGGTCTTAGACCAGCTCACGGAGTACTTGGAGAAGTATAATCTGCTCGGCCCTCAACAGCATGGTTTCCATAAAAACCACTCAACACTTTCAGCACTAGTCAAATACACCTCCCAGCTCTATGACGCTGTGGATAAAGGGATGGTAGTGGAGTCTATATTCATAGACCTCACAAAGGCCTTTGACTCAGTGAACCACCACCTTCTCCTCAGCAGCCTGTCATCAGCTTACCTATCTCCAAGCACAGTGACTTGGTTTGGAAACTATCTCTCCCATAGAACTCAACAAGTCAGAATAGGAGACACGTACTCAGAGCCAAAGGAGGTGAGCCTAGAAGTCCCCCAGAGATCAATCCTCATCCCTCTACTCTTTAGTCTGTTCATAAATACCTTCCCCTCTGTCTGCCCTGCACACATTGTACTCTATGCTGATGACGTTGTCCTATCCATCCCAGGCAGAGACCTGTATACCATCACTACTAAACTGCAGGACAGCTACCACAAGCTTGAATCCTGGTTCTGCAAGAACAAGCTCCTGCTCAACCACAAAAAAAAACAAGAGCATGCTGTTCACAGTTCCCCAAAATAAAAAGAAGTTCATCCCACAGCAAATCCTGAGCCCTAAAGGAGACCTCCTTGAACAAGTCTACATATTTAAATACCTAGGAATTTACCTCGATGACACTCTCAATTTCTCTAGTCATATTGACCACATCATCAAGACCCCCAACATGAAACTGGGTGTTCTGTACTGCCACAATCACTCCCTACCACCTGCGGCTCTGAAATTAGCCATAAGTAGCTTGGTACTAGCCACCGTTGACTATGGGCTCCCAATCTATGGAGCAAGCTCTGACACTGCCCTCATGAGAGTCAGCACTCTCCTAAACAAGGCCTGTCACTTAACCTTGGGTGCTGATTTCTCTACCACACTTGCACACTCTTCAACTGAAACAGGGTGGCTCCCACTCCACTGTTGAGATCAACTCCAAACTTGCATGCTTATCAAAAAAGCCTTTCTAGGGCTTATGCCTGAGTCCACTATCAGGCTTTTTGCAAATACATTACCCCCTAAGCAGACTAGGAGCACTGCAAAAGGGGGACTCCAGCTGCCATTCAAGTGTACTATACGGGCACAGAGATCACTTGCCTTCCTGTGCCCAAAGTGGTTCAATGAGTTGCCAACAGCACTCTTAAAATGCACCAAGCTCAGACAATTAAATATTGGGCTTTGTTCCCAACTAGAACTAAAAACAATCTGTGTCTGCCTCACTTAGCCCATGATCAGGGCCCCTAGGCTATCCCACCCCCCTTTGCTCTAACCACCCAACCATTGACGCCTACACTCTTCCCCCACCCTGCTCTCTTCAGCAAATCCCCCTATCCACAAAATACCTACCTTGCATAGTCTACACAACAATAAACTGCCAACATCCCCACTCACAGATCGCCCACCCTATCAACTACATACATGAACATCTGACAATGCCTACCTTGGGCTGCTTCCCACCACCCCCATTCTCACCCCTGGCCACCACTGGTGAGCTCAGCCTACCATTCTGGCAACCGCCCATGCCCCACCCCTGCCCCTGTACTACCCAGCTGGAGACTCAATCCCTGGCCTCTCCCCCTCTTTCTTGTTTCTAACACTACTATGCCCACACTTAGTGCTGTTACTTACAATGTTAGACCCCTATATACTAGTGAAACTTACAATGTTTGACTCCTATGTTCTAGTGAAACTTAGACTCCTATGTATTAGTTAAACTTAAAAGTAAGTGCAGCCCTCTGTAACTTTATTTTGTAATCCACTGCTGTGCTATGTTTTATGTTGTCTGTATATGTTCATTTAACTGACTCGGAACCTTTGAAAATGAGTCCTTGACTCAAAAGTATTAATACTAAACTGAAATAAATAAATAAATAAAATGTGACAGCTGTCATTTTTCAACTCCTGCCCAAAATGTGTTTTTGTGTCCAGAAAGATGATTACGCATTCCCTGTGCAAAATGACCTTTAAGCCAGGAGCTGAACATTTTCTCTGCCCTTCCTCATGAGGCAGGGTCATAACAAGGTTATGTTGAAAATCTGATGTAAAAATATTAAAAAATACATTTTCAGTATTTTACCCCAAATTCCTTAGCTGTAGCCCTTTTGGTTCTGTCCAGAGTTTGTTTTAAACAGCCACCATGATGCCACTGTTGTTTTTATTCCTCCCACCTTGCTGTTTGGAGTACATTGCAGAAACTCAGTTAGATGGAGTTTACAGGTATTTTGTTTTTTTCTTCATCAGTATGTGAATGCTACAGGTAGCAGTGAGCTTGGCACGCTGGCAGTGAATAGCCTAATGTGTGACCAGGAGTGCACATGGCCGATGGTGCATCTGAACCAATGGTTGAGTGGCTAAGATGAGAGACTAGTGCAATGGTGCTCTTTTTAAATTTGTAATTGTGTTTTTTTGAATGGCTGTATGAAAGTGACCCAACAAATCAGTTTACTGAACTGAGCCCGGAGGGTCTGTCTTGTTAAGTGAGAGAAAACATGGCAGCATTCTGAAAAGTGAGCACTCTATTTGAGCTCACTGATTTTTTTGAATAAAGAGGCTGGTAGGCACACTGACTAGTTACTTACTAGTCTCTGTTGCCTGATACATGCCCAGGTCATGGGTACTGACAGCCAATCAGAATGTTAGGTTTCTTCAGCCTATTTTCTAATCTAATATTCTGCATGAAGATGGCCTGGATGCCCTTAAAAAAATCTTGCATCAAGACCAAAGGGCACGAGGCCACCAACAGAGTTTTTAGCTGGCACAGTCAGATTTGTCTTGGAAGCAAACTAGTTTTTTTTTTTCAAAGGGAATACTATGTCCAACATAAAATAACTTCAATATGCACTACCTTTGCCCCAAGCCTTGCAAATATTTATATGAGGGACTAGGAGGACAAATTTGTATTTGACTATCATCAATAAAATATACTCTGACCACATGTCAGAATGTGGAGTTGTTATATTGATGATGTGCCTGTTTTATAGTCAGTAGATGACGTGGATCTGTTGAAGTTTATTGACTACCTGAATTCAGCCAGTACACATTTAAAATGTACTACAGAGTGTAGCAAAACAGATATATTATTTCTTTATTTGTGTGTTTTAAAAGCTTGTAATGAATTGCACAGTAACATATATAGGAAACAGACTGCAAGAAATACCCTGCTAAATACAGTGCACGGCTTCAAACAGGCTTGGGATAGGCAAAAGTGAGCAATACAGATGAGTATGAATAAATAGGCCATTGACAGAATAAAGGCCTATGGCACATTCATAGGGTAGAAAAAATGAGCAGACTGGATGGGTCTTGCAATCCTTATCTGCCATCAACGTCTATGTTTCTATGTTTCTATGGGGAGTGGTTGACAACCGATCATCTGTTATGGATTAGTCAACAAGGCCAGTACTTTTGATTACTACTGACTTAAATGCAAGAAACTAATTTTAAACAGCAAAGTATAGAAATGGCAGACCATTTTACTGAGAGGGGATGTTAGCTGGATATGATAAAGAATTTTTGTAAGTCAGCTTCACAGGTTGAGAGGATGCATTTGTTACGAGGGAGACAAATTGCCTCAGGAACTCATGTTTGTCACCGAGTACAACCCTTCAGCATATAAAGCTGGAAATATCATTAGACCACATAACAGCATACTTTCTAGGGACTTTAAGCTGGATAAGTTATCTACACAGATTCCAAGGATAATGTACAATTGGGATATAAATATCCACAGTATCTTGGGGCGTGCAACTCTAAAACCTGTGCAACAGCATACCTGGCTACAAGAGTCACCAACATGTAACTTCAGAAGTAGACACCATGTCCACTGTTCAAACACATTGAACACAAAACCATTTACACGCCCTAGATCAGAGAAAGGGTACAATTTCAATTAATTTATTAGCTGCAAAGGTGCAGGTGTTATCTATACCCAGACCTGTCCTTGTGGACTAGTGAATGTGAGCAAGACAACACACTCAATAAAATGCAATAAATGAACATAAAACTGCTATCATGACTGACATGACAGTGCAGTGGCTCATCACTATGAGTCCACAGGACATGCTTCTCTTCCTCCCTCAGATTTGTGGATTTGTGAGAACAGAAAAAAGAAACAATCTTGTCATTCAGGGAAACACCATAATTCAGTAGCAGCTCCAGAAAGAGGCATTCTGGATTGCAGTCTTAAATACTGTATTACCATTTGGATCAAATGAGAAGTGTTCATTACAAAGTTTCTTTGAATACTAGTACCAATTGCATGGATTTTGGATCTCGGGAAGAGTGTAAGTAATTATAACCATTGATAGCCCAGTGAATCCCTCAGGTGGAGCATGCCCTAATTCTCAAAATTACAATTGTCATGAATCTGATGACATGGATTTTGGATCTTGTCACCATTTACATGGATTTTGGATCTGTGCTAAAATCAAATTTTATGGATCATATTTCACAAACCCACTCAGCAGGTCATCCATCTACTCCCAAAGTACCAACTTCCTAGTGCAGTCTTGTGAACAGTTAACAGAACAAGGTAACCCTCTTGTCTGTTTTTGTGGATTCGAATCAACCTTTAGTCTCAAGTTCTGGAGGGATTCAAACTGTGAATCTCTTGTTAGCTTACCAAGTGCACAGGCTCAGATAATTCTGTCTTCGGGGAGCCAGATATCTGCCTATGGGCACCTAACCAGGTGTACAAAAATGAACCCTTAAAAACTGTAATAAAAGACCTCAGATTTAAAACGCTTAGCTTTTTCCAGTTTGGTAATACCATTCAAGCTTATGTACAGCGTTTGCTTTAACCATATATACTCTACTTATAAAGGAAAGAAATCAAAGACAGACCAAGTAAGCTCTAAAAATAGAGTTTTACTAAAATAGATAAAAAATATGTAACACATAAAATACAGAACTATTATATCACAAGACATACAAATCTCTTAAACTAAACAGGTTTTAGCAGTGCAATTCCTACTACAGTACTTAAATTTTTCTCTCTCTCTCTCTAAATACCTGCTTAAAGTGCACACAGGTGTTTCTTTGTCAGAGTCTAGATAGAAGTGTCTCTGAAGGAAAACAAAATAATGTTTAAAAGCTGGTTTTCCCTACCTATTTGCATGAGGTCACCTAGCTCCTCCCTATCAGAATATATAAAAAAAATATATCTATATAAAAACAGGATGTCTTTTCCAAGTATTAAATTCTGCAACTTTAGCATAACTCATATTCTTCAAAAGACTCTCTTTGATCTTATGATAAACTTCCCCCTTCCAGGAGAAAGCATCTTTTTTGACTTTGCACTAAAACGTCACAACCTGCTCTTCTTCCTCTAAGCGTTATCAAAGTTCATGATTTTCCCTCTTAGCAACTACAGCTATAATTAACTTAGTTAAAGTCTGTAATTAGCTTTGGGCCTTCCAAGTAACACCTTGTATCTAAAACCTCTGTGTGTGTGTGTCATACTGACATGCTGTTTCAGCATTTCTCAAGAGAGCAGTTCATAACCCATTTTTGTATTACAAAAAATGATACAGTGATCAGAACCAGCTGTTCAAGTGTCACACCTATTATTAATTGCACAGATTTGGGATATCATCTTAAGATGCACCTTTCTTGACAGTTGCTTTGAATTAGATGTCTTTGATGCTATTTTAATTTTTTCCACATGGGTGTTTATTTCTTATTTTATCACTGGTGATTTGGGACTAGTACCTCTTTTAAGGGATTATCTAAATAGCACATTTATTATTTGTTCAGGTTGCTCTGATGAAGACATTACTTCTGATATTGAAATCTTAGCTGACATAATCAGCCATAATGCCTGGACATAGTCACTGAGCAAGGAGCACCCAGTTTGTAGTTTTTATTTTTGTTAGATTTATGGTTAAAAAGATAAATTAAATAGCACACTTGGGAACAGAAACAGATACTGCTTCATATATGAGCTGAAATTGTGCTTTCCAGAACTGTAAACTTGTTATCCCAATATGTCTCTTTGATATGCTCATCTTCACCATCTAAAGCCTGGATTTTGATGGTGACTTGCAACTGAATTGGCTCATGAAGAGTACTGATAATGGGGCTTTTCATTAAAAGGCAGGACATGTTGTCCAGTGATCCCCCACCAGGAATAAGTGCATAGCAGAGCGGGGGTTGGAAGGGAGGGTTCAGAGGGATAGAGTGGGAGGGGCCTGATGACATCACCAGGCAGATAAGGGTAATTTGACAAGAGCAAGTAAGAGCCCCAGTGATTGGCTGGAGGGCACAGCCCTAAAGGGGTCCCGACCAGGGGCCTATTAGGGGTGTAATAGGCCAGGGCTCAGGCAGGACAACCTCTTTTCCTGGGAATTTTTTCTTGGAAAAGAACTCAGCACATCATTTAGCAAGTCAGGTAAGGCGCAAAACACTACTACGTCTGTAGCCATGTGGCCCAAGCGACCGTCCTCAGCTGGTATTCCTTGTCTCTCACTTGTTACAGTAAAAGTTGCATTAGAATAAGTTTGTGATAACTTGTAATGTGAAAAAGCATATTGTGGTTGCAGTAGGTTTGTGGGCAAAATGGAAGGGGAGCATAGGTTTGTACACTTAGGCCAGTCGGCCATGTGGTTTGGAGGGTAGCATATGTTGATGGTTTGGTTTAAAAAAATAAATAAATAAAAAAGAAATGTGGTTTGGAGTTGGCTAGCTCAGGAGTTTGGTAGGTTTTTCATCGTGGGGTAAGGAAGAGGTAAAAGGCATGGTGTATAATCAGCATGCCAGTCGCTATGTTTGTTAGTTAAGAAATGAAGGCCTGCTCAGTGTTGTGGCTCCATGAGGCTGGTTTTGGGGTAAATGTGGAGGCCACGGGGAGCATGAGGGAGGTCCTCTCCGAGATGGTTGAGATGGCAAGGCCCAGGGGGCCGTGTGGTCTGTACAGGGGGCTTTCTGGCTACAGCTCGGCAAGCGGGGGTCAGGAACAGGCCGCTTGGGCCAAAAAACAGTGGAATCATGTGGAGAATGGGTTCACAGGTTGGGATTAGCAGTCTGGTATGCATGTCACTCTGGAAAATTTTGGGGAATTGGCCTGCATCAGGCAAAGGGGGAACACGGGGCGCTACATGGTGGCATGTTTTTTGTTTGTCTGGGGGGCCAAGATGGCCATGGCTTGGTTTGGCGAAGGAACCCTGGGGGCCTGCAATTGTTTCCGTGGTACTGGGATATGCCCGGGGGCCTACAGGAAAGGTCTGGGCAGGAGAAGACCGCACAACAGCTGATGCAGGGGAAAAGGGCCTGGTCATGCGGTCATGTAGGAGGCAGGAGATGTGCAGGCCAGATCGGCCACATGCCTCCGAGGAGGAGGTTTTGGCCTAGGCAGCCAGGGGAACCAAGGAACCAGGTCATGATTTGAGGACTTGCAGCACATTCACAAGCCTGTGTGGGCCCAGTGCAGCAAGGGGCAGCGGTGCTGCAGAGTAGACAAGGAAGAAGGGTTGTGGCATGGCTGTATGGGGGCTTATAGCAAAGAAAGGCCTTGGACTGCTGCAGCAAGAAGGCACCATGTGTGGAGGCAGCCTAGTTCAGGGGTTTTAATGGCTGGGCTGCAAAATGGGAGACCCAGGTTGAATCCCACAACCCTCACTGGGACAGCACAGGCCACTGGAATGAGACTATGCAGCCCAGGGCACCTGGATGTGGGGTATGAATAAATAAAAAAAATGGTAAATAAAAGGGAAGACGCATATTGGCTCACTATGACACAGCAATAGTGGACGCTGGGATAGTAGGCCCGGAGCACGGCTCAGGATTGGTCCGCCGGAGCAGGGGTCGGGGCAGCATGCCAGTCTGGCCAAACTTGGCTAAAAGTGGGGTACAGCTGATGGTACAGGACTGAATGTATAACTTTTCACCCCACAGACTGCAAGGATAGAGAAGCAAGCATTGCACCAAAGTGAGCCCAGCTGACCAGTGAAAAGATGCTACAGGAGGCATCAGTCTTGATGGGACAGATGTTTGAGCTATTGAAGGCAGCAAAGAAGAGAGAGGTGGAGGAAGAGGCACAAAGAAAGTGCAAGGAATGGGAAGAGCACCTGGGAAGGGGCGGAGGGGGGAAGAGACCCAAGCAGGAGGTTCCACGCACGGCACTAATGCCAGTGCCCCTGCCTGCAGAGGAACCGGATGATGGGAACCTTGATGGGGTAAGGATGATGTGGACCTCATGCATGAGAACGATTTAAAGGAGTACCTAGAAGGACTGCTGGACTGGATGGGGGATTTGAGAATTAAGAAGATGGAGTGGGCAGTACAGGCCTTAAAAGGCAAAGGGGCTGGGATGGAAAAGGGGGGGGCAGCAGCGAACAAGAAATTGTATGAAGAGCCCCAGGGCTGTTCAATTGGGGATCACATGCCGGCCTCAATCAAGGAGAAAATTTGGAAAGGGGAATATATCGACATCTTCGCTCATGGTTCGTGCTCGTGGACTAGGACACAGCCACAAAGTATGAACAGAAGGAGTCAGTGGGAAAATTGGAAATGGCAGTGACATTGGCGGTGGAAGACCACAAGATGGAGGAAGCAAAATATAAGGGGAAAACCATAGAGAATTGGCAAGGCGGTTTCATAATATATAGTGCATTGATGCTGGAAAGGCAACCGGAGCTTGCAATCCCCCCTCCTGACATACACATCCATTGTCAGGGAGGGGTATAAGGCAAAGGTCATATATGGGTGGCTCAAGTATGTCGAGGCCTTCCAGAAGTGTAGGGCAGCGAAAAAGGACCTGAGATGGGATTGCACTCACTCGTAGCTGAGGGTGAGGACCCTTTCTGGGGAAGGGGGGGCGGTAGGGGACCAAACAAGAAGGATCACTACTGTCACAGGGGTGAAGGTGTGTTGGGGTTACAACAAGGCCACCTACACATGGGCAACTGTAAGTTCCGGCATGTCTGCTCAAAATGTGGTGGGTCACACCTGGCCTCCAGATGAAGGCAGAATGGTGATATAGAGGGGGGCAGAGTGGTGGGCAGTTTTATGACCAGTTTTTTGGGGTGCCCAGGGGATACAGGGCAGGGGCTGTAGGGCAGCCACAGAGGGCAACATAGCACCCCGGGGGTGGTGGTAGTGGGGGCACCCATGGGAGTGTGGTGGGGATACGCTCTGGTGCACACCCCCATTTCCCTGGCAGCAGTGGAGGAGTGGACATCAGAATATCCAAATAATGGGGCAGGCAAGCTGCTTTAGGAAGATTTCCGGATGGGTTTCCCCCTGGGGTTTCAAGGGAGGGCGTGAATGAACATGGGCCAAGAACCTAGGGTCAGTGAAAGAGAAGGAAGGGACCATGGGGGTGATGATAGAGAAGGAAATCACAGCAAGCCAAATGGAGGGCCCATTTGAGGGTCCCCCATGCACACTTTTCTGGATCTCCCCATTGGGGGTGGTACCTAAGAAGGTGGAGGGGGAATTCCGCTTGATTCATCATTTATCATACCTGGAAGGCTCCTCAGTGAACGATGGCATTCCAGACCACCTTAAGGCGGTGTTGTATGCCTCATTAGAGCAGGCCATAGTGCTGATTAAGGCAGTTGAGGGGCCATGGCTAGTGAAAATGAACATCAAATCGGCATTTTGGCTCTTGCCCGTCAGGCCCGCGGACTGGGACCTGTTGGGTTTTCAGTTCCAAGGGCACATCTATTTCGACAAAGCCATGCCTATGGAATGTTCGGTGGCTTGTTCCACATTTGAAGTATTCAGCACCTGGCTACAGTGGGTTTTTGGGGCCAGGAATGGGCACAGGAGGGTGGTACATTACTTGGACGATTTTCTCCTCATTGGGGAAATGAGATCGGAGGCACAGAGAATGCTAGTGGATTTTGAGACTATGTGCCAGCGGATAGGGATTCCACTGGTACAGGGCAAGAAGGAGGGTCCCACCCAGAAGTTGGAATTCTTGAGTATAGAGGTGGACACTGGAGAGGGCTGTTTTTAGCTGCCGGGGAACAAAGTAGTATGCTTTAAAGGCTTACTGGCCCAGGTCATGGGGAGGAGGAGGGTGCCGCTGGTACAAATACAGAAACTGCTGGGCTGAGCTTTTACAAGAAGATTGGGGAGGGCCACAGGAAAAGCCAAGTGGCTGCAGCATTGGGTGGATATATCAAAAGGGGTTCGTGAGGACTTTGGTGTTTGGGAAGAGTTTCTCAACAGCTATAATGGGATGACATTCTGGCAGGACGAGTGGGAATGGAGCACAGACCTGGAGCTGTTCACGTATGCTTTAGGCACCCTGGGAATGGGGGCATACTTTTGAGGGGAATGGATGTCGGAACCATGGCTGCCATCTTGTGTGGAAGGGGGACTGCTGAAGGACATCACCTTCCTGGAGCTCTTCCTGATATGGGTGGCCCTGGAGGTATGGGGTGATAGAATGAAGGGGAAGCGCATCTTGTTTTGCTGTGACAACAAGAGGGTAGTCGAAGTGATTAATAGGCAAAGGGGGAGAATGGAGACAGTGGAAAGGCTGCTCAGACGTATGATCCTGCTGGGGCTGTGGCTGAACCTGTCATCCAAAGTGCAGCATATTGAAGGTTTGAGTAATGAGGTGGCTGACAGTCTTTCCCGTTTGCAGCTCGACAGGTTTCGGGAGCTGAAGCTGCAGGCAGTGCCACACAGGACCAGGATCCTAGACTGGTTATGGGGGTTGGAGGTACACAGCCAGGGCACTGTACCAGGGCTCTTGGGTGGGAAACACACTGAGGGCCTATGAATCAAGGTGGGCAAAGTTCCAGGTCTTCAGGGGGAAGCACGAGTGAGACAAGGATGAACTGGCTCAGGATGAGCAGGTAAGGAGGTTCATGGTGGAACTGTGGGAAGAAGGGCTGGCCCACACTGCAATGGTTGTTCACATAGTGGGCATCAGTTGGGTATGCTAAGACAGGGGCTGGCCTGATGTTGGGGCCAGTAGGGTCATAAAACACATGTTAGCAGGGTGGCGCAGGGGGCAAGGGGTCAGGGTAGATGGAAGGCAACCCATTAGAGGGGCATTGCTGGAAAAGGTCGTGGGGCAACCCAGAAGGCATGCACATCTGCCAAAGAGGGGGTTCTATTTTGGGCCATATTTGTGGTGATGGCTGCAGGGGCATTCCAGGTTGGGGAGGTGGTGGCCCCACAGAAGGCAGCCGCCAGGCAGGCATTGCAGTATGAGGATGTCTTGTGGAGACATGACAGGGTGGTAATTCTCCTGGCCAGGTCCAAGGTGGACCGGGGGGGAGGGGACCCAAGTGTCACTGGTGAGGAAACTGCAGTTGGCCAACTGCACCATGAGTGTGCTGTAGGAGTACAGGAGTGCTCAGGGTAGGGCAGGGGGGGATGCTGTTTCAGCACAGGGATTTCTCCCTGGTCACGGAGTTTCAAGTAGGGGCGGTCCTCAAGAGGGAGCTGGCATTTCTGGGAGAGGACCCCAGCAAATTTGCCCAACATTCATTCAGGATTGGGGTAGCCATGGAGGCAGCAGAGAGAGGGGCTGCAGTGGTGGATATACAAAAGGTGGAATGCTAGAATTCCAGCAGCTACAAGAGGTACGTGAGGAAACAGCAACAACAACTCACACTGTTTTTATTTTGTTTTTCATGGCAGGGTCCAGGAGGAAAATCTGGATAGTGGGGCATTCCTTCATGTATTGGGCTGAAAGGTTTGCGGTGGCCACTTCCAGAAGAGCAGAGCTGAGATATAACACGGAGCATACCAGGGTGCTATGGAACGGCATTAGGGGTATGAAGTGGGCACAGCTCATACCTTTGATGAAGGAATTGAAATTGCAACGGGGCACCCCAGATTGCATTGTTATACACCTGGGGGAAATGATTTAGGGAGTCTTCCATGGGGGCATTGGGACAGAACATCATGGGAGACTGAGAAAAATTGAGAGGGTGGTGGCTTAGAGTGACAATCGGCAGGTCCGATATCACCTCCTGGAGGGTATGGAGAGGGGTGCAGGATGTCTGACTGATCGAAAAGCTGAGGAAGTGTTTGAACAGGAGGGTAGCCAGGATGGTAATAGAGATGGGGGGGCTCACCTGCAACACAGGGACATTTCCTTCGATCAGCCCACAGTGTTCAGATCGGACAGCATCCATCTGTCAGAGTTTGGAATGTGCCTGTTTCTACGACCTATTGGGGAGCTAGTGAACCAGATAGCTAGGACAGGGCTTAGATATTAGCCCACAAGGGGGGAGCCCCTCCATCCTTCGTAAGTTGGAGGAGGGGCAGGGGAAGAAAAGAAAAGGGTGAGCGGGGGGAAAGAAAGAGGGAAGGGGGAGGATACACGGGCTGGGGACAAAGAACCCAGACATGGTGGTAAAGAGGGGAGAGGGATAGGGCCTGGTGTTGGATTCAGAAGTATCTGTGCCTGGAGGGCAAAAGCCCAGAGAAGTGGACTGGCCTGGGTCTGTTGTGGAGGAGGGGGCCGGATTCACAGTGTCGGACCCTGAAAGCAAGATGGAAGAAATAACTAGAAGAAAGACAGAGGCCAGAGCCAGGAAGATTGGAAAAGAAATCTGATGTAAATTTGATGTAAATTGAATTGTGAATTCAAATTATATGGTTTGTAAATATAGTCCTTTGTGCCATTAATTAATTTGCCAACGAGCAATTCCTTGGGGGGGGGGATTCAGGAGACAATGAGGCTTGCCATTAAAAGGCAGGCCAGGTTGTCCAGTGATCCGCCACCAGGAATAAGTGTATAAGAGGGGGGGTTTGGGGGAGGGGTCAGAGGGATAGAAGGGGATGGGCCTGATGACATCAGCAGGCAGGTAAGGGTAGTATGACAAGGCAAGCCAGAGCCCCAGGGATTGGCTGGGGGGCGGAGCCCAAAAGGGGACCCTGACCAGGGGCCTTTTAGGGGTATAAAAGGCCAGGGCTCAGGCAGGGTGACCTCTTTTGCTGGTAATATTTAGGAAGACAATAGGGGGACAGGCATGGCACAAAGGAAGGAACTGGAGGGCAGGTCGAGTGCCCTAGTAGCCCTGGGCATGGGGCCAGGAAGGTTTATCACTCCGGGGTGGCAGCATTGGGCCAGGGGGCTAGGGAAGAGTCCCCTGGCAAGGAGGGGCATGTATGCACATGGGGGGAAGAAAGGAAAAGGGGGAGTGGGAGGGAAGAAATGGGGGAGGAAGGGCGGTAGGATACATGGGCTGGGGACAAAGAACCCAGATGTGGTGGTAAAGCGGGAAGGGGGATAGATCCAGGTGCCAGATTCAGAAGTGTCCGGGATTGGAGGCTGAAAGCCCAGGGAAGTGGACCAGTCTGGTTCTGGCGTGGAAGAGGGGGCCAGATTCACAGTGTCCGGGCCCTGAAAGCAAGATGGAAGAAATGACCAGAAGAAGGGCCGAGGCTGGAGCCAGGAAGATTTGAAAAGAAATTTGATGTAAATTTGATGTAAACTGAATTGTGAATTCAAGTTATATGGCTTGTAAATATAATCCTTTGTGCCATGAATAAATTCACCAACTAGCAACCAACAATTAAATTGGTGTGGTGTCCATCATTCCTGGGGGGGGGTTCAGGGGACAATGGGTTTAGTAGTCACAGAATAAAGGGACAGTACTGTATGTATCATTTATTCTGGCAAGGGCATTCTTTTTATTCTTCATGTCCTGTTTTCCTGCCAAGGATACCCTGCCTTTTTGTTATTGAATTGACACTGAGGTAAAGTGCATTTGCTCATATGGAGCTTCCGTTTTTTGTACTTTGTATTTCTGGGAAACCTTCATCCTATTATAGAAGAAAGGGAAGGGTGGCATTTAAACAAAATCAAAGTATTTTCCTAAAAAACAAAAAATGGTTGGGCATGTCTAACCAACATCTATGATTTTTTGGCGTAGACTAGCACTGCTGAATAGATGCTGTTTGTGAAAATTCTAGGATGGGTCAAATGGTACACCATAGTGTCAACAATAAAATTTGAAGATGAACATAAACAGTTAATGAAAAAGCTATTTACATCAGTGACAGACAAAAACAAAAGATCTTATGCTTTATGACACACAGTGAAAAAAAAATGCTGTCCTTGAAAAACTTTCACAACTCAGGCCAATCTCATCAACATATTGTATTTCATAGCATTTCATGTAGAATGTGATACTATAGCTGACAGGGGCATGGCAAATTGTTGTAGGCTGGAATACAGAATGAAAACTGATTGCACCATATTACCAGTTATTTCTTATCACATCACAGTTGTAATTGTAATGTGATGTGATAAGTTAATATGTTTCCCACAAAGAGTACCCATTTTCCTTCTTTTTTTAATTTCTGTTTTATTAGATTTAATATCTGCACAGCTGGCACAGAAGTAAAGTTATATAGTCACAGAGAGTGCATATCATACACAAAAGAATAAAAATAAGCCAAGTTTCAGAAGATCGTGAGATCCTAGGGCCCTATGTTCAAATTATGTTTGCCATTGGCACAGAGTAGGAGGCACCTTTCTAAAATGAGGGCTGTGTTTCATGTAAAAAAAACACTTCTGTTTTGGTGAAGTGGGAAATACATTACAGTGACTTACAAGCACCACAGTAGTTAAGATTGAGTAGACACTTTTATGTTGAATTGCAAAGTGCAACTGCTTATTGCTAGACTGTCTTTTGACCTAGGGACCAAAAAAACAAAAACAGCAGGCACGTCTCTTTGCAGCAGACTCTCCCCCTAATGTGATGAAATTCAGGTTAGTAGTTTGTTCTGCTTGTCACCAGTGCTGCCCTTTTTCATCCATGGCTACCACCCAGCCCTATGTTTTCCTTCTCCACTACTTAGTACACCTCCACTACCCCACAGGCTTTCTCCCCACAGTGAGCCCTTTAGCGTCCCAACCCTGCAGATCTGAATGATATGAGCAGAGGCAGGAGGGAGAATGGCTTAGCAGTGCCAGAGTGCCATTTCAAATGTGTCAGTGGTTTTTCAACCATGTGTTAATCCTTGCTCACCTTGGGATACCTGTGACATAGGCTCCATGGGACAAAAATGGGCCTGCTTTCCTGAGCAAGTCAGCATCTCCCTGCCGCTAGCATCTTCAGTTGCACTGCCAACTCTGGTAACCAAACTGGTGGTCCCTTCCCTAAGGAAGGGGGAGCATACTCTGAGATGCTCACTCCTACTCCATCCTGCTGACTACTAATGAACTGGGCTTGTATCCGAATCCAGGTCACTGGCATCATGGGTAGCAATGCTGCTGCTGTACAGTCCAGCTGGTGTGGTTCAATAGTTTGGACATTGTTGTCCCCCTCTTGCATTATGTCAGTTGCTATTGTTGCCCTACTGTGTCCCTGGATATTTTTAAAGCTAAGCTAAATACCAACTTTTTAGGATGTCATGTCCACTATTACGTAACACCATAATTACACTCTAACTTCCCCCCCAAGACACACAAAACATGATAGCAAGTACAGATGTATAGCATCCTTATTTCAGAAAGAACAATTTTTTTGTTTCATTTTTGTTGAGTCTTGCATTTGGAATGCCTGCTGTTGAGTTCAATTCCACAACACAGAAGGGTCATAGGTAAGTAGTTATGCTTGACTGGGTTACCACTAGGGATGGGTGAACAGGCTCTGTTGCAGTTCAGAACCACCCCCGCACCACAGGCCAGCTTGGCTCTGACTGGGAAATCTAAGCCTTTCGTGGCTCAACCCGAATTGACAAGTTGGCCCAGTTCGGAAATGCGGTCCAGTGTGGAATAACATTCTCACCACCAGTACTGCATGGGAAGGCAGGGCAGGGCGTAAAAATGTGCAGAAAATAAAAAAAGTGTTTAATTGTTTTCACAACCTCTGGTGAAGGATCCCGAGTCCCTGGACCATCACTTAACAAACAAAGGGAAACACTGATGATCCTGGGGCACTGAAGGGAGCCAACCAGTGAGGGTCTCTGCTTTGTGACTGAAACATTTTCTAACCAATCCTCTGTGTCAGCCACCAGAGGCCATCCCTAGGGGTGAAAATTTTCAAAAAAATGGTGAAAATAATTTTGTTAGAGAGGGAAAGGGAGAGGGAGAGAGGAAGATTACAGATTGAGACCAATAAATTCAACGACAGAGTACTGACATTGCAGCAGACTGCAGAGTACTCTTATTACTCTTTGCTTTTATTGTATGAGGTGTATGCTGTGAGACAGCTATGTTCTGTGTGACAGCTCTACGTTTTGTGTGAAGCTCACTTTTTTTTTAAGCTTTTAAACTTGTGCTCAGTGAGAGTGAAAAAGTATGAGGGAGTTGTGTACTGTGTCCCCTGTCAATGCAGATTACTACTATGGAGGCCAGGAAGGGGCAGGTTCCAGTAGCCTCGGGAGCAATTCCACGGATTACTGCATCTACGAAGTCAGGCTAAATATCTGTACGCTCCAGGGCAAGCTGTCCCTCTTGTGTGACAGTTATATTCTTATGTTTAAAACCATTTTTTATTAACTTTTAAGTGACATGTTTGGCTAAGTGGTTTGTGACCGAGGGTTGGAACTTTGGGGTCACGGGTTATAAGAATAGTGCCCCCTAGCCAGCAGGCTGGGTGCATGTGACCACACACGGAGGCATGTGCAGAGACAAGTATATCTGAATATATCCAGCATGTCTAGCATGTCCGGTGTGAATGAAAAGACAAAGGCCAGACAACTCACCTCATTTAATGCAAGTGAAATTACTTATTCCAGTGTCTTGGAGGTAAAACGTGGTTCTGTGAGTAAAGGGTGTTGTGAAACAGTTTGGCAGCTAGACTAAACATTCAAACATTTTATTTTATTTTTTATATGCTAGCAGCTTATCTTTTAATTTTGTTTTTTTATAAATACAGTGCTAGTCATGGCTCTTAAGCAACCGCACAGAAGTCTTACGTGAGTTTTTAAATGTTTTCTTGACGCTGCAGTAAAGTAAAAGCACGTTAAGGCTACAAAAAGTCTGGTCTCTACTTACAAAATTATTTTTGAATGAAAGAGATCTGTAAGAGTACTGTTGAATGTGCATTTAACACACTATAACTTAAGAAAGTGCCAGTCCTCTCTCTCTTACATTAGATATTTCATATAGTAAAATCAATAAACACTTGGATACAGAAACAATATGAATTAAGATGTTTCCTAACCACTCAGACTCTGTTATATTAGGATTATGTTATTGTCCTCCTGATATGTCATATAATGGTACTTAACATATCATCACAGAATTGGAAACAGGATGTGAAAGCAGAAATGTCATTTTTATGGGCAACCTAAATTTTGGGGATTTTGACTGGGTAGGACACACAGCAACCCTAGCACCTATCAAAAAATTTCTATCAACATGTGATCAGTAATCATTGAATCAATATGTGTCAGAGCCCTAAAGAGGTAACAATATATTAGATATCATTCTGGGCACTTCAAACATGAATATAACTGTGATAATGCACACCCCCACAACAGTGACCATTTCTCAGTGGGTTTTAATATCGATTTGATGTTCACTATATATAGTAATGACCCCTATTTTTATGATTATAAAAAAGCTGATGTAGCTAAAGTAAACAACCTATTGGCTAAAATTAACTGGCTTACACTATTAAGGGACTGTGACACAGAAACACATGGTCATGAATATAAACAGTTATTCATAATGGGCCCTATGCACGATGCCAATGCGCCACATACACCAGGCACATTGGCATCTCTATGCATGAATGTAATGGAGTGGGGTCCTGTGGACCCCACACAGCATTCACCAAGGGGGCCTATGTCAGGTACATGTCTGATCCCCCGGCCATGCAGACATCAATGCGACGGAGGCTGGTGGGGGATGGGCTGGGGCCATGCCAGCACTAAGTGGCATGCTCAAAGCCACAATGTGCTGCACAAAGGAGGGTGCAGTAGGGTGCTGGTTATGGCAGGGTAGACCCTGATGTAACCCACTGTGTGCTCCCATGGAACACTCTTGCTGGTCACGGTGGCAGCAGGACATGATGATCTGAGCCACCCCAGCCCACTAGGCTGCTGGGGAGGCCTGGGGCAGCAGGATGGTGAGTGCCCATACAGTCATCACAGGTGCCACTTAATGCCATCTAACCCCCCAAACAGATGCCTCCCCGACCCAGTGCATGTCAAGCACCCACCCTCCGCACACATGGCTGCCCTGACCTGGTGATGACATGGACAACCTCCCCAACGCACGGAGGTGCCCCACAACACACACCCAGACCCCAAACCGGGTACCCCCATGGCAGCATTGGTGGCCAGTGGCTGGAGAAACATAGAAACATAAACTTTGATGCTAGATGAAGACTGCTTGTCCTACCTAGTCTGCCCATTTCCCTACCTACAGGATACGCTGCAGATCCTAGTTAACCAATGGCCTATTTCTTCTTACCCCCCACAAGAATTTCCTTATGTCTGTCCCATGTATTCTTGAATTCTCCCACAGTTTTAGACCCCACAACCTCCTCAGGAAGGCTGTTCCATGAGTCCACCACCCTGTCTGTGAAAAAATACTGCCTCACATTGCCCCTGGACCGCCCCCCATCTTTAAATTGTGTCCCCTTGTTCTTGCACATTCCTTTTTCTGAAAGATGCTACCCTCTTGGACTTTGTTGATTCCACTGAGGTACTTAAAAGTTTCCATCATGTCCCCCCTCTCCCTCCTTTCTTCAAAGGTATACATATTAAGCTCCTTTAGTTTCTCCTCATATGGCTTCTCTTGCAGACCCTGCACCATTTTAGTTGCCCTTCTCTGGACTGCCTCTATCCTGTCTAGGTCTCCTGGAGGTCCCCATGGCACTGCCACCCCACCATCACCATACCTGCCGATGGGTGCCATGAGCATTGACTGCCAGCAGCATATCCCTCTTCACACATCCTCGGCCACCGACCCTCTAACTGCTGCTGGAAGTGCGCTGCCTATTCATAGCAGCATGCTCCTGGCATCTGTTAGATGGCAGGTAGCTGAGGAGCTGTGTGGAGGGATGTGTCACTGGCCATCACATAGGGGAAATGTTTGGCAGGTACAGGGGACGGGGTGCTGGTGGCACTGCCGGGTGCAGGGGGCACTACCTACAACCATGAGGCATGGGTGCTGTGGCAGAGCAGGGGTGTAGTCAGGCATGGGAGCCCTGTGAGGAGCCCTTACCTGAGGCAGTGGATGGGGGGAGTTCAAAGGGGGCAGCAGCTCCATGCATCCTCTGGGGGATGGGCGGTGTGGGTCTGGGCACCAAGGGTGCTATTCACAAACCCAGCCTGGACCCATCCATGTAAGGGCTCTGTTCTGTGATCCAG
The DNA here is from genome assembly GCA_016271365.2 of Neoceratodus forsteri. NCBI lineage: Eukaryota > Metazoa > Chordata > Ceratodontiformes > Ceratodontidae > Neoceratodus > Neoceratodus forsteri. The sequence continues at coordinate 190,633,083 of CM057456.1, forward strand.
GATTGGCATCCAATTGGCAGGTGGCCGGCCATCGTGAATGCCATCAGGTGTGCACCTGTACGCAGGTGCAGACCTACACAGGTGGGATACGCACCTCTGTTGCATATTTTCTGCCCATTAATGCATAGCACCCAGTGTAAGCAATAAGTGTATTCCTAGATTAAAGAAAATAAGAAATCAGAATAGAAAACCCAGATGGCTAGATAAAAAGGTAATCAAGCTTTTCATGTGTTTAAAAAGTTTAATACTTACCGTTATTGGGAGAAATACAAGCAGTTGTTGAAAAATGCAAGACTTCTATAAGAAATGCTGAGAAAAATTCTGAAATAAAGTTAGTCTTAGATGCCAGAAGAAACAATGGGAAGGTCTTTTATACAGTAGCTCTATAAATTCTGTAAAGAGGCAAATATGTAAAGTGGGTCCTATCATATGTGATGAAGAAATAATTAAAGAGCCGCATAAAATGGCTGATACCATCAACAACTATTTTTGTAGTATACACAGTACAAAATACTCTGGAAACACTCCTTTTAACAAAGATAGTACTGACCACATATACATAACACAAGATGAAATAATAGAAGGACTTAATAGAAAAAGATCAGATTGTTCCCCAGGACCTTATCACATTAGTGGTGGTACGATTGTATGGATGATAAAACACATAATATCCCTATCAAAACTGCTTTTTGAAAGAAGTAGAAGTATGGGTGATGTAACAAATGATTAGAGGGGGGCCAGTTTCACTCCATTGTTTAAAAATGGAGACATACAATGTATTGAGAACTACAGTCCCATCAACCTTACTTCAATCATATGTAAAACTCTGGGAGGAATTATAAAAAATTTAAGTTGCAAACTTGCTTCGGAAACCATGACAGGGAACAACATGGTTTACAAAAGGCAGATCCTGTCTTATCAAATATGCTGTGTTTTTATGAAAATGTCAGTAAAAACCTGGGCAATAAAAAGGCTTGTGATATCTTCTATGTTAGCTTTAGTAAGGCATTTGATTTGGTCTCACGTGATGCTATTTTAAGGAAGCTTTCACTCAATGAAATTATACAACTGTGGATAAAATGGATAGCAAATTGGCTATCAGATAGATCCCAGTGAGTGATTATAAAATGATGTTTATCTGGAGGGGGAGGCTATAAAAAGTGGGGTCCCACAGGGCTCTGTTTTGGAATCCCTTATATTGTACATCTTCATAGATGATTTAACAAATAACATTACAATAGTTGCTGGTCTACCAAATACGCAGATGATACCAAGCTAGATGGTACCTGTGCTACAATCCCTGATTGCCATAGACTGCAGAGAGGTCTTGGCTTAATTACAGATTGGTCTATAAGATGGGGTGTAAAGCTGAATTTGAATAAGTGTAAGGTGATGCACTTAGGCCATGGAAAAGTGAATTATTATTATTATTATTATTATTATTATTATTATTATCATCATTATTATTATTATGTATGCAGTGTACAGCTGCCAGAAACAGTATGCAGACAAAACATAGGGATTTACATCTCTAATGATTTCAGTTTTACAAAGCAAACAAATGAAATAATTAATAGATCTTATAGGATAATATGGTCTATTAAGAACAACATAAAGTCCAAACAACAGGTTGCACTGTTACCTCTTTATAGAGCATATGTTAAGCCTCATATAGACTATTGTACACAATTTTGGTCCCCATATAAGGAAGGTGATACCCATCAAATAGAGAAATTACGATGGAGATTTACAAAAAATATAATTGACCAGGAATAACTTGATTATAAGGGTAGATTAGAAAGGTTAAATCTCATGTCTCTGGAAACTAGGAGAATGAGAAGTAATTTGTTGTACATGTTATAAATGATCCATACTTACTCATAGAACTTAACTTTGAATATAAACAGGACTAGAGATGTGAGAAGTGGGGAAAATTTGCTTTGTGAAAAATTTAGTGGATTTCCCCACTTCACAGAGAGGATCAGGTGTGTAAAGCCCAGCTTCACCCCTCCCCCCAAAAAAAACTATGCAAAATGCAGAGTTTGGCAACTCCACCAGTGTTCAAACTTTGTATTTTGCTGAGTTTTTACTAGTAATGCCCCCGACTGATCACTGGCCCAATATGAAAATTAAATCTCCCTAATATCCATCCCTGGTGACTAGTGTCTCCCCCCCCACCGATCACCGCCATTGCAAAATTAAGTCCACTCCCCCCATCACCCTGAGCCAGATGAAAATGACAAATAAATCTCTGGTGTCTAGTGGACCCCACATCCCCACAGGTACTGGCCTACCCTCTCCCCCCAACCCCGACCCCGATGTAAAAAACAAATATTGTAAATCCCTGGTGTCTAGTGGGCCAACCCCCAGCCATTCACCAACCCCATTATAAACGAAAATAATCTTAAATCCCTGGTGTCTAGTGGACCCACACCCCTTCAGGTAGTGTCCCACCACAACACCCCCCCACCTTGACCCAGAGCGGCCACTAGCACAGCCCTCCACTCATCTCCACAGCTGGCAGCCTGACTGAGCTCTCTCAATGAATGAGCATGTGCTTGTACAAACACCCACTCATTCATTCAGAGAGCTCGGTCTACTACCAATATGGAAGGTAGTGAAGGTTGTGCAGTGCCACTCAGGGTTGAGGTGGGGGACAGGGTGGTGGAGCACATCCTGATGGGTGGAGGGAGTGGGCCCACGAGACACCAAGAATTTAAGATTTTTTTTTTATATTGGGGCCAGCAATCACGGGGGGGGGGCACTAGACACCAATGATTTACAGTATTTTTTTTACATCTGGGTCAGAGTGGGGGTGGTGAGGTGGTGGGGCACTACTTGATGGTATGGGGGAGTTGGTTCATGGGACATGAGGCATTTAAGGTGATTTTTTTTTTTTATTTTGGTGCTGGTGATTGGTGGGGGGAATGGACCACTAGACAGCAGGGATTTATTTGATGATGACATTTATTTTACATTGGGGATGGTGATTGGCCAGTGGGGGCACTAGACACTAGGGAAATGGGGGATTCGTAATTTGTAACTTCTTGTTTTTGTCTTTTTTAAGTGCAATTTACACTTGAAAAAAAAACAAAGCAAGGTGAAGTTACCAATGGCAAATTTTCATATGATTGCTGCAACTTTGCAAACAGATCCACGGAGGCTAATTCGGCAACTTCTCCAAAAATTCACATGTGAAGTAGCACTTCCCTGCATCCCTAAACAGGACAATATTGACACCCATGGCCACACATTACAGCTAAGTTACAGAAGACATAACACTGCTCAGAAAGGATTGTGGTTTTCCTTCAGACTAATTAAGGCCTAGAACTCACTACCAGTGGCTAGAAAAATTTTCAGGAGTAAACCTTCTTTTAAGCGAAAGCTCAATAAATGGCTATTGGAAAAACAACGTTTAAGACAATAAGGGATACTGGATAGGAGACCCATGGGCATGTTTGTGCCTCTAGCTCCTGATATTCCTCAGTATGAAACTCAGTATTAAAAAAAAAGATTTGTTCAATTAGAAAGAGAGAGAGCAGAGATGCCAACAAACTCAACAGCAGAGTCTAGAATAGACAGCAGCAGAGTGCAGACATTGCATACTCCACAGTAAAAAAATTTAAAAATCCACCCATTTTTGAGAGAGAGAGAGAGAGAGAGAGAGAGAGAGAGAGAGAGAGAGAAAGAGAGAGAGAGAGACCAACAAATTCAACAGCAAAGTGCAGAAAATAAACATTAAAAAAAATGAAGGGGAGCACAGTCAGACAGAACAGGAGGACTCTGTCTGAAGGTCATAGTGCCTCACTAATTTTTTGGGGGGATATCTTCTAGTGCCGTACAGATTTTGAAGGGGGATGTCACCCACGTGTCAGACTTTGTGTTGCCCATCTCTGTGCTACCCTGAAAGGCCATACTGCCCTGGATCCTCTTTTGCCCATCTCTGTGCTGTTCTGAGTGGTTATACTGCTGTCGAATCTGTGTTGCCCATCTCTGTGCCTGAACAACTAGGTCATATAGTGCCTCATGTATTTTGAGAGGGTGTGTCATGTCTCAGACACTGTGTTGCCCATCTCTCTCTGCCTGAAGTACTGCTAGGTCATATATTGCCTCACGTATTTTGAGAGGGAGTGTCACATCTCAGACACTGTGTTGCCCATCTCTGTGCCTGAACTACTACTAGGTCATAGTGTCATACAGAATGTGAAGGGGGGTGTCACGTCTCATACTCTCTGTTGCCCATCTCTGTGCCTGAACTACTACAAGGACATAGTGCCATACAGATTGTGAAGGGAGGGCATCACATCTCATACTCTGTGTTGCCCATCTCTGTGTCCAAACTAATACTGCTAAGTAAACAATTAATTTGTATCCCAAAAATGGATTAAGAATCAGAGTCTGTTATGGAAAGGGACCGTGTGGCTAACACCAGCAGTATGGCTGAAATTTGTACACATAGCAATAAAAGTATTTCACGAAAACAAATTCAGAAAAATAAGGGAAATTCACTGCTGAAGATATCATTAATAGAATTCATTAAAATGAAGCAACACAGCCAGAAAAAGATGAAGCAACACAACCAGAAACAGAAAAGAATGTTGGTGAATCCCCTGATCAAAATAATGCAGCGCTGTCTGCATTTCCAGAAAAATCAGAAAAAAATAAAACACATAAACAGGCAGCTATAACATTTAGACCTAGAAATAGTAGAAAGTCAATGATTAAGGAAAAGGCTCTAGCTAGTACCATTAGACAAGGTACTCCACAATATGCCACTCATGGATATCTGGCTTCTTCATCCAAAAGCAGTACCTTTGATGAAGCAGAGGTTGTAAATGTACAAGAACAAGATCACAGTCATGATGGATCACAGTAACACTCTTGCAAAGGTGATGAATCAGAATGTGATACTGATGAGGTTGAGGATGCCACCTTGGTTCCTTCACCCAAAAAGAAAAAAACACATACAGCATGCACCATCAGTAGCCACAGCCAGTAGTGGAAAACAATCCAGAATCAAGGTAGCTCTTCTGGGGACTGCCACAGTGTGCATGAATCAGGGTCAGAAACAACTGGCACTAAAATTGGTGCAGTTCCTGGCATGACGACCAAATGTTCCATCTCAGTTATGTGGAGCTATTTTAATACAAGTCCTAAAAATGAACGTGCTGCTGTCTGCACCTTTTGTTATTCAGAAGTTACTGTAGCAGGGGCAAAGTGAGCTGCCAGTTCTGGACAACATCACTAAAAATGTATTTGAAAAGAGTACATCCAACCATTCAGCTGGGCAGCTCTCCAGAGCAAGGGACAAATATCTGATCAAAATTATCCTAGAGACAATAATGATGGCAAAGTGACTGAGAGACAGGGCAGAAAAAAAACATGTTCCACTTCACTGACAAAGGTAACTGGACAAGCTACAGATTTCCACTGCAATCCTGTGGTTTTGCCCCCCTCTCCACATGGACTAAACAGCAGACCATTACTGCCATGCTTGGACAAAAAACTGCCTACAGTAGGTCATTAATTCATGTTAAATATTCATCAGTCAATAGCTGAATTTATTGCCAAGGACCTGCAACTATTTTCTTTGGTGGAGAATGATGGTTTTAGAGCCCTTTTTTTTTAGATTATTGTTTATCCTACTGGGCCACCTCTCTGCCTGTGTTAGACCTTGCATCCCTTGTGAGGGCTCCGGCTGCCATCCGTCTTGACTGGGACCACTGGCACCCTGAAACCCCTGTGGCTTACCCCCTGCAGTGGTGTGCCAGGAAGCCACCTAACTCCCCACCCTCACGGATCCAGTTCAGGTGCCAGCTCAAGACAAACACTCATGGATGGCCATCAAGCCACGTGAGAGGTGCCACATTTTCCATTGTTCGCTCCACCCCCCCCCCCCTTGCTGGAGCAGTGGGCATGCATTGACTCCAGCAGGGGCAGAGGCACATGCTTCCACACGTCTCTCTGCCAGGCATAAACCCAGACTCTGCCCTGAGGCTATCACCCCATGCCCTGACTCCAGCCTCTGCCAGGGGGCAATCGGGCATCAGAAAGTGAATCCCCCCCTCCATGGAGAAGGAGAGCAGTCCATTGGATGCTCTATCCTTCTCCTCCCTTCCAACCCCCTGGTGACCCATGCTCGCTCCCAAACATGGGTTACCAGCGCAGTGCGAGGTAAAGTGTCCAGCACCTCAGCCCTCAGTGCCACTGGTCCGACATTTTAGAGCCCTTTTAAAATATTTTACTCCACATTACAACATACCAAGCCGCAAATATTTTGCGACTGTGTCTGTTCCAAAATGTATAAATGTATGCAGAGTAAAATAAAATAGGCTTTTCAAAACAGTGAATGTAGTTCTATGTACATGACCACAGACATGTGGACACATTCTCAAACTACTGATTATATGTGCATCATAGTACACTGGGTGTCATGGTCATCTTTAAACACCACCACAAGCAGCAGTGTACAGGAAGGTATACCAAGAATGGTAGCTCTTTGCATCATCGTGTTTGGCAAGCATCACACTGCTGACAATATTTTGGAACAGTTGAGTGACAACATTTCTGAGTGGTTAGAGCCCCTGAGACTCACTACTGAATTTGTGGTTTCAGACAATGGCACCGATATTGTAAGTGCATTGAAATGTGGTGGTTTTACTCATATTCTGTGCTTTGTACACTAATTAAATTCATTAGTATGTGCTTTCCTTTCCACTGACAACAGTATTGTGACACTAGTGGGAGCTGCAAAGTAAATATGTGGCCATTTTAGTCACTCTGTAAAATCATATGGTATCTTGGCTGACATCCAGAAAAAAACAGCTCGCCAATCAGTAACTAAAACAAGAAGTTCCAACAAGATGGAACTCAATGTTTTACATGTGTGAAAGACTTCTCACACAAAAAAGAAGGCAGTACATGAAGAAAAGGAGTGATGAAAAGTCACTGACCACTTAGGGTGAGTGGATGCATACATGTATAGAGCCTATGGGAAGACAGGATGAGCCTAGCAGTTCTCATCTGCCAACACTTTCTATGTTTATGTGTTTCTATGAATATACCATGGAACACAATGTAGCAGATGATGTTTGCTGAGTTCATTCCACTGAGGCCTCATACAGCATCTTACATTGCTCTTGACTCCCTTTGAGGAAGCAGCTCAACAGATTAGCAAAGAGAATGCTACTCTAAACCAAGTTATTCCCATCATAAATCTATTGAACAAGGAACTCAGGAGGGTAAACAGAGGTTTTGAACAAAAAGAAGACAAATCTTGTGTATCCCTCAAAGACCGACTGATACAGCAATTCCAAAATTGCCAAAGACTTCATAACATCATGACAGACAGAAATGTTATACTTTCCACTCTTCTTGATCCTCAGTTTAATTTGCAACAGCTGCCTTCTTCAGATCTTGGTGACTCTTATCTCGAATACAAAAACATACTGATTCCAGTAATTGCACAGGAAAAGGACAGGACTGTATTTGACAATACAAATGAATCACATGTGGATGCTGCATCAGATGATGCAACATCTACTGGTGGTGACAGCAATAATTTCCACTTAGTGCCACCATGTACTCCTTCATCAAGGGTAGTCCTGCACAAAGTCCTCTTTCATGGCCCTTGAAAAAGCCATGCCATTCTGACAAGATGGTTGGGGCCCATGATGCTTGCTATAACACCAAGTAGGCAAGCAAAATAATTACAAATATAAAATAACATCTTAAGCCAAATAGGTGGGAGGGATGAATGGGGCCCCATCACATATCTTGCTCACGCTGTCTGTATCCCACCAAAAAGCATGCCAGACTCTCTCTCTCTCTCTCTCTCTTTAATGTCTGACACACTGCCTTCTTTCACTGCACAGCCCCAAATGACCTGCATACACTGGACTGGATTCACAAACATTTTTTGGGACTAAGTTCCATGCCACAACTCTAGTTGTGTACCAAAATTTCTGCAGCTGTGGAGATAGCTATTAACATCCACAGCAGTTGCAGAAAATGTTACAGCTAGTCCAACCAGCCATAAAAGTTTTCTGCAGTGTGTGAATTTCCACGGCAACACCACTTGCAAGCTACTGTAAATTGTGGAGCTGGTTGTAAACCGGCTCCACTTTTCAGAATACTATAGCTGTGTGAGAAATTACAGTTACACAAGTGGCAACCCACTTGCACTGATTTTTTTCCACAGCTGCAGGATTGTTGAGTTTTGTGAATCCAGTTCCCTGTTTTCTACAAATGTCATTGTGGTGGCTGACACACCGGATTGGCAAGAACAACAGTAAATTTATTTTATAGCTGTTGGCTGCCTGCTGACCTTGAAAAACAAGTGTTTCAGGTTGTAAACTAGGTCTACCAGGATCAGGTCTAACTCTTCCACAGGTATTTCATGGAGCCGATGTGTTTCACCCTCGCTGATTGAGGTACTTTGCAACTATTTGTAAGGAACTTGCAGTCTTCTGCTGTGTATAGAGGCCGCATGGTTCTAAGGCAAAAAGTTGTTGCAGTATTATTCGGATGGCATAACTATCCAATAACAACTTTTTGTGAATTTTAAACTGTACCATAGCAAGAAAATGATATCATGGAAATCCATACACAATAGGGGGTAACCATACACTATAGCCTAGTTGTGCATGGATGCCCACGTAGAGTATTGTTTTACATGTGCTGGTGACTGTATTTAAGAAACACTGATATAAGGCCACTAAGGTTACTGGTGAAATTAACATTCTATTATTTTGAGCAAAAGAGGAGTTTGAAATCTATTGCATTGGCAACAAACACAGACACACATCTGGTGAGAAAGCAGAAAGAAAAGTTAGGAACAGACTCAATGTTATGGTGTTTGAATCTTAAAATGCGGGAAGTTATTTTGGTGAAGTTTTATCATTAATTTTACAGAAAGGCATTCCAAATGATTTTAGAATGGGAAGAACTGATAAAAAATGTCTGGAACTGTTTAACAGATTAGCAAAAATGTGTTCATTACTAGCAGAAAGGAACTGTGTAACTGAGTCAACATTTCAGATACAGTAAGAGCACAGGCAAGGAATCATGAGGTATAGAGAAACATAGAAACATAGACTTTGACAGCAGATACAGTAAGGACTGCTTGGCTCACCTAGTCTGCTCATTTCCCTACCTATTGGATAAGCTGCAGATCCTAGTTAACCAACAGCCTACTTCCTTCTACCCCCCACTATAATTGCCTTATGTCTGTCCCATGCATTCTTGAATTCCCCCTACTGTTTTTGACCCCACGACCTCCTCAGGAAGGCTGTTCCATGTGTCCACCACCCTCTCTGTGAAAAAATTATTCCTCACATTGCCCCTTAGTTGTCCCCCCCTCTATCTTCAAATTGTGTCCCCGTGTTCTTGCACATCTCTTTTTCTGAAAGATGCTACCCTCTTGGGCTTTGCTGATTCCCTTGAGGTACTTGAATGTTTCTATCATGTCCCCCCTCTCCCTCAGAACAATTGTAGCTTTCCATGTCAAGTTCAGCTTCAGGTTTATTGAGTTTATTATGAACATAGCCATAGGCTGTTGCAAGATAAAATTTACAAACTGCAAAGTATACATCACAAGACAAAATACATATTAAAAGCTCAAATGACAGGTGCAAATAAAATGCATATCTGGAATCCATACAGTATATCATGAGACTGCATATTGTATGGTGTTATTATATACACTCTATCAAAGTCAGAAACATATTGACATTTCTCCAGTTAGCTGTTTTTACTATTCTTTGACAGCCACCGTTTAATCTTCTTTTTTCTCTTGTTGCAAACAAGGCTACCCCATATATCACAATCTGATTGCTAGATGAAAGGAGCAACATTAATTTATTTTCCACAGTGCCAAAAATTATTTTTTTTCCAAAATAATGACACAACCTATGTTTCCCTAGTGTGTCTGTGTATTTTATACTGTAAGGCAGTGTAAAGAATAGGATTAGGGTATGCAAACCAAATGTACATGTGTGTATTCTCTGGCTTAGCCAGATGCTTTTCATGTTTTCCCACACATGGGGAATTTTGAATATTAACTGTGTTATATTTGCGATATTGTCAGTATTCTGGGACCAAGACCATTAGTATTCATATAGATAGTTAACATTAATTTTCAGGAGATAAGAAAATGTCCCTGTGGTGTAAAATCTACCATTATGTCAGCTTTCTACATCCAATTATTCTTTATTGAGCTACAAGCATATACTTTTTTACTTCTGAGCTACTTGGAATATTAAAAAGTGATGATATGCCTCACCATCTAATTATATAATTTAATCTTACAAATCAAGTTTGGGCCACTTGATTAGCAATAACCTCAAACAACAAGGTTTTAGGTATTTCTTTTCACTGAGTGCACTTATTTTGTACCAGCTGGTTGTGTCTCTAGAAAGTGCCATGCTCTCAAATGAGGCATGCCAATTTTGTTCTTGGTAGTTCTCAAAGTATATATGGGGGGGGGGCAAAAAGAGTTCACCTAATAAAGAGGTTCCCAACCACTTCAAGTCTTTTTACAGTTTTTTTCTTTGCCCATTATTTCTGTCTCATAAAGGTCACCATATTCAGCCGGAAGTGCTAACACTGCACTTGCACTAAAGCTAGTCCCTGCATATACCAAAGTACCATAGCAGTGCACATACACTAACAGCTCTGAATATTGGGCCACTGTACAGTGCACACATACAGGGCAAATAGCATAGGTCAGCACTACTGCAGTGCAAAAGCAACAACACTCACACAGGGGTAGTGCAAGTACTGAAGAGAGTAGCACAGTGAGGGCGAAGGATGTGATAGGTGGGCACCAATGAAAGGCACACAGCGCAGTAGCATGGGCATGAAAAAGAATTTAATGATGGCAATGGGCAACATCCAGTAATTAAAATCAGCAGTAACGCCAAAAAAAAAAGGCTACCACCTGTAATGGGGGGTGGGGGACATGGAGGGGTTAACAAAAGAAGATGGGCAACTGCACATAATGGGGGAACAAAAGAAAATGGGTAAACAGACACAAAAAGAGGGGGTAACAAAAATAGACTGGGGGTGGATATGAGAGCCATTCCAGCACAGTGCCAGTAGGGTTGCAAGGGCAGAGTGTGAGCCCTTCCCCGGCAGCCCCCCCCCACTGGACCGAGTTGCTGTTCTCCTTTCTAAGTGCTGATGCCAGAGGCATCCACTGTTTTTCACTTTTCCCTGCACCTAGAACTCCACCATGACTGATTCAGCGTGCAGCACCCCACCATGCTTGATTCAACGTGCAGTGCCAGCTGGGGTCACTTCACTTTGCTGCAGCCTCACCTTTATCCCATTCTCTACAGAGACAGTCAGCATACAGGCAATGATTGTTTTTCTAGTGCCTTTTACTTTTTTATAGTCTATTTGTATCTGGCACCTGAACTAATGTGAAGCTGTAATGACTTGGTCCATCTGTTTTCAGTAAGAACCGCCATGGAAGTGATAGCACTATTTTGTCATCGTTAGCAGCAGCCACTACTCAAACTGTGTATTCTGTTAGAGCCAGTCTGTTTTGATATTTGATTTCTCACTGCCATAGTAAGTGTTCACAGCAGCCATGGTATAAAGTCAATGTGCAGAGATAACATGCCAGGGAGCAAATCTCTCTTGTACACTGAATCTCTGTCCCTGTTTCTGCTGCTTTTCCCCTACTGTGCACTGAATCTCTGATCTGATTTCTTTCTACAGTTTCCCCTCATGTGCTCCAGCTCCCCATACATTTGCCTGTTTTACATTTACCTCACCTTCCTCCCTGGTATTGCTCTTTCAGCCCCTCTTCTAGCTCATGTTCCTTCCTGCCCACTGTTGTTCTCTCCATTCTTATTGATCTCTCACTACAAGCCTCTAAGTTCTGTTGTAATCATTGGGACAGTCCCCCTACCTATTCTCCTTTTTCTCTCTCCCCGGCCTAATAGCCCTCTTCTGAGAGCCATTGCAGCAGTTGTGCCAGCAGGGCCATGAGGGCAGAGCATGAGCCCTCCCCCTCTAGCTCCCAACTGGACTGAGTCACTGTTCTCCTGCCCAGGAACTGATGCCAGAGGAATCCACAGTTCATGACTTTTCCCTGCACCTATCGCCTCCCATGCTTGATTCAGCATGCGGTTCCAACTTGAGTCACATCACCTTGCTGTTGATTCACCTGCACCCTATTCTCAACAGGGACAGTTGGCATACAGGCACTGATTGTTTTTCTAGTGCCTATTACTTTGTAGTCTATTTGTATCTGGTGTGTGGCACTGCACTATGCAAGGCACCATAGAATAAAGCACATATTCATCCCCCCACCACCCACTCTCCCACCCAAAAATCATCCCCCCCTCACCCACTTGGTGCAATCTACCCACTTAAATACCCCTAGGCAAGTACAATAATCAAATCAATACTCACCAAACCCATGTCTCCTCATGTATTGGCCTAGTGACCAAACTTAGAGGATTACTTCCCTGTCTGGAGGTCACTTCATTTCTGTCTAACCCCTCCCCACTACTCTACTATTCTACTGCCTAGTGCCCTTTGGTGTCTTTAGATAGGTACTCCGGTGAATGTAGCATTAAACTTCTTTGCATAGTTAGGTCTCAGCCTCCTCCAGTCCTGCTCCTTTCAGCTTTTGTGGCTATTCCCTGCTCTTGCCTCTTCCCTGTCCACCTCTGTAACCACCTTTTTTTTTTCCTGCTACCAACTACAATTGCACCACTTCCATAACCAAGATATGCTTATCCATACCTGCTGCCTTATAGCTTCCTTCACACCTTTTTCTTCTATTCTGTCCCATGCTACCGCTGCTTATCACATGGCTAACCCTCCTATCCCTGTCTCCTGCCTCCTCCAACTCCTTCTCAGCTCCAAACCTATGCCCCTACACAGTATCCCTCACTTCCACCCCTTTTGCCTCCTCCACTGCTGTACTAGTACTGTCCCCTCCCCCTTCCCACCACTTTCCATCTCTTACTTACCCAGGTCTTCTTCCCTCCCCATCACTAAGTCTGGAGACCCTTCACTGATGCTGTCTATCCTCCTCCCCCTTCCCCCCTCCCTATAAATACCCCACCTCTCAACAAAAGCAGCAGAGGTGGATAACTACACTCTTCCTCTCCACCTCCTTCTGTCTGGTGACACTGAGTGCAACCCTGGTCCTCCCAACCCCTCTTTACCAAAGGTCTTCCAGATTTTCCACCTGAATGTGAAGTTCTTTTCCCCAAAACTCAATATGCTAAAGGTCTGGACCTCTTTGCACTCCCCTGATATCCACCTGGGAGACTTGGGTCTCAACCCACATCAATGACTCTTAGGTGGCCATGCCTGACTACCACCTGTTTTGCCAGGACAGGGGCAAGCGTCAAGGTGGTGTTGCCATCTACACGCACACCTCCCTTCCCTCAACCATCATTCATAAGGAGGCTACTCCCTCATCCCACAAACTTCTCCTGAAACTCTTCCTCCCCTCCTCCACCCCTCTTCTCATTGAAGTTCAGCCAGTCTTCTTAACATCATCTCTCCTCTTGTCTCCCTAGCCACCATGGAAGAACTCATCCTCCTTGGTGACTTTAACATAAACTGGCTCTCCCAGACCTCAAATCACATAAGTCAATCTAGCGAGTCTCTGAACCTCACCCAACTCATAAATTAGCCTACCAGGTTCAAGCCCCGCACCAGCAACCACTCCCTTCTTGACTAGGTGCTAACTTTCCACCCCATTTGATCACTGCAGCCATGACTCTCCCTGATTCTTTCAGTGATCATTGCCTCACAGTGTCAGGAAAATCCACCTCCCTCAATCTATCTTTAAGTACATTTGGTATAGAACCCTCAGATTCCTAGACACTGATGACCTTCTTTCAGACCATAAATCCTCTGATTGGCCCCCATCATATGCTACTCATGACATCGATGTGGCCTTCTCATTTTTCACCAGAATCTTTAACAGGGTCTGGGATGCGCATACCTCACTCAGAAAGTTACGAGTTAAATGGCACCACCACCCTTCGATCACCCCTAACCTGATAGATACTGTATGTCCAAAGTCCGTGACCAGGTGTGGGCAAATTATAGGTCCATGGGCAATATAGCTGCTTTACAGCGCAACAAGACCATATGCAGTTCCTGTTCCATATCAACCTGCATTGCCAAAGCCTTTTATTGCCAGTCTCAACTCCAATGAAATTTACATTCCCCAGCCAACTTTTAGAAAGTCTTGCACTCTCTGCTCGACCCCCCATCCAATTTTCCCCGACCTCCCTCCAAATAGATAGCATGCTAGTTTCTGACCCTCTCAGTGTAGTATCTCACTTCAACAGTTATTTCACCACTTGCTTCCTTTCTATCAAGCCCTGCACAGCCCCTCCCCTTGCTTCCCAACCTTCCCCAGATGGTGCAATCACCTTCCCCCAGGTCAACTCCCAGGAAATCCTCCATGCACTCCCTTATCTCAACCCTGCAAAGCACAATCCTGATGGGCTGGACCCAAAGCTCCTCAAACTATCTGCCCTGGCCGTAGCCTTTCCTCTCACATACCTGCTAAATCTCTCTTTCTCTGCAGTGCCTCAAACATGGAAAATGGTTATAGTCCTACCTCTCCACAAAGGAGGTAACCCCCTCCTCCCCTGGGAACAACAGGCCAATGTGCCCACTTCCCACCATTGCAAAATTACAAGTAGCCCTTGTGCTGTCCAGGCTCACCACCTTTCTCGACAGATCCTTTTTCATCACCCCCTTCCAGTCAGGATTCAGAAAGAATCACTCCACCATCTCCTCCCTTCCCCGTGTAATGGACTCCATCCTCACTGCTATGGATAACAATCACCTCACCGTGTCCATTTTCATTGACCTTGCCAAAGCTTTTGATTCAGTCTCCAACCCCCTCCTCCTCAATAAGCTGGCCTCCACTGGACTCTCAACCTCCGACGTGCAATAGTTCCACTCTTACCTCTCCAGTCACCAGCAATCTGTGCAAGTTGCTGGTTCAATATCTACCCCCCTCCCAATCCATACTGGAGTCCCCTGTGGCTCTATTTTTGGGCCAGTTCTAGTCTCCATTTTTATAAATGATCTTCCCTCGTCCTGTGTCTCCTCACACATATATATGTATGCCGATGACACAGTACTCTACTTTTTAGGTCCCTCACATAGTGAAACCAAAGTCCTGCTCCAGCAAGACTTACTCAATATATTACACTGGTTCAACTCTAATCAACTCACTGTGAACACAAAAAAAGATGGTCTCTATGGCATTTGGTTCCACCCAAAAGCTAGCTAAACTCCAGCCCCTTCCCCCCAGGTTCCATACCCTCAATAGCACCCAACTTGTCACAGTTCCAGCCTAAAAATACTTGGGTGTCTGGCTAGACTGCAGGTTGGTCTTCTCCCATCACATCAATGCTCTTCACACTAAGCTCCACCTCAAACTTGGTACTTTATACAAAAATAAAGACTGCCTCACTCTCCCAATACATTGAGAACTCATTGGCAACATAATTCTCCCCAACTTTGACTATGCTGTTGTGCTCTATGGTTCAATCCCCCTTTTCTCACTCTCCAAACTGGACAACCTGTGCAATGCTTTCTGTCACTTCATAACTAACCAACCTCTTCTAACTCACCACTGCTCCCTATACACCTCACTCTCCATGTCTCCTCTTCCTTTTCATCGTCAGCTGCACAGTATGTCCCTCCTTGCCAAATTCTGGTTTGACCTGATCCCTACTTACTTATTCTCCCTCCTCTCTCCTATTGGTCATCTGACTATGTACTTTGCTCTAGAGACTCTCATACTTTCCTCACACCCCAAGTGCATTCATGAGATGGACTAGCAGCTTTCACACACTGACTTCCATTTTGGAATCAGCTCCCCCGTTCTACGGCTTTCCCCCTCCTGTCCCACCCTTAAGTGACTGCTAAAGCTCTCCACTCAGCCTTCCTACACTTGCCAGTGTACCTGGGCTACCTTGTGATGTCCCCTTCTCAGCAATCCCCACTTTCTCCTGGCCAAATTCCCTACATGCCTGTTGCCTTTCATCCTCTTCTCATACTGCCTCACTTTCCTTTGTAATCCAGCCTTTCTCTAAATGATCTTCCTTTTCCCTCACCTCATGCCCTCCCTTCACCTCCTCCACCCCCCCTCTTACCATCTTTACTGAAGCCCTCCTCCCCTTCTTTTTTCCTCTTTACTCTACCCACTGCCTCTGGCTCCCCCTCTGAATTTATTATCCATACAAATAACTTGTTCTCAGGAATGGTCATTTCTCTACTTCACTCTTGTGCTTGCTGAATTGTAGATGTATAAATTTTTGCATGATTAGCCAATAATGTTTGCTTGGTCTGTATCAACTGTTGTTCTGATCCAATATTTTGATTTTTTCTACCCTCTGTCTGTATTTTTTATTCTGTCTGTTTCCCCGGGTCACACCTGGAAATGAGCCTCAGCTCAGTGTGCCTTTCTCAGTTACCAAAATGTTAAATAAATAACTCAATAAATAAACTATAGATAAAAAGAGGGGGGAAACAAAAGAAATGGGGCAACTGCAGTGAAAAGGGGGAAACATAAACAAATGGGGCAACCACCTATAAAAAAGGGGGGACAAAACAAATGGAGGAAGGACCCATGGGGGGGGGGGTGTGCAAAAAACAGATAGGATAATTGTTCATCAGGATCAAGTCCACACCTTCAAATGGCTGCAGCAGGTTGTGAAGGCTGATTTTGATGGACCACTATGGGCAAGTCCTGCACAAACTGTGTGTTCAGCTTCACCCTCCTGCTCAGGATTTGCAGCAGGCAGACCTGCCTGCATAGTAGTCATCCTATCCCTCAGCCATCATGGCATCCATGTAACTCGTTTGGCCTCCTGTGCCCTTCCAGGCACCTAACAAAGGAAATACACTGTACTCAGCAAGCTGTGCACACAAGGTGAGGGACACAGGAGTGGCAGAATGTGCATAACAGATGTACAACCAGATGACACATGGACCAGCATGCCATACACATGAGGATGGAATCACACAGCCACAATGGAATGTGCATGGAATACCAGAGACAGCATTGTGTATCCAAACAGCAGTGGATTACTCATAAAATATGTGTACCATGCTGCAACAGAACTGGACCAAGACATGCAAGGGGCACACAACATTGGCAGGCATGTCAGATGTGAAAAAACAGCACATGCCACAGCAGCACCAAGTTAGAGTGCAATAGGCAATGCGATGACCCAAGTGGCTATGAGTTTCACCCACACTTCCAGTACCTCAGAGACCCAGCATCCAGCACCTTAGGCATACAGCTGTGCAGGACTACAGATATCCATGATCCACCCTGGTCAGCAGCAATGGTGGGGCCCAGGCACACAGACCAGTGGTACACACAGCACAACTGTAAACAGATGGGACCATCATGCAGCACTGCATGCAGCATGCAGGATAACATGGGAGTGCAACACTTAATGTGGCTGTCAAAAATAAATAAGAATTTATGCCAAATAGGTGCCCCACACTGCGCTCACTAGAGCTTTGTCTGTGGCTCCCCGAAGACGTTCTAATGAGTGAAGCACCATGGCACAGTTTGGCAGTGTTGGTTAGATAACTCACTCCAGCTGTTTAAAACAGTATTGTCTTGAATTTCCTCAAATTAATTCTTATTTAATTTTGACAACCACTTTAATTGTCGTAAAGAATTTTCTGTCTGTTATCCAGTACCTAGAGAGTGCGGGCTGCTCTGGTCTTTTGTGTTTACTTTTAGGGGACAGCAAACTCCCTTTCCTACACCAGCCTTGCACCAGAGAGAACAAACCATTTTTTGAGTCTTCTGTCCCTCCATACAGAGACTGTGCAGGTCATCAGGCCTGCAATGACCCAGCTGTGTGGTAAAGTATGAATGGCACTGCCCGTGTACTGTAGAATGACCACACTATAAACCTCATTGTGGTGGGTAGACACTACCAATTAGGCATCAGAATGTCAAACAAATACATGGCAAGGTGCATTCAAGACCCATCTGTGACTGCCCTTGCTGTTGACCCTATGCCACATAAGGCTGGCTCTGGTGAGATGCAGTCATGTGGCACACTGTGCATATGACACTGGAGATGGCACCAATGTGGACAGATTGCGATGGGCATTATATGCAGCACACAACATGTCATAGGGGTGTACCAGTGCAACAGTGGCCAGTGTCTACCATGGCCAGAGAGACAAGCATACCTAAGCCTGACTATGTGGCACAACTGAACTGATTAACAATGACAGGTGTATTACCTGGAGCAGTGAATATTACTGTCAATGTCCTGGTGTACCAAGGCTGTGGCATGTGAGACATGCCATTGCACAGTGTAATTCATGCCAAGGCAAAGTACACACTCACACACACACACACACACACACACACACACACACACACAAGGCAGCATGCGTGTTGCAATGATGATTAAACCAGTATATGGCACAGCCCTGACTCACCACAGTGTCAGTGGTGGGACAATGCTTCTAGGGCCAGGTGAGAGGCCCAAACTACAACCACCTATGTGCTGCCTCCACAGGCATGCATGCATCTGGAAAGACACATGCATGGTCATCCCCCCAAGAATAGAAATATGAAGCATAGTGTAGATTTACAATCCAGACTGTGAAGCACACAATGCACGGTACTAACGTGGACACATAACTGAGGACCGTCCAACCTCCCTTTACTTAAACCATGCCCTGTTGTGGCAGAGCACAAGACCATTGAAAATCACACTGCACAGAATACTGACATCACCACCCCCTGTTTCTGTACTGAGTACATCATATTTGAGCTCATGCACTATTGCGTAAACAACTGAATATTCCATTCATGCACAGTCATCCATTTGGGTTGTTTCAAATCAGGTGCTCACAGCGCAAACCTTCTGAATAAGGTACCCAAAGGGTTTAGGATTTTACTTTGACCTCCAGCACCTTTTTCAGTGCAGTAAATGACTGTCCACAAATTTCTTACTAAGTCAATTAATTCCTAGTACCGAAAGAACAGAGGTTCTTTTAATATTTGCACAGTGGTAGTTCCAGTGTCCTTGATAGTGGAAGGTTATGCTTAGATAATAGTATTCTTAAAATCCTCCAGTTTCCAGCTGCCTAGAAACCTGTTGTATTTATTAAACCTACTGTATATCTACCAGGGATCACTATCTTTGTTTTATTTTCATGTTGTTGTATCCTTAAGCCAGTCAATTTTTCATGGAAAACAAGTAAGTCTCATTGAAGCTCTACAGGAGTTTGTGAGAGTAGTATAGCATAGTATAGCATAGTCCGTATAGAGAAGGATACTCATTTTGTAATATCTTATTGAATGTAGGAAGGAATTTGCCTACATTACGGCATTTACCATATTGTCTGTATAAATTAAGCAATATTGGTGTCTCGTCAAGAGGCCTCCTTGTATTTACACCATTATTTAAATGTCTATTTATGTATCATTGTAACTTGTGCCTTAACTTTCCTTGGCTGTCATCTGCTGCTCAGTGGTCTTATGATCTGAGATGCTTTATATTTAATGTTATCCGCAATCAAGAACCCAAGTGTTTGGCACCTCATGTTAAACCTGTACCAAATGTGTATTCATTACATTCTACTGATAAGAAATTTATAAATGAAGTTATTTTTACAAGTACAGTTTTACAGATGTAGCCCACTGACATAACAAAATTTGACACTTGTTATAGTTTCAAGGTGGGGTTAAGGAGACATTTACTTGTTCATAATGAATATGATTTTTTTTTTCTTTTTACAACTGTACATTAACTATTTATTGTTGCATAATACTTCAATTTTCCAAGATAAACAATTTATTTTTGGCAAAATAAGCAAGGTGAATGAAGCTGGTAACAGCATGCTCAAAAATTTATTTCGCACATTTTGACCACACTGAGCATGTTTGCATATGTACAGGGCCACTTAAAATTGGTGTCTGATTTTGTCACAGAATTCACAATTTTAGGTCCCCTCCACAAAAAATCATGTCCCCCACAAAATCCCAGGTTAAGCATCAGCAAAATGTACCTTGCAGGGCCTCTTCTGGTCCATGGCACCTCCAAATCCATCCCTGTGGTCCATGTTGAGGTCCGCGAAGTCCTCCGTGATGCTGCCCCTGAACTCTGCAAATTCAAAAGTCTCACAAAGTTTGAACTGGCATATGACATGCTAGTAAAATCATGCTGTGCGTGTCACATACCAACTGGAGCCAATCACATGCCCACTCTTGTTTTCAATATTGGTGCCATTTTCCAAAGGCTATGTCCCCCCTCAGGTCTGCCAAACTAATAGAAATGTAAGCAGACAGGAGAGGGGTACACAGGGCTGTGAGCAGTGACCCTGCAATTTGCAACTTGTGATGAGTGACTTGTGATATTTGCTACTGTACTGAGTAGTAGAACTACTGGATCAGCTGAGAAACTGACATGATAACTAAATCAAGAAAATTGAGAGGAGATGACATGGCAGCTTCCTTTGGCAAGGCACCTCTGCTTCTGACTGCTGGCTGGCCCACATTCACTCACAAAAGAGCAAAAATCATTGCCAGCAGTGGGCACCCCAACAGTCCACTTCCAAGTGTGCTGCCACCAGAACAGCTGTTTCTTTCTTCAGATCCTGAGAGACTGGTGCTGCTGCTGCTGCAACTTTTCAAAAACTATCAGGTATGTTGATTTACTGTTTGAAGGGCAGAAATGTATAGTTGCTTTAATGCTGGACTGAGAGAGAGGGTCGGAACCAGAGTGGGATAAGGCAAGAGTGCAAAAAGGGTTATAAACGTGCTGGTATTAGTGGGATGGTGGGAGCCCTGGAGGGTCCAGGTGAGGAAGGAAAGTGGTTTAAAAAAACTGTGTTGGTCTCAGAGGGAGGGTGGGAGCCCAGGAGGGTCCAGGTTTTGGGGGGGGGGAATGGTTAAAAAAATTGTGTTCCTCTCAGAGAGAGGGTGGGAACCCACGGGGAGTCCAGGTAAGGTGGGCAAGTGGTTTAAAAAATGTGTGTTGATCTCGGAAGGAGGGTGGAGCCTGGGATGGTCCAGGAAAGGGGGGGAAGTGGATATAAAAAAAAAAACTGTGTTCCTCTCAGAGGGCAGGTGGGAACCTGGGGGGTCCAGGTAAGGGGGGGAAACTGTTTTAAAATAAATTGTGTTGATCTTGGAGGGAGGGTGAGAGCCCAGGAGGGTCCAGATGAGGAAGGCAAGTGGTTTGTTGTTGATGGAGAGAGGAGGGACAGGCCTTGCAGACTGGTATACATATTGAAAAAAAATTGTTCTGGTCTCTAGTTGACGGTGGACAGAGGGGCAGACGAGCAGACTGGTACAGAACAATTTTTTGCCACATGTACACCAGTTGACTGGGTCCGTCCCTTGCATCTGTGGTTTGTCTATGCCTTGCTCCTGTGGTTTGTCATTGATGGAGGGTGGAGGGATGGGATTGGCAGACTGGTACACATACTGAAAAAAAATTATTCTGGACTCTGGTGATGGAGGAGGGTGGGGTGGTCGAGCAGACTGGCACAGAACACTTTTTGCCACATGTATGAGTCAACTGGGTCCGTCCCTCACTCCTGTGGATTGTCTGTGCTTTGCTTCTGTAGTTTATCATTCATTGAGGGTGGTGGGACAAGCCTGGAAGACTGGTACACATGCTGAAAAAAATTGTTCTGACCTCTAGTGAAGGAGTAGGGTGAGGTGGTTGAGCAGACTAGCACACAACAATTTTTTCCAACATGTATACCAGTTGACTGGGTCTGTTCATTGCTCCTGTGGTTTGTCTGTGCCTTGTTCCTGTGGTTTGTCAGTGATGGAGGGTGGAGGGATGGGCCTAGCAGACTGTTACACATGCTAAAAAAATTGTTCACCCTATGGTTGATGGTTGCCACTCTTTCCTGTGGTCTGTAGCACACAGATTTTAAAAAAAGAGGTGAGAGGTAGCAAGAAAATAATTAATTTCTGGAGTTTTTGATTCCATGGATTGTAGTTGTGTCCAAGGCCAAGCTCAGCACTATGACAAGGCAATTACAGGAGCTGAAGGTTTGAAGCAAAACTACCCAGATTAATATGTTGGTGGAGGCAAGCCAGTGGGATGATGAAGGATAGACCATCCCAAGGACAGCTCTTCTCCCTCGGCAGTGGTGCTCTTTTAACATTTAATTGTTTTCTCTGGTATGTTTTTTTATGTTTGTTAATAATGCACTACACCATGTCCACTCCAGTAACACCAAAGTGCTTCCATCTTTTATGTGAAGAAGTCAAGGATAGTCATGTCTTCTATTTGCATGCCCATGATTGGGTCAAGTTGAATCCCAAGGACCTGTACAAGGATGGAGGACTGCTATTTTATTGGATTTGTATTCATACCATTGATTCTGTGTGTAAGCATACAGTTGACATGCATATAAAATCACAAAAGCATCTGGAGAAAAAAGAAGCAGCAAAGAAAAAACAGCAAAGTAAGTACTACTCCACACAGATGATTGCAGTTTCCTTTTCCCTGTAAAATATTATATATCTTGATCGTCTGTTTATTTGTTCATGGCACAGCTCTACGCCAGTAGTCACTGACTTCTTGTTTTGCCCAAGTAACAACATCATCCATTGAGCGGAATGAGTTTGTGCTGGACTTTGTTCAGTGTTTGACCCTTGCAGACATTGCTCTGAAAAAGACTACCAGATTTCAAGACTTCTTAATAAAGCACACCAAACAAGGCAGCAGTCTTCCTGGATGAGCACAGCTATGGAGCACATACCTTCAAGAACTTTGGACTGATCAGGAATGGCCCCTGAAAGAAACAATTGAGGATCAAGACCATTTCATTTTCCTATATAAGAGAACAGATGCCTGTGGATGTAGTGTGTTGGCTATTTTGGCACAACCTTTGGTGAATGTTGCAGAGCAGCCTCTCCTAATTGGTTTTGAGTTTTTGGAGTGTATAAATAACACGACTGTGTCTCAAGCCCTATTGAAAGTCCTGAACATCAATGGAGTGGATTTGAACAAAGTCTTTGCCATTGTCATGGACAGTGCAAGTTATATGCACAAAGCTTTAGGAACTGTTCTAGCATGTGTGTTACCAAATGTGGTGCATGTCACCAGCATTGCCAACCTCCTCAATTTGGTCTTGGAGATCTGGGTTGGCACACTGGTGGATTTAAACACTGTGGTTTCTCTTGTAAAAAATATATATTTTGCCAAAGCCCAATGTGTCGGCATCAGTTTCTGGCATTTATGGAATCAAAGAAGGGAACAGTACCCAAGATGCCAGTCTACTCAGTGCAAACTTGATGATGCTCCTGGGTTAATACTGTTCAATATTTGGCAGCCCATTTTAAAAGAAGTTGTTGAAACAGTGGGATTAGATGCAGCAACCTTCAAGTGCCTGAAGTCTGTGTTAACAGGCAAAGGGACAGAGGTGGTAACACAAGCTACTTTTGTGTTAGAATATTCTGCTAAGCTAGTGAAACTTACTGAAGAGTTACAATTAAACAGCAAGCCAATGGGACACAATATATTTGCAAGGCTACAAAATGTCCATGTTTTTGGATTTCTGTGCTACAGCAGGAGAAACAGAGTACAGACCACAGATGGTCGAAATGTTGTCGGGATGTCAGGCTCAGGAAAATGAAAATGACATCAATCTTTTTCAGAAGGTGATGTTGGACAGCAGTGCAAAGTTGGACCAAATTTTAAAAACACATCCCTCACTGAGCACATTTAAAGCTGCCCGCATCTTTGATCCCAAGCAACTGTCAACACCGGACAAAGAAAAATCAAAATATACCCAGGAGCTCCCACAAATGTTTTACTCCCATGCCTGGCCCCTCGGCACCAGATGTTCCTCCAACCCCCAAATTTCCATGTATATAACTGCTTTATCATTATTGTATATATTGTATATGAGTGTATTCTGAATTTGTACATATTGTACACCCATACCAATCGTTTATTATGCCTAACCGTCTGTATTTTTGTCTTCGAAGTTCTATGTATGTTCTCAGGCTTCTGTAACCTGCCTGTTGACTTGTACCTGTTCCCCTCTTTCACTGCCCCAGGTCACACCTGGAAATGAGCCTCAGCTCAGTGTGCCTCTCCCAGTTACCAAACTTTAAACAAAAATGTCTATCCAGTGTTTGAAACTTTGAGTGGCATGACTGCAGAACTCTTGCCCAGTCAATACCTGATGATTTTAATGTTTCTGAGTGGTGGGAAGCATGGACTGAAACACTGCCAAATCTTTCTGCTGTGGCAAAAAGATACATCTGGCTCCCTGTGAGTATAGTAGATGTTGAGTGGACTTTTTCAGTGCATTCTAATATTTTAAAAGAAAATCGTCAAAGTATGATGGAAGACAATGTTAGACTGCTTCTGATGCTAAAATATAATAAGAAATTCTAAGGCTATTGATGATGGTGGCTACCAGATGCTCTTCTGTTTGTGTTTCTGTGACCTGAAAATACTTTTCTTACTTGACGGTGGTGGGGATAGTAATGGATGGTACTGCGTATTATACTTTAAAATAGTATACTGTTTATTGTTTGACTGCTTTATTAGGATAATTGATTTTATAAAATTTCTGATTTTACATAATGATGCTGCTATTATACTATTGATTTTCAATCAGTCCTTGTGTTGTTTGTGTTTTTTTCATAATGTTGCTGCTATTATACTGCATACTATTATTATACTATTGATTTTTGATCAGTCATTGTGTGTTTTTTTTTATAAATTATTATTATACCTTTCCTTGGTGTGTTTAATATGCAACATTCATGTGACTTCCGCAAAGCAACTGAAAACCCCATGTTTGCGCCTCACAGGGAGGAAAAATGCGCGCATAACAGCCTGCAAAATCCTCACCAAAAAAAAATGAAATTCCCACAAAATTTGCCAAAACTGTTCCTCAATTTTCCAGTGGCCCTGTTTTCTGGCATTTGAGACACCATTTATTTTTGAATGTACTACAGTACTGGGCACACAGTTTACAGTTTGTACCTTTGTTCATTTTGTACATTTTTACAGTTTCTATCACAAACCACTTAAACACCTGGACTGAGATATTCAAAGGGGTTGCAACTGGTGCAACTGAGTTGTGCCAGTGCAACCCCAGAAATGTGCTCCAGAGCAATATTCAAAAGGGGGAATTGCACAGTGCAATTCCTGATGAGCCAGGGTGCAAAGATAATGTATGCAGTGCATCTCCAGGGGGCATGCCCATGCATATGTGGCACATCTCAATATTCTGCTGCGATATGCACCCCATATTCTGGCACATCCTAGAGATGTGCAGTATAACTGGGCACAAAGTTGAGCATGGTAAAAACATGCTCAAGTGAAAGCCACCCACAGGTGAGCTGCCATAATGCAATGCACATCACAGCACCCACCAGCCACGGGTGGCTTCCCCACCAGAACACCGTACACAAGCACCCACAATAGTCCCTGGTGGTACAGTGGTACCGCATCCCCACTGGTAATCTCGATCGGCCATAATTGTATGGAAATATTTCCCTGGTAGTCAAATGATACCCCTTCCCCATCCTGTACCATGATCTCCATAAAAACAAATTAGTTATCTCATTGGTAGTCCAGTGGTAGCCCCCTCCCCATCCCATACCTCAATTGTAAACACAAATCCTTTATGTCCCTGGTAGTCCGGTGGCACCACCTACCCACACAGGAGCCATAGCCCACCCCGCCTCCCCATTATCGGAGGGCAGCAAACCCACCCTCATACCGTCATGGCTGCCCGCCGAATGACAACCTACAGTATGTGCTGCAAGCTCATTGATCCGTACTGTAATAGTCATTCTCAACTTTGTGACTACCAGGGAATGTTATGAACTACTGCTACCAGCAATTGGGGTAATGGGCAGGGGGGTACCACTTGGTCACCAGGGATGTTACATGCGGTGATATACCACGATCGGGGGCTTGGGAGCAGGGGGGGTACCACTAGACTACCATATAATTAATCTACAGGGATTTATCTGTGATCATGGCTACAGGGGTGGGGGATGCCCTGGGACCCCCGCTGTGTACACGTCATGCTGTGCAGGGTTCCAGGCGCAATTCGCCAGGCTGCCCTGTGCAAGGCATTCAAACGGGGTCATAATGACATGCAAATGGCCACATTTGCACCTTGCATATATTGTGGCCTCATTTGCATGCCCTCAGCTGAATATCGTGGATGATGCACCAAGTGCAACTACATTTGTGTGGGCACATCCCCATGCTCCCTAGCTGTGGTTTACACCAGTGCAGTCCCACTGCACCATGCACAGTGCCACTGTGCCATGTGCAGTCCATGCCATATTCAATGGTGCTGTGCCATGGTACATTACCATTGAATATCACCATGTCCTGGCCCCGGCTCATCCCATTTGTGCTGCACCCATACTTGCACCACTGCCAGGTACAGTCTGAATATCCAGGCCCCTGTTTCTTTTATTTGTTCTTGGTGCAATAATTCTTTGCCACCAAAAATAGGCCTACAGCATTAAGTACTTACCCAGGTAATCAAAACTAAATAAATAAATATTTAAATACTTTCTGATAATAATACATCTGTAGTGATACAAACTACAGCTAGAGTCAGCCAATGTGCCCATGTATTACTTTTAAAATATCCAACAAGCTGCCATTGGTTTGTTTCTGTTCAAGAGGCCTCCAAAGAACTTTCTCTGTCTACAAAGTAGAATGCTGCACTTATATCTACAAAGGGTGCCTAGAGATTAATCACCTTAACCAGAGTGTATTCATCAGTTAAATAGTTTAAAACAAGATATGATCAATCATTGACATTTTCAACCTGATGCCCACCTGGGCTTCACTAAGTAACTTCTTTGAGGGAGCCTGATCTTCCAGTTACACTGGTACATATCTAGTGTAGATCTTAAAGGTCACAATTTGGGCCCAGCCCTCTTCTCTGTTTTCCTGAATGACCTCCCCTTGGTCTGTGCTTCAGCAGTATACATACTGTATGCACGCTGACAACACAGTTCTGTATGCCTCTGGAACCTTCATTCATCAGTTGGAACAGTCCCTACAGTTTGACTTTGGCACTGTCCAGTGCCGGTTCTGTGCTGACCAAGTCTCGCTGAATGCAAAAAAAAAAAAAAAAAAAGTTTCCATGCTGTTTGGTTCTCATCGTTAGCTTAGTAGTCTTAGCTAGATCCCTGTTTTCCCAACCCATGACAGTACTCCCTGTGACTTCGTCTTCTGTTTTAAATACAGTACCTTGGTCACCAAGACTTTTCTGTTCACACTGATGCCATCCTCAAAAAATTACACCCTAAACTAGGTGCCCTCTACAGGAACAAATCTTGCCTTTCAATCCCAGTTCAGCATGAGATTGTTCTTAAAATGATTCACTCACTGTTTGAGTATGCAGATATGGTCTATGATGGCATCTCCAAATTTACCCTAGCCAGTCTGGTTTGCATCCCTTCCCTCCTACCCATTAGACTTTTTTTCTCCCTTTGTTCTCTCCTCTTAATCCTTCTACCCTTCTAGCTCTCATATCTTCAATGTTGCTATATGTCTAATTGCCAGTCTGACTTTTCAGTTCAGCTGCCTGAACTCTGGAATTCTCTCCCTTCCTCCCTTAGGCTTGCTCCCTTCTACATTGCCCTTAAGCCCCTGCTGAAGTCTCATTTTTCCCCTACTTGCACCTGTCCTCACTTATCAGGCACCTAGTCTAGCATTGCTTCTGCCTTGATCACTCCTAGAGCATCCCTAGCTTGCTCTCTCTCCTTTCTTTCTCTTTTATTGCACATACTGCTTTGATTTTTTATTTTAATTTTGGCAGCCCCCTCTTTCTAGAGGTCATGTTAAGCTGTGATTTATTGTGCTGTTTGAGTTGTTGCTCTGCTAAAAACTGTTAGTTACTTGCACAAGTTGTTAGTTTTGGTTACTTGTTGCATCCATGATCTATCATATCAACTTGATGTAACTGATCTCCTCCCTAAGTCACACCTGGAAATGGGCCTTGTCTCAGTGCATCTTTTCCAGATACCAATTTTCAAATACCTAAATAAATAAACATATAGCAAAGCTTATGATTGCCAGCAAGCTTGATTTTCCCAGTTATCCTTTTTAAAAATGGACACAATGATACCCCTGGTTGACTGCTAACAGAGATCATGCATGGACTGATCCTTGAAAATAAAACCACTATGACCAGAGCACTCCATACTGGATTTACTTGATCTATTTATGCATGTAAAAGAGCTTCATCTGGGGCTTTGTTTATTTTTTGGGCCATTCTCAAGGGAGCTATTTCTCTGAGAGTAACCTGCAGTTAGTATTGTAGAATACTATTGCTGTTTAGCTCAGGATCACTTAACATATGGGGGCCCAAGTGAGCTAATGTCCCCTGAACCCCCTGAATATAATTGTTGGGAATGATAAATCCAACCAGGATGCAGCTGGAATTGGCAATTTGGTATTAAGTTTTTTCGTCCCCCTGTCAAATGGCACTAGCTTTTGCAATTTATTTTAGTATTTTGTTGGGTTAACACTTCTTGTAACTACTCCTATAGCCTATTTTATATTCTTCTATTTTGTTATTCAGTACCATGTTTTTCACTTTTTTAACTGTTAAACAGGCTATATGGGCATATTTATTAAACTGTCAAACAGGCTATATGGGCATATTTATTAAACTGTCAAACAGGCTATATGGGCATATTTATTTTAATATCAACAGGATCATCAGCCCGACATATACAGATTCAGTTTTGCAGTCATATAGACTTTGCTATATTTAGCTTTTTTTGCAATTGTTTTGTGTCTGTTTTATGGGCTTATAATAATAACTTTTCCCCTAGCCCATCCTTTAGGTTACCCTAATAAATCAACATTATTATTCTTAGGGCTGTGCAAAAATAAAATTCTGCCAAGAGAATTTCCATGACAGTCAGAATTTTGCTTCCACAAAATTCCAGAATGCACTTTGGGCAATTTTATGGAAATTCTGACATAGAATGCTGGAATCAATATATGCATTTCATATTAATGTTTTAAACTTTGGAAAGAAATTCCACAGAATATATCACTCTCAGTGATCAGTTCTGAGGAATTTCTGTCCACAGTTTAATACATTAATTTGCAATTCATACATTTAGTTCACAGTGCAGTGTGGCACTGTATGAATTGCTGATTAATGTATTATACAGCCAAAATAAATTCCACAGAAGTGATGACTGAACTGCAGAATGACGATATGTATTGCAGAATGATGCATTAAACTGCAGAATAAAATTCCTCAGAACTGTCATTCTGCAATTCATGGGTATAGTATTCTACAATGCAGCCAGAAATGTTTGTGGAATGAGATGACAATTTGCCAAACACATTCAGAAGATTTAGATTTTGAGAAAGTTAGAAGTTCGAAAAATTCCACAAAATATATGAAATTTCATGAAAGTTTCACAAATTCTGAATTCACGGATTCTGCCCAGCACAAATTTTTCTTACTGTGCTCCCTTAGCATTGTAACCCTTTGTATTGTCTTTTTAGCTCAGTTCCTTTTTTGCTCAGTTTGAAGGAGAGAGTGTACTGTTTTAGTCAATAATGGAGACCATGTTATTCTGTTTTTATTTGGTATTACCATTTGCTAATTCACTCCATTTTCTACCCATGTATTTTCTGGTAAGTTGGGATTTATTTGCATATAAGAAGTAAAGTCAAGTAGTAGCGGAAGGTGGTCACTGTCAAATCAGCCAAATACATAACATTTGTTTTACTCTTTAATAACACTTTCCAACAACAGGTTAATTTTATTATTTTATTTGAGTTTTGGTGACTGGGTAGGGCTGCTGAGACAATTACAGTCCCTTTTTCAGGGTCAACCCGGGGTCATAAATAGTACAGTAAAGCAAAACAATTGTGCAGAGAGTCAGTGCAGGAATTACAATTCCCTTTCTCCTCTTTTGGGAAAGTAATCAGCACACCCAAATTGGCAGAGGTCCTCCTGTTTTAAAATACAGTACATAGGCAACATAATTTGGCTAGAGACATTAACAGCCTCCCTCTATTGTTAATAAACTTACCACCTGAGGTTCCCTGAGGGATATTCAAAACATCATCAAGAAGGAGGTAATAAGATACTTCCTTGTTCTCTTTACATATCCTGGCCTTATGATCTTCTACCAAGATAATATCACAATCCTTGTATTCTGCTTATATATTTTATTAAGTGCGTATTGCATTTTTAAAGCACACACAAACAAGGTAACAGATGAAGTACTAGCCAAATTAAATGACAAATACATAATATAATGATTAAAAGCACAAATAGCAGCATACAATAAAACATTCTGCAATTATTTAAAAAAAATATTAAACAAGTGAGTTATAAGAACATGACTGAATGCCCATTACATTATTTGTATGGTGAACATACTGTACATGCATACAGAATTCCAGTGGGTTGGGCCAGGAAATGAAAAGGCACAGTGCAGTAACAATAATAAGCTGGATGAAGGGGCAACCCATCGGTATGCAGCAATAAAATGCAGAGAGCAGATGAGTCATAGGGCTTGATTTTCAATGAGCCCTTAGGAAGACATAAATTGCATTGCTCAAGGACTGTGGTGAACTCCATGTGCATCAGGGACCCTATGCTCAATTTTATAAAGATGGGGTCCCTGCACCAAAAACCCAGGAGTAGCCACAGTTACAGGCAAGTGCCAAACAATTGTAGCATCTGCAGAAATTGCCACAGGGATCCAGCCTCCCTCCCAGTGCAACACTAGAGGGGCCAGGATGGTTGGTATGATGGTGAAACTGCTTGCCACTGAGGGGGCCAGGGCAAAAGGGGCATGGGGAGAGCCATAGGGGGCATCAAGGAGACAGTGGACATGTGAGGGAATAATATGGGACCCAGCAGGGTTGCAAGTTACATAGAGATGAAATTGGTGGGATGAGACTGCAGGTGGGGTTCCAGGGGCATACAATGTCATGGTCCCAAGTGGGTACAGCCTTGGCAGTAGCCCCAGCCACCTATGGTGCTGCTGCCATGCCTTTGCCCACCTGGAGCCAAGGCACTGTATGTCCCTAGAACCCACACAATGTCTCATTCCATTGGCTTTATGTCTATGTAAACGGCACCCCCACTGATTGCCACATCACTCCCAAGCATGCCCACTATCTATCTGATGCCCCCTATGGCATCCCATGCCTCTCCTTCCCCTGGCAGCTCATATTCAGACACCGACCCCCTTTATCACAGTGGGTAACACAGGCACAAGTCCCTTAGATCACCTATTTGCTGGTCGAAGTGGAGCCCCATGGTGCATCCTCAGCAGGGCTTGCAAAATACATGAAAAGGGATGGTGCAACCCCACTGTGGTGCAAGCCCCATTGCAACCTGGTGCAGGAGTACTTTTGCTAAAAGGGTGGCTTGGGTGCAAGGCAATCCTGATTTTTGACCCAGCCTCATTTGAAAATCGGGATTGCCACAAAGTCTGATGCAAGGAGCCACTTGCATCATATTCATTTGGTGCAAGCACCTTGTGTCAAACTTTACCATTTGAAAATAAGGCCCATAATCTTGATGGGATGTTCAGAGATAGGGCAGTTGACCAGAATGAAAAACTGTACATGTTAGAAATAATATTTTAAACTAAAATCTGAGACTCAAGGGTAACCAATAAAGTGATTTTAAAATAATAATATGTGAGCAGCAAAGAGTGCTGGGGATCACATGAGCAACCTCATTCTGAATACATTGGAGTGGTGCAACAGCAGAGGCAGGGAAGTCAATGGCTAAACTGTTACATTCATGAAGGTTACAGAGGATGTGACAATGTATGTGATTTTTGATTGCTTTGGGAGACAAATACTTACCAATATACATACTACATCAAGGGTTTAGAGCATTAGTTTGTTGAAACCAACAGTCATTAAAGGTGACTGGAATTTTAAAAAAGAGAAATGTCAGGGTCAATATAAATCACCAAATTTCTAACACAGGGTTTTGGATGAGGTGTAGGTGAAAAGTATGTTCACAAACCTCAAAACGTAAGCTTGAATAGGACTCTGCAGAATAATTGGTTGTGGGACTAAGAAGCATCTCAGGTTCATCGCATTCTGTTTCAGAGAGTTCAGTCAGCACCAGTTTACCAAATCAGCAAGACAAGTTGACAGATTATGAACAATAACAGGAGTTAAAGTAGGAAAAGAAAAATAAATATACTGTTGGTGTCAGCAGCATGGGGTAAAAAGAAAAACATTACATGATCTGACAAGTGTTATCTCAGGTTCAATGTACAAACAAAACAAGAGGGGGCCAAAAATGGATCCCTAAGGAACCCCAGAAGTCAGATTATGATAGTCCAGTAGCTTAGAGCCAAATGACAATCAAAATGATCGACCAGAGAGCTACGATTTAAACTACCCAAGAGATGTATTACAGAGAATGAATTTGGTCAGCTGGCAGTGACACTGTCTCATGGTACATGATGTCAAAAGCAAAAGTAAAATCCAAGGAACTAAGGCAACATACCAATCTTTGATTCTGGAGATATGGTTGTCATCCTGAATCTTCAGAAGAGCAGTCTCAGCGGCTGAAGGGGTTCAAGTAAATAAAATGTGGAAGTAAAAAAAAAAAACAACAACAATCCAGTAACTGAGTAGTTACTATGCACTCCAGAATTTTAAAGGTGAAGGGTAACAAAGAAATTGGAAGGTAATTACAATAAACTGAACCATCAAGATGTGGTTTCTTAACTAGAGGAAAAAACAAAGCTAGTTTGAATGAATCTGGGTACATACCATAAACTAAATACAAATTAATAATCCTATTTATGATAGAGATAATGGCTGGCAACACAGTGATCAAAAACATAGTAAAAGTAGGGTCAATAAGACAATTAGTAGGATTGCTAACAAGATCAACTTAGTGATATATTCCTCATTAATTTGGTTAAAGGAAGAAAAAAAAACACAGATGGCCCAGAGACAGGAGAGGAGACAGTCTCAGAAATAGGGCCCAAAAGACCAATGGCACCAACAGTGTTAGCTATTGTCCTGACAAAACAAGTCAGCAAACCTCTGTGTAGAAATTAATAGATTAGATAAAGACACCAGGTAGTATTTCTGAAAAAAAGAGAATCAAAAATATGATAGCATTTTTCTGAATAATTAGAAACAGAGACAATTAAGATCTGGCAATAAATAACTTTGGTTTACTACAACACATAATGATAGGCTTTCAATTTTTAATAATAATGTTCATGTGGCAAGAATGACATCATGGCACCATTTGTGCTCAACCATTCTAAATTCATATTTTAAAACATGGAAATTGAGAGAATAGCAGGGATGAGACAGAGATCATATAGCAGGTTTAGAAACCCTAAAAGCCACAGTGTCCAAGGACATAGTTAGAAGTTGCTAATAGTGATAACAGAGACAATTAACACCATTCTCACTTGTGACCTTATTCATTTTACTAGTTAAGGAGCTGGAAAAGCAATAAATATCAATAGCTTTAAAATTACGACATTGATTTACAATGCTGAAGTGCTTTGCAAGACAAATGGCAATTAAAACAAAACTGAGGTGGACAAACAAATCCCTCAAAACAATGACCTGCTGAGTTGAAAGAAACTAACATCCACTAAGAGAGGCTAAAAACATTGATCAAATCTGCACATTTTGGTATCAGTACTAGAAGAAACATCCATACAAATATTGGAATCACCCAAGATAAAAAAAAGATGATTTTACAACCCAGGATATGAGGGAAAACTGGAAAATTCATTAAAGAACTCAGAAGTTAAGTTGAGGGGATGATAAGCATCAATAATTATTCTGCAAGGAAAGACAATTTCAAACAGATACATTAAAAAAAAGGAAGTAAAAAGGTTTGAATAAAATGGAGACTAGATGGCAGGAAGAGACCAAGTCTGCCACCTCTATAGTCTACTTGTGGGTTATGACAAAACACTTAAGGACCCGATTCTCAAATGTGTTGAAATGCCACAAGCTCTGGGTGCTCTGAACACACGGCACATGGGGCTTGTAGCATTCTCTGGCTGGCAATTGGGATTGCCAGTTCTGTGCGCCACATGCGGTGAGTTAGACCAGCTTTTGCTGGTCCACCTTTGCAGACCTTTTTATGGGATTTGCACCAAATATTTGGTGCAAGTCGCCTTAAAGGGGTAAAGTGTTGCAAATGCACATTTCTCTTTTTTGAATCAGGTGCAAGGTGCAGCAATGTGTTTGTGGCAATGCAGATTTTGATGCAGGGCTTGTGTAAGCCCTATGTCAACCATTGAGAATCGAGCTTTTAGTCATTAGGGTACCATTTTCTAGAAGTGACAGTTGTTAACTGTCACCATTTAACAATGTTTCTGCAAGAGTCAAAATAGACATGTTAACAAACTCAGTAATAATAAGCATTTGGCAGTGTTGATTATTTGCTTGCATGTTATTTTACTGGGTCCTGCTTGTACACATTTTTACTTTACATTTACACAAGGTATACCAGATGAAATTTAATATGTCACTTGTAATGGGGTCCTGATTTTACATGTTACTGCATTTACCCAAAATAGTAGACCTGAGATGCAATATCTTATTTTTTTGTGTAGTCCTGCTTTTATAATGTATTTTGCCAGAACAGATCATCTTAGATATAACATCTCCTTTTCAGTAGGGTTCTGCTATAGGGTCCTGTTATAACAAAATATTGCATTGTATTTACCCAAGATAACCCAGCTGAGATGCAATATCTAATTTTCAATGGTGTACTGTTCAACACATTTTTGTTCTGTATCCACCCAGGATAGCAGAGTTCAGATGCTATCTTGTTTTCAGGGTGATCATGCTTTTCCAAATTTTTACACTGGATTTACCCAGGATAGCACAGCCAAGATGCAATACGTCATTTTAGATAGGGCCATGCTTTTAACCATTATTTTAATGTAGTTAACAAGAATAGCCCAGCTGAATGGCAACTTGCATTTTTAGTAGGGTCTGTCATTGAGGCACAGGTCAGGAAGCATAAGAAAACCAGGAGCAGTTGTAAAATTCGCAACAAGCATTTTATTATTATTGATAACAGTCAAATAAAAATTAAAAATGGTTCAGAATTACTATTTACAAAGGCAGTTCTAACAGAGAAAACAGTCCTCCTTCTAAGTGTTTCTTCACAGTTTCATATCTCAGTCTGTCTCTCTCTCTCTCTCTCTCTCTCTGCCTTTAGCAAAAGCATTGCTGCTTTTTGATGTCTTTGCAACCTCCACTCATTAACAAACATCCTGTTTTTCCTAAAATGCTCTTGTCAGTTTCTTGCAGGTGCAGCAAAACAGTGCATGGTGACCAAGAACTGACCTCTTGTTGCCAGCATCTCAGAGATTTTGCAAACCAGCTTCTCAGGTTAACCCCTTGAGTTCCAAATAGCTTTCTGCAATCATTTCAACAGTATAAATATATACAGTTTAAAACAAAAGGATCCCAGTAGTAGTGACATTTCCACATAAAGATTCACATATATTTTTATACCTGCAGATATGTAAGGGGGAAGAAAAGACAGAAATAGTAAGCGAAGGCAGAGAGATAGCAAGAAATGGAGAATTACGAAACCGTCCGAGTGATCAGTTCCTATGTCTTACAAGAAAATTTGGTTGTGCAACCAGACAGAGAAGAGACAGAAAATAGAGGATAGAACAGATCCTTGCATTTAAACTCTTTCTGCATAACAAATGGGGCAAGGCCTTATTCAGCCATGTCACATACCCCCCCCAAGAGGGAACCTGTTTTACAAAAACAGGTTTCCAAAACATTCTTTTAATTATCTTCTGGCATTAGCTTAAGACTTTTACAGTTCAGTGCATATGCAGCATAGCAAACAGAGAAGTTTCAATGCACCTTTTTTCAACCTTCAGAATTCTCAGTTCCAGATCTATATCTTGACAGAAAATCAGAGTTGACATTCTCTTTCCCAGATTTGTGTATTACTTTAAATTTAATTGGCTGTAGTGCCAGGTACCACCGTGTGATTCTAGATTTGTTAGCCTTCATTTGGTTAAGCCAACAGAGAGGACTGTGATCTGTTATAAGTACAAAGTCAGCTGCCAGTAAATAAAACTTAAGGGATTCTATGGCCCACATTGCCACAAGGCATTCCTTTTCAATGGTGGAGTACCATTTCTCTCTATCATGCAACTTCCTAATTATGTATAGAATAGGATGATCATTCCCATCTATATGCTGACTCAAGACTGCACCTAGGCCTACCTCTGATGCATCAGTCTGTAACAGAAACTGTTTCTAAAAGTTTGGGATTCTTAAACCGGACCTAAAAATAATGTAGCCCTAATGGTTCAAAAAGCCTCATCATACTCTGGGGTCCATTTCACATTATTCAGGAGCTGTTTCTTTGTGAGTTCAGTGAGGGGAGTAGCCAACTCAGCAAAGCTGGGAACAAATCTCTGATAATAACCAGCCAACCCTAAAAATGACCTGCCATGTTTCTCGGTTTTGGGGACAGGGCTGTTAGCCATAGCTTCTATCTTAGAAACCTCTGTCTTGACTTCTCCATTTTCCAAAACATAGCCCAAATATCTGGTTTCCTGCAAGCCCAATGGTAGGATTAATTGTCAGATCTCCCTTTTTGATCAATTGGATAACTGCTCATAGGTGTACTAGGTGGCTTTTCCAGTCTGAACTGTACATCACAACATCATCCAGATACACAACACAATAGCCAGTGTGAGGAGATAAAATTACATCCATGTACCAATGGAATGTAGCAGGTGCACCATGTAAATCAAACGGCATGGTGGTGAACTGATAGAATCCTATAGGATTGGCAAATGCAGTTTTGTCTCTGAATTCTTTAGCTAGGGGAATTTGTCAGCAATCCTTGGTGAGATTGGGGGTACTGATATACTTGGCACTTCCCAGTCTGTCCACCAAATTATCTATTCTGGGCATGGGATAACTGTCAAATTCTGACACTTGATTAAGTTTCCTAAAATTATGGCAGATTCTTACACTCCCTTCTTTTTTGTTTATAGTCACCATTGGTGATGACCAAGCACTTCTCAACTCTTCTATGACATCCAGTTCTTTTATTTTTTTGTATTTCCTTAACAACATCAGCTGTTAACTGCTCTGGTAATCTGTATGTTTTTTGTCTAACAGGGTGAGAATTCTTTGTCAGTATTACATGCTTGACCTCGTTTGCTCAGCCTGGCACTGTGGTGAAAGTACTGTTAAATGTCTTTAGCAAATTACACATTTCTGCAGTTTGTTTGGAGGTTAAGGAAACATTCACCTTTACAGCATCAGCAGTTACAGTTTGTTCCAGTCTATCATAAGCTACATGAATATCTTCTTTATCATTTTCTGGCAAAACCAGCAAAACAGCTTTGGGTGTTTTTTCAACCCATTTCTTGAGAAGGTTAACATGCTAAATCTTACTAGGATTTTTCCAATCAGGGATTTCAGTCTCATAGCTAACTGTGCAAGTACACCTAAACACTTTATAAGGCCCTTGCCTCTTCATTAACAGTTTATCTTCTGTAGTGGGTAACAGTAGCAAGACCTTTTCACCGGGATCAAAAACGTTTTCTTTTATCCCATTGGTTGCGCAACCAGACAGAAAAAAGACAAACAAATAGTGGATAGAACAGACCCTTGCATTTAAACTCTTTCTGCATAACAAATGGGGCAGGGACTTATTCAACCCTGTCACAGGGTTCATCTTTTACAATGTATTTTTCCTAGGATGGAGCAGCACAGATGCAGCATTCAGTGTGGGCTCTGCTGTACTGGGACCCTGCTTTTACACATTTTTACTGTATATTTACCCAGGCTAGACTAGATTAGATTCAATATCTCATTCTCAGTGGTGACGTGCTTTTTAGATTGTTTTTGCCCAGGATATGCCAGCTGTGAGGCAGCATCTAAGTTTCCGTGGGCTCCCATGTTTTGTCCCAAAATTTTCTGCATAGTCTTTTAGTGACCTGACATTATGATCAAGACATGCGTAATTTTTTTAAATCCCACCAGAAAGGTGATTTTGCAATGTGACTGTGAAAACATGTTTTGGACAGGGTTTGAAAAATGGCACCTGTCATGTTCATGAGGAGGGGTAACACAAGGAATATATATATATATATTAGAGGCCAACATCTGCAAAATGCCATGAGTAAACACTGGAACAATTCAACATTTCTTCATAACTTAGTTGTTCCTTCACATTGTGTCCTCAAATTTGCAACACAGTCTTTTTATGTTCCCCATGTTATGATCAAGTAAGGTGGGTTTTTGTAATCTTGTCTGAAAGGTGTTTTCACAGAGGAACTGTGAAAACATGTTTCATTGGCGATCTGAAAAATGACATGTGTCACGCTCATCATGTGGGTTAACAAAATAGCTATGTTGCTTATTTGAGGCCAAAATCTGAAAAAAAATCACAAAGTTCTGAGTAAATGTTGAACAAATTCAACAGTGAGCAAACACTGAACAAATTCAAAGTTTCCTCATAACTTTGTTGTTTTTTGACATTTCGACTCAACATTTTTAACATTGTCCTTTAATGACCTCATCTTATGATCACAGCAGGTACAATTGTTTCAATTCTGTTTTAAAGGTTATTCCATGCAGCAAATATGAAAACATGTTTTGGAGGAAATTTGAAAAATGAGACCCATCATGTTTATGAGGTGGGTTAAAAAGAGATCTGTGTTGAAATGTGGGGGCAACATCTGCACACCTCACCATGTTATGAGTAAACATTGAACAAGAAAAAAATCAATATTTCTTCATAACATCTTTGTTTTGTGATATTTTTGTCCCAGATTTTCAACATAGTCTTTCTATGACCCTTCCTTCTGAACATGATAGATTTAATTTATAAAATTCTGCCCAAAATGTCATTTCATGCCACAAGTGCAAACACACATTTTGTCCAGGAAGTTGAAAAATTAAATCTGTCACCTTCATGAGGTGGTATGAAGAAATGGCAATGTAGAACATTTGGGGGTCAAAATATTGAAAATGACCAAAGTTATGAGTAAGCATTCAAACATTTCAACTTCCCTTTATAGCTTTGTTTTTTTTTTTATATTTTGATCCCAAAGTTCCAACATAGTCCACTTCTGACCATCACCTCTTTTATAAGGTTAAGTGAAAATTTCCAAATCTTGTTCGAAAAGTTTTTTCATGGATTTACTGCAAAATCATCTTTCGGGACAGACTTAAATTTTACCTACCTTGTTCATGATGTGGGGTTCCAAGAAGGCCAAGTTGAAAATTTGGGAGGAAAATATTAAAAAAAATTGCCAAGTTATGAGTACAAGTTCAGAATGCATTGAAATATATTGACCATGCAATTCCTGATTTCTTCAGTTGTTGGTCCAGCATTGTAAAGTGAAGATGTGTCTCCAGTACAGAGAGGATTACAACATTGCACCACCCTATAGGTAAGTAAGGGATAGGGGGGTGGTGGTGTTGAGTGTTGAGTATGGGGTCAGGTGGCAGAAGGTAATGGCAGTGGTGACATCAAAGGACCAGTTTCTTTTTTACAGGGTGTTAAAAAATAAAAACTAGAATGAGGGATTTTTTTTTTATTTCAGGTGCTGACACTGTGTTGCCTTAATATTTGGGGACACAGGAAGATACAGGGAGGTCTAATGGATGCTGGCAGATGGTAGGATCTTGAAATGGTATGGGGCATGGGAAGGGATGGTGAGGTGAAAGGCATACTTGGCAGATGGTGGGATGATTGACAGGGGCATGAAAAGCAATGAGGAGGTGGAACAGATAGTTGGAAGAAGGTGGGATTATATTTCAGCTAGGAAAGGAGGGTGACCAGCAGGCTGATCATGACACCACTCAGCTGGCTGCTGGGTGGGCTGTGTGATGCAGATGAAAGGACAGAGCTGCTGTTGATTGGAGTGGCTCCTTCTTTTCAGCTATACAAAGTTTCCATTCAGCAAGCCAAAAACAGTGTCATGATCATCCTCACTGACTATTGAGCTGTCCCAGTTGAGCCCACTGCAGCCTGAGCTGCACTGGACCTGATAGTGACACATTTCTTAAAGGTGTTATTGTAACAAGATGTTTGCTTTGTGCATGCACACACAACAAAACATAACAAACTTTGTTCAGAGCCACAATAACTGCTACTGCTCTAGTACTGAAGTTTATTTTAATATCTTCAAGGGTTATGCATGGCAATGTCACCTGGATGGACTGTCCTGTGTTTGCAGTGAAAGAGCTCTGGAGCATTATGCAGGGGAAGCTGCACACCCTTAATTTCTATTACAGGGCAAATTTACAAAAGCTGTACACTGTCTTTCCTCCTTACTTCTCAAACACCCCAGAGAGCTCAAGCAGTAAAACCGCAAAGATAGAAATATTCTGTAAACATTTTTAAAAAATTACAAAAATTAACATCATGACAGTCACGATGTGGTTTCTGTGATTTTTAAAGTTTACAAAACAAACTCAAAGGCTGAATGTGTGTTGAGTCACAAAAGTTTAATCCAGTGCATGTTGCTTAATGTAATAAGCAGAACTGTACAAGCAACCAAAGTTCTGCAATGTGCTAGGCTATTAAAAACATGAAATTACATCTCACTCATGCTTATTTTACTACAGAATCCAGAGCGTTTTATGCAAATATCAGCTTTTTTCACACAGAACTATATGAAAGAAAAAAACACTGATATTTGCAGAGAGAGTACACATTTTATATATCAAGAAAGGCTCTTTT
The DNA here is from genome assembly GCA_016271365.2 of Neoceratodus forsteri. Lineage (NCBI taxonomy): Eukaryota > Metazoa > Chordata > Ceratodontiformes > Ceratodontidae > Neoceratodus > Neoceratodus forsteri. Next base: position 190,673,844 of record CM057456.1, read on the forward strand.
CAGGATGTATCTTGGGAAAGGGAGTACAAGAAAATTATATGCAAAAACACAAAGTAAACAAGAGTTAAACGAAGCAAATCTCAAACACCTAATCTTTCACATAAACCATTCTGCAGTGCATTTATGAGTGAAGTTGGGATAGATCAAAGTATGAATTTATGTTAAAAAAGGCAGGGAATGTGGATTTATACTTTACAGTCTATGTTTACCAGTACATTGCATGTTTTATGTATCTGCAGCACATTTCATATGTAGGACAGAGCAAGCATATGAAGTTAAAATCAAGGACTTAAAAGGGGGTATTTTGTTTCTGTTAGCTGTCTTATCTGCCCACAAACCTCACAACTAAACTATCAACAATAATAATGTAACCCAATTGGCAGAAACAAATGTATATGCTACTTTATGTTGTGTGTTGCACCCAGCAGCACACAAAAAAGACAAAAAAAAATAGCTCAGCAATACATTATATAGATGTAGCCATTTGAATGTAGGAGGGAACATTCAGTGCTCACCTTTCTTTAATAGCCAAACCATCATAAATTAAAACCAGGTGCCACATTCTGAAATAGTGATTTTCCGGGTCCTAACTGCTGCTTATTGGCTAATTTTCAAATCTTTTGCCCATGTGCTCACGGGGTGAGGATATATCAGACTGACATATCATGAAATGGACAGAAGGAAGGCTGGGATAAAAATGCCCCTTTGTAAAGCACATCAGCAGTGCAGTGCTATGATGTGAGCTGCAGTACGGTGTGAGCTGAGCTACTCAAAAGCCCAGTTCCTAAATATATTTATTTTAATTTTGACATGCTCAAATTACTGAGAACTAACTGGACATTCTGGTTGTTGGCAAGGTTTTAGGATGATTGTCCCTGGCCTGGCAATTGACAATCTGGCACATAAAAGAAGAGCTGTGCCATGGAGTTTCAAGCAGACAGTGGAGTTGGCAGCAAGAAAATAGTGTAGTGGGGGGAAGGAGGCAGTGAAGTGCTTCAAGCAGTGGAATGATTGTGCTTCAACTCCAAAATCTTGTGCTTTCTTCAGAATCCAGAGTGATGTACTTCCAGAGCTCCCTTCTCTTTCTGTGTAATAGCAAGACGTCATCTACAGCTCCGCTATGCAGCCATAAAATGTACTGATACCTCCACCAACTCTATAAGACACTCTTATCTCACAATCTTTAAGTCTAACAATGTTGTAAAAATTATTTATGCATACTGTAATGTATATAACAAACAGTCTAGCATTTCTCAATAAAAATATTAATTTTGAGCAATGTACAGGTAATATAACGTGCATAAAAATGTGAAGAAAAATACATTTTCTGAACCTCTTGCCTTTTAAATCCATTTTGCATCAATGTTTGCACTTGTTAGAGTAAACCATTTTGTAATGTACCGTATTTACTGGCTCATATAAGTTTTCTGGATAATTATTTTGGTTCTTATTTATAAAATGGCAATTATTAAACACTTTAGGAAGCTCTTTTGTTCATTTTTATCCACTCTATTATATCTAAAACAAGCTGGCTAGATAGTTTGCTTTAGAGTAGTTACCTTTTAAATGTATTCCCAGCTTCCTTGGCCTCCCAGGTAACTCAGCTGTAGATGCTAGACTTTCTTTGCACTCTGTGCTGTAAAGACACATAATAAATACCTGCATCACTATTTCACCAAGGAGGCAGTTTAGCATAGCGATTAAGGGCACTGAGCTGCAAACATGGAGACCTGAGTTTGAATTCTATCAGCCCCCACTTGCATTCTGTGTGACCCTGAGCAAGTCACTTAACTTCTTTGTGCTCCCAGGTCATACCTGGAAACAAGCTCTGGCTTAGTGTGTCTTTTCTGGTTAAACAATTTCCCCTTTCCCTTTCCCTAATGTCACTATATGTACTTCTGCTACTCAATGAAAACATATGCTTTTGATATGTTGTAAGAATTTACCTTTAGTGTATGCATTGCAGGTTTCCAAGGACCAGTCATCATCTCGTTGACAGAAGTGATGAAACCCATTGAAATGATCTGCTTTTATACGCTGTCTGCTGGGTAGGGATAGTAATTTGGGCACCAAAAACTTATGGCTTGGATATCCTGGTAGCTAAGGATTAATGTATGCTGGGTATCCAGGGATGAATTGTTTTTTTGTTACCGTGGTGATCAGTGTGCATGCACTGACAGCAAGTTCTCTTACTTAAACTCTTTCTAAATGAGGGGATCGAAATAGTGGGTGATATGCCTAAATGTCTTATGATTTTCTAAAATAATTCCCTTTTACGCTATGTGTATGACTACACCAATCATTTGTCCTTTAAATTTTGAAGAGTAAGGCTCCCTTCTGTAAAACTCATACTGCCATTCACATTATTACAGGCTATGCCTTCCATTAACATTACCCGATGTCATGTTAAATTTTTAAGTGCCGAAACATTCTGTTATTCAAAATATTTTAATATTTGAAACTAATTCACCAAGGTATTTTTGTTGAGCATAAACAAATGCTTATGTAGCTGCCCAGTCCCCTGGGTTTACTGGAATCCCATCAGTGTCAGTGCTAGGTAGGGAAGGCAGCTGGTGAATATCTAGTTAAATAGATTTTCATCTGCTCCCTCTCTGTTTACTTGGTCTCAGCTGAGTGGAGAGAGGTGATGTCATTTAGAACTCTCGCAGCAGCATAAGCCATGGTAGCTAGCTGTGAGTGGGGAGTTTTAGAATTATCAGTTAGTTGTTGGTTGGAGTTCAATGTGAGCAGTTGGAGGAGTGAAGAGCTGCAATGTGGGATCTGAGGACAGTCTACTTTTTCTCTCCCTAGTGCTGAGAACCATCTACTTGCCTTGTAGAAGTGGTGGAAACCATGTAGCAGGAGTTCCTGATTTTACTCTTCATCCCTGGTGAGATGAGGAGTGATTGCAGAATGAATCCAAGGGGCAATCCCCTGATTAGATCCAGGATACTAAAGCTGCCTTTTCTTTGACAACTGTGAGTAATCTGACTTTCGGTTTCCAGGAGGAATGTACCTGTTGTTGCCTGTTTTCCTTGGGGTGTTACTCTGACAAAGGGATCTATGCACCCAGTTTTGTTTGAAACTGTTCTCATGCCTTTCCTCAAGTTGGCTGATAATTGTGGAGTCCCTGGTGAGACTTAACACATTGTACAGAACTTTAACCTGCACTCAGAAGTAGTGTTTTTCAAATGCTGATTGTGGCAGGCATTCCAAGATGCATACTTCTACTGTTTTCTTAAATGTTGAGGTGCAACTCTGAAAGAATGGCAGGATATGGACTGAGGAAGCAAAAGATGGAGAATCCCCATCTGGAGTGACCAGTTCAGCACTTTGGGTTCTGTAAGGGCGCTTCTTTTTCAGGTCATATGACCAATGCCTGAAGAGAAAGTTTACCCCCTGGTGTTGGTTGTTCTAATTTTGAGCACCAGTGTGCTCCATTGTGACCAGTTGCCACATTGCCAAACTTCTAAATCCTATGCCATATGAGAAATTTTCTGAGTCATGGCCAGTGCCACTAGAAGAATTTGTGTGGTCTGTTGTGACCATTGCCACTAAAAAATGTGTGTTTCAGCAGAGGCTTTGCTGCTGAAAAGGGTTTGAAATCCTATGCAATATGCAAAGTTAGAGTTTCTGTCTGCTACAGTTTTTGTGTTCTTCATTGCCTTGTGCCACAAAGTGTAAACCCTTGGGGGTACAACTTTACTTTTGTGTACCAACTTTGGAATAAAGCCACACTCTAGAACTCCAACCTGGTTTGGATATTCTTGTTCCTGCTTCCTGTGTGGATTTACTGGGTACCCCTCCAGAAGTTCAGACCTAGCATTGCCCCAGGCAAAATTGTCTCCTCAGGACCTGGGTATAGTTATGGTCATTTTGTCTGTAAATATTATCACTGTACCACCACCCCTCTCTTTCCCCTACCCTAGACAGAAAAACATGGGAGGTGAGCTTACTAGTTAAACAAGTGGCTGGTGGGGGGTTACAAATATTAGGGGCTCATCCAAGGATATTGTTTAATTTGAGGAGAGAACAAGAGATCTCTACTGCGGGTATGGCTAGTGTTTATCTGTCTGGTAGCATGATACCCCAAAACAGGAAAGGAAGCTTTGCACAAAAGGATTTTGCCCAGGAGAGTGCCATCAGTATGTGCTGTTTGTGGGCCTGCTAGTACATTGCTGCTGTGTGTTTTGTCAACTTACAATAGGCATTAAAGCCAGAAAGTGTATGTCCTTGCATCTGCATCCAAAACATTTACAGAACTTTTAATTTGCAAGTTTCAAATGCCAAAAGTAGTGGTGACTTTGGGAAACAAAGAGAGAAATGTACCCTGAAAGTTTTATGTGCTTTGTGTGTAAATTGGGGGAGTACTAAAGAAATTGCTAAACTCTGTGGAGAAAATGGTCAAAACAGCACTCCCAGCACTGAAATTGCAGCTGAGAAAAAAATGTAGTTTGCAGTTTAAATGTGCCCTGCTCAACGATTGCCATGAAGGAAGAGTGAGTGAGAGAGAGAGAGAGAAAGAGAAAGAGAGAGGCTCATTTGCATGGTGTCAAGTTATTGATGCGGCTGCAATCAGTCCCGCCCCCTAGCCAGCTTCAGTGTGCAGCTGAGTATTCGAGGAGGAGAGAGAGAGAGTGGTGTGTGAGCTTGTCAGACCAGAATCAACCATCGAGGGACTTGTGAATGTGCTAATCTGTAAAAAACAGATTTCTGCTTTGTAAATTCAGGCACAACTTGTTGTCTGACCTACTGGAAACTGAGCTTGGAATTTGTGGCTATGATCGACGGGACTGCCAGCCTGTTTCACCCTAGAGTCCTTCCAGGATCAGCACTAGGCTGAAATTTCCACTGGAGAAAGCCAGCTACTGATTTCAGTGAGTAAAACCCAGCTAGCTGAGCATGAAACTGTTGTGATTTTTTCAAGCCAGATGAATCTGTGTGCAAGCAGTATGATTGTTTTGCGAAGAAGGACTGTGAGTTGTAAGAGCGAGGCAACAAACAAACAATTCTGAGAATATACTGTAAGCATTTATGATGGGTTCAGCAACAATAAATGTTTCTGAGCAAGAGAGAGATTGTGTCCCCTCTTTTGTTTGTTCTTGCAATTGAACCCTTGACAGCTGCAATCAGACAGAATCCCCTCATCAAAGGCATAGGCCTAGGGAAGGCATAATTTTCCACTCTGCTGTATGCAGATGATTTACTAGTAACCTTGGGGGATATACAGGTTTCAATACCACCACTCTTAGACCTATTAGACCACTTCTCCCTTATATCGGGGCTCAAGGTTAATCAATCTAAAATGGAGATTCTCCCCCTCAACTCTCAGTGTCAACCCCATATCATAGCTCAGTATGGTTTAAAATGGTCAGAGTATGTTATCACTTATCTGGGTATTAAAGTTGGGGCAAATCTTGCAAAGTGGTGGGATAACAACTTAGGCCCCTTAATAACTAAGTGTAGCAGTGATCTAGATTACATGAACTAGCTCCATTTAACTATGGCTGACAAGATTGCGGCCTTTAAGATGACCCTATCCCCAAAAATATTTTACCTGCTCTCACATATTCCCCTGTCCCTCCCATCTCACTGGCTTTGGAAAATAGATATGCTGATTGGCTCATTTCTATGGGGAAAGGACAGACCCAGCTTCAGTAGAAACCAGCTTAGGGCCAACTGGCATAGAGGGGGTGGGGCCTCCCATGGGTGGAAGGCTATAAGATGGCTTTTCAGTGTGCTCAAACTTTGAACTGGTTTTGTCCATGCTCAACTGAATCTCCTCAATGGCTACTGATCCAGCAGGCTCTAGGTAACTCCCCTGTGGCAGCCTTTATCCTCTGGACCTCCCCCTTCTGTGAGTTTCAGTTTCATTCCACCATAAGCCCCTCAATTAGATATTGGAGACTTCTGCACAAAAAATTAAAACTCCCCACCGTTCCTTTACTTCACACACCTCTTTGGGGTAACCCCAGGCTTACCATTGGGGCAAACCGGTGATATGGCATCTGTGGCAGGAGAAAGGGATTTTCTTTATACAGGATCTACTGGTGCAAAATCCCCTACTGGTAGAATCATACCAAAACTAGCAAATTCGATGGAACCTGGCTAAATCTGACTTTTGGCAATACTTACAGATCTAGGACGCTCTTAAGCCCTTACTGCGACAGGGGAATATCCATATAGACCTTGCACCCCATTTAAAGTGGTGGCTTCTCCTAAAAAACAAGGTTGCTGCAACACTCTATGCAATGGTAAGAGACACACTACCCTCCTCCAACTTGACATCCGAACTTAAATGGGAAAATGCCCTTCAAACACAAATCTCTGAGGCATAATGGAAACAATGCTGGCAAGATGGATATAAGACACATAGGGATGCCCGCAGTAGGCTTATTCATAATAAAATAATGCACTCATGGTACAGGACACCAGTGGTGCTCCAGAAAATGAAAGTACTTGTCCATGATGCTTGCTGGCACTGCCACAAGACAGGGGGGACCTGTACCATATCCTATGGCAATGCCCTGGGATTCATGGATTATGGGAGAGAGTCGCACATGAGGCTAATCTGATTCTATAACATCCAATCCCAGTCAGTGCAGTCCTCCTGCTGCTAGAGTTGAGATCCATGGCTCCAAACCTTAAATCTCAAGAATTTAGATGGCTAGTGCTGTTTAGTATGCAGGTGAAATAGTCTATCCTGAGGAACTGGAAAAGCACTACCATCCCTGTGTATCAATGGAATTATATCAACACTCAGATCAGTGTATGAACTGGATAGACATTCATATATGCTAATGGACAAGATGGATTCCTTCCATCTCTGCTGGGCTCCATATATGGCATACATGACATCCAGAGCTGGTATTGGCTGAATTATTCATTTTAACATTATAGGATTACCCACTAATACTTTAAATGTATGTCTATGACCTCCCTGCTGAATTAATGGTGTTAACAGCAAATACTCTGGATTGTGTCTAGCACTAACTGACAGTAACTGTACATAGTTTACCTGAAAAGTTGTATTATTTGCTTTGAGGTTTTTAGTAGTTAGTGTATGTTACTTTTTCTTGCTTTGTTGTGTTCTGTTTGGTTATATGTACACATGTAATAATAATTGGTTCTGTTTTCCTTTCTTATTTATTAATTTGTTTTTGTAAACCACTGAGCATTATATTATGGTCCAAGCATAGATGTTTAGTCTGCATATATAACTATGTTTACTTTGTGGTGCCCTCCATTTCAGGTGCTGCCTGGTGATGACCATGTGAAGGTATATCTACCGTAACACTTGAAGCCATGGCATTTCAGTGGTGATACCTACCTATAGTTGTGATCCGTTGACATCAATTAGGTAAGGTTCATCTCTCTATAATAGTGTTTTTTGACTATGCAAGAGATATGTAATCCCAGTGTTTTCCTCTTTATTTCTCTTTCCTGCTTGGTTTAAGGATCTCAATGCCTATAAAATGATGACATCTACTGAAGTGAACCTTAAGCTGTAGTTTTGGCACATAATAGTTATATGTATGGACTGAATACTAATGTTCATATATGTCTGGTTAGATATATGTGGTGTTACGGTTTATGTATGCTGTTTTATATGTGTGCTGCTTTATATGTGTGTAATAAGGCACAATTAATAAAACATTTAACTGAAAAAAAAAGAGAGAGACTGTGAGTTGTATATTAGGCTGCAGCAAACAGGCAATCCTGTGCAAGAGAAATACTGTGGATTGCAAATGACTTTGAACATGTGTAAACAATCTTTGATTCGATGCTGATTGCAAAGTCAGATTAAAATCATATGAATGTGCTGAGAGATGCAAGCAGTGCAATCGATTACAGTTTGAGGCAAAATCAGTAGCTAAAAAAGGTTGGAAACACAGGTTTTGAGTCAGAAACAGATTTGATGCATGAGGAGAGCTACCGCAACCATTACAGGGTGGGGTTAGCAATGTAAACACAGATGCAGAGAGCCATTTTGTGAGACTGTAATGGGACTAGTGAGCAATTTAATAAAAGATAACTTTTATGTTTCTTGATTGCAGGCATTGCTTTGGGAACTTCCTGCTATCCATATCATGCCCAAGCTATGATTGCAGAGGAGGTGACCTCACTAAGAGAAATAGAGAGAACTTTCTATGGTGAAGGGCTGCCTCCAGATGTAGCAGTCCCTAGCTATCCAGTGAGACTATGCATTATGTGCCTCAGGGCTGGAAGGGATGTGTTTCTGATACCCCACTGTTCAGATTGTCTTGTGAAGTATGGTATGAGCAGAGCTGCAGCACCAGAGAGGGCATCACAAATTAATTTGGCTCCTACATGGACCAGAGTAGGAAACTCTGCATATAGCAACACACAGCACCAGGTTGAACCTGTTGGGAGAAGCCCCATGGAATGTGGTACAGAGGAAGAGAGCAATGTGAATCTACTGCAAGGGCAGGTACAAAGGGAGGTTTCTACACCCATGTCTCAGGTGAGTAGTGCAATGGGAGGATCCATGGACTCATGGAAGGAGGGTCCAAATCCTAGCCTAGTAGGGGAGGACAAACTGCAAGAAACACTGAACTGGGAGGGTTCTATCTCCATGTGCAGTGATGAGTGGAGTGTCTTGGGAGTGAAGACACCTGCTCACTCCTGGGCTCAGATCCTGAGTGAGGAAGAGGAGGATGAAGAAATGTATCTTCATGTTGACGGTCCCCATGAGTCACCTCAAGCTCTGGCCTCAGTGGAGACAGAGAGAGAAGAAGAAGGCTGCAGTACCCTGCCCACATAGATGGTCAGGGACAAGTTCTTTAAGTATGCAGCACTGGCTCAACCAGGACTGGCCACCCCCAAGCTGAGCCATGGGCCATATGCTTGTGAAGACTGGTAAGGAGGAGGGATGACACCATTTATGGGAAGTCCTTTCCTACCTTTTGTCATAGAGTCTGGGAGGAAATTGAACAGAACAGGAAGTCCTGGTCATTGGAAGAGACAAACAAGAATTTGTACTCTGATGTAGCAGAATGTGTCAGGGACAGAGTCATAAATGATTGACTGAAATTCTGGATATTGGTCAGAACTCTGTTTATGGACATTGTCTGAACTGTGGACAAGGCAGGGAAAGAGACATTCCACAACATCAGTTTTGAACACACAGATGGTGTCATAGTTCTTGCACCTCACCCTGAGTGGTATTACTCTTAATTGAGCCACTCCCTGTGAATATGCTCAGCATGTCTAGAAGGAAGCGAGCAGTGACAGCCCAGTGTCTGTCATCCAGCAGCAGTACCCAAGGAGGAAGATGCAGCTGTACTGGTATTCCAGGATTCCTCAGGTGCATCCAGATTCATCATCCCAGCAGTGTTCTCTGTTTTCATCACCTGTCCTTCCAGATGGCTTCAGCCTGGCTGTTTTCCTGTTTCATTACCTCGTTTCCCAGATGACATCAGCCCAGCTGTTTTTCTGTTCCATTGTTTGGTTTGCAAATGGCATCAGTCCAGCTGTTTTCCTGTTTCATCACCTGGTTTTCTAGAGGACATCAGTCCAGCTGTATCCGAAGATACTGCTTGGTGGGAGAGGGTCCTCAGCTCAGACAAGTAAGGTGATCCTTTGTTTTCAGTCTTCAAGGAACTGGTAAGACCAAACTTTCTATTTTCTAACTGACTTTGCACAACACACCTTACACTGGCAGATTAACCACAAACTATTTGAATTGTCCTCAAAGACTCTTTTCCCTACCTAATGGATAAGCTGCAGATCCTAGTTAACCAGCAGCCTACTTCTTTCTGCCCCCACCCCCTAGAATTGCCTTATGACTGTCCCATGCATGCTTGAATTTCCACCACTGTTTTTGACTCCACAACCTCCTCTGGAAGGCCGTTCCATGCATCCACAACCCTCTCTGTGAAAAAATACTTCCTTAAATTACCTCTGAGCCGACCCCTCTATCTTCAAATTGTGCCCCCTTGTTCTTGCACACCTCTTGTTTTGAAAGATGCTACCCTCTTGGACTTTGTTGATTCCCTTGAGGTACTTGAAAGTTTCTATCATGTCCCCCCTCTCCCTCCTTTCCTCGAGGCTATATATATTAAGCTCCTTAAGTCTCTCTTCATATGTGTTCTGGTGCAGACCCTGCACCATTTTAGTTGCCCTTCTCTGCATAGCTTCCATCCTGTCTATGTCTTTGCGGAGATTGGGTCTCCAGAACTGCAAGCAATACTCCAGATGGGGTCTGACCAGCTGTCTGTACAGAGGGATAATAACTTGTTGTTTTCTACTGGTGATGCCTCTCCCTATGCATCCCAGTATCCCCCCAGCCCTCCTTGCTGCCCTCTCACATTGCTTGCCCACCTTTAGGTCATCTGATATGACTACCCCCAGGTCCCTTTCCATTTTTGTTGTTGTTAGTATCTCACCCCCCATTGTGTACTCTTCCCCTGGGTTTTTGTTTCCCAGGTGCATTACCTTGCACTTCTTAGCATTGAATCTAAGTTGCCATACATTTGACCATTCCTCTATCCTTGCCAAGTCCCTTCTTATCCTTTCCACCCCACCTTGTGCATCAACTCTGTTGCAGATCTTTGTGTCATCTGCAAAGAGACATACTTTTCCTTCTAGTCCCTCTGCAATGTCACTTATAAAGACACTGAAGAGGGCTGGTCCTAATACTGAACCTTGCTGTACCCCACTAGTAACCCCCCTTTCTTCAGAGTGGACTCCATTTACTATTACTCTCTGTTTCCTATTCTCCAGCCAATTCTTTACCCAGGCTGTCATCTTGGGACCCACTCCCAGGCTGGCTAACCTGTATATTAATCTTTTGTGTGGGACTGTGTCAAATACCTTGCTAAAGTCTAGGTATGCCAAGTCCACAGCCCCTCCCTGATCTACTACGTTGGTCACCCAGTCAAAGAAATCTATCAGATTCGTCTGGCATGACCTTCCCGCTGTGAATCCATGCTGCCTTGGGTCCTGTGCCCCTCTGGCCTCTAGGTACTTGACAATTCTTTCCTTCAGAAGTGATTCCATCATTTTCCCTATCACTGAGGTTAAACTAACAGGTCTGTAGTTTCCTGCTTCTGCCTTGCTCCCACTTTTGTGAAGGGGAATCACATATGTCCTCCTCCAGTCCTCGGGTACCACCCCATCCTCCCATGATTTGTTAAAGAGGGTAGTCAGTGGTGTCACTAGTTCTACCCTTAGTTCTTTTAGAATTCTGGGATGAATCCCATCAGGCCCCATTGCTTTGTCCACCTTCAGTTTTAAGAGTTCTTTCAGGACCCTTTCTTCTGTAAATGTGCTGGTATCAACTTCTGTATCCAGAGTGTTTCTACTATTTGTTTTAGGTATCTCCCCCTCTTCCTTTGTAAATACTGAGCAAAAATATCTGTTTAGTATCTCTGCCTTTTCACAGTCACCCTCTGCCCACCCTCCCTCCCTTTATTAAGCCTCACTATCCTCCCTTGGTCTTCCTTTGCTCCCTGATGTACCTATAAAAGGTTTTATCCCCCTTCTTAACCGAGTTGGCTATCTTTTCCTCGGTTTGGGCCTTTGCTGTTCTGACTGCCTTCCCAGCTTCCTTTTGCTTTAACTGATACAGTTCTCTGTCCTGCTCCTTCTGTGATTCCTTGTACTTCCTGAATGCTTTCTTTTTTTCTCTTGAACCTTCACTGCCACTTCCTTTGAGAACCATAGTGGTTTCTTACACGTTTGTTTTGTTTATTTGCTTCACACAAAGGCTTGTTACCTCTGTGATGGCAGTTTTTATTATTCCCCATTGTTCTTCCACCCTTCTTCCTGCCCATTTGCTAGTGCATTCCTTAGGTACTCACCCATTTTGGCAAAGTCAGCCCTCCTAAAGTCCAGTACTTTTGCCTTTGTATGACTTGACTCTATTGCTGTGTTTATTGTGAACCATACTGTTCGATGGTTGCTAGTTCCCAGATGGCTACCCACTTCTACATCTGTGATCCTCTCTTCATCTCCATTTGAGAGAACCAGGTCTAAGATTTCTCCCTCTCGAGTGGGCTCCAATACTAGTTGTCTAAGGCATGCCCCCTGTAGGTATCTAGAATAACCCCACTCTTTGAAGTGGCTGCTGCAACTGCACTTCAGTTAACATCTGGCATATTCAGATCACCCATCAGCAATATCTCCCCTTTTTCTGCCATTCTAAGTATACTTTCTATCATTTCCTTGTCCATTTCCTCCCCCTGAGAAGGTGGTCTGTATATAACCCCTGTGCGGATTGTGGTTCCATTGCCGGTCTCCAAATTTACCCACAGTGCTTCTTCTCCTCCCTGTTTTCCCTTTTGTTCTGTTGCTTTGATTCCTTCCCTTATGTAAAGAGCTACTCCTCCTCCTCTTTTACCCTCCCTGTCCCTCCTGTAGATAGTGTATCCTGGTATGTTTATGCCCCAGTCATGATATTGTGTGTACCATGTTTCTGTGACTGCCTTATTCTATTGCTTATCCTGCTATCCTCCCTAAGAAGTTCTTTAATTTGTTTCTACCTGTGTCTTATTTAAGCATCATCTGTCCCTCAGTCTGGGTACTATCTCTCTTTTGCTATTGGGCTCTGTCTTAATCCAGAGAGTAATTACTCTGCCCCTCGATTCTTGTTGGTCACATCTTAGGCTGTGTCTAAACTGGATATCCCATTCATCTCCCACCTAGTCCACCGGTTAATATAATGGGCCTGTCTATATTGTATATTAAATTAGATTCTTTCCATCTCTTGTATTAATGTATTTATGGTTACCCACTCCCTTATAGTCGGTGTGTCCTCTTGTAGCCATGACCTAGTGAGGGCCTTTAGAGCAGCTGCTATCAATACCCTCCATAGGTACTTAGCTTCCCTGCCTTGCAATAGTTTTGGTTCCATTCCTAATATTAGCTGTTCTGGTCCCAGTTCTCCAACGTCTCGAAAAATACTCAGAATATTTTCTGAGATCCCCTTCCAGTATCTTTGTATCTGGGGACGCCACCAGAAAACATGAGCTTGACCAGCAGTCACTTCTCTGCACTTTCTTCTGCACTGGGCATTCCCATTTTGTGTTATTTTAGCCTGAGTCCGGGGAACCATAAAATATCTGATTCAAACTCTCCAGACAAACTCTCTCCAAGTTGGGGAGGAGGTAGTGCTCCACACTGTTGTCCACATTTTGTCACTGGCATTGGGACTTATGTCTACCCCCAGTTCATCAGTCCACCGTGCCTTGACTTGGTGAGTGCAATGCTCCTGATCATTAATATAATTGATATATAAGAGAGTTATTGCTCCCCTCCCAGTCAGGGATGACCATATTTTCTCAAATGGTGGGGAAGGGGCATCCAGCTCCTCCATTCCATTTGGGTGCCTTTAGTTTCTTGTATACCAGAGCTCTGATTTGATAAAATCTGAGTCTGTCGCTTGTGCACAGGCCAAACAGGGGTATAGCTGTGTCAAATGCTATGGGTGCTCCCCCGCACAGAATCTGCCATGGTAAATGCAAGCCACTTCTTGCATGTTGTTTAAACCAGAGGTCCATAACTGCGGGGCAAAAGTGTTCATCCCATGCCCACCACTCATATTTCCAAAGGCTTCAAGAGGTAGGTCACCTACTAATTCCCCACCTCCACTCCTCAAGAGCTGCTCACACCCCCTGGGACAGCCGCTCCCCCATAGACAGTTGCAACCCCCGGCTGAAAGGCAACATCCCCAAGGGGGGGTTCCCCCAGTATAGCCTCTTCTATGGATTTCCAGTGAGATGCATTTTGTGGATGCTGCCACTTCAGTAGTATTTTCATCTGTGTTGCAATCCAATACCCTGACAAACAAGGTATCGCCAATCCCCCTTTCCCCTTTAGTAGATATAGTATCTGTCTAGCCACTTGTGGCCTGCCTGCATTCCATATGAAGGCCATCATCACTGTTTGCCATCTCATTAGTAGCTGATGTGGTATTTCACACAGCACACTTTGAAATAGATACAACAGTCTAGGTAATATACTCAATTTAGTGGCCTGTACACTAGAGTGAAGGGGTAGTGGGAGAAGACCCCAACATTTAAAGTCAGCAACTATTTCTTTTATTATTTTACTATAGTTATCCCTAAAAAGAGAAGTAGGGCTGAGACCTAGGTGTATTCCTAAGTACTTTATTTTCTCCATGTTCCATTTTATGGAGTAGTTTCTCTGTATTTCTATAGGGGCCTGGTATGAAAATGTTTAATACTTCCGTCTTTGCCCTATTTAGCGTATACCCAGACAGCTCTGTAAACTGCTGGATCTGAGCAAACACCTCTGGTAATGAATGTGTTAGGTTCCCCCAAAAACAATATCATATCATCTGCATAGAGTCCTATTTTGTGTTCGTATCTCCCCAGCTGCATGCCTCGAATCACTGGGTTTAGGTGTATTGCCTATGCTAAGGGTTCCACAAATAGTGCAAACAGCATGGGGGACAAATGACAACCCTGTCTTGTACCCCTCTCAAGACAAAAGAGCTCCCCCACATGGCCATTCACTCTTACACACCCACTAGGGGATGCATATAGTCTATTTACCAGTCTACAAAACATGTCAAGGAAACTGAAGCCCACTAGGGATGCCTAAAGGAAATGCCACAGCACCTTGACAAATGCCTTTTCGGTATCTAAGCTCATCACTAGAGCTGCCTGTCTGCTCCCCTCCAGGTGTTCTATAATATGTACAGCTTGGTGAATATTGTCCTGGGCCTGTCGGCCTGGTACAAATCCCATTTGGTCTATATGTATGAGTTTAGGTACTATGCTTTCCAGTCACCTGGTAATGACTCCAGCCAAGTTCTTATAGTCTGTGTTCAGAACAGAAATTGATCTATACGAGGCACAGAGTATGGGGTCCCTGGAAGGCTTTGGAAACACAGCTATCACGGCATGTATCCAAGTGGGAGCAGTCCTCCCATCTTCTTCCAAGAGTGAATTATATGCTCTACATATTACTGGGGTAACCTGTGCACAGAAGAGTTTATAGAATTCGGCAGGGTAGCCATCCATTCCTGGATGTTTGGCTGTCTTTAATCTGGTTATCTCTGCCAGAATCTCAGATTCCCAGATAGGAGATATAAATCTATCAGCACTTTACTGTGGCACCCTAGGCAGGTGTAAGCCAGATAGAAACTGAGCTTTCTTATACCCATCTGGGGCTGGCTGGCCTTAAATAGATTCCCATACTATTAAGTAAAGATTTTTGTTATCTCTTCTGTAGTGCTAATCTGCCTGCCTTTGGAAGTGATTTTACTTATGGTGGCCTTAGCACTCCTTTGCTTCAACCTACTGGCCAGCAACCTTACTGCCCTAGGGCCCCCTTCGCAATACCTTTGCCTTAGGTATAACATGTTTTGTTCAACCTGATAATCCAGAATTAAATTTAGTCCCTTCCTTAGTACCTGAGCTTCTCTGTCCTTATTGACTTCATATTTATTCTTTAATGAGGCATCCGATTCCCTAATTTTTGTCTGTAAAGCTATCTTTTTAGAATACCTCTCCCTTTTATGATGTGCTGCCAGAGCAAAGAGTTTCCCCATAACAATTACTTTTATCGTATCCCACAATGTTGTGGGGTGGCATCCCCTGTATCATTCTGTTCCAAGGCATCCCTAATCATATCCTGCATTTCCTTCTTCACTTCTTCCTTCTGCAGAAGTGGCATATTTAGGCGACATATGGTCCTTTTCTTGATTTGCCCCACCTTAATTTTCAATATGAGTGGAGAATGATCTGAGAGTAGTATTTCTCCTATCTCTACTGTTGCTATTTGGGCCTGTTCCTCCTTTGGGACTATAAAATAGTCTATTCTCAAGAAGACCTTGTGCACTGCAGAAAAGTAAGTGTGGCCTCTTTGTGGCCCATGAATGGATCTCCATGCATCCACCAGCCCCATCTGTGCCAGGAGCCCACTAACCTTCACTGCCACCCTACAGTCTGCTCTCTGAGTTATGGAGGAGGAATCGAGATGATCATTCAATGTCAGGTTCAAGTCTCCCCCTATGATCAGCTTGCCCACCATCCACTCCACCAGTTTCATCAGTAATGCTCTACAGAAATTATATTCAGAGCCCAGAGGAGTGTAGACGGAGGCTACAGTTACCATCTGGCCATTATACCTTCCCTTTATTGCTGCCAAACACCCTTCTTTATCTTTCAGTGTATCTTTGAGCTCAAAGGCCACCTAGTTTGGAATCAAGAGTACGGTACCTCTGCGGTGTCCCCCCTTATAGGAAGATGCCACCGTTTGTGAGAAGCCAAATTTTCCTAGTTTCCTCATGTTCAGTTCTGGAGAGGTGGGTTTCTTGCAGTGTACAAAAGTCGGCTCCTGACTTCTTAAGAAATGTTACCATTTTTGCCTGTTTGACAGGGTTTGTTAACCCGTTGACATTAAAGGACATAAAAAATGTGCTTAAGTCTCCCATTTATAACATCTATCTTTAAAATTCCCTTTCATTCTGTCTCCTATTGTTATGTGGGAGTTCCTAGGGCTGAACCAAGTCATCACTATCTTGTTCTTCAATATGGTATGCAGCTTTTAACAGTTAACAGTTTACCATAATATAACCAGAACTACATAACTTTTAAACCTTTTGTAACTGTAAACGAGAGCAATAACTATTCCCTCGTTAAACCTAACTTACACTATATTGAAGCTTCCAGGGTAGAAGGCCTAAGCCAAGAAGGCCTTTAGTCCCTATCCCTTTTATCCCTATACCAGGATTTAGGGTTAGGGAAGAAGGGGTGTTTTCCCTCACAGATGAGGGGTCTCCTTCCTGAGTCCTCTCTGTATTAGGACTCAGAATGGTGTTTTCAATTCACCAATGAAGCAATGGATATCTGGGACTAGGAATATAGCACAAATATGTACTTGTTCCCGATCTGGCCCATATTGAGTTGTTTTGGAACACCATAGGAGGAGAAAAAACAACATGGAGAGAGAGGTGGCTTCTCTTACTCCGCTGCCCCCCCCATGGCGGCCCCCATCTATAGGCTCTATCTCCCCTGATACCTCACCCTCTGTTAAGTCACCTTTTAACATATGATGGAAAAGGGTCAATCAGGTGAATCCCTCTGGCCCTCCTCCCCACAGCCAATATGTATTCATACAGACATTGTTATCGTTCTCCACCTCCCTCCCATCACATCCCCCACCAAAACCCATCAACATTAATTCCATTATGGGAAAATGATGCCATATTTATTTTGTTAATATTGTTCCATTCTCCATAATGTCCATTCCCCATTTCAGGAGTGGGGTTTTGATTAGCTCTCCACCATTCTCTGAGCAGTAGTTCTACTCCACAAGGGGTTGGTCTTCGGTTGATGGTTGCAAGGGGGGGGGCCCAGCCCCCGTAGTAGTTCCAAACTCACGGTCCCAATTAAGACCTATAATTAAAGGTCTTCTTTAGGGTCCACAGTGATTTTGAATGGCAAGGCAGGTGGCAGAAAAAGAACACGACTGTCTCTACACTTGGCTATATTTTGTCAGTACTTACTTAGAGCCCATATGAGTGAGTTTTGGTTGAACCGATCACTGGAATGCCAGGCCTCTTCAGTCACCTTTCCCATCTTCTCCATGATCCTCCAACACTCCTGGCAGTTTTTTGATGAGATCTCATATTGCAGAGGCAGTTTCAGTAGTGGGCTGACCTGCTTTTTTCCATTGTCTGCAAGATGTTGCCAGTCTCCACTCGTTGGGTGAATCCTTCTGTTTCTGTTGCACCAACTTTGCAGGAGTAGGAATCACAATTCCCCATTTTTTCATGGCCTTCTCTGCCTCTCATGCTGACTCGTAAACTGTAGGACCCTCTTTCCAGTGCACTCTTAAGCGGGCCAGATATGGCATCTGAAATTTTATCTGCTTCTCTCGAAAGCTTTTTATCACCAGGCAGTAGTCCATTCTCCACCTTAGTATGACCATGGGGTAATCCTGGTCGAAGAATATGCGGGAGTCTAGATATGTCACTGTCTTTTTTCCCCAGGCTCTATGGAGAATATCTTCCTTTTTTCTGTTACTGTTAAATTTCAATATAATCAACCTAAGACGTGCTGTAACTTCTTTAGGTCTGGGGATCAGAGCTCTGTGGGCTCGCTCAATCTGGAGGTTGTGTGCTGGAGGCAATTCCAGTACAACCTGAAGCAGATCCATCATAAATTCAGTCATTTGTCCAGTTTCGGCACTCTGTTTGAGCCCTTAGATCTGCAAATTATCTCTGCGGGACCGACTTTCTAAGTCTATACATTTCTCTTCTAGGTCAAGCCCGTAATGGCACAATGTATAAACTGTCTGATCCAGATGCATAATTCCATCTTCTGCCTGTGCAATCCTATCCTCCGTCTCTTGCACCCGACACTCTACTTGTTGAAGTTTCTGGTTAAGCTGGGAAAATTCAGCTTTATTTTCGGCCCGCATTTTCTTCAATTCTTTTAATAATATGTCAAATCTTCTGTTTCCTTGTCAGTGTCATACCCAGAGGCTGGTTCAGTCCCCCTCGACAGGCCCATTCCCTTCATTGGAAAGGCCATGAAAGATTCAATGGCATCCCAGTCTCCTTTGGCTTGCTGGGAGCGGGACCTAGAGCTCTTATCTCTTTGTGTGCCCCTTCATGCTGACATTTTTCTTGCTTTTGACTGATCAATTAACTTTTTAAGGGGGATTTTATTTATGAGTCAGGCTCAGAGCTCACTCTCTAGCACCTGTTTTGGTCCGTGGTGGAACCAGAAGCCTTGCAGGTGTTCCTGAAGGAGAAACAAAGAGGATGTGGGAGCTCAGCTGAGTTCATCTTTTTTCTTAGAGATTTAGGATTGTTTGTGGTTAACGGAATGTTAACATGCTTTTTCTTCACAGGTGTGAGATTGTGGGGCATTTGGGGAAATGTACTGCATTGCAATGTGTTGTTTCCTTGTTGTTTGGTTCACAGGTACCCTGGGAGTTTGGTGGGAGGTTCCCTGAGGGGCAGCTTGGTTAGATAGATTTTCCCTAGGGGGTTAGAGTGATACACAGGCTGTGGTCCTGACCTGCAGTATGGGCCTCAGTTCTGGTCCATTAGGGCATGCTTCAAGCACTTTCTTGGAGCCACTGAATATCCATAGTTAGATCATAGGATAGGGGCTGAAGTTTCATCAGCTGGCCTCTGTGCCTTTAGTGTTGTCTGCCTGTGCCTGGCACATGGTAGGAGAGAAGTAGCGCTACCTCACCATAGCTAATACAGAGGGTAGGATGGCCTGGTGCTGGGCAGAGAAATGACTGCGGACAGGCATTTTCATGGCTAGAGTGAGTGTAACCCCCCCAGTCCCCTGGGGTTACTAGAATCCCATCAGTGTCAGTGCTAGGCAGAGAAGGCAGCTGGTGAATAACTAGTTAAATAGATTTTCACCTGCTTCCTCTCTGTTTACTTGGTCTCAGCTGAGCGGAGAGAGGTGATGTCATTTAGAACTCTCACAGCAGCATAAGCCATGGTAGCTAACTGTGAGTGGGGAGTTTTAGAATTTTCAGTTAGTTGTTGGTTGGAGTTCGGCGTGAGCAGTTGGAGAAGTGAAAAGCTGCAGTGTGGGCTCTTAAGAGAGCCTACTTTTTCTCACCCTAGTGCTAAGAACCATCTACCTGCCTTGTAGAAGTGGTGGAAACCATCTAGCAGGAGTTCCTGATTTTACTCTTCATCCCCGGTGAGATGAGGAGTGACTGCAGAATAGATCAGAGGGGCAATACCCTCATTTGATCCATGACATTTAAGCTGCATTTTCTTTGACAGCTGTGAGTAATCTGACTTTGGGTTCTCAGGAGGAATGTACCTGTTTTCTTTGGGGTGTTACTCTGACAAAGGGACCTATGCACCTAGTTCTGTTTTAGACCATTCTCATGCCTTTCCTCAAGTTGGCTAACAATCATGGAGCCCTCAGTGAGACTTAGTACATTGTACAGAACTTTAACCTGCACTCAAAAGTAGTGTTTTTCTAATGCTGAATGCGCCAGTCATTCCAAGATGCATAGTTCTATTCTTTTCTTAAAGGTTGAGGTGGTAACTCTAAAAGAATGGCTAGGTATGGACTGAGGAAGCAAAGGGTGGACAATCCCCCATCTGAAGTGACCATTTCAGATGTTTGGGTTCTGTAAGGGTGCCTATCTTTCAGGTCATATGGTCAATGCCTGAAGAGAAAGTTTACCCCCTCGTGTCGGTTGTTCTAATTTTGAGCACCAGTGTGCTCCGTCGTGGCCAGTTGTCACATTGCCAGACTTCTAAATCCTATGCTATATGAGAAATGTTTTAAGTTGTGGCCAATGCCACTAGAAGAATTTGTGTGCTCCATTGTGACCATTGCTACTAGAAGATGTGTGATTCAGCTGAGGCTTTGCCACCGAAAATGGTTTGAAATCCTATGCAATATGGGAAGTTAGAATTTCTGTCTGTTACAGATGTTGTGCTCTGCATTGCCTTGTGCCATGAAGTGTAAACTTTGGACATTCTTATTACTGCTTCTTGTGTGGATTTCTTGGGTAACCTTCCAGAAGTTCAGATCTAGCATAGCCCCAGGCAAACTTTCTCTCCTCAGGATCTGGGTTTAGTAATGGTCATTTTGTCTGTAAATATTGTCACTGTACCCCAACCCCTTTCTTTCTCCATGACAGAAAAATATGGGAGGTGAGTTTACTAGTTAAACAAGTGGCTAGTGGGGTGTTACACTTAACCTAAAGCTGGTTCTTTCTGGTAGTGCTTAACAGCTAATTCTTAAGTTTCAGTCTGCCACCACTACCCAGGTTAGTACTGGTAGTTCAATATACACTCCCTCTTTCTGTATCAAACTACAGTTCTATTTTGACAGTTACCTGTTGTTCACTTAAGGTGAATGTATTCCCATTTCATGCATGATGTGTAAATGGAGAACTAAACTTGTTGCTTGAAGTATGACAATGTTTAAAATATTTTACCTAAAACCTAGATTCCTGATCTCAGCCTGCTAGAAGCAGAATGGCCATTCTACTAATCATGCATTTTGTCTATATTATTACCAAACCATGACATATACCACCCCCAAGTAATATATAGAAAAGTGACTGGAGAATCAGCCCGGAGCTCTTTAGGAAAACAGAGGACACAACCCACTTTCAAGAATCATTCTATGGCAGAAAAAAGTCCAGTATAGTTCCTAATTCATTCATCTTCCATCTTCTGATGTCCTCAATTTATAAATCCACCAGGTTTCTTATTTTAAAAGTTTATTATGTCCCTCAAAACTCACTAAAAACACACAAAGAAGGGGTGTGTGGGTAGATATACATATGTGCAAAGATGAGTACCATTGCGTAATGTAACCCAACAGACAGATACAAAAGTATATGCTACTTTATGTTGTATACTGCACCAAGCTGCGTGCAAGAAAATAAAAAAAGCAAAATGAAAATGTTACCAATGTATTACATAGATGCAGCCAGTTGAATGCAGGATGGAAAATTCAATACTCATTTTTCTTTAATTGTCCAGGCATCAGAAATTAAAACCAGGTGCCACATTCTGAAATAATATTTTTCTGGGTTCTAACTGCGGCTTATTGGCTAATTTTAAAATTGTCTGCCTATGGGCCCACTGGGTGAAGACATATTGGACTGACTCATCATGAGAAGGACAGAAGGAAGGCTAGGACAAAACCACCCCTTTGTAAAGCGCATCAGTAGTATAGTGATATGGTGTGAGCTACAGTGTGGTGTGAGCTGAGCAACTCGAAAGCCTACAGTAGTTCCTAAATATATTTATTTTATTTTTTGCCTACTCAATTTACTTAGAACAAAGTGAACATTCTGGTTGATGGAGAGAATTTATGACAATTGTCCCTGTCTTAGCAATTGACAATCTGGCACATAGAAGCAGATCTGTGCCATGGAGTTTCTAGCAGGCAGCAGGGTTGGCAGCAAGAAAATAGTGAAGTGGCAGGGTGGAGGCGTGGCAACAGGGGGTGGCAGGGGAGTGTTTCAAATAGCAGTGGACAGTGCTTTAACTCCATAATTTTGTGCTTCATTCAGAATCTGGACCTCCCTTCTCTCTTTGTGTAATAGCAAGACGTCATGAATAAAAAGTGTTTTCCTGATGACAGAGCAAGCATTCCTGAGGGCAGACTTCAAATCAGGCTCCAAGATGACAGAAGAACCTACCAAGACAACAGCTGTAACATTGTTTAGATTAATGCCAGTTTAAGATTTTGAATGTTGGGCTGTCAAAGGGTACTAGGACATAATAGATGGAATAAAATCCAAGGGGAAGAGGAAAGTAGGAATTAATTATAGGAGGCAGGCAGTAACACAGTAGGATGTAAAAAGATTTAGGTTACTCACATTAGCAGTAGTAGAATGTTTATATTTTGAAAAACTGGATGGAGAAGGGGCAACATGTGGAAACATGAATAGGTATCTGCACTGGAGAAACAATTAAGATGTAGTGTTATAATACAGGAACCTAAAATGAAAATAAATATAGCCACAGACTAAACTGGACAAATATAACAATGCTACGGATTAGATATTGTAGATGTAAAAACACATGGAACAGAATGACTCACAGCAATCAATTTGCTTTGGAGGCAATACTTCAGTTCAGTAGAACATTTCAAAATAGTTAAACAAAATGAAAAATAAATATTCACTTTAATAGACATGAATGCTGCAATCTTTTAAAACATTTAAAAGTTCTTAACTTCCATCCAAGTTACATCTAGAGACGAACAGGAAGATTTGTAGATGAAAGACAAACATGCAGAATGGCATGCTCTCATCTGCTTGACTCCAGGCTGACACTTGCACTGTACTGGCACACTTTACTGTCATCCTCTCACAACTGTTGCTAACTGATTACTGAAACTGGTGGCTTTGAACCCCTGAGGTCATCAGAAAAGTCTCTCCTTGGAATACCTAAAAGCACCACAACAATGGGAGAACAAGCTTTTGCCATGTCTGCCCCCAAGCTTTGGAACTCCCTACTATTACCTGCCAGGCAATCCAGGTCACATCAGGCATTTAAAAATGAGCTCTGTGCCTCTCTTCTAGGCTTGGAGAGATGCTCATGTGATCTAATCCCTGGGGCACACACATAGCCTGTCCCTACTTCAACTTAAAACACTTTTTCTGTACACGTCTGGCACGTTCTTTCTGGATGGTTGTATAATCTCTCTGATTTGATGCAATGTTAGTGAGGTCTTGTACTACTGAAATGTCAGATATAATTTACAGATACATGCAATGTTTGGGTTTTTACATAAGCTGTTTTGCTCTAACTGTAATTGTTCCCACTTCCCCCACTGCACCTCTGAAATGTATTTTTTAGTATTCAAGTTTTCACTAATCTATTGCTCAGTTTCAAGTAATGTAATGTATTGTCTCCATGAAAAGCTTTATCCCTTGTATGTAACACTTCTGGGTCATGCCTGAAAATAGGCAAATCTTTGTCTAGTACACTTACCTGGTAAACAAAAACTAAATAAATAAGTAATTAATCCTGCCCCTGGCAGTGGTGCCACTACTGCTGGCAGAAACAAACAGAGGAGATTGAGTAGTGGGAAGCAGAACATGCAGCAATAGGTAAGTCAGTCAAGTAGGTAAGTCAGAGAAATGCTGGGAATTTATGTTACAAAAGTCAGTTGCAAAACTGGCCAAGGGAGAACAAATTCAAAATGCTGCTTGCTGGAGTTATAAAACATGTCTTACTGATTTTAGCAGAGTGCTGCAATTATTTTAACTGTACTAGCCTGGCAAAGCTGTTTGGGGCTGATTTTAAAGGATACTGTCCTATTAGGTACAGCTCCACTGCCTCAAGGATAATAGCTGTGACCTCTGACCCTTGAAATAAGAGACTGCTGCTGTGAGATTAGTCATAGTGAGAGGTGCCGTTTGTGTGCCTCAGGATGCTATTTTGCCTTTGTACAGGCAGAATACAACCCTTAAAGCATTTTTTATTACTTTAAAATGGTGTTTAGGGAGCCTGAAATCCACAGACTCCTACTTCTGGTCCCAATGAGCTAAACTTAGTGCCTCTTAGGGGTGCAAGTTAGTATTGCAATTATACTTTACTGTCCCTGGAAAAGCTGTTTGGGGCTGATTTTAAGGGATACTGTCTTGTTAGGTGTAGCTCCACTGCCTTGAGAGTATTAGCTGTGACCTCTGATCCTCTGAATAAGGGACTGCTGCTGTGAGGCTTGCTATAGTGAGAGGCACCGTTTGGGTGCCTTGGGGTGCTATTTTGACTTTTTTAAAGGTAGAATTCAACCCTTAGTTTTCCTACTTTAAAAACTGATTAGTGAACTGGAAGTCCAAGGACCTCTTACAACTGCACACCTCTTCAGGGTACAAGTTAGTGCTGCAATCATTTTAACTGTACTAGCCATAGAAAAGCTGTTTATGGCTGATTTTAAGGGATACTGTCCTGTTAGGTGCAGCTCCACTGCTTTGAGGGTAATAGCCATGACCTATGACCCTCAGAATGCAGGACTGCTTCTGTGAGGCAAGCTACGGTAAAAGATACCCTTTGGTTGCCTTGGGGTGCTATTCTGCCTTTTTAAGGGCACAATATAACCCTTAAAGCAGTTTTTACTACTTTGAAAGGGTGTTTAGGGAACTGGAAGCCTGTGAACACCTACTTCTGGTCCCAGTGAATAAAACTGAGTGCCTCTGTGGGTTGCATGTTAGTGCTGCAATTATTTTACTTGTACTAGCCCTGGGATAGCTGTTTGGGGCTGTAAAACACGATTTCACTGATATGAGCTGAGTGCTTCAATTATTTTAACTGAAAAAAAAAACTGTAAAACTGGGAAAGCTGTTTGGGGCTCATTTTAATGGATGCTGTCCTGTTTGAAGCAGTTCAAATCCATCAAGGGTAATAGCCATGCCTTCTGATTCTTGGAACGAGGGACTGCTGCTGTGAGACTAACTACAGTGAGAGGTGCCCTTTGTGTGCCATGGGTGAAAAGTTTCCTTTTTAAAGTTAAAATAGATCCCATAAAGCAGTTTTTACTACTTTAACAATGTGTTAGGGAACTGGAAGTCTGCAGTATACAGTGCCCTACTTCCATTCCCAGCAAGTTAAACTGAGCACCTCTGCAAACAAAGATGAGTGCAGATTGGAGGCAGTGTGAAGGCAGAGACAAGGCCATCTGACTGCATCCATTGAGGAAGGCAATGGAGGTGGCCCATCACCTTTCATCTTAAGTTTTATGCAAGTTGCTTATTTGGATATTTTTTTGGTGCTTGTATTTTAAATAAATATGGAATTCATGGAATTTTCTGAAGATTTTCTGGAGCTCCTCTTCAATGAGAACTCAGTGATAAAATGCTGCAGTTGTTTTTTTGTATACATTGGCCTCAACAGTTAGGTATGAAAAACAGTATGTATGTTTTAAGTGTTCAGAGCAGGCAAAGTTATTTAAAGAACTAGAGGATATAAAAGAGAAGATACACAAGTTTAGTGAAAGGGCGCAATACAAATTTAAGTAAATCTGCTACACATCTTGTGTACATACTATCTCGTAGAGGCAACAAAAAGAGAACAAGGGACAACAGCAGAGAATTTCACTGTTCTGATCCCCTTGAACACTCCCCCAAATGAGGAAAAGGAGACTCAGTAAGTGACCACACTGAAGATTGGTGTTTGATAACTAAAAATTCTTACAAGAAGGGTAGGAGGGCATTGAGACAAGAAGAACTGATTATATCTAAAAGATACACAACTCTTTCCAATTAAGCTGCATTTTCAGCTTCCACTATGCATCCTGGCTCAACTAGGACAATTGCAAAGCCTTGCCATGTCCACAAAAACTTAAGTAATTGTAGAAAGGCTATACAAAAACTTATTGGTTATTCCATCATACATTACTCTGACATTCACATCTGCAAACATTGTACATTCCACACTACTATCACTTGTTTTCCAGGTACTAGAATAACAGATACAGTGCAGCCTCTTAAACACATACCCTTGGGATCAGCAAAATGTATGCGTTCACGAGGGCTATGCATTTATCAGATCTTGTATTCTTTTAATTTTGAACACAACTTACAGCATGTGCCAGGAGGCTGGGCAGGGAAAAGAAATGCCAGTAGCACTTAAGGGCTTCTTTGGTTGGGATAAAATTATTTGTGACATGTTGTATCATTTTTTTGGTCTGATTCTTGTGTGACGGAAGGTGCTTCTGGGATTTGTGTGAAGTGCTTCTGTGGCATTCTTTTGAGTTCTTTGCTTTTGGGGGGGTTGTTATTGTGATTTGGGTTTGATGATTAAAAGGTTGAAGCAGGTAATTAACACCTCATTTAAATAGAACAGACCTTTTACAGACAATTAATTGCTAATTAGTAAGGCAATTACAGGCAGTGTCAGTAAAACTGGGCCAGTCATTCCACACTTGAACAATAAAACTTAGAGAAAACATGCATTTAAAAGGGATCCTTATATGTGTTTAAGAGGTCTATTTTACATGGGAAGTAAAGGAAAAAAATTGAAAATAGGAAATTCTATGCATTTATGTGGGTTATGTGTTTATCAGGTATGCATTTATGTGGGATGCACTGTATCAGTAAAAGAATCAACAAACTAATCACTAAAGACCATTCTTCAGTCATTTTATATGCATGCACCAATGATGTGGGCAGGTATCATGAGAAAGATGTATGTTATTATCTGATGTCCTTAAGGAATGAGAATAAATACAGAAGATGTACAGTTGTGGTGCCTAGTATACTATCAGTCCCATGGTCCAACATAGAAAAGAAAACATACCATATCAGGGATTAATGCCAGATTATCAAACTGGTATAAAAAAGAAGGGATAATGTTCATTGACAATTGAGACATTTTCTGGGATAATACATTCTATATTTCTAAGGACGGACTTCTTCTGAATAAAAAGGGAGAACACATATTAGGTGACAGTTTTAAATTTGCTCTCAATAAAATGACTTTAAACTAGTATGTGTGGGGGGAACTATGGAAATTCCCAATATTCTAAAACAATTCAATAAACAAAACCTTGATAAAGAAAAAACAAAACATAGCACAACCAAGTGTTTTTTTTTAATGCTAGAAGCCTTAACAATACATTTTATGAGCTACTAGCATTAGCTTCTAAAGAAAAGCCAGACATAATTATAATTACAGAGACATGGTAGTTAAGTAATGATGCATGGTGAAAAAATATTTGTGGCTGTGATTTATTTTATTATAGTAGGGCAAATAAAAAAGGTGGTGGGATTGTCTTATTTATTAATTCAAGTTTTGACCACATAGGTATTACTATGAATAATATGAATAAATCATCTGACACTGAGAGTGTGTGGATCATTTTTTTTTTCAAAATCATTTGATTCTTTCTTTATTAGCTATATTATCACCCTCCTGACTTCCCTTTAGTTGTCAATTCACAAATAACTACAGAAATTGAATCTTTCTGTGAGCAAGGAGATGTACTTTTTATGGGAGACCGGAACATTGGAAACACAAATTGCGGGATGCACATGGCTGCCTCAGTTTCAGGTAAACAATTTATGTCAGCATGTGGGCAATTCCTAATGTGCAAATATGTGTTAGAGCCCACAACAGGATCCAATATTCTAGATATTGTTTTGAATATTAAACAATGTCATATCATCCAACCTCTAAGCACCAGTGGCCAAAACGTGATTTGGTTTAATACTGATTTTGCATTCATCAGGCCTAACAGTGACACATATCTTTATCTTTAAAAAGAAACTGATATAAATCAAATAAAGGATCCAGTAATATATAACCGGGGATACTTTGCTGTCAAATTGTGACACTGAGGCAATGTGGAATAAAATTAAAACCATTGTATTAGACCTTAACAGTAAATTTATTCCAAAATTCAGAAAGACTACTAATAATAACTAGCCATGGCTAAAGTGGCTTAATACATCATCAAAAGACATAAAATATTTAAAGCCTTCAGAAAATCATAGAGCCCAATCCTTTGGACAAAATATAAGCTTATCAAAAACACAGTAAATATGAAATTAGAAGAGCAAAAAGTAATATGAAGCTAAGCTTGGCTAGAAATTATACTAAACAAAATAATAAAGCATTTTATTGTTATATCAATTCCCTGAAAAAGCCTATATACAAAGTGGGTCCTTTACTTTGCCACAATTCTACCATCAAGAAAGCTGAAGAGACAGCAGACATATTCAATAAACATTTCTGCAACATCTATTGAAAAAAAGCCACCAGCATCACTAAGTACTGACTTTTACAACAATATAGCAATCTCAGAGGATGAAATTAATGTAAGGATAAAAAAACATCAATGCAGAGTGCTCTCCTGGCCCAGATAGGATAACAGCAAGAATGATCAAACTTATGTCTAGTTACCTGTTATATCCACTAAAGTTGTTATTTTTTAAAAGGTTTGAAAATTGGTGATGTATCTAAGGTATGGAGGACTGCCAATGTTGTTCTTCTTTCCAAAAAAGGGAGACAGACATAGTATTGAAAATTACAAGTCTATTAGCTTAATATCTATTACATGAAAACTTCTAGAAGGTATTATGAAGGATAATATTCAACCTTGTATGTGTAATATTGACACTGAGCAACATACAGTACTTGTAGTAGGGATAGGTATTGTGTTAAAAACATATTATGCTTCTATGAAAAAATCAGCAACCAGCTGGATAAGAAAACACCTTATGATGTTATCTTTTTAGACTTTAGCAAGGCTTTTGACCTTGTCCCCCACTGGGCTGTAATAGAAAAATTACAACTAAGAAGAAAGGACATTAGCTTGGTCAAGTGGATATCTAACTGGTTGGGTGATAAATCCCAGAGGATGGCAATCAGTGGCATTCTCTCGCAGGAGGGCAGTGTAACCAGTGGGATACCACAGAGGTTAGTTCTCGGCCCATTCATTTATCATATTTTCATACCTAATCCTCCACTGAATTGGAGTATTTGGTCAACTAAATATGCAGATGAGTCAAAAATTGGTAGAACTTGTGAAACTTCTGAGGAAGCAGCCAGAACACAGGACAACCTTAATCAAATCACACAGTGGACTTTGGTTCAGGAAATGCATTTCAATCTTGAGAAATGTCAGGTTATGAATCTGGGATACAGCAATACTAAGGATGAATACATTCTATGTGGAAAACAGGTAGCAGAAACTAGATTGAAAAAAGATCTAAGAATCTATGTATCAAATTATTTAGGTTGTTCAAGGCAAACAAATGACGCAGTAAGTAAGGCCAACAAAGCTTAGTGGGCAATGTGACGTGGACAGCCAGTTCTGAGCACTGTATCATTTTTTTTTAAATATAAAAATATATTACTGATTGTCTCGACTGAGAAATCTGGTGCTCTTGGAATGACCTCACTCATCCTTTCCCCCAGGTTTCAACTGAAAGATGAAAGCTATGAGAAATGCTGAAATAGCATGTGAGATCACACACACACACACACACACACACACACAGGCTTTAGATACCAGGTGTTACGTGGAAGGCCAGAAGCTAATTACAGACCAGGCCTTAATCAAGGATCTCTTATTTTTAAGTTAATTATAGATTTAGCTGCTAAAAGAGAAATCAGCATCCCTTTTATGACGTTGCAAGAGGAGGAAGCCAGGTTTAGTAAACTTATGCGAAATCATAAATGCTGATGCCTGTGTGAGAGGGGAAACTGATCAATAGATCAAAGAATTGTCATTTGAAGGACATGAGTCATGCTGAGGATTGCAGAATTTAATACTTGAAAAAAAGACATCCTGTTTTATGTAGATATATTTTTTTTATATATTCTGACAGGGAGGAGCTATGTGACCTCATGCAAAATAGGTGGGGAAAAACAGCTTTTAAACATTAATTCTTTTTCCTTCAGGACACGTTTATCTAGACTCTGACAAAGAAAATTCTTTGGCACACTTTAAACAGGTATTTAGAAAGAGAGATAAATCTAAATAGTGTTGTAGGAATTTGCACTGTTTAAACCTTGTTCTTTTAAAAGATGTGTATGTCTTGTGATATAATAGTTCTGTATTTTATGGTTTACATATTATTATCTATTTTAGTAAAACTCTTTTTTAGAGCATACTTGGTCTGTCTTTGAATTTCTTTCATTTGTAAGAAAAGTATATATGGTTATAGCAGACAATAGGCATAAGCTTGAATGGTGATACCAAACTGGAAAGATAAGCATTTTAAATCTGAGGTCTTTATTAAAGTTTTTAAGGGTTCATTTCTGTACACCTGGTTAGGTGCCCATAGGGAAAGATATCTGGCCCCCCGAAGACAGAATTATCTGAGCCTGTGCATTGGGTACACTAACAAGAGGTTCACAGTTTGAATCCCTCCAAGATTTGAGACCAAAGGTTGATCCGAACTCACAAAATAGACAAGAGGGTTACCTTTTTCTGTTAAACTGTTCACAAGACTGCACTCGGAGGTTGGCACTTTGTGAGTAGAGGGCCTGACCTGCTGAGTGGGTTTGTGACAGATTGGTTGGCAGCGGTGGCATAATTTTGGTATCACAAGCTTTTATTGTTCTGTGTCAGCTTGAGACTGTAAGCTCTCTTGCAAAGAAAGAAAAAGGCAGAGTTTTATTTTAAAAAGGAAACAGAGCTATACCACTTGGCATACAGTCAAGTTCCTACCCGTTTTATTATTTTTTTCCCTAAAGTGCAAGTCAGAGTAGCCATAGTCAGGGAAGAAGATGGCTTCCGACTACAGCAGGCACACTGTAGATTACCTGAAGCAGTTGTGCAGGGACAGAGTAGTCCCATTCAAGATGACAGCCAAAAAGCAGAACCTCACAGATGCCCTGATTGTAGCAGATACCCAGAGCAGTGAGTCACAGACTGTGACTGGAAAGGACCAAACCTCATGTGTGGCAGAGCTAGTGGCCAGTGCTGTGTCCAGGTCCAGTGAGGAGGACAGCAGGGCCACTGTCAGTGAAGGGCCACAGCAGCAGGGAAAGATCACCAGTATCCTGAATCCAGAGGTACTCAGGCTGCAAATTGAGTTACGCAGGATGGAGTTGGGTTCCAGGAGAAGAGGGAGTGAGACAAGTGAGAGGCAGAGACAGAAGAGAGGGAGGCAGAACATGCAGAGCATGAGTGCCAGTGAGCTGCAGAGAAGAAGGCAAAGCGAAAACGCCAAGAGGCAGAGCGACAACAGAGGGAGGTAGACCTTGAGGAGTGTGAGCACCAATGAGCTGCAGAGGAGAAGAGAGAGGAGTGCCAGTGGCAACATGAAGTGGAGAAGCTATGACTCCGACCAGCGGCACCAGAGCAGGCAAGTGGCTTGGGTTTAACTGGGACTGCAGGACTGGGTTACAAATTGAATTCCAAATTAATAGCTGAATTTAAAGAGGGGGAGGATATGGATGCCTTTTTAAATTCTTTTGAAAAAGTTTGTATTCAGGCTAAAAATCCTAGAGTATCCTGGAGCTTCCAGCTATTCCTGCTACTTACTGGGAAAGCTCGGGATGCATTGGGTCAAATGGATAATAAGGACAGTAATAATTACAGCAAACTAAAAGCTGCACTGTTAAAAAAGTTTGAATTAACTGCTGAATTATACAGAGATAAATTCCGTAAGCTTAGGAGAAGCCCTGATATGAGCAATGAGGAGCAAGCCATGAAACAACGTCAGTTTTTAAGACGTTGGTGGGAAGGAATTGAGGCAAACTCTGTTGATAAAATTGAAAATGTGATTTTATTAGTAAAGTTTTATTGGGCATGCCCAGCAAAGCTAAAAACCTGGCTAGAGAAACAAGATCCCCAAACAGTGCAAGAGGCTGCTGAACTCTAGGACCACTAGGCCAAGAGCAGATCTGCTCTGAGAGCAAATGGGATGGGAGTGGCAGTGCAGAAAGGGAAAAGCGCACCTTCAGGGCAGCTAAAACCCTCACTGCCTACACTGAAAACCAGTTAGCCCCAGGCTTCAGAGAAGAGATTTCTCTGAGAGAAGGAATGAATGTTGGCTGTGTAAAGAAACTGGGCATATTGCCAGACATTGTCCCAAAAAGGCAAGCAATAATACACAACAGGGTGCTAGAAAAGAAGTAGGTTGTTTGTGTGCTCCTGAAGCATGCCAGTGAACATGAGGGAACACATGTACCCAGTCATGGTGAATGGTGTACAGACGTAAGGGTTAAGGGACACAGGGGCATCCTTGACCTTGGTAAAGGGGAATCTGGTACAGCTTGGTCAGCTTATACCCAATAAATATGTCACTGAACAGGGCTTCACTGGTGAGGCAAAAACATTGCCCCTCACTAGTGTTCTCTTAGACTGGGGTGAAACAGGGGGAACTGCACAACAGGTGGCTGTAGCCAAAACATTAGCAGTGGATGTAATCCTGGGCAACAATCAAAAACAGGGGATGGTATGTGCAGTTACCTGTAGCCAAGTGGCAAGGGATAATTGTAGTTCCCTGAACACCACAGAAGCCATTGTGGAACCACTGAAAGGCTGGTTCCCCAGCCTGTGTCTCCTGATATGGAGATTAATGAAGAAGGGGTAGAAATTTCCCCAGTAGCAAGTAACCACACAGCTACAGAGGGTTACTCTGAAGAGGGAGGGGTGACCCATTGTCAGAGGGTTGGGATTGACAGTGATCCTGAGTGCCCTGATGCTAGTGCTAGGGACCCTAGTTTAGCAACTGAAGGGGACCTGTCCCATGCCTTGGGAATGTGTGAGGGGTTTGCAGGTGCTCAGAGGAGTGACCCTAGTTTAGAGAAGCTGAGGGCTTGGGAAGACTCAGATGGTACACAGGGATGTGATGGCAGATGTAAGGTTTATAGGGAAAATGGACTTATGTATACTCAGGCAGTACAGACAGAGGGTGGGATGCTAGGCAGACAGCTTGTCATTCCCCAGGTGTATTGTGAGCAGTTGCTCAAGATTGCACTTGATAATCCCTTGTTTGGTCATCTGGGAATCACACGCACAATGCAGTGGTTGGCCCAGAATTTCTACTGTCCTAACATCACCCAGCAGGTGAAGGAGTACTGCAGGTCTTGTCACTGGTGCCAAGAAATAGGGAAGGCGGGCAAGAAAATCCAAGCCCTCCGATTTCATTTCCCATAGTGGAGGAGCCATTCCAGAGGGTGGGAATGGATATTGTGGGGCCTTTAAATACCCTCAGCTCCTCAGGGAAGAGATTCATCCTGACTGTGGTGGATTATGCCACCCGGTACCCAGAGGCAGTCACCCTATCCTCACTGAGGACAGACAAAGTGGCAGATGCCTTACTTGGGATTTTCTCCCATGTTGGGATTCCACAGGAGGTAATCACCAATCGAGGGGGTTCCTTCATGTTGGACCTGATGAAATGTTTATGGGAGAAGTGTGGGGTGGTGCAGAGATGCATGACACCGTATCACCCACAAGCCAATGGACTTGTGGAATGATTCAATGGTACCCTAAAGTCAATGCTTTGGGAGTTTGCTGAACAGCATGGGAGGGACTGGGAGAAATACCTTCACCACCTGTTGTTTGCATACAGAGAGGTGCCCCAAGAGTCAACAGGATTTTCCCCTTTCGAACTGTTATATGGATGCTGGGTACGTGGGCCCCTATACTTGATCCGGGAGGACTGGGAAGGCAAGCATGCCACCCAGGGAACTCCCATTGTGAATCACATCCTTAGGTTTAGGGAAAGGCTGAAGGAGCTTATGGGGACACCCAGAGCAACCTGGCAGCAGCCAAACAGAAGCAAAAAGTACGGTACGGCTGCAGAGCCAGATCTCACTCATACATGGTGGATCAGGAAGTCATGGTCCTTATTCTGGTCCAGAAAGACAAGCTACAAGCTGAGTGGGCAGGACCGTACAAAGTGGTCAGGAAGGTAAATGACGTGAACTACATTGTGGAGTTACCTGACTGAAGACAGACAGAAAGGATGTACCATGTCAACATGATGAAACCATATGCAAATAGGGCTGACATGGTGCTTGCAGTGTGTAGTCACAGGGGAGGGCATGGACAAAGGAGACCCCCTTCTGGACTTGCTGGAGGAAAGCAAGCAGGAGTCCTCTGTAGAGGCAGCAAAATTGTCTCCCCAGCTAGCCCTGGACCAGATCCAGAAAGTAAGGGAGATTTTAGCAGACTTTGCCACCTTGTTAACATCAAGCCTGAACTAACCCCCTTAGCGATGCACGATGTGGAGACAGGGACCAAGACACCCATACAGCGAACAGCATATCGGGTGTCAGAGGCTGTCCAAAAGGACATTAGGAGAGAAGTGGAGGAGATGCTGGATTTAGGGGTAATCCAGAGATCCCACAGTCCCCTGGGCCTCACCCATAGTCCTTGTGCCTAAGCCAGATGGCTCTACTGGTTTCTGTGTGGACTATCATGGACTGAACACAGTCATGAAGTTCAACACCCACCCGATGCCCTGGATGGACGAACTCCTGGACAAGTTGGGAGGGGTGACCTAACTTACGACCATTGACCTGACAAAGGGGTATTGGCAGGTAGAGTTAACAGACACAGCTAGGCAGAGGTTGGCCTTCATCACTCTGATAGGCTTATTTGAGTTCAAAGTAATGCCTTTCGGAATGAAGAATGCCACGGCCACTTTCCAAAGGTTGGTGAACCAGGTGTTAAATGGTGCTGAAGAGCACGCTGTGGCATACCTGGGTGATATTGCCATCTTTAGTGCCAGCTGGGAGAAACACCTATCCCACCTTAGGGAAGTGCTGGGGAGGATACAGAGGGCCGGGCTCACTGTCAAAGCCAGGAAGTGCCAGGTGGCCATGGGAGAAGTGGCATACCTCGGGCATGTGGTAGGCTGGGGATAGCTCCGTCCTAACCAAATAAAGATAGAGGTGATCCAGGCATGGCACAGACCAGAAACACAGAAGCAGATCAGAAGTTTTCTAGGGACAGCAGGGTACTACAGAAAATTTGTACCCAGTTACAGTGCCCTGGCTGCTCCCCTATCTGACCTGACAAAGAAAAGGATGTCCAAGAAAACTACCTGATGCCCAGCCTGTGAGGAAGCCTTTTCCAAACTAAAGGAAGCACTATGCAGTGCTCCTGTTTTGACAAATCCTGACTTTAGCAAAACCTTTATAGTTCAGACTGATGCCTCAGACATGGGTATTGGGGCAGTAATGAGTCAGACATCCAGCCAAGGGACAGATCACCCAGTAGTGTACCTGATTAGGAAGTTACTTCCCAGGGAGCAAGTGCACTCCATGGTGGAAAAGGAGTGTCTTGCCATAGTGTGGACCCTAAAGAAATTAGAGCCATACTTGTATGGGCAGCATTTTGTGGTGCAGACTGACCACAACCCCTTGGTTTGGCTGACGCAGATGGGGAAAAACAATGGAAGATTGCTAAGATGGAGTCCTGCTTTACAAGGGTATGATCTGAAAATCATACATAGGGCTGGAAAACAAAACCAGAACTTGGATGGCCTGTCTCCTCTCTTTGAGGAGTGAACTAATTTGGGAAGCTCATGCCATGCAGGGGGTAGAACCCCAAATTCAGTCTAGGTGGGGAGGATTGTGGCGTGGACAGCCAGTTCTGAGTGCTGTATAATTTTTAAAAATATAAAATATATTACTGATTGTCTCAGCTGAGAAATCTGGTGCTCTTGGGATGACCTCCTCACCCCCCCCCCAGGTTTCAGCTGAAAGATGAAAGTCATGAGAAATGCTGAAACAGCATGTGAGATCACACACACACACACACACACACACACACACACACACACACAGGTTTTAGATACCAGGTGTTACATGGAAGGCCAGAAGCTAATTACAGACCAGGCCTTAATCAAGGATCTCCTACTTTTAAGTTAATTATAGATTTAGGTGCTAAAAGGGAAATCAGCATTCCTTTTATGACATTGCAAGAGGAGGAAGCCAGGTTTAGTAAACTGGTGGGAAATCATAAATGCTGATGTCTGTGTGAGAGGGGAATCTAATCAATAGATCAAAGAATTGTCATTTGAAGGACATGAGTCATGCTGAGGATTGCAGAATTTAGTACTTGAAAAAAAAAAGACATCCTGTTTTATATAGATTTTTTTTTATATATTCTGACAGGAAGGAGCTAGGTAACCGCAAGCAAAATAGGTGGGGAAAACCAGCTTTTAAACATTAATTCTTTTTCCTTTAGGACACGTTTATCTAGACTCTGACACAGAAAATTCTTTGGAGCACTTTAAACAGGTATTTAGAAAGAGAGATAAATCTAAATAGTGTTGTAGGAATTTGCATTGTTTAAACCTTGTTATTTTAAAAGATTTGTATGTCTTATGCTATAATAGTTCTGTATTTTATGGTTTACATATTATTATCTATTTTAGTAAAACTCTTTTTTAGAGCATACTTGGTCTGTCTTTGAATTTGTTTCATTTGTAAGAAAAGTATATATGGTTATAGCAGACACTAGGCATAAGGCTGAATGGCGATACCAAACTGGAAAGAGAAGCGTTTTAATTCTGAGGTCTTTATTAAAGTTTTTAAGGGTTTATTTCTGTACACCTGGTTAGGTGACTGTAGGCAAATATAGCTGGCCTCCTGAAGACAGACTTATCTGAGCCTGTGCATTGGGTACACTAACAAGAGTTTCACAGTTTGAATCCCTCCAATGCTTGAGACCAAAGGTTGATCCAAACTCACAAAACAGACAAGAGGGTTACCATGTTCTGTTTAACTGTTCAAAAGACTGCGCTTGGAGGTTGGCACTTTGGGAGTGGAAGGCCTGACCTGCTGAGTGGGTTTGTGACAGGCAATACAAAAAAAAATCAGGTCAAGGGATCTTAAAGTATTGGCTCCTCTGTACGGAGAATATGTTCACTCATGTCTTGACTATTGTGCTCTATTTTGGTGTCCATATAAAAGGAATGATATTATTCAAATTGAAAGAGTACAGAGGAAAATGACGAGACATATGCAGGGGTTGCAGGAATTAAACTAAAATGACAGACGAAGAAAATTAAACCTTATTGGCTCAATTTTCAAAGAGCCCTTTGATCACCGCAAATTGCAGCAATCTAGGACTGTGGCAGTCACAGGGCATCAGGGACCCTGTTCTATAAATAAAAAAAAATGAGGGTTCCTGCACTCAAGACCCAAGATTTGCTGCATCCACAGTGTTGCACCAAAGTGGTGGTGCTGTTGCAGACTTTGACAGAAGGATCAATCAATCCCACTGGAATGCTCAACAATTTAGAGGCCATAAAGCTGGGGGGCAATGCCTGCCAGGAAGGGACCGGTCATAGAAGAAGCCTAGTGGGGACCTTGGGGAAATGGAGGCACAGCGCTAATGTGTGGGGGATGAGGTGGCACCGTGTGGGGTTGCCCTGTGCTCCTACATATAGTCAACTGGACTTGAACAGGGGCAGGCAGAAAGGCATTGGGACCCACCCTCTTGAAGATACAGACCTGTCACCTGCTTCATGGGTGCTACTGCCCACAACACCATTGGCAGGCAGCAGCCTGCCTAAACATGGAGGCCTGGTACCAGGAGAATGCCACAGTGCCAAGGGACCATTCCCAGCCACCACTTGCATCCCGCAACTTGCAGCAACTGCTGTCCACTGACGGTGTTGTGGTAAGCAGCACCTATGGGGCATGTTCCAGGGCAGTATCCTCCTGAGGCTGGGTATCACTCACTTTCTTCCAATAACCTGTCCTGTTCCAATTGCCTGTATGAAGGAGCACAGAGTACCCCAACAGGTTGCCATTTAATCCACTGCACATTAGCACCATGCCCCCAATGCCCTCAATGTCTACTCCATGCTTCTTCTCCCCCCCAATCCAGTCCTTGCATCCCCCCAATCACCACCCTGCCAAGCAGCAGTACATGGCCCTTAGACCACCATCTGGCTGGTCTAAAGGCATCCCCTGTTGCAACCATGGTGTAGCTTGCAGAATAGCAAATAAGGGGATGGTGCAGCCCTGCCATGGTGAAACCACCCTTGTGACCTGGTGCAAAGGTGCTTTTGCCAGAAGGGTGGTGCAGGGGGGGCTTTGCTGCATGTCATACTGATTTTGCTGCAGCTGGTATCTGAAAATCAGGATTGCCTCAAACTATGACACAAGTTGCCACTTGCATTATCCCTGTTTGGTGCAGGCACCTTACATCACAGCTTGCCATTTGAAAATCAAGCACTATGTCTCTTGAAATGAGACAGATAATTGATTTACTCCTCATGTGGGACATTATCAAAGATTCTTCTTTATTTAACAACATGGGGTTTGAATTCAAACTAGAGGCAGTGGGTACATGAGGACACTTGCTACAACTGAGTTGTATGAAATGTTATAATACCAAGAGAAAATGTTACTTCTTACAGTGGGTGGTGAATCCCTGGAATGCCCTTCCGCTTGAACTAATACTTAGTGAAAGCAAACCTGTTTTCAAAAAAAAAACCTAGATGCCTAGATTTTGAGAAATGGGGGTATGCATTATTATGGGTCTTGATGTAGGAACTTTGTATGGGCAGCTTGCCTTTTGCTCCTTGTTATCCTCAGTATGAACCTTAGTACAAGTTCTAGGGTCCCTATATCTCATTCTCATTTTATGTATAGACCATACAGTGTATATTAATATATACAGAATATATTATAGCAGCTCTCTAAGAAGATCAACTGTTTTTAATTGGGATGTCTCTTTGGTAGCAGGTAGATGCACATATGTGTTGTAATTAAACAAGCCATATTTTAATGTTCAAACAAAGTGGCAGGAAGAAAGGTGGGGACCATTTTAGTAGCACTTAGTTTTAGTTGTGTATTAGCCAATCAGCCATCCATCACATAATCTACCACATTTGTTTGTTCTTCCCCCTTTTATTTCCCACACTGAGACCTTATAAATTTTATACTCTTGATAATTTGTAACCCATGTCTCTTGGAAAAACAGAATATCAAAGTTTGTTATAAAACTAAGCCATGGAGGAGTCACGTGATGCAGCCAACTGAATAGGACATGCTCCACTAGAGCTCCGCTCAACCAACTAGCTATTTCAACTTATTCTAATAATCTTTACAACTAACAGTTAAAAAACAGGGTCAGACAGCTTGCAGAACCTTACCCAGTCCCCCAGAAGAAGGATTTTTAGAAGAATGGACATACAGATGCGACAGGCGACACCTCAAACTGCATTAAGCCTGTCCATCAGAAAAACAGCCAAAGAAACCTAGGGCAAATCCCACTGCTACAAGTTGATCGCAGTCAACTTCATCCTCTCCTCTGGCAGCCACAGAATCAACCCCCTTACCTTGTAATGATTTCTTTCAGAGTTCCAACCATTCAAGGATGAAATCCATTCTCTTGTCTCTGAGGTGAAGGCGATCTCTGATGCTTTAGAAGATATTACCAGGTGCACTTCAGACAATGAGGACCGTATTATCTCTGTGGAGAAGCGGACAAATAGAATGGACATGCTCCTTACCACAAATCGCCAGACCATCAAAAAATTAGAGATTAAAATCAAAGACTTAGAGAGGAGAAGCCGTCAGAACAATGTTGTGATAATTGGAATACCCGAGAGGGAGGAAGGGACGGAAATGCTTTTATTTGTGCAAAAACTACTGACAAAAATTGCTGGGCCTTCTCCCTTCGGCCTGACTTACATCCTGGAAAGAGCACACCATGTTCTTAGGCCTATGTCTCCACCTAATGCCCAACCCAGACCGCTAATATGTCATTTCCTCAACTTTCAAGAAAAACAGTATGTATTACAAAAACTGAGGGACATACAAGATGTTCTCTGGGAAGGACAAAAGATCAGGGTAACACAAGATCTGCCTGCAACAGTCCGACAGCGTTTGACACTATTTCACCTGATAGTATCCAAGTGTATAGCCTCAAGCATAAAGTTTTGCATGGTATACTCTGCCAAGTTTCTAGTACAACTGGATGGATCCTGGTCCTCATTCAAGGAGACAGACCCTGCAATGGACTACCTCAAACAGAAGTGCCCTGCATTGTTTACCGATCACTGAGAGCTCCTTGGTATTTGCAGGTACTAATCACTGGCAAAATATAGAGACTATAAATCTGGTGTTTATGGTTTATCTTGTTCTGTATCAGCTGGTAGAAGGTCTTAACTGAACTGAATACCAACGTTCAAGATGCTATGCCATAGAATTCTCCTTTTTTACATTTACTGACTGGATACACTGACTAACCTTTCTCCGAAGGGGACATTGCTGTATTACACTGGGGAAATCCTCAACCAGGCTATAAAAACCTCTGGATGAAAGAGAGCTTAGTCTCCATTTAGCTCCAGTGATTCCTTGATTTCTCCCTCCCTCATCTTGATTCCCCTTCATCAAGTTTGAGGGACACTCTCATTGCCTAGAAGATGAGACCTGTTACCTGCATTGCTCAGGACACATTAAAATCATAATGGGGGGCAAGACCCCACTTGAAACTTTACAATCAGCAAGTCCCCATGTTATTTTCTAAATGCAGGATTTATAGACTTTACCAGCCTGTATGAGCCCTGTTTTGATTCGCAAGACTAGAGACATTAAATTATCGAGGCCCACAATTAATGTGAGTACTGCCTCATTGCTCTCTATATAACCTGGAGTCACCCCTGGCTGGAGGCACTGAGCTCTCATTGTTTTGTTTATGAAGAGCAACTTCTGGTATATTGTGGCTCAGAATTGGACCAATCCTTTTTCCTTTTTTCCTTGTTTCCCTTTGTCTTCTTTTAAAAGTTTCTCCCGTATACCAGGTAATAGAGGCACTTGTGAATGTTAACAGGGCTCTAATATAACTGTGTGCATGTTGTTTCAATCTGTATAAGCAATTTGGAGGTTAACAAGTAGTTTCATAACCAAACTCAGTTATAAATGCAACACATCTAGTTGCAGTCGGGTGAGTGGGGAGGAGGGAGGGCCTTCAGTCTGCTGATCACCACAGACCAGCACAATGGGGGGTAGTTCTTATTGTTGCACCATAGGGAACAGAATAAGTTCTAGAAAACAGAATGACATTGCTACCATTTCTTCCTTGGACATATTGTTTATGGGGGTGGAGGGAATCTGGAGGGTAATAGAGGGTAATAAGGGGAATTTGGGGGGGTGAGTACATCAGGAATTTTTTTCTTGGAAACTTTTTCTTTGTGCGGGGGAAGGTGCCAATTCAGAAAGCAACTAATACAAGCTAGCTGGTTAAGCATTGTAGTTAAAGATACAAGAATGATTATACTTGTAACATCTCAGGAGTATGGCACAATCATTAAAATCTTGTACATGGAACGTAAAAGGTGCAAGACACCCACTTAAATGGGTGCGGCTGCTCAAACACTTAAATATTTTACGATGTGATGTGATCTTATTGCAAGAAAACCCATCTCCTACAAGCAGAGGAGACCCTTCTGAGGAGACAGCAGGTGGGGCAAGCCTTCACTGCAGGAGATTCCCGCAACAGTAAAGGAGTAGCTATTCTCCTTACTAGGGCCTTTCTCTTTACATGTGAGCAATGCATCAGAGACAAAGAAGTCAGGTATGTACTGGTCATAGGTAAAATCCACTCATTTAGCATTTTACTGGTTAGCATATACGGTCCCAAAACAGATTCCCCTTCTTTTTTCATGGAGCTCTTCACTGTACTGATGCCCTTCTCACACATTCTAATGTTTTTAGGAGGGGATTGGAACATCCCTTTTGATCCCATGCTGGACGAATCATTGGGCCCCAAGGCCCGGGGTCTCTCCCCGCCCAGAGAGCCATTAGAGACTTGGTAGATCATTGGGACTCAGTGATCCTTGGAGGATATTGCACCCTGCCAAATGGGAATATACCTTCCATTCTGCAGTCCATGGCTCAGCCTCGCACATTGATTACTTCTGGATGAGTAAAACCCTGATACACGGGCTAATGGACAGCATAACAGAACTAGGATCGGGTTCCGATAACTCCATAGTAACCTGTTCCCTTTCCCTGTCTTTAGACTGGGGCTCAGATAAATGATGGAGATTTAATAACCAAATATTAAAGGACAAAAAAGTTATGGATAGTATACTTGTCTCCCTAGAATCCTTTAAACTTAATAATTGGGGCACCATGCAGTCCCCATCCATTGAATGGGGTGCACTAAAATGTTTCCTTGGGGAGAATTTATTAAATGGTCAGTGATCAAGAAATGAAAAGAAACCCAGGAGGCTAAAACTCTGCTAGGTCAAGAGAAAAAGTGAAATACATATTCAGGAAGACCTTAGATCCAGAGAAAGAGGCTCTCATAAAACTACAGGATAAATATTCTGAACTACTCAGAGAAAAGGTTGAGTGGGCAATTTTAAAATCAAAGGCTACTTATACTGAACAAGGGGAAAAGGCTGGATGGCATTTGGCCTTCCAGCTTAAAAAATTTGAATCATCAAAATGTATGTATTATGGCAATACAAAATAACCTCCAAGGACTGCCTTTAACCCAGGCTAAAGATATAAATAAAGAATTTGAACAATACTATAAGCAGTTTTATGCTCTAATGCCCAACCATCCATCCCAGCAGAAAGTAGATTCCTACCTAGAAAGCCTCCCTCTACCCACTCTCACCCCTACTCAAATTGAAGGGCTAACTGCACCTTTTACAGAAATGGATGTTATGCAAACTATCAAAGACCTCCCCTCAGACAAAGTCCCCCAGACTGGATGACTACTCACCCAATTTTTACCAGAAGTTTGCACCCCAGTTAGCCCCATAGCTACTTGCAGTTTTCTCAAGTATGCTGAATGAGGAAGATTTAGACCCCTGGATACTGGAGGCAACGATTGTCATCCTTCCTAAACCTGGCAGGGACCAGACATGAGTGTCCAATTACCACCCTACATCCCTTCTTAATTATGACCTAAAAATCCTTGCCAAATTATTAGCTCATAGATTAGAACAGGTACTCCCTTCCCTCATTAGTTTCAACCAAGTTGGATTCATGAAGGGCAGGTCCTCCGTAGATCACTCCTGTAACCTGTCTCACATCTTCTCTGCATCCAGGGATGCTCCTCATGCCATGGAACTGGTCCCTCTGGACATGGAGAAGGCCTTTGGTAGGGTAGACTAGCAGTTCTTCTTCAGGACCCTTCACAGATTTAATTTTCCCTCTAAATTCATATCATGACTGCAAGTCCTATACTCTACCCCCACTGCATGTGTCTTTGGTAATGGGATTCTTTCTTCTAGTTTCTTTTTGGAGGCCAGAACTACACAAGGATGCCCCCTATCATCCCTGTTATTCAACCTATACCTACAGTCTCTTATAGTTTCTATACAGACATTCACTGGGTTGCATGGAATACAATTAGGTTTGACCAGTACTAAGATAGCGGTTTACACCGATGACATCTTGTTACATATCACACAAATCAAACCCTCCATACAAAATTTATTACACTTAATTCAGGAATTTGGTTTCCTCTCTAATTATAAGATCAGCACTGAGAAATCATCAGTCTTCCCACTAAGCCTTAAGGTACATTAACAGGACATTTTGGAGTTAGGACTCAACTGGGCTCCCAAAGCCATAAAATATCTAGGTTCATACCTGTCAACCAGCAACACCCAGCTGCGTAAGCTGAACCCAGATGATCTGTACAAAACAGTACAGCAAGATTTAAAATGGTGGCAAGACCTCCCTCTAACCCTATGGGGCCGAGTGAACATCATTAAGATGAACATTCTCCCACACATCTTTTACCCCTGAATCTTTTAAATTTATGGCTTCCCAAAATCTGGTTTAAGCGTATCCACTCCAGCTCATTGGATTTTCTCTGCAAAGGAAATCCCCAAGGTGAGCACTCTACAAATTGGCTGCCCCCAAATCTCTGGGAGGACTAAAACTTCCTCACTTC
Organism: Neoceratodus forsteri; assembly: GCA_016271365.2. Classification (NCBI taxonomy): domain Eukaryota; kingdom Metazoa; phylum Chordata; order Ceratodontiformes; family Ceratodontidae; genus Neoceratodus; species Neoceratodus forsteri. The sequence goes on from CM057456.1 coordinate 190,717,655, forward strand.
TGTCTATACCATTGGGCCAGCCACAAAAGTAAATATCTCCATCGGACAGCACCTTCTAGCCCCTTAGACCTAGCGAATTATGTCCCTTCCTGGCTTACAATAGAAAAGGACTTAATAGCCTCAGTTGGGGTAAATCCTGCAGCCCAACTTTCCCTGAAAGCCAAAAAATTACTATCTACCCTCTGTCATAACCTGGTGGGCCACTCGGTATGTACACATACACAGCCAAGTTCCACCTTAAGATATGAAAACACCTATGATCTTTCCCAACCCATCTTCCAAAATCCCAACTTCAAATTTGGAGGGAAGTTAATCCTTGGCAATTGGACTCCACCAGTCCAGCATTGCGTGGTTCGAGATTTCCATAGTCAAAGCCAGGACTGGTTAACCACCACTGGACGTCTGGCGAAATTTGGTCTTGCCACCAAATGAGCATTTCAAATATTTCAGATCTGCCACATACTTATAGCATATTATGGAAATAAAGTCATCCTAGATGACCCCTGTGACTGGGTTCCCATAGGAAGAATCTTGGCTTTAGCCTCACATGCTGTCTCCTCATTGTATACCCTCCTCTATCCACTGGTCTTCCCAAAAGTGGATGGCATTCCAAACTATTGGAACAATCTATTCCCTAATGTATCCTCCACTTAGCCTAAAATCTGGGAAAACTGCCATAAACTAATTACACAAGACAGATTATGATTACTGCAAATACAATTCCTAAACGATATGTATTTGACCCCATAAAAACTGCATAGAAAGGGAAGAGTAGAGACACCAATATGTAATAGATGTAATTTTTATTTATTTATTTATTTTAAATTTGGTGACCAGGAAAGGCACACTGAGCCAATGCTCCTTTCCAGGTGTGACCTGGGTACAGAGGTGTACATAAAAGTTATCCAGAAAAAATAAGTACAACAATTTCATTTTTACAGACAGATTGCACAACAGTTCTTGGTTACAGACAGTAGGTACAAAATATAGAGCTTACAAAGCTTACAATAAAAACATTTGTCTTGCAGTATGGTACAAACAGGTGTGGGAGTTGTACAGTAGAAATGCAGAAATTAGTAACAGTTTGAGATAAGCGTAGGCAAATATTTGACCAAATGAGGCCTCGTAGTGTGGGATTTAGTCCCATGTAGGGGTGGGTCCCAAGGCGCATCTTTGGCAAGGAGGGGATAGGAGGAGCCTGAGGAGTTGCCTAACTGCTGGGAGGGAGGAGGCCTGGTGAAAGATGGGTGGGAGATTGTTCCATAGGAAGTGAAGATGGTATGAAAAGGCAATTTGACAGGAGGCAGTGTGAGAGCGAGGGAGGTTGAAAGTAAGGGCAACCCTGTGACGGAGGAAGTAGCCTAGGAAGTTTTCTGGTGCAAGGCGGGAGGTGAAGTAGGGGTGCAGGGAGCCCAACCAGTATTTAGCTATGAGGGAGGCACTGTGGATGGTTCTCCTGTGGAACAGTGGGGCCAGGGAGAGAGTGGTGTAGAGAGGGCAATGATGAGTAAGTGGGGGAGCAGTAGCAAAATGACAGAATGAGTTTAGTAAGATGTCAAGTTTGGAGAGGGATGAGGCTGGTACTGTACTGTATATGATGTCTGCGTAGTCTAATACAGGTAGGATTGTTTTACGTATGATTTCACTGTGGGCGGGAAGGGGAAGACTGTATTTATGGTGATAGAGGATGGCAAGTTTGGGTAGGAGTTTGGAGCAGACAGCCTCTATGTGGATAGAGGAACTGAGGTGTCTGTCTAGCCAGACTTCCAGGTATTTGAAGGTGGGGACCAGGTCAAGGGGAGAGCCATCCAAGGTGGAGATTACTGGGGGGGCAGGTAGGGAGGCAAGCTTTTTTTCTAGATCCAAAGACCATGGTGACTGTTTTTTTGTCATTTAGTTTAAGCTGTTTTTTTCAGTAACTAGGATTGGACTCTATTGAAGTCGTTTTGGAGATCCGGGAGGACACCGTCATGGGAGAGTCCCAAGGCAAAAATGACTGCATCGTCAGCATATAGATTCACATTAGCGGAGAGGCAGATGGAGGGGAGGTTGTTTATAAATAAGGAGAAGAGGATGGGGCAGAGGATAGAGCCTTGTGGGACACCTTAGAGGATGAGAAGAGGGGGGAGAGGGTGTCTCCTATTTGAACAGATTGCTGCCTGTTCTGAAGGTAAGAGTGGAACCAGTTTATGGTAGGTTAGGCGAGGCCAAAGTAGCTGAGTTTGTGGAGCAGCAGGGAGTGGGAGACTGAGTCAAATGATTTCGCCAAATCGATAAATATGGTGGAGGTGGTCAGACTGCTGTCCATGGCTGAGAGGATAGATTCTGTTACACGTAGCAAGGTGGTGATGGGGGAGTGGTGATTTCTAAACCTGACTGATAGGGAGAGAGGGAGCTGTTTGAGGAGAGAAAATCAGTCAGTTTGAACAGCATGAGGGATTCTTGTATTTTGGCGAGAGAGGGAAGGAGCGATATGGGCCTGTAGTTTCCTGGCAAAGAAGGGTTGCCGCCTTTGTGCAGAGGGAGGACCTTGGCCAATTTCCAAGCTGAAGGAACTGTGGCGGTGGTGAGGGAGAGGTTTAGTATGCGTGTCAAGGGTGCTGCTATGGCTGAAGCCGAGATGCAGAGAAGCCTAGGGTGCAAGCTGTCTGGGCTGGTTTGGGCCTGGTTAAGAGAGGTGAGTGCATTGTAGACTTACTGGGGTGTGAATGGAGGAAAGAGGAAGCTAGGGGAAATAGGGAAGGGTTTGGTGGGGTCAGGAGGGGTCGGGTGGGGGAGACGGGTAGGGAGCATGAGATGAAAAACAAATTGAAAATAGAAGCTACAGAAACAGGATCAGAAACTGGTCTGCCATCAATGTTAAGGACTGGGCAAGTCTGCTTAGAAGGGGGGGGTTGATCATGGAGCTGATTACCTTCTAGAAGGATGCAGGGGAGTTTTGGTTCTGGGTGAGTTGTGCTTAGAAGTAGGAAGATTTAGATTGCCGAATAGCTTTAGTGCATTTATTTCTGAGATGTTTGTAGGGTTGGAGGTCACGAGTGGTATGGGTGGCTTTGTATTGCCTCCATGCCTTGTCTCTGGCTTAACACAATGTGATGAGGTCAGATGTGATCCAGGGGGTGGTGGTGCCTTTTCACTCTAGCTTTCCTGAGGGGAGCGTGGGGGTCCCAGGTACGTTAAAGGATGTTACAGAAGGGGATAGGGCAGTGTCAATGCCTGGCATGGAAAAGACTGGATACCAGTCTGTGTCTGTTAGGCCCTGCTGCAGGGAAGATTCATTGAGGAGGTGAAGGGGGTGAGACCAGATACATTTGGGGTAAGAGTGGGGGGAGTGGATTTTATGGTTGCAGTAAGTGATGCAGTGGTCAATGAGGGCATCAGAAAGGATGCCGGCTGAAGAGATCCTGTGTGGATGGATGGACAAGATCCAGTCCAGAAGGGTATGATTTTGGGATCAATGGTTTAGAAATGTAGGTTCCTGGATTTGCTGGGAGAGATTTAGGGCATCAATACTTAGGGCTGTGGGTTTCATGGAGCAAGAGATCCAGTTGAGATTGAAGTCACCTAATAATATGAGTTCACCATTTGTAGTGCACTTGGAAATTTCGGAGATGGCTTTAACAAGGGAGTCAGGTGAAGTCTTTTGCAGGGCATACAGAGCCCTGATGTATAAGGGGGTTGGACAAGGGAAAAGATAGGTGAGCAATGATGGTTTTGTGGAAGGAGGGGCAGGACTCCTTTTATATAATGGAGCATGGGATGGAATCCTTGATGTACAGAGCTACCCCCACCCCCGCCTAGCTTGACCCGGTCCTGGCAGTAAAGGATGTAGTTTGGGGATAGCCAAAGAAGGGTGGGGGATTTGGGCAGATAGCCAGGTTTCCATGATGCAGAGTATGTCCAGGTTGTACTGGGTGGCCCAGATGGTGAGGTCATCCAGTTTGGTTAGGAGACTCCTGATGTTGAGGTGAAATATACTGAGACCCTTGGGGAGAGTGTCTGAGGGCAGGCTGGAAGAGGGTGGTAGTGCGGATGTGGATTTTTTTGGTGTTAAAGGGCCAGGGTTAGGGTGAATGTTGCCTGCCAGGAGCAGTAGAAGAGATATGGTGAGATAATGGGATTGTTTGCCTCTTCCGGGGCTGCGCTTGGATGGTGGAGCTTGGAGATTTAGGCACCAGAGGAAACCCTCCAAATTTAATAAGTGTGAGTGGAGCAATGCGGGGTGAATGGTTGGGGACAGTAGGAGGGGATGGATAAAAGGGAGGGAAAAGGGATGTGCTTGATGAGGAGAGAGCAGGTGATGAGATGGATGTGGGCAAAGCGGGGGGGGTGACTTTTGGGATGTGGTAGGTGAAGAAGTGGGTGGGGGTGGTGAGGGTTCACCAGTGTGGGGGCTGGAGAGAGGGGTGCTGGAGGAGAGGACAGTGGAAATTTTAGGAGGAGGCACAGTAACAGGGGCTGCAGCATAGTGGCATAGAGAGGCAGGAGTTGAAACAGGCTTAATACTATAGCTGGCCATGAGATCAGAGTTGGTAGCAGTAGCAGTCACTAGTGGCAGGAGGAGATAGCTTGCTAATGGGAAAACTGGCTAATTGGCTTGGCCTGTCACCTGACTGCACAGCTAGACACTATATATTGTAGTGTCGACCAAGGGTGGTGGTGGAGGCGGCGGGGTCCGCTCAGTTCTATGGTTTAAAAAATGGCACCAAGAGTCCTCTCGGAGCATGGAGAGCCTATTGAATCATAGCTGTGGACTACTGTGGGGGAGTGCTTCATTCTCTGGCCCTCATGACCCTCAGGGGAGCTGCCAGATGGTCTGTGAAGGAGGAGGAAAGAGGAAACAATTTAATAGCAGGTAGGCTGTAAGGAGGGGCTAAAAAACAATGGGGAGGGGGGACAAGCCTCAGGTTACTGGAAACTACGCAGGTAGCAGAGAGGGTCTCAAAGTCAGGGAGCTAAATTTAAAGTACTCCTTATGCTGAATTAATTGCAGACTGAGGTTAAGCCCCTGGTTTCCCTAGCTTAAAGGCTATTCTCTAGTTAAAAAGGCTGTAAATTATTTAAAGTACTCCTTGTGCTGAATTTATTGCAGAGTGAGGTTAAGCCCCTGATTTCCCTAGCTTAAAGGCTATTCACTAGTTAAAAAGGCTGTAAAAGCCTTTAAACACAGTGCAAGCATGCTGCTTAACATGATTAATTTGCAGACTTAACAAATATAAATTAAAAGAAACAAAGAGAAAAGCGCTGAGTACTAGCTACTTCATGCTGCATAATTTCAGCACATGCTACCTGTTGCCTTTAAATGCACTACATATAAGCAGGTTCTATGTTCATTTTACAGGCTTAACAATTTATAATTTGGAAAAACGCTGACTACAGGCTGACTTTTGCTGCTAGAATTCTATCTTCACATGTGTGGTTACTGTAAATATGGTTAGCTGTAGTTTAAAGGTGCTCAGTTCTGTGGTTTAAAAATTGGAGCCAAGAGTCCTCTCAGAGTGTGGAAAGCCATTTGAATTGTACCTGTGGACTGCTGTTGGGGAGAGCTTCATTCTCTGGCCCTTGTGACTCTTGGGGGAGCTGCCAGATGGTCTGTGGACTGCTGTGTGGGAGGGCTTTGTTCTCTGGCCCTTGCGACCCTCAGATGAGCCGCCGGATGGTCTGTGGACTACTGTGGGGAAGGGCTTTGTTCTCTGGCCCTCACAACCTTCGGGGGAGCAGCCAGATGGTCTGTGGACTGCTGTGGGGGAGTGCTTCATTCTCTGGCCATCGCAACCCTTGGGGGAGCTGCCAGATGGTCTAGTAATAACGGCTCGGTTACCTTGTTCCACTTGTTTTGGGAATGTGCCAGTATAACACCATTGTGGGACCTTATTAAAACCAAAATGGATCCTCTACTGCACCTACAGGAATACTTTATTCCAGAAGTTTGCCTGCTATGGGATTTCACAGGTTTTCCATTTATGGTCAGAAATTATCACATTATGTTGATTGCCATGTCTGTTAAGAAAATAGTCCTAAAGCATTGTAGGGACTCTCTTCAACCTTCATATACAGAATGGTTGCAAGAGCTTCTTTATAATCCATGGATTGAGAAAATGATGGCTAGTCTTACCAACCATATGGGAGTCTACAGAAAGAGATGGGAAAGTTTACATGTCTTATATACCTTATAAGACGTAGAGATAGTTGCCAACCAGCTAATCCAGATTAGTTTCAAACATTCCATATTAACCCTGAAATTAAAATATAATTGGCGCCATTAGGGGGAGGAGGTGGGAGAATAAGCAGGGGGTGGAGGAGACGAGAGGAGGGAGAATTTTTATTTGTTTATTTTTATCTACATGTCTATATCCACTCAATGTACACCATGTATGATGTATACTCATGTAAAAACTTAATAAACTTTGAATAAAAAAAAAATAGAATTAAGCCACTCCCCCATCATTGTTTAGTATGCAAGTTAGAGTAGTAATATTCCAGCCCAGTGCTTTTAAAGATTTATGATGCTTGACCAGTAGATGGGACCACCTGTAGTCAGAGGGATTCTACTTCCTTTATATAACTATTGTCTTTCTCAAATTGTCTGTATAAAACTTTTGCATCAACCTCAATGACCACTAGGGATCATCACCCTGCTGTTTGAAAATAATTTCTTAAGGTTTCATGAAAATCATTATTTGCTGTTGTCCTGAACGAGTCTAATGCATATGTGTTTGCTTTCTGGGTCATAGGTCCTTACTATGACCTTTATCAGCGTCTGTTTGTAATGGTCATGTGTGATTTAAGGCTAGCCCTACAGCATGTCCTATAATGGTTAACCCTTTTTTATGTTCACTTGTGCTTGCGCAAGGAATGTCTTAGTACTAACCGCATTTTAGAGGTGTGTCACTTATGAGCCTACAGCTGTAATTGCAATGGGCTTGGCAGTGTACACCATTGACCATGCACTCTGGTCATGCAAGTAGTTCTGCTTGCTGATGTTGCATATTCTGTAGTTGACAGAAATGAATTGCTCCAATAAGAGAGCACTTCATTTCTTTCTGTAGCTGTAACTCCAGCCATGTGCATTACAGTTGACACAAATGCACATGGCAGGAGTTACAGCTACAGCTTTAACATATGTGGCTCCTGCCACCTGCTGCACTCTCTCTCCCCAGTTCTCGTTCCTCTGCCCCCCCTCAGGCTTCAACATTAGCCATGGTGTGGTGTTACTTACTGGTGGCTCCAGCCACCCACTGCACTCTCTTTATCTCCGGTCCTCACTCCTATGCCCCCCTCCCAACCATAAGGTTGCCAGCTACCCATTTTTGACCCTGATTGTCCTTTTGTGCATACAGGCAACAAAGGTTTAGCCAGCAGTAATCACGGTCTCAAAGTAGGAGTCAGGAGATACAACTTGAAACTTCTGCAAAACTAGGGATGAGCAATTTGCCATGGAAGTTTGTCCCCTGGCACCCAGCAGTCTCCACAGATACGACAAACCAGAGTGATACAGTATGATGTGATTGGGACTCCATCACTTGTGCAGCAGAAGTGGAAGAGAAGTGCATTGTGTAGAAAGATCAGTGATCAGATGTCAGGAATGAGGGGTCCTATCATTCAGCTGAGCTCCATCCCAAGGGGAAGTAGCAATCGGAGGGGACCAATGGAGTATCACGAGCAAGAGGAAGCCAAGTAGCCAGTTCTGCACATCGTAGTGGTTGGCTTCCACCACAAGAAGGGCTGTCAGGAGAGGCGCCCACCTTCTCCCCTCACTTCCCCAGATTACAGGGCAGAACACTCGCTGATGTGTTTTATATACCTCCCGAGACATCTGCTTCTGGTAGCTGCAATCTAGTCATGTCATTCCCAAGAACATGGGCTGCCAAAGCATGAGGAGAGACCCAAGGGAGCACAGGGACATGCAGCTGAGCTGAGGCCTTTTACACTCTCTCTTCCCCCAGTCCTCACTCCTCTGCTCCTCCCCACCAGGCTTCAACATTAGCTGCGGTGTGGCTGTACTTATTGGCGGCTCTGCCACCCCTCTCTCTTCCCAGTCCTCGCTCCTCTACCCCCAGGTTGCCACCTACCTGTTTTTTTTCAAAGATTGTCCGGTGATCCCAGTCTCTTTTCAGTTCTCCAGTTTCCCCACCTAAAGCTGGCACTCTCTCTCCCCGGTCTTTGCTCCTCTGAAATCCCCTCCCCCCACAGGCTTCTACAATTACCCCTGTGCTGCAAGTGAACATCTGGCATTGATAAATGCTTGTTAATTCTGCTCTTTATATCTTTTATTCTTGACAACCATGCAAATCTGTAACTGATTGGTTTTGATATTATAGACTAATGTTTGTTAGTGCCAGAAAAGTAGTCTTTTTTCTTAGTCTTTGTATTTTCATGCCTTACTAGTGCTTGAGGGATTGTCATTTCTTTAGAGACTATTTTGTTTGTGATTTCAAAACCTGATTTGATCACTGTTTTAAAAATTGTGCTCATCCCTATCTTTGGTGGGGTCCTCTTTTCTTCATTCTTGTAGGCCTTTGTTGTTTATTCCATTTGTTAGTGTTTTGCATCCTTTTGGTTGTTGTTTTTAACTACTTCAAAGCACTAGGGCTGTGTTGTGTGGGTCTTGATTGATATCCTTGACAGTAGATACTATGGATACTAAAGGATACCAAAGGATGAGAAGCTGAAGAGTCATATGCCCATAAGATAGCTCGCCTAAATTAAGTAGTAATTAAAATTGCCTGTTTAACTGTATACAATAGTTATCTAATTTATCCTTGAATTCTTTCCTTGCGTGACTTACATCAAGTGGTAGCCTATTCTAAGGATTAGTAACTTGCTGATTACAGAAACATTTTCTGTTTGTCAATGTAAACTGTACCTGTCTTTAGCTGAAGTGGGTGACCCTTTGTGTTTATGTTAATATTCTTCTATTCCATATTTAAGTATGTGAATAGTTGTGGCTCTTGAACTATCTCATATAATAATAACATAGCACCCCCCCCCCTTTTCTATGGTCATCTAAAGTGAAAAATTTTCATTTTTGCAATCTTTCATAGCAGATCATACCTTTCAGATCTGATATGATCTTAGTAGCCCTATGCTGTACCCTCTCCACTCTGGCCACATCTGCATTCCTACATGGTCACCATATTTGCTACCATAATCCTTCAGTGGCCACACATATGATCTATACTAGGGCATTATTACATCTGCCTCCCTACTAACAATATTCCTATTTATCACTCCAAATAACTTCAGAAAACATTTTTAAGGGAAGAAAATGTAATTTGAAATCAGACAGATGGTGTTTAATTATACATTTTCCTAAAACCAAGTGAATCAATGTGTTTATGATGCTGACAAACCCTCTCTAAAAAAAAACAGAAAATTGCTTTTGAGTCTGAACATTTTTATTGAGTAAGGATTTAAAATTTGGTTTGGTGCAAGATGTTTGATGTAGAGAGTGCAGCCATATTGATGTGATATCACAGCAGTATGAATACAGTGTGATAGATTCCGCTTTCAGCTATGCTGTGGCTCAGCAAGTGCAATATCGGTGAAGAGGCACCATAAAATGCCTTACTATGACAAGGTTCGTGTCATGCTCATCCAGTGTTGACATAGACTCCACAAAGCAGGTAAAATCAATGCTTGTCCATGACTTACAAATCTCCATCAAAAGCAAATGATTTTTACTGGACACCCTCAGCCAATCAAAACACCTCATCACTAAGCAGCATCCCAAAGGGTAGGTCCCCCTCCCCATCAAAAGCGTATAAGTTCTCTTTTTTACATATAGACAGGATTTTCAGATTTAGACACATTCAGAAACAAAAATCACTGCTGAATGCCATTGCTTACTGTTTACTAAATTGTATGCTTTATTTCCTATTTTAGGTCTTTTTTAACTGTGCACAGGGGAAAGCATTGTTATACCTTGCTGTTGGCTTGGCTGCATGTTGTATCCCAATTGAGAACCACTCTTGTGCATTTAAAAGTAAAAGGAGATTGCACTTTTTACTTGAGCTGAGCTTTTTGAAGGTTTGTTTTGAAGAAAGGATAAAATGTTTAGCCTCTGGTTTTAAGAGACCCACCCCACCCCCAGCCAGGCACATGGTATTGCTTAAAGCAGCAAGTACCTCTTAATGTTAGCAACCCTAAATTGCTAGTGGTCCAAACCTATAAGCTTCTCTCTAAGGCAAATTCATTTACAGGAAATAGTCCCTCACTGGAACAACCTAAACATACAAACATAGAATTTGACAGCAGATAAGGACCACTTGGCCCACCCAGTCTTCCCATTTCCCTACCTATTGGATAAGCTGCAGATCCTAGTTAACCAGCAGCCTACTTCTTTCTACCCCAACCCCCTAGAATTGCCTTATGACTGTCCCACGCATGCTTGAATTCAGCCACTGTTTTTGACCCCGCAACCTCCTCCGGAAGGGTGTTCCATGCATCTACAACCCTCTCTGTGAAAAAATGCTTCCTTAGGCCATTACCTCTGAGCGCCCCCTTCTATCTTCAAATTGTGCCCCTTGTTCTTGCGCACCTCTTTTTTTGAAAGATGCTACCCTCTTGGACTTTGCTGATTCCCTTGAGGTACTTGAAAGTTTCTATCATGTTCCCCCTCTCCCTTCTTTCCCTGAGGCTATACATATTAAGCTCCTTTAGTCTCTCTTCATATGTCTTCCAGTGCAGACCCTGCACCATTTTAGTTGCCCTCCTCTGGACAGCTTTCATCCTGTCTATGTCCTTGCGGAGATTGGGTCTCTAGAACTGCAAGCAGTACTCCAGATGGGGTTTCACCAGCTGTCTGTACAGAGGGATAACAACTTCCTCTTTTCTACTGGTGATGCCTCTCCCTATGCATACCAGAATCCACCCAGCCCTCCTTACTGCCCTCTCACATTGCTTTTCCACCTTTAAGTCGTCTGATATGACTACCCCCAGGTCCCTTTCCATTTTTGTTGTTGTTAGTATCTCACCCCCCCATTGTGTACTCTTCCCTGGATTTTTGTTTCCCAGGTGCATTACCTTGCACTTCTTAGCATTGAATCTAAGCTGCCATACATTTGACCATTTCTCTAACCTTGCCAAGTCCCTTTTCATCCTTTCCACCCCACCTTGTGCATCAACTCTGTTGCAAATATTTGTGTCATCTGCAAAGGGACATACTTTTCCTTCCAGTTCCTCTGCAATGTCACTTATAAAGACATTGAAGAGGACCGGTCCTAATACTGAACCCTGCGGTACCCCACTAGTAACCCCCCTTTCTTCAGAGTGGACTCCATTTACTATTACCCTCTGTGTCCTATTCTCCAGCCAATTCTTTACCCAGGCTATCATCTTGGGAGCCACTCCCAGGCTAGCTAACTGTATATTAATCTTTTGTGTGGGACTGTGTCAAATGCCTTGCTAAAGTCTAGGTAGACCATGTCCACAGCCCCTAGCTGATCTACTACTTTGGTCACCCAGTCAAAAATCTATCAGATTTTCTGGCATGACCTTCCACTGTGAATCCATGTTGCCTTGGGTCCTGTGCCCCTCTGGCCTCTAGGTACTCACAATTCTTTCCTTCAAGTGATTCCATCATTTTCCCTATCACTGAGGTTAAACTAACAGGTCTGTAGTTTCCTGCTTCTGCCTTGCTCCCACTTTTGTGAAGGGAATCACATCTGCCCTCCTCCAGTCCTCAGGTACCACCCCATCCCCCATGATTTGTTAAAAGGGTAGTCAGTGGTGTCACTAGTTCTACCCTTAGATCTTTTAGAATTTTGGGATGAATCCCATCAGGCCACATTGCTTTGTCCACCTTCAGTTTTAAGAGTTCTTTCAGAACCCTTTCTTCTGTAAATGGGCTGGTATCAACTTCTGTATCCAGAGTGTTTCTATTGTTTGTTTTAGGTACCTCCCCTGCTTCATTTGTAAATACTGAGCAAAAATATTTGTTTAACATCTCTGCCTTTTCAGCGTTACCGTCACCCTCTGCCCACTCCGCTCCCCTTTATTAAGCCTCTCTATCCCTCCCTTGGTCTTCCTTCGCTCCCTGATGTACCTAAAAAAGGTTTTATCCCCTTCTTAACTTAGTTGGCTATCTTTTCCTCGGTTTGGGCCTTTGCTGTTCTGACTGCCTTCCCAGATTCCTTTTGCTTTAAATGATTCAATTCTCTGTCCTGCTCCTTCTGTGATTCCTTGTAGTTTCTGAATGCTTTTTTTCTCTCTCTTGAACCTTCACTGCCACCTCCTTTGAAAACCATAGTGGTTTCTTACATCATTTTGTTTTGTTTATTTGCTTCACACAAAGGCTTGTTACCTCTGTGATGGCAGTTTTTATTATTCCCCATTGTTCTTCCACCCCTCCTTCCTGCCCATTTGCTAGTGCATTCCTTAGTTACTCACCCATTTTGGCAAAGTTGGCCCTCCTGAAGTCCAGTACTTTTGCCTTTGTATGGCTTGACTCTATTGCTGTGTTTATTGTGAACCATACTGTTCGATGGTCGCAAGTTCCTAGATGGCTACCCACATCTACATCTGTGATCCTCTCTCCATCTCCATTTGAGGAAACCAGGTCTAAGATTGCTCCCTCTCGAGTGGGTTCCAATACTAGTTGTCTAAGGCATGCCCTCTGTAGGGCATCTAGAATAACCCCACTCTTAGAAGTGGCTGCTGCAACTGCACTCCAGTTAACATCTGGCATATTCAGATCACCCATCAGCAATATCTCCCCTTTTTCTGCCATTCTAAGTATACTTTCTATCATTTCCTTGTCCATTTCCTCCCCCTGAGAGGGGGGTCTGTATACAACCCCTGTGCGGATTGTGGTGCCATTGCCTGTCTCCAAATTTACCCACAGTGCTTCTTCTCCTCCCTGTTTACCCTTTTATTCTGTTGCTTTCCTCACTGTGCTGTACAATTGGCACATAACTCTCACTGGCTGACCCAAACTTTAAAGATCAGTCCAAATCCCTAGCTCACCATAAAGATAGTAGTCTTCCCAAAAATGAACTCCAAAGTGAGTCAGCTCTTCGCAGCTGAAGGTGTACCTACTCAAACACTCTTACTCTTGTTGCTTTTGTGAAACTGAGACAGCCGACCATAACTACCTCCACCTGCCACCAGGACTTTCCTATCATACAATGTGGAAAGTCTGCTCAGTGGAAGACCAGTTTTCACAGAGCCCCTATCTGCCCACTCTATACAACATCCCACTTGGATCCCTTCTGTCACCCAAATCTTTGCTCCAGCCACATGTCTTTTTCCTGGACTTAACATTGCACTTGGTTTACCACACACTAAATGCGACTACCAGGATTCCTGGAGGTTGAATGTAAAGACTATCTTCCCAAAAATATGTAGGAAACTCATCCTAATCCTGCTGCTGATCTCTGGAAACACTCACCCTAACCCTGGCCCCATTCCAAACCACACTCAGACCCCGATTCCTACAGGGCAATTAAGGATTGTGGCCTTGAATACTGGCAGTCTCCTAGCCAAGCTAACACAGTTTGAGATTTGGGAGGCACATACACTGCCTGATGTCATTGCTCTGACAAAGACTTGGCACTCCCCATGAAAAAAACAACTCGGTAGTCTCCATCACTGGATGCAACCTTCATAGACAGGACTGCTCTGGAAAAAGAGGTGGTGGCTGCATAATAAACACCCAGAACCACCTGCAGCGCCACAGAGCCACAGAATTCAACTGGCTACTGTTAACAATGACTCTGAATGCCTAGCAATAACAATCCTACTAGGCAAGGGGCAGAAAGGCCTGATCATTATGGCAGTCTACATCCCACCATGGTGGCAGCAAGCTGCCTTTGCTAATCTTTACACCCAGGCTAGCCAACACAAGTAGACTATTGTACTAGGGGATTTTAACTCCAACTGGCTTGCCAGCTCCAGTGCCGCACACAGAGATCTTTTATCCAGACTCTACCTAACGCAGGCTGTCAAGAGCTGCACCAGAACAAACTACCACACCAGTACAAGCACTCTAATCAACTGGGTACTAACAACTCACCCAGAAAGACTAACTGATGTCGAAGTACTCCCGGATACTCTTAGTGACCACTCACCTACCCAATGTGAATGGTCGACAAAACAGGCCTACCCCCTACCCAAATTGGTAAGGAACAGAGTTATAAAAAATAGTGCTATTACTGACTTCATGAATTACCTTTCAGACATCGACTGGAGCTTCCTTGATTTATGACCTTCTGTTGACACTGCCCTCCAACTCTTCCTCACTCATTTCAACACAGCTGCGGACAAGTTCACCCCGTATTGTAAGAAGATGATAAAAGATCATAGTAAGGACTGGGTCATCCCTGAGCTTCTCAGTATGATGCGGCAATGGGATCTCCTTTGGCACTGGGCCAGGGCAACAGGGATAACTACAAATATCCCAAACTACAAAGTGGCCAGAAACAGGTGCACCTGGGCAATATGACAGGCCAAGGCATCAGTCCACAAGAACCAGCAATCTCACTGCTGGAGTAGTGGGAAGAAGTTCTGGGACTCAATTATAAACCCTCTCAAGTCTGATAACAGGCCCCCGCCACCATGCTCTGCCACAATGACGAAATCATACTTGATGATGCTGGCTTGGCCAATAGCTTTAATAAGACTTTCTCTGACTAAAGCACAGTACTTCTTCCCAGGCCTGCCACACACCCTGATGGAATGCCAGCCTCCAGCCAGTTGCCTTCCTCTACCACTGCCAAGCCCAGCCAAAGCTTTTACTTCAGATAGGTGATTGTAAAGGAAATAAGAAAATACCTTCCAAGTGTCCTGTGAAAAACAAGGATGGGGATGATGGAATTGATATGAAAATGATATCCTTTGCCTTACAAGAGGTTGTCTTTCCCATCATCAAGCTGTTTAACCTGTCTGTCCACCTGTCCACTTTCACGTCTACCTGGAAATCCACTTTAGTCACTCCTGTGCACAAAGGAGGTGACCGGGCACTAGTATCCAACTACCAGCCTATCTCAATTCTGTCTCTGCTCTCCAAAGCACTGGAGAAAATCATAGCCAACCAACTCACTGACCACCTGCATAAATATAAACTCCTCTGCCCCCAACAGCATGGCTTCCTCAAGATGCATAGCACTAATACTGTTCTAATTGCCTTCACAGACTACTTGCATGAGGCACTTGACCAGGGCCAACTAGTCAGAGTAATCTTCATACACGTAACCAAGGCTTTCAACATTGTGAATCATCAGCTGCTGCTGCACAGACTAAGTTGCCTTGGACTATTCCCCAACATGGTTAGTTGGTTCTCCAACTACCTGTTTGGGTGCTCTCAGCAGGTGAAAATCAACAAAGCCATCTACAAGACCAGTAAAGTCACAGCGGGGGTCCCACAGGGGTCCATCTTGGGCCCACTCCTGTTCAGCTTCTTTGTGAACAACCTTCCAGAAGTGTGCCCCTCCTATAAGGTACTGCTTTATGCAGAAGACATGGTGGCATTCTGTCATTTAATTGAATCATTGATATTAACTACTGTGCATATATTATACCACTTTCCTCCTGTTGTTTTTCTGATAGAAAATGTTTGCCAAGTCTCATCAAGTAAGAATTTAAGGCTGTCAGATGTATAAGTGTAACTTTTTAATGTATAACTCATTTTACGTAAAATACACTTTTAAAATGTAACTCAAGTTGATGCTATGGTTAAGATTCAAAGTTTAAAATACATAATATTTTGTGATTGTATAATTAGTTTTGGATTTAGGAGTCAGTCTAACCTGAGCCTGTACTACAGGAAAAATCAAGCTACTAAAGATACCTAAAGACAGAATGATCAATCACCCGTCTTGATTATTACATGCAGAAAATTAAAAACTTCATTTGAATATGAACCTTGTGTTTAGAACACAATATATAATATTCTGTCAATAAGGATGTTTATATTGAATTTGAGTTTACATTTACAGTATTTAACATTTAACAAATGTGAAGTGTGCTAAAAAAATCTGGTATGGTGTACTTTGGGGAGCCAGCAATATTTCCCTATCCATATTAAAATCATGGGATGGATAACATAAAATAATACAATCATAGAACAGTAAGTGGCAATGTGAGGAGAATATATTTGAAATAGAGAAAAAAAACAGTAATATCACACATTATTGAGGTGTTCCTTAAATCATGCAGGAAAGGATCAACATACAATTCAGCAGTCTTCACAGAAATGAGTACTGGTCTTCCATGATCAGAAGCAAGAGAAAATGCCCTGAAAACTGCAGAGTGAAGACATGAAATGCTAGTTTTGGTGGGTTGTGAGCTTTTCTGGGTCCTTGTTATGGCACTAAATTCCATTATCAACTTGCGCAGACTCACAAGAGTAAAATGAAGTAATACCAATGGGGCAGAAGAACTCAAAAAATTCAGCCCGCTTCATCTGTATAACCCTCCACACACACGCACACACGCACGAATGCACGCACGCATGCACGCATGCACACACACATGGAAATGTATGCAACTGATTAAAACTTTAAGATTAATATGAAGGGTGATGCATGCTTTTTCTCTAGAGACAAACCAGATAGCCTACAAAGAACAGTACCTTGAAGAGTATAAATATTTTTTATCCCCATTTCTAAATATAATAGAATAGAATTAGATACTAGATTAGATAGGAAAACTGTTGACACTCCCTTTGTTTGGCCTAAAATTAAGATTTAACCTATAAACTCTTCTCCTCTGAAAAATGTAGTCCTGGAATGGCAGGATGTAATGGAAAACAACATAGGCCCAAAAATTCAATAAATAAACAAATAATTAAAATTCAAAGGAGATGTGGGACCCAAAATGGAGATGCACAGCTAGGGTTGTGCGAAAAAAAATTTCCGCGGGCAGAATTCAAACGAAAGTCTGACTTTCACTTCCATGGAAGTTCAGAAATTGATTTCTGAACTTCTGCAGAAATTCTGCCCACGATCGCCACCCAATCCAGTTGCCCAGCTTGCCACTGAAAAGCCCAGTCAGTCCAGTCCTGTCGAGTTGTGATCCCTCCCCCCATCCTATCCCTGCCCAACAATAAATGCCCTTGTGGCTAGTGGTCCTTCCCCTCTACCTCAACTGCCATAACTAAAATTGTCCACACAGGCATTTAACGAGAGTCAAGCGTGCTCCATCCCCATCTCTGTCTGACCCCTACTTTTCAAAACAAATTCCCTGGTGGTCTAGTGGTTTCCCACACCCTCCCCATTCCCAATCCTCAGTCCCATTATTTTCCTGGTGGTCTAGTGCCCCCCCACCCCAGCAGGTGTCCCACTACCCAGTGGCCAGCTCCTACCCCCATTCCAAACCCCAGCAGGCAGACCAGCACAGCCCTCCTCTCTCCACCATGGCCGGTCTGCACACTGAGCTGTCAATGAATGAGTGCATTCTCATAACAAAAATGTGCTCTTTCATTGACAGCTCAGTGGGTGGGCTGGCTATGGAGGAGAGAGGAGGGCTGTGCCTGTCCACCCGCTGGGGTTTGAGATGGGGGTGGGACCTAGAGGGTGAGACACCTGCTGGGTTGGGGGGGCACTATACCACCAGGGAAATAATGTGACTGGGGTTCTGGGATGGGGAAGGTGTGGGAAATCACTAGACCACCAGGGCATTTTTTTATAAAAATGTATGAGTCAGACTGAGATGGGGATGGGGGGGTTGATTTGTTAAATGCCACGGGAAATTTTTAGTTTTGGCAGGTGAGGTGGAGGGGAGGGACCACTAGCCACCAGTGTCCAGGGCATTTGTTGTCAGGCAGGGATGGGGTGGGGAAAGGATCACATCCTGGTGAGATGGGGTATTTTTTTTAAAAGATGAGCTGCCAGCAGGTGATCCGGTGGGGGGAGGGACCATTAGTCACCAGGGACAGGCTATATGTAGTATGTACTTGTGGAGCGGTTGGGGGGAGGGGCCACTAGCCACCAGGGCTAGGGATGGGCAGCAGAAATGTTGTTTTCTGCCCCTAAGGTAAAATTTCACCCATAACATTCATGGAAGTTTTCCGCTGTGCCACAAGTTCATTGATTTCCGCAGAAGTTCCGCAGTGGCGGAAAACCACACTTTCGCCCACCCCATGCATGGCACATCCCAGAAAATGCACAGAAGCATGATATTAGAAAGGGAGAGATGCATTGCACATTTCTGAATGCATAGTGGTGCAGAAATAATGTATGCAGCACAAAAAAGGGGATGGGAACCTGAATATGCTGCACAAGTGTATATTCAGTCAAAATGTGTGGCACACATGTTGTACATCACAAAACTGTGCTATGCAAAGTTAGGTATGTAAGTGGATGACCTAAATCAGCCAGCCAGCCACAGGCAGGCTGCAGAACTGAAAATAGGTGACCTGAGACAGCCCACTGAGATGCACCAGGATGTGCTCAGGCACCCACATAGCAGTCATGCCAGGATGGTAGTACCCAAAGTCACAGCCACACTGTGCCAGCTTGTTGGGCACATGCTGGGTTCCACTGGGAGACACCACTGGCACTGCCCAGACAGCCCCCCCTCACCACATCCAGGTTGGGAATGCCCAGCTGTCACTTGCTAGTCAAGCACCCCCCAGCACACCAGTGGAGCAGACAGTTACAATGTGGCACATGTACCAGTGCCATGGCCTGCACCCATGTGGCTATCAGAGTACTACCTGGCTGAGGCATGTGCCCATGGTGGCATCTGAGACAACAGTTTGCAGGATACATGGCAATAATGGTGGCAGCACGGCATGGGTCAGGGACAGGGACAGTCCAGTAGCACATACCCACAGTGGAACACCATTGGTGCACTCAGCACGTCCTTGCCAGACCCATGCTACTAGGAACCACATACATATAACTGATGCCATCCCAGCAGCATGCTAATGCCACAAGAGCCTGGGTTTGGGTCACTGTGGTATACTGGTGGTGAACAGTGCACAACTGTGAGCCACACGAGGCAGGGGTGGCACCACCTGCAGCCTGGCGTTGGCAGTAGCATGCCCCAAGGACACAAAACCCTTCTAGTGTTGTGCATGTGGCCACCTACGGCATGGACATGGCTATGGGTAGTACCACTGCAAACCTCTCAACTGTCACACAGTATGGGGTACAGCACTCACATTATCACACAGACACCCTCTGGCCCACATAGGGTGGGTGACATTACATGCTGACCACTGGGACTGTTATGCAGAATTGTATGATAATATGAGATGCTAGATATCAGCACGTAGTAGCAGCATTGGTGCACTTATTTCCACAGTCTTCCAAGCATGCACAGTTATGTTTACTGCTGTGTCACACAGTCTAACTAGTTGCCATACACCTTGACACACATTTGGGTGCTAAGGGCTTGGGTGGGTATGTAGTACTGTACTCAGGTCAATGCAGTCCCCCCTCACACAACCATGCATCCTCACCTGCCTGCTAGGCTGCAATACCTCCTACTCACCTTTGTGGAGTGGTGGTGCCACCCTGTAATGCTGGAACTGTGCATGCCAGTGCTATGCAAATATCCTGAATACATTCCAATAATGAAATGCAAATGTTCTGTTTGGGTGCTGACTGTGCAATTAGGTCATTTGCATATCCTGGATGAATATTTTAAATATTCATGCCACACAAGTGACTTTGCATTGTGTACTTCCATATGCTGTACACTGGGCTATGGACACTGGCCACACCATGCATCTCCCACTGCACGATCGCGCATGTTCAGGATATTGAGCCGTACATTCACAATCACATATTATGGTGCACCTTATGAATATACCATTATTTGGTATTCAGCCGTACATGTGCAATTGCATATTATGGCACACCTTCTGAATATACCCTTATTTTGTGCTGGTGCAGTTGAGTGACACAAGCACTTGTGCAATGCAACCTGTCGCTTTTGAATATGGGGCCGATAGACTGAAGAATGAAGATGCTTGCATAAATTTAAAACATTGTCTGGTAGGTCAGTTGATTATGAGAACTAACAAACTATTAGAAGCAGTACTAGATGTACTGTCACAGAATGTTACTCTACTTTACTAAAGAAGGATATAGAGAAACTTAGAAAATATAAAACATCAACCAGAAAATTATCAAATATTGGTGATACAAAATAACCATTTAGTCAATTACAGAAGACATACAAAATAAAGAGGAAAAGGAAATTATGATGTTTATAGAAATACAAAAAAGGCCTACAAGTAAGACCAAAGCTAAGACTGAGCCTAGTTATCCAGAAATAAATAGTGACCTAATTGATTTAAATAGAGAAAGTGTGTAAGGAGTGGACCAGAAAAATAAAAATAAATCAAAGGAACTCAGAAAGACTAGCAAGCAAGAAACAATGAGACAGTTAAATATAGTAAAAAAAAATCTGTAATTTAGTTATTTAGCTTTTGTTTACAGGGTAAGTACACTAGACAAAACATAAGCCTATTTTCAGGTACGACCCGGGAGAGTACAGGAATTAAAAGCACATACAGAGCACAACTTAAAGCAAGTAATGCACATACACTGAAATCAGAAGAAGCATAACATACATAGAAGATAACTCAGTATTCAATAGCGGTACAGTCAAATGCAGATCGATAGAGAGTCACTATGACCTAGATCAAAGCAGTAATTACAGATAAATACAAGACATTAATGCAGTATTTACAGATAAATACAAGAAATTAACGCAGTATTTACAGATAAATACAAGAAATATACACATTTAGTACAGGGCCTCACCCTGATAGCGTAACAGGACCAAAGCCAGAGGTACAGGAGATGATGTGCTCAAGTACCATGGAGGTGGCCAGGGTCATCAAGGTACTCAATGGGGTTTAAGACAGTCACATTCCGAGGCGAGCTTCAAGTGTGTCCACAGGGAGGAATGTAGGCATGCATGGGAGGGGGAGAACCGGATCTGTACCAGCAGGGAGTTCCAGAATCTGGGGGCACATGACACAAAATCCCTAGCCCCCATTTGGGTGCACTTAGCAGGAACCTTGAGGATAGCAGGGCCCAGAGACCATAGTGAATAGAAAGTGGAGGGAGCCAGCACCAGGAGTTCCGCCAATCCTGGGGGAGGGGTGCCTGTGCCCATAACCTTGCCCGTGAAGCACCCCATAACAAAATTCATGTAGTTGGACAGGGAGAGCCCGTTTAGTTTAGTATATAGATCACAATGGTAAGTGAGGCGAGGGGCTGGTAGCACAAAACGGCAAATGTTATTGTAGGCAACAGTCCACCTAGTGAGATGTACCTTGGAAGTATGGGTGAACAGCAGAAGGCCATAACAGAGAGATGGTAGAAATACACCTCTGGCCAGTGCTAGGCGAGCAGCCGCAGTAAGATTATTCTTCACCCTATATGCCAAACCCAACTTCCAGTTAACATCACAACACATATTATGAATGTGGTGACCAAGATCAAGCTGTGGGTCAAGTGTCACCTCAAGGTATTTAATGGATTCAATGATGAGAATGGTAGCACCATCACTACCCAAGATGCACAGAGGGACAGGGGAGGCCTTTAACTTAGGTAGGGATCCAAACAGCATGGCCTGAATATTTTTAAAATTTAGGATCAGCTTGTGAGACGATATCCAGGATTGGATACTCCTGAAATCCTCACTCAACTGACAGTTAATGACCCCAAAGTCCTGTGAATGAGTGAGAATAACAAGGTCATTGACATACAGGATAGACCTGAAGGAGGCAACAGAGGAGGGAAGATCGTTGATGAATAGAGATAAGAGCAGGGGCCCAAGGACTGACCCCTGGGGAACCCCTGAGGACATTGCAGTGGTGTCCGAGAGTACCTTACTATATTTTGTTAGTTGCTGCCTACCCTGAAAGTAATTGGAGATCCAACTAACCGCAGGAGGGGACAGACCCAAAGACCTAAGTTGAATTCAAAGTAGTGCATGGTCTACTAGGTCAAAGGCCTTAGAGAGATCAATGAAGATGGCCCCAGTGAGACTATCCTGGTCCATAGCAGCCCTTATCCCAGATGCGACAGTGACCAGGGCTGAGGTTGTACTGTGCCCTTTTTGAAAACCATGCTGCGAGGGAGACAGTAGCTCATGCATCTGGATATATTCCGAGAGTTGCCCCACCACAACTTTCTCAAGGAGCTTACTGATTGCAGACAAGATGGCAATCGGCCGATAGTTGTCAATAATCCTAGGGTTACCCTGTTTGAATACAGGGACAACTCTCACCACCTTCCATAGGTCAGGGATAACCCCAGTGGCTAAGGATAGATTGACAATGTGGGCCACAGGAGAGGCAATGAAGGCAGCAGCAAGGTGAAGAAGCTTGGGTTCCATACCATCGTGACCAGCACTAGAAAAGGGGGAGAGACCAGAGAGCAGTCTCTGCATCTCTTGTGCCATCACAGCCTTAAAGTAGAACAGAGGCTGAGAGGTGTGAACCAATGGAGATGGAGGGACTTGGCCAGATCTATCACAACCAGTGGAGGGGAAGAGAGAGGTGAAAGCGATCAGGTCAGAGAAATGTGAGTTGAATGCATTGGTGACTGTTAGTGGATTATTACAGCTAGCATCATCAATATGCATGTCAGGAGCCTCACAGGTGGAGGAGCCACTCACAATATTTTAATGTTCCTCCAGAAGTTCCTAGGGTACTTAGATGATGTCTGTAAGGCAGCTTTGCAAAATTCACTTTTTGCATCCCTGATCGCCTTTTTGCATTGATTCCTGAGCCTCCAGTAATGCTGAAGTATGGCCTGGTCCATCAAGACCTTGAAGTTGACCCATCACTTATATCTAGCCCTTATGAGAGCAAGGAGGTTGCCATGCAACAATTTTGTAGCGGCCCCCCTCACCCTCCGTCTGACAAGAGGGGCATGCTTTTCCTGTAGGACCCCAAAGTTACTAAGGAAATGATAGACTGCAGAGGGGGCAGTCTGGGCATCCATCACAACGGACCAGTCAGTAAGCAGAAGATTCTCCTGAAAAGACCCCAGGTCAAACCTGGAGAAGTCCCTGACATGGATGATTTTAGGATGGATCTTAGAGGCAGGGACCTTCCATATGCAGTCACAGGGGCATGGTCAGAGATTGAGGTCTGGGAGGGTACCAGAGCTAATCCTCTCAGGCCTATTGAACAGGATCCAGTCCAGGAGAGAGCTGGTGCCCCCAGTAGGAGACCAACTGGTGAGATCCTTAATGAGTTGGGATAGTGAAAAAATTGCCAGCAGCGGCTCATACTGCTTGACATTACCCCCAAGCCAATTTAGGTTAAGGTCCCCCAGGATCAATAGTTCATTCTTCCTAGTCCTTGAGCCAACAGAGTCAAGAAAGGAGGATAAACCCAGTACACCCCCCATAGGGGGACTGTAGGTACACACAATGTGTAGCTTCTTTGCTTTGCCAAGTAGAAGCACAGTGTGCAGTAGTTCACAGGAAGACTGCACAGGCTGTAGGCAGGACAAGTTGAGATGACTCCTGTAGTAAACCAGGACACCACCCCCCTCTTTTTCCCTGGATGGTCCTTTCTGACAAAGTCAAAGCCAGAGTGCGCACAGACTGAATCTGGGATAGATGGTTTAAGCCAAGTTTCAGTTATGCCAAGGATATCAGGCTTGTAAAGGGTGACCCAGGCAAGAAGCTCGGCCATGTTGGGCAGAAGACTGTGAACATTAAGATGAGCTATTTTCAAACCTTTTCCAGACAGCCAGCTTACAGGAGTGGAGGAAGATTGACATGGAGGACCAAGGTTCAGCTCCACATCCCCAGAAAGGGCTATCGTCAGCAAAAGGATCGAGAAGAGATGCCTCAAAGGGGGGGGCAACCCTATTGGATGGCCTGTGACCAGTCCACCTGACAAATTGACAGGATACCAGAAGCTCCACAGTTTAAGGCAGCAGATGGGCCAGGGAGACTGCCTGTCACAGGCTATTAGGTTGGAAAAGATGAAATCCATCTCATCAAGAAGTCCCGGTGAGACCTGGGAGCATCCCAAGGGGGGAGCACTATCTGTAATAAGAAGAGGAAGGAACATGGCAGTGAGCAGCCCAATGATGAGGCCATTAGTGAAGGGGAAGAACTGAGCCCCATTCTTGCAATGCTTGGGAGACCCCATGTTATGAACGTCCTCACTTGAGCCAGACTACAGAACTCTGCAATGATACAGAGAACTGAGAATGGTTAGGAAAAATAGCCCAAGGGAAGATTTGAATTCAGCCAGTGGATTACCATGGAGATAAAGTACCAACTATCTATTTTAAGGGATTATCATACTCTAACCTGGAAAAATAGAACAGCTTTGAGGGTTCTGGTATATAACAAACTGAAAGGGGCACTAAAATAGAAAATGAGTTTAGAAGACCTCATAGTCATATACTTCTACAAACTAAGGCCTAACATGGGGATGGGTTAGCACTGCAGTGAAATCTGAAGTACAACAAAGTATTGTTCTTAGGAGAACATCTATGACAGATAATCTAGAAAAAACAATGACGAGATACTGACCCTGAAGTACCAAAACATAACATATAACCAACCCACAAAAGAAGAAAAAGCCAATACATTAGTAAACAAAATGGAATGGTCAAAAGGTGGTTCAGACAGTAACACATTACTAATTTTACTATTGCAGAAGAAGACACAAAAGAGTTTAAAGGAGAAGATGATGAATTCCACATTTCCTGGATCATGGTAGGGAAGAGGAGAGAACAAAGAGTCAACAGTAGCCCGATACTGGAGGATTCAGTGTTTTACTGTATTGATAAATTAGTAAGCATTTCCCAAGTAGTGGAGAATTCAGTTTTGGTCTGTATACATACCTATGAATTATTCCAGAGTGGTATACCAGAATCACTTAGTTTAAACAAGAAACCAGCCAATTAAAAAGTTTATGCTGGCATGATGCAATATTTTTCTTGAAAGCATGTAATGACTCAAAGACAAAATGTATCTCCCAGTTTGATTTAATATTACAACAATAATCCTGGATAAAAGAGAAAAACAACCATTCTCAATTGTTATTGTTACCAACAATATAAAATATAAGAGAGCAGGGATAAGATGTTTGGGATGTATCAAGGAGGTCTTATGATGCTGTTGGCAATATATTTAAAATGGACAGGGAACATAATTCCCATAGATACACCCTATTTCTTCAAGTCCTATTGAATGCTGTCCCCCCCAAAAAAAAAAAAACTTTTCTGTGTTATTAACATGTATGTTCCACCTGGGTTGTATAGTACCATAAAACTGCTTCATCCATTCAAAAATCACTGAAAGAAATAATTGAATTGATAAACCTCTCATATCAGGGAATTACCCATATTATTAATTGAGAAGGAAAGGCAAGTGTGGGATGTTTCAGTGAGTTAAGCACTGATATATCAAATCTAGATGATTTACTAAAACAAAATGAGGAAAGTATCATAAGACCCTGTAAAAATAAAATGGGAATTGCCTTTATGTTGATAGCAACAGAAAGCAACCAGAGACTTCTCAATGATATGAATAAGGGTAACTCTGAAGGTCAAATTACATTCCCCTCAAAACAACTTGAATGTGTAACAAATTTTTGTTTTGCTGCTTCATTTCTAGTCTGTGATATCGGTTCTGGCCGGTAACATCGCGGAACAAAAGAAAGTGGTCAAAAATAAAGCAGCAAAAACAGTGTTAACATCAATATTAGCAGCACAAAATGTGGCATGCCAGAACAATGCAGGCCACATGACAAGCAGGTAGCAAACAATGTCCACCACGTGGAGACACTGCAATGGAACACACAGCAGCAGGCACCCAGTTACAGGAACAGCACAGAGGTGCAGGGAGATGGAACACTGCAGAGTGCAACCACCACTGTGAGAAGTAGGCCACTTGACACCTACCATGATATTCTAATGGCACAGGTACCCACATGGTGGGGTACCCCCACCCAGACTGCCGAATGATGGAGACAGTGCACCGGGGTAACCACTGGAGGACAGGTGGACCATGGCCACCATGTGAATGGCCATACATAATGCAAGGGGCCAGGATCACAAGCCAACATGCCAGGTCCCCTGTCCTGTGGGTTGTGTGTGTTGCTGTTCCATCTCCCTGCACCCCTGTGCTGTTCCTGTACACTGGTGTCTGCTGCTGTGTGTTCCAGTGCAGTGTCTCCATGCAGTGGATGTTGTTTGTTACCTGTGTGTTGTGTGGCCTGCATTGTTCTAGCACACTACATTTTGTGCTGCCAATATTGATGGTGAGACTGTTTTTGCGGCTTTATTTTTGTCCACTTTATTTTGTTCCATGATGTTACTGACCGGATCCATGATATCTGAATTTGAAGCTGTCATGTGCTCAGACTGACCACATGATTATAAGATATTCTTTGATACCGAATGCAGAAAAAGGTTAGGAAAGAAGTATATCTGTTATAGAAGAAGCAAATAGTTTATTGACTTTTCAAACAAAAAAGTTTATGGTTCCCATTTGTGGAGGAATAGCTCAAATTTTTAATAGATGTTTGAGTTGTGAGTACAATACTTTGCATTTAGGGAGTTGAAAGTTAACATGCAGGTGGGGTCAGATGAAACTTTTACAAAGAAGGTTATCAAGTGTTATAAGAATTTGATAGGAGAAAATAGTAACAGGTTGGCATCACCCTATTCACCATACCTCCTTTTTCAAAAAGCAACCTTATCCTTTACTAATCTTATCAGATCACTGTGTTTGTCCCACCCAGACTGAATCCCTCCACTGTTCTTGCACATAGTACCTCTTTTGACAAATTGTTCCATCTGTCCACCACTCTTTCAGTGAAAAATTACTTTCAGACATCCCCCCTGAATTTTCCTCCAACCAGCTATAAAGAATTCCCTCCTGTGTTTCTGTTTCTATTTAAAGTGAACAATTCATTCCAGCTTACACTATTATACCCCCAAGGAGATACTTATATGTTTCCATCATGTCTTTCCTCCCTCTTTCATTCAAAAGTATACATGTTGAGCTCTTTCAGCCTTTCCTCATATGATTTATCCCATAACCCCTGTATCATTTTGGTTGCCCTCATCTGCACTGCCTCCACTCTGTTACAATCTTGCTATAGATGTGGACTCCAGAATCTTGCGCAATACTCTAGGTGCGGGCCAACCAGAGCTGTATAAAGGATAGTGATTACCTTCCTTCTTTTGCTGCTGATTCTTCTTCCCATACACCCTAACATCTTATTTGCTTTATCTACAGCTCTGATACACTCAGCAGATGATTTGAGGCTTTCAGACATAAGCACACCTAGATCACTTTCTTCCACTGTTCTCTCCACTACAACTCATGCACTGTATTGTTATATTTTCTTTCTCCCAATAAGCGTTAATTATTTGGTGTTGAATTTCAACTGCCATGTTCTAGACTAGCTTTCTAGTCCCTCCAAATCCTCCCACAAAGTTATGACACCTTTCTTGCAGTCCACCTTTCTACAAATCTTTGTCATCTGCAAACAGATCTTTGTTAATTCTAACAGTTATTTTGCAAATATAAGTGTTTAAGGAGAACACATCCCAGAACCAAACTGTGTGGCACTCATCTAGTCACTTCCTTAACCTCTGAAAATTCCCCATTAATAACCACCCCCTCAGTGTGCCCCTTCAGACAGCTTTACACCCCAAGATCTTTTAGTTTCTGCCAAGTTTCCTGAGCGGGACTGAGTTAAAGGCTTTGCTACAGTCTAGGTACAGCATAACAACTGTCTGCCTCTGTCAGCTGCCTTTTAACCCAATCGAAACAAGCATTTGTCAATGCCAAATGTTGTCTCACTGGCATTGGCATTAGTAGTGCCAGAGTTAGAGATGCATAAGAGGAATGGCAGTGAAGTATTGAAGTGACACCAACCCAACCCACACCCTGTAGAGACTGAAAGGCATCGGGGTGTGCCTTTGGGTCATCAGCAATAACGCTTATGCCATTGTACCTTACCCTACCCTGTAGACACTGACGAGTGTTGTGGTGTACTTTGGGGTCTTTGGGCATTATACTTACCCCATTCCATAAGGAAATATGCTGAGGTGTGTGCAGTATAGGAGAATCGGGTGAACTTTGTGGCCGAACAGTGCAAGGCACACCACGATGCCTGTCACTGGCTGCAGGGTGGGGGTGGGGGTGGAATTGCATGAGCATTACAGCCGATGATCCCAAGTCACACCCCTGATGCCTGTCACTCTCTACAGGGTGGGGTGCTACAGTTGGAAACCCTATCACCATAGGTATGTGTTGGTATTTTCACTCCAAATTTTCAACATGGGCTTTTTGTGAGCCCACCTCATGAAAAGTGGCACAATCAGTTTGTTAGCTGAAAGATGGTTTTGCAGAGCGGCCATGCCATTTGGCGACACAGGAATGAAAACACATTTTATGCAGGATGTGGAAAATGACAACTGTATTGTTCATGAGGCGGCGTAAAAAAATGGCAACATTGAAAATCTGGAGTGAAACTATGAAAAATTGATAAAGTCATGCGCATGCATAGAAACTGCACAACACACACCCGAAACCCAATTATTTTTAGGAGTTTGTTAGCCACATTTTTAACATAGGCATTTTGAGGCCTCCCCTCATGAACAGTGGTGCTGTGATTTTGTTTATCTGTCCCAAAAGTTGATTTCCCACAGTGACCATGCCATTGTGTGGCACAGGTGCGGAAACACATTTTGGGCAGCATGTGAGAAATGACAGCTGTACTGTTCATAAGGACATGTGAAAAAATGCCAGTGTTGAAAATCTGGCATGAAAATATTGCAAATGTGCGAAGTAACAAGGGTGCATGGAAACTGCCCAACGCACACTTATAACACAGTCATTTTACGGAATTCTGTCACCAAATTTTCAACATAGGCATTTTAGGACTTCTGCTCATGAAAAGTGTCACCGTCATTTCCTCAAACTGTCCCAAAAACTGATTTTGCAAAGCAACTGCGCTATTCTGTGCCAGAAGTGTGAAAACATATTTCGGCCAGGATATTTATTTTATTTATTTATTTAAACAACAGTTTACAACCTTTGAGCCAGAGGTTCATTTCCAAAGGTACCTCGTCACATAGAGGACAAATACAAATAGAGGTACAAATACAAGCGGTTCCAGGATATAGATTACATAGTTTGCAGGCACATGATAAATACAAATACAAGTTCCAGGATATGGGTTACATCGATAGCATGCACATGTGATAAAGACAATTATACAGAGAAGCCAGTTTGGTTACAGTGTCGCATGTTAGCACGACAGTATGAGCAGTCAACAGAGAAGTAGCAATTTAATCAGAGGTGGTACATATTAGCCCGGTGAAAGGGCAGACAACAGGAGTAGTGGCAGTCAAAGCAGAAAGGGGTAGGATTTAAAGAGGTGCGGTAAGGATGCCGCCCAGCAGGCGTTGTCAGGGCACAGAGTGTAGTGCCTCTGGTAGCTGAGGCTAGTGCATCAATGTGGGTGTGGTAGGTGAGTGCAGAGTCAAAGGTGACCCCAAGATACTTGTAGAAGTGTACTTGCTCTAGTGGCTGTTTGGAGCAGGGGAGGATGTGGAGTGAGAAGTTGCTGGCTTTGTTTTGGGGGTGGACAAAGAGCATTGTTTTGGTTTTTTTGATATTTATGACCAGTCCATGTTCTTTAAACCAGGTTTCAGCGTCATTTAAGAAAAGTTGCAGGGAGTCCTGGAGGAAGGTAGGGTTACGGTGGGTGGCAAAGATGATGGCGTCATCTGCATACAGCAGAATTTTACCAGTGCACGCACTGGGCAGGGTGTTAAGGTAGAGCGAGAAGAGAGGGGTCCCAGGATGGAGCTCTTGGGAACCCCAGAGCGGATGGGACAAGTTTTTGAAAGTGTCCCATTAATTTTAACACATTGGGAGCGGGCAGAGAGGTAGCTGGTGCACCAGGCAAGTGGACCAGTAGTGAAGCCAGTGTAGCAGAGGGCGTCCAGCAGGAGGGGGTGTGAGACAGTGTTGAAAGCCTTAGAAAGGTCAATGAACACTGCCCCGGCTAGAGAGCCAGAATCCAGGGAGGAGTGTAGGATTGTTGAAAATTCAACTAGTGCGGTGCTGGTGCTGTGTCCTGCATGGAAACCATGCTGTTCTGGGCAGAGGATGTTGTGTTTGGTCAGGTAATCAGTGATTTGCGTGGCAACCAGTTTTCAAGGGCTTTGGAGAGGCGGGGGCGGGAGTATGGAGATAGGCCAGTAGTTCCTGGCCCAGGACCTGTCACCTCCTTTGTGAATGGGAGTGACAATGGTGGTTTTCCATGCTGTAGGGAATTGCCCCAGGCAGAGGGATTTTGTTGAGAAGGCTGGTGAGTGGGGCAAGGACCTGATCCAGTACCAGCCGGAGGATGCTGGGGTCCATGGAGTCGTCGCCGGGACTATTGCTTTTTAGTGCATGGATCAGGTGGGGTCTGGCTTCCTGGGCAGTTACCCTACATAGGTAGAAGCTAGGGTGTTGGAGGGCAGGGGCCGGTAGGGAGGGTGGTGGTTCAAAGAAATTACTGGGGAGGATAGAGCTAAGGTCCGTAAAGGATGTGTTGAGGTAGTTTGCGATGTTTGTAGGGTCCGTAACAGTAGTGCCGCCAATGGTGATCTGGGATGGGAGAAGGGAGCGTGCGCTTCTGTTCAATTGTTTGATATTATCCCAAAAAGTTTGGGCACACCCCCAGGAGGAGGTGAGGGTGGCCTGGTAGTGGTCGGCTTTGGCTTTCCTGATGGCCCAGGTGCACTTATTCCATGCAGCGTTGTAGGCCTGTCTGTCAGCCGGCCAGCCTGTTTCTGTTGCAATGTGCCATAGGTTATCCCTAAGCCTGAGCAACTGTAGTAGGGCAGGAGTAATCCAGGGTACATTATGCTTTTTGGTTCGGACAGCCGTGAGGGGTGCGAAGTGGTCACAGGCTTTGCTAAAGGTATGGGAAAAGAAGGCAAGGCAGTGTCAATATCAGGAGCATGGTGAATGGAAGACCAGTTTGTTTGGGGAAGAAGTTGCCTGAGATTTTTCAGCCCACCTGGTCTGAAACACCGACAGAGCGTGTGCTGGGCTGAGGAGCATGCCGAGGTGGTTACCCAGTGGAATAGGATAGGGGAATGGTCACTAAGTGAGTCAGGGAGGACTTGGATGTCTAGAATTTTTTTGGGGGGCAGTTGGTGATGATAACATCTAGGAGGGTGCTGGTACCACTCTTAGGGTTTACCCTTGTGGGTTGGGAGATTAGTTGTGTCAGATCAATAGCAGCAAAGGAGTCCTGGGTGGTGGTGGAGGTGGGCTGAGCCAGTTCATGTTAGGTCTCCCACAAGGACTTGTTCAGCCCTATGGGGGTGTGCAAGGTAATCTGTTAAGGATAATAGTGCCGGGTTTTGGTTCTTTGGTGGGATGTAGGCAGTGGTGAGATAAAGGGGGCCTCTGGTGGGGTCTGGAGTGAGTTTAAGGGTCAGGGCCTGTGCCCCACTTGCCAGGTCCGGGGCAGGGAGTGCTTGACCAGTGAGAGAATCCCTGGTATAGATCACACAGCCACCCCCGCGTTTGCCTACACGATCCTCCCGGTATAGGGTGTAGCCAGGGAGGGCGACAAAAAAGTCAGGAGTGGAATTTGATAGCCAGGAGTGGATTTTGATAGCCAGGTTTCCACCAGTGCAATGACGTCTGGTTTGTGCAGCAAGACCCAGCATTGGAGGGCATCAAATTTTTTCAATATGCTGCGTATATTCAGGGAGGCAACACTCAGACCGGGGGGGTTGGTCTGGGTGGGGCCTGGGTTAGGATGTATATTGCCTGTCAGGAGTAAAAGGAGGACCACAGTTCTGGCCAGGACACGGTGATATGTGTGTTTCCTATGGGTATGCGGGGCTGGGGGCGGGACCTTCCGGGAACAGGGGATGGGTAGGGATTGGCAGGTTGGAAGGGCGAGAATGACAAGCCGCCAAGGGTGGCATGGGAAAGTGGTGGGGCTGTACACGGGGAATGGGTGTTGTAGGCCAGTGCACATGGTAAGTGTTGGGTGAGTGTGAGCAACGTCTGGGAGAATTGCTGGTGCTGGTACCAGGGATCCAGGGGAACTGGCTGGCTGGTGGGATGAGGGTACTGGAAAGTAAATGAGGGGGAGGCATTTTAAGAGGAGGTGGATTAACATGGCTCTTATGGTGGAAGTCGGGTAGAGGGTAGAAGTGTTTAGGTTGACTTCTAAAAAATGTGGTTACCACTTTGGCTTAGTGGTAGTGACACGGACCCTGGTAGATAGGGTACAAGGTTCAAGCCTCAGCCAGGGCAGCTAGTGAAGTGCCTGGGTGAGGGCAGTGATCCACGTTCTGGGGATCAGATGCAGGCTGGGTTGGGGTCGGAAACAGGGTGGGAAATAGTGACTCTGTGGTCACTGGTAGTGATTTTGGCGGAGCAGTATAGGGTCAGGAATGTAGTCTAGTTTGTAGGGCTGGGTGCTGGGGTATGAGGGCAGAGGTAGGTGAGTTGGAGAGGAGTGAAGAGGGTCAGGAGGTTAGAGGGGTTCCAGGAAGTAGGGGGAGGAGGACAGGTAGTGGAGCCCAAGGTGGGAGAGTATGGCTCCCTCTAGTGGCTGGCAGGTATAACCTGCAAATGGAGAAGTGGGGACTTAGTAAAACAGCAAACAGGATGTGATGTCACTAGGCAGTGCCTATAAAGGAAATGCCGAGCCAGGGTGGAGGGGTGGGCAGGGCAGTCGACGCACGCAGCGCGTTGATGGGCTAACACCCCACCAAAAACAAGCCAGGAGAAGGGAGGCTCTTTACCTCTTGTAGCCCTCTGTGGCAGTCCCCAACCTCGGGTGGCGCGACTGTGCCACGGAAGTGATTCTGCAGAGCTGGGGGGGGTTTCACAGGGCCTATAAGGGAGGAGAACAAAGAGAGTTTGGAATTAGTATGCAGTGGGAGGCTTGGAGCCTAGAGAACCTCACTGCGCATGCACACAGACTTAGTCTGTGTACCTGGATATGGCTCACAGTGCGCATGCGCGGGGAAATGGCATCCTGGAGAGGTGCCAAGGTAGGCCCAGAACAAACAAATACTGAGACTGCTGTAGTACGTTCTGTAAATCCACTAAGTATGCAGTACAAATGCTCTAAATATGCAGTATAGGTGCTCTAAAATGCAGTATATGGTATCAGGAGA
This sequence comes from Neoceratodus forsteri, assembly GCA_016271365.2. Classification (NCBI taxonomy): domain Eukaryota; kingdom Metazoa; phylum Chordata; order Ceratodontiformes; family Ceratodontidae; genus Neoceratodus; species Neoceratodus forsteri. The sequence continues at coordinate 190,750,762 of CM057456.1, forward strand.
ACAGGCTAGCAAAGAGATTTGCAGTCGCTAGGTTCAGAGTACAATCCCTACATGGCCAACACAGATTAAAGTCACTTAAGGTGTCCAATAAGTGCCATTGAAATCCACGCTGTGCACAGGTCCATCCATCAGAGAAAAAAGAACAATCAGTCAATATCTGCGGGCATTAAATACAACACCCCACCAAAAACAAGCCAGGAGAAGGGAGGCTCTTTATGTGTAAAATGACAGCTGTACTGTTCATAAGGAGGTGTGGAAAAATGCTAATTTTGAAAATCTGTAGTGAAAAATATTACAAATTCACAAAGCTATGAGTGTGTGTGGAAACTATGCAATGCACGCTCGTAAAACAGCATTTTTTGGATTTTTCCCACCAAATTTGCAACATAGCCTTTTTGAGAGACCTCTCATGAACAATGGCACTGTCGTTTCGTTACTCGGTCACGAAAGGTGATTCTGCGCAGTGACCATGAAATCACCTTTCAGGATGGAATAACACCATGACCATGCCTGAATTCATGAGGAGAGGTCCCAATAACCCCATGCTGAAAATTTGGTGCCAAAATTAAAAAAAATGGCTGAGATATGCACCAAAGTTGAAAAAAACCCTATTTATGCCATTATACAGCTTACCGGCATTTCTTCATACATGATCGGCTTTGGAAAGTGCAGGCGTGTTCGGTCCAATAGAAGATCATCCATGAACTCTGGAGGTAAGTATATGGGGTAAGGGGTGTAGGGAGGCAGGGTGCGCAGAGGGTGGGCGCGGGTTGTGGGAGGGGGCAGGGAGACCGCGAGGAACCATTTTCTTTTTTACAGGTTTAAAAAAAAAAAACACATTGTAGGACTTTTTTTTTGCCAGGGATTTGGCATGCTGGGGTGGGCTCCCAGTGTGCCACCTAAGTGTTTTGGGTGGGATGCTGTAGCTGATGAGGGATTGGGCACCCCTGTCGGCACATACTGAAGGGGGGGAGACATGAGCCAAGGGGGATTGGGCACCCCCCTCGACACACAACAAAAGCAGGGAGGAGAGACATTATGCCGATGGGGTGGGCTCCCCCATCGGCAAAGTAAACGGGGATGAGGATAAATGCTGACAGGGATTGGGCCCCCCCATCAGCAAAGAAAAAATGTTGGGGGTGCATGATGCTGAGGGTGATTAGGCACCCCCTCGGCATACATTTTAAATGGGATGGGGGTCATTATTCTGACTGGGAGTGGGCTCCCCCATCGGCATTGTGACAGGAGGTGGCAGCAGTGACTGCTGCCATGTTGCATGCATGTCGAGAGGCTTGTTGTGGTCCTGCTGCATGAGAGCTTTGCTCTCATTGCAACGGACCTTTTCTTAGGTCTGGTGGCCACATTAGGGATGTGTGATGTCAGCGCCTGCTGCTGGCTGATTGGGGAATGAGGCACGCACTTACTGATGTGAGCCCTGCATTCACGCAACAGTGACCGTGCCTCCAAATCTGCTACTACCACAATATGTTGACTGCACATGCGTGAGCCAACATAAAAATCAATCAGGTTAGTTTGACACAATCTACCTCTCATACACAGATTTTGCTTTTTGCCTGGAGATTGTTGTTTTTTTAGGAAATTTACTCTCATTTCCTTGGGAATACTTTCAACAGTTTTCCCACTTTAGATGTCAAGCTGTCTGGTCTATAGTTTTCTGTTTTCTCTTATACCTCTTCTGTGCAGGGGAATGACATCAGCTTACTTCAAGTCCAAAGGCACCACCCCCATGTATTGAGAGCAGTTAAAGATATCAGGTAGTGGTTCTGCAAACACCTGAGACAACTCTTGCAGTACTCTTGGATGCATTCTTTCAGGTCCCATAGGTTTGTCTATCATCAGTACTTCTACCACTCTTTTCTCTGTGATGGTAATGCTATTGGATCCTTCCCCTCCTTTCTCTTTCACATCAGTTGTACAGTCTGGTAGAGGGGTATCGTCTTCATTCATAAAGTCTGTGAAAAAGTATTCATTCAGTATATTTGCCTTCCCTTTGTCCCCATACTTCTAGCCCCTCTCCATGTGATTTTAGCTTAACTTCATTTTTTGTCTTGTGTTTGTCTTTTATAAATCTAAATAATGCTCTGTCACCATGTTTCATACCTTCTGTTAGTCTCAGGTCATAGAAACATAGAAACATAGACTTTGATGGCAAATAAGGACCACTTGACCTACCTAGTCAGCCCATTTCCCTACCTAGAGGATAAGCTGCAGACCCTATTTAACCAACAGTCTATTTCTTCCTACCCCTCACAAAAATTGCCTTCTGTCTGTCCCATGCATTCTTGAATTCTCCCACAGTTTTAGACCCCACAACCTCCTCAGGAAGGCTGTTCCATGTGTCCACCATCCTCTCTGTGAAAAAATACTTCCTCACATTGCCCCTGAGCCATCCGCCCTCTATCTTCAAATTGTGTCCCCTTGTTCATGCACATCTCTTTTTTCTGAAAGATGTTACCCTCTTCTACTTTGTTGAGTCCACTGAGGTACTTAAATGTTTCTATCATGTGCCCCCTCTCCCTCCTTTCCTCAAGGGTATACATACTAAGCTCCTTTAGTCTCTCCTCGTATGGCTTCTTTTGCAGACCCTGCATCATTTTAGTTGCCCTCCTCTGAACTACCTCCATCCTGTCTATGTCCTTGCGGAGATGGGGTCTTCAGAACTGGATGCAGTACTCCAGATGGGGTCTCACCAATTGTCTGTACAGGGGGATAACAACTTCCTGTTTTCTGCTGGTGATGCCTCTCTCTATACATCCCAGTATCTCCCCAGCCCTCCCTACCGCCTTCTCACATTGCTTGCCAATCTTAAGGTCATCTGATTTGATTACCCCAGGTCCCTTTCCATTTTTGTTGTTACTACCTCCCCCCATTGTGTAATCTTCCCCTGGGTTTTTGTTTCTCAGATGCATTACTTTGCACTTCTTTGCATTGAATCCAAGCTGCCATAATTCTGACCATTCCTCCAACCTTGTCAAGTTCCTTCTCATCCTTTCTATGCCTCCTTGTGTATCAACCCTGTTGCAGATCTTTGTGTCATCTGCAAAGAGGCATACTTTTTCTTCTAGTCCCTCTGCAATGTCACTTATAAAGACATTAAAAAGGACTGGACCAAGTACTGAACCCTGCGGTACCCCATAGTCTGCCTCAGACTTCATTTTTAACTAACATACTAGCTTTTTTCTGTGCTTATCTGATATAATTCTCTGTCCTTATCCTTCTGGTTTTTTTTGTACTTCTTGAATGCCTTCTCCTTCTCACCCACAGTTTTCCTTACTTGATTCATAAACCACATTGGTTCTCTATTCTTTTTGATCTTACATACCTCCCTCATACAAAGGGCTGTTGCTTCTGCTATCCCTTTTGTAAAGAAATCTCATTATCATCCACCCCTCAGTTTGTGATATATTCTTTAGGCGCCATCTCAGAATCTCCATCATTCAATAAAAGTCTGCTCTTCTGAAGTCGCATACACGTATTAAATTATAACAATTTGTATTTTCTACTCATACTGTATATGCATCCACACTGTCTCATGATGACTGGATCCAAGTGTTTCTTGGATTTCTATATTTTCAGCCCTATCTCCATTGGTGAGAACAAGGTCCAGTGTTGTGCCATCCCTTGTATGTGTCTAGTTTCAGAAATGCATCCTGGAATATGTCTAACCAGAGCTGGTTTCTTGCATGTGCTGCTACTGGAACATTCCACTTAGCTTCTGGCATGTTGAAATCACCCAATAACAGCATCTGCCCTACTTTGGATCTTTTTCTTAATAACCTCTTCCATTTCCTTACCTGCCTCTATACTCTATGATAGTGGTCTGTAAGCCACCCCCAATTCTGATTTTTTTTTCATTCCAAAGATGACCTGTACCCATAGTATTTCAAGCCCAATTGCCCCATCTAAGCTGTTTGATTCTCTGGCATTTATTTCCTCCCTGATATATAAAGCTATGCCTCCTCCTTCCCATCACTCTCTTCCTTCTAAACAGTGCACAACCTGGCAAGGACATTTCCCTACTGTGATTCAATGTTGCTGAAGTTTCTATGACTGCTATAACAGCTAGCTGCTCTCTGGCTCCTATTGCATGCAAGTTTGACATTTTGTTACCCAGACTTATGGTATTCATGCTCTTGACTTTCCAATAATTTTTCCATGTATCTGCTTATTTTTTCCTTCTTCTCTGTATTTATTTTAGCTTTTGTTGGGAGGGGGTGGTGGGTGGATGGAGAGCTTTGCCCCATACAGTTGTGTTTTTGCTGTAAACCCCAACTGTTCTGCACCCCACACTTCTAGCTTACATTTGCCTGGATATGATGTGTGAATCTCCTACCCACCACTATGAGACCCTCCTCTTTAGGATGCAGGCAAGCATTTTAAGTAACCTCCATCCTTTCTAGGTTGTACCCCAATCCACAAGAAACTGAAAACATACAAACATATGAACATACGAATGTGCCAGCAGAAATAGACCACCCGGTTTATCTAAGTCTGCCCGAGTGTGCAGCCAACACCCCTAGTTTGCAGCTGCCCCACCCTTCTCCCCTTTGTTATCCTGCCACCCCGCCCCCCTCCCCACCCCTCACACTCTCCTGTTCCTGTCCCATGCCCTTTTGAAGCTGCTCATAGATTTACATGATACCACACATTCTGGTAGGGTATTCCATTTTGCTACCACCCTCTCCGTGAAATAGTGTCTCCTCATTTCTTTCCTAAATCTTGCCCCCTCTATTCTTAGCCCATACCCCCTGGTGACCCTCCCTCTTTTTAACTTAAAGACCCCATCTGCCCCATCCTTATTGATTCACCTCAGATACTTGAACGTCTCTGTCATGTCCCCCTGTCCCTTCTATCTTCCAGGGTGTACATATTCAGGTCTCCCAGCCTGCTGTCATAGTCTCTCCCCCCCTCCATTCCACATATCATCTTTGTTTCCCTCCTCTGCACCCTCTCCAGTAGCCTGATATCAGGCTTTAGGTATGGCCTCCAAAACTGCACACAATACTCTAAGTGTGGCCTTACCAGAGACCTGTAGAGGGGCAAGATCACCTCTCATCGCCTGGATGAAAGCCCCCTCACTATACACCCCAGTATTTTGTTCACTTTTGCAGCTCCTTTCCTGCACTGGGCAGTGTTGTTCATGGTCCCTGTTATCATTACCCCTAGGTCCTCCTCCTCCTCAGTGATCCCCATCTTAACACCCCCCAGCCAGTATTCTCTCCTTGGGTTCTTCACCCCAAAGTACATAACCTTACACTTCTTTGCATTGAACCCCAGCTGCCATCTCTCTGACCACTCCTCTAGCTTGTGTAGGTCCCCCTGCAGCTGTTTCCATCCCTCCTCCCCATCCACTACTGCTCCGATTTTGGTGTCATTAGTGAACAGACTTACCTTTCTCACCACCCCATGTGCAATGTCTGATATGAAGAGCCCAAACTATACTGGCCCCAAAACAGAGCCCTGTGGCACCCCACTCGTCACTGGCCTTGGAGTTCAGAGCTCCCCTCTCACCACCACCCATTGCAGCCTGCCACTCAGACAGCTTGTAATCCAGTTCCTCATTTGTATACCACCATTTAAACCATACATTGAACAGATGCAGATGCATTGGTTCTCTTTAATTTATGTGTGGTTGAGGTAGTATCTCTGACAATATTACCTTATCTACTCTTTCTTTGACTACCTCTCTGAGAGCTTGAACACTTAATTTTACCTCCTCTGTTTCCTGCTTCTATTACTGAGGTAATTTGTGCCCACATGTATTATAGAATCTGGTTTCCTTCCAACATCCTTTGTGTGATGTATTACCCTGGACCTGATTTTGTCCACTGTTACTCAAAGCTAACAGTATACCACTTCTTGTTCATCCTTACTGAGACCCACTTCCCTTCCTGTTCCTCTAACTATTGAATCTGCAACTATTAAAACATTTCTTTCTCCCATATTCCTCTCCATTTTGTTTTCCTTAAATAATACCTGCCTTTTGAGCTTACATTTCATTGATGAGTATGTGGAATTCTGAATCAGCAATGGTAAATATCTGTTTGACATGCACTGGCCTGTTTCCTGTGTCATTTGCAGTCTCTTCTTGTTGCCATTTTTTGGTTTTCCCCTCCTTCTTCCAACTATTCTCCATTTACTCTCATTCGCTTACCGGGACCTCACAATTGCCTGTTGCTGTATTAGCCTCCCTAATTCTTGTTCAGCTACTTTGGTCCTCAATTAACTTATTTCCTACCATTTGCTGACTGTTACTCCACTTTAAAGCCATGGAACCTCCTACAGTTTAGACAATGGCCAAATTCCTATAGCACCCTCTTAATCACCACTGTTTCACACCATCTATGCTCATCCCACATTCCCAACCAACTTTCTACCTGCATTTTAATATTGTGCTTGTCACAATAGCTCTGTACTGTCTTACAGAAAGATCATCAACTTTACTAATAATACCATGCATCTTTGTGATATTCAATCATGACACTACCCTCAAGAGTATGCTACTCCCACTGTCTTACTATGTCCTTTTTTTGCACTTGTAAGGCCTTTTTCACTTTAATTATTTATTCCCTTTTATGTAATTCTCTCCTCTGTGAGTGGTTTTGCATATCAATTTCAAACTGTTGGACCTGCATAGATGCCTTATACCACACCACTCTAGAAGGACTGTCACCTTTTTTAAAATCACACTTTACAGTTGGTGTATCTGGAGATAAGTATACACCGTAGAAACCACTTAAAGGGGATTGCTCTGTGGAGAGCTTTTCATCCCCTTTAAGGAATTGTCTCAATTATCAGGAAAGGACATTTGTAACACACATGTAGACAGAATCAGCATTCACACTCATACTCAGAACAAACTTAGAGCACAGGAAGCAATGAATTAAAGCTCTTTAAGAATAAGTTTAATTGTCGTATTGGTCCTTATAAGAACAGATCCAGAAGCACATGGTTTGATACCTTTTCTTCAACCAAAATAGACATAACGAAAGGAAAACAGTGCCTAAGCTTTTGGACCAACCAAGTCCTTCCTTGGAAGCTTATGCAAGTTGTTTAGAGAATCACGTTTTATTAACACCCAGACCATACATGAAAAAACCTGAAAAAATTCTCATTGGTTTAAAATACCTCTTTTAAAAAATAACAGATTTAAATGGAAGGAACCAGATTTTACCAGTTAGCTACTGCTGAGAAACCTTCCAAGGTCAAATGTCAACAGAAACAGATAAAATGAATACTTGAGCAGACAGTTCCACTAACTTAAATAATGAATGAATGAATGTGTTATGTGAATGAAGTCTAACTAAAAGCCAGAACTTTAGATTTTATACCCACTTAACTGCATGTTAAAATGTTATAGTATTGTATGTTTATGAACTATAAAACAGAAATTTTCTATATAAGGAAATATGAGGGTCTAAAGAAAAGATCCCTAGTGTTAACAACTGTTTGACACATTCATATAGTATTAAACCTATCTGGAGACATTTTCCGAGCATGTGCTGGTTTATAGGTTTGTTCTTTTTATTTATGTAATCGTTAATAGCAAACTTTTCTCTGGTAGTGTATCTGATCTCCCTCTGGTCTCATTATATGCACTGCTGTATGCCATTTGAGTTAAACTAAATCAGTTATTTTCTGTTGTCTGGACTCAAGTGCCATTTGTTTTATCTTAACTCCCTCAGATCAAACAATTGTTCCCATTCCTCAATCCACCTGTGTTGTAAGCACCAGTTAAGATGCAATATTTGCTTCCATATTAGACACTGGTGCAGGTGCAGTGTTGTCCATGTCTTCCTCTTTGTCATCTGTTTGTGCTTCATCTTGTTTTTGCAATACAGCTTCACTGATGAGCTCCAGTGTAACTTCTCTCTCAGTCTGTTCATTAGCATCAAAGTCCACAAACTGCTCAAACTCCTGAGCAGTGAAATGCGAAGGTCTATTAACATCTGCCAGCAGGTTAGCTATTTCTTTCTCCTCAGGTGCGGCTGCCACATTAGTAGGTTCTCTTTGCTCATGAACATAAAATCCAGCTTTTATGAAGCAGTTTGCTACTGTGCCAGGTTTGACAGCAGACCATACTTTATGCATCATGAAGACAACATCCAACAAATTAACTCTCCATGCTATCTTTGATGTCAAAGCTGTGGAACCGCTGTCAATTAAGCCAACAATCTTCTGGGAAAATTGAGCCCTATTGTGGCCTTAAAAGTTTTAATGACCCCTATGTCTAGCAGATGGGAAAGACTAGTGGTGCATGGGGGCAAAAATTTAATTGTTACATTGGAGAATGTAGCACCAAGTTCTGATGTTTGGGCACTACAATTGTCCATGAAAAGAAAAACCATGCACCCCTGTCTTTTAAGCTGGCAGTTCCAGCTGCTCAACCACTAAGTAAAAATTGTGGCTGTTATCCATGAGTTAGTTGAGATAAAGTACTTAACTGGCAGAGTAGATAAATTTTTAGGCAGACATCGAGGATGCTTACTTTTTCCTATAACAACCAGGGGGAATTTCTCAGTACCCAGCATGTTGGAGCAGCACAAAAGGGACACACCATCCATGGCCTTATTTCCTACAAGTAGCTCTAGATCCTTCTGAATATTCCCCTGGTCTGGATAATCCCAGTAAAAGACACCCATTTCATCCACATTAAGAATGTTGACAGGAGCATATTCATTTAGCAGCATGGGAAAAATGTTCTTGTTCCACTCGGTGGCAGAGGGCTCATCAGTGGCCATTTGCTCCCCATATTCCCTCTTACAAATTATATTTTGATGTCATTTCCAATGAGATAGCCACCCATCAGTTGACTCAAAATCAGTGTGTTGAAGATGGGTGGCTATCTCTTTGGCTTTTTTCTTGAGAACAGGACCAGACAGATGAGTTCCCTTGCTGATGACATTTGAGAACCAGAGGTGAAGTGTATCCTCCACCTACATGTCTTTCTCCTCCCTCTTACATTTCCTGTGGGGGTTGTTGTTAACATGCCATTCAGATATCAGTTCATCTGTTTTCAAGCTGTTGCATCTGACCTGTCTCTTACATAGATACATAGATACATAGACAGTGTCGGCAGATAAGGGCCTATGGCCCACCTAGTCTGCCCATTTGAGCTTGTAAGTTCAGTTTGTTTTCCTAGAAATCTATTTCCCCTTACCCCTGACCTCTAGAATTCCTTTATGTCTATCCCATGCATTCTTAAATCCCGTGATTGTTTCAGCCCCCACCACTTCCTCTGGCAGGGTGTTCCACTTGTCCACCACCCGTTCTGTGAAGAAATTCTTTCTCATGTTTCCTCTGAATCGTCCTCCCTCCAACTTTATCCCATGCCCTCTAGTCCTGAAACATCTTTTTCGCTTAAAAATAGTGTTTTCCTGCACCCTGTTCCTCCCTGTAAGATACTTGTATGTCTCTATCATATCCCCTCTCTCATATTCCATCTCTTTGAGATGGAAAACTGGTTGGCAACCTTTGCCAGATGAGCTGGCTGCTGCAGCACCTCAATAACTTTTATTTTATCTGCCAGAGGCAGATTGATCCTTTTTGATGCCATAGTCAGGGAATGTTTTAGCAGGAGCAGGAGACAAAGGAAACAATGGATACCTCACTTCCAGCAGAGCACATTAACAGCTCTGGTAGCAATGGCCATTTTTAAATGCTTCTAACAATGTGTTAAGGAGCCATGAATTGGGAGACTGCTGAGCACAGCTGAGCAAAATCATCTCAGTTAAACAAAATATGCATCCCCATTATGAGAAGCACTGCTAATTGTATTCAATGGCCAACTTAATTGGTGCCCTGGGGATCTTCCCATTTAAATGAATGTCCTCTGTAAATGCATCCTGATTAAATGGCTTGTACTGTATTAACAGACGTTTACTAAAACAGGTAAAGTAGCAACCCACCATATCATCATTTATTGCTCACCAACTAGGTTTCTATAGTCTGTAGTTGTCTTATTAGCTCCATCCAAAGTACAATTTGATTTGATTAACTGTTCTTATTTGTTAGCTGAGTGTGGCCTTGTGAGTGATCAAACACCATTTTATATTTACATACAATGATATACATCTGGGAGTCTTTACAAATATCTGTTTTACAGCTTACAAAACTAGTGTAGCATAGGCCGGAGACAACAATATAGAGCTTGGGATGTCACACTTTGGGTACAGCATCACCTGTTGACTACTGACCCATGATAATGTCCTAAGTATGATGCCCTTAAGCTATGACCCTTGCACTATGGACCGCAGAGGAAACCCCCTGAAAAGGCAGCAGTCTAAAGGGAAAGAAAAGCTCCATCCCTTGTAACTCTGCACCTCCCAAATGAAGGTCACTGTTGACACAAAAGCAGCTAGCCAAAGATTTGCAATCCAGATGGGGAGGGGGGCTCATGTTCAAGTTCAATGCAACCCACAATTTTACCAGTCTCCAGCAGATGAGGGAGATATATTTCAAATACAGTTACACACTAATTATGAATGATCATATAAAGCAGACAAAGCATATAACAAGTGCAAGTGATACATTAAGACTCAACTATCTCACAAGAGGAAAATCTTATTTTGTGATTAACACTAAACCAAGATTTATGATGGGATTATTGCAGTATGCATCTGAGTCCCATTTGTGGGCTGAGGAATGTATATGGTCACTCTCAGCGCTAGCTCCAATTACATTCCAGAAATACTCTCAGCACATAGTTATGATACCGAATGTCAGAATTGCTAGGGTATTAAACCGTATCTTTTGTTCTGTAATAAAGATGAAAATAAAAAGCATTTCTGTCATTTCAGATTCCAAGTAAAAAAGGATAGCTACAATATATGGGTCTCAAAAGGTCTATTAAAAGATTATAATATATTTAAAAATTTTTGGCCAGGAAAAACATACTAAACTGAGACTTGCTTCATGGTACATCCTGAGAGCACAGAGAAGTTACATGACTTTCTCATGTTCACACAGTGCAAGTGGTGGCTGTGGGATTCAGCTCCAGTTCTTCAGCAGCTCAGTGCTCCTGGCCAGTACAAAATGCTCCAGTGGAGCAGTTGTACAAAAAATATTGCATCATTATGTGCCATTATTTTATTATTTGAATGCACTTCCTGATGAAGCAAAGATCAAATGGATATTTACATCATGCAATGAGTCTGAGATATTTACACTGGCATCTTTTGCCTATTGGGCATCTGGGGAATGCGGATGGCATAAAACAAGATAGGGATGACTAACAAAAACTATATAATGTATTTTTTATAGGCCTTAAAAATATTGCAGGAAATCACCCTCCCTTGTATTGTTAGTTATGATCTTGTATTAGGAGTTTGCTTTGAGTACTAAGTTTCTAGTTCAATCTCCTATTATTTTTATAATATACATGTGTATATTATTGTGGTGTGATAGCACCACTGTAGTTAGGGTTGAACTGGATGTTCTATGCTAAACCCAGCATTTTGTAGTTTAATATATTTACAACCATTAAACAGATTTGTGTGAAATTGTGCATGCACTGTCTCATGTGGTAGATCTCTGGATGTTTCAAGTTTTATTCTGGTCAGATGTGTGGTTTCCAAGATCTGGATAGTGAAAAAGTTAATTTTTTGTTGTTTTTCCACATTGGTTTGAATGGGATATTGTTGAATTTGGCTTGCACCCTGACTGTTTGGAATTTTGATCTGACATATTCAGGGTAGAAGGGGGTTGGGTCACAGATGTGCCTTTTGCATGTTGGGTGAACAAATATTAATCTGTGCCAAAGTTGTTTGATTTTGAAATTTTAAAAAATGGTCTCTGAGCATGCTCAGTAAGCACCTAAAATAGCTGTATAAAACAACAAAGAATTCTTGTTTCGTATTAACATCATGTTTTTTCATGAGGTGAAAATGATTGTTTATTTGCTGCCATCTTGTTGTCTATTTTCCCATAAAATTCTAGTTTGAAAACTCACAAAAATGACTTTCCTGAGAGGAACTAACACATGTAGCTTGCTTATATTGACCCTGTTAGCTGGATTCTGCACATAAGTGTTTGAGCAATTCCATTAAAATATGTTTTTATTAACATTATAAATCTTTTTCGCATTGTGTGATATAAAGAACGATTCTTTTCTCCTATCAGGAGTGATGAACAAAGATTCTTTTTCATGAGGAAAAACTCCTTTTTTGTGTGGCAGAATATTTTTCCTGGTCTCTAGTGGTACCCCCACACTCTCATCGCTAGCCCCCTAATAACACCATTTTCCCCTGGTGTTTCATGGTGCCCCACATCCTCCAATCCTCATTACCATAATTTTAAGACTTTTCCCAGTGTCTAGTGGCACTCCCCCACCCTGTGATTTCTCTTCCCATATAATTTTTATTATGTTTTACATTTAATATTTTTCTCTGGTGTCTCATGGTGTCCCTCCGCCCTCTGGTGGCTGCCCTCATAATTGAGTATTACTACTCTGGTGTCTAGTGGTGCCTTCCACCCTCTGATCGCAGCCCCCAGAATTATTTTTCATTTTGAAACTGAGACAATTATGCAGGTGATGTGAGAATATTATGAAACCTTATATAAGGCTGACCCCCCCCCCAGTTCCAATTCAATTTATACAGAAATGTTTAGGAAGGTTGAACCTGCCTGTGTTATCAGAGTCTCATCGACAAGCACTCCTCTAGTCAGTAACTAAGAACATGATCCAAACAATACTTACTGGGCCAAAAACCCTGAGGAGTCCTGGACGGGATGGCTTCCCTCTCAAATTCTAAAAAACATTTTTTGATTCTCTTTCACCAGTAATTCTCCTGGCATTCTGCTCAGTTCAGGTAGGTGATCCTCTGCCCCCCAAGTTGGCACAGTGCCACTCTCTATTCACATTTGAAACCAGATACTGTTCCATGCTCCCCTTCTTGTTGCCCTATTTCTATTCTGAGCATGGATTATAAACTATATATGGGGTCTGGGCACATAAACTAGATACCATTCTTCATCTCCTTATTCATCCCAATCAGTTGAGGTTCATCAGATAAATGCAAAGCTTCAATAATATCCACAGCATATTTCACCTCTTACATAATATACAAAACCATTCCATCCCTTTTACCCTTCTCAGCCTTGATGTTGAGAAGGCTTTTGATAGGGTCTACTGGCCCTTTTTTGGGGAAACTGTTCAGATGTTCAGCTTCAACTCTCAGACACTCCCCTGGCTTTGAAATCTATATGCCACCTCTTGGTCTCCTATAAAAGTGAATGGCATGTGCAGTACTCCTATCTTACTGTAGAGGGGAATAAGACAGGGATGTCCCATTGTCCCCCTTCTTTTTGCTCTCTATATTGAGCCTTTAGCCATGGCTATAAGGCAAAATGAGTGACTAGAGGAAGAACGAGTGAACAGAGGGAGCCCCAATCAGGAGCAACTCATATAAAATTAATTTGTATGCTGATGATGTCTTTCTCATCTTATTGTCTCTTGAAACCTCCATCCAAGAGGCTTGGAAGGAGCTACAGCTTTTTGGTGAATCTCAGGCTACCAATTGAATATGCAGAGGATGGAGCTTCTCAATCATAACTTTACCCCGACTGACATTTTAAAAATCCAGTTCCCCTTTAATTGGAATAAAACAGTTTACAAATATCTAGGTGTTCACATTCCATTAATGTTGGCAAATACAGATCTTTTAATTTATGAGCCCCTGTAGACCAGATTGCAAGGGTTCTTCACAGGTGGGAGTCTCTAATGAGTGGCTTTTTTCTTGGATCAGTGCAGTCCAGATGGTGATCCTACCTTGAATACTATACTTACTGCAAACACTTCTGTTCAATCCCCCACGTTTTTACTTCCAGTCTTGGGATAAACTCTTTTCTATATTTAATTGGAGGAGTCAGCATCCAAGAATTAAGTACAATTCTTTGCAGCTCCCAGAGAACCAGGTGGGGTAAATTTTCCCAGCCTTTCTATATATGCTCAAGCCACTCAATTTTGCATTATTTGCTATTGGATAACACCGTCATCTCAGGCACAGTGGAAACAGATTGAGTTCCATTTGCATGTCCTGTTTCATACAGCCCACCACCTCTTTGCTTATCCTTTAGACCACCCCCCTTCTCAGATTTTACTACTCACACAGCTGTCAGAAGTAGACACCGGTATTAATGGTGGGCAAAGTCCCCAAACTTCGCTACGCAGAGTATTTAGCATATAAACGTGGAATTCGCATAGCACTCCATGTTGTGAAGCGTATGACTTCGCCTTACTTATTGGACGTGAACTCCCATTTGTAGCAATAGATTTTGCTATAACTTTGCTTTTTGTATGACTTCCCTCTTATTTTTAAAATGAAGTGCCATTGATTTGAATGGCTTTGTGTTATCACCTTATTAATGCTTTCTAAGGTGAATTTTGCATTGCTTCATGGGATGGCAGGTCACATGGGCTATATATTATGCTGTATGGCCTTAGTTCAGAGTAGTGTGTGTAGCAGAAAGCTGAAGACAGTTTGCTCTAAGATCTCTGGGATTCAAACACTCTAAAAACCCTTAGAAAATGCATTTTTTGCCACAAAATGTTTTGTAAAAATTTAGTACATCAATTGCAGGAAACTCTTGTGTGTTGATATCATCAAGTGTTTATTGATTTTGTGTGCATATTGAAAGTTAATTTAGTCCATTCAGCCTCTGCACTGACATATACTGTAGAAGTGTGCTTCGGGGGAGGGGCGTATCTGTGATTAAGGGAGATTCACAGTGAGAAAGGCAGTCTTTTTAACTGTTGTTGGGTAGCTAATGTGTTAGTATTTGTGTGTTTATGTACACACAGTAAAACTTACAGACATTTTTGATAATTTTCTGCAGTTTGCTGTTGTACAGTGGATTTTTTTCAGTTGGTTTAAAAGATTTGGTGATAGTGTACTGAACTGTTAAACCTTCTGCACATTACCTGTTGTGTGTGTGCTTGAGTGCATTCTGTCAAGTCAGACACAATTTATGGTGCCACACTGTAATTGAAGCACTCTGTGTCTCTTATCTGTTTGTGATATTTTTTACTGCTTTGTTCTATCCACTTAGTGGACTGGTACTGCAGCCCCCCCCCATAAAAGGTATGATTTTTCCATATTTTTGATTTGTGTGACCACTGGTAAAGGTGTTGTTGTGCCTGTGTGGCTGCATCTCTTAATTGTGCAATCTCCATCTGTCTGTGTGTATGCATCTGTTTAGGGCCCAATCTCCATCTGCAAGCCACAGTTGTTGTTGTTTGGCTTCCTATCCAGCCCAAAGTTCAGAAATCTAAATTTGTCATTAATTTTGTGTGTAATCCAAAAAAAATACCTGCAAAGAGATGTGCATGCAAAGATGTTTCTGGCCATGGCACTGCTGCCAGTGACAAGAGAGGTCAAGGTCATGGGCATGGTAGTATGCAGCATAAGTTCATAGTTGATGGCACTAAACAGATTTCTCCCAGTATGTTTCTCACAGCACAATCCGTTGCTTCAATGATGGTTGGAGATGCTGTTGTCTCTGCCTCCACTGCTGATGGTAGTGAAGTTGCAGATGGCATGATTATTAGCCCAAGTTCAACCTGTGACAAGTTAACTGGTTGCCAAAATATTGTGGACTCTAAAGATGTGAGTCAGACTGTAGCTGATGTCACACCCCCAGTACCCATCCCTACAGTAGTTGACCTGATTCTAATCCTGGCAATGACTCCCAGTCAAAATGTAATGTTTCTGTTGCTGTTGAGGTTATTTCTGGGCCATCCAACAATTCAAATGTTGAAGAAAAAATAGTGGATGATAATAATGAGACTGTGGTTGGAACATGTTCTCCACAGGACAGCATCCAAACTGAAATTGTGGATGTGGATGACGATTATGATGATTTCAGTGACCCCAATTGGGAACTGGAGGAAAAATAAAGTAACGGTGGCTGTGTGCAAACAGTCTGTTAGTAAATCAACCCCTCCTCAAAGTAGTGATGTAGCTCTGCCTATTGATGATGATGACCCCATAATAGTCATATATTGTGATGGTCAGGAAGAGTCCAAGTCTGCCCAACAACAGAATTCATGCAGTACACTCCCCCCTTTCAGTGTCTAGAAAACTAGAGTTCAATTTGCAGCATCATGTACATGTAAAATGTAGGGCTTCAAAATCCCTCATTTGGGTTTGTTTTTGTACATGATACAAGTGATGAAACAGTGGCAGTCTGCCAGCTTTTCCAAGCACATGTGAGGTGCAGTAAAAATGGTAGCCATCTGGGCACTGGGGGCCAGCATATACACCTGAAGAGCAGGCACATGGCACTGTCGACTCGGCACCAGAGGGGAGATAATGCCATTGTGGGGCATACATCCTCATCCACCATACTGAGCATGGTCTCTCCTTCCTTGAGAGGAAGTAGCCCAAGTAGCTATGCCTGCAGTACTGGTGAAATTACTCCTGAGGATTACTACAGGAATGAGGAGGAGGAGGATTTTGAATTGTCAAGTAGTGGTCAGAGTATCAGTGGCGGTGGTCACTGCACTATTTCTAGTCCAATATCAACCGCTGTGCTTAAAATGGGGGGAAATAACTTCTTTTGTTGACTTGTCCCCTGTGCACCCCTCAGCATCGCACAGCAAAAGCACCACACCCATGGCAGTTCACAGAGCAGAACCATTTTGCATGCCACATGCAAAACGGGTAACAACACAGGATGTGTTGCATAGTCTTTTTGCCTGGAACATGAAATACCCACTAAATCATGTGGTGTCACATGAACTGAATGCTGCTGTGGCATAAATGCTGGCAATTGACCTTTTGCCCTTCTCCTTTGTAGAGAATTCTGGATTCCAGCTTTTTGCTGCACTCGCCTGCCCCAAATGGAAAGTCCCGTCCACGACCTACTTTTCCACCTGTGCTGTCCCTGAGTTATACTGGACTGTGACAGAGTCTGTAAGACATCCTCTACAGAATTCCTCCTCACCATACATTCACTGAAGTATGGATATGTAGACAAGTGGCCAAACTGTGGGTAGTTCCTATTTGTGTGTTACTGCACATTGGATGCAGGTGCCGGGGGTTGTCTGTGCTGGTGGTGTTGGAAAGCAGTGTAATAAGGAAGACTCGTGGTAGCAACCTTTAGGGAATTAGACAGCATGCCATGCTTGTAATGTGGAGTGTTGCAGGGTCCCACACAGGTGAAAGCATGCTAGACTTGCTACTGACAGAAACTGATGAGTGGCTGAACTCTCTGTCCCTCAAAGCTGGCTTTATAGCTAGTGACAATGGATCAAACGTTGTTAAATGTATCAACAATGGTGGCTTTGTGAGGGTTCCATGCATGGCTCAGTGTTTAAATCTTGTGGTACAGGAGTTTCTGCAACATCCTGACATCAAGCAAATGCTGACAGTTGCACACCGCATCTGTGCACACTTTGCACACTCTGGAAAGGCCCGTGACCAACTTAGGCAGCTGCAGATTCAAAATAGCCTCCCTCAGCACCACCTCAAGCTGGAAGTTGTCACATGCTGAAACTCAACACTTTACATGGCAGAGCAGTTGTATGAACAGTACAAAGCCATCTCAGAATACTTAGTAATGTACACTAGCTGTGACAGTTCAGGGGCATCAAAGTCTATGACAACTGAATATTGGCACCTCATGGACTCGGGGAAATCAATTTTGAGGCTGTTTGAACATGCAGCACAGGCAGTGAGAGGTGACACTGCATCCATTAGGCAAGCCATTCCACTGCTGCAGGTGCTGAGACAGACTATGCTGAATCTCCAGCCTAGCTTTGATGTGTCCAGAGATAGGTCAAGCAGTGCATTACTTAAACACATGCTAACAATATTCAACCACAATCGCCACATCATCACTATTCAGCAAAGTGCAGAATTTGGAATAACAACAATGCTAGACCCACGATACAAATGTGGCATTGTATCCTTTCTGAAAGGAGGGCCTTATCAGGTTCAAAACCTTACTGGACAGCTGGTGCAATTGGTTCATGGGGCACAGAAGTCACGTGCAAATTTTGGCAAACCACATCAAAACAAGACTGAAGGTCTCTGTGGATTAAGCTCATCCAGTAAGGTGGCTGCAGGATGGGGGGGGTATCAGCAAATCAGGTTGTCATTGGCTGGCCCATTGGCACAGCGGTTGGATTTCCACTTGTGACGCCAGCTACCCAGGTTCGGGAATGGACTTGGGTCACTGGAGGGCTGGCTGGGGGAGAGTAGCTTGAGCATCCCATGACAGCTTGTCCTCTCCGGGGGGGAACGGGAGCAATGCTAGTGACTTGTCTGACCCTGAGCGGCAGCTCGGTGTACTACAAGCCCCATTGGGGAAGGGTGGTCAGAGTACATGGTGGACGTTGGCGTGTGGCGTCATGACGTCAAGGGCTACACAGCGTACGGGGGGAAAATGGTGGAAACACCTGCCAGTGCTGGGAAGATGGGCTGCCTGAAGCATGCCTCCAATGTGCCCCTGCTCACCCAGCCACCTCTGGACCGACGAGAGGTTTGTAGCTCGGAGTGTTTGGGCCCCACCTTGTCCCCACTCAGTGGGTAAACCAAAGCTCCATGGGGCCTGGAGGTAGGTGTGGGTAGAGCGGGAGGCAGGAGGATGATTCCTTGGTAGTCCTGAAGGGTCAGGGCTGGCAGGACGTGGGGGAGTACAAATTGCAATTTCAAAAAAAAAAAAGGTTGTCATTAACTCACTTTGGGGTGCCTTGTCTCCAGTTGGAATCTGTGACCTCGATGAAGCCTGTGAAGCGGTGGATGACTCATCATCAGGACTGCATACAGCACAGAGAATGGTTGACACCTATTTGGCAGGAAACATGCAGCTGTCAGTACTTGACTATTCTGTTGTACTGGAGAGGTAAGATCAATGAATGACCTGAGCTGACTTTAGTAGCACTGAAGTACCTCACCAGCCCACCCTCCAGTGTAAGTGTGGAGAGGGTATTCAGTTCTGTGGGAGCAATAGTGCGTGACAGTTGTACTAACCTCTCACCCACAAATGTCAGCATGCTGACATTTATAAAAATGAATCTAGGTCACATACCAAGTCGAACTATCACATCTGTGTTTGTACCCAGTCATGATGATGGCTGTGCTGATGATGTTGGTGATGCAGACCATCCTCATGGCAGCGTCAATCAGTCTACCATTGAGGCTGATGATTCAGTCATGGAAAAAAATTCCCAAGTTGGCACAATTCTGACCTTGATGACTGTGAAGGCAGCTTCCTCTTTAATCAGGAGGATGAGAATGACTGTGCTGGTACTGTGTAATAGGTTTAAAGGCTGTCACATTTCTGCAATGTTACCTTTTTTTCTTTTATAAAAGAAAAACAGTGTCCTTGATTCTCATTCCATATGACAGATATGCACAAATAATGACCCATCATAGCATTTTACCTTCCCATTAGTAGATTTTCAAAGTACAGTTCACACAATGTGCACTGCTCTCATTAGCAAACATAGTTAGCAGCATCATCTGTGGTTGTTGGCACACCCCTGATGATGATATTTTATTGTGTTTTATGAACTCAGTATTTATTGTATTTGCGTTTATTTTATCGTTTTTATGTGCAGTTTGCTGTTAAGGTGCCTTGGTTTTAGAAAGGCTCTGTAAAAATAAAGAATATTACTTTTATTATTATTATTATTATTATTATAAACACAACTGTCCAGCTTTTGTAGCCACTTAAATCATGCTGATTAAATTACAGATATCCTCCACCTGAGTACTCAAAAACTGCAAGCCTCTATATTCAGTCACAGCCAATCCTCTCACTCTCACCACCTCCCAAAAATTTGGAATTCACTTCCCCCTCAAATCCGGCACTAATCCTCCACCTACTGTATCAGCTCTGCCCTCAATAATTACCTTGCACCTAGCTGATCCTGCCACGTCCCTCCCAAATTCCCTCCTCTAAGCCCTGGATAAACCTTGCCCCCTTACCGTCACCTACATTTAACCCGGTGCACTCCCACCCCCCAAATTTCTAGCTCTCCTCCCCTTCCCCAAATTGCTCCCCCTTACTGGCCTCCCTTGATCTCTCACAGAATGTAAGGGATGCCAAATGATCTCCATGGGTCCTTCTCGTATCCCCCCAAGGGGTTGTTTCCCTCATCTACTCCCTTTCCCCACATCCCTCCACCTCACCTCTCCCTCTCCTTTCCCCCTTTTCTTTTGCATAAGCACTTGTTTACTTAACCCAGCACTTATTATTGTCCACTTTTTCTACTTTTTATGCACAACTCTGTTTTAACACTGTTTGTAACACCTGCCTTACAACTTTATGTTAGTGTTGATCTTGTAATCCTGAATGTAACTTGAACATGACTCTTCCCCCTTCCCCACCTCACCCTTCCCTCTCCTTTCCCCCTCTCACTGCCCCCTTTTCTTTCATGTAAGCTCTTGTTTACTTACTAACCCAGCACTTTTTATTGTCCACTCTTTCTACCTATTATGCACAACACTGTTGTGCCACAGTTTGTAACAACTGTCTTAGAACTGTATGTTAATGTTGATCTTGTAACTTAAATGTTTAGTGTTTCTCTCTGTTTGTACCCATTCCCCCCCAAGGTTTCACCAGGAGACAAGTGACTTGTTGCTCAGTGTGACTTCCTGGTGAAACATTTCAATAAATAAATATCCAGCCACCCATCTTGATGAACGTGAGAGACAGAGAATGTGTACCTGTGCCCATGCCTAATGAATGATCTGCTCCCTAAGCCAGCCACAGCCACCTGTGTTGATGAGAGTGAGGAACAGAGAATTTGTACCTGTGCCTACACCCAGTGAACAATCCCACAGCCAGGCACAGCCACCCATCTTGATGAGAGTGAGAGACAGGGAATGTGTACCTGTGCCCATGCCCTGAAGGAACCCGCAGGCTCAGCCAGCTACAGCCACTATTCTTCATATTATCATTAGTTTACAGTGAGTATGTACTAATTCGTTATACTATGTTTTTTTCCAAGAAATGTGTGAATGCTTCCTTAACCATTATATAGATGACTTTGTCACCAAATACTAGTAAGTGAATTT
Source organism: Neoceratodus forsteri (assembly GCA_016271365.2). Classification (NCBI taxonomy): domain Eukaryota; kingdom Metazoa; phylum Chordata; order Ceratodontiformes; family Ceratodontidae; genus Neoceratodus; species Neoceratodus forsteri. The sequence goes on from CM057456.1 coordinate 190,771,809, forward strand.
TTTTTTCCACAGGTTTGACATACAAACAGTGTAACAGGACAGGACTCAGAGTAATGTAGTACCACAGAACAACCACCTAAAGGATATGATTTTCAGGTAAGTATCAATCGCATTTCATCTGTTCTTTTTTGTCTTTCATTTTTCAAAGCCGGTGTAAAGCATACAACAGAAGTGAGATACAGGCTAAAGAATATATTTTTCATGCACATCTGATCTGTCACTGGCTTACTTAAGCACAACATGGTTGTATTAAGTTTTATCCTGGTCATCAATGCAACACGTCATGTAATGTAACTTAATTTACTACAGTGTGCCAGTGCATGTCACACACACTAAACTTGTTAGTTGGTCTTGTAGTGGATTACTAACAGCTTGGTATTTTAAGCTGGATATAACAGACAGGAACAGCCACATTTGTAGAAGAATGTTTTAGTGCAATGAAGTCTGAATAATTTCTTCTTCATCTTTTTGCAGGTAACATTTAAGTGCTGTGTGCTGCCATTAATGCTTTCTTCAAATTAGAACACGTGCAACGTGTATGAATCTGGAGGATACACATAAAACATGAAAAGAAGGCAAAACCATCATTGAAACTTGCTTTCAAACGAAGCCCTTCCCCCCAAAAAAATACTTACCTTTCATGGATTGACACTAGTTTTCATAGAGCAAAGGTCAGCAGCAAGCTGAAATGTGTGCAACAAAAGTAGGACTCGATAACCTGTGAGAAAAAAAAAAAAAATATATATATATATATATATATATATGTATATATATATATGTATTTTTTTATAAAATGGGGAGAAATACAAATACAATGTTCTGATTGTGTAAAACTCATCACATGACCATGTGTATATCAGAGCGCGACTGCACACCTGCACTTAACCCCCCTCCAAAACTATTTTGCCATTTTATATGATAGATAACCCACTATAGGGTGTGCAGTCATGCTCTGATATATGCACGCCTTGGGTGGTTGACACACTTGGCCTGCAGCCTTGTGCATAACAATGCACACCAAGGAGTGTGTATATCAGAGTGTGACTGCACACCTCAGAGTGCTTTAGTTATATATATATATATTTATATATATATATATATATATATATATATATATATATATATATTTATAAAGTTAATGTCTGGGTCTCTGAAAAAACATGAACATGAAACATACAGTAATACAGTGACTTACCAATGGTGGTATGAATCTATGACATAGGGCAGTATGTTTCAGTCAGCGCAGTAGATTAAAGGTCCTCCGGAACAACTCAGTATGGTTCAGCCAATGATCATCTTTGGCTATCATCATTCCATGGCATACTGTGCATCAGCTCAGTCAGCAGCAACAGCAAGAAACAGAAGTACGACAGTGGCAGCAGCAGCAGGCACCAGAGTTGTGGCTGTTAGCATGCACTTAAATCAGTGTGTCCTGAAATAAGTGTGACTTTCCAGCACATTTTCTCATGTGATTATTCTTCATCTGGTGTCGGGACAATGATATTGCATGCCGGATGATGTAGCAAGATAACAGTATAAGCATGCTATAATCACATATCATAGTGGGTATCCTAAGAAAACTGAACACATTCAACAGTAACCAAAATCTTACATTGCATGGCAACTACCGCAACAGTGCTATGATCGGTTGAAAATTTGTACCTGTACTTTTCTATGCGATTTTTGATTGCTAGTACTTATCTACTGTCTTGTCTATATGATACACTTATTTTCGCAATTAACATCTGCTGGACTATGTTTTTTCTCATATGACATAATAAACAGCACTCCTTTTAATCTTGCTTGCAGCAGATTCTCAGCAGTATTCACACTGGTTTTTGCACATGTATCATTTCAGATCCTTTCTGTTGGGACTACAACAAAGTACCATGCTATCCAGTAGGACATGGTACACCACCATTACATTACGGAGCAGTAGGTGTACAAAAACAGCTGGGTAAGCTGATTAAAACAACAGTTGAAAACAAGATTAAAAGGAGCACTATTGTTCTTTCATATCTGAAAAAAGGTAATGGTATCATACTAACAAGTCAGTAAATAAGGGACAATTGAAAATAGAATAAAACTGTATTGGACAAAATTGTTCAAGAGCAGGTGCGCATTGTCAGGTGGTTATTACCCAGCACTCCTCAAACATAGAGGATAGCTGACATGCTCCATCAATGAGGGGTATTAATACCATGCGGTCCTGTCCAGTTACAACATTAGAACACACTGAATGCGTACCCACAGAAGAACACAGCAGTGTCAAAAACTGGCTGACACAAACCCCAGGCAGGCACACCAATGTTAATTTGGGGACGTCAGTAAATGAACTGAGACTTTGAGATTATGCACTCCACTGACATGTTTGGGCATGATTTTTCTAGAGCATCTCGTATTACTTAGTGTTGCGATTTACAGAAATAAAAGTGATCACAGGAGTGGAGTAACAAACACTCTTACTACAGCTGTCACTTTCTGTTTTCTAAATTGCAGATAAAATAGCACTAACAGCTAAAGAATGATCACGCCCATATAGGTCAGGTGAGTGCACACTCACCATTCATTTTCTAATGTCACAAAATTAACATGGGGATGCCTGCCTGCATGGTGGCATGTCAACAGGTTCCAGAAATCCCTCTATTTTTCTGTGGGTACACATTCAGGGTGCTAGAACTGTTTGACTGGAAGAGGAAGACCAGTCAGTACAGCTCTCAGTCACTGTCCACAGCTTAATGATCCACAATCATTGCAGTAGTATAAATTCCACATAACATTATTTATCACCTCAGCCTTGACACAGTGCGGGTACCGCACAATAAGGTTCGGATTGCTATGTGGGAAGGGCCACCTCCATCTGAGTGCTGGTAAAATAAACTTTTGGGAAATGTATTCTACTGCAATTGCTGTGGATTATTAAACTGTGGATAGGGGACAGACAGCTGTACTGACTGTTCATGCTTCAGAAGATGGGACTGCATGGTATATTATTAATACCATCAACACTGATCAAAGTCATCTATCATATATGTTTTCAGGGGGTTGGGTACCTGACAGTGTGCACCTGCTCTTTGACAGATTATTGCACTACTGCTTTAACACAAAGAACATGGCAGGAGGAAAAAAACACTGAAAAAAAACATTTCCTGTTTGTGAACAGAGATTATTAACTAGGATTAGGAATATAAGGAAGGGAAAGACAGCATTCTTTTATGTTACTTTCTTTAAACTGGTTTCAGGGGGTGTTTTTACAATTTTTTGGGGGGAAGATAAGGCTAGGAGTGAGAAAGAAAGAAAGAAAGAAAGAAAGAAAGAAAGAAAGAAAGAAAGAACACAAAATGAACATTATACAGCAAACAAAACTCTAAGGTTCTAGGTTGTTACGAGACAGAAGCAGTTGGAGCATGAACATAATCTGCAATCGGTGACTCTCCATATGCTCCAACTGTTCTTCAAGGTTCTCCATCCTGTTGGTAAGGTGGTCTACCACACTCCATGTAACACCCAGATCAGCCTGGGTGGCAGGCATTGTTGCAGGGTTTCCCCCAGAGTCATCACGTGCAGGTGCATGTTGTGGAGCAGCCACTTGCTCCCTGGTCCTTCTGTGTTTTGCATCCCATGCAGGTGGAGGCTGTGCTGTCACCTGTTGCCCAGTAGGCCCATTGCCTCCACATTCTGTCATCTTGGCCTCCCACGCCACATGGTGGTGGCTAGCGAGGCACATGCACTGCCCACCTATCCCCAGATTACTACTCCATGGCCCACTATGTACAAGCACATAGCATATCTTATACTTTACAACACTGGGGTCACTGGGCAGTGAAGTGAAGAACTCCTACACAACAGAGCTATGGGAAGGACCTGGCACAGGTTGGGGGGCAGGTGATTCAGTTATGGCCTGCCGCTGGTGCATGACTGGGGGGAACAAGCTGCTGCTGCTATTGCTCCTGCATGACTTCCAGCTCCTGCTGCTGATCCACAGGGGTGATGGCAGGTGGTGGGAGTCAGTGGTAGGTGCCACCAGTGGGGGTGCTTGCATCGCACCAGTGCCTCTTCTTTCAGAGAGGTTAGCACTACCAGCAGCACTAAATACAATGCTGCAATTGATACATGGGATGCCACTGTGCATACGTGGCCCCTCACGCTGTCCTCTGCATGCCCCAGAGGAAACAAAACCACCTCTCTCCATTTTACACACACATAGAAGTACATCACATATCTTACACTTCATACCACTGGTGTCACTGGGCAGTGAACCGAAGAACTCCCACACAACAGAACTGTGGGGAGGACCGGGCACAGTCGGGGGAGTCAGGTGTTATGGTTAAGGCCTGCTGTTGGTTTATGATTGGGGGGACAACATGCTACTGCTGCAGCTCCTGCATGACTTTCAACTCCTGTTGCTGATCTACAGGTGCAATGGCTGGTGGGGGGGAGGCAGTGGTAGGTTCCGCCTGCGAGGTGCTTGCATTGCACCAGTGGCTCCTCTTTCAAGGAGGGTAGCACTACTAGCAGCACTAAATACAGTGCTGTGATTGATCCGAAGGATGCCACCAAACATACATGGCCCTGCACACTGTCCTCTGCATGCCCCAGAGGAAACAAAACCACATCTCTTCATTTTACACACACAAAAAAAATCACTATTAAGAACAACTACTGATACAAAAATGAAAAGATGTAAACTAAGGAGTCAGGATGTGGAATAAGGAATCAAAATCAAAAGGGGCACAACTAAAAGAAACAAATAGGCAAGTAAACTACCAAAAAGCTCTACATTCGAGGAAATATTCAAGATATAATGCTCTCTCTTTCTCTCTACTACAGACAAAAGATCCTTCACTAAGTCTAGGCAAGGCAAAAGTGAAACTATTTTACTGTCTGGCTGATTATTGTTCAGCTTGCAGCATGTGACCTGCAGACTGTGAGTCTGTGACTCATGTGGGCTGTTTCATTATCACTCCCTTCACCTTTGTGTAAAAATAAGGTGAAGTGAATGAGAAGTTGGTAATGCGAAGTCACTCATCATGATGAGGACTTTGCATAGCCATTCATTAATGCAAAGTGGCCACTTCTGCACTTCGCTAAGGGATTTAAACTTCGCTGCATCTCTGACTTGTACAGATTATTGTGGTGAACTTGGTGTTTTTCCCTTCTGGGCTACTGCTGTTTATTGTCAGAAGATCTCGGATTTTCTCACTTTCAAATAGACCCTATTTTTAAAAGGTGGTAACAATTAGTCTTTCAATTTATTTTTCAATTAATGAATGAACAAGGAGTTGTCCTATTTGAAAACTGTTTTTGGCACCCCTCCCTACCTTTGGATACAGGCTGCCTGCCTGCAGTAAAGAAAACAGTCCATCAATGTGTTTTTTTTTTATCCTGTAAAAAAAGAAAATGGTCCCTCGCTGATCCAACCCCACACCCACCCCAACATCTCACTGATCACCCAGACCCTCCACACACCTCACTCACCTGAACAGGTTAAAGATGGAAGACACATTTTGCTGCTGGAACCACCTACTGCAATATGAGAAACTAAGGTAAATGTGGTTCAATGTATTTCAATGGGGGTTTCAACTTTGTGACATAACTTTGCCATTTTTTGCATATTTTGAGCTCAAATTTTCAACATGACCTTATTGGGAACCCACCTCATGAACAGTGCTGGTGGAATTATTCAAATCCAGCCAGAAAGGTGATTTTGTGGTCACTTGACAAAATCACCTTTTGAGCAGGATTTGAAAATGTCCACCACCCTTGTTCACCAGGTGAGGTCATAAGAAGACTATGTTGAACTTTTGGGGTCAAAATATGTAAAAATGCCAAAGTCATGAGCATACATTAAAATTCGGCTATGCTCCCTCATAAGTTTTTCAATTTTAAATATTTTGACTCGAAATTTTAAACATAACCATCTTTTTACACCACCTCATAAACATGACAGTTGCCATTTTTCAAACCCTGTCCACACTGAGTTTTCACACCTGTGGCGTGCAGTGGCATTTCAGTGGCACAGAATCACATTTTTGTGGGGATTTCAACATTTGTATTACTAGATTCATGAGGTGGAGTAATAAAAAGGCTATGCTGACAATTCAATTCCTGTTTTAATACAAATGGAAGCACATGGCCTGGAGGGCCCTGTGCTTCTACAGCAACATATATTTATGTATCTAAGGAGGGATGGGAGCACAAGGCCCTTTCACACAGAGGAATGAGGATACATTTATGCTATCTCAAGAAGTAAGGACATTCTTTACAAAAATGTTATTAATGCACTAGTTAGGGTTGAAACAACAAAATTAGGGAGATGTGCCATTAGGATTTCAACCCTAACACCTTACTCCCACCCTGTAGTCAGCAACAAGTGTGGGGTGTGCCTTCGGGTTCTCAACTCTAACATTTACCCCAATTCTCATACACTGTACTCATCTTAGCCTGTTTACTCATGGAATGGGGTAAGCATTATGGATGACAACACCAAGATAGACCACGTGCCTGTTGCTGCCTGATGGTTGAGTTTTGGGTGTCAGGTTTGGAAACCCTAATGGCACATTTCCCTACTTTTGTCACTTCAACCTTAATTAATGCATTAACAAAGTTTTTGCAAAGAATATAGAGATATATATATATATATATACACACACACACACACACACACACACACACACGTATAATTTTAAACTGTGTAATGTATTGTTTTTATTGGGTGACAGCCTATGGCTTGCTTAAATTTGGAGACCTGGGTTTGAATCCCACAGCCCCCACTTGCATACTGTGTGACCCTGAGAAAGTCACTTAACTTCCCTGTGCTTGATTGATTTTATTTTTTTATTTATTTCAGTTTCAGAATTACAACCTTTGAGCCAAATTGGTACTTTTACAAAGGCTCCAAGTCAGTAGAACAGTCAAAACAGTACAATTTACATCATATGATGAGAACATACAATAACCAAGTGACATGACTATTTTACAAGAAAGATAAATGTGGACTATAAACTCAGATACAAATACTTTTATTACAGCAATCATTCTAGTCTATAGGTCTAGTTACTATGTGCAGGTTGCTTGTAGTTGGCAGCAAAAATCAGCTTTTTCAATGAAAAGGGGGAGGAGGTATGGAGAGTATTGGCATGGGTACAGAGGAGGCATATTGTATAATGTTATTAGGGGATAGGAGAAGGGGGAATGGTGATGAGGGAGAACAAGCTGATAAGTGCTTTATGCACGGGGCAGCCTAGAAGAAGTGTAAACCAAGTGGAGGGGAGGGGGTGGGGACTCGTGGGGCAAGAGGTCTAAGAAGGTGGGGTGGTACGGGTTGGAACTCTAGAGCAAGGGGATGGAACTCCTATCATTATGCACAGCAGTTGCACTCTTAGGATTCTACCAGGAGGCAATGCAGTTCTGTTTTGAATTGGCCGAGTTTCTTATGGTGAAAAAGGAAGGGGGGAAGGTTGTTCATTCAGAGAGTGCCTCGATAGGAGAGAAACCTCTGGGCAATGGAGGTTCATTTGTAAAGTACATGCAGTACCCCTCTAGCAGAGCTTCAGGTTGTTTTAGTGTTGGGGTTATGTTGGAAAAGCTTTGAAGCTGATCCTGGGACCAGTCCTAGGAGGGCTTTTGATACCATACATGCCTCTTACTAGGACCTTAGAGATAATGGGAGCCAGCCAGTTCCAGAGTAGAGACTGCAAGAGTGGGAATACTGATTGGCTCCTAGAACAAGCTGGCAGGCTTTGTTGAGCAGGAGTTCAACCCTTTTAAGAGGAGTTTCAGTGGCCGCACTATTGATAGTTCATAGTAAACAATGGACAGTATTGAGCTTTTGGTGACAAGGCTGAGGGCCTCACTGGTCGTAGCATTTCTGTGTTGGTAAAAGAGTCCAAGTCTGATGCTGGCTGTTTTCATGATATTGTCAATATAGGTGTTGAAAGAAAGGGCGTTGTCTAGGAATAATCCTAGGTATTTAAAGGTAGTAACCTGTTCGATTGTGTCACTTTTGTTACTTAGTATGGTAAGTGGGTCATCCTGCTTTTTTGAGCTTTGTAGGGTAACATGCATTGCTGTTGTTTTTCTGTAGTTCAAGAGGAGTTTGTTGTGAGTTTATTGTGAGCAAACCATGACTCCAGTCTGGTAATGCTACTTTGAAGTGTAGCTGTTATTTCGTGAAGGTGTATTCCTGGTACGGAGATCACTGCATCATCTGTGTAAAGCAGCATTGTAGCAGGGCATGCACTTGGCAGGGAATTGATAAAGAGACTGAATAGTAATGTCCCTAAAGTTGATCCTTGTGGGACACTCAAAGTAATATTCTAGGGTTCAGAGGATACACCTTTTATCCTAACACACTGGGACCTGTGTGAGATGTAGCTTGAGAACCAGGACAATGTATTGTTGGAGAGACCAAGGACTGGAAGGTAGTTGACCAGGATGTGGTGACTGATGGTGCAAATGCTTTGGTTAGGTCAATAAAGATTGACCCAACCATTTTTCCACTATCAAGGGAGCCATATAGGTTGTGAAGTAAAGTCGGCGAGTACAGTAATAGAGCTATGGGATTCACAGAACCCATGCTGCTGAAGGCAGAGTAGATTATATTTGTTGAGGTAATCGATGAGCTTATCTGACACTTTCTCTCTAGGGCTTTTGAGAGGGGTGGTTAAATAGATATGGGGCGGTAGTTGCTTATCTTGGTCCTGTCTCTACTTTTAAAGGCTGGTGTAATGAGGGCAGTTTTCCACTTGTCAGGGAATATGTTCGACTTAAGGGATATGTAAAATAGTTGTATAAGTGGGTGGGCAAGCTCTTCTAGGGTGATGGCAGGAAGCTTCATGTCGAGCATATCACTATCCATTCAAGTTTTGCCAAGGATCTTCTTCACATATTTAATAGTGTCTGCCTTCTTGATCATTTTGAAGTAGAATGAGGGTTGAGTGATGTTTGCAGTGGTAGCGGGGCTTGGTGGCTGGCTGCTAGGGTCAGTAACAAAGAACTCTGGAGGGAGGACAGAGCTGAAGTCTGTAAAGGCCCAATTAAAGGCATTAGCTAACTCTTTGGGTTGCTGGAGAGGGCCTTCAGGGGTGACAATTAGATCTGGTGGAGCTTTGGATTCTTTCCCAGTCAGTGTCTTTATATTCTCTCAGAATGCTCTCCCATTCCCCCAGCACTTTTGAAGTTCCTTTCTGTAATGGGAGGCGTTAGCATTCCTTATCAAGTGGGTGCATTTATTACTTGCAGTCTTGTAGGCTGTAAAATCTGCCTGTCTTCTGGTAGCTCTTGCTACATGCCAGAGGTTGTCCCTATTCTTCATTACTTCTAAGAGGGGGCTGTTAAGCCAAGGATTGGATGCCCCTTTTGTTTTAGATGTTCTGAATGGTGCGAATAAGTCGCAAACTTTATTGAAGATGGTAATAAAGCATTCCAGAGCCTAGTTAGGGTCAGGGCAAGTGACAAGGGGAGACCAGTGTGCATCTTTCAGTTAGCTCTTCAAAAGGCCAAGTTGCCCTTTCCTCAGGGAGCATTTTGTTCTGGTTTGTGGTGTGTCCTTAGGGCATTTGTTAGACCAGGAGCAGATAATGGGAGAGTGGTTGCTCAAGGTGTCTGGCAGGACTGTAATATTTTTTATGTGCTCGGGACAAGTAGCTAGGAGCCAATCAATGAGTGTGCTAGTTCCTGTTTGACAGTTCATCCTAGTTGTTTGATTTACCATCTCCGTTAGGGAAAGGGCATGTATTTTTTATCTTGATGACATCACAGTGGAGCTATGCATTTCCCTAGCCACAGTCATAAAGTCCAAACAAAACTTTTACAACTGTAAATAAGAGCTAATTTGAATGAATTATTGTGCACTGGAAATATATGGTAGTGTATAAACTAAACGTGCAATGGCTTGACTCAGACATGCCATTTATAGTCATTTGTCAGGAGAAATAACCTTCATACCTTACTTATAACTTTGTCACTTATGAATTATGGTCCTGCTCCTTTATTCATGAAAACAAACAGCTATTTGTATTCAGGCCACTGTATAACCCTATATACATATTAAAGCACATTCTGCTATATGGAGCATCAAAAATGGTTCAAATAACATATATCATGGTTATTTTAGTCAGTTAGTTGATTAATTAGTAAGCTACAATTTATTTACCCTGGAAAGCTCCACTGAGATTTAACATCTTGTTTTTAGTAAAGTCCTGCTTTGATCAAGCTTTGCAGCTGGATGGACTGAAGCACTTGGAGTCTAAGTGACTTTTTTAAACTCCAGGCAGTTCAATCCACCCAGCTGTCACATAGGTAGGGGAAGAGCTCTACTGAACATGTGATATTACATCTCAGCTATGCTGTCTTGCTTAAGTACACTCTATAGAATAACCACTGTATTTGATTCATTGACTCTGGTTTTAGTCACAGTCAAGAAGTGATGCTGTTTTGTGTGCAGTTGATACTGAGGCAGCCAGCTGAGAAATCTCAAGAAACGAGTGTTTCTCAAATATCTCCCTCTAGATTGTCTGTAGTACTGAAGATGTCAAGGCAATGCTGAAATGTCATCCCTCATCTGATGCCTGAAATATAAGCTGTTAGAACCCTTACATGCTATCTGAAGTGACCAAGGAATAGAAGTTTGCTACTTATGATGTTAATGGCTGACATTCTGAATTGGTGGTCACCTCTGTTTTTGAAAAATCATTTTTCAGGAATTCTGAGAATGACATGAACATATCACTTCAAGAAATGGTAAATGCACTAGTAGCCCTGTATCCACTGAGCTAAGTGCTGCCCTGTTCTTATCTGCCATGCGGCATTTGTAACCATCTGAAGTTACCATCATGATTGTATCTCACCATAAAGGTCCTAAGAAGAGATCTAATTACATTTTTTAAAAAAAATTGTAATTCTGAATCATAAGAACCTGGATGACACATATCAATGGCTGAGCAGCAGAGAATTGATCAACAAAGAAAAACATGTGATTTGGCTTTAACAATTGATGGGGGAGAAATAAATACCGTGGCCACAGGTTTTCTGGCTTGTGAACTATTGCATTATTTTTATTTATTTTTGTCTTTGGTAACCAGGTAAGGCCCCTGGGAACTGGGTAAAAGTCTTCAATATTTTACAGTAAGGAACAAAACCTACATATTCTTTTAGAATATGGCTATTTATTCAGTGTTTAGGTATAATTCACAGACTGTTGTATATATAAAAAAAATCTGATCTCCATTTGCTCTGGTATTACTGAATTGTATAAGAGGTACTTCAGCAAATTAAACTGTTGTGTTGTTCTGGAAGCAAGCTTAATTTGACTAATTGGAGAAAGATGACAGGAAAGACATGGTGTTTTTAGAATAGTGTTCATGGGAATGTATACTGTATGTCAACTGATATTTGAAATATTGTATTAATGTCTGTCATTATATTCTTTCCACTTAACTCCAGGTGATCTTTAAATGATCATATTCACAGGTCATATTTCCTTATCTATCAGAGTTTTGAAAATGTTTGATATAGATATTTTTCTGAAGGAGAAATTTAAGTTACTTGTGTCAAAAGTAAAGGAAAATGTCCTTGTTGTAACTTGAATGATTATCCCACCCCACAGAAAAAAGGGTATACAAACAGCATCCCTTGACTTTTCATTAGTGTTTGTAAGCTGATACATTTATTTTGATGCAAAACAATTTTTAGACAGTCAGTTCAATGAAAAGAAGAAACATGTCATAATTACTATTATAATTCTGATTAATTATTCATGAACTAAACTACCTCACTGATTGGCTGCCGTGCCAGTCTGAAATCTCTTAGAAATGCCTGGCTTAAAAGCGACATTAAGCTTATTGCACACCCTATGCTGAAGGCAGAGGCATCACAACAAGAAATGTTTTTGGTGCCGCTGTCAATAAATATTGTGATTAGACTTATAATCACAATAATGATCTCACAACGGGTCATTTTCTGATGATTAATGACTGGTTGGATGGGTATGACCCTCAGTTGTGCCTCTGGCCACCCGTACCCCCCCCAGCTGGTTGTTAATCCACAGGAAAAAAAGACTGGCCGTTTGATCATTAGTGCTTAATTGTAAATGTTGCTGATGTTTCACTAAAAACTGAAAAACATCCCTTGGAACACTAGAAACGACTGATTAGCTGTCAAAAATGTAGATCCTGTGACACTTAAAATAGTAATTAAACATCTTTTCCTATTTTACTAAGTGCTTTTTGACCCCCAACAAAGTTCCCCTGCTATAAGCACTGATTTGCATCGTCAATGCATAATTTTATATTCAGAAGTTTCCTAAGGGTGTTTTCTTTTGTGCTACATATGTGCAAAGTAAATTATCGTGAATTCTTGCCAGTTATGAGACACTACAGGAGCATAACTTTTAAATATGTTTTTTAAATGTTAAGCCTCCTACCAGAGATTAAATCAATATACTCATCCAGCTAGCCTTTCTGTTTTGGAAGCTAATATAAATGTTTGATCTCAATACAGATGAAAAATTCTCCTTCATTGACTTCATAGGCTTTTCCAAATGAGTAGTTTTATAATAGATACACAATGTTTTCAAAGGAGTTATTGTTTGCTCAAAAAAAGTGAAGTGTTCTATACATTTGTAAATGTACTTTATGCATTCTTTATTTCACCCTATAGCACTTCAGCTTTCTGATATTGAAGTCAATAGATTTAACATTTTGTCCTCTGCAGTCATAGACTTCTACCTGCACTAAGACATCATCTCAAATCGAGTACCCCTTCTCCCAGGTCCTTCAGCTCCCAGGATTGTAACATTGACATCCACAAAACCATGCTCTATGGCAAGAAAACCATGGATATCCTACATCCCTCAGAAACTATGTTATGCCACCTCCCCACACTAGCTCCCTACAATGCACCTATTATCGCATCAACCATTCTACCTTCCAGTGCATATCTTGGCTCTTTAAAAAGTGCTGCTGTGAGCCTCAGCTGATAACAGTGGAAGCAGTTTACTTCATTACCATGCTTGATATCCATGTTGATATCCCAGGTCTGTTTCCCATACCAGGCTGGTGGGATAAAGGATGTGCTACTAAGGTAGTGAGTTCAAACTCCTGAGGAGAGAGTAATTAATCCTGCTGTTTGAGCAGCTACTTCAGGTGGAGTCAAGTATGTGCTGCTAAAGCAGTGTGCTCAGACTCTTGAGGAGCAAGTAACTCATCCTGCTATTTGAGCAACTCCTTCCTTGTGATACAGGGCTGCATTGAATTTTAGTGTGACCATGACATATCTGCCTTCTCCCACCAATGCCCATGCAAGCCATGATGGCAATATGATTGGAAGGTTGAAGGGAAGGGAGAAAATAGGAGAAAAATAATTTGTTGGCAGATAGAAACCACTTGACCCACCTAGTCTACTCATTTATCTTGGCCTATACTGTCACCACTAACCTTACTTCATCTCCACCTACTCTCCACTGCTTTCCTTCCAAGATCCCTTTGTTCCTCTCCAAAGCATTCTTGAACAACATTGCTGTTTTCACCCCATCACCTACACTGGAAGACTGTTCCAGGCATCCACCACTCTTTCAGTGAAGACCTGTTTCCTCACATCCCTCCTAAATACCCCCTTCCAGTTTCATTGCATGCCCCCTTGTCCTTGAGGGACTTCTCCTGTGCAACATACTCCCCTCATGTACCATATTCAATCCCATGAGGTATTTACAGGTCTTCATCATGCTGCTCTCTCCCCAGGGTGTACATATTAAGATCTCTTAGTCTCCCTTGTAGGTCTTTGATGCAGACCCTGTACCATTTTAGTTGCCCTCCTCTGGACAGCCTCTACACTGTCTATGTTTTTCTTTTGATATGATCTCAAAAACTGGGCACAGTACTTTAGGTGGGGTCTCACAAATGTTCTATACAGTGCTAACACCACCTCTCTCCTTCTACTGGTGATATCCCTTCCTATGCAGCCCAGCATCCTTCTGGCTCTACTAACTGCCTTGTCACCTTCCAGTTTCAAGGTTTCAATGTTTTTATTGTTCAGCAATCAAGCCTTTACAACATACTAAGCACATAAAATTATATACAAAAAAAAAGAAGAAAAAACATATTAAATCTAATATTACATTTAAAATTTTAACACATAAAAATCCATGAACAAATTAATTATCATAGGCACAGAGACTTTTTTTTTGTGTTTCAACACCTGATAAAAAAAACTTGAAACCATCTTAGGCTCCTCCAATGTCTGAGGGTGAAGAAGTATGAATAAAATATCATATTTTGCATTCACATATTTAATAAGAAAATCATTTAACAGATTCAACTGCGGGATTTTATATAAAGGGCACTGTACCGTAATATGATAAAGATCTTCTTGAAAACCCTTATTACATCTGCAAAACTCCAAACCTGAATTGGGTGGAGTCGTCTTATTAAAAAAAGCATATTTAGAATGGATGATTCCCAGTCTTGCCCAAGTAATCATTTTTCTTTCTAACAGGGTCAGCCCAAGAGTAAGATATTTCTCTATAAATACATCAATTTTATTTTGAGCTAACCATCTGGCCTGACATTGAGCTCTGAGGAGCTCCATTTGCTTATCATAGGCAAGCCTAAGTATTTTCTTTTTGACATACTCCTTAAACACATAAGATATTGATATTGATTTCTCCCAATCTGTCCAAAGATGAAGCATATTAACACTGCCCAAAATACGTTGAATATTTTTGACCCAAGGAGACCTAAAATTCTGTTTGTGCCAAGATAATTTTTCTCTAAGGCATAGTAGAGGCATAATATTAGTCTGTTGATTAATAATTTTGATCCAGTAACTCATGAGACATATATCAATTATTGTAACAATAGGTACTCTACCCAATTCAGCCCTAGCTACAACATTAGAAGTGGCAAGTGGAACCTGCAATAAAGATTTATAGTAGAGAGAAAGTGTGATCTCCAACCATGAAGGGACATTGTTGTTCCAGACCTCTGTGCCGTACAAAAGTATAGGATTAATTTTGGCCTTGCCAGCTATCAATGCCGGCGAGACCAAATATCCTGCATATTTCCTAGCAAAACATAAGAGAGCCCTAACAATCAGTTTTGCCCTTATCACTTGTCCACTCCAATGCTCTATCCAATTTCCATTCGAAGCAAACTTTACCCCCAAATATATATAAGAGGATACCACTTCAATAAGTTTGTTATTTAAATAAATCCTTGGTTTAATTTGATGTCCCTGTAAGGGTGCAAAAATCAGCAGCTTAGTTTTTTTCATATTTATTAATAAGTCCAAATGTTTACATTTAGAGCAAAATTGATTTATTTTATTTTGTAAACCTTGAGCAGATAAAGCAAAAATAATCAGGCATAGGCCAGACAATGTACTGGGATATTCTTAATTTTTGGGGAATCAAGAATATCTATATCTTTATAAGTCAGAAGGGCATCAATATACAAATTAAAAAGAAGGGGGGCCAAAGGACATCCCTGTTTAACTCCGTTGTACTGAAATAGTCAGAAATGTTGCCCTTATTATCATATCTAATAGCCGATGTTGTGTGAGAATATAACCTAATAATGGGGCTAATAAATTTAGCAGCCTATGCGTCTATTTAATAATATCTCCCATAACTTGGCTCTATTAACTGAGTCAAATGCTGCAGAAAAATCTACAAACACAGCATACAGCTTCATTTTACAAAATGATCTGTATTTTTCTATCAGATGGGCTAAAATGTAAATATTATCTATCGTAGAACAATCCTTACGAAAACCTGCTTGAAACATCGATAAAGGGGAGTTTGCAGTTATCCAATCTTGTAATTTATGTAATATTATTTTAGCAAAGATTTTTCCACTAATGTCAATAAGACTGATTGGGCAATAATTAGATGGCAAATGAAGTTGGCCCTTTTTATGGATTGGAACTATTATATTTCTTGTCCAAGATAATGGGATAAATCTCTCTTTTAAACAGATATTGAAAAAATTAGTAAAAAAAAACTACCCAATCATTTAAGTGCCCCTTGTAAATTTCTCCCTGTATCAAATCGGGTCCAGGTGCTTTATTATTTGATAAATTCACAATGGCTTCCACCTCTCAAATGAAAAGCTGCTGATGTGTATTCCCCTCAATGTTAAAATTTTCTATCACATCATCATCGTTGGTAGAATGTCTATTAAATAGTAGACTATAATAAGATATCCAGGTTTCCTTGGGGATATATATGGGAGGTCTAGAATTCTGATCAGCTGTCCCCTTGGACACCAAAGCCCAAAAAAGCTTAATATCACTCTCCTTAATAACTCGGTACATAACACCCCATTGTTTTTCAGTAAATTCTCTTTTTTTCTGATGGAGAAATTCCTTGTACTCCCTTCGCATTTTATTTAAATTTATAATCGCCATCTTACTCAGATTTTTTTTTGTCTGCCTGATGGCCCTCATCAAATTTCTTTTCTATCTCTTACAATACCCATCAAATCAGGATGCTAACTGGGGCTTAACACTATTAGCTGAGTAAATCCGTGTCTTAATCTGTTGATACCCTATGTTTAATAATTCACTGATCCTTTCACCTTTGGAGCCATTATGTACCTGCTGAAATAACTCGACAAAAATAGAAGAGTATAAAAGGTTCCAAACTCCTTGCATCGACTCATTATTCAATCTTAACCTTTTTTCCCCACTAATCTCAATATCCTCCAAGGGCTTATTGGGGGGAGGAATGACACTATCAGAAATCCTAAAATCCAGAAAAATTACTGCATGATCGCTTTCTGTTCTCATAGCCACATATAATCTCCTACAGAAATGATAACTAAAAGGAGAGCATAATATAAAATCAATTACGCTCTTACCAACTGGGGAGAAAAAAGTGCTATCACCCCAACGATCCCCTTATAATCTCCCATTAAGAATCAAGAAATTATTCTCTGTGATAAAAGTACTAAAACGTCTCCCTGCCTCATTTACAATCATGTCAGTTGTATTTCTTTTTTCCAAATCTGCCATATACAATAGTTCTTGTAACAATGATAAATTATTGAACTCGGCTATCCTAGCGTTAAAATCCCCAGCTAAAAGGACAGTATCTATCCAATTTGACTGTATCATTAAATCTATTTCCATCGATAGTTTGGACCAAAAATCATATGTAGAGTAAGTGTGAAAACATAGTGGAATATAAATGTTAACAATCAGAACCGTACAAAGGTCCCAGTTAACCACTACCATAAGGATCTCAGGAGTTGGAGAGTAACTTTTGATTACCTTTAATCCTTCCCTAATTTTGATCATTGTAACCAGACCTCCTTTGTTCCTCCCATGTTTTTTCCCTTTAATTGCTGGCACAAAATTAGTTTCATATCCATTCAGGAAAGGAGATGTTAATACCCATGTCTCCTGGAAAATAATCACTTCATGTCGCGAAATAAAAGCAACCCACTGCGGATCCACAAACTTATTATGGAGTCCTGCTATATTCCAATTAAGGACATTATAACCAGTGTTACTTTCTGACCCCCCTTCCTGCTCTAATGAGGACTCATTACTTTGTATTTCCAAAAAACTTAGTCAAGGTTGCATGGCTCTAGATTGACCTGATGTCTCCCACTCATTCAATTCCACCATGTAAATATTCACCTCATCCAACACATGTCTATTTTCAAAAAGTAATACCAACAATTGTGCAGAACCAATAATACAGTTAATCTGAGTACCCTCTTTATCATTCCAAACTCTGTTCACCTCCACAAATTCTTCTGGAAGTATATGGGTTTTGATAATAGTTGATAAAATCATCCGCAATAATGATGGTAAATTAGTAACAGTTTCTCCTTCCAATATATCCAGCCCAAAAATAGAGATCATTGAGGTTTCACGGGAAACTCCAAACTCCCAATTCAGTGTTACAAGAGTAGTTTTGAATATATCATATGTTAACATTTTTCCTATTTTTGCCCTATTATAAACATTTTTCCAAATTGTTGACCAGGTCACTGGTGTTGATAACAGTAATCCCAAAGAGTCTACCAGGCCTTGCTTAGCCCAGACCAATTTGGCCATATCCATTCAGGAAAGGAGATGTTAAAACCCATGTCTCCTGGAAAATAATCACTTCATGTCGCGAAATAAAAGCAACCCACTGCGGATCCACAAACTTATTATGGAGTCCTGCTATATTCCAATTAAGGACATTATAACCAGGGTTACTTTATGACCCCCCTTCCTGCTCTAATGAGGACTCATTACTTTGTATTTCCAAAAAACTTAGTCAAGGTTGCATGGCTCTAGATTGACCTGATGTCTCCCACTCATTCAATTCCACCATGTAAATACTCACCTCATCCAACACATGTCTATTTCAAAAAGTAATACCAACAATTGTGCAGAACCAATAATACAGTTAATCTGAGTACCCTCTTTATCATTCCAAACTCTGTTCACCTCCACAAATTCTTCTGGAAGTATATGGGTTTTGATAATAGTTGATAAAATCATTCGCAATAATGATGGTAAATTAGTAACAGTTTCTCCTTCCAATATATCCAGCCCAAAAATAGAGATCATTGAGGTTTCACGGGAAACTCCAAACTCCCAATTCAGTGTTACAAGAGTAGTTTGAATATATCATATGTTAACATTTTCCTATTTTGCCCTATTATAAACATTTTTCCAAATTGTTGACCAGGTCACTGGTGTTGATAACAGTAATCCCAAGAGTCTACCAGGCCTTGCTTAAGCCCAGACCAATTTGGCCATATCCATGTTGGGAGCATAAAGTAAACTGAATTAGTAGGGTTGGAAGTATCCCTAGTCACCATAATAAGAGCATCGCGACTGTTGGTAACTAATTCTGCTCTCAACATGTGGGCTATCAGGCTGGTTAGGGTTGCAGTAGATTCATAATGTTTAAATACAGCTTATCTAATTTAAAACTACTTCTTTCCTGTACAAATTAAATTATATGCTTCCAGGTCATACCCCTGTGGGGTTACTATCCTCCTTGGCCAACATGAGATTTGGGCAAAGATCTTTATTAGACTGATCTACCTTAATTAAATTCTCCTTTGAATTTGTTTTTTGTTTCGCAGTGTAATCACCCTCCCCCTTTTCTTGATCTTTTATAAGTGTCCCATCCACAAGTATAGATTTGTTTTTTTGGTCAGGATTCTTCCTTGCATCTCTCTGTACCTCTCCTATCCTAATGGTACCTGTAACCCCAATTTTATTAGTCTTTTCATCCTTAATGTTTAATTCATCTTTCTGTTTTCCTAAGTTAGGAGTCTGAGTAAGTCCCACAGGCCCAAGCTTTTTCTTCCCCCCTTTTTCTTACTTACTCCACCCCTCTTTTTGCCCTTTTTGCCTTTTGAGGGCTCTTGAACATTTAGGGGAGAAAATGACAAATTAAGCCTAGATCTGTGAACTTTCTTTTCCCCCAATAATTGTGAAATTTGTTGTTCTAAAGCAGCAAACTTCACAGCACAAAAACTAGAAAGAGTTTCCAAAGCTGTCTTAATACCATTATATGCCTCCAATAAAACAACATTAGACATTACTGGATGTGCAAGAGCCTTAATGGTATATTTCAATATAGTATCCGGACACTGAACCAAAAAATCTTTATCTAAATGGATGTCCTGGACCTCTTTGTCCATTTTTTGAAAAAACTCTTCAGGCGCATCATTAAGGGATGAATACACCATTTCTTTAGAGTCGATATTGCAGACCCTACCTCACTGGAGATCTCTAATGGACTAAATAACTTATTCCTGAGGAAAGCATGAAATACCATCATCTTTATCTATATAATCTCCTTGCCCAGACATGCATTGCTGACTTGCTTCTACCTCTCCCATCCACTCATCTTGTCTAAAAAACCTGGAATGATCCGCTATATTTGTTTTTCCCAAAAGTGGTACAATCGTAACCTCCTATATTAGAAACCATATGTGTGCTGTTCATTTTTGAAACGTCCTGAAAAATATTATTAGGGGCTTTAGGAAGGGTTTTTTTTTTTAAAGAAATCAGTGATTTTCCCTTGGGATGGAATTTTAACACCAGTCTCTAAGTTACTAATTACTTCCAAGCACGGAGTTATATTCTTATTGTCAAAAGAGGATAATTGTTTAAATTCCTCAAATTCCCTCTTAGTCCCATTGCTACCACTAAATTGGTTCTTCAATTAATTAATCAAAGTCTCTTGATTTGTATTATTCGGACTGTTCTTATCCCAGCTCTTAGTCATCGGAATTTGATTTCTTCCATTAAATTCTAGAATTATCTCCAGCTAAATCTGATCTGCATTCCTCATTCATAAACTCCTTAAAGGAGTGAGGTAAGTAGGATACTAAGGGACTTTCTATCAAATCCTTAGGGGTCGAAGCCGTGATGACCAATTCCTGTGTAAAAACACAGCAATTGCCTTTTTTATTCTTTTTTGGATTTATCCTTTGCTTCCCTTTAGTTGCCTCTTTAACAGTTTTGTTTACCATGTTACCACTTCGAGTATACATATAAGGAAAGAAGAGAAAGAAAAAAAAAATCAAATCCTAACTCAAAAACAAAAGGGACTGAAAAGGAGTCAGATGACAGCTTATCTAAACAGCTAAATCTTCCATGAGCAGCACTCCTTAAATTTGTAGAAAGCCTTCCCACCTGATAACAACCAGACCCACCAGTTAAAGCCAAAAAATACAAAACCAGATAAACAATAAAGCCTATTTAAAATGAGGTCCCTCTCTTTTATGGGTACATATTCCTGTGCAAAATCTACTCCGAGTGGCGCTCGCGCTATGCGTGAGCGCAATGTTTATATGCTGCAGCAAACCCTTCCACAGAGGAAAACCTGCTCTATTGTTGGCTCACCCCTGAGCTAAAATTACATGCAGGTAAGTGGCCTCTTGCACACACCTGTGTAATCCCCTCAGTTCAGCAGAGCTGCAAGATGAAACAAATCAGAGCAGTTTCAGTTACAAAGTCACACATATGCTGCACTCACAGTCATTTTCAAGCTGCCAAACTGTTCCAAAAACACAGATCTCTTGGATAGCTGCTGCTCAAAGTATATTGCACAAGTGTCCCAGGTGAAATAAAAGGCTGGTGATCTTGCAGGGAAGGATGTTTAAATGCTGCAGCAAACCCTCCCACAGAGGCAAACCTGCTCTATTGTTGGCTCACCCCTGAGCTGAAATTACATGCAGGTAAATGGCCTCTTGCACACACCTGGGTAATCCCCTCAGTTCAACAGAGCAGCAAGATGAAACAAATCAGAGCAGTTTCAGTTACAAAGTCACAAATATGCTGCACTCACAGTCATTTTCAAGCTGCCAAACTATTCCAAAAACACAGATCTCTTGGATAGCAGCTGCTCAAAGTATATTGCACAAGTGTCCCAGTGGAAATAAAAGGCTCCTTGTCACCTTGCCTTTCCACCTTGAGGACATCATATTTGGTTACCCGAGTCCTTTTCCTGTTTAGTTAGCATCAAAACATCTACCACATTTTATACTCTGCCTCTGGATTTCTGTGCCCGTGTAGATAATTTTGCACTTTTTGGCATAAAAGCCCAGCTGCCATGCCCTTGACCACTTCTCAAGCTTTCTCAGGTCAGTACTCATTCTCTCTACCCTCTCCAGAGTGTCTACCCTGTTGCAATTTTTTGTGTAATCTGCAGACAGGAATACATTTCCTTCTAGCTCTTCTGCAGTGTCACTTATAAATATAATTAAAAAGTACTGGTCCCAGTACTGAGCCTTGATGCACCCTGCTGGTCACTCTCCCTTCCCCCAGAGTTAGTACCTTTTCCCACCACCTTTTGTCACCTATCCATCAGCCAGTTTTGTACACAGCCTACCCCTGGGATCCACCCCCCAAACTGTCTGGTTTCCTTATGGGCCTCCTATGTAGCAGAGTGTTGAAGACCTTGCCCAAGTCTAAGTAGGCCACATCAACTGCCCTACACTGATCTGTTTTCCTCATCACCTAATCAAAGAAATTGATCAGGGTCATGTAATGTGACCCTCTCCCCCATAAATCCATGCTGACTTGGGTCTTGTAACCCAGTTTGTTCAAGATACTGCACTAGGCTTTCCTTTAGAAGCATATTCATTAACTTCCTACCACTGAAGTCAGGAAGTTGGACTACATTTGCCCTCCTCTATTTCTTGGAATCACTCCTGTTTCAAGTGAATTGTTGAATAGGGCTATGAGAGATGCCAACAGAACCTCCCTGAGTTCTCTCAGTGCCATTGGATGTACCCAAGCTGGTCCCATAGTTTTATCCACTTTCAGAACTCTTTCCTTGTGAATGGACTTTTGTCTACCTTTCTTCCACCAGTGTTCATTCTGTTTTCCTGTGATCCAATCCACCCATTCACTGTGAAGACTGATTAGAAGTATCTGCTTAAGATATTTGCATTTTCATGGTCCTCCTCCCCACAGTCTTCCCCTCCTCTTCCTAAAATTACAATCCTTCCCCTTGTCTTCCTCTTATCACTTCTGTGCCTAAAATGATCAGTTTGTCCCTCATACTAATTCCTTTGGCTATCCCTTCTTCAGTTTGTGTCTTTGCACCCCTCACCTCCTTCTCTGCTTCTGCATGTTTACCTTGGTACATCTCTCTATCCTCTTTCTTCTGTGTCTCTTTGTTCCTCCTGAATGCTACCTTTTTCTCCTTCACCTTTGCAGCCATTTCCCTTGAAATTAATTGCGGTCTCTCATTTCTCCCTTTCTTGCTCACTTCTGTCATGCAGAGGTTTGTTGATTTCACTATGCCATCCCTTAATTTACCCCATTGCTCCTCCATATCCACCAAGGAAATCTCCCCACTAGGTCATATCTGATGTATTCATCCATTTTTTAAAATCTGCCCTCTTGAAGATAAGGACCCTCATCCTTGTGGTTGCCTCTGCTGCCATCCTTATGATAAACCACACTGTATAGTGATCAGTGGTCAACAGGAGGCATCCCACCTTAGTATAACCATTTGTGAGCACCAGGTCCAGTATTGCCCCATCATGCGTGGGTTCTTTAATTACAGTTACAGCCAAAGACATGGCCAGATATTTCCTAAAATGTCTGTGACATTTCTAGAGAAATCTCCTGCTTTCTGCATTTGCACAGTAGGGGCAGCAGAGAAAAACTCTTTAGAAATTTTCTGAAATATCTGGAAATATCTGTCCATGTCTGTGGCTACTACTGTAGTTGCCTGAAAAATGCCCACAGTAGAGAGTCTAGGATAACCCTGCTTTTGCCTGAGACTGTGGCTCGGTGGCTTCAACCTACATCTAGGAGATTGAAGTCCTCCAAATGCAGGACTCCTCCCTTTTTCTGCCATTGTGCTGACAGCTTCCCCCATTGTGTTATCCAATTCCACTCCCAATGTTGGAGGTTTGTATTGTACCCAGTGCAAACTGTGGCTCCAGCTCCTGTCTCCAAAGTGATCCATAGCACATCCAGCCATTCCTTCCCACTCCCAGTTCCCTTGTACTTCCATTGTCTAGAAACCCTCCTTTGCATTCTGCTCAACCCCTCCTCCCTTCATCCCTTCTCTATCCTTCCAAAACTGACTGTAACCTAGTATGTCCGTGTCACAGTCATGGCCCAGAGGTGTGGGAGTACAAAATTGCTAACTGCTCACATCTCAAAGTCCTACCTGTCACTTCATGAATCCCTGACACACATTTGATGCTGGAAGAGAAAGGAAGACCCACTGAGGGGAGAGGTAAGCTGCTGAGGTGAATAGGGAATGTTAGTTTGTGTACTATCATATTTGGCTCAGTGGTGTTATATTATGAGTCAAACTAAGGGCAGAGGTAAGCAATCCTCCTTGGGTTAAACTGGAATGAAAGAAAAACTGTAGCTATCTCTCCAGACTTAGAAACATGATCCCAAGCCAGATATTTTCCAATGATCATTCCCTCTCCTAGTTTCTTTCTATTATCATATTTTTTAAAGAAATCATCTCTCTATTGTCTACCAATTGATAGTGTTAAAACCTGCATGATACCTTCAAATCCAACTTTCATCTCAGTCTCATCATGAAGACCTCCTTCTCCATGGTGTGAATGCTCATGTTTTTCCACAGAGCATAATTCTCAGAGGTTACAAATTCTGTTAAGTCAGATGCACTGTTGATGATTATTAACATGAAACATTTTTGTTTAAATAGACAGCCACTGAGAAGAAACTGCAGTAGTTGTAAATAAATATACACATACTGCCTATGGTAAGCAGTTTTTTTAACTACTATGCAATAAGATATCATAAGACAGAGTTTGACTGACCATCATAATCAGACAATTAAAAGTAACCTGTTACTTAGTGAAAATAAAACTAACATTTTACTGTTTGGCTCCAAACCCAGATTAAAAAAAATAAGGTAGTATGTTAGCTCCGGTACCAAGGGCTACACCTTCTAAACAAATGGAGATAAACAACTTAAATGGATGGATAAAAGGATGGTGTTTCAGGGAAGGTTATGTATACCTAGATCATAGAGAAATATTTAGAGACCAGAGTTTATATGCACAGGATGGGTTACACCTAAACAGAAAAGGAAAAAGAATATTTTCTCATAGACCAAGACAAGCCATAGATATGGGTTTAAACTTCTGGTAAGGGGGAAAGAGGGGGCAACTTTAACAAAAGAAAGTTATAGTAAACATCAAGCCCCAGAAAATTGGAACTGCTTAGTTAATAATGCTAGGAGCCTGAACAACAAGATAGAAGAACTTTTATATATTATGATAAATTTAAATATACATATATGTGCCATTACCAAGACCTGGTGGGAGGAGGATGATTCATGGGATAGGAACATACCAGGATATAATTTATATCATAAAGGTAGAACACTAAGGAAAGGTGGAGGAGTGGCCGTATATATTGCTGATTTTATTATTTCAGAACTAGTAGATACTCAAAAATGGCATAGTACTGAGACTATATGGGTAATATCTCTCCTCCATGTGCAGCCAGTATCAGTATAGGACTTATATATAGACCTCCATCTATAACACAAGAAGAAAACTTAAAGATACTGGATTTTATTGGCACTATAGGTGATACTGATAACAATATTATACTAGGGGACCTAAACCTCCCTGATATAAACTGGGACAAAATGCAGGCAAATACTACTTCAGAGCAAAATTATTTGCAAGTTTTTGCCCTAACAGGAATGATTCAGCATGTAACTGAATTTACCAGGGGAATTCATATCTTGGATTTGGTTCTGAGTAATCTAGATGAAAATATTCAAGACTGTAGAGTATTACCACCGTTAGGGCCCAGTGACCACTTCATAGTTAGCTTCATATATAAAGGTAAGCTGGGAAGTCAAACAGGTAATACAACAATTGTTAACTACAATAAGGCTGATTTTAACAAGATTAAAAGAAACTTGGCAGATTGGGATTGGGAGAATAACTTTAAGAATAAATCCTTGCAACATATGTGGGACCAAATGATCAACAAGGTAAATACACTAGTTATAACTTTTACTCCATCAATATGTAAATATGAGAGAACAAAAAACAAGATGCCACCATGGATGACCTCCCAAGTCAAAAAGTTAATTAAAAAGAAAAATGACATGTTTATTAAGGCAAAAAAAGTAGAAACCGTATTTGCTGGGATATGTATAAAAAAATTCTCAAACAAACAAAAACTAGTATAAAAGAAGCCAAACAAAATCATGAGTACAAATTGTCAGGTAAAGTAAAAGATAACTATAAGACATTTTATACATATGTTAATAATATTAAGGGAGAAGGTAAATCAGTTGGGCCTCTAAAGGATCATGTTGGTAATATAGTGTCAGATCAAGCCAAAATGGTTGAACCGCATAATACATTTTTCACTTCTGTTTTTAATAATAAAACACATCCAAAAATAAAGCATTTAGATTTGGCAACAAATACTGGGCCAAGTATAAGTAGACTGGATGTCCTTAAAAGGCTTCAGATCCTGGACCAGAATAAATTCCAAGGACCGGATGGTTGCATCCTAGAGTTATTAAAGAGATAGCCGAACTTCTGGTGGACCCAGTTATAGCCTTTTATCATAAATCATTAGATGAACGATTGGTTTTGGAAGCATGGAGACAAGCTATAGTGGTGTCTATTTACAAATAGGGACCCAAACACGAGGGTGCAGAATTATAGACATATTAGTCTAACAGCAGTTTTGGGAAAGATTCTTGAGGGTGTTATTAAAGATCACATCATGCACAAACTCCTAGCTACAAATAATATAGACCATACACAACATGGTTTTACACGGGGTTGATCTTGCTAGACTAACCTGTTGGAATTCTATTGAAGGGTAAGTAAGGCCTTGGATAACAGACTCCCAGTGGATGTAATTTTTTTGATTTCTCAAAGGCATTCGACAAGGTACCCCATGAGGAACTTGTTGATGCATTAATAGAGCTTGGTATGGATGGTAAAACTACTAGATGGATAGAAGCATGGCTCACTGACAGGAAGCAAAGTGTCAATATTAAAGGAATTAAGTCATGTTGGTCAGACATAACCAGCGGGGTGCCCCAGGGCTTGGTCCTGGGATCATGCTTGTTTAATGTCTATATTACTTCCTTGCAGACCACAACTGAGGCATGATTATCCAAATTTGTAGATGGCACCAGACTAGGGCACATAGTGGAAACCCATGAGGATGCAAACATTCTACAAGTAGCCCTGGAAGAATTGAAAACATGGGCAAATGAAAAAAGCTGACATTTAATGTTGATAAATCCAGTGTTATGCATTTTGGAAATAAAAACAGACTAAATAATTATTCTCTAGGAGGGCAAACATTAAAGAAGATAGAAGATGAAAGGGATCTGAGTATAAAAATAAGCAATGATTTAAGTTTTAAATCACATTGCTACCAGGTTATTAAGAAATCAAGCAGTATTTTACGCTGTATAAACAAACACATTAAATGTAAAAGCAAGGAAGTATTGTTGCCACTTTATACATCTCTCGTACGACCACATATTGATTATTGTGCCCAGTTATGGTCTCCTGGAGGAAAAAGAGAAACAAAAGCTTTGGAACAAATTCAGAGAAGGGCAACCCATACGATTAATGAAGTTAAAGGACTTGACTATGAATCAAGACTAAAAAACCTAGGGTTGTATTCCCCAGAGTATAGACGACTGAGGGGCAATTTGTGTTTGATGTACCGTGCAACTACTGATCATCATATCTGGGAATTATTGGAGTTAAATTACAGAAGTTTACATTATAACACCGGAACTCACCCTGTACAATTGGAGCTGGAAACATTTAGAACAAAAAAAAAAAAGAAAACAGAGGTTCTCAGTAAGAATCACCAAAATTTGGAATAATCTTCCATTGGAAGTAGTGGCACGTTTTAATATGAATAGTTTTAAATCAAATTTGGATGACTACCTGATTAAAAATAATATTTTGGGCTATTAAATAACACACACAAATGCGAGCTGAAATGGACCTGGGTCTACTACAAAGCTCTGATAAACCTATGATACCTATGAGATATTCAATGCACTGATGGAGCTACATTGAAAAATGCTGAAAACTATAAATACTTGGGTATGTACAGTATTTGGACACAAGACTGGCATTTGATGTGCACATAAAATGCCACTCAATTAAATGTGCAAGTGTCACAGTTATGGGGTAACTGTTATTGTTCATAATGCTGTATCTAGCTTGCTGTATGCATAATATTGCACTACCCCCTTCTTATAGAATACCCCTGAAAATTTGTTGCCTTTCCTAGCAAACTCTGAAATAAGCAACTAAATAAAAAAAACATTGTGCTTCACTAACAACATTAGAAAAATGATTAACAGTCATTTGCTATTCCATATTTTGGATTATGGTAACATCATTTTACAATACATTGCTGAACATTGTGTGTCCAGGCTTGGCAACATTTTTAAGAATATACAGTATGTAGGTATGCTTCATTGTGCTCAAGGAGTACTTACAAGTGTGAGATTTACACTAAGATGACTATTATGCCAGTAGGTGTTAGACACACCTGCAACTAGATGACAGTATACTGTTATTTAAATTTACTATTAAGGGCTTCCTAACTCCTTAGTCAACTCAAAGGTTCCAGTAAGCACTCCATATTCTTTAATAGCTCAGACTTTGGTGACTTTCCATGTATCTACAGCATAGACTGCAATTAGTGCAAGAGCATTTTGCCATTATGCGCCTTGATTCTTGACTCAACTCACCACACGATTAAGAACTCTGACTAATGTGGGGATATTTAAAAGTGAACCAATGGCAGTTGTTGCCAATGGTCTGCAAAGTCATTGCGTAATTGTATTAATAATGTTTATCTTAGGAATATGTGTTTGATTTGCTATGATGTGCAAAAAACAAACAATTTTGATACTGTTTCTCTCATAGCAATGTCTTATGTATCCCATGTACAGAACTTCTGTTCTGCAAGCTTCCTCTCTGGTATGCTCACTCTGAGTGTTCTAAATGTCTGTTACCAAGGGGTTGTGATTTGACATCTGGTTGAGATAATGAGAATAGGACACTGATTTTTCCTAACAGGACATTGTTTGTCTGTTTTTTATTACTATCAGTCTACTGTATACTGGATCAGATACACAAGCCTGTTTTAAAAATGATGTCAGCTTTGACAAACTCTTGCCAGCCTGACTTGCACAATAATTTGTATACCCATGATGACTTGATTTGGGATTGAGTCTTTAGAGTATTGCATGTGGTTTGGAAAGACACATGAAAACCAAATAATTTATATAGATCTTCTCTCCTAGTACCCATATGTACTATTCTTCCTGACATATGCTTCTTTGGCATGTTCATTCTGTGTAGTCTAAATATATGTTGCCTTGGTGTCCTGATTTGGTAGAAGGCTGAAACAATGGCTGATGTACACTGAAGAGTCAGAACAAGACACTTGTGCCTGAACTTTGTCATTCTCAGCCTACACTGGATCTGATACAGAAGTCTGTTTTAAGGCAATGTCTGTTCTGGTGAAGCCTTATTAACCTAACTTGCACAGATATTTGCATACTCATGATGCCTTGCTCTGCAATTGAGGCTTTAGAATATGTGACAGTAATGTGGTTAGTGAAAAACTTTGTAGATTAGAACAAGATTTTTGGTTTGGTTTAGAAAGGATTTTTGGTTTGTTAGTTTCTTAATGTAGTAAGTGCTTTATGTGATGTGGTAACTGTTTTATTGAGGTGGTATTTTAATTTATCCAGTAAGTGTTTACATCGATGGGAATAGTTTCTTTTAAATGCTGTGATATATACTTTTAATTAGTGTGGAATATACTTTTTGATGGTAAATTGCTGTAGTATATACAGAGCATTTCACTTGTGTGCATTTCGGCTGTGTGCACTTCCCGGTTGTGTGCACAAAATCACCTGGTTCCAATTCATTCACTATAGTTCTCTGTGTTAAATGATTTGGCTCTCTGCACACTCAGTTTTTGTTGTGTGCATGAATTTAGCTGCATTTAGCTTGATTAAATGCTGTTGCGAGGTGTGAAATGAAGTAATTTATGCTTGATTTTCTTTAGTGCTACATTCCCTTATGCTGTCCCGAGTAACAAACCCCCAATTATCATCTCGTTACCTGCCCCCAGTTACATCCAGCATCTCACAGCAATTTTAAAACTTTATCCCTCTACCAGATACCAGTCCACTCAGACAGCATGGACAAACTGAGTGGCCGGCTTATGTGGGAGTGAGCCTGTCCCTTAGCAGCCACCATACACATTGGTGTCCTGCTTTGCGATTCTCAAAGCTCAGCTGTTACGGGAGTAAAATAAAACAGTCTTTCAGTTTTGTGGATAACATGTCAGTTTCAAATAGGGACTTCTGCATTGATGCAGTTCTTGGTTAAAAGGGGTTGGGAGGGCAAGGAATGGAGACCGGAGATGGCAGAATTGGTCTGTGTGTAAAAGACAGAGTTTAAAGCAGCAGCAGTAAGAGCTGGACCTATGAATAAACAAATGGGCAGTGAGTAAAATGAATTGTAACTTTACTATTATGTTAATCTACTGTTTACTTTCAACTTAATACGGTACCAGTGTAATAAAAATGATTTTTGTGCAACTACATTTAATTCAGTGCTTATTTCTTTGATATTTGGTTTAGTGCATTTTCGGTCGTATGCACAGATTTGGCTGGTCCCAAGGTTGTGCACTCAAGTGGAATGCACTGTTCTTCTAATTGATACTTTGATAGATATACAGGGGGAAAAACAATGATGATATGGAAAAAGGTCAATGTAATATATAATATGTAAAATAAATGCTTGCCTACTGTGAGTTACAAGGTGATAATATGTATTTAATTATTTATTGAGGTCTCGGGTTACAATCTTTGGGGTGAAAGCCAATTTACAAAAGCTCCACATCAGCAGTACAACATGGAGAACACACAAATAGAATACTATTACATAGAAGACATAAGAAGTATAGATACAATTCAGTGTTACAGGTTATAAACATTGCTTACATGTATATATTCTAGGCATTTGCCAAACATCGGTTTACAAAGGAGCAGCATCAGTAGCACAGAATAGGAGAGCTACAGTGGTAGTGGTTCAAGAAACAGAATCAAAGGTTGCATTTGGTATATAATAAAAAAAGAACATATAATTACATGGGTAGTGCCCGTGAGCATGTGTTTTAGCAGTCAGGTAGGTTATGATATTCAAAAGCCATGTGGAAAGTCAAAGAAACAATGTGACAGGAAACATGTGGGGTTGAAGGCCCATAGTCAGTGTAGTAATTGCCGGGTGAATGTGTCGAGAGAGAGAGAGAGAGAGAGAGAGAGGATAACATCGATTGGTAGGATTGGTGGGAAGCATTAGACAAGTCAGGTGAGGGAGTAAAGGGGTACGAGGTTGGGGGAATAAAGGGGTAGTGAGAGATGGGGTGGGAGGAGAACTACGAAGAGCATAACCCCTCAAGAGTAAGAAACATGTGACAGGAATTAGGAGGAGGTAAGAGACACTTCAGGTGATATTATTCAATTGAGGAACTTACTATATTCCATTAACCTTTTGATTACATTTTGAGCTTGTAACTCATAGTTTAGCTATCATTTTGTTTAATATGTTATAATGCGAAATTCAAATGTGACATTAACAGGCAGGCACAGAAGAGAGCGTACAATTTACTGTAGTACAAGGCAAATGAGCATCTGAAGCATGAAAAACTGACTTAAACTGTTATTACCCATGCCTGTGTCTCACGCCATCTTTGACTCAAAAATTCCACTGGTGCGCATCATCATCCAAATACACTCTAGAAACTCAGAAGAAAGACATGCAATTAACAATACTCCAGGCACTATTAATTCCCAGTATACCTCGGAACCTCAGCAAGATTATTTCTGACATCCTCACAACTGATGATGATCAAACATTAATCTCCACATTTAAGGCTACTTGGTGTAACCCAACAGAATTCATGTTACCATACAAGAGTAACTCTTCCAGAAACAGAAGGACAAAAGTTGCCCAAAGACTGATGGATGACATTTCTGTATTCCTTAACTAACGGGGAAATTCTGTATGTATTCCATTTGCAATTCAATAGCTTACCTTGAAATGCCATACCTGTACTATTAAACTGCAGTACATTTATTCTTTATAGTGCTCTTGGGGGACCAGAAGCCATTTACCATTCATTGTTTTGATATTGCCGGTTCCTAGCACTGTGCTAGAGCTGGCACCATGCATATGGCAATGTCCCACTTCATGGTTCTTGCAGCTCAACATTAGTGTCAGTGCCATAAATATGCCAGTTGCCCCTTTGTAGTACAGCTCTATAGATTTTGTTAATATCCACTCCATTGCCCTTACAAATCAACAGTATAGCTGGTGCCCAACCCACCCCATTCTTTCAGCACACTTTGAAGTAATTGCAAAGCATTAACATACTAACATACTAGACGCCAGTTGAGTAAGCCTATTGGTCCATCAAGTCTGTTAATGCTTCAGCACCCTGATTGGGTACCATAGCCCTCTATCTGTCTACTTCCACTGTTACTCCATCCCCCATTATCATTTCCATTATTCAGTTTTTTTTTTGTGTCCTACAGTCATAAGAATCTGTGTTGCTATGTATGGACAAAAGCAAAAATGTTAATAAAGAAATACTTCCCTTGTATTCTATTTCACCTAAAATGGTCTCTTTTGGCAAAACTAGAACACCCCATAGAGGTACTAATCTTGTTGTGAAAATTCAGGATTCTTACAAGCTTATTATAGTAGCATGGTGGCACCACTATAGTTGAGCAGGCTGTTTAATGTTAAACCCCTAACTATGCACTTTAATATCTTTGCCACTGTTCAAAGGATTTTCACACAATTTTACAGGTGCAGTCTCAGTGGCAAGTTCTCTTAACTTGCTATGTTTTGTTCTGGTTGGATGTGTGGATTCCAAGATCCAGAGAATGAAAAAAGTGAAAAAAAATTGTTTTTTTTTTTGCTGTTTTTTTTTTCCTTGTCATTGCCTGGCACCCAGACAGTTTGGAATTTTGCTCTAAAATTTGTAGGATAGAAAGGGCTTGGGGCAGAGTAGTGCCTTTCATTGGTTTGCTGAAATAAATATTAATCCATTCCAGAGTTATAAGAATTTGAAATGTCAGTTCTGAACATGCTCCATACAGTCTATTGGATAACCATTTCATATGAAAAAATAATTTGTCCCATATGAAAAAGATTCTGTTTCATAGGTTTGTGATCTCTTTTCATGAGAAAAAATTATTTTTTCTTATGGGCGCCATCTTGTTTCTGTTTTTTGCAAAACACAATTATTTTGAAAACCTATAAAAATGATATAGTGCAGAGACACCAACACATGTATCTTGCTAATCAGGCCCCTGTTAGGTGGATTCTGCAATTAGTTTTGGAAAAATTACGTAGAAATGTATTTTGAACACATTTTGAAATTGTTTTTCAGGACCCAAATTTTTATTTTGTATAGCCATATGAAAAATGAATAAGGCTATACAAAAAAAGATTCCCTTCATACAAAAAAAAAATGTTTTTGCACATTCTTTTTTTGTATGACATAATTTGTTTTGTAAGAATGACACAACCTCACAAATAAATATTCCTTCATATGAAAAAACAATTTGGACTTATTTTTTTCCACACATTTCAACTTTAAAAAGCCATAGCTCCATCAATATTTGGAGTTAAGGAACAATCTATATTATCAAGGTAAAGGTCTTAGTGAGTATTAGAACACTAAAACATAGCACCCCCAAAAAACATTTAGGAGCAATATAAAAAGAAATAACATTACAATTCCCATAGGATAACATTGTAACTTTAACAAGCTGTAACTCGTGTCATTCTTTGGAGTTAACAGACCTGGTATATATGAGTGCAAAGGTCTTGGTGACTACTACAACACTAATCCCCTCATAAATAAGAATGGAAAATGGTCCATCCCTACAAAAAAAAGTTCAAGGAAGCACATAAATTACTTTTCTGGGATCTGCACTTTCACACCCTCATACACATGTGAATAAATGGAGGCACGGAAGCACTGAGTCCAGATGGCCCTACACTTCTATGATCACAGGAATGTGTTTACACAGGTCCCATAGTGACCTGCATGAATGATAATATGCTTCTACTATCTCAAAACATAAGGAAATTCATTGCAAAAATCTTCATTAATGCACCAGTTTGGATTAAACTGACAAAACTAACCCTATTATTGCATCCCCACCCTGCAAGCAGCAGAAGGGAAAAACATTACAGTTTTGGCTATCCAGGGTTTTGTCAAATCAGGCCTGTGGTCTTCCTTGGTCTTGTCAACCCTAACACTCACTCCGTTCTCATATAGTCTGACCATATTTACTGATAGGATGAGGGGTTAGAGTTGATAACACCAAGTAAGTCCTCAGGCCTTAATTGCAAGACTCAGGACAGACAAAACCATAATGTTTATTCCTTTTGCTACTTGCAGGGTGAGGTGTTAGGGTTGGAAACACTAATACCACATTTCCTTAGTTTTGTCAGTTTACCCTAACCCTAACTGGTGCACCCAGCATTAACATTTTTTTTTTCTGTGCAATGAATATTTATAAACTATGTAAGAGCAGACTCTACTCACTAAAGAATTCCAACAATCATAATCATTTGTAATCCAAATTTACTTGATTTCTGTTTTATAAGCCACTTCAAATGTCAATGTTTTACCACTTTGGGGTTTCTCGAGGTATGTAGTTCTAAGCTTAAAGAAATATAGCAACAATTTTTACAAAATCAGTCACCTTATTTACATAGACATTCCTTTGTTGCTATAATGTTTTCAACATGCTCATTACTGATGTTTTTCCAGTGACCAGCACCCGTTCCCAAACACTTCTTATAGATCTGCAAGTGAACTGTTAGCTCAGTATGCTTTTCCTGGTGAAAATCAGGAAAGAAAGAAAGAAAGAAAGAAAGAAAGAAAGAAAGAAAGAAAGAACTATACAATTTTTTAAGTTTCTTAAATTCAACACAGAGGTAAACAATTGCTTTATTCTCTCCTAAATTAAGTGTAATATTCCTATTCTGCACTATAGAACATAGCATTGACTAAAAAAAAGGTGTCATCTAAATTACCTCTGTTTCCACTACAATATGCTGTAAGTAATCCACTATAATTATTTTATCAGTAAAGTCCCTGTGCAGTCTCATAGAATCTAAAACAAAATAGTATAATTTCTCACCTCTCATATTATATATTTTATATATCTGTTATACAATTAATAGGATATCATAAAGAAAAGAGTCAAGCTAACTAGGTTCATGGTATTCCTAGGGTCTTGGGAACTTACAGGCAACATGATGGACCCTTGGTCTCCTGCCATCATCTTTCTATGTTCCTATGTAAAGACAAATCAATCCACATGAATAAGCAATCCATCAGTGGATTTCCTGTTCAAAGTAAAGGATTCTGAAATAGTGCAATTAAAGAGTTAACTACACCTTTGCTGTCTACAATTTGTTTGTTAAAATTATGAAGCACATTACCTACACTTCAGTAAATTTAATTCACTTACACTACACACCAAAAAGGTATCACTACCATTGGGTAAATAAACCCCCTTTGTTTGAAAAAAACATTGTATTTCAAACTAGCATCTGGTTTGCAATCAGTATATCAATGTCTGGTAGAGATCCAGAGAAATTTTGTTTCACCATTGAAGGTTGTGTGAAGTGGGAAACTTTGTACTATGTGTAACAGGGCCAACATGTTCTTATTTTACCCACGCTGCACATGAAAAAGTTATATACAAAAACATTTTTTTTTAGTTTAATCCCCTCCCACCCACTGTGCAAATGATTATCACCCCCTTCCATCCTCTGAAGAGTTTCTAAAGAAGAACTGAGTAATTAGCATATTCTAAAGGTAATACAACATCATTTTTTCCCTGGGTAATTAACTTTATGGGAGTAGATAATAGAGATGCAGCAAAATTAAATTTCACCAGTGAGATTCAGGCAAAATCATTTTGAGGATTTTGCTGATGAATTTTGTGGGTCTGAAATGTGAAATTCCACTGGAGAAATTGCGAATTTGGCCCATGAAATACAGAATTTCAGCCAAAAATGTCAAAATTCCACCATTCACAGTATGGCACAGTGGGTTAAGGCTCTGAGCTGCAAATCTGGAGACCTGGGTTTGAATCCCACAGCCCCCTAGGTGCATACTGTGTGATCCTGAGCAAGTCACTTAAC
The DNA here is from genome assembly GCA_016271365.2 of Neoceratodus forsteri. Lineage (NCBI taxonomy): Eukaryota > Metazoa > Chordata > Ceratodontiformes > Ceratodontidae > Neoceratodus > Neoceratodus forsteri. Next base: position 190,807,556 of record CM057456.1, read on the forward strand.
TTCCTTGTGCTTCCAGGTTGCACCTGCAAACAAGCTTTCAGCTTAGTGTGTCTCACCTGGTAAAATAATTGGTAAAAAAAAAAAAAATTCCACATTTCACGGGCAAAATTTGTGATTTTGCTGGTGGAATTTTGCATTTCACACCAGCAAAATATGGCACGAAATGCACAAATTTCATGAAATATTTCATGGAACAAAATTTGCAGATTTCGTGCATCTCTAGTAGACAGGGCTATTGGACAATAATTGACTAGGGGATACCACTAGACAAATCACTCAAGATAGCAAACTTGTAAATGTTTTTTGTTCAGGCTTTAACAATAATGGTCCAGCATCAAACTATAGAAGATCAACAAATAATTTATAGGACATATGGTAGTGAGTTTTCAGAAAAGGAAGTTAGACAACTACTTGATAAACTAAATACAAGGAAATATGCTGGTTCAGACAAACTGCATCCATGTCTCATAAAAGTGGTCAATGAATATCTGGTTGGGTCTCTTACAAAAATGTCCAATAAATCTTAATCAACAGGAACTGCACCTCATGACTGGTGCAAGGAGAAAGTTGTACCAATATATAACAAGCATTTATCAAATGCTGAATGTTTGCTTGCTTCTATTTGCTGTGTAGTCTTTGGGCATAGATAGTGCAGAGGCTAACATTAATAAATTAATAACCCAGTTATGAAAGGAAAATTGCCATGATTGGGAAATTAAGAGGTTTACCCATAATGGTGCTGCTGGAAACCAAAATACTTTTACCCTGTCTGGATCTTACTCTTGCTACCATGCCAGCAGCAAAAAGAAATTAAATGATCTTAAAATTAAGAACGTTGCAATGTTTTAGGATCAAATATCAAGTTCTGGAGGCAGTACAGCACTTTGGTTTAAGACACTGAGCTGCAAACCTGAAAACCTGGGTTTAAATACCACTGCCCCCAGTTGCATACTGTGTGTCCCTGAGAAAGTCATTTAACTTTCTTGTGCTTCCAGATCACACCTGAAATCAAGCTACAGCTTATTGTGGCTTTCCTGGTGAAATAATTTCCACTTTTCCCTTATTCATAACTTGTAGTCCTCAGGACATATGGGGCTGTATTTTCAAACAGCCTGTAGATTTCCACAATTTGCAATGATCTAGGGCTGCAGAGCACTCCAAGTGCATTAGGAACCCTGTGCCTAATTCAGGAAGAACTGGGGTCCCTGCACCACAAAACTGGGAGTTGCCACACCCGCAGGTGAGCGCCAAACCATCTGTGCACCTGCTGGAAATGTTGCAGGGATCTGCTCCCCCCAACCCAGCACAACACCAGAGGAGCCAGGGTTATAGAGGGCTGCAACAGGTCAGGCAGGAGTGTTCTGAGGGTGAATGGGGCATGGGGTGCCATAGTGGATGTCAGCGAGGGTGTGGACAGACAGCTTAGTGATGTGGCACCCAGTGGGGGTGCCGATTATATAGCAATGACACCGATGACATGGTACCACTGGGGGGATCCAGTGACACACAGTGCCATTGCCTCATATGGGCACAGCCCCAGCAGCAGCCCCAGCCTTGGGGATTCTTCCAGAGCTGTATCCAAGTGGGGCCATGGCACTTTGTGTCACTGGACTCCCCCAGCAGTACCATGTGATTGGGGTAATTACTATATAATTGGCACCCCTGCTGGGTACAATATCACTGATCTGACTGCCCACAGCCTCAGCAAAACCAACTCTGGCACCCCCTGCCCCTTTCACCATTGGAACGGAATTTCAGGGCCCCCCCCACCCAAGTCACCAAAACGTGTGCCACTGATGCAAGGGGCTTAAACAAGTTCAGTGCTGGTCTGGCTCGAGACCCTTGCTCTGCCCACGGTGGGGCCTACTGAATCCCAGAAAAGGGGATGGTGCACCTCTGCCATGGTGCAATGTCCCTTGTGACCTGCCACACCCTGCTGAGTGTTGCAAGGGTGGTATAGTGCTTGTTTGATGCAGCGGCTCCCACTACAGGAGAGGCCGCATTTCTGAATTGGCAATGTCACATCTTCTGATGCAAGGTGCCACTTGCGTCATTTATATTTGATGCAGGCACCCTGCATCATTCTTCAGCCTTTGAAAATACAGCCCATGGAGACATGTGGAGCCATCCTCACTGGGTTTTTAGCATCCAGTAACATCCTGCCCCTCTGAACCTATCCCTGCTAAACTAGAGCCAAATACTCTCTGTGTGACCTGAGGCAAATCACAGTGCTTCAGTAAACCCACTGCAGAAATGTGTAAAAGAATGACCCCCTAGAAACAGGGGTTGCAGCCCATATGGGGTATCCTGGGTAAACAAACTGACCACAAGGGTTTACGCAAGGGCTGTGTGACTAAAACCTTAGGTCTGTTATCATACTCAGTGACAGAAGAGAATTTGAATGAGCACAATGATGAACTCTGGCTAGTAAGGAGATTCTCCCCTAACAAATCTTTTTTTTTTTTTATTTCAGCAGTTAATTATCAATGTTTGATTATCCAGGGCCATACCATAACCATAGTGTGCCCCCTCTAAAAAAAGAACATTGTCCACACACATAAAATTCTGATATGAAACAAGCTGGCTGTGGGTTAGTCTACTATGTGCTCCATGCTGGATGTCAGACAGTACTCGAGCACATGCAGCCTGTATGTCCTTGATCTGAGTCCCAATATGGAGCCCCCAAAGAACTCTTGCAGTCTCATATAGCTCATGCAACATTTGGTTTATGTTTCATGAAACAGTTGGCAGCCACCTAGCAAAAAAAATAATGTAATGAGTATGTGGACTGCCTATCACGATGCAGAAGATCTTAAAAGATATGTAATTAAATGGTGAAAGGACCAAGAGTCAAGCCACTTCCCTGATTTATTTTGGGGGTGGGGGCTCTCACCTTTTGCTATCATTATGGTAATTACCACCCCAGTTTATTGATTTATTGTACTATAGTTTTATAAGAAAACTGGAGATCTCCCAGCAGATAAATGTCTTACTTCACCAGGATGTTTCAATTGTTTCCAACTTCTATGCCACCCGGGGTGGACTTATTTAACATAATGTTATGATCCAATCCACTGAAGCTGCTCCACATACTATGTCATATGCATGAATCTGACATGATTGCTATCTCACTAGTCCATAATGTATAAGGACCAGCTCTGACAGCATGCTAATCCATGAGAATAAACTCAGCCATCATGAATAAATCAATGAGTTAAAAGTAAATGTATGTACATGCAGCTGAATGCTGCATAGCCTAGAGGAACTCCATTGCTCCACTGTTACATTGGGGTGGGTCATAAAGTATTTTTGTGAAATTTTAATGCAGGGTGGGGCTAATAGTTTCCACAGCCTGTTTGTGGCCAGCCCTCCCCTCAAGGCCACCTGGTCATTGACTGGTGTTTTCAGGGCAACGGTCTCAGTGATTAGCCTCAGTGTGTATTCAGTTAGTGGGCCGTGGAGTTAGTGGGGAGAGGCCAGGTTCTGATTCCATTTGCCACTTGCTTGACTTTAGACTGGATCATCCAGATTTTTACTTCTCTCTCTGGTTTCCTCCCTTACTGCTAGGGTTTTCCACCTGGAGTTGCCAGACCATAGTCCCATGGTGCAGATCTGCTTGTCTTCTGCTGCTGTAATATGAGTTGACAGGCTAAGTTGGCATGTTCCAGTGCTCTGTGTTTCAAGATTCTGCAGAGCAGTAGCCAACTGTGCAGCAGCTCAAGTGGAGTATTCTGTCTGTGACTCATCCCAAATCCTGATTTGCTTACTTTCATCATAATATTCCCAAGTCCCAATGTGAACTTGACCCTCACAGTGCCCACAATAACAGAAGTATTTATTTTCCCACAGGTGAGTCCTTCAGAGTACAAATAACCAGGTGGCAGTCCAGAGTCATTTCTTGACTGCTGCTGTGGTGCGGTGGTGCTCTTTAAAATCACATTGACTTTGCACTGAGCAGCTCAACCCTCTGGCCTTCCTTGCAGTCTGCTCAGTTTCTAATTGTCAAGCAATCGGTCCCAGTGTGCAATCAGTTAACGGGCCACAGAATTGCTGGGAGGGGGTAAGGTTCTGCTAGCAGTCTGCTCACAGTTTTGAGCTGGCTGTGGTGGAGACCTGTGAGTGAATGGTGGGGTTGGGAAGGAAAAGCAATGCTCAGTTTCAGTTTGTGCAATAAAACTTACTCTGCCAATTATTTGCCTACTGTGCATTCTGCTTTGATGTCACTTTACAACACCAAACTAGATACATATAGGTGCAGCCAGACTTAATTTATTAATTCTTTCACCTGCATTGCCATAGTGACAGCCTCATTATAATATTCATCAGGGCAGTTTAATAAGTTGCTATGGCAACAATTAAGATCAAAGTCCTGGGGTAATTTTCAAATGTTGCCTTAGATCGGTGCAAGGTGCTCCAGAATGCCACTTGTTTCAAATACCAGTGCACCAAGGGACTCTGCACCAGATTTTAGTAGAAAAAGTGTCCTGGCTCGAAAGTCCCTGAGTTTGCTACAAACCATCCAATGCACCACACAGATGGTGCATGGTAGAGTTTTGGTAGAGGCTGCTGCTGGTGGGTAGTGAATGTGTAGCTCTCAGAAAAGCTGCTACATCATAGACATGCAGGTGGAGTGACTGGCAGCTAACATGAACTGTCATGCCATAGAATGACACCAGTCCCATAGCAGTGAGACATTGTAGCGGGACACATTAGTGGCAGACAACTGTACCTAGGACACGCAGCTGGACCTGTCCTCATGTCCCTGGGACTCTGGCATTGTCAAGTGGGTCCTGTACCCCCTGACAGTTATATACCCATCAGAACACTTGCACAATATATCTCGGTGTAGGCCCCTATATTGCTGTGCACATAAGTTCCTATCTGCAGCAGGGAATTCCAAGCACATGACCAGGAGAACATGGAGCATTTGCAGGCATGGACAGCTGACCACAGCTGGTAGGCATGGGATCCCTGCCCAACCAGCACAGTCTTTTGGAGTGTTGCATGGGCCGTTAGACCAGTTCTGGGCTGGTCTAACCTCTGGTGGGCCGGCAGCCATAAGGGAGGCTTTGGGAATCCCCAAAAAAGGAGCTACTGCAGCTCAGACATGGTGCATGCCCCCTTCTGCCATGGTGCACCTCCATCGTGGGTGCAGGGCTAGTGCAGGGCCAGTTCAGCACAAGGGCACCCAATTTCAAAACAGCCTGCATTCAAAAATCAGGAACACTGCATGTTTTGATGCAAGGTGCCCCTTGTATCAGTTCTGTTTGATGCTAGCACCGCACATCAAAACTGGGGCTTTGACAATTGAGTCCCTTGTGTTTGTGACCTGGGAACCAGTGTTTTGATTCTAAGTGCCACTGCATAATTGTGGAGGCTTTGATGAGAGTCTGTGGGGTGTTGTTGAAGCTCTGGTGGCTGATTATATTGGCAATGTAAGAGTCTCAGCAGCTGACTTGGAGAAAGCCAACTTGGTGACCAGTGCAGGAACCACTGCCAGCCACATGGAGAAAGCCTGCTCAGTGGCTGATGCTGGAGCCCCCCTGAGCAGCTTGGAGAAAGTCCACTCAGTGGGTGATACAGGATCTTCAGTGGGTGGCTGAAAGATAGCAGCATGGCTGGTGATTCTGGCATCTAAAATAGCACTTGTTCAGTGGAAACTGGCAATGTAGGAGCCATTGTAAGTAGCTGAAAGAGATCTTGCTCTGCAGCCAAAGCAGGAGCCAATGTGGGTAAACTGAAGCTTACAGGGAAAATATCAGATGGCCACTGGATAGTAGGGAGGAGGATGAGAAACAGGCAAATCATGATGTCACTCAGCTATCTGCATGTTGGCAAATTGTACATGAAAGTAAACGTTCACACTGTGATAGGTGCAGTTGCCCCCTTTCAACAACACAAAGTTTATGCCCATCAGTCAGCTTGAACACCATCACTATCAGCTTGCTCCTCATTAGGTTTTCACTGGCAAGCCTTCTGAAGGCTGAGCTGCATTGGCTACTACACCACTACACCTCTGCAGCTCCTTCTCTCAGAGCAGACACATCTTGCTTTGCACATGTGTACACAAGGAAGCATAAAAGAGGAAAAAAACAAAAGCTGCGAACTAAAGCATGTAAGCCTGACTTCAGTAATAGTCAAAGTAATGGAAAGTTTAATTAAAGAAAAACTAACAGAGGAATTGAAAGACAATGGCATTAAGGATCTCACACAACTTGGATTCACAAGAGGAAGCTCGTGTCTCATGAATCTTTTGACTTTCAAGAAGATCAGTGTGAACATCAACAGTAATACATCATTAGATACAATCGACCTTGATTTCCAAAAGGCTTTTGCCTCATTTAAGACAGAAAGAGATGGAATAAACAATAAAATACTACAAACTCTTGCAAGAGCCAATATGGCTACAAAATATGATATTGTGGCCAGTGAGAAATGTGTAAATTAGCAATGTTTGCACTAACCACTGAGCCACCTAACTGCAGATTCTAATTGTTGTGATACACATACACTGACTTATACACATACACATACTGTATATGCATATATATTCCTATGCAACATCAATCAGGTTGAAAACCAGGTTGGCTTCCTCTTGAATACCAATATAAATTTCAACTAGGACTTTTGACTAAGAAAGTAACATTAAAACAGATATGTGACAGGGTGTTGGAGTTGCCAGGATAGATTATTCTTGGTGACTTAAATACCTGGGTGGATGACAGAGGTTTGCTATATGCCAGTGACTTCCTTTCCAATATGGAGGCTCTGGGCTTATCTCTTGTGGCCACAACTGGGACCCACAGATCTGGATATGCACTCGACCTGGTGTTCCCCCTGTGGCTCTGGGCTGATGCTCTTGAGATTGATCTGGTCATTTGATTGGATCATTGCACCATCAGATTCAGCTTCAGAGCCCACCTTACATCCTTTTGCCTGGGGAAAAGGTACAGTTCCACCCTTTAAAAGGTTTATGACCAGACATACTTCTGGAGGAACTGGACATTTCATTTGTGTTGGAGGCATGCACAGAGGGTCCTGAGGAGGCCATGTTGGCATATAATAGGGATGTTGCATGGGCCTTGGACCCTCTGCCACCAATCAATGTGTGGCCGCTGGTGTCACATTTTGGATCACCATGGTATGATGATGAGATGAGAGCACTGAAAACCAGGAGACTGAGGCTGGAGCAGCATTGGTGAAAGATTAGGACTCAAAGGGACAAACTGTTTCTGGTGGCTCATTATGATGAGTATCAGAATACAGTCACCTGGAAAAAGGCAGTTTTTATGTCTAGGTCAATTGCAACTAGGAAGAACTGACCAGATCATCTCTTTCAGGTTGTGGACAGGCTTCTACATTCATTCAGCATTTAAACTAGCCAAGGGGGGAGGCACTGAAATGGAGCAGGGAAATCCCAGCCTCCCCCCACAAAACATGGTAATTAGTGAGGTAAACACCAAGGTAGAGAAGTTATTAGGGAGCAGGACAGAGGTAAATGTAAACAAAGGCAAAGGCAGTAAGGACAGGAAAGGGGCTAAAAGGGGTAAGGCTATCAAAAAGTGGAGGGTGATGAGTACCAATGCCCGTAGTGGCCTTGATGGAAGAGGGTTGCCTGGATATTGTGGCAGTCACAGAAACATGGTACACAGAGAACCATGACTGGGATGTCAACATACCAGGATACACAATCTAAAGGAGGGACAGGGAGGTTAAAACAGGAGGAGGAGAAGCTCTCTATTTAAAGGAAGAGATCAAAGCAACAGAACTAAAGAGTAAACAGGGAGTAGATGAGGCACTCTGGGTCACCCTGGAGACAGGAAATGGCACCACAATCCTCACGGGGGTTGTATACAGACCCCCATCTCAGGGGGAGGGAATGTACAAGGAAATAATAATGCCTTAGAATGGCAGAAAAAGGGGAGATATTGTTGATGGGGGACCTGAATATGTCAGATGTTAACTGGAGCATTTTTGCTGCAGGCACATCCAAGAGCAGGGTCATTCTTGATGCCCTACAGGGGGCATGCCTCAGACAGCTAGTATTAGAACCCACTCGGCAGGGAGCAATCTTAGACCTGGTACTCTCAAATGGGGACGGAGAAAGAATCTCAGATTTAGAGGTGGGTAGCCATCAGGGAACAAGCAACCACCAAACAGTGTGATTCACAATAAACACAGCCATACACTCAAGCCATACAAAAGCAAGAGTATTGGACTATAGGAGGGCTGACTTTGGGAAAATGAGAGAGTGTCTTTGAAAAGCACTAGCAAACAGGCAAGAAGAAGGGGTGGAGGAACAATGGGGAGTAATCAAAACAGCCATCACAGAGGCGACATGCCTTTGTGTAAAGCAAATCAATAAAACACAATGAAGGAAAAAAATGCTATGGTTCTCAAAAGAGGTGTCAGGGAAGGTTAAGGAGAAAAGGATAGCATTAAGGAAATATAAGGAAACACAGAAAGAGCAGGACAGAGAACTTTATCAGTTAAAGCAGAAAGAGGCTAGGAAGGCAGTCAGAATAGCAAAGGCCCAAACCGAGGAAAGGATAGCCAATTCTGTTAAGAAGAGGGATAAGACCTTTTATAGGTACATTAAGGAGTGAAGAAAGACCAAAGGAGGGATACTGAGGCTTAATAAAGGGGAGGGAATGTGGGTAGAGGGGGACAGTGAAAAAGCAGGAATACTGAACAAATATTTCTGCTCAGTATTCACAAAGGAAGAGGAGAGGGAGGTACCTAAACCAAGCAAGAGAAACACTCTGAAGACGGGGGTTGATACCAGTCCATTTACAGAAGAAAGGGTTCTGAAAGAACGAACAAAATTGAAGGTGAACAAAGTAATGGGGCCTGATGGGATTCACCCAAGAATTCTAAAAGAACTAAGGGCAAAACTAGTGACATGGCTGACTACTCTCTTTAACAAATCATGGGAGAATGGGGTGGTACCTGAGGACTGGAGGAGGGCAGATGTGATTCCTCTTCACAAAAGTGGGAGCAGGACAGAGGCAGGAAACTACAGATCAGTTAGTTTGACCTCAGTGGTAGGGAAAATGATGGAATCACTTCTGAAGGAAAGAATTGTTGAGTACTTAGAGGCCAGTGGGGCACAGGACCCAAGGCAGCATGGATTCACAATGGGAAGGTTGTGTCAGACTAATCTAATAGATTTCCTTGACTGGGTGACCAAAGTAGTAGACCAGGGAGGGGCTGTGGACATGGCCTACCTAGATTTTAGCAAGGTATTTGATACAGTCCCACACAAAAGATTAATACACAAGTTAGCCAGCCTTGGTGGGCTCCAAGGTGATAACCTGGATAAAAATTGGCTAGACAACAGGGACACAAAGGGTAGTAGTAAATGGAGTACACAGTGAAGAAGGAGGGTTACTAGTGAGGTACCGCAGGGTTCAGTACTGGGACCGGTCCTTTTTACTGTCTTTATAAGTGACATTGCAGAGGAACTGGAAGGAAAAGTATGTCTCTTTGCAGACGACACAACGATCTGCAACAGGGTTGATACACAAGATGGAGTGGAAAGGATGAGAAGGGACTTGGCAAGGTTGGAGGAATGGTCAAATGTATGGCAGCTCAGATTCAATGCAAAGAAGTTCAAGGTAATGCACATGGGAAACAAAAACCCAGGGGAAGAGTACACAATGGGGGGTGAGATACTGACAACAGTAAAAATGGAAAGGGACCGGGGGGTAATTATATCAGATGACCTAAAGGTGGGCAAGCAATGTGAGAAGGCAGTAAGGAAGGCTGGGGGTATACAGGGATGCATAGGAAGAGGCATCAATAGTAGAAAACAGGAAGTTGTTATCCCTCTGTACAGACAGTTGGTGAGACCCCATCTGGAGTACTGTGTGCAGTTCTGGAGACCCCATCTCCACAAAGACATAGACAGAGTGGAGGCTGTCCAGAGGAGGGCAACCAAAATGGTGCAGGGTCTGCACCAGAAAACATACAAAGAAAGACTGAAGGAGCTTAATATGTATACCCTTGAGGAAAGTAGGGAGAGAGGGGACATGATAGAAACTTTCAAGTACCTCAAGGGAGTCAACAAAGTTCAAGAGGGTAGTATCTTTCAGAAAAAGAAATGCAAGAACAACGGGGCACAATTTGAAGATAGAGGGGATGGCTCAGAGGTAATGTGAGGAAGTATTTTTCATGGAGAGGGTTGTGGATGCATGGAACAGCCTCCTGAGGACGCGTGGAGTCAAGAACAGTGGGGGAATTCAAGAATGCATGGGACACACATAAGGCAGTCCTAGTGGGGGGTAGGAGGAAGTAAGCTGTTGGTTAACTAGGATCTGCAGCTTATCTGTTAGGTAGGAAAATGGGCAGACTAGGTGGGCCAAGCAGTCCTTATCTGCCATCAAATTCTATGTTTCTGTGTCCTGTCTGGAGCCCATTACAGCATTTTCAGAGCAAAAGTGTAAGGAATTTGCTCTGTTTTTCTTAGACAGGGTGTCCTCCATTAGGGCTGGTATTTCTCCAGGCACATTGTTACAATCTGACAGTGTTTGACCTTGTGGGGACATCTGCAGTCAGCATTCCTGGGGAGAGTTCTGACCTTTGATAATGCAGGAGGTCAGTGGTATGATCAGTCGGCTGAGACCAACATTCTGCAGCCTGGACCCTGACCTGACGTGATTACTCATTGATTGTGATGTGGCCCAGGACCTGGTTTTAGCCGAGATTGTTAGGTGCTTCTTATCAATGTGGGTTTTCCCAGCATCACTTAAAAAAGCTCTGGTGAAGCCCCTGTTGAAGAAGCCATTTTTGGATCTGGACATCTTGGCAAATTATAGACCTGTCTCAAATCTTCCCTTTATAGTGAAGATCATTAAAAAGGTAGTGGCAGAGCAGCTTGAGACTCATCTTGCAGCCTTCAAGATTTTTAAGTCTCTCCAGTCCAGATTTAGGTCTATGCACATCATGGAGACTGCACTAATATGGGTGCTGAATGACCTGCTCAGGCCAAGGGATGGGGAGAGTGATCTATTCTTGTTCTCCTCGATCTCTCTGTATTTGACACTGTGGATCATGGGATATTATTGTACAGACTAGGGGAGTAGGTTGGACTCATTGGCAATGTCATCAGCTGGTTTGAATCCTTCCTACTGAGCAGGACTCAGAGGGTGGTATTGGGGAATTATTCCTGAAGCCCAGTGGCCCTGTCCTGTGGAGTGCCCCAAGGTTCAGTCATCTATCCCATGTTATTTGCAGTGTATATGCTTCCCTTGGGTGAGGTCATAAAGAGGTTTGGGCTTGGGTTCCATTGCTATGCTGATGATACCAGCTCTTCCTGTCTTTTGCACCTGGAAGAATGCGGTCAATGTGCTAAATAAGTGCTTGTCTGTGATCTGGTCCTGGATGTCATGAAATTGGGTGGTCTTCCACCAGTGGAAGACTGAAGCATTGTTTGTTGAGCCAGGTTGTGGGGGGTGGAGGATTCTGTGGAGGATATTGGGCTTTACATTGGCATTTCCGAACTGGAGACCTCCACCAAGGTGAAAAATCTGAGTGTCCTTCTGGACAGCAAGCTGACACTGGAGGTTAACTCATTCAATCTACAGGAGCTCTTTGAGAGTCCCACCACTTCTGTCCTATATACTCTTAGCACTGCACTCAGGGCCTTTCTAAGCAAAATCAAGCCATAACCACATGTCACAAAAAAATGTGAATACCTCATGAACCGTAAGTGCTACACACAAAGTATGAGTGGCAAAGTTGTTCAGCACAAAATTACCTTTCCAGTGGTGCTATACAATTAATTATAAGCAATTTCTTTTTTTTATATTAGTCAAAACAGCAAAAAAAGTACTTTTTTTTGCAATAAAAAAGTCAACATAAACCATTTCTGGTAGAAAAATATATAATATATGAACACCGAATTAAGTATCCAAACATTAGATATAGGTACAAAAGTAATTTTGTACTAAAAAGCAATTTTTCAAATATAAAACTTGTATTTTTCCCACTTTTATTCAAGATGAGTAGGAGAGGCTTGAGGGACAAAAGTCAGCCACACACACCATCCCATAAATAATTGTGAATAACTCATAAAGTATACGTGATACACACAAAGTATCAGTGGCAAAGTTGTTCTGCACAAAATTACCTTTCTAATGGTGATATGCAGTCAATTCTAATCAATTTGGTTTGCAAATAACATGGAGAAACAGTGCTGATGACCTGAGAAGTGTCCAGAGCACACAGGAAGTCTTTATCTGCAGACTGATATCGTTGTGGGAGGCAAAGGGGATGATTTGGCCACCACCTACAGGTTTTTCTAGAAGGTAATGAGTTAAGATGTCAGTGGTAGTCTGGAATGGATTTTTCTATCTTCAGAATATTGCCTAGATAAAATCCATTGTTCATCCTTATGATTTGGACATACTGATACATGCATTTGTTACCTCAAGACTTGATTACTGTAATGTGCTCTACCTCAGGGTCGGGGAGGAGAAGGAGGTGAGCTGCAGCACCTGCTGCTACTGCAGAATGCTGCAGCATGGATATTGATGGATATTTCAAGCTCCTGTCATATTTTGCTGGTGCTGCACAAACTACACTGGCTGCAAGGTCCAGAAGAGGCCTACAGAGAGTGGGGGTGTTACGGGGTAGGTGTACAAAAAAAAGGGGGGAGGCCAGCAAGGTCACACAATGGGACGTGAGGCCTAAGGGGCCACGTGGTGAGACACCACCAGACAAGTGGTTATTCCAAGATAAATACATGTAGATATGATGATGATTAACATGGGCTTAATTTTCTTGGTTTTTGGGCAGTATCTTTACAGCTTACATGGACCAACATGAGGAGATGGCACAGAGGAAGAGCAAACCATCTAAGGAGGATGCCTACAAAGCCATAATGGAACTCATGGAGAAGGCCAACAGAGTGTGGCAGATGGTAGAAAGAGAGGGTCTGGGGAGATCTGGGGAGAAACGGAAAGTGGGGAAGGGAAAAGTGGTGACTGGAAGAGGCAGGCAGGAAGGCCGCTCAGCCATACCGGGGGGGTGACCCCAAGCAGGGATACCTTCCAGAACGGCCAGTCCAGTACCACCTCAGCCCCATCAGTACCTCCCCAAGACCAGGTGGAGGTTCCCCCAGTTGAATCTAGACAGGATCCCCCATGCATACCAGCCCTCCCACAGCCAATAATACAACCAGCTTACACAGGGTATCCCAAGGCCAACGGGCTGCAGGAAACTGATAAGGCCTTAGGTAAGGTAGCCGGAGCAGTAGGAGAAAGCATAAAAGAGTACATAGGACAAATTATAGCAGCACTTGGGATAGAGGGGTTGGGTCAAATGGAGTCTGCCATGGCAGAGATTAGGTCAGAGTCAGCATTAACAGAAGGGGAGGAGAAAAGGGTTAGAAAAGGAGGGATATAGGAAGCCCGGGAATGCGAATAGGGGAACACGTACCATTGGCCACTAAGGAGAAGATGTGGAAGGGCGAATACATGGACATATTTGCTTTGGTGAGCCGGGAGCCAGCCACAAAATACGAGGAGGCAGAAAGCATAGGGAAGAGCGAGATGGCGGCAGCCGTGGTTTTGCTGGCCAAAAAAGAGGAAGATAAATTTACCAAAGGCAAGACGTGGGATGGATGGTTCGTAGGTTTTGCTACGAACTCAGCTATAGTGCTGGAAAAGAAACCCAAGCTGGGCAAACCATTGATCACATATTCCTTGATAATAAGATGAGTGAAGGCAAAGGGGAGGGTAGGCTGGATATATTATGATGAATTCTTCTGGCAAAGGATGGCAACTTACAGGGATGTACGCTGAGACACAAAACAGTTAGATCTGTGGATGGATTATGTAACTGACCAATCCACACCGGAAGGAGAGATGGGAAAAAGGGGAGGGGCACATCAGAGGAGCTGTTGGGCTTACAATAGGGCATTCTGCTCTTGGCCCCTATGCCATTTTTGGCATGCCTGCTCAAAATGTGGAGGTTTTCACCCGGCGAGTAGATGCAGAGCAACATGGGCGCAAGGGGCACAAGGTGCAGGGGGCAAGGCACAGGCCAGCAGTTTTTTTGAGAGGGACAGGGATATATGGGGTACACCTGGAGTAAAGGGGGGAAGGGGTAGAGGACATGCAGGTAGAGGGAGCCAGACCTACTAGAAACAGGGAATCAGAAAAGGAAAAAGAAAGGGGGGATAATAAAGATGAAGGGGAAATGACAAGGGATCAGTTCCAAGCAGCAAGAACACCCATCAAGACAGAAGTGTGGAGAAAGTGGCTACTGGAATATCCTGATAGGAGGGTGGAGGAGTCACTTAGGGCAGGTTTTGAGTCGGGCTTTCTGCTAAAATGCGAGGGCCTGAGGCAAGCAAGAGAGGTGAATAATCTGGGTTCTGTAAGGGGAAAAGGAGGACATTTTAAGACAAAAATTAGAAAAAGAAAAGGTGGCTGGTAGGATAGAAGGACCCTACACAAAACCACCACTGCAGAACATGAGAATATCTCCATTGGGGTTAGTTCCCAAAAAACAACTGGGGGAATACAGAGTGATTCACCATCTATCGTATCCAGAGGGGGAATCAGTGAATGATTTCGTAAGCGAAGAGCACAGTAAAGTGAGATACGCCACATTAAAAGAGGCAGTGCAGATCATCTGGGCAACAAAGGATGCCTGGATGGTGAAAACAGACATAGAATCTGCATTCAGATTGCTTCCAGTCAGGAAGGAAGATTGGAACCTACTGCGGTTTAAGGTGGGGGAAAAATACTATTTTGATAAGGCAATGTCCATGGGGTGCTCCATAGCATGTGCGGCATTTATCACCTGTCTACAGTGGATATTCGAGGAGCACAGTGGGTATAAAGTGGTAATACATTACTTGGATGATTTCCTTCTAATAGGTAGCAGAAAGAGGGAGACAGAGAACATGTTAGCCAGCTTTCAAGACTTGTGTGGGGAGCTGGGGGTCCCACTGGCTCTGGAAAAAAACCAGAAGGGCCCAGTAAGGTCTTAGAGTACTTAGGCATAGAAATAGATGCCCGGAATGAAATCTTTAGGTTGCCAGATAACAAAGTAGTGAAACTGAGGGAGCTGATTAGAGGGATCACGGGAAACAGAAGGTGCAGTTAAAACAGGCGCAACAAGTCATGGGACATTTGAACTTTGCATACAGAGCAATCAGACCGGGTAGGGCCTTCACAAAATGACTAGCAAGAGCAACAGTGGGAGTAACAAAACCACACCACTGGGTGGACATAAAAAAGGGAGTAAAAGAGGATTTCAAGGTATGGGAGACATTCCTCAATACTTATAATGGCTGTTCCTTTTGGCAAGATGAGTGGGTGTATAACACAGATTTGGAGCTCTACACGGATGCAGCAGGGGGCTTGGGTATGGGAGGCTATTTAAAAGGAAAATGGTTTGCAGAACCATGGCCAGCAAGCTGGGTGAAAGACAAGAAAGTGAGGGATATCACACTGCTGGAAATCATGCCAATATGGACCTGTACCCTGGTGTGGGGAGAGGAATTGCTTAACCAGAAGGTCACATTTTGGTGTGACAACTGGGCAGTGGTGGACGTTTTGAATAATAGGGGTGCCAGTTTGAACACAGTCATGGGGGTGTTGAGACAGTTAGTTTTAAGGGCCCTGCAATTGAATATGTCATTCAGGGCAAAACACATAGAAGGGGTACAAAACACCCTATCTGACAGCCTTTACCATTTGCAGCTGGACTGTTTCTGGATGCTGGCACCAACAGCAGAGGATCAGAAAACACCAGTACCAACGAACATCTGGGACGTTGGCGAGAGGGGGCAGAACTGCTGTTCCGCAGCTCCTGGGCACCATGGACTTTGAGGGCCTATGAAGGGGCATGGCGGGTGTTCCAAATATTCAGGGCAATGCACCGCATGGAGGTAAGTGGGCCAATCACAGAGGAGCAGTTAGGGAAGTTTACAGTGGATCAGTGGGAAAAAGGCACAGCTCACAACATGATGGGAGTGTACTTAGTGGGAATAAGCTTAATCTGCAGCCTTAAAAAATGAGGGGACCCAACAAAGTCTATGTTGATCCAGAGAATGATGCAAGGATGGGGAAGATTGAAGCACAGACCCACGGATAGTAGACGACCCATAGGAGAACATTGGCTGGCAAAATTAAAAAGGGCATTGCAGGCGGTCTGCAGATCAAAAGATGAGGCACGGTTGTTTCACACAGTCTTCCTGGTAATGTTTGCAGGGGCCTTGAAAGTGAGTGAAGCGGTGTGGCATGGCAAAAAACAAAGAGAAGGGGGACTGGAATGGGAAGACATAAGTTGGGGAACAAAGGAGATACATATACTAATAAGGAAATCAAAGACAGATCAAAGGGGGACAGGTTGTACGTTGATCCTGAAGTCGCAAGAGGAAGACTCAGTGTGCACAGTAAAAGCTTTGTGGGCTTACGCTGCAGAGCATGGAGATAAAACAGGGAGTTTATTTATTCATGGGGATGGAAAAAGAGTCACCAGTTACCATGTTACAGTCATGCTTAAAAAAGGCATGCTATTTCTGGGGGAGGACCCAGGCAATTATTCCTCTCACTCTTTTTGGATAGGAGCTGCATCGCAGTGGGCAGCTGCAGGGGAAACAGTGACCAAGATGTTGGAAAAAGGGCACTGGCGGTCTGCCAGCTACAAAAGGTATATTCGGGCATTGCAGTATGGAGACTAACATGTCTTCTGATTGGTGGCAGATGATAGACTGAAAAGGGAAGGGGGAAGGAAGGACTAGAAATAAAGATTTTTCATATATATATATACAGTATAAAAACAAGGGTAAAATTTGCATTCAATAATATATTCTGCTTAATTTCCATAGGAAAATGGAGGATCAAGGAAATATGGATCTGTGGTCACTCATACATTTATTGGCCCGAAAAAAAGAGCGGAGAAAAAGCCCGGGGGAAAGCAGTTATACCAGGATGTGAGGCAATGTAGGCTGGTGTGGCTTGGCATCCGAGGGATGAGATGGGCGTAGCTACTTTCCACGCTGAGAGAGATGAAAGAGCGGTGGCCAATTCCAGACCTAATTATCTTACATCTAGGGGGCAATGACATTGGGGGAAACCCATGGGCGGACACATGTATGCAGGTCAAAAGGGATTTAGAAAAAATCCAACAATGGTGGCCGGGGGTTTGCCTGGCCTGGTCAGACATAATTCTGAGAAGGGTCTGGAGGCATGAGCATAGCCATAGAGCTGTAGACAGTTCTAGGAGAAAAATGAATCGGAAAGTATGGACATTGATAAAGAAAATGGGAGGGGACAGGAGGTAATATGGCGGGGGGTAGAAGAGTGGGTGGATGATTTCCATAGGTCAGATGGAGTGCACCTGTTGGATCTAGCCATAGATATGTTTAATACAGAGATGATGGGCTTTGTAGAGGCATGGAGAAGGCATGCAGATGGTACAAGGTA
Organism: Neoceratodus forsteri; assembly: GCA_016271365.2. Lineage (NCBI taxonomy): Eukaryota > Metazoa > Chordata > Ceratodontiformes > Ceratodontidae > Neoceratodus > Neoceratodus forsteri. Next base: position 190,825,000 of record CM057456.1, read on the forward strand.
AAAAAAAAAGGGGGGGGAGTCTCCAAGCTGGCTTTGAAGGGGACTGCCAGCCATCCAATGCAAACTGGAGAATGGCTAATGGGAAAAAAGGGGGGAAATGAGGGGGGGAGAAAAAGGAAGAGGATGGAAAGAAGGAGAAGCTGAAGGAGAAAAAATGGTCTCGGTGCTAATAGAAAAAGAGGAGAAGAAGGCACCCAAGTTTTCACCTGGGGGAGCGAGGATCAAAAATTGATATATGGATGCAATAAAATGCAATGGAGGAAATATAATAATAAAGAAATGAGAAGGAAATGGAAGCATGGTGTATATAATAAACTGATTGCCAATCTGAGCACAACAACATACAGTGGTCTGTGTTTTTTGTGTGGGAAAGAGGGGAGAATGACGGACAACTGCATTTATAAATCACTTTAATAATAAGGAGTTAATATTAATTGATCTAGCTTCATCCTAATGATCTTTTTCATTATTGGATTGTAATTTCATTAATATTGTATATGCAAAACTTGCTAGTGAAAAGATTGTAGACTTTTTGACAGAATAAAACAGCTTTTCCAGACATCCAAGCCTATTGAACACATGATTATAAGGATTCTCAACTGGAATGTTCCAGCCGGTTCTTTCTTTCTTTTTCCAGACTAGGATAATCAAAATGTAATGTAAAGTCATCAGTTTTAAATCATTTCAGCAGATGCATGAACCCAAATCTATATTCATTCTTCAGAAACCAGGAGAGTGGTAACCGCAATCCACCAGCCCAGACCTAAATTGGAAGAGGGCTTTTCTATGTTTGTAATTTTTGTGGAAAATTTGATAGGATTCTTTATTTCTTATATGTTTGCAGTTCCTATACATTTCAAGGCTTGTAATCTTGGTTAGTTAAGCAAAGTCTTGTTACAAGAACATATCTAAAAATCATTATATGGCTTCTTCCTTATTCCCGTTTACATTATTAATGGCATTATTTAATCAAATATCAGGGAGGTCTATTTTCTTTTTTTTGTATTTTTTATTGAGTGAATTAGGGTACAATAATATATATGTGTATAAATACATAAGCAAAACATATAGGGCCGGATATTCAAAAGGGTTGCGCCATGCGCAATAGGGTTGCGCATGCGCAAGTCCGAAATTGTGCCATTCTGCGATATTCAGCAGGAGGCAGTTGCGCCACTGAAAACAGGCTGAGCAACAGCGCAATGCAAATGAATGCATGCTCAACTGGAGGGGGAGGAACCATGCATAAACTGCATAGCCCGATATTCAGCCGGGCTGTGCAGAGTTGTGCAGGCGCAACCCCCAACCTGTGCCTGCACGACTTTGAGCCAAAAAAAAAAGGCTTAAGTCGAGGGCCACCCACAGATGACCTGCTGTATTGCAGGGCACAACACAGCAGCTGCCACCTGTGGCTGGCCCCCAACCCAGTCCCTGTGCCCCCACCGCAGCCTGATCACAGGCAGCAGACTGTAAATCCCCCCCACCATCCCCCAGTGGCCCGATTGCGGGCATAGTGTAGTCCCCCTCACCAGCCCGATTGGGCAGCAATGTGACCCCTGAACGTATCCCTGGTGGTCCAGTGGACCGAAATGCCAGATTGTGGCAGTGAGTTTAATAAACCCCGAACATATCCCTGGTGGTCCAGTGGACCGAAATGCCCCGTCCGTGCGGTAGGTTTAATAAACCCCCCAACGTGTCCCTGGTGGTCCGGTGGACCGAAATGCCGATCGCTGCAGTAACTTTAATAAACCCCCGAACATATCCATGGTGGTCCAGTGGACCGAAATGCCTGATCGCAGCAGTAGTTTAAAAACCCCTCCCCAACACATAACCTCAGTGGCTAGTGTCCCCCCACCCCATCCACCCGAAGCCCACCACCCTGCTCCCCCCGCAGCAGTGAGCGGCGGCATCCTGCCTGCGCCCGCTGCCCACGCCGACTGACTGCCGGTGGGGCTCGCGCCCGATGGTGCAGAGCAAGAGCCAATGGGCATGCAGCCACCTGATACCATGACAGTCCAGATTGTGAATAGATCATTCACAAATCTGGACTGTCATAAATAGTAAAGCTGCACGCCGTTGGCTCTTGCTCTGCACCAATGGGCGTACAGCCCTACCGAACGAGTCAGTCGGTGACGGGCGGGCTAGGCAGGCGGGTGGATGGCACCACCGCTGGCTGCGGGGGAGAAGGTGGTGGGGCTTCGATGAGTGGTGGGGCAACCATCACCAGGGCTATGTTCCGGGGTTAAACTACTGCCATGATCGGCATTTCGGGTCCACTGGACCACCAGGGATACATTCGGGGGTTATTAAATCCACGTCGCGATTGGGCATTTCAGTCCACTGGACCTCCAGGGATACGTTTGGGGGGGGCACATTGCTGCCCACGATCGGGCTGGGAGGTGGAGTACACTATGCCCAAGATCGGGCCACTGGGGGGGGTGGTGGTGGGGATTGTACACTGATTCCCAGTGATAGGGCTGCAGGGGGCATCGGTCCCCGATGGCTGCTGCCTGGCAGAGCACCAGGCGCAAGTCCTCGGGGATCGGCGCACCTACATGCTAATGGCATGCAAATGGGACCATAATCAGATGCAAATGGCCCCCCCTGCACCTTGCATGTATTATAGCCCCATTTGCATGTCACCTTTGAATATCGGATTTGTGCATGGCGCAATGGTACTTGCGCCCACTCTGTCAACTTCGCGGTGGCGCCAAGTTCCCTCGCCATGCCCAGTGAGCTTATTGGTGGGGGTGATATTCAAAGGGTGCTCAATAGCACAACTCCTTTGAATATCACCCTGGACACACCCATGGCGCAACTATTTCGCCAGGCCGCACGGCTTGGCGCCTTTGAATGGCGCAGTTTGAATATCCAGCCCATATAGAATAATAACCTAAAATTCAGTCAAGATGACATAAGAACTTGCAATATAGTGCCTTTTTTCAAGCGTTGGCCAGTCATTAATAATGAAAATTTGTTTCTAATAAATTGACCATTAAGGCTTAGTAATCTATCTTATACTTATCTTATGCTGTATCAGATATTTTATCTAATTGCTTTTCTTTTTATACTTAACATATTTTGAATTGCATGTTGTATGGGGATCAGTGTTTTTAAAAAAATGTTTCTCCATTATTACCTTAAATGTACTGAACTTATTTTCTAACTTCATTATGTTCAACATAAAGTTTACACAGATCTTGTAAGCTAAGGAATTTGAATCTTTCAATATAACTAGGACCCATTTTTTCAAACCGTAATACGTTTTAATGAATTATATCTGGTTTTAAAAGAGGGTCAGGAGCACCTAATAATGTGAGTATTGTTGCAAATATTAGGGTAGTTCGTATTGCTCTAGGTAAGGTACTGATAACTTTGGTCCAGAAGGTAGTAAGTTATGGGAAGAAGTGTTTAATGTATAAATGTTTCTGTGGCTTGTGGGTACCTGCAGTAGGTCAAACTGGTGTGATTGAGCTGATCATTTTATGAAGTCTTGCTGATGTATAATATGCACTATGGAGTGAACTGAACTGTATCTGTTGCATTTTAGAGGTTTTAACTGATTCATCTGATACTTGTGTGTTCTCTTGCCATAGTTCATCTGATATCTTTAGACTCAGTTCAAACATCCAGCCATTTATATTTAGTTATGTGAGTTCTATGAAACTTTGGGTTATAAGACAGTCATATAATGTTGAGATGGTCTTAGGCATATCAACCAGTTGTAGTATTTCCACATTTGAGGAGTTAGTTAGTAGTGTAAGTGAGTCATTTGCATTGTTTTATAATTTGTTTCCTAGAGATAATGGAATGGAAGAAATGAGAATGTGTAAAACTATACTTTGAGTAGTTCAAATAACATGAACATTTTGTCTTTATTCAGATACTGTAAATTATTTCACATAGAAACATACATAGAAACATAGAATTTGATGGCAGATAAGGACCGCTTGGCCCACCCAGTCTGCTCATTTCCCTAACTAATGGATAAACTGCAGATTCTAGTTAACCAGCAGCCTACTTCTTCCTACCCCAACCCCCTAGAATTGCCTTATGGCTGTCCCATGCATGCTTGAATTCAACCACTGTTTTTGACTCCACAACCTACTCCGGAAGGCCGTTCCAGGCATTCACAACCATCTCTGTGAAAAATACTCTTACATTACCTCTGTGCTGCCCCCATCTTCAAATAGTGCCCCTTGTTCTTGCACACTCTTTTTTTGAAAGATGCTACCTTTTGGACTTTGTTGATTCCTTGAGGTACATGAATGTTTCTATCATGTCCCCTCTCCTTCTTTCCTCAAGGCTATACATATTAAGCTCCTTTAGTCCTTCTTCATATGTCTTCTGGTGCAAACCCTGCACCATTTTAGTTGCCTCTTCTGGACAGCTTCCATCTTGTCTATGTTCTGCAGAAATTGGTCTCCAGAACTGCACACAGTACTCCAGATGGGGTCTCACCAGCTGTCTGTACAGAGGGATAACAACTTCCTGTTTTCTACTGGTGATGCCTCTCTCTATGCATCCCAGTATCCCCCAAGCCCTCCTTACTGCCCTCTCACATTGCTTGCCCACCTTCAAGTCATCTGATATGACTATCCCAGGTCCCTTTCCATTTTTGTTGTTGTTAGTATCTCACCCCCATTGTGTACTCTTCCCTTGGGTTTTTGTTTCCCAGGTGCATTACCTTGCACTTCTTAGCATTAAATCTAAGCTGCCATACATTTGACAGTTCCTCTAACCTTGCCATGTCCCTTCTCATCCTTTCCACCCCACCTTGTGCATCAACTCTGTTGCAGATCTTTGTGTCATATGCAAAGAAACATACCTTTCCTTCCAGTCCCTCTGCAATGTAGCTTATAAAGACATTGAAGAGGACCAGTCCTAATACTGAACCCTGAGGCACCCCACTAGTAACCCCCCTTTCTTCAGAGTTGACTCCATTTACTATTACCCTCTGTGTCCTATTCTCCAGCCAATTCTTTACCCAGGCTATCATCTTGGGACCCACTCCCAGGCTGGCTAACTTGTATATTAATCTTTTGTGTGGGACTGAGTCAAATGCCTTGCTAAAGTCAAGGTAGACCATGTCCACAGCCCCTCCCTGATCTACTACTTTGGTCACCCAGTCAAAGAAATCTATTAGATTCATCTGGCTTGACCTTCCTGCTGTGAATCCATGCTGCCTTGGGTCCTATGCCCCTCTGGCCTCCAGGTACTCAACAATGCTTTCCTTCAGAAGTGATTCCATCATTTTCCCTGTCACTGAGGTTAAACTAACATGTCTGTAGTTTTCTGCTTCTGCCCTGCTCCTGTTAAGGGGAATCACATCTGGCCTCCTCCAGTCCTCAGGTACCACCCCATCCTACCATGATTTGTTAAAGAGGGTAGTCAGTGGTGTCGCTAGTTCTACCCTTAGTTCTTTTAGAATTCTGGGATGAATCCCATCAGGCCCCATTGCTTTGTCCACCTTCAGTTTTAAGAGTTCTTTCAGAACCCTTTCTTCTGTAAATGGGCTGGTATCAATTTCTGTATCCAGAGTGTTTCTATTGTTTGTTTTAGGTACCTCCCCCTCTTCATTTGTAAAGACTCAGCAAAAATATTTGTTTAGCATCTCTGCCTTTTCACCATCACCCTCTACCCACCCCTTCCCCTTTATTAAGCCTCACTATCACTCCCTTAGTCTTCCTTTGCTCCCTGATGTACCTAAAAAAGTTTTTATCCCCCCTCTTAACTGAGTTGGCTATCTTTTTCCTCAGTTCGGGCCTTTGCTGTTCTGACTGCCTTCCCATCTTCCTTTTGCTTTAACTGATACAATTCTCTGTCCTGCTCCTTCTGTGATTCCTTGTACTTTCTGAGTGCTTTCTTTTTCTCTTGAACCTTCACTGCCACCTCCTTTGAGAACCATAGTGGTTTCTTACATTGTTTTGTTTTTTTTTGTTTTGTTTATTTGCTTCACACAAAGGCTTGTTGTCTCTGTGATGGCAGTTTTTATTATTCCCCATTGTTCTTCCACCCCTTCTTCCTGACCATTTGCTAGTGCATTCCTTAGGCACACACACATTTTGGCAAAGTCAGCCCTCCTGAAGTCCAGTACTTCTGCCTTTGTATGGCTTGACTCTATTGCTGTGTTTTTTGTGAACCATACTGTTCGTTGGTCGCTAGTTCCCAGATGGCTACCCACTTCTACATCTGTGATCCTCTCTCCATCTCCATTTGAGAGGACCAGGTCTATGATTGCTCCCTCTCAAGTGGGTTCCAATACTAGTTGTCTAAGGCATGCCCCCTATAGGGCATCTAGAATAACCCCACTCTTAGAAGTGGCTGCTACAACTGCACTCCAGTTAATATCTGGCATATTCAGATCACCCATCAGCAATATCTCCCCTTTATCTGCCATTCTAAGTATACTTTCTATCATTTCTTTGTCCATTTCCTCCCCCTGAGATGGGGGTCTGTATACAACCCCTGTGCGGATTGTGGTGCCATTGTCTGCCTCCAAATTGACCCACAGTGCTTCTTCTCCTCCATGTTTACCCTTTTGTGCTGTTGCTTTGATTTCTTCTCTTATGTAGAGAGCTAGTCCTCCTCCTCTTTTACCCTCCCTGTCCCTCCTGTAGATAGTGAATCCTGGTATGTTTATGTCCCAGTCATGGTTCTGTGTGTACCATGTTTCTGTGACTGCCACGATATCCAGATGTTCCTCCTCCATCAAGGTCACTAATTCAGGAAGCTTGTTACCTAGAGTGTGGGCATTGGTACTCATTGCTCTCCATTTTTTGATGGCTTTACCTTCTGTAGCAGCATCCCCCACTGACCTTTCTACCTTGGTCTTTTTCTCATTTGGTACCCTGTTTGGTGCCTTTTGTTGCTAATGTTCAAATGCTATGTCTGCAGATGGTGTGAATAGAAAGTTATTATACATTGGGGGAAATATGGGCTAATTTTGTTAGGGCATTTTATTATCTGATGTGCTTTGTGCCAACATTTTTCTGTTGTCTTTGTTGTGAGAATATGCAGCTGTTTTTTTGTTGTTTGTTTTTTGCTGTTAGTGGTTTGAGTTTAAACATATTTTATATGGAAGTATGGATGTGAATACTGTACAATAAGGAATAGATCTTCCATGTCAGTCCTTGGTTGGAACCATGTTTGTGTCACACTAATTTTGGCTGCTAAAAAGTAGTTTTATAAATCAGGTAAAGGTAAGCAACTTTTGGACTTGGGTACAATCAATTTCTCATACGCTATTGATGGAATCTTCTTCTTCCAAAGGAATGCTGTAATTTACTTTTTGAGATTTTCAAAGTAGGTTTGTAGAGTCTGAAAGGGAAGACGTTGGAATCAGAAAAATAGTTTATGTAAACTAATAATTGTTATTGCACTTATTCTAGTTAGGAGTGTTGGGTAGCTAAGTTGCTATCTATCTATCTATCTATCTATCTATCTATCTATCTATCTATCATCTATCTGTCTGTCTGTCTTACATCCATCTTCTATAGTAAGGGTGTTAATATTGTACCACAATAGTTTATTGAAGTAGATTTATTTACATGGGCAGCTATTTGGAACATGTTGGGTGTGTCAATAATCAAACACTATTATTTCAGTATCACTCCAGTTAATTTTATATCTGGAAGCATTGCCAAATGTTTCTGATAATGTGATCACTTTTATTAGGTATAATAAAAGCATTAACTGTATATAAGCTTGTTTTATAGGTAGTGTTATTGATTGTAATGCCTAAAATGTGTAGATCTCTTCTAATGATCTACGTAAAGGCTTTACGACTATGGAAAATGTAAGTGGTGATACAAAGTATCCTTCTATTGTTCCATTTATTAATGAGAGTGGGATCTGATGCATTATTATTGGTTTATTTTTTTTCTGTGAGTGTTATACAGAAGTATTATCCAGTTTACATATTGTTTTCCAAGTTCTAGTTTTAGCAGGGTCTCATGTATGAAACCCCTGTTGATGCTGTTGAATGTTTTTTCCTACATTGAAGGTGAGAAGTACTGCATCTTTATTTGTGTTGTTAGCTATAATGTTTCTAGTTCTCCATATATTGTCTGATGTTTTACATCCCTTAATAAATACATTTTGATTATGCAGTACTATTATTGGCAGTTATGTTTTCAGAGAACATTTTTTAAATTGGTATTTAGGAGACATGTGTCTGTAAGAATTACATTGTTGTTTCATCTTAAACCTTTCTTATGGAATAAATGAATTATTGCCTCTTTAAATTAATTGGGTATTGCTAGCAGTGTATGGAAGAAACTGAACTATTTAATAAGCATTGGCACTATTTATTTATTGAAGGTTTTGTAAAATCTGATTGTGAAGCCATTAGGGACCAGGGCTTTACCTTTCAGAAAATTATTAATTGCTTTTTGTACCTTATATGGTATTATAAAATGGGCTCAAGAAATCCTGTAACCTGATTGGCTACAACATCTTCTGAGCCATGTCCTTATCAGAAGATATTGTAGCCAACCGGCACAACCCTCCACTCCTGAGCCCCAGTACAGCACAAAATCAGTGAGCTGTGCCAACCCTAAACAAAAACACAGGTTGGCACAGCAGTAGCTTACATCGGGGAAATGGCAGCCTGTCAGCTAATCACATGCCACCTCTTTCAAACCAGCTATGGATCCACAAAGAAAGCCTCTGTAACCACAAACCATATCAAAATGAATTTAAATATTTAAATAAATTCATCCATGATGGTTGTATCCCTATGGTAACAAAAAAACAGAAACACCTCACTCAGTGGCACTGCGACCACTGAAACAGGAACTGCTCCCCAAACATGACTTTCCCTTTCACCACATGCTGCCTCCAGTCTCATCCCCCTATCCCTTGAAGTCTTCAATATGTAAATTCCACAGCCCAAGTGCTGCCTACTGCAGGACACATTCATCTTTCAAGCGAGATGGCATCACAAATGAATATGAACATATATTAAACAAAAACGCCAACCCAGAAATGGCTCCATGTGGTGACCAGCATGAGACATGCTCATTGTGACTCAACAAAACCACTGACAGCAATATTAAAGCAAATGCAAAAGAAACAAATGAAAAATAAAATAACAAACAATGTCTTCATGAAGGACCAGACTTGTGAGCACATAAAAACAAAGCCCATATACTTGCTGTTAATTATAGCAACCACTCAATGTGTCAGTGCAAGATTAGCACTGTAGAAATGTGGACAACAGTAGAAGGTAAGCACTATTTGTAGAGGAGGAAGACAATGGGGAATTAAAAGTGTATTCAGAGAGAGGACAACTTGACCAGTGTCTCTGTGGCTGTCTTGAGAGGGGGAGCATGCAGTGGACATCACAGTACAGAAAGCACATCAGTAGAGGGACTATTTTACTACTTCAGGTAATAAAACCTCAAATTATTAAAATGCTTTCCGTCTTTTTATTTTATTTTCCCCCCAAATACTTAAATGGGAAACCCATTGTATAAGTGCTATAACACACTCTGAGGTATGGATTATCTCCTGATAAGAGCATGCCCAGGTGCATAAAGCACTCTGTGCAAGCACCTCATGCCTAGCAACGCGCCTGGGTGTGCTCTTATCAGGAGGTAACACACACCTTGTCGTGTGTTATTGCTTGCTTCAGAGATGGGACTTTCTAGTTTTCGTACCATAGCAGATGGAATATTAAGGAATGTATTTTTTTTATTATGTGCTTGAATGAGATTTCTGCTGGCATGTAGAAAGTGACTGATAGTTATTTTGGAACTGAGTACTAATTTCTTTGTGTTTGTATTGTATAGTGCCATGTAACTGAAAAGATGGTATTTTTTGCCATGGAGCTTTTTCCTTCACTCTAATGGGTGGGGAAGCTACTATTCATTGTCCCTGCCTCCACTGACTACTTCCCCTACAGAGCTCACCTGGTTATTGAGTTCCCATACAGGTTCCCCCAAATGGAGGTGTCAGAGGAGGGAGTGCCATCCTCCACCCAATCCAAAATCTAGTTTTGGATGTGTGGCCCATGGGTAGCAGTGTAGATCAGAGGTATGTGGGCAGGACTTCATGATGCCCCCAGCATCACTTTCATATTTTCAGCCACTGCATAGCATGTATGTGTGAGTGCAGAGGCACATATGTATCACACATTTGTGGCCCATCCCTACTTGCCACCCAAGTTGCACTGCCAACAGACCTCCACCTGGTGGTCATCTAAAACTGGCAAACAGACTTCTCCACCCTGGGAGAGGAAAGTAGTCCTTCAGATGCTCAAGCATCTCCCACACTGGCCAAATCTCAGCTAATAAAGCTCATTCCCTGACTTGAGTTGCTGGTATGGCAGTAGGTAAGGCACATAGAGTCTCAGCATTCCACACCTTGTGGATGGTTCAAAGATAGTAATTTTTGAGGTTTTTAGCTAGATAGTGATAGTTTTATCAGGTGTGAAGAATTTGTTTTTCAGTAAACTCTGGTGACCATCTTGGACATGGAGGAATGTGCCATGTTCTGCCATGACTGCAGATTTTTTCTTTTAAATGATAGATAGCTCCCTACCAGACCCACCCTCTCATCACCCACCCACCCACCAATAAACATAAGAATGACACTGGGGTGCCTAATCCCCTAGTGTTGTGATCAGGATGCCTCCATTTTTTTTTTGATTATAGATATCCCCCACTAACCCTCTCCCTCTCCCTCTCAGAAGCCCCCAAGAAACATAAGAGTGACACTGGGGGTGCCCAGTCCCATTGTCATGATCAGGACTCCTGTGTGTTTTTAAATATTCCCCACCCAACCCTCCTCTCTTAGCACCCACCACCCCAAAATATAAGAGTACCACTGGGGTGCCTAACTTCGTGTCGGGATCCAGAATCTTCGGGTTTTTTTTCTTTTTACCCGATAAAATAAAACTTCCATTGATGTATTTTTTTTTACCCTCTAAAAATAAAACCATCCATCAATGTCTTTTTCAGCTATTCCTGTCCCCCGACCCTCCCACTCAGCACCCCCCAAGCCCTTACTTACCCATTGGGGGTCCAATGCCATAATCCTCTCTTGACTGTGGACACATCTTCATTCTTCAAAACCAAACTGCAAACTGTAGAAACAGGTATGCAGTTCAATGTATTTCAAAGGTGTTTTGAACTTAGTGTCATAATTTGGCCATTTTTGCATTTTTGGGCCAAAATTTTCAACATATCTTCTTTGGGACCCCACCTCATGAACAATTGCACTGACATTAGTCAAATCTGTCCTGAAAGGTGATTTTGCAGTCCCTGTGCAAAATCACCTTTCAGGCAGGAGTTGAATATTTTTTCAGCCCTTGTTCATGAGATGGGGTCATAAGAAGGCTTTGTTGAAAATGTATATTTAAAAAAACAATGTTATGAGCCTATGCTGAGTTGTGTGAATGCAGACTCTTAACTTTGGCAAATTTCAATATTTTTACCCACATTTGCTACATAGTCATATCTAAGAAGACAAAGATCCTCTGTGTGCAAGCACTGAGGCAATGGTTACCCTGAAGGGCATTTGGCTGCGAAGCCAAGTTTCAAAGAAATATAAAATCACAGATGCCTCCACAATGCAAAGCATCATGGGCTGAATTTGCAAATCACTACAGAATATTATGCTGGTTCAACTTTAAGCAGAAATGCATGGTGCCTAAAGGCCTCTCACACAGTTTGCAAAGCGTGCCAACAGAAGACATAGATGTGTTTCGTCCTACCAGGGCTCATCAGTATACCTTGTCTGTTTGACACCCCAGTAGAATGAACCAGCTACCCTAAGATGGTCTATCTGGGTTATACCTCATGAATGTGACACCTGTCATTTTTCAAATCCTGTCCAAAAGGTGTTTTTTTTACATCCTGAAGTTGATTTTGTGGTCCCTATGGAAAATCACCTTTCAGGCAGGAGCTGAAAACTTTTGTTGCCCTTTTTCATGAGGTTGGATCATGAGAAGGCTATGCTGAAAATCTGGTGTACAAATATTACAAAACAACAAATTTATGAGCCTGCATTACATTTTGCTAATGCAGGCTTGTAACTTTGGAAATTTTCAATATTTTACCCCAAATTCCTGTACTGTAGCCCTATCGGCTCTGACCAGATTTTGTTAAATTTTGTGGGATATACAGTGCCTCTGTCTCATCAAAAAGTTTTCAAAGTGCCCCATACCTTGGTAACATCCCCCACAGTACTCTTACTCTATTTAAGCTGAGTGGCAACCATGACATGAGGGGACACAGTCTTAAGCTGAAGGGTGGGAGGTTTAAAAGAGAGGTCAGGAGGCACTTCTTCACAGAGAGGTTGGTGGACACTTGGAATGCACTGCCAGAAGATGTAATCTCATTGAAGACAGTGGTCAGCTTTAAGAGAGGACGGGACAGGTATGTGGAGGGTAAGGGTAATGGGTAGGGAGGAGTGGGAAGAGGGGGCAGGGACAGAAGCTCAAGCTATGGACCCTGCAACATGAGCAGACTTGATAGACCTAATTGCCTCTCCTGCTGGCTTCTTCACATGCTCATATGTTCATATGTTCTATACTTTATCATCCTGCTTTATCTCCCCACCACCCTTACATAGCATGTTTAATGGTGCACGTGCATGCTTAGATATTAACTTGGGTAAATAATCAAAGCTTGTAACCTCTCCCAGCAGATCCACAAAGTGAAGATACCTGTGTATAATAAATTCTTGTGTGTGCGTGGTGGACCAGGGAGAAGAAAGAAAAGTCTTATATGGTGGTATGGAGAGTTCTCTATACTCCACATGTGTCAAATTCTCCAGCCTGCTGCCACAGAACCTGCACTACCTATGTAGCTGGTTAGGTCATATGGAGGAGCTGTCCTTGACTGCATTTAAGATCATATTGAAATTAACTCCTCACTTGACTTACAATACATCTGACTGAACTAGGATCCACCTGACAATGATGTAAGATTCTGTGCTCATAACTTGAAAGGACATATTTTTATTTATCAAAAAAGCAAACCCTTGGGCATGTGAGGTAAACAAGAAAAGGAAGGAAGGAAGGACTGCCCCACACACCCCATATAATTTGTGATGCTCATCATTGCTGAGATGTGTTTGTTGTAATTATGAAGTATCTAAAGCTTCATTTTCTTAGATAATTGAAAGCGTTTTTTCCTTTTGATATGGTGGTTCAGTCCCTTCACATTCCACATTATTAAGGTGGTAACCTTAAGCATAATCAGATATTTCAAAAAGCCAACTTGATTGTTTCTCCAGGAGCCTCAAACACAGGACATTAAGTGCTGCAGCACCTAAATTATTGTCTACAAGTTGTATAAATAGATACTAAATGTCTGAAGAAAAGGCATGTGTGATAAAACTTAGTAACTCTCTGTAATACATTAAAAAATTATAATTAACAAAGAATAACCAATGAATACAGAATGAAGAAATGAACTCTGGGCAGTTTGGAGTTGCCTCCATATCTGGCTGACTTCAGTGTTTATGCAGTCTGATGATTCTAAAACATCTAAATAAAACAACTATGACTGCCAGACAAAGTTTTTTAAGTTTAAACAGCTTCACCAAATACAGTGTACATTCTAAAAAACGAAGTTTTATTTTTTTACACTGTAAATGTGTAAATCACTATTTTACACAGTGTGTAACATTGACTCACAATTGTGTCATATTTATGAAAACAGTGATTTACACAATTACAGTGTAAAAATGAAACTTCATGAGTGTTGTTTACACTGTAAGTTTATAAATAACTGTTTAACACAGTGTGTGTAATATTAACTGACAAATGTGTTAAAAAATTAACAATTGTGTTGATCAGCTGTACTCAGAAATGGTATAGTGCTGTATTGCAGTAATTAATTAAAATGTTTTTGCAAGCAATATTGTGATTTTTATTTTATGTCACAGCTTTAACAATGTTTCCATAGATGTTAAAACATATCACTCAATGGCTCTAAAAATACTGTATCCTGATTGACTGGCTGGCATAATTTACAACGTGTAAATCACGCCATCACCCCATGGGAAAAATGCAAGCCAATCACCGTTAACAAATTTCAGAGCCACTGGCCACCATATTGTTTTCTCAGGTAACCGGAACATGCAAAACTCAAAATAAAAAAAAATAAAACTTCTCTTTCCTACTTTATTACATTGTATAATCATAATATACCATGAGAGGGTGTGGGTGTGGGTGATGGCAGGATTTGCCCATACCTGATGTAGTTTCCTCACTTGGCCAACAGGCTAGTGAACAAACCACCACACGACGCATGGGTAAATCCTGCCATCTCCTACACCTTCTCGTGGTATATTGGTTTACATTTTTAGAGTTGAGCCAGTGTAAATTCCTTCATGAACAATTTGCATGTACTTCCAATGATGCATTGCTTAATTTGATTTGTGCAACTGTGTTTTTCTTTCAAATTTGACTACATGGCCAATACCTTTCCAGAGTAACCTTTGCCCCAGGGAATTTGCTCTGGGGTTCTTGTATTTTGTAGTTATTCTGTTTTTTACTATGGGCTCATCATAACTTTAAAATGTAAGACCCTCATAGTACCCCCAGGGCTCCCAACTACTAGGTCATGATGTAAATTCAGCATACTGATGATCTCCAACAAGGGTATGTCACCTGAATAGGTTTGCTGTGCATTGGTTTTATTGGTTACATTACAAGGCCTATTAACGCTAAAGTTAAAAGTCTTTACTAAAGCTGTAAGCAATATACCATGAGAGGGTGTGGGTGATGGCTGGATTTACCCATGCCTGGTGTTGTGATTTGCTTATGAGGCCACTGGCCAAGTGAGGAAGCCACACCAGGTGTAGGTAAATCCTGCCATCACCAACACCCTCTCATGGTATATTGTGATCATACAATGTAATGAAGTAGGAGAGAAAAGTTTTTATTTTGAGTTTAGTGTGTTCTGGTTACCTGAGAAAATAATATGGTGGCTGGCAGCTTTGAACTTTGTTACTGGTGACTGGCTGGCACTTCTTCTTCTGGGGTGATGGTGTGATTTACACATTGTAAATCATGCTAGCCAGCCAATCAGGATACAGCATTTTTAGAGGCATTGTATAATTGTGAATGTTTTTGATTAACATTTGTGTTTCCATTCAATCTATATGAGACTAAATGGGACAGTAAATTTGTGCTAACTGGCAGCTGTTCAAAAAGTTCTTATTCTCAGAAACTATATGCATTCTCCTAAAGTATTCATATTTAACTGTACCTAAATAAAACATGATAGGTAAAATGGTAGTTTGCATTTTTGTGTTTTTATGGACAGCATTCTGCTACAGTTCACTGCATGGAGTCATTTATATGGAGTTTTTACCATGTCACGATTTGTGTACGGAATGCTAATTATGAGCTGCTGACCTATCAGAACCCTGTTTAGAGTTCTGATGACAAACCATGACATAGTTAATGCTTCAAATTATTGGTTCCATGAAGAGAAATGTAACAGAATGTCTCCTATAAAAACAATACAATGCAAAATACAGCTTTGTATATAACTTTTTATTCAGGTACAGTTAAATATGGATAATTTAGGTGAACGCATATACTTTCTGAGAATAAGAACTTTATAAACAACTGCCAGTTAGAAATGAGTTCCTGGCCTCAAGAAGGTCTCACCTCTGATTTTTTTATCTAGCTCTATATTAGTCAGATGGTACTGTACAGTGTGATATCATGGAATGTTCAGGGTTTGAGGGGACGACATAAAAGGCTGACAATCCTGCGGTATGTGGAGCAGTGGGGGGCTCATATTGTAGCTTTCCAGGAAACACATTTATTATCGGACAAATTAGACTGTTTAAAGAAGCGTTGGGTGGGACAGGTTTATAGCGTGGGTAGGAAGAGAGCATCTGGAGGGGTCGCGATCTTAATTAATAGGTCCTGCCCCTTTGAGGTGAACGAGGTTCTGATTCGACAGGATAGTAGGGGGATTTATGTGTTGGGCACTCTACATGGTAAGGCAGTAGTGGTAGCTTCTATATATGGTCCAACTCCTCCGGAACCAGAATTTTTCGCTTCAATAGAGGAAAATATTGCTATTTTCTCATCAACCTCATTAATATTAGCAGGTGATTGGAATATAAGTATAAATAACAAGGAGGATAGGGTGACTGGATTTAAAGGCCCCAGGTCTAGGGCTCAGTTAGCTTTGGCTAAGCTCTTGGAGGCTTCAGGTCTGTCAGACCCGGCTTTGTTTTTTTCTCATGGTAGTCCCCAAATGACATTCTATTTGGTGGCTCACAAAAGCCATACTAGGATAGACTATTTTTTGGTAAATAGGGAGGCACTGGGGGAGGTTAGAACATTTACGACTGTGGGTAGGACTTTTTCAGACCATTCTCTGATCCAGATGCAATGGGAACCTAAGTCCTTACCTCCCAGGTCCTACAGATGGAGGATTCATGATTGGCTTTTCTTGAGGAAGGAGAGGTGGGAAGAGTTGGAAGGGGCCCTTCAGAAAATTATTAGAGTGCAGTTGCCCACATTGGCTGATAAGAAGCTAGCTTGGCCTACCTGTAAATTTTTATATTCCATGGCTACAAAAACACTGGCTGCCAAAGAGAGGTTGATTAGAAGGCTAAAGAGGAATTCTTGGAGGGAGCGATAAGTTATTTATCAACGCAGGAGGGGCTCTCAGAAGAGATAGATAAGGAACTTAAAAGCTTAAGGAGGGAACTGTCAGGGATTTGGTATGGGAAGACTGAATTTTGGCTAAATAAGATTAAAGCTAAATATCTTTTGCAGGGGGAGGTCCCGGGTGTCTCTTGGCAGCAAGGATTAAGGAGTGGGAGGTCAGTAGGACTATTACCTTGATTTTACATGAGGGGAGGCTAGTGACAGACCCCCAAGATATGGCCGAGGCATTTGCCTCATTTTTTGAAAAGATATACCAAGAAAGTGCTCCTGGGGGGGACGAGGAAGTTAGGGAATACCTGGAGGGGATTCAACTCCCAACAGTGGACCCTATTCTTGCTAGGGAACTGGAGGTCCCCATAAAGTCTTCCGAGATCATTGAGGTGGTTCGGTCCCTTCCACTAGGTAAATCTCCAGGGCCTGATGGTTTAACGGCGAAGTTCTATCAAACCCATATACACACTATACTCCCTATCTTAAAGGAATTTTTCCATACCATAATGCGGGAGGGCATTGACCATCTGCCCATATATCAAGCATATGTTACTTTAATACCTAAACCAGATAAGCCCAGAGATGCTGTGGAAAGTTATAGGCCTATAGCTCTGATAAATTAAGACATCAAGATACTTACTAAGATCTTGGCTAATAGGATTCTAGCTGTAGCCCCGAGTTTAATTAGTCAGGAGCAGGTAGGCTTTATGCCGGGAAGAGGTGCAAAAGATGAGCTCAGGAAAGTACATCATATTATAAGCTCGGCTTCTGATTCCCAGGCTCCCTCAGCCCTGATCTCCCTAGATACCAAAAAGGCATTTGATCAAGTTTCCCACATATTTTTGTTCTCTATATTGGAGAGGATGGGGTTCCCGGAGGGTTTAATTAAGGGTATTAAGAATTTATATGCAGCGCCCACAGCTAGGATTGTATGTAATGGTTATCTGTCAAGAGAATTTCAGCTCAAAAATGGTACTCGGCAAGGGTGCCCTCTCTCTCCGATTTTGTTTAACATCTATTTAGAACCCCTGCTAAGATCTATAAATAGGGAGTTTGGGGTTCAGGGAATTGGGGTTGAAGATTTGGACTTAAAAATTTCAGTCTTTGCGGACGACATACTGCTCCACCTTCGAAACCCAGCAACTGGTTTCGAGAGGGTTAGAGAGCTAATAGATCGATACTCTAGGGTCTCAAACTATAGGCTGAATCTCACTAAAACCCAAATTTTACCTTTGATGCCACATGTTTCTAAAGTGGATTTTGCAACTCTGGGGGTACAATGGAATAAGGATAGGTTGAAGTATCTGGGAATTTGGATTACGGCAAATCAGGCATCTGGAGTGGAAGCTAATATGGGGGAGCTCTCTCAGAGATCTCGGGGGATATTTTAAGGTGCAATAAGCTGCCTTTAAATTTTACGGCTCGTTTAGGTGTCATTAAGATGAACATTTTGCCAAGGTTGTTATATCCGACTTATCTAGCTCAATATACTATTCCTGTTAAATGGTTTAAGCTAATTAGGAAAATGTTAATTGTTTTTTTATGGAATGGTAAACCGGCTAGGATTAATTATAAGCTCTTGTGTAGGCCGTATGAGAAGGGTGGTATTAGATTCCCTGACCTCCAGGTTTATTATGTGGCGGGTCAACTGGGTTTGATGGCTCAATGGGCAGTAGAGGTGAACGAGGGTAAATATTGTCCTGCCTGGTTACAAATAGAGAGAAATTGCTGAGGGGTATGGGATATTCCCTGATTCATTAATATCATTAGGCCCCAAAAGGACTGGGCAAGATAGGGGCAGGAATCCAATCAGGAAAACTCTGGAGGCTTGGTGGTGGTCTCTCACACCAGCTCAAAGGGACCATCAAGTGAAATCCAGGGATCAGCCTATTTTGGGAAACCCTAATTTGACAATAGGAGGTATGGTGATGGGGCAGAGATGGACCGTATACCTGAAGGGTTTGACCCTAAGGGATTTGCAACAGGGGGAGAGAATTTTTTTGCCATCACAATGTGATGGTCTGCCTTTCTTTCAAAGGATTCAGCTTAAACAAATAATTGCGGGAGCGTGGGGGAGGAATGAGGATTTTTTGGATAGCTTTCTCTTTTGGGGAAATTTAAAGGAGGCTGCACATAGAGCTAACCCACTTTCTGGTGTATACAAATTGCTATTGAATTCCCAATGTCTGAGTGCCCTGTCTTATGTTACCTATTGGGACAAGGTGATGACTTCGAGGCTAGAGTGGGATAGCATCTGGAAAGCTACTAAATATAATGTTATCCCTAAATATAGAAACATGCAGCTTTTTGTGGTTTACAACATATATTACACGCCTGCTAAGCTATGTTCCAGGGGCTTGAGACAGACAGATCTTTGTTTCTGGTGTGGGACAGTAACAGGAGATCTGCTTCATATTTTATGGAGCTGTGATAAAATTTCCCCCTTATGGAATAAGATTAAACAGGGCCTGGACCCCAGGTTAGGTTGCTCGGAGTATTTAACTCCGGAAGTCTGTGTGCTAGGAGACTATTCTATAGTCAAAAGGGTCATACCAAGATTTCATCTTGCTTTAATGGGGTCGACTGTTAAAGCGCTATTGTGAAACACTGGAAAGATGGTCAGGTTTACTCTTATGAACAATGGGTAAAGGATCTCCTGGGGGCTATGGCTATGATTAAGAAACACTTAATATCTGAAGGTAGACAAGAAGTCTACAGTAAAAGGTGGGCAACGTTAGAAGCAGCTTATTTGTTGTAGGACATTTGCTTCACCACATAGATCTGTCTGTCGAATGGTGGCTAGTAGAGGGATGTATGGTTGAATGGGGGTTATTCTAAAAGGCAGGTAGCATGGGTATTTTGACCCTTTCTTTCTTTTACTCTGTATGAAGATCCCCTATAGCATGTCTGGTTATGTTCATTATCTAGGGCTAGAGCTCAATTTGGACTGACGGGGAATAGGGAATAGGTTAGACGAGGATGGACTCTTGAGGTCGTGGGGTTTGCATCGGTGTGGGACTCTCTCTCTTTCAGGGGACACACGGGACCTCCACCTGGGATGGCTGTGCAATCAAGAATCTTGGATGTTAATGATGGGAGTGTCATTTTGGGGTAGTACGAATATGAGAAGAGGAGTTGTATCACTTAATAGGGGTTTATGGGATTTTTGGTGCTGAGTTGAGTATGGGTGGAATGATATCCCGTGTGTATGTAAATAGGGGATGTACATAGTTTGCACAGCCAGTTTTGGGGTGTGCTCCGGGTTTTCCGGGTTTATTGTGTGTCTGTATGTCTTATTACTGTTGGAAAACGAATAAAAATTTCTTTAAAAAAAAAAAAAAAAAGAAATGAGTTCCTGTCCTCTTTAATATACTTCAGAATTCAACACTCTCACGTGTTGAAATAGTACATTCAATATGGACATTTTAACACATGAATGTGTTAACAATTCAACACACCAATGTTAGTAAAAGCTACACATTTCTGGGTTGAACAATTTACATACCACTGTGTTAAAATTTATTTAACACACTGTGGGCCAGATATTCAAAACTTTACCTTGGGGCTAAATTAGCACTGCCCAACAGGCAAACTTAGCCCGGAGCACAAAGCAAGCTATATTCAAAAGGAGTAGCCCGGTGCTAATCCTGCTAAATATAGCAGTATAAGGAAGCCAGGCAAACTGGTCTAGGAGTGCAGGGCAAAAATAGCCCAGGAATAAGACAGTATTGAATATAGCAACAGGGAAGTGCAAACTGCAGTTGCAGCTCATTAGACTCTGTAGCAAGCCAGTGTTGCAGGTGGAGAACATTGTGTGTGACTGCACAGAGATGTCTCACATCTACTGCAAACAACAATGTAAGACACACACTGCAGAACTGTGCTATGCTGAAGTGAGGTTTGCCTGGGCTAACCTGATTGCATAGTACTAACACATTAGCCTGGTGCAAACTGGTTAGCCCGGGGCAAACGGGAGCTATATTCAATACTCCCATGCAAATGAGCCAACTTAGGTAATTTGTGGGCAAACAAGCACATTTGCATCTCATTATATGTTGCTTAGCATACATTACCATGCAGTTTGCCCAGTGCTACTGCATGGTGCATACAGCTCCACCTGTTGGTCAGAATGGAAGCACAGGTTGGACGCTGCAGGCCAAGGCATGCCCACAGCATCCCCTGTTGGTCGGAATGGTTTACAGAGCAATATAGCCATATAGATATATATACACACACACACACACAGATATGTCTCGTGTATATATATATATATATATATATATATATATATATATATATATATATATATACACATATATATATATGTATGCACACACACACACACACACACACACACACACACACACACACACACTGCCTGAGAACAGCCCCATACCCCTCATGTGTCCATCATTATGAGGGTCATCCTCATTGGCCCCTTACAGCTGCTCTCTCCCTCATGGAAAAGGTGTTGTCCACACAGTGGATGTGCTGTGCATGCAGACTGTACTGCATGAATACTGTACAGTCTACAGCACTATATCTGAAGTATATATTGTATGGGTCAACACTATGGTGTCACAGTGTCCTGACCCTGTAGCACCATGATTGAGGATAGTTTCCTCATTCTGAGAGTCTGTGTCCCTCATTGTCCCTCAACTTGAGTGTCCAAATATGTCCATATTCTTCTTTCAGTGACATGGTTTACAGGTATGACAGCCCTCCCTCCATTGATCCCTGACCCAACAGCACAGAAAAACCTGGTAGTCTAGTGGACGCCTACCAGCATGAATCCTGACCCCTGTTCATGGTAACAGAAAAGATTTCCCTGGTAGTCTAGTGGCCCCCCAAGCATGAATCCCCCCCAGTACATGTATTTAGCATTATTTTACCTGGTAGTCCAGTGGTCTCCCAACCCCCCCAAAGCACGAACCTGACCCCAGCACATGTATTTATCATATTTTTACCTAGTAATCTAGTTGTCCCCCATCCCCCAAGCATGAATCCTGACTCTCCCATACATGTATTCATCATATTTTTACCTGGTAGTCTAGTGGTCACCCCACCCACCAAGCATGAATCCCGACCCCCCGGTACATGTATTTATCATATTTTACCTGGTAGTCTAGTGGTCTCCCCACCCCCCAAAGCATGAATCCTGACCCCAGCAAATGTATTTATCATATTGCTATCTAGTAGTCTAGTGGTCCCCCCATCCCCCAAGCATGAATCCTGACTCTCCCATACATGTATTCATCATATTTTTACCTGGTAGTCTAGTGGTCATCCCACCCTCCAAGCATGAATCCTGACCCCCCGGTACATGTATTTATCATATTTTTATCTGGTAGTCTAGTGGTCCACCCACACACAAGCATGAATCACGACCTCCCGGTTCACATATTTATCATATTTGTACCTGGTAGTCTAGTGGTCCCCCCAACCATGAATCCCAACCCCCGGTACACTTATTTATCATATTTTTTCCTGGTAGTCTAGTGGTCTTCCTCCCCCAAGCATGAATCCCGATCCCCCAGTACACGTATTTATCATATTTTTACCTGGTAGTCTAGTGGTCTCCCCACCCCCCAAGCACGAATTCCAACCCCCAGTACACGTATTTAGCATGTATTTTTCCCTGGTAGTCTTGTGGTCCTCCCTCCGCCTAAGCACAAATCCCGACCCCCTTCTGCTGTGAAGGAAAAGAATTCCCCGGTAGTCTAGTGGTCCCCCCACCCAGTTGTGCTAGTTATACAACAAAAAAAAAAAAAAACAGCAACAAAAGACAGTATTTGTCCCAGGTGCTATGGACTGACAGATCTTCAGTCCTTAATGGATTATGGGACACTGTATATTAAGGCCCACTTTGTCATTCAGAGTCAGTGTCCTTTTGTCTTCCAGTTTTGCAGACAGTGACCATGAGCAAACGGAAGGCAGGGAGACTGCCTGCTGATTAGACTATTCCCAAACTCAGTATAAAACTATTTTATCATAAGTGTTACAGCATTGCAAGACTCACAAAATGAGGAAGAGGAGAACACTGATATCAATTAATCAAAACCTGTAACTTCCCTATGCAGACAGCCCTCATTTCAGCAATTACAAATTAACACCATGTGGCTTGGTACTCAACAGGTCTGTTCTGATCAGTCAACCCTCCAGTGCATCAGTTCCTTCATGACAATCATCATGAGGTCCACCAGAACCATCTTAGAATATTATTTAGCATGTTTGTAGATGCTTAAGGTTTGGCATTTAGCAGGCTTGCAGCTTCACAGAAGTTTACCAGCAAAGTTATAATGTCCTGTCTATTAGGCCAAGTATCTTCCTGTAGCAAGACCTGCTAACATCCTTGCTGTGCAAATAGTCCTGTTACAATTAATATATTGACAAGACCCATTGGACAACTATAAGGGCTGGGGAGCATGCTAAGTCCCTGTTAAGTTCCCAACACATCACATGAAGTTTCTAGCTCTGTTAAAGAAATCCAACTGGGTTATGCCTCCACATACACCTTTGCCTTCCTTGGGTCAGTAAAAAATGCGGGCTTACCTTCTACAGTGAGGTGGAGCTTTGTGGGCATTAATAGTGGATGGGAAAGGGATGTTGCATTTATTTAGTTTCTCTTTTACATCAGCAAACTCTTTTTGTTTTGCAAATAAGTCAGGGTTAATATCTGTGAAGAGTTGCAGGGTGTGATTAATGCCACATTCCTTCCTACGTTTCTTAGGATGAACTCATTCTCTTGATATTTATGAAACTGAAGAAGAATGAACCTTGCCTTGTCATCTGGTACTGGTTTGGCCCTGAGTGTGAGAAACACTGTTAATCTTTATTTGCCCCTTGTAGCCATCAGTCATCAGAAACTCAGTAGAAAGCTTTGAGAAGAACTCTTTTGAGTGTTCTCACTCAAGTCCTTCTGGCAGGCCAATCATTTTGATATGTTCTCAATGGCTGTTGTTCTCAAGCCAGTCTACCTTGGTTTGCAATGCTGAGACAATTCTTTCCTCTTCGGTGATGAGCAGATTGAGAGACACTCAGTTATCCACATTTTGGCTTAGTTTGTGTTTGACCTTCTCCATTCTTTGGTTGGGTGCCCCTATATTTTGACGTATTATCTTTAAAAAGGTACTGAGGCCAACATTTTTGGCATCAATAAATTCAGAATTTGGATCAGCATATCCTCAATCAGCCTCATGCCAAAAATCAGAGCTGTAAGTTACTTTGTTTAAAAGTTGCAATTCATTTTGTAATTCTTAATTTACTGCCTGTTCAAAAAAGCCAGTTTCAGTGAAGAGTTGTTGATAATGTCATCTCCTGAACTCACAGCCTTGTCCTCCCTGCAAGCTACCTCATATGACTTTTTTTCTCCTATGTTACTTAAAACAGCAGGCGTAGTAAACATCTGAAAAAGGAAAACTGACATGGGGTGGGGGTCAGCACATGCACTTCCATAATGTAGTGCAAGGTGCAGTACTTCAGAATGTGATGGGGGATGGAATGCAATGACAAACATGGCTTTAGAATGACAGAGTTGTGTGCAATTTTTAAAATATTGCAGATATGAGATTTCAAAATGTAACCAGGTTGCGATTGTGGAATGCAGCAATGACACAGTCTCAGAAAGTAGCTGGAATACATAATTTCAGAATGTGGCAGTGATGTATAGTTTTAGAATGTTGCAGTGACACACAATTTTGGAATGTGGTGGTAATACACAATTTCAGAAGGTGGCAGTGATGCACAATTTTGGAATGCGGTGGTGACACAATTTCGGAATGCAGAGATGATGCACAAGTTCAGAATATAGTGATATACAGGACTGGAATGCAGTAGTGACATACAGGTTTGGAATACAGCAGTGATGCAAAATGTTGGAATGCAGCAGTGACACACAATTTTGCAATGCAGTGGTGAAGCACAGTTTCAGAATGTGGTGGTGATGTACAGTTTTGGAATGTGGCAGTGATGCATATTTTTGGAATAAGGTGGTGACACACAGGTTTGGAATGTGGCATTGATGCACAGTTTCTGAATGTGGTGGTCATGCTCAATTAAGGAATGCAGTGGTGATGCCCAGTTTTGGAATGCGGCAATGACACACCATTTCAGAATGAGGCATTGACACATAATTGCGGAATGCAGTGGTGACACACAGGTTTGGAATACTGCAGTGATGCAAAATTTTGGAATGTGATAGAGATGCACAATTTCCTAAAGTAGCGGTGACAATTTCGGAATGCAGCAGTGATATACAGGTTCAGAATGCAGCAGTGGCACACAGTTTCATAATGTGGTGGTGATGCACATTTTTGGAATGTGGCAGTGACATACAATTTTGGAATGTGGTGGTGACACACAATCTCAGAATGCTGTGGTGACGCACAATTTTGGAGTGCAGAGATGATGCAAAGGTTTGAAATGTAGCAGTGATATATGGGATCATAATGCAGTGGTGATGTAAAGGTTTGGAATGCAGCAGAGATGCACAATTTTGAAATGTGGTAGTGACACATAATTTTGGAATGCAGCAGTGATGCATAGGTTCAGAATGTAGCAGTGGCACACAATTTCATAATGTGCTGGTGACGTACAATTTCAGAATGTGGTGGTGACCCACAGTTTTGGAATGTGGCAGTGATGCATAGTTTTTGAATGTGGTGGTGATACATATTTTTGGAATGTGGCAGTTAAGCTCAATTTCAGAATGTGGTGGTAATGCTCAATTGCAGAATGTGGTAGTGATGCACAATTTTGGTATGTGGTGGAGACGCACATTTTTGAAATGTGGAGGTGATGCACAGTTTCAAAATGTGGCAATGACATACGGTTTTGCAATGTGACAGTGACACATATTTTTGGAATGTGGCAGTGATGCTCAATTTCAGAATGTGGCAGTGATGCTCAATTTTGGAATGTGGTGGTGACACATACTTTCGGAATGTGGCATGAAGCACAATTTGGGAATACGGCAGTGACAATTTTGGAATGTGGCATTAAAACACAACTTGGCAGGAATGTTCAATTATGGAATTTGGTGGGGATTTGCCATTTCAGAATGTGGCAGGGATGCACAATTTGGGAATGGGGAAGGGATGTGCAATTTCGGAATGTAGTAGGGATGCATAATTTTGGAATGTGGCTGGGACGCAGAATGTTGCAATGTGGTGGAGATGTGATGCACAATTCTGAAATATGGTGGGAGCATATAATTCTAATATGTGGCAGGGACAAGCAATTTCAGAATAAATGGTGCATCTTGTCACATTCCAACAGCATGCATCCCCACATTATTCCAAAATTGGCAGTCCCCACCAAATTCCTCAATGTGTGTTCTGTCACATTCCGAGACTGATTGTCCCACCAAATTTTGGAATGTCACATCCCTGTCACATTCTGTGACTGCATGTCCCCCTGAACATTTTAAAATTGTGCACCACCTTTACATTCTGTGCCTTGGTTCAGTGCTGCACTTTAAAATGAAGTAATGTAGAAACCTAATTTTTGGTATAAGATTTATTGGGGTATGTTTATTCTAATTCTGCAATGTAGATTTTTTTGCATGAGTCCCTCTTTAATGTGCACTAGCTTTTCACTTACAGCTGCAAACCACCGTTTCAGCTCTGTTAGTGGTAAGTTTTGTGCAGTGTCTGGGGTCTGATCTGGAACTGCCCCTTGATCCCCTTCCCAAAAGAAATTCACACTACAACTTAAGGTTTTGGGTGCTCAGTCAGCAAAATTGTTTACTACATTGAAATCCACATCACATCTCCATCTTTCTTTGCTTACATTATCTTATTCACATCTTTTATTCCTTCATATCCATATCCACAATTTCAATATCTCATAATTCTTATGCCTTTTTTATCTTTCTTTTACTGTCTTGACATTCAGATGTGCATCCAGGTGGCCTCCTCTTTTTATTGTTGCCTCTCTTTCTCTCCTGCTGGGTATAGATGTGCATCCACACCCCACCTCCAGCACCCCTGGGTATACACCCAGAGGTGCCTCTCCTCAGCCTACATGTACACCCAGATCAGGATAGCCCCCACATTATCCCTGGCCTCCTTTTCTTTTCCCTTTTTCTCCTTACCCTTCACTATTATTATTCTTTTCCACGCTATTTCCCATTAACTCTTCCACCACCTACTGTTGTCCACCTTTGGCAGTCCCCACTGTGACTCCCTCTTTCTGACTGGTTTTCTTCTGATGATGACCACCTCCCCTTGTACACCCTTTATGATCATTCCATTCCTGGACCCTTACCCCCTGAAAATTAGGGAAGGTGGCTGGGCAAAATGCTGGCTAGCAGATTAACGAGGGCTCCTTCATCTCTGCAGCCCTTCTTAAACTCCACTCCTCTCTATGTCTCTCTCTCTCTCTCTCTCTCTCTTTGCCAGCCAATCCACTTTTTTTTTCTTCGAGTATGGTTCAGATAGAATATATATGCACCATCATATTTTGTTTATGGTAATTAGTTTAGATGTGCAGATTCCTCATCACTGTAATACCATACTGCCATACCTACCTATGGATCCAAATATACTAAGCTACTCTGACTAACATAATTTATTAACATAAACATAACTTCATTAATTTATTAAATATCTTTAATGTCATACATTTATTTATTATTTGCGTCTTTGAAAGGGCCCTATATTTTAGTGTATAGTTCTGTTTACTCTGTTCTAATATAGTGAATTTTCTCTAATTGCATAGTGTCATACATATAATTCATCCAGGTATCAAATGCAGGGGGATCAGCATCCTTCCACTTTATGAGGATGCATTTGCAAGCAGTATTGAGTGCTATTGTATATAATATTAGTACATGGGTTTCTATTTTATCTGTTAAAGCTAATATTGATACTGTAACATAATAGAAATTGGAGTGCAGTGGAATTTGTGCTTAGTTATTATGTTCATAAAATTATAAATCTTTGGTCAAAAGTTCAATGGATTAGGACAAGAGTGTATTAAATGTATTAACATACCTGAAGTGTTGCCACATCTTGGACATTTGGAATATATTGTGAAATTAATCTTATGTAATTTAGAAGGTGTCTAGTACACTCAATGTATTGTATTATACTGAACTTGTTGTATTTTACTTCATTTTATATAAGCAAATGGTATTTTGAGAATTTCTTCCCAGAGCTGCTCAGTAATGTTTATCCTTGTGTCTTGTTGCCATTTTTTTTAATTTAGAAAGATCCTGGTATTTATATTCATTTATAGTTTTATATAATACTGATATAAATGTTGTGTCATTTTTCCTTTTAATAAGTAACTCATATATTGGTGAGCTGTCATATAATTGTATTATTCCATTAATTTCTTTTATATATTTTTTATTTGCAGATATTGCAATATATTATTATTAGATACATTATATTCAGTTTTTAAGTATGCAAACATTTTTAATTTGTTGTCATGAAACAATTTACCAAAATGGTTTAACCCTTATTATTTCAAAATGTGTATGTTTTATCTACTTTTGAGGGAATAAACGTGGGATTATCAAAAATTGGTGTGTCAATTGAAATTTTTATTTTGTGATTAATTAATTTATGTGCACTGTACCAGGCTTTTGCTGCTGTTAATGTGGTTATATTCTTCACATTTTTTTAATCAGGCAAACCACCTTGTCAGGCTTTGCAATGGCTACTTTCTCACTCTGGGGTTCTGGACTGGTGGCCTGCACAGTTCTTGCTTTTTGTGGCATTGCAGATGTTATTGAGCAGAAATTAGCAATGTTCCAAGTCCTTGGCTGCCTTTGGTGGTATTGTGGCAGTTATTGTTCAGATCTTAGCAAAGTTCTGAATCCCTGTATCTGATTTCTTTTTGTCTGAGTAAATCACTTCTCCTTGGATGCCATTTTATTAACCAGGATGGAGCATGATTAGCAGGCAGCAAACAGAATAGTAGTGCAGCAGATCGGGAGCTTGGGTCTAAGCATGTAGCACAATTGATGGCTATCTTAGACTCTCCCATGAGACATGTCTCTTGATGTTGTATAATGTTATATCTCCTCCTTAAATGTAATCATTCCAACTTATTATTCTTTTTGGTTAGTCCTGCCTCTGATCAACTGATAATCTTAACACATACCTCAGTTATTATCTAGTGATACCAACTATTTTTTATCAAGTTCCTCAGAGCTATGATCACTGCCTTCTGATTCTAATCATTCTTGAAAATTGGTTATGCTCCTGTTCTCCTGATCAGAGCTGCTTTGTTCATCCAATAGTAGGCTACTGTTAATCCTAGGACCTCTCTGTTTTTTATCTCTTATCATGCATTTTTTTCATCCAAAGTACACATTCCTCATCTTCCTCAACAAATTGTGTGTTTTTTAAATTTGGTTTTAAAAACTCAGGCATTCTCTGTTGTTTTAATATTTGCTCTTGCATTTTTGCATTATCTCTGACTCCATTTGAATAAAATAAATTGTTTTGCAGTTTTATTATATGGCTCCAGTTCCTCCTTTTCAATATATACAGTGTAATTCCTGGTATGCTTTGGTACAATTATTTACTTGTTTCATCTGTTTGTTATCATGCATGACCTTGTTACAGTCCATTTAACATGAAATAATCACAAATTAACAGTATAAAGGTAGGCAGTATTGATGAACATTTATTTTAAATCTGATAAGTTTACTAAGATGCTGAATTTGATTACACTAAGAGATTACATGAATGTTTTGATGTTGTGTCTCAATTTGCCATTAGGTCATTTTGAAATGTGTCCGAACATGAAAAGAAAACAACTTAATAAATTATTTCCATGTATGTTTAGAAATCCTTGAGTGGAAATGTGTATTCATAGTAATTTTCTGTTACCTAGGATATATAGGATATGATGAGCACCCTCACATTTGAAACCCAGAAACTAGAAAAGCCTAGGTAGGGCTTATGGAATATAATGTTTAGTATGATGTTAGATAGGTTATATGACGCAGTCAGTGGTTTTAAGACTGAGATGTTTTATGTTGATTCTGGGAAGTATTATATAATTTTTAGAACAGTCTTGAAAATGTGAATAATATATCTATAATGAAACTTGTATTACTTGAACTGGACAATGAATTACAGTAATAGATTCATAAGATTACAGTGAATATTAAATAGTAATTTAAACATTACAAAATGTTTGTAAACATCTATTGCAATTCTTTGGGGTTAGTGACTGTGACTAGATCCGGAGTAGACTAGACAATAAAAGGATGCCATTGACACAATCAATATAGGGAACTGAAATGTACTATTCCCAGATATAGCAGAAAAATGGAGACTATGATAGCTGTAAGATATATATTATATATATATATATATATATATATATATATATGTGTGTGTGTATATATATATATATATATATATATATATTCAAGGCAAAAAACTTAATTTAATGCATCAGTTAGGGTTGTTCCACAGTTATAAAAGTGAGTAAATTCAATGTTATGGTTGCCACTGCCATTGCACCCCACCCCCACCAACAGGCATTGGGGTATGCATTGGGGTCATCAGTCCTAACTCTCACCCCATTCAACATGTAAACAAGCTGAGGTGGTGCAGTGTAGGAGAGTGGGGTGAGAGTTAGGACCGATGACCACAACACACACCCCAATGCCTGTTGGTGGGGGTGGGGTGCAAGGGGGGTGGTATCCCTAATATCGAATTTCCTCACTTTTGTCATTGTGAAATAACCCTAACTAATGCATTAAACAGAGTTTTTTGTCATGAATTTCCCTTCTTTTTGAGAATGAGGACTATAAATAGTGACTGTAATATGATGGTGGGAGGGCAGGCCCTTCGGGCCCCGCGTTCCCACTACATGATTTTTTTGTGACATAGCAATGGTAATTGTAACACAAATGCAAGCACAAATGGTAACACACATGGTGATGCAAATGTAAATGGTAACACAAATGGTAAGAGAAACGCAAGAGTAAACATTAATGAAAACAGAAATGATTACGCAAAAGGTAATGGTGACAGAAAAGCAAACGTTAACAAAAACAGTAACGTAAACGGTAACGCGAATGGAAATGCAAACGGTAAAGGAAATGCAAATGGTAACAGAAAGGAAAACAGAAATGCAAACAATTAAAGTTATGGCACCGGAGAAAGAAACAGTAACACAATCGACAATGGAAATGCAACCAGAAATGCAAACTCTAAGGACAACAGAAATTCAAATGATGACGAAGATACAAACAGTAATGGTAACGCACTTAGAGACACAAACAGTTACAGTAATAGCAACGATGATGGCAAAGCGAACAGTAATGGAAATGCAAATGGAAATGCAAGTGCTTATGGAAAAGCAAATGGTAACACACACGGTCACAGTATCGCAATTTTAAATGCTTGTAGTAACAGCAACAATAATGCCAAAGGAAACAGAAATGGAAATGCAAACACAAGCATGTACAGAAACACGAACCGTAATGTGCATGGTTACGGTAACGCAACTGGAAACTCAAATGGTAATGGTAACAGCAATGATGATGCTAAATGAAAGAGAAATGCAAACAGAATGGCAGCCACAAACGCAAATGGAAATGAACATGGTGATGCAAATCGAAACGCAAACAGAAACAGTAGTGGAAATGCAAATGGTAACAGTAACAAATGCAAGCACAAATGAAAATGCAAAGGGTAATGCACATGGTGGCGTACACGGGAACGCTAATGCAAATAGGTACTGAAGCACAAGTGGAAACACTAACTATAACAGTAATGGAAGCGCACACCCTGATTTTCCCCAACAGCTCCATAGAGAAACACAGTGAGTACAAAGAATGTATGCATAATAATGGGCTTCGGAGCAGAAAATGAGCACTTGGAATACTAAATTGCTTACATCTCAGGAACCGTACGACGTAGAAGAAAAATTAAAATTTCATATTATTTATTACTTTACTGGCTAATTTTGTACTTAAACCTCCTGCAGGGGGCTAGGCATTTTTCTGATGAAAAGTCTGTATCTTGAACTGTTTCCAAGATACAGGCCCCGAAAGGCGAGGGGATGCTGCAATGTTAGTCTATGGGAAAAAGCATCAATTTCGGAGTACCATAATTTGCTTCCCTGTAATATGTTTAACACCAAACCACCAAAGGCATGTCTGTGGAATGTTGGCTTTCTTCCCTCCAAATTTCAGCCTAGTAGAACAAACCAGTGTTTTGCAGCAGGGTGGCAAAGAAGTCCTGTTATTTTGACCATAGTGTCTCAAAGTAGTATCGCAAAACACAACACTTTCGCAAAAAGAAGTACGAAAGTGTTGCAGGTGCGACACTACTTTGTGACACTACTTTTTCCCAACATTTGAAAAACATATTTCTGTGGTGTTTAACCCCCCAAAAAAGACATGACTAGCATCCTCAGGGCTCGACTAGGTAAACACAAAAAGAATTGTGTCCCTAGAAGGTCCCAATTTTAAATGCCAAGCATTTCTGTGATTAGTAACTGAAAAAAATGGCTGACTCAAGACACTACAGGGGTCATTTGTGACACTAAAAACTGCATTTGTGACACTGTTAAAATGTTTAACTTTTCCCATTGACTATAATGGGAAAGTTGTTTTTTGAATAACTTTTGAACAGTTCAATATTTTTTCACGAAATCTTTGAAAGGCACATTGGAGACCCTGGCCACATGTTCTCTGAAGTTTTTGGACCAGTCACAGAAACCGTGCAACCTGTAGATGCGAGCAAAGAATGTGACAAAAAGTGTAAATGTGCTATGGAATGTCACTTTATAACTCCACAACCATATATCTGACCTATATAAAACTTAACATATCCCAAGACCTATTCTATTGCTCTGTGCCTGCCAAATGTCAGGCAAATCTGTCATACAGTGGCAAAGCTATTAATGTGCAAAATTTCACACTTTAACCTTAAATGCGGTACTCAACCCTAACTATAGTGGCACGGTATATATATGTATACATACTTTTGCTATGTTTATGCATAGATCCTCATCCCTGAGTAAGCCCTGTAGGGTGAAATGTTGGGTACCATGAGAATCTTATGCTGATGGACTGACTAATAAAATAATTTAATTTTATGAAGAACTTTGTTGTGCGGCTAGTTTTCTCCATTTGATGACTATTTAATAAAACTCTCTTGCTTGGTGATCTTTTTGGGTAATGGTGGTCACACCATAACTTAATTTTCAACTCAGATTTTTTTTATGTCCTTTACTTTTCTCAATTTCAGGACTAAGCAGTCTGGCAGGAAATTTGAACATTAAGTCAAGCAATGCTTTACTACAAGTGCAGCTAGGCAGGCATCCTCTCAGGCATGGGGAGAAAAGCTTTTGTAGCATAAAAAATGATACAGCACAGAGTGGTGGCGGTGGCACACTATTAGATATAGTTACTATACATTAGATATTTCAACACAGCAATGATTGTTTATATGTCTGTTTTTTTTTTCAGACATTGTACACACTTATTAATGTTACAAATGGAATTTTCATAGCTGGAAGTACTACAAGGTTTCATGGTAACTGGATTTACTCCAATTTTTGGAAAAATCATACATTGTTATAGTGAGTGTAAATCTATTTCATTGTAATTAATTTCAGTTATGTTTTTCTGTTACAAGTTTATGCTATACAAAAATCCTGTTGAAAAAGAACATTAATAGAGTAAAATATTGTGATATGTTTAATAAAAATAAGATTGTGAAAAATCTGTGAATAAGGAGTACTTCTTTAGAAGAAATACAGCAACCCACATCACAGTTTTATTTGGAGAGAAAATATGTAGAAAAAAAAGAGGTTGCCAATTGAATGATGTCTGGGTTCAGCCTGATTAGGGTACATGCATGTGAACAGGGTATATCACTGAGAGATGAGCTGCTGGCCAGGAGAAAAATAATTTGCAAAAAAAAAAAAAGGCTGTGTTTGTCAGTTTTCTAATCTCTTGCTCTGAGTTTGGTAAAGTTATGATCAGCCAAAGATTCCAAAATAACATCAGTAATTAAAGTTGAATTTCATGAGCGTTTGTGAAATTGTGGAATGGTATGGTACTATGAAGAAACCATGTTCATACATTTTGCCCAGTCATACACTTGAGGAACTAGTGCCATAACTTATTATCCATCCCTGAATTCTTTTCAGCAAATTTTGTCAATTACTGTAGTAATTTTAAAGTATCCACAATCAATTTTAACCTACTAAACCACATTTATCCAGGACATATTTACTTTGGTATGCATGCCATGCAAAATATTGAGTGTACACCTGCTATAGCAGTGAATCTATAAACATCCAAATACTTTGATATTTTTACATAGTTTAAGAAATAATTAAACTGAGATATTTTGAACTCCTGTAACTTACAAGTTAGGTGACCAACTACTGCTCTATTTAGCTATTTCTAAGACTTTTCCATGAACATATGCATACAAACGTTCAATGATCTAGCTCCAAAGTTGGCTACTCAAGATTTTGCATGACGTGCATAACAATGTAAATATATCCTGCAATCTTATTAAGCTGGATAAATGTGGTTTAGTAAGTTAAAATTTATTGTGGATACTTTAGAACTTACTAATTGACAAAATTTGCTAAAAAAAAAAATAGGGATGCATAATAGGTAATGTAATTTCACAATTTAATTACTATTTAAATTGTGTGACATTTTTCAAAATATATGACCTTCCATATATTATGAAAATCTTCACACAATTTAACAAGTAATTCAATTGTGAAATGTTGAACTCCTGTAACTTACAAATTATATGACCAATTACCTCTCTATTTAGTAGTTTCTAAGTCTCTTCCAAGAAAGTGTGCATATAAAGTTTCAATTATCTAGCTCCAAAGGAGGCTAAGTTGCAGGCATAGAGACATTTTCAAGATTTTCACATGAATAATACATTGACAGATATGAGCCCCTGTAACTCCCCTGCTTCTCATCCAAATTTCACAAATCTTAGCATTCCTTTACATAGTACTCCGATCAGTACGCATTCCAAACATCAGATCTCTAGCTGTCAGACTGAGTGAGTTATAGCCAATTAAACATTATTGGAAAATTCTGCAAAATTTAGCAAATTCTCTTGAAGGTTTGCAGATTTGTGGAATTTTCTGAAAATTCTGATAAAATGAAATTCGCTTATTTCACCCAGCCCTAACTGCAAGGATTAATTTCATCTACTTCTATATACTTTAAAATCATAAATGTAAAAGTTGTTTTCATAAAAGAGTTTATGTCATGTATAAATCAAGGCCCACCTTTTTAAAACAATTTAATATCCCATACAGTTCTCCTACCATTTGTATCCAGTCCTTAAACTAAAACAAAACACAAAACCCTGAAAGAAACTTACTTCAAAGTCATGCTGAATGCTGACTTCATAACAGAAATCTAAGTTTCAGTGAAAAATTGTAGCAGAGGTTATAATGCCAAAATTTTCAGACTGCAATAAAGTGTGCAGAGACAGAACGCTGAAACCTCACCATGTGAACACCAAAAGGTGCTTGTCTGAATACTATATCAACTACAGGTTCATCCCATAAATACATCATTCCTTTCTAATTACATACAAACAACTTTAAAAACGGATACATAAAAATGGATACAAATGGCAAGAATAAAATTGGCTAATGAAAAGCATAAAGAATAAATTTGCTTTAAAATGTGCTTTGCAGCAAGTTCAGACAGTCTTACTATATGCCACAGTGCATGACCAAGAATTTTAATTATAATTCCAGTCAACACGGTGCCCGGCATCTCTCCCTGAATTCATCAGCTTCAGTTGCCCTGTTGCTTGAAATCCTACCAATATTTTTTTCTGTAGCAGCTTGTAAACATGATCTTAAAGATGAACCTTAGTAATATCCAAAATTTTGCTGAGCCATCCAGTGCAAACTGGGAAACTCTTCAACTACTCAGTCTCTTAGTTTTACTACCATACCCCTGTCTCTTTTCTTTGCCATAGCAGTCCTTTAAAAACAGAAGTCACTGGATGGTTTGATACCTTTTACTGAACCGACATATATCTTGTACAAAGATGGTATAGTACACAAGCAAAACCACAAAGCCACATGCAGGTAGGAGACAGGCAGGTACAGACAAAATAGGGCTCATTCTAAAAACACATTGAATGCTGCACTCAGGGAATAGTAGAATAACTGAGTATTGACTAGTATTCTCCGGAGTGCAACATTCTGTGTGTTTTTGCTATAGTACACAAACGTTTGGTGCCCAACAGGACCTTTCATTAGGTGCATTAGTAAACAAAGCAAAATAAGCTGAAGTTACATACACTGAGATGCATTGTTTCAAAATAATGTATTATAACATAGTGAGAAGACTTAAAAAGAAGGGTGTGTGGACAATGGATAGAAACATGTCTATAGCTGAGATGGGATGAATTGCACTCAAGAGAGGCTGACTTGGTGCATTGACATGCTAATGTATGAGATTTCTACACAGCAACAGAGTATAGTAATGACTTGAGATACACAAAGTGCAGTGTGTGTGTGGGGGGGGTGCGACTCACAGAAAGAAAAAAACAGAAAAACGTATCTGCATAAAGTAACATCCAGTATTAGAGTTTTCCATAGTGTGTCATAAATCCAATATATTGAATGAGACCATTACAGTTCAAGTTAAATTGTCTGATATATTTTAATTCCATGGAATACAGGCAAAAAAATCAAACTGATTGCATAATGTGTCATAAATCCAGTATACTGAATGAGACCATTACAGTTCAAGTTAAATTGTCTGATATATTTTAATTCCATGGAATACAGGCAAAAAAATCAAACTGATTGCACACCCCTAGTAGTCATATACAGTCCCATGCTAACACACTTTCAGGAAATAATTAAAACCCATGTTGAATGAAAATGAAGGACTGGATTTATCAATCAATCAAAATCTTTATTTAACCAGGCGAACACCATTGAGCAAAGCTCTTTTTCAAGGTGGACCTGGAAGGGCAAAAATACAGATAACAGGGTAATACATAAGAATAACATTACACAAGCATGATCAACATAAGCATGGACAATGCATTGTAAGGACATGCAGGAAAAATTAACACAACATTTTGCAGTAATACAGGATAAGTAACACAATATTTAGCAGATAGTGAACTGAGCTAGTAACAGTGATTCGGTAAGGTCAGCACTGTGACCAGATACAGGATAAGTAACACAATATTTAGCAGACATACAGGGTAAGTAACACAAACATTTTGCAGATAGTAGACTGATCTAGCAACAGTAGTTCTGAAGGGTCAGCAAATGTGAAGAGATGGGGTGACAAGAGCCATGGCGACTTGTCAGGGACCCTGGAATAACAAGACAAGTAGACTGTGCCCTGGATTACCGTGACCAGTTAACCAGGCCCTTGGGCACATGTAGGGGGAATGGAATAGGTGTAGAGGTGTGGGGAAGAGTTGGAGTGTGCATAGGTCAGAGGCCAAAGGGGAGGGAATGAGAACCAGGGTAGCAGAGATGAGGAACCAGGTGAGGGGAGTTAAATGGAGGGGAGGTATAGGATGAGAGTGGATATAGAATAAGGAACAGGGCAGAGAGAAGAAGATAAGGGGGAGGGGAAAGTAGATGGGGGAGAAAGGGAGAGGACCAGGGAGAGACTGAGGTCTGGATGACAGAAGGGGGGTGATGAGGTAGAGGGGAGTGGAGGAGGGAGGGGGGAGGGAGGACAGTGAACATGAAGAAACTGTTACCGGAATCCAGGGATAGGTCGATGCAAGAGTGATCAGGGGACACCCTAAGAGAGGGAGGCAATTGTTCAAGAGTAGCAAGCACAGGATTCTGTGTTATGCTGTAAGTAGAGTGTTTTAAAGGTTGTGGTGCTGACTATATGCTTTAATTTCAGTTTT
The DNA here is from genome assembly GCA_016271365.2 of Neoceratodus forsteri. Lineage (NCBI taxonomy): Eukaryota > Metazoa > Chordata > Ceratodontiformes > Ceratodontidae > Neoceratodus > Neoceratodus forsteri. The sequence continues at coordinate 190,862,521 of CM057456.1, forward strand.
TTTTTGCAGGTTATTCCATAGCTTGGGGGAGCACATGGCTAATGGAAGCACAGCTGAATCAGGATATAGCCTTTGTTACCTTTAAGGTAATATAGGAGGCACTTCTCAGGGCACATCTACTTAAAGTGCAAAGTGGTAAGCAGGCAGAGATGTAGTCAGGCAATTTGTTAGCAATAGCTTTATAAGACCAGATAACAGCATTTCTATGATGTCTTAGGGTAAGGGAGGTCCAACCTATGGCAGAATACAACAAACAGTGGTGGGTTTAGTGTGGAAGATCAAATATAAACCTTAGGGCTATATGATGGAGCATATCGAGCTTAGAGAGAGCGCTGGCTGGGCCTTGGCTATAGAGGAAATCCACATAATCTAGCAGGGGTAAGAAGGTAGTTTGGATTAGTCTCATCTTTGCATCAGAGGGGAGAAGGCTTTTTATCCTAAAAAGAAGGCCAAGCCTTTGACGTAGCTTCTTTGTCAGTTCTTCTATATGAACTGCAAAGGAGAGTCTGTTGTCAGGCCATACACCCAAGTATTTGAATTGATTTACATACTCCAATTGTTCACCCAGGGCTGTGGATATTGACGGGAGAGTCCCCACCAAGGCCGGATTTGGAAGGTTGGGAAAGGGTGAGAACATAGCTTTAGTTTTCTTGGCATTCAAGAGTAATTTTTGGTGTAGGAGCTGGTGCTGAAGTAAGTTGAAATCATTATGTAGAGCTGTACATGCCACATCTGGAGAGGGACCACTAACATAAAGCACAGTGTCATCTGCGAAGAGATGTAATTGGACTTTCTTTAAGGAGGCATCTATCCTGTTGATGTAGACAGTGAATAGCAGTGGTCCCAGGATGGAACCTTGCGGTACACCCCTCAGGAGAGGTTTTAGGGGTGAAACTTCACCTTCAGCTTTTACCTGCTGATAACGGCCTGTGAGGTAGTTCTTTTTTTTATCATGTAATATTTTATTGAGATTTTCCAGTTTTCATTTTGTTCACATAGTGCACTGAAGCGTATTCACCATAAGCCTCAGTCACTGACAACCAGCCACAGGATGACTAACAATACTGCCATTTTACAGGATACATCCTAATTACCACATTGCTCTAAACTGTATCACTATTTGTCAGAATCCAAATCTCAACTGGCCTTAAGGAAGGCCAAAGCTATGTGTGAGACAGACTAACTGCAGCAATCTTTAAATGGACATGAGCATTTGCTGAGATATAAAATCCAGTAAAACATTCCCTTACAGCACATGCCTCTCATTTATATAACAAAATTGTACCAACTAGGCTCTCCTGATTAGTTTAAACCCAATAATCCCACAATGCAATGCTTAAGCTATTCATAGGGTCAGGATTAAGGAGGAAAAAGAAAATGGAAAATATAGAGAGAAATAGCTATATGTAAGAGAATGGAGAAAGAGCATAACAGGGGTTACAGATCATGGAGGGGGATACTTTATATTTGGCATACCAACCTGTGAGGTAGTTCTTGAACCAAGTGGTGGATAAGGAATCCAGCCCAATATGCTGGAGGACTGAGAGGAGCAGGTCATGATTAACAGTACTGAAAGCCTTGCTTAGGTCCATGAACACTGCACAAAGTTATTGCTGTCCAACTCACACTGCCAGTCATTTGTGACCTTAGCCAGGGCAGAGATTGTACTGTGTTTTGCCCTAAAGCCTGACTGTAGAGGATTGAACAGGTTTGCTGATTCCAGGTAGTTTCTGAGCTGGGTGTTCATGATTTTTTGCAGTAACTTAGACAAAGCTGGTAGGATGAAGATTGTCCTGTAATTGTTCAGGTCACTGGGATCTCCCGATTTAAACAGGGGGAGAACATGTGCTGTTTTCCAGGTGTTGGGAAGGTCATCCTGTGAGAGGGATAAGTTAAACAAGTGTGTAATAGGCACTGCGAGGGCATGGTAGCCTAACCTTAGGAGGTAAGGCTCAATGAGGTCAGTTCCGGCACTTTTCCTAACATCCAACTGGAGCAGGAGGCTCTCAACTTCCTTCAGGGTTGTGGGCTGGAATGTGAAGGATGCTTTATGGAAGGGGATACCTTGGTCATTGAGACCCAGCTGTGATCAGAGCGTATTGGCTGGGGAAGTGTCGAAGGCAGGCCACGCAGTGGTGAAGTGGTTGTTGAAGGCATCAAGGATTGACAGTTTGTCGGTGAATAATTTGTCACCAGACGAAATTTTAGGCACCGAAAGGACAGCCTTCAATGTCTTTAATTAATTTCCAGAATTTTGAAGGGCATTTAGCCGACAGATCAAATTGAGTTTGGTAAAACTTAACCTTAGATTCTCTAATCATTTTGGTACAGAGGTTCCTTGCCCTCTTGAAGAGGTTCCAGTCACTCGAAAGTTTAGATTTACGAACTTTTTTCCACAACATATTTCTATTGCACAAAGCTTCCTACAGCTCAGTGGTGAACCACCAGCAAGGCTTGTTCCTAACACAGGTTTTCACAATGGGTGCATGCCTGTCAATAGCACCTAATACAATGATTTGGAAGATGTCATAGGTGGTAGACACTGAACTTGATAAGTAAAAGTCAGACCAGCATACAGAGCGAGCTAGCTCTGAGACATAAGAGCAGGGATCAAGATACCGGAGGCACCTTATGACACATTATGAGCAATTCTAATACTGAATTTCACTTTATACTGATATGTTTTTTTTTTTCTGTGCCCCTCCAACACACACACACACACACACACAAACACACACACACACTCTTTGTGTATCTCAGGTCATCATATTATCCTGTGTTCCTCTGAGGAAGCCTCTTCCTTTCAGCCTTTCTTGTGAATATCTTAGCAATTCTTGCAAAGCATCTGCTCACAGCTATACAGAAATTCCCATTCATTGTCCACAAACCCTTCTTTTTAAGTCTTCTCACTATCCTATCCTAGCCAATTAGTGTGGTCTAATGAGTGTGAAATTGCAGTCTTTTAGGACATATTCTGGAAACTGAGGTGCTGCCATAGTTGTACTCATCTCTTTGGCTTGATGGCAGAGGTTGCTTTACATTGGGCTGAATTGGCAAGGATGCAGAGAACTTCTGTCCCTCTGAGGGGCCACCAAGGCTGCAGCCACTCCCCCAGAAGATGCCTAGGCAGAGGTAGAGTGGTTGGACCATGGTGGACTTGAGAGGGCAGAGTGGTGGGCAGAGTACGCACTCCTCAGCCTGTACCACTGCACACTTCATTTTCCATAATGGTGAGATAGGACGCACCTGCAGCAATGGGAAGGGAGGATTTGGTGATCTTCAAAAGCAGAGGCCAGAAGGATGGAGTTAGAGGCCCCCAGCCAAGGAGGAAGCAGGTGCTGCCAGGGGATTATATCACTAGGAGAATAGACTTGGGAGCAGGGGGTAAAAGGGAGAGGGAGGTAAAGTGCAACATAGAAACATAGAATTTTATGGCAGATAAGGACCGCTTGGCCCACCTAGTCTGCCCGTTTAACTACCTAATGGATAAGCTGCAGATCCTAGTTAATCAACAGCCTACTTCCTCCTACCCCCCCCCCTAGAATTGCTTATATCTGCCCCATGCATTCTTGAATTCCCCCACTGTTTTTGACTCCATGACCTCCTCAGGAAGGCTGTTCCATGCATCCACAACCCTCTCAATGAAAAAATACTTCCTTACGTTACCTCTGTGCTGTTCCCCATCTATCTTCAAAATGTGCCCCCTTGTTCTTGCCCATCTCTTTTTCTGAAAGATGCTACCCTCTTGGACTTTGTTGATTCCCTTGAGGTACTTGAAAGTTTCTATCATGTCCCCACTCTCCCTCCTTTCCTCGAGGGTATACATATTAAGCTCCTCTAGTCTGTCTTCATATGTCTTTTGGTTCAGACCCTGCACCATTTTGATTATCCTCCACTGGACAGCCTCCAGCCTGTCTATGTCTTTGCGGAGATGGGGTCTCCAGAACTGCACACAGTACTCCAGATGGGGTCTCACCAACTGTCTGTACAGAGGGACAACAACTTCTTGTTTTCTACTGGTGATGCCTCTCCCTGTGCATCCCAGTATCTCCCCAGCCCTCCTTTCTGCCTTCTCACGTTGCTTGCCCACCTTTAGATCATCTGATATAACTACCCCAGGTCTCTTTCCATTTTTGTTGTTGTCAGTATCTTACCCCTATTGTGTACTCTTCCCCTGGATTTTTGTTTCCTAGGTGCATTACTTTGCACTTCTTTTTGTTGAATCTAAGCTGCCATATATTTGACCATTCCTCCAACCTTGCCAAGTCCCTTCTCATCCTTCCCACCCCACCTTGTGTATCAACCCTGTTGCAGATCTTTGGGTCATCTGCGAAGGACATACTTTTCCTTCCAGTCCCTCTGCGATGTCACTTATAGAGACATTAAAAGGACTGGTCCCATTACTGAACCCCGCGATACCCCACTAGTAACCCACCTTTCTTCACTGTGGACTCCATTTACTATTACCCTCTTTATCCTGTTGTCTAGCCAATGTTTTGCCCAGGTTACCACCCTAGGACCCACACCCAGACTGGCTAATTTGTTTATTAATCTTCTGTGTGGGACTGTGTCAAATGCCTTGCTAAAGTCTAGGTAGGCCATGACCACAGCCCCTCCCTGGTCTACTACTTTGGTCACCCAGTGAGATAAATTGATTAGATTCATCTGACATGACCGTCCCACTATGAATCCATGCTGCCTTGGGTCCTGTGCCCCACTGGCCTCAACGTACTCAACAATCCTTTCCTTCAGAAGTGATTCCATAATTTTCCCTACCACTGAGGTCAAACTGACAGATCTGTAGTTTCCTGCTTCTGTCTTGCTCCCACTGTTGTGAAGGGGGAATCACATCCACCCTCCTCCAATCCTCAGGTACCACACCATCCTTCCTTGATTTGTTAAAAAAGGTAGTCAGTGGTGTTGCTAGTTCTCCCCTTAGCTCTTTTAGAATGCTGGGGTGAATCCCATCAAATCCCATTGCTTTGTCCATGTTCAGTTTTAGGAGTTCTTTCGGAAGCCTTTCTTCTGTGAAAGGACTGAAATCAATCCCCCTATATAGAGTGCTTCTATTGACTGGATTAGGTACCTCCCCCACCTCTTCCTTTGTGAATACTGAGTAGAAGTATTCCTTTAGTATCCCTGCTTTTTCACTGTCCCTCTCTGCCCACCAACCCTCCTCTTTATTCAGCCTCACTGGCCTTCCCTTTGTCTTTCTTCACTCCCTAATGTGCCTATAAAAGGTTTTATCCCCCTTCTTAACTGAGTTGGCTCTCCTTTCCTTGGTTTGGTCCTTTGCTATTCTGACTGCCTTCCATGCTTCCTTCTGCTTTAACTGTTACAGTTCTCTGTTCTGCTTCTTCTGTGTTTCCTTATACTTCCTGAATGCTATCTTTTTCTCCTTAACCTTCCCCACCTCTTTTGAGAACCATAGTGTTTTTTTCTTTCATTTTGATCTGTTTATTTGCTTCACACAATCTTGTTGCATCTATGATGGCAGTTTTGATGTTTTCTCATTGCTGCTTCACCCCTCCTTCTTGCCTGTTGGCTAGTGCTTTTCTGAGGCACTGACCCATTTTGACAAAATCAGCCATCCCGAAGTCCAGTACCTTCACTTTTGTATGGCTTGACTCTACAGCTGAGTTTATCATGAATCACACTGTTTGGCGGTCATTTGTTCCCAGATGGCTACCCACTTCTAGATCTGAGATCTTCTCTTTGTCCTGTGGCATCAAGAATGGCCCTGCTCTTGGATGTGGCTTCAGCAAAGGTGCTCCAATTAACATCTGTCATATTCAGGTCCCCATCAGCAATATCTCCCCTTTCTCTGCCACCCTAAGGATGCCTTCTATCATTTCCTTGTCCATTTCCCCCAAAGACAGGAGTCTGTAATACAACCCCTGTGTGGATTGTGGTGCCATTTCCAATCTCCAGCGTGACCCACAGTGCCTCTTCTCCTCCCTGTTTACCATTTAGTTCCATTGCTTTGATCCCTTCACTCACATAGACAGCAACTCCTCCTCCTCCTCTTCTACACTCTCTTTCCCTCCTGTACTGTAGATTGTGTACCTTGGTATGTTGACATCCCAGTCATGGTTCTCTGTGTACCATGTTTCTGTGGCTGCCACAATATCCAGGCATCCCTCTTCCATCAAGGACACCGGTTCAGGGAGCTTGTTACCTAGACTATGGGCATTGGTACTCATTACCTTTCATTTTTTGATGGCCTTACCCCTTCTTGCCCCATCCCTGTCCTTACTGCCTTTGCCTTTTTCTCCATTTGCCCCTGCCCTTCTCCCTATCAGCTTCTCTGTCTTGTTGTTTACCTCACTAACTACCCTGATTTTTTTGGGGGGTTAGATTTCTCTTCGCCAGTTGATCTCCAGCTCCTCTTCTGATGTCCTACTGGCTACCCCCCCCCTTCAAGACTGTCTCAGATTCAGTTCTGCAAATCAGATTTTACTGACACATACAACTTTAAATGTGAAAATCAACTTTAAATAAAAAAACTGTTTTTTTTCAAAGAAGCTGTAGTGCTAGCAAGTCAGTCATGTGAGTAGCATTACTGCACAGTAGGACTCGGAGACCATCCCGTTACTACCTGATCCATCCCACCTCTCGATCATGCTTCTGCTGCTGCTCTGTCAGGCTCAAACAGCCAAAAACACTACAGCACTGGGAGCACAGACTAATACAGTATTTTTTTATATTTTGTAACAGCAAAAGAGAAATCACCTTTTTTCTTTTTATAAATGTTGCGTTTCCAATCGTTTCATCGCACTCTGTCTTCGGCACCATCCTCGCTACAGTCAGCCCAAACTCTAACTCCACAAACCACCAAACTCAGCTTGAAAAAAGAAACAGAAATAAAAAAATAGCATTGCCAAACTTAAAGAAAAACTCCTCTGTTCCGAGACTGCGCTAACAAGCCTAAACAAAGCCGCCACCCAGCACTGAATAACTACAACTCACATGAAACCATGGGACAGGTTTGTATACTAGTGAAGCATGGTCTTCAAAACAGAAGCACCCTTTACTGTCCAAATAAAGCCGCACATGGACTACATTACAATAAAAATTTAGTTTTTCTCTTTTTTTAAAATTTAATTTACTTGCTCTAATTTTTTTATTGAATTTTACGAAAATGTTACTGATAGCCCATTTTCTTTTTTGAAGTTTAACTTTTTATTGGTAATTTTCAGGTACACAAAAACAAAACCAATGCAAATAACAACATCAACAGTAGATAGCCCATTTTCTAAGTGCAATAATACCCTCCTGTGAGCTGATTTGGGCTATACCGGACCTTCCAGGGGCTATAAGGCCCTCTGCCAGTGGTGTCGGGCCTCATGATGCCCCTGAGAGGTCCAATATAGCCCAATACTGCCCACCCTGTTGGGTATTATTGCTTAAATGTGCACCAGTGCTAGTAAGCTAGGTATTAAAATTCTGGACCTGGATGCCATCATGGAGGATGCAAGCCTGGATTTGGTGGCCATCATAGAGTTGTGGTGTACTGACATCCATGACTGGGATATAACTATGCCTGGCCACTCCCTGTTCATGAGAGAAAGGGAAGGGAGGAGGGGAGGCAGGGTGGAAGGTTTTTTTTTATATGTGAGGGAGGGAATGAAGGTTATTGAAGTACAAGGGCTCCTGAAGGAAAATGAAGGACTGGAGGTGATATGAGTCATCCTGAAGACAGGAGCTGGAGCTACTCTCTGTACAGTGGTGGTCTACAGATCATCAGTAGAGGGAGAGGAGTTGGATGAGGCACGTGGGGAAGACATCATCAGGATGGAAATTAAGGGGGAGCTGCTAGTTGGTGATTTCAATTCCCTCCACTGAAACTTGCCCTTGACCGGGCTACCTCTTCCAGATCTGCGGCCATGGCTCACTCCTTGAGCCATTGACCATACTCAGCCTCCCACTGCAGAGAAAATCAGAAACTTGCCCTTGACTGGGCCCCCTCCTCTAGACTTGTGGCCGTAGCTTGCCCCTTGGAACCATCGGCCATACTCAGCTTCCCACTGCAGAGGAAATCAGGTATGCCCACTGTTGCTCTTCTTGCCTACTAGGATCCAAACCTCTGTTTCCCACTGGCTAATTTCCCCTGGAAACCACTGGACTGCCTTTGGTTGGCATGCCTTCTTCAAGCAGGACATATGGACACTGGCTCTTGCAAGCACCTTGGCTGTTCACTGACCTGCTTTTGCTATTTTTCAATCTGTGCTCTGACCAGAATTTAGCTGGCTAGCCAGCCTACCCTGCTTTTTTTTGGGGGGGGGTTGGGGGTTCCCATTAGCAAGTTATACTATACTGCCACTAGAGTGACACAATCTTTGTCTAAAGCAATCTCTGCCTATTGTTCATATAGATACCTTCCTAAACTACAGCTACCCCCTCCATCTGACCTGCTCCCCATGCTCCTGCTCACAAATTCTTGTTCCTTAATCAATTGTTCACTAATTTCTCTGCCTTTATGAATGATGCATCCCCAAGTCTTCTCTCTCCCTCATGTTCTGCTCATATGGCTCTTTACCACCTCCACTTGCTCATGACTCATCTATTCCTAACAACTCTCCCACCCCCATCAGTTATTATCTTCAGTCCCCTACCTACATCCATGCTATCACTCCTTGCCCCCCATTTGAAATATGGTCTCACTTTACCACAATTCATCATGTGGCTTTGATAATGGTGTCCACTTTCACTGCGATTCTCCACCTTCTTCTTCCTCACTCATCCAGTCCCTTCTCCTCAAAACTCCCAACCTCCTCTCTAGCCCCTTCAAATCCCCTAAGCTCCAGTTTCTCATCCTCACTCTCTTCTTGCTCTCCACTGGAAATATCCACTCCAACCCAGGCCCTATTGCCCCTAGCTCCTCTGGTGCTTCCTTCTCTACTACCTCCCCCTGCTCTCTTCTCTTAGCCCTCCCAAAGGGCTTAAAGAATCTACATCTAAACACCAGCAGCTTGTTACAAAAAACAGACCAGTTTCAGATCCTGGTGTGCAATCTAAAACCAGACATTCTAATCATCTCAGAAACTTGACTAAAGAGCACTACCCCAACCACTCAGTCTCCATTCCTGTCTACTCACTGCTAAGGCAAGACAGTGCTGGCAGGGGTGGTGGTGTGGCCATTTATATCCTAGCCTCCATCCAATATTCCATCATCTATTCATCCTTCAATCCTGAGACCCATAATGCCCTAGCTATCTATGTGACCCTCCCCCTTCACTCTCCCAATCTTCATAGCTGGCATATATTGCTGTCCAAATTCCCATCCTTCAGTCACACTAGACCTCCTAACCTCCATCACTTCCCTTGCTCGCTCTGGGGAATTATTTTATCCTTGCAACTTCAATATAAATTGGTTGTCACCTAAAACTACCACAACTAAAAACAAAATTGGAGCCCGAAACCTCTCCCAACTGATCTCCAGACACACCTTTCCAAACCACAAGATACAACAACACTCTCTACTCTACTGGACCCTTACCTCCCAGCCCCACTGCGTCATCACCCCTGGCATCCTCACTGATGCTCTCAGTGACCATAACCCAATATTAATAGTTAGGAAAGTCCACAGAACTCAAGCACCACACAAAAACATACAATTACACTCTTTCAAGTTTCTTGACCTTGAACCTCTTCTGGGTGTAACCCCCCTGCAAATGGGGGTTCCCAAAAGACTTCCAGGAGCTTGCTTGAATGCTCCAAGCCTGAATGGTGTTTGGCATTTAAGCCATTTATCAGTGAGTGTTTTTAGAACCTCTGGTACTGTCTCTTTAAGAGCTGTCTGCTTGCAGACATAATTAGTTTGTATGGGGGACTGTGTGTTTCTTTGATTGAGTACCACTCAAGCTGCTGCCAATTCACTTCATTTTGCAGTCACTAGGGTGCAAAGGGAACCTATCTGACAGATGTAACTGTTTGCCAGAAATTATTTAGAGTAATAATGAAATTACAGTTTGTCTAACCTGCTTTCTTTGCAGTCAGAACTGTGTCTGCTAGTTCCCCATTCTAGTTTTGAGCTGCTGAACTGGACCAATCAGTGTGGGTAAGCTAGCTCTAAAATGGTGCCTTGGACCGAATCAGAACTTGGACTCATAATCTGAGCCAGCCACAAGAGGATTGTATGGGCAGTGACTCTGGGAGATGTAGTTTAGACTTCAGTGCCTTTTTGGACCAACAGCAGCAGTCTATTGTGAGTGACAGCCAATCCAGTCAAGAACTGGGAGGAACTCAAGGAAGTGCCCGGTTTTGTCGGTTGGAGTTTCAGTTGAGCTTTGGCAGTGAAGAAGGAAGGAGCCTGTGCTTTTCAGTGTGCAGTTTTAGTCAAAAACGTGTGTAAGGCCCAGAGTTCCGGTCTGCAGCTTGTGTAACAGCTTGTTAGGACTGAATCCGTCCTGTAAGAAAGAATCAAAGGATCTCTGAAGAGTAGAAACCAGGCTCACCCTGTAGAAGACTGGAGGAATTGCTGAAAATTGCATTCGGTCTGTCAGGAACTGAATCTGCTGTGTGTTCTCCGGTATTGTGCAGTAATTGCGATCGGGATACAGATGCAGCCTGCCTGGTATAGTGCTTTCTTTTTATATGGATGTGTGAAGAGGTTGTGTACCTCAAGTGAGCCCTGCTGACATTGAAGGACCCTATCTTTATTTGGAGGTCGTGAGTACTAATTCAGGGTCGCTCCTGTTGAATTGCCACATTAAATCCAAATGGAATTACTGTACTGCTGACTGTTTAATTCTCCTTTTCTCTGTGAAAGGGCCCTACCAGCTGCCACGGTTTGGACTAGCCACTAGGGCTTGGGTACCCAGGGACAGTAACTGATAGGGATAGGCCTGTGCACAGAGCCATAGGTAGATTATTAGAGTGATAAGCTAATTAACCTGATTTCCCCTGTCCTGTTATATCCCCCTAAATAAATCAGAGCTGCTTGTTTCAGCAAAGTTATACTGCCTGAGGTATTTGTCTATGTTAAAGTACTGTACTGTGATTGTTGCACTGTATCTCATTTCTAGGAGGTCCCAGTGCGGAACCAGACCTGGGGGTAAGTGTATACTTGAAGGTAATTTGATATATTGTGGGCCACTAGTGGGAAGAGAGGGGTTGCAGTGTCCCAGAGGGCTGTGACCAAGGTTAGTTTAACTATTGCAAACCCTGACCTCTGGGTGGAGGCACCGCCATTGGATCCAGGCCCCTCAACCTGTTGGTGGCATCGGGCAGGGTAGTGGCCCCTGGGATAGCACTCTAGGGGTTACATCTTGGAGGCTCACCGCTGGGATTGTGTGTCCTCTAGTGGCCATATTATGAACCACTGTTAAGAAAAAAATGGGTACCCGACAGAGAGTGGCTGTGCACCGGCTGGTGGAGTGGTGTACTGGGAGAGATCGACCCCAAAATGCTATCTTATCCTGGACATCCCCTGGGTATCAATACGGACACTGTGCAGGGAGTACTTTCAAGGTGGAAGGTTTACAAAACCCTGTGGTGGTGGGTCGGCATGCTAATCTGCTCACCCACACTTTCCTGGCCCTAGTAGAGTTTAAGGATCCCATAGATAGCTCAAAGTGCCACAGACCATTACCCCAGAGGGAGCCCTCACTGCTTGGAGAGTGATAACTAAGGACAGTAAAGACCGGGGAATCAGCCCCACCACTATCTGAAACTTTGAGGAGAAATTTGCTGAATGTTTGCTGGGAGAGGGAAAACTGTGGAGGACTTGAAGAAACTATTCTTGCCACCTGGGGTGTTCCTCCCCAACACCCTCTCCTGCTCCAGTGCCCGTAATGGTGGCTGAACCAATGCAGACTCCTATTTCTGCACCTGCCATTAGTCACGACTCTTACCGAAGGTTGAGGATCTTCTCTGGCACCTCCCACCCCCAAGGGAGGATGACTGGGAGACCTGGATAGACTATGTTCCCCCAAGTGCTAGAATGGCAATGCTCGGAAGCGAAGCCTAAAGAGGGTTAGTGAGAGCCTCCGAGGTCCCGCCTGGCTACCATCCATGCTAAACGGGCCAGTAACCCTGAAGCCACTGCACAGGCCTATCTTGAGGCCTTGGAGAATGTGTATGGGAGCCCAGATTCTGATGAGGACCTATGGTGGAGAGTAAGAAATGCACAACAGTACCAAGGGAGTTGTTGTCTGTGTATGTCTCTCGGCTGGAAAAATTGTTGCAGAATGCCTCAGAAAGGGTAGTTTGCCAGCGATTGAACTGGACCGAACCAGACTGGACAGAATCTTAAGTCTGCCCCCTTCTCAGAACTGCTGTTGCTTCAGTTCACGCCTAGAAATCGACTGAATCCCACCTCCTATGATGAGTTAATGAGAGAAATTGGGAGTTGAGAAAAGGCGACCTCGGGAGGTACCTGCACCAACAGCTGTAGCTCTGACCAGTGACTGAGGGTGACCCATCAAGTGAAGTTCAGGGGCAGAGGTTGACAGTCAATGAGTGCTCTGACAAGGAAAAAGATATGCCACAATGGGGCGAACTGTTGAGAGAGATCCGGGAATTCAAAAACAGTCCCTTTGTGAAGGCCACGCCTGCAAGTACGGGCCCTGACCTATATCCGACTGCATCTGCTATGGGGTTGGGGGTACCCACCCATGTATCTCCTGCTGATAACAGCTCCAAACTCAATTCCTTGACCATGGAAGTGGAGAAACTGACGAGATGTCTCCAAATGCTTATCACGCCAAGAGACAGAGATGGCACCCAGTTTCCAGTTATTAATACCCCGCCCTGGCTCCTGATGTGGCGCCTCGCCAGCTCAAACTCCAGAAAGTATGTTTTGCTATAATTGTGGGAAAGATGGGCACATGAAAGGAATGCCAGTCCCCAAAAGACACTGACAAAGTTGCATATAGGCTACAAGGAGGCTTGGAGAAGAAATCAGTGGTTAAGAGGTGCGACATGATCCCAGTGAAGGCACCAAAATGCTAATTCACGTCCTTTTGTGGCAAGGTCAGTTGCCCAGGCCCCCTACCGCCTCTCCAGACTGGTCCAGAATAGTGGGTCCCTCCATGGAGACCACTGTAAAGGTGAATGGAGTGTCTACAAGAGCTGTATTAGACAGTGGCTCCCAAGTGACAATTATGTTCCAGGATTGGTATCAGAAGCATTTGTCAGACGACCCTTACAACCATTAGAAGGACTGCATGTATGGGGGTTAAGTGAGAAGGCCTACCCTATTCCGGGTATATCCATTTGCTGTCTTTCCCCACCTCCGTGGCTGGAGTGGCCGAACAAGTAGAGACCCTAGCCTTAGTGTGTCCCCCACTGGACTGTATGATGGTGTCCTTTGTTGATTGGAACAAATGCTCTATATGTTCGGAAGGCTGCACAGTTGTGTTATGAAAACAGGGGTCAAAGACTAGTAGAGCTTAAGAGTTCCGGTTTAATTAAGAAGGCCTATGAGGCACAGAGAGATGCTGAAAAACAGAACCAGAGGAACCGGTCGAATTGTATGGAAGAAGGATCCTGAGTCTCTGATCCTGGTGCCAAATGCCCAGTGTACCTTACAGGGAGAGGTCCGTATCAGAAAGGATGTTAAGAATAAAATATTAATGTTGGATGCACCAGGCGATGGAAAATTGCCAGAGGGACTGCTGGTCAAGCCTCAGTATTTTGCCGCTAGAGCCCATGCTTATGCCAGAAGGGTAATGGTCCAAGTTCATAATGTGTCTGAAAAGAGACATTCGAGTAAACAGAGGTTGCATCCTGGCTAATGTGCATTGTGCAGACACTGCAGTGCTACCCAGCAGCAAGAGTTCAAGGAAGAATGACAGAGTAACGCCTGACTTGTTTGATTTTGCGACTCCCGCTGCCAGCTGAATGGAAAGTGAGGATCAGTGAGAAGCTTGCCCAGAGAGACCAGGTGTTTTCTTTAAAGGAATGGGATGTAGGATGGTGCAGGAGCTGAGCACAATATCCGGCTGCATGACGAAGACCATTTCATTGAGAGGTCTCGACGCCTGGCACCTGCTGACATAGATGATGTGAGGCGGCATCTAAGAGATGTTAGCTGCTGGTGTAATACAAGAATCCAAGCCCTTATGCTTCCCCATTGTGGTAGTGAGGAAAAGAATGGAACAGTAAGGATGTGTGTGGATTATCGCACCTTAAACCGGCGGACTATCCTGATCAGTACACAATGCCCGCATTCAGGATGCTTTGGACTGCCTAAGCGGGAGCAAGTGGTTCTCTGTGCTGGATCTCCGCAGTGGGTACTACCAGATCCCGATGGCCCCAGAGGACCATGGAGAAGACGGCCTTATCTGTCCGCTTGGCTTCTATGAATTCATGAGGATGCCTCAAGAGTTTCAGGTGCCCCAGCCACTTTTCAGCGATTGATGGGTGCGGTGGGGACATGAACTTACTAAGTGCCTGGTATACCTAGATGATGTTATTGTGTTTGGCAGCTCACTGGAGGAACATGAGAGCAGATTATTTAAGGTATTGGACCCGACTGGAGGACTTTGGCCTAAACTGTCCATTGATAAGTGTCAATTCTTTCAAACATCAGTAAAGTATGTGGGACACATAGTATCCACCGAGGAATAGAGACCGACCCAAGTAAAGTTGAGGCCTTGACCACCTGGCCACAGCCCAAAAATCTAAAGAACTGCAAGATTCCGCAAGTTCTGTGGTTATTATAAGAGCTATCAGGACTATTCAAGAGTGATCCGCCCTTTACTTAACCTTACTCAAGGGTATCCCCAACCCACAAAAATACCAAAAGTCAGCGTCCCTCAAGACTGAAAGAGTGTATTTTCATCCGGTGAAGTATTTGGGGCCCGCTTGGACTCCTGATTGTGAGACTGCTTTTCATGAGATCATATATCAACTTACCCATGCTCCAGTGCTGGCCTATGCCGATCCAAGAAAACCTTACCGTCCTGCACACTGATGCTAGCTTACTAAGGGTTGGAGCTGTGTTGTACCAGAACACGAGAATGGCCTGAGACCAGTGGCCTTGCCAGTAGAAGCCTGACCCCATCCGAAAAGAACTATCCTGTACATAAGTTAGAGTTCCTAGCTTTGAAGTGGGCTATTGTGACCAATTCCATGAGTACTTGTATGGGGCTAAAATACTAGTAAAACTGACAATAATCCTTTGACCTATGTGCAGACCTCAGCTAAGTTGGATGCCACTGGCCATAGGTGGCTTTCTGCATTATCTACATATCACTATGCTCTCGAATACGAGCAGGTCTGAACCACATAGATGCTGATGCTCTCTCCGGAGGCCTTTTCCCCAGAATGATTGGGTCCGATTGGCAGAACCTGACATTCGGGCACTCTGCCGGAGATTTACAGGGAGGAACAAATGTCCACGGACGCATGATGGACTGCACAGAGTGGACTGCTTGAACCTCTGAGAATTGCATACCTGCTGCTTATTGCCACTTTTCTGCAATAGACATTGGTGCACTGCCTCAGCTGGACAATGACAGTATTCAAGGGCTCAATCCTGCATCCATGATCAAAGCAGCTTAGAAGCCCTCAGTGAGGAAAAGATGTGTCCAAATTACGTCCACTGATTTGAGAACTGCACTGTTATACAAGAAGGTCCTAAGTTGAAACTGATCAATAAACTGTTATACAGAAAACAGAGGCAGAGGGACAAATGAACAAACAACAACTAGTGCTGCCCTGCCTTTGAGACTCAGTACTGAGGTCCTTGCACAACCACAGGGCACCTTGGTATAGACAGAACACTTGACTTGGTGAGATCCAGATTCTATTGGCCTAAGATGGGGGCTGATGAGGAGCAACACATTCGAACATAGTCGCTGCTTACAGAGAAAGCTTTGCCCCAGAGGGCTTGCCCCTTAATAACATCACCACCAGTGCACCCATGGAGCTGGTCTGTATTGATTTTCTGAGTTTGGAGTCAGATCAAAGAAATATCAGTAATGTGCTGGTGGTCACTGACCATTTCACGAGATATGCCCAAGCTTTCCCACCAAAGACCAGAAAGCATCCACTGTGGCCAAAGTACTTGTAGAAAACTTTTGTTCACTATGGGGCTCCACAAAGAATCCATTCTGATCAAGGGAGAGACTTTGAGAGTCGTCTGATCAAGAGATGCTTTCTCTGTAGGAGTCACGAAAGTCAGAACCACTCCTTACCACCCCCAGGGGACCCACAGCCTGAACGCTTTCAACGCACTTTGCTAGATATGCTAGGCACCCTGCACCCAAAGGACAAGCCTAGATGGAGCCAACAAATTAGCACCCTGGTACATGTCATAACTGCACCAAAGTGATGCCACTGATTCTCCCCTACCTGCTGATGTTTGGAAGAGAAGCTCGACTACCAGTAGATGTGTGTTTTGGGGTCTCTCTGATGGGGTTCAAGCTGACAACTATTTACAGTATGTGCAAAGTTAAAGGCCAGCTAACTCATGCGTACCAACTGGCTCAAACCATGGCTGCCAAAGAAATCTGGCCAACAAAGAAAGGTATGATAAAAGGTGAAGCACAGGAACTCCAGGAGGAGATCGGTATTGCTAAGAAATCTGGACTGCATGGCAAGCACAAGATTGCTGACAGATGGCACCATCTCCCTCACATTGTAGTGGGCAAACTAGATGATCTGCCAGTGTACAAAGTAAGGCCTGAGAATAATTCAAAAGATGTAAAAACAATGCATAGAAATCATTTACTGCCATTGGACAAATCTGATTGAGTCTGACCCCCAGAAGATGCCCCTCTGGACCAGTGACTAGAGCTGCTGCTAAGAAAGACCAAGGAAGTCTGCACCTACAGAAGCAGAGTTAAAGTGTTCCCCTGCACAAGTCCCAGTTGAGCATGACTGTCAGTCCATATCAGAAGAAAGTGAGAGTGACTTGAATACTATCCTTCTTACGAACTGAGTCAATTGTTTCTGGGCAATCCCTAGTCAATACTGGAGACAAAGCTGGGCCTTCTGGACTGTCTAAGCCCCCAGCTTCATCCCTGGAGCCAATGCTCCAGAAAGTGAAGTGCAAAGCATCAGATCAGATGAAATGGAATCATTGTGCATGGTTGAACTGTTTGAGCTTTCAGGGGAGGAAAATGATAGATTGGGGCAGACTGGTGATACACCTGAACAAGAAGAGTATTTTGAGTGCCCTGACAGTCCACTGCCAGTGTCCGAAAGCTCTCCATGCGAGCCAAATGTTGTGGACTCAGAAACTAACTCCTGGAGCTGAAAGTGCCCCAAGTTCTAGCCTCTCTACCCCCATGGAGACTCCCCTGACAAGTGAGGACAATGCTGAAAATGAGGCTCAGAGTGCAGAGACTATAACAGTTCCCCTAGAAAGACTGGTCGAGCTGTAAAGCCTGTGGTGCGCCTCAGTTATGATTCACTCGGGAGGCCTGTGGACTTGCCTCTCAATGTTGTCCATAAAAGAGTGTATGTGTCCCAGAGCTCATTGCCCAAACTGAGCATCAGTGCTAACTCAAGTTACTTGTGTTGCCCTCTAAGTATGGTGCCTTGCCCCATCCAGCCCCAAGGTAACCTGATAGGGAAGGGCCCCCTCTCTTCAGGTTTCATGTACAAAGAGTAATACTTGAGTTATGGTACAATGTGTATGTAATACTGTGTAAGGTGACGTACTGCAATGTTTCAGAAATGTGTTCTTGGTAAATGATATATTGACTGATGATTACATATGCAGCCCTAATGCAAATGTATATGGTTGCAGTTGAAACTTATGGGGGTACTTGCTTGACGCGGACGTCAAGCTTTCCCAGGCCAGGAAGGGTGTAACCCCCCTGCAAATGGGGGTTCCCAAAAGACTTCCAGGAGCTTGCTTGAATGCTCCAAGCCTGAATGGTGTTTGGCATTTAAGCCATTTATCAGTGAGTGTTTTTAGAACCTCTGGTACTGTCTCTTTAAGAGCTGTCTGCTTGCAGACATAATTAGTTTGTATGGGGGACTGTGTGTTTCTTTGATTGAGTACCACTCAAGCTGCTGCCAATTCACTTCATTTTTGCAGTCACTAGGAGTGCAAAGGGAACCTATCTGACAGATGTAACTGTTTGCAGAAATTATTTAGAGTAATAATGAAATTACAGTTTGTCTAACCCTTTCTTTGCAGTCAGAACTGTGTCTGCTAGTTCCCCATTCTAGTTTTGAGCTGCTGAACTGGACCAATCAGTGTGGGGTAAGCTAGCTCTAAAATGGTGCCTTGGACGAATCAGAACTTGGACTCATAATCTGAGCCAGCCACAAGAGGATTGTATGGGCAGTGACTCTGGGAGATGTAGTTTAGACTTCAGTGCCTTTTTGGACCAACAGCAGCAGTCTATTGTGAGTGACAGCCAATCCAGTCAAGAACTGGAGGAACTCAAAGGAAGTGCCCGGTTTTGTCGGTTGGAGTTTCAGTTGAGCTTTGGCAGTGAAGAAGGAAGGAGCCCTGTGCTTTTTCAGTGTGCAGTTTTAGTCAAAAAACGTGTGTAAGGCCCAGAGTTCCGGTCTGCAGCTTGTGTAACAGCTTGTTAGGACTGAATCCGTCCTGTGAAAAGAATCAAAGGATCTCTGAAGAGTAGAAACCAGGCTCACCCTGTAGAAGACTGGAGGAATTGCTGAAAATTGCATTCGGTCTGTCAGGAACTGAATCTGCTGTGTGTTCTCCGGGTGTTGTGCAGTAATGCGATCGGGATACAGATGCAGCCTGCCTGGTATAGTGCTTTCTTTTATATGGATGTGTGAAGAGGTTTGTGTACCTCAAGTGAGCCCTCTGCTGACATTGAAGGACCCTATCTTATTTGGAGGTCGTGAGTACTAATTCAGGGTCGCTCCCTGTTGAATTGCCACATTAAATCCAAATGGAATTACTGTACTGCTGACTGTTTAATTCTCCTTTTCTCTGTGTGAAAGGGCCTACCAGCTGCCACAGTTTGGACTAGCCACTAGGGCTTGGTACCCAGGGACAGTAACTGATAGGATAGGCCTGTGCACAGAGCCATAGGTAGATTATTAGAGTGATAAGCTAATTAACCTGATTCCCCCTGTCCTTGTTATATCCCTAAATAAATCAGAGCTGCTTGTTTCAGCAAAGTTATACTGCCTGGTATTTGTCTATGTTAAAGTACTGTTACTGTGATTGTTGCACTGTATCTCATTTCATGAGGAGGTCCCAGTGCGGAACCAGACCTGGGGTAAGTGTATACTGTGAAGGTAATTCTGATATATTGTGTGGGCCACTAGTGGGAAGAAAGGGGGGTTGCAGTGTCCCAGAGGGCTGTGACCAAGTTAGTTTAACTATTGCAAACCCTGACCTCTGGGTGGAGGCACCCGTCATTGGATCCAGGCCCCTCAACCTGTTGGTGGCAAATCGGGCAGGGGTAGTGGCCCCTGGGATAGCGCCATCTAGGGGTTACATGAGTAACCTTGCCACTTCTGACTGGTCCCTACTAGCATCCCTCCCTCCCCTCAGTTCATAAAGCCCTTGCATACTTCAAATAAATCTTTCTTGTAAACTGGAACACCTTTGCCCCACTCAAACCAACCAGAGTTAGAGGTAATCACTTACCTTGGATAACCCCTGAACCTTTGGCCTACCTCAGGGCTAGAGATCAAGCCTGGAAGCATCATAAAGTGACCCAGCATCCTAGTGACCTCACGAACTACTGCATGCTCTGAAACACTTGCACCAGAGCTAGAACGTTAACAAGTCTGAATATTTCAAATCTGCCTTCATCACCAACATAAACTCCCCTTCAAAGTTTTGGAAGCTGGACCGCAGCCTATTTACCCCCTCATCTGGCCCAGCCCCCCCAGTACTTAAAGTAAATAGCTCACTAGTGTCTGACCCACCAGCCGTAGCTGTGGAATTTAACTCCTACTACACCTTCTGCACCACTGAGCTTCTGAAATCCATCCCCTCCTACCCATCCCCTTTCCTCCTTCTACTGGTGTGCCCATTCCACCACCCTCCCACCTCCCCTTCTCTTTCACTACTGTAACCAAAAATGATGACCTATGTGCACTCCTCACCATCAACCCCTCTAAAGGTGCTTCCCCTGATGGCCTTGACCCAAAACTCCTCTCCCTCTTGGCTTTGGCCATTGCCCCCTCTTCATGGAAACATGCAGTGGTCCTCCCTCTACCCAAAGGGGGTGTCCCTTCATCCCCTGGCAACTATTGCCCCATTTCTCTCCTCCCTACCCTTGCCAAACTTCAAGAACACATTTTCCTTTCCCAACACACCTCTTTTCTATCTGACATCTCCTTTTTCACTGCTTTCCATTCTGGTTTCAGGAAAAAACATTCAACCACCACATCTCTCCTATAGCTTACAGACTGCATCCTAACCAGGATGGACAATGGCCAAATTACATCCGCCATTTTTGTCAACCTGGCCAAGGCCTTCGACATCGTCTCTCACTCCCTTCTCCTCGACTCAATCCTGGCAGCTGGTCTATCTCCCTCTGCCACAAATTGGTTCAAGGCCTACCTTATTGGCAGAACCCAATCAGTTAAGATCTTGGATACCACTTCCCCGCCCTTCCTAATTAGCACTGGCATCCCCCAGGACTCTGTATTAGGGTCCCTCCTATTCACCAGCTTCTTAATTGACCTTCCTCTCTCTGTTTGCCCCCCTCCTCCACTGTACATATGTATGCCAATGATACAGTCCTGTATGCATCTGGCTCCTATCCTGCTGAGGTTACAACCAGCTTACAGCAAGACTTTGACAAGGTTCAGCTCTGGTTTGCTAATCATCAACTTTTCCTCAATGCCAAGAAGACTGTCTCAATGACCTTGGGCACAAGGCAGAGGCTCTTTAGGCTTTCCTCTCTACCCAATTTCCACACCCTGTTGGGACTTTACTTGAGGACACATCCTCCTTCACATACTTTGGTTGGACCAAAACCTAAACTTCTCTTGACATATTGATGCCATCCATAAAATACTGCACCCCAAGCTTGGTGCCCTGTTCAGGAACTGTAGTTGCAGCCCTCCTACGGCTAGGTGTGAACATGTTCAGAAGATGATACTGTCCATTTTTGACTACTGTGATGTAGTCTATGGTGCTGCCCCAAGTCCTCCCTGGCCATACTGGACACCCTCTTCATTCCTTCTGCTGCTTGCACACAGGTGCCCCACGCACCCGTGCTGCAATCTTTATTGTACCCTATCCTTCCCCTCTCTTACAAATAGGTGACTCTCCCACTGTGATTAATTTACCTCCAAGCACTGGTTTGGTGAGCTTCCTTCCTACTCACCTCCTCCTTTACAACCCCCATCCTCCCATTCCCTTAGATCAACTGACTCCCACATCCTGGTAGTCCCCCACAGATCCACCCAAATCAGCTAATCTGATTACTCTAACTGCCTGCCAAAAATTTGGAATCCCCCCACAAATCAGGCACTCATCCTCTGCCTACTCATCAGCTCTGACCTCAATAATTACCTTGCACCTAGCTGCTCCTGCCATGTCCCTCCCTAATGCCCTCCTCTAAGCCCTGGACAAACCCTACCCCTCTACTGTCACCTTCATTTTACCCTGTGCATCCCCACTCCCCGTATTTCTAGCTCTCCTCCACTTCCCCGTATTACTCCCCTTATCCGGCCTCCTTCTATCACTCACAAAATGTAAGGGACCCCAAATGCTTTCCATGGGTCCCTCTCCTACCCCCCAAGGGGTTTGTATCTCTCATCTACTCCCTTCCCCCACCATCCCTCCTATCTCCCTAGACTTGAAATCCTCTTGCAGGGTTCTTAGCATCCTGACGGGGTCTTTCTGCATCTAGGTTTGTCTCCTCTACTTCCCCTTCCCACATCTACCTGTCTACCTAGCCTTTGCAATCCCTTTGCAGGGTTACCAGCATCCGGAAGGGGCCCCACTGCACCTAGGCATGTCTCCTCTCCTTCCTCTCCCCCATTCTACCTTATCTCCCTAGCCTTCACAGTCTCCTTGCAGGGTTCTCAGCATCCTGAAGGGGTTCTACTTGGCCTAGGCTTGTCTCCTCTCCTTCTCCATCTACCTTTCTCCCTAGCCTTCGCAGTCTCCCTTGCACTGTTCTCAGCATCCTGAGTGTTCCTATTGTGCCTAGTCTTGAGTCCTCTACTTCCCCTGCCACATCTACATTTCTCCCTGGCCTTCAAAGTCCCCTTTCAGGGCTCTCAGCATCCTGAAGGGATCAAACTGAGCCTAAGCATATCTCCTCTATTCTATCTAGCCACTATCTTGGCTTTCCATGACTACTAGCAGGGTCCAGTGCATCCTGATGGACAATTGATTAGGCCCTATCCCCTCCAAAGGTGCAAATTCTCTTCCCCTTAAGGGTTCAGTTCTCATTCACTCCATCTCTTATATCACTTTCCTAATTCCTATATACTGACCTTCCCCAACCCCCTTGCAGGGTACCCCACATCCTGAAGGATCCTTTCTTGGGTTAGGGCCTAGCATTAAGTTCACCTCTTCCTTCTCTCTCCTCATTCTTTAAATCCCTACAGCCTTATCCCCTTTTTATCTAGCCCCACAACCTCCTTTCAGGGCTCCCCACATCCTGAAGAGGTCTCTTTGGGACACTGCCTTAGTCCCTTCTCTCTGGTCCCCCCAGTCCCCTTGCCGGGTTCCTCACATCCTGAATGGGTCTCCAGGGATGTGACTCTTCACCTTCCACCATCTCCCTCTCCTTCTCCCTTTCCTGCCATATAAGCACTTGTTTACTTATCAATAGTGGTGGGCAAAGTGGCCCCAATTCGTTCCTCGAAGTGATTTGCAGAGTGAAAGCAAATTTGCGAAGTGCTTTGCAACACGAAGTGGAGTACTTCGCATTATAATGGGTAACACAAAGTCCATTGAAAACAATGACTTTGCATTACTCCGCCTCCCCTCCCGCAGCCCGCCCCAACTGGCAAAGGTATTCTTTTCCAGATTTGAATTTCTGATGGTGAGCACTGGTTAGGAGTTGTGCATTCGCATCTGCATCTCTTCAGTGTGCAGTGCAATCTTAATCTGCATCTCTTTAGGCCCCTATCTCCATATGTAACTTAAGTCACAGTTGTTTCTTTGGCTTCCCTTCAGAGTACTAAATAGGCATGATGCATAATTCTGCATGAACATTGTACTCATTAATATGCGTTTTTAAGTCAGGAACATCATCACGAGTCACTCTTGATACAAATCACATCCTTCATCATCACGGTCACAAATGCAGTCTC
Organism: Neoceratodus forsteri; assembly: GCA_016271365.2. NCBI lineage: Eukaryota > Metazoa > Chordata > Ceratodontiformes > Ceratodontidae > Neoceratodus > Neoceratodus forsteri. Next base: position 190,885,699 of record CM057456.1, read on the forward strand.
AAATCAGTATTCATGATCACGTCATGAATCCCATACATTTTTTTTACTATTTACTTGGATGTATTGTAAGCCTGTTTTGTAGTATCTGTCCAGGCTTCACCACCCCACCATTGTACTCATTAATGAGCATTTTTAAGTTAGGGAATTTGTGTTACAGCCCATCGGGAAGTACAGCTATAAGCATTCGCTTCCCTGGGCACAGCATGACAAAGCTACAGTAATTGTAAGGATTGGTGGCCAAAGTGGCCCCAATTTGCTCTGTGAAGTGATACACTGAGTAAGGTGGAATCCACAGGGAACTGCAAAATGTGAATTGGTGTACTTCGCTTCATAATGGGGAACGTGAAGTCCATTGAAACCAATAACTTTGCGTTATTCCACCTTCCCCAAAACACTTCTCCACCAATTTTAAGGCGAAGTACATTGAAATCAATGTAATTCACCTCACTTCACTGTGTGATTGAGCTCCAAATGAAATTCTGCAATTATTCATGGGATTGCAGGTCACATGGGCTCTAGATTTTTCAGCACAGCCTCAGTTCTGGCCTGGGTAGTGTGCATGCAGTGGTAACTGGAGACAGTTTGCTGTCAGAGCTCTATGATTCAAAACCTCTAAAAGCTGTTTAGAATGCCTTTTGAGTAAGATGTTTTGCTCAAAATTTAGTACATCGATTGTAGGAAACCCTTCTGTGCTCATATCACCGAGTGTTTATTGTTGTATGTGGATTTTGAATGTTAATTTACAACAGTCAGTCTGTGTACTGTGAAGTGTGCTTTGGGGGGGGCGTATTTGTGGTGTAGGTAGATTAACTGGGAGAAAAAGGCAGTCTTTCTGTTTTGGTTATATTTTTCTTGTATAACTCAATGTACACACAGTAATATTTTTAGTAATTCTTGAATTTTTTGCTGAGTGTTGTGATTGCAGTGTACAATTTGTCTGTTTAAAACATTTGGTTGTATTACTAAATGTTTTCAATTTGCTATGCATTACTTGTGTGTGCATGTGAGTGTGTGTGTGATATGTGCCATTAAATCAGACACCTTTTATTGTGTTACAGAGTAATTGCAGCAGTGCGAACCTGCTATCCACTGCACCTGCATGAATTTTTTATACTGCTTTGTGGTATCCTTACTGGTAGAGGATTGTTACTACCATGCACTAATCCCCCAAATGGCAACGTATTCCTTTCCAGATTTGGATTTGTGACTTGTAAGCACTGGTTAGGTGGTGTTGTGCCTTTTCATATGCATCCCTTGAGTGTGCAGCGCAATCTTCATCTGTCTGTGCATTTGCATGGCACCATTATTTCTGGGAGATTGCATTTCTTGTTACGCTCTCATTTCATTTAGTCAGCACTGGGGAATTTTCTGGACACAAGACAGTAACGTTTTGCGGATGCACATTAATTCTGGTGAATCTGTGTGTGACCTGACCACTGCACGCATGACTGAGTGTGCCATTAATTTTGGGAGACTTTGCATTTCTTGTTACACTCTCATTTCACTTCATCAGCACTGGGGAGTTTTCTGGACACAAGACAGTAGCACTTTGGGGATGCACATTCATTCTGGTGACTGTGTGGGTGTGATGCTACCAATATTATTGTCACTGTGCCTTACTTCGCATTTAAGGCAGAATGACAACGCAAAGCAATAATGACAAGGCAAAGTGAGCCTTCTCTAAGGGGCACTCCACATAGTGAAGTGCCAAGGCAAAATGATCACTTTGCATTCACTTCGCTGGCAAATTTTAAATTTTCTGCATCTCTACTTATCAACCTGGCACTTATTATTGTCCACTCTTTCTACCTATTATGTACAACACTGTTGTAACACTGTTTGCAACACCAGCCTTACAACTGTATGTTAATATTGATCTTGTAACTTGAATTTTTAATTTCTTATTCCTATTGTACCCCTTCCCTCCAGATCACACTGTGAGGTGAGTGACTTGTCACTCAGTGTGCCTTCCTGGTGCAACATTTCAATCAATAAATATGCCAGATGTGGATTGGAAAATTCCTGCTGCAGCTTCAGCAAGGAGCAGGAACTTTCTTGACTCCCCCCAAGGGTTTTTTCTCAAGCAACAAGTTATGAACACACTAGGGCTGGGACAGTGCTGGACCTGGTGTTTACAAACTTGGACAGCACCACATATGTGACAGTGGGCAGTCCCTTAGGTACCAGTGATCTCTGCTCAGTGTGGTGTAACATTAAGGCAGGAGCAGAGACAAACCACATGAAAATGAGGGTCCTGGAATTTAGAGAGCAGATATTAAAGAAATGGGATATTACCTCAGAAACTGCCTCATAGGAGGATAGCAGAAGAGTGGGGAAATATAGTGGAGGGCATAATAAATGCAACCAGCCTCTGTGTGAAAGAAGTAAGTAAAAGCAAAGGGGAAAAGAGACTGTTATGGTACTCTAGGAAAATGGCAATGGTGGCGAAAGAAAGAAAATTGTATTCAGATGGTAGAAGGTATTAGGAAACTTAAAGGGAGGAAGACAGGGAAGTGCACCTGGTAAAGCAGAAGGAAACAGGTAAAGCAAGGGGGGCAAAGGTGCTGACAGATGGAAAGATAGCCAAAGGGGTAGCAAATGGGGATAACACTTTCTTCTGTTACATAAGAGAGAAGAGGAAATCAAGGGGAGGGACAGTAATAATAAGGAGGTGAGGAAGATGGCAGAGGGAGACTGCACAGAAGATAACCAAGAAAAGGCAGACAGCCTGAAATAGGAGGGTGAGTATAGCTCAACAAGAACAGTGCAACAACAACCATGCTGTGTAAAGCGTGAATCCTTTCAGATCGGCAGGGGTATAATAATGTTAGGAAATAACCACTACCCCCATCACTGTATGGAAGAATGGGGAAGGGATGAAGAGGCTGCAGATCTGGGGCCTGGTCAAGCCGCTACCATGGCTAAGTGGCTAAGGCACTAGACCATACAGTGGGGATGACCAGGAGATCAGGGTTTAATTACCTGTCTCCCAATGTTTTACTTTTTTTTTGTTTCACTGAGAAGAAAAGTTTTCCCAGACCCAAGATGCAACACCCCCCACCCCAAGGTTCACACCTCCTCAGAGTTGCTTATAATCATTCCAGAAATGTGAGGGGATGAAGCCCCCATGAAACAAGAGAGCAGTTCCATTGCCTCTATTGTTTGAATGGGTGGATGGCATTTCTGTGACAGTCGGTGTTTTGACCAATATTTGTTTTGTGCAGGTGGCATTTTGCCTGCAAGGTTATGTGCTGCTCTGTTATTGTGCATGACATCATGACCCTGTGCCCTTCTGTTCTGTCTTAACAGTGCAGGGAGGGGAGATTGACCACCAGGGATGGAAGGAAGAAGGGGGAGGAGCAGTCTCAAATAAATTTTCATAGGAAAGAGTCCTGAAGGGACTTGCAGCTCTGAAAGTGGACAAGGCTATGGGACTGGACAGGATTCACCCAAGGGTACAAAAATAACTCAGAGAGGTGCTGGCTGCCCTAGTGATGGCCTTATGCAACAACTCACTGGAATCAGGCATGGCTTCAGAGGACAGGAGGAGAGCAGATGCAGTCCTTCTACATAAGAATGGCCAGCAGGGAGGAAGCTAAAAGCAATAGGTCAGTAAGCCTCTCTCTTCAGTGGTGGGGAAATTATTGGAAACACTGATTAAGGAAAGGTTGGTGGAGTATCTTGAACCCAATGGGTTGCATAACCAAAGGCAGCATGGATTCATGGGAGTGGGTCATTCCAGACAAACCTGATTGATTTCTTTGACTGGGTGACCAGAGAAATCCATTGGGGGGGCAGTGGATGTTGCCTATCTGGACTTTAACAAAGCCTTCAGCACTGTGCCTCACTGGAGACTGATTAGGAAATTGAGCAGCCTAGGAATGGAATCCAATGTAGTAAAATGGGTTAGAAACTGGTAATGGATAGGTGACAGAGAAGGTGGTTAACAGCTCTTAATCTAATTATGGAAGATTGACCAGTGGGGTGTCACAGGGCTCAGCTCTGGGACTGGTCCTTCTCAAGGTTTCCCCCTTGAATTCCTCTAGTCTCAAGGGACATTAAGTTTAGTTCTTCTAGACGTGCTTTATGAGATAATGTCTTAATATCATATCTTAACGTATTTGGCTGTCTATGAATTATTTCAATTTTGTCTGAAATGCCTTTGGTTATCCTACCCCAGGCAGGGCTACCATAGTCCAGCAGTGGTCTAATATATGATCGCTATAAGGGCATTATCACTTTTTCATATCTACTTTTGAAATTTCGTTTAATCATCCATAGTAGTCTCCTAGCTTCTGAGATTTGTGATATACAGTGTGTATCATATGATAAGTTTTCAGTGACAGTTATTCCCAGATCTTGTTTTTCAGTTGAAGTTTTTAGAGGGAATCCTTTTAAGTAATGTGTGGTCTACTTATTGTGACATTCCAGGTCCATTGCACTGCACTTAGAAATGTTAAATCTCATTCCCTAGTTATCAGCCCATTTTGATGTATTGTCCAAGTCCCTCTGTAATGTGAGGACATCTTCTTGTGTTTTGACCATCCTGGCAAACTTGGAATCATCTACATATTTACTTAGCCAGCTAGTTACCCATTTTCCTATGTTTGATAAAAATATTTGAAATAATGTCATCCCGAGTACTGAGCCCTGAGGTACCCCACTTGCCATGACTACGGAGGTGGGTAGATATCCATTTATACTAACCTTTTGTGTCATGTTGCTTAACCCTCATTTAATCCAATTTATGATTCTGTAGTCTACCTTGATGTCTATTAATTTTTGAATTATTAATCTGTGTGGTACCTTATTGAATGCCTTAGCAAAATCTAATATACAATCCACTGGGGTGCCCCTATCCAGGGTAGCGGATATCTTCTCATAAGATCACAGCAGATGTGTCAGACATGATCTACCCCCCATAAATCCATTTTGTTCCATGTCCCTGAGACTGAGTTGCTCCACTTGTAGGTTGAGTCTTTTAATATGGAGTCTGTAATCTTCCCTGGGACAGAGGTCAGACTTATAGGTTTATCATTTTCATAGCTAGCTTTATTACCCTTTTTATGGATTGGAATAACTATTGCTGATAACCAATCAGGCAGGATTTCATTTTTTGAGATGGCTCTTAAATATAATAATCTGAGTGGATTTGTGATTTGTGGTACTAAAAGCTTTAGTATTTTTGATGATATGTTATCCAGCCCTGCAGTGACATTTTTAATGCATTTATTTTTTTTATTTATGTTGTCTGTAGATATGTCAGTGTTAACATCTCTAGTTAATGTGTAGGTTTGACTATCTCTTGAGTGTGGTTCAATATTTGAAAATACAGTACCATAGTAGGTGTTAAATAAATTAACTATCTCTATGGAGTTGTCGATAAGTTGATTGTTTGACATTATAGAGCATGGACCATTATTTGACCCCTTTAAGGAGTTTACATAACCATAGAAACATTTCATATTATCTTTGCTTGCATTTCTTGACTGTTTCAACTCCATTTCCTGTTAATTCTTCTTTATTTTGTATTTACATTGTTTTAACATGTTTTTGTATTTTAACCAATTTTCTTCTGTTTTGTCCTTATAAAATATATGATATAGCTTACATTTTTCCTTAATCATTTTTTCAGGCTATTTGTATGCCATTTAGGTTTGACCCCTCTGCTGCTGTATATTTGTGTTTTTTTTTGTATGTTTCAGTCCCATACTGAGAAAATATGTTTTTTAAATATATCCCACATTTCACTAGCAGTTTTGTTTTTGAGTTTCATTTCCCAGTTTATTTTTTCTAGGTCTTCATGATTTTTTTTTGTGGTCTACTGACTTATAAATTTCTCAGCATCCCTTATTGGTAGGTATTTATTCCTGTGGTATGAAAGCAATACTATTGTGGTCACTATTCCCAAGTGGTGCATGTGGTCACAGTTTATAATATTTATCTCATTTGTACTTAGAACTATATCCAGGATGGTTTCCCATCTTGTAGGCTTGTATATATGCTGTTTTAGGCCTAGTTGTTCAGTTGTTTGTAGAAGTCTGATAGTTTGATATCTAGTTATTCCCATTGTGCCCCATTTAATATATTTAAGGTTTAGATCTCCCATAAACAGAACTCTGCTCATCTGATATGTCTTTTCTAGTTCCTCATTTACTTCTTTAGTTATCTCATTTCCATGACATAATGGTCTATAGTATAAGCCAATACATACATACATACATATATATATATATGTGTGTGTGTATATATATATATATATATATGTATTGATATATAGATAGATAGATAGATAGATAGATAGATAGACATATGTGTGTGTGTATATATATATATATATATATATATATATATATATATATATATGCTTATCATTTTCAGTTTCAGTGTCGATCCATATGGAGTCTGTATTACTATTTACTTTTTTTTTATCAGAAATGGTTTTAGACATTATCTGAGTTTATATACAGTACATGCTGCTACTCCTCCACCTTTCTTTCTCCCCTGTTCAAGTGATACATGTGATATCCAGGTATTTCCTTGCCCCAGCTATTGTCTGTATTCCACCAGGTTTCAGTGATAAACATCATGCCAGCTATATCATTTGCCTGTAGTAATGTTTCTAGTTCTTCTTATTTGTTTTTCAAACTTCCAGCATTTAAAAGATAACAGTTTATACTAATAGCTTTGGGTTTACTTTTGTTGTTATTGTTCTTTTTAACAACTAGATTTTTGTTCCAAGCCCCCTCCCCCACATGTGATCAATTAACATTTTCTTTTGGTACTATACTTTTAATAATGGCTGCTAATATCTTGTTACCTGTGTTGCTCAAATGTAAAGAATATAAGTGTTTTTTTTTGAGAGAAGGTCTCCCAAGTGTTTATTAATGGTGACTCCTGCCTCTGTGCATCTGTTCTGCTGGCATATATCATTGTGTGATTTTTTTTTCCCCTACATGCCCTTTCATCACTAGTAGGATGCTTTAAATCATTGCCTTCTGATGCATGTTCTTTATTAAATTGCTTAGCTGTGTGATATCATCAACAATGTCCTTCTCATGGTCCTTTCCCACATTATTTATTCCGACATGTACCACAACTGATTGTTTGTTTGTTTGCTGGTTAATAACTTTTGGTAGTATGTTTTTGATGTAATTTTTCCTTGCCCCTGATAACCAATTTATCTCTTGGTTCATTTTGTCTCACCTGCAAATTATATTATCTGTTTTTCTCAGTATGGAATCTCCAATAACGAACACTTTATTATGTACTGTTTCTTCCTCTATTTCTACACTTTGGATTAAGGGGGCATATCTGTTAGCTAGTGATATATCATTGATTCCTAATGCTTTGCTTCCTTTCTTTTTTGGTATGTTTTGTACTACGATCCAATCTGAGCTGTTTGTTCATTTGGATCTGTGCTGTCTGTCTTGAGTTCTGCCACAGAATCCTTCATGTCTTTGTCATGATTTGTCTCCCTTTTCTTATCTTTAGTCACCGTAATTACTGTTTTTAGAGTTGTATTTTTTCGTTGTTCTTTTACAGAGTTAACCTCACACAGAAGTTTCCCCAGTTCAGAACATTTATGGCACATTAAAGTTTCAGAACAAGGCTCACTCATGTTTGTAGTATACATTAAGCAAATTCAGCATTTCACAATAGTACCATCATTACAGAGCAGTGATAAAAAGTCATCTGAATGATTATAGGAATCCATAGTTTCTGATGTCTTCAGTCTGATGTAACCTTTTTTTTCGAAATGTATAACTTATACTGGTCAGCTTGGCTATGCACTGATTAGTTTACTGTAAAGAAGAAGGCTTACTTGATATGCTTGCTCTGATATCCTGCTCTTGTCTCCTTGCCCATGTAGGACATGCAAGACACACGCACAGAAGCACATGTCTCTGCATATGTCTCTGCATGTGACAGTCACACACTAGGCCTGCTCGAGCTTGTGCCCGCTCACTCTGGATCCTCCTTTAATAGTCTGTGACCTGGAAGTAGGCCTCAGGTCATGTGACTGCTATCCCAGATGATGCACATACAAAATCATTAAAAATATAAACTCCAGTCATTGTATACATCTATTTTACCCCTCAGTTCAGTTGTACTTAGTACTGTTTAAAAATAAAATACTGTCAAAAGCTGTAGTCTTCCCTCAATCTCCAAGGCCTAACCTTTCCACCAACTTCCTGTGTTAGCCCTGTAGACAGTGGACAAACAACTGCTTGAAATGGAGCCCCTATTACAATAGCACTGTAGCAAGTTCCAATGTCACCCTTACCCCTTGAGATGCAGTTTCAGACATTTTACTTGCCAGATTACAGCCCATGATCACAATTCAGCAATTTGCTAAATGTTTTCAAATTGTCCTTATGTTCTTTGGTCTCTCAGTCATGTAATCCTTGTATTCTCAAGTCCCATCAAAGCAAAGCAGATCACAGAGAATGTACATGGAATAGAAAATCAAACAAACTCCTCTCCTTTAACTGAGTAATTTCACAGCTACTGGTATACTAAAATAGAATAAAACAAATACAGCGATGACTCGGTGGCATACTGATTCAAAATTCAAAAAAGTCTAAAATTATAAAAGCAGCTTCTCTCTCCTCTGCTTCACACAGCAGCCCTCCTAGTCAATATTCTTGATGTCGATATCAATACACAAAAAAATCATATGGTATTTCCCAAGGTGTTGCTGTTGTATGGACTTAGAATACAAGATCTTTGATTAACAAAAAAAAAACTACTGTACTCTGAATAAAGCAAAAATATATAGTTCCCTTTCTTGTTAATTATTATAATTAAAAAAAACTATTATGAAACATATTTTCTGCAAATGTCAGCTACACATATCGGCCCAGATATTCAAAAGGGTTGCGCCGTGCGCAACTCCAAAAATGCGCCATTCTGCGATATTCAGAAGGGGCCAGTTGTGCCACCAAAAACATGCTGAGCAACAGCGCAATGGAAATGAAGGCATGCGCAACCGAAGGGGGCGGGTCCATGCATAAAGTGCGCAATGCGATAATCGAACACTTGCGCAATGCACAAGAGTGGCTCAGCCGGAAGTTGCGCAGTAGCGGAATTGAGCCAAAATAAAAAGGCTCAAGGAAGTGGCGCAAGAACCCTAGCAGGCCGCAAACTGGGGGAGAGAGACACAGAGAGAGAGAGAGAGACAGGAGCTGGAAGGGCAGAGAGGGACAATGGGTCTAGGAGGACAGAGAGGCCAGTGGGGGGTGCCCGGTGCAGTGGAAGCAGCAGTGGGGGCAGCGGGGGTAACACAGGAACAGCAGCCGGGGGGGCAGAAGCCAGGGAGATGGACAGTGCCAGCTTCCACATGGAAGCTGTAATGAGGGGGTGAGACACCATGCTGCAGGGGATGTGGCCGCAGAGGAGCCCGTCGGTAGGTGCCCCGACAGGCGACATCGTGCCCGCATCAACTCGAGCTGTACACAGGCCGTCGAGATTGTGGGCGGTACCACCTGAACAGGGCAATACTGAGAGCGGCTCTGCGAGCTGTGCAGTGATGTGATGCAGGCACCCTCACGCCGGAGTCACGCTCTGTCCGTGGAGACCAAGGTGACAGCCTGCATGTGCCTGCTCACCACGGGCACCTTCCAGAGGCCAACAGGGGACACCACAGGCATTACACAGTCGGCCACGTCACACATCCTCACCCAATTCCTCAGCGCACTGCTGCCTCATGCTGCAGAGTACATCCATTTCCCCAGCACCGTGGCAGAGCGTACAACAAACATGCAGGAGTTCCACAGGGTAGCACGTATGCCTGGCATGCTAGGGGCCATAGATTGCACCCATGTGACCATTCGCATGCCACCTAGCCCCGACAGCCAGGCATATCAGAACCGAAAGGGGTTTTCCAGTGTCAACTGCCAGGTGGTGTGTGATGCCACTGGGCGCATTATCAATGTCTGTGCCACACACCCTGGCAGAGCACATGATGCCTTCATATGGCACCAGTCTGCACTGTGCCATTGATTCGAGTGGGACATTCCCATGGGTCATCTAGTGGGTGAGTACACATGTATGGAATGCAAACTCTGGGCAAGGGTGGAAATGACACAGGTGCCATGGTAGTGGCACACAAGGATATGGGCAATATGGACCTGACATGACACTGATCTCCACTATCTCCACACAGGTGACTGCGGATACCCACTCCGTCCCTGGCTGCTCACACCTTACCGGTGCCCCACGACCCCAGCGCAGCTATGCTTCAATGAGGCACATGCTGCAACACGTAACATCATAGAGCGGGTGTTTGGGATGCTCAAGGCATGCTTCCGATGCCTGGACACCTCCGGCGGAGCCCTACAGTACAGCCCCCAAAAGGCCTGTGGGATATTCCTGGCCTGTTGCATCCTGCACAACATGGCCAAAGACCATGGGATAGCCGTACAGGTCCAAGAGGGGGACAGTGATGGGGACGCCAGTGGCGCCAGTGATGTTAGTGATGAGCAGCCCCCCATAGGACGGAGGGACCCCAACTGACCAGCAGGCCCAGCTGCACCGGGACACCATTGCAGAAGAGCACTCACGCCACACAGGTAAGTCAAGGGGACATGTGCAGGCAACGCTGTCCATGCGCAAACCACAGGCACACAGGGGAACACACCGTGCATGAAGGTCAGGGAGTTGAGGTTCCAGGCATACCGACACACCATCAGAGAGGGTGAGCACTCATATGGACACACACACACCAGGCAGCATACATGGGCAGCAGCACAGCACTTGGAAATGACATTGCCAACACACAGCACCACCAACCACCCCACCACCTGGACTGTCCACGTACGTGTGTCAGGACCTGGGCACCCTTGCACCTTGGTGTACAGTGCAATGCAGGCATCATCATGCACACGCACCTGTGGACAGCAGTTGGGAGAGTGTACAGGTGGTCCGTGTGTCAGCTTGGGGAGCAGAGCACCCAGCAGTGCACTGCCCACCATGACACACGTTGCACACAGGGCAGCACCAGACAGGGCCTGCACTGGGAGACAGTGCAGTCAGGTAGCACTGTCCCACGGCCACCATGGATGCATGGGCGGCCCCGCTGTGGCCCAGCAGCACTGGCAGGCTGAGCAGGGGCCACATCGGGTGGCGCTGGTGCACCACCAGGGGTCCCACTGTGCGAACACGACCTTGCCCGCACAGGGGTCTGCATCCTGCCAAACAAACTTGCACCAGGGGTGCTCGGGATGCCCACAGCAGAACCCGGCATCAACAGGCCTGGTGTCGCACGACGCCTGGGAATGGGGAGTGGAGAGCGCACTGTGTGGGGTGTGTGGTACAGGGGCACCTGACAGTGTGGCCAATGCGTCCGCAACAGAGACCACTGCCTGGGTCAGCCTGTCAATGGCAGCGGTCACATCCGTCTGCATAAGGACCAGCTCGGCTCGGTCCGAGCACACTCCTGCTATGCCACTCCATGGACACAGACAGTGCCTCCACGGACCTTGCAACCCACCCCTGCAGCTGTACTGAGTCCTGCAGCAGGCAGGTGTGCACATCCAATGGGTACTGTGCCCCAATGGCATCGTGACCCCCAGGGTGTGGGGCGGTCCTGGTGCACAACCCCTTGAGGGGTGGGCGCTGTTCACCAGGACCAGGTATGGGTGGATCAAGGGCGGTGGACATGTGCCACTGCTTGACACTGTACCCCCAGACCTGGTGTCGACTGCTGCTGCCGCCCCTCCAACTGCTGAGCCCCAGGTCCACCTGTTCCACCTCCGTGCTGACAACAGTGCCAGACACCTGCACAGCCACTGGTGCTGCCCCACTGGTGCTGACAGGCACAGCCTGGGACTGTGCCAGCATGCTGGTACACAGGTGTGAACCAGGAAGGCCCAGGGGCACATGCTGGCCTGCCATGTGTCCGTCATGGGACACACACACCTATCACTGCCCATTGCAGGCCTGCTATCATCAATGGTGCAGGTGCGTGCCACTGCCATAGGCACAGCATGCTGGCATACCTGCATGCCTGACTGCTGTGACACAGGCTGTGCACCCCCTGCACCCGTATCACTGACACCGGAGTTGTTGGCCCAGCGTGCATGCTGCTGCAGTGCCTGCAGGCTGGTGGCGGAGGAGGATGGTCCCTCCTCCACGTCCAGCAGGTCTGCATCACTGTCTGGACCCACCACCACCACCGTCTCCTGAAGATGAACAGGATCTGTAACAGAAAGAGAGTACATGTGAGTGCATGTGAACAACAGCCCCCAACAACACCACCATGTCATACCGTGCAGTGATGGGCTTCCACCTGTCTGGAATCCTCCACCTGGTATGCCCGCAATGGCACTCGGCTGCATGGCCGCAACCAGTGTCTCCTCTGTAAGGGTTAGCTGCAACACCACTGGTGGGCCCCCACCAGTGCCAGCACGTGCCGCCCTGAAGGCTGCCACCTTCTCCTTCAGCCTCCTGCGGTCAGTCCCCATCTTCTTCTTGCATTCCTGCAGAGAATGCTGGTGGCTTCCATGCAGGTTGACGGCCCGAGCTACCCCCTCCGATGCAGCTGCATGTTCCTGAGGGGTGCCCCTCCGTCCACTCACTAGTGGCTCATCCTCCAGGTATGCCTGGAAGAGGGCCTCCGTCTCTGCCGCGGTGAAGTTTGGCCTCCTCCTACGCCCGCCGTCCACACCCTCAGTTTGGCTCTGGTCAGTCATGGTGATCTGTATGGGTGGAAGTGGACACCTGTCACTGTGCAGTCAACAGCATTTCCCCATGAGCATGGCTGCCCGGCCGGGCGAGCACCCCCACGTTCCACTCCATGGCAGATACTGATCGAAGGGTGCCCTTTGTCCCTTTCTAAGTGCCTTTTCATGCTCAGCCCCTCAGCCTTTATCATCCTCCGCCCATGAGCATTGTCCTGAGCATCACACAGCATGTAACTCACCTCTCACCTGCAGTAACCAAATCTGGCCAGCACAACCCACTGTCGCATTTTTATAGCGCAACACATGCAAATGAGGTGTGGCGCAACTTTAATGACATGCTAATCGTGCCACTGCGCCTTTGAATAGCTAATCGCATGATTTGCATATGTTGTCTGAATATCGCGTATTTGCGCTTTGCGCAATACGGAAGGTCCGGCTGAGCCAATGGCGCAGGTTTGTGGCTGTGTGCCACACTGCATTGCACATGCCCAGACAGCTTACGCATGCGTCTATCATGCTGCAGACCTGCTGAGTGCGATAGGCGATTCAGACCATGGCCACCATTGTGCCAGTGGCGCTACAGCACTGGGCACTATATGGCACTGTGACACTACTGCGCGATAGTCCACTGTGGCACTGGTGCTCAGCTTGGCAGTCGCGAAGGATGCCTATACATCCTATGGCACTGTGCATAGCCTTGCGTCATTGCCGTGACCTTGTGTATGCCCTCTGACCCCTGGCGCTGTTGGCATGCCATGTGTACGTCCCTATTGCGCTGTCTGGTGACAGCACCATGTAAAGTGACGGCGCTGTTCGAACAGCGCCGATTGGAGCCTGTGGTGGCTCATTGCTAACAACTCCATGAGCCTAGCCGGGTGCATATTGCCTGCTGTAAAGTTGGTGCCATGGCTAGGAGGAGGCGGTGTCCTGGAGCCAGCTGAAGTGGCCAACCTGGTGGCCCTGGTGGAGCCCCACTGTGAGGCACTGTATGGTGAGGCCCCCCTCACCATGTCTAGGACCCACATGTGGCAGCAAGTGGCCACTGACCTGGTGGAGGTCACTGGCCGGGGCCGGTCTGCTGAGCAGTGCTGGCACCGGTACAGTGACCTCAGCCGGAGGGAGCCGTAACTCTTGACGCGGCTGCATTCACATGCCAGGTGGGGTGTGGTGCCTAGGCCAGGTGAGTGTACCATCTATGCACCTATGTTCTCTGTAGGGGTGTGTGTGTGCTTGGGTGGCTGTGCATAGGTGCCGGCTCGGACACGGTGGGCTGTGTCAGTGTGTGCAGCTGTGCGATGGATGGTTATGGCTGTGTGGGCAGGCACTCTCACTGGGGCAGGGGGCACTCTGCTTTTGAGTCACACTGATGTTTGTCTCAACATATGTCTCCCATAGGCCGGATTGTGAGGACACAGGGCCAGGGTGACGTGGGCCATGCCAGGGCCCCAGTGCCGGGGGGTGTTGTGCCCCAACAGCAGCAGCAGCAGCAGCAGAACATCAGATCCAGCTGCTGGAGGAGTGTGAGTATCATTACTTCATGGATGCTATTGCATGCTGGGGGTGCAAGACCACCAGCCATGCGGGACACAACCAAAGGGGAGGTCATAATTCCACTATACAAAACACTAGTGAGTCCCCACACTGGAGTACAGTGTACAGTTCCGGAGACCATACCTACGTATGGACATGGACTGGGTGGAGAGGGTTCAGAGGAGGGCGACACAGATGGTGCATGGATTGCATCACAAGTCCTATGCAGACAGGTTGACGGAAATGAACATGTACTTCCTGGAGGGGAGGAGGGTGTGGGGATATGATGGGGACATACAAGTATCTTACAGGGGGGAACAGAGTGCAGGAAAACAGTATTTTTAAGCGTAAAGGATGTTCCAGGACTAGAGGGCATGGGATGAGGTTGGAGGGGGGACGATTCAGAGGAAACATGAGAAAGTATTTCTTCACAGAACGGGTGGTGGACAAGTGGAACACCCTGCCAGAGGAAATGGTGGGGGCTGACTTGGTCACGGGATTTATGAATGCATGGGTTAGCCATAAAGGAATTCTGGAGGTCAGGGTAAGGGCAACAGACTTATAGGACAACAGAGTGAACTTACAAGGTCAAATGGACAGACTGGGTGTCCCATAGGCCCTTATCTGCTGACACTGTCTATGTATCCATGTATGTAGGCATGACACAGGTGACCTGCATCACAGTGCAGTATCACGGCACGTCTGTGTATGCGTCACTGGTGGTCCAGGCATGCACTGGGCACATAGCTGTGTAACTGGCATTGCACCACTTTGCCACATCACTTGCCAGCCTAGTTTGTACTATGATTGACGTGGGCAGTGTGTGTGGGCAGTGGTGCGGATAGCTGGCCGCCTGTTTGTGATGGCCATGTGCATGTTCACTGGGTGGGTGCATGCCATCACAGGTGCGGACATGGGCTATATGGCTTGCAGGTTGGGTGGTGTTCAGGGTTGTGGTCAGTCACAGCCATTGACTGTGTTCCCATTTTCCTAGGCCTCAAGGTTCTAAGGAGGATGCAGCGGGATGTCCGTCGCCTCACAGAGGTCAGCGTGGCAAGCCACAGGATCCTGCGAGCAATACAGAGGCATGGACTCCATCAGGGGCAGACTGGAATGGGGTGCCAGCAGGGGGAGGACCAGGAGCCGGCTGGGCCGTAGCCCACATTACCCTTCCCACTTCTTCCATCCCTACCACCCTGCCTTCCCTCTCCAAGTTTTTAATCCCTCCCTCTTGAACACCCCTTCCTTGTACCCGTCCCCCTTGTAAATAGTTTTTATTGTTCTTGTTGCACTATGTTTAATATACATTTCTATTTTGATATATGAATACTGTGTTGGTCTCTGATTTGCAGCTGGTTATGGGTGCTCAGTTGCAGGTGTGTACATGCCATCTGGGCTGGTATGGTCCTGGGTATGTGTGTGTGTGTGTGTGTATGTGTGTGTGTGCATGTGTGTGTGCATGGGAGGTATCTCCAGCATGGCAGTGACTTTCGGTTGGTCTTGCATCCTGCTGCCACCACTGCTGGGTGCACAGGGTGTGTCTGGCTTGTAGGCTTCTGTGTTGCATGGGGCTGGCGTGTGCTGGGGGTCTGCATGGTTTCCTGCAGTGCCACTCACTGCACATGGGTGGTGTCTTGGGGTCACAGTGCAGGGTGCGCTGTGCAATGAGGGGCTGATGTGCACTGTGGTTGTCAACCCCTGTGTGTGGCACTCTCCGCCTGCCAGTGGTTGTGCTGGGTGTCAGGGCTCTGCTGTGCTTTGTTGGCTTGTCCCCATGGGCACGTGGATCATCCGTCCCACCCCAGTGATGCTGTGCTTGGGGTGTGCCGGTGTGGTGTGGGTTCTGCAGTGTGTTCCTGTGCCCATGTCGCGGCATGGCTGGCGGTGGGCCCCAGCCTGCCTCCCTGGATGTGCAGTTCCATTGCTCTGGGGCTGTGCTTAGCTATGGCAGCTCTGGAATGCTCAGCTGAGCTTCCATGGTTGCGCCATAAGCGCAGCATTTTAGCTCAGCTTCCTTCCTATAGTTGCTGATGGCGCGGTAATGCGATATTCAGATGTTGGTTGCTTGCGCAATTTGCTCTGCTCCATGTTTGGAACTATCCCTTTTACCAATTCTTTTACATTGCGCAACTGGTTTCTGCTCCTGCTGTTGCGCTAGTTTTGAGCGCAGGTTGAATATCCAGGCCATCATATAAAGCAATTTGAATCCATAAGAATTTAAATTGTTTTAACATGCTCATTATTGTAAATAACCTATAAATAAGCATTTAACTCCTCCACAGAGAGCAGCAAATCACAAATATGTATACAAAAAGTTGAGAATAACAGGTCTTTAGGAGCAAATCCATGAAGACTCATTTGTTCAGAACAGTAATGCTGCCATAATTTATGCACCTATAAAACCTTCATCACATTTGACTAAAAACACAAATAACACTATCTGCTTTTAAATTATTAGAAATCTTCACTGCAAAACAAAAGAAATTACACTCCAAAACAATGATGGGAGGGCTGGGCAACATTTATCTTCCACTGGTAAAATTATGGTGAAATTCTGATTTTGCCTCTGTATAATTTTGTGAAATTTCAGCTAACATTTTGCTAAATTGCACAATTAATTTTGTTCCATCTAATTTTAAAAGAAACTTTCCAAATTGCATCAAATTTGATATGATGACTTTACCAATGAGCATACAGCAATGTACTAATTTGCAAATCTCTATCTTTGCAAGTAACTAAGTTATAAGCCTCCAAATGCTTGGAACTTTAACAATTACATTTCATAATTATGTAAACTGCAGAATTTTAAACCCCTAAAATGTTGAAACTAGAAAACTGAATATAATCAATTTTTGTTAGGTTCACTGATCCTGAATATTAAGCATTGACACCATCCCCAAGGCCCAGAAGCAGAGTAGTGTGCTGCTGTTCTGATGACCCAGAATCGGTAGCAAACCTGGGTAGTCACTTTGAGAGGCAGGCCATGGCCAAGACAGTTGCCACTTGGCAGTTCATCTTGGTCACGGAGGGCTGGTGGCAGGTCCCAACAACATAGGGACTCCTGCAGCTGCACCAGGGAGATTTCTCTGCCACAGGAGAAGCTGTGACTGTGCAAGGCTGACAGAGGCAACTCCAGGAGGTGGGAGGGAGAAAATATGGTGGCTGAGGAATGATGGCTGGGTTCAGCCTGGTCAGTGTATATCCCTGTGAACAGGGTATATCCCTAAGAGATGGCATGTCAGCCAGGAGAAAGACTGATACTAAAAATAAAAGAGGCTGTATGTGTAAATTCTCTTATCCTTTGGCCAAAAGCTGACCAAGTTATAAGTAGCCAAAGATTCCAAATAACATCAGTAATTAAAGTTGAATTTCAAGGGCTATTGTGAATTGTGGAATGTTGTGATACTTTTGTCAAAGTCATAGCCATATATTTTGACCAGTCATATAACTGAGTTGCCATGCTAGAGAAAGGTAAAGGCTGGGTAAAGTGGCAATAAAGTAGCATTCATATGAGGCTCCATAATAAAAGTACAGTTGTGCAAAGTGTCAGTTCGCTGTCTTGAGTGACAAATAGCTGGGAGAAGTTGGCAAACTTCACTCTGTGAATTAATCTGTGAATTTTGCACAATTTTGTGAAATTCATGGAGCATGGAATGAAGTTCTACCATGAAGTGCAGAATTCCACCCATGAAGTGTAGAATTTCACCAACAAATTGTGGAATCTCACCCATGAATGGCAGAAATTCACTTTTCACAGGTGAAATTCTGCCGTCTGTAGGCAAAATTCCACAATTCGTGGGGAAAATTCTGTACTTTGCAGGCAGAACTTTGTGCTATTCAGTGAAGTTGATGTTTTTAAGGGTGGGAAAAACTTTGTGGAGCTTCATGGAGGTGAATTTCAAGTGCTTCACAGCAACTTTGCCTGTAAATTTAAACTTTGGCCCAGATCTAGTTATGAACCATGAAGAATTGTCATGGGCTTCACTCTGCACTAGCTTGTATTCTTGAAATGTGCCAGCTATCCACTTGATTTCACTGACTTCATTTGTTTTATGTTCTTTTTTTATTCTTTAGTAAACAGCTAAGGCCCACTAGGCACAATTGCCTGTTTTAAAGGGCAACTGGGGAGCACTGGGGAGACTAAGTAACATGTTTAGAGTAAAATAGCATGTGAGAGCAGGTTGTGGGAATCAAACCCATGTCTGTCAGATGTATGAAGGTTATTCACAGCTCATTAGTCTAAACTCTAGGCTGTACTGCCTACTCACTCTATAATGGCTTATGGAAGTACATGCATGTGCAGCATTGTTTTTGTACAATGTCACCTGGTGACTCTTTGACAACCATGTAGATAACAATGCAAATTTGTACTAACTGAAAACAGTGGTAGCAAGAGACACCATGCCCTAGAACCTAGAACTAGTTGTAACTTAGACCATTAAGCCAGAAGTATCTGGATGTCTTTAGTCATTACAGAGCATGATAGTGGGCATCACTGTCACAGGAGTGTTGGAGGGGCATTGCAGGGCCATGATGCTGATGCAGACAAGGTGATTCAATAGTGATAAGTGGTTTGTGAAGCTAAATTTTTCAGGTGGAAGTCTACTAGCATTACATATTATATGTCCATGAGTTTTTGTGCAAATTTTGCCAAATAATAACTTCTAAAGTATCCACAATACATTTTAATGTACTAAACCACATTTATTCATCTTTGTTATATTCCAGAACACATTTACTTTGGGATGCATGCCAAAACTGTGAGTGTATACTGCAATAGCAGTTGAGCTATAAACATCTAAATGTTTAGAAAATTTCCAGTTTGGCAAATAATTAAATTGTGGAATTTTGAACTCCTGTAACTTACAGCAGTTTCTAAGAATTTTTCAAGAAAGTATGCATATAACTTTTCAGTTATCTAGCCCCACATGTAACTAAGTTGTAAGCATAGAAATGTTTTCTGAAATGTTCACACAAATAATAGATTGTGAGATTTATAGCTCCTATAACATCTCTGACCCTCATCCAAATGTCATGAAGCTTTGCATTTGTGTAGGGCTTCTTCCAAGCCATACTCATGCCACATTGCATACCTGTAGCTGTATGACTGACTAAGTTAAGACCAATTAAATAGCTTTGAAAAATGCTGCAAGATTTCACACAGTTTAATAATTTCCTGAAAATTCCACAAAATCAGAATTTGCTAATTTTGCCCAGCTCTAAATGAAGGTGAATACAGATGTTTTAGAGCACTCTGGCTTGATTTTGCCCAGTAAACCCTAACAAGCAGCATATTAACTTGCTTGTTTTTTTTATTGGGGGAGGGGTGGGCATACCTAAAAAATGTGAAGAATGCAAAATATAGAATGTGCACAGTCTTTAAATAAAATTCCTGCCCTTTGTGACAATACAGTCACTGTAAAGGTAGTATAGGAACAATTCCCAAAGTGGCTCTGCCTGGCATTGAACAAGAGCTTGAGCCTCATTATTCTATTGAGCCTGGCTAGATTTTAAGCTGAAGAGTACCTTAAGGGTGCATTATGTACAGGGCAGGAAAACATGCAAAATATGTGTCCCTACACTTCTATGCATCCACTGAACCATGCTAGTAGGACAATGTACATAGGAAACCATACAACCTGTAGTCAAAGAAAAGGAGAAGGTTGGGAATGTAGTGACCAAGTTTTAACATGCTACACTTGAGGAAAGAGGCATGGCCAGCAGCACAGATAACTAGATGCAAAACATTTAAGCTTCTGTGTTTAGCCTAAATTATGACATTTTAAAATCATTTCATTCAAATTACTGCAACTTCAATTTGTTGCTGATGGATCAGTAGTTCCTTGAAGAAGCTTGTGGAGAAATCTGGGGAGAAAATGAGTAAGAAAAATAAAGAAAAGAGGGATAACATATTTTCCCTTTGAGGTGGACCCTCAAGGAAATAGCAACAGGCATCCAACATGGCATGAAAAGGGAAGAAATGACTTCAGCCATCCTGGAGTCACTGCAGAGAGCATTAAATTAACTAATGTGTGCTGTAGAGTGGATTGACAAGAAAATGGGTACATTCTCCACCTGAACAGTAGCAGTGGAGAATTGAATTGATGAAATGGATACAGCAATTATGGATCTGAAGAAGACATCAGAGAAAGCCCTAGCAGCCATGGTGATGGCCATAAAAGAGTAAAGTCATGTGAAAGCTTTGCTGGAGCAGCTTGCAAATTCAGTATGAGCTTCTACTCTCAGGGTGTTCAGAGTGCAGGAAGAAGTAAAGGGCTACTCTTTAATGGATTTTATGCCAGGCTGCTTTCAGGAAAATTTGGGGTTTGATATCTATTTATGGCTTACTGTATAATGTCACTGTGAGCAACATCAATAGAAAATAGAGTGTCTGTGAAGGGGGACCCTTTGAAAAAGCCAAGATTTTGTCTGAGGGCCCTTCCCCAATGCATGACAGAATATGGTTAGTTGGTGGCTAACAGGTAGATGGGGAAAGGGGAGGGGTTAGTATAGCTGAGCAGGACTGCCCAGGGGTGGGGGAAGCTTGGCCTAGAGCAGAGCAGCAAATGGAATATAAAAAGGGTAAGGACTCAAGCCCAGCCTCTTTGTTCCTTCCCTGTGGAAAAAAAATATTTGTCTGAGAAGCAGCTCAGCAGACATGGGCAGAATTGGTAAGTGAAAGTTTCAGCTAATTTGACAACATCCTTAGCAGTGTAGCTAAGGCAGTAATTCAAGCTTCTTGGCAAGGCAGCTAATTCAGCAGTGTCAGCCTTTTTTAAGCCTGCTAGTGGATGCTGCTTAATTAATCAGTAGAGCTTCAATTTTATAGAGGTAATATAGTCGAAGGAATACTCTTTTCCATTGGCCATCATGCTCTTGCTAAAGCATGGTAGTAGTGCTATAGTACATACTGAGAAAGAACTAGAAGCATGTATAACACGCATTTCTCAATGGCGAATGTTGTCTGTGAAAAATTACATCTGTACAGTTCATAAGGAGGTGTAAAAAAATGCCAGTGTTGAAAATGTGGCATGTAAATATAGCAAATTTGTGAAGTTACAAGGGTGCATGGGAATTGTGCAATGCATGCTTGGAACACAGTCATTGTATGGGTGTTCGGCACCAAATTTTCAACATAGGCATTTTAGCACCTCTGCTCGTGTACAGTGTCACTGTTATTTCCTCAAACTGTCCCAAAAAGTGATTTCGCACATTGACCGCACTATTCTGCGCCGGAAGTGCAAAAACACATTTTGGGCAGGATATATAAAATGACACCTGCACTGTTCATCAAGAGGTGTGGAAAAATGACAATGGTGAAAATCCAGAGTGAAAATATTACAAATGCACGACATTATGAGCGTGCATGCAATCTGTCAATGCACGTTTGTAACACAGTCATTTTATTGAGTATCGTCACCAAATTTTCAATATAGGCATTTTAGGATCTCTGCTCATGAATTGTGTCACTGTCATTTTCATAATCTGGCCTGAACACTGATTTCCCACAGTGACCACGCTATTGTGCGCCAGAAGTGCGGAAACACATTTCGGGCAGGATGTGGAAAATGACAGCTGTGCTGTTCACAAGAGGTGTACAAAAATTACAATGTTGAAAATCTGGCATGAAAATATTGCAGATTCATGAAGTTAGAGCCTGCATAGCAACTGCATGATACACTCTCACTAAAACAGTCTTTTTATTTTCCTGAAATTGCAACATAGAAGCTTTTGAGGAAGGCCACCTCACTTGAACACTGGCACTGTCATGTCATTAAGCGGTCCTGAAAGGTGATTCCACACAGTGACTGCAAAATCACCTTTCGAGGCTGATTAACACCATGACAGTGATAGAATTCATGAGGAGGGGTCCCAAAAACCACATGTTGAAAATTTGGTGCCTAACTTCCAAAACATGCCCGAGATATGCAGCAAAGTTGAAAAAAAACCTGTTCATTCTATTATACAGTTTACCGGCATTTCCTCAGTTTGCGGTAGGCAATGAAGAGTGCAGACATGTTTCCTGGTCACGAAGATCATCGTGCCAGACTCTGGAGATAAGTATGGGGAATTGGCCGGGGTGTGGGAAGCAGGGGTGCACAGTGGGTGGGTGCAGGTTGTGGGAGGGGCCTGGGAGGCTCCAAGGACCATTTTTCTTCTTCAGGGGAAAAATAAAAGACATCAGGGGACCATTTTCATTTACAATAGGTGCTTTGGCATGCTGGGGTGGGCTCCCAGTGTGCCAGCTGTGTGTGTGTGGGTGGGTGGGTGCTTTAGCCGATGGGAGATTGGGCACCCCCATTGGCAAACAAAAAAAGGAGGGGGGAGCTGTAGGAGCCGAGGGGGATTGGGCACCCCCTCGGCTATCCAAATGGAAGGGGACCACATCATGCCGATGGGGAGTGGGCTCCTGCATCAGCAAAATTCAAGGGGAGGGAGGGATACATGCCCATGGGGATTGGGCAACCCTGCCAGCAAAGAGAAACTGTTGGGGGGTGCATGATACCGAGGGGGATTGGGCACCCCCTTGGCAGTCAAAAAAGGGGGGGGGTGTTACATGATGCCGATAGGGATAAAGCACCCCCGTCAGCACACAATAAAGGAAGGGGGGTTGATAGACAACAGTGGCAGTCACTGCCGCCATGTTGCCTGCACGTACGGAGAGGCGTGCTGTGGTCACATTGCATGAGATCTTCGCTGTCATTGCAGCAAACCTTTTGATAGATCTCATCACCTCATTAGCCAGGCAGGGTGTCAGCCCCCGCTGCTGGCTGATTGGAGAATGCAGGACTGACCTACTGGTACATGCCCTACATTCACCCAACAGCGACCGCGCCTCCAAATCTCCACTGCCACAAGATATTGGCTGCGCAAGCATGCCAACATAAAACATGATGATGAATGAGCTTGGAATTAGGCTATGAAGAAGAGTTAAGGTTATGGAAGCATCTAAGAGGGGGTTTTGGTTTCCCCTTCAGTTGGTGGGCTTCTTCTGGCTAGGTGAGCATGTGACTGCACAGTGGTGATAGGTGCAATAAAAGACCAGGTGGTGCTCACAGCTAGGGTCAGGTGCTGGAAAATATAAATGACCAGAAAAAAATTAATACCAGCACTACAGGCTTGCGAAGTAAATAGTTTTACTGAAAAAAAACAAGTGCAATTTACACACTTAAACAGTTGCAAAAAAAAAGCAAATGTAGGGTTCACATACCAAAGCAGAACTACGCAGCACTTCAAGATATAAGCAGCCGCTTTGTCAGGGGTGGTGATGGGGGCAATGCTGGGAGTGGGACCACTGTCCCAATCAGTGCAGCAGGAGCAGTAATCAGCCAAGGCACCAGGGGAATTACAAACCAAACAGTAGATCTATGATAGAAGCTTGGCACAGTGCCCCCTCTGATGGAAATAGAAGTAAAGGAGCTCCACAAGGGAGGCTGCAACCTGGGGATGAAAGTACCAATGGGGGTAAGGTCAGAAAGAGTGTCAGGTTCCTCAGGATGGCAGATCAGCATATATAAAATAAGAAGAAACTGAAGTAGGTTGCCAGCTTAAATAGTAGCCCCTATTTTCAGGGGTTTCCTGACCAAAGAAGGGAGGGTACCAGAGGCAGGCAGCATGAATAAGAGGGGCTGCAGAGGGGGAATAGGAATGAGGAATTATAGGGGGAAGGGAAGGGAGGGGTCCTGGGATGAAAGGCAGAACAAAAGAGGCAGGGACTGAAAAGCTGGTGACATGATTGGTGGAGGTGCTAGAAGGAAAAAAAAAAGACCCTGAGATGTGGGTATAAAAGGAGAAGGAAGAGTAAACCCTCCCTTCTTTGCTAGATTAACAACTTACCACCCTCCCACCCAATAATTTGGCAGTGCAGAAGGAGGTTAGAAATACTGTAGTATAGCATGGTCAGCTGCTAAAGAAGGACAGCGATTGAGGACCCAAAGAAAGGTTGAACACTGGGGGCCATGGTGGACTGCTGAAATGGTCAGCAGCAGTTGACTGGATATTGTAGAGTCATAGAATCTGTCAGCAGATAAGGACCTCTTGGCCCACACATTCTGCCCTATTAATCCCTACCCATTATGAAGCCCGATGCCCAAGCAGAACCCTGGAGCACCCCCCTTTTGCCTCCAGCATACCCCTGTGTCTGACCCACTCATTCTTATATCTTTTGACTGTTTTAGCCCCAACCACCATTATGGAAGCTGTAAAAGAAACATGAACATGGGATGGGTTGCCAAAGGAGGGCAACAGGCTGCTGGGGTAGGGCACAGGTAAAGAAGTAAGGAAGGAAGAGGGAAAAAGGAGAGAGTGGGGGGGGAAGAGGTGGAAAGGGTACACAAGAAAAGTATAAGGTGGCCCCGGGGGTGATGGGCTGGAAAACCAGGACACGTATTGGGTATGCACCTTGCCATGTTGGCACCTTGTGGGGTTTACACCCAGAGGGCCAAATTTGGGTGTCAGGTATGAATTCGAGTCCAGAATGGTTTCTAAGGAATAGAGGTGGTCATTCAAACAATGATATGAAATAAAGATGTATATGAAATATAATATTGGTAGATGTTATAAAAATGCGAATGAAAAGGTGTAACAGAATTTAAAATAATAGGATGCCGACTGAGCACCCAAACATGAATTGCGTGTGGTGTTATTTGGTAAGGGAATCCCAGGAAAAAAAGAAATTTATGATCACAGGAAAAGAAAAAAGGTCAGGTACAGCATGGCTGTGGACCAGTCACATTACAGGGAAGCTGGAAGGTGCTTAGCTCTGCTGAGGCAGTAGACTTTGGCCAAAAAACTGATGGCTGACTCCCCAATCTATGGGGGCAATTGGCCAAGGTGGCACAGTGGGTGGCCGAGCATTAGAGACGTTGCTCACCCAAAAATAAAACAAAAATAAAGGAAAAGGCACAGGGCAGGAGAATGGGAAGGCAGACAAAAGACTGGGTTTGAGGTGAGAGGTGACAAGAATAGTTCAGGATTTAACCAGCCAGCATCTGACTTTGGAGAGGGACAACATAAGCCATGAATGCTTTGTGGTTCAGGCCACAGGTTCATGGATGCAGTGTGGTCAGATCATATTGTACTGTGAGGGTTTGCAAAGGGAAATTCAATTTTTATTTATTTTATTTATTTAAATTTTGGTATCTGGGAAAAGGCACACTGAGCCAGGGCTTATTTCCAGATGTGACCCATGGAAACAAAGGGAGACAACAGACACAGCAATTAGAACAAAGTCAAGCAAATACAGAGGGAGAGAACAGTAACCGCAATTATAACAGAGTCAAGTGCTATGAAGCAAGAATAGAATCAACATAATATGTCCAGTAACTATAGCAAATTATCAATAACAAGCAGGTTGACAGGTCAGCAAATCAAATAATGTGTCAGAAGGAGGAGACTAGGAGGTCATCTGGAGGCAAGGGGGATGAGATTCAGGGACTGCAGAGAAGCAGTGCAGGAGCAAGGTGGGAAAAAGAGTGTGTTGAAGCAGATGCTTTAGGGCTGGGATCAAGGGTCAATGGCAAGTGGTTGGGGAGAGCTGATTCCAGAGGGAGGGGAGTCTGTAGGAGAAAGCTGACAGACCAGAAGTTGAGCAGGGGTGAGGCAGGGAGAAAGAGCAGGACAGTCCCTGGAGCACAGCATGTAGGAGAAGGGGGCTGCTGGGGAAAGGAGGGACGAGAGAGAGAAGAGGGGAGGGTTCCAAACCAGTATCTGGCCATGAAAGCCAAGCAAATTAACAGGCACGCTTCCTCTGACCTGAGGTGAAACAGTCATCCCGAGGATACTGAGGCACAAAATGTATAAAATACCATAAAACGGGTAATGTTTAAAGCCAAATGATTTTTGTTATTTTTGATGATGATCCTATACTCTGAAAATCATATGACAGCATTCTATAATTAAAGCAATACTATTGGGTACAATTAAAAATATATAAAATATTGTTAGGGCAAAGGACAAAGAAAGATCATAGAGGCATTGGGCTCTATTCATCATGCCTATGTGTTGTGTGTCTTAGGAAGGTAGGCAAACATACGCGGGAATGCTGCACAGCAGGGTTCCCCCAGATCCCTGGCAGCAGTCATCAAATGTGGGCAGGCCAGGTAAGCAGTGGATCCTGCAACTTTCCGTAGTGTGGAGCTGTGTGAGCATGGGGGACATGTCTATGGCATGTACTTCTCACCCAGTTGATGAATGCAGCCTATTTTGCTTAAACATTTAGTTGGCACTGCTGTCATTGTCTATCTCTTCTACTGCTGCAGTTTGCTGTCACTCCTGAAAAACCTGTAAAATAGAATGATTTATTTAGTAAAGAGGTAAAATGCTGTGCTATCGGAAGATTTAACAGATATTAAATATCAGTATCACATTGAAACACTGTGAGTGTGCCTCAGCAGTCTCCACTTGCTCAAATCCCTATAAAGTATCATCTTGACATATATTTAATCCTCTGGAAATGATACAGGTTGAGTATCAGCAAAGTACACTTTTCAGCTGTAATGTAAAATTTCTGGTATGTGAAGGCTATGTGCAATATGGGAGCAATACTACTTCAGAATAAAAAATATGCCTTGTAAGGTTGCTTGAAACTGCTGCTCTAATACCATTTCCTAACTGTCTGTCACTCAGAGAAGTGCTGTCTCCATCAATCAGCTAATTAGCTTATCTGACACATACACACCAAGCTACTGTAATTGTCTGTCAGTCACAGTGAAAAAGACACCACCTATCAGCTGATTGTGCTGTTAGGTGCACACAACAAAATTAATTGTCAGTTGTCAGTCACAGGAATCAGGTCTCTGCTACCCAGCTGATCATCCTGTCAGACAAACGGAATGGAACCACCTCCCTTCTGATCACCCTGTAAGGCAAACAGAACAAGATCAGCTGTCAGTCACCATTAAAGCTATAATGATGCTGCAATCCACTGATGCCGGAGTGCAAACTTTGAATTGTGTTAATAACTCGGAAAGTTGTGTAGCACAAAATTAAGACTTCCCTGTTTTACAGTAAATAATAAATGATAAGTGAGGAATGGTAAGAACAAGAGTTTCCTTTGGACCTGGTTGTCCAAACATGGAGGCTGTTGTTTGAGCACATATTGATCACCCTTTTTCAATTGTGAAACATACATTGGGGGCGTCAGGTGAGTGATGAGACATGCATTATGGGTTAAACACATAGAGGACAGCACAGAAAAAAAAGGCTGGCAGTTTGACTTTTGGGAGGTGGGTATAACACAAGTCATGCTTAAAGGGGGCCACTGATATCGAATGAGTGGAAGAACTGTGAGTGCTAGCATGCATGCATTTTTCAAGGGGCTGCCATCCTGGGCATGGCAGGAGCAGTTCGGTGGCTAACATATGTGTGATGGAAAAGTTGCCATTTTATGTACAGAGACTAATGTGGGGACCATTAGGTAATGGCCCCCATTTGGGGCACTGTAGTGCACATGGAGCAGTCAATGGGGGCAGTCTTCAGAGGAACACAAGCCTGGAAGAAGGCTAAGTGCTAAGTGAAAAGAAAGAAAGAAAGAAAGAAAGAAAGAAAGAAAGAAAGAAAGAAAGAAAGAAAGAAAGAAAATTCAAGAATGTGAGGTGGGGATTGCAATACAGATAAGGTACAGCTGAAACTGCACAGGTTTGATATAGGTTTCACCAGGGGCACAGCAGTAGTTGGGAGGAAACCAATATAATATAAATAGAGTCACACAGGGTGAGCATTGATAAGAAGCTGAGCTGCAGTAGCAACTAGTGGGCCTAGATTCATGAGTGTGGTTGGTTGGGACTATAAAAAAATACTTGATAATAAAGTAACAAGTGAAAAGGTAACATAAGCTTAGATATTAAATCAATTTTGTTTACACAGTATGACCCTATGCAGACACTGGGCTACTGCATACAGGAGCAGGTTGTCTGTACTTTTGTCTTTTAGCTTGGTGAGTGGAGAACAAGATACTGGGAAAATGAAAAACAGTGGAAAAAGGGGGACTAAGGAGTTCAACAAGCAGCTGGAGGCCCTAGTCCAGGCTAGAGGCAAGGCATGGTGGAAGGCCTGTTTTGTGAATGCAAGGGGAAAGTACACAAACCAAGACAGTGAGAGGCCCTCAGGGTAAGAAAAGGGCACCAGTGCTATGGCAGCCTGTTGTCAACAAGCAAGTGGCCAAAGTGGCAGACACCACCAGCGCCAGCCATCATGGCTCAAGGTTAGCCCAATTTTGGAGAATGGAGTCCTGACTAGATGAGAGTTTGATGGTTAGCACTTTGGAAGGTAGCAGCCCTAGAGGGGAGCTGCCACTGAAGAGATCCAGGTGACGGGGGGGGCACCCCACTGACTTGCTCATCAATTTAGATGGGGTACTGGAAGAGGGCATTGTCCACCCTGGGGCTTCCAATATTGCCCCCATCTCCAGAGGGGCCTATTTGGGTCCCATTGCTGGCCCCTAATCACCCAGTAGAAATTACTCAGCAAATAATTCTTCATGGAACAAGGAGAGGTGCTGGCAGGTGACACCTTGCTAGAGACAGGAGGCTAGTCTTTGCTCGCGGTGGTACCTGCTTAGTCACCTAGTTCCCAGTTGGGAGGAATGGGGACATCAGTGGAAGAGAAGCAGTCATTGCAACAATAGGGCTGAAGATTGTGTCATATACTGAAGGGCAAGAATGTGGAGGGGGATGACCTTTTCCTCAGTGGAGGAGGCTGGTCCCCACACAGGAGGGACTGTCAACTTCAGGACTGTCCACTCCCCAGATAGGGGCAGCTGGGGTCCAGGCAATGGTCCCTTCTATTATAACAGGCTTTGTAAGATTGGGAGAGACAGTTGGATCGGACTTTTCCAAGAAGATACGGTTACAGATCTCATGTGGGAAATATGTCAATATTTTTACACTCATGAATTGGTCCAAGGAGCCCAATGAAGAAACGATAAAGAGAAGGATGATTGTTTAGAAATCAGAAGAAAGTCCAGGTTCACTGCACCAGGGAGAACTGGTGGCAGCATTTGCAGTCATTGTGGGGGCGATACAGCAGGTGGCCATTTTGAAGGCAAATGGCTATGGAGACCTGGGGAAGCGAAGGGAGAGGAGAGGAGAGGGAAGTAAGGTGCCTGCCTGGTGCCATGGCTTGGAGGGACAGGAAGCAAATCCTCAGGATTGCAGAAGCAGCATCACAGGAGAGGAAACTAGATATCATTGTCCACCTCGGGACAAATGACCTAGCTAGGCATGAGATCAGTGCAGTGCAGGATGAATTTGTGGAGTTGGGGAGGGGCCTCAGACAGGTAGCAAGTATGGTAACCTTCTCAGAGGTGCTGCCAGTCTATGGCAGGGGTGAGGCTAGGGTACTGCACACCATGCAGTTTAATGAATGGTTGCAAAACTGGTGCAGAGCACAGGGCTTTGGCTTCACTGGGGACTGGAGGTCCACCTGGAGAGATGAACGTCTATACTGGCATGATGGCCTGCATCTGTCCAGGAAGGGAAACATGCTCCTAGGTGACAGGTTTAAAGGCTTTCTTGGCAAGCTTTTAAACTAGACAAGGGGGGAGGTGCTGATAGGAAACAGGTAAGTTCAAGCCTCTCCCCACAAAACATGGCAGGTAGTAGGGTAAACACTGAGGTACAGAGCTTGACAGAGGGCAGGACAGGGGTAAATGGAAAAATGGACAAGGGCAATAAGAGCAGGGATAGGGTAAAAAAGGATAAAGCCAACATTAAATGGAGGGCAATGAGTACCAATGCCCGTAGTCTTGGAAACAAGCTTCCAGAGCTAGTAGCCCTGATGGAAGAGGAACACTTGGATATTGTGGCTGTCACAGAAACATGGTACACGGAGAACCATGACTGGGATGTCAACATACCAGGTACACAATCTACAGAAGGGACAGGGAGGTAAAGAGGAGGTGGAGTAGCTCTCTACATAGGAAGGATCAAAGCTACAGAACTAAAAAGTAAGGGGAGGACAAGAGGAACTCTGGGTCACCTTGTAGACAGGGAATGGCATCACAATCCGCACAGGGGTTGTATATAGACCCCTGTCTCAAGGGGAGGAAATGGACAAGAAAATGATAGAAGGCATTCTCAAAATGGCTGAAAAAGGGGAGATACTATTGATGGGGGACCTGAATATGCCAAATGTTAACTGGGCTACATGGACTGCAGCCACATCCAAGAGCAGGGTCATTCTTGATGCCTACAGGGGACATGCCTTAGACAGCTAGTGGTGGAACCCACTCGGGAGGGAGCAATATTAGACCTGGTACTCTCAAATGGAGAGAGGATCACAAATTTAGAAGTCAGTAGACATCTGGGAACAAGAGACCACTGCACAGTGTGCTTCACAATAAACACAACCGTGGAGACAAGCCATACAAAGACAAGGATACTGGACTTTAGAAGGGCTGACTTTGGCATAATGGGTGAATACCTGAGAAATGCATCGGCAAATGGCCAGAAAGGAGGGGTGGAAGAACAATGGAGAAAAATCAAAACTGCCATCATGGAGGCAACAAGCCTTTGTGTGAAATAAATAAAGAAAACAAAGCAGAATAAAAAAACACTATGGTTCTCAAAAGAGGTGTCAGGGAAGGTTAAGGAGAAAAAGGCTGCATTCAAAAAGTATAAGGAATCACAGACGGAGCATGACAGGGAACTGTATCAATTAAAGCAGAAAGAAGTGGGGAAGGCAGTCAGAAAAGCAAAGGCCCAAACCAAGGAAAAGATAGCCAACTCAAAAGAAGGGGGATAAAACCTTTTATAGGTACATTAGGGAGCATAGAAAGGTTAAGGGAGGGATAGTGAAGATTAATAAAGGAGAGGGGAGGTGGGCAGAGGGAGACAGGGAAAAGGCAGAGATACTGAATGAATAGGGGGGTTGATGCCAGTCCATTTACAGAAGAAAGAGTCCTGAAAGAACTCCTAAATCTCAAGGTGGACAAAGCAATGGAGCCTGACGGGATTCACCCTAGAATCCTAAAAGAGCTAAGGGAAGACCTAGTGACACCACTAACCACACTTTTAACAAATCATGGGAAGATGGGGTGGTACCTGAGGACTGGAGGAGGGCAGATGTGATTCCCCTTCACAAAAGTGGGAGCAAGGCAGAAGCAGGAAACTACAGACCTGTTAGTTTGACCTCAGTGGTGGGGAAAATGATGGAATCACTTCTGAAAGAAAGAATTGTTCAGTACCTAGAGGCCAGCAGGGCAGAGGACCCAAAGCAGCATGGATTCACAGCAGGAAGGTCATGTCAGACAAATCTAATCGATTTCTTTGACTGGGTGACCAAAGTAATAGACCAGGGAGGGGCTGTGGATATGGCCTACCTAGACTTTAGCAAGGCATTTGACCCAGTCCCCCACAAAAGATTAATAATCAAGTTAGCCAGCCTGGGAGTGGGTTCCAGGGTGGTAGCCTGGGTAGCAAACTGGCTGCCCAACAGAACACAGAAGGTAATAGTGAATGGAACACATTCTGAAGAAAGGGGGGTTACTAGTGGAGTACCTCAAGGCTCAGTACTGGGTCCAGTCCTCTTTAACGTCATTATAGGTGACATTGCAGAGGGTCTGGAAGGAAAGGTATGCCTCTTTGCAGATGACACAAAGATCTGTAACAGAGTTGATACAAGGGGGGGTAGAAAGGATGAGAAGGGACTTGGCAAGGTTGGAGGAATGGTCAGACATATGGCAACTTAGATTCAATGCAAAGAAGTGCAAAGTAATGCACCTGGGAAATAAAAATCCAGGAGAAGAGTACACAATAGCAGGGGAGGTACTAACAACAACAATAATGGAAAGGGATCTGGGTGTAGTCATATCAGATGACCTAAAGGTGGGTAAGCAATGTGAGAAGTCAGTAAGGAGAGTCAGGGGGATACTGGGATGCATAGGGATGGGCATCACAAGTAGAAAAAGAGAAGTGGTTATCCCTCTGTACAGACAGTTGGTGAGACCTCATCTGGAGTACTGCATGCAGTTTTGGAGACCTAATCTACGCAAGGACATAGACAGGATGGAAGCAGTCCAGAGGAGGGCAACTAAAATGGTGCAGAGTCTACATCAGAAACCATATGAAGAGAGTCTGAGTGAGCTTAATATGTATACCCTTGATGAAACGATGGACGGGGGGACATGATAGAAACTTTTAAGTACCTCAAGGGTCAACAAAGTCCAGGAGGTTAGCATCTTTCAGAAAAAGAGAAGTGTAAGAACAAGGGGACACAATTTTTAAAGTTAGAGGGGGGACGGCTCAGGGGTAATGTGAGGAAATTCTTTTTTAAGGAGAGAGTGGTGGACGCATGGAACCGTCTTCCTGGAGAGGTTGTGGGGTCTAAAACAATGGGGGAATTCAAACATGCATGGGACAGACGTAAGGCAATTATAGTGGGGGGTTACAGGAAGTAGGCTGTTGGTTAACTAGAATCTGCAGCTTATCCAATAGGTAGGGAAATGGGCAGACTGGGTGGGCCAAGTGGTGCTTATCTGCCATCAAACTCTATGTTTCTATGTTTCTTATTGCAGCAGGGTCATGGTTATGCATCCAAGTAGCCTTGGTATGGGTGGCTGGAATATGATGAAGTATTTCTTTGGTGGAATCAAGCAGACCCAGCAAGGCACTGAAATATGATGGACCTGACCCCTGTGAGGGCCACTGAGCATGGGGTGGTTCAGCATATGGACAATAGCTTTCCAGGCCAGAGGGCCCCTCTCCCTAAGACAGGCACACAGGGCTTTACCTTATTGGGGGTTGGTGACAGGGCTTTGTTATAACTACAACCAAGGGTTGTGTAAGATGGAGCAGTGTAGGTTTAAGCACAAGTGCATGACCTACTGCTGGCTTCAGCATTTCACATAATGTAAACCAGGTGGTACTACCCCAGGCCATTTCATAAGTGGTGCAACAGGCCTCCCAATACCAGTAAGAATGGACCAAAATAGGCCATAGCTGGTCCAGTACCTGGATCAAGCAGCTTCTCATTCTCTGGTGGAAGGCTGTACAGTAGGTTTTAGAATTCCATACAAGCACCCTTGGTGCAGATATGAGGTTAATAACTTGAAGTCACCCAGGGAGCAATCAGACATACACAAGCAGTGGTAGCATGGCAGATCAGCAGCCCATTTTTCAACACCACCATCTTTTTTTTAATTTTTTTATTTAAAAGTTTTGAGTTTACAGGATGAGTTCCATGAGATCAAGTCTTGTTTACAGAATGTCCCAAGTCCATTAGGTTCAAATGTGCAAGCAAGAATACCTGACATAGTGTACAGTATTGGGCATTACCAGACCACCCAGGGGTGTAATGAGGCAAACACCACAGGCAGAGGGCCTTATAGCTCCTGGAAGGTCTGCTATTGCCCATACCACCCACCCTGGAGGGTATTATTGCACTTAGAAAATGGGTTCTGAGGCATTTTTATATGGATATTAAAAATTTTTAAGAAAAAACATAAAACAATACATTAATGATGCCATTTAACTGTGTGTTGTAAAGTAGTCCCCGTGTTTTGTGTTGTTTTGTGTCCTGTCCCCTTCCCCAAACTGAGATATTCTATTCTACATGTCTCCTCCATACCACAACCTCTACAAAAAGACATTGAGTTTTATTAAACCCACCCCTCTCCACCAGCAGTCTCTTAGCATCATTTTTATGTTTAAATGAACAGCTGTCTGCCTTTCCTGCAAGAGTTTTTTACTTTTTTTGAGGTCATAAGGTTGAGCAGTTAGCTGCATGACTTTGTGGAAAAGCAGGAAGTGGAGAACTACACGGTTAGGGTGACATCGCAGCAGTCTAAATGATTTTGGTTTTTTTTAAAGTTTTACATTTTGTGATTTCCGAGGGGATGTATTTCGATTGTACAGGGGGTGGCTGTGTAAATGATGGGGCTGATGGTGGCTCCAGTGAGAATACTGCTGCATACCTTTCGGGACTGGGACAGCGATAGTGCAATTGGAAGTAAAAGATACAGTAGATGGATTGAAAGGGCAGACTGGTCATGGACCCGTTTGGACTGTCACTTCATTTTTTTTTAAATGTGGCTAGTCGCTAGTGTCAAACAGAGAGGGAAGGCTACACTTTTTAGATTATGGATAGGAGCCTTATGAAAACTGCACTGCCAGTCACCGCTTACATGAAGCCGGTTGCACTGATGGTTTCCTTTTGGTTTTCTATTATGTGGCTACTTTTTTGGTAAATTAAACAGTTTGATGTAAGTTAGACCCCTGTAAAAACAAGTAGCAGGTGTAGCAACCCCATCAGTGGTAACTTGCCCACTAAGTGAGAGAAATAATGGTGGCACATCGAGTCTAAAAATTCTGGCACCACACTACCAGTGATGGAGTTGGCACATCTGGTACTAGTTTTTTTACAGTGCTCTAACTGTTAGTTAATGTACCCCTGGCATCCAATGTAATTGTTTACATTTTAAAGCCTATTTTCTAAGACAAATTTAATAAGCACACATAATAATACAAAGCATACGTTATAACACATGAACACATAAATATTGTCTAATAGATAACACAATAGGTAACTTGTTGCTCATGAAACAAAACAGTTAAAACTTACATAATAACACATGAACACTTAAATACTAACAACGGATAACCCAGTAGATAACTTGTTGCTCATGAAAAACAGTTACAAATAGATTGTGCCTGCAAAATCTTTTTCTTGAGATTGTGTTTGAAAATATGTAATGTTCAGGAATTTCGTAACTCAGGTGAAAGTTTATTCCAACAGAGAAGGGCATCAAAAGAAAAACAGTTTCTTCCATAGTGAGACTGGTATCTAGGTAAGACTAAACCCTGATTGGGAACTTCTCTTAAATTATGACTATGAGTGGAGGTTAGTAGTCTATCCGAGAGATAAACTGGGGTTAAGTGATTTACTGTTTGGTAGATCAGAGTAAGCCAATGATGTGAACATCTTGATGTGGGAGATACCAGTTTAATTGAGTTAGAAAAGTACAATAATGTTTGTTTCTTGGATTACTTAAAATAAACTGTAGTAACAGAAAATATACCATGTCAACTAAGGAGAGATCCTTAATGTTGGAACTGCAATAAATAGAATCGCCATAATCCAGAACTGGAAGTATTGATTGGGCCACAATGGTTTTACAATCTTTTATTGATAAACAATGTCTAGCTCTTTTCAGTCAACCTAAGCATTGACGAGTTTTCACAGTGGTGTTGTAAATCTGAGATTTAAAAGAAAGAATGGAGTCTAACATCAGCCCAAATATTTAAATTCATAAACAAGCAGCAAAGGGACATTGTTAAGCTTAATAGTAAAGAAAGAATGGTCATTATTAATAAGGTATTTGGACACAAATAGCATTGCTTGTTTTTGTTTACTATTTAAATGTAGTAAATTAGAAGAAAACCAATCAGCAACTTAATCATAATCAGTTTGAAGGGTGGAAGTAAGGAACTTTAGATCATTGTGAGCAAAAAAGAGTGATATCGTCTGCATAAAGTCTAATAGTATAGTTCCTAACTATTGAAGGTAAAGGGTCAGTACACAAGTTAAAAAGAACAGGACCCAAAATAGACCCCTAGGGTACCCCTTTATTTGTGGAAAGAAAAGAGGATAGACACCCATTCCAAGAAACAGCCTGACTCCTTCCACATAAATAAGATGAAAACCAAGAAACAACATATGAGGAAAACCTATAAGTAGTAGTTTTAGAAGTAGATGATGATTTATTATATTGAAAGCCTTGGACAGGTTTATGAAAATTGCTCCAACATAATAACCCTTGTCCAAGGCTTTCGAAAGAGAACCATGAAAATCAATTAGAGTAGTCTGAGTAGAATGATGAGGTCAGAAGCCAGACTGAGCATGTAAAAGCATGTGACAGGTAAGCAGCTATTGAGAAATTTGCTGGTGGACTATTCTTGCAAAGACTTTTGATAGTATTGGTAATAACAAGATGGGGCAATAATTGTCAATGAAAGATTTGTCCCCACCCTTATGTAACGGGACAACAGCAGACTTTTTCCAAGCAGAAGGACAGCTTTGAGTAGTAAGGGACAGGTTGTATATGTGAGTTAGAAAAGAGGTGATAATGTCAGTACTAGGTTTTAATAGAAAATTATCCAAATTATAATTACCTTTAGCAGAGTCTTCTTTTAAAGATGATAAAAGATTAAAGACCTAATTCTGACTGATATATTTAAAATGAAATTTAGATCTTGAAGACGGAAACAAGTCTAAATTCCCAGGGGGTGGACTTATGGGAGACAGCCCAGCCTTTCCTAATAACAAGCTGTGGGCTTCTAAAAAAATGTATTAAGAAGACCACTAATGTTTTCCTTAGAGTAAACAGTGTGACTGTTATAGGACAAGTTGGAAATGGCTGAGGCAGATGGGGCCTTCCACATGGAATCCATTAACTACCAGCATTTTATTGAATTAGATCTGGAATCCAACATATTTGTTTTATAATTAGAATATATAGATTTCCTTACTAAGGTAACATAGTGGTTTCAACATTTTTGGAAAGATCACCAAGTTTCAGGGGTATCCAATTTCCTAGCTTTCTGATACAGTTTATCATGTATCTTTAGTTGTGAAATGATAAAAGGAGTTATCCAAGGAGTGTGTCGAGACTTGACTCTTTTCTCCAAGAAAGGGACGTGATCATTAGAAATCAAACTAAAGTAGTAATAAAAGTAATCCCAATCCTCATCCACATTAATGAGTGGCAGTAGCTTTCTCCAGTCAACATTCAGTAAACTGGAATGGAAAGCCTCTAGATCAAATTTTTTGAAGCTTCGAAATTTGATGGTGTTAGGAATAAACATAGGAGAGGAGAAATTTAACAAGCAATAAATAAGGACATGGTCACTGAATAAATTCTCCTGACTCCCAGAATCAATAATTGGGAAATCAGGAGAAACAACAAATAAATCCAAAAGAGAAAAAAACTTGCCTTACTGAATCACAACGTGTTGATTCAGAGATCAACTGGATTATGCCCAAAGGTGCCATTTGAGATTTCAGCTTTAGGCCCTTGCTGGAGGACCAGTTTGCATTAAAGTCCCCTTAGAGGATAGTGTGTTGAAAATGCCCAAGTGAACAATCAAGTGTTTTAAATTTGAAAATTTAGTAGCTTTAAATGTTGGGAGACAGTAAACACTGCCAATTAATATTTCCTTTCCAGGCAACCTTAATGAAATAAAAACAGTGTTGAGCAAATCACCCATGGTTCAGTTTTCACAAGAGAATGAGTAAATGAAGAATGAATAAAATTAGCAGCACCACCC
The DNA here is from genome assembly GCA_016271365.2 of Neoceratodus forsteri. Lineage (NCBI taxonomy): Eukaryota > Metazoa > Chordata > Ceratodontiformes > Ceratodontidae > Neoceratodus > Neoceratodus forsteri. The sequence continues at coordinate 190,923,179 of CM057456.1, forward strand.
CCATGGCTATTTCTATCAGATCTAAAACTTGGTAATTAGGAAGATTAATTTTGGCATCTGTGATAGAGGAATCTAATCAAGTTTCTGTAGCTGCAATAATAGAGGGATGATTAGAAGCAGCCCAACATTGCAATAGATCTCTTTTGGGTAGCAGACTTTGAACTTTAGAGTGATAAATACTTAAAGTATGAAAATGTGGACCTGGGTTCAGTTCAGTATCACCCGCTACAAAAAGTAGCATGCTCATGGAACAGAGGTAAAACCATAGTAAAGGATGTTTAGATTTTTTTCTAGGAGAAAAAAAATTAAGTAAGAGAGTTTAAATAAAATAACATTTAGCACTGCATAACATGGCAGAGTTTGTCAAATTGGTTAAAGAAGTGTTGGGTCAAGGTGAGGGAAAAGTAAATGCATTGTCAAGTCATTTGTATACAGGGAGATGTAAATGCTTGACAGAAATAAAACTATGACCAAAAAACTAATTACAATATAGCATCAGAATTATTGAAGCGGGAAACACCTGAAATGGGAAACCATGACTTCAGATTCCTTAACTGTCACCTAAGGGATTTGTGATAATATAAAGGAAGTCCAACCAACTACAGCTGCCACCAGTGGAGATAGCTCCCAAATACCTTAAATAAAAAAAAATATATTTAACTCTTGGCTCTCACCCAAGGGTTAAACAACAGATAAGTTATGTTGAGTGAATAGGTCAAGATGCATAAGCTGTTTAGGAAAATAATTTAAAACCTCTTGGCTCTCACCCAAAGGATTACATCAAAAATGAGTTGTTTTAAATACTGCAACAAGTGTAGTAAGACTTGAATAATACACCTGTCACTGTCTCAGCCACTTAAACAGTGGCTAAGATATCAAGTAAAATCAAATACTAAATTAGATGCAACATCCTGAAAATTCTAACTAGTAAAAACTATTTCTATAATAACCGATCCAATGGAACACTCAAAATGCAGCAATTCACATAACAATTGCTATAATTATCTAGTGGCAATTCAATACAATCTACCATGAGCCAAAGGGGAGGAAAAGTTAATACATTTCTTAAAGGAAGTTAAGGATGTGTTCCAAGACCAATGTTGGGAGTGTGGCTGAGATACTAATATTATCTGATAGCTGCCATTAGTAACCAGTAGTATGGTCTAGTGGGTTGAACACAGGTTAGGTGTGGAAAAAGGCTCCCTGGCTGGGGATAAAATCCCGCCCTGATTGACTTTGGGTAAGCCCCAGCCAGTTGCTAGAATGGGAAAAAAGAAAAAGGAACAAGGGCTGCAAATTTATTGAGTAGTATAGGGTATTAATAACTTGTGACAATGGTCCCAGTGCACTAAATGGTAATTTCTATTAGGGCCTAAAAGGGGAAGCAATAGTGACCCTTAGCAGTTGAGTAATATAAGGTGCTGGTGGAATATTAGGGAGATAGGTCATGTGACTGCAGGCTATTAAGGAGATGCCTGCCCAGGGTGAGAGGGTGGGGGCTGCTGGGGCAACCACTGTGTTAGTGGCAGTGGGTTCCACTGGCTGCTGTACCTGCTTGGATTGCAGGCTTCACTCCCTTTTGCTCAATGTGAACTCACTCCTAAAGCCCTTGGTTTGTGTGCCACTTGCTGGAAAGGTAAAACACAACTGATCACAAGTGGGGCCATAGACAGTTCAAATAGCCCTAAACAGGTTCACAACATTAAATTGCTGTAACAGCTAGCACACCCAACCCCATTAAACCCTTTCTGTGTCTTAAAGTTCCCATTCCCAATAGTCCAGATCACAGTGGTTAATACAGCAAGTGGAATGGTAAAAAACAAAAACAGTCTGTAGCGATCTTCTGACAAAAAAGATTTTACTTCTGCTCCACTGGCTGCTATACCTGCTCAGATTGCAGGCTTCACTCCCCGTTACTCAGTGTGAACTCACTCCTGAAGTCCCTGGTTTGTGTGCCACTCGCCTGCTCAGATTGCAGGCTTCACTCCCCATTGCTCAGTGTGACCCCGCTCCTGCAGCCCCTTTTTTGTGTGCTACTTACCTGCTCAGATTGCAGGCTTCACTCCCTGTTGCTTAGTGTGAACCTGCTGCTGAAGCCCCTGGTTTGTGTTCTGCTTGCCTGAAAGGTAAAACACACCACCACGCTTGTGAGTATTCCTGATTGGGCTAGTCCCCAAGAAGGCACTGGGTGAGTTCAGAATTATAAACCACCTGTCTTAACCAGAAGGGCATTCTGTCAATGATTATATTGACTGATGCTTCATTGCAGTGTAATATGCAGTATTTGACAGAGCTACAGAGGTGGTGGGGGGGCATAAAAAACATAAAGTCTGTATTTTATCTATTACCAGTTAATAAAGAGGACAGGAACCTGTGGGGAATGAAATTTAAGGGACAGTAACATGTGGACAGATGCATGCCCTTAGGGTGTGCTGTGGTGTGTGCAGTGTTCAAATGATTCAGCACCTTTTTGCATTTGATGGAAATGACCAAGTTAGAATGGACAGAGTTGGTCCATTACTTGAATGACTTCTTATTTGTAGGGATGGCTAGCTGCAGGGAATATGGACATCTCCTGAAGGAGTTCCAGTAGGTGTGTGCTGACTTGGCAAGACAGAGGGGCCATGCACAGTTCTGTCTTTCCTGGGCATTGAGACTGAAATGCAGGCCACTGTCTTCTGATTTCCAACAGAGAAGGTACAGGCTTTGTGATGATTATTGTCCACAGTGGCAGAAGCAACCAAGGTAACCTTATGAACAACTGCTAGGGTACTTCAGTTTTTCATGCAAGGTAATTCCAATAGAGAGAATATTTCTGTGTTGAATGGCAAATGTTGGTGCAGGATCATGTAAACCTCATCACAGGCTTCTGGTGACTGAGAGAATGGAAGAGGATCAGACTCTATCAGGTAAGGGCACAATGGGGCAGCTTTCCTCCAACCGAACCTCCGCCCAACCACTCCCAGACCTCCCCCAACCTACCAACCCCCTGGCTCTGAGCCCCAGGACTGAGGCTGTCATTTCTCTTGCACTCTATCTCACAATCTAATGGACAGTTGGAGAGAGGTTGGGAGCTGAAGGATAGCTGGACGGGTCCAGCAGTGAGTATCGGTGCCTTCCTGTGTGTTCCACCATCACTTTCGCGGGTGCCAGGGTATTTTTCTCTTTGATATACCCAGGAGTGTGGATGTGCAATGGTGTCTAGCACATGACAGGCATGCTCCCACACCCATATGCAGGACTTCTGCTGTCACCCTCTACCCAAGTAAATGCTGCCACAAGTGCTGTGCCTCCAGTCTACACTGGGGGACACTGGAACTGAGGCATGCAACACCCACCCTCCTCAGAAGAGGAGAGGAGAGCAGTCCAATGGATGCTCAATCCTACTCTTTCTCTGTCAACCCCTGATTACCCAAGTCCATTCCCAAACCTGGGTCACCAGCATGGCGCGAGGTGTGGCATCCCACACCTCAACCCTCAGTGCCACTGGGCCAGCACATGTATGTACTTTTTGAATTGTAATAATGGAGTGTCTATCTGCCTTATGGTTACCACCAGCCAAGAAATAGAGCTCTACATGGATGTGTCTGGGGGCTTCGGCTGCAGGGCCTGGGAACTTGGCACCTGAAACAGTGAATGTCAAGATGGCAGGATGGCTTGACAAAAAATGTCACACTGGTGGAATTGTTCTCAGTAGTGGTGGGTCTGCAGGTGTGAAGCAGCCAGTTCTGGGATAGTAAGGTTATCTTCTGGATGGATAACACAGACGTTGTACACACTATTAATGGGAAACTACCATCAAAGGGTCTTCTGGGGGATCTCAGTTGAGTGTTTTTCTTAATTGCCTGATGTTAAATATTCAGTTTAAGGTGCTGCATGTTCCTGGGCTTGATAAGGATATGGCTGATGCTCTTTCTTGTTTACAGTGACAGAGATTCCAAGAACTGTTGCCCAAAGTGGAAAAGCACTCCAGAAATATCCAAGTCTTCATCTGGGAACTGGTGTGCCAGAAGCCTGGGAACTAATCAGGAACTCGTTAGCTCCAGACATGCTAGTTTCAAATAGGATGGGATTAATGTTTTCTGAGCACATGACAGGCTCATTGGTGGGCTAATGTGTCACCAATACCTGTAGATCAGTTATGCCAGTATGTGGAACAGAAAAAGCAGGATGGTTTCACACCAGGTTTGATGGGGCAACATCTGGCGGGGATAGCGTGATGTTCCAAGGTCACAGAGTTTGATGAAAACAAATAGGCATTTCAGCTTTGCAAGTTGTTAAATGGATGTACACAGGGAACACCAAAGATGGGTGACAGTTAGCATCTAAGTAGTCCTGGTCTGTTGAAACAAGTATAAGAAGAATTGGTGCAAGTGTATTCATCACATCAGAAGTATTGTTGTTTACAATGCCCTCTTTGGTGGCCTTATGTGGGGCATTTTGAGTGTCAGAGTTGGTGCAGCCAAAAAATTCAGCTGGGGCAGAGATAATCTTGTTGTACAAAGAGGTGGCTTTGATATCCGAGGGGGTGTTTGTATGGATCTGAAAGAACATAACTAAATGAGTGGCACTCGGTTGCTGGTTCAACCTGAGGGCACCCTCAGGGACAACAAGGGACATCAGTTCAGAACTACAGAAATACACAGCTCAGTGGCTTGGGGGGCTGCATTCTTCCAAAACAGAGATGGAACCCCACTGACAGTGTTTGGCAGGGCCACACAAAGGTTGGGCTTGAACTTGTCTGACTTCAGTACTCATTCTTTTTGCATTGTGGCAGCCTAATGTAAGGGTAGACATTTGTACAAGAACTTTTAACTTTTTCAGAGTGACAGAAAAAGGTACTCAAATGCTGTTGCAAAAGTTGGAAAGTTAAAAAGGGGTGGGAATAGATAACCTCTTGCCAAGACAACAAATAATGGCCAGACAATTGGCTGGACCAGAGGCACAGTGGTTCAATTTTTTCATTATGTACTATCCAGATTCCAGACTGTTGGAAGTGTGCAGTCATGACACAAAATCTGGGGATAAACAACTATCACAAACTACAGGCTAATTTCTGTATTGCCAGCATTGGCTAAACTTTTGGAAAAAGTGGTCTTTGACCAGCTGGCCAAGCATTTGGAAGAAAACAATCTCTTTACAAAAAACAGTATAGTTTCCATGGGGGGTGGGTACAACACATCAAAAGCCTTGCTCAGGTTGACTAGTGATGTTTATGACAATATTAATAGCGGAATGCTCACTGGAGCTTTTTTTGTCAGCCTGACCAAGGCCTTCAACCCGGTGGACTACTTCATATTATTAAATAGATTAGGAAATTTGGGTGTAGGGAATATTCCACAGGAATGGTTTAGAAACCATTTAACCAAAAGAAAACAAATAATAAAGACTGGTTTTGAGAGATCACAATTCAGAGAAATTGACACAGGTTCAATTTTAGGTCTGCTCCTGTTCTCAGTTTTTATAAATGATCTACCATGGATCTGTGATACAGCATCAGTCATAATGCATGCTGATGGCACAGTTCTTCATTGCAGAGAAAGAACAGGAAAATACCTAGAGGTGAAAATGCGACCACTGTATCATTCACTACAAACCTGGTTTGCTGAAAATAACATTTTACTGAACAAAAAGAAAGCAAAAACAATGGTTTTTGGAACCCAACAAAAAATTGGGACCAAAGGAACCAATATGAAAATTACAAGTTTAAATGAATGAATATGACTTAGAGGAAGTACCATGTTTCAAATACAGTAACATCCTATAACAAAGATTTAAAAAAATGTAAATAAAAAATTTAGGTTACTTGTATAGAAACCAAAACAGCCTAACTACAATACAAATGTCAAAAGGACCATTGGAAAGCAGGTCCTCTTCCAGCATTAGAGTATAACTCACTATTATTGCATAACCTACCAAAATCAACTTTTCATAAGTACGGGGTCACTTTTAATAACATAATTAGAGTTACTACCAACTCAGAGAAAAAGAAACACCACTGTGATTTGTATCAAAACTTCAGAACTTTATCCCCAATGGTTAGAATTCAATACTCTGTCCTGACTTTGTTTCATAAAATTCTAAATATAGGGATGCCAACAGTACTAAAAAGCAAATTGGTGAAAGAGCAAATTCCAAAATCTTTGAGAAAGATATCTCTAAAACATTACTGTGAAACTTGAATTAAATCTAAAATGACAGAGCTTTTATTTTTGCACTGTGGTCCTGTACTGATAAGTAAAGCAGATGAAATGGGCATGGATTTTAATTTTAAAGCTAGCATTTTCAAGGAGATCGTATGGGAACATTTAAAACGTCTATCAGTCTGCAATTGTTTTGATGTCACCTGATGAAATTTCACTATTGTAGAAATACTAGAATTCACCTATATCTTATGTAATTATGGGAACCAACCAGTAACATTGTGGCCAAAATATTGTTGGAATAACATTGTGGAAGTAACATCACCAGACAAAACATCACTGCAGTGAAAACAAAGTGAACACAAAACATTGCAAAGTAGAATGCTGTGCGCTGCAACAGAGTAGCAGCCAAAGGATGCACAGGCAGACAAGTACCAAGTGGCATATAGGAGCTGCAAGGTGGGGAACTAGGACCCTCGAAAATGAAGGATGAGAGACACACAGGGAGCAAGGAAAAAGGAACAGCAACGCAAGACAACAACTGCAGTGGGAGACCCACAGAACAAGGCACAGAGGTACAGGCATGGTGGAGAAGGTATACAACAGGTACAATGCTGGGGAGGAGGACCACTGCTGGAGGCACAACAAGGAAGCCTGTGTGTGGTACAAGGAGGCAAACAGCTGGGACAATGCCGGGGGGGCATGGGCCACCACTCTTCAGCAGGTGGCATGGTCTTGTGTCCTGGGGGGGCATGCTGTACTGGGCACTGCTTCTCAGGTGGGAGTTATGGCTACTGGCTCAGGGGTTTGGGATGCCTTGCAGGGCTGGAATCCTCCAGGGGCTTTATGGGCTGCAGTCCAGGCACATGATTTTGTGGGCCACCCTCCTGGTTGTGTCATATACTGTCATTGAGGCACTCCTGGGACATGGGTGTTGGCCTGAAAGCTCGGGTAATGGGGGCTTGGACAGAATTCTGGGTGCTGGGGTTGGTTACTATGGGTTCAGGGATTTCCTCCTGTGTTGTTCCTCTGTGTTGTTCCATTCTGATGGCTGCTTCTCGAGCCCTGACCACCTTCACCCTGCACCATGGCTCAGTCTGGAGGAGTGCAAGGGGCACATTGTGTTATGGTTGCCCACCCCCTGGGACCAAGGCCAGGATGGTTGCCATTGTCATTTCCATCCCAGATCTTTCTGTCCCACCACTTCTCTGGTGCCCTGTGGCCACCTCATGGCCTTCTGTACAAGCGATGCTCCCCATGTGGATGGGCATGCCTGTTGCCTATCCTGGCTTTGGCCTGTATTTCCCATTCATCCCAATGATGGGAGATACCTGCACTATCACAGCCCCAGGCCCCATGTAGAATGTTCAGATGCTGGTGCCTTCTGCTAGGATGTGTGGGTCAGGGTGATATTTGTAGCGGGTGGTGTTTATTGCCTGTGCGTTGCCTGTCCTGCATGTTTCTGTCCCACAGCATTTTTGTCTGTTGACATTGTGGACGGCGATGTTATGTCTTTTTTGCAATGTCCAGTGATGTTTTTTTACCACAATGTGCATGGCCGGATCCGTAATTATGTATATTTTGTATAATATGAAATTTTAGACTGATTTTTACCTATGTTATGTGAGATAGTAACATTTATTGTCATACCTACTATCTCCCCAGCTGTGGCTGAAAAATGGATCCTTCATCCAGTCCACCTTCCCAGTAAAATGAATGAATGAATGAATGAATTAATAAGTAATAAATACATAAAAGAAGGCTTGTCTGACACCCACAGTGAGGCCTTGGGGAAATAGAGGTTGCAGGGCTTTGAGGGGTATGTACATCTGCATTTGTTTAAACTGTTGCTTGTTTACCAGCACGTGTCAGATTCCAGACATAGCAGGTATGGGTTTGTGGACACTCCGTTATTCATTGGTCAGCCAGAGGGCCAGGCAGATGCCAGGAGATGACAACCTCTTCCTGGTCCCATGACAGTTACATGCAATGGATGGGGCACCAAGTGAACAGGTTGCACAATTTCCTTCCATGGGTCATGGCCAAAGCCCATTGGTGTGGTCCTCCAAGAGTTTTGATGGTCCATTTAGGGGGCAATGACTTTGGGCTGGTGAAGTCACATGGTTTGCTGTGCCAGATGAAAGATAACCTGCAGGTTAGGGGACATAGAGATGGAGAAAAATGGAGAGAAGTTGCTACACGTTGGGTTGCTGCAGAGAAGCACCAGAGCAGGGTTCCATGACATGCTCATATTTAACCAAAAATAGGTGTACCACCATTGCCTATATTGTGTAAACTGAAAAGTTAACTGAAAATTAGATTCATTATACGGGAACCTCCAGTCCACCTTGTGCAACAAGAAAATATTTGCAGGGAGATTGCTGTGTTTGGCTAGCCATCAGAGGTTGTCTGGATTTACAACAATGGGATAGCCTGCAACTCTTGCCAGCCAGCAGAGAAGCCCCATGGGGGGTGGTATTCCGAGCAGCATCCTTTGCAGAATTACAGTACCCTAAGGGTTATGGTTAAGGCAAAATGAGACAAGCATTTGCCAATGCCGAATGTTTGCTTGCTGGTACTGGCATTGCTACCACATGGGTTAGAGAGATGCATAATAGGAATAGCAGTGAAGTATTGAACTAACACCAACCTCCACCCCCACCCTGCAGAGACTGACAGGCTTTGAGGTGTGCTTTTGGGTCATGAGCCATAATGCTCATGCCATTCCACCTCACCCCCACCCTGCAGACACTGGCAGGTGTCATGGTGTGCATTGGAGTCTTTGGCCCTTATGCCCACTCCATTCCATAAGGAAATAAGCTGAGATGGGTCCAGTATAGGAGAACAGGGTGAACAGTATGGCCAAAGACCCCAAGGCACACCTCAATACCTGTCAGTGGCTGCAGGGTGGCAGTGGGGGTGGAATGGCAAGAGCATTATGGCTGATGACCCCAAGCCACACCCTTGATACCTGTCAGTCTGTACAGGGTGGGGTGTTACAGTTGGAAACCCTAATGCCCCAGGTGTTTGTTGGTATTTTCACTCCAAATTTTCAACATGGGCTATTTGGGACCCCACCTCATGACCAGTTGCACTATAATTTTGTTACTCAAACCTGAATGGTGATTTCACACAGTGAATGTGCCATTCAGAGCAACAGGTGTGAAAATACATTTTGGGAAGGATGTGAAAGATGACATCTGTACTGTTCATGAAGAGGTGTGAAAAAATGGCAATGCTGAAAATCTGGAGTGGAAATATGAAACAGTGGCGAAGTTACAAGTATGTGTAGAAATTGCGTAATGCACGATCATAACACAGTCATTTTATGGAATTTTTACACCTAATTTTCAACATGGCCTTTTTGGGACCTCCCCTCATGAACAGTGGCACTGTGATTTCATTATTCTGTCCCAAAAATTGATTTTGCACAGCGACTGTGACATTCTGCACCACAGGCATGAAAACACATTTCGGGCAGGATGCAAAAAAATGACAGCTGTACTGTTTATAAGGAGGTGTGAAAAAATGGCAATGTTGGAAATTTGAAGTGAAAATATTAAAAATTGGTGAAGTTACAAGTGTGCATAAAACTGCACAATGTACAGTCTTAACACAATCATTTTTTGGAGTTTTTTCACCAAACTTGCAACTTGGCCTTTTTGGGACCCCACCTCATGAATAGTGGCACTGTGATTTCATTAATCACTCCCAAAAAGGGGATTCCACACAGCAACCAAGAAATCACCTTTTGGGACTGAGAAATGGAATGACAGTGCCAGTGTTCATGAGGTGGTGTCCCAAGAACCCCATGTTGAAAATTTGGGACCAAAACTCCAAAAATTGGCTGAGATACCTACCTAAATTGAAAATCCCCCATTCACTGCCGTTATAGGGCTTACCATCATTTCTTCGGTTCCTGGTTGGTCTTTGAAGAGTGCAGGCATGTTCAAAGTCCACAGCAGGTTGCTGCTCCCAACCTCCAGAGGTAAGTATGGGGGGGTATGTGGGGATGTAGGGTGCGCAGAGGGAGGGTATGGGTTGGGGGGGTGGCAGAAACAATGAGGCAGCATTTTCTTTTTTTTTCAGGTTTAAAAAAATATGTTGTGGGACTGTTTTCTTTTTTACAGGTAAAATGTTACAAAATGGATTTTGGCACACTGGGGTGGGATCCCAGTGTTCCAGACTAGTGGGGGGCACCCCAAGATCAGCTGAAAAAAGGGGACATGGGGGCACATCTGACACCAGAAGTGAGCATCCCAGTGTCAGAAAAAGATAAGAATTACTTTGGCAAGCTGGGGTGGGCTCCCAGTGTGCCACAATAGTTGGGGGGGCATGCTGACACAGAGATTGGGCACCCCATTGTTGGCAAAAGATATGTTTGGGCTTGGGGGAGCGTGCTGACATGGGGATTGGGCATCCTGATGTCAGCTTTGGGGGAATTGAATGGTGGGTGGCAGGAGCCACCAATTATGCAAAGTGGTAGTGCAGTTCATTTATTTATTTCATTCAGAAAGGCACACTGAGTAAACAAGTTGCTCATAGGTCCAGCCATGCACATTACTTCACATTGTAATGTGCATGGCTGGAATGTGCCTGGTTGCTGGGAAGGGGGAGAGAACTGCTGCTGCAATGATAAAACTGTCCATGATTGGAGTGGCATATTTCTTTCAAGTCCAGTGCTCACTCATCAGCAGCTTACCTGTTGATTGGTGGCCAAGGGACCTACCCCTGAAAGCAATTGCTGGATTGGCCAAACACAGCCACGCCTCTGCAATACTCTGCTAACCTCAAAGTTTCTTGTGTGCTGTGCATGCAAGCAAACATGAAAAGTGATCTCAAGGAGACCATGAAGCCAGTTATGGTTTGGGGCTTTTTGGGCTTTCAGTTCTTTAGTTTTTTTCACTAATAATTGATAGTTATAACCTTTTTTTGTTGTTAAAAATTAAAAGATAAAAAGTTTAAAACCCTACAAAAGGACGTTTTATGATGTACTGAATTGTCTAATAGTTTTTTTCCTCCAGATTCAGTACTTTTTTATACATAATCCCAGATTCTGGTTCAAGGCATTGAAAAATATTAAATCTATACTGAGTTATATAATTTCAAATTATATCATTAACTTTTGCACATCTTAGAATCACTTGACAAGTGACCTTAAATTGCTCATGTCACAATCTCACTCAGATTCCTTGATGCAGACAGCAACACACACGGAAGGAGAGTGATAGTGCAAGGAGAGAGTGGAAGCAAGCCACAGCTGTTAGGAAGCCTAGACACCAGTGACTGAACACTGTTTGTGGCATATTTTTACATCTGTATTTTGAATAACATGAGTTCAAACCGGAAGGTAAATTTATTAAAGTTTTTAGCCTCAGTGTAAAGATATATATGTAAAAAGCGGGTGTTGTAGTTGTATTTGTATTTATAGCCATCCCCAGTCAAATTCCAGTTGTTTGGTAACTCATTAGATTAACCAATTCTGTTTTTAAACAACTCCCATCTTTAAAGAACAGCAGTGCTTAATGCAATATTGCACTATAATGAAGTAATAAGTATCACCGTATAGATGGTGAGAATATAACTATGAACCAGATGATTTTATATTTTTTAACAGTAATTTGACAAAATTAAATGAAGTCATTGTAAGTGAGGTGGGGTGGGGTCCCATTTCCCTTCCACTATAGAGTTGTCTGTTGCTATTCCCAATGCAGAACTACTCCAGCCTGTTGTATTTTGTTGGGCCCAACCAGGACAGAATAGGAAAGCAGACGATGGCTGACAGTCACTCCTATGGAGAACAGAATGCAGATATCAAATGTAGATTAGGAGTAGTGGAAATCAGGAGCAAAATACAGAACTACAGAGAAATTATAAGCAGTGGAGAATGAATAAAGATCGGAAAAAGGAGAAAGGAGTTCAGAAAATAACTTTGCAATGGTTTCACAAGAGACTGACTTTTAATATTTTCAGCTTAAAGTTTCTTCTGGCCTGAATGCTGACTATTACAATTTTTTAAAACCAAAACTGTCTTAGAAAGTCAGCCCAGAAGCCAACAAAAAGAAGACTCCAGAACTGGAATCAATCTGGGAAGAATCAACAGAAGTAGTAAGAAATTGTAAAAAGTCGTAAGAAGTACAAAAGGGTTGCTTATTATTTATATTGTTAGCACCTTTATCACACTTATAGTGTGCTTATATTGCATTCACACTGTATGTATACTGCACTTATATTGCACTTACAGTATATTGTGCACTAACCTTGTGCTTTTATATATTGCATAGTTCTTATATTGCATTATATTGCACTTATATTGTGCTAGGTAGCTTATAAATTTAATACTTGAAAATTTACAATAAAATCATTTTATAGTTTTGCAGATTATAAAGCTGAAGTTGAGACTTCTTAAGGTCCTTAAGGCAATAATACGCATTAAATTCAGAGAAGTAATTTATTAAAAGGACTCCATAATCTCAAATTAATTTTCATTGACCTCATTAAGGGTATGATATTGCCAGATTAGATATTTGCTATATTTATTAAGCAATTTATTTAAAGAAAGCAAGAAATATTTATTCTGTCTTGGATAAAAACACTTTAGATCTTTAGAATCTTGAAAGATAACATAAACCACCTAGGATACAGAGTATTTAATTAAATGAAAACAAAATGTTCCAAAAAGAGTGAGAGCTATGAATCTGTAGACATGAAAGAAAAGGAAGAATTTCATCAGGAAGAGTGTATGACACAAGCTAAATGGAAAGAAAATTCTAAACAAAAACAAAAAAAGGGAAAAACTACAGCTCAGAATGGAGGATTTTATTAATAGTACTTCAAGGCCGGTACAGAATAAATTAGAGTTAGACTCCTCAAAGGGCAAGTCAATGAATAATATGGGAGGGACGGTAATACAGCAGGAGGAGCAAATCCTGGTAATTTGAGTTCAAGTTCAAGTTTATTGCTGGAAAAACTCCATTGAGCAAGCTCATTCACAAGGAGGTCCTGGGTCATTTACATAGACATATGGACATTACATACAAGTTATCATTGCCAATTGAAATAAAGGTACATACAAAGTTCACAAATGGCAATTCATTATGTGATACACCCAGGTATAGTAGGGTTCTGGGAGTAAAGTCTGATACTTTATCAGCAATTGTTTGGGAAGAGTTGTACACATAATACAGATAAGTGCACTAAAAGAGAAGGTTAGTGTGCAGGGATGGCTGGGAGAGTTTAAGAAGGAAGGAAGGTAGGGAGAAAGGGTGAAAGCAAGAAGATGAGGCTAGGGGCTAGAAGAGTAAAGAGAAGAAAGATGTGACAAGGTGATCTAGAGGTGAAGGGCAGTAAAAAGCAGGTCATGGGAATCAAGTCTGTGGCTCTTAAACTTAGTCGTATACTTCCTGTGAGGTTGCCAACCTGATTTGGACAGAGCAGGGGAAGTCAGTGTATGAGTAGCTAGCGTAAGGATGGGGGGGTTATGGCAGTGACAGATATCAGTTATTTTAGATGAAGATAAAGTTTTGTAGAGATTAATTGGGACAATGCTGGTTAGTTTCAGTATGGATTGGAGTTGGTTCCAGAATGTAGGAAGTGCGAATGAAATGGCACATTGTCTAAAGGTACTACAAGTTCTTGGAACATCGAGCAGTATGTAGTTTGATTTCCTGAGTGAGTAAGCACTGTGGGAGATGCAGATAAGAGACACTATGTAGCCTGGTAGTTTGTGAAGGAGTTTCTTAAGGATCCAGATCCCAGCATGGAGCAGGTATCTAGTGGGGAGTGAGGTCCAACCAACAGCTGTGTACAGGCTGCAGTGATGGGTTCTGTGGGGGGCAATGATGATGAACCATATGGCATGGTAGAGAACGTCCAGTTTACTTAGGCTTGAGAATGCAGAGGTGGGATAGATGAAATCTTCGTAATCAAGTAGGAGAAGAAATATGGCCAGTACAAGCTTGGTTCAGGTTGCAAAAGGGAAGATCAGATTAATCAGACTAATACAGCTTTATTAGTAGCAGATGGAATTAATACATCGACCAAAGATAGATTACTAAATACCAAACAAATACATGTAGAATCTCACATTTCTCAGGTTATTAATGAATGGGGGACAACAATTAATGGTTTAAAAACATTGGTTAGATAGAATAGTGACAATTCATTATGTTCACCAATTTCAGAGCTACCAAATCCATTTAAAAGAAGGAAAGAAAAGAGCAATATCTCACTGTTTCTATCTAAAGATGGAGAGATGTTTTCACCAGAATACTCCCCACAATTTATTTATTTCATTTTCAGAACCAGGTGAGCACACTGGGACCAAAGTTCCCTTTCTCAGTGGCAACCCAGGATTAATGACATTACACAATTATTCAAACATACAGTCACAGGGATCATTTTTACATAGGAGAAGTGTAATACATAGAAGAGGTGAACAACAATTGACTTGGACTGTTAACATTTAACATGTAGGGGATGGCACAGCTCTGAACAGAAGTCTATAACACTGATGCAACACATTAACATACCTTATTACAGCAGAGGTAAATAAAACTAACACCGATATATCACTTTTCATCAAGCAATCAAAGCAAATAATATAATTGGCAACCATTTTCTCAAAATGATTTCCCAGAAATACAGGAGAATGGGAATCACAATCAGAATTACAAGGGAATTACTCCATTTCCAAGGATTTAGTAGAGCAAATGAAAGACCCATATAGTGCCAATATTACAATTTTATAAACAATATGGACACTAAGGGATGAAATATTAGAAATTATAGAAAGACTAGTTGATGACAATAGGACATTATATTATGAAGAATATATGAATGATTCTGTAATATTCAATAAAAATAAAGATCTGAGAGAAATTGAAAGCACTAATTAAGTAACACAAGTAAATATCCCCCATTTTCTAGTGAAGAGATTATTGCTTTAGCAGTATCTCAACAAAATACAAATCAAAGCATAAAAAAAGAGAAATGAGTCTCATTTTAAGCAAACAAAAACTCAAGTATTAAAGAAATCACAAAATACTTAACTAAAGAAAAAGGAACCTGAGGGGGCTATCCAGAACCAGAACAAGGGAAGAACAAAAAATACACAAGAACTTATTCATAAAATAGAGAAGCATAGTAAATATGATAACACTGTATTAAAGGAACCTCCAAATAATGATCAAAATTCTCAAAATAAACAATATGGTCAGATGATTACAAAATCTCAACACCTGACAGAAGACTTAAAGGAGCCAACAACAAACAACAGTCGCCTACAAGAGGAATTGACACTAGAACATGTTACTTTAACTGAGATAAAACATATTCCTGTAATGCAGAAAGAGACACCAGAAATCCTAAGAAGTAGAATCTTGTCTATGTTTCATTTAGCAGAATATGAAGATGAAATTCTTAAAATAATATGGAAGGAAGGGATATCCCAAGGGAGAGAGGTACCAAACAATGAAGGTAGCACCAAATATGTAGAAACAAAGAAATCTTAATGAAATGGACATCATACTTGAATGTCAGATCTAATAAATATATATGTCCAGATGTTCCAGAAGATGACTTAAGTTCTGAGAAAGTATGAACTCTGGCATTAGACTACACAAGAACTTTGCTGCAAACAAGTGGTGGATATAGGGGGTGGTGAAGGGTGCACCCTCTCCCCTCCCATTGCTGCTGCAGCATTTCACTTTGTTGAAGAAGTCTGATTTATGATTGTGCAAATGTTTACATTCAAAACTATGGATTACATGTATAAGTTCAGTCAAAATGTACTAAAAAAGAATAATAGCAGACAATATAAAGGTTTAATAAAAATTTTAAAAAGTGCATATCAAGTATGCACACCATCCCAGTACCCCCCATTGTAACATCTTGGCTCCGCCATAACTACTAGACCACCAGGTTATTTAAAATTTATACTGTACTGTGGTTTTCCAAACAGAAAGTCAATTGAATTAAACAACTATTTCAGCATGTTAAAGTAAACAAAATAAACATAACCACAGACTAACATGTGTATTGAACAAAATAATGCACATGGTTTTGACCATTTTGGTGAAACAATTCTATACAAAGGGGAAAAAATACTAGTTAGCACTATAGAGAGCTATATAGCTCTCTGACTCTGGCTCCAATGATGTCATCACTTAACACATTTGGCAGCCATTTTAGGAAGCAGGTAAGGCAGTTTTTTGAAATTGGAATTTTGATTTTACATTTTTCAAATGCTTTGGTACCGCATTTTGATAAATTATATAAATGAAGTTTTAGCATTAATGAATACAGCAGCCTTACCTCTAATCTTCTATGAAGTCAGATTTTTGAATAGTTTGTTGTCAAAATGTTGTTTAGATGCCCTTTAACACAAATGATTTTCAATTCATCTGGAACAATATATTTAAATATATAGCTCCCTCGTTAGTTGAGAATAACACACATACAAATTAAGAATATACTTGGTATAATAAGGCCTGCAAAGAAGCTAACCATAATTTAATAAAAAATAATAAGAGAAGTTAAAAAAAATAAAACAAAGGAAAACTTGAAATATTTGAACAAGAATAGAAAGGATTATAATAATTTATTACAACAACAAAAATCTAAGTATCAGATTCAATTATGGACTAAGGTATATCATTCATAACTAAAAATACAAAAGATTTTTGGATGATGGTAGCTAAAGGAACACATTCATATGCAGAGTTAAATTGATTCTTATATTTACCCGGTAATGTGGGAAGAACACTTTACTAAAGTATATCATAGCAATAATGAAAATAATATGTGTAATATAAAGCAAATTATAAATAATAAATTGCAAAACATAGGATATCCAATTCCTTTTCTATATAACCCCTAAAGAAATAACAACTGCTATCAATAAATTTAAGTTTAGTAAGGCCCCAGGACCAGATAGAATTCCAACTGATATTTTTAAATATTATGAACAATGGTGTACCCCATTACTACATCATGTTTACAATTATATAATACCATTTTTTTTTATATATAGGTGTTTTTGCTCCCCCCCAGCAGGTGGCTGTGGCCCCTCCCTCAGAGGGACTTGGTCTCCAGCTACACTGTTCCCCGACATGACACCCCCCCTAATTACCCCATGGGTTCCCTCCCATGGCAGGGCTGCGGTAAAGGGGAGCCAACTTTATCCCAACTGCTGGAGTGAAATCTAGATTTTGGGGGGGGCTGACCAGGGTGCTGGTGCTGCCATCATGGAGCCTACTGGCTCCTTTTTTCTGTTTTCTCCCTTTCCCCACCAACATAAGGATGCTGGCTCATGCCCTCCTGACCCACACTGCCCTCTGGCCATCAACAGAGGGTAGTCAGCAAGAGGGATAGCAAACCTTCCTCCCTTGAGATAGGAGTGCAGTCCTCTGGATGCTCAATTCTTTCTTGCCCCTGCTGACTCCTGACATCCTGGGCTCATTCCTGAACCCGGCTTACCAGTGTGGTGCAAGTTGTGGCATCCAGTGCCTCAACCCTCAGCACCACCATTCTGGCTGATATAATACAATTTAAAATAATTCCTGATTCATGGAAATGTAACATAATATACCCCATACACAAAAAAAGACAATGTACAGACCCATTTATGTATTGTCCTATTAGTCTTATTAATCACAAAAATATTCACCAGACTATTACTTAACAGAATAGAAGAAGGGGTGGAAAACCAAAAATAATAGATGAAGCACATAATGGGTTTAGGAAGACTTGATCTATGATTCAACCCTGCTTTGTGTTAGAGCATTTGATATACAAATACAGTAAGATCAAAAAGACTAAATTATTTTGTTGTTTTATAGATTTAAATATGACATTTGATACAATCAGTAGGAAAATATTATGGACCACTTCGGGAAGTTATGGAATATGTATTTTCTTACTAGATATTATTATAAGGCCTCATGAGAACACTTGGGCCAAGGTACAATATAATCCCCAAGATGGTGTAAGTAATATAATAAAAGCTAACATAGGAGTAAGGCAAGGCCATTTACTGCACTGATCTTGTTTAATGTTTACATAAAGAGAGTTTCAGCAGATCTGTACTAAGGCAATAAGATAGAATAATTTCTAGCATATGCAGACAATAAAGTTTTAATTTTTACTTCATAATTGGGTCTACAGAGGAAGGTGGATGCTTAGACACAGCAATGTGCAGGTAAGTTTTTACAAATAAATAGAAATAAGACACACATGGTAGTCTTTGGAACTAAGATATTCCATAAATGTAGACTAAAAAAAATAACAGTAACATTCACACTGTTAAGACTTATGTCTGTTTGGATATCAGGATTGATATGAACATGACATGGGCACAACTCACATATTATATTAAAACTAAATTTCAATGATTAATTAATGGAATCAATGGATTTTTGGCCATAAATGGGGAAGGGGCCCTCAATCAGGGGCATATTATAAATGCTAAAATAAAGAGTGTCATACTGTATGCAGCAGAAGTATGGGGAACAATATCTATTGGATATATCCAGTTAGAGATTATACTGAACAGGCTTTATAGATCTATCCTAAGATTACTCCAAAATGTAACAGTTCATTTTTTAAGAGCAGAGCTCAGTCAAAGTTCAATTGAATCACAAGTTCATCCTAGGAATGTTATATTTCTGATGGATCTTCAAGTAATGGCTGAAAGCAGATTGCCTAAAATGTGTTTGGAAGAACAAATTTCATATTCTTTAAGAGGTTATTCTTTTCCACACTTTTTTTTATATAAAAAAATACCCTGTAGCCAATGGGTTTAGGTTCAGTACTACATGATATACTGTTTACAGGATTCCAAGATGTGTCTTCATTGAAAATATTAAACAAAGATGCAGAGATGTAGCCATCCAAAAAGATATGACAAGTATAACAGTTTCCAAAATTCCCATTGCATTCAAAACAATTAAAAACAATCTTTGAAATGGAGCTGTATTTGAATAAGGTGAAATAAATAAATACAAGTTTCTTAATTACTCATTTTTGTTTTGAAACATAAAACTCCAAACATCTTAAGTATAGACAAGGTAGAGATGGAATTTCATCACCATTTTGTGATGGCTTAATGGGAGAGATTAATAATTTGGAACATATTATTCTAAGATGTGTAAAATTCCAAAAAGAAAGGAAAATGTATATAGAAACATACATAAAGCCGCAATATTGTACTAACAAACAAATCATATGTGAACTTTTTTCATTTGAAAATTATGTTAAAAATGAAAATTGGATACAGTTTTTTTTAACTAATATATTATAAACTTAAATAAATTGTGGATGGAAGACTATCCAATTTCCAACTGGATACTTTATAATGGAAACTGTTACACATTTATTATAATGCATTCTACTGATGAAACTACTGATTAAATTATTGAAAGAAGGACATAATAAATTAGAATGTAGAGCATACCCTATTCTCAAATATAAAGGTCAATGTTTTTAGGGAAATAGAAATAAATGACAGATCTGGATGTAAATTATAAATTGATTTGTATTTGTTATCGTAAATTGTTTCATGCTTTTAATGTGTTGTGAAAGGCCTTTAGCCAAACAACAAAATAAAATGAACTTGAACTTGAACTTGAACTAACCTGCAGGTTTTATGAAGCACCTGGCCATGGGTAGTGCAGATATGGAAAGGGGAAATTGTTTAACCAAACAAAATGCACACTAAGCTGAGGCTTGTTTCCAGAAGTGACATGGGAGCACAAGAACTTTAAGTGACTTGATCAGGGTCACACAATACTGCAATGCTAGGTACAATACTAGGTCAGTAGGACCAGCAGAAGGCTCTAGGCCTATTAATGCAAGTCCCCCATGTTAATGGGCATCAATAACCTTTCTTCACCAGAAGATATTTATCCAATCTATTTTTAAACATCTGAAAGCTCCCTGCCACTGCAATGTGTCTTGGGAGGCAAAGATCTATGTCATAACGGTGAAAGCCTAAAGGCGATCACCATTATGCAGAAGTCAAGAGTGCAGAAAATTTGTTTCGGCACTCTGAAACCCCAGCACACAGCAAAAGGGCACCGAAGACTTAGTTTTTAATGTTTTCTGTGGGAGGCTGCACCCCCACCCACCCCGCACTCTACTAAAGGATTCTCAACTCCAGAGAGGTGCGTTGGGAGTGAAAACATAAAAAAAGGTTTGAGACGGGCTAATAAAACACACCAGCACCCAGACTTAAAACCCAGTACCCTGCTGACTGACATTGGCAACCCACCCACCACGCCATGCAGTCAGCCACGATAGCTGCCAGCAGCACCACCCCACATCCCTCGCTGTGCGTTCCACTCCCACCACCCTACTGTCTTTGCTACATTATAGCAACAGGATGTTGCTATAGTTGCCCACCCACTGTCCATCTGCCATATCCCCTTGGAGCCATTCCCACAATGCTCTAGGGAGTGGGTCACCATTATTGTTTATGCTCTCTCCCCAGTGCCCTCATCATGGGGTACCACAGACTGTTCCACACGGGGATTATTCTCTGAGTATAAAACACTCTTCTTAAGTTAGTCCTTGGATATGTAAGGTTAATTTGTTTTCTATGACTTCTTAATCCATCCAATCTACAGATTGTTGTCAGACCAAGACTTTGTGACAGATCCTTGTCATTTAAGATCTTAAACATTTGCAGTAAATCTCCCCTTATCCATCTTTTCTCCAGAGAGTACAGGTCCAAGCTCTTAAGTCCATTTTCATATGTTTCAGCTCCTAACCCTCCCACAGTATGCAAGTGGTGGCAGTGGGATTCAAATCCAGGTATCCAGTATTGCAGCATAGTGCCCTAAACCCCAGTGCTATACTGCCTCCTAATATGATCACACCCTGCACAAAGACAGAAATGGTGGCGTGTGAGGAACCCCACAGCAATAGAGAAAAATTGCCGGATGGTTAACATGTCAAGGCACAGCTATATATTTTTTATTTCCAATTGGAAAATTTCCAGTAGGATATTTTATAATGGAAAATGCTATAAGTTTATTATAATGCATTCTACTGATAAAACTACTGATGTTAAGAGAAAGACATGATAAATTAGAATGTAGCAAATACTCTAATCTCAAATATAAAGGTCAATATTTTTAGGGAAACAGATGTAAATAACAAATCTGGATGTAAATTATAAATTGATTTGTTTTTGTTATTGCAAATTGTTTTATACTTTTAATATGTTGTAAAAGGCCTTTAGCCAAACAACGAAATAAAATGAAGTTGAACTGTCCTGCAGGTTTAATGGAGCACCTGGCTAGCCATAGTGCAGACATGGGAAGGGGAAGTTGTTTAACCAGGAAAGGCACACTAAGCTGAGGCTTGGAAGACAACACCTTCATGATGGGGAGCCCTATGGTCTGGTCAAGGGATAGCCTATTTGGGATTTGGCCTGTGTGTGTAGCATTATCTGTCAGAGGAGGGGCACATGTCACACAGCTCAGGAGCCACCCTTTATGCCTTGGAGTCCATAGTACCTCTGGTAGTCATGCTTCTTTGGAAAAAATGGCATGTTCACCTGGATGGTCCTTGTGGGGTAGGTTGATGGTAAAAGGCTTGTTGGCACTGTTAAGCTACCACATGTTGTGCTTTTTGCTGAAAGTTGGTTTGTCAACAAACATATGGCTGTGGCCATTTTGTTTTAAATCTTCCTTTTTGCTCCAATGTTATCGCCACCTCTTCTACTTGGCAATGGGGGAGACATGGCATTTCTAGTTTTCTCCCCTAATTCTTGGGACCCCAGTTCATGGTTGCACATGAACTTGGAGGTGTGCATGCACTCCGCAGCACTGGTGATGGCCCCTTCCTCCCTCACAGTCTAATGCTAGGTTCCCCCCATGGCTTGTGCTGCCACCTAGCCTCCACTGGGAGGCAGCCAAGAGCTGGGAAAACCTCACATCCCTCCCCTGAGAGAGGAGCTGCCTCGTGGCTGCTCAATCTGTCTACTCACCCTCCCCCCAAGCTGACCCCTGTTGGCCTGAGCTCACTCCTGAACTCAGACCACCAACATGGCATGAGGTGTGGTACCAGTACCTTAACCCTTAGTGCTATTGGATCAGCCTGCTCTGGCCATTTTTTTTCCAAAGCATTGTTTATGTCTCTTCTGTTCAGGTAATGGAGTCAATGGCCTACTAACACAATAGACAGTCTATGAAGGGAGACCCCTTGAGCAGTTGAGAATTTATCTGTGGGCACTTCGTATGATGCATGGCAGAAGGTGGGTAGTAGGTGGCTGACAGGATGATGGGGAAAGGGGAAGAGTTAGGATAGGACAGTAGAGCTCCCAAGGGGTGGAGGAAACTTATCCTTGAGTGGAGGAGTAAAGAAGATATAAAAAGGGAAATGATACTGAAGCCCAGGCTCTTTGTTCCTGCCCTCTGTACAATATTCCCACCCACCCTTGTAAAAGCAGTGTCAGACATTAGGTAGGGAGCCTGTTATTGCAATAAGGGAGGATCATCATATGGGTCAAGGAGGAATTTTCCTGTTTTTTCCCATGAAGTTTTCCTGGTTTTTCATGTCCTCTAACAGGAACGTGCTAAGGAGTTGACAAAGGTATGTCACAGTCATGTAAGTGTGGCAGCACAGTAGTCTCACAGGTAGTGTACAAAGGGGGTAATGGGGAACCTGCTAATGATACAGATGGGTGCCTCCAATGCTGAAAGGAGGCAAGGGACCAAAGATGGGGAACCTTTTGGAATGGTTATGGGGTAGACTCTTTGGCTTTTGGCCTACATGTGTAAGTACCCTGTCAGAGAGGTACATGTCACATGACTCAGGAGACACCCCTTATACCTCTGAGGTCATAGTCTCACCAGATGTCATGCCACTTTGGGAAAATGGTGGGTTTGACTGGATGGTTCCCCTTGTGGGTTAGACAGATTGACCAGCTGATGGTGCTGACCATACCAAAACCCTTGTTGACACTACTGAGCTTCATATGTCATACTATTTGTTGTAAGTTGGTCTATCAGTAAACATATGGCTGGGACAATTTTTTTCCAAGTCACTATATATCTCTTATGTTCAGGTAAAGGGGGTAAGGAACCTACTAAGAAAAAATAGCCATGATCAATCCTCTTGGTGATGGCATCAGTGGTAGGTGCATGATTGGATACGGAAAGCAATCAGGGAAAAGAAGAAAATACATTCTGAGGACCCTCACATCATGTTGTTCCCTGATCCCTCATACATGACCCATATGAAAAGGTGATGACTTTGTAAAAAGGAAGCTGTGTGAGTTAGATGTCCCACATAATTTGCTCTTTCCCACACATCTCCAAGTAATGGTGGATAAAAAAACTATACTTGTACAGGAACCAGCTGAAACCTGGTAAACTGATAATAACATTGGAACTGGAGCAGACAATCAAGATGGTGCATCTGCAGACAAACTATTGCTGTTGTTTATTAGTTCATAATTTTGGGTGAGATGTTCATGCAGTGAGAGAACTAGGACTTACGGGTTGAGCATGTTTAACCATTTCTTTTCACAAGTTATATCATGGACTTTGAGATGCACCATACTGTTCTACTCACCTTGAACTGTTTAATGCTTAATTGTTGCTTTTGAGTACAATATTGTATTCAAGGACTTGTATCCCTGTGGTACAGTTTATATATCTTACTTAGACACATTATGGTGGTTTCCTTGGCTCAGAGAAACTGAGTTTGATGATTTTAATGATGACAATGTCTGACACAGGTGACATGCACATAAAATGTTAAACTCCATAATCTGAGCTGGTAAAGGAGGGGGGGGACAAGACTAAGAATGGTAAATTACTGCTATTCTTTGCTGAAAGGGGATGAAGGACAAGGATTAGCAATGATTCTTATTACAGTATTATTTCTGTAATGCCTGCTAGATTTTTACCAGCTTAGTTCTCCAAGATTATATTGTTGTGGCATATTTGTGGTTTGATCTCATTGTGTGCACATCTCTCTGATATGGCTTGTTACATGCAGTGTTTTTGCTGTCCTCAGAGGTCACAGCATGGCAATGCCAGTCAGCTAACCTTGCAAAGGAGCACGCTTCCATGCACAGGGCAATGTGCCACTTTGGCAGCAGGCAATGGTGCCACACCACCCTGGCTAGAATGTGCAGCCTCAGGAAACACTTCACCCAACTTGGTCACCTGACTGAAATTACTGAAGTCCACTTCAGAACCTAGGTTGGTGGCATGGAAGCACAACATTCTTCTGCTGAGCAGTCATGTGTAGACTTTTGGTTTTTGATTTCTAATTGGTTAACATTAGTGCTTGTGAAAGCTGCAGGACAAATGCACCCCTTGTTATATCCCTAAGTCTGGTACTGGTGAACTGGCACAGTGCAGAGGTCTCCACCGTACTTTACTGATATTCCAAGACTGACACAAAAAGACTACCATTCTAGAATAAGATTTGCAGTAATTCAGTTTCTGTGCTCAATTTTTCAGAATGTGTCATTTGAGTAAAGTCTACTAATGGAGCTGATTTATTTTAAATTGGATATGTTGATTTCAAGATGTGAGCACATTTCTCCAAAGCTAAACCAAGCTATTTTACAGGTTGCAACTTTTGGGTGGTTGCAAACCCAAGTTTCCTGCAGTGAAAGACTTAAATTCTTTGATTACTGTGCCACTCACCTCCCTCTGTCTAATGCGACTCCATCCATAAAGACAAATGCACCATGAAGGCAGTGAAACTATGCTTACATCTGCAGCATAAATGTTAAATACCTGTATGAATATACAGTACTTGTCTGTACTGTTTCTGGTGGAAGCCAGTAAATTCTAACTATCCATTTATTAGGGAAAGCTGTGGAGGAGAAAAAAGAAACATTCCTGTGGGCTATGGGGAGTTTCTACTGGTTAAATTCCCAAGCCCTTAAAACCACATGAAAGTGTTTTCAGAGTTATATTATCCAAGTCAATCCAATTGCAGTGATCCATTTATATGAAATGTAGGCCAATAACACTGCAGCTAAATATAAATAAATATGTTTTAAAGACACTGTGACTGATCAGTACATAGCATGGCACAGAGACAAGTACAGATAATAAAAAGATAGCTACTCCTCTTTCAAAGGTGTGGCCATAAGAGCCTAGTTACTAAGCAGCAAAGCATTTGTTTTGTTTTTGTATCCAAGGCATTATGTCTTAATCCTGAGGCTAATTCAATTATATTATATGAGTAACACAAAAGCTACTTTAATATTATGCTTAGATTTATTTTCATAAGGATTGATACTCTGACGTACTTCCTTTGGTGCTTGTAAAAAGAAAATGACACCCAGTCATGCATCAACTAAAATATCCTTATCATAGTTGTATTTTGGCGTTTTATGACACAGGCCAAAATCCTCTTTTTATAGAGTTTGTTTATTTAACATAAACATAATACTGTAAACACATGTTTAGCAGGGCACTGAAATCTCATAGCTATGGATCAACTCCAATAAAGGGATTAATGCTTCATGCAGAATGCATTCAGTTGAGGGGTGTCTCAAGATTTCAGTAGATTATCATCTATTCAGATCAGTATATTCAGAAAAGTATATTCTTTGATGGACTAAGAAGGGGAAACTATCATTCAGTTCTTGGGTTAATATTAGAACTAATCAAACCTGAGGAAGTCTTGAGAAAAAAATGTCAGCAGTGGGCTTAGGATGCCATCTGGACACTAGGGTCTGAAATACATTTTAACCTGATACACAAACTATTGGTTGCCTTTGTTAATCACCTGAAACCTGCAAAGCAACCTTTGTGAATGAAAGCCTAGCAGTTGAACAAGCTCCAGTCCAATCAGCTAAAACAGGTAAAAATGAGGTGCCACTGAAAATTAGCTGTTGCAACACAGCAGGGTTATATTTCAGGTAAATAAATTATAAAGAAAAACAAAAGTTGGTATAACAGAACTCAAATAAACAACATTGCTAAATAAAGTGTGAGTTTCAGGCCATTCTTTCTGTTATCCCTACAGGCAATTGTGTAAACACAAAGTCCATTTTATTCACCTTCTCCTGATGATTATTTCGTAGTTGAGCTCATAATACACTTTGAGACATCACAGTCTGTGGAGGATATAATTGCAATATCTCAAGGTAATGAATATGACCTGGTAGGCAATAGTCATCAGGAGCAGTGAAGGCTGAGGACCACAGATTCTGGTTTCATGCAAACATCTGTATTAATAATTGACAAATTATTTTAATTTCAAAATATTTTTGAAATTATTTGTAAATGTGTTTTTTGCTCATACCAACAATGATTTGTTTTTGCTAGTGGCATATGTCTTTTTTTATGTTCCTCTTGACTGACTTGTCCCCTTCTACTGGCCCCTCAGCAACATCGCCAGGCTTCTCCTGGATGTTCCCCACCTCTGTCCTCCATTGCTTCCTTCCCATGGCAAGGTTTCCAAGCCCCATGAGAGGCTCAGATCTGGTGTGGGGCCTGTGGCAGGCTGGATCAGTCAAGATGCTTTTATTCTGCAGAGAGACATCAGAGGTGAACGTGGGAATGCACACATAAGCGAAGTGTGTTCAGTGCATAACAGCAACCAATGTTCTGCCTCCCTCTAGTCACACTGCCTGCAGCTTCACCTGTGGTTGCCAGCTGGAACTTGCACAGCAGCAACTGTCTCCTTATGTGGACAGCCTCCTTTGGAATGCTTAATTAATCCCCCGCCTCCCCGGTAGGCCCCTGACAAGCCTAGCATGTTCCTGCTTCTGGGTTGCTGGCATCACAAGTGGAAATTCTACCTCTCTGCTGCTGGGCTAGCAGTCATGTTCCTCTTTAATATAAGGTGTGTTAATGTGAGGTTGTTGTCCTCATACTTTGTGTCATTTTTTTCATCTTCTTTAAAGAGAGACAGACAGGAAGATAAATAGACTGATACAGTAGACAGACATACAGATAACCAACTATGATAGATAGATAAATAGACAGATAGATAGATAGATAGATAGATAGATAGATAGAGACAGGTTTTGTGCGTGTGTGTGTGTGTGTGTGTGTGTGCGCGTGCGCGCAGGTATTGTATGTTTATTATATGACCACTTTCTTCCTTAGTTTTAGCTCTAAAATGAAATTACATTTGCTTAAATAAATGTGAACATCACACAGTATTCTTAACTGTAGCCGGTGGAATCACAATTTGCCTTCCTTTACAGAATTCTTAACTGATTCTTATTAGTTTTAAAGTTTTAGTCTGTTATTTGCTGCTGAAATGTGAATAAATCATTGATGATGGATTGCCTAATTTTCAGGGCAGAAAAAAGCAGTTTTATAAGTCTGTTGATTCTTGGGTAATAAGTTAATAGAAACATTTATCAATTTCTTTAAAAAGCAAGTAAGAACAGAAACTTACTTCTGTTTAAGCAATGATTGCATTTTAAACCACCATTAATGTTTCCAGGCATACCTAATCCATTTTAATAAATATGATAATGGCAGACAGGGATAGGGGTGAAGCAAGAATGTTCCTTGATTTACACTGATGTTACTTGGTACATGCTCTGCTGACATGAATAATGTAAAAGATTAACCCCACCCTCCAAATAAAAAAAAAAAAATGATGGTACTGTTTATGATATACGGCTCTGAAAGTCTCACCTTAACATATGTACCTTTTAACTTTTGCTACCAAAATGTGGAATGCTGTTTTTCAAAATAAGAGAACAGTAACAATATTTTTGACGTAGAATTATATCATGAAGACAAGATGCCCACAACACTGTAAGAATCAGCATTGTCATGTTTGAAAGTGTTGCAGTTGATTGAGATATATAGACAAATTTGAATTTCTGCATTCAACCTTGGTGTACAAGTAAGTAAGTAAAAATTATTTATCAGTGCCCAATCCCAGAGGCTCTGGGTGCATTACAAAAAAATGCAACAGCAGGATACAGCATTTCAGAGAGCACAATCATTTAAACCTTTGTATCATACTTCACTCTGGGTTGTTTTACCCTCTGCATTCAGATGAAATACCTTTCAATGTATTGCTCGTTACATCTGTACCATACTTGACTCTGGGTTGTTTTACCCTACGCACTCATTAGTAATACCTTTCATTGCATTGTCCATTTCTCTTGATTTGTACTTCCATGATGTGGAGCCTTTGCAAAGGAGTCTCTGACTCAAAGGTTTGTAATTCCAATCTCACAATAAATAATAAATAAATAAATAGTCAGCAATACTAAGATAAATAATAAGCTAAAACTCTAAACCCTTTTATAAAATACTAATTAGACTCAAAGATTAAAAGCTTGCTTAAATAAATAAGTCTTAAGTGATTGCTTAAAACTCTTCAGAGAGGATGCCACCCTTAATAAGTGTGGTAATGCGTTCCATAGGACCAGCCCGGCAACCTCCAAAGTGTGGTTGCCAGATGTTTTGAGACAAGTTCTAGGGATGACAAGGAAGTTCTCTGTGGATTAGTGGAGTTAGCATACCAGGTGGGCCGGTGTCAGAAGGTCAGACAGATAACCAGCACCCAGTCCATATAGGGCCTAATAGATGAGCAAGCCCACCTTGAAGGCAGTTCTCCACTTGACTGGCAGGCAGTGCAGTTCAAGCAGAACTGAAGTTATATGAATGGAACTTTGAAGGCCCATTAGCAATCTGGCCACAGTGTTCTGCACCAGCTGCAGTAGGTGGAGGTTAACCCCACTGACCCTGAAGTATAGTGTGTTACAGCAGTCAAGTCTGGATGTCACAAAAGCATGTACCAGTGCAGGCAGGTCATCAGGCGGTATTAAGGGCTTAATCTGGGCAACATTCCTTGGATGGTAGAAACTATTTTGGACAACGGAATACACCTGAGTTTCCAATGTCAATCTGTTATCAAGGATGGTGCCCAGATTTTTCAATTATTAGATGCCACCAATGAGGTGCTACCCAGGAGCAGTCCTGCTCCAGTGATGCTCAGTTGATGATCTAGCTCAATCATTAGAAGCGCCATCTTGTCCAGGTTGAGCCTTAGCCAATTAGAGGATATTCAGTTCTGGATCTCTGATAGGCATTCATTTAGCACATCCACTGCATCTGATGTTCTGGGTGCAAAGGGCATATAAAGTTGAGTATCATCTGCATAGTAGTGAAAACTCAAGCCATAACACCTAATGATGTCACCCAGGGGTAGCATCCAGAGGACAGAGACTTCTGGCAGGATGAAAAATTTCCCAACACTACCCATTGCCTCCTACCTGTCAAGAAGGACTTGAACCAACAGATGTCTTTGGCAGTGAGTCCACAGAGCCCTCTAAAGTGATCAAGTAGCACCACATGGTCCACAGTGTCAAAAGCTGAGGACAGATCTAGGAGAATGAGAGTTGACTGTTCTCCTCTATCTCTCACCGTGAGATCATTTTGCACTAACTAAAGCTGTTTCAGTGCTATCCTTTCTTCTAAATCCTGACCTGAGTGGCTCATAGATATCAAAAGTCATCATGTTGGCCTCGAGCTGTGAAGCAGCCACTTTCTCCACAACATTCCCCAAGAATGAAAGATTGGAGACAAGTCGTTAATTCGCCAAGATATTCAGATCGAGCGATGGTTTCTTCAGAAGGGGCCTCACTAATGCCTCCTTCAAGGCATCAGGGAATAGCCCCTACAGGAATGAGCACAATACAATCTCAGGAAACACTGGACCAATGAACTGTATGGAGCCCACAAGTAGATGTTGCTGGCCAGGGTTCGGTTCACAAAAAGTGGGTCACAACTTGGAGATTACCTCAATGACCTCAGCCACCCTGACCAGCTGAGACTCCTCCCAGACAAACCGAGTGCTTACATGAATACCAGGCTCCGCACTGTGGAGTTGGTCATGTCCCACTGGAGAGATCCCAGACCTAATGCAGGACAGCCTGTAATAAAAGAATTGAGTGAACTCCTCACATCGAGTGGTTGAAACTGCTCTTTTCAGCTGCAGACAAACTGGATGTAATAGCCTATCTACAGTCCAAAAGAGCAAAGCCAGTCTGTTCTTTCCTGCAGCAATATCCCTGGACAAGAACCCTGCCTTCTTACAGTTGATTGCCCTTGGATACTCAATGTAGTGAGTTCTCAAGGCCAGTTTGTTGTGCAAGGTCCTGGATCTTCTCTAGCAATGCTCCAACTTCTGATCCTTCATCTTCATTTTCCTGACAGCACTGTCGAACCATGGGGATCTCAAGTAAGAAGATTTGGGTCTTATATGGACTGGTGCAACATTGTTGAGTACCTTGGTGACAGTATTATTATTATAAGAGGGACTTACCACAGATTGATTCAAAATGGCAACAACTGGGTACATTCCTCATAATCAGGGGCAGTTTAGAGAAATGCTGTCAAGAAGGAATGGACAAAACCTTTGAAGTTTTGATTACAATTCTAACTCATGTGCATATGTATACACATACATATTTACCTACATACAGTGGTGCCAGCCAGAATGCAATACAGTAATGCTGCACTATATGACAGAATGCCACAGTATACTGCTGGGAACAGTGTAATTCAAAGGCAAATTACCAGTAACCCTTTGTCATGCAGTATTTTGTGACATGTCACTTATTGCAACTTACTGTGTTGCTTTGTAGCTGGCTCTGCTGTGCGTACATTCATACATGCTATACATACAAAAAGCTTTTGTCAGGAAATATCATGGTCCATCAAGTCCCTTTCTCCCACCATATCAGTGTGAATACCTTCACACCACTTTTTCTTTAAAGTTTTTGTTGAGCCTGAGCTTGGTAGTCATTGCAGCTTGATCTGAGACCATATCCTATGAAGTTTATTCCAAGTGTCCACCAATCATTCTGCAAAACTGTTCTTCTCAGATTTCCCCTCAGATCTTCCTCCTGTCAATGGCACTGAGCATTTCCCATGTCCTTTACTCCTTGTTCCCCCCGAAGAGCTGCACATTGTCGAAGAGTGGCATCCCCTTTAGATACAATATTTGAGTACTGTAATCATGTATCCCCTGAATTTTCTCTGTTCCATGCTAAACAATCTCAGCTCTGCCAGTTGATACCCATAGGGAATGTTTTTGAAGACATCAGCCATCCTGGAAACACACATTTGTACTTCAACCATCATGACACTACCTTTCCTCAGATATGGAGACCAGAACTGCACACTGTATTTAAGGTGGGCCTGACTGAAGATCAGTACTAGGGAATGTGACGTCTCTCAACCTGTGTATGAAGTTTATCCTGATGCATGCCGTGATTTTGTTTGACTTCTACAGTGGTAGCCACCAACTTTTTTTTTTTTTTTGCAATTAGTTTTTATTGCAAGATTTTTAACATGAACGGACATCTTTACCCCCAAGATGAGGTAACCTCATACAACAATAATACATAGTGTTATACATAGTGAGGTATAAGACACTAGACAAAAAGTAACTGGAAAGGGGAAGAGTCCCCCTAATCTTACCCAAACCCCTGTCCTTCCCCCTCTCTCCCTCCCTTAAATAGGCCCAGCTCTAAGCAGTCATCTTGGTGAATTAATATGTGAGCAGTTACTAATATTAACCATCATAAGGTTATACTTGTGACACAGAATATAAATCCATGAGTGGAGCTCAGACTTTATTAAACTTGGACAGTCTGTTCTTTAGACTGGCAATCATTTTCTCTATCCTAATATTACCTAAGAATTCAGCCAGCCATTCTGCATATGAGATAGGAATGTCATCTTTCCAGTGGCGTAGAAAAAGCTTTTTAACAGACATGGATATTAGAGCCATGTGATATTTTCGTACTTTAACTGGGATAGCTAGGAAATTCCCTAATAGACATATATCAACAGTGAATAGATCCTCAAGACCTAAGAGAGGGTCCGCTCTTTGTCTGATCTGCGACCAAAGGGAGGCAACTTTAGGACATTGCCAGAATATGAACAGATTGCCTTCCCAATACATCTCCAACAGGTGTGAGACCACCTCCAGGAAACTGCGATATCTTCTGAGGTGTAAAATATAAGTTATGTAAAATACGAAATTGGACAAGTCGCAACCTATCCTGGGAGATATATGTGTGACATCCACGCCAAAGTGAATCCCAGTTAAAAGATACATCCAGTAATAATTTATCCCAGCATTCTGGAGGTCTGATAGGTTCAGGATATACCTTGTTATAAAGAGCCTTATAGATTTTGGACACCGCGTGTGGGCGGTTAACAACTTGGGTCAATTCCTCTAACAGGAGGGCCAGCTTTGATTGCTGAAGTTTGTTCCCTAGTGTAGCCAAGAGAATATGCCTCAATTGAAACACTTTGAAAATATAAACAGTAGGTAACCCAAATTTTCTAAGAATGTCTTTAGATAAGCTCCATCTACCAACCGTCTCCAACCAGAACTCGCTTAGCTTAGCTCCTTGGAGCTGCGGTAACCAAACAGGGGAAATGACTTTACCCTCCAATTTAATATTTGGATTACCCATTAGGGGTTGCTCTGAATCAAATTTTGGATCACTTTTAATGAAAGAGCAAAATTGGGAATGGACTCTGACCGAAGTAGCTATTGGAGAGTCCTGCCAAGACTTGGGGAGAGATTTTGGCTGCACATAAAGGAGAGCTGTGGGAGTCAGGTTATGAGACAGAATTAAGGCAGATTCAATTTGAAATAAGAGCGGTATATATTTACCGAGATTACTGAGATTAGTAGGGATGAACTACCTCAAGTATTTGCTCATATGACTAGCCCAATAATAAAAACTTACGTGAGGAACTCTTAAGTCTCCTTTGAATTTCGGAGCAGCTAACTTATAAAAAGCAAACCTATGCCCTTTATCCACCCAGATAAAATTAGTGAAAATAACATGGAGTTTTTTAAACCATGTGAGGGGTAGCCAGAGATTTAGGAGATGAAGTGGATAAAATATCCGCGGGAAAATGTTCATTTTAATGAGACTTATCCTACACCAAATCGTTAGAGGGAGGAGGGACCACCTTTTTAAGTCCTGAATAATGATGTTTAAAAGAAGATCCAGATTATATTTACTCATAAGGGATTTATTCCTCACGAGAGTGATACCAAGATATTTTAGTGATTTCCCCTGCCAAGACAAACCAAAAGCAATGACTTCATTCTTAACTACACGATAGTTAAGTGGGAACACCATCGTTTTACCTGAATTTAATTTGTAATTTGACCACTTACTATATGTCTCTATCACTTGCAGGAGATGAGGGATAGTTTTGTTTGGTTGGGAAGTACAGAGGAGCAGGTCATCTGCATAGGCTAAAGCCTTGATTGTAAACTTCTGGACCGGAATGCCTAAGATATCGGGATCCTTCACTATTCTCCGAATAAGGGGTTCCAGATATAAATTAAAAAGCAAAGGGGATAATGGACACCCTTGTCTTGTGCCGGATAATACCGGGAATCTGTCTGAGCTACATCCATTGCAGAGCACACTGGCAGTTGGAAAACGATAAAGTGCTTGGATCCAGTTTTGAAATTCTAAAGGAATACCGAAAGCCTGTAATGTGCGGAAGAGAAAAGTCCAATCAACTCTATCAAATGCCTTCTCGGCGTCCAAAGAAACAAGTGCAGCGGGATAATCTGCATCTTTGGTCGCCGAGAAGACATGTTCCAAAGTTCTGATATGATCACTGGCCAGTCTGCCCCCTCATGAATCCAACCTGCTCCCCACCGATCAGGTCAGGGAGAACCATACTTAGCCGGTTAGCCAGAAGTTTACTGAGAATTTTAAGATCTTGATTAAGCAGGAAGATTGGCCGATAACTGGTTATTTCTTCTGGAGGTTTACCTGGTTTTAAGATAAGCACAATAATGGCCTCAAAGAGTGTAGGATCTGTACATTTGGCATCTAATACTTGTTGAAACATTGGCAAAAGTAGGGGCATTATGCTTTTTGTGAATACTTTATAAAAATTGGGGGAAAAGCCAACCGGGCCTGGTGATTTGTCAATGGAAAGACTATCGATTACTTGAGTAATTTCTTTTTCAGTTAAGGGCGCGCACAGAAGTGAGGCCTGATCAGCTTCAAGGCCGGGGAGAGATGAGTCTCGCAGATACTGGTCCAGATCATGTTGTGAGGGTGTTACCATCGGCGAGTATAAAGTTTGGTAGTACTTTTGAAATTCTGCAGCGATCGCTTTAGAATCGACAATCAGAGATCCACTATGGGAACATATCGCCATAATGAAGTTGGCGGATTCTTGTTGTTTAATTCAGGCAGCAAGGAGGCGCCCACCTTTTCTCCTTGATCAATACAAGTGGCTTTAGTTTTTAGTATTAGATATTCCGCCTTCTCTCTAAGTAGCTCTAAATAAGAACTTCTGAGTTTAACCAACTTTAACCTGGTCTGTTCCGGGGTGGAGGGGGCGAGATTTGATTCTATGTCTCGAATCTGATCGAGAATTTCCTTCAATTTGTTTTCTTTAAGCTTTTTTTCTCTTGAGGCAACCTCAATAAATATACCCCTTAAATAGGCTTTCAATGCCCCCCATTCTATATCTGGTTTTTGTGTTGAGTGTAAGTTATCAGCTATGTATTGGGTAATTTGAGCGTTAATATAGTCCACTGTTGCAGAATCTTTGAGAAGCTGATTGTTCAGCTTCCAACAACCTCTTTTCTCGGGAATGCCCGTAAAGGTAACTTGACATGTTACAATAGAATGGTCAGATGGAGGACCTGATTGGATAGCTGAACCCATCACACCCCCTATTAGACATTGTGATATTAAAATGTAATCAATTCTTGAGGAGGTTTTATGTACTGGAGAGGTGAATGTAAAACCCTTTTCGTTGGGATGCAATACACGCCAAATGTCGCAAAGATCTAAATCATCCAGTAGATCCCTAAAGGCCCTTTGTGCCGATGATAGCCCTTTAAGCCGGTGTCCTGACCGATCTGTATTGGGATCGAAAACTACATTTAAATCACCTCCCAAAATTATCGGGGTCTTATTAAAGGGCAAAAGTTTGGCTATGAGTTCCATAAAAAAGTCTGGAGAGTCCGCATTTGGACCATAAACACTTCCCAACAAGAGATCTAAATTGAAAAGTTTGCCCTGGACCAAAACAAATCTGCCATGAGTATCTCTGACGACCTTACTTGGTAGAAAAGGAATTTTATTACTAATCAGAATCATGACCCCACTGCTCTACCTTGTGCCTTGAGCCACAAAGACTTGCCCAACCTGCTGTTTTTTCATATTCAGCTCTTCTGTAATCAGAAGATGAGACTCTTGGATGAATGTAATATCCGACCTCAGAAGTTGCAGATGTTTACATACCTACATAGAAACATAGAAACATAGAAGTTGATGGCAGATAAGGACCGCAAGGCCCATCCAGTCTGCCCATTTCTTTTTCTACCTTATAAATGTGCCATCGGCCTTTGCTCTGTCAGTGGCCTATCTATTCATAGTCATTTGTATTGCTCCCTTATGCCTATCCCATGCCTGTTTGAAGCCCTGCACTGTATCCATAGCCACCACTTCTTGTGGTAAGCCATTCCATGCATCCACCACCCTTTCTGTGAAAAAGAATTTCCTCACATTCCCCCTTAATTAGCCTCCCTCTAATCTCATGCTGTGTCCTCTTGTCCTGCTATTTTTCTTATATTTAAACATGTTAGACTCTTTCACCTTGTTTATGCCCTTAAGGTGTTTGAATGCCTCGATCATATCACCTCTCTCCCTCCTTTGCTCAAGGGTATACATATCGAGCTCTGTTAATCTGTCCTCATATGTCTTCTGATGCAGTCCCTGCACCATTTTGTTGCCCTTCTGGACTGCCTCAATTTGGTTAATGTCCTTGTGAAGGTGTGGCCTCCAATACTGCACGCAGTACTCCAGATGGGGCCTAACCAGTGTCTTGTACAGAGGATTATTACCTCCCTCTTACGACTTGTGATACCCTACTAATACACCTAACACCCCCTAGCCTTACCTACTGCTTTGGGGTCTGCTTGATGATTTCAGGTCATCAGTGATGATGATGCCCAAGTCTCTTTCTTCCTTTGTGACTGCTAGCAACCCTCCCAGCCTATAGGTGGCTTCAGGGTTTCTCTTCCTATGTGCATGATTTTGCACTTCTTTGCATTAAATCCCAGTTGCCACTCTTCTGATCATTCTGCTAGTTTATCCAGATCTCTTCTCATTCTGTCCACCCCATCTGGATCATCTACTCTGTTGCAGATCTT
Source organism: Neoceratodus forsteri (assembly GCA_016271365.2). NCBI lineage: Eukaryota > Metazoa > Chordata > Ceratodontiformes > Ceratodontidae > Neoceratodus > Neoceratodus forsteri. The sequence goes on from CM057456.1 coordinate 190,959,505, forward strand.
GGTGTCATCTGCAAACAGACAAGCTTACCCTCTAGTCCATCTGCAAGGTCACTAATGAAGATGTTGAAGAGGACTGGCCCCAGGACTGATCCCTGAGGTACCCACTTGTGACTTGCATCTCTTCTGACTGTATACCATTTACCACCACTCTCTGTTTTCTGCCCGCAACCAGTTTGCCACCCAGTTGACCAACTTCTGACCAACCCCTAGCCTACCCAGCTTATTTATCAATCTTCTATGTGGAACAGTGTCAAAAGCTTTGCTGAAGTCAAGGTAGGCGACATCAACTGCTCCCCCTTGGTCCACCACTCTGGTTACCCAGTCAAAGAAATCTATGAGATTAGTTTGTCAGGACCTTCCTTTTGTAAACCCATGCTGTCTTGGATCCTGTGCCCTTATGGATTCCAGGTGTTGCACTATCCTTTCCTTAAGGAGTGCCTCCATAATCTTGCCCACTACTGAGGTAAGACTGACTGGTCTGTAGTTCCCAGCCTCCTCCCTGCTACCACTCTTGTGGAGCGGGATCACATGAGCCCTTCTCCAGTCTTCTGGGACCTCTCCTGTGCTCAGAGACTCACTAAACAATTCTGCTAATGGCTCTGCTAGTTCCTCCTTTAGCTCCTAAGTACCCTGGGATGTATGCCATCAGGTCCCATTTCCTTATCCACCCTGAGCTTAGCAAGCTCTTGTAGGACCCTTTCTTTGTGAAGGGAGTAGTGCTCACCCCTCCCCTGTGTCCATGATGTTGAGCTGTGGGCCCTGCCCTACCTTCTCTTCAGTAAATACTGAGCAAAAGTATCTATTTAGGATAGATGCCTTACAGGGTCCTCCTCCTCACATGCTCCCTTTTCTCCATTAAGCTTAGCAATACCTCTGGACTTTCTCCTTTCACTAATGTATCTATAGAAAGTCTTGTCACCTTCTTTTACTGTTCGTGCTAGTGTTTCCTCAGTTTGGGACTTTGCCTGCCTTACTGCCTCTCCTGCTTCCCTTAGGGCAGTTTGGTATGCCTCCCTATCTTCATCCCGCTGTGTTCCTTATATTTCCTGAAGGCCAGCCTTTGGCTCTGACCTTTTCTGCTACTGTATTTGAGAACCAAAGTGGTTTCCTTCTTCTTTTGCACTTCCTTTTCTGTCTAACACAATGGGATGTTGCTTCAAGTACTGCTTCCTTAATGCTTGCCCAGTTTGCCTGTACCCTCTCACCTGTGTTTCTTTTTGCCAGGGCTAGCTTAACTCTGTTGGCCATCTTATCAAAGTCAGCTCCTCTGAAGTCCCATATTTTTGCCTTGGAATGGGATGATTTAGATGTAGTAGCCAAATTGAACCATACCATGTGATGGTCACTGGCCCCCAGGTGACCTTCTACCTGGAGATCTGTGATCCCTTCTTTGTTAGTCAGTACTAGATCTAGGATAGCCCTGTCTCTTGTGGGTTGCTGTACCAGTTGTTTGAGGCCCTCCCCCTCCAGGAAATCCACTATGAGTCTAGTTCTGGCAGATGTTCCTGCTGGTATTGACCAATCTGTATCCGGCATGTTGAAGTCTCCCATTATCAGAACCTCCCCTTTAGCTGTCATGTTTTGTATATCTTCTAACAGTAATGTGTCTATGTCCTCCCTCTGGTCTGGGGCCTGTAGACAACCCCAGTTCTTATGGCTGTCCCATTTCCTGTTTCCAGGGTGACCCACAGTTCTTCTGGCTCCTTATGTATTCTGAATTTCTGTAGCTTTGATATTTTCATTAACATACAGGCCTCCTCCCCCCTTTTGCACCTCGGTCTCTTCTGAACAATACATAGCCAGGTACTGAAGTCTCCCAAGGTGGTTACTGGTAAACCACGTCTCACTAATTGCTACTATGTCCAGTTTAACCTCTGACATTATTGCCTGCAGGTCTGGTATCTTATTTCCCAGGCTGTGAGGATTTGTGTACATGATTTTCCATTGGCCAGATTTTGATGTGTTAGTTGTTGGGTGAAGTTTGGCATTACCCCTGTGTGTCATATGGGAGACAAACCTTTTTTCTTACCTGATGATGCAAATGAACAGCAAACATGCTGAATTCCTGTTTGACCACTAGCTGAGAGGAGGGTGTTCTTCCCATTCGACGTATGGGGTGCTGCACCCCTCTCCCCATTTGCTAGTTTAAATATTCTGCAAAGATGTCAAACTTCTGCCCAATGCACTGACTCCCTCTTTAGTCAGATGCAGTCCATCAAATTTAAAGAACTTTCCTCCCCAGAACTGTTGCCAGTTCCTACAAATCGGTGTCCTTTTTCTGGCACCAGACCTTGAGCCACGTGTTTAGCTCCCTATCTCCCTTCTCTGACCTTCCGTCCATCTGCTCCCTCTCCCAGACTGGCAGGATCTCAAGAGAAGGAGATGCCAGACAGAAATAGATGATAGTTTGTCACCCAGCCTAGTCAGGTGTTCCTTGGTCTCCCTTCGGCCTGACTGGTGAGATCATTAGTCCCTGTGTACTAGGACATCAATGTTTTCTCCTGCTTTGTGAACAATTTTAGTAATGCGGTCAGTGTCTCTCCATGCTGATGTACCTGGAGACATCTGACCATCACCCCTGGCTGGAGATGGGTATCAACTCCCCGAATCATGGAGTCTCCTATGATCAGAAGTTTTTTGGATTTCCTTTGTGCTTGTTTTGTTTTGGTTCCTGATTTGGGTGAGTTTTGTTGTGCTAGCTCCTGTGCCGCAGTGTCCTTCTCTGCAGTGTCTTCTGCCTCTTTATTTGATTTCGGAGATAGAGGCAGATACCTGTTTGTAGTGTTTATATGGTTTTTGGAGGTAATGTGTTGGAGAGCAGAGAGTGATGGGGCACCTGATTTGCTCCTCCTAACCACCTGCCAACCTCCTGGACCAACTACCCTCTGCGGTCGAGGTTTTCTGTTGGATGCTGGGAAATGGCGGGTGGTTCTTATAATGTATTTCCTCTTCAATATGAAATTTGAGGTGTGCAATCTCTGCCCATGCTGCCCAGAGCTGAGCCCTAAGATCTCCAAAGTCCCAGCATGTAGGACAGTGTCCTAAATCCTGTAAGACTGTCCTTCTGAAAATTGTTCCACAGTACCTGCAGTTAATGAAATCCATTCCAAATAAGTTGCTGGGTTTGTAACCTAGTCAGAGTAATTAGAAGGAGAAAAAAAGGGAAAAAAAATGCAAGTAATGGTTTAATTGTGCTTTGTTTAACTTGTTATAACAAGTTAAATTACTAGTGCCCCTGTAAATGAGATCACCTTGTGGAGGCCCCACTGATCCGCCTTCCTGCTCTGCCACAGGAAATGTCAGAACTGTGGTACCCTATAAAAGGAGTGTAGCGGGGTGGTTGGGGATGGGGTGGGTGGCTGGGCCTTCCCTGCCTAAAAAGAAGAACCATGGACAAAGAACAAGGAGGTAAGAGCAGAAACAATCAGTCAACAACAAATTCAGTAACCCTGAAAGCTTATCCTAATGTTAGATAAAACTGTAAAACCTGTAAAGCACCACCTGTAATAATTTCAGAGAAGATATACGCTGTAAGAAACACTTTGCTCCAGAGAAAATAAAGCAGTAACAGAAGATATACCTTAAAAGACAATTTGAAACAGAAGATTAAGCAGTAATCTGTTAGCACACACCTGTAGGCACACCTTGTAATAATGCAGAAGAAGGTATACCAGCAACAACAATTTGAATCAGAGAAAAAATAAAGCAATGAAATGTTAGCAACAAACAGTAGCAATCCCTGTGAGTAAAAATTAAAACACCACCACACAGTAAATCTGCTTAGCCAAACTAAGTCTTAATCCTTCTCCCTTGCTCTGGTAAGTTTCTCTACTCTGCCTTTCAAGCAGTCTTAGAAGGAAAGAGCTCAGGTGAAGCTAGGTGCCTTGGCCAGCAAACCAAGTCTTCTACCTCCAAGATATCAACTAACCTGACTTTTTAACCCTTCTTTCTGTTGGAAATTATTGACAGTTTGCCAGCTCCACCCCGACATACACACCTAATCCTTTGGAAGAGCTGTGGGAGGAAAAGCAATTAGCTCTTTCAATGTGAGAAGGAGACTGAAACACCTATGAGACAACAAACCTTTTCAACAAACAAGAATAAAATAAAACACAGTGTCAAACAGTAATTTTGCTTAGCCCAATGATAAAAAAGTCACAGAAATGTAAGCTCCACCTGTAATACAGTAATTTCAGAGAAGATATACCCTGTAAGAAACACTTTGCTCCAGAGAAAAATAAAACAGTAACAGAAGATATACCTTGCAAAAGACAATTTGAATCAGAAGATTACAGCAGTAATCTGTTAGCACACACCTGTAGGCACACCTTGTAATAATGCAGAAGAAGGTATACCAGCAACAACAATTTGAATCAGAGAAAAAATAAAGCAATGAAATGTTAGCAACAAACAGTAGCAATCCCTGTGAGTAAAAATTAAAAACACCACCACACAGTAAATCTGCTTAGCCAAACTAAGTCTTAATCCTTTTCCCTTGCTCTAGTAAGTTTCTCTACTCTGCCTTTCAAGCAGTCTTAGAAGGAAAGAGCTCAGGTGAAGCTAGGTGCCTTGGCCAGCAAACCAAGTCTTCTACCTGGTACCTGGTACTGTTTAAGTTTTTGCCTGTGACCCTTGACATTCCAGGTGGAAATTATTAAGTTATTCGCCATCTGGAATAAATAATTTGATGTAGGAAGCCGCGCTTCCTAACATTAGCCTTGTTTTGACCATCCTTAATCTGGGTTCCACTCTGGATTTTTGATGTGGGCCTACCCTACCCTCTCCCACCCCCAATAGAATTCAATCCCCATTAAAGAACTAGGTATCAACAACCTCAATAATCCCCCTCCCTCCCCCACCCAATAAATTCAACGGTCTGCGAACCACAGGACCCTGCCTGATGCACCTCCACCCTCCAGCCCTCCCTTCCCCCCATCCCAACTTATTTTAGAGTAGAGGCCTGAAAAACTGCTACGAATACTCCCATCTGAAATACTCTATGGTCAACATTAAGCCTCTCTCCAGAACAATGCCTCATATTATAAAGACAAACTCATCCTAGATAATAACTTTTAGCTGAACCAACTCATGTACAGGGCAGTTAAGAAAATGGCTCAAACAGCTCCCAAATGGAATGTAAATTCTGGTTTGCCCTGCCAACATAGTAATGCATGTAATCATAATGAATAAAAAAAACAATGTCCATTATCCTGCTGCGAAAGCCTCCGATGAACTAAAAATACGTGGACCAGGCTCCCAGTTCATCTCTCTAGAAAAGGATGAAAGGATAAAAGGATGATGACCAAATGGGAGAAACCCATAGATAACAGGAAACAGTAAATGCAAAAATTAAACATCTCAGCTGAGAATAGGAGTTGGCAACCAGTCTCATTCGTGCCTTTTACAGAACTGGGAACATCGACTCTCTCTCCTGGGGGACCTGATGACAAAAAAAAAAAAATCCCAGAGTGAAAGGCCGTGGCTCCAACCAGTAAATAGAGGGTATCTCCTGGATAGACAAATCTTCAGGTGATCTGAAAGAGAAGAAAGAAGAGAAAAAAAAATTGGGGGGAGGGGAAAGAGGGAGGGAAAGGATGGGGAGGGAAGGGAAAAAATTAATTATACAAAGTCCTGGGACCTCCGCTGTGTTACTCTAGGGATATACACAAACAGTTTGTATCATTGATGAAACTTCAAAAGAATGGCGGCATTCTGCAGTGTTGAGACACAAACATTGCATCAGTCGAGCACCGATATATCTCCTGAATCCGAGCCTGCAAATGTCCTAGGAAAAATAAGTTGTAGATCCATGTAACACAACAAGTGGCAAGGGGACATACACTCGATACACCCTGAGATTTATTAGCAATCCGGAAAGAGAATATGCTCTCCTTTTCAGAATGGTGACTCAGTTTAAGGGTGGCCTTTTGTTTCAGTTCATGAAAACCCTAGTAAATGCCAGTCTGAAAATATAAGCTTGGTAATAATCCACAGACGAGAATATGCTAGCTATCTGCTGGGTATTATTTGCAGCATGCTATCTCTCCTGCTCAGTGCTCAAATGTCTTTAAATAAGTTTGGAAAGGCATTCTTGAGCCCATTCTTGGCAGAATCAAAATCGTCAAATGAAGCCCATGATCCTGAGATAATGACACCGAGTTTAGCCGGATAAGACATTCTGAATTTCACACTTGCAGCGATTAACTTCAATATCAGAGGATGAAACTGAACTCTTCTTTGCCTGATAGAAACAGGCAGGTCTTGTACAATCCGGATCTTGGAACCCTCCCACCGTATCTCCTTAAGTTCTTTGAGCTTATTGAACATATGTTGGCGTTCCAGATAATTTAAAAATTTGATAATCAGTGGGCGGGGCACCAGACGATGGTTTCGGGTGAAGGGCCCTGTGTGCGCACTCAATGATGTAGCTCGGGCCAAAGGGTGAAGGCCCAACCAGTTTTTCTATCAACTTTTGAATAAAAGTTATAGTTTCAGCCCCTTCAGCCCCTTCAGGAATACCAATTATGACTACATTGTTTTGGCGACTACGGCTTTCTAAATCTTCTACTTTCAATTCCATTTTGGCAAGCTTTTTCCTAATCGCAGTAATCTCTGGTTCCAACTTATCTGTTCTTCTCTCCAAAGAGCTAATCCTCGCGTTGTCGTCGCCACTTTTTGCTGCAAGTCTTCCATAGCATGTGTTAGGGATTTTATTTCTGCAGTCATCGCTAAAATGCTTTCCTTAAATGGGGAGAATTCTTGTAGAAATCTATGCAGTGTGAGCGGCTGCTGTTCGTCAAGGATAGTCTCCGGTGTCTGGGTGTCTTCACTCTCAGAAGTTCTGGCTTTTCTCGAGGCCTTTTCCGGTGTTGAAGGCAGAGTAAATCTGGCCACGTTTTTCTTCACGATCATCTCGCTAATCGCCGAGAAAGCACTGCTTTAAAAGTAGAATGTTCTCTGAATGCTGAAAATGTTGAAAATTAGGCAAATTGTCAGATAAACACTGAGCTAAGGTCGGTTTGGCAGGTCGGGGAACCGGAGCTAGGGAGGAGAGCTGCCTTCAGGGTGACTGCATCACGTGACTCCCCACCCGGTAGCCACCAACTTTTGTATTGATATTGTAGGTTATGGCAAGCTATAGCTAGACATGTGTCTTTGAGTTCAATACAGATTAAAAGTCATGGCTGGATATGCAGTCCAAAAAGGCAAATAACCTCAGCACAAAAATACTGATGTAAGGGTTACACAGAAAGTGCACCGATGGCTGGCTCGCTGCCACAGTGGTAGTGCTACCGCTTGTGGCACCATTGGCCTGGGTTTGGGAATGCTCCTTTGTGATATGGAGGGTCAGCCTGGAGGAGGAGGAGGCTTGAGCATCTGGATGACTGCTTGCCTTCTCCGGGGAGGGAGTGGAGTTGAGGCTCGGTGCTTGACTGGCCTCTGGTGGAGGCCAGAGGTGCAGCTAGTGTCAGAGCCACTTTGAGGGGTTGGGACGAGACAGACATCGGTAGTTGCCCCCCCAGAAAAGGGAAAATTAGCTTTCAGAGCAGTGGGGATACAGAGCACCCAGTGCAGACCCCATAACTCCTACCTGTCTGTCCTGCCAGGGTGCCCAATGAGAACAAGAAGGACTTCAGGGTGTATGGGCCTCACCTCATACCTGCCTTGGGGGTATAGCCATGGCTCCATGGGGGTTCACCCACAGGCTCAGGTAGATGGAGAGAGGGGCAAGCACCATAGGCAACTCCTGATGGTGCAGTGCTCTGGGAGCAAGGGGAGGATAAATAGCAAGTTAAAAAAAAAGAAAGGGTGCTGGCAACAAAGTCAGCTTTCAAATAAACACAAAATCACAAATACTTCAATAATGCAATACATCATGGGATGTATATTCAAATCATAATGAACATTTTGACAGGTTCTGCTTTTAGTAGGAGTGCATGGTACCAAAGAACTTCTCATACAATCTGCAAAGGTTGAGAACAGAAGACAAAGACACATGTTTTGACCTTTACAGGACTCATCATTGTGCCTTATATGTGTCTCAGCCTAGGGGAAAATCAACCAGCCATTATGTGATTGTACAGACTTAAGTAATGGTATGTCCAAAATAAGAAACAAGCTAAAAAAGACAAAGAACCTCAGCACCAAAGCACTGAGGCAAGGATAGAACAACCCTATGGTTGGATATGGCTGGCTATTGGTGCTGATGGCCCTGGCTGCCACTGTAACTGCTGTCTGACACTGCTCCAGTTTCAAGCTGCAGCTGTCAATACTTTCAAATTGTTTTTCTTTGCCACACTTCTCACTGTGATTGATTTTCATGGACATTTTTTTTACAATTGATAGGCCTGAGGGGCTAAGGCTCAGTTTTCTACAGCAGACCTACTTCTTCCACTATATTACTTGCTAATGTTCTGTTCTCAGTAATGGTGCTTCTCTAAGAATCACTCAATAGACATATCAACTAGAGTTGCATGGATAATCTGTGGCATTGCACAGATATCCCAGATAATATTTATTTATTTAAACAGCAGTTTGGAAAACCTTTGAGCCATAGGCTCATTTACAAAGGTACCTTGTCACAGTAAGACAAACCAAAAATACACAGTATAGCAGTACAACACATAAGTATAACAGTAAAATTAAGACTTAGATACAAACAAGCTGGTACAGGTAGGATGGATGCAAACAATACCAGAGTTATGTCGTCCTTAGCAGCTTAGTAATAAGCTTTGTCACAAGTATTACGGCTTTATCTAGTGGCAGTTACAGCATCGGTGTTAATAAGGTGGTTACGTAAGGAAGTTTTGAAACGCGATATAGTTGGAGCTTGAGAGATGGAGGGGCAGTGTGTTGAACCAGGAGGGGCCCTAAAGCTGAAGGCTCTTTGGCCGTGAGAGGTCCTAGCTCTAGGGATAACAAGAGAGGTTTTCCCAGAGGTCCGAGTATGAACTAGTGGGGCAGAGCGGCGTATGGTGGTGGTCAATCCTGGTGGGGAAAGCCCAAGGAGGGTCTTTTTTGTAAGGGTACAGGTAAGACATTTGAGGCACTCATTGAGATCAAGTACCAGCGCTTTAGCATACAGCAGACAGGTGTGTGTCATCCTAGGTGCTCCAGTAATTAACCTGCAGGCCTTATTCAGAGTAGTGCAAATTTTATGGAGTGCGGTCTGATCAGCAGCACCATACCGGCAGTCCATAGTCCACTAGGGACAGGATAGAGGAGGTGACTGCAGGTCAAGAGCCTCCGGGGGCCAGTGTTTATACGATGTAAGATGCCCAATCGGATATTAGTGGCAGTGGCTAGGGCAGCGTGTGCCCATGGAAGGAGAGGAGGGTCAAAATGGATCCCTAGGTATTTATAAGAACAAACTTGTTCGAGTGGGAATGAGGACCCAGAGTGAATGAGGTTTGAAGTTGCAGGACTTGTTTTGGGGATGAGTGAAGAACATGGTTTTGTTTTTAAGATTTATCACCAATCTATGTTCCTTGAACCAGCCCTCAGCTTCAGTGAAGGACTTCTGCAGCGAGTCCTGGAGGCAGTAGGGTTACGACTTGAGGCAAAGATGACTGCATCATCAGCGTACAATAGAATGTTCCTCGAGCAAGAGTGTGGAAGGGTGTTAAGGTAAAGGGAGAATAGTAAGGGGCCCAGAATGGAGCCCTGGGGAACCCCAGAAAAGATGGGACAGATGTCTGAATAGGTCCCATTAATTTTTACGCTGTGAACGGTCAGACAGATAACTGGTGCACCAGGAGATAGGCTCAGCAGCAAAACCAGAGAGACTAAGGGCATCAAGAAGGAGGGTGGGAGACAGTGTCGAAAGCTTTGAGAGGTCAATGAAGACAGCACCAGCCAGAGAACCAGTGTCTAAGGAGGTGGAGAAAGTTGGAGAACTCTAGGAGGGCTGTGTTGGTACTGTGGCCGCTCGGGAAGCCATGCTGCTCAGGACAAAGGACATTGTAGGTGGAGGTAGTCAGAGATTTGAGGCCACCACTTTTCCAAGGTCTTGGAGAGAGGAGAGAAGAGAATGGAGATCGGTCGATAGTTTCCAGCCACAGTCCTATCACCACCTTTAAAGATAGGTGACAGTGACGACTTTCAGGCACTTGGAACCTTCTCCAGGCAAAGAGAGTGGTTGATGAGGCATGTGATCAGGGTAAGGACTGTGTCTAAGACCAGCCGTAGGATACGGATCAGGGTGTCACTGCCTGTACTATTACTCTTGAGGCAGTGACAAGTTGCGCCTAAGTTCTTGGGCAGAAACACAGCGGAGGAGAAAATAAGGAGAAAGATTTACAGCAGGTGCTGGGAGGAGGGTCAAAAATTTGTAGGGAGGATAGGCTAAGGTCAGTGAATGAGGTGTTGAGGTGGTTGGCTATGAGGGCTGGGTCTGAGGAGATCACACCATTAATGTTGATCTGGGTGGGTGGGGAGTGTGCACTCCCATTTAACTGTTTAATGTTATCCCAGAAGGTTCTGGGATTCCCCATGAGGCAGTGGTGAGGACCGATGGTGCTCAGACTTGGCCTTTCTGATGGCCCGAGTGCACTTGTTTGGCTGACAGCATATAACCGCCTGTCATTGGGCGGCCAGTCTCAATGGCATGGTGCTATAGGTTGTCCCTATGTTTGAGCTGGTGGATCAAAGCTGGGGTAACCCAGGGCATTCTTCCTTTTAGAACGGCGGTCAACACTGGGGCAAAGATATCACAGGCATTATTAAAAGTTTGGGTAAAGAAGGAGAGCTGTGTCGATGTCAGGAGTTGCCTGTATGGAGACCAGTCAATTTGGGACAGAGTTCCTTAAGTTTTATCAGTCCACCAGGTATTAGACGCCGACGGCATGTGGACTGTGCTATGGGTTTGGGACTGAGGTTGACCAGTGGAGTAGAATGGGGAGTGATCGCTGAGAGAGTCTGGGAGGACTTGTACATTGGGGATCCGATTAGGGCGGTTGGTGAGTACCACATCAAGCAGGGTACTGGAGCCTCTCTTGGGGTTAGTCCTGGTAGGGTGGGTAACTAGTTCGTTAGGTCTATTGCAGAAAAGGAGTCTCGTGCAGAGGAGGAGGAGGGGCTGAGCCAGTTGACATTTAAGTCACCCACCAGAATTTGATCAGTGGAAGGAGGTAGAGAGGTGAGTATTCTGTAAGAGAGGCAGTGGCCTGCGTTTGGTCCCTGGGGCACGTATGCAGTAGTCAGATAAAGGGTCCTTTAAAGGGTCAGGGGTTAGTTTCAGCATAAGCGCCTGGGCCCTGGAGTCAGGATGGGAGTGGGCAGAGCAATGCGGAGGTTGTGACATAAATGGCAACCATGGCCAAATCTCCCAACACGGTCGGACCAGAAGGGTGAAACCAGGAAGGGAGACTAGGGAGTCAGGGGAGGATTTTGACAGCCAAGTCTCAACCAGGGTGATGACATCAGGGTTAATTGATGTGACCAGGCATTGTAGTGAGTCAAACTTTTTTAGGAGGCTACAGATATTCATGGAGACCAAGCATAGGCCTGTGGTGCGAGTTGGGGAGCTCCTGGGAACCGGGCCAGGGTTTGGATGAATGTTCCCTGACAGGAGTAGTAGCATGACTAACACCCTGGCTGGGAGATGGTGAGAGGTTTTCCTACGATTGACATGAGAGGGAGGGAGGGAGGGAGGATAAGGGAGCAGGGGTGGGCAGGGAGGTACAGGAGGGAAAGCAGAAAAGAAGACACCCAGATGTGCCTGAGGTGAAGAGAAAGCTAGGGAGAGGGCAGGAGGACGGGGACACACAGAGGTCCCAAGGGGCAGGAGGAGGTTCATGAGCAAGGGAGGGAGGGTGCCAGGGCACAGTGTGGACTAGCAGATGGGTAAGTGGGTAAGTGCACTGCTAGTGGGGATAGGCACAGGCAGAGCGTGAGGCAGGGCCAATACATTGTGGTGAGCAAGATCCCAGGGAAGTAGTGCTGTACAGGTAGGAGTAGGAAGTAGTGAGGGAGCATAGGTCCCTCTAGTGGCCAGCAGGTATAACCTGCAAATGGGAAAGTGGGGAGATAGGTTCTGGGCAACAGGACGTGATATCACCGGATGTGATGTCACGGGGTGGATCCTTAAATTGACAGCCACCCCTGGGTGGGAGGGTGGTAGGGGTGGGAGGGGCAGACAGCGCGAAGCGCCGTCAGGCTAGCACCCCTCTGCAGGTGTCCAGACGAAGAGAAGAGGCTCTCTTTACCTCGAAAGTTATCAGGCTGGAGATTTGGCTTCCTCAGCTACTCAGGTGAGCTGCTTGTTGCTTCAGTTGCTTGATTGTCCCGAGTGCCTAGCTGGGGGAGCTGCCTATGTTGTGGAGAAAAAAAAGCCTCTCATTACTATGCAGCGGGAGAATATGTTGTGACTTACAGAAAGGAGCTCCACTCTAAGCAAACAGGGCTATTCCAAAATGAGGTCACACTAGGACCCAGCTAACCTAATGCCTTCAGTAACAAGCACAATTAGCTCAATACCACCATATTAAACAAGTCTGATCTATATTAGCTGCTTGGTATATCTGGCTTTAAGATGAAATCAGCAATTAGCTCCAAATACCACCATAATAAACAAGTCTGATCTACATTACCTGCTTGGTATATCTGGCTTTAAGATGAAATCAGCAATTAGCTCCAAATACCACCATATTAAACAAGTCTGATCTATATTAGCTGCTTGGTATATCTGGCTTTAAGATGAAATCAGCAAGGCAACTCTAGAAAAGCCAGTGAGTCCCCAGCTTTACACTTCAGCAATTAGTAGCACAAAGAGAATCAAATAACAAGCCCACCCAGTGGTGAACAGGAACAAAGTTCATAAAATATAAGTGTTCATCAGGTAGCACCCCTCTGCAGGCATCCAGACGAAGAGAAGAGGCTCTCTTTACCTCAGAAGTTATCAGGCTGGAGATTTGGCTTCCTCAGCTACTCAGGTGAGCTGCTTGTGCTTCAGTTGCTTGATTGTCCCGAGTGCCTAGCTTGGGGGCTGCCTATGTTGTGGAGAAAACAAAGCCTCTCATTACTATGCAGCGGGAGAATATGTTGTGACTTACACAAAGGAGCTCCACTCTAAGCAAACAGGGCTATTCCAAAATGAGGTCACACTAGGACCCAGCTAACCTAATGCCTTCAGTAACAAGCACAATTAGCTCAATACCACCATATTAAACAAGTCTGATCTATATTAGCTGCTTGGTATATCTGGCTTTAAGATGAAATCAGCAATTAGCTCCAATTACCACCATAATAAACAAGTCTGATCTATATTAGCTGCTTGGTATATCTGGCTTTAAGATGAAATCAGCAATTAGCTCCAAATACCACCATAATAAACAAGTCTGATCTATATTACCTGCTTGGTATATCTGGCTTTAAGATGAAATCAGCAATTAGCTCCAAATACCACCATATTAAACAAGTCTGATCTATATTAGCTGCTTGGTATATCTGGCTTTAAGATGAAATCAGCAAGGCAACTCTAGAAAAGCCAGTGAGTCCCTAGCTTTACACTTCAGCATTAGTAGCACAAAGAGAATCAAATAACAAGCCCACCCAGTGGTGAACAGGAACAAAGTTCATAAAATACAAGTGTTCATCAGGTAGCAACCCTCTGCAGGCGTCCAGACGAAGAGAAGAGGCTCTCTTTACCTCGAAAGTTATCAGGCTGAAGATTTGGCTTCCTCAGCTACTCAGGTGAGCTGCTTGTGCTTCAGTTGCTTGATTGTCCCGAGTGCCTAGCTTGGGGGAGCTGCCTCGAAAGTTATCAGGCTGGAGATTTGGCTTCCTCAGCTACTCAGGTCAGCTGCTTGTGCTTCAGTTGCTTGATTGTACCGAGTGCCTAGCTTGGGGAGCTGCCTCGAAAGTTATCAGGCTGGAGATTTGGCTTCCTCAGCTACTCAGGTCAGCTGCTTGTGCTTCAGTTGCTTGATTGTCCCGAGTGCCTAGCTTGGGGGGGGGAGCTGCCTCGAAAGTTATCAGGCTGGAGATTTGGCTTCCTCAGCTACTCATGTGAGCTGCTTGTGCTTCAGTTGCTTGATTGTCCCGAGTAGCCTATTTGCTCCTTATTAGATTACCCAGTTTGGACAACTAGGTACTCCATTGCATTATACAGGGTAATTTTTTTTCTTAATATGTATCTGGTGCACCAACCTGGAGATTGTTCTGTCTTCACAAAACTTGCAGGGTGACGTTTACTGTAAACTAAAGTACAGTTCTACAAGAGTAAATACTGGACCCTGGAACTGACCCTTGCATCTCTGGTCTCTTAGGCAGAAGCTCTAACCATTTAGGTAAAGGAAAATTCCCTGTTAGCCAAGCAGTTAGACTGATCTTTTGATCTTTGCATATTCCAAATTTAACTTTCACTTCAACCTCCCGATGGCACTCTTCTTAGTATGGTCATTGATTCTGCATGTACCACATCACTTCATTGTCCTTTTTTCTCTGTGTTTGTTTGTTTGTTTGCTTGCTTCTGCACAGGTTGAGATACCATCTGTCACCAAATGAATACTGTATAAAACACAGAGTGTGCTTGTACAGACTATGGAGAAAATTGTTTCATTCCCCATTATAAATCATAAGGTGATTACAGTCAATCAGCATAAAGAACTTCCATACCTCTTATTCTGTGCACAGTGTACTCTTTCAGAAGAGCAGTGCTCCACTTCAGCCCCGGGGTGTTAGCCACCTAAAATTAAGAGAAAACTCTAAACTTATTATTAATCACTCAAACTAAACAGACTTACTTTATACTAAGATATAAGGGTCTCTGAGGGTTGTCTCTTATGAGACTCTTCTCATGAGGTTTGAGCAGACAAAAGCACCCAGCTTCACTTTACAGTCCTCTCGCACAAACCCTAAGCTTCAAAGACAAGTCCCTTATACCATTAGAGACGTCCCTCAGAGGCCCTATTAACTTACATACTTTCTGCCCTTGCACATTATGGCTTCTGGCAAGCTTTTATGTTGTCTTGCACACGTGTAAGCAACATATTGGGGTAACTTAGAATGGCAGATTTTGGAGGCGTGGTTGTGTTGTGGCCAGTGGCATCACTGCTTTTTTGGGGCTGGGCTCTGTGGCATGAATACGATTGCATGGTGTCTATGACAGCAGTGCAAAAGCATGCCACCAACTTGAAATTATTTAACTGCTGCAGTGAGGGAGCTCCCTCTCATTGCAGGGCGTACCTTGC
Organism: Neoceratodus forsteri; assembly: GCA_016271365.2. Lineage (NCBI taxonomy): Eukaryota > Metazoa > Chordata > Ceratodontiformes > Ceratodontidae > Neoceratodus > Neoceratodus forsteri. The sequence goes on from CM057456.1 coordinate 190,974,696, forward strand.
CTGGTGCAACATTTCAATAAAAGATGGCTGTGGCTGTCACCATCAGCCTCACAGTCCCAATCAAGCCAACATCAGTGGTGCCCAATCCCCCTGTTGGAATGCCCCCTTCCCAGTTCAGTTTTCTGATGGGGGAGCCCAACCCTTGTCAGCATAATGGTCCCCTTATCATTTAATTTGTGTGCCGAGGGAGTTCCCAATCCCCCTCATCATCATGCACCCCCCAGACATGTTTCTGTGCTGATGGGGGGCCCACTGGGAGCCCACCCCAGTGTGCCAAAACACACCTGCAGAATAAAAAAACGGACTCATGTTGTCTTTATGTTTTTTTGTTTTGTTTTTAGCTGAAAAACAAGAAAACAATCCCTCAAAGTGTCCAGTGCCCCTCCCCAAACCTGCACCTACCCTCTGCACACCCCACCTCTCCACACCCCCCACCCCATACTTACCTCTGGAGCTTGGCACGATGATCTTCAGTGGACCGGGAACACGTCTGCACTCTTCAAAGCTGACCGCAAACTGAAGAAATGCCGATAAGCTGTGTAATGGCATAAATGTTTTTTTTCAACTTTGGTGCATATCTCAGCCTTTTTTGTAAAATTTGACACCAAATTTTCAACATGGGGTTCTTGGGACCCCACCTCCTGAAGTCAGTCACTGTCATATCATTATTCAATCCTGAAAAGGTGATTTCACAGTCACTGCATGGACTCACCTTTTGGGACCCTTAAAATGACAGTGTCACTGTTCATGCGGTGGGCTCCCAAAAAGCCTATGTTGCAAATTTGGTGAAAAAATTCCAAAAAAAAGACTGTGTTATGACCATGTGTTGCACAGTTTCCACGCATGCTCGTAACTTTGAGAATTTTTAATACTTTTACTTCAGATTTTCAGCATTGCCATTTTTGCACACCTCCTTATGAACAGTACAGCTGTCATTTTTCACATCCTGCCCAAAATGTGGTTTTGCACATCCAGCACACAATGGTGTAGTGGCAGTGGAAACTCAACGTTCGAGACACATTAAGAAAATCATGGTCACACTGTTCATGAACAAAGGTCTCAAAATGCCTATGTTAAAAATTTGGTGAAAGAATTCCAAAAAATGACTGTGTTACAAAGTTGTGTTGCGCAATTTTCATGCATACTTGTAACTTCAAGAATTTTTAATATTTACACTCCAGATTTTCAAAATTGCCATTTCTTCACACCTCCTTATGAATGGTACAGCTGTCATTTTTCACATCCTGCCCAAACTGTGTTTTCACACATGGCACAGAATGGCACAGTCACTGTGGGAAATCAACATTCCGGACAGATTAACAAAATCACATCGCCACTGTTCATGAACAGCTTTCATGAGGTGGGGTCACAAAAAGGCCATGTTGAAAATTTGGAGTGAAAATACCAAAAAACTCCTGGGTCATTAGAGTTTCTAACCTATACCGTCCCACCCTGTACAGACTAACAGGCATCAGAGGAGTGCCTTTGGATTGTCAGCAGTAATGCTCACACCTCTGCACACCCACCCTGCAGCCACTGACAGGCATCAAGGTGTGCCTTGGACTCTTTGGCCCCAAAGTTCACATCATTCTCCTATACTGTACCCATCTCAACATTCTTCCTTATGGAATGAGGTGACCATAAGGCCCAATGACCCCAAGGCACAACACAACATTTATCAGAGTCTGCAGACTAGGGTGAAGTGAAATGGCATGAGCTTTATGGCCGACAACCTAAAGGCACACCTTAATTCCGGTCACTCTCTACAGAGTGGGGTGGAGTTGATGTCAGTTCCATGCTTCACTGCCATTCCTATTATGCATCTAACTCCTGCACTACCAATGCCAACACCAGCAAGACGACATTCGACATTGACAAATGCTTGTTTTTTTTAATCTCCTATACTTAGGTACCCTTCTGCTTCTTAGATCCCACATACATTTATGTAAATTAGTTTATCTGAAGTGCTTTATGAAAAGCATGTTGCAAACTACAAAGACCCAAGAGGTGTTTACACCCTGTCAGAGAAATGAAAAATAATTACAATTCACAGCAATACAACACACATCATTCACTTAAAAGGAAATAAATATCAATAACAAGACCAACAGTACTGACGTCATAGTGCAGTGCCATCATTTTTTCATTGCATTAGATTAAGTATTAAAACCAAGATAACTGACATAAAATAAACATTATCAGAAAAACTTAGAGTTCAAAACTCCACAGGGGTTTTTAATCTACCAAGGCAAATAGTAATGTAGTAGCTGTGCTGATAAGGAGTGATGCACAGGCAATTTGGTTGATGTAACAGATGTTTTCTCAAATTTTTCCCAAGTGTTCACCTCAAATATTTTCATGAAAATATTCGACATGGCACAATATTCTGACTGTGCAAACATCTACCAGAAGAGTTGGTCAAAATCAAAATATCTTTACGTTTTAAGTTATGGTGGGATAGACACATGAGACTGATGAATATGATGAGGGAGGAGCAAGTGGGGGAAATTGGTTAGGCCAAGCAGAACTATGAAGTGAAAACTCCACATAAGACCAGCCTATGCTAGAGTGGCGAGGACTTACTGTATGAAGGATCTGGGCAGACTAGATGGACTATCAGTCTTTTTCTGACCATAAACTTCTGTTTCCATGTTTCTAATTGTAGTTTGTCTCTGACAACTCCCAGAACTCAATTTGTGCTGCCTTTGCTGCTCCTCAAATGTGTAATCTTATGGTTGACACCTATGTTTGTTTATTTATTTATTTTTTTTACTGAGTAACCAGTGAGCAAAATAATGACCATTTTCACTGGTGTCCAGTTACATTAATACAACAACATAAAAACATGCCAGTACAAGCGCTTAACAATTAGTGAGAGAATTCACAGAGGACAACTCAGTTTGAATAACAGACAGATTGGATTCCACAGTTTTCATGTTCTCATCTTGCTCTGATGATGTTTAACAAGAGTGGCCATTACAACTGACTTGTAAATCAGTTCACTTTAAAGCAGTTGTGTATTGTGTTCATGTGTCGTTGAATTTCCTGTATCACATTCAAAATGGCACCACCCATCTGCTGAGAGGCCTGTTTCTTGTTCTGCATGCCAGCTGTTTTAGAAAGAGCACCTATATGGTGCATCACCATTCATCAGAATGGTTCAGCTTGCTCCTCTGATTCAGCTGACAGTGTCCAATTCCTACCCACCCCAAGTGGCGGCTCTAGTGAGTCTTATATAACATGTCATATAAAGCCATATTTCCATCTTTTAAAATGCTTTTTTCCACCTTTGATACCTTCAAATGAGCCTCTTCAATGTCTTCCAGGTTTTATACTCGGTGATTATTTGGAGAGGCATTTAAGAGTTACAGCATTTTTCCTGGTAAAAAACTAAATGCCAAACTCATACATGTTGCTCAGAAGTTAGCCATACAGCCTACAGAACATACTGTAGTTTTAATGTTTCATTAAAAAATGCTGAAAGTGTAGACATTCAACAAGCTAGACAGAAATGGTTTATGGGCAAACTGTTTCACTGATTCATAAGAATTCAATGTGAACTAAACCAAATAGCTAAGGTTCTGATTTCATTACCCACCCTTTGAAACTTTGATTAGTATTTTATTTTTTATTTCTAAGAATCTGGATAGCAGAGACTCATAAAATAGTTGATATCTGCTTGTTGAGCTATCCCGCATGAATAAACTAAATGAAACTTAACTGCAGGCATCTGAGACCTGTACAGAAGTCCAAAAATTTGAAGTTTGTGAACAGTCACTGTTCTTGTTTGCACACCTTACCAGAATTCCATAAATTTTCCAGGAACTAGAAGCCATTGATATTAAACTGATTGCCAGTTTGGGGGTAAATCTACCCAGGGATAGGGTATCCAGACATGGGAATACAGCAGAGCCAATAAATACATGCAAGGGGGTAAAACATGGGTGCCTCTTGGCACCATTGTTGTTTATTTTTATCTTATATATTGAAACAATGGTGGAAAAATGGATTGAGGTTGGCACTGTCTGATCATCAACAGCAAGCCAACACAAATTCGTATGTATGCCTATAATATGACATTTATCTCTAGAGCCCTGGTAGGACTAAGAAGAGGTCTTCCAGCTGCAATAGAGTGTTTAAAAACTAATAAGGGTATTACTAAATAAACAAAAATTAAAAATGATGTTGATTAAAAGCAATCACCATGTACTAAAGCACAGGAAATTAGATAATCTTACTGGAAAAAGTTTAGAGCTGCTACACTGGTGTATGGTGCAAGCAGTAGAAATAACTCATCCTCCCCTTCCTCTTGGAGCACCTCTAGACCCACACAGCATCCACCCCAAGCCAGAACTCAGCTGCCATAGCCAGGGCCATGAGGGCCATTTTCAGTTCATCCTCCCCTCCCCCTTGGAGTACCTCTGGACCCACTCAGCATCCACTCCAAGCCAGAACTCAGCTGCCATAGCTAGGGATGTAATGGCCATTTTTGGCTCATCCTCCTCTCCCCCTCGGAGCACCTCTGGACCCATGCAGAAGCGACCACAAGCCAGGAAAAGGCTCATCCACTCCAGCAGCTCTGCAACAGCAGAGCAAGTGAACAGCAACAGTGGATAGTTTTCTTGCACTAGTTATGCCTGCTTTTAAAGGCTATACCTGCCTGCTTCTGTTGTACTTTTAACAAAATGTTATGCCTGGATTTGCTGCATCTTATTGTAACTCTTTTTCTTTAGTTCATGCCTGTAGTGTTTAGATTGTATCTCTGTTTAGCCAAATGAAATATATTTAAAACGGATTAAATGCACCATTTTTCTAATTCATTTTAAAAACATTTAAAATAGCTGTTTGCTCTGCTCTAAATCTGTCTGTTCTATAATCTTTCTCACTCCAGCACAGAGCACGCCCCCTCCCCTCTCTTCCTTCCTCTCTCCTCTCTCTGCTCCCTCCCAGTCACACAAATATACTTACTGGCTCCTTTCTACAGAACTCAGCTGCCATAGTCAGGGCTGTGAGGGCCATTTTCAACTCGTCTTCTCCTCTCCCTTGTAGCACCTTGGGACCCATGCAGCATCCACCCCAAGCCAGGTAAAGGCCAGTCCACTGCAGCAGCTCTGCAACAGCAGAGCAAGTGAACAGCAACAGTGGCTGTAGCGCAATGCTTCGGAAGGGACTTTTAGCCAATTCCCTGCCCTCCCTCCCCCAGCCACCTTCCCACCCAGAGATGTGCTTCAATTTACTTATCAGACATGGTACTGAACTAATCAGTCAATTTTTCCACCCCCTTTCTTAACTTGTTTGGTCTGCCCTTCCATTCCATTAAATCCCCCCCACACCATATTGTGGTATCTTCCAAGCACTCCACTACCTGGATTCCTCCCCCAACCTACTCTAGGTGATACCAACTCTCAAGTTTTTACCTCGCTCCTATTTCTTACAGGCACTCCCCTTTTGTTACTCTTTCGATTACCTCCTCAACATCTGCTACTCAGCTGTTTTCTGCCTAGTCATTTTCTCTCTGATCCGTATCTCCATACTGCTTCCATCTGTAAGCAATCTCTTTTGTTGTTCAACAGTCCAGCAGCCCACCAAACAACGCTCTAATAATTCCCAGTTATTATTTTATTCCACACAAGGTTCCTGCACTACTATTTTGCGTTGCTCCTTAGACAATTGACCTTCAGCTATCTGCCTGCTGCTCAACTGTCTTTCTCCTCAGACTTTTTCTGCCTCCTAGCATCCATCCTGACAGCAGATGTATAGTCCTTTCCTACTCTTCCTTCCTTAACTGTGCAGATGCTGACAGCACCTCATCTTGTACATTTGCTCAGATCTTGACCCCTAAATCCTCCTTTACCTCCACATCACTCTCCTTCTGCTATGCCTCTCCTACTTCCCCTTCCCCTTCAAAAAAAGTGGGACCAAGACAGAGGCAAGAAACTACAGACCTGTCAGTTTGACCTCTGTGGTAGGGAAAGTGATGGAATAACTTCTGAAGGAAAGAATTGTTGAGTACCTAGAGGCCAGTTGGGCATAGGACCCAAGGCAGCATGGGTTCACAGCAGAAAGGTAATGTCAGATGAATCTAATTGATTTCTTTGACTGGTTGCCCAAAGTAGTAGACCAGAGAGGGGCTGTGGACATGGCCTACCTAGACTTTATCAAGGCATTTGACACAGTCCCACACAAAACATTAATAGTCAAATTAACCAGTCTGGGAGTGGGTCCCAGGCTGGTAGTCTGGGTAAAACATTGGCTGGACAACAGGGCATAGAAGATAATTACAAATGGAGTCCACACTAAAGAAAGAGGGGTTACTAGTGGGGTACCACAGAGTTAAGTACTGGGTCCAATCCTTTTTAATGTCTTTATAAGTGACATTGCAGAGGGACTGGAAGGAAAAGTATGCCTCTCTGCAGATGACACAAAGATCTGAAACAGGGTTGATACATAAGGAGGTATGGAAAGGATGAGAAGAGACTTGGAAAGGTTGGAGAAATGGTCAGAAGTATGGCAGCTTGGATTCAATGAAAAGAAGTGCAAAATAATGCACCTGGGAAACAAAAAACCCAGGGGAAGATTACACAATGGGGGGAGGTAGTAACAACAACAAAAATGGAAAGGGACCTGGGGGTAATCATATCAGATGATCTAAAGGTTAGCAAGCAATGTGAGAAGGCAGTAGGGAGGGCTGGGGGATACTGGGATGTATAGGGAGAGGCATCACCAGCAGAAAACAGGAAGTTGTTATCCCTCTGTACAGACAGTTGGTGAGACCCCATTTGGAGTGTTGCATCCAGTTCTGGAGACCCCATCTCCCCAAGGACATAGACAGAATAGAGGCAGTCCAGAGGAGGGCAACTAAAATGGTGCAGGGTCTGCAAGAGAAGCCATTCGAGGAGAGACCAAAGGAGCTTAATATGTATACCCTTGAGGAAAGGAGGGAAAGGGGGGACATGATAGAAACTTTTAAGTACCTCAGTGGAATCAATAAAGTCCAAGAGGGTAACATCTTTCAGAAAAAGAGATGTGCAAGAACAAGGGAGCACAATCTGAAGATGGGGGGGCAGTTCAGGGGCAATGTGAGGAAGCATTTTTTGACAGAGAGGGTGGTGGACTCATGGAACAGCCTTCCTGAGGAGGTTGTGGGGTCTAAAACTGTGGGAGGAATTCAAAAATGCATGGGACAGACATAAGGCAATTTTTTGTGGGCGGGTAGGAAGAAATAGGCTGTTGGTTAACTAGGATCTGCAGCTTATCTTGTAGGTAGGGAAATGGGCAGACTAGGTGGGTCAAGCAGTCCTTATCTGCCATCAAAGTCTATGTTTCTATGCATCTATGTTTCTACTATCAGTCCTGCTCTCATATCTTTCACTACCCCTTCTCTCGCTTCTGTCTTTCCTGTCCTCCTCTGCTAACTCTACTTCTATTGACTCATCCTCCTCTCAATACACCCCCACATCAGCCATTATGCCTGTCCCTCATCACCCCCCTACAAAACCACCTCCCCCTTCACAACCTCCACCTCCCTCCTCCTCTTCCCCCCATCCCCCCTCTTAGTCACTCAAGTTCTCCACCCTGGCTTTCTTGCTTCCTGTTCTTTCAACCTTGAACTCCAGTATCACCTATCTTCCCCCCTCCAACACACACCTTTGTCTTCCCCTACTTCCAAACTAGAGTCTCCTAAACTCTAGCGCTACTTCCTCCTCCCCTTATTTCTTCTTTTCCTCTTAGGCAATATTCACCCAAACCCTGGCTCCCTCTCCCTCTCCTGCTCTCTCCCTGAATCCCCAAAGGCCTGACAGTCTGCTCTTTCAATGCCAGAAACCTTCTCCCTAAGACTGACACTATCCAAATCTAGGTCGCCCAATACTCTCCTAACCACCTATGCATTACTGAAACCTGGCTCTCGTCACGTATACCTGACTCTCAGGTATCCCTCCCAAACTACTGTTTATTAAATCAAGGCCATGGGAAATGGGTTGGTAGAGTGGCAGTCTATGCTCGGTCTGATCAACCTTGTCATGCAACCTTCAGCATGACTAGCCCCTCTGCCTACAAAGGTCTGACAGACACCCTAAATTTCCTATCTTCCCTTCCTCTCTATATTGTTGTGCTATACACCTCCCATAAAATCCCTCTATCCTCACTCGTAGACTTAATCACTTCCCTTGTCACAAATGCATAGTCTACAGAGCAACTCATTCTAGATGATTTCAATTTTAACTGGATCTCACTTTCACATAAGCCTTTCGTTGAGCAAATTGAATCCCTAAACCTGACACATCTAATCCAAGTGCCTACCCACCCAAACCCAGTCACACAGTACCACTCCCTCCTTGACTGGTTTCTCTCCACCCACCTTCATCTGATAGTAGCAGCTAGCACCCTCCCCAACATCTTCAGTGATCACCTTATGACCTTCTGTGTCTGCAAACTTCACATTCCTCACTCACCCCCAATCTATAGATGAGTTCAGTCCCTCAGATCCCTTGACCCTGTAGCTCTCCTACATGATCTACACTCAATCGACTGGTCTATCATGTACGCAGCTCCTGACATAGAATCTGTGCTGTCTATCTTTATGCATTTCCTCCAAGGTGTCTGGAACCTTCATACCCAACTTAGGAGGCTCAGAGTTAAACAACACCATCAGCTCTGGATCTCTGCTGACATCCTACATCGAAGCAGGATTTGCAACCATGCCTGGGCCCAATTCATAGCCTCTGGTGTCCCTTCCATCCTACAGCTTTACAGGATCCTAAGAAACACCTGTACCAAAGCCATAAGGTCTGGCAAAGGTATATACTTCCGCTTTAAAATCTATAACTCCCTTGACAACTTTTGGCTCACTATCCACTCTCTCCTTGACCCTCCCACAACACAATCCACTGCACTCTGTTCATTGATTGCACACCAGTCTCTGACCCAGCCACCACAGTCTCTTAGCTAAACTCCTTTTTTGTAACCTGTGCACTTCCCTCCAACCCCCTCCTCCCTCCTCCTCCTCATGCACCCACCTGCACTGCAAACAGCTATGCTTTCCCTTCAGTTTCCTGCCTAGAAGTCCATAACGCCCTCTTAACCCTCAATCCCAATAAGTCCAGCCTTCACAACTGTGACCCATATCTCTTATGCATTTCTACACCTGCACACTCCCTCCCACTTACCCAACTACTGAACCATTCCTTCCTCATTTCTGAGGTCCCCCTGGCCTGGAAAACTGCAAATGTGATACCACTCCACACACACCAGGGAACTATCGCCCCATATCCCTTCCTTCTTCCCTGGCTAAACTACTGGATTCCATAGTCCTCTCTAAACTTACTGCTTTCTCAATTCCACTGACTATCTCTCCCCTCTTTCCAATCCAGTTTTTGAGCAAACCCCTCAACAGTCACCTCTCTCTGTTGTGTCACTAACTCTATTCTTTCTGGTAATGAAATAAATAAATAAATAATAAATAAATACATATAAAGACAAAGGCCACCTAATGTCTGCCATTTTCACTGACCTAGCCAAGGCCTTCGACTCGGTCTCCCACCCTCCCTTACCAAAAAAAGTTTGCTCTGCTGGACTCTCTACCTGAGCAGTAAAATGGTTTCAGTCCTTCCTCTCTTGTCATTCCCAATGTGTTTGACTGTGTGGCATCCCCCCCTTCCCAAGGCTCAATCCTTGGACTGATACTCTTTTCAATATTTCTAAATGAACTCCTGTCAGCTTGTCATCAAACATACAAACATATGCTGATGATACAGTTCTGTATGTCACTGGTCCTTCTGCTGCTGATGTTGAATCCCAGCTCCAAGCCAATTTTTACTTGGTTCTTCAGTGGATTCACATCAACCTGCTCAAAGTAAATGTCAAAAAAACTGTGCCAGTGACTTTCAGTTCCACTCACAAACTAGCAACCTCCCCTCCACACTCAAATTGTCAACTATGGAGGCGTCCCAGCTGTAATGTGTCCCCTACGATAAATACCTGGGTGTCTAGCTTGATCACTGTCTGGATTACTCCAAAGACATTGAGCACATTCACTCAAAGCTCCGTCCCAGGCTGGGCGCTCTCTATGGCAACAAAGACTAACTCCTGCAGAAAGCTTATCTCACATTCTCACAAAAAAATGATCTTACCCTTCTTCGACTATGCCGACATTATCTGTGGTACTGCCCCAGCCACCAGTATGGCTAGGCTCGACTCCCTGTACAATACCTTCTGTTGCTTTGCTTTGAATACCCTTCCCCACAACCACCACTGAACTCTGTACTCCTCCCTCTCCCTCTCCTCTCTTCACTGTTGTCGCAAGCTGCATCTGTCTCTTCATCTGCAAATTCTGGTTTGGTACCCTCCTCTCCTACCTCTCCTCTCTCCTGTTCCCAGTGCCTGAGCTCTCCTATCCCCTCTGGTCTAGGGACTTCCACACTTTCTCCCTTCCTTGCACTTTGTCTTGTGCCAGTTCTGCTGTTTTTGCCTTTAGGCTCCCCCTTTCTCTGAAATTTTCTTCCTCTCCCCATTTGTTTCTCCACCTCCTCACTTTTCATCAAGAAAGCCCTAGCTGAACACTCACATTTCACTAACATCTGTTTATGCTAGGTCCATCTCCTACCTCACCATCACTTCCTACTTCAAATATTTCTCTTTTTCACCCCAGCAAACTGATCCTAATGTATGGTGCCTATTTTTCTTTATGTGCAGAATTTTAAATGTCTTATTATGTACAGTAACATCTGGCTTGTAACCTGTAGAATCTTATAAATTGTTTTTTTATGCATAATTGTTCGAATAATGCCTTATGTTCTGTTATTGCACTTTTGACACCATCCTCGAGTCGCACCTGGAAATGAGCCTCGGCTCAGTTTGCCTTTCCCGATTACCAACTTTTAAATAAAATAAAAATAAAATAAATAAATAACTTCAGAGAGAACAGGACAACTGCTGAACATGCTCATTTTTCACTTTGAAGATTCAAGATGTCAGAGCAGTTATATGAAAGTGCTGGAGTACTTCATTAGATAAAAATCAGCAGTAACATGCTGCCTGCAGGTCACTGACCCAGCAGAGTAGCCCTCAATGTTTAAATTAGAGCTACAGTACATCCAGGCCTTAATGACAGGGTCAAAATCACACCATCTCTGTACTCACCTATTTGAAGGAAGGCTCAAATTACAAACCTGCCTGATGGAAAAAAAAAATAAGTCTTGGCCTGGCACCCCCTGGGTACAGAAGCTCCTCACCCCACACGATAAGAAGCACTGCACCAGAAGTACCGATAGTATGGTTTTCAAAATCCACGCTGTCATACCTCTCAAGGACAGAGAGCTTTCTCCCATTGAGCTCCATAGTGGCTTAACTCCTTACCCCTGGACATTTCTTCCATAGCCATGTTAGGCCCCTTCATGCAAAAGCTAAAGAACCATCTTGTTGCAAATTCCAGCTGTGACTGCTTTCATTAATCCCCTCATTCTTACAGGGGCTTGATACTGTATCCTCTCCTCCCAGGGCAACCCTTAGATGGCCCAAAGTTTTTCTACTCTTGGTTCCTAATTTCCTTGGCCTTCCACAGCAATTTTCCCTTAGTTATACACTCCACTAATATATCTTCCTCCAATCCTCCCTTTATTGTCACCCCAATTTTCATTCCTAAAGTTGTCTGCCACCTGGACCTGTTACCACAACTTGTAAATATATCCTCTTCCCCCTACCCCTTACGACGAAGCCTCTCTGGCTGATGTATTATCCCTCCCCTATGTAAGTCTTCCAATCTAGCATGTGTGTCTTAGCCTAACTTACTTAACTCTTACCTTTACTACCCCTCACTGTCTTGCTTCTAATTGTATTTTTACATAAATTGTACAATGCCAACTTGATGTCTTGTTACTTTACTTGCCTAAGTTTAACATTGTATGTATTGTTTACTTGGTATTTAATTCTTGCTGCTTAACAGCAATCACTTATGTTTACACTGTTTGCCTAACTCTGACTTGGAACATATGTAATGAGCTTGTTCTCAAAAGATGGTAGTCTGAGATCATAATAAATAAATAAATAAATAAATACATTTATTTTGTAAAATTCTCTTTTTTCTATCTGGTTCTGTGGAAACAATTTTACCCTTTTTAGCCAAATGGTTAGTAGCAATAGCACTGCAATTTTGTAGGTAAAGTTTTGGGTATTGTATCAGTCTGTTTTAGATCATGTACTGTAATTATATGCACCTGTATGAATGTTTTATTTGCATTTCATCCTATATGCAGATGATGCAGTTCTATACAGGAGCTCGAGTGATGCTAAGGCTTTCAGCTCTCAACTACAGAACAACTTCTCTTCCCTCGAGAAATGGACCCTGGTGAATCAGTTGGTGCTAAATGCCAAAAAAACAAAACAAAGGATGTTCTATTTGGCCCCAGAAACTTAGGTCCAAACAGATCTGCTCTGCTCCTTCTTGTAACCTCTTCTGGCTCTTCTTCCTGGGTTGTAGACACAATCAAATACCTATACTTGACACTTGACCAAGACCTTACCTATAAGCCTTATGTGGATCAGGTTACCCATGCTTTCCACCAAAAACTAGGACAACTTTATAGATTAAACAGCCACCTCCTCCAGGAGTCTAGAATCACCATAGCAAACAGTGTAGTAATACCTGAACTCACATATGCTGCTCCTGTTCTATAGTCCCTTGGTAAAACTGGGAGTAATAGCTTTCAACTGCTCTACCACAAAATAGGCTGATTCGCCACCTTGACCAATACTAGGAAGCACCATTGTGAGGTGCTGGCCACCCTAAACTTGCTGCCCTTAGCACATTGGCTACAGAACTCCATATTATGTACTGCATACAAACTCACGTCCTCTCAACAGCCTCCTGGTCTAGCAGGCCTACTTGTCCCTAGGAGTTCCATTAGAATGCTATGAACCTCCAGCAAAATATTGCTCAAGTTGCCTAGGATCAGGACCTCAGTTGGAGGCCAGTCATTCACATACTTGACTCCCAATCTATGGAATGTCCTTCTTGAACCCCTACAATTGGCAAATTCCAAAGACAGCTTCAAAAATGGGTTAAAAGTGTACTACCTTGAAAAATGTATTTGTACCTGTTATCGCTGATTGACCTCTTTCACCCAGTATAATATAGCTCCAATGCTTGCTTAATATAATGTGTTGTATTAGTGTTATTGTCCTTGGAGGCAAGGCGTGCCTCCACCTACGTGTCAACTTTAATTAATCTATGTTGATTTGCCTCATTCCTTCTATGTAAAAGCATTTACTGTGACTGACTGAATAATTATCTGTAATTAAATGTTACCCTAGTTGTATAATTGTCATTAATTCCACGTCAACCCTGAAAAAGGGACTTTTGGTCAAAGTGGTTTCACCCAGTTACCAAAATGAAATAAATAAATAAATGTTTTGCACAAAGATTTCTTTCAAATATGTCACTGATTGCTCTTTGATGTCTCACTATTTAAGGACAATCTGGGTGCTTAGCACAATGTCCTCTTGACAAAGTGAGCCTACCTAAAATATTGAGGGCCACTCTGCTGGGTTGGTGACTTGCCTGAAACATGCTGCTGCTGATTTTTACCTAATAAAATACTCCATCTCTTTCATATAACTTTGCTTTGGCATCTTGAATCTTTAAAGTGAAGCATGAGTGTGTGCAGCAGTTGTCCTGTTCTGTCTCATTGAGAGTGGCAGGAGAGGTGAGATTGGAACCAGGTGACCGCTTGAGTGGAGAGACCTTCAGAGCTAAGTTTGTTTAGCAAGAGAGGGTGAGAGACCAAATCAAAGGCCTTGGCAAGGTTAATGAAAATTGCAGCTGTAAGGTGTCCTTTGTCTATACCAGAAAGGATAGAGTTAGTGACACGGCAGAGACAGGTGACGGTTGAGTGATTAGAATGAAACCCAGACTGGAAAGGAGAGAGAAAGTTAGTTTGAGTCGAGAGAGGACTAGGGTTTCCTAAAGTTTAGCCAGGGAAGGAAGAAGGGATATGGGGCGGTAGTTACCTGGAGTACATGGATCCCCACTCTTGTGGAACAGAATTACATTTGCAGTTTTCCATGCCAGGGGAACCTTGCCAAGAGAGAAGGAGTGGTTCAGTAGATGTGTAAGTGAGAGGGAGATGGCAGGTGCAGAGATGTGAAGGAGGGAATGGTCGAAGTTGTCTGGGCTAGACTTATTTGGTTTGAGAGCTAGAGTTATAGACTTCTAGGCAGGAAATTGAGTGGAAAGTGTATACATCTCTAGATCAGGTAGGTGAGGAGGGGTGTGTGGAAAGGATGGAATGAATGGAAAATCCCAGGTTACAAAAAAGGAGTTAAGTTCAGAAGCTACAGAGGCTGGGTCAGAGACCGGCATGCCATCAACAACAAGTATGGAGGTAGTTTGTTGGACAGAGGAAGTATAGCAGATTGATGGAAAGATACTTAGGAAATGGGGAGAAGACCACATAGTCAGGTCAAACCCTTTTTTTTTTCTTCAACCCCACTGTCACAATTCCCAGTGTGACTGAAAAAAAGGTCTCACTATTCATTCTTTCCCTCTTGCTCTAAAACTTAGATTACTTGCACTGTATTTTTTTTTGTTTCTTATACCTGTTAATGTTTTGGCATCTTTGTTCCCTCCATCTCATGATCTGCCTAGAAGTTACCTGCTTCGAGATTGGTATGGTTTCCTGACCAAAATATTGTAATAATATTGCAAACAAAATTTCTTTGAGTGTATGCTGCTGGCTTCTAGTAATAACATGGCCAGTTTATTATCTTCTGAAGCTTTTTTAGGCAAAGCCTGCATGATCAAATAAGGTTAAGGGTTTGGAAGGAAGAGGTGAAATGTTACATGCAAACATACAAAAATGGCAGCAGATTAGACATTAAGGTCTATCACGTCTGCTCGAGATACAGCTCACAGTACAGTCACTGCTACTGCCCCTTCCCCTTTTCCCTCCCTCCCCCAAGGTTTCTCACCCTGATTTCCCCTACTGGTCACTTTCCTCCCTACCTGTACCTTGTCCATGTACCTATCCCATCCCTTCTTAAAACTTTCCACTGATTCCATTGAAATCACCCCTTCAGGTAGTGCATTCCAAGGCGCCACCACCCTTTCTGTAAAGTAATGTTTCCTCAGTTCTCTTCTGTACTTCCCCCACCTCTCACCAGTTTTAGGCTATGAACCTTCATGGTCCCTTCCCCCATCAATCTGAACAAACCCTCAGTGTTTACTCTGTTGATGCCCTTCACGTATTTAAAGGTCTTGATCATATTCCCTCTGTCCCTTCTGTTTTCCAGGGAATGCATGTTCAGCTCCATAAGTCTCTCCTTATAGAGCTTCACCCCCCATTCCCTGGTTCATCTTAGATGCCCTCCTCTGGACTCTCTCCAGGAGCATGATGTCCTTCTTTAAGTAAGGATAATACAACTGCACACAGTATTCTAAGTGTGGCCTCACTGAGGATTTGTACAGCGGCAGGATAACCTCCTCCCTCCTTGAAGTGATCCCCCTAGCAATGCACCCTAGTATTCTGTTTGCCTTTGCTACTGCTTTCCTGCACTGTTCTGAGTGATTCATTTTGCCAGTGGTAACCACTCCTAGATCTTTTTTCTCCTCCCAGACTGTCAACTGCTCCACCCCAAATGGTAGCTGTACCCTGTATTCCTAGCCCCCAAATGTAGTGCACTACACTTCTGAGCATTAAACCCCAGCCACCATGTGTCTGACCACTGTTCAAGTCTCTCCAGGTCTTCTTGGACAGTCCTCCACTGCTCCTAACTGTCCATCACCGCTCCCAGTTTGGAGTCATCAGCAAACAGGCTCATTTTGCTCATAACTCCCACTGCAATGTCTGCAATGAAAGTATTAAATAACAGTGGACCCAGAACAGGTCCCTGTGAGACCCTGCTCATGACCCTCCTGGGTGTCAAAAGCTCCCCACCACCACCCACTGTTGCCTGTTGCTTAGCCATTTCCCAGTCCACTTTGCCATCCTTACCCCACCCCTAGATTCCTCAACTTACCCAGCAGTCTCCCATCTAGGAACAAGTCAAATGCATTGCTGAAGTCCAGGTACGGGATATCAATCAGCCAACCATCAGCCAGAGACCTTGTCACCCAATCAAAAGACTTGATCAGGTTAGTGTGACAAGATCTCCCCTGGACAAATCCATGTTGCCAGACATCTTCAAGGCCATTTACTTCCAGGAACTCCACCAGCCTTTTCTTCAAAATGGTCTACAATAGTTTCCCAACTATTGACATCTGGCTGACCGGCCTGTAATTTCCCAGCTTGTCCCTTGGACTACTCTTATGGGGGGAGCACAATGTGTGCAATCCTCCAGTCCAGTGGTACACATCCCGATAGGAGGGAGGAATTGAATAAGAATAATCAGAGGTGCTGCCAGGACATCAGGTAGTTCCTTCAGGACTATGGGGTGGATCTCATCTCAGCCCAGGGCCTTGTCTGTCCTCAAGGACTTAATGCTCTCCCACACTGTGTTCACCAGGATCTCTCCATCTGTTAGTGTCTCCCCCATCCCCAACCCCAGCCTTACCCCCCCTGCAGAATTGGCCCATCTTTTTCCCTTGTAAAGACTGAGCAGAAGTACTCATTTAATACCTCAGCCTGCTCCACTCCCTCTTCTTCCAAACCACCTTCCTTTTTTAACCTGGTGATTTGACCCCTACACTTTCTTCTCTCACTGATGTATCTAAAAATCTATCTATATGTATCAAAAAAATTCCTTACCCCCTCCCTGATCCCCTGTGCCAACCTTAGCTCTTTGGATCCCTTGGCTGCCCTTACCACCCTGCTCACCTCCCTCAATTTCATATCATACTCCTCCCTGTCCTTTTCCCCGCTGGTACTATTGTACCTTTGGAAGGCTAGCCTTTTCTTCCTTACACTCTCCTGCACCTCCTGGATCCACCAACTGGGTTCCCTTGATCTTGCATTTTTCTAGTGGGTCTTCATGCAGGTTTTTGTGGCCTCTAACAGGCCCAACTTCAAAGTTGCCTACCTGCATTCCATGTCTATATCTGGACTGATCTTCTCTTGGTGCCCCTTAAGGATGGCTGTCATCATCCTGAAATCCATTCCACTAAAGTTCACTACCTTTGCACTTGTCTGAAATCCTTCCCTCTCCAGGTCCAGGGAGAACCATACCATAGAGTGGTCACTCCCTGCAAGTGGGTCCTTTATTATCACATCTTTTACCAGGTCACCATCTGCCAAAACCAGTTCCAAGATGCTTCCTTCTCTGGTTTGCTCTACCACCAGCTGTGACAGAAACACATCCTACAATGTGTCCAATATCCTTTGTTCTTTAGCAGTTGCTGATGGCATAGTGCAACAGTCCACCACTGGCAGGTTGAAGTCTCCCACCACCACCAATCTGCCCCTGCCATAGTGGGTTATTAGGTTATCCGCTAGTTCCTGTCATGAGCCTCAGACAGTGTTGGTGGCCTGTAGACTACCCCCAGATTGACCTTCCTGCTCATAGTATCCTTTAAGGTGACCCACAACATCTCCACATTCCCATCCTCTCCCTCCTCCCTGTTGCACTCTATCCCCTCCCTTACAAATAATGCCACCCCTCCTCCCTTGCCAATTTTCCTCTCCCTCCTAAACACTTTGTACCCTGGCATTATTAAGTCCCAGACATGGTACTGGGTGGCCCATGCCTCTGTGATTGCAGTCACTTACACTGCCCTCCCATCATCAATGCCTGTAACTTGGGTAACTTGTTCCCCAGAAGCATCACATTTTTGAAGACAACCTTCCATCCCACCCCCCCATCTTTCTTAGCCATCCCTTTCCCCAAACTATTAGCCCAAGCCAGTACTTCTCATCCTCAAAATTTCCAGTTGGGGGAAATCTAGATTTAGTAGTTGCTGTATTGGTCCTTGCAGGCATAGATCCAGAAGCAAATGATTTGATACCTTTTAATAGACCAACATAGATGTAACAACAGGAACAAAGTGCTCTAGCCTTTGGACCAACCTGTCCTTCTTCAGAAGCTCATGGCAGTTGTTTAGAAAATACAGTACTTATAACAGCTAGATAATGCAGAGAAAAACAGAAAAAAAATCCCCATTGGTTTAAAATACTCATTTAAAAGAAAAACAGAAGATGATGTCAGAGAAGTTTAACAGTACCATACTGCCTTCAGCCAGGAGGAACCCTGGGTCAAGGTGCTCAGTGGAACACACATACAAAGAATCCTACTGCATATAAATTTAATTGACATAAGATAACACTGCTGAAGCAGATCACTCCTAAATCAAGCTATGAGTGTCACAGTTTGTATAAGGATGTGATTACTGAAAGGCAACCCTCACCCAGATTAAAGACAAACTAAGATTGTTATAGGGCTCATGAAGTTTCAATGACTGCATTATAGACAAGAATTTACCAGTAAAGTTGTCTTAAAAACATCGGTGCACACTGTGTGATGTGTAAAACCTAGCTGGACCTGTCACCCAGCTGTACTCTCAAGCTAGATATAAGGCCCAAGAAATATCAAAAACCTCAGGACTATATAAATGATAATTTAAATATAAATTGACAATATTAGTGTCAAACAAAAAACTCTAGTCGAGGAACCTCAAGGAATTAAGACCATGTAGCCTGATATGTACTGATGTCAATATACACTGAGAATGTAACAACTTGATGTACCACAAGTGTCTAAGGAAGCTGAAAAAGAGATAAAAATGTAATTTCTCTCCTCTTCTTCATACAAACAATACACCCTAACCCACCCCACATCACCATAATGTGGGTGGGGGAGATATATAGCTTTAAGGAGATGTTGTCTCTCTCTCCCCCCTTTTTTCCCCTCTTTCTCTCTCTCTCCCCCTCTCTCTCTCTCTCTCTCCCACAGACAGACACACACACACACACACACACTCTCTCTCCTAGTGAACCTTTATTCACTTCAGTCACTGCAATTGTTCCCCAAAGGAATTCAACTTATCATGAAATCCTGAGTAAAAGGGCTTATGTCTCCTAATACCTACAGAGCAAACATGTGACACAATTTAACCGTACTACTATCTGCATAGTAACATTTCCAAGGATTCTGGATAGAACTACCATGAAATAAACCTGCCACCCTCCCCAGGATAAGGTAACTAGAAGTAAATATAAAGTATGTATGTAAGACCAGAGGTCCAACATACCTACATATCCACAAATTACTACAATATTAGCCTAATGTAAAAAGATCTGTGCAGGACACCCATGCAAATGAGATCACGCACCCCAATATGTACAGAGTTACAAAAATTATATGTGACAGTATATGATAACACTCCTGTATGTACAGTAGCAAGCTAGGTAATCTGAATATGGTGCAATGGAATCAATCCCCCCCAGGCAAAGATAAAAAGTAAGGAGGAATTAATATTCATTATGTGTGTGAAGTAAGAATAGTAACACATTATAACTCCATATATCTAAATAGAGACCTACTTCAATGTGACAGCAAGTCCCACATCTGTTATATCACATACCTCACAACACATACCCACACACATACATACACACACGCACCCACATCCCACACATGCTGAAGTCCTATAATATGTCAGTCTGAAGAAGAAGAGGTCTGTGGATGTTAGTTTCTGTAGTGTCCCATAAAACCAAGATCAACGTTCATCCCATCTGCTACCATATTGAGGTGTAAAGTAAGTTTAATCTCAAAAGCTCGTCTCTGTTGTGTGTTTTTGAGATTTTCTTTTAAGACCATTACTGACATATCTGAGATTGAGTGATCAGGCTGGGAGAAGTGATGCCCCACTGGTTTTTCAGTCTTCTTTGCTGTAATAGTATGTCTGTGCGAGTTCATCCTAGTGCAGAGCTATTGGTGTGTCTCTCCAACATAACCTGTTTGTGGACATCTCTTGCACTGAATGAAATAAACAACATGTCGTGACATGCATGTATAACTCCCAAGCACCTGGAATTGTCTGTTTTGTGATGTAACCACACAGACTGAGGTAGAAATGAGCCCACAAGTCTTACAGGGGCATTGATTGCAGGGTCGTGTGTCATTGTGTGACATGGTATTCTGTTCTGGTGAAAGTTTGCTCCTAATAATTGGGCTGGATACATTTGGTGGTTGTTTAAAAGATAGTGGTGGGAGTTCCTTAAAAATACAATTAAGGGTTTCATCCTCACTAAATATTGGGTGGAGGTCTTTAATAATCTTATGCAGATGTTCAAGGTCTGGATGATATGTGACTACCAAGGGTATTCTGTCTGTAGCTGTCTTTTCTTTATATTGAAGTAGTTGTTGTCTTGGTACTTGCGTTGCCCATTCTGTTATCCTGTCAATTTCCCTGGAAGAGCGTCCCTGCTCAATAAAGGTGTTTTTCAACATAGCCAAATGTGTATCTCTGTCATCCTCATTTGAACAAATACAGTGACATCGGAGTGCTTGACTGTATATGACAGATTTTTTTGTATAGTTTGGGTGATTACTTTTCTTGTGCAGGTATCTCTGTCTGTCTGTTGGCTTCCTGTAAATACATGTATGTAAGGTTCCATCCTTAATGGTGACTGTGGTGTCTAGAAAGTTAATCTTGGTGGTAGAGTACTCCAGGGTAAGCTTTATGGTAGGGTGGAGACTATTAAGTGTGTGATGAAAATCTTTGAGTGCATCTGTGCCCTCCGTCCAGATGATAAACAAATCATCAATGTAACGGAAATAAGCTAGTGGTTTGTGGGGATACTGCCTTAAAAAATCCTCCTCCAAGTCAGCCATAAAGAGGTTAGCATACTGTAGAGCCATTTTGGTGCCCATTGCTGTTTCCATAGTTTGAACATAATGTTTACCATTGAAGTTGAAGTTGTTATGTGTCAAAATGAATTCCATATGTTCCCCCACCACTCCAGGGTTGATGTTTTGTTCGGTCCTTTCTCATGTATGTATTTAAGGCATGCTGCAATGCCATCTGTGTGTGGAATATTAGTGTAGAGGGATGTTACATCCATTGTCACTAAAATGGTATCAAGTGGTAAATCCTTATAACCAGAAAGTACACGCAAAAAGTGCGTAGTGTCCTGGATATAGCTGTCTCTTTCCATAACCAGCGGTTTCAAAATGGTATCTACAAACCCTGAGATCCCCTCAGTCAAGGTACCATTACCAGAGGCTATGGGTCTCCCTGGATTGCCAGATTTATGTATTTTAGGCAGCATGTAGAATGTCCCTGGCCTGGGTTCAGCAGGGATGAGGTGAGTTAGTTTCTCTCGGACATGGTCTGGAAAAGTTCTAATTAAGTCACATAGTTCATCTTTATATCTTGTAGTGGGGTCACTCTCTAGTTCTCTGTAGTATGTAAGATCTGTTAGCTGTCTATTAGCTTCATTAACATAATCCTCTCTGTTTAAAATCACCACTGCAGAGCCTTTATCAGCTTTTTTGATGACAATGTTGTGGTTTGATTTCAGTGTCCCTATAGCTCTCCGTTCCAGTGGAGAAAGGTTATAATGGGTCTGTTTTTGCCTAGTAAGGATCTGACCACTGACTTGTTGGCAGAAACAATTAATGTAATTGCCTAGTTTTTTGTTACGCCCACTTGAGGGGGTAAATTCAGATTCCTTTTTCTTATCCATTACATTATTGCGGTTTGCACTGTCTTCACTACCAGTGATTTCTTCCCTGCCATGAAAGAATTCTTTAAGTCTCAATCTACCGAAGTATTCCTCCAGTTCACCACAAAACTGTATGTTATCCAGTGGTTTTGTTGGTCAGAAAGTGAGGCCCTTTGAAAGTACATTTAGTTCTCCAGTAGTCGGTGTGTAGTTTTAAGTATTGTATTTTCTAAACAACTGCCATGAGCTTCTGAAGAAGGACTGGTTGGTCCGAAAGCTAGAGCACTTTGTTCTTGTTGTTACATCTATGTTGGTCCATTAAAAGGTATCAAATCATTTGCTTCTGGATCAGTTGGGAGAAAGGCACTGGCCCTCCCAAACATTGTATTTCTACCTGCCCCATAAATCTAAGCCACCCTCGCTAGTTTAAATCATACTTATTAGCAAAAAACTCCTGCAGCTTCTTTCTTAGAACTCCTTTTCCTTCCTTACTCAGATGTAGTTTGTCCTAGGGAATAGATCCTTGTTATCACCTGTTGCTCCCCAGCCTCCCACCAGTCCAAACCCTTTATCCATACACCATTTTTCTAACCACTCATTAAAGGCCCTTATTCTCTGCTTTCTGTCCATGCTTACCCTTGGCACTAGTTGGACTTCAGAAAATGCCACAGTATTCCCTTCAGTTTTCCATATTCTGACCATTTCCCTAAATCTTGCTTATACCTCCTCCACACTATTTCCTCCCAAGTCATTTTTGCTGAGATGCACCACAAGGTGGGGGTTAACCTATGCTTCCTCACTATAGCGTGGACTATGTGCTTGGTTCTGTGTGCTGTCATGCCAGGCATGCACTCAACCCTGATAGAGCTCCTTCCCCCTTCCCCCAATTTGATACCCTTAATTTTGGAATCTCCTAGTATGATAACCCAGCTATCTTCTTTTTGCCTGCTCAATATGGTTTCCTCTCCTTTCCGCTCATTGTCATGTTCATCCATCCCTCTACCCCAACCATGTCCCTCCTTTCTTCAGGTTTCTGATGCCTTCCCCTCCCCGCTGGACCAATGTCCCTCATCTCTGCAGAGATGTTTTGCATTTCTCCCTTACTGCCAATTTCAGTACTTCCCCCAAATAAACCCCTTATCCCCCTCCCAGATACCCCTTCCCCTTTATTGTTGCTCCCCCTTGATCCCCCCAACCCTTCACTGTCACCTCCTTCCCTCCTTTTCACCTCTTCAACTCTTCTTCCTGACAACCATCTCCAGTTCCCCTGCCATGGTCCCCAATTTACCTTTTCTACCCCCTCCTATGTCACCTCTCACCCTCACCTTTTCCCTCAGCTCTTCCCGTTTCCCACCCTCTAAATCCCTCTCTCTCCCCCACCCCCACTGTTCATATCATCAGTGTCCCCTGCAGTCTCATGATTTACCATATCCTTTATATTTTGTAAAGGTGTATACCTATCTTTCAATTTAACTGCACCTCCATTTATAAACTTGTTTCCCACACTAGCCCCACTTCAATTTACATGCTTGTTTCCCACACTAGCCCTGCCATTACTGTTTCTTGTTGCTCCCTGTGCAGTACCACCCTGCTCCCCCCTCTTCTCACCCATCTCCTGCCATCCCCTGTCCCTCCAGCAGCCTGATCTGTTTACTTCCTCTGTAGTCTCCTCAGCATACCTAGTGTTCCTCCAATCATCCTTGCTGCATCTATTTGTAACTCCTATACCATATCCTCCTCTGTTACCTCCTCCCATGACCTGCCTCTCCACCCCTCTCCTCAGCCTATAAATTCCAGTTTGCAGGTGCACCAGTCTCAAACAGATTGGGGAACCCCCAATCTCCACAGTGTGTCCATGTAAACTGCTGCTGCACATCCATTATACCTCACTATCCTCTTTGGTCTTATTCTATCCTCCAGAGCACATTGCCCCTGCCTTGCCCTCCCCAGCCTCCTCTTCTGCCCTGATATCCCATCTCAGAATGTATGGGTTTCCTTTGCTGGTTCCCCTTTTATGAGCATCAATTCAGTCCTCCCCGCCTGCACTAACCTACTAAGCAATAGCCTTCTTATGTACTTTGAGTGTATCCACCCTTTCCACAACCAGCACTACTTCACAGTTTCTGGATGTATGATCATGTCTTCCTGGGTGCAGTATTGTCTTCCCTTCCTATGAACAGTATAAGCCTGCTTAGATATTTATTCAACTAAAGCCCCACCATTAGTTTCAATTGAAACCCCTACAATCTAAATGATGTCTTAACCTTTTGCACATAATTTACATTGAGTTTTTGCACAAAGCAGTATGCTAGATCTAGTAAACAGTACCTCTAAACAACATTTTTAATGACAGCCTAACTGTTGTCTTAATAATCTAAATGTTGTCTTAACCTTTTGCATATAATTTACATTTACATTGAGCATCCACAGCAGAATGCTAGAACTGGTAGACAATAGCTCTAAATAACATTTTCAATGACAGTGTTTGAATGACATCCAATGCTAGCTAAAAGTGCTCTGAGCACTGGGGCATACCAATAGCAGAAGAGGAGAAGTCAGGTTCCTGATGCCTTAGTGTGTTGTTCCAACAGGATATAGATGTGTACCAAGACTGGGGGGTGAGAATCTAGGGATCACACCAGCTGAAAATAGTTACAGGGAGAATGGCCTAGTGGTCAGAGCTGCAAACTATGGATAGATCAGGCTACTCTGTCAGAAAATTAAATCCCACACTAGCTGCTTCCTGGGCATATTAGCTAATTTCCTGGGGTGAGAGGCTAATTTTGTGAGTGCTCTGGAGTGATTGAATCTTGTAAGAGAGGGGCACTTCAGGATTCAGATGCTAATTTCTAGTAAGACCTGAGAAGAGATTATGATAGTGCAGCAGTAACACCTAGTGATCTGCCAGTATAAGCTGCTACTGGAGTTAAGAGGAGATGGATCACATGACCTATCACACTACAAAGGAAATGATCACCGAGGGTGGTAGGTGTGTGGGGCAGTCACCTCACTAGCGTCGGCGGGCTACACAGAAGCACAGGATATCTGTATACCTGCAGTGCTTTGCAGGCTCCAGGGGTCTGTTGGTGGCCCTTTGATCCATTGGTGAGGATCTGGAGAGGCGTCCTACACTGGCCTCTTAGTTCAATGCCTGCATTGCTTTGCAGGCTCTGGGGGTCCTTTGGCTGCCCTTTGATCTGCCAGTAAGGATCTGGAGAAGTGTCCTACACAGGCTGTCTTTGTTGTATGCCTGCAGTGCTTTGCAGGCTTCAGGGGTCCATCAGCAGCCATTTGATCCATCAGTGAGAATCTAGAGAGGCATTCTACATAGGCCCTCTTAGTTCAATAAAGTCACAGAGCTGCACCAAGGCAAACAGGGATGCTCAGTGACAAGACGATATCACAAAGAAGAACCAGTCATGGCACTCACCTAAAGCACCATATACAAACTTCCAAATCTGTGTATTACAAAAAAAAAAAAAAAAGAAATACAAACGACTCACCTGGGTCTGGAAAAAAGATGTGTTGAGCTCTAACATTTCACCTAGTCCAAGACTCCATTTGTACATGGTGTTTTAGGTGAGTGCCATGACTCGTTCTTCTCCTGGGCCTCTTGGTTCAATGCCTGCAAGAAGAATGAGCATGTTCATAATGTGTTTACAGGTATAATGGAAGGTGTATGTGGATTAAACTATAATCAGTATTAGATGTATTGTCAAAAATACAGAATTCTTAAAATGTTTAAACACTCTTACTGTTTTTGTATAACCATCATAGTCCTTAAAATTAAACATATCTGTTTTTTTTTTGTATCACTGCTCACTCCAGGCATGTTGCCAAAAGCTGTCACCATCTTTTCATTAAGCCCCCCCAGCACACCCACCACTTCCCAGCTATAATTATCACAAGCTCTCTTCCCTCTTGATACCTGATTCATACTTTTGGTGGGCCAATAGTAGTCCATTTCCAGGCTAACTCAATGGACCCCCCCCTCCCTAACCTGCAGTTTGTGAACTGTGACTTACAAACAGTCTGCTGTTAGTTAAGAATGGGAAGCCATTTGAGTCAGTCTGGAACTGGACTGCAATAGCCCCTGACCCCCCCCAAAAAAACAACAACCATGGTTTGACAAAAATATGAAAGACCTACTTGAAATAAATACCCTTGCAAGCAGTGAGGAGGGTGGGATGGTGGGACTCTGTAAAGATGTTGTTGGCTCCTAGCAGCATGAGAGAGAACAGCAACTTTTATTTTTGGTTACAGAATCACTGTATGCAAGTATGAGAGGATTGAAGAATAGGAAGTAACTGAGAGTGGGGGCACATTTCACAAACAGTTTGATACAAACTATGGCTCTGAAAGATACTTAGAGTTTTTTTTTAATAAAGCAGAATCATATTGGTTTTAGTTTAAAATAGTTTGTCTAAACACACTATGTTGTTGAATTCTCTTAAACTCAAACCCTTCTTTAACTTTAGTGTATGCCCCTTGTTTGCTCTGCTGTACAGAGGAATCATAGAGCATCAAATTTAATCAGATATTACAGGTTTAGAAACATAGACATATAGATTTTGATGGCAGGTAAGGACCACTTGGCCCACCCAGTCTGATTATTTCTCTACCTATTGGATAGGCTGCTGATCCTAGTTAACCAACAGCCTACTTCCTCCTGCCTTCCACTAGAATTGCCTTATGTTTGTCCCATGCTTTCTTAAATTCAGCCACTTTTTTTGACCCCACGACCTCCTCAGAAAGGCCACTCCATGCATCCACCACCATCGCCATGAATAAATACTTCCTCAAGTTGGCACTGAGCTGTCCCCCCTCTATCTTCAAACTATGCCCCCCTGTTCTTGCAAATCTCTTTTTGATAGATGCTACCCTCTTGGACTTTGTTGATTACCTTGAGGTACTTGAAAGTTTCTATCATGTCCCCCCTAACCCTCCTTTCCTGGAGGATATATATATTAAGCTCTTTTAGTATCTCTTCATATGGCTTCTGGTGCAGATCCTGCACCATTTTAGTTGCTCTCCTCTGGACTGCCTCCATCCTGCCTATGTCCTTCGGGAGATGGGGTCTCCAGAACTGCACACCATACTCCAGATGAGGTCTCACCAACTGTTTGTACAGAGGGATAACAACTTCCTGTTTTCTACTGGTGATGCTTTTCCCTATGCATCCCAGTATCCCCCCAGTCTTTCTTACTGCCTTCTCACATTGCTTGCCTACCTTTAGGCTGTCTGATATGACTACCCCAGGTCCCTTTCCATTTTTGTTGATGTTAATACCTCCCTCCCCCCATGGTGTACTCTTCCCTTGGGTTTTTGTTTCCCAGGTGCATTACTTTTCACTTCTTTGCATGAATCTAAGCTGCCATACTTTTGACCATTCCTCCAACCTTGCCATGTCCCTTTTCATCCTTTCCACCCCCACCACCTTGTGTATGAATTCTGTTGCAGATCTTTGTGTCATCAGCAAAGAGGCATACTTTTCCTTCCAGTACCTCTGCAATGTCACCTATAAAGACATTAAAGAGGACCAGTCCCAGTACTGAACCCTGTGGTGCCCCACCAGCTTGATATATCATGGAACAGCAGTAGAACTAATATCACAAAAGATGTGCCATGCTTTCACCTGACATAAAGTAGTTCTTGTGTCTATTTAGCAGTTGGAAAGGCACTCTGCAGATCAGGAATGTTGGGTCTGATTTCTGATCTTGGCTGAATGACACTGATGCCTGACCTCCATGGGACCAGGCCATGATGCAGGCAAGAGCCCTCTTTCACCACCCACCCGGGACACAAAGACTTTGTAATTTTTGAGCCATTTTGTCAGTGGCCTGACTACCAAGGTTCAGATGAACTTGGCCAGCCAATTGGACTGAATCAAACTATTTCTTACTGCAGATCAATGACTCCTAATCTCCTCAAGAACAAGCATTTCACCATGTAGTGGTCTAAAGCAAAAATGTACTGGCATAAAGGGGACAGCTGTGGGTGCCAGCAGTTTTCAGGACATACTGCCCTAAGTACACCCTTTCTATCTCCCTCCAGTGGGGCATAGCTTCATCTGGAGGGCACCTGCTATGTGATAATGCAGCAAGGTATAGTTGTCTTTTTTTTTTTTAATTTATACTTTTTGCCCCTGAGTCACAGGGCCAGTCATCCAGGCAGAGGAGCCACCAAGCCTTTCCTGGTCCACTGCCTGACCCACTGCATCCTGCCCTCACATTCTTCTATGCAATTATATAGGACTCAGATCCCTATTCCTTGTCACTTGCTAGCCTGCTGTTTGTTCAATTCTATATTACTACTACCCTAGCCATAGTTTCTTAAACTGCTAACTATTGCATTTATTTTAATCACAAGACTAGTTAGCCAGGTATAACTCCTATTGCTACTTTGTTGCTGAACATCAACGTACCAGTCTGTAATTTGCAATTTTACTGTTGATTTTTACTGTCACATTTACTACTACACTACCCTTTGTTCCTTAAACCATTTTTGCTGTGTTTATCCCACTCATCAAGTTCTGGTTTGATTCACTCCCATTACCTTATTGCTTTCTTCTCTTGCCCATGTCCCTCTTCTTATTCTTTCTGTTCCAGACTTCTGCTCTTTCTCCTTGCCCCACACCATGTCCACTGCAGGGCACTGTACTTTCTTTTATCAGCTCCCCCTGTTTTTGTCTTCTCTCCCAACAGCCATCTGCTCAGCCTTCTCCTCTGTGATCATGCAACTATCTTCTCCTACACCTAATTTCATTTCTCTCCTACGTTGTGCAATCAACAATACACAATAGGGTGGGTAGTATTGGTCTATATCAGACTGCCCAGAGGTGTAATGAGTCCCAATGTTGCAGACGAAGGGCATTATAATCCCTGAAAGGTATAGCCCATATCACCCACCCTGGAGGGTATTATTGCACTTAGAAAATTGGATTTAGGCTAAATATTAGAAAAAAGAAGTTTAAAAAAATTAAAAAATACTGTAAATACTTAATTTTAATAACAAAACGTATTTTATGAAAAGTAGTCCCTGGACTCCTATCATTGGCACTAGAGGACACTGTTATGTTGTGCCAATCTGTTGAAGGTTCTGTCTTTCCCTCCCGAACAGCACAGTCTACCTATTGTTTCTGTCCTCAGTCCCACTTGCTCATGGTTCAAAAAATTAGAAGTTTTCCAAATGTCTTTCCTTACAGGTTGCAACACCACATCATTGTTTAGTGTTTTTGTGTGTGTGGGTGGTCAGTAGATTCAGTCATTACCTAATGTGTGTGGTGTGGTCATGTGATGGGAAACCCAGAAACACAACTGACAGTCTGATTTTTGGCCCCTCCACTCTTCTCCTCTACTGGAGTAGCAGCATTGTTCTGTTTTTTTTTTTATTTGTTTGTTTGTTTTGTTTTTTTTCTTAGGTTTGCTATAGTGCGATTGGGAGATGGTGTAGAGTTAAGAGAAGGGAACATGGTTAGCAGTTGTTGCCACAGCTAATTCATAGGGTGGCTGGATGGATGGAGGAGGCAAATGCAATGAAAGATGACCTGACAGCAGTACTGATGACACTATGTAGCAGTGCTTTGCTGGGTAAAAGATTTTTTTTTTTTTATTTAAAGCTGCAAGGAGGGCACTGTGAAGAGGAAACGGGGAGGTAGGGTTTACTCTGTACCTTGGATCTCGCCATGTGAAAGTAAAAATGACAGTTAACAAGATGCTTGGAATTCCATAGCACAGTAATACAGGTAAAAAGGCATACAGAGACTGGGACTTATTATTTCCCAGTCTCTGTTGTCTGATACCTGATCAGGTTATTGGCTGTCTTAGCCAATCAGGGTATAGGATTTGGCAGACCCATTTTCTGAGCTGTTTTTATTGATTTTGTACTGTGTGACACTGAATGCAAAGTATTTACAGCATATCCTTTTTTTCTGAATTGTGTGCATTGTTAAGCACAGAGTCTTTTTTCAGTTTTTATTTGCTCTTAGAAAATGGGCAAAGACAATTCTCTCTCCTGATCGGCTGTGACGCTTATTTAGGAGGGCATCTATCAGACAATAGATGCCCAGCTAAAAATAAGAGCCAGTCCAAGTGCCCCTTCACCAAGTATCATGCTCCAGTGGTGCCCAGCCTGCTTTGTAATTGGCTGAAAGCATCCCAGAAAACTTCAAATGCCCGCCATGTTTTTTCTCTCGCTTAGTGAGAGCTACAGGAACCCCCCCAACACTTCTTACTTGCTTCTTCTTAAAAAGAAAGCACACTGATTCTACGGTAGGGAGAGTGAAGAAATCCTCACTGCCATATACTTTATTATGGCAGCACTCTCCCAACCGTGATCTCACACTGCCACGCTAACAAAGAGTAAACAAAAGCCGTTGTTCCTATCGGCTTCATTGTGTGACGCCCCGTCTGCTTCTTTTAGAAAGAAAGTACAGTTATTCCGTGGTCAGGAAGAGTGAGGAAATACTCTCAGATCTCACAGTGCCATGCTGACAAAAAGTAAATGAAAGCCGTTGCTCCTGTCGGCTTCGTTCTGCGAATCCTCCCTCCCCCATTTGCTTACACCAGCCACCAAAAGCTCACAAATGTACCTGCTTTTTGCAGGTTTAATTTCTCTTTCACCTCGCTCGACCTCCTCCCACAAAATCCACGTACCTACCGCGATGTCTGTACTCGGCTGATGTACAGCGTCGTTGCTGCCTGCCCGCCACCTCAGCTCCTCTCCTGAAGTACATTTCCATACAGAAGACACGCGTTCCACTCTGGTTCTGCGCCCCATTTTAAATGCTGCTTCACAATAAAAGAAATAAACTGTAGTACATTTCTTAACATAAGCAGCCAGTCTTTCCGTCTCCTTCTGCAGACAGTTTTATCTATGTCAGCCCAAAACATCCTCTCGAACCCTATTTGTACTCATATATTTTTTATTTAACTAAATTGCTACAGCCGTGCGTGGTTTCATCACAGCAGTAGTGTGGTGCTAACCTGCACACTAGAGAGCTCTTTTCTACGATTGTAAACCACTTCAGTATCCCAAGTTAACAAAACAACCGAGTGGCTCATAGCATGCTCCCAAAAGCACAAAGCAGGATAACAAACAAAAACAAAAGCTTAATAGCTCAATCAAAGGTACAGAGAGAAGAGACTATGGATATGCTGAAATTTCTCTCTCTCTCTCTCTCTCTCTCTCGCTGTCCGCATCCTGTAAAAACGGCACAGTACCAGTGTAGTTACTTGTCCTCCCTGGCTCTGCTACTCTGAACAATAAATTTAACTTTGTACATACTGGTCTGCCATGCCAACGTCATCCACTGAGGTGACTTCCCTGCGTACGAGATACAGTCGGAATTGCAGCTGCTTAAATTTAAAACTATTGTGTCAATCTTCGACCTTCCAAGTAGACACAAACAAATTTTTACAGGAAACACAAAAAACTTTCTTTAACACTACAACCATGGGGAGAAACTACTAGAAAGCCCATGTCTTCTTCTGTAGGTGGTGGAGGGGGGAATACAAGACAATGGATTTGTGGGAAGGGGGAGCAACAAGAGATGGAACAGGTCAGGGACTACTTTACAAGAAATAAACTTTAATTTAATTCTTATTCTAATTTTTTAATTTTTCTTATTTATTTTTTAAATCCTATGTAAAATGCTACAGGTAGCCCATTTTATAGCCACTCCAGGTGGGCGGTATAGGGCAATGCGGACCTTCCAGGGCC
This sequence comes from Neoceratodus forsteri, assembly GCA_016271365.2. Lineage (NCBI taxonomy): Eukaryota > Metazoa > Chordata > Ceratodontiformes > Ceratodontidae > Neoceratodus > Neoceratodus forsteri. The sequence continues at coordinate 191,006,009 of CM057456.1, forward strand.
ATAGGCCCTCCAGCCTGCAGCGTCGGGCCTCATTACGCCCCTGGGCGGTCTGGTATTGCCCACTACCGCCCACCCTGTTGGGTATTATTGCTTACTTACATGTTTGACTTCTGATATACTGCACAGTTACTACATTTATCAACTTTTACCTATGCAACTTGAAATGATTTCACTTGCAGTACAAATAATCCTAACAAAGGGCTTTTCCCTTGTACTGTTAATTCTGCCCTCTACCCTTCCCCCAGGATGACCCTGGAAATAAAAGGTCTTCGACTCAGTAGGCCTTTTGTTGAGAAACTTTCTTAAATAAATACTTTTACCTATAAGCAGTGTTTGTATGGTTGATAGTGGGGTTAGCTGGAGACAGCTGTGGGGGAGCAGTTAGTAAGACTCACAGGGTCAGCTGAAGAGCTGGTGCTCTATTTAAGTCATTTATGACTGTGTGAAGGATTTCTGCAAGGTACTTTGGATATCAAGAACAGCAATCACCTCCACAAGAGGCCCAGGGAAAGGCAGCACAGTAATCAATAAGAATAAAAATTTCCCATGCTAGCAGGCCTAGGCAGAGATAGCACCATAGCCAGCATGAACAGCAGATGCCCACACTACCAGATCTCAGAGAACTGGCATCATGACCATCGAGGATGGCAGCCACCCATGCTTGAGAGTTCTACAACCACAGTTGTCAAGAATAGCAGCCTTATTCCACCCTAATATCCTGAGGGAGTTGAGACCATGCCTGACTATGGCCCCTATGTTTGAAGGTGCAGAGCGCTTCTGTGCCATGTATGTGAGGTGCAGAGACAATCCACACCCATTGTGCTTCCCACGTGGAATTCACATAATGGGGCATGCAGCCCCTATGCAGCCGATCCCCCACCCATGAAGACTGCAGTGCACTGTGGGTGGGCAGGGGGCATACCAGCATTACATGCGATGCACAATGGCATGTAGTACTGGCCATAGGGGTGCATAGGCAGACATGGGTTAAGAAGGGAGAAGCCTGCTGTAAGCCCATTATGCACCCCGTGCCTCCATTCCTCAACAAAGGGACCCAACAGTGAATGAGGTGACAGGCCACCCACCCCTGCACCAGCCATGCCCCCCACCTTCCCTGTGCATGCCAACCCCCTACGCCCACATGCACACACACAGCCTACCTCAGTGTCCCCTCATCCCGCATCCCAGCCCCGTTAGTGTGGTGGGCAGTGTGAACCCCTCCCCCAACACACCCTTGTGACTCCACCCCTGAGCCCTGTACCTCCCCGTCTGTTCAGAGGCAAGGCACAGCCGGGAGCACATCCCACCTCCATGGCCACTGGCAGCCAATGCCACCCCATCACATAAGTGATCCACTCAGAGATCCAGGACAGGCCTGTCAGGTGTACAGCTCCACCCATGGCAGCCCTGTGTGTCTCTGCACATACCCATACACCGGGGGGTGGGGCTGGGAACAGTTGGCCAGCGGTCAGGAATGCCACCGGTGTGCATCTATCCCCAGGTGCAGAGCTCCCGTGGGTGGGATACAAGGCTTTTGTGCATAAGTCCCGCCCATTAGAGCATAGGCTCAACTGATAGCAGCCTACAAGTAGTAAGCATGGCAACCTTCTAGTGTATGGTAGTCAGCCATATGAGATCTGCAGTTAGAAACTTAAGCAGTTATTAACATTGGTGGGCCCACCAGCAGTTGGCACATCTGAAGACAGAACTTGGTGGGTCTGGCCACCTCTGGCATTTTTTATTTACCACTTATAACCTCCTTGTTGATATCATATGTGATAAGAGTAGTGCAATTTGGTGTGGTATTGTACCAGCATATGATCTTCTACTGAGGCACTAAATGTTCCACATCAGAACACTTGGCATCACAAGTGAAAACATCTTAAATCTGTGAATGTCTTAGGAAACTGATACTTTCTTTTAGACAGTTACTCTAAGTCCATTATGAGAATGGAACAGGGAAGAAAGACATTCAAAAAACAGGCCTGTTTTTATTATGAAGGCAAGATGATATTAAACTCTATTTGTCAAGTCCACTAGATGTCAAAACTAAGATGGGGACTGAACAAGAGTGAGAAAGAGAAAGAGAAAGAGGAAAAACATTGCATACAGTACCATGAATACAGAATGGCTACAGCAATAGCAACTTGGATCCAAACATTATGGTACCATGCTCAGTCGAAACTAAATTCTAGTGCTGGGCAGATTTGCTAAATTCTTATTCCACTGGAGTTCCATGGAACTGCATATTGTTTTGCAGAATTTCATGAAATTACCTTCTTACAGAATCCAAATGCCAAAATTCAACAGTTTCCATTGATTTATTTAGATTTGTTTTAATTGCAAAGCACTACATTATTGCACAAGTAAGGAATTATTAAAGCAAAAAAGTTAAGAAAATGCAATACTATGGATTTTTGAACCCAAATTCTAGGCCAGGTAACCAGAGGGAGGTGATGACTGTATACCTTATGGTGACATCCACCAAAGATCTCTCCAGAAGGAAAGGTACTCCAAAACCAGCATTATCCAAAGGTGACATGATGTGATAATGTAACCAGTATTTTACCCAGTATTCCTTAATAAAGGCAATAGTGGGGGATGGGTTTTACATTGGGGGCCGGGTGTACTAAAATCTGAAGCCAACACCAGTACATGCAATAGAAGTGGCTTGCACAGACCACACAGTATGCAATATGCAGCGAGTACAATGCACACTGGGCAGGTAAAAGCTCAGCAAAAACTGTCCCCTGCCACAGGAGTGGAGTACACTGAACATCCTCCTCTTGGGGAACAGAATGATCACGTATTGATTGCCCAAGCTATGCTCAGGGAGAAAAGAGGTACCAAATAGGAACCCAATCATGGTGATAAAAATAATGAACAGCATCAAGTGGTGTATCATCCCAAACTGGATAAAAGAAAACAGCTGTACTCTGAGTTATTTTGAAAGGCAGTGGCTCACAGAGTAAAAAAGAATCAAAGGGTGTGAAATCCAGATTGGTAGTAACAGGGACAGCTTAGGCAGAGGCCCCAAGCCATGCCCCTGATACTGTAGATGTCTTCTGAGTTGAAAGGAAACTTTTGGGCATCTTCCTCCAGCAACAATGACAACACTGATGCAGCACAGAGAAAAGGGTAAACTAAACCCTCCTGTCTGTCAGTAAAGGAACAACTGGCTGACATTATCTGTTTTTTTTGTGAAAACATAAAATACTATAAAAAAAGAAACACACACCCTCCTGTGCATTGGGTGGGGGTGCATCGGCAAAATGCTAGAGCAAGCCAGGTTACTTAAAATCAGCACATACCATAGATGTGTTTAAACAATAACAAAAAAAATCAAAAAAGTTGTAACTTACAGGAAAAGGAAATAGACAGAGCCAGTGGTTATCTAACCTGGACTGGACCAACATCACAAGCTACAACTACAGCAACTAGCAATCTGTAGAGATAGCTTATCTGCAGTAAAGTTAGCACAAATTAATTTGACAGGGAAGCACAAGTTAATTATTTTGCAATACCCTTAGAGAAATATGTGTGCTGTGTACATGCAGAATGCATACCACATGCTTAATTGTGCAATGTTTTCATACAGTTCGCATACACAAAGTGAGCCTAAGTGAACCAGGTCTAAAAATCAAATCAGCTTAGCATGCGGCAAGTTTGACATATGTGCGGCAGGTAAGCTGGTGTGTACATCTTCTAAAAGTCACACCAGATGTGTATGTTGCATGCTTGACATGAGTGCAGCAGTTAAGCTGGTGTAAACACCTTCTAAAAATCACATCAGATTTGTATGTTGCATGCTTGACATGAGGGCAGCTCTTTAGCTGGTGTGAGCATCATTTAAAAAGCACATCAGGTTCACTTGTTGCACAGTTGCCATGTGTGCAGCAACTGAGCTGGTGCAAATCTCATCTAAAAACACATCAGTTTCTCTTTCTCATATTACTGCTAGCAATCAGAGCCATTCAAATACGTTTTTTATTGAGTTCCCTTTAAAATTAGGTAAACTCATTAATTCTGAATCTTTTACAAGTTGTTTAAGGGCTTTTGATTTTTGTCATTAAATCACCATTAATTTGCAAAGTATTGTTTGCTTACTGCATTAAATGGCTAGGATATAGTCAGGCAACATCCACCATTCAAGATGTGTGAAGAGGGGCCTCTGTGTTATGTAGCCTGACCTTCTCGATTTGGGCCATGCAAATCCCCTTATGGATATTTAGTGCTAGAAATGTGTTTCTCCATGACTGTTTTGGCTCACTTACTTTCCCTAATCATTCTGTATGGAGCATATACACTATGGCCATGCTCAGCACTCTTTGTTCTGAGTAGTGTCTTTGATGCATGCACTATCCCTCACATTTTTCACTGAAATAAGGGAGATGGAGATTCAAAATGGGGATCAGTGAGGGACACTGACCATCACATTGATCAGGACACATCCTGAAACATGGAGATACAGTACTTCAGAACACACTAAAAGCACCTAAGAATGAATTTCTACCATAAAGTAGGGGTGCCATTTAGGTAGGGCAGAGGGGGCAGCTGCCTCCCCCTGCATTTGTGCCTAGGTTGTTCTTATGGTGTGGCAAAAATGGCATTAAATTTGGATTTAATCTTTTGCACATTAAGTTCCCCCCTGGCCTATGTGCGTTCATGCTGCAGGTGCACTCCTGACTGGACTGTATCTATATTGTGCTGTCCACTCTCTCCACCTACTAGTCATGGTGCCATCACACATGATGTGGAGGAGCTCCAGCCAAGCAAGAGCACATGAGTCATACGAGTGCAACACTGTCTTCCCCACCACAGAGTAGACAGGTTGCCCATTACAGCTTGGAGGAGTCAGTGACCAATGAACTCTCAATAGCAGTGTTGTGGCTGCATATTTTTGTTGGTCTAATCTTAGTGAGTCTCCACCTTCCCTGGTGGCTGAAAGAGCAGATAGTGAGCTAGATGCTAACTCGAGACTAGGCTACCTACTTACTCTACTAGGCTCACCTCACAAAAAACAGCACAGGCTCTCTGCAGCAGCAAGCTATGCCAAGCAGCAGCAGTGACAGCAGTGTGGGCAGCCTTCATAGGTCCTGATCAGTGCAGTGCAGCAGCAACCACTGCAGTAGTCAAGCAAGAAGCACACAACACATGTTGGGTAGGTTTGACTGGCGAGGTGACTTGGTCATGGACCATGTTGGGGACTGGTGATGGTCGGTTCTAGCATCCAGCTTCTAGCAGAAGGGTGGAGGAGAAGTAGACTGAAAACTGGGCTGGTGGCACACTGGGCCAGGCAACAGGGTCTGGCCAGGTGGCAGGGCAAGTAAAACCAAATAATATTTTTTTACAGAATGATCAGGGAAGGAGGAAGGACTGAAATATTGATGTGCTTTTTACATTTCTGCACCTTTGGGCAGCTTCACAACCCATATGGGATGGGTATTGAATGGAATGTAGTCGGGGAAAGAAATTGGGACAAAGTTATTTTGGGGAGAGGTATTAGAATTTCAGCAAGAAAAAAAATGGTTAGTAACTGGGTGGGTTTAAGCCCAAATCTGATGTACTGCTCTAGGGTATAGACAAATGAATATTTTACATTTGAATTTTTCCTGATTTGCATATCACTTTTCAGTCATAATAAAAAGGTTTTACCTTTAGAAATGTTCCAGATATTTTAGAGTTTGCCACCTAGTAGCTAACTAGCACCTGGTCTCCACTGCTTGTTGGTCCCCCCCCCCCACTGAAATCTGAAATGACGCCCCTGCCATAAAGTCTAAATTTACAGGACATCCTCTGTGCAAGCAGCATTTTTTCCATGAGGGATATATGAGGAGAAGAGCTGTTGTCAGGGGTAAATTAAGGGCTCTCCCTTGCATTCAGGGACAGTTGAGCAGTATAGTATGCACAGACTATTGGAGCCACACTATAGTCAGACTTATGCCCCCCCCAACAGTGAAACTGACCTCTACATTACCACACTCAGGCATATTATGACACAGGGCAAGGGAGACTGCAGGGCTGTGCACCATTGAAATAAATGGGGGGATTTTCTTATTATTATTATATACATTATAGATGGAAAGTTTGAGATTAATGAAGGTCTCCACTTAACTAACAATGGTTTTGTTAGTAGAACAGTGGCCTTCATTATTCTCCAGCTCATCATAATAATGTATAAAATAGTAATAAAAAATAACTCCATTCATTTCGTGAGGGTTCACCCCAGCACTCTGACCCATGGACATCATCTCTTAAAGACTCCTGCCTCTGGCTCCCTAATACTCAGGCAAGAGACTTTTGACTTATAACTATACTTCATGGGTTGTCTGTAGCAGCACTGCTGCACCTGCTGCAGTGAGTGTGCATGGGGGAGATGGACGATGTGGGTGGGTGTTGAGTTATTACTTTTGTGTTTGCCCCTTAAAGTCTGTTTGCATGGAAGCATTGAAAACTATGGAGAGAAAATAGTAGGAGTACAGGCCAGACAGAAGTAATTAAGTAGTTTTGTGGGTGAATGTGTCTACTGAGGGTGGGAAGAACCACATGTGTTTCCATTGGTATGTGTGCTACAGTTGAGCTGTGTAGCTGAGATGAGGGGGACAAGCAAACTAAAATATATAACTGTGGCTATAAGCACGTTGCATGCATGCATATGTATACAAATTTGTATTGAAGTACAAGTGAGCTATATGTGCAGACAGTATAGCTTAGTGGTTAAAGGCATTGAACTGCAAACCAGGAGACTTGAAGACCTGAGTTGGAATCTCATTAACCCCCCACTTTTTTTTTCCAATTGTTTAACCGGGTGAGACACACTAAGCTGAAAGCTTGTTTACAGATGCAACCTGGAAGCACAGGGAAGTTAAGTGACTTGCTCAGGGTCACACAGTATGCAAATGGGAGCTGTGGCATTCAAACCCAGGTCTCCAGATTTGCAGCTCAGAGTCTTAAACCACTGTGCTATACTGCCTCCCTTGTATATGGTGTGATCCTGAGCAAGTCACAACTTTTATGTGTGCAGTTATCAGTGACCACTTGCTTTTTGCACTCATGCCACATGCATGTGGTCTGTTCCAATTTAACATAAAAAACATGCTTTGCACACTTGCTTGTTGCACACATGCCTCATGCATGCAATCAGTTCCAATTTAACATTTAAATCATGCTTGCAGCATGCATATCACATGAGTACTTTTATGTACACAGCATGAAAACATTTCATATAATCGTTTCTATAAGGGTATTCTTCTCAGGTACAGGTTTCAAATTGCACTGACTGAGCTGAGCCAAGCACAAACAAGCATTTGGCAATGGCAAATGTTTACTTGCATGTTGCGTCAGGAAGGTTTTGGTTGTGTTGTACAGAATGATGAAGGCAAAGTAGTATTATAGTAAGAGAGAGTGTGCACTGAAGTTTGCATGCAAGTGAATGGCAGCCAGTATTTAATAAATAGCTCTTACAGCATAAATGACTTGCACGCAGATCAAGTGATGCATTAAATGAGCTCCACTAGAGGTTATCTTTTTCTATAAAAATTATTTATCACGTACAGAACAGTAGTATCCTTGAGGCTAACCTATACAGCACCTAAATTATAAAGATACTCCTATAGACCTCTATTCTGTAAAGAGGGTTTATCACATTGTACATTTATCAACACTCTTTTTAGAGATGTTTGGGGATCCTGCAAATTTGCAATTGAATGAAAAGTTACTATAGGGTTAAGCTCCTGCTACAGTTGTGATTCATCTGCAGGGTGTGTTCAGGTTTCTATCAAAACCATTTGATGATACTATTGTTCACTGCTTTTGCTATTCTGTCACACTTTCTTGCCATGTTACCCTACCCACATGATTTTGAATGTGAGGAGGAAAATCACAGTAGTACTGGCAGTAGTGGCCATGTCCCAACATCACACAGGTGCACTTACTCACATGCAGAGAGGACACAGACACACAAAGCAGCCATAACACACAACTAACAAATGCAGAAAGTGTGGCTGAATGTACATATTATAGTAAGGTATAAGTGATGAGCAGGGACCTCCTGGGGACAGCTTGGGTGGAAAGGGAGAACCACTGACACAAAACTTATGTAAGACTGCAAAATCCCATCAGCTACTATAGCACTGCCATTACTTAGGTAGCAACCTACTCTGTAGCTTCACAGCTGTGGTATAATCATTTTGTGTGTTATTTTTTTGCAACATTACAGTTTCGCTTCTCTTGCCTCTTCACAAATCAGTCATGGGATGTGTGCCTTGGGGTTTTCAACCATAATGCTTGCCCCATTCTCATATACTGTACCCATCTCAGCTTATTTACTGATGGAATGGGGGGAATGTTAGGGTTGACAACCCCAAGGCACACCCCATGCCTGATTTGTGAAAAGGCAAAAGAGGTGAAACTGTAATTTTTTTCCTATTCCTGTCTGCAGGGTGAGGGTGGGATGTTAGAGCTGGAAACCCTAATGCCACATTTCCTTTCTTTTATCACTTTAACCCTAACTAGTGCATTAACAACGTTTCTAGTAAAGAATTTCCAAGGGCATAGTAACACAGTTGGCAGCAACTCATGCCTGAAGACATACAAGTGGGTGGCTACATAGGTGAAGTGTATGGAGGACTCCGCACTTTCATCCCTCCATTGATGTGTCCATGGATGTTGTCATGGAAGCTCAAGGCCCAGCGGGCCCTGCACTTCCATGTGTAGAATACCACTTAGTACCTCACCTCATGAACCCAGTATTGGTAGGTGGAGTACTACACTTAAAGCCTCAGTATGACAAACACATGTATCCAAAAGTGCATACTGATCATATTCAGAACCTTCATTTTTAAAACCTTAAGACTCCAGACCATATTAATATTTTTCCACCAAGCTAGAAAAGGCACATCTGATTGACAAGCTCTTTGTACCCTGAAAAACTTCAGAGCAAAATTGCAAAGCATTTTGGATGTACAATACCAAAGAAACAACACCTCACATCACAATGTTATCTATTGGGAAATGAAGCAATATTTCAAACCTGTATAACTCCACATCAAATTAGTAGAAGACAGTTTAGCCCTGTGGTTTAGGGCACTGAGCTACAAACCTGAAGACCTGGGTTTGAATCCCACAGCCCCCACCTACTTACTGTGTGACCTTGATTAAGTTACTTAACTTTCTTGTGCTCCTAGGTCACACCAAGAAACAAGCTTTGGCTCAGTGTGCCTTTCCTGGTTAAACAATTTCCCCTCCCCCTTTGCCTCCTAAAATGTTTTCACCAAACCAGCAAAAGGCACGTCTGTGGGGGAAGCCCTTTGTACCCTAAAAATTTCAGACCACAATTCCAAACTGTTTCTTCACTGTGGCGTGACAAAGAAACAGATGTGTTGTAATCCTTTTGTTTGTTCTTTTTTTGCAAATTGGTGAAACAGAATCCTTTTTCATGTTGCTTTCTCACAATTTATGAAGAAGGATTCCCAAGCACAAAAAAGGCACATAAGAAGATTTTAAAATGATGAAAAAACACATTTCCCACTCTCATTTCCAAAAACTAACACCACAATTAGGTGAAACGGGCCCTCAATAGCAGAACACACATGTTGGTTTCTACTAAACACATAATTTTTTTTGAGTTATTTAAATAATAATAATAATAAAATTTATTTGATTAAGTTCCTTTCAAAGTTTTCAGAGCACTGTACATCAAGAAAAACACAGACATATTCAATACATACAATAAAACAGCTCAAAATGAATATTACAAAACTACAGTGTACAGTTAAAACAAAGCAGAAAATGCCTTCTCCCATAGGAAAGTCTTTAGTGCCTGCTTGAAACTCCCCATCGTCCTGCTCTCCCGGAGCTGACAGGGCAGAGAATTCCAGAGGGTAGGTGCAGCGAATCCAAAAGCACGAGCTCCAGAAGACTTCAAATTTACCCTCGGAATCTCCAGCAACCCCTCGTCAGTCAAGCGGAGCTGTCTCAGAGGGGTGTAGGGCACCAGAAGTTCTTTCAGATAGTCGGGACCTAGACCGTGTAGGACTTTGTAGGTCAAAAGACCCACTTTGAAGGTGATCTGCCACTGTATTGGCAGCCAGTGCAGAGTGCGCAGCACAGGGGTAATATGAGAACTTCTGGATGCCCCAGTCAACAAACGTGCTGCCGCATTCTGCACTAGCTGCAGGCAGCGGATATCAACCCCAGGAAGTCCTAGGTAAAGGGAGTTACAGTAATCAAGGTGAGATGTCACAAAGGCATTGATAAAAACTGGCAGGTCGCTAGGTGGAACAAGGTGCCTAATCCCAGCAATGTTCCTAAGATGAAAGAATGCAGTCTTGACAACTGCAGACACCTGATAACGGAGTGTCAGACCAGTGTCAAGCTCCACTCCCAGGTTATGCACCCATTCAGAGGTGAGGATCTGGTCCACCCCCAGGATTAATCCAGAGGGAAGCCCAGTCCTCAAACCTTCTATCCTGTGACCCGGGTCCACCACCGTAACCTCAGTCTTTCCCGGGTTCAACTTTAGACTGCTGGTGTTCATCCAGACTTGGATATCAGTGAGGCAGTTGTTCAGTACCGAGATAGCACTAACCTGGTCAGGCACAAAAGACAGGCAGAGCTGGGTATCATCAGCATATCAGTGAAACCTCAGCTCATACCGTCTTACAATGTCTCTGAGGGGTAGCATATATACTGCGAATAACATGGGGGAAAGCACCGAGCCCTGAGGTACCCCACAAGGCAGAGAGAAGGCCCCGAATGAATACAAACCCGAGACCACTTTCTGCATTCTTCCTTCGAGGAAAGATGAAAACCATCTGGGGACCGTACTCGACAGTCCACAAATGGACCTCAGGCATTCGAGCAAAACCCCCTGATCCACAGTATCAAAAGCTGATGACAGATCAAGGAGAACCAAAATAGAACGGTGTCTCCAATCTTTCACCATCAGGAGATCATTGAGCACCAGAACCAGAGCAGTCTTGGTACTATGCCTCTTACGAAAACCAGACTGGAGAGGTTTGTATAAACTATGGATGGTCAAATGGTTATCCAGTTGGACCGCCACAACTTTCTCAATAACCTTCCCCACAAAAGGGAGGTTAGAGATTGGTCTGTAGTTTGCTAGGTCATCCTGGTCTAAAGAAGAATTCTTCAGAAGTGGGGGTCACCACCCCTTCCTTCAGAGAGCTAAGGAAGACTCCCGTATCTAAAGAACACCGGATAATCCAATGATTTCACTACAACCCATAATCAGGGAAGTAGGGCCGGGGTCCAAACTACAGCGTGTTGGATGCATCTCATGGACAATCCTCATAGTGTCTATGAAATCCGGCAGGTCAAAGGTACTCCAGGAAATTCCAGGCTCTGCGACAAGACACTGATCAACTGCAACAACCCTAGAGTGAGGTTGGAGGCACTGCTTCCTGATGTCTTCAACCTTATTCGCAAAGAATCAAGCGACCTCCTCACAATCAGTTTGCGTAAAAGCTCGACGGATCTGCTGACAGGCTGGGTTGCACAGTCTGTCAACAGTTCTGAAGAGCTGAGCCGGTCGATTCCATGTGACAGAAATTTCCCTGGACAGGAATTCTGCCTTCTTATGGGAAATTGCTGTTTGGTAGCATTTATAATGCTCTAGCAAAATAAGATGGTCGGCATCAGAGGCAGTCTTCCTCCAACGACACTCCAACCTATGCCCCAACCTCCGCAGCCCTCTCAAAGCCCCATCAAACCATGGGGCAATGGGACGACATGGAAGGGGTCAAAAACGGACTGGTGCAATCTGATCGAGTGCAACTGATATGGCCCTATTATAGGCCACAACCAGCTGGCCAAGATCAGTGCAAAACTCATCAAACAACAAGAGGTCAATAACCACCATCAGGTCTTCAGGGACAACGTCCCCCAATGGGCGGTACCTGATCAACTCCACAGAGGCCGACCTACCCAGGGGGGGCCTCAAAATTGAACCCAACTGAGTAGTGATTGGGCCAACTGACTGGTTCCACCACCAAATCAGAAGCCTCGATCCCCAGGAGGAAGACCAGTTCAAGAGAGTGACCTCCCTTGTGTGTAGCTGCGGAAACAACCTGTGTAAAGCCCAGAGATGTCATCACCTGGAGGAAATGTTGACCAAAAAGTGAAGATTCATCATCAACCCAGGCATTGAAGTCACCTAGAACCATCAATCTGGGTGACTCCAAGGCCATGTCATCGGCAAAATCTACTATTTCCTGCAGGAAAAGCTTCTCATCACCTTTTGGATGATAAATGAGAGCAATCCTGCATCCTACACCAGCTACCACAGTACTCTCAAATGACCTGGCCTCCTCAACTGGTACACCAGTTAGGCCCAATTCGGTCTTGAAACAGACTGACACCCCACCCCGCGATCCAATCTTGGGCGCTGTATAACCAAGTACCCAGTGGGAACAGCGGCCTCTAAAAAGGGGGCCGCATTCCCATCCAACCAGGCCTCGGTAATGCAAGCCAGATCTGCCCTTGCAACAAAATCTGCAATAAAACCAGTCTTGTTGCAGACAGATCTGGCATTGCACAACAACGCCTGAGTTGGATGAAGTTAGCGAGTTGTCCCAACCACTTGCCCTCCAAAATTGGTTTCCCTCGCTAACTGAAAAACCAAATGGTGGCAGCATGAAAAGAGATTTCCCATTTGTGACACATAATGACCCGTTTGCAAAAAAGGATTACCCGTTTGTCAAAAAGGATCCTTTTTCAAGTGGCACATCAAACTGAGAGTGCTACTGAGCATGCTGAGAACATGCATTTTCAATTCCTTATCCTTATAACTTCAAATTAGATGGAAACATTTTCACCAAACCAGAAAAAGGTATATCTGTGAAGCAAAACCTTTCTACCCTGAACATTTCATGCCAAAAGTCCAAACCATTTCTGCACTGTGGAGTGACAATGAAACTGCCCAAAACACTGTAAATTACACACTTTTTTTGCACTCCATTTTCTCCGCACCCATGCATCTGACTGGAACAAAGCTTGCTGCATCAAGAGATATTGGGTCCCTGATGGTGCATGCAGAATTCTGTGCAAATTAGTTGAATGGTTGCAAAGGTACTAAAGTGCACAACTTGGGGTTTAATATAGAAGTGCCCATTCAAACCTAACCATAGGCCCTATAATAAAAAAATAAAAAAAGCAAAAAAAAAAAAAAGTAATCTATCAAACAAGGTTCCATCCCATTGCATAAAGGAAATATACCAGGGTGACCTTATGTGATGATGTTTATCTATACGTGGGCTGTTTACACCTCACAACCCCTATGAGGGAAGGCTCCCATGCCTGCTACAGGATGCAATACCTGCCCACGCCCAGAGTGATGACATGCAACTGCACTGGCCCCAATCAGCCTGCTGCCCAGCTAGTTCCCCAAGCTCCTTCTAACCCGTGTCAGTGGCACGGGAAAACAACATGGTACCACCTGGGCCAAAGGCCAACCCTGCACACATTTCATAATAATGCTTTTCTTTTTTACATTTTAACTACAGCACTGAGAGGGCAATGAACTGCCAAACTGACTGACAGTCATGGGGGTTGGTGTCCTTCCCTTCCTATCCCTGTCATGTGGGGGTGGGAATCTGCAGGGGAGTGGTGGTAACAAAAGTATATAGTATGTTTCTGAGATACAGATGATGGGGCTGGGTAGCTGGCAGCAGTATGGGGCCTGTCAGTGAAGGGAGGCCTGAGCAACCTGAACTATATCCTGCCAGGTACACTTTACCCCATTTTTCTTGACACTCCACTTGCTTTGATGTCAATGCCTTGTGAGGGAAGGCTTCCCAGCCCACCACAAGGTGTTGTCGGTGCCCCAGAACACTGCTTTTTCCCTCCCCATATTGGGACTGATGCCAAGCACCACAGTACCTTCCCCCCAGCCTCATCCCTTTCAGTCAGCTCACTGAGCTCAAACCAAATTCAGGTCACTTGCATGGGGAGGGAACATGGCCCCACTGGGCCAACAGCTGTCCCTGCAAACAATGTTACTGAATAATTTTTTCTTTATGGAACATTTTGACTCCAGGTTTTCAGCACAGTTTTTTCATTATCACCCCCCAAACTTTTTTTGCAGTTCATTTTTATATTGAGTATCAAACACATGGTCACAGCAAATAGTTAACAGTCTTATACAAAAGGTAACATTTAACATTAGCAACTTAAACATTAGGCATTCAGAATACAGTCAAATAGATGTCATGTATATATTTTATTTATTTATTTCAGTTTGGGATTAATACCTTTGAGTCAAGGACTAATTTTCAAACATTCCATGTCAGTGTTGAACAAACATTACAAACATACAAGGTTTACAGAGAAAAAAAAAGAGAAAACAATATTGAAGCATATACACAGGCAGTAATAGTAACATTTTAAGTTATACACATCAAATTAGTAAATATTAACAGACAGACTGATTCGATAAGAGGGGGTCGGGGGGATCAACCAAAGGTGGTGCCATCTGAGGTGGGAGAGAGTGGAGCTTTCAACCAAGTGAGGCCGTCGTCAGGTAATTGGAGTAGGGGAGTGGCTTGGTTATGGTTCATGTTAAACAAGACTAGCTTTGTACTTTCTAGTTGTTTTTATGTATTTATTTTTAGTTATTGAGAAGTCAGACTTACAACCTTTGAGCTAAGAGCTCGTTTACAAAGGATTGTTGTCAACAGTTTTAAAAAAATACACATTTTGTTGCAACTGCAGAATTGCAGCAGACAGTTTTGACAAAGTAGTAACATGAACTAACATAGAGTTTACATAGAAAGGGGTAACATAATACATGATGTAAACGTTACATATCAAAATACTAATGAAGTTGCTGGAGGCATTGTCAGTTTCCCAGTAATAGGGCACAATGAGCAACAAACTGATAAGTTATGTGCAGTGACCCAAGTTGGGGTTTTGGACAAGGGCAGGTGGGTGGTAAGGAAGGAGGGTGGGAGGGAAAGATTACGGTGGGCAAGGGGTTGGGGAGTAAAGGGGAATGTAGGAGTCGGACACAGGCAAGAGGTAGGGTGGGGTATACTGGACAGGTGAGGGGCAAGTGGTTGGATGGAGTAGGTGAGAGGAAGAGTTCATGTTAAACAAGACTAGGGTGGACAAAAGTGCTCCTGGTTAAAGCAGGGAGAGGCAATTAAATGGTACACTGGTTTTCAGGTAGGGTTAAGTTTGGCACAAGCAGCAGACTGGTGGGGAGATGGACTTCTGGAGTTCGGATTTGAAGTGCCCTGGCCTTTGGAGGCTGGTGGTGATATTAGGGAGCTCATTTAGCGAGGTGGGTGCCCTGACTACAAAGGAATGCATGCCTCTCCAGAGCTGTTTTCCTGAAGGGTACAGCTAAGGCATGTTTGGTGACACTTTTTGTGGCATGCTCACCTGGGGCAGGTCTGAATAACGCCTGCAGGGAGGCAGATGCAAGTCCTAGAAGGGTCTTCTTTCCAAGTAGGCAGGTCTGGATCTTGATTCTATGCTGGAGGGGGAGCCATTTAGTCCTTGTGTAGAGCTCACAAGTATGTGCGAGGTGATCAGCATCCAGGATGAATCTGCAAGCTTTGTTGAGGGTCAAGTGGACTGTGTGAAGGCTGGAATCCTTAGCAGCACCATACACCACAATTCCATAATCCAAAATTGGCAGGATTGTGCCATTGACTGCTTGGAGCCTGGCTTCATGGGTGAGGCAGAAACATAGTCTGTATAGTGCCCCAGCTTCCTGTTTGTGGCCATAGTAATGTTACTTATATGTTCATCAAAGGGAAGGGACTCATTGATTGTAACCCCCAGGTACCGGAATAAGTAGACCTGTTTGAGGGTGAAGTCCGGATTGTGTGCAGTTATGAAAGGTGTGGTGGATCTTCTCTTCTGGTGACCAGCAAACAGCATTGTCTTTGTCTTTTTGCTATTGAGTACTAGTAGGCTGGTGTTAAACCATTCCTGTAGTAACTCAAAATTGTGCTGTAGGTTCCTGGTCAGCATGTATTAGCAGGAGCCCCGAAGGAATAATACCATGTCATCTACATACAGCAGAACTTTGGCATAGGGGCATGCCACTCGGAGGTTGTTTACAAAGAGGCTGAACAGGAGTGGGCCCAGTATGGACCCTTGCGGGACTCCTACCATGACTTTCCTTGCCTCGGAGATGGCTCCATTAATCTTTACCTGTTGTGAGCGCCCAGACAGGTAGCTAGAGAACTACCCAATCATATCAGAGAACAGCCCAAGGCAGCTTAGCCTGTGGAGCAGCAGCTGGAAATCCACAAGGTCGAATGCCTTGGTTAGGTCAATAAAGATTGCCCCAACTAATTGTTCCTGGTTGAGTGCCTTGTGAACATAGCCTGTGAACTCAATGAGGGCTGAGTTAGTACTGTGCCACTTGCGGAATCCGTGTTGTTGGGGACTTAGGGGGTTGCATTTATGTAGATGGGCAGAGAGCTGGTCTGCAATGATTCTTTCCAGCGCTTTGGAGAGTGGAGACAGGATGGAGATGGGCCTGTAATTGGACATCCATGAGTGGTCCCCTCCTTTTAGTACAGCAGTAATCAGGGCAGTTTTCCAGGTAGCTGGGAAGGCTGACATCCAAAGTGATATTAAAAAGATTGGTGATCAGCACAACCACTTCAGGAAGAGTGATTGAGATAAGCTTCATATCAAGCCCATCCCCTCCCATCCTCATTTTGCCCACTAGTCTGTGCAGATGAGTCCATAGTCATAGGCTTTGGGCACCTTTAGAGTAACAAGGGTGTGTGTGTGCAGGTGATGTTTAAAGTCCAGCATTGGGGTATCTGCCAGTTAGCTTTAATAGGTTGGTTTTGTTCAGAAGCTCATGGGGGTTTTAGTAAGTTCTTCCTCCTAACTAGTGTTGGGCTAACACATTTTAACTTCAGATGTGTCAGGTAAGGCCCCTACACTTTAAGGTAGGTGGAGGAGTTCTGCATGGACAAATATAACATCCTGGAATTACTTGCCAGGTTTTCCATCACCTTGTACCAGTCACTCAGGGTAGGAACATTAGTAGTTCTCCATCTCATTCGGAAAAGCCTTTTTACCTCCACTGTGGCTTGTAGTAGCCATTGCATATGGCTCCTCCCTAGCTGAGCCTCAGGAGTTGCCATTTGTAGCAGAAGTAAGGCTGGTGAGGAAGGCATGCTGCTATTTAACACATTTTCACATTCCCTGACCAGCTGGTTCTAGAAATCTCTCACATGCTGACAGGCCCACAGAATATGAAGCAAGTCCACCCCTTCATCCCCACATCTCCAACATCTATACAAAGGGAGTAGCCCCATCCTTGAAAGGATTGATGGGGTACAGTACCATGGGCGGAGAACTTTCTTCTGAATGAGCAAGTTCTTTTGATCTTTACAGGCAACATGTGCCAACTTCCAGCACCCCACCCACTCCTCGTTTAGTATAATTGTTTCCAACATTTCCTGCCATTTGTCTTTTGCCCTGAGGGATGGGTTGGGTATTGCCTGCTGAATCATACCCTGGAGCCTGCTTGTTAGGGCCCTTAGACTTGCGTAGCCATTGGGACAGTGGAAGATAAGCATGTGTGTAGGGGGGTATGCCTCCCTTGGCTGCTGTGCACATGCATTTTTGCTTCAGCCATACTGAGTACACACTCATAAGTTGGAGGTACTTCCAAAAGTCCACCCTAGGGATGTGATATTTCATCTGGATTTGTTGAAAGGACAGCATGGTTTGGTTATCTGGACCTAGTACATCCTTAATCCTGTGTATCCCTTTTTCTTCTCAGGGGGCCCAGTTAAATGGCTTATTGTCTGTTTGCATGTTGGGGTTCAGCCATAATAGGGTGAAAGTTCCAAGGTGCAGGCTCACTTTTGTTAACTTTCCTACCTTCTGAAAGGAGGTGTGGGCTGACTGTATTGTCAGACGGGGTGTATATGGTTTGGGATGGGGGGAGGTAAGAAATGTAGCTGGGTGTGCACCTCCTAATATAGAGGTGTCTATTTTTTCCCATACTGGACTGCAAAAATAATTAACAATATGCAAAGAAAAAGCTATGAGAAAAGACTAATCGAGTTACAACTATATCCCTTGGAGCTTCGGAGAACCAGAGGGGACATACTACTAATGTTTAAAATATCTAGAGATGGTACACTAATGAAAGAATTAGGGATGACATTTAATACAAGAATGTAATTTAAGAAGTCACAAATACCAGTTAATATTAACACATCCCCAAAAAAATAACAGACGTTTCTTTTTTACGCAAAGGATTATACCAGTTTGGAATGAACTTCCTGGTTATTTTGTAGACGCAAAAAACATAGATATCTTTAAAAAAGAAATAGATAAGTATCTACTAAACCTATGAGAAAATATTGCCCAGCTTTGCTGGAGGTGTGCTTACATGGGGTTTGGCCTGCTGTACACCTAACTCTCCTAGTATAATCTATTTTTGAGTCTCTAAACATACAAACAGATACATTCATTATACTGGCCAGGGAATACTGTAAAAAGTTTGGCAAGTTCCACCCCCTCTCTCCTTAGGGGCTTTCAATTTTTCTCGGCTGAATCTAGGATGCTCTGTACCCCATAGGAAACTCTTTCTAATTTTGTTTTATCTTTTTGAACCATGTGTCCGGTATTAGCACTAGCAGGTGAGATAGAATGTAATATATCCTTGGGGCTGCCATCATTTTTATAGCTTCTATCTTTTCAACTAAGGAGATGTTCAGGGGTTTCGACCTATCAAACTCTTTTTGCAAGGATTGGATCATGGGGTTAATGTTAGTAGGCATAAGCCCCTGTATGTTCCTGGAGATCTGTATTCCCAAGTACAGTATTAGATTCCTGTTTCAGCACTGGTCAAGCCTGATGTTAGTACCTTTGGGGGTAGTGGAACCTTGTTCAAAGAAAAAAATTCTGTTTTGTTTACGTTTATTCGAAGTCCCAAGATACTGGCAAAAGCATGCATGATATGTAATATGTGTGGTAGTCCCTCACCTATGTGCTTTGTCAATATTAAGCAGTCATCAGCATACAGTTTGGTATGAAACTCCAAATTCCCTACTGTTGTTCCTCAAATTTGAGGATGTGCCCTTATGGCCGCAGCTAACAGCTTTGTGGCTAGCACAAAGAGAAGGGGGGGAAGTGGGCACCCCTGTCTGGTTCCTCGGTGGAGCTGGAATGGCTGTGACAGGGTGTTATTCATTAGTAGCCTCACAGTTGGGGCATGGTATAGGGTGTGTATCCAGCAGCAAAAATTACTACTGAAATTTCCGTGTTCCAGAACTGCATGCAAATACTCCCACTCTACAGAGTCAAACACCTTTTCAAAGTCGACTGCTAAGGCAGCTGCAGGAGCGGGAGTCTTGCCTGCAGCCTGGATGAAGGTTATGAGGGCTGTTAGGTGATTTGTGCTTGCCCTACCTTTTATAAACCCCACTTGGGACAGGTGTACTAGGGATGGGAGATATTATTCCAGTCTAGCTGCCATTGGTTTTGTTAAAATCTTGGCATCTGCATTGGTTAAGGAACTTGGGGAAAAAGTTCGGTGGTTTGGAAGAGTCCTTCCCTTCCATTGGAAGCACCATTATTATTGCTTCCTTAAGAGCAGAAGGGAGGCTTTGTTGTATGTGGGCCTTTTCCAGCATAGCTAAGAGTGGAGGGATAATGGCCTCCATGAATATCTGATAACAATCTGCCAGGTATCCATCCCTTCCCAGCGATTTGTGAGGAGCTATTGCTAGTTTGGTTGTTCTGAGTTCAGATTGTGTGAAGGGGGCTTCTAATAAGTCTCTCTGGGCATCCAAGAGTCTGGAGAGAGGGAGCTTGCTTACGAAGTCTGCAAAAGCTTGTTTGTCCCAGATAATGTGAGATGCATACAGATCTTTGTAGAAGGCCACCATTATTTTGTTAATGTCCTGAGGGGAGGTGTGCTTCTAGCCTAAGGCATCTGCTAGGTGGACTATATGCCTATCTGATTGTTGTTTACATAGGCAATAAGCTAAAAGCTTGCTATTCTTTTCCCCGCAGGCCCAATATTTGAATTTGGTCCTTTGGAGCTGAAGTTCTGCTTTCCTGGTAGCCATGGAGTTGAGTTCAATTCTCAACACTGTAATCTCATGGATGAGAGAGGGATTTTTTAGTTGCTTGGGACCTTCTTTATATAGGGTCTCCTTCTCTTTCAAAGACCCTTCTAAGCTGTCTGCCTTCCGCTTCCTTTGTTTCATCTGGTGGGAGGCATAACTTAAGATCTTCCCCCTCAATGTCGCCTTGTATCCCTCCCAAATTTCAACTGGTGTCACTGAGCCTGGTGGGTTGTCCCCATAAAAGAGCTGCGATTCTACCACTAGCCACTTTCTAAAGTCTGAGTCTTGTAGCAATAGTGGATCTAGTATCCACTGTGTTGAAGAGGGTTGATGGGGTTCAACTGGGAAGCTTAGGGTGATAGAGGCATGGTCTGAGATGTATATGGGTGCGATAGATGTTTGTAGAACTGTCAAGGTCAACCCTGGGGAAGTTAGCCAAAAGCCAATTTTGCTGGCCATAGCTCTTGTGGCTGAAAAATATGTATAGTCCCTACCTGCTTGCTGACCGAGTTTCCATATATCAGACAGGTAATGCAGGCTCATAACATTGTGGAGGGCAACCAGGGAGTGTATGTGGGGTTCTGGCCTAGAGTTAGAGTAGTCTAAGAAATGATCCATGGTAAGGTTGAAATCCCCACCCACTATAATGTCTGGGTTGTCAGGGGACATATTCAGAATGGCCTGAGATAACTTGTGCATGAACCCAGGGTTGTTCTCATTTGGAGTATAAATGTTAGCTAGTAGGAGTGGCCCTTTGGGAGTTGCTTGCTTATCTATCACCCATCCCCCCAATAATCGTATCATGAGTCCATTATTTTCCATTTTAGATTTTCATGTCCAAGGATTGATACCCCTGTTTTGCTGACTTTAAAACACTATGTACCTCCCACCCCACCCATTCTCTGTGGAGCTTAGTAGCTTCCTTCTCTATTAGCTTTGTCTCTTACAGGAAAGCAGTTTGGGACTTAAGCTTCTTCTAGTGAGACAGCACCTTCTTGTGCTTTATTGGGGAGTTCAGGCCCCTCACATTCCAAGAGGTGGCATTTTCATTAATAGTGTGATCCAACACCTAATAAATCTATTTCTAGTCTCTTCTTGTTATTAATTGATGTGCACACCAGGGAAGCTACACCCATATGCTTTGCCCAATCCCCGTTGTTCCTGCCTGCTTTTCACCCAACCATGCTATCCAAAAGTAATGCTAGCACCTGCCTTTTTCGATGCATCCTGCCTAATGATGCTCTCTTTTTCTGCCCTATGTTATTGCCTGCTGTCATTTCTTGCAATGTCTGAGGGAACCCTCTGTGGTTATTTACCTTTTCCACTGTAGCACATTTCCCTAGGCACAGCTGCACTGCCCTTACCAGGGCCATTATACATACTAACAGTATATCATAAAACATCACACATAAACTTTGCTTAATTCGCACCCACTCAGGTGAACAGCGTTACCCAGAAGTCTACAGATGTGGTCCGACTTCTATCTCCAACAGACTATCACCCTGAGAACTCTGGGGGGCCACAAGATTCAACCATATCCTGTGTACAGAACCTGTTGCCAGCAGTGTTTCTTTAATTGAACTTTACCTATCCCGGGTGTAGAGTTCCCAGGAAGCTTAAAAAGGAAAAAGTACATCTGTTGGGTGGGCCCATAAGACTAACCTACTATTTGGGTCACCCAACATGAGCAGTGACATTGTATAGGATAAACTTGGGTCATCTGGGAATCTAGATAGGGAAAGCTGCCCTGGTCTCCCTTCCATTACCCAGTAAGCATGCCCTTAAGGGAGTAGTTCCATTAGGTGAGTTTCTTGTTTACTCTTCACCCTTTACTCTGAATATTTGCAATAGGGTGTGGGCACGAGGGAAAGGAGGAAAAATCTTCTCTCTCTGTTCTCCCATGTGTGAAATATGGGGGTGGAGTCTATCTATGGGGGCATTGCCTGACCTTATTCATGTTCCTGCATCCTCCACTTCACTTTCCGCTGTTGCAACCTGAATGGGGGGGGGTCACTGAGGCAGCTTATGTAGTTTTCAACAACGTTGGGTCAGCTCTTTAAAAAATGTGAGTGTCTTGGGGGGGAGGACTTCTGAGTTGTGACCTGAGCTGGCTGTTCAAGCTATGCTGCTAAGGAGTGTCCCCATAGCTTTTAAATCAGATACCTATAAACTTTAAAACATTTTAACATAGCCCTTTCCCTTTTTTTATTGTTGTTTATTTTTTGTTTTAAAACAGGTGCACAAGCAGTACTGTGTCCTGTCTGCAACCAGGTGCCCATTATCTAATTATCAGTTGTCTAATTGCTAATCAATTAGTTGTCTAATTAGTTAACTAGTTGCTGTGCACTTTCCAGTCAGCGTTATCCATTAGTGCGTTAACCCTGTGCGAGTCTTATGAACCAGCTTGTTTTCTTCTTTGGTATTAGGGAGTTTTAAATTCCCTTTGAAGGCTCCTAGATGGATTATAGTAACAGTCTCTCTGAAATCTAGTCACCCGAGGCACTGGAAAGCTAGAACATCTGGAAATGAGTGCCCCTGCTCACCATGTGGAAATCGAGCTGCGTATGCTGATCTTCAGGCTAATGGGATCATACACACAGTCAGTGTCATGTGGTTGAGAGAGCGCTCTGCCCTTCCAATATTCTGCAGCTGATTTAGTCAATTTCAGCATGAATGTCAAAAACTCCACAGGCCTCTGTCAGGTTAGAACCATAAAAGAGATATTAGTTAGGAGATGAATAGGGCTATACTGGAGCCCCCCCCCGCCCCCAATTACCTCTTATTCCAGGTCCACAGGTGGTATGATATTTCCCAGGGAGAGAGGGAGATGAAAACAAGTCATCTTCCACAACAGAGTCTACCAAGGCCTGACAGATAGGGGCCCAGTTGTCCAGTGCTTGTGCAGCTGGCATCAGAGCAATTGTTTCTGGACCCGGCATTTGGAGGCAAGATGGGTAAACTGTCTCAGTGGTACATGCCTGCTGGTTGTTTTTTTTTTTTTGAAAATAGTAAACTTTATTAAAATATTTTAGAATTTACAAACGGTCATTGTGCATAGTAACATTGACCAATGCAGCAAAAGAAAAACAAGAAACAAGAAAAGGAGACAATCAGTCAGCAAGATTGTACGTTCGCTGAGAAAAAGGGTAGGCGGGGAGGAGTAGACAAAATATAGGGGATACGGGGGGCTTGTGCCCCTTGACTGCTTACAATCTGATAAACTATCCTCCACCTAAAGTGGACCCAGTGGATGTTGCCCACTGCATCATTTATTAATATGGTGGTGGTTATGCTGGTGTGTTGTCAAGGCACAAGTAAAATAGCCTCAAGTGAGTCCCATTTGTTATGGTATTGAGTTAGCCTGTTGCTGAGTGAGCTAATAATTTTTTCCATTCTGAGAGCCAGGAGGATTGAGTTGTGCCACTCCTCATATGAGGGGACTGTATTGTCCAGACAGTGCCTGAGAATTAGCATCTGGCAGTGGCAGCAATGAGGGAGATGTGGTATTTGTGGACTTCGAATATCTTATCCAGGTGAGGCCTAGGATGCTGACCTGTGGGGTGAAAGTAGAGTCCAGGCCCAGGAGGGGGTCCATTTTAGAGCATATCTCTGCCCATAGTGGTTTTGCTTTGGGGCAGTCCAATAGAATGTGTTTTAAGGAGCCCTGTTGTTCATGACATCTCATGCAGTTGGAAGATTGTAGTTGGTCTACTTTATGGAGTTTTAATGTGGTGAAATATAGATTGTGGGCTATCTTGTACTGCATTATCCTAGGGCCATCAAACTTTATGTATTTGTGGATGCTGTTCCACATGTTGGATCTGACCTTATTTTCTGCGAGTTTTGGGAACTCCTTTTTCCAGTAGGAGCATATGCCCTGCTCTGCTGGAGTTGTTTCGGCCAGAAGCTATTTGTATAATAGGGATGTGGAGTGTCCTGTCATAGTGAGTTGGACAAGCTCTGCCCATTGGTGGGCTTCTGAGAATGCTCATGGTCTGGGTCCTAGCATGGTTGTTATTGAGTGCTGAAGCTGGAGGAATGTGTAGGGGGATATGTGGACATCTGAGTGGGCTTTAGTGAAGTCAGTGTATGAGATATATGTGTTGCTTTATATAACGTGACCCAGGAGAAGTGCTGGGGTTGCTCCAGGGAAGTTGTGAGGGATAGGTTTATTTTGGATTTTGAAGTTCGGATTGTTGGCAATAGGATGATGTAAGTCAAATGGGGGTCTGGTTTTGAGTCTCTTATGTAGTTGTTTGCTCACTAGTAAGGACATTTCTATGGGTGTTCCTCGTAGAGATTTGGGAAGTTTTGCATGTGTCATGTGCAGAAGTGTGCTCATGCTTATTTTGGCTTGCTGGCAAAGATCTTTCTTGATTTGCAGACAGTGAGGTGAGAAGGAGTCTGTTATAGCCGAGTCTTCCTGCGGCTTCCATCTAAGGAATTTCTCGGCATGGATTGCAAGGTATTAAAGATAAGGTCCGGGAGTTGTAATTCACCCTGTCTTTTGAGAGGGATGTGCTTTTGATATGCCCTGCACCTGTTGGTTGTTTTAATGGGTGTATCGATGGGAGAGGAGCTGCTGGCACCAGAGAGATGTTGTCTGCTCTGGTGATGCCTGGACCAAGCTTTGGATAGAGGAGGCTTTTTGTCTGGCATTGTCTGGGTTTGTCTTCTTTGTCAGCCTCTGATCACTTGTTGCCAGGCTCCTGAGGGTGCAGGTGCTACCTTGTCCATCTCTGCACTCAGCTCTGTTTCCATATGTATTGGGCTAGTGGATTGCCACCCTGCCCCCCATTGTGGCTTAGGGGGAAGGGGGTACCTGACCCTTTCATGCTGGGTCTCCTCCAGGAAAAACTGTACTTGAGTGGGGTTTTCAAAAATGATAAATTCCCGTCTATAATTTACTCGTAGCATGGAGGAGTAACGGAGGGATGCTGGTATACCACATCAGTACAGTTCTTGTTTCACACCAGCGTAGGGCCTCTATTTATGGAATAGCTCCTAAGAGAAGTATTTTTATGGCCTTCCCACATCAGGGTGCCTTTGTCCATGGCAGTCCACAGAAAGAGTTATTTGACTGGGTACTGAAGGAATCTGCGAAGTATCGGGTACAGTCTTTCCCCCTCCCTTGGTTTCAGGGCAACTACTCTGTGTACCCTTTCAGTGCTAGCTCTTGGGGGAGTTGTTTAAGTGAAGTAGTTGTGGAAGGAAGGTTGTTAGGAAGGGGATCATGTCTCAACCTTCAGCTCCCTCAGGGACCCCTATGATCCTCAGGTTGTTTTGTCTGGCTCTATTTTCCATGTCATCCACCTTTTGTAAGAGGTACTGGGTTTTCTCATCATGATCCTGAAGCTGGTTCTGGTGTGATTGCTGCACTTTTTCATGGCCATGTAACAGTCTCTCTAACCCTGTAACCCTGGTATTCAGCACCTGGAGTTCTGGGTTGGTTTTTTTTGTAGTGTCTTTGAGCTGGGCAGTGTCTGTTAAAATTGTGTTCAGCCTCAGAGTTATGTTTGCAAACTTAGCTGCTATTTTATTTTCTCCTTCCAGGTCCATGCTGCCTGCTGCATCCATCCCCTAAAGTGCTTGGCAGTCATGCCCAGGATGAGCTCCGTTCCATCATGAGTGATAACCCAGCCACTGCAAGTCTCCCTCGAGTTACGTGCTCTGTAAAACATATCCTCTGTTTACCTCTGTCACCAAAAAGGCTACCCCAGAGACTTTAGTTTACTTTTGTAGCCATCAACTTGCTGCAGATGCTAGTCTAGTTTTTGTGAGCCCACGACAGATGTTAAGTGATGGATTAATGAGGATGAATTTCCTAGGGATGCTCCTCTGCAGTTATGCTGCCACCATGTTTTGGGGCAAGCTCGCCCCCCATTTGATAATTGTTACTTACAAAATACTGGCCAAAACATCATTTTATGCAAGAAGTGTGCACAATTTTTTTTCAAGGATTAGAAAAATTACACCTATCACATTCATGAGGTGATGTGAAACAAAGATTGCTATGTTGAAAATTTGGGGGCAAAATATTGAAAATGACCAAAGTTATGAGTAGGCATTGAACATTTCCAATGGACCTTTAAAAGCTTGTTGTTTTTTTTAATATTTTTACCCAAATCTTCAACATAGTCTTTTTCTTTCCCCCTGTTGTGAACATGACAGGTGTCATTTATAAAATATTGGCCGAAATGTCATTTTATCCCACAAGTGTAAAAACACTTTTTGGCAAGGATTTGAAAAACAACACCTGTCATGTTCATTAAAGGGGTGTGAAAAAATAACTATACTGAAAATTTGGGGTCAAAGAATAGAAAATTACCAAAGATACGAGCAAGCATTGAAACAATTTATCTTACCTTCATAACTTTTTTTTTTTAATATATTTTATCCCCAATATTCAGCATAGTTTTTCATGACCCCATCTCACAAAGCCAGTAGGTGAACATTTTCAAATTCCACCTTAAAAGTGATTTTGTGGCGTGACTACTAAATCACCTTTTGGGCCAGATTTGAAACATTTCATCTACTCTGTTCATGAGGTGAGGTCTCAGAAAGGCCATGCTGAAATTCTGGTTCAAAAACATTAAAAATGACAAGGTTATGAGAAAGGAAAGGGGGAAATCATTTAACCAGGAAAGGCACACTAGCTGGAACTTGCTTCCAAGTGTGACCTGGAAGCATAAAGAAGTTAAGTTACTTATTCAGGGTCACACAGCTTGCAAGTGGGGGCTGATAGGATTCAAACCCAGCTCTTCAGGTTTGTAGCTCAGTGCCCCTTAGCCACTATGCTATACTGCCTCCTTAAAAGTTCATAACACATGGAAAATATATTTGGCCACAATTATCTTGTTTCTTCAGTTCCTGGTCAGTATTGAAGAAGAAGGACATGTTTTCCTCACAAAGTGAATTTTCAGTACTCAACATTTTATTTAGGTGAGTGAGGGTGTGGGGTGGTGGGTGCTGAGTGGGTGGGAGTGGAAAGTATAAAAGACATCAACAGATGCTTTTCTGCTTTTTAGGTTTAATTGGCAAAAAAATTGGGATGATGGGTGTACCATGGATTGGGCATCTAAGTGTCACAATAGGGGAATGAATATTGGGATGGGGGAGTCACAGTGAAATACATTAATGGACAGTTTTCTGCTTTTCAGGTTTAACTTGGGGAAAAAAAACTGAGGACCAGGGGTGAAACTGGGGATTGAACTCTCTAGTGACAGAAGAGGGGACAGATATTGGGACTGTGGGGCAGTCTCGGTAGAGTTGCTCAGCCCAGGATGGGCATTGTTAAGGCAGGAGCTCTCAGTTAAGGAGAAGGGCTTAGAAGAAGAGGGCTGTAAGTGGGCCTTATGAGAGGAGGGCTGTTAGTGGGGCTCAGAAGAGTGAATGGGGTTGATTGTTTTGCTTCCCGTTTAAAGTGTGTTTCAGCCCAGAAGGTCTTTTCTGCAGTTTTTTGTTTGTTTCCCACTCGTAGCAGGTTTCAACTCAGAAGTCCTTTTCTGATGTTTGTTTTACTTCCCACTTGGAGTGGGTTTTAGTGCAACAGTACATTTCTGATGTTTGTTTTAATTCCCACTTGGAGTGGGTTTTAGTGCAACAGTACATTTCTCTTGTTTGTTTTACTTCCCACTTGGAGTGGGTTTTAGTGCAACAGTACATTTCTCTTGTTTGTTTTACTTCCCACTTGGAGTGGGTTTTAGTGCAACAGAACATTTCTCTTGTTTGTTTTACTTCCCACTTGGAGTGGGTTTTGGTGCAACAGTACATTTCTCTTGTTTGTTTTACTTCCCACTTGGAGTGGGTTTTAGTGCAACAGTACTTTTCTGATGTTTGTTTTACTTCCCACTTGGAGTGGGTTTTAGTGCAACAGTACTTTTCTGATGTTTGTTTTACTTCCCACTTGGAGTAGGTTTTAGTGCAACAGTACTTTTCTGATGTTTGTTTTACTTCCCACTTGGAGTGGGTTTTAGTGCAACAGTACATTTCTCTTGTTTGTTTTACTTCCCACTTGGAGTGGGATTTAGTGCAACAGTACATTTCTGATGTTTGTTTTACTTCCCACTTGGAGTGGGTTTTTGTGCAACAGTACATTTCTCTTGTTTGTTTTACTTCCCACTTGGAGTGGGTTTTAGTGCAACAGTACATTTCTGATGTTTGTTTTACTTCCCACTTGGAGTGGGTTTAGTCAACAGTACATTTCTGATGTTTGTTTTACTTCCCACTTGGAGTGGGTTTTAGTGCAACAGTACTTTTCTGATGTTTGTTTTACTTCCCACTTGGAGTGGGTTTTAGTGCAACAGTACATTTCTCTTGTTTGTTTTACTTCCCACTTGGAGTGGGTTTTAGTGCAACAGTACATTTCTGATGTTTGTTTTACTTCCCACTTGGAGTGGGTTTTAGTGCAACAGTACATTTCTGATGTTTGTTTTACTTCCCACTTGGAGTGGGTTTTTGTGCAACAGTACTTTTCTGATGTTTGTTTTACTTCCCACTTGGAGTGGGTTTTAGTGAACATACATTTCTGATGTTTGTTTTACTTCCCACTTGGAGTGGGTTTTAGTGCAACAGTACATTTCTGATGTTTGTTTTACTTCCCACTTGGAGTGGGTTTTAGTGCAACAGTACATTTCTGATGTTTGTTTTACTTCCCACTTGGAGTGGGTTTTAGTGCAACAGTACTTTTCTGATGTTTGTTTTACTTCCCACTTGGAGTGGGTTTTAGTGCAACAGTACTTTTCTGATGTTTGTTTTACTTCCCACTTGGAGTGGGTTTTAGTGCAACAGTACTTTTCTCTTGTTTGTTTTACTTATTGATTCCTACATTTCAGCCAAAACAAAGCAGGCTGCTAAAAATACTGCTCAGCTGGTTGCTCGGTGGTGTCATGTAGCTGAAAGTCTGCAGCCACTGTCTGATAGGAGTGACTGCCTCCTTTCAGCTACATGAAGTTTCTGCCCATCAGCCAGCAGAACAACATCATGATCAGCCTTGCTGGTCATTGGCATGTCACTGTCAAACCTCTTGCAGTCTGAGCTACTTTGGATGTGCCAGTGACATGACACTGAAGCTTGTTTCTCTGACAATATGTTTGCTTCAGAGATGTGCAAAAGCAGACATAAAAGCCGATCTGCAGCCCTAGGAAAGCCGCTACTTTTATACAGAAAAAACTGAGCACTGCAACAACAGAAACAACTATAAACAGCTACCTGCATTGGTTGTCTGGGAGGGAGAGAACAATTCTAGAAAGCATATCTGTAGACTTCATACCATGAGGCGAGGAAGGAAAACAAAGATAAATATACAAAGAATGTTTACTGAAGAGACAAAACATTTGCAAAAGAAAAAAAAAACAGGAGTGACAGAAAGTCCCGTCAAAAACAAACAGATAAAACAGGTGAAAGGCTAGAAGAAACACTGGAAGAGACTGAACATAATTACTTAACGAGGGTTAAAAAAAGAACTGCTGTGATGGGGACAGCTCACCTTATATAGGTGGGGCTACAGGAAGCTGGGTTCAGCCAGAATTTGGTGTGGTACATCAGCTATGGAAAAACTTCCTGTTAAGTTGTAGTGCCTGCTGGCTGTAGTCCAATGTATTACTGTATGTCTTTTTGTTTTTTCAACTCTATTTTGTGTAGCTATGGCTCAGTGGGGGACATCACCTTATCCCTGATCCATGGACCCTCAACTGTTCCTGACCAGCCTTCACCTCGGTGGCAAATAGGGAGGACCATGGATTACCCCCATGAAGGGTCCTCCCAGGGGATAGGGGGGCAGAGACTGCAATCACCATGAGCCCCTGCCAGTTGCCGTGCTTTGTTTGGCCCAGAGAGGGAGTCTGTCATGGGCTTCTGATTTGCACAGCCAGAGGGGTTTTGTATGTAAGCTCCATGGTGTAGACATGCAATGATGTCAGCGTGCGATGAGTGCACGCCCATGCTCACCTACATTATGTTCACTGCTGCCCCAATCCAGTTGCCAGGTGTCCCTAGCTGCAGCAACATTAAGTCTCCACCAGGGGTCACAAGTGCCTGGGACATGCAACTCACCCTTCCCCAGGTGAGGAGAGCAGTCCTCTGGATGCTGGATTCTGCCCTCCTTGGCTGACCCCTGATGACCTGAGCAGGCTCCCGAACCCATGTTGCTGGTGTGGTGTGAGGTAAGGCATCCAGCACCTCCGCCCTCAGTGCCACCAGGGCAGCTTGTATTATGTCTTTATGGAAGAGATGCTTTCAAGGAAAATCCAGTGATACATTGTTGTACTTTACTTGATCTGTGACCACCCAATATCCTGTTGAGAACACCTACATCTGTTGAATCCATCTGCCACTTGGGATCTTCATCAGAGTCCTCAAATGAAGATTCTTTATGTTCTGGTAGCCATGCAGGCATTTTCATATTTAAGGATGATAGCAAAGAATCCAATAATGTTTTAGTTATTTTACCAAGAAGAGTCCATCACAGATGCAATATCTTAACTTCAGTTCCTGTTTTTATACACTTCTACAGCTGGATGGGTAGACTGAAACACTGAGAGGCTATATGACATTCACAGAGTAGCACAGTAAGAAAGTGGCTCTGGTAAGATGTTAACCTGAGTTATCCTGGTTCCAATGTCTGTGTCATTGCCAATATTAGTTTTATATGGCACCCTTCATGCACTCTGTATTAAAAAGGCTTTACAAAACAATAAGCTACATACTGGTATGCTAATGACTGAATGCTGAGAAAAGTTCAATCTCACTGCACTCAGAGTCCACACACAGTTGTAGATAACTACAATATGCTTTCTATCTCAGTAATAGGAGTGCTACAGTCTGAGCCACACTAATGCACTAGGAAGCTTGAGAAATCATGTTCACTAATGTCCAAGAGAAAAACTGGTGATTCTGAAGAGGCATGTTTTCTACAAAATATGGTATACTGCAATAGTTTCCTACAAAACATGGTTTATTATAATATAGAGAATACTGGTTGGGCAACCATGTGAAACCTGCCTTTTCTGCCACAAAGGGGTTCTGATTACATCAGAACTCAAGAGCAAAGCTTGAGAAGTCTGATGTAATCAGAAGCCCAATGCTGCATCACAGGCTGGTGTGGCATGTGGTTGCTCAAACAGTATTTTTTGTAGTGTATAGTGTATTTGTTTATTTTTTTTAAATGAAAGCATTTTCACAGCACTCTGTGGCAGCAGCAAATGTGCTGGCAGTTTCAGTTCCGAACGTGAACTGATTGCTGTGCACACAACAGCGCTGTGAAAAGCACCAAGGCAGAAATCTCATGGATTTCCAGTCAGCTAGAACCTTGTTATACCACAGAAGGGTACAATTATGTTCCAATACCTATGAGCTGGGGTACAACAAGGTTTCATCTGGCATGGAAATCAATATGGCACCCAGCGACTCAACAGTACTGCTTTAAAAAAAATAGAAAACACATACAAAATTACTACACACTATATAAAATATTGGTTGGGTAACCAAATGCCCAACCAGCCTGTGCTGCCATCTTGGGCGTCAGAGTACATTTGACCTCTTGAGCTTCACTCTCAAGATCTCATGTAATCAGAACCACTTTGTGACAGAACAGGCTGGTTGGGAATGTAGAACAAACCCTCACTGTACACTATAATTATGCACTACTGCAGTGGTTCTCAAGTCCCAAATTCTGGTGGCCTTAGAGGGCTTAAAATTGCAGCCACCAGAAATTGCTGGTGGTCCCACACACAATTTCCTAATCCTCAACACACAAATATACACCAAATTTCCTAATATAACACATTTATTTTCATACAGTATACATTAAATCAAGTCCCTGATGCATTTTTACTTGAAATGTGTCCCACGTGGTTATTTAAAGGTAAGAAATTGCCCATTTTATTACCTTTGTAATTGGATTTCTAAAGAGCTCTGTGACCATACAAAACTGCACTAGAGGCCTCATGTGGCCATGGTTGCGCCTCATTTAAGAAACACTGTACTACAAGTACATAACAACAGAGACCAATGATTTCCAATGAGTGATGCAGAAGTACTGTATGCTGTGATACTAGAATAGTATCACTGCTCAGTATCAGCAAACTTTCTGGTGAGCATAACTAGCTGTAAAACCAAATTACAATTGCAAATCTACAACAGAGTCTCCCATCACAAATATGTACTGTATATGTAAATGTATTACTGGATACTATATTTATAGTATGTACTTAAATGAAATATTCTTCAATACAAATTTTATTTTGTCTGACTGGCAACCACTATGCAACTACTAAAGTGTGTCAGAATTAAGTAATCCACTGACAAGGAGCTCATTTATTGGACATAATTGATGTGTTCCATTACAATTGGTGTGGTCTGATGGCCTCTTTTCTGTTAAAGGTAGAAAGGGCACCTGCCCAATTTTCAAAGGGATTCCAGAATCCAGCCTTGCACATTTAATTTAGCCCTCTGAAATTAATCATCTAAATTGTCCAACACAGACTTGATTTTTTCTTCTTCAGAAAAAATGCTATGCCAAGAATACATCTGGAATACAAGATGCACTCTAATAACATCACTGCAATCACTGGTGCAAGCTGTGTTTTCCTTAAAAAAATACATATTTCAACATTTAGACTACATAAGTACCGTAGATGGCCAAATTAAGAACATTAGTCAGAAAACACTTTTATTTTCAAAATCATATCATCCATATTTTTTAATTCAGTATTTTAGCCACTTGTCATTTGCCTGTGAATATATCTATATATATATATATATATATATATATATATATATATATATATATATATGTATATATAGATATATATATATATAGCAAGAGAAATAGAGAGAGGGAGGGAGAGAGCGAGAGGGAGACAAAAATGAGATAGGACATTTTCTTGCACAATAGAATCATTCATATCATGTAGACATTTACTAAGAAAGATGACAATATAGATTGTTTCCAATAGTTTCTGAAAGAATAAAATAATAAAAAGTACCTTATTTTTCATTACTTGTTTGTCAAAATGCAATAGCCTACTGTTCTTATATTGCTCTTAAGGACATCTTTTCTGCTAATTTCAAGGTATTTCAAACACAGTTTGCATTGAAGTGGAAAACTGTTCACTGTAGAACACATTTGCAGCTTTATTGATATATTAATAAGCGCAGAAAGAAGATAGATGCAAAGAATAGCCAATTATGGAGCTATTTTTATACAACCTTATTAATATGCTATTCTATTATTTTTTTAATGAAGATACTTTTTACGTTCGCTTGCGCGCATGCGCAAGGAATGTTTTGGGAGAGTAGCACACTTGGAGGTGTGCCTCTCCCACCCAATGCACTGCTCCCTTGAACAGGCATGGCAGTCCTGCACCAATGGGTGCAGGAGCTCAGTATGACAGCGGTGTTCCTCTGCTTCAAAGGAAAACACCGCTGCCATACTGACGCCCTCCACGGCTCCCTCCCATTACTCGCTTCCCCTGCAAGTGCTGCCACGCCACCCCCAAAAGCCCCCATGCTGGGAGCCCACCCTAGCATGGAAAAGTTGTTTGTTTTGCTGACAGGGGTACCCAATCCCCCGTCGGCTCCACGGCCCCCCCCAAGCCATCCTGCCACCACGCTGGGAGCCCACCCCAGTGTGGCAAACCATTTGTTTGGTTTGCTGACGGGGGTGCCCAATCCCCCGTCGGCTCCTCAGCCCACCCCACACATCTTCTGCCACACTGGGAGCCCACCCCAGTGTGGCAAACGTCCCTTGTAGTCTTTTTCTTTTTTTTTCCCTGTAAACAAAACGGGTCCGGGCTGCCTCCCAACCCCTCCCACAACATGCACCCACCCACCGCGCACCCAGCCTCCCACACCCCCACACCATACTTACCTCCAGACTCGCACGACGATCTTCGTGGACCGGGAACACGTCTGCACTCTTCAAAGGCGACCGCGAACTGAGGAAATGCCGGTAAGCTGTATAATGGCCTACATAGGGCGTTTCAACTTTATTGCATATCTCAGTCATTTTGTAATTTTTGCACCAAATTTTCAACATGGGGTTTTTGGGACCCCTTCTCATGAATGATGTCACTGTCATGGCGTTATTCAGGCCCGAAGGGTGATTTCGCAGGCACTGCGCAGTCACTGTGTGAAATCACCCTTCAGCCTTGGATAATGCCATGACAGTGACATTATTCATGAAGGGTCCCAAAAACCCCATGTTGAGAATTTGCTGCAAAAATTCCAAACAATGACTGTTTTACGAGTGTGTGTTGCGCAGTTCCTACGCAGACTCGTAAGTTCACAAATTTTCAATATTTTCACTCTAGATTTTCAACATTGCCATTTTATCACACCTTCTTATGAGTTGTACAGCTGTCATTTTTCACATCTCATCCAAAATGTGCTTCCGCCCATGTAGCGCACAATGGCGCAGTCGGTGTGCGAAGTCAATGTATGGAACACATTAAGAAAATTATAGTGATGCTGATCATGAGCAGAGGTCTTAAAATGGCTATGTTGAAAATTTGGTAAAAAAATTCCTAAAAATGACTGTTTTACTAGCGTGCGTTGCGCAGTTCCTACGCACGCTCGTACGTTTGCGAATCTTCAATATTTGCACTCCAGATTTTCAATATTGCCATTTTACCACAACTCCTCATGAGCAGTACAGCTGTCATTTTTCACATCCTGCCCAAAATGTGTTTCTGCCCATGTAGCGCACAATGGCGCAGTCGGTGTGTGAACTCAATGTACGGGACACATTAAGAAAATCACAGTGACACTGTTCATGAGCAGAGGTCTTAAAATGGCTATGTTGAAAATTTGGTGAAAAAATTCCTAAAAATGCTGTTTTATGGGTCTAGATTTGCGGTTCCTACGCACGCTCGTAAGTTTGCGAATTTTCAATATTTTCACTCCAGATTTTCAACATTGCCATTTTACCACACCTACTTATGAGCACTGTAGCTGTCATTTTTCACATCTTGCCCAAAACATGTTTCCGCCCATGTAGCGCACAATGGCACAGTCGTTGTGCGAACTCAGTGTATGGGACACATTAAGAAAATCACAGTGTCACTGTTCATGAGCAGAGATCTTAAAATGGCTATGTTGAAAATTTGGCAAAAATTCCTACAAATAACTGTTTTGAGCATGCATTGTGCAGTTCCTATGCTGCTTCGTAAGTTCAATTTCAATATTTTCACTCCAGATTTTCAACATTGCCATTTTACCACACCTCCTTATGAGCAGTACAGCTGTCATTTTCACATCCTGCCCAAAACGTCTTTCCCCCCATGTAGTGCACAATGGCAGAGTTGGTGTGCAAAATCAATGTATGGGACACAGTAAGAAAATCATAGTGACACTGTTCATTAGCACAGGTTTTAAAATGGCAATGTTGAAAATTTGGTGAAACAATTCCTAAAAATTACTGTTTTACTAGCGTGCATTGCAGAGTTCCCACACACGCTCGTAGGTTTGCGAATTTTCAATATTTCCACTCCAGATTTTCAACATTGGCATTTTACCGCACTTCCTTATGAGCAGTACAGCTGTCATTTTTCACATCCTGCCCAAAACGTGTTTCTGCCTATGTAGCGCACAATGGGGGTAACAAAAAGATCATGCTGACAATTTATTGTGCAAATACCAGCAATCGCACAGGGCATTAGGGTAAAGCACCATACATGCCAAACACCACTGCAAATATCTGCAAGCGAACGTTCGGCATTGACAAATGTTTGTTTATAGTGGTTCAACAAATATAATTGCTGACTATTTCTTTTTAGCTTTACTTCATTTTTAACTAAAGGTGTTTATTCAGATTTGTCTGCACTTTTTGACTAACCGACATTGTAGATTTTGTTTCCAGTTTGACAAAAGACTGAAAACGTTGTAATTTAAAGGAGATTTACTGGGAAGGGAGCTCGGGCCACTGTTGTTTATTATTTATTGAATAGAATCAGAATTACAATCATTTGAGTCCTAGACTCTTTTGCAAAGGCTCCACGTCAGATAAAAGTAACAGTACAGAGGAAGCAAAAAACAAAGTACACATACAATAATAAAGTAATAATACAAGGTCATACAGTCCTGGTTTTATATGTAATTAGAGGGATACATCAACAGGGAGTATAAGGAAGGTCCCGGGTCAGGGTTAAGACAGTATATATTTCCACAGGATCTTGAAGGACCCAGAATCATAATATCTAAACAGAGGGAATTGGGAACCTAGGAGACACATAAGAGGGAGACTAACAACAAACTATCCTTTAGCTACAGGATACTTACTGAGATAGAGTAGGTGCCTGTTGCATAGATTATGGCTCAAGCTCCCCTCCCCTCCCCCCGAGTCCCAATATTTATTAATGTAAAAAATACCTGAACGCTCATAAAAATACTTTTCCCTGGGGCTGCATCTGGCATACTGACAACCAGAGCGCAGCCCCCTGGGAGATTGCGCTGGCAAACACCATGAGATAATGTGGTGTTGCCTCTTCCTCCCCATTGCCCATATGTACGGAGATATTAAAATCTCCATTTATACTATGCCAGGTGTTATTTTTACAAAAGGTGCATATATGCCATGTGGGTGCCACACCCACATGGTATATATGCATCTTTTGTAAAAAAATAATAGTGTCAGGGGTCAGAACACCCAGTAAACAAAAAAACATGTGGCATGTACCTACTGTACGCATGGGCAGGTAGTAAAATATCCTACCTTAAACACTACCCACAGGTACAATCAAACTACCCTAAATTACTCTAAAAATACCCTAATGAAAAACAGGTAGTTGCTTAGGATCAGGAGTTACTACCCTAATCATTCTATGACCCTATTACCTCACTCTAACTGTAACAAAATGTGTTAGACTTTGTTTTTGACTGCCCTAAACAGAGAAAACTACTGTAAAGGATCTGTCTTGAGTCAGGTAAGATAGGCACAGCTGATCTGAGCAAGCCTGCTACCGTTTCCAAAAATTATACTTCTGGTGGGCATTGCTGAGGCAGGTACAAGAGGCGCAGCTGCTGTGAGTGAACTTGCTGCTGTTTCAAAAATTTTTGATTTAGAAAACAACATGGCACTGATACTGCCTTGGTGAGTCTAACATCCGACATCCTTGCAGCCCAAGACAAAGGCCAACTAACTGGTGCAGTCTTCATAGACCTTACCAAGGCCTTTGATCTGGTAGACCATCAGTTACTCATCTTGCAGCTTAGCTCATTTGGACTGGACAACCACTCAGTACAGTGGTTCAAAGATTACCTGCAAGATAGATCTCAGATAATCAAATGGCAGGGGGTGGAGTCAGGCAAGCGCTCCATTGCTGAAGGCGTCCCCCAAGGTTCAATACTGGGGCCTCCTCCTTTTCTCCCTGTTTATCAATGACCTACCAAAGCACTGCGGTGGAGCCAAAGTGACCCTCTATGCTGATGATGCTGTACTATAGAGATCTGCTTCAGATGCTGCGCAGCTAAATCAGCTCCTGAACCATGACCTCTCCATACTGGAAACCTGGTTCCTGACAAATAGGCTAGTCCTCAATGAGAAAAAAAACAAAGCCATCCTATTTGGACCCAATAAACTGGGCCCTGATAGAGCATGCTTACTATCCCCTTATCTGTCCAGTGGCCATCCTATTGAGGTGGTGGATTGAATCAAATATCACGGAATATATATCAGTCAAGACTGCTCCTTCAAGGTTCATGTTGACCAATTAACCAAGACGCTAAACCAAAAGCTTGGTCTCCTGTACTGTCTAAACCCTTTTCTCACTCAGGCATCCAAGCTAAGGATAGCCACAGGCATGCTCCTGCCCACCATATTCTATGGGGCCCCAGTGCTACACTCACTACAAAATACAGAGATCCGAAAGCTAGGAAAATTGTACCACAGAGTCGGATGCTTTGCCATGGGTGCTCAGCCCCTAGAACACCATTGTAAAATACTGCACTTACTAAATTGTCCCTCCCTGGAGGGCAGACTGGCTTACACTTCCCTATGCTTGGCCTTCAAGCTTCTACAAACAAATGTTCCCCCCAGTCTGAGTTGCATCTTATTACTCAAGCAGCCTAAAAGAACATTAAGATCCTCGTGTTGTCGACTCCTCCACATCCCAAAAGTCTGAACATGCCAAGGTCTTCTGTCATTTGCAACCCACATCCCATCCTTATGGAATGGCCTTCCTAGCAATCTTCAAGACTGCAGCTCCCTTGGGGGCTTTAAAAAAGGCCTAAAGATGCACCTGCTAGAGCTAAGCATCTGTGCATGTCACCGCTGAGGACCGTTATAGTTCACCACCTCTGAAACTAATGCCTGCTGCCTAACATGCTGTTATCCTATTCAGTGGAACTTTATCACTTTTTAAACACTTGAAGTTGTAATTTGTAAAACTGACCTGATAAATGAACTTTATGTAATTGTCATTCTTGTGAAACTATTTTTACCCCTCCTGTTATTCTCAACTGTACCTAACCTGCTTGTGATTGTACAATATGTCCTGATTATATTGTCTGTATTGCACACTTTCCCTTGAATTGTTCCTACTTTTTATTGTACTGTTGCCCTGAGTAACCCCTGAAAAAGGGACCATTATGGTCTCAGTGGGCCTACCCGCTCACCAAAATTTTAAATAAATAAATACCCATGGCGGGCATTGCTGAGGTATGTATGAGAGGCACAGCTGCTCAGACTGAGCCTGCTGCTGTTTCCAAGATTTATAATCATGACAGGTATTGCTGAGGCAGCTGCTAGAGCTGTAGCTGCTGTAAGTGAGCCTGCTGCTGTTTCAAAAAATTATGCTTTTGGTGGGCATTGCTGAGGTAAGTACAAGAGATGCAGCTGCTCTGATTGAGCCTGCTGCTGTTTCAGAATATTATGTCCATGGCAGGCATTTATAAGGCAGATGTGAGAGGCAGAGCTGCTCAGAATGAGCCTGCTGCTGTTTCCAAAAATTATACCCATGGTGGGCATTGATGAGGTAGGTACAAGAGGCACAGCTGCTCTGAGTGAGACTGCTGCTGTTTCCAAAAATTATACCCATGGTGGGCATTGATGAGGTAGGGACAAGAGGCGCAGCTGCTCTGAGTGAGACTGCTGCTGTTTACAAAAATTATACCCATGACCAGCATCAAACAAAATAAACTAATGAAGAGTAGTGCAGCACATGTGGCTGGCATGGAGGCAGTGGTGATGGCATATTTGGCAGTAGTACATCTCTATGGAAAATGACAGTAAAACTGAGGAAAAGTGATGCCAATGGAAGAAACTGTGGTAAAAACTATGATACGAGGCTTGTAAATTATTAACAACAGTCCTTCCATAATTTATGTAGTGCTCATATAGAGCAGGACTGGAACAGTATGTGACATGTAGATCATGTTGGATGAGAAAATGTATTAAATAAAAAAAGTAAATGAATTCAAATTGAAATAATGGTGCCAACATTGTCAGAAAAATGACAAACATGCCTGTTTGTCCATGAACTATCTGAGAACATGGCAGGATTTATTTCAGAGGGACAGTTGCAACTGCTGAGAGAGAGATGTGTTAGCAATGTTAAATTACCAATTTTGGCAGTATGCCAATCCACACAGAACTTTCTGCTTGTTTTATACACAACCTAGTCATCATATTCAGTATCACTGAGTGCTATGCATGAATGGGCAAAAGTACTAGCCAAAGGCACATATCCTGCCCGCATAGCTCGGTACCGGTGGACTGATGCGCACAAGCTGGTATTCACAAACAGCTGCCACCTGTCTGTGGCTCTGCCCCCAGCATGCAGGTCTCTTCTGGGTGACTGGGGTGGAGTTGCAGACCCAGGCAGGCATCCAATGGGATGCCCAGCCTGGGTCCTGGAGTGGATCACTTGCGCTAGCTGGCCTGGGTCCGGTTGTGTGAATAGCACCCACATGCACCAGGACCCAAGCAGCCACGCCACCTGGCATGGGACATGCTACAATGGGCACCCC
The DNA here is from genome assembly GCA_016271365.2 of Neoceratodus forsteri. Lineage (NCBI taxonomy): Eukaryota > Metazoa > Chordata > Ceratodontiformes > Ceratodontidae > Neoceratodus > Neoceratodus forsteri. The sequence continues at coordinate 191,046,055 of CM057456.1, forward strand.
AGCATGGTGTGGTGGCACACTCTCCCCAGTCCTGAATGCACCCACCCCCACCAGTATGCCCCATCCCAGATGCTTGGTATGCAACCCCCCAACACACAAACATGACATCTCTGTTCCCACAGTTGCCCAATCACGCCCGCATATGACAGCCCCGGCCTGGGTAGTGTGTCTGCATACCCCCTGCCCTGTACACAACTGTGCCCAATTCCCGGACATGAACAAGACCCCCCACACACACACACACACTGGTGTCCCAGTCCCATCACTGACTACAAACCCCTCACCCTTGCACACACAGGTACCCCAGTCAAAACTGTCCCATTCCCCAACCCCGTACCCCGTCCCTCATTGGTGTTCAGTGTCCCCCCCCACCCCTAGCGGCAATGACAACACCAACCCCCTTTCCCTGTACCCACATGATGGTGCCATGGCTCCAGATGGTCAGTGGCACAGCCCTCCACACATCTCCTTGTCTGCCGGCTGTCCAACTGATGCTGGGAGCATGCTGCCTTTTTATAGCAGTGCGCACCCAGCATCAATTGGATGGCCGGTGGCCAAGGAGGTGTAAGAAGGGCTGTGCCACTTGCCATCAAGAGCTGTAGCACTGACATTCAGATATGGAGTTGGGGGTTGTCAGTGCTGAGGGGATGGGGAAGCCACTAACCACCAGTGATGCAGCAGGGGTACTGGGTGCAGGGGTCAAATGTGTGCAGACCAGGGCACCAGTTTGTGTGTGGGGGAGCATCCTGAGCAACACCAGGGACCAGGGAAGTCACGTGTTGGGTGGGTGTAGTTCAATGGGAATGGGGCCACCATGTTTGGGGGGATGCTGACACCACAACAGGGTCACAGCCATCATGTGCAGGGAGGGTGTCATGGACAGCACCAGGGTCAGGGACAGCATATGGAGTGCTGCATCTCCAACTTCGCAGATGGGGCTGCATTGTGGTGGGATATGCAGCTCACTATGGGATCAGGGCTGTCATGTTGTTGGGGGGGTGAATGGCACTACTGGGACACTGCAGTACATTGTACTGGCACTCACCCCTTCAGCAGCCCCAGCCCTCAGCATCAGCCTAGTGAGATGGGGCAGCATGGCGGTTGGATTCTTACGTCTCCCATGACCAGCGGGTCATGTCTGTGGGGGCGTGCAGTGGGTTACAGCAGGGCCCTGGCTGCTGTAACCTGCTCAGTCCTCTTCCCCCCTTGCGGACAGCACTACACACCTTAGTGAATGGCACATAGTGCTGGCACTCCCCCCCACCTGCTCCTGATGCATTGCTCTCCACGCACCCGGGGGATCGGGCATGTATCTGACTTGTGCCCTGTTCATGAATGCCATCAGGGGTCATGGGACCCTGCTGTGTGGCATTCATGCATATCAATGCCAACATGCCTGATTTTCTTGGCGCGTTGGCATTATGCATAGCGCCCACTCTTTGTAGGCTGTTGTTCAGGTTCAGAATATCATAATTTAGTTTTTGGGACAATTGGGAAATTGTCAGCATTCATTTGAGAAATATAACTCATTCCATGTTTACAGGATTTAGAAGTGTTCTTTGGTCAATGACTATTCCTCCAGCTGCACTAAATATGCACTCTGAATATACACTTGAGGGTGGACAACTGAGGTACATTATTGCAAGATTTACTAGATCTGGCCATATTGTTCTCTTTTGTTTTCAATAGAGTAATGGATCTTCCTCAAGACCAATCACAGTATGGTCTGCAAAATTATCCTGGATCATTGTGCTGTGTGAGATAGTTACCAGTCTGGCAGATGAGCCAGCTGCACTTTCTTTAAAAGATACTAGTCCATGTTGTTGCAGGTGACTCAGAACTGATTTGCCTGTTTAACCCTGAACATTGCCTGCCCAGGAAATAGCTGTTGTAGATGTTCTTTCCATCACTGATGACACAGGTGATTGTGAAGAATTTATAGATGTGCTATTATCTATGCCTGAGGCACACTCTGATGGTTCAGCAGCATTTGACTACTGTACATCAGTTAATGGTGTTGGTGGGGCAATGTCACATTTGGTTAGCAGAGGATCTCTCCAATACTCAATGTCTTCCCCTGCAGGAAGGATGGCTTTAATGTTCCCCTTAAAGTGGGGATCTAGCAACTTAGCCAACACATAGGTGTCATTCTTAAACATGACATTTATTCTCTGATCAGTGGACAGTCTGACACTCAAGCCATCTGCCAGTATAACAGTGGTGGTGTCTTCTTTTGACTAAAAGTCTTTCTTTATGTCATCAAGGAAAATGTGAAGAAATCTTATTTGAAGAAGAATTGGACTCAGCGTTGCACTGCTCACACTGACAACATGTGTGGCAACCTCAAATGGCTCCAATAAGGGGACAAAAGATTGAAGTAGACTTCAACTGCTGGAACTGAGCATGATGTCTACTTTACCTATTTTGATTGTGCATGGTGTAGTTACAGTATGTACAGCTTTTTTTCTGTTCAAGATGCCTTTCCAACATGTAAAATGTTGAATTCCAGTTGGTTGGAACTTCCTGCTTTAAAGTATGCAGTGGTAAGTTTTTTGACCTCTGCAGCCCCTTCAGGATTTTCTCTGCTTTCACAGAGTGGCTGAAATGCCTACATAGTTTCCTAGCAAGACTTAAAAAGTTTTTAACATTTCTGTTTCCATTTAAGAAATTATAGAAGAGAAGATTTAAAGAATGTGTAACATAAGGTATGTGTTGGTAGTTGCCATCTCTAACAGCTTTGACTATGTTGGCACCATTATCTGACACTTTGAACCCTGGAGATCATGAATACAGAGGAAGCCATTTCTGGAATTCTTTTTCCAGCTCCTGCAAAATATTCATAGAAGTGTGACTTTCCTCAAAAGTGGTGACACATAATACAGTCTGCTTCCCACTGCTTACAGTAGAGTTGGGATAATTACTATCTGACTGAAAACTTGTCCAATGAGCTGTAACAGTCATGTAGTCAATTGTTTGGTTGCTGGTCAATATATCTGTAGTTATGTGAATCTGCTTCCCCTCAGAGAGTATCAACTGCTAAATGACTGTAGTCCACACCAAGCTATACAACTGTGGAACAGCCTTTTTTTCAGAAATATGTTCAACAAGGAATGGTGTAAGGTAATTCAATATGGTTCATAAACTTGAGGAAACCTATTTGTGCAAGAAAAGCAAAAGGGAGTTGACAATCGACCAGCAGCTCTGCAATGGCTCTATTTAAAGCTGGCATGTTGGATGCTGGTGGGTGAATTTTGATCTCCTCTCAACAATTTCTTTTAATGTTTGTTGATGAGATATTCTTTATTTTGGGGGTAATGTATTTTCACACCTTTTTCACGAGGAGTATTACTTTGGGATTTTCCTGTACTTGATGGTGTCAGAAAACAATCTATGTTTGTCTGAGAAGACTGCAAGGACATGTTAAGTGATTCAGTGTCCTTTACTGCTTCCAGTTTATTGGCACTATGGTCACTGCCACCACCATCTCCACAACCACCCATACCAATCACAATGCCCTTGCCCTGCTCCACTCAATAAGTTGTTTTGCCTTTGCATGTCACAACATTACTGATGTTCCAAAATTTGCAGCTTTGCCACCACGACTTATGCTCCTTCTGCACAAACTGCATACAGCTTGAGAGTTGTCTGCAGGGTCAATATGAAATAAATTCTACACTAAACATTTACATTTTTTGCTTTGAGCCATGGTGCCTGGTACAATTCCTTGAACAGTCACGGGACCTGGAGGAAACCCTACACTGCCATTTGCTTGTTGACATGAATTGTTCTCATTAATACTCATCTTCTTATTCTTACATTTAGCATATGATTTTCTTTCTGCACTTGCCTCTCATGCCTTACAGCAGCATTCTCTTCTACCTATTCATTGAAACTACCAACCTCATCGCCAAAAGATTCAGATGAACTGGAAATGCCATCATCATTATATGGGACATAGCCTGGGCTATCCCATTCCCAGTCCTCACTATCATCACCATCTTTATCAGAATTCACTGCCTCTGCATCTAAGTTTATAGATGAGAAAGATGCCTCCTTGTGTGCTGCTTCAGCAGCTGGAAGTGTCCTGGCATGTGTGGCAAAAAGGCCAGTACCGTTACAAGTTGCTCCTGTCAGTTCTTTCTGTCTCTCTACTACCATTTCATTGGTAACATGCTTCTTTTTTGTCTAGGATATTTAGTGCCAGTCCTGGTGATGTTATTATTATTGTTGATGATGCACTCTTTGTTAGCACTAAGGAAGAACATAGCGACAATCTTCACAAATCAGTCATGGGGCGTGTTTTGTGGTTGTCAGCCCTAATGCTAATCCTAATCCATGAGTAAATAACCTGAAATGTGTACAATATATGAGAAATGGGTCAGCATTAGGGTTGACAACTCCAAGGCACACCCCACTTCTGGATTGTGAAGATGCAGGAATGGTCAAATAGGGTATCAGGTGATATGGATGACTCAAATTAAGTGACTCACTTTTGAGTGACTCAATTTGAGCACCTGTCAGGACAGCAACCTTTAGGGAAGAACACTTGTAGGGAATAATGAGGAGAGGGTGTCAGAATAATGACTGAACAGTGAGGCAGCATTAGGTAGGGTTAGGTAGATTTAGTTAAGAACAGTTGTTGGATGGGGCAGTGTCTAGCAACTCACATGTCATAGTGGTTGGGGTGCTGGTCTGCAATGCCAATGGACCTGGATGTGAATATGAGTGTATTATGTTTCTTAGTTTGGAGGTATAAGTGTTATTTTTTTCAATTTGCTGATGTCCCATTCCCCCAACATTGTTCCCCCACTTACCCAGGTTGCCCTTCCAATTCCAAATCTAAAAATAGCATGCACAAACCTTTTATGTTACTTCTCACATTGGAATTCACATTTCTTCTAAGGGGTGCTACTAGGTTGTGGCATACAACATACAATCCAAAGATATTAGCACACACCCCCCCCCACACACAGCATAACATATTTAAACTTTCCACTGCCAAAACTGGCTATATTTACTTCACGCTCCATGCACCCCTTAGAAGAAATGTGAATTATGGTGTGTGAAGTAATATAAAAGGTTTGAGCATGATATTTTTGGATTTGTTTGAGTTTTTGGAGTCTGTGGTCTTCCTTCTTCGCATGCTCCCTTTGAAACACCTATGTAAAATCCTTGATGGGAGCACAGTGTATACAAGGAGTCAATTAGGCACATTAGCCATTGAGGGACTGGAAAGTTAGGAACTAAATCGAAGTGTCCCACCTTGACGATGGTGATTTAGCTTACTCAAATTGGAATTCTAATCTGAAACTAAGAGGACCCACTCCTCACATAAGCGTGAAGTAACTATAGCCAATTTTGGCAGTGGAAAGTTTAAATATATTATGCTGTGTAGGGGGGTTGGTGTGCTGTTCTATCTTTGGATTGCCCCCCCGATTCCCCCTCCTGACTTGTGTCTCCTTGAGTTGTGCCTCCCTCCAGTTTCTCCCCCTCCTCGACATGCACCCCTGTGGAGTTGGTCATCTAAAGATGGGGGGGGGGTGCAGCCCCCACACAGAAATTTAGTTACAGTTGTTCCCCCATTTTTAGAGTTTTCCTTGTTGCTGTTTATGTTTTTGGTGAGGAGTGTACATCACCATTCTAATTTTTTTTTTATTTATTATAGTTTTGGAATTTAACATACCTTTGTGTAAGAGACTTATTTACAAAGGTTCCACATTCAAAAGAAATCATAACAATTAGCTAAATACAACAATGTAACAAAAACATGACATGGATATATAAAAAACAAACAAAAAGGAGCTGTCATTGTATCAGACTTTGTCAAAGGGACATTTTTGGCAAAGTACACTCCCTGTAATGGCACTCACTGTTTTTGTGGACACCGTTATGGCATGGAACTGTCAAGTAATAATGGATTTTCCTGTTGCTGCCTGTAAGGTTGGGGTTAGGTATTAGGGTTGGGAACCCTAACACCACATTTCCCTACTTTTGTTGGCATAACCCTAACTAGTGCATTAACAACGTTTCTTTGCAATGAATTTCCATAGTTTTTGAGATAGTATAATCATATCCTCATTTGCCTGTGTGCCCTGCATTTCCATCCCTCCATAGATGTAGTTATTTATTTATGTATTTAAATTGATTTGATTTGTTGATCAGGTAAGAACCCTAGAGCATCAAATGCCCATTTTCAAGGGGGGCCCGAGAATGAAATACAAAGAAATCATACAAGAAACAACTCAATATACAAGTACATTGATTAAATAGAATCAAGTAAAACACATACATTTAGACAATGTAATAAAATGACATTTCAATGCAGACTTACTGTAAACCTAAACTAGAATACTATTTGATAAAGCACTACTGGGTAAGGAGTTCCAGCCAACAATAGATTTATACAGAAAACATCATTGGCCAGCAGCTGCACAGTAATATTGAAGTCTAACGCTATTACTTTCTGATGACCTTGTTACATACCCTGTGGAGTAAGTTAAAACATTCTTAACACAGAACAGAACAGGACTTCTATAAAACCTCCAAAAGTAAGGAGTCTAACATAAGAACATTGTCCATCAAAAGAAACCCAATTCAAATTCAGATAAAGATCATAGTGATGTGTCTAATGTGGGATAAAAGTAATAAACCAACAAACCTGATTACAAAGTACTTCAACTCTTCTGAGACTGGTCTTATTAGTAGCAGAAAAAAATGGGTGGGCAAAAATCAATGAGAGATAGTAGCATAGTTTGAGCTAAAACTTTCTGGGAATGTAAAGCTAAGCAATTCCTAACTTTATAAAGTAATCCTAATCTAATGTGAACCTTATTAATCAAATAATCAATGTGATTGACAAATGAAAAATAACTTGACATAAATCCTAAGTATATGAAGTTATGGACCTTCTCAATTACTTTATTATGAATGTCTTTAATTAACAAAGCTGAATGACATAAAAACTGCTTGTGAACAGACCCAAAGAGAACATACTTGGTCTTATCCATATTTAGAACAAATTAATTTTAATCAGTCAACTCTGTACCAATGAAAAATCTTTCTAGTCCTGGGTCATTAATGAAGAAACTCAAGGATTATTAGCATATAAAACAATGTTATCAGCATGCAAGAGTATGCAAGTCCTGGTAACAACCAATGGTAATTCATTAAAAAAAAAACAGAAAAACAGGTCCCAGTATTGATCTCTGCAGTACTTCAATCTTTACATCCAGGGATCAGATCCTAAGGCCATCCTTTGTTTATGACTGGATAAATAATTTGGAAAACGGCAGACCACAATATTAGACAGACCCAACAATCTAAGTTTAGAAAGCTGGAGACTATGATCAACTAGATCAAAGGCCTTTGATAAGTCTAAGAAAATAGCTACCACCATGTCCCCACTGTCCAAGGCTCTATACAGGAAGTCCATAAATGCAATTACTGCAGATAGGGTACTATACTCAGATCTGAAACCATGCTGATAGGGTGATAAAATATTCTGCTGATCAAGATTCACTTGGATTCACTTTGAACTGTTGAGACAGCAGAAGGCAATCAGCCCATATAAACAGTCCCCTGTTCAGTTATATTTTATTTATTTATTGAATATAATCGGAATTACAATCCTTTGAGTTACAGACTCTTTTGCAAAGGCTGCATGTTGGTTACAGGGGGTGAAGGGTAAACAAATACAGAAAAACGCACATAAACAAGCAGTATTCACATAACAGTACTGGTAGTGCAGTCCATGCTTTAACTTAGTTAACCAGTGACAGTAGTAGGCAGCATTCTGGATATCCCTCGTCAGAGATGTGCAGGATGCTGATTCTTGGGATCTAGAAAGACCCTGTGTCAGGTATTTGGAGGGTTTGAAAACACAAGAGAAGGGCAGTGTTAGCCACAGTCACATTGTGCTGACTCAAGTAGATGTGCTTTGAGGCCTGATTTGAACAGGAGGAGGCTATGGGTCTGAGAGATAGGGGGTGGTAAAGTATTGAGCCAAAGAGGGGCACGGTAGCAGAAGGATCTTTGCCCAAGGGATGTTCTACAATGGGGGACAAGAAATAAGGAGTTTGCTACGAGTCTTGTATTACGACTGAGAATTACAGAAAGAGACATGCAGCTCAGGATCAAAAGGTCATGTGTTCTAGTCCCATACTAGGACTTTGGCTCATACCTTAACTTCTCACACCCAGATGCAGTATTAGGGAGATGCTGAAATATCAGGGTGCATCATCCTTTGGATGAGATGTTGACTGAGGTCCTTTCTTCTCATCCTAATTGCTGTCCTAGTGGGTGTCCAGGTGGTGTTGTGGACAACCAGTACATGGTACAGTCCCTGAGGATGCCCTAGTCCTGGACTAGCAGGATGGTTCTTGCATGGCATCCCACCATTCCCACCCATTCAGACAGTGCTCAAAATGATCAAGAGAGAGCCCACCACAATGCTCCTGATAATCCAGGAATGGGGCAGGCAGACATGTTACACACTGCTCCTAATCCTGTCCAGCAGGATTCTAATCAGCCTACCAATGAAGTACAACATACTGACTCTGTCTTGTCACCAATTCCCCAATGTCATGATCAGGAGGCTGCTGATTTTATTTTTAAATTATAGATATCCTCCCCATCCAGCCCTCCCTGTCTACCCCCCATCCCCACCCCCAACACATGCAGCCCTTTCGGCTCTGGCCACAGTTTTTTATAAGTAGGGGTAACATACACCTTTTTTCAATGCATTGGGACTTGACCTTTTTTCACTGAGGTTGTGACACTCTCAGAAGTAATTTTTAGAATTCAAATGGTTATGTTGTCTGGACCTGGCACAGAATCATGTTTTTACTTTTTTATACATTGTCTGATTTCATCCTCAGATATAGAAATGTCTGGAGAATCTAATATGTCAAGTGAGGACACCTATTTTTTTATTTGTGCTCATAATTTTTACTGAAATGGGAAATAAAGGGATTAGCCATTTCATGAGGTTCAGTAATAATACATTTATTTAAAGAGACAGAGTCAACAGACTGCTGTTGGTTTTTGCAGTGTTCACTCATGACCTGGGCATTTTACATATTTGTACACAAAATGTTCAACTTAGCCTTCTTATTTCCCCACCTCATAAACCCACTAAGTGAACATTTTCAAATCCCTGCTGAATCATCTTTCCACTCCACTGAAAAGTCCTTCTGTGCCACAGGTATGAAAACACTTTTTTTGCCAGGATTTGAAAAATGACAGCTCCCAAGTTCATGAGGTGGTGTGAAAAAATAGCTGTGTTAAAAATTTGGGGTCAAAATATTTAAAATCACCAAAGTTACAAATGAGTGTAGAAAACTTTCAGGATACAGTATGTACATAACTTTGCCATTTTTACATATTTTGACCCCAAATTTTCAACGTAGCCTTTTTATGACCCCTCCTCATGAACAAGGGTGGTGACATTTTTCAAATCCAACCTGACAGTTAATCTCACCAAGTGACCATGAAATCACCTTTCTGCTCTAATTTGCATAACTCCACCACAATTGGTCAGGAGGTGGGATCCCAAAAATGCCATGCTGAAAATGTTTGGTCAAAATATGCAAAAATGACCTTTGTTTTGCTATATGGACTGTCACTTGAGTCAAACTATTGAGCGAGTTATGAGTTGTTGAAGTTTCAATGTTATCCTATGGGAATTTTCATTTTTGTATTGCCCATAAATGGTTTTGGAGGGAAGGGGCATCAGTGATCCTTGAAGTACTCATTAAGGCATTTGTTTTGATATGTAGATTGTCCCTTAAGTCCAAATACTGATGGAGTTATCAGACAAAGAAGAATCAGCATTTATATAGCACTTTTCATACACATTGTTTCCCAAAGAGCTTTACAACCAGTGCTAGTCTGGTAGTGAAGTGGCTGAATGTGTACTGGCAGCAATTTTGCACATCAACACCTGCACACAGCCTTGAACAACTGTATGAACCAGTTTTATGGGGAAGGGGAATAATGACCAGGACATGGGGGAAAGTCCCCTTCTCTTTGCAAAAAGTGCCTTGGTTTCATTTACTTCCACCTGGACACCCACCAGGATAGCACCAGGATGGGTAGAAGAGACATCAGTTTAACATCTCATCTGAAGGGTGGCACACCACACCAGTACAGCAGCCTCCTAATAATGCACTCGAGTGCCAACATTTAGGTATAATCCCAATCCCAGTGTGGAACTAGAACCCACAACATTCTGCCCAGAGGCAGATGTACTACCAACTGAGACACATTGGCTTGTTAACACTTTAATGTTATCCTATGTGAATTTTCATTTTTAAAATTTTTATGTTTTTTATGTGGGCAGACATTTTCAAGAGGGATTATTACTCATTAAGACCTTTGTTTTGAAATACAGATTGTTCATTAAGTCCAAATATTGAGGGAGTTACAACTTGCTGAAGTTCAAATGTCGGGAAAAAGCTAAGTTCAAAATCTTTTTCTACATGAGGGCAATCTTTTTTCACATGAAAGAAAAAAGCCATGCAGAAAAAGGATGTCTTCATACAAAAAAAGAATGGTAAAAGTCCAAACTTTTTTTTATGAGGGCATTCTTTTTTGGTATGAATGAAAAAAGCATATGCATAAGGATGCTTTCATACGAAAAAAGAATGAAAAAAAAAAACTAAGTCAAAATTCTTTCTCATAAGAGAGCATTCTTTTTTGTATAAAAGAGAAAATCATACGAAAAAGGATGCCTTCATATGGAAAAAAATTTGGACTTCATTTTTTCATATAAAGGCATCCTTTTTTGTATGCTTTTTTCATTTATACAAAATAAGAATGCCTTCATACAAAATTAAAGAACTGGAAAAAAGACCAAGTTCAAATTATTTTTTCATATGAAGCCATCCTTTCTTGTATTAAGAAAAAAGAAAATCGACTCAAGAAAAAGGATTTTAAATGTTAAAAAATGCATTCCAGGGTAATTTTTTCCCAGAAACTAATTGCAGAATCCACCTAATGGGGTCCCAATTAGTGTGTACAGGATGTCATTTTAGTGGGGTTTTATTTTTTTTTAAACTGAAACAAGATGGTGGCCATAAGAAAAAATGATTTTTTATCATGAAAAAGGATTACCCCATATGAAAAAGGATCCTTTTTTGAATAGACCAAATCTTTTTTCATTCCAAGCAGCTATCCAAAAGATTGTACTAAGCATGATCAGAACCGAAATTTGAAAATTTAATAACTTTGTAATGGATTCATTTTTTTTTCACCAAACCAGGAAATGGCACATCTGTGGGCCAAGTCATTGTTACCCTAAAAACTTCAGACCAAAATTCCATACTGTCTGGGTGCTAGGCAATGACAAAAAAAAAGCAACTTTTAAAAATATTTCACTATCAATATCTCAGAATCTGCACATCTGATGGGCAAAAAACTTGGCACATCAAGAGATATGCAGCCATACATTCTGTGTACAAAATATTGTGCAAATCCATTGAACAGTTGCAAAGATATTAAAGTGCACAGTTTGAGGTTTAACATAGAAACCCCTGCTCAACCCTAAATGTAGTGGTGATACCATACAAATATAATATATATATACAGTACATCTTCTTGGTGAATCAGTGGTGGGTCTTCCTTGAAATTGTTAACCTTAATGGTCCCCCTCCCCCCAGCCTGTAGCCTGTAGTCTGACATGCAAGGAACAGCTCCAAGCCAGTGCTTCATAGTGATACACTCTTGAAAGGTAGAGAGTTATGTTTCACCACATGTTGCCAACACAGTTTGTTGTACCATTCTCTGTGCAGGACCCTGTGGGCCCTGTGTGAAGAAAGGAGATCATGTGTCATATTGTTTGCTCAGGGAACAGGGTGGGCATTAGGGTTAACACCCCCAAGGAAGACCCCAACAGTGATTTGCCAAGACTCCAGAGACCCAAAACCCTAATGTTTTTTCCTTTTGCTGATTGGGGGCAGGAAACCCTAACACCAATGTCCCTACTTTTGTGGCATTAAGTTACCCAAACTGGTGCATTAACAAAGTTGTTTGCAAAGAAATTCCTTTTTCTTTTTGAGATAGTGGAATCCTATTGTCATCAATGCAGGACTCTGGTTGGAAACTATGTGAACAAATGCAGATGGCCTGTGCCAGTGGAAGACTACATCCACCTGCAGTTCTGTGCAAAGACAGATGTGAAGAATTCATGGTGCTGTCTGGTGGACTGCAGAAATGCAGGGCCCTGTAGTTCTTGCACTTCTATGTGGCCATAGCTATAGCTGCGCAGGGTAAAGAGTGCATCTGTCAGTCAATTCACAGGGCACTCTGCTACTCAAAGGTGGGAGAGGTGCAGGGTCCTATGCTAAGAGGACATCATGTGTGTTGTATGTCACATTCAAACCCAAAGGATTTTTATTCAACCATTCAATAAATAATGGAACACGCTCTCTATCGCCTGCCCTTTTGCATATGGCATCATAATGTGGTAGCACTTTATTGATAATGTCATCTGTTCCTGGGTAGGCAACAGACAGCATATTTCATTATTTATTGAACAGTTCAATAGCAATCCTTTTGGTTTGAAAGTGACATACAATATGCATGATGGCATTATCTCCTTTTTAGATATGATATTAGAGGATAAAATAGGGCAAAGAATTGTCACAGACGGTTTCAGAAAATCAACTGTCTGCTATTCATACTTACATTTTGAGAGTGCACATCCCCAAGGATTAAAAAGATCTATGCTCTACAGTCAGATGCTTAGATTAGGAAGCAGTATAGCACAGTGGTTTAAGGATCTGAGCTGCAAACCTGGAGACCTGGGTTTGAATCCCACAATCCCCACCTGCATACTGTGTGACTCTGAGCAAGTCATTTAATTTCCTTGTGCTCTTAGGTCGCACCTGTAAACAAGCTTCAGCTTAGTGTGTCTCTCCTGGTTAAAAAATAAAAAGATTAATAGAAATTGTAGTAATGATGATGAATTTTCATTGCAGTCAGAAGAAATGATTAAGAGTTTTTGGAAAAAGGGATATAATCTTGAATTGTTAGATGAAGCAAAATCAAGGGCATTGGAAAAAGAAGTGAGCTTCTGAAACCAAAAGTGAAATTCAGATTTGAAAAAGAGTCAGTTACATTTGGCTTTGAATTTAATCACCTTGCAGGTCCTGTGGGCAATGTTGTTCATAAATACTGGACACTTCTCATGAACAGTAGGAGACTTACCAATACATTAGGAGAGGATCCCCACATCATGTTTAGGAGAGCAACAAATGTGAAGGATAAGCTGATCATAGAAACATAGACTTTGACGGCAGATAAGGACCACTTGGCCCACCTAGTCTGCCCATTTCCCTACCTACAGAATAAGCTGCAGATCCTATTTAACTAACAACCTATTTCTTCCTACCACCCACAAAAATTGCCTTATGTCTGTCCCATGCATTCTTGAATTCTCCCACAGTTTTAGACCCCACAACCTCCTTAGGAAGGCTGTTACATGCCTCCATCACCCTCTCTGTGAAAAAATACTTCCTCACATTACCCATGAGCCATTCCCCTCTATCTTCAAATTGTGTCCCCTTGTTCTTGCACATCTCTTTTTTTGAAAGATGCTACCCTCTTGGACTTTGTTGATTCCACTGAGGTACTTAAACATTTCTATCATGTCCCCCTTCCCTCCTTTCCTCAAGGGTATACATATTAAGCTCCTTTAGCCTCTCCTCATATGGCTTCTCTTGCAGACCCTGACCATTTAGTTGCCCTCCTCTGAACTGCCTCCATCCTGTCTATGTCCTTGCAGAGATGGGGTCTCCAGAACTGGATGCAGTACTCCAGATGGGGTCTCACCAACTGTCTTTACAGGGGGATAACAACTTCCTGTTTTCTGCTGGTGATGCCTCTCTATACATCCCAGTATCCCCCCAGCCCTCCCTGCCACCTTCTCACATTGCTTGTCAACTTTAAGGTCATCTGATATGATTACCCCCAGGTCCCTTTCCATTTTTGTTGTTGTTACTACCTCCCCCATTGTGTAATCTTCCCCTGGGTTTTTGTTTCCCAGGTGCATTACTTTGCACTTCTTTGCATTGAATCCAAGCTGCCATACCTCTGCCATTCCTCCAACCTTGCCAAGTCCCTTCTCATCCTTTCCACGCCTCCTTGTGTATCAACCCTGTTGCAGATCTTTGTGTCATCTGCAAAGAGGCATACTTTTCCTTCCAGTCCTTCTGCAATGTCACTTATAAAGGCATTAAAAAGGACTGGACCCAGTACGGAACCCTGCGGCACCCCACTAGTAACCCCTCTTTCTTCAGAGTAGACTCCATTTATAATTACCTTCTGTGTCCTGTTGTTCAGCCAATGTTTTACCCAGACTACCACCCTGGGACCCACTCCAAGGCTGGTTAATTTGACTACTAATCTTTTGTGTATGACTGTATCACAGCCCCTTCCCGGTCTACTACTTTGGTCACCCAGTCAAAGAAATCAATTAGATTCATCTGACATGACCTTCCCACTGCGAACCCATGCTGCCATGGATCCTGTGCCCCACTGGCCTCTAGGTACTCAACAATTCTTTCCTTCAGAAGTGATTCCATCACTTTCTCTACCACTAGAGATGCAGCAAATTTAAAATTTGCTGGTGAAATCTGCAGCAGTGGGCACTTTGCGTGCCACTCCGCTCGCGGAGTGGGCAATATGAAATGCTCACTGCCTTATCATTACCACTATCGTTGGTATAATGAGAATGGAAAGTAAAGCGATGTCATTGTTTGTAATGGACTTTGCTTTCTTCATTATGATTCTAAGTGATCCACTTGGTGTTTCAGACTTGGCAGCCCCCCTACAGATCACATGGCTTACAGTACTGTAAGTCACATGCACTCTACCAGGTAGGAAGGAAGTGAGTCACACAGACAGTTTCATTTTCTCCTGTGCAGACTGAGAGAGAGGAGTGTGTGTGTACTAGAGAGAGAGAGAAGTGTTTTTTGATTGCAGAGAGAGTTAAAATTTAATACTTAAACCAACAGCATTTTTAAAAGCTACATTTTTTTGTCTTTTCTGTACTGTTTTTTACTTAATTTGTTCTTTCTGTAAATTTTATTTTTCTTACCTACTTAGTTGTTTGTCTGTGTGTGTGTGACTGTGTGTTTGTTGTGTCTGTGTCGTGAGATGGAGCAGGGTGAGGGAATGTCAGGGGCAGAGGCAGCTCTGGGAAAGCGTGGTAGTACATGTCGTCGTACCACGTGCATGCGTGGGGGGCATGGGCACTCAGTTGTGTTGGACCACTCTAAACTTCTGAGTGTCTAACCCCCAAAAGCAGGACCAGCACCGCCTCCTGACTCTGAGGCAGTTCAACCACCACCACCACCACCACAACCACCAAGTCCAGCACAAGGTCCTTTGGAGCAGGATTTGCCTGTTCCCCCAGGCCCAGGTGTGGATCCCACCATCAGAACTGTTGAGCAGTGTGAGCAGCCTACTGCCAGTTCATCTGACCCTCCCCTGCCTGTGCCTGGTCCTCCCCGCACCTCCATTGTTTGGCAGTTTTGTGACTGTGTTGGGGGGGACAGCAGTGTGGTTAAGTGTCACCTATGTGTAGTGGAGGTGCGCTGTGGCCCCCAGGGGGGCCAGCACACCCATATGCTTAATCATCACCAGTTAGAGTGGCAGGTTGCACAGAATGGACCATATCTGCACCTGCTGGCCATTCCGTGGCAGAGGGTGCCACTATGCATAGTGGGCATGGCATCCCTAAGAAGAGGGGGGCCACAGCAGCACCTGTTGCTCCACCAGCACCCCCACCACTACCAGCAGGTCAGCCCACCCACCTGCCACCTGCCGACTGATACCGTAGGTAGGACTGTACACCCATAGGCGTACAGCCCTACCTACAGTGTCAGTCGGTGAGCAGGTGAGGTGCTGCCACCCACCGGCTGACTGGGGGGAGCAGGACGGTGGGGCTCAGTGGGCAGGTGGGGAGGTAGGTACTGCTAGACCACCAGGGATATTGGACAGAATATCTTTTTTATTACAAATGCCCTTGATCGGGCAGACAGCGGTCCACTGGACCACCAGGGATATTGGACAGAATTCTTTTATTATTAAAAATGCCCGCCATCGGGCAGACAGCAGTCCACTGGACCACCAGGGAGATTGGATTATTTTTATTTATACTGAAGCCCGTGATCAGGCTGTGGGGCACATTGCCGCCTTGTGCAGGGGGTGTCGGTCCCCGATGGCTGCTGCCTGGCAGGGCGCCAGATGCAAGTCACCAGGGATCTGCGCACCTGCATGCAAATGGGGCCATAATGACATGCAAATGGACCCATTTGCACCTTGCATACATTATGACACATTTGCATATGCACTTTTGAATATCGTGGTTGCTGCGCATAGCACAATGGAACTTGCGCTAGCACATCCCAATGCTCCATTCTGGCCACTTGCGCTGGCACAGTGCCACTGCACCATGCACACTTTGGGGATTGCCAGGGTGCGATATTCATGATGCTGTGCCATGGCATGTTGAATATCACCCAGTCAATGCCCCTGCGCAGCCAAGTTCCACTGCACCCAAGCTTGCGCCACAACCCGGCACAGTTTGAATATCTGGGCCAGTGTGTACAATGCTGAATGAGGAATGTGATGCAAATGCAAAAGTTCAGTGTACTCAGTGCCACGTAATGTAAATTTGTAATTTAAACAACCTGACTTATGAAATGCTGCACCACATTCACACAACAAGCAGCAAGAAAATGTGTATTATCACTGAAAATTTTACTATGTGTACAGTAACACAGTCAGTTACATAACAAAAATATTGCCAAAACACAAAGAAATCACTAGTTCTCCAACTTAAATCTACCTACACACAGATACACCCCTCCCCCACACAGCACACTTCACTGTCTTTCGCCACACACACTCAATGTTGTAAATTTACATTCAAAATCCACACGCATAAACAAAAATGCTCGAAGTCAGGAGCACAGGAGGTTTCCCACAATCGATGAACTACAGTTGATCTCTCAAAAAAGCAAAATGCTTTTGAACAGCTTTTAAAAGATTCCTACAGACAGCTATCAGAGCACACTGTCTCCTACTCCTTCCTACTCATACTACTCTAACTGAGGATGTGCAGATCAATATAGAGCCCATGTGACCTAAACTCCATGAATCACTTCAAAATCCTCCCTGGAGCTCAAAAACAAGGCAAAGTGGTAAGTGAACTGCCATCAATGTGCTCAGCCTTAAAATTGAAAGAGAAGTGACCAGTGGAGGCGGAGTAACGTAAAGTAGCTGTTTTCAATGCACTTCGTGTTCCTCATTATAACGTGAAGTACTCTGCTTCACATTGCAGAGCACTCTGCGAATCCTCCTTTGCTCTGCAAATCACTTTGCGGAGCAGATTGAGCCCACTTCGCCCACCACTACCTGCCACAGAGGTCAAACTGACAGGTCTGTAGTTTCCTGCCTCTGTCTTGCTCCCACTTTTGTGAAGGGGAATCACATCAGCCTTCTTCCAGTCCTCAGGTAACACACCATCCTCCCATGATATGTTATAAAGGGTAGTCAGTGGTGTCACTAGTTCTCTGCTTAATTCTTTTAGAATTCTGGGGTGAATTCCATCTGGCCCCATTGCTTTGTCCACCTTCAGTTTTAGGGGTTCTTTCAGAACTCTTTCTTCTGTGAAAGGACTGGGATCGACCCCCCTCTCTAGAGTGCTTCAGTTAATTGGATGAGGCACCTCCCCCACTTCCTCTTTTGTGAATACTGGACAGAAGTATTCATTCAGTATCCCTGCTTTTTCACTGTCACTCTCTGCCCACCCACCATCCATTCTATTCAGCCTCACTATCCCTCCCTTTGTCTTTCTACGCTCCCTGATAAACCTATAAAAGGTTTTATCCCCCTTCTTAACCGAGTTGGCTATTTTTTCCTCAGTTTGTGCCTTTACTATTCTGACTACCTTCCCTGCTTCCTTCTGCCTTAACTGGTACAGTTCTCTGTCCTGATCCTTCTGTGTTTCCTTATACTTCCTAAATGCTATCTTCTTCTACCTAACCTTCACCGCCACTTCTTTTGAGAACCATAGTGTTTTTTTCTTTTATTTTGATTTGTTTATTTGCTTCACAGAGAGGTTTGTTGCCTCTGTGATGGCAGTTTTGATATTTCCCATTGTTGCTCCACTCCTCCTTGTAGCCTGTTTGCTAGTGCTTTTCTAAGGCACTCTCCCATCTTGCCAAAGTCAGCCCTCCTAGTAAGTCCATAGTAAGTTTTGTCCTACAGGAGCAAGGGATCATTCTGTTTGTCCCCCCCCCCAGGGCTTTAGGAAATGTAAAATATGTAATCTATGTAGATATGCACTTGAGGGAAAGTATTTTATACATCCCAAAATGTCAAAGACATATCAGGTTAAAGAATGCATTACATGTGATACTAGTAATGTTGTTTATTGCCTCACCTGTCCCTGTAATCTTTTGTATGATGTGGGAACTACTCGTAATGTAAAAAAGAGTTCAAGAACATGAAATAAATATTGTGAATATAACTGAAACTAGCCCCATAGCTTAACATTTTCAAGAGATACAGTACATAATAGTGACCTGCATGGCTTCACATTTATTGATCTGTAATGTATTCTCAATTCAAAAAGAAGAAAATGTGATATTTTGACAGCCTTGTCACAGAAAGAATTGTTATAGATATGGCATTTAGGATCATTGAAACCAAATGGACTGAATTATATTTTGGATTTCAAACCATATATGTAAATGATTTTTTAATGTATGTTTCTAATGTTCACTTTTTCTCTTTATCCAGAAATGTATTTACCTGTCTTGCTTAACACTGAAATTGTCTAGATCTTCAATTTTAGATGACAGTTGTGGCATCAATGGAGGCTGATGTGTGAGACCCCGCAGAGAATGACATCAGAATAACATAAACAGTTCATCCAGAATTGAAGATGCTACAGTGTCAGTGGCTTAGCAGGTTGCACACTTGCATCTGAGGCTGGAAGATTGAAAGGTTGTAGGTTCCAGCCCCACACCAATCACTGGGGGTAAATCCCAATACTTACATTGCATTACATCATGAGGGAGATGCTGCACTCCTGAGATGCTGTCTTTCAGATGAGATGATAAACAGAGGTACCATTTGCCTGTTCTGGTGGTTGTTCAGGTGGATGTTGAAGATCCCATGGCACATTTCGAAAAGAGTAGGGGAATGTCCCTGGTTGTTCTGGCCAAATTTCCCCCATTCACTAATAAAATACCACTGACAGCTTAATATGGTTCAATTTCAGTTGGTTACCATCTGTATTCCCCACCCCCCAGGTTGCCCCTGAAAAAGGGACTTCTAGTCTCAGTTGGCCTACCCAGTCAACAATATCCAATAAATAAATATGGACTCTTAAAATGGCTGTAATAATGTTATTTTTGGGGTGAACTATCTGGTATTAATTGCAAATATTTATTGCTAGAGATTTTCAATGCCTGTATATTAATCTGTTGTGCACAATAGTTTTGAAGTGTAGATATGTATGCTGTCTTCTAGTATTGCCTTCTAGTAATTGCATCGTGGGGAAGAACCTAATGGTATTAACAGCATATATTTAATGTGTGAGATTTATATTGTTTATATATTAACCTTTTTTTTGCATAGCAATGTTAAAGTATAGTTAGTATTTCAATTTATGTAATTTATTTTATTTATGATCTTAAATGTGTAGATATAAAGGCATTGCCTGTAATTTATGTATGAAGATTTGACTGTGAACTTGTTAATATTGGGGTAAAAGCCATACGTCTATTAAATGTGCATATATTAATTAAAAGTAATCTATATTGTGCAATTAGTTAATATGTGATGCTGCAGTTTAAACTGGTGAGAATTGTTTGAAATGTCTACTATGTAATATACAATTAACTGTTGTGTTTTCATTTATCTTGTGCTTCAATTAAATGGCCTACAATATTCACTTAAAAATGTGTAGTTCATTGTAATTGTTGTTAAATAGACATGTGTAAATGGGGATATTAAAATTTAACTTGGGTGCTGTAACCACAATCCCTGAGGAAGCCTTTGTGGCAAAGCGCTGGGGTTTTTTGGTGGCTGCCTAGTTGGACTGGGGTAGGTTCCACTTATAATTATGAGTTTTCTATCTAGATTCTATATGTGCAATACAAATGTTTCATCTCGAAATACTGCTGGAACATCTGCTTATTCTGACAAATTAAGTGTTATTTTATTAGCAGGTTATCCCGCTGCTCCCTTTTACTTCTGTGAGACACAAAGGAATGGTTTTATTACCTGGATCCCAGCCTGGATCAATATAGGTGAGTACCTCCTCAATTTTCCACAGAGCACAACTCTTTTTTAATATGTATGATGTTGCCAAGAGAACAGTTGGCTATATGGTTGCTGGGCTCATGTAGACAACCCTGCACCTTTCATTCCCTGGCTGGAGGGGTGTCTCACAATAGCTCCATCCCCCCAGCCTTACCCCATCCAGCTGGGTCACTGATCTTACCACTGAACTCAGCTCTCTGGCACAGGATCACAAAGCATATCCACTGGGGTCAAGACTGGCACAACACACACCAACAAATATATATATATAATACACATATATATATTTATTAAAGGCAAACAACTCCATTTAATGCATTAGTTAGGGTTGTTCCACAGTGACAAAAAGTGAGGAAATTAGCTGTTAGGGTTGAAACCCTAACTCAGTCACCCCCAACACCACACACACACACACAGACACACACACACACACATGCAAGTATGGGGAGGACCAAGTCAACACAACCAATGACAGACATCCAGCAGCAGGTGACAGAAATAACAAACAATTGTCTAAATGTACTACAAGACATCCCCACCCACCTGACCAGGTACTGCATGCTCAGTGGAGATCAACAGCAAAACTGAGGCCATGTACAAGCATTACACATCCCTGATTGCAGCTGCACAGCATACCACACTTAGTAGTTGCATGGCCTTAGCTACCGATGCCCCACCCACACCACAACTGGTACTGTGCCGTTAGTCAATATAAATGCTGAAGGTGCATGATGACAGTTGTAGAAAGATTTTAACACTAGTGAGTATACATTAATTAAGAGAAGTACATTCACTAACTACAAGACACTAGCATGCTCAAGATAAAAGTAGTGTTAAAGTATGTGATTTACATAGTAGTACATTTACTGCAACTGTTTACTCAAGATAGAGAGGCTGATGTAAACGTATGGAAAAGCATTGCCTGTTCAAGCTGTGAAATTCTACTGCCAGTATCAGATGCATTCTTACTGATGAAGGTGTACTGCTGATGTACATACATAGACCTTCAGTGTGTTTCAATACTAAAGATGCAGTAAGTATTCTTTGTAAGAAACAATGTAATTGCATGGATCAGGCCAAGCAACTTCTAAATATCATAGCACTACTGAGCCAACAATGATGTACCTGTATCGGAGATGTCTATAGGATAGATTTTCCTGTAGGCACTTACTGAGTACGTTGTACCTGAGAAAGACAATCTCATTGCATCTGTGATGACTAACTTATTCAAATAGTGATACATTTACTATTGTTGCAATGAGTGATCTATGCCACTTATGGACACAGTGTAATTTTTTTTAACAATTGTTTCATACTCAGGCTGTATGCCTAGTGTTTGGGTTTGCCACACTTCTGTCACTGATGCTATCAAAGTGATAACTATGTTAATTGTGGTACAACAGGAATCAAGTAGGTATAGTGTAGATATAAACAGAATGTCTTTTAGTATTGATTTAACTCACAATGGGATAAGTGTACTAGGACAGCAGGGGTTATTCTCTATCACTGACTCTGTCAGTTATAATCACACTAAGGTTTCGATGACTGTAATGATCAAGTTACACTGTTTATCTTCATGAGTTCATATTCACAGCCATTCTCCAGTAACTAGACAGTGTATGGTGTACTGGGTGGGACACTGTGTTGCAAAGCTGCTGCAGTGCCTAGCAGAGGGAGAATATCTACTCATAAAGACAATTAAGCAATAAGGCATGACCAACAGTTATGTTAAATGGTCTGTTAATCACTCTGTAGAGGTTTAATATTGAATGAGGCGTAGCCGAGTGCCACATGTCGCTAGACAGTGATAAACTGACCATTAACATAATACCTGGGAGTGGTTTATTGCTATTGTAATAAAATTGTTTTTTTAAACAACATTAAACCATGTTCATCATATGTTTAGGCTCTACATGTATCTTAATAAAAACTAAACATAAGGCTGTTACAATGTTTACAGTCCATTAGAAAGCTGCATTTCTCAAACCCTTGTTATAATCAGAGATATTATACCTGTACAACTCCTTGGTTTTGCTCAACTCTATTGCTCAGGTGGCCCACCACATGTGGTGTGGTCTGGTGTGGGGCATCGGTAGGTAAGGCCATGCAACTACTAAGTGTGGTACGCTGTGTGCAGCTGCAATCAGGGATGTGTACGTTTGGTGTACATGGCCTCAGTTTTGCTGTTGATCTCCACTGAGCATGCAGTACCTGGTCAGGTGGGTGGGGATGTCTCGTAGTACATTTAGACAATTGTTTGTTATTTCTGTCGCCTGCTGCTGGATGTCTGTCATTGGTTGTGTTGACTTGGTCCTCCCCCATACTTGCATGTGTGTGTGTGTGTGTGTCTGTGTGTGTGTGGTGCTGGGGGGGTGAATTCGGAGTTAGGGTTTTCAACTCTAACAGTGAATTTCCTCACTTTTATAGCTGTGGAACAACCCTAACTAATGCATTAAGCAAGCTTTTGCCTCTAATTTCCCTTCTTTTGAGAATGATAATGAGAAATAGTGAATGCAATGCAGTGGGGAGGCCCCACTCCCACCACATGATGTCTTGTGGCATAGTAACAGGAACAGCAATGCAAACAGAAGCACTAACAGTGGCGCACATGAGTAGCATAGCGCGAATGAGAACAGAAAGAGTACTCGCAGTGGCGTAGATGGGAGACGGTCGCCACGTGATGTGTTGTCACATAGTAACACGGTGCCTGCAAATGGAAATGTCAATGGGCATGGTGATGTAAAGTGAAACAGTAAGATAAACAGTACTGTAGACACAAATGGCAAAAATAACAGAAAGCATAAGCACAAATGAAAATGCAAGGATAACGCACATGATGGCATAGGCGTCAACGGTAAGTGAAACAGGCATGGAACTGCAAGCCGGAAGGGCGACGGTAACAGTAATGTAAGCGCACAGGCTGGTTTTCCCCAAAAGCTGCATAGAGAAAGACAGTGAGTACAAAGAATGTATGCATAATAATGAGTATCAGAGCAGAAAATGAGGACTTGGAGTACTAAATAGGTTATATCTCAGGAACCATACGATGTAGAAAAAAAATTTAAAAGTCATATGATTTTTCCATCGAAAAGTCTATATCTCGCACTGTTTCCGAGATACGGGCCCTGAAAGGAGCGACGAACGCCGTAATGTTATCCTATGGGAGAAAAAAAGAGAAGTTCGGAGCACCATAACTTTGCCTCCCTGTAATATTTTTTCACCAAACTACTGAAAGACACATCTGTGGGCTGTTGACTGTCTTCCCTCCAAATTTCAGGAAAAAAGACCAAGCCGTTATTTTGCAGCAGGGTGCCAAACGATTCCTGTAATGCGTCGGGTGCCGTAATGTTATCCTATGGGAAAAACTGTCAACTTTGGAGTGCCATAACTTTGCTGCCATGTAATATTTGTTCAATACAACACTGAAAGGCACATCTGTGAGATGTCGGCTGCGTTCCTTCCAAATTTCAGCCCAAAACTCCCAACCGTTCTTTTGCAGTGCAGTGCCAAAGAATTGCTGTCATTTTCCCACAGACTAGAAAACTACTGTCGCAATTTGCGAAAGCTTTCATAAAAATTTATGACACTTTCGTGAGTACGAAAGTACTTTGTGAAATTACTTTTTCCAGAAATTTGAAAAACATATTTCTGGGGTGTTTTACCCCAAAATAAAGACATGGCTAGCATCCTCAGGGTTCGACTAGGTGAATACAAAAATAATTAGGTTGCTAAAGGGTCCCAAATTTAAATGCCAAGCATTTTTCTAATCACCAACTGAAAACAAAATGGTGGATTTGCGAAAGTAATAGGCCCATTTGCTAAAGTAAAAATGCATTTGCGAAAGTGTTGCACTTTTTGTTAACTTTTCCCATTGACTTATAATGGGAAATTGTTTTTTGAATAACTTTTGAACGTTTAATATTTTTTCACCAAATCTTTGAAAGGCACATCGGGGACCCCGGCCACACGTTCCCTGAAGATTTCGGGCGGTCGCGTAAACCGTATAATCTGTATATGCATCAGAATTCCAGAAAAGTGTAAACGAAGCCGCCGCTAAATCATGCTTTTAATAACTCTGCAGCCATGTATCCGACCAGTATGAACTTGGCAGATGCCAAGGCCTAAGGTTCTTGATCATGTAATCCAAATTTCAGGCAAATCCGTCAAATGGTTGCAAAAGTCATTAAGGTGCAAAATTTTGGGTTTAACATAGAAATGGCTCTCAACCTTAACTATGGTAGCACTACCGTGCTACCATAATATATATATATATATATATATATATATATATATATATATATATATATATAAATTTTGACCCTAAATTTTCAAGACACTCATTTTATGATTCACCTTACAAACATGATATGAAACATTTATAATATATTAGACAAAATGTTATTTCATTCCAGAAGTCTGGTAACATGTCTCATCTAGAACTTAAAAAATAACATGGGACACATTTATGAGGCGGTGTGGAAAAATGGCTATGGGAAAGCTCTGAGTCAATATATTTAAAATTGGTGGAGTTATGAATGGACGTTGAAATATTGAAGTTCATACTCAAGTGGAAAAAAAGCAATAAGGCTTATCTGCACGTCACTCTGTCAGTTTATAGTATTGCAATACACTTCATTCAATATGAAGTTATCCAGTCTGTGTTTAAATTCAGCTTTTGTTTTACTAGCTATTGTATTCAACAACAACAAATTACATGGATTAACAATTCATTGAGTAAAAAAGTATTTACACTTTGTGTTTTTAAAGTTTTGACCTGTTAATTGTAGTGAGTGCCCAGTAGTATTTTTGGATAGTTATTTAAAATTCAATTCCATTATGAAATATGAGTCAAGCATAATGTGGTACATGTTTCGGTCAGGGATTTATATGACAAATTTCTAGTATGGTAGATGGTTTTGGTAGCTTTCTGCTGGGCTCTTTCAAGTTGGTCTATGGCCCTTCATTTATAAGAACACCAGTCCAGCAAGGTGTAGTCAAGAAGCGGATGCATGTATGCCCTATAAAGAGGGAAAATTACCGCTTGGACCTTTTGATTGCCCATAGTACTTTGTTTGCATATGTGATTGCAAATGATGATAACCAATAACTATACCTAAATCCTTTTCATTACTTGTCTGGCTCAAGTTTTTTTTATCATGAAATGCATAGCAGCAATGATGGTTTTTCTTTCCTACAATCACAGTCGAAGACATGGTCAGCTATATCCTGATGTTTTTGTGATATTTCTGGAGAAATAACCTGCTTTCTGCAGTTCCACAGTAAGGGCAGCAGAAAGAAACTCTTTAGAAATATTATGAAATATCTGGAACTATCTGACCATGTCTCTGGCTACAACTGTAAATGCATAACTTTACATTTGTCTGTACTAATTTACATTTCTAATCTGGTTACCAGTGCTGTCAGTTTATCTAGATCTTTTTACACTAATTTACAGTCACCCGTCAGTGAGGCATTTGCCCCCCATCTTTGTATTGTCCACATATTTAATAGACCGTGATGATGGGTTCCTTGTTAAGTCTGATATAAAAATATTGAAAAATAATGGACCAAGAACTGATCCTTGGGGCACTCCACTAGAAACCCTAAAGCAGCAGTACTAAATAATCAGGAAGTGATGATAAAAATTCAGTTTTTTGGCTGGAAGCATGCAGTCATAGTTCTGGTTTCTGTATCTGTAAATATTTTTTCTAGCGATCTTTAGCTTTTTAGATATTTAAAATGTATTTCCATTTTTGTGGATTCACAGTAAATATGGTTGCTGCCTAATTTGCAGATGAGATCCCCCCTTATGTAGCATCACATCTTTTGTTTACTTCTGTGGGACCCTGTGCTGCACATTCCCGCTTTCCCTGTGTAGTACTGAGTTTTATGCATCTGGATTTGGTAGCAGAGGTGTTCCAATTCAATATGGCGAGTGGGAGAAATGTAAACAAAAACTAAGAAAATGGAGCAGATTACGGGGTGATAATACAACGAAAACAAGAAAGATTACTAGGTAAGTGCTCAGTGGTATACTGTGTATAGGGCAACCATGATTGAGTGCTTACAAAAAGGGTGACTCAATCACAGTGCCTGTGTGCAGGACTACCTGGCAGGGTAGTGAGCGGATACCGGGGTGGGTGAGGTAGGGTGAACGGATGTATGTGCGTATACGCATGCTTAGGGGGAAGGTATGTGGGAGCGAGTGTGGCAGGCAGCTGCCGAGCTGGGCCTCTAGCATGGTGGGGGGGTAGTTGCTTGGGAGGTGCAGGGTTCGGGTCAGACGAGACATGTTTTATTTTTTTTGCCAGTGGGTGGCTTTGTATTTTTCCAAGTTTTTCACCCCCTCGACATGCACCCTCCTGGAGTTGAGAATTCATTAGTAAGGGGTTGCAGGGAGGTGAAGCCCGTAAGTCTCAGGCACCCTCTTCATCCTCACCATGAGTGTGCATTGCCAAAATTCATTTTTGGCGATGTACACTTGCCATAACGGCGATCGCTATTCTGCAATCACTGTTATGACATGGAACCATGCTCAACAGAGCACAGGAAAAAAACTGTTGCAAAAGATACAATTTTTTTATCTAGTACTGCTGCTTTAAGGCTACGCAAGGTATGCCCTCTGAAAATGACACACTGGTACCTATTGGTGAGCCAATTTGTTATCCAGTTTACAAGTCTGTTATTATTTTTTTCTTCCCTCACTCTCTGTATAATAGCCCAGTATGGTACCAGATTGAACTCTTTGGAACAATCAAGACATATCACAATGCAAGGTATTCTGAGGTCTACAAAGCTGCTTATCTTCTTATAGAAACACAGCATATTTGTAACACATGACATCCCTGGCTGTAGTAACCGAATAACTGACATTATTTTTTAATATACTTTCCAACATCTTCCCTGGGGTGGATGTTAGACTGATTGGTCTATAGTTATTTAAGTCAGTTTTGTTTCCTTTTTTATAAGTAGGGGTAACATACACCTTTTTTCAATGCGTTGGGACTTGACCTTTGTTCACTAAGGTTATGACACTCTCAGAAGTTATTTTTAGAATTCAAGTAGTTATGTTGTCTGGACCTGGCACATAATAATTTTTTTACTTTTTTATACATTGTCTGATTTCATCCTCAGATACAGAAAATTCTGGAGAATCTAATATGTAAAGTGAGGACACCTTTTTTTATTTATGCTCATGAATTTTACTGAAATGGGAAATGAAGGCATTAGCCATTTCATGAGGTTCAGTAATAATACATTTGTTTACAGAGACACAGTCAACAGACTGTTGTTTTTTTGCAATATTCACCCATGACCTGGGCATTTTACATATTTGTACACAAAATTTTCAACATAGCCTTCCTATTTCCCGACCTTATAAACCCGTGAGGTGAAAATGTTCAAATCCCTGCTGAAACATCTTTCCACTCCACTGAAAAGGTATGAAAACACATTGTTGCCAGGATTTGAAAAATGGCAGCTGCCAAGTTCATGAGGTGGTGTGAAAAAATGGCTGTGTTAAAAATTTGGGGTCACAATTTTTAAAATCACCAAAGTTACAAATGAGCGTAGAAATATTTTAGGGTACGTACATAACTTTGCCATTTTTACATATTTTGACCCCAAATTTTCAACATAGCCTTCTTATGACCCCTCCTCATGAACAAGGGTGGTGAAATGTATCAAATCCAACCTGATAGGTAATTTCACCAAGTGACCACAAAATCACCTTTCTGCTCTGATTTGCATGACTTCACCACAATTGGTCATGCGGTGGGATACCAAAAATGCCATGTTCAAAACTTTGGGTCAAAATTTTCAAAAATGACATAGTTTGGTATCAAAGCTCAAAACTCCATTGAAATACATTGACCCTCACTTACCTTAGTTTCTTATATTGCAGTTGCTGGTTCCAGCAGCAAGACGTGTCTCCAACTGAAGAGTGGATCTTCACCCTGGGTCCCATTCAGGTGGGTTAGGGTGTGTGGGGGTGTGACGGATGCAGGGTGGTAGGTGCTAAGTGGGAGGTTGGGGAGGGGGGCCGATCAGTGAGGGACTGCTTTCTTTTTTACTGATTTAAAAAAATCAAGGGCTGTTTTCTATATTACAACTAACATTAACGTGGAACTGGTAATCAGAGGATGTGGGGTGCCACTAGTCATCAGGGAAACAACAAGCATACAGTGAGAGTGATCAGAGTGAGGGCATGGTTTGACACTTAACACCAGGGAAACAACAAATATAAGAGGATGGTGATCAGAGGGAGGCGGTACCACTTGACTCAAGGAAAACAACAAACATAAGGGGATTGTGATCAGTTAGTGGGGGGTGCCACTAGACATCAGAGAACTGCAATAATAAGGGGACATCAGTTGGAGGGAAGAGATGCCCCTGGACACCAGGGAAACAACAAACATATTGGGATGGTGATCAGAGGGTGGAGGGCACACTAGTCACCAGGGAAATGTTATATGCATTAGTGGATGGAAATAGGGGACTGAGGGGTGCCACTAGCCACCAAGGAAATGGTGGCTTACTGCCATCTCAGCAGCCCACAGCACAAGTTCCAGCAACAGCTGCAGAACTCAAGAAAGTCCTGCTGTTCTTATACTGGTCATTTGCACTGCCTATTTTCGCTCATACCAGACTTGCAAACATTTGGCATGCACTTTTGGACAAACAGCCACATCATTGTGAACGCTAGGGGCCATGAGTACATGTTTCTCACCCCCATGCTCAGAGTGTGGGACACTGGGGAGCCCACTCCCAGTGTCCCCAGATATTTATCACCCCACCCCAACAGTGTAGGGCACTGGGAGCCAACACCCAGTGTCTTGTGTGATATATTTCCCCCAGCAATCTTGGACACTGGGGAGGCCACTTCCAGTGTCTGTACCCATCTATCCCACCCAGCCCAGTGTGGGACACTGGGGAGCCCTCCACAAGTGTCCTGAAATTCTCTTTTTCATTAAACCTGTAAATAAGAAACCAGTCCCCGATGTGCTTTTGCATTTTAAAGCTGGAAAAAAGAAAATGGTCCCTCATCATCCCCGACATCCCACTCCCCCATCCCGATCCTCCCACTGAGTACCTACCACCCCACACATCTCCTTGCCCCATATTTACCACCGGAGGTAATCCACTATCACGTCCTGTTGAACAGAACACATCTGCACTCTTCAAAGCCAAACTGCAAAACTGAGGAATAAAGGTAAGTGCTGTACAATGTATTTCAATGGTGTTTTCAACTTATGTTGTTATCTTAGCCATTTTTTATCTTGGCTCGTGCTTGCACACCAGCCAACATATTGCATTAGTAACAGATTTGGAGGTGTGGTCACTGTTGGGCTAATGCAGGGCATGCATCAGTAGGTGCCTCCCTCATTCCCCAACAAGCCAGCATGCAGGCACTACACCAGGAATATATAATGTGGTGAGCACATCTAAGAAAAGGTCCACTGCAATGAGAGCCAAGCTCGCCATGCAGCAGCACCAAAACACACCCTCCCTACGTGTCTTTCCTGGTGAAGCCCTTCACATAAACTCGGAGGCACTGACTGCCACTGCGTGGAGAGCTGACTTCATGGGTGCCTAAGCCCCTTGCTAGCATGCGCCAACCCACTTCATTTGCTGATGGGGGAGCCCACTCCTTGATGGCATAATGCACCCCCCCATTTAAAGCGTGTACCAAGGGGGTGCCCAATCCCTCTCAGCATCATGTCCCCCCTTCCCAGTTTAATTTGCCAATGGGGAGCCCACTCCCTGTCGGAATAATGTCCCCCTCATTTGCTGTGTGCCAATGGGGGTGCCCAATCTCCTATTGGCTACAGAACTCCCCCCCAAAAAAACACTTTGGTGGCATGCTGGGAGCCCACCCCAGTGTGCCAAATGCCCCTGTAAAACAAAAATGGTCCCGTGATATGTTTTTTGTTTTTAACAACCTGCAAACAAGAAAACGGTCCCTCGTCAAGTCCGGTGGCCCTCCCCCAACCTGTGCCCACCCTCTGTGCACCCTGCCTCCCCATACCCCACTCATCCCATACTTACCTCTGGAACGACAATCTCCGGTGGACTGGGAACACGTCTGCACTCTTCAAAGTCTACCGTGAACTGAAGGAAAGCCGGTAAGCTGTATAATGGCATAAATAGGGTTTTTTTCAACCTTGGTGCATATCTCGGGCATTTTTGGGAATTTTGGCACCAAATTTTCAACATGGGGTTATTGGGACCCCTCCTCATGAATTCAGTCACTGTCATAGCATTATTCAGTCCTGCAAGGTGATTTCATGGCCACTGTGAGGAATCACCTTTCTGGACTGATTAATGAAATGACAGTGCCACTGTTCCTGAGGGGGGCTCTCAAAAAGCCTATGTTACAAATTTAGTGAAAAAATATCCCCCAAATTACTGTTACAAGTGTGCATTGCGCAGTTTCCATGCACCCTTGTAACTTCGTAAATTTGCAATATTTTCATGCTAGATATTCAACACTGGCACTTTTTCACACCTCCTTATGAACAGCACAGCTGTCATTTTTCACAGCCTGTCCAACATGTGTTTACGCACCTGTGGTGCACAATGGCTTGGTCACTGTGGGAAATCAACTTTTGGGACAGATTAACAAAATCACAGCACCACTGTTCATGAGGGGAGGCTCCAAAATGCCTATGTTGAAAATGTGGCTAAAAACATCCCCAAAATAATTGGGTTACTGATGCGTGTTGCGCAGTTTCTATGCATGCTCATGACTTCACCAATTTTTCTTATTTTACTCCAGATTGTCAATGTTCCCATTTTTTTACACCTCCTCATGAAAAACACAGTTGTAATTTTTCACATCCGGCCCAAAATGTGTTTTCGTACCTGTGTCACCAAATGGCATAGCTGCTGTGCAAAACCACCTTCCGGCTAACAAACTGATTGTGCCGCTCTTTATGAGGTGGGGGCACAAAAACCCTATGTTGAAAATGTGGAGTGAAAATACCAGCAAACACCTACAACGTTAGGGTTTCCAACTATAACACCCCACCCTGCAGAGACTGGCAGGCGTCAGGGGTGTGACTTGGGATCATTGGCTGTAAAGCTCATGCCATTCCACCCCCACCACCCACACTGCAGCCAGTGACAGGCATCGAGGTGTGCCTTGGAGTGTTCGGCCCTAAAGTTCACCCCATTCTTCTATCCTGTACCTGTCTCAGTGTATTTCCTTATGGAATGGGGTAAGTATAAGGACCAAAGACCCCAAAGCACACCACGACACTTGGCAGTGTCTACAGGGTAGGGTGAGGTAAAATGACATAAGCACTATAGCTGATGACCCAATGGCACAACCCAATGCCTGTCAGTCTCTGCAGGGTGGGGGTGGGGTTGGCGTCAATTCAATACTTCACTTCTAATACTATTATGCGTCTCTAACTCCTGCACTACCAATGCCAATGCCAGCTAGACAACATTCGGCATTGACAAATGCTTGTTGGCATTGTTTCACCAAATTTTCAACGTTGCTTTTTGGGACCCCACCTCATGAACACTGTGGCTGTCATTTTGTTACTGGGGCCATGAAGGTGATTTTAAGGTTCCTGCACAAAATCACATTTCAGGACCAATTAATGAAATGACAGTGCCAGTGTTCATGAAGTGGGGTCCCAAAAAGCCCATATTGAAAATTTTGTGAAACAATTCTTAAAAATGGCTGAGTTACATGTGGTCATTGAATGTTTTTTATGCATGCATATGTTTGGTAATTTTTAATATTTTCACTCCATATTTTCAGCATAGCCATTTTTTCACACCACCTCCTGAACAGTACAGCTGTCATTTCTCACATCCTGCCTGAAATATTTTTTCACATCTGTGCTGTGGCATGGTGTTTTCCCATGGATTTCAGAATTTCACTTATGGGGTTCATGAGGTGGGGTCATAAGAAGATTATGTTCAAAATGTGGGATCAAAATGTGAACAAGTGCTAAAGTTATGACTATTCCTTGTATTTTTGGTACACCCGGTCATAACTGCAGAAATTTTAAATATTTTGAACCTAGATTTTCAACATAGCCTTCATATTACTAAACTTCATGCATCTCACAGCTGTCATTTTTCAAATCCTGGTTAAAATGTGTGTTCACACCAGTGGCGTGGAATGAAATTGTAGTTGCGTAGAATTATGTTTTGGCAAGGATTTGAAAATTTTCTCTGCAGACTACATGTGCTGTGGAAATAAGATGGCTTTGCTGAAAATTTGGTGACACATCTACAGAGGTATGGGTGCACTGGGTCCAAAAGACCCTGTGCTCCCACATTAAAATAAGGAAAATGATGAAACGAGCACAGGGCCCTATGCTCCTACAGGCAAATATGGATACAAGTAAGCTAGCTGAACAAATAAGGAAGTGGATTGCATAAACTTTGTTAATGCATCAGTTAAGATTATTACTAAAGTGACAATGTAGGGAAATGTAGTGTTAGAGTTTCCAACCCTAATGCCCCACTCCCACCCTACAGACACTGATAGGCATTGGGGGGTGTCTTGGGGTCATCGACCCTAATGCTCACCCACTCCCACCCCACCTACATCCTCAGACACTGGCAAGTTTTGATGATGTGCCTTGGGGGTCATTGAACGTAACACTCACACCATTCTCCTATACTGTGCCCATCTGAGCTTATTTATCTATGGAATAGGGGGAGCATTAGGGCCAATGACTCCAAGGCACACACTTGATGCCTGTCAGTGTCTGTAGGATGGGGTAGGGGTGGGTGAGCATTGGGACAGATGACCCCAAGACACCCCTGATGTCTGCTTGTGTCTGCAGGGTGGGGGATGGGCGTTGGGGTTTAAAAAACCTAATGCCCCATTTCCCTACTTTTGTCATTTTAGTAACAACACTAACTGATGCAGTAACAATGTTTTTTGCAAAGAATATACACTGTATTATAGGGGCATGGTCATGCCCCTATAGTTAGGGTTGAGTACCCTGTTCAATGTTAATACCTCAAATTTTGCACTTTTATTACTTTGCAACCAATCAATGAATTTGCACAAAATTTGGAATGTGCTGTATTGTAGGGTAGATCTCTTGATGTGGCAAGTTTTGTTCTGGTTGTATGTGCAGATTCTAAAATCTGGATAGTGCAAAACCTTAAAAGTAGCTACTTTTTGCAGTTTTTTTCCTTATCATCCTGCACCCAGACAGTGTGGAATTTTGCTCTGAATATTTTATGGTAGAAACAGCTTGGGTAACAGAACTTCCATGCATTTGTTTGGTGAAAAAAAATATTAGTCCATTGCAAACTTATTCAGTTTTTAAGTTCCCATTGTTTTCAATGGGAAAATCACTTTCCAGGATAGAGGGATAAAGTTCAACCAAGGATATGATCTCGCAAAAAAGGATTCTTTCTCACAAAATCTGTTCCTTTTTCATGAGGAAAAAATTCCTTTTTCTTGAGCCACCATCTTGTTGATTTTTTCCATGAACTAGAAAGTGTAGAAAATGCACAAAAATGTTGTCATTTTAAAAGTCAAACATCAGAACCTAAGTAAACAAGCCCCGTTTACCTAATTCTTTATTTATCTATTTATTTATTTATTTCAATCTAGGATTACATTACCTTTGAGCCGAGGCTCTTTTACAAAGGTTCTACATCAGTGTGTGCAACAGTCATCATTTTTAGTTACAAACATATAGTCATTGACTTACAGACATGTAATAGCCAGTACAAAGACTTGAACTATGAGCAAGGCAAGGGAAGGGGGTAATGCTGATGTTTGTTTTTCACAGTTAGTGGCAGAACTACTTTTTCTGGGTGTACTAGATGTGAATTCCTGTCCTGGTCCCCACCCCAAGAGGGAATATGGTGCACAACCTCTGATATAGTCATCCCAGGCAAGCATTCAACCCATATCCCTCTTTTCCTGCCACCCCACTTGATCACCTTTAAGACTGAGTCACCAACCAGTAGCAACTTGATCCCCTCCTCTTTCTTGTTTACCTGTGACATTGCTCTCCTCCCCCTTATTGCCCTTGTGTTGTCTACCCACTCCATCATAGCAGTCCCCCACCTGGCTCCTTACCCTGATCCTTCTTCCTTCCCCCTAGCCCCTTATCATTACCACATGCCCCTCAGCCTCCTTATTCTTCCTTCACCTACTCCTTGCACTCTTTCCCATCCCTGCATCCCCTCTGATTCCACCTCAGCCACAGTGTCCCCAGTGCCTTCTCTTTTGCTTATCCCATTCACTTCCCCCTTCCCCCTGACTTACCTGCCCTCAGCCTCTCTGCTTGCCTCCCCCCAACGTGTGACTCCCTCTCTGCCCTTGTGGTGTAGGTCATCCTCCTTTTCCTGATTATTGTGATTCTTTCTCCAGTGGCTACCTTGTGCTCCTTCCATACCTAGATAGACCCTCCCTTCTTCCTTGCCCTTTTCCAGTATTCCACCCTTTCCTGTTTCCATTGGTCTCTCCACATTTTTCTTACTTAGCTCCAGAGTTCTTTCTCTGTTGCACTTTTCTTGCACCCTCCTGTCAAGATCCTCTCTGGCCATGGACCAACCTCCATGGTCCCATTCCCTGTTTCCTACAACTTCCTCCTCTTGTTCCTTCATCTCCATGAAGATCCAATACCTATTTGAGCCTGAAGTGTACCTATCCCCCCTTTCATTTGCACTCTTTTCCACTGAGCCCCTGCCTCCTATCCTGGTACCACCTCCCCTGGCTCTCAGCCCTTTTGTGACAGATTCCAGTCCACTGCTTAGTTCATTTCCGGCTACAGACGAAGCACAAATAATCCTTTCAGAAAAAGGTGTGTTAGTCCAACCTCCTGGCCAATCCCCAAGTCCTCCTTGCTGCAGGCTTCTCCTCATTCCAGCATTTTATAGAGTTTGGGGTGGGGATGGCAGGAGGGATGAAAAACCCTCCTTGCTGCTGCAGCTCCTGAGTTCAGCGGCCTTCCTTCTGGCTTTTAAAGCTTGGCTGCATTCAAATTCTGGTGCCTCTTGTCCTGATTGTCCTGGCAATCTTCTTTGGCTGTTGATGTGGCCAATCAGGGACCCCCTCATCAATCCAGTCTTCACTCTGTGCTCCCACTGCTGCCTGTAGCAAGAGTTCCCGGGGCAGTGCCTTCCCCCTCGGCCACCAGTGTGGCCACCCAGGTCATCCTACACTCTTCAGTGGCCACCAGCTCTTTCAGTGACAGCTCTATGCCCCACTTACTGCTGACTGTGGAAAGAACTCCTGGGGCAGTGTAAACCTCCTGGCTGCAGCTGTCTGTACACTTATGGGTGAATGGGAGTGCAGGGCCCAGAGGGCCCATGCTCCCAACTATGGATCCCATTATGCAAAACTGGGAGTACAGGGCCCTCCTGTGCTATGCCTCTACACTTATGGGTGGATGGAAGCACAGGACCCAGAGGGCCCACACTTCCACCTATGGATACCATATGAGTAACATTTCACTTTCTCAAAAAGAAGGGACATTCATTGCAAAAAACTCCATTAATGCATCAGTTAGGGTTGCTTCCACACCAACAAAGGTCTGGAAATTCGATGTTAGGGTTAGCAACCCTACCCTCCCATCTCCCCAACCTCCACAGGCCAACAGGCATCGCGGTGTGTCTTGGGGTCAGGCCTAACTCTCACACCATTCTCCTATACTGTACCATCTCAGCTTGTTTACACATGGAATGGGGTGATAGTTAGGGCCAATGGAATTTGGGGTGGTGGGGGGCTAGGGTTGGTAACCCTAATATCAAATTTCCAGACTTGTGTTGGTGTGGAATCAACCCTAAGTGATGCATTAACAGAGTTTTTTTGCAAAACACTGTATTAATGCATCAGTTGGGGTTGATATCAAACTGTAAAAAAGGACAAAAGTATGACATTAGGGTTTCCAAACCTTACACCCCACACCCCACCCTGCACACACCAACAGATGATGGGGTGTGCCTTGGGGTCATCAGCCATAATGCACACCCCGTTCCATAAGTAAATAAGCTGAGATGGGTACAGTATTGGAGAATGGGGTGAGCATTATGGTTGATGACCCCAAGGCACACCACCAACATCTGCTGGTGTGTGCAGGGTGTGGATGCAGTTTTAGGGTTGAAAACCCTATGTTATATTTCCCTCCTTTATATGGTTTGATATCAACCCTAACTGATGCATTAATGTAATTTTTTGCAAAGAATTTCCTTAATTTTTGAGATAATGTAATCAAAGCCTTATTTGCCTGTGGGAGTGCAGGCCCCTGGGCCCTGTGCTCCCACCCATCTATAGTTTTTGAGATAGAGTAATCGTATCCTTATTTGCCTGTGGGAGTGCAGTGCCCTTTGGGCCCCATGCTCCCATCCCTCATTAGATGCATATATGTATGTATGTCACTGTGGAAAGGCAACAGTGACCAAATTACCAGCATAGCCATCTTATTATCCCACCTCATGTGCTTGGTACAGAAAATTTTCAAATCCCCACCAAAGTGTAATTCTGCACAAGTATGACCCAACATTTTCAACATAGCATTCTTATGACACCACATCATGAAAAATATGACTGTCCTTACACAAATCCTTCCCAAAAGGTGAATTTGCCAAGCAACTGCAAAGTCACCTTTCAGGTAGGAGATGCATAAGGACAGTCATATTGTTCATGAAGTGGGGTCCCCAAAATGCTATGTTGAAAATTTGGGGTCAAAATATCAAAAAATGTCTGAGTTATGAATAAAACTTGAAATCCCCATTGAAATACATTGAACCACATTTACCCTAGTTTCTCATATTGCAGTTGCCGGTTCCAGCAGCAAGACATGTCTTCAATTGAGGAATGGTTCTTGAACATGGGACCTGTTCAAGTGAGTGAGGGTGCGTGGGGGTGTACTGGAGCATGTGGGATGGTGGGTGCTGAATGGGCAGTGGAGGTGGGTGGAACTGATCGGTGAGGGACCATTGTATGTTAAAAAAAAACATCAAGGACTGTTTTCTTTATTTCAGGTAATAATAATATAACATATGAGGGACAACACTCGGAAGGTGGGGGTGCCACTAGACACAAGGGAAATAAATATTTTGGAGGGATAGAATGATCAGTGGGTGGGGGATGCCACTAGACACCAGACAATAAATCTGCACACTATGGAATAAAGTGGCTCACTACCATACCTTTTTATTGCACAAATTTCATTTTTTATTATTACTGCAGTACAAAAATCCCAACCTCATGTACTTAGTAACACTGTGTGCTTGCCAGGTTTGTGCTGATAGTACTTTCAGATGTATGCAATCTCACTTCTGCCAGGACACTATGAGACAATTTCTCAAAAGGGATTTGTGCCAGCAGCTTGCACTGATGCTTGGTGTGCCAGGGACCCTGCACAAGGTTCTGGTACAGGAGGGGTCCCGGTGCTTAAGACTTCACACGTGCGACAACCTCTCCTGTGCAACAAACACTTGGCACACAGGAGGGGTTCACTGCAAGCTCCTGTGGCAAAGGCAAATGTCCCCCCATCCCAGAGTCACACAATTAAAACCCCTTCCCCAGTGGGGTAGTGCCCCAACCCCAATTTCTGATGCCACTGGTGTTTTATTAATTATTATTTTCATCAGTCCTTGGTGGTCTAGTGACCCCCCTCCCCAATCTCTGATGCTGCCTGTGAATTTCAGTATACATAATTTCCTTTTACCTGGTGGTCTAGTGGACCTCCACCCTCCCACCCTGGCAGGTAGTGCCAGCCAACCCGCTTCCTCCCATCCTAATCCACGAGCAGGCAACCAGCACAGCCCTCCTCTCACCACCATGGCTGGCTGCTGACTGACCTTTCAGTGAGCACGTACTGTATAATACAGTACACACTCAATGATTGACAGTCAATCAATGAAAGCGTGCTGTATTATGCAATGCGTGCTCACTGACAGGTCAGATCAGCAGCCAGCCATGGTGGTAAGAGGAGGGCTGTGCCAGTGGCCTGCTCAGTGTTTAGGATGGGGGAGCAGGGTGGTGGGCAGTACCTGTCAGGATAGGGAAATGGGGCCCACTAGACCACCAGGGAAGGGGAACTTACATATACTGTCATTCACGATTGGCATTTAGGATCGGGGTGGGAGGCTGCTACACCACCAAGGGCTGTGGAAAATTATTATTAATAAAACACCTGTGGCATCGGGGATTGGGGCAGGGTGGGGGTCACCAGACCACAAAGAACTAGTGAAAATTGTTATTACTAACTCACTGGTGGCATCAGGGATCGGGGCAGGGGGTGCTAGCCCACCAGGATAGGGTTATTTCTGCATTATGACTACCAGTCACATCGGGGCTGGGAAGGGGGACAGTGGCACATTGCTGCAATGTGCACAACTAGCCCAGCGGGTGAATTTCAAAGTACTCTTTGACCAGCCCTGGCTGGTCTAAGGATACTTAGAATTTGCCTTCTGGTTGAGTTTAGAGAATACCTTTTGGGGTGCTGTGGTAGTCTGTGTCTGCTGCAAGTCTTTTGAGCCTTGCTGCATCCCATTTTGTGGCACACAGGTGGCACAAGCCCCGTTTGGTGCAGGCAGCCTGCAGTAGATGCAGGCTGCCTTTGTGAGTCACTCCCAGGGCATTGTTTGGTGCAAGGGACACTGCACTAATCATTGGGAATTGGGCCCTATGTGTGGCCTTTTGGGGACTGAATAGAAATAATAACTATGGGCACTGAAAGACAGTGGTGAATGGTGGGATACTGCCTTGTTGTAACACGGATCAAAACAGCCCCCCCAAACCCACCCAAACACACACATATTCACTTACTCTACAACCTAGACACCTTTAGTGGGGTGAGGCTCAGGGTACTCAGGCAGTCATTGCCTCTAAACACTTATTGGAGTAGCACTGTGAGGTAACTGGAGAGCAATCAGATAAAGCATCGAATAATAATAATAAAAAATCCGGTGGAGAAAAAACTTAAGTAAAAGCAGGCAGACTAACTACCATCGTGGAAAGGTAAAAAATGCTCAGCATTTTGCATCACATTTCCATTTACTTAGCTGCCCTGCTTGCAAGCCAATTTCTACCAGAACTCCATTTGTGGGCTGGGGAAGGGGGGTACAGGAGTATTACGGCATCCTGAAATGGCAAAGCCCGACACCCAGGAGCCGGAAAATTATATGCTGACAGTTGGTAGCCCAACAGTTGGGAATTGCCAGTGGAGGAGTTGGCAATCAAAAATAAAGGGGATGCAGGGGGAAAAGCCCCCAAAACATAGAAAAAACTCCATCACAGGCAATTCCCAACTGTTGGGATACTGACCATCAGGATATAACTTTTGGGCTCCTGAGTGTAGGACTTCGGCATTTCTGTATGCCGTAATCTATCCAGGGTACTACTACCTATGATCAATCCAAGGAAGTGGTGAATGGTGGAATACAACCTCATAGTAAAGTGGATCAAAAACAGGCCCCCCACACCACACACACACATACACACACACACACACAGGCGCACACTTGTGCCGGTGTGGTAGAATCACTATACGTCCAGCTTATAGCGGGGCAGGGAGTGTCTGTTTTCAGAAAACTGTGCATGTACATATACATTACACCCAAATACTGTATCAGGTTCAGGCAAAAGAAATTGCTTGTACAGTCTTTGGTTTTGTTGCAATTTATTTATCCAGGATAGCCCAGCTTTGAAAATGCATCTTAGATTCAGGGGGTTTTTGCTTCTTCTAAAAGTCATTCTAAAGTGGACTGAGACATACAGAGGCCAAGCACTTTAATCAAGTTCACACTGTAATTCTATGGCACTGGCGAGGAT
Source organism: Neoceratodus forsteri (assembly GCA_016271365.2). Lineage (NCBI taxonomy): Eukaryota > Metazoa > Chordata > Ceratodontiformes > Ceratodontidae > Neoceratodus > Neoceratodus forsteri. Next base: position 191,086,172 of record CM057456.1, read on the forward strand.
TTAAACTTGCAATCTCTTGGTTCAACATTCTCTGCCCTACTCTATAGAGTACATAGTCTGTAGTCAGGATAGCCATGAAGCTTGAAGAATGACTACAAGCACATCCTTTGTAGTATATTAATATGTAGACTTTTCAGTGTCTCTTAGTGAATAATAACATTATCTCACGTTGTTTGGGTAAGAGAATCATGAAGTGAAGCTGAGTGGTTCGGTCACGTCAGACAGCATGATATAACATTATCTTTCTGTGAGAGACACAGGGAAGTCTGCATTGAAACATATTGTGAAGCACTTCAATATATATCTATATATTATTTTTACAAAAAAAACACCCATGTAGTATAAGGAATGTTGAAAAGACATTTATATTTTTTATAGTTCATCCCCCCTTCCTTACAGTGAGCAATAGTACCATTTCCGGTACTCTGACGGGGTATCCTGTGATAAGGGTGTCCGCTATTGAGCGCTTACAAAAAGGGCAACTCAGTAGCGGCACCTGTTCACAGGGCTACTGGATGGGGGGGTGAATACGGATATAGATACATCCTGTCGGTATATGTACATGCGCACAGGGGGGAGAGAGCATGCAGTGTGACAGGGAGAAGGGGAGGTAGGATTTGTGAGGAGTAGTGCAGTGGTAGGTTGCAGAGCTGGCCCTGTGGATGGCAGGCTAATGTGAGGATGCCGGGTTCGGTTCTGGCATGCGCTTGTTTTGTTGTACACCCAGCCTAACATTTTGTTTCCTGATTTTGCACCCCCCTGACATGCACCCCAGTGTAGTTGAGAATTCTTTAGTAGGGGGGTGCTAGGGGCAAAAAAATAACAAGTCCCCGGTGTCCTTTTGCCATGCGCTGGGAGTGTACATTGGTGAAATGGATTTTCGCTGATGTACATTCGCCCTAATGGCAATCACCTTTCTGTGATCACTGTTATCATATAGAACCCTCTGATGGTGTGTTATGACTTTGGTTATAAGTTTGCTGTTGAGAAATTTAGAGGGGTATTTAATTTTTTTATTTTTTAACCATTTAGCAAACTGGATTACAAGCTGTTACCAGAGGAAACAGGAAAACAGGAGACAAGCTGTGACACTTGTCACAGAGCAAGAAGAGTGGCAGAGTGGCAGTCTGTGAGAAACACAGTGATGACAGCAGGGAGCAGTGTACGCAAGGCAGCATCTATATGAGAAGTACTGAAATTCTGTTCTCTAATTGGAAGAAAAATATTGAGTGATTTATATTGTTTTATTTTATTTAGTCAGTCATAGGAATTACAACCCTTTGAGTCATAGACTCATTTACAAAAGCTCCGCGTCAGCATAGTCATACATTCAGAGACAGTACATTAATGGGACATCACATTTCAAGTAATTACATATTATAGCCAAGGTGGCTGAAAGTCTATACATGCAGTAGCTAGGGTATTGATATTATTACAGTGGAACAATTGTAATACAAGTGTAGCCTCTGGGGCATTGTCGTATAGTAGTAACAGTGATCTATACAATAGTGAGACAACACAGTTTTAAGGAAGTATTTACATATAGTAGCCTGGGTGGCTGTTGACCTATACATTTAGTAGCTAGGGTATTGGTATTAGTACAGGAGGTATAGTTACAGTGTAGGTGCAGCCTCTAGGGCATTGTCATATAGCAGAGACAGAGATCAGCAGCAGAGATGTCCTATACTGTTAGTCCTATTGTGCATCCTAATTGCATTTCTGATCTACATGCAGTATTAAAACAAATAATTATATATGACTTGGGTCTCAGCAAGGAAGTATCATTTACTTCCTAACTAAAAATACTATAATTTCATCTTGATGCTACTCTGGGTGATTGTAACACCCCAAATGGTGGGGCTTACCTTGGGTGCCATTGAGCTGGTGTCCCAACTGCTGCTACATCCTGTTGCCCTCATTCTGTTTGCTTTGGCCTCTGAGTTTTACCTACTTGGTGGGGAGCCATACAATTGATATTTCAGCCACAGAAGGTTGTTGTTCTGGTGCTCAGGGCACTTATTTTGATTGCCTTTGATTGTGGCCACCTACAGAATGCCCTCCAGCACTGTTTGGCCCCAGACAATCCAGCTTGATACAGAGGTCCAGAGGGGCATTGGGAGGGGTTGAGAAAAGCTGCGTGTTTGAGGGCCATGTGCACCTGCATTCTTCCTGGCTCTAGCTGCACCTTGGAGGGAACTGTCCATCCCTCTGTGTGGTGCATGTTTTTGGTACTTACAATGGGTAGAGGATTCTCCCAGCTGCACATGCTCCCACCCAACCAGGAAGGACAGCACCAATGTGCTCATTAAACCTTGGGGTCAATTTTGTTTAAATAAAGACAGATGCTCCGAAAAATATGTATATTGGGTCATGGATTTTTTTTTCTGTTATGGGGATGCCATCATTGTAACCCTGGCCTCATCACTTACATCAGTAGGAGGTTGGTGATCTCTCACAGAGACAGTACAAAGGGAAATGAATGCTCGTCCAAATAGTGTGATGTTACCACAGCCCTGCACTGTAAATGCTCTCTCTCTCTCTCTCTCTGTTTATATATATATATATATATATATATATATATATACAGTACATGCCATGGGAGCCTCAGAAATATCGTTATTTTTTTGTGCTGGGTGACCTATGACATCACAAGTGGTGAAGCCACAAATTATGTCAAAAGATCACCCAGCACACAAAAAAAAATATCAGAGATATTTACGAGGCGCCTGTGGCATATTTGATTTATCTAGCTCGTATGTGGATATTTTGGGACACTGTGTGAGTAATTTTTTTTTCTTTTATTTTGGGGTTTGTTTCTGTTGAATGCTATTTGTGCCTGAGGCATGAGCCAGCCTTTTTCCTTTCTCCCATAGAATAATGTTGCTGAGTTCTGATTGGTCAGGAGGTGTGGGAACATTTTCTTGATTGGCTGTTTGTTTGCTGATTTCCTATTGGTGGTTTAGTGTTGCACTTTGGTATGCTTTAGTTACTTGGTTTCTCACTCCATAGAGTAACACTGGAGTTGTGTGCTTGGTTGGCCCTTGTTGTGTCTTTTTTCAGACTGGTTACATTTTACTGTGTTGGTATTGGTGGTTTTGTGGCTGTTGCTGTTTCAGGATTGGGTGTCTTTGAGTCAGTAGGTATGAAAGAGAGCATGCACAGAAGTAATTCAGTTGCCAGCCAAAGGGCCTTTTGGTGGGAAATGTCTGTGTGCTGTGTCTTTTATTTGGACATCATCATTTGGTGCACCCTGCATGCGAACTGGAGAACCAAGGAATCTTCTTGGAGCAGCTTCACAGGACTTACGTCATCAGCCGGAGGTGTTGGAGTCTTCGGGATTGTTTTCAGCTGGATTTCTTTCTTGTGGGGCTGTCTTCTTGCTAGATGGATTTTGGCATCATATCTATGGGAGAATGATCTTTGAGGAGTGGGTTCTTCATTGGTTTCTTTTAGGATGGAGGATTTCTGAAATGTTTTTATGGAATATTTTTGGCCAGCCTTTTTTTCATATTTTTTTCACCTAGTCCTGGAATACAAGACCGTTATAGACTTAATTTTTTTAATCAGGTTTGTTTTTTGGGGATTACTTGACCTGTTGTTTCACTCTATGGACACAAATTGTAAGGATTAAGCACTTTATTTTAAAACTTTTATGGAGTAGAGGAACTTGAAGAGCAGAAGCAAGCAACTGTAAATACAAGAAAAGGTATGAAAACTGAAACTGTGTTAAGTAGGATAGGGCAAAATATGCAACTGTTTGTAATGCAATTTAATTTGTTTGAACGGGTAGAACAGCTTTCGTTCTACAACTGCAACAACAGCAATTTTCTACACAAAGAACTTTTTTCTGTTTTGTTTTATTAATTTTGCTTTCAACACTAGTAACTAGCTGGTCTTCGTTATATGCACGATTATGGAATGCAAAGAAAGTGTCCTTTTTGTGTCTTATATTTTGCAAAACAGTCTTTTTGGTCCTTTTGATAGCACTGAGCTGAAATGTTGATTTATATTCATGTTTGCAGGAAGTTAAATGTTAAGGATGTATTCTGAGGGATAGGTGCTACAGTTTTGAAGTCCATGGTTTCCTTTTCCAGATGTTTTTCTTGCTTGAAGATTCCTTTTTTTTCCTTGAAGGATGAAGTCTTGCTAAGAACTATGTTTTCTCCTGTGAGAGACAGAAAGCTGAAATAAGATTCTTAACAATGATATTTTGAATAAGTGCTATTTGTAACAGTTTTACATGATCTTCTAATGTTTTTACTACTTATTTCACTAGTTTGATTGTAATGCTATTTTTAAAGACTGGTATTCCTGAGTGTTTGGCTGATTTTTTAATATCTTGCAAGTCATTTTCTTGAGGTTTAATCTTATGCTTGGGTATGTGGGCTCTCGTGAAGCTGTATGTGTTTAAACAATTTGTTTTCTTACTTTCTTTTTCTTCGTGCTGCTGCTGTATGGCTTAGTCAGAGTCTGGAGCCTGGAGGGCCCTGCACTTGCATTTGTAGGACAATACCAACCAAATTATCAGCATAGCCTTCATATTACCCTACCTCATATACCCAGTACTGAACATTTTCAAATCCCCACCAGAATGTGAATCTGCTTAATTGCATTGCCATTCCACCCCATGGGTGTGAAAACACATTTTGGCCAGGATCTGAAAAAATTACTGCTATGGCATTCATGAGATGGGGGTTATAAGAAGGCTATGTTGAAAATTTGGGGGCTTGATATTTAAAATGTCCAAAGTTACAAGCCTGCAAAGCAAAATTTCAATGGATGCTCATAACTTTGGCATTTTTACATATTTTGACCCCACATTTCAACATAGCCTTCTTATGCCACCACCTCATGAATAATAGTGGTGAAAATGTTCAAATCCCCACTCAGAAGGTGACTCTACCAAGCGACCAAGAAATCTCCCTTTGGGTTGGATTTACCTAATTCCACTAACATTGTTCATCAGGTGGGTCCTCAAAAGGCCATGTTGAAAATTTGGTCACAAAATTTGCAAAAGTGGCCAAGTTATGCAACAAAATTGAATACCACATTGAAATACATTGAACCATATTTACCTTAATTTCTCACATTGCAGTCAGTGGTTGAAGAAGCAAGACTTGTCTTCCATGGATACTGGATCTTCACCAAGCTACCTGTTCAGGTGTGTGAGGGTGTGTGGGGATGTACTGAGGGGTGTGGATGCTGAGCGGGAGGTGGGGGTGGGGGTTCTGATCGGTGAGGAACTGTTTTCTTTTTTGCAGGTTTGAAAAGGAAAACACTGAGGGACCATTTTCTCTATTTCAGGCACAAACAGTGATCGGGGGTGAGGGGGTGCCACTAGTCACCAGGGACATATAATTTTATAATGGGGATGGGGATCAGCGAGAGGAGGTTGCCACGAGACACCATACTATGGTTCATACTATGGTATTAAGATAGCAGAAGGCATATATAGCCCATAATTACTATCCCCAATTCATTTTGATTTTACTTGTGCCAAGTTTTCATTGAGGTACTGAGACTGCAATTGGGGGGTTGGGAGTGCCACTTGACACCAGGGACATTCAATTTTATAATGGGGATGGCAATCGGCAGGTGTGTAGTGCCAAAACACACCAGGGACCTAATAATGTATTACAGGATGCAATCGTTGGGTGGGGAGTGACACTAGACACCAATGAAATACACCTGCATTATGGGGAAAATGATCAGCTGGTGGGGAGTACCACTAGACACCAGGGAAATATTATTTAATTATGAGACAGCAATCAAAAGAGTTGGTGGTACCACTAGACCAAGGGCAACATTATACATTTTCAGGGACAGCAATCAGTGGGAGGGGTTGCCACTAGACACCATAGAACTATTACAATTTGAACTGTTATAGACTTTCACTGTTTGCAGTATTTTCTGATCGAACAGTTAAGGTCCAAGTGTAAAAATGTTTGAACAGTTATTTTCAATTGAACTATCCTTACATAAGCGAGTGATGGGCAAAATGATTCTCACCACACAAACAATTATTTGTCCTGTAATATTTTAAATTCTAATACACAAATCGAACAAAGTATGTGATGGAGAATTAAATACAGATCTTGTTCATTAGTTAACAAGCACTTCTTATGTAGAAAACCATTTGATTAACAGGAAAAAAACCAAGATGGCAGACATAGTGAACAGTATTTCTCTGAGAACAAACTGTAAATCCTTAACTACAGTATTTAGAGTCTGAACGGTTTTCATTTACCTGCCTGTCTATGACTATCACAAAAATCATTAGAATTCAAAAATGGTGTGATATTTTTTCACCAAACCATCCAAAGGCCCATGCTTGGCACATATCCCATCATCCCTGACAACTTCAGGACAAAGAATTTCATACTGTCTGGGCTGTGGATGAGAGCAAAAAATATCCCATTTTAAGTACAGAAAAAAAGTGTTTTTTAATGTTTTTTTACCACTCTGTATCTCAAGAACCATATAGGATTCTGTCACAAAACTTTCTACATTTTGAGACATTGGCAGACTGGCTATGCATGTCAAATATTGGGCTATTTTGCCAAAGAATGCCAAGGTTAGTAAGGTAGAAGATTTTGAATTTAACATAGACATCCTGATCCAACCCTAACTGTAGGGGTGCGACGGCACCCTTTTAATTTATGTGTAGATATAAATATATTTATGTGATACACAGGAACAGTGAAAGGTATTATCATCTTTCACTGGAGCCAGATAAATCACTTTTTATCTGTTTCTCCAGAAACATATGTTGTATAAAGATATTTGTCTTGGTGTTCTTAGCCATTAAGACAATCACGTTGGTGTGCTCCTTCCCAGTCCTATGAATTATTTTTGGATAAGTTTGGTACAAATTAGTTCAGGGAGTTTAAAATTATTAATTTGTGAAATTAAATAAAAATCCCCAAAGCCAGTATTTTTTTTTTTTTTTTTGCAATCTGATTGTTGAATAACTAAGTCAATTTAATAAAATGTACTTGCTCATTAGATCCATTCCCATAACTGGGCCTTTTCAATATTTCAGTACAAAATATTTTTTTGATTTTTTGGTTATAAAGTTTAAAGTGTTTTAAAATCTAGCATGTGCATGAACCACTTGAAAAAAATAGCTAAAAAAATTTAAACATTTTTACAACTTAAAACTGTCCACAAACAAAACCTTAAAAGCTAAAAAAAAACATACATCATCATAAAGTTTGACAGTTGTGTGGTTCATTAGAAGATGGTCTAATAAGACATCTGAATTGCCTTTTAAAATAAATAATTTAATTTTGTATATTATCAAATCAAAAAAAATATTTTCATGATTCACTCAAAAAATTAAGCCAGACCCTCGCAAACTCAGCATGTGTGCACAACATATAATGTGTATACTTGGTAACATACACTATGACCAAATGGGAAAAAAAGCATTGCAAAATCTTTTTAAGTCCAATACAATCTAAATCTTTAAAGGAAGAAAACTGCCATGAGAATTGTTTTTTAAGTCCACCACGAGCAAAAAAAATCACAAAAATCATTACGAAACATTTTCAAAGTTCAACATGAACAAAATGTTTAGAGCAGCAAACATTTTATGAAATACGTTAAGTTCTACACAAACAAAATGTGTAAAGCCAAGAAGCATGAAAAACGGTTAAGATCACAACCAAGAGAAAACAGATGCATTAATTTCCTTCTCTCCTGTCACTCCCATTTTATCCCTTAATGCCCTCTTGGCTCTAACCCCCATCTAGGGTGTGAGCCCCAATGGTCTTGACCCCCAAATCATGCATCTCTCTGAACCTGCTGTTGCACTACATACTATCTCACTTGTCAGCCTCTCTTTCTCCTTAACCTTTGTCCATGATTCTTGGAAACAGGGTACAGTAATTCCTTTTCGCAAAGAAGTGATTCCACCTCTCCAGGAAACTACTGCTGTATCTCTCTCCTCACCACCCTGTGCAAGCTCAAGGAATACTTTGTGCTGTCCCAGCTCTCCCCTTCCTTGATTCATCCTCCATACCAGTCTGGCTTCTGGAAGTTCCATTCCGCCTCCACGTCCAGCTTACTGACTCCATTCTATCTAGCATGGATCAGTGACTGGTCACCTCTGCCATCTTTGTTGACTTGGCCAAAGCCTTTGATTCTGTTTTCCATTCCTTCTCCTGGAAAATGCTCAAGACAGAATGGTTTTCTGACTCCTCAGTTGAGTTATTATACTCCTACTTTGAAAACAGGTCTCAAGCTGTACAGCTTAAAGGGCACATCTCCCCACCACTCCCTATCAGCTCACATGTGCCACGGGGTCTATCCTTGGCCCTATTCTCTTCTCCAGCTTCCAGAATGATCTCACCATGGCCTACTCCTCTGCACCCAACCATATATATTAGCAGATCATGTGGTACTCTTTGTCTCTGGCTCCTCTGCCCCATCCTCACAGCCAAGCTCCAACTGGACTTTACAGACATCCAGCACTGGTTCCTGGCTAATCAGCTGTCCCTCAATGCCAAGAAAAACAGTCTCCTTGACTTTTGGCAAGAGGCAAAGGATTGCTAGGCTCACCTCTTTCCCCTCCTTCCAAAGCCTTGATGGTGCAGCGATTGAGGATGTCTCCTCATTCAAGTACCTTGGGTCTGGCTGGACAGGCACTTCAGTTTTTTGTGTATGAGGATGTCATCCATGAGGAACTTCACTCAAAACTTTATGAGCTTTATATGAATGAAGAAAGTATTACACTTCCCACCTAAAGAGAGATAGTCTCAAAGATGATACTCCCCATCTTTTACTATGGTGACAGTATAAAGTGCTGTTCCCAAGCCCAGCCCAGTCAGACTGGATCATCTGTTTCACTCCTTCTGCTGTTTTGGCCTGGAATGTCCCCCTCTTCACTCACCACTGATCCCTGTACTCCTTCCTTTCCTTCCCCTCCTTTGAGTCCAGACACCTCCCCAATCATGCTTCCTTTATCTCTAAATACTGGCTTGGCTACCTCCCCTCCTACCTTGCTTCCCTCCTCACCTCTCCACACCACTTCCTACCTCTTTTGCAACTTTGGTACTTGCTCTCTTGTGTTTCCCAGAAGGAAATCTACTGCTGGTCAAGCTGCCTTCTACTTCCTGTGCCCCAAACTTTGGGGTCTCTCCCATACTATCTGTTCTGCCCCTTCTCATCACTCACTCAAACCTCTCATCCGTAACTTCACAACTCACTCCTGCAGTTGCCCTGACACTGGACCCTAGGCTGCTGCCCACCACCCTCCTGTTCCCCCTTCACCCCACACCTACACTAGTGCAGTCCCCCTCATCCATTCTCTCCTTCCCACTACCATTGCCCTTCCCTGAACTAAGTACTGACTTCTACACATTGCAAATGTTATCCTACTGCACGTTAGTGTATTGTAGTGTATTTTACTTACACAGACTCTGTCTCCTTGAACAATTGTTATTTATGATGCTTATTTACCATTTTGTGTTATTTGTAGTTGTATTTATTGTTCTTTGTATACCCTGTTCCTCCCTCTCTCCCTTCCCCCAGAACACATTTGAAAATGATCTGATACCAGTTCAGTATGCCTTTCTTGGTAAAACATTTGAAATAAATATATATTTTTTTTTACTTCAGTTAAAGGCATAACTGAGCAAATAGTAAGAAAGCTATGTCTCGTCTTCTGCTTTTTGCAAGGTTTGTGGGGCCCTATGCAACAGGTTCTGGTCAGATCCACCACAGCTGCATAATGAGGCTAGTGAAGTTGTGTGTAATTGTTAAGGAGGTATGGAGAAACAACACAATGATTTGTAAGTAGTAAAATTTGTTTTAGTTTCTGTTCTAAGGAAGCATACACATTATTAGGAAAATATTTGGAGGTGTACATTTTAATGGAAGGAATAGGAAGCTTACAAAATAACCCCAGAGCAAATGCCACTGCTGTATGTGTTATCCCAGATGACACTGGCCAGACAGCCAAATTTTAAAGAAAACACAATTGCAAATGTCCCAATAATGCAAAGCATCAAGGGAAACATTTGCAAATCCCTATGATGGTACAGAAGGTGGCAGTACATGAAAAAGTAATGACTGGCATATGTTCAGCCTTGGGATTATTTACACAGTTTTTTATTCTATTTATTTTTTTTTAAGAGAAACAGGGTTTTTGTCCATGAGGTGAGGTAAGTTATATTTAAGCAGTGTGTTAATGTCAAGAAGTCAGGTGCAATGACGATGGACTGTTAGAGAAAATGTGATATTAGCTGTTAGAGGGAGTCACTTTTGATAAGGGCAAGGTACTTATGCTTGTGATAATGGGAATATTAGGAAAGTATGAGGTCTACACAGAAGTGGAGTACAAATACGTACAGTTTCATAAGTATGTGCTCAGAGTGCAGGCAAATGTGATATGCAGGTTTGTTTTAGAAATTGTTCAAAGTTTTGAAACTACTAAAAAGACAACTACACACCAGAACACAGCAGAAAAATGATTAGATTTGTCTACAAGCACTATCTTCTATGTAAGTTCTGTACTCTAGGAAGATTGCCTAGGACAAGATGCAATAAAAAAGAAACCTGAATAGCTGGTTTCAGGGAGTATAAAACCACCAGGAATGTAAACATCCTGTTTCTAGTGTCCCTGATAAAATAAAATAAAAAATACAGTTGAGATTTTTTTAATGTCAGCTCTGATCAGAATAACTTTAAAAATCACCGATTATTTTCTTGTTCAATGTTTTCTAATACATTCTTCTCAAACTTAAAAGAAAAAATATTCTTTATCATCAAAGGTCTGTGTTTACCAAAGTACTGTGCTATGATTAAAATAATTTGAACTCCCTCCCCCCAAAAAGTGCCCTCACATGAAACTGCATGTTTAACTGTAAATGCAATTGAAAAATGTATTTCTAAATGCATTACTAACACCAATGCTTTCAAAGTTTTGAAACTATTAAAAAGACAAACTACACATTAGAACACAGCAGAAAAATGATTAGATTTGTCTACAAGTACTATCTTCTATGCAAGTTGGGGCACGGGGGGGGGGTTAAGGCTGGAAATCATTTATGGTCCATGACATAACTACATGGTCAGAATATTAAATATCTTAAAATACACATAAATGCAAAAGTAACCATTTCAAAAAGAAAATGCAGACTGTGACAATTAACAGTTGTAGGGTAAGTTAGTGCATCTGGACTTATTTGCTGTATATGCATCTCAATTGCTAAGGTGTCCTTACCATGTTAACCCTTCCTCAAGCCAAGCTAGCTACAGTATGTCTAGCAATAACATGAATGGAAAGATTATACATATGACAATGTATTAATTATGTTGTACATACCCTAGGACTCAAAGTGTGTCTGCTTTGGCTGCCATGATGACTGTGGTTAATTTGAAACCAATGACAATGTAAGAAGACACTGGCCTCTACATACAGCTATTAAACAATAGATCAAACTCCACTCTGGGAAGATTGCCTGGGATAAGATGCAATAAAAAAAACCCTGAATAACAGGTTTCAGGGAGTATAAAACCACCAGGAATGTTAACATTCTCTTTCTAGTGTCCCTGATAAAATAAAATAAAAAATACAGTTGAGATTTTTTTTAATGTCAGCTCTGATCAGAATAGCTTTTAAAATCACCAATTGTTTTCTTCTTCAATGTTTTCTAATACACACTTCTCAAACTTAAAAGAAAAAATACACGTTATCATCAAAGTATGTGTTTACCAAGTACTGTGCCCATGATTAAAATAATTTTAACCCCTCCCCCAAAAATGTGCCCTCACATGAAACTGCATGTTTAACTGTAAATACAATTAAAAAATGTGTTTCTAAATGCATTACTAACACCAATGCCTCATGATTAAAATAATTTGAACCCCATCCCCCCAAAAATGTGCCCTCACATGAAACTGCATGTTTATTTATTTAGCTTTTGTTAACCAGGTAAGTACACTAGACAAGACAATTTGCCTATTTTCAGGTACAACCCAGGAGAGTACAGGAAATTACATACTTACACACTTGGGACAACATGGTACATAATTAGGAAAAGATTACACTTCATGAGACAACAAGGTACAAGTTAGAAAAAACAAACTTGCATGTCATGCACGAACATCATAATGTAGAATACACAAAGTACAAGGCATATGAGGCACATTTAGTTAGAATTGGTACAGCACAGTAAGTGGTGTGTGCCAGTTTTGGAGCAGTACAAGGTAAGGATTGGTAGCAGCAAGTACAAAAGTAACATCTTAAGAGCCAGCTGTTATGCATGAGTGCTAAGTGCTAACATATGTCACGGGGGTTTTTGGCACCTGCAGGCCGATCCAAGTTTGAGATGGTTCCATAGGGAGGAACGCAGGCTGCCCTGAGAGGGGGCAACACGGACCTGGGCTGGGAAGGTGTTCCAAAGTTTGGGGGCACATGCTGCAAAATCCCTTTCACCCATTTGAGTCTGAGTCACAGGTACCTTGAGTGTGGCAGATCCCTGAGACCTAAGGTGGTAGGATGAGGGAACAGTTTGGCCCAGCAAATGTGCCACTCCTGGAGGGGTGCCTGTGTTGAGGACCTTTCCTGTGAAGCAACCAAGGACAAAGTCAATGTGCTTTGAGGGCGAGAGCCAGTTTAACTTATTGCAGAGATCACAGTGGTGAGTGAGCCAGAGGCCGCTAAGGTGAAGCAGCAGACATTGTTGTAGGCCATCGACCACCTAGAGAGATGGGCCTTAGTGGTGCTGGCAAACAACCGGAGCCCATAACATAGTGAGGGGAGAAGCATACCTCTAGCACGAGCAATACACGCAGCCAGAGTGAGGTTATTTTTTGCTCTGTAAGCCAGACCCAGTTTACAGTTGACAGTTTTGCATGTCTTCTGGATATGGTGGCCAAGGTCAAGCTGTGGGTCCAATGTTACACCAAGGTATTTTAAATTGTCCATGATTGGGATCGGGACGTCTCCCTTACCGGAAACACAGAACGGCACAGGGGAGGCCTTGATCTTAGCCCAGGACCCAAAGAGCATGACCTGTGTTTTTTTTAGATTAAGGACTAGTTTATGGTTCAGGATCCATGTCTGAATGTTTCTTAGGACATCACTCAGGTGGTTGTTAATGACCCCCACCTCTAGGGAGTGAGACAGGATGACCAGATCATCTGCATAGAGGATTGGTTTACAGTGAGCAGCGGTTGCGGGGAGATTATTGACGAAAATGGAGAAGAGCATTGGTCCAAGGATGGAGCCTTGGGGGACCCCCATTGTTACTGGGATGGGACCCGAGAGCTCTTTGCCATATTTAACCCACTGTATTCTACCATGTAGGTAGTTGTAGAACCAACTGAGAGCGGCAGTGGATAGTCCAATTGATCAAAGCTGTGTTGATAGCATGGCATGGTTGACCAGGTCAAACGCCTTCGAGAGGTCTATAAAGATAGCCCCCGAGAGTTTGCCTTGGTCCATGGCCTCCCTAATCCATGATGAAACAGTAACTAGGACTCAGGAGGTACCATGTTCCTTCCTGAATCCATGCTGTACAGGAAACATTATGTCATATGCCTGTAAGTACTCTGAGAGTTGCCCTGCCACAACTTTCTCCAGAAGTTTGCTAAATGCAGATAGGATGGATATGGGGCAATAGTTCTCTATCAGTTTAGGGTTCCCCTGTTTAAGGACTGGGACTACCCTGGCAACCTTCCATATGTCTGGGATAACTCCAGTTGACAGGGACAGATTGAAGACATGTGTCACCAGAGGGGCAAGCCAGGGGGCACCGAGACTGAGGAGGTTTGGTTCCAAGCCATCTTGGCCAGCACTTGAGAAGGGTGAGAGTCCAGCTAGCAGTTTCTGCACCTCTTGAGCCACCACTGCCCTGAACAGAAAGGGAGGGTGGCGTGATGATGATGATGCTATGGGCTGGTTGCCGCTGACACCACCACCAATAGGGAATGTCGAGGTATACTCGGACAGATCAGAAAAATAATGATTGAAGGAGTTGACAATGGTTCACGAGTTGTTGCAGCTGTAACCTTCAATTATCATATCAGTGGACTCAGCGCTCTGTGTACCACTCACAACATGTTTAATATTCCTCCAGAACCTCCTTGGATCCCTAGCCGAGTTCAGTAATGCAGATTTGCAGAACTCACTCTTGGCTATCCTTATGTTCTTTTTGCACTCATTTCTGAGTTTCCTGTATCTCTGAAAGATAGCCTGGTCAGCTGTGGCCTTAAACTTGGCCCAGCACTTATCTCTGGTGTTGAGGAGGGCCAGGAGACTACCAGGAAGCCATTTAGTAGCCATTCCCCTCACCCTCCATCTGATGAGGGGGCCATGTTTCTGCTGCAGGGCCCTTAATGAGATGAGGAAGTGACTGACAGTGGATGTGGTGTTCTGAGCACTCCATACTGCCGACCAGTCAGTGTACTTGATATCATTTTGAAAGGAGGACAGATCAAACCTAGAGTAGTCTTTGATCTGGATAATTTTATGGGGTATTTTCAGAAGTGGGATCCGCCAGACACAGTACACTGGGGAGTGATCAGAAATAGAATCAGGTAGGATACCAGATGAACTGATCCTATCAGGTCTATTTGTCAAGATCCAGTCCAGGAGGGAGCTCTTACCACCATTTGTAGAGCATCTGGTAGGATCTTGACAAGCTGTGTCAGTGATAGATCGGCAAGTGACAGTTCAAAGGCTTTGGTGTTGCCACCCAGCCAATTGAGGTTGAGGTCACCCAGAATGATTAGCTCATTTTGCCGTGTTACTGCACCAACTGTGTCAAAGAGGCCAGTCAGTCCCTCTATGCCTCCATTTGGAGGATTGTAGGTGTATACAATGTGTATCTTTTTTGTCATCCCTAGTAACAGCACTGTGTGCAGTGTCTCACAGGGAGACTGCACTGTCTGTTGATGAGGTAGGGCAGATAGGTTAAGATGGATCCTGTAGTAGACTAGGATACCACCACTTCTCTTTCTTCCGGACGATCACGACGGATGAGGTCATAACCAGGGAAGGCACATACAGAGTTTGGGGTGGAAGGTTTCAGTCAGGTTTCTGTAATGCCAGGAATGTCTGGACTATGATGAGTTATCCAGACACGAAGTTCCATCAGGTTTGGCAGCAGACTTCTGATATTAAGATGGGATACCTTCAGTCCTTTTATGACTGACCAGCCCACCAGTGTAGGTGTGGACTGGAGTGATGGTCCTGGGTTTAGTTCTATGTCCCCTGCTAGCACAAGGGTCTCCAGCAGGAGCCAGAATAGATGCCTTAATTGGAGAGATCTATCCTTGTTCTGTGATTTCCGGTCATAACGCCTGACCTTTCGGGCAGGTCTCAGAAAGCTCCTCAGGTTAAGACCACCGAGGACCATGGTCAGTGGTGAGCCATCTGCTAGAATGTTTGAGAACGTGAAGTCAGACTCCACTGGCTGGACACACATACACTAGGGGTCTCTTTTCAAGGGGTCACCCGCCCTTGAGATCCAGGGTATCCATGACGCAGTAAGGATCACAGTGGCGATAGTGCCCAGGAGTAACTGGCACAGGACTAGCTTTGATG
The DNA here is from genome assembly GCA_016271365.2 of Neoceratodus forsteri. Taxonomy (NCBI): domain Eukaryota; kingdom Metazoa; phylum Chordata; order Ceratodontiformes; family Ceratodontidae; genus Neoceratodus; species Neoceratodus forsteri. The sequence continues at coordinate 191,101,728 of CM057456.1, forward strand.
GGAGCTCAGGAAGTCCCATGATTGCCCCAGTATGGTTGTTCAGCTGAGACAGGAAGGGGATTTCCACCATAGGTCACCAATGGACACAGGACAGTGCCAAATGGGTATTTAGTAGCCTGGCAAATGGCAGGAAATAGATTATTTGTACCTTACTGGCACTTATCTCAAGAACATCTAGTGTATTATTATGTGATAAAGACAGTTAGCTGACTAGTAGAGCCATAGCACTAATATTAATCATATGGGAGATGTCAGACATAGGTTTGGGCAGGCAAGTAAATAGAACAATAGGTACAGTGCCACCTTTCTGACACGTGTCTAGTTTGCCACCAAGAGACCAGAGAATTACCCTGCAGGTTTCCCCACCACGAGACTAGAGGATACCATGCAGGTTAACAGTCTAGAGGCAACTAGATTTATTTTGCGTGCATGAGATAGGCAGATAGGAATAAAAATTATGCTGGCAGTGATTACTTCCACAGGCATGAGTTAGGCTGAACAGGATGTAGTTATACTGGTACACAGCAGACAAATTGGATTGAAATATATCAGTTACGAATAATGCAATAAGCCCGGCTATAAGTTGATTATACTGGCAAGAGGAGATCACCACTATGAATTTTATCACAGGGTTCAGACTGTCAGACAGTTAGCAGTCTGGGTGAGTAGGCACTGCACTGTAGCCAGAAGGGGAACACCCAAGAGACTACAGGGCGATCCTTTGACAGCTGCTCCGTACCGCCCTAACTCAGTTTAATTAGCCAATGTTAAACTGAGGGCATGGCTACTTGGCATTTAATGGGAGGAGGGAATGGGGTGGGCAGGTGGGTCAAATAATCAAGTCCAGTAGAGCTCCTGTGTGCAGCTCCCAGCCCCTCCACAACCCCTTCAGTCCCCGACTAATCAGCAGAAAGTGTCCCAGCAATTACACTCATTTTTCTGTCTGCAGGGGAGGTCTGACCAGTTTCCCAGCACCTCAACCCTGTGGCGGGCAGCTTTGTGGATGCAGGGGGCAAGAGCCGCCCGCTCCCTACACAAGTTCCAGTCTGTTGTAAAAATCAGCATCAGTCTGCGCTGCTTTAAATCTCCTAGCCCAGCATCAGCAAAAGTTTTGGGGCCAATCAGTACTTCTGCCTTTCAGCTCGGCAGAAAATGGTGCCAGAATTCAAACTACAGCAGGGGTACGATCTGAAGTCACCAATGACAGGCTGGGGGGTCACACAGCAGGTAAGCGACTCAGGAAGAATGGCAAAATCAAGTCCAGTAACGCTTCTGTGTGCAGCTCTGAGACCCTCCACAACCCCTTTGGTCCCCGACTAATCAGCAGAGTGTCCCAGCAATTACACTCATTTTTCTGTCTGTAGGGGAGGTCTGCCCAGTTTCCCGGTGCCTCAGCCCCACGGCGTGTGGCTTTGTGGATCAGGGGGCAAAAGCCGCCTGCTCCCTACACAAGTTCCAGTCTGTTGAGTGATTGATAGAGTGCCTGTTGGGTTGTTTTGGTTGGAGGTGTTTGGTCTGGGGTTAGGATGAACAGTCCCTGATAGCAGCAGAAGGAGGAGGACAAGTTTCAGGGTCCATAGGCAGAGTTCAGTCAGAGAGAGGTTGTGTTTCTTTTTTGAACAGTAGCATGTCAGGTGGTAATGTTGAAAATGCAACATTGGACTAGTTGTATACGATGTGGCTAGATGAGCCCAAGGCTCACACATGAGCGGGGACAGATCAATTTCTGTGGTGTGCCTCCAGGGGGAGGATTTTCCCCATTGCCAAATGATATAAAATAATCAAATCCACAGGAAAAGGACCAGTGAACTGTTTGATCTACAGTAACAAGACAAAGGATGTGTTAAATTCCTGGAACACTGGCCTGGAGCATATGCAGGAAGTTAAACCCCTTTGTCAGTGTCTTCCCTTTGTTTAAATAGTTGTGAATGGTTCTCAAAGACATGCAGATCCCTTTAGCAACAAGGTAGATGGAAATGTGGATTCAGTTTGCACTCCCCAGGTCAGAGCTTGTAGAATTTCTTATCTGTACTTACTTTGATTGTGATGGCGTCCAAAAAAGTTGATTTATAATGAGAATCCCAATATCTGCTGGTGATGTTTTCCAGTTTCTTAGTCCAGGAAACTTTCATCGATCTCATATCCAAGAATGGTCTAGTTCCTTCAAGCCGAAACACATGAAAATCCACAAAACTAATTTAGGGTCCAGTGTCTCCAGCTTCTTATTTCCACAACTGTGATGTCGAATAAATCTATGCAAGGACTGTATTTCTAAATGCATTACTAACACAAATGCTTTCAAAGTTTTGAAACTACTAAAAAGACAAAGTATATATAAACTATATATATATATATATATATTTTAGAGGTAACAAACTCTGTTTAATGCATTAGTTAGGGTTGTTCCTCCAGCGACAAAAGTGAGGAAATTTGGTGTTAGGTTGAAAGCCACCCTTGGACCCTGAGCCCACCCCCAACTGGCATCGAGTGCAGCGTTGCAGTCGTTGGCTGCGGCTCACCACATCACATGTGTGAAGAAGCAGAGGTATAGAAGAATGGGGTGAGAGTTAGGACCGATGACCTACTTGCTTTCAATGCTGGTTGGGGTGGGCTGGGGGTCCAGGGGCTTCAACCCAACACTGAATTTCATCACTTTTGTCGCTGTAGAACAACCCTAACTAATGCATTAAATGGAGTTTTTTGCCTGTAATTTCCCTTCTTTTTGAGAATGATGATGAGAAACAGTGAATGTAATGCAGTGGTTGGAGCACGGGGCCCGAACAGGTACACCAACGCAAACAGAATTGCAGACACTGGCACACATGGTAATGCAAATGTAAATGGTAAAGGAAATGTCAATAGAAACACAAGCGCAAAGTGACGCTGAAGCGAACGGTGACGCAAATGGACATGGAAGCGCATACGAAAACACAACTGGCAATAAGAACAGTGATGGCAGTAGTATTTTAAATGGAAATGTTAAGTGTCACAGCAAAAAGAATGCAAAAGGGAAGAGAAAGGGAAACGCGAATGCAAGTGCACACGTAAACACAAACAGTAACGCGCACAGGCACAGTACCGCAATTGTAAATGCAAATAGTAGCAGTAGCTTAAGAGACAATAGCAGCAAAGGAAACAGAAGCACAAAAGGAAATGCAAGCACATATGGAAACGCAAACTGTAATGCGCACGGGCACAGTAACGCAATTGCAAATGCAAATGGTAACAGTAACAGCAAGGAAGACGCAAAATGAAAGAGAAATGGAAATGCAAATGAAAGTGCTGCCGTAAATGCAAATGGTAATGTGCACGGTGACACAAACAAAAATGCAAACTGAAACAGTTGTGGAAATGCAAATGGTAACAGTAATGAAAATGCGAGCGCGAATGACAACACAAAGGGTAAAGCACATGGTGGCGTACACGGTAACGGTAATGCAAACGGGGACATAAACACAAGTGGAAACAGTAACTGTAACAGTAACAGAAGCACATCACCTGTTTTTGCCAAACAAGTGCATACAGAAACACAGTGTGTACAAAGAATGCATGCATTGTAATGGGGATCGAAGCTTAAAACGAGCATTGGAAGTACTTAATTGCTAATATCTCAGCAACCGCACGACATAGAAAAAAATGTAAATTTCACAAAGATCTTGATTTTCCTGGCTAGGTTTTTGCTATTACATAGCTTATGGGCTATGTAACTTGCAACAGAAATTCCATATCTCACACCATTTTCAAGATACGAACCGCAAAAGGCGCAGTGGACGCCACCATGTTAGTCTATGGGAAAAAAATGTCAACTTGGAGTACTGTAACTGGCAGCCATGCAATATTTTTTCACCAAACCACCAAAAGGCACATCTGTGAGATGTTGGCTGCCTTCCTTCCAAATTTCAGCTCAAAAGACCAAACCGTTCTTTCGCAGCAGGGTGGCAAAGAATTCCTGTCATTTTGGCCAAGACTGAAAAAGTAGTTTCTCAATTTGCGACAATTTTCACAAAATTTTGCGAAAGTGTCATGCCTGCAACACTACTTTGTGACACTACTGGTTTCAGAAATTTGAAAAACATATTTTTGGGGTATTTTACCCCAAAATAAAGACATGGCTAACATCCACAGGGTCCGACTAGGTGAACACAAAAAGAATTGTGTCCCTAGAGGGTACCAAATTTAAATGCAAAGCATTTTTCTGATCACCAACTGAAAAAAAATGGCAGATTTGTGACACTACTAGGGCCATTTGTGACACTAAAAAGTGCATTTGTGAAAGTGGTGAATATTTTGTTAACTTTTCCCATTGACTTATAATGGGAACTTGTTTTTTGAATAACTTTTTAACTGTTCAATATTTTTTCATGAAATCTTCAAAAGACACATTGAGGATTCTGGCTGCACATTCTCTAAAGTTTTCAGACCGGTCGCACAAACTGTGCGACCTGTAGGTGAGAGCAAAGAAATCGCAAAAAAGTGTAATTGAGCAATTGATTGTTGCTTAATAACTCCACAGCCGTCCATCCAACTAGTACAAAACTTGGCAGATCCCAAGATCGACTAAGCCTAATGAAGCCTGCCAAATTTCAGGCAAATCTGTTTAACAGTGGCAACGTTATTAAGGTGCAAAATTTGACCCTTTAACCTTAAAAGTGCTACTCAACCCTAACTATGGTAGCACTACCGTGCATATATATATATATATATATATTAGAGGCAAAAAACTATGTTTAATGCATCAGTTAGGGTTGTTCCACGGCAACAAAAGTGAGAAATTCGATGTTAGGTTGAAACCCTCCCTTGGACCCACCCCCACCGGCCCCCCCCAGCTGGCATTGGGGTGTGCATTGGGGTCATTGGCCCTAACTCTCACCCCATCACATATGTAGACAAGCTGAGGTGGTGAAGCATGGGAGAATGGGGTGAGAGTTGGGACAGATAACCCCAATGCACTAACTCTTAACTGAGAAAGCAGTGAAATCAAGAGCGAGGATTTCAACCTAACATTGAATTCTTTGCTTTAATAGCTGTGGAAAAACCCTAACTGATGCATTAAATGGTGTTTTTTTGCCTCTAATTTCCCTTCTTTTTGAGAATGAGAACTATAAATAGTGAATGGAATGCTACCACCACATGATTTTTTGTGACATAGTAATGATAACAACGCAAATGCAAGTGGTAACGGTTATGCACATGGTAACGGAAACATAAATTGTAAAGCAAGCATTAATAGAAACACAGGTGCAAAGTGATGCCAAAGGGAACAGTGACACAAATGGAGATGCGAGCGCTTGTACAGAAATGCAACTGGTAATGTACACGATCATGGTACCACTATTGTAAACACAAATGATAACTGTAACAGCAGCAGTAACGGGAAAGGAAATAGAAATGCAAACGCAAGCGTGTACAGAAATGCAAACCGTAACACGCACAGTGACGTTACCACAATTGTAAATGCAAATGGAAATGGTAACAGCAACAATAACGCCAAAGAAAACAGAAATGCAAATGGAAGCGCGTATGGAAATGCAAACTGTAATGCATACAGGCACGAGAATGCAATTGGAAATGCAAATGGTAATAGTAAGAACACAGGTGATGCAAAATGAAAGAGAAATGCAAATGGAAGGGTGGCCGTCAACAGAAATGGTAATGCTCATGGTGACGCTAAGCAAAAGACAACAACAAACAGTAGTGGAGGCACAAATGGTGACAGTAACACAAATGGAAATGCAAAGAGTAACGCACACTGTGGCGTACACGGGAACGCTATCGCAAACTGGCACGGAAACAGAAATGTAAAGCCTACGTGTAACAGTAAGTGGAGTGCACACCCTATTTTTCCCCAAAAGCTCCATTGAGAAAGACAGTGAAAACAAAGAATGTATGCATAATAATGGGCCTCGGAGCAGAAAACGAGCAGTTGTAATACTAAAATGCTAATATCTCAGTAACCATACAACGTGGAAAAAAATAAAACTTTCACTTCATTCACGAGTTTCTTGAGCTAGGTTATGATAAAAATTCTGTATCTCACACCGTTTCTGAGATATGAGTCCCGAAAGGCGCAGCGGACGCCCACCATGTTAGTCTATGGGAAAAAACGTCAACTTCAGAGTACCATAACTTTAAATCCGTGAAATATTTTTTCACCAAACCACCAAAAGGCACATCTGTGAGATGTTGGCTGCCTTCCTTCCAAATTTCAGCCCCAAAAGACCAAACCGTTTTTTTGCAGCAGGGTGGCAAAAAATTCTTGTCATTTTGCCATAGCCTAGAAAAGTAGTGTCATGATTTGCGACACCTCTTGCAAAAATTTGTGAAAGTGTCGCAAGTGCAACACTACTTTGAGGCACTACTTTTCCCACAAATTTGAAAAACATATTTCTGGTGTGTTTAACCCCAAAAAGAAAGACATGGCTAGCATCCCGAGGGTCCGACTAGGTGAACAAAAAAGAATTGTGTTCCTAGAGGGTCCCAATTTTAAACGCCAAGCATTTTTCTGATCAGTAACTGAAAACAAAATGGTGGATTTGTGACACTATTAGGGCTATTTGCGACACTAAAAAGTGCATTTGAGAAAGTGTCAAACTTTTTGTTAACTTTTCCCATTGACTTATAATGGGAACTTGTTTTTTGAATAACTTTTGAACCGTTCAATATTTTTTCATGAAATCTTCAAAAGGCATATCAGGGACCCTGGCTACATGTTCCCTGAAGTTTATGGACTGGTAACACAAACTGTGCAACCTGTAGGTGCGAGCAAAGAATGTGCAAAAAAACATAATTGTGCGCTCAGATGTTGCTTAATAACTCTGCAACTGTACATCCGACCAGTACAAAAGTTGCTAGGTCCCAAGATCTGTTGTTATGCCCCACACCTGCCAAATTTAAGGTAAATCTGTTGAATCGTGGCAAAGTTATTAAGGTACACAGTTTCACCATTTAACCTTAAAAGGGCTACTCTACCATAATATGTGTGTATGTGTGTGTGTGTGTGTGTGTGTGTGTGTATATATATATATATATATATATATATATATATGGTAAACAAATATTGTTAATCCCAAAAGCTGAACTTTATGTTTTTAGTATATAAATATTTAAGAAAAACCTGTGGCTCTTTCAACTTTCTGCAAATTAGAATGCTGTGTCTATTGTTTTCCTTGGGAGCTGTAGTTTCACTCAGTTACTCTTTCCTTCTGATGCCCCAGGTGGCTCTGATAATCATTTGTTCCAAGGGTTTGTAAGTCAATTTGAAGGCATTAAATAACTTCTGTTCTACTAGTCCTTAATAAAATGCAGGGGTTCCACAACTCGATCACTGCACAGACATGTTCTGTTGCTTGATACAGGTCCCAAACTAGTGTGCCTTGTTCCAGCATGATAAAGCCACCTCATGCCCCTCCCACATGAATAAAAAAAAAGGTATGGGTGGATCTTTAGGAGCTTCTCGGGTGGAGGTAGGGGTCGATCTTACTCCCCCCAAAAAGCTAATGCTGCCTCCCACTACTCAGGTTCCAGTTCTTGTACCACCCATTTCAGAAATAAAATAGTACCATGCAACCATTGACTAACATGAAAGCATATTTATTTGAGGGCGGAAAACATTGCTTAGAGGAGGGTAAGGCGGAGGAGACTATTTACACCTTCAGTCAGTTCCATGGACAGAAAACATGACATCACTCCTTTTGTACATGCAAAACGTCTGCAGGCTCTGCCTACTGCAGCTGTAAAAAAAGTAAGGACCTATGCATAGGGCCTGAAGGTCCCAGTGTGCAGCAAGTTAGGGCTCATTTCCTGTTCTGCACAGGTCCTGAGCAAATCAAATTATGACTTACCTCTTGCTTCTTGCAGGATCCAATGGGCCATGCAAGAAACAAATTATGATGACTTTACTTTCTCAAAAAGTCAAAATGTTCATTACAAAAGATCTACTAATGCATCATTATAGTTCCAAACCTACAAAATAATGGAAAAGTAGAGTTAGGGTTTTTTCATCCCTAACACCCAACCCATGTCCCAGCCCCTAACCTCATGACCTGAGACCAAGCCCTATACCTGGGGCCATGCCCCATGGGTCTGCTGCTTTAAATGTTAGGTCTGGTCCTCATGTGGAAAAAGATATGACTGTTTTTCTGTTTCAGCCAGGGTCCACAGGGACGTGCACAAAGAACATTAAAAATGTTCTCCTTCTTTGTGTAGGGCCCCAGGTCCCTGCAATAAGAAAGATGTAAGTGATCATATGCTTCATGCAGGGCCTGGAGGACCCCACATGAAGAAAGTTGTCACTGAACTCATGTTGAATGTGTCAGCTAATTGGAGCAATGGCTCATTCACCAGCAAAAAATTAACATTATTTATTGTTCAAAAGTTATCAGCAGTGCCTAACAGCAAACAAAACCCATGCCAATGTTTTAGAGAATTAAACCTCTTCATCAGGGTTGACAACTACAATTGAAAAGAACCTGTGAAATTATTACCCAAAGCTATGATAAAACATTTACAGTAAGCTTAAAGAGCTAGTGACATGTTCAGGAGAACTTTAATAAAACCTAATATTTAGACACAGTCCAGGTTGTATTTCCCATTAGTGCTGTATTCCTCCTCCCCATTATTTATTACTAAGGTCATTTGAATGAAAACAGGATCTCTGCTCTTGAAGAGTTTGACAATTCCTTCTGCTTTCTTCCTACATAAAATCACAGAGCACTGCTTGTGATATCACATTTACTCCCATGGCAACAGATTGTGATATCACAACAGAGGATTATGACTTGAAGTAGGGAGTAAGCTATACAGGCAGATGGACTCTAAGGGAACTCTAAGGAACAAAGAGCATATAGTCTTGCACATTTCCTCAGTAATAAATAAAGGAGAGGAGAAATATATAAAATATAAATGGAATTCAGGCAGAATGGTACCTAATTATTATGATTTTTTTAAAGTTTTCTTTGAGGCATCAGTAGCTCTTTAACTTTGTTAGCCCAAATGTTACTGTTAAAGAACACAGGAGAGCACCCAAAATGTCTGTCTTCTCTAATCCATATACTCATTATTTGTATTATAGATCAAGGAAGCTCTCCTGACCAATCAGAGCTCCCCCTTCCTCTGTGCATGAGACACATTTATTCTATGAAGAGTGTCTCATGCTCAGATGACCTGAAAACAGTCACATTCCTGGATATTTTTTTTTACAATAACACTGGGTGCTCCCTCATTATATAATATTTTAATACATCCCCCAGAGCCACTCATTGTGGGATAAGAGTGGTTTCACTTGCATTCCATTCCAGCCAGAACAGTTCAGCTTCGCTGTTCTCACTGGAACAGAACATGCATGAAACCACCCTTATCCTGCAATGAGTGGCTCTAGGGGACATATTAATATATAACATCATAAATTATATAGACTTCATGGACAAATTAGAGAGATACTACTGAATACTAAACTCCAAAACTTATATACTCAAATCAAAGCATTATATGGACAATACAGTTCAGACCTGTCTCAAATGGAAACTAAATCATCAATCTTGAATTATATTAAGAAATATGGAAGCATAGAATTTGTCAGCATTAAAGGACTGCTTGACCCACCTAGTCTGCCTAGATTGTCCCTGCCTAGTCTGTCTCTGCAGACCTTAACTGACTCTGGTGACTCTCCCTCCTCCCTGCCTATTTTCTAATATTCCCTTATATCTGTCCCATGCATGCTTGAAGCCCCCCCCCCACTGTTTTTTCCTCCACCATTTCTGCTGGCAGTGTGTTCCAGGTATTCACCACTCTTTCATTGAAGTAATACATCCTCAGATCCCTCCTATACTCCCTCCTCCTCCATCTTCATTTCATGCCTTCTGGTCCTTGTGCTCTTTCTCATTTGGAAGAGCCCCTCTCCTGTACCCCATTTACCCATGTGTGGTCCTGGAAGGGCTCTATCATGTCCCACTTCTGTCTTCTCTCTCTTCCAGGGTGTACATGTTAAGATCCCTCAGTCTCTTTTTTTTGGGCATGTGGCGCAACCCCTGCACCATTTTAGTTGGCTTCCTGTGGAGTACTTCTACCCTGCTTATGTTGTTCTGTTGCAGAGACTTTAGAGCTGGACATAATACTCCTAGTGAGGTCTCACAAACAAGTGATATAATGGCAATGCCACCTCCCTCCTCCTGCTGAGGATGCCTCTCCCCATGCTTCTCACTGTCCCTACCCAATGCTTTGTCACACTGCCCTGCCACTTTAAGGTCATCAGATATGATAACTTCAAGGTCCCTTTCCTGCTTATTGACTGCCAGTGCCCCCTTCCCCATTCAATACTTAGCTTCTGGGTTTTTATGCCCTTGGTGCATGATTTTGCACTTTTTGAATTGAACCCCAACTGCTATGCTCTTGACTACTCGACACCTTCCTGAGTGTTCACCCTCTTACAGATTTTGGTGTCATCTGCAAAAAGGCATATCTTCCCTTCCAGTTCTTATGCAATATCACTTATGAAGACATGGAGAGGGCCGGTCACAGTACTGAGCCTTGTGGCATTCCACCAGTCAACCTTCATTCATTAAAGTGACTGCTGTTAACCACCACCTTCTGTTGTCTAACCATTAACCAACTCCTTGTCTAGTCCACCACTTTGGATCTCACCTCATGGCTGACCAATTTTCTTATCAGTCTCCTGTGCATTATTGCAAAATTGTTTTAAGTGTTATAACATCTATAGGGAACAGAAAAAAACTTGCATTTATCTGTGCACTGTTATAATGTCCTGTAACACACATTCATTATTCTGTAAGTTTTATCTGTTAAAATCTTCTGTTAGCACTGTTATGTAAATCACAGTTGGTATGGGAAAAGAAAATCAGTCATGGCTGCTGTACTTTAAACACTAACCTGGTGCTTAAAGGAGTAATACAGTCAAAATGTGCAAAAATATGCATTATGAGAAGTGTTTTGATGTGCATGCATAGTGCTATTGTTTCTATCATTTTGTTTGCTATTAGGAGTATTCTTTGTAAATTTACCTACTAGTTTTATGGCCCCTGGGGATCTCCATGTTTGATTTTTTTTATTGCTTTTCTTTTTTTTATAATACCTCCTGTCTTGTATGATAGTTATGCATGTAGGGCCACTGATTCAGTGAATGAAAGCTGCTGTAACAGCAATCTGCTGTTAGGAGCCTGATGTTTTGGCCTCATTCCGTATAAATAACTGATTTGTAATTCAATAGTTTTGCTTTCTATGCATGTGTCTAGGCTTAGCTAGCAGATGTAAATGTTTTATTTGTGTAAAGGTTTTCATTTCACCAATTACACACAGCCCTAAGCAGCACACAGGTCACCACAGGTCATCAAAGATATAATTAGTGAATACTCCTGTTGTTTCCTTACAGAATAACCCACTCAATTATTCCTCAGGTCTTTGCTAAATAGTGAATATAGCCTTTAGCGTATAAGGAAAGTTATTTAAAATCACAGTTCTAATTCTGTAAAATTCACTCTAAACTAGTATTAACTGAATCAGTGGTCATGGGTGCATCACTGTCACATTGGACAGGAGGACTGAATGAAAATGAACAATAAAAAATTCAAACATGGAGATTCACAGGGGTCATAAAACTAGAAGGCAAATTTAGAAAAAAAAAACTCCTAAAGGAAACAAAGGGAAAGACATACTAGGACTAGATACACAAATCAAAACACCATGCACAGCATATGTTTTTGCAAATTTTGAATGTAAAAGCATGTCAGTGTAGTTTCACTCGTAATGTGACTGCTCAAGATGTAAGATAAACTTACAGAGTAGTGAATATGTGTTACAGAACATTATAACAGTACAGAGATAAGTGCAAGTTTTATATAAATAAATAATTTGTATATGAATTATTTGCATTGGCTTGGGTTTTTTGTTTGTTGTTAAGCAGTACTGGTACCATTTGGACAATAAAACTTGCTTAAATTATTCCTTGTGACAGTGGTGAATGAGTCAATACTACAGTTAGCTGACATTTGACTAGGGCTTTATTGAAGCAGATACTTCACAATTTATTTCTTTTTTGTTTCTGGCCTTGGCCATTCTTGAATCAAACATTTTGAATAAGACCCTAAGACTGGAGGCTTTGGCAATGGCAATGCTGAAGTCAGCCTATTTACATGACACTAGATCCAGCCTATATTCTTTAGTCAAAGTATGGACAGAAGCCCATGTAGTGAGAGAGCATATGCCAGATGCAAGACAAAGCCCACATTTAGGTGACATATTATAGGAACTGTGTCTAGCCAAGATATTTGGGTGAGGGGTGATCAATGTCTGGCCAGGGGTCTCATCTAGTTGATAAAGGAGGTGGGACCAAGTCAGATTTCTGATTGTACGTTGGTTGTGGCAGGGTCATGTAGCAGCCAGAATACAAATCAGGGACCTGGTAGTCCAACAGGAAGCACCGCCATAAGAGGGCAGCAGAGGAAGGATGAAAGGCAGTCACTCCTAATGTGTCCCCAGCACATGAATGGGACAGCACAGAAGTGGAACAGGTGTAAGATTAGCATCTTAGGCATTGGCAGGTATCTGCAAGAGGAAGCAATGAGACAGGAGATTTTTCCAGTTGACTAAAGTATGGTTCCTGTTCACTTCTATTATAATGCTCACTGCAGGGAAGGGTGAAGAGTGAAAGGTAGGCCAAAACTGGGAATAGGTGCAACAATTTAACTAGGGCAGAAATTCAAAGAAATTAATGTGGAATAGGGAAAGCTAATAACATCGTATCTAGGGTCGGGGGAAAAGGGGAAAATCTAGCAAAAGTCTACTTAAAAGTTTAAGGGGAAGAAAAGTCTCCTACTAGGGTACAGTAAAAGGTGGTAATATGGATAAAAGAGGATAATCAAGAAGCATCCTATCTGGGGTAAGGGTTTAAATTCAATTTCAGATCATAGAGAGAGCAGATTTGGGAATGATGGGAGTTGTGCAGTGCAGTGACTGTAGAATGGCTGTCTTCAGGGAGACCTTCTGGAGAGTGAGGTGCTGCTCCATCTATACTTCTCTGGGCTTAGGGAGAGGTATCTTAACTTTGGACCAAGTTGTCTAAGATTTGGGGGACCTCTTCTCCCTCCCAGGGACACCAAGTCCACCACTGGTGTCTCGAGGGTGTTAGAAGGAGAGCCAGCTGAACTGTAGTGGGCTCCAGGAGGATGGTGATGGGGTAAGAGAACACATTCCTCAGCCACTGCCACTGCAGAACTCTTTCACCAACCTGGCAGGACAGGACTGCTGAGATGAGGCACCTTTGTAAGGAGTAAGGGAGGATGTGGGGGTCCTTTAGAGTGGAGGCCCCAAGGTGGAGGAAGAGAACCCCAGCAGAAGAGGAAGCAACTTCTGGTGGGGGACTCAGTTGTCAGGGGGATAGTTTTGGGAGCACCACATTGGAGAGGAGGAAGGTGAGGTGCCTTCCCAGCACCTCAGCACAGATAGATGGGGAGTGGATCCTTAGGATCACTAGGGCAGTGGGGTAGAAGGGGGAGCTGGATGTCATTGTCCATCTAGGGACAAATTAACTGACAGGGGATGCAGTAGGGGCAGTGAACTGACAGGTGATGCAGTAGGGGTGGTGCAGGATATGTTTAGGGAGCTGGGGAGAGGTCTGAAGCAGATAGTTCACACGGTGGCCTTCACTGAGCTGCTACCTGTGCTAAGCTAGGGGAAGCAAAGGGAACAACGAACCATAGTCTTCAACAACTGGTTGAAGGCAAGGTGCAGGGAAGGAAGGTTGGCTACATCAGGGACTAGTGTCCAATCTGGAAGCATAAAGACATTTATGAATGGGACAGCCTCCATCCACACAGGAGCAGAATGGCAGTCCTGGGTGGAAGGTTAAAATGCTACTTCCAATGGGCATTTAAAGTAGCCCATTTGTTGAAGCATTGGGGTGAAATTGGCTGGGGGCACAGTCTTGCAGTGCTGCTGCTGCTGTTTTTTGGCATATTGTTAGTGCAATTGTGAAATTTTTAAAGCTTTTGTACAATAAAATGTTTATGCAGCTTATACTAGTGTCAATTCTTTTTTGCTTGCTCCAGGTTCAAAACAATCCTGTGTAAGAGACTCCCAAAAACAACTTAAGGTCTTACATTAGAACCATTCTACAGACTGAGGAACACAGATGCAGAAGCCTTTTGAGAAACCTGTGTGACACCTCCAACTGGCAGGTAATATTGCCCACTGAGAGTGCACAAAAGACTGAAGTGGTTGAAAGCTGTACCCACACATAACAGTACTGGAAACAGAAGTCCAGCAGGGACAAGAGATAGTCCAAGGCATCCAGCTCCAAATACAAAAACAGGTCCAAAGAGTAAGAGGTGTACCAAATACTGAAGCATTTCCATTTCAGGGAGTAAGCATGCCTTGAGTATTAGAGGTTTATGAGGCACTAGTGCAACAACCAAAACTGCCTGGGATCCTGAAGCAGAAGAGTTCTATATCTTCAGGAGCCAGGCATCTCCATCAAAAACTCCAGGCCCTGGACAGAATAAGCCAAAACACAACAGTTTTGCAGTGTGTGAGACACAAAAAGGTCCAATTACGGATGACCCAAATGGGTGAAGAGGTCTGTAACCGTGCTGTCCAGGAAAATCTTGTGGGACTGAACAACCAACCTGCTGAGAAAGTCTACCAGAGCATTCTTTATCAGAGCATTTAGGTATTTATTTATTTATTGAACATATTGGAATTACAAACTTTTGAGTCAGAGACTCGTTTGTAAAGGCTCCACATCAAAATGCAAGTCAACTGTACACTACAAATTAAACGAACAAGTGGATACATGAGGTACAGCGCTGGGTACAATGTGTACAGAGGGTAGACAACTATACCCTGAGTTACAACAAGCAGATAAGCAACAAACTGTGTATTACATTAGGATAGTACAATAAGTAACATAGAGTAGCATATATTTTGAGAACACTCAGGAGCAGGTACAAGCCTATCATTTTAGAGATGAGGGGACCACTCAGGAGGTGGATACAGACACAGTGTTTTAGAGATGGGGAGAAGGTATGGAGGAGGAAGGGAGGGTGGTGGGAGGTGCTGTCAGAAAAGACTTTGTCTGTGAAAGCTAGTAGGGGAAAAAGTAGGGGGTGTAAGGAGAGCAGGGGGAGGGGAGGAAGGTTATAAGAAATCGCAAACACAAGAGGAGTTGGGTAGCTCTCTAAGTTTGGATTTGAAGGAGCCTAGTTTCAATTCCAAGGAGATATCTACAGGTAGGTCATTCATCCAGGGGGGGCCCCTATAGTAGAATGCATGTTGCCCCAAGGAAGTCCTGGATTGAGGGACTAGGAGCGGGTCTTTTGTAGAGCTTCTGGTGGATCTAGCTTGAGGGGCATGCTGGATTAGATCACAGCTCCCCATAGGGAAGAGACCAGCTGAGATTTTCTTGGCCATAAGGCAGGTTTGGTGATTTAGTCGAGCCTCAAAGTTGAGCCAGTTTGTTAGCTTGTAGAGATCACAAGTGTGAGTCCACTTATCATACGCAGAGACTAGAAAGCAGGCTTTGTTTAGCACTACCTTGATGTGCCTGAGAGCAGTGTTATCAGCTGCACCATAGAAAGATATCCCGTAGTCAACCAGGAAAAGGATTGAGGATGAGACGGCCAGGCAGAGGGCTGCAGGAGGCATACAATATTTGTGTCTGTGCAGCAGGAAAATTCGTGAGTTAATGGACTTGGTTAGAAGATGGATATAATCGTGCTAGGTATGATGGGAGTCTAGGGTGATACCCCGATATTTAAAGGATTTTACCAGCTTGAGTGGGGAGGTTTCGTGGTTAAGAATCTGAAGAGAAAAGTGTTTTTGTTTGTTTTGGCGATGGGCAAAGATCATAGCCTTATTTTTTTTTTTTTTTTATATAGTTGAGCACGAGTTTGTGCTCAGTGAATCAGGCTTCTGCTTCACAGAAGAAGCTCTGTAGGTCAAGTTTGGAGGGTGAGGGGGTTTGGGTGGCTACTGTAAATAATCGCATCATCCGCATAAAGAAGAAGGTGATCTATACATGCTGAGGGAAGCGTGTTCAGGAAGAGACTAAAGAGGAGTGGGCCTAAAATGGATCCCTGAGGGACTGCGGAGAGAACAGACAGGCTGGAGGAAAGGTTAGAGTTAATTTTAACTTGCTGAGTCTTTGCACTTAGGTAGTTCTCAAACCAAGAGGTGGATTCCTGCATAATCCCAAGCAAAGGCAGGGTCTTGAGGAGGAGGGTGTGATTAACTGTATCGAACACCTTAGTTAGGTCAATATAGACTGCCCCAACTAAGTGTCCACATTCAAGAGCTTTGTAAATAAATGAAGTATATTCTAGCAGGGCAGTGGTGGTACTGTGGCCCTTTCTAAAACCATGCTGTTCGTGGGAGAGTAGGTAATATTTTGACAGGTAATCAGCTGGTCAGCAGCTATTTTTCAAGGGCCATAGATAAGGGAGGAAGGATGGAAACTGGGCAGTAATTGAGGTGCAGGAGCTAGTAGGAGTAGAAGGCAGGTGGTTATCTGAAAGATCCAGGGTAGATTCATTTTATGAAGTCTGACTGGGGGATAGTGGGTGTGGAAAGGTGTGGTTCTGGTATCTGGTGGGGTACTAGCAGAGCAGGGTAAGGACAGAAATAGGCAGGGTCAAGGAAGGGTACCCGGTTTGTGCAGTGGAATAGGTACTGACTATGGTGTACAAGGTACAGGGTTTGAGACCATATTAGGGCCTAATTAAACTGGTAGATCAGCAGATGGGGTAGACAGCACTTAATGGTTCCAGAAGCGATGATCTCACAGTAAAAAAGGAAATTCCTGAGGAATGAGGTACTACTCCTTCAAGAGAGAGAGAGAGAGAGAGAGAGAGAGAGAGAAGTAGGGGCAGATCACTGGGAGAGAGAAAGTATATTTAATAAAGGAAGGAGGTGGGAGAGGTGGGGTGGGAGGAAAATCACCCAGTGAAAGAGCTGCACAGAGAAAGAGCTACAGTGATCCCAGCTCTTCACCCTGCTTAAGAATTTTACCCATGGTAATGAAATAATAATAGGTACAGTCTGAGGGCACTGCTCAGTTGGAAAGGCAGTCTGTTAAGCTGGCTCCAAGTCCAGTAAAGCAACTTCAGTTTCAAATTGCACCATACCTTAGGCAGTGGGGAGCAAGCATGCATCTGATGCCTGGAGGGTTGTGGAGGAGCTGACCTGTTCAGGGTACAAGGACCCCTCTAGACAGTGGGGACCAGGTAGGTGACTGATGCCTGGAGGGATGTGGAGGAGCTGACCCGTTCAGGGTACATGGATCCCCTAAGAGAAGGAGAATAACAGGACAATTAATAGTGGGCAGAGGGGCAGGGAACTTAGAGAATTAACAGCCACAACAGAAGGACATGGGTGAGTGTAGTTCAAGCAAGGAGAGAGGGAGGAGACTCAGAGGGTTAGCCAAGAGGGAAAGGAAAGCCAGGGAGGGGCCCAGGAAAGAAAGAAAAAATTGAAAAAGGAACAAACAGATGGGGGTTGTGGGTTGGGAGCAGGTAGCTGCTATGGGGGGAGGAGTCTGACTCCATTTCAGCAGAGGCAAACAGACCAGAAAAAAACACAGAATTACAGTTAAATTACACTCTAAGTTGCAGTTAAATTACACTCCAAGTTGCAGTTGCAATTTAAATTGCAATCTAAGCTGCAGTTCAAGTAAACAAACAGTGAATACTCTAAAAATCAAAAATCATCCAGAGAAAGAGCTGCAGTGATCCCAGCCCTTCACCCTGCACAGAGAAAAGCTGCAGTGAACCCAGCTCTTCACCATACTTAAGGACCTTACCCACGGTAATGAAATAATAATAGGGACTGTCCAAGGGCACTGCTCAGTTGGAGAGGTGGTCTGTTAAGCTGGCTCCAGGTCCAGTAAAGCAACTTCAGTTTCAAATTGCACCATACCATAGGCAGTGGGGAGCAAGCATGCATCTGAAGCCTGGAGGGATGTGGAGGAGCTGACCTGTTCAGGGTACAAGGACCCCTCTAGGCAGTGGGGAGCAGGCAGGTGACTAATGCCTGGAGTGATGTGGAGGAGCTGACCATTTCAGAGTACAAGAATCCCCTTAGGCAGTGGAGTAGAAGCATGGTAGTGATGTATACATTGTGTACCAGGGCCTCTTCCAAACTCACATGGCTTCACTGCGGAGGGGTAGGAGTGGGTACCTCCTTAATTGTTTAGGAAGTGCATCACACAATGGTTGTCTACAGCACCAGGGGAGGGCACTGAAAGTGAAGGGTGACAGTTCACAGGCCAAAAAGAATAGTCCTTATCTCCAAAATGTTGGTGTGCAGAAAGTGGTCTGAAAAAGACCACCCTGAGTCTTAAGTGCACCCAGATGGGCCCCCAATCCATTCTGAAGGTATCTATGATGTGGCACTAGCACATGTAAGGACAGAAAAATGGAGAGTCCTAAAGAAGATGGGTGCAGTCTTGCCACCAGCAAAGAGCTATGCTTTAGATGCACAAAACCAGAATAGATTGCATAACCAGAATAGGGTGACCCAGAAATTGGGATGCCTGGGCCCATTGGCATGAAGCATCCCATGGGAAATTTGCATGTGGAGGTGGGACATGGGAACATTTACAATGACATTTGCCATGAGACTTAGGAGCTGAAGCATGAACATAGAAACATAGAAACAGAGACTTTGATGGCAGATAAGGACCACTTGGCCCACTCAGTCTGCCCATTTCCTTACCTATTGGATAAGCTGCGGATTATAGTTAACCAACAGCCTACTTCCTCCTACCCTCCACTATAATTGCCTTATGTCTGTCCCATGCATTCTTGAATTCCTCCACTGTTTTTGACCCCACAACCTCCTCTGGAAGGCGGTTCCATGTGTCCACCACACTCTCCATGAAAAAAATACTTCCTCACATTGTCCCTGAGCCATCCCCCATCTATCTTTAAATTGTGCCCCCCTGTTCTTAAACATCTTTTTCTTTTTTTCTTTTTTTTATTTTATCTTTTGGCCCCGCTTGTCTGCTGCTGATATCCACCTGGTCACGGCACCTTCTGACTTCCACCTTCTGCCGTGCTCTCCCCCGAAACCCCCGACTCGCCCCTCAGAGGGTGGGGTCATGGCACTGGCCAGGTGCCGCGATCAATGTTGCTATCTGGGGAGCCGGTTGGGAGGCTAATTGAAGCTGAAGGCAGGCTTCATGGAGACGTCAGACTACGGGAGTGTTTTTTCCTGAATACGGGGACAGGGACATGCAATGACGTCCAGCGTCCACCCGGCCCCCTTTGAACTGCTGCATGCCAGTAGTTTTCAGTACCCCTGGCCTCCACCAGGGGTCCATTGAGCGCCAGAAGGGAACCCATCCCTCCCCCGGAGAGGAAGAGCAGTCCACTACATGCTCCATCCTTCTCCCCCCGGCCAGCCCTCCAATGACCCGAGTCCATTCCCGAACCTGGGTCTCTGGTGTCACAAGCTGAAATCCAAGCACTGCACCCACGGGCCGGCTGCACATCTCTTTTTCTGAAAGATGCTCCCCTTTTTGACTTTGTTGATTCCTTTGAGGTACTTGAAAGTTTCTATCATGTTCTCCCTCTCCCTCCTTTCTTCAAGGGTATACATATTAAGCTCTTTTAGTCTCTCTTCATATGGCTCCTGTTGCAGACCCTGCACCATTTCAGTTGCCCTCCTCTGGACCGCCTCCATCCTGTCTATGTCCCTGCGGAGATGTGGTCTCCAGAACTGCATGCAGTACTCCAGATGAGGTCTCACCAACTGTCTGTACAGAGGGATAACAGCTTCCTGTTTTCTACTGGTGATGCATCCCAGTATCCCCAGCTCTCCTTACTGCCTTCTCACATTGCTTGCCTATCTTAAGGTCATCTGATATGACTACCCCCAAGTCCCTTTCCATTTTTGTTGTTGTTAGTACCCCCCCCCAATTACTTTGCATTTCTTTGCATTGAATCTAAGCTGCCATACTTTTTAACATTCCTCCAACCTTTATTTATTTAGCTTTTGTTGACCAGGTAAGTACACTAGACAAATTATACGCCTATTTTCAGGTATGGCCCGGGAGAGTACAATGAAATACAGATACAGTGAGATACAGGTTCATACAGAGGACAACATGACACAAGTTAGGCAGTATACAGAGTCAAAATAAAATCATATGAACATAACCAGTAGACAGTAAGCACAGTTAAGATATATATAGGAATATATATACATAGAGACACCAAGGCTAGGAACAGTACAAATTTACAAACCTTGCCAAGTCCCTTCTCATTCTTCCCCTTGTGTATCTACCCTGTTGCAGTTCTTTGTGTCATCTGCAAAGAGACATATTTTTCCTTCCAGACCCTCTGCAATGTCTCCTATAAAGATGTTAAAGAGTACTGGTCCCAGTACTGAACCCATAAACAGGTGGCTCTTCCTCTTCATCCCTTTCTTCAACATCCATGGGTGTCAGGATTATATTCATCCTCTTCAAGCAGAGAAGAAAGCTTGGGGACACAGGTGCTGCAGGTGATCAGTCACACTTGAGCTATTAGAGTGTCTGCAGGGTATTCCAGAATGAATGCCAGTGCTTGAGTAATGTTTAAGATAGAACCAATAAACTGATGCTACTTCCAGGGGACATTACTCACTTGGGTTTGTTGACCAGGACACCTAGTTGGTTAAACAGCTGGGTAGTCAGGCACAAAACCTGTATAGCTTCTTCCCTAGAAGCTGCCTAGAGGAGCCAGTCATCCAGTTAAGGTATTATGTACAGGGACTCTTGGCACAAGGCCACAGTCACCATAGCCAAGCAGCTGGTGCCAGACACAGCTGCAATAAAGGAAGCATAAGAGGCATCATATGCAGAATTCATTAAATGGTTACTGGTCTCATATCAGTGGGTCACACACTGCTGGACATCAGTCTTAGCAATGCCATTGAGCAATTTATCCACCATCATAGATAAAAAACTTTCACAGGCCATTCTGATTTTTAATGTTGCAAAATTGGTAATTGCCAATATGGATAACAGTGTGGCAACGGCATGAGTCTATTTGCCCATGACATCCAATTTTCTGAATTCCTTGTCAGAAGACAAAGAGCACTTATGATGGGGAGTCCTTGACCTGGACCTATCATGAGCAGCCATAATGACCACTGAGTCAGTTTCATGATGAATGATTTAAAAAACTTTGTTATACAAGGCAGAATATTGTTTCCCTTCCTTGTGATTGGCAGCCAGTGTGGTACCATCTATGAAAACAGGTAGGTGGGGAGAATAATCATGGAAGAAGACATGGGGACCTCCAAGAAGACTTTTTATTTTTAATTTTTTGGCACTTGGTAATGTAATTCATATGGATTCCTCAAAGCAGAGTCCTCTCCTTAACAGCAGAGCCTAGCATGTCCTGCATTAGCTGTAGTAAAGCTTTAATTGAGGCTCCCTGACACAGTGGAACTAGAGTTAAACCCATAAACAGGTGGCTCTTCCACTTCATCCCTTTCTTCCATATCCATGGGTGTCAGGATTACATTCATCCTCTTCAAGTGGAGGAGAAAGCTTTGGAAGAATAGTGAGTGACACAGAGACAGAGAATCCATTCCCTCAGGCACCATAATGGATGTCATTGGGAGTGAAGGTAATGGCTGTACTGTTAACAGCATAATTGTTGGCAAGGACAGCAAATGTTGCTGAAATACAGGTAATTCGGTCAGTAGCCAAAACAACAGTGCTAGTATTAACAGCGCCAGCCAGCAGAGTCAGCAAAGAAAGCAACAATGGGACAGTGCCTATTGACAACATTCTGGGAATGGGCTACATATCACTAACAGCAGGAGAGCCAGAACCTGCACCTAAATTTGGTCCCTGTAAAATAGTTGAGAAGACAAAGAAGACTGATGAAGCTGCCTAAGATTTACCCTCATAGTGATTCAGCCGTGACCTGCAACAGGAAAAAGATGAAATGTTTGCAGTGACACACCATTGAAGAGGCCTTTTTTTACTTCTTTCACAAACAGCATTTTTCAGACAAAGGTAACAGTGTGGCCACCTGAATAGGACACCTCTGGTGCTCCCTAGGTGCAGATCTGGTAATGTGAGCCAGAGACTCTGAGGTAGACACTGATGCTGTTCACTTGGCCTTCTCCATTTTCTGCAGGATTTTTTCCAAAACTTTACTGCAGTTTCTCCTCATGGCCAGGTCAAAGCCTTGAAAAATGGTATAGAGCTTCACATCATACAAAAGGCCCCGGCAGCGAATGCAAAATTGTTTCTAAATATCTTTATGCTGCACCAACAAATGTGAAAAAGTGGAGGCCTCTTTGGAATAACCGATGATGGCATGCTATATCGATAACAATAAATTACAGTACAGAAAATTTAGCCAAAATTTACCAAAATCGACAAAGGAATTGTATATAATTTGATGAGGGATTGATGGTACAAGAAAAAACTGAGAAGGTATGGGATTGCACACATTATGTGGGCAGCACCAATGTACATTAGTGTGGGTGAATCCAGCTAGGCAAAGGATTTTCAATTGTCCTGACACCAATGGTTTACTATTCCAGAGGTGTGAATTCATGGAATGATATGCCCTCAAAGCAGATCTTACATTTATGCATATTTTTTGTTTGTTTGCTTGTTTTACTGGGAAAGGAACATAAAGCAGGACATAGTTTCCAGATCCACCCCAAGAGCACTGGGAGGTAAGTAACTTACTCTGTGTCACCCAATTTTTAAGTAGTGGTTGTGGGTCTCAAACCCAGATCTGCTGAGTCTCCATGTTCACAGCTTGGAGCTTTATCCTTCTAGGCTATGCTGCATCCCTTATGCATATGGTTCATGTATTTGAATGGATATGACACTATTTATATCAGAAACAGTACAGTCAGTGTTCTTACATTTACATAGGTACCGTATACGTATTGAAAGGAAGCTTGCTACTGTAGCATTTTCACTTTTGAAAGCTAAGACTCAGTCATACACAAATTAAGAATAACTATAGGAATCCTCACAAAAGGAAATGACTGTATATGGTAATTTGTGCATGAAATATTGTTAATGAGTTGTGATATAAAATGCATACCTTAACGCCGTGTTTTATTTCTCACAACCATTAAATGTAACTTGAATGGTAAGTCCTGGAATTTGCAGCAAGACAATATACAAAAATACTGCATGATAATCAGTCATCAGTTCTTGATGAGTTCTCTCACACACAAAAACAAGTGAAGAATGTTTTTAATATACATCAAGTGAGGACAGATTTTGTACAACCTGCAGTGGTGCTGGCTGTGAAGCATTAGTTTCTCTTAGTTCAAAGGTTATAGAGATATAAACTCTTCACAAATGCCTAAGGTATTAAGATGTAAATTGAACACTTACATTTGGCAGGCTGCTCTTGCAGTAATATATAATAACTGTACCATGAATGCTTATTTAGGAATTTTCAATTACTTCACAAACTCTCTGGAGTTCTCTAGGGCAGAAACATTTTATCTTCTACTCAAAGCTTAGTCTCTAATGTTAAAGCTATCTTCAGGAAAACAAATGTCCTTTCTGTCCTTATTACCAGTGTGTGTGTGGTGGGGGTAGGGAGGCAGGATTGGGAATGGTCTAGTAACAAGTTGTCTCAGAGTATTTTTCTAATTGGCGGGTCCATCTACAAACTACATGCAGTGCTCAGCAAGGAGACCATTCCAATGCCCTCTCACAATGTCAGTGGCTTGTTTAAGGTCAGTGCAAGAAGGCTGCCAGTTTCTTTTGCTCAAACCTGTAAGTTACACTATTCTTCATGCCCAATAGCCCTTACTAACATTTGGAATTTTAATCAATATTGTGTTGCACTTGCCGAGGGGGATCTACAGCCCTGCGCTGTATAAGGTGCTGAGAATTTCAGTCTTGGATTGCAGCACATCATTGTTTCCACCAACCTCCCCTTTTGTGCTATCCCAGACTGAGAGCTGGAATTAAATTGAACCTGAGTTGTAGGCATGGCAAATGGCAATCTGTATCTCATGCCACTTCACTATAGGGCTGGCCAGAATTTTTTTTTTCCATCTCGCATTCAGCTTTATACAGCATAACCTTAGTTTTTGGGGTATGAATATCTAGTAACTATGAAGTAGTATACTTTTTCTAGTATCCTAGAAAACATTCTAAAGTTCAATATTTTGACAAACTTTAGCTTGTAGTTCATTAGATTTTTGCATTTATGTCTCCTTATGCTTTATTACTGAGGACATTTTACATGAAAACATGGGGACCAATTCACAAAGCCTATTAGACACTGATGCACTAGGGACCCTGCACCCTATCCACAATTTGGAGGGGTCATGGCACCAACATCCCACAGCTTCTGGCAAATGTTGCCATGCACCAAAGGCAAGGCACATGGGAGAGGTTTGCTGGAAGATGCAGGGCAGTCAGGCAGCATCAGCACCCATTGCTGGAGACCAGTGGGGTCATGCAGGCAGGGACAAGGGACAAGGAGCACAGACAGTGTACAGATAGGTGCGGGGTTGGCAACATCTCCCCAATGGGGCCACTGCACTGCAGCTGCTATGCCTGTGCTTTCCTTGGGGGGGGCTGCCACATGCCAGTCACCATGGGGGTGGTCCTCCAGGCACCACACCACTAACATCCCTGGGTGCTGAAGAGATGCAGAATTTTGTGGTCGGGTGGCAATACAGGTACCCTCCTATGCAGCAATGGCTCTTGGGGTGGCACATGGGCCATTAGACCAGCTCTGGGCTGGTCAAACTGTTATGGACCATGGGCCTTGTCTGGGGGATTCCTGAATCCCTCTGTAGGTGATACTGCAACTTGCATTTGCTGCAAGCCCACCAGTGCCATGGCACCCCCCCCACCAATGAGGTGAAGGGCTGGCACAGATCCTGTTTACCACAAAGGGTCCCAAAGTTGTCACAACTGGGATTCCTGCATCACCACCAGCACAATTTTGGATGCAAGTGCCTCTTGTATCAAGTCCAGTTGATGCAGGCACCTTGCATAATTTTTTGGGCTTTGTGAATTGGGCCCATTAACTTTTTTGTCTCAGACTTCATCTTATTCTTCTGCTATCCCATGCATTGGTGTCATAATCCTCTGTTTGTGAGATCAGAATAATTTTAATAGCAACAGACTGTGATCTCATAAAGAGAGCATTACAGCATTAGCACAGGTTGGGGGGGGGCAGGAAGATGAAATGAAGTCTGGTTGACAAATATAATGTTTCATGAAAGTCTCCCTAATCCTAACGAATAAGGGGGTCATAAATACAAAATACTGTAATTTAAATTGTTTTCTTGGATTCTGGAAAAATGCTTAACATATTCTATTATTATGGAATAGTATATTGTAGATTTCCTTTTTAAACATATGAGGCTTTACATATTTATACTGAAATATAATTATTATTATATAGAATTATGTAATGATGAGGCTGAATAATAAGTTTTATCATTAGACATGTATGCTAGATGTTGCATGCAAAGGTTAAAGCATTAAATTGATATTTGACTTGGCAACAGGGGTTGAATATCCCAGGCTCAATTTTCAAAGGGTGATACAGGGCTTGCATCAAGCCCTGTGTCAACCACATTTTTTGGTGTAGCTGCGCTAAACTCCTTTGATGCAGCTGCACCTGATTTTAGTACATCGCGTGCAGCTGTGACAGTTTCCTCAATTTACTTCAGCTTATGCCAGAGATTTGGTGCAAGCCATATAAAAAGGGTCTCCCAAATGGAGCAAGTTAGACCAGGGGAAAAGCTGGTCTAACTTGTGGCATTTGGTGCTCAGGAATGACAATCCTGATCGCCAGCTGGGAGAACGCTGCACGCCCTGTTCACCAAATGATTGACACACCAGGGTCTTTAGCATTCATGGGGCTTTGAAAATCAAGCCCCCTTGTGAATGTTCTGCCCCTTTCTACACACATGCTAAGCTGTGGGAAAAATGTATTATGCCAATGGTAAAAGTAAATGTAATGCTTTATTAGTAATAAAAATCAATATACCAATTTTAAAAATTCAGATGTTTAAGTGGTACCTAAAGCATAAAGGGCAGGATATTCAGTTAGTGCAAGCACTAATAGGGACAGAGCCATGGTGACACATGTTTGCACTTGCCAAACTGAGTAGTCATAAAAAGTGTTATTTTGGAAGGCACAGTTAGCATAGCTCTTACCTGTTTGCGAGGAAGTGGTAATGCCATCCAGCCTTGAAAGCAAATCATCAGTGTGTGCCTTGCATACAGGTGCTGTGGCTTATTAGAAGGTTTTTGGATGTACTAACTGGCATTTATTGACATGCTAGTTAATGCTGCCAATATCCATGGCTTAACAAAATGTACAGCGGTGCACCCATCTGCTCCCACCAGCAGCACTGGGGCTAGGAAGAAGAAAACTAAACATGCAATAGCTGACCCTCCTGACACAATCTCCATGTCCAGAATCTTTTACTACTTCTCTTGTGCTCTAATTGATCTCACACCCCCTAATCCCCATGCCCATTTGAAAGAACACCCTTTGCCATGGCTCCAAGGTGGCAGTCAGCACTTCACTACCACTGCCAGCCACCATCTGCCATACGTTTACAAGAATAAAATATATGCTACAATCCATTCTACCCAGCATGTACAAGGACTTAGATTTTATTGCAGTAGTTTTTATTTTTAGCCACAACTTTTTACGGTAGCCAATAATGCCATCACACTTGGTGGGGGGGCGGTATTAGTTATCCCCCTTCATGAATACGTAAGTAAGTACTTCGAAAACCCACCCAGGATGTTTTCAGGGAGCAACCATTACCCCTCTTAAAATATATTTCGGGTGGGAGTTCAACCACAATCAGCATATGTGTCACAATGTCATAAACAGGAACAGTGCCATTAATGTAACTGCAAGCAATGCATGCGTTCTAATATCAACAGTGCACGCATACATCAATACATATCACATTGCAAGACTGTCTATAGGTCAGAGGTCATACAATGATGTACATGCATGATAGACATGGAATAACATGTTCTGCACTGTGAAAAAGTCTTTTGTAAGTCCCTGCAGTATGTTACATTGTTTGTGCAGTATTACATGCACACATACATTGATCCTTTATTCAGTCATAATTATTTACGTAGTATTTATACAACACCAGTGACAATAAATCTGTGAAGACATATAGCAGGAAAACAATGGCCCATCTACAAATATGCAATTTATCTTCATGTGTGAGTTGGCATGCCCATTCCTCATGAGTGGTGGAACCACAAATAAGTTATGAAACTCCTGCCACTTCACAAGTTATGATAAACTGTGTATTTTGAATCCAGCAATTGTGTATGTGGTTTTACAATATCAGTTTACTAGTTTTTAATTTTAAATCAATGGTTTGCATGAAAATGTACTTTTTTCTCTTTGCTTTTAACTGCTGGCTTTATGTTTGTTTCTTCTAAAACATCTCTAAGTGTTAACACACAAGTCCATAGCATGTCTGTTACATGCTTATGATATTATCATGTACTGTACATATACTGTCTGTGTAAACAATGTATTACTGACCCTAATTATTTTCTGTCACTGTTATCACCAATCATAAAATGCTGCAGTTTTTTGTTGTGTCAGCTATGTATGTATCCTGTGTTTTGTATATAATTTTATGTGCTTTTGCAATGCTTCTTTCAGAAATATAATTGTATATATGTGAGAATTTATTATATACATGGCTAGGGTATTTTGCTCAGTGTCCTTATGTAACCCATGTCCCAGCTAGGTGCAGACTGGGACCCCCTAACTCATGCCACAGACAAGGCAACAGGCCACCATTTGTCAAAACAAAAGGCATCACCCCTAGCTCTGAGGTGAATACCCAGCTTGTCAGTCTAAAGGGGTCGGGGGGTTCGGGCACAAAATAACATTTATATTTATTCCAGGTTCTGGGGAGAGGTGCTAGGTATATGCTAGGTCTAAAACTATGAGTAGGGGCCCCAATAACATTTCAATCAGGAAGCAGAGATTTAATGTCCAAATGGAAAAATGGGATTGTGAAGTATGGCTTTATTCTGACAAGAAGTTGGCAAACAAATGCAGAACAGGGTGGTCTGCCAAGTTTATCACTGTACAGGTGAGGAATGCTGACACTCCTTTCTCAGAACACAAAGGCAAAATTGTACTTTATTCTGTTAGTACAACAATTTGAACACTGTCCCACCCTTATGTTCAAGGACATCTAGAAATTTTACTCTTTCCAACACTGGCACTGTCCACCCCTCTTTCATAGGGGTATACTGGACCTTTCTTCTCTATGAGTATTTATTTTTCTGGTGGGTTGCCACACACTCAAAACAGCTCCTGACTTTGATGGGCTTAGTTAACATCCACAGGCTAAACTCTGCACCCTTCCAAGACCAGTTAGTGCTGACTGGAGATTTGAATGGTGTTCCTCCCACCTTGGCCCCAGCCAGCCTCTGCCATCCCATTGTGGTTACACAAAAATGACTCTCCACCCTCACCAGGGTGCTAAAGGCATCCATAGTAAATTAGAAAACATTCAGCACTTATCTGTGGTGAGGCTGGAGCTCTGCCTGATGTAGAACAAAAACACTGTGGCTCAAGTCAGCACCTGGAAACTAGAGCTCCGCTACAACAAATCAAGTCCATGTTAAGTGAAGGAACACGGGCTCTAACAGCTAACAGTGAAGAACAGCCCACAAAGATAGGACACACTTAAAACTGCTATTTAAAATTTAAAAATGCAGTAACAACAACTACTTTGTAAAGGTACAAAAAAGTAGTGGTAGCACTTGACAAAGCGACTGATTACGACGTGAAACGTTGACATTTTATGGGGGATTGCTACCACTACTTTGTAAAAGTACAAAAAAGTAGTGGTAGCACTTGACAAAGCGACTGATTACGACGTGAAACGTTGACATTTTATGGGGGATTGCTACCACTACTTTTTTGTACCTTTACAAAGCAGTTGTTGTTACTGCATTTTTTAATATTAAATAGCAGTATTAAGTGTGTCCTATCTTTGTGGACTGTTCTTCACTGTTAACTGTTAGAGCCCGCGTTCCTTCACTTAACTCTGCCTGATATACTCTAGCCTTAGCTGTGGCACATTGATACAACCAGCAGATAGCAATCCAGAAATACACATTCCATTTAGTTTCTGTCTTTGTATTTAAAGCTTTGTTGCACTTCTGTGTACAGACATCTAACTGAAATTCACACTTGCATCATAGCTCTCCAGAGCTTTCTAACCTGGAAACACTCTTTGTATCCTCTAGGGCAGCTGACTTTCTTTTTGGTCATCAGAGAATTGTTCCTTGGACACACTGAACTGCAGTCTTACTCTCTTCTCACAGGAAAATGACACACAGGTGTCCTGGAATCTATGGTTTCCACCACTTCAGATGGCACTGTAGATGTCTCACTTACTAGGGTGAGAAATACTGGAACAAGGGTCCTTCACCTGACTGTTTGACTAAGCTGGCAGACACCTCATGCTCCAAGCTCCTCTCTGTTAGAGCTCCCACTTCAGACTATTACTAACTGACTGTACTACCATCTGAACATTCTAAACCTCCCCAGAGCACCTGACTCCAAAGTTGCTTATGCTGCTGTGAGAATTCCAAATGACATAATCCATTCTCTGCTCAGTCTAGCTGAGTAAATAATGATGTCATCTACACAGAGTTCTTAATGAGCCCTCTACCTTCCTAGGGCTAACCTGATGGGATTCTAGTAACCCCAGGGGACTGGGTGGTTGCACTTATATATATACATATATATTTCTCTGGTGCTTGCCTACATGCATATTTAATTTCCACAGTGTTTATCTACAGTACATAGAAGTGGTCACATTTGCAGGTGACCATACAGACTACTGTAGTGCTATGACTCATTAATTTCTGGACGTGACCTTTTCTTTTGGTAATTGAGTTTTCAAAAGTGTTCATTTTCTTTATGACAGGACACTAACAACAACTTCTACATTTGTGGCATCCTGAAGGGAATGGCAGTGGTGTCCAAGCAGTTACCTGTGGAGGTGGGTGCAGGCCAGGTGGTTGTTAGCTAGGGCAGGGCGTAATTTATCTTGTTCCAGCAAAATTCAGGCAAAATCTCAATTTTGCTTCTGAGTAATATTGTGAAATTTCCATGAAAAAGTTTGCAAAATGTTATCAAAATGACTTATTTCTGTCTAATTTCAAAAGTATTTGTCCAACTTGCACCGTATACAAAATGTGTGCTGAACTGCAAATTTCTATCATTATATGTTAATGAGTTATAAGCCTCCAAAAGTTTGGAAATTTTAAAATGTCATTTTGCAATTAGGTAAACTGTAGAATTTTAATCCCCTCTAACCTTAGAGAACTGAGTATCACCAATTTTTGTTAAGTTCATTGACCCAAAATGTTAGACTTTAAGGCCACACCCATGACCGGCAGCAGAGCATCATACTGCAGTGCTGATGACCCAGGATCAGAAGCGAATCTGGAAATTAACATTGAAAGGCAAGTCATGGCCAAGACAGCTGCTTATCAGAAGTGTATCTCAGTCAGGGTAGGTTAACAGTGGGTTCCACTAACACTGCGATCCCTGCAGCTTGGCCAGGGATCTTGCTCTTGCCACAGGGGAAGCTTTTGCTGTGCAATACTGAGTAAGGCACCACCCCCACCAGTGGACATGGGAGGGAAAAATGAAGGAGAATACATGGTAGGTAACTGAATGATGGTTGGGTTCAGCCTAGTCAGGGTATAGCCCTGTGAACAGGGTATCTGTCGGAGAGATGAGCTGCTTCCCAGGAGAAAAAAAACAATATGTAAAACAAGAGGCTTTGTGTGTCAGTCCTCTAATCTCTTGCTGAAAGGTGGGCCAGGTTATAAGCTTATATTAGTCCCCAAGTTATAAGAAGCCAAACATTCCAAAATAACATCAGTAATTAAAGTTACATTTCATGAGCTTTTTTGAAATTGTCGAATGCTGCAATGCTTTTGTTGAAGCCATGTCCATAAATTTTTCCCAGTCATACACTTGAGTTGACACTGTAGAGGAAGGAAAAGGCTGGGCAAAGAGGCAATAGAGTAGTATTCATAAGAGACTCCATAGTAAAAGTATAGTAGTGCCAAGAGTCCGGCCACTATCTTAAGCATTGAACCATGAATAATAGTCATGGACATCACTGTGCACTAGCTTGAATTCTTGCAATATGCCAGATAACCAATAGAGCTCACTAACTTAATGACTTGTGGTAACACATGCATGTGCAGTATGTTTCTGGGCAATGCCACCTGTTGACTGTTTAACAACCCTGTAGATAACAATGTATACTTTTCTATTTGAAAACAGTGGCACCAAGAGATGCCACTCCCTACATCTAGAACTGAGTTAGGCCATTGTGACAGAAGTATCTGGATTTATACACCCTACACCAGCAAACTCCCTCCACAGCCTCCCTCTACCCAGAAAAAAACAGCCATGCTGCCCACAGACATCAAGCCCTGTCTTTATTTCAGAGCCATCAACCATAGTGTCACTGACAAACTCCTAAAGATGCTACCCTCCAGGAGCAGCCCAGGAAGAGATGGTCTATATTCCACCTTTCTGAAATTCCTCTCCCCTGCCCTTGTAAAGCCACTAACTCACA
Organism: Neoceratodus forsteri; assembly: GCA_016271365.2. Taxonomy (NCBI): domain Eukaryota; kingdom Metazoa; phylum Chordata; order Ceratodontiformes; family Ceratodontidae; genus Neoceratodus; species Neoceratodus forsteri. The sequence goes on from CM057456.1 coordinate 191,133,360, forward strand.
TATTTAACCTTGCCCTCTCATCATCTACTATGCTTGACTCATGGAAGCATGTGCACGTGGTGCCTATTTTTAAATCTAGTAATCCCGCTGTCCAGGAAAACTACTGTCCCAACTCCCTCCTCCCACATCTAAGCAAACTATTGGAAAAAATCATTCACCACCAGCTATCCAAGCATCTAGATAAGTATAACCTCCTGAGCCTCCTCCAACATGGCTTCTACAAACACCACAGCACTTCTTCAGCTTTAGCACTTTTCTCCAACCATGTCCTTAGAAACATGGACATGGGACTGGCCACATATGCAGTGTCTGTGGACCTATCAAAGGCCTTTGACCTTGTTGACCATCACCTTCTTCAATCCACCCTGCTAAACCTAGGCTGCTTCCAGGATGCCAACGCTTGTTTTAGCAGCTACCTCGCAAACAGATCTCAGTCTGTTCTGATAGGCAAATATATCTCTGCAGCATTACTCATCCATCCTGGTGTCCCCCAGGGCTCCATACTGGGGTCTCTATTATTCTCACTGTTCATAAATGATCTTCCCACAGAAAGCATAAACTGTAATGCACTCCTCTATGGTGATAACCTCAATATCTACCATAGCACCAAGTCCCTCAAATTTTTCTTCTACACTCACTACAAACTACTGATCAGCTCAACATTGGTTCCTCTCCAAAACACTTCTTGTAAATTAGAAAAAAATGAAGGCCATGCTCTTTGGCTCAAAGCAATACATTACAATGGCCACCAAATCAAAAACCTTGTTACACAGTCACCCCTGCTTGACACTGTATCCTCCTTCAAATACCTAGGAGTGACTGTTGATCCCTCCCTTTCCTACAATTATCACATTTCTAACACTATGAAGAGAGTTCACCAGAAGCTGGGGGCAGCCTATCATGTTAACCATCTCCAGACCCCAGAGGCTCATCTTGCAATTGCCCAGGGAACTCTACTGCCCTTACTTGACTATTGCTTCCCAGTGTTCTTCTCTATGTCTTCCTTACTTCTTTCTCATCTAAATATCACATACAACTCTATCTGTCACTTTGCCCTTCAGGTCCCTTCCTCCACTCATCAATGCTCTCTTTATCAGTCTTTCTCTCTCTGCAGGGCCATTTTGAATATGCTATGAGCTGTTTAGTTGACATGTCTCTCAGGAACTCATATAAGTTCCTGTACTCCTCACTTCTCACTGACAGGTTGGTAACTCAGTATCTCAAAATCTCTTCCGTTTCCCCCTTGGTAGTCCCCAGGTATCTACAGTACTGTCGTTGGGAGCAAGGCTTTCTCTGTCTCTACCCCCTACCTCTGGAACAGAAAACCACCTGCTATCTATATGTTGCCTTCTTATCAGTCCTTCAAATCGAAGCTAAGAGATTGGCTCATGTATCAGGCCACCTGTGCCTGCTCCCTTGGAAACTACCTCACCAGAAATCTACCTTGGGGCCCAGTGTACCATTTGCCTTACTTCCCAAGTACTGGCTACTACATAAAGAACTGACACATTTTTGACTCCATTGTGAACATGGTGATTGCTATAGTGTAATCCCTTATGCATTGTATTGTAAACCTTGGACTGGCTGAATAATGTCTTGATTTGCAGTAAGTGTATGTCCTTGAAGAAGCATCACTTTATTTGTCATGAACTTGTTTTTTTTATGTCCTTAATCCCCTATTTTAAGATATGATGTTTATGTATCACTGTTTCTGATACCACTGTACTCACTGTATTATATATACCTACTGTATTATAACTTGTACCTATTGTCTGTGTCACTGTACAGCCCGGGTCCCAACTGAAAATGGTCTTTTGAATCAGATTTCTCACCTGGTTACCAAAAACATAAATACATAAACAATAGGGGTGAACTGATATGATATTGGATAAAAGACTATATCACCAACTGTAGGTAGAGAAAAGGCACTGTTACACTGCAGCCTGAACTACAATGTGATAAATATAGCTATGGTGGAATAAACAGCATTTATCTTCACTGTGCCTACATTTATCTGCATAGTAGCTCTGTCACAGAAAGCAGCAAATCTCAAAACACCCGAACTCCCCCTCAAACCAAATGCAACCCACCTTCACGGAACAGCATAGAAAGGACATTTCAACACAGAGCTACTCCTAGAAAGTGAAGGCAAAACACAGGCAAACAGACAGAGAACAAAAGTTGAAAGAGAAGCATCATGAAGAAACACAATGCAGAACTTTAAACTACTATGGAGAAAAACATTTGAACTAACGGAAACCTTAAAAAATATGACACACAGGGAAGTAAATATTAAACACACCAAAACCACACCTCAGAAAAACAAAACAACACATTTCAATGCTATATCCCTTCACCCCTATTGTATAAACTAAATATATGTTGAGCTGTCGGTGGACTACTCTATTCATCTGCACATGTGCACACTGACCTAAGCATCACTTGTGGCTCCGCTACACTCCACCACTCATGAAGGAGATCAGTGTCCACTCATGCAGATATTGTATTCCACCAGAGTCCAACACATATCCCCTATATCTTTAGTCATGATGGAGCATGATGCTGGGCATCACTGTCACAGTACTGTTGGATGGGCATTGCAGGGCCAAGATGCTAGTGCAGGTAAGTTGACCCAGTTGTGATAAGTACTTTGTGAATGCCAAATTCCTCAAGTAGAATTCTACTGGTATTACCTATTATGTGTCCTTGAATGTTTGAGCAAATGTTGTCAAATATTGATTTCTAAAACTATGCACAATAAATGTTAACCTACTAAATCACATTAATCCAGCTTAATTAGATTCCAGGACATATTTACTATGGTATTCATGCCAAATCTTGAGTGTATATTGCAATAGCAGTGGAGATATAAATATCCAAATATTCTGACATTTTCACACAATGTAACAAATAATTAAATTTGTGAAATTCTGAACTCCTGCAACTTACAAGTTACTTAACCAACTACTGCTCTATTTAGCAATTCTAAGACTTGTCCATGAAAGTATGCATATAGATATTCAATTATCTAGCTCCAAATGTGGCCATGTTGTAAGCATAGAATTATTGTCAGAAATATTTACATGAATTATAAATTGCTAAAATCTGAGCTCTTCTAACTTCCCCACCCCTCATTCAAATGTCATGAACTGGGCATCCGTATAAAGTCTCATCCAGATAGTACGCTTGCTAAATATCAGGGGCTGGATTCACAAAGCTTTCAGAAGGTGCAAAATATTCCCTAAGTCCCCAAAACTGTCATAGCTCTGGGAAAAAAGGGGAGATTGCTCTAAGTGCTATTCACAAAAACCTTCACAACTGCAGAAAAAAACACTACGGACTGTGGAAAAAAGTGCAGCTGTGGAAGTCCCTGAGGAATAGAAGGTGTGAAATAAGTAAGGCACAGCTTCTACAAGGCTATTCTCAGCCAGTTTTTTTCTACTGTTGTGGAAAAAATGTTACACACAGTGGAATGAGTTGTAACTCTCACTCAGCAAACTGCAGTAATGCCCCAACAATTGGAATCAATTAAGGTGAAGGTGATCCACAGGTAATAGCATCTCAGATAGTATAGCAGTGGCTGATGTTACAGCAACAAAAGCACACATTGCAATGATGCAGTATGGCAACAGGCAACAACCACCAGACCCGGTGCAGCCCATGACTGAGCCCCACAGGCAATAGAGCCTGACCAATCTGCAGCAAGTGCCACCCCCGCAGGCAACAGGATCACCCCATGGAGGGATGACCAGCAGTGACTGTCAGACACTGTGGTGCCATGGTATTGCTGGTACCTGTGGTGCTGCAGTGGTCCCAGTTGAGGGACTGGTTGCTGGTATCCTTGTGGGTGCTGTCAGCCTCATACAATGGCAGCAATGTTAATGTCTGCTGCTTCAGCTACATGGATTTACTATTGCTGTGCCTCCTCAGCCATTTCCACAGCTGCAGATTCGTAGCACTTGCAGGATTCCCACACCTGCTGGAATTCTGCAGCTGTGGGACTTTTTGCTGTTCTTTGAGAATCCTGCCCCAGAACTCTAGCTGTAAAACTGAGTTATCACAAATTAGAAAATTTCAGAAAATGCTGTGAAATAAAAATTTGCTAGTTTGACCCATCCCTAATGATAGCTATGTACAAGACAATTGTCACTGTTACAGGCCTGACTGTATACCATGCAAGGTAAATGGTCAGTGTATTTGCCCAGTATTAGAGCTAACTACAAGATATGCCATATGTCTGTATTTCATACACCTTACTTGACTGGATATTGTAAGTGCTCACCAAGTTTAAATGTTCCTGATTCTTCCTACTCTGCCAAGGATTCACCTATAGCAACTCCTGTCTGTTTCTTTTCTCTAATCATTCCCTAGTATTATGGTTCCTGTCATTTACCACATGCATGAGATGTCAACTGTTAATGTGCAGTAGGGAGCTGCAGTGTGTTGATTTACAAAATATATCTGTTTCTATCCCAACGTTATAATCTCAATATATGAACAGATTCGATTATTCAATTTGGTTTTTACTAGATGTCAAAGAAAACCATAGGTTTGAATTATTATATTCCAGAAAGCTTTTAAAATGCTGCAGCTCATATTCCTTAAATTTCCATACAAAAAAGGGGTTGTCTATCTATCTGCAGTATAAAACTATTTTGGGATAGATGAGATTAAGGTTTATATTTAATAGAAACTTTCTTTCCCATGTGCTCAGGAAAGTGTTGGTGTAGCTGGGAGATAGGGCCAGCCCTTGTGCTGTACCCTTTGTTTGGAGATTATGCATTCTCATAATGGAGAAAGCATTACAAGTTAATACCAATTCTGGCAGGCACAGCATAAGCAGTCTACTTTGTCAGAGTATTGTCCTGACTCTCAAACTAACCAAAGGAGCATGGAGTCTCTCCTTGTGGGAAATATTAGTAATGAAGGACACCACATCATAGGTGATGACCAGCAGGGGGAATCAGGCTCTACATGCAGATTTCCCAGTTTATTCAATCCAGATTGTATATTCAAGATATATTAGGGCTGGCAGTATGCCGTGGAGGTTATAGTAATGAGCTAAGAATGAGCTTGGTACGTTCAGCTGACCTGGGTTTGACTCCCACAACCTCCACTTGCACACTGTGATTCTGAGCCACTCATTAACCTAACTAGTGCTCCTGGGTCACCCCTGAAAACAGGCACTTGTGCTTAGTGGGCCTTACCTGGTTGCAAAAAAAAATACTATGACTGAAAACCACTGGCAATATTATTAATGTGAGTATCTACATACTTGCAGAGTTGTTCTGTTAGGCTCCACATTTCTGCCATGGTGGGGCAGCTGGGGGGGGGGGTTGTTCAAGGGCTTTGGACCCATATACAGTATACTACTACCCTAATTGGAAAGGTAAAAAGTCAGAAATTCAGATGTTGTTTAGTAATGAGTGATCTGTATGCCTCAGTCAGCATTGAGTCTGTCCTATCCATTTCCTGAAGGAACCTGTAGAGTCTGATACTAGAGTTCAGCAAAACACTGGATTTTCCAATAGACTTCTGACTTCTGAGATATATTTCTCAGTAACTATTACAACAATGGACCCCCCACTATCTGCTAGTCATATTGCTATTGTTTAATTTGCCCTCAATGTATCTAATAATTCACATTTATATCCCATATGGTTTATGTAGGCTCATACAATTAGTTCATTAATTCATTCTCTAGCTGAGATTGAATCAGGGGTTAAAAAACTGGTACAGAAGCATTAAGGGCTGGGCAAAAGGTAGAATTTTTGTGAAGCTCAGGGAGCTCTTGTGTGGTGGAGGTTTCCTTATTTAGTGGTTGCAGTTTATTTGTTACAGATATTGGTGATGGTGTTACTCAGCCTCCCATATTTTCGCTTCTCTTTTCAAAAAGGGCTGTTAAATTTCAGGTTTCATATAAATCTATGAAGATCTACAATACATTCAAAGATGTTTGAAATACAAACCTTTCTGTACTGCATTAAGCTCTGTGGTAGATAATTAGTACTGTGAGATAGTTATCACACTTTGTAGCATTTTCTCCACCAGCACCTATATTGGTGCTGTCGTTGTCTTTGATCATTGTGTTGCTGTCCATGCTGTTTCCTGCCATCATTCCTTCCACCTCCTTTGGCCCATTCTTGTCCTTCTCCTTGGAATCTGAATTTGGTCATCCTGCTGGTACAGAGTAATGGGGGAGGGGGTATGGAGAACTCTTCTTAAAAAAAGGCCAACCTAGTGCTTTCCTTGTCTGAACCTCTTGTGGTGTGTGTTGTTGACCAAGTAGGTGTCTTAACATAGACCTTGGTTCTATGGTCTGGGTTTGTTTCTTCCATTTGAAAATTCTATTGTTTTAGTAATCTCCAGCATTGTGGTTAAATATTTTTATGCTTACTGTTGTAGTGTCCATTATTACCCACAACTCTGAATTATCCACTGCCCTTAATTATCCATTCAATTCTGCTTGTATTAACCTGGGTGGATAATCAAGGGTGGATTGCAGTTCTATATTACCTGTTTCTGTAATAATGGTTCTCTCTGGAGAAGTTGTATAACCTGCTTAGTGTCCATTAAATCTTATTGTGCTGAATATGTAAGCTATATGACATAGTGGTATTGGCAGTTGTGCTACCACTGCACAGCCAGGAGCCTACTAAGGCACAAGGTGACAAGCTGAGTGTCTTCAACCCCTGGGATGTAGGTGGTAGTTGTAGAATTACCAATACCTTGTGTGTCATAGAACACATTAAATGGGAACTAGTAAAATACAGCCCCCTACAAACAAGTGTGTTAAAGGTAAAAAAGTTAACATAGGCAGAATGATATGTAAAGTAGTCCATCCACAAATGAGAGACCTGGGTGGCACTGATTGTTTGTGTCACATCTTGATTGTGTGTGTCTGTCTCATCAGATTGGGGACATTGTGCTGCATGCCTCTCCCTTCTGAGTAAGGAGTATTTTTCTTGTGTTTTTCTCATATGTATTACAAAGAAATTCATTTTTAGTGTGGATTTGATGAGGAGAGAGTTTGAAGACAAGATATAAATTAACACATGACACTGTGAGCGTGTGTGTGCAGTAAAGTATAAGGGACTGAGTTAGGACAGACTGATAGGAAGTTTGCTAACAGCTGATTATTTATTTATTTTTTTTATCCAGGGGTCAGGTGAACTAGTGAATGGAAGCAAGGGGAGAAAGACCAACAAACAGTATAACAATCAATGAATTGGGCAAGTGGAAAGTTAAAATTGTAGAATGAGTAATTAAGTGAGTGGACGAGCATGGGGGGTCAGTTTCAGAATGGCACATGATGTTGCAGGAAGAGAAACAAAACAAACAAATAAAAAACCTATGGAAAACAAGTGTCCAAAACTGAAAAACGATGCAGAAATTGAGGAGTAGAATCTCAATACAGACTGGGCAGCACAGCCAGTATGTTTTGAAGGGTTTGTTTCTTAGGGCTGATCTGCGTAGCACAGCAGTTCCTATTAGAATCAAAGTCAGGAAGTGTTTGCAGCAGTCCCATTGAAATCCATTTGGAAGATGAGGCATGACCTTTTTTAGCTGTAAATGAGAGAGTTGTATTCCTTGTTATTGCTTCTTGCAGTTGTCTGTAATGTTTTTCTTACTTTTTATTGAGTGGAGAGTGCGTGCAACTCTAATGAGCAAGTGGGGAAGCGCTTATAAAAGTGCCGCTGACCTAAGGAATATATTGAAGAAGCTGTTAGGTTGTTTAGATTAGCCCTTCCCCACTGTTTTTTTTTATTATTTATTTATTAATTGATTAACCTGATTTGTCTGTTTGTTTGTTTACCAGGTAAGGGCTCTGGACCTGTTGTCCATTTTCAAGTTCAACCTGAGCAAAGTTTGCATTGCAAGAAAGAAACAAAAAAGCAATACAAACACAGATTACAATGTGATGTTAGAGATAGTTACAATTAAGCAAACACTGATTGCTCAAATCTTGTTTAAAATTAGTCTTAACATAAAATAAAGAAAATATAGTGATGCAAGATTGACAATGAATGAGCTTACAGAGGAAGTCATCTTAAACTGTCATTTTCCTCAATGATTTGATGCTTGTAAGAAATAGGAATTATTTCTCCCAGCCTGTCAGTATAATGAAAAAACTGCTTATACAGAAACATAGAATTTGACGGTAGATAAGGACCGCTTGGCCCACCCAGTCTGCCCATTTCCCTACCTAATGGATAAGCTGCAGATCCTAGTTAACCAGCAGCCTACTTCTTCCTACCCCACCCCTAGAATTGCCTTATGACTGTCCCATGCATGCTTGAGATTCCACCACTGTTTTGACTCCACAACCTCCTCCGAAGGCTGTTCCATGCATCCACAACCTCTCTGTGAAAAATACTTCCTTAAATTACCTCTGAGCCACCCCTACTTATCTCAAATTGTGCCCCTTTGTTCTTGCACACCTCTTTTTGAAAGATGCTACCCTCTTGGACTTTGTTGATTCCCTTGAGGTACTTGAAAGTTTCTATCATGTCCCCCTCTCCCTCCTTTCCTCGAGGCTATACATATTAAGCTCCTTAAGTCTCTCTTCATATGTCTTTGCGTACAGACCCTGCACCATTTAGATGCCCTCCTCTGGACAGCTTCCATCCTGTCTATGTCTTTCGAGATTGGGTCTCCAGAACTGCATGAGTACTCCAGATGGGGTCTCACCAGTTGTCTGTACAGAGGGATAATAACTTCCTGTTTTCTACTGGTGATGCCTCTCTCTATGCATCCTAGTATCCCCCCAGCCCTCCTTGCTGTCCTCTCACATTGTTTGCCCACCTTTAGGTCATCTGATATGACTACCCCCAGGCCCCTTTCCATTTTTGTTCTTGTTAGTATCTCACCCTCCATTGTGTACTTTTCCCCTGGGTTTTTGTTTCCCAGGTGCATTACCTTGCACTTCTTAGCATTGAATCTAAGCTGCCATACGTTTGACCATTCCTCTAACCTTGCCAAGTCCCTTCTCATCCTTTCTACCCCACCTTGTGCATCAACTCTGTTGCAGATCTTTGCGTCATCTGCAAAGAGACATACTTTTCTTCCAGTCTCTCTGCAATGTAAACGCAAAGACATTGAAGAGGACCGGTCTAAATACTGAACCTGCGGTACCCCACTAGTAACCCCCTTTCTTCAGAGTGGACTCCATTTACTATTACCTCGTGTCCTATTCTCCAGCCAATTTTACCCAGGCTGTCATCTAAGGACCCACTCCCAAGCTGGCTAACTTGTATATTAATCTTTGTGTGGGACTGTGTTAAATGCCTTGCTTAAAGTCTAGGTAGCCATGTCCACAGCCCCTACCTGATCTACTACTTTGGTCACCCAGTCAAAGAAATCTATCAGATTTGTCTGGCATGACCTTCCGCTGTGAATCCATGCTGCCTTGGGTCCTGTGCCCCTCTGGCCTCTAGATACTGACAATTCTTTCCTTCAGAAGTGATTCCATCATTTCCCTACCACTGAGGTTAAACAAACAGGTCTGTAGTTTCCTGCTTCTGCCTTGCTCCCACTTTTGTGAAGGGAATCACATCTGCCCTCCTCCAGTCCTCAGGTATCACCCCATCCTCCCATGATTTGTAAAGAGGGTAGTCAGTGGTGTCACTAGTTCTACCCTTAGTTCTTTTAGAATTCTGGGATGAATCTCATCAGGCCCCATTGCTTTGTCCACCTTCAGTTTTAAGAGATCTTTCAGAACCCTTTCTTCTGTAAATGGGCTGGTATCAACTTCTGTATCCAGAGTGTTTCTGCTGTTTGTTTTAGGTACCTCCTCCTCTTCCTTTGAAAATACTGAGCAAAAATATTTGTTCAGTATCTTTGCCTTTTCACAGTCACCTCTGCCCACCCTCCTCCCCTTTATTAAGCCTCACTATCCTCCTTGGTCTTCCTTTGCTCCTGATGTACCTATAAAAGGTTTTATCCAGCTTCTTGACTGAGTTAGCTATCTTTTCCTCGGTTTGGGCCTTTGCTGTTCTGACTGCCTTCCCAGCTTCCTTTTGCTTTAACCGATACAGTTCTCTGTCCTGCTCCTTCTGTGATTCCTTGTACTTCCTGAATGCTTTCTTTTTCTCTTGAACCTTCACTGCCACTTCCTTTGAGAACCATAGTGGTTTCTTACATCATTTTGTTTTGTTTATTTGCTTCACACAAAGGCTTGTTACCTTTGTGATGGCAGTTTTTATTATTCCCCAATGTTCTTCCACCCCACTTCCTGCCCATTTGCTAGTGCATTCCTTAGGCACTCACCCATTTTGGCAAAGTCAGCCCTCCTAAAGTCCAGTACTTTTGCCTTTTGCATGGCTTGACTCTATTGATGTGTTTACTGTGAACCATACTGTTTGATGGTCACTAGTTCCCAGATGGCTACCCACTTCTACATCTGTGATCCTCTCTTCATCTCCATTTGAGAGAACCAGGTCTAAGCTTGCTCCCTCTCAAGTGGGCTCCAATACTAGTTGTCTAAGGCATGCCCCCTGTAGGGCATCTAGAATAACCCCACTCTTCGAAGTGGCTGCTGCAACTGCACTCCAGTTAACATCTGGCATATTCAGATCACCCATCAGCAATATCTCCCCTTTTTCTGCCATTCTAAGTATACTTTCTATCATTTCCTTGTCCATTTCCTCCCCCTGAGAAGGGGGTCTGTATACAACCCCTGTGCAGATTGTGGTGCCATTGCCGGTCTCCAAATTTACCCACAGTGCTTCTTCTCCTCCTCCCTGTTTACCCTTTTGTTCTGTTGCTTTGATTCCTTCCCTTATGTAAGGAGCTACTCCTCCTCCTCTTTTGCCCTCCCTGTCCCTCCTGTAGATAGTGTATCATGGTATGTTTACGTCCCAGTCATGGTTTTGTGTGTACCATGTTTCTGTGACTGCCACGATATCCAGAGGTTCCTCCTCCATCAAGGCCACTAATTCAGGAAGCTTGTTACTCAGACTATGGGCATTGGTACTCATTGCTCTCCATTTTTGATGGCTGTACCTTCTGTTGCAGCATCCCCCACTGACCTTTCTACCTCTGTCTTTTTCTCATTTAGTACCCTGTTTTGTAGGGAGAGGTTGGGATTTTCCTGCTGCTTATCATTTCCTCCCCCCTTGACTAGTTTAAAAGCTTGCCAATGAAGTATTTAAACTGATTGCTCAAAAGACTTGTTCCCTTCCTGGACAGATGCAGACCATCCTGCCAGTATAGGCTGGTGTCCCTCCAGGTGGAACCCCAGTCCCCAGTGAAGCCAAACCCCTGTGCTCCACACCATTTTTTTCAACCATTCATTAAACTGCATGGTGCAAAGTACCCTCGCCTCACTCATGCCATTGACAGGCAGCACCTCTGAGAAGGATACTGTGTGTGCTACTTGTCTTAGGCCCCTCCCCAATTCTACAAAGTCCTTCTGCACTGCTCTAATCTCATGATGAGCCAAGTCATTTGTCCCTAGGTGGACAATGACATCCAGCTCAGGCTCCTGTGCAGCTGTTCTCATGATCCTGAGGATGTGCTTCCTGTCCCTCCAACCCATGGCATCAGGCAGGCACCTTACTTCAGTTTTCCCTACTCCCCCCATTCTATCCCCCTAATAATTGAGTCCCCCACCAGGAGCTGCTTCCTTTCCTTGTGGTGTCCTCTGCCTCCTTCCTGTGGGCCTCCCTTGTGACAGTTTTCCTCAGCCTCCTTAGTCTCCTCTGCGGGTGCATCCATGGGGAGCTATGCTCCCCCAGAATGGTGTATGGATTGTGGAGTGGAACAACTGACTGGGTGTGCCTCTGTTCCACCATCCTCACCCTCCCTGATCCCACTGTGGTCCAACTGCTGTGCTTTCTTTGCAACCTCCGAGGTAGTGGTGGTGGCTCTGGTGCTTCCTGGATGGGGGATGTTCCCTTCCTACCATCCAGTGTGGCCTGGGGGAAGGTTCCATTACTACTGTCCAGTGTGGCCTGAAGACGGGCAACTTCCTCCCTCAGGGCAGAGAGTTGTCTGCAAATAGGGCAGCATCTCAGCCTCCAGAAAGACTCCCGGAAGACTGCTGCCCCACAGCCATTACACTGCACTACTCCCCACATGTTTATCTACTTTTTTGTGTGTGTGTGTGTGTGTGTGTGAGATTGGTTTGTTATATAGAAATATATATATTATACAATGTGTATGCTTATATTGTCAGTGCAGTGTGCTAGAGAGGATATTTATTTATTTATTTATTGAATTTTGTTGACTGGGTAGGCCCACTGGGCCCCGGAGGTCCCTTTTTCAGGGGTGACCTGGGGGTTAAAAAATAACATACAGGTAACAGAACAGTACAAATTGATAAATGACATAATGTTTGACAGTGAAAGATTTCTGTTGCTTGAAAGACTGTCTTTTCCTGATAATTCTAAGTTCCTTATTTTACTTTTCAGTTAGAAGTAGCCTCCACCTGCAGAATATCTGCTACAAACCAAAGATAATTGTAAGGTTCACCTCCCTCTGTTGTGAGCACAACTTGCTTTCTTGCAAATCCTATGTTCAGTATTGCAGCTTCCAGCCAGAGGTTTTCACTTGAAGAATATTAGCTGTTCTGATGAGTTTGCTATAAAACACTTGCTTATAATACTATTGTTCTCAGGTCTGTTACCAAAGCTATTGGCTGATAAGTAGCTATGATGTAAGCACTTCCTGACAAAGTCTGGTCTGGCCTTTTAGGGCACACACAGATAAACACAAAAAACAGTTTCCATCCCCTAGGGCACTGTCTGGGTCAAATACACAACCTGTACCTGCACTTATTTCAGGATTTATGACAAATTCTTAGCCCAGGGTTTAAACTCTTCCTGCACTGAAAATCTTAATAATTGGAACAAAAGTAAAGCTAGATCCACCTCCCTCTGTTGCTTGAAAGACGGTCTTTTCCTGATAATTCTAAGTTTCTTATTTCACCTTTCAGTTAGAAGTAGCCTCCAGCTACACAATATCTGCTACAAACCAAAGACAATTATAAGGTTCGCCTCCCTCTGTTGTAAGCACAACTCGCTTTCTTGCAAATCCTATGTTCAGTATTGCAGCTTCCAGCCAGAGGTAGTTTCACTTGAAGAATATTAGCTGTTCCTGTCAATCCAAGTGGCATGGCCAAGGACTGAGAAAACAAAGGGAAGTGGTGGTGGCGGGGGAGATCAGTTGCTTGATGAGGAGGGGGCCAAAGAGAGGCAATGAAAAAAAACTTAGCCAAGATAAAAACAGTTTTAATCTTTTCACCATGCTTACTTACAAGGATATATTATTTTCATATGTTGTGCATGTTCACATTACTATTACATTGAAAACTGACAGAGAAAGAAGTGGCTGGCCTCAGCTACAATCACTTTTTTCTGATTAGAAAGAAAAAGTGGTAAAAAGATAACCTGATGAGTCCACGATCCAAAGGCTTATTAAGGAATAACAAAAAAATATGTACCCCCTCCCCCAGCCACCTGATAGATCCACTGTTTGACCTGTTATAGAATTAAAAAAATGTCCATCTTCCTCAAAATACTTGATGAGTCTGGTATCAAACCCAGCCGTCAGGGAATAATACAAATATGTCACGGCTTTGCTGCTGTACTCCATCTGCTACTACAAGTGAGTTTGGGCCTCTCTGTCACTTCTGGCCTACAGCACACTAGTATGGGAGACTGGGGTGGGGGAGACTGACAACATAAATTTCCAGGGCTGTAGTCTTTAGTGCACGTGACACTGGCTCCACCACCTGACCCTTTCTCTTCGACTATCATTCCTTCTCTTGGTACTTAATCTCAGCTCTGTATTCATTCTAACAGAAATTCAGGGTTATCATTGCCATGCACATTGCAACCCAGCACACTGTGCAGTGGTGCCCCTGTCCATTGGCAACCCTCATTGACTAACAGCATCCATCAGAAGTATAGTCTTTTGGGAAAAAAATAGCAGATTTGGGCATCATCAAGCTACCATCCTTACCACCAAGGGAATAAAAAATATTGTCCCCCTCCCTCCCACTACCTAATGGATTTGGTGCCCAAGTCAGCCTGTCGGAGAAAAACAAATCTGTCACTGTGACAGGTCTAGTGCTTCACAAAGCACAGGAGTTAAGATTCTGGAAGTGCAGGAATTGTAGAATATAACTGAATCTGGTTTTATATAATGACTTTCGTTCACTCCATATCCCAATGTATTTTATAGGGCACAGGAATTCCATACCAGTAGGGCAGGAGATGAATTTTCTGAGTATAAATGGGGATTATGGCAATGGTAGAAAGTACTGCAGCCTGATGTTTCCCCATACTGTTCTATATAGTGGCATATCACCATTAATATTGAACCACAACATTAGAGAGTAAATTGATGACGCTATTTTTTTATTCCATTATATATTAATTATGAAATTGAAGTTTATACATCTTGTATAACTGTAACTCCGGAAAAACATTCTTCTTAACTTAACCAATTTCATAACCCTTTAGATTATTATCTATTATATTTCCTTATTGGATATTAAATATTAGCCACCTAGTCCACCTCCTTATTGAGTTTATATTTCTTTTTCTGTTGCTTGAAATTGCTTTATCCAATAAGCCACCCAAAATAATAACTATTTTTCACAGTCGACTCCTCTGAATTAGACATTCACTCATTCTAATCCAAAAAACATAAGCTTTGGGATACAGTGTTAACCTGCAGTGAAGTGTTCACATGTTGAGAGCTGACAGGAAAGGGAAGAAGAAGCGAGGTGGGGTAGCTATTTACTACAGGGATTTTTTGCATACAATTGTTGTTAATTCAAGTACCGGAGGTTCCTTTGAAACTGAATGGCTACTAATTCGCATTCTGTTTGGTGGTGTTAAACACCTAAATGTTGGATGTCTGTATAATCCACCAAGTTGTGGCCAATCTGGGCTGAAGGAATTTCTGGATTTAAACTGCTATCTATTCTCAACAACATGGGATATGAATCTAAACTGGAAATTAAAAATTAGACTTGGGATTTGAATCCATGTTAGCTTCTTATGGTTTATATCAGCATGTTGTGGAACCAACACATTTAAATTCTCACACATTAAATCATTCAGTTTTGGATTGAATAGTAACAAAGGACAGGGATCACTTATCTGCATCTGGTGCATTACCTGGCGCGGTTAGTGATCACATGGTCACCTTTGCTGTATTACATTTTTGTTATAAAAAGGTACCACCACGTTTAATACAGGCTTGCACTTTTAAAAATATTAATTTTGATAACCTTTATTTCCTTCTGTCCCAGACTGACTGGTCCTATTTTGACTGTATTCCGGACATTGATTCTGCTTTAGATTATCTTTATAATCAACTTCTCCCAATTCAAGAATGTCTATTCCCTTTAAGGAAATTGAGAGTAAGAGGTGTTCCTAGTCAGTGGTTTACCCCTTCTATTAAGGCTTTGATTGAAAAGTGCAATGCTTTGTGGGCAGTATATAAGAGGGATCCAAAAGTTTATTTGAAAAACTAATATCATTGCATTAGAAAAAACGTTTCTGAACTTGTGCGTAAAACAAAAAGAGATTTCTTTTGAAATAAAATACAGAATAATTGGGCTGACTCAAAACAATTCTGGGAGAATATTAATGCTCTCTGTTCCCCTAAATCTGAATCAACAATGGCAGTTTATTAGTTCATAATGTAAATGTTACAAATTCAGTAAATATAGCTAATTTATTTGACCATAAATTCTCTGATTTATCTAAATTTAGAAGGATGGGTAATCATATGGGCTGTGGGAAATTTCAGAGTAATCCTAATTTGATTGGCAAGCCTTTTTTTAGTTTTAAGAAGATAACCAAGGAAGATATGTTGTCATTGTTAAATGGTCTTGTAAATAAATACAGTAATTGTGGGGGAGGTTTGGATGGTAGATTTTTGCATTTGGCAGTCCTATTTTTAGCTAAACTGCTTTGTTTTCTTTTTAATTTTTCTTTACAGTATTGTCAATTTCCATCAGATTGGAAGCAGGTGAGAGTGGTGCCCATTCTTAAAAAATCTCAAGAATCCTCTCTAGATGATTTTAGACATATCTCAATTTTGAATCCTTTGAGTAAGATGTTGGAGAGAGTTGTGGCTAGTCAGATAAATGACTACTTCATTTTAAATAGGTTGCTTTCACCATATCATCATTGCTTTCGAAAAACATTATGGGACTGGTACTGCCTTGGTCAGGTTCACAAACAATGCCCAAAGGGGCTTTCATAAAGGCCATATGACCAGGAGGGGGTGTTTGTGGACCTTGACCAAGGCTTTTGATTTATTCAAACATGATTTAATTTGTCAAAAGCTAGGGATTTTTGTTTTTTATGGATCTGCAGTAGCTTGGTTAAGAGATTATTTGACAAGTCATTTAAAATTTGTTAATGTTGGCTCTCATTCCGCAAAGGTGTCCTTGATTGATTGTGCTGTCCCTCAGGGGTCCATATTGGGGCCCTTGTTGCTTTCTGTGTTTGTAAATGAGCTCCCTACTATTAGTTTGAAATGTCAATCTATTTTGTATGCTGATGATTTGATAATTTTACTGTCAGGGGAATTCTACTGAGGAAATATCTACTGTCTTAAGTTATGATTTTTGGAGGGTTTGTTCATGGTTTTTGGAGAATTCATTAGTCTTAAATTCAGTTAAAATGAAGTCTATGGTTTTGGGACTAATGGAACGTTAAATTCAAATCCAACTTTAAATTTATTTGATCAAAATGGACAGGTTATTGAACAGGTTTTCCTTTTTAAATATCTTGGTGTTTTGCTAGATGCTGGTTTGATATTTTCTTTTCAAGTTAGCTCAGTTACCCATACAATAAATCAAAGGTGAGGTTTGCTTTATAAATATAAGGATTATTTTTCCTTTGAAGTTAGGAAGTCTATAGTGGTTGGTTCTTTTTTACCACTTTATGATTATGTGACGCATATTTATTTGGGGTTGAATAGTGGAGAATTGCAACTTCTGAAGGTGTCCTATAATAGTACTTGTTGTTTTGTTATAAATCCCCTAGATTACATCACTATCTACTGTACTCTAAATTGTGTAGGTTGTCCCCCTTTGCAAGGATAGAATATTTCTTTTGTTGTATGATTTTCAAAAGTGTTTTTAGGGTCTAAATTTCCATTCAGTGGTTTAATTAAAGTGAGAAATGTTCCCCCTAGTTTGTGCTCATCTGCTGATATTACATTAGTTACTGAATTGTCTAAACTGAATATTGCTTCTTGTGCTTTTTCTATTTCCTTCCCCATTTATTGGAATGCCCTTCCTTTGATTATTGGACATGCTACATCAGTTATTGGTTTTAAGAAAAAAATTAATGGAATTTCTTTTGTTGCAGTATCAGTGTGTTTGTAATACTTAATGTATGTAATAGTGTGTCTATTGTTCTTTTTGTACCTTTTGTATTTCTGTATTGCTGTTCCAGGTCAGACCTGAAAAGGGGCCTTTGGTCCAGTGTCATTTACCCGGTTAACAAATGAATAAATAAAATAAAAAACAATAAATAAAAGTGCCTAGCCAGTGGTGATGTTAGATCTTATCTCCTAATGGCACACTTGTTCTCATCGATCATTATTCTCAACTGTCTACTAGTTTTCCCAATGTAACATAACTCTCATGAACACAGATCACATGATCAGTTCTGCATGTTATATAGTCCTTCTGCTCGATGTCCTTATTTTGCCATATTTCTATTGTATTTAATTTATATTTACACAATTTGTGCAGCTACCACATTGATAATTTCCTGCAATCTTAATGGCAGCAGAGACATTCCCTTTATCCCCTTTGGAAATTCTGTATAAGGAGTCACATAGTAGGTTCTTAGGGTTGCAACCCCTTTAAGTGGTCACAATGTATTTCTCTTGGAAAATAACATTTTCCTTTCTCTGTGGCCTGCAAAATGAAACAATAATTGACATGTTGTCTTATTGTTTCCAAAGATTGTTTTGTGAAGGATTGCTAGAACTAAACAGTCCGTGTCTTCCTGTGTGGATCTTTTCAGTGCTTTATTTTTTTTTTTTTTTTGCTCCCATTGTTATCTCAACTCTTTACCCTCTATGTATTAATTTTTTTCTTTCAATTTGTGTTTTGTTTCCACAAATTCTTTTTCCAAAGAGCATTTTTTTCAGGATCTTACAAAATGGCTGTAAGACATGTTACCGACTACATGCCTACTGCTGAGATATAAGTTATGGCATGTATCAATGTGTTTCTATCCATTGCTTTCCTCTATAACTTGGTATGTGGTGTAGTTTTTTTAATCACTTAATAATGTCAATATTTAGGAATACACTATTGCCAAGGCCATGGTTTAAAGTAAATCTAATGCTTTCTTTCATACTGTTTAGATATTGCATAAGCTCTTGAGGTTCATCAGTGATGCCATTCCAGATGATAAAAATATCTATACAACACTTCCAAATTATTATTGTTTTTTTCCCATCTTGTTGTATCTCTCTTCATTTAAATTGTACTTTTCTTCAAATTGCACTATGTAGAGATTCATATAAAAAAGTGCCATGCTCAAGCCCATTTATATTCCCCAAATTGTAGGTAATAGTATTCTTTAGCATTTTTGATGATTCCTAGTTAAAACAAGAAAATATCATTTCATTATGAAGGAGCCTGATGGTAGTTCTGATTCCAAGCTTTGAGCAAGAAAGGTTTAGCCTTATACTATACCATCCTGATGGGGTTTTCATGCATAAAGATTGACAACTTTAATACAATAGTGTTTATTTTTAATTTAGGTAGTTTCTAGTAGTTTGTACCAATGGTGCCAGTGGTGTAATGAAGTATTTAATATAAATTAACAGGGGTTTCAGGAAGGAGCCTATACCTAATATAATGTGATGGCCCAGTGGGTTGTACTGGTGTCCTTATGGACTTTAGCTAAGCGTAGAACATTGGCACATTAGGTATCCTGTTCATTAAAGCTTTCATTTCCCCACTCCTTTATCCAGTAATGTTATTTGGCTTATTCCATCAGTATTTAAATTTCTCATTGTACTTCATCAGTTGAGTTTTGGTCCAGTATTCTATAGTTGTTTACATAGTGCAATTGTCTCTTACATTCCTTATGATCATTCTCATACCGCAGGATAACCACTGATCCTCCTTTATCTGTACTTGTTATGATAATTTTAGGGTCATTTTCTAGTGCACTGAGGGCTCCAAATTATTTTCCTTTCAGAGTATGAAAACATCTCCTAGGATTGATTTTTTTCATTTTTCTGTCTTGTTCACTTCAATCTCTATGACTTCAAATGTGACAGAAAATATTTTTACAGTTAACTGCCCCCCATTTTCCTTTCTCTGCCAGTCATATATTCCGACATGCTTTGACAAATTTCTGATAATTAAATAATGTAGTTTTGGGGTGCTCTCAGATCTACATAAAGTTTCACTCTGCTCACCAGCTATAACTCTTTATATATATCTAAGGCATTCCATGACAACAGTTATGCTCACATGATAACAGTAACTCCATGCTATTCAACTGAATGGCTTGGCATGGTGTTACTGATATGGAAAGTTCAGGCAGTATGAAAAGTGAAAATAGCAACTGATGAGGAGACAGGAATTCAAAGTGCTCACAAAAGCAAAATAATTAGATTGCTCATTTAACAAAAGTCAATACATATATTAGAATATTAAATAGATTCAGGAAAGCATCAAACGCTGTAAAAAAAATTATTGTCACCTTTATCACATGTATCTATTGTGCATGATATAATACCACTGTTACAAAAGTGGGATTAAAACCCAATGCTGCAGACTGTTCCTATTTTCTATCCCTTGTTGGATCAGTGACTGTAACCATGTGTGTTGTGTTTCCTTGAGTCTCAGCTCTGATTCCCCAAAAAGAACTGTATCATTCCTTTGTGGAACAATATCAGTAGATACACTTTTAGATTACAAAGATCAGTTTCAGAAAATGACCTGTATGACAATCTCATGCTTAATACTCTGTTTTCCTCTTCCATAGACACTCAGTCTAAATTATTATATATTATTATTGGTTTATTTTCTGATGATGAAAAAAATACATTGTTTGCTTTTTCTTTATCCATTTCTCTTCCTTTGCCTGTACATGCTGCCCTTCTAATCTTTCTCCTTGCTCCTTTTCTGTTTGCCCCTGGTTTCCTTTCTGTGATGATACCAAGGCCCTTCTGATTTCAAAAGTCTGGGTACATGACAATACACTTCTGACAACTCGCTCCTGTAGAATTCACACCTGACAGTTCACTCCAATGAAAACTAGCTCTTCTGATAAACTGCTCCTGACAACATGCTCCCATTATGGCAACTGCTTTAAATAAACAACATGCTCCTGTTAGAGCAGCTGCCAAAAAAAAGTTGAATGCAAAATTTGTTTCAATACTGATGGTGCTTGCTCTAACATAATATGCCACGCACATTAATGCAATGCCCAAAAATAAAAAAAATGCCCATTTACATGTGTTGTCCCCCCGACAGTTGTTGTCAAACATACTTCAGTACATATGTGCCACATCTTAGAGGTTTCTATGCATCATAAAACTTGTGCTCATCTTAAAAACAGCATGAGGGAATAGTACAGAATGCACTACTGAGGAGTTTTTGTGTGGTACGGCACACAGTTTTGAGTATGAGTGCCACGCACCACACATTTTAACCTAGGTTTTTAACTTGTAAGCAATAAAGAACTGTTGATT
This sequence comes from Neoceratodus forsteri, assembly GCA_016271365.2. Lineage (NCBI taxonomy): Eukaryota > Metazoa > Chordata > Ceratodontiformes > Ceratodontidae > Neoceratodus > Neoceratodus forsteri. The sequence continues at coordinate 191,154,063 of CM057456.1, forward strand.
TTAACTCACCCTGCATACATCCTGCATCAATGCATAAATCCTCCTAGTAACTCCTGGTAACCAAAATTAGCTACCTTCCTGGTATCTCACTAACTGAGTGTCTCCCAAGCAACCAAGTTCAAAATTCCCAAAACAAGGCTAGAGCACTTTTTGAGCTGTTTGGATGTATTAGATTGATTTGATGTGCCATTGGGGGGGTATCTCACAAAAATATGCAATGTAATCCAGAGGCAGCTCTTTAATGCAGGTCTAAAATGTGACTTTGACATTACACAAAATGATCCACTGCTAGTAGTGAGTTACCTTTTATGGGTGGGAGTGAACAGTCACAGTGTAGATCATCTGGGGACAGAATTGATTCTGTAGCATATTGCCGGGAGCAGACGTGTTGGGAATGAGTTGTTGAGAGTGAGTTGTCATGCTCTCCAAAAGTCTGCTGCTATATCTGCCTCTTCCTAAAGAAGGTTTCCAGCACTTACCATGGTCACCTCTATATCCATGCTCTGCCAATGTGCCAATGAGTAAACTGAATTTTCAGAATTTGGGTTGTAAAATCTTAGCAATACTAGAATTTATTTGACTTAGGCCAACTGTAAACTTTAAATTTTTTGATTCTTTATGTCATCCTAAAAGTATGAAGTCTTTGATTTTTTTGTTCCATGCCCAGATACTCTGCTAAATCTATTTTATATTTATACTGATCTCTTAGTAATTTTACTTCCTTGACCAAACTGCTTTGTTCTGTTGTAAGAACTTCTAATAAAACAAGTGTGAAGTCATGCAGGTGCTTGTTGTAGACCCATTCAAGCATTTCTCTATGGTGATGTATTAAAACACAGATTAGGTTTTACAGTTTACCTTTGGCTTCTAGAGATCCTTTTCTGCTGATCATAATCAGTGATGGTGAATGTGTGCCACTCATTGTTATTTTATTTAGTTTTTCTTTACTGGGTAGTGCACTAAACAAAGCAATACCTATTTTCATGTAAGACATGAGAGAGTACAAAAGGAGCCAAAATAGTTATACATAATGCAGAGCTTTTAGGCAATTACAATAATCTTTTGGCAAAGCTACAAAGACAAGGTAACCCTCATTGTTGGTAAGCCATAACAAAAACATTTACAGAAAAGTAAGGTACAAGCAATAGATACCATAACATTAGGAAAGCAAACACAAAAGAAAGCAAGCATAGTTGATAAGAATTTATCTCATTATTACATAAATCGGTACAGCTTAGTTGTGCATATAAACAAGGCATGAAGTACAAGTATATCTATCAGTGAAACTTAAGTACCTGTATATTTCTTTTTAAAATGCAGATGGGGCTGGTAATGTCTAAGGGTCACTGGAAGGGAGTTCCCAAATCTAGGATAAAAAAAAAGATTGTTCTCCATACTTATCAAGCATTTCAGAACAGACAAGAGAGATAGGTCACCATACCATAGGAGGCAGGCCTTATCAGGATGATGCAAAAAGACTGCCAGAGAGGCATGTGCAATGGTCCTAAGGATTATGTCAGTGATGCACCTGGGGCATACAATCATTGAGAATGTGGGGATAGCCAGCTTAGATTAGAATAAAGTGAACAGTGGTGAGTAAGACAAGTAGTAGCCAAGGCAAAGTGGCAGATGTTGTTGTATGCAGTATACCACTTAAACAGGCTACATTTGTTTGAATAACAATAAGTAATGAAACAATTGATCAAACTAGAGAGCAGTGGTGGTAGGTAGGCTGTGCAATGGCAAGCTGGGTGGCAGTAGTGAGAGCATACCATATTCTATATGCAAGGCCTAAATTGAATAGTTTTATAAGCAAGCAGAAAGACACGATGAGGTGTGGGTTATCTCCTGATAAGAGCATGCTCAGGTGTGTTGTTAGGCATGAGGAGCTGGGCTGAGTGCCTTATGCATCTGGGCATGCTCTTATCAGGAGATAACCCACACCTCGGAGTGTCTTATTGTGCTTATAAAATGGGCTGCCAAGTAATTATTAAAAAAAAAAGTGAAAAAAAAGTCAAAAAGATTAAAAAAAAGGTTTTAATAGTTAAAATAGTAAAAAATAGTCCCCATATTAGGGTGTGAAACTGTATTGGGATGATAGTGGAGTTCCCCCCCATCACCACGACCACCACCGCCACTAGTAGCAACACAAATGAAGCTGTTTTATTCAGTAATATTTTTGTTTTTATTTTAATTCATGTTCTACAGTGCAATGAAAGATAGTAAGTGAGGTTGGAGCATGTACTGCAGACTCTGTTGGGGGGCAGCGCTGACATTGTTAAGTCGATTGGACTGACGGGCGACAGCTGTATTGAAGAATTATTTTAGAGAAGACATCGTGTGTGCTGTTGGAGCAATGGTTTCAAAATATATGTAATGTGAAGCATCCTGAGCTTTTCAACAGCAGCATAGGAGTTCTGGAATGAACATGTCCATTAGGAGCTGCCCTAGTGAGCAGCTCATATTTTAAAGTATTGTCCATTGAACTTTGTGTTACTCAGAGATGCCTCACGTTTTCAGTATTTTTGAAACAGCCATTTTGGTTTTATGTTTGGAGACATACATCGGGTTGCCACGCTCTCATTCTCATCGATGGGTTTGCTAATGGAGAGGTTTGTGAGCTATGGGAGTGACTTGCAGTTTCAGAACATGTTTGGCTTCATTGTTTGTGTGGCAAGTTTTCTTTTGATGTCTGTGGTGGTGGGGAGGGGGGGATGGAGTGTTTTCCGATTCAAGGGGGGCATGGAGCTGCAGCTTGTTTCAGAATTGGATTCTCAGGTGAACACTCGGTGTTAGCAAAACAGGAGAAGTGAGTTTCACCAAAGATTTGAAAGCTGCGTCTTGGGGCACATGCTGATCGTTGGCGGCTTTTTAAACAGGAGTAAAAAGGAGACAGTTCTATATTTTAAATAATTGAAAAGACTTTCAATAACATTTTTGTCAATGATCCGGTGAGTCTGACTCTGACTTTTGAAGAAACCGCGATTACTGTTGTTCAGTAGCTGCTGTGATGAAAACATATTTTGTGCTATGCCATCAGTGAGCTCTGCCAGTCAGCGTTGTTGTTTTGAGTTGGCAAAGCTCACTGATTTGATGTTGTTATGCAACATCATGGTGGCTAGCAGTCCCGGTTGAGAAAATACATGATAGTAAGGACACGGGTAGAAGTAGGTTGTAGCCAATCAGCGTTCTAGATTTCTGAAGCCCATTTTATAAGCAGTAGCAATGTACATAGAGAAATCAAGGGAAAGATCAAGGGTGAGGCCAATGTATTTGAAAGAATTGAGAGAAACAAGTGGTGTGCCATACATATAAGATATAAATCATATTCTCAGTACGTGTTCTCAACTGAGGTGCAGATTTTTTACGTTTCTAATCAAGATGGCATTATCTTTGTTGATCTTGGTTTATTTGATCATTGCGTTTAAATATTTTTTTCCATCTACCATGGTTAGTATCAAAGTTATGGAATACTCATCTGTTGTTTCATCTAATTAATTCAGTTCATCTATACTGTAGTAAAAGATGAACAAGTGGGTAAGTTGATACCTTCTATTGGACCAACAAGAGATTTATATAATTTAAGCTTTCAAGCTACACAGAGTGTAGCTCAAAAACTTAAATTCTGTAAATTTCTTGTTGGTCCACTAAAAGGTATCAAATCACACACTTTGTCTTTTTGTATAAGCACCAATACGGCAACACACTTACAACTTTTTTTCTACATGCAGCATCTGATAGGATATTGACAACTTGATGGACCTGATAGGACATAAAAACTGTTTGGTGTTAAGATATACTATAATATTTTCCAAATTAAGTTTATTTACTTTATTTATTTATTTTGTTTTTGATAACCGGGTGGGTGCACTAGACATTAAATATGCCTATTTTCAGGCACGCCCCAGGAGAATACATCTCAAAACATAGATGCAATCAAGACATAGAACCAGGGAACAATTTAAGTGAACAATGCAAAAGGTAAAGCTAGTAACACAATATATATATGTTGGAGAAACAGGGGAGATACAGGGGAGGCAGGAGACACCCTGCCGCAGCTCTGCAACAATTGCAATCCTACAGACCTTTCAAACATTATATGTTATTCCTTTAGAATATTTACCATACTTGCAACTTTATATTTGCCATGCTACTGCTAAGCTGCATGTTCTGTTGATACAGTGCTTGGTCCAATCAGTGCTGCTAGAGTCTTAAATAATGTGACTTATGAAAATATGTATCAATGAGAACCAGAGTGCTATTAGAAGAAAAGACCAATGATCAACATTTTCTAGGCACTTCATAACAACTGATCACAATTTCTTGATGCTTAGGTTTCTTGGAGTGAAAAGTGTGTAGGCCCCATTTAGATGGGGGGACTGCGAAAAACCAGCTCCTACTAAGAAAAGATTATAGGATAGAGTGATTTCAGGCAACAGAAAATAAATGCAGAATCAATGAAAAGTTGACTGGGCGGCCATAATTTAATACCCAATAAGGAAATACACTCAGGCATTAAGTTTCATTAATATATTTTTTTAATTTAATATATATGACTTTTAAAATATAAAGCCTTCCCTTTCATAAACATCACTACAGCTGAAATTATATTGTTTCATTGAGGGTATGTAATATTACGGAGGTTTTACCCCCATAATTCAGGTGCATAAAGGCAAGGTAATTTTATTTTATCTAATAGAAGCATGGCCATATATAATTAGGGCTATAGTAGGTCACAGTGCTCCCCCCTCCCTTCGGCCACACTGAACCTCAGTTCTTTTTATGTTGGCATGCTTGCACAGCCAACATCTTCCGGTAGTGCAGATTTGGAGGAGCGGTCACTTTTGGGTGAGTGCTGGGCATGCAACAGTAGGTGTGTCCCTCATTCCCCAGTCAGCCTGCATGCTGGCACCACACCACCCAAGCGAGCACATCGAAGGAAAGGTCTGCTGCAATGCGAGTAAAGCTCATCACACACAGCGTACCTCCTGATGTGCTTACCCAGAAACACAAATATGGTGGCACACTGCCTGCCAAACTGCCAACTTCAGGGGTGCCCAATCCCCCTGTCAGCTTACCCTGCCACCAATGTATATGCCGACGGGGATCCCATTCCCTTTCTGCATAAACCCCCCCATTTGTTATATGCCTAGGGGGTGCCCAATCCCCCTCAGCTCTTGCTCCCCCCACCTTCCTTGTGTGCCGACGGGGGTGCCCAATCTCCTGTCAGCTACAGCTGCCCCCCAGAAAAACAAGGCTCTGTTGGCATGCTGGAGCCCACCCCAGCATGCCACATATCCCTGTGAACAGAAAAACAGTCCCATGATGTTTTTTTTTTTTTTTGTACCTGTGGAAAAAGCAAACGGTCCCTTGGCGGTCTCCCTGCCCCACTCCCACAACCCGCGCCCACCCACTGCGCACCCCACCTCCCCACACCCCCCTCACCCCATACTTACCTGCTGAGTCTGGCGTGACTATCTTCGATGGACTGGGAACATGTCTGCACTCTTCAAAGCCGACCGTGAACTGAGGAAATGCAGGTAAGCTGTATAATGGAATAAATAGGGTTTTTCAACTTTGATGCATATCTCAGGCATTTTTTGGAATTTTGGCACCAAATTTTCAACATGGGGTTTTTGGGACCCCTCCTCATGAATTCTGGCACTGTCATGGCATTATTCAGTCCCGAAAGGTGATTTCGTGGTCACTACACAGAATCACCTTTCAGGACTGAGTAACAAAATGACAGTGACACTGTTCATGAGGGGAGCTCTCAAAAGGCCTATGTTGCAAATTTGATGACAAAACTCCCAAAAATGACTGTTTTATCAGTGTGTGTTGCGCTCGCGGTCACTTTTGGGTGAGTGCTGGGCATGCAACAGTAGGTGTGTCCCTCATTCCCCAGTCAGCCTGCATGCTGGCACCACACCACTTAAGCGAGCACATCTAAGGAAAGGTCTGCTGCAATGTCTGCATCCATCCTGGAGGGGAATCCAAGCACTCAATGATAAGTTTAAATGCTACATTGACAAGTATTTCAACTAGCAAAGGGGGGGTGACAGGCCAGCAAGGAGGGTACCTACTTGCTCACCCCCCACAGCTAGCAGTGGAACCAGTGAACCAGAGGAGTGGCTATATCTGCAAAGCAGTGTGCAAAAGATGGAGATTAGTGCCCAAGAGGTGGATAAGCAAAGGGCAAAATTCAGCAGAAGGGCAGACAGCAAGGAGAACCAGGATAAATGACAACCAAGGAAGGGCTGGATTAGAACAGTGAAACAGTCTAGGGAGGTCAAATCATGGAAAGCCATGTGTGCAAATGCCAGGAGCCTTAGCAACAAGATGGAAGATCTGGAGGCTGTCATGGTACAGTCAGACCTGGACATTGTGGCCATCACTGAAACCTGGTGTAATGATAACCACGACTGGGAGATGACCATACCTGGCTACAACATATTCAGAAGAGACAGAGCAGGTAGGAAAGGAGGAGGAGTGGCACTGTATGTGAAAAATGACATAAGGGCCACAGAGATCCAGGAGGAACAAAATGGGGGAGAGATGCTGTGGGTTAAGCTGGAAAGGAAAATGGGGCCAGCCATCCGCACAGGTGTGGTCTATAGACAACCAGCCCAGGAGGAAGAAACAGATAGGGAGCTGATGCTAGCCATCCAAAGGATGGCAGACAAGGGTGAGGTAGTACTGGTTGGAGACTTCAATATTCCAGATGTGGACTGGAGCATCCCAGCAGCAGCATCAACTAGGAGCAGATTTATCCTGGACTCCCATCAGGGTGCCTTCTTCAAGCAACTGGTCATGAAGCCAACTCGGCAGAAGGCAATACTGGACCTTGTGCTCACAAACAGGAACAGTGTGATGGGGGTAACAGTGGGGGAGCACCTGGGAAACAGTGACCACCAGTCATTGTGGTTTGAAATCACAGAAAAAGCAGAACCAAACCACACAAAAACACGTATCCTGGATTTTAGGGGGGCAGACTTTGGAAAAATGGGGAGATACTTGAAAGAGGCATTAAGGGGAATGAGACAGGAATCAGGGGTTGAGGAACAGTGGGCAGTATTTAAAATGGGGATTACAAGAACAACAGAATTATGCATTAAGCAGGTTAGCAAGAGGAAAAGGAAGAGGAGACCATTATGGTTTTCCAAAGAGGTAGCAAAGAAAGTGAACGCCAAAAAGATTGCATTCAGGCAATACAAAAAGACACAGGCAGAAGGGGATAGGGAGAAGTACCAGGAGAAGCAAAGGGAGGCAGGGAGGTCAGTAAGGGAAGCCAAAGCTCAGACAGAAGAACACATTGCAAAATCAGTGGGTAGAGGGGACAAAACCTTTTACAGGTACATAAGTGAAAAAAGAAAGACAAAGAGAGGGATAGTGAGACTGAAGGGGGAGGATGGGGGCCACGTGGAGGATGACAACAGTAAAGCTGACATATTGAACAGGTATTTCTGCTCAGTCTTTACTGAGGAAGAGGAGGGTAATGGGTCTGAAGGGAGTACAAGGGGTGAGAATGGTGCAGAAATGGACACAAGTCCCTTTACATGATAAAGGGTTCTGAAGAAACTGGAAGTAATAAGAGTTGATAAAGCAATGGGGCCAGATGGGTGCACCCCAGGGTCCTAAAGAACTAAGAGAGGTGGTGGCTGAACCTCTGGCTATCCTGTTTAGCCGATCACTGGAAACAGGGAGGTACCCAAAGACTGGAGGACAGCAGATGTAGTCCCCTTATACAAAAGTGGGAACAAAGAGGAAGCAGGGAACTACAGACCAATCAGCCTCACCGGTAGGGGAAGATCATGGAAGCACTACTGAAGGAGAGATTGGTGGAACATCTGGTTGTCAATGGACTACAGGACCCAAGGCAGCATGGTTTCACCAGGGGAGGTCATGTCAGACCAACCTGGTTGAATTTTTGACTGGGTGACTAGGAGGTGGATCAGGGAGGCAGTGGACATGGCCTATCTGGACTTCAGCAAGGCCTTTGACACTGTGCCACATAGAAGACTATTACACAAACTGGGGAATATGGGTGTGGGCAGGACAGTAGTGTGGTGGGTAGATAACTGGCTGGGTGGCAGGACACAGAGGGTGGTGGTAAATGGCTGTCACTCCACAGAGGGAAGAGTGACCAGTGGGGTACCACAGGGATCAGTGCTGGGACCGGTCCTAGTCAACATCTTCATCAGTGACATTGCACAGGACCTAGAAGGCAGAATTTCACTGTTCGCTGATGACACAAAGCTCTGTAACAGAGTAGACACACCAGAGGTGTAGACAGAATGAGAAGCGACCTGCAGAAACTTGAAGAATGGTCAGGGTTTGGCAGTTGAAATTCAATGCAAAGCAGTGCAAGATAATGCATATGGGGCACAAAACCCTGGCACAATATATCAGTTGGGGGTGAGGATATAGCATGCACCAAGCAGGAAGGGATCTTGGGGTTGTCATCTCGGATGACCTCAAGGTAGGAAACAGTGTGACAAGGCAGCAGGTAAAGCAAATGGGATGCTGGGATGTATGAGGCAGGGGCATCACCAGCAGGAAAAGGAGGTCATAATTCTCTATACAAGACACTAGTGGAGGCCCCACCTGGAGTACAGTGTACAGTTCTGGAGACCATACCTCGTAGGACATAGACAGGGTAGAGAACGTTCAGAGGAGGGCAACAAAGATGGTGCATGGATTGCATCACAAGTCCTATGAAGACAGGTTGAAGGAACTGAACATGTACTCCCTGGAGGAGAGGAGGGAGAGAGGGGATATGATAGAGACATACAAGTATCTTACAGGGAGGAACAGGGTGCAGGAAAACACTATTTTTAAGCGAAAAAGATGTTCCAGGTCTAGAGGGCATGGGATGAAGTTGGAGGGAGGACGATTCAGAGGAAACATGAGAAAGAATTTCTTCACAGAACGGGTGGTGGACAAGTGGAACACCCTGCCAGAGGAAGTGGTGGGGGCTGAAACAATCACGGGATTTAAGAATGCATGGGATAGACATAAAGGAATTCTGGAGGTCAGGGGTAAGGGGCAACAGACTTCTAGGAAAACAAACTGAACTTACAAGATCAAATGGGCAGACTGGGTGGGCCATAGGCCCTTATCTGCCGACACTGTCTATGTATCTATGTATCTATGTTTCTACGCACGCCCTTAACATCATGAATTTGTAATACTTTCACTCCAGATTTTCAAACTTGGCATTTTTCCTCACCTCCTGATGAACAGTACAGCTGTCATTTTACATATCCTGCCCGAAATGTATTTTCGCACGTCAGGCGCAGAATAGCGAGGTTGCTGTGCAAAATCACTTTTTGGGACAGTTTGAGGAAATGATGGTGACACTGTTCCTGAGCAGAGGTCCTAAAATGTCTATGTTGAAAACTTGGTGCCAAAAGTCCATAAAATGACTGCGTTACCAATATTCATAGTTTCCACGCACCTGTAACTTATGGAAATTTGCAATTTCCGTGCCAGATTTTCAACACTGGCATTTTTCACACCTCCTTAAGAACATTATAGCTGTCATTTTCACATCCTGCCCAAATGTGTTTCTGCCCCTGCGGCGCACAATAGCATGGTCGCTGTGGGAAATCAACCTTTGGGACAGATTAACAAAATCGCACCACCACTGTTCATAAGGGGGAGGTCCCAAAATGCCTATGTTACAAATGTGGCTACCAAACTCCTAAAAATAATTGGGTTACGGACGTGTGTTGCGCAGTTTGTATGAATGCTCATTGCTTCACCAATATTTCATATTATCACTCCAGATTTTCAACGTTGCCTTATTTTTATGCCTCCTCATGAACAATACAGTTGTCATTCTCCACATCTTGCCCAAAAATGTGTTTTCATCCCACTGTCACCAAATGGCATAGTCACTGTGCAAAACCACCTTTCAGCTAACAAAATGATAGTGCCACTTTTTATGAGGTGGCCTGACAAGCAACCCATGTTGAAAATGTGGGGTGAAACTACCACCACATGCCTACAGTGTTAGGGTTTCCAACAGTAGCACCCACCCAGTACAGACTGACAGGCATCAGGGGTGTGACTTGGGATTCTCAGATGTAATGCTCAAGCCATTTCACCCCCCACCCCCACCCTGCAGCCACTGACAGGCATCGTGGTGTGCCTTGCACTGTTCAGCCACAAAGTTCACCCAACACTTCTATACTGCACCCACATCAGCATATTTCCTTATGGAATGGGGTAAGCAAGGAGTTTGACTCTGTCCCCCACAATGGTCTGGTGGAGAAACTGATGGGGTTAGGAGTAGGCCCTATGATGGTCAGATGGATTGAAAACTGGCTAGCTGGATGCACCCAGAGAGTAGTGGTCTGTGGGGAGCTCTCTAACCCTAGAGAGGTTGGTAGTGGGGTACCGCAGGGCTCGGTCCTGGGTCCAATCCTGTTTAATGCATACATATTGGACATCAGGGAGGGTATAGGGTGTGAAATGAGTCTCTTCACAGATGACTTCAAGATGGGAGCAGTAGTGGAGGGAGAAGAGGGGAGGTTGGCCCTGCAAGGGGACCTGGGGACCTGGACACCCTGGAAAGCTGGGCTCACAAATGGAAATTAAATTTCAATATCACCAAGTGCAAGGTGTTGCATCTTGGTCGGGGAAACCCTAAACACAGGTACACCCTGGGAGGAGAGGCACTGGAGGCCTCAATAGGGGAAAAAGACCTAGTGGTCATGGTGGATGCATGTATGAATAACTCTGAGCAGTGCAGGAGAGCAGCTAGCAAGGCAAACAGGATGTTGGGATACATCGTAAGGGGGATCACCTCTAGAAGCAAGGAAGTGATTCTGCTGCTGTACAATGGACTGGTTAGACCACACCTTGAGTACTGTGTACGGTACTGGAGACCACACTTGAAGAGGGACATACAGCTCCTGGAGAGGGTACAGAGGAGGGCAACTAAGATGATACTAGGGCTAGGGGATTTGACGTATAAGGACAGACTTGAGGAGCTCTGCCTGTTTTCACTGGAGGAGAGGAGAGACAGGGGGGACATGATTGAGGTCTTCAAATACCTCAAGGGAATAAATAGGGTAAACATGGAGGGGATCTTTAGACTAAAGCAGAGAGGTATCACCAGAGGTTTGAAGTTGGAAGGTGGAAGGGTGAGGGGGGGGAAGAGGAGGAGGTTTTTCACTGAGAGGGTGGTGGACCCTTGGAATGCACTGCCTGGCAAGCTGGTTCAGAGATCCACAGTGGAGGGCTTCAAGAGAGGGTGGGACAGACACAGAAAGTGGATGTATCAGATGATGGCCTGTCCCAGGGGGGTGGGGATGGATGATAGGGGTTTCTGGAGCACAAGGGATGGGAGGACCTTGGCACCCCACTAAGGATCTAAGGTTCGAGCAGACTCGATAGACCATAAGGCCTAATCTGCTGGCAAATAGTATGTTAGTATGTTAGTATAGTGCCTAAAGGCCTCAAAGCACACCCCAACACTTGTCAATGTCTACAGGGTAGGGTGAGGTACAATGGCATGAGCGTTATAGCTGACGACCCAAAGGCACACCCCAATGCCTGTCACTGTCTACATGGTGGGGGTGAGGTTGGCATCACTTCAATACTTCACTGCCATTCCTATTATGCATCTCTAGCTCTGGCACTGCCAATGCCAATGCCTGTAAGACATCATTCAGCATTACAAATGCTTGTTTATATTTACTATAAGAGGCTTTAAAACTGAGAATTTGGCCATTTTAAATAGAAAACCTAGTTCTGTCTAGCCACCTGTATAACTCCATAGAACAACAGAGTATTAGCAGATGCAGACTTTGTAGGTAAGTTGACCCAGTGGTGATAAGTGCTTTGTGAAAGTCATATTCCTCAAGTGGAGTTCTACTGGCATTACCTATTATGTATCCTTGAATGCTTGCCCAAATCTTGTCAATTATTGATTTCTAAAGTATCCACAATACATTTTAACCTACTAAATCATGTTTATCCAGCTTAATTAGATTCCGGGACATATTTACTATGGTATTCACGCCAAATCTTGAGTGTATATTACAATAGCAGTGGAGCTTTAAACATCCAAATATTCTGAAATTTTCACACAATTTAACAAATAATTATATTGTGAAATTTTGAACTCCTGTAACTTATAAAATATGTAACCAACTACTGCTCTATTTAGCAATTCTAAGACTTGTCCATGGAAGTATGCATATCAATATTCACTTATCTAGCTCCAAATGTGGCCACGTTATAACCATAGAATTATTGTCAGAAATGTTCACATGAATTACACATTGCTAAACTCTGAGCCCTTCTAACTTTTCCAAGCCTCTTTCAAATGTCATGAAACTGGACATCTGTATAAACTCACATCCAAATAGTATGCTTGCTAAATATCAGAACTCTAGCTGTAAGACTGACTGAGTTATCACCAATTAGAAAATTTCAGAAAATGCTGTGAAATCAGAATTTGCTAATTCACCCCAGCCCTACCGATAGCTATGTACAAGGCAATTTCCACTGGTACAGGCCTTACTGTATAACATACATGGGAAATGGTCAGTATAGTTGCCCAGTATTAGAGCTAACTACAAGATATGCCATTTGTCTGTAAGTATTTCATACACCTTACCTGACTGGATATTGTAAGTACTCACCAAGTTTAAATGTTCCTGATTCTTCCTACTGTGCCAAGGATTCACCTATAGCAACTCCTGTCTGTTTTTTTCACTTATCATTCCCTAGTATTATGGACAACATCCTTAGATTATATCCTTTTGGTTAATCATTCCTCCAGTTTCTTTTATTTACCACATGCCTGGGATGGCAACTGTTAATGTGCAGTAGGGAGTTGCAGTTTGTTGATTTACAAAAGGTATCTGTTTCTATCCCAAAGCTATAATTTTAATATAGGAACAGATTCAAGTATGCAATTTGGTTTTTACAGAATTTCAAAGAAAATCATAGGTTTGAATTACTATATTAAAGAAAGGTTTTGAAATGCTGCAGCTCATGTTCCATAACTTTCCATACAAAAAAGGATTGTCTATGTACCCACGGTACAAATATGTTTTGGGATAGATGAGAGTAAGGTTTATATTTAATAGAAACTTTCTTTCCCATGTTCCCAGGAAAATGTTGGTGTAGGTGGGAGCTAGAGCCAGCCCCTGTGCTGTGCCCTTTGTTTGGAGAATATGCTCTCTCATAATGGAGAAAGCATTACAAGTTAATATCAGTTCGGTCAGGCACAACAAAAGCAGCCTGTCTTGTTAGAGTATTGTCCTGAGTCTCTCAAACTAACCAAAAGGGTATGGAGTCCCTCCTTGTGGGGAATAGTAGTAATGAGGGACACCACATCAAACTTGATGACCAGTGGGGAGTCAGGCTCTACAGGCAGATTTCCAAGTATATTCGATCGAGATTGTATATTCAAGACATATTAGGGCTGGCAGTATAGCATGGAGGGTAGAGTAACGAGCTGAAAATGATCCTGTTACATCCAACTGACCTGGGTTTGACTCCCACAACCTCCACTTACACACTGTGATTCTGAGCAACTCATTAACCTAACTAGTGCTCCCGGGTCACTAAAGGGGAGTCATCAGAAATGGTGAAACAGGTGGGAAGGTTGTCATTGGGGATCTATAGAACATACATCAGTAGAATTGTGCACTAGCATTGTTTTGTTTTCCAGTGCTCGGTAAGTAGAGGCAGATATGGATTGTCGAACATTCATTTATATTTGGGGCAGAAAGGAGAGCAGCAGTGATGCCCAGGGGAGACAACTGTGGCTGAATCCAGGAATGGTAAAAGTCCAGTGGAGGGGAATGCAGGGCATGTGATGGGCCCAGTTGGTACCATTGCTGAAGGACTTAAAATTAAAACTGCCCAAACCATATGTTTTAATTGTGCATTTGGGAGTTAATGACCTAGGGGACAGGCCTTGGGTCAGCAATATGTGGGAAATGAAAGAGGATCTGGCTCAAATCAAAAAGTGGTGACCAGACATAATCATTGGGTGGTCCAACATAGTGCACAGGAGGGTTTGGAGGCATGCAAGGGATGCAAGGGTGGTGGATGGGGCCCGAAAAAGATTGAATAGGAAGGTAGGAGCCATGGTTCATGAGCTTGGGGGGATGGTGGTGAGGCATCAGGGTATTTCACAAGATTGCACAGGCTCTACAATCTGGATGGGGTTCATTTAACAGATGTGGGTTTGGATCGCTTCAGTCTGCAGATAGATGAGGCTCTGGAGGAATGGGAGAAAGGGAGCCCTACAAGGCGGGAAGTCCATCTTCCTTTGCAATAGCAGGAGATGGACTAGTGGAAAGAAGGGGGGAAGGGAGAGAGGGAGGAAGGAAAATGAAAAGAATAAAGAAAGATGAGGCCTGGGGTACTGGGCTGGGATAAAAGAAGGAACGTGGACTGGCTGTGCACCTATTCATGTTTGGCACCTCAGGTATTTGCACCCAAGGGGCCCAAGAGGTCAATCGGGTGTGCATCCAGCTATGGTGGAGAATGTATGTTTAATGTATATATGGATAAAATAATGAAGAGATGTGTTGAAAATGTATTAAAGAGGGACTACAGTCAAAGTTTCTGGCATCAATAAATTTCTGAATTTGGATCAGCATAGCCCCAATCAGTCTCATGCTAAAAATGAGATCTCTAAGTTACCTTGTTTAAAAGTTACAAGTCATTTTACAATCTTAAATTCACTGCCTGTTCAAAAAAGTCAGTTTCAGTGAAGAGCTGCTGATGAAGTCATCTCCAGAACTAAGAGTCTAGTCTTCCCTCTCATTAAGCATATAGAACCTGTTTCTTCAATTGCTGGAGTTCATGTGCAATAGCTTTCACAAGTAAAATAGGCAGTAACATTCAAAACACATTGCTATAAAAACTGTGTGTTTCAGGTTTTGTAAAAAAAAAATTGACAAATGTGTATTTATTTATTTATTTTGGTGCCTTTATGTTGTGGTCCTTTTCTCCAGGGTTGCTGAATGCTGAATCATAGCACACTGCAGTGAGGTTTAGTTTCAATTTATGTTTATACTGGCAAGGCATGTGAGCAAAATTTCCAGTTTTCACTGGTGAGGTTTGCAGACTGAATAATTTTCTGATGTGGTGGAAGGCTGTAATCATGCACACCTGTCATTCAATTGAGGTGATTTCTCAGGGTGGCATTTAAAAACAATTATTCTACCTTCCTGTAAATGGGGGTGGGAGGAGTAATGCTGTTTCAAAACCTTACTATGAGTTTCTATACGGTAGCAAACCCAGCCAACCTAGGGCCAGATATTCAAAACTTTGACCCAAGTCAAAATTAGCACTGCACGGTGACAAAATTCTCCCAGAACCATTTGCACATCATATTCAAAGGAATAACCCCGGGGGGCTAGATAAGTTGAATATAATGTGCAAATGAAGGTATGCAAACAGGGCTGAGAGTGCAGTGCAACAATAGCCCAGCAAATAAGACAGCACTGAATACAGCAAAAGAGAGCAGTGCAAACTGCAACAGCAGCCCAGTGCACACAGAAGTTGGAGTGAGGTAAGGCTGAATAATGTGGGCAACATGTGTACTAGCAGAGGTGAGCAAGCCAGAGCCGGCTCGAGCCTGGCTTGATTTTAGTGTCTGGCTCAGCTTGACCGTTATAAGAAATTGAGAGCCAAGGTCAAGCTGAACCAATTATAGTCAAGGTAAACATTTTTATCAGCATGAGCAGTTAGTGTAGTGTCTGAAATGTACTATTCCTATGGAGAGGACAACCTGCAGTAGCCAAGGCTCAGCTCTTGTTCTGCCTAGCAGAGTCAAGCCAGACCCCTGGCTTTGCTCTGGCTTGGCTCTAGCTGAAAAATTCATGGCTTGCCCACCTCTATGTGCTAGCAAAGCAGTGGAGCACAATAGCAAACAACAGTGCAGGCTAAATACTGCAGAACCATGTGATGGAGCATTACAGTATTGCATGGCGCTAACACATTTGCATGGCACTGACATGTTTGCCTGGCGCAATCCCATTTGCCTGGTGCTAAAGTTTACTATATTCAAAACTGCAGTGTAAATGAGCCTACTCAGGCAATCCATGGGCAAACAGCCACATTAGCATCTCATTACAGCCTGCTATGCATGTGGATTGCCTGGCACTATATCATGGTGCACACAGCTCCACCTGTAGGTCCAAATGGAATTACAGGTTAACATTTCTTTCTGTGCTCACAGCTCCATCTGTAGGTCTGACTGGCATTACAGGTCAGTTTACACATTCATTGTGTGCTCACAGCTCATAGAACATTAGCTGCAGTCTTGGTTTGGACACAGATGCAAAGACTACTGTGGCTCAGGGGAGTAGCACTACAGGAACGGGTGATCATGCTGCATGCCAGAGGCAAATCGTTGTTCCTGCCACAGTGTTTGTCAGATGATACAGTACCATAGTAGGCAATACTGTGAGGTACACACTGATGCCTATAGTGTGTCAGGCAACAGTGACTGGTGCTATACACACAGTGACAAGCACAGCTGGAAGGTGTGGTCTGACAGGGTATCCCATGACTTTGGCAACTACAATTGGGGACCTCCTGAAAGGGCAACTCAGTCATGGTGTCTGTCATTGGGGCGACTGGGCATGGTGAACGACCGAATGGGGGGGTGCGCAAAATAGCAACATCCTGTCACTACATGCCTACGTGTGTGGGGGGGAGATAGCACACCGAGCTTGGTGTAGGAGGGGATGGAGGGGTTTTAAGGGATGGTGCCATTGTGAGCTGCTGAGCTGCTTCTGTGGCATGGTGGGTGGGTTCAGGGCTGTGGCAAGAATAGTGCAGGGTTCGGGTCTGGGCGCAGGTACTTTTTGTTTCACCTGGCCAAATTTTTTTTTTCTGAGTTGACTACCCTCCCCAGTCATGCACCCCTGAGTTGAGAATCCTTGGTAGGGGGTGCAGGGGGCATAGCCCCCCACATAAAGCAGAAAATCCCAACACCCAGTCACTGTTTTGCTGTGTGCTGGGGAGTACATCACCAAAATATTTTTTCAGTGATGTGCCGTTGCCCTAACAGTGATTGGCGAATGCTGTTATCACATAGATCTGTGTGACAGTGAACACCACAGTCATACTGTCCTGTGACCCTCGTGTGCTGCACCAGTGGCATAGGATCCCCACACTACCATACACATGGCTGTCTGTCTGTGTGGGAATCCTGGACAGATATAGGGTATGTGCCCCTGGGGGGCCACACATACCATCATACTGGCACACTGCTGTCAGAAGCAGTCCTGTCAGTGAAACATGTGCACTGTGCAGATGGCCCCAGCTGTGTGGCAGTACCTACTATGTGGTGCAGACTGACCACCTGTACACCCTCCCCTCAACACTCTCCATTCCCCCAGTGCAGCATGTGTCTGCTGAACTGTGTTAATGCACCCCAATGGGGGAACTGGAGGTGTGTGCTGCATGGACACACTGCCATGGTGTCCACTTGGCAATGGGGCACCCACTAATGCCTGGCAGGGTTAGGATCAGTGCCAGATGATGGAAATATGAGTAATGCTGTCTATATGCAGCATGTATCTGCTATATATGTGTTCTGTTCATTGTTTTTTATCACCTTGTTCACCAGGTATGCACACTGGGCAAAGGCCCAGTGTCAGGAATGCCCCAGAGACACTTACTGTGTGGCTGAGATGCAACGGTGTACAATAAAGACATACAATGCACAACAACACATGATACACAAATATCACATTAGGTACCCACTACAATACCATACAAATAGTTTGTTGCTGCAAGTGGTGTTCTAGCTCATTTGTAACATTTACATGAATGTTCACTTCACAGCACTGTTGGGGCCTTGCATCTCACAGTTTGTGTGCCTATGCATATGGAGTGGCCCAGGGTGTCCATCCACCCACACTGCCTCCTCACTGGATGCAGACAGCCTGGTTCCTTGTTACTGTTGTGTCCATGCCCCCCATCCTAGGTTTGCCCGGCATTAAGACCACCTTTTCATGGGTGGTAATTTGCACCATGCTACATTTTTCGCTAACACCCGTTGCGGGGTGCAATACTTTTGAATATACTGTTGTACCTGTATGCATGTCCCCACCCCTCACTTTGTACCGCGCATACATTAGCTCATAGCGTTGGTGCTATCACATTGCGCCGGCACTGTTTGGCGTTTTGAATATAGCACTCCAGTGCAAATGTGGCACACTCATGGCACAATTGATTGCTCCAGGTGAAAAGTTTTGAATATCTGCCTCCTAATGTTTTCTCCCTGACAGGCTTTTACTTAACCTACATTCAGACTCATCTATGTTGCACATATTCCACATCAAAATGATAATTTTACCAGGGTTAGCACTTCCACCACTAGCAGGAATTAACAAATATTAGGCCCCTATTAAAGAGCTTCTTTCATGATGGTCCAAAAAGTTACATCTTGTAGTCATTATATGCAGTATTAGACCTGAAAGTGTGTGCATTTGTTATTTTTGGCCAAGGTTTACTCTGCTTTCCATAATTTGGATTTGTTTTTGAGCCCTGCTTTATCCCTGCTGCACTTGCTTTTGCTGTTCTGCTGCTGGGCTACTGGCTCCCGATGGCATCACTGTAGGGCAGAGGAATGACTCACACTGTGCAGTACAGTGCAGTCATGGCAATTTTGCATAAGAAAGCTACCAGTACTTCATGTACATACTATGTTCCCCTTTCCCCAATACACCCTGTTAGCAATGCATTACGCCAAAATCCAAATGTCTTGTCAATATGGGTTTTTTTTTGTAAAATTAACATTCTTCTGCATTGGTAACAAGACATGGGGATTGAGAGAAGACAGAGTTCCTGTTCGCATCTTTCCTTGTCCCTTTGACTTTCATGCAAAAATTACCCCATTTTGTGAAAGACAGGACATGAAAGTTACAAGAACAGGAGGCTGAGTTTCAACTACTAGGTAAAGTCAGCTTATAAAACAGAACAATATTTTGTTGAGAGACATAGAGAGATTGAGATTTAGAGCACTTTCCCAGTCATTTTGACTTTCATGCATATATTACCCCTTCTTGCACTGATTCTGGAATTACATTTCATTCATTTTGCAGAATGCAAAAACTAACTGCAGAAGACGATAATGAAATACAATTCCCAAATCAATGCAAGAAGGTGTAATTTATACATGAAAGTCAAAATGACTGGGAAAGGTGCTCTTTAATACTTATTATAAAGCAGACACTGACAAACAGCAGTGAAGTTACCAACATTATGCAATACTAGTAGCAATACAACTTCCTAACAGATGCAGTAGAGCAGCACCCCAAATGGTATCAGCAGCCTGGATGCATGCTGACTCAGCATTCAGCAACCCTGGAGAAATGGACCACTTCAAAAAAGCACTAAACATATGAATTTGTAAACTTTATTCCAAAACCTGAAACACACACAGTTTTTATAGAAATGTTTTGTGAATGTTGCTGCCTCTTTTACTAATAAAAATCATTGCACATGATTTTTAAACTTTGGAGAAACAGGTCTTGTAAGCTTGCTGACAGGGAAGACAAGACTGAGTTCTGGAGATGACATCATCATCAGCGCTTCACTGAAACTGGCTTTTTTGAACAAGTAGTGAAATCAGGGATATAAAATAGCTCATAATTTTAAAATGAAGTAACACAGAAAACTTATTTTTGGTATGTGACTTATTGGGGGTATGCTTATTCTAATTCTGCAAAGTAGCACTTTTGTTCAGAGTCCCTCTTTAAGGGTAATGGTTTAGTAAATTAGCTGGCTGAGCACCTAAAGAAGCTAATTCTGAGTGTGATTTATTTCACTGATGGGGATCCTATGACAAAATGGGTTGCCTATTAAAAGGCAACCTCAGAGATCACATGATGTCTTCAGCCTGAGCAGACGTTCTCCGACTTAGCTCTCCCCTGAACTCTCCAAAACTATAAAATTAGTAAGGTTTTACTTGAGATTGGTTATTTGAACATCGCTAATATTTGTCTGAAGCTAAGAGGGTTTGAGAGAAGCAAACTGAAGCAGCTTTTAATATCTAAGGGGGTGAAAATGGACACGGAAATGCAGCAGGCTCTCCCGGCCTAGACACCACTGCAGACACCAGATAAATCGGCGAAGAGGACCAAAACACAGACCGCAACCCCCAATAGGGTAGTGGCATCAGCTAGCAACTCTGTTCCCATCGCAGGACACATTTTTAGTGGAAATGGCTGGCATTAAAGATTATTTTAAAGAATTTGCTCTGGACCTAAAGAACATTCAGGCAGAATTGAGAGAAACGAACAAGAAAATTTCGGATATTTCTGCCTGTACATCCTCACTAGAAAATTGTCAGACAAGGTTGGAGCCAGAAGTGGTAACATTAAGGCAGAGGCTGAATAAAGTTGAGAGTAAACTAGAAGACCTGGAGGGGAGAAATAGGAGGAATAATATTGTTGTGTTTGGGCTGCCTGAAGAAGCTGAAGGATCAGCCATAATTCAGTTCACACAGAAGCTTTTAGCCAAGATAGCGGGTCCTCCACTACAATCTACAGTGTACCAGGTAGAACGGGCCCACCGCTCACAGAAACCGTGACCTCCCCCAGGGGCTAAGCCTAGGCCATTCATTATTCAGCTCTTAAGCTACATTGACCGACAGCATATCCTAGGGAAAGTTAAAGAGCTGCAAGAGATTAAATGGGAAGATGCCCAGCTTAGATTCTCTTAAGATCTGCCAGTCAGTGTTAGACAGAAGCGGGCTGCCTATCATAGTTGCATTAAAAAGCCGATAGTGGCTGGTATTTGATTCCGGATGATTTACCTGGCTAATTTGATGGTGCAGTATCAGAATAATTGGAGAAGCTTTGAAGATGCAAACCTGGCAGCTGGAGAACTACCCACTATGTACCCTGATTTGTTTACTCATCATTGAGTATATGAAGGAAGGATCAACAGCCTGGCTACTTTGCATAGTGGTATTTGATTGAGGAGAGAGTTTTCTGTAATTTGCTTATATTAAGTACATCTCTACTTTGGACTCCTTGTCTTTTATGGCCCAGCAGTTGAAAGCCCCTTCCCTTTCCCTTCCCCCCCTTTTTTTTTTATTTATTCTGTGTGGATTCATGATGTCTGAGAATTCATTAATGTGCAACAAAGACTAGCCCAAATCTAGTATTATGGACTTGCTCCCAGTTAAATTGAGACTGGTTCTTCTTTGAGTTGAAACATGGGTGAACATTATGGCCGATTACGCCAATTACCGCAAGACTCTTTTTTTCTTTCCGCTAAAGGCCTGCATGGCGCTTTTATTTTCTGGTCACCTTTGACATATCGATAGTAGGACAACATCTGGACATTGGGATAGGGAAAGCATAATAGTTTATCTATTACTTCATTGCAGACTTTATAAAGATCCTCATGTTAATTGCCAGTATATAAATCGGAGATGCAATAGCCTGTATTATACTTCACTGAAGACGCAAAAGATTTTCTTTTGGCTATATAACTGTCTGGGTTCAATGAGCTGAGGGTTAAGCTCTGAATATGATGGGAATAGTTGTTGGAGTTAACTAAGGGGGGGGACTGGGAAGTTGGGTGATAAGAGAGAAGTTACTTTGATTATCAAAGCCTCAAAAGACTGTTAAACAAATAAATAAATACATAGATTGGGGCTTACTGTTGGAAGGGTTGTCACAATTTTGAATTTAGAAGCTAATAGGAATATGGGGCTTTACATAGGTGTATTCATTATGAAAGGTGGAGCAGAGGAAGGAGAACGTTCCTTAATTAAAATGTTCGATGTTACGTTTTTTGGGGGGGGATGAGTCGGGATACGCTAATCCAGGTGGAACATTGTGTCTTGGCAAAGGGGGACTGAGTATATGCAATCAATGGGGTATTTTGGGATCAAGATAGCTATTTTGTTGGTTTGGTTATGCGAAGCTCAAGAGGGTACGTTGTGGGGGGTCTTTTTCAAGAGGGTGGGGGAAGAGGGATGGGATTGGGAAAATATTCTTGGGGAGGGAGGGTACTGCCACAAATATTATAAGTGAAGTAGTAATATCACTTAATGGTGTCATTTGTCTTCACAAAGGTGAGATATAGTAATATTACAGAAAGCTAAAAATGAAAGGGTATCATTTTTGTGCATGGAATATTAAAGGGGCACAAACCCCAGCGAAACGTATGCAAATACTGATGCAGCTCCATAATATACAAGCAGATGTTGTTTTCTTGCAAGAAACACATCTTCTGTCCACTCAAGTGCACTACTTTCATAGGCTTTGGGTGGGACAAGTCTTTGTGTCTGGTTTTAATACACGTAAAAAGGGTACTGCAATTCTAATTGCTCGCAGAATCCCATTTCGGTTGTTACAAGAGATCTCAGACTCGGAAGGTCACTATGTTATTTCACGGGCGGTATTAGGTCATACTGAGGTCATTCTTGGCTCTATTTATGGCCCAAATTCTGATGAACCAAATTTTTTATAGATCTTATGTTGATGTTAGCTCCATTGTCTATGATTCCAATAATTGTGGAAGGGGATTGGAACCAAGTATTGTCAAATAGCCTGGATAGAACAGGACCCCCTAAAATATCATTTTCTCCAGGTCAAAAAGCCCAGATGGAACTAATGCACTCAGTAGGGTTAGTAGACCCCTGGCGAACAATGTATCCAACCAGGAAAGAATATTCATTCCATTCACCTACTCACAATACATTTTCTCATATTGACTATTTTCTGGTCAGTAATGACTGCCTTCCTGGCATCACATCAGTTTTCTACTCCTCAAAAACTATGTTGGACCATCGAATGGTTCAATTATGTATAGATTTTGCCCCAAATATTCAGCGAGATAAACTTTGAAGGGTTAATAACCAGATTATAAAATCAGAAGATCAAATTCAATATATACAATCCTTTATTTCTAATTTTATGGCAGATAACTCTCCATCAATGCTTAAAAGAGATATCTTATGGTGCACACTAAAATGTGCTCTAAGGGGAGAGCTAACACGTTTGGCAGTCAAACGTAAAAAGCGAAGAGATCAGGCCCTTTCTTCCCTAATTGACCAGATCACATTGGCAGAAATGAATCTTTCAGCCCTGTCCCCTGATGTGGATTGGGAAAAAGCTGAATCCCTTCGAGCTCAGTACAATCACTTGCTGGCTGAAAAGGCAGAATTTCTCATGCTCAAGTCTAAAATAACATATTTTGATCAGGGGGAGAGAGCAGGAAAACTATCAGCACTTAGAATAAGAGCCCAGGCCTCTGACAGAATAGTGACCTCCCTCCAATCACCTACAGGTACAGTTTTGATTTCACCCAAAGACATTTGTGAAAATTTTAAACTTTATTATGAGAGTTTATACACTCCCACTAACTTCTCCTTTTCCCAACAAATGTTGGATTTATACGACACTGATGTTAAATTGCCAACACGTATGGAGGCACAATCCTCTATATTAAAGGCCCCAATTGAAATAAAAGAGGTACTAGAAGCTATTGATTCGCTTACACTGGACAAATCTCCTGACCCAGATGGGCTTTCATCTAATTTTTATAAGGCCCTAAAAAATATACTAGCGCCTATTCTTTTAAATACCTTTCAATATTTTTATGAAAATGGTATTTCAGACAAATCCTTAACTCACGCCGTTATTGTAGTATTGCCCAAACCTGGGAAGGATCCCTCAGTTGTACATAATTATAGGCCTATTTCACTCATTAATGTGGATCTAAAATTTTGGCCAAGATTCTGGCGTTAAGACTGGGCCGGGTCTGGGACTCTCTAATTAGTGCAGAACAAGTATGATTTGTTAAGAGACGGCTTTCATCAGACCATCTCAGGAAGCTGGCTTATTTATTTTCTGTGTCCAAGGATTCTCCCACACCAGTAGCTTTAGTTTCCTTGGATGCAGAAAAAGCTTTTGACAGAGTATCCTGGGAATACTTGTTTTCCCTACTTCTCAGATATGGTATTCAGCCAGAGTTTCTCACTTGGGTCAAAATATTGTATTCCTCTCCTTCTTCAAGAGTCCAATGTAATGGAATACTCTCCACACCCTTTAATTTGAGTCAAGGCACTCGTCAAGGATGTCCCCTCTCACCATATTTATTCAATTTATTTCTTGAACCCCTTATCAGGAAACTTAATTCTTCACCCTTAATATCAGGGATCGCAATAGGGAAATCAGAATATAAACTTTCTGTATACGTGGATGATATCTTATTACATATCTCATCCTCTTCGCAATCCCTCCCAGCTGCACTTGAATTAATATCGCAATTTAGTTTGATTTCTAATTACAGATTGAATCTGGATAAATTGGAAGTATTTCCTCTTAATCAGTATTTTCAGAAAGCAGAAATTATTAGATTGGGCCAACAGTGGAAACCAGATAAACTTAAATATTTGGGAATTTTCCTCCATCCTTCCCCTAAAATAATGCAAAAGCTTAACCTTGACGCTACCCTAAATCACATACAAGAGGATATTAAGCGTTGGTCCTTATTACCATTATCGCTTTGGGGGTCATATGAGTATAATAAAAATGAATATGTTACCCTGTTTATTATACCCATTGCAAATGTACAATTGGGACTTATCCAAATCTTGGTTCACGCAGGTACATAAAATTATTAACGCTTTTCTGTGGGCTGGGAAAAAATCAAGAAGAAGCTATTGTAAGCTTACACGGGCTAAAAATGATGGCGGTCTTCAGGCCCCCAATCTATATTTATATTACCTTGCAATACACTTAACTAAACTTAGGTACTGGATACTACCATCAGAGCACTCATCTGATTCTATGTACTTCCCTCTCTGGCTTGGAATTGAGAAATCTTTGTGTGCATTACATGTTATGGGCCCAGAAGTCCTTCCCTTTCTGAATAAGAAAAATCTTCCAAATAAATTGAAAGGATCCCCGCTTGATGCCCTTTTGGCTACACATTACCAACTTAATACCTTACTAAGGACTAATGGGTATAAGGATGTAACACAGCCTCTTTTCAATAATCCTAATTTGCTAATCTCTGGTAAACCAATAAAACTTAATACTTTCTGGCCCAATATGGGGATTGAAAGAGTAGAGGAGTTAATTATTAACCAGAAACTGATGCGATTCCAGGAAGCCAATAGCCAATATCATTGGTCCACTACTTATGTTTTTAAGTATTTGCAGATTAGTCACACGTTAACACAGTATTTTGGTACTGGGAGGTGGACTACCCCCCTTCTAACTGCATTAACCCCGTATCTTAAATTGGTTCCATCTACTCACTTAATTTCATACACTTACAAGTTCCTACAGACCATGATTGCAGAGATAGAAGGACAGAGGTCTTACTGGTGGGATCAATTTCTTCCATCTTCTGATCCCCTTAGATGTTGGTTAAGAATTTGGAAACACCTATACAAATACATCAAGTGGGACAGGTATAGATACATGCAATTTCAAATTGTACATAACATGTACTATACTCCAGTTAAATTATTTAAGATGGGTTTCCTGCAGTCTAATCTTTGTACCAAGTGCTCTCGAGCTCAAGGAGATTTGTTGCATACATTTATGGTCATGTGATAAAGTCTCTCCATTATGGAACTGTATTAGGTCCTGACTTGATCCACTATTAGCTCTTTCAGACAAATTTACCCCTGAAATTTGTATTTTAGGGGATTACACAACTCTCCAGGGCAAAACCCAGAGAGCATATATGGCGTTGATATCTGTTTGTGCCAAAAAAGTATTACTTAGACATTGGATAGATGCCCTAATTCCAACTTATACCAAATGGTATAAAGAAATAATGTTTGCTATACAGGCAGAACGGGTTATTGTGGGATTAACCCAAAGAATGGGAAAATACAAAAAGCTTTGGGATCCCTTTTACAACTTGTTATTAATCCAACCCAATACAGTAACGGTTAATACTAATGCCCCTCTATGAACTAACCTACACTTTTAATAGGATTTTCGATTGATATGTATTCATAACTGTCAAAGATAATATTTGTGGCAGTGGGAGATAGGGAAGGAGGGGGGATAGGAGGGGAGGGTAGGGGTGGATGGGGGCAAAGGGGGGGTTACAGACACCAAATGCAATAACTCAATATTGTATGGGGATCAGAAGATCTGTTCAACAAACATATATATAATATTGTATGGTCTCCTGTATGTAAGATGTCTGTACCTAGGAAAAATTAATAAAGTATACTTAATGAAAAAAAAATAAAAGGCAACCTCTGTTGTCAGGGGTCACCTGACCTGAAATTGGCTTAGTGAGGAGGAGGGAGAGGGGGAGAGGAGGAAGAGAGAGACAGAAACAGAGGATGCTTGGCAGTAAGGGAGTCAGCTCAGAAAGGAGAGGGGCTAGAGAGGAAAGAGAGGAGATTGGCTAGAGAGAGACCAGAGGGGAAGGGGGTTTAAAAGAGGCTGCACCAGTGGGTTCACCCTTCTTCTTGCTAGTCTGTTTGCCCACCCACCCTATAATTGTACAAAGGTTGGGAGAGAATGTGTGAATGGGATGAGTCATGGGTTGAGTGGGGCCAACTGAAGATGGACAGCAGCAGTGGCAGGGGGTGAAGGATGCTCCTGGTCAGGAGCATGAGAGATGAGAGGAATGGGGGGAAAAGGAGCAAAATAAAGAAAGATGGGGACCAGGGGGTACTAAGCTGGCATAAAAGAAGGAACATGAACTGGGTGTGCACCTAGGCATGTTTGGCACCTCAGGGGTCTGAAGCCAGAGGGCCAAGAGGTAGACTGGGTGTGCCTCCAATTATGGTGGAGAATGATAATCATTGTAAATTTATTGTATATATGAAGATATGTGTTGGAAAATGTGTTAATGTGATGGTTTAATAAACCAACTGACTGAGCACCTAAAGAAGATAAGCCTGAATGTGGTTTATTTTGTGGAAGAGGATCCCTTGACAAATACAACCCAGAAAAAACAAAACCTGAAAGATCAAGGAGGCTGAGGAGGCCCCCAGGGAAAGGATCAAGGGGAAGGGAAAAGGGGAATGAAACCAGAGAGGAAAATGGGAAGAATAAGAAATAAATGAAAGAAAGGGGCTGGGGTTGGGGGTGGGAGTGAGTCATCACTCAGGCCATCTTAGAAAAACTTTACAATTTGTTATGACAGTAGTCTAAAGAGTACCAATGGTGGTATGAAGTCAAAAATATGTCCTGAAACACAAGCAAATATAACCAGATTAAATTAATTTCAAAATTCCTGTTTCAAAATCCTTATTTATAAATACATACCTAAGCGCTATATACAGCAAGATACTAAATACTCCAAAACATTTAATTCAGAAATTCTAACAGCAGCCAATGTATTTCATTACAAAAAGGGCTTAAAATCCAGAGGGCTGATTCCAAGTCGGCGTATGCCAGCGTAAGCCAAGATACTTCAAACCCCTTGTCGTATCTCATGACTTGTGCTAAGCAATACACCAGCCACGATTCTAAGAGACACCTTGGGCCATGTCGGCTGTGCGCTATGCTAACCATGGGTTATGCCACCCCCTATGCTGCAGCTCACAATCATATGGTGAAAGGGCAGGTTATGGCAGCAACTGCACCCTATTCCAAGAGGGCAGCTGCCATAATCCCTAGGAGCCACACTGGCAGAGGTAAGTTAGAGCAGCGTGGAGCTGCTCTAAGAGACATCTGACAGTGCCATGTGTCAGATGCCTGCGCTGCAGTGCTGCAGCAACAGTGCCGATGTGTTCCCCTTGCCCCCACTAGCACACCCCTGCCCTCCACCCCCTGAAAGTCAGGGACCCCCAGGGGTCCAATCTCCAGTGTTCCCCCAGACTCCTGTGCCACCTGTCCTTCCCCATTCCCCCTGCTGTGTGTGCCATGGTGTTCCAGGTTGGGGGCTGCAAGTAGCAGGCCGTGACTTGTAACATGCGAGGCTTCTATGCCATGCTTGTGGCATTAGCCTTTGCATGGCGTAACCCACGTGTCACAAGTGCTGGGACCCTGCCACTCTTGGAATGCAGTGCAGGGTCCCTCATATAGTTGCGAATATCGCAACTCGCATTCGCCGGTAAGTTGTGACATTCGACCTGGAATCGGGCCAGGTCCTTGTTCAATCCATTTGGGGAAAATGTTTTCAGTTTCAGAATTCAGTATGTCTCACATTAGAGAAGTAACCTGGTGCTGTCCCCATCACATTTCAGTACTGGAATATGTTCCAGAACTTGGAACTTGAAGTCGCTACTTGCACAGTTGTGCACATTTTTGAAATGGAACCCAAACGCATTCTCTTGTCTTGCCTGTACATATTGCCCTGACATGTTCTTGTATTTTTTTTTAATATTATCTGTGTTTGCTCCCTTGGAGTCTGGCAAGTGGCTATGACCCTCCCTCAGAGGGACTTATTCTCTGGCCTGTGTGTCCCCTGCTCAGACTGACCTCCAGTTATTCCCACACAGCTTTCCCCCCACAGCAGGGCCAGGGAGAAGAGTGTTGGCTTTCTCTCATCCTTCAGAACATTATCCATCAGCCGGGGGTGGCCAGGGACACAACAGGCCATCATGGAGCCTACCAGCTCCCTTTCATATTTTCTTCTGCCCCCCCCACCAACATAAGGACACTGGTACATGCCTCCAAACCCATGCTGCCCTCTATCCTCTGCCATAGGGCAATCAATGAGCAGGATGACAGGACCTCTCTCCCTTGAGAGAGGAGAGCAGTCCTCTGGATGCTCAATCCTCTCTTGCCCCTGCCGATCCCAGTGGTCTGGGCTTGTTCCCAAACCCGGGTTGCCGGCATGGTGCGAGGTGCAGTGACCAGCGCCTCAACCTTCAGCACCACCGGGCCAGTCCCATGTTCTTGTATTCTGTGTTTTAATGGGCATATGGTACACCAACACAGAGACGCTTACAGGAGTACCAGCCTACATACACACTGAACTAGATGTGGCAATCCACTAGAGTTGTAATTTGTATTCAGTTCCCAATTCCAGATGTTTAGAGGCTGGGTCAAAGTCTGCAAGTCTGCAAATGTTATAGCATCTACAGATGTAGAAACTGACCCTGTATTACTCATCTATCATTTGGACTTATAAAGTGACTGTTTGTGAGATGGTCTCCTAAATTCAAGTCTCTACTGCATGTAATTCTAGGTTTACATTCAGTTAGGGGCCCCACATCTGTGTCTGTAGCTAGGATGCACCTTGCTGATAGCTTTAGAGTATGGGTTCTAATCAATAACAATGACCACAATGACTATTTTTTGTCTTTGCTCATTACCCCAGTATTTAGTTTTGAGCTTTAATAAATGAGATCATTTTACCTATTCAGCCCTTTGGCACTCTTTTTGTACCACGTTAGCAGAGTAAGAAAATCCCAGAATCTTGCCAGCAGCTCCCTACTATAGCTTTTTTACTGAAGTTTTTCACATTGCTCAGATTGTGTTATATCCAAAGAACCTGTCCATTTTTCCCCAGACTGACAAAAAGAAATGGGTGTATGAGGGCTCCAAAAAGGCACCCATGGCTGTACCCTGGATTTCAAGGTAAAACATTTATAAATTGGAAATAATTTTGGGCAACACAAAGGAAAATATTTACAAAATAAAGTCATGTGGTGCATTTCTCAATCTTGTATTTTTTTTTGGCCTGTTCATTTGCAAAAGTGAATAAAACTCATTTATAAACAAAAGTCCTAAAATGCCTCACTGATTTAATCTGCAGCAACCTGTTGCTGCCTGCAGCAAGGCATCCAGCTCAGTGCTGTCCGGATGCTCTGCTTCAAGCACATGCTAAAATGTCTAATAACTTTGCGTAATAAGGGAATAAGGAATATTAACAATATAATACTTTTTTTTGAGGGGGCTATCCAAACCTATACCCTTAGTGGTAGTAAACGAAATATAAAAAGTATATGAGAATTAACCAGGACCCCTGATGAAGGGGCAAGACAGGCCCTGAAACATTGTTGTTTTTGAAATATTGGATAGAAAGAAGTTTAAAATAAATCAGTGTATTATTTGATACATAAAATGTGTTGTGGGTGAGCTCTTGTTTCCAAGGATCATATCTAGTATTACTGAGCTTTGATTGGATTGGGCACCCCTCTTGTCACTTATAGGTGCCTCTTTATATTGAGGGGAGAAGAGTTGGAGAACCAACCTGATTTATGTAAACCAAAAGAATCACAGGTTTTCTAAACAAATACAATGATTAAACATTATTGCTCCCCATATTAAAATAATGACTGATAAGGATGATCTAGTAGCCCAAGATACAATGTATAGATACTTAGGTGTCTGATTAGATGAGAGTTTGGATTTTGACTATCATATAGAAGATACTATAGCTAAAGTAAACAAATGATTGGGTGCTTTTAAGTTCTCAAAATCATGTTTGAATAGGCAAATGAGATTGGTTGTTGTAAATCAGCTTTTACTCCCAGTTATGGATTATGGATGCCATGTATATGGTTTTGCAAGTAAGAAAAGTCTGACGAAAGTTGTTATGATGTATAATAGACTTGCAAGGTTTGTATTGGGAAAAGAATTGGATACACATCATTGCACTTTATTTAAGGAACTTGGTTGGTTAACACCTGCTCATAAAAGAAAGTTGCAGTGAGCAAATTTGATTCATAAAGTTTTATGTATTCAAAAACCAATTTATTTGTGTGAAAAATTTGAAAAAAAGTACAACACCATTACAACTTGCTTCAGACATCCTTATGAGGATTTATTCCTCCAAAACTAATAAATAAATATAGTTATATGTGTTTTCCAGCTATTATGTTCCAAATATGGAATTCAGTAACTAAAGAATCCATAGTCAACCAGAGTGATGTTAAAATATTTATGAAGGAGTTATAATATGAATTGAGAGTACGATGTTTGTGTAATAATTAGAGTGTAGGTATTATGTAGGTGTAAATGATGACTTATGACACTTGTTAAATTTGTTATTGTCTTTGTATTGTATGTCATACTGAGACTGAACAGGAGCATCTATAATATAGGACTTGTCCTAAAGATGTTTTAGTCCAGCTTATCCTATATATTAAAAAAAAAAATTACTACTACTACTATCCATTTTTATGGAGAGACAAAAATGAATATCTACAGTTAATTGAATAAGGGAGTGGAATAATAAGTTACATAAGAGTTAATAAAATATTTTGATGTAAAAGCTCATATTTGGAGCATTGCACTAACTGTGTCTTAATGCAAGAAGCAGTGTAATGGTGCAGCATAAGTTCAGTACTTTGAATTTGCCTCATTCTGATATTGGTACTGTATAG
This sequence comes from Neoceratodus forsteri, assembly GCA_016271365.2. Classification (NCBI taxonomy): domain Eukaryota; kingdom Metazoa; phylum Chordata; order Ceratodontiformes; family Ceratodontidae; genus Neoceratodus; species Neoceratodus forsteri. The sequence continues at coordinate 191,185,339 of CM057456.1, forward strand.
TTCACCAGTTTGGATCTAAAGGAAAAGATAAATCAAATGTGGTTTTAATGAATATATGATGTAGAGGGGGTTGCCCTGAGACATAAAGTAGAGAGCTGTATATTTATTATTTTTTAAATGTTTTATTCTAAAACAAAACAAAAAAAAGTTTAGAGCTTGAAAATTAAATATTTATGTTATGAGCTTACGTGAGACGAGGAAGTGATTCATTTATACAGCGACAGACCCATACTATGATTAAATACTGAATTTAAAGAAATGTATGTAAGCTAATTTAGTTTTTTAAATTTCATTTATCCAGGCTACTCTACATCCTGATGAAGCTACAGCTGGTGGTGAAACATTGATGTTCCACTATACAGTATGTACACAAGTGACGGCTAATAACAAGCATTTGTCAATGCCAAATGTTGACTTGCTGGCATTGGCATTGGTAGTGCAGGAGTTAAAGAGATGCATAATAGGAATGGTAGTGAAGTATTGAACTGACACCAACCCCACCGTCACTCTGCAGAGACTGACAAGTGTAACGTTCATGCCATTTCACCTCACCCTACCCTGCAGACACTGATAAGTGTGACAGTGTGCCTTGGGGTTTTAGGCCTTACTCTCACCCCATTCCATAAGGAAATATGCTGAGATGGGTACAGTATAGGAGAATGGGGTGAACTTTAGGGCCAAAACCTCCAAGGGACACCTTGATGTCTGTCACTGGTTGCAGGGTGTGGGTGGGGGTTAAATGGCATAAGCATTTCAGCCGATGATCCCAAGTCACACCCCTGATGCCTATCAGTCTCTACAGGGTGGGGCATTACAGTTGGAAAACCTAAGGCACCCATGCGTTTGTTGGTATTTTCACTCCAAATTTTCAACTTGAGCTTTTTGTGACCCCACCTCATGAACAGTGGACTATCGGTTCGTTAGCCGAAAGGTGATTTTGCACATCGACTGTGCCATTTGGCACCACAGGTGCAAAAGCACATTTCAGGCAGGATGTAAAAAATGACAGCTATACTGTTCATGAGGAGGTGTAAAAAAATGGCAATGTTGAAAGTCTGGAGTGAAAATATGAAAAATTGGTGAAGTCACGACCGTGTGTAGAAACTGCGCAACACACACCCATAATGCAATTATTTTGGGGATTTTTTTAACTATATTTTCAACATAGGCATTTTGGGACCTCCCTTCATGAACGGAGGCACCATGATTTTGTTAATCTGTCCCAAAAGTTGATTTTCCATAGTGACCATGCCATTGTGCGACACAGGTGTGAAAACACATTTCAGACAGGATGTGAAAAATGACAGCAATACTGTTCATAAGGAGGTGTGAGAAAATGGCAATGTTTAAAATCTGGAGTGAAAATATGAAAAATTGTCAAAGTTATGAGTGTGCCTGGAAACTGAGCAATGCACGCTTGTAATGTATATTGTCAGTAGCTCAGTAGATAGCACACTTGCCTCTGTGGCCGGGAGATCAGAGGGCTATGGGTTCAGTTCCCTTATCTGGCACTTGGGTTACTATCCCAGTACTGACAATGTAGTGCAGCTTGAGAGGGGTGCTGAACTTCTGAGGTGCCATCTTTTGGATAAGACGTTAAACTGAGGTGCCATTTGCCTGGATTAGCGGTAGTTCAGGTGGATGTTAAAGATCCCATGGCACTTATTGAAAAGAGTAGAGGAATTTCTCCAGTATCCTGGCCAAATCTCCCTCATTCACTAAAAATATCACCAACAGTTTCATCTGGTTCAAGGTCAGTTGGCATTCATCTGTATCCCCCTCCCATGGGTCGTGCCTGAAAATAGGCAGGATTTGTCTGGTGCACTTACCTGGTAAACAAAAATGAAATAAAATAAAATAATGCAGTAATTTTTTGGAATGTTTTCACCAAAATTGCAACATGGGCTTTTTGGGACCCCACCTCATGAACAGTGGCACTGTTGTTTGTTAATTGGTCCCAAAAAGTGATTCCGTGCAGTGACCGCAAAATCACCTTTTGGGACCAAGTAACGAGATGACCGTGCATGTGTTCATGAGGTGGCGTTCCAAGAACCCCATGTTGAAAATCTGGTACCAAAATTCCCAAAAATGGCTGATATATCCACTTAAGTTGACCCCCTCCCATTGCCTGCCATTATAAAGCTTACTGAATTTTGTTCAGTTCCCGGTCGGCTTTTGAAGAGTTCTGAAGTGTTACCGCTCCACAGAAGATCACAGCACCAGCCCTCAGGAAGTAAGTATGTTGTAAGTGGTGGTGCAGGGAGGTTGGGTTCACAGAGAGTGGGTGCAGGTTGGGGAGGAGGCACAGCAGGACAATGAGGGACTTTTCTTTTTACAGGTAGAAAAAAAGAAACTGGACTTCGGGGGAAGATTTTCTTTATTGACAGGTAAAAAATGTGATTTGGGGTACACTGTAGTGGGCTCCCAGTGTGCCACAAGTTTGGGTGGGGGACATGATGCCGACGGGGATTGGGCACCCCTATTGGCAAAGAAAGTGTGTGTGTGTGCGTGTGTGTGTTTGGGGGGGGACATGATGCTGATGGGGAATGGGCACCCCCATCAGCAAACAAACTGAACTGTGGGGGGACATGCCGACATAGGGATTGGGCATCCTCAATGCTGGCTTTGTGGGGATTGTGTTGTGGGTGGTAGGAGTTGCCATATTTATTGGAATGTTTCACCAAGAAAGGCACATAATGGAGCCTTGTCATCTGACGCTCCAATGAGGAAACTGCACCTCATTGGAGCAGCAGATTTCTTTCAACCATGTGGTTCTCTTTGAAACTTCTGTCATCGCCAGCATTCTCACTGATTGGTGGCTAAGGGATGCACCCACTAAAGTGTTTCCTGCATTCGCCAACACTGACACACCTCTAAATGTGCTACCACCACAAGATGTTGCTTGTGCATGTGCAAGCCAACATAAAAACACCAAAAAAGTTTGGTGTATTGGTCCCTGTATCCAAACTTAGTGTTGTTTTGAAGCACTGTTTTTAGCAATTGTTACTGGTCTTGGCATGCATGGCTGCTAACCAATCAGGTTTCTCTGTTTTCCCTACTATTTTATAAACTGAATTACATAGCTTGAGCACTGTTTTCAGCATATTATTAAGGATAAAGATGAATCTGTGAAAACGATGGTTGCTTTTCACATTAATTTTAAAGATAATGCTTTGTTGTTCAGCACTTTGCAAAAATGCTCATCTTTTTAAAAAGTTGGTGATCTTTCTGAAGCCCAACTAACTTGATTTGTTACTTAAAAATCAAGTGCTACCAAACCATTGCTTTACAAAATGAAGTTAGGGAGCAAAACTTACAGACACCTATTTGATACGTTTCCATTAAAATCATTAAGGTAGGTCTGCTGCCAGCTGTAAATGTTCCATTTACATGTATCCAATCATCACAGAAATGAATGCATAAAATGTTGAATTACAGCATCCTCCTTTTCAGAGAAGAGACATGTAGTTGGCACCAAACTGCTATGCAAATAATGGTTTTATAAGTCCTTAAAACAACATGATTTGCAAAGTAAGTCTGCTATAATTGTAGGTAATTGATCTATACTTTGATTGTTCTCTATTACGAACTTTATATGATCCTATTTTAATTGCTCTTTACTTGATCCTTACGTAGAACCTTTGAAAAAGGGCACTTTTTGCTCAAAGGTATTTCTTAACAATAAAGTGTTTCTTTTCAGTTAATAAGGGAGTATGGAATGCTTTGCAAATATTTTATTTTTGGTATTTAAATAAGCAAATAAATAATTGCACAGCTGCTTATTTAGAGGGATTAAAGATACACTGTCAACTCCCTTTGACATCAAATTGTCCCTAGTTTAAAATCCACATTTTGCAGTTGCTTGCATTCCGTAGATACTGTGGATGTGGCTAGTTTTTTGATTCTGATTCCTTTTTTTAAAGTGAAAAACAGACTGCCAGCCATACTGGTGTTACCATACAAACACATGTTTGTTTACAATCCTTGATCACCTCCCACTACATCTTTTCTGGACTTTGGAACACCCCAACACAGTCTAGCCAGTAGCCACTCATGATGCAGTTGGAGTAGTGGAGACTCGTGTGCCATGAGTGGCTGTATTGTGTGGGAGGGTTCATAGTGTTCAGGAAGTATGCAGTAACAGTTTATCAAGGATTTGAAGCAAAACAAGATTGGGCATAATTACACCATTAGCATACATTTTAGTGCTACTAAGAAAAGCAGGAAAAAAATCAACCAGCAACATCAATACATTTTAGAAAAGGTAAGCATTCATAAAAAAGTGGATTTTCAACTAGAAATAAAGTTATGCAAAAAAGGTTGGCAGTGTCCCTTTAAGGAGTGCTTCAGAATGTCTTTCTTCATTTGTGATATGTTTTTCAAATTATTATGACATTTACAAATGTAGCCTAAGAAATAGCTAGATGTTGCCTGACATTTCTGTGATATCTCCAGAGAAATGTTCTGACTGCCAGCAGTTCCACTGTGGGTCACTGGAGAGAATCTCTTTAGAAGGATCGCAAAATATCTGGAAATATTTGACTGTAGCTATGGCTGCAACTGTGTATTGCACTCAATAGTATCTTGAGTTTTCCTTGGAAATTCATACCCAATAAACTTTCACTTGTGTACACTACAGAAAATACTAAAAGTGCAACAAGTTATTGGTCCTCCATATTCGGTATCTCGTGAGGTGAGCTATGTGCAAGTGAGTGCCTACCAAAATGGTGACCTACTTGTGGCGACTGCCTCAGTAGTGAGGGCTTGGTGAAGGCATCCAGATGGGGAGGGTTCTTGAAAGGTGATGGGATGCCACTATGTGTATACGTGCATGGGGGGTGCAAACAGGCCAAGCTGGGGTGGGAAGGTTTGTGATGGGTGGTGTTGCAGTCTGCCACCTAGCTGGCTCCGTGGTGTGGTGAGTTGGTGGGGTGGGCACTGGCCTGGGATGGTGAGGATGCAGGTTTTGGGTATGGGCACCAGCATATTTTGCTGCGCCCAGCCCGAGACTGGTATTTTATTTTTTTTACACAGATGCACCCCCCCGACATGCACCATCCTGGAGTTGAGAATCTAAAAGTATGGAGGTGCAGGGGGGGCATAGCACCCCTGCATAAAAGTAAATCTAGAGTCCTTGCACCTTTATTCCTTTTGCCAGGTGTGCACATTGCCAAAATTCAATTTCAGTGATGTACACTCACCATAAGGACAATCGCCTTTCAGCAATCACTCTTATAACATAGACTCTCCATATTCAAAGCTGTCCATTAGTGCCATGCATCCAGTAGCACTATATAGCAAATAGCTCACATCTGGCCTGTGCAATATTCAGACAGTTGGTGTGCTCCAATGGAGCAGGCCAACTATCTGAATATAGGGTCATGCCAGTGCAGTGCATAGTGACTGTGTGCTGCATTGGCACAGGCACAGGCATAGGCACAGCTGAATATGGCCCATAGGGGTGCCCACAGGAGATAGCGCTACCCAAACTAAATGATACCAGGGCTTCTGTGTGCCACATTCAGCACTAGCATGCTAATGAGTGAATTGGGAATGCAAGGCCCTAAGTGACTTTTAGCATACCTATTATCCACTCATAAGCATACTGCGTAGCCACTTAGGACCCATGATGAGCTTTATAAACATTAATTTCCTGTTGTCTAGTGGTCCCATCACCCCATGACTGCATGTTCCCAGTTGTCTAGTTAAGCTCCCATATAGCTATTATAGCACTAATATGGTACATTGTTTTAAAGGTGGAACTCATGGTAATGATGGAGTACAAGTTATAGCAGATAGCAAAGTGTCCAGAGGACTCCCATTATTTTTGAAAGGCTTGGTATCTATGCCTCATAGAGGCTATCATGTGTTCCATTCAAAAGACTTGCAACATTTCTTGATGCCATTCCAACAGTGAGGAAATTGGTCTAGCCAGTGCCTTAAAATTAGTTTTTTGATCACCCTAGCTATCAAAGTCAAGTAATACTACCTATTTCCTATAAGACTCTGTATTCCCAGCCTTAATGTGCTTCTATCTCCAGTAAAAGTGCCCTCAAGACCCAACAGAGGATCCAACACATTTTAGACTGCTTGTTGAAAGGTTGGGCTTTAGGGCAACACCACAAAATGTGCAGATGGGTGCCCCCTGCATTATCACATCTGGAGCATAAGGTAGAGTCCAGTCCACCCCATTTAAATAGCTTCTCGGGTGTGTGATACATATTATATATGATTTTGAATTGCATTAGACTATAGTACTTCAGTTTTATGTGTTTGCGTGTACTGGGCCACATGGTCTCTCCACCGTCTCCCACTGTTTCTGATTAGGCTCCCAAGCCAATGCATCTTGCCAGTATGAAGGCATAGTGCCATAGCTATATGGCATGGCATTACCAAGTGCTTGGTAGATGCTGGACATAATATGTCTCTGTTGACTGAGTTTGCCAAGCTCTGTCACATTAAGAAGTGACTCACTCCTATGTGTGGGTTTACCTAAGGCTGTATGTAGCATGTGTTGTATTTGTAAAAATATAAAGATGTCCTTATTTTACAGAGTATGCTGCTGCCACATTGTCTGAATCCTGCATCAGTTACTGCCACTAATCAAGTGATGTAACTTGGAGATGCCCTTCTCATTCCATCTATGGTAAAAAAAGGTTTTACCCCCTAGTTTAAAACTGGGGTTGTACCATAAATGTTGATCTATTGGCTTACTAGGTGAGAATTTTAATACTCTGACTAGCTTGTTTATACGCTAGGACCAATGTGCCAATAGGGGTGTATTGCATACCTTTTGGCAGTTTAGGTCTGGTAATATAGAACAGTGATATAAGGCTACCTCCCTGAGAGGTGCTTAACCATTGCTCTATCTCCTGCCATTATGTTACGTACTGGGAGGTGGGATCACCATCATATTAATACCACAAAAAGCATTTTGCAGCTTGTACCAAACAGAAATAAATAAAAAAAATTGTGTAGGTTCAACTCTTCCTTGTGCTTGGCAGGAGCAACTTTTAGGTGTGCTTTCCTTGATCTCATCCCTTTCCATAGGAAAGTGGAGATCATAGCATGTAATTTTTGAAACCAAGCAAGGGGGAGTGATATGGTGAGCATATTCGGAGGGTATGTAACCCTGGGCAAAATATTTTTTTATTGTGCTAATGTGGCCCCATAATGATGAGGGGAATCCTGCCCAATATTCCAAGTCCTGCTAGATAGTCTTCAGCAGGTCTGTTAAGTTCATGTGTACCATTTGTGTCATAGTTCTAATAATTTTCATACCCAGACACACAAGTACAGTATAAGACCAACTCAGCCCCAGTCTCTCAAATTTCCCTCTTCTGGCATAACTTCTAATGGGAAGAATAGTAGTTTTACCCACATTTAATTTGTACTAGGAAATTTCCCAGAAATCCTGCACCTCCTTTAGAGCAGCTGGTAGAGAGAAGGAGGATTTTTTTTTGTTTACTTAGCTTTATTCTTTGGTTCAGAGTTTGGTTCATTTGAAAAAGTAGGAATAATGTAGATTATGCATTCATGTCTGACCCACATAGGGGTCCATAGATTTTGTCATACCAGAATACAGCAAATTAAAGATTGAAGTAGGAGGGATTTATAACATGCAAGTATGTCATCTATGTAGAGTTAGAGCTGGTACTGTTGGTCACCAAACAGTACTCCCTGGATGTCTGGGATTAAGAGTATGCATCTTGCTATGGGCTCCGGGCATAGAGTGAATAAAAATGGGGAAAGTGGGCACTCCTGCCAAGTCCCTTTATTCAAGGGAAAGCCAGAAAAGAAGACCTTGTTACAATGCACTTTAACTGATGGGTCTGAGTACAACAGTCTCACCCACTGAATAAACTCTGTTAGGATTTTTTTACTTTTTAAACACCTTGAATAAGAAAAGAAAGGAGACCATATTAAATGCTTTCTTTGCATCCAGAGAGCAAGCACCACAGGGGTACGATCCTCCCTGGACACAGAGATGATAAGGGAGAGTTTTTTAAGGTGGTCTGAAGACTAACTAACATGAAGCCTACTTGCTCTACTCCTATAATGGGCAACCAAATGTGTTGCAGTCTCAATGCTAATACCTTTACCAACAGCTTTTAATCCATATTTAACAAGGAGACTGGTCTATAGCTTGACATCTTGCTCTCATTCTTGCCAGGTTTTCATAAAACAGAAATAAAGGCTTTTGCATAGAGTGCTCCTAAGTACCCCTCTCATCTCTTACAGAAATATAGGTGTGCTGTGTGCCTGCAAAATGCATGCCACATGCTTAATTGTGCAATGTTTGCATACAGTTCTCATACACAAAGTGATCATAAGTGAACCAGATCTAAAAAGCAAATCAGGCTCACATGCTGCAAGCTTGACATGTGCACAGCAGGTAAACTGGTGTGAACATCTAAAAATTACATCAGGTTCACGTGTTGCATGCTTGATATATGTGCAGCAGTTAAGCTGGCTGATGTGAACATCATTTAAACATCACATTAGGTTCACATGCTGCATGCTTGCCATGTGTGCAGAAGCTAAGCTGGTGCAAAGCTCATCTAAAAAAAAACACATCAGTTTCTATTTCTTATACTACTGCTAGCAATTAATGTCATTAAAATACACTTTTGTTTGAATTCCCATGAAAATTAGGTAAACTCATTAATTCTGATCCATTTGCAAGTTGTTTAATGGCTTTTGATTTTTGTAATTAAATCGCCATTGATTTGTAAAGTATTGTTTGCTTACTGCATTAAATGCCTAGGATATAGCAAGTCAACATCCCCTATTCCAGATGTACAAAGAGGGACCTCTGTATTGTGAAGCCTATCCTTTTTGTTCTGGACCATGCAAATCACTTATGCTTATTTAGTTCTACAAATGTGTTTCTCCATGACTGTTTCATCTCACTTACTTTCCCTTTGTCATTCTGTATGGAGCATATACACTATGGCCATGCTCAGCACTCTTGTGCTGAGTAGGGTCTTGGAAGCATTCACCATACCTCACATTTTGTCACTGAAATGAGGGACATGGACACTCAAAATGAGGGACAATGAGGATACTAACCCACATGATTATCAGGACACATCATGAAACATGGAGATACAGCAACTTAGAACACAATGGAAACCATTGCATTAGCACCTGAGAATGCTACCATTAAGCAGGGGTGCCATTTAGGTAGGGTAGAGGGGGGCAGTTGCCTCCCATATTTGTTCCTAGGTAGAGTGGCAGGTAGAACAAATGGGCAGACTGAATGGGCCTTGTGGTCCTTATCTGTTGTTAACTGTCAACTTCTATGTTTCTATGTTTCTATACATTGTTCTTATGGTGTGGCAATAATGACATTAAATTTGGATTTAATCTTTTGCACAATAAGGGCTTACCTGGCCTATGTGTGCTCATGCTGCTGGTACTCTTCAGACTCGACTGTGGCTGTATTGTGTTGTTCACTCTCTCTCCACCAATTAGCGGTGGCACAATCACAAGTGATGTGTATGACCTTCAGCCAAAAAAAGAGTGCATGAGTCTTGCAAGTGCGATACTGTCTTTCCCACCACAGAGTAGACAGACTACACACTACAGCTTAAAGGAGTCGACGAGCACTGAACTCTCAATAGCAGTGATGTGGCAGCATATTTTTGTTGGCCTACTCTTAGTGAGTCTCCATCTCCCCTGGTGGCAGAAGGGGCGGAGGGTGAGCTAGAAGCTAACTCAAAACTAGGCTACCTACTTACTCCACTAGGCTTGCCTTGCAAAAAGAAAAGCAAAGATCCCCATGGCAGCAAGCTAGGCTTACCAGCAGTGGTGACAGTGGTGTGGATGGCCTTCATGGGCCTTAATCAGGGCAGTGTGACAGCTGCCACAGCAGCAACCAATCAAAAAGCAAGCAACCCAGGTTGGGTGGGTTCGGTTGGTGAAGTGACTTGGTCATGGACCACAATGGGGACCTGTGAGAGTTGGTTCTAGCATCCAGCTTCTGGTGGAAGGAGAGAGGGGGAGCAGAGTGAAAACTGGGCTGATGGCACACTGTGCCAGGCTGCAGGTTCTGGCCCTATGGTTGGGTAAGTAAACGTAAATAATTTTTTCACTAGGGGATTGGGGAAGGAAGAAGGACTGAAATATTGGTGTGCATTTCACATTCGGGTAGCTTCATGACCCATAGGGGCTGGGTATTGAATGGAATGGAGTCAGGGAGAAAAATTGAGGCAAAGTTCTTTTTGGGGGAGGGCAGAACTTCAGCCAGGAAAAAAATGATTAGTAACTGGGTGGGTTTGAGCCCAAATCTGATGCACTGCTCTGGGGTATATGCAGATGAATTTTATATATTTTAATTCTTCCTGATTTGCATATCACTTTTCAGTCAAAACACATATTTTTATTTTATTTATTTAGTTTTTGTTGACCAGGTGAGTGCACTAGACAAATCCTGCCTATTTTCAAGAATGACCCAGGGAAGGGGGATACAGATGAATGCCAACTGACCTTGAACCAGATTAAACTGTTGGTGGTATTTTTAGTGAATGAGGGAAGTTTGGCCAGGACACCAGGGAAATTCCCCAACTCTTTACGATAAGTGCCATGGGATCTTTAACATCCACCTGAACTACCACCAATCCAGGCAGATGGGACCTCAGTTTAACATCTCATCTGAAAGACAGAATAAGTTGTACCTTTTAGAGATATTACATTTATTCTAGAGCTGTCCCTTGCATTCATGGACAGTTGAGTGATATGGTATGCATAGACTATTACAGCCCCATTATAGTCAGGCTTATGACCCCTCCCCCAGGTGAAGCTCACCTCCACATCCCCATGCTTATGCACATCATGACAAAGGGTAAAGGAGACTGCAGGGGTGTGTACCATTGAAATGAATGGTTTTTTTTTTTATTACTATTTTATACATTATTGATGGAGAGTTGGAGATTAATGAAAGCCGCCACTCAACTAACAAGGGCTTTGTTAGTAGAACAGTCGCCTTCATTATTCTTCAACTCACCATCATAATGTATAAAATAGTAATAAAAAATAACTCCATTCATTTCAAGAGGGCACGCCCCATCACTCTGACCCATGGACATCATCTCTTAAAGACTCCTGCCTTTGGCTGCCTAGTACTCAAATAAGAGACTTTTTACTTATATCTATACTTGTTGTATGTAGCAGCATTGCTGTACCTGCTACAGTGTGTGTGCATGGGGGGGGGACTGGCCATATGAGTGTGTATCGAGTTATTGCTACTTTTGTGTCTGCACCTTAAAGTCTGTTTGCTTGGATGCATTCAAAACTATGGAGAGAAAATAGTAGGAGTACAGGCCAAACAGAAGTAATTAAGTGGTTTTGTGGGTAAGTTTGTGTATTGGGGTGGGAAAAACTGTATGTGTTTCCATTGGTATGTGTACTACAGTTCAACTGTGAAACCGAGATGTGTAAGAGAAGATAACTGAAAAGCATAACAGTGGCTACAAATATGCCTCATACATGCAGATGTAGTCAGATACAGTATGTATTGAAGTACAAGAGAGACATCTGTATGCATACAGTATGGCTTAGTGGTTAAAGGCACTGAACTGCAAGCTAGGAGATGTGGAGGCATGAAGACCTGGGTTTGAATCTCATCAACCCCCATTTGTTTATGGTGTGATCCTGAGTAAGTCACTTAACTTTTATGTGTGCAGTTATCAGTGACCACTTGCTTTTTGCACCCATGCCACATGCATGGTGTTTTTACAAATTAAAAATAAAAATTATGGGTTCCACACTTGCTTGCTGCATGCATACCATATGCATGTAATCAGTTCCAATTTAACATTTAAATCATACTTGCAGCATGCATATCGCTTGGGTAGTTTTATGTGTGCAGCATGAAAACATTTCATATAATTATTTCTGTAAGGGATTAGCCTCAGTAAACACAGTAGATAGTTGCTTAAGAAGATATACCTGCAATGCCTTGCAAAAATTCATGGGCAGCCCATCAGGGCCTGGAACTTGTCCATGGCCATATGTTTTATGCAGCCTGCAGTTCCCCCACTGTTTTGGGGCAGTGTGTTTTGGCCCTCCTCCCCCAGTTGTGTGAGTTCAACCTGTCTCAGGTAGTGATTTAATTTTTCAGTATTCACCTTACCCTCATGAATCCTGTATAAACTGTTGCAATAGGTCTGGAATTCATCTGCCATTCATCTTGGATGTGAAAGAACTGCTTGTGAATGTTATTTCCTAGATTGTTTAATGGACCAGTGCACCTCCTGTCTCTTCAGTCTGAGGGTAAGCAATTTGCATGCCTTTTCTTCCAGTGAGACATAATTGATCCTGGCTTTAAATAGTGCCAGTTTTTCTTGATCCTGTTTAATTTCATGATATTGCTCCTTCACCCTAGTCAACTTCTGCTTCAAATCATCTGATAGTTTATCTATCAGCTACTTTTCAATGGATTTAACTTTGACAAGAATCTCTGCAGATTGGCCTGCTTTACATTATTGGCTTTAGAGGAGAGTCTAATTACCCCCCCCTCCACCTCCACTGGACATTTATAAGCCCCCATTTATATCCACCCTATCCACAGAGCCTCTTGTTTCTTGGAAGACGTGGTCTGTAAACTCCTACAAATGTTGCACTGTCTTGGCATCTTTAAGCAAGTAATTAATTGAGGTGCCATATTTTATCTACTTCGGCCTGGAAGTCAACTGCTAATGTTAGTTTTTTACTGGGCATGGTCGAATATAACCTGTGGCAAGATCTCTACCATTCACAAACCTTGTAATATGAATGGATGATTAGAAAATAATCCAGCTGAGAACTTGTGCCATGTAGTGTGGAGTAAAATGTAAATTCCTCCTCAGTTTTCCTGGGTTACACATGGAAACAATCCTTGACTCAGTGTGCCTTTCCTGGTTACCACAAATTTTAATGAAGAAATAAATAAAATTGAGGGAGAGGGTCCTCCATGAGTAGGCTACATCATGTGTATCTATGAATTCCCTAATGGCTCTCTGGTTTGTAGTAAGCTTCAGCCTAGATCTCCCTGATTTATCCAGGTTGCTATCAAAAGGTGAATTCCAATCCCCCTAATAATGTGATTGATAAGTCTGGCCAGACTGCAAGATGGACCATAATGCTGGTAGAGAGACCTGGCTCATCTTTATTGGGGCTGTAAACATTTTCCAGAATTAACTCTGTCCTATCCAGGGTGCCTATCACCAGTATATAGCTTCCTTCTGTATTATGCACTGCCTGCATCAAAGAAAAGGTTGTAGACCTAGTGATCAGCACTGCACCTCCTGCACATTTCTTATATGTTCCTGTGCCAAAGACCTGGCCTACCTGATTTTGCCTGACCAACTAAATATCCTGCACATGCAGGTGTGTTTCCTGTTGAAATACTACCATTGGTGTATATTTTTTAAGATGTAACAAGACCCTAGCTCATTTCTGTAGACAGCTCCTTTTATATTCCACATTATTATCATTAGTTTAATAATGGCCATTTTGCCAGATGTGAGAAATCTTCATTCTACTGCAACCCAGATGTAATGTGACCAGTCTGGCACATAGTAATCGCTCATGCCTAACCCAGTGTGTGACTGTTATGCTGAACAAATGCCTGGAACTCCATAACCACCTCCCCTCCAACAACTCACACCCGACACAAGATATAACATATCCCACTCCCCACTCTGCTATCCATGACTGAGGTTTAGGCTGGTGCATTTCATAAGCAGGGCCCTTCAGGCCAACCTCTGATCATTAATTTATATTCAGGGTGGAGCCATCTGAGGGCAAGCCACATTTCTTGATGCCAGAAGTTCACCAATGGAAGCTGCTATAACCTCTTCTCTTGTATTGAAATAGCCAAATACCATAAACAATAATATGTAAACAATTAGGAACCTAACACTGAACAATCACCTTCTGTTACCAAGAGAGTCAAAGTGGAACCTTGTAAGAACATTAAGCCAGAATCTGGCTTAAAACTGGGAAATCATAACATCAAGTGAATGTCACTGGGGGAGGAACACATATCACCTCCTATTCACAGTGTAATGGATAGTTGAGCATTTGCTGAATTGTACACCATAGTCCCATTGCTCCCACTCTGGCATATCCTATGTGATGTTCTAGGTAGCTTGATTTTATTTGATTTGATTTTTATTTGTATATGGGTAAGTACACTGGGATACAATCCCTTTTACAGGTACGACCTGTGGTCAATCAAAAATACATATAAAGACATTATGAGACAAAATATAACTCAGTACAAAAACAAATTTTAATAGGAAGTATAAATTCCATGTCCACATATTAATGTTAATTAAAAAACTCTAACACAGAAATCTCAATCTAAAGGACATCCACACTGAGACAGATTCATAAAGTGCAATTTCAGACTTGTGGTGAATGACACATAACTACTCATGCTTCTAATGTGTACTGGTATATCATTCCATATTTTGGGTGCACTGTAAGCAAATGAACGCTGACCTCTAGTAGTATACATAAAAGGAATTTTAACATAGTAAGATCCCCAGATGATCTAGTATATGATTTGAAACTAAAAGTTGTAAGCTAATTTTTCAATGTTAACGGTACCCCCGTTTCTAGAGTTTTATAAACAAATTTGGACAGTACAAGCTTATAATGGTATTCAACTGGTAACCATCCAAGATTCTCCAATATAGTACAATGATGTACACTATTACATATTAATAGTGCAAATATTCCTATTTTATGCAACAATACCGATTTCCACCTTAAAGTACTACTGGGAGCATTATCCACCACTACCAAGGCATAATTCAAAATAGGCAGCAAACACTGATTAACTATAGCCAGACGTGTCTCATCTGTCAGAAAATTATGCAATCTATACAATAAACAAGTTTAGAATGTATTTTAGATGTGATAGCATATATATGTGACTCATATGTTAGTGTTGAATTTAAGACTACCCTCATATACTTAAAACTGTTTACATTTTCATATATAACCCCATCCAATGACTCGACATGTAAGCTAGAACCAATAGTTTTTAACTTAGCTGGGGTACCAAATACCATAATTTTAGTTTTTTGCTTATTGAGTAATCATTTATTGTTTATCAGCCAATTTTGCATTGATTTAAGTTCCCTTGTAAGAGTTACATTAAGCTCTGACAATGTTCTCCCTTGACTAAAGACAACAGCATCATCTGTGTACATAATGACATGTGCATCCTTTATAGCAGTACTAACTGAATCAAAGAAAATGGAAAATAAAAGTGGCCCTAGTATGGAGCCTTGTGGGGCTCCACACATGACCAAAGCCTTATCAGATAAGCTACTTCCAATCTTTACCATTTGAAACCTATTAGAAAGATAATTAGATACCCATAATAGTACTGCAGTACTCACCCCAATACATCTGAGTCTCTCAACTAGAAGGGAGTGATCCACCAAATCGAATGCCTTGGTCAAGTCCACGAATGTGGCACCAGTCAGGCATCCCCCCCTCCATGCCCTCATGGACCACGCTCATGAACTCGACCAAAGCACTCTCAACAGCCCTCCCCTTCCTGAAACCATGCTGACATTGTGATAATAGGCCATGTGCTTCCACATAGCCAGACAATTGCCCAAAGACAATCTTTTCCTGTAATTTAGACAAGGCTGACAGAATGGAAATTGGTCTATAATTTGTAAATTCACTGGCTGAACCTGCCTTATGAATTGGAATTACATAAGAGTGTTTCCACAGGTCAGGCACTTCTCCCAAGCAAAAAGACAAATTAAAAATCAGGCTAATAGGGTATGCTAACTCTGATGATGCCAAGTGTAACAATGTAAGAGACAGACCATCAACTCCACGAGATTTATCTTTCTTAAGTTGTTTCAGAAATTGAAACACTTCCAAGTATGTAACTGCCTTTAAGTAAAACTTTGGATTATCCACACAGCCCCCTATATTATTATTAATCAAGCCCGATCTATGTTGAGCTCTGAAGTGATCCAAATTAGTGAACATAACATTAAATTCATTTGCCACTGTTAAAGGGTCTGTTAATTTTTCACCACCCTTATTCATATGAAATTTAAATTCAAATCAAGGATCAATCATATCATTGGTAGTTTTCCAAAATTTAGCACTGTTTGTCACTCCTGCAGTTTGCTGCTGTCTCAGATATTGAGTCTTAGCTTTCTTAATCTCAACCTTACATCTGTTCTTTAAGCACCTAAAATTTTGTAAGTTAAGAGCCGTTTGATTTTTCATATAGTATTTCCACAACTTGTCCCATTTTTCATTAATTTAAATAGGGAACTTATTAACAATTTAGATTTTTTACCCCTAACACGTCTTTTAATAAATGGAGCATATGTACCCAGTACCCTAGTAAATTCTGTAATGAAATAATGCAAAGCACAATTAACATCTGGTATTAATTGAAGAAAGGACCAATCTACATTCTGTAGACCTTCTCTAAATCCAGAAGCATCGAAACCTGAAACATTTCTGAACTCAGAGATCATAGGTTTTGTTGTGGGTCTATGTGAACGTTTCCAAAGACAGAATACAGGATGATGATCACTAAGTGAATCTGAAATTAAACCACAACTTAAAATATGATTTACTTTGTTTGTATGAATTTAATCAAGCACAGCATGCTTATTAGTTTTTAAATTTAATCTTGTGGGGATATAAATTAACTGCTGAGGGCCAGTGTGTGACAAAATATCTATAAACCCAGGTACTCCATTCCCAGACCAATCAGAGTTAAAATCACCCAGCACAATGGTTTCTCCCATGGTGTTAAGGGCTAATAACTCAGAGAACTCTTGTAAGCCCTCTGTACTTACTTTAGGGGGAATGTACACACAACATATAGTCAGTTTTTTAACCATACCAATAGCAATTTGTATAGACAAAAGTTTGCAATACTTAAGACAGCTGGTTACCATATCAATTTCATGTACAGTATAATTATTCCTAACATAGAATAAAACTCCACCTGCCTTCCCTGTCAATCTATCCTTTCTGTAAACTGTGTAACCAGGGATATTAATTTGACTGTCAGTGATCTGAACATGCAGCCATGTTTCACTGATTGCCAAAACATCAGGCTGGAAATTTATTACCCAAGCCTCAACCTCATGAAATTTTGAGATAAGGCTACAGATGTTAAAGTGCTTAATTCACATGTCTTTACCAACAGTAGTAAAATAATCTACATCCGCTAGCTCATTGCACATTGGTACAGGATTACATTCAACATCCCCAGCCCTTAATAGCATACCAACCTTTGCTATGTCAATCACTAAACCTAACATTCCTAACAGCCCCTTAGATGATCTCATTCCATGTCCAATATTATAACCCACAAATTTGTAACATGTTCCCATTGTATGGCTTTATGATAAACTAAAATTACTTAACAAATACCCCTGGCCCAACCCATTCTGATTATGAGTATTTGCATAATGAAGGGGAATCCCTAAGTCAACGGTATCCATCCTCATAATACACATCACATATAACATCCCCACTGCAATTCCCATATTTGCCATAACCACTCTTATGAGTATTTAATATCCCAATTTGATAGTCCCTTACACACAGTCCTCTGCTCGGTATGGTCCGGTATGACTCCGGTATGACTCCAGTCGATTGCACTTTCCCTCAGCATTTCGCCGCTGCAGCTTACTCACTGCCACTTCAAGTCCTGAAGGCACTTGTAACACAGGGCTCCCCAAATCAAGCAGTTCTGCCACCACTGTGATTGGTTCCTGAATTTGGATGAAACAGCTCAGGTGTGCACACAGTAATTATAGCCCCTTTGACTGAGGATTGCAATGCAGTTAAAATGCTTCTCAGCAACAGCAATCACGGCAGTCTCAATTAGTCAATTTCATAGTCTGTGTTTTAAAGTGCAATACAGGCAGCGTACACACAGTCTTTCCTTAGTATTCAGTGTTCAGTATTCAGGGGTTGTAACCAGTAAGACAGCACAGTGAGGTGCTTCAGCTTTACGTGAGATGTAATTCACTTACTGGTCAGAAGTACTTCTCAGAGCCTGCCACACTCCGGTACTACTCCAGTCGATTGCACTTTCGCTCAGCACTTCCCCGCTGCTGCTTCAAGTCCTGAAGGCACTTTTAAAACAGGGCTCCTCTAATCAAGCAGTTCTGCCACCACTGTGATTGGCTTCTGAATTTGGATGAAACAGCTCAGGTGTGTGCACACAATAATTATAGCCCCTTTGACTGAGGCTTGTAATGCAGTTAAAATGCTTTTCAGCAATAGCAATCATGGCAGTCTCAATTAGTCAATTAGCTTGAGTGAAACCTGCACAGCGGGCAAACATTTCTGCTCATGAAAGGAACCTGTGGATCAATGCTTAGTGTGATCTGTCATACCCAGCATCTAAAGTGAGGCCAAAAAGTGTGTTTGTTAATCTACCAGGTGTTGCTTTTTGTTTCCCCTTCATCACCAGTGACAGCCCGTAGTGATGCAGTTCAGAGACACTGTGTCACCTGTTTCTGTGACTCCTCATGTCCCTTCTAAGTAGCTCAATTGGATATTACTGTTAAGCCCTCAAGTGCCACTCTCCACTATAGTGAGACAATGGGTGAAGCACAATTGATGACATGAGGGCAGATGAAAGGAGGACTCATGCAGTTCCTTCTCTACTATTCCTTCTTGATTGTGCCATTGTTATGCTGTCTGAGCTAATTTGGTGCTTCCCTTGTCAGCTTCCTGTTTGGCACCATTTCCATTTAGGGATCTTGTGATGAAGAAAGGTGACTATGCCCCGCTCCCACTATTTTAATGGCCCACAGAGGCAAACACCAATTTATGCACATGAATCATAGAGCAAAACAACAAAAATAATCTAACAATTCTCTAGCATCACTTAATGCTCCATGCTATCCTAGACTTGGTGGGCACCAGATTTAGGAAACATTCTAGGCAGAACAAAGTGTAGCTGTTGTGAAGCTGCTTAAGCTGAGTCATCACTATAAATTCCATTGGGAGGAATGATGACCTGATTTGCAGGGAATTTAACACATAACTTCACCCCTTCCCACATGCTGCTTCCCCTTGATCTCTTTATACGTTTTTTGGTTCTCTCTTACCACTTGTCTTAGATCACTGAGAATGTAATAGTAGCTATTTACTGATGCAGGTAGGATGAGCTCTTGCTTCTTGCTGGATGGCTGTCTTATCCTGGATATATAGCAGCCTACAGATAAGAGCTTTCAGGTGCTACCCATGGGTCTAAGGGGTCTATGACCTTGCTCTATCTGATAAGCTTGGACATTATCTGGTGGATCTGTGATCTGTAGAAAAAGTTAACTAACAAACTTGATAGGATCAACCTCCTCGGCTTTCTCCTTTATGGCTAATCAGGAGCCTGTTATTCCTTCTGCTCTGATTTCTTTGATCATCCATTTTTTCCTTTAGATGTAAAACCTTATGTCAGTGGACTATAAGCTCTCTTTTCTCTGAGCTGGATTTGTCCTCTAAGGAGCTCACATGTGCCTCGACATCTCCCATCCACGCCATTAATGTGTCAACAATTGACTCAACACTCTTAATGTCCACTGCCATTTCTGTCAGCATCATTTTAATCACAGCAATCTCAGCCATGTAAGTATCCTCCATTGGGGATCCATTGCTAGCATCAGGAGAGGCACTTTGTGGAGAGTCAGTTTTGTGCCATTTTGTGGCCTGAAATCTTGCTGGGAACAGAGGTGGAGGTGGGAGTTGTGGCTGTAGATCAATTGGTATTTGAACCATTCTTAATGCTGACCTACCAGTTTGATGAAACAAACAGTGCTGTGTCACATCTGACTACTGGTTTTAACCAAAGGAAAGTTAAAATTGATGTTTTTATAGCATATGGAGTTCAACTGACTCAGCATTCACAGAACCGTGTCTTGGAGTTATCAACCCTAATGCTCACCCCTCCCCTCCAGCCTGTAGCCTCCTATCTAAATCACAGTATACAGCTCCAAGCCAGTGCCTAAAAGTGATACAGTCTTCAATGGTAAAGAAGTATGTCACGCCACATGTTGCCAACATAATCCATATTAGCTTCCTTCATGCAATGCCCTGCAGGTCCTGTGTGAAGAAAAGAGATCACATTTGACCTTGTTTGCTAAGGGGAAGGGTAAGCATCAGTACTGACCGCCTCAAAGGGGACTTCACTACTCATTCACCAAGACTCCAGAGACCCAAAACCCTAATTTTGTTTTTCTTTTGCTACTTGGGGAGTGAGGGTAGGGAGTCAGATTTGGAAACCCTAATGTCACATTTCCTTACTTTTGTTGCATTAAGTTGAATCCTAACTGGTGCATAAACACAGTTTTTGCAAAGTATTGCCTTTCTTTTTGAGATAGTGCAATCATCTACAGTACTCATTCATGCATGAAAGGGACCTGCATGAAGAGACACAGACAAACAGGGCCCTCTGGGCTCTGTGCCAATGGAAGGCTCCATCCATCTATGGAAGAGCAGGACCCTGCTGGTCCTGCACTTCTGTGCAGTGACTGATGTAAAAAATTACCAAAGTTATGTACAAGAATAGAACAATTTCAGTATACTTTCATAGTTTTTTTTTATATTTTGACCCTCAGTTATTAATAAAGCCTTCTTATGAACCCACCTCATGAACCCAGTAGGTGAACATTTTCAAATCCATCCAAACTGTCATTTTGTGCTACAAGTGTAAAAATAAATTTCAGTCAGGATTTGAAAAATGACAGCTGTCACATTCATGAAGTGGTGTGAAAAAACAGCTATGTTGAAAATTTGGTGTCTAAATATTGAAAATTACCAAAGTAATAAGCTAACATTGACATATTTCAACATATGCTCATAAATTTGATGTTTTTAATATTTGTAGCCTAAATTTTCAACACAGCCTTCTTAAGTAGAGAAAAAGGAGAACACAAGGGGAGAGGAATCCCCCAGGATGAAAATTAATAACAGAAGCAGGGTGGTAGAGATAAAGGGCATTAAAAAGAGAGATGGGAAGGAGGAAGGGCAAAAAAGGAAAAAAGGGAGTAACAAGCAGAATGGAAACAACATCTGGATGGCCATCTGTGCAAATGCTAGAAGTCTAAGAAATGGCCTGGAGGAGAGGGAGGGAAGGGCAAGAGAAATTATACTGGGGTGGGTGCCATGGTCCACTTATTACTGAATATCAATATAAAATATAAAAGAAATAACATTGGGAATGGGGGCGGGTGACCTGAAGGGGAAGAAAAAAGTAGTACCGGGGCTGGGCACCCCAGTCCACTTAAGAAATATTAAATAAATGAATGTATAGACAGATATATAGATAGATAGATAGATAGATAGATAGATAGATAGATAGATAGACAGACAGACAGACAGACAGACAGACAGACAGACAGAGATAGATAGACAGATCGATCGACAAACAGACAGATAGAATGAGAGAGAGAAAGAGAGAGAGAGAGACAGAGACAGATCAGGGGATCAGCAGCTCACTGCTCCAATAGAAGCTGGCATCACAACTCCAGCGGAGGCTTCAAAATTCAAGAAAGTCCTGCTGTTCTCACAAAAGAAGAATGCTATAGTTCTTATGTATTCTTCTTTCATATGAGTTCTTGCTAAGTCTGCTACCTTACTGCTCCAAGCTGAAATCATCAGCATGATCCCAGCTGTGTCTTCACAATTCCAGAAGTCCTGCTGACAAAGGAATCCTAGAAGGAAGGCTTAGCGAGGGCTCACAATTCTTCTGTTGTGAGCTGAAATTCTCCTTTAGTGAGTCTTACAAAAGAAGATCCTCCTATCACAAAACAAGAGTTTAGACTTAATTTTTTTCTCACAGTTCTTTTAGGAGATCATATTAAATAACCACTGTTCTTTCATGAGATCTCATGAAAGAACTGTGAAAAATAATGAAGTTTAAACTCTTCTTCCATGAGATCAGATTCTTCTTTTGTGATACTCAGATCTCCTGAGAAGAATGTTTCTATCATATGATCACACAAAGGAACTATACAAAAAAACAGGTGACTCTCATGAAAGAAAAATTTCAGTGCATGAAAGAAGAATGAGGACCCGTCACTAAGCCTTTCACTTAGGATTTTAGGGATGTACCAAAAACGATATTTTGGGGGTCTTCTTTCAAAAAAAAACAAACATGAGAATGCAGCTAAACAGGTCCTATTTAGCTAGATTCATGTGTTTGTTTTTTCAGGGCAGGCATAATTTTTGTATTTTTTTTAATTAAAAAAAATGATTGCCATATGAAAAGAGATTTTTTTTTTCTCATGAAAGAAGAGTTTCACCTATTGAAAGTTATTTTTTCATGAGCAAGAAATTCTTCTTTCATATCAGACATACAAATGAATAACTCTACTGAGCATGCTCAGAGCTGAAATTTCAAATCCTTACGACTCAGGAACAGAATAATATTTTTTCACCAAACCAAACTAAGACATTTTTCTAGGACAAGGCCCCTTTTACCCTGAAAGTTTCAGAACAAAATTACAAACAGTCTAGGCTGTAGGTGAGAGTGAAAAGCAAACAAAAAAAAGAAGAAAAACAGACTTTTCCCAGCTTTTGCACTGTCTGGATCTCAGAATCAGGACATACAACCATCAAGAATCTTGTCAAATCGGATGGGGCATGGCCAACCAGCAAGCAAGATGGTGACTTAGTTTACTAGCAACACAGCCCCGGAGCCCGGAACCCGACTAAACCCTCCATATTGTGAACCCCGACGAGAAAACTTCATACCTGCTGCAATCGGAAGTCTCTCTCCATGACCCAGCTGAAACTTGGGGGATTTCGACACAGGATTACCAAATTAGTGCCTCTTTCAATCTGGGCAACCCTCACAGACAAGGCCATATGGCACACTCTACTACAGGAGGGAAAGAACCCTCCATTAGAGAAATGTTTACATCAGTTATTACCAGTATCGACACTCTAACTCTAGCAGCTAACACCCCTGCAGTTTCTATTCAGCAACTTGATGCAAGAGTTGACGAGACAGAACAAAAATCAATTGCCCATAATGATATTCTCCATGGCCACTGTGCCACTTTGTGGGATCAGGCTGCACAAATCTGTCTTATGCAGGACAAACTAGAGGACTTAGAAAACAGGAGCCGCTGCAACAATCTGTGGCTCCTCAGTTTCCTGGAGGGGTGAAAGGGAGGGAACGCTCTATTATTCCTACAGCAAGCACTCCCAGAAACCCTTCAGCTTTCTCCTACCACCAGAATCATGATTGAACAGGCACACTGCTCCTTACAGCCCAAGCTCACACAGGGCGATAGGCCATGACCCATTATCACTCAAATTCTAAATTTCACTGAGAAAGAAGCCATCCAGGCCAGAGCCAGGGAGCTGGGTCAGCTCTGGTGGACAGATCATAAGATTATGATATTTCAAGATTACTCTAGCGACTTAGCAGCTAAACGTAAGGCCTTTACCGAAGTTCGTCAGAAACTGCACTTCCTGCAGGTCCCTTTCACCCTACAATATCCTGCCAACTTAAAGCTAACAATTAATGGCACTCCACAACAATTTGCTACCCCAGATGCAGCCATGGCTTTTATTGAGGGAATGTGGCCACCCGGCCAGGGCCCTTCACTCAACCTGAACTCGGTCAAGGAAACTGACCGCTGATCTTCAGTAAAGGGAGTCCTCTCTAATGCCTCTGTGGTGACAGCACTTCAAACCCAGATGAAATAAATGGAACCTCGCAGCTCCAAAATCCGGTAAAGGCCTCCGAAATCACCCCGACTCCTTGTAGGCAACTGTCAGCTCTGAGAGAGGAGGTTGCCCACCTCCAAGCTGAACTAGCAAGGACTAAGGAGGCCTCCCCCTCCCAAAGAGCACCACTGCCACAACCACTGAGTCAGAGGTTTCGGAGTATGAAGAGCAGTAGGACCACAGTGGGTTCTGGGAGGGTGCGGGTGGTGGACCAGAGGCGAAGCCCCCCAGTTGTACCTCTACACAAATCAGATGCCATTCTGGCAGAGCAAGGTTCCTCTATGATGGCACCCTCAGTGGAGACCCAGAAGAATGCTAAGGACATCCACAAGGGAGACCCACAAAAGGGTGGCAAGGGACACCACAGGGGAAGGAAACAGCTACTGATAGGGGACTCAATTGTTAGGGGGGTAGAACTGGGCAAGGGAGAGAAGGAAGTAAGCTGCCTGCCTGGTGCCATGGCTTGAAGGGACAAGAAGCGAATCCTCACAATTGTAGAAGCAGCATCACAGGAGAGAGAACTAGATATCATTGTCCACCTTGGGACAAATGACCTAGCTAGGCATGGGGTCAGTGCAGTGCAGAATGAATTTGTGGAGTTGGGGAGGGGCCTCAAATGGGTAGCAAGCACAGTAACCTTCTCAGAGGTGCTACCAGTCCATGGCAGGAGTGAGGCTAGGGTATTGCACACCATGCAGTTTAATGAATGGTTGCAAAACTGGTGCAGAGCACAGGGCTTTGGCTTCATTGGGGACTGGGGGTCCACCTGGAGAGATAAAGGTCTATACTGGCATGACGGTCTGCATTTGTCCACAAAGGGGACCAAGCTCTTAGGTGACAGGTTTAAATGCTTCCTTGGCAAGCTTTTAAACTAGATAAGGGGGGAGGTACTGATAAAAGGCAGGAAAAGTCAAGCCTCCCACCACAAAACATGGCAGGTAGAAGGGTAAACACTGAGGTACAGAGCTCAACACAGGGCAGGACTGGGGTAAATGGTAAAATAGATAAGAGCAATAAAAGCAGGGATGGGGGAAAAAAGGATCAAGCCAACATTAAATGGAGGGCAATGACTACTAATGCCCGTAGTCTGGGAAACAAGCTTTCTGAGCTAGTAGCTTTGATGGAAGATAAACACTTGGATATTGTGGCAGTCACAGAAACATGGTACACCGAGAACCATGAATGGGATGTCAACATACCAGGGTACACAATCTACAGAAGGGACAGGGAAGGTAAAAGAGGAGGTGGAGTAGCTCTATACATAAGGGAAGGGATCAAAACTACAGAACTAAAAAGTAAAGGGGGAGGACAAAAGGCACTCTGGGTTACCTTGGAGATGGGGAATGGCATCGCAATCCGCACAGGGGTTTTATACAAACCCCCGTCTTAAGGGGAGGAAATGGACAAGAAAATGATAGAGGACATTCTCAAAATGGCTGAAAAAGGGGAGATACTGTTGATGGGGGACCTGAATATGCCAGATGTTAACTGGAGGACATGTACTGCAGCCATATCCAAGAGCAGGGTAATTCTCGATGCCCTGCAGGGGGCAGACCTTAGACAGCTAGTGCTGGAACCCACTCGGGACGGAGCAATACTAGACCTGGTACTCTCAAATGGAGAGAGGATCACAAATTTAGAAGTCGGTAGACATCTGGGAACAAGCGACCACTGCACAGTGTGCTTTACAATGAGCACAACCATGGAGATAAGCCATACAAAAACAAGGATACTGGACTTTAGAAGGGCTGACTTTGGCAAAATGGGTGAACACCTGAAGAATGCACTAGCAAATGGCCAAATAGGAGGGTGGAAGAACAATGGAGAAAATCAAAACTGCCATCATAGAGGCAACAAGTCTTTGTGTAAACAAAGAAAACAAAGCGGAGTAAAAACCACTATGGTTCTCAAAAGAGGTGGCAGAGAAGGTTAAGAGAAAAGGCTGCATTCAAAAGTATAAGGAATCACAGAGGAGAATGACAGGAACTGTGTCAATTAAAGCAGAAAGAAGTAGGAAAGGCAGTCAGAATAGCAAAGGCACAAACCGAGGAAAAAATAGCCAACTCGGTCAAAAAGGGGATAAAACCTTTTATAGGTACATTAGGGAGCATAGAAAGGTTAAGGGAGGGATAGTGAAGATTAATAAAGGAAAGGGGAGGTGGGCAGAGGGAGACAGTGAAAAGGCAGAGATACTGAATGAATACTTTTGCTCAGTATTTACAAAAGAAGATGAGGAGCAGTTACCTAAACCAGACAATAGAAGCACTCTGGGTAGGGGGGTTGATACCAGTCCATTCACAGAAGAAAGAGTCCTGAAAGAACTCCTAAAACTCAAGGTGGACAAAGCAATGGGGCCTGACGGGATTCACCCCAGAATCCTAAAAGAACTAAGGGGGGACCTAGTGACACCACTGACCACATTTTTTAACAAATCATGGCAGGATGGGGTGGTACCTGAGGACTGGAGGAGGGCAGATGTGATTCCCCTTTACAAAAGTGGGAGCAAGGCAGAAGCAGGAAACTACAGACCTGTAAGTTTGACCTCAGTGGTAGGGAAAATGATGGAATCACTTCTGAAAGAAAGAATTGTTGAGTACCTAGATGCCAGCGGGGCACAGGACCCAAAGCAACATGGATTTACAGCAGGAAGGTCATGTCAAACTAATCTAATTGATTTCTTTGACTGGGTGACCAAAGTAATAGACCAAGGAGGGGCTGTGCATATGGCCTACTTAGACTTTAGCAAGGAATTTGACACAGTCCCACACAAAAGATTAATAATCAAGTTAACCAGCCTGGGAGTGGGTCCCAGGGTGGTAGCCTGTAGCGAACTGGCTGCACAACAGGACACAGAAGGTAATAGTGAATGGAACACATTCAAGAAAGGGGGTTACTAGTGGAGTACCCTAGGGCTCAGTACTGGGTCCAATCCTCTTTAACATCTTTATAAGTGACATTGCAGATGGTCTGGAGGGAAAGGTATGCCTCTTTGCAGATGACACAAAGATCTGTAACAGAGTTGATACACAAGAGGGAGTAGAAAAGATGAGAAGGGACTTGGCAAGGTTGGAGGAATGGTCAGACATATGGCAACTTAGATTCAATGCAAAGAAGTGCAAAGTAATGCACCTGGGAAACAAAAACCCAGGAGAAGAGCACACAATAGCAGGGGAGGTACTAACAACAACACAAATGGAAAGGGACCTGGGAGTAGTCATAGCAGATGACCTAAAGGTGGGTAAGCAATGTGAAAAGTCAGTAAGGAGAGCCAGGGGATACTGGGATCCAGGAAGGGCATCACAAGTAGAAAAAGGAAGTTGTTATCCTCTATACAGATAGTTGGTGAGACCCCATCTGGAGTACTGTGTGCAGTTTTGAAGACCTCATCTACGCAAGGACATAGACAGGATGGAAGCAGTCCAGAGGAGGGCAACTAAATGGTGCTGGGTCTACATCAGAAACCATATGAAGAGAGACTGAGAGAGCTTAATATGTATACCCTTGATGAAAGGAAGGATGGGGGACATGATAGAAATGTTCAAGTACCTCAAGGGAATCAACAAAGTCCAGGAGGGTAGCATCTTTCAGAAAAAGAGATGTGTAAGAACAAGGGGGCACAGTTTAAAGATAGAGGGGGGACGGCTCAGGGGTAATGTGAGGAAATTCTTTTTCATGGAGAGATACATGGAACAGCCTTCCTGAGGAGGTCGTTGGGTCTAAAACAGTGAGGGAATTCAAACATGCATGGGACAGACACAAAGCAATTATAGCGGGGGGTTGCAGGAAGCAGGCTGTTGGTTAACTAGAATCTGCAGCTTATCCAGTAGGTAGGGAAATGGGCAGACTGGGTGGGCCAAGTGGTACTTATCTGCCATCAAAGTCTATGTTTCTATGTAAGACGCCCTTCTGACAAGCACGACCAGAACTCCCAAATACCCGACACAGAAGAGCCTGAATATACAAGTCTGTATTTTACTCGAAATCACTACTCTTTACTGCATGACCACCCTGACACAGATTCCCGGGAGGAGATGAATGCCAACCCTGCAGTCCCTGAGAGTGCACAATCTGAAGACGCACACAATTCCTGGGCCTCTGGCATGGATACTGCCTTGCCACTACAGGACTTGGATGTAAAAACTGTGGCTTCCTGCTCTTCACCAGGCTGTGGCCCAGAAACAAGCTCTGCAGAAATGAAATACTCCACTCAGGATGATCGCCCAGGCTCATCGAGCTCCCTTATTCAGATAAGTACCTATGGTTTAGTGTCTCGGGGAGTAAATGGGTGGACTGTGAGGGGTGTAACTGGGGATATAGCCGAAGGGGGCTCAGAGCTACAGCCTAACCTGCACAGAATCTTGGCAGAGCCCTTCTCCTCTTATTAGTGCCCACCCAGTTTAATCTATAAGATGGGCTGAGCCTTCGAAGGACTCCTCCCCCCTAAAAACATCTGACCTGGCAGTATATATGTTGTTCTGTGTTGCCAATATGGTATTTAACTAATGCTGATTAACAATGATGTGTAAGTATTGCTTCTGTTGGTTAGTTGAGACGTTTGCTTTTTGTAATGTGTGATGGCAATTACTGGCCAACTTCAGGCCTTCTCACATAGATACTCCAGATCCCCCCCCCCTCGATATCATGCAGTGATGTGAGGGAACCTGTACCAACATTTTGCGGTGTTATTAGCTGCAGCTGGCTCCCAAAGCTAAGGATAACTTCCCCCCTCTGATTGCAGGCCATTAAGTTCCTAAGGGTCCTTTGATATCATCTCTGTGTCACTATAACTGACCACTCATTGGACGTATCCCCATTCTTATCTTGGACAGCTCACAGGCCAGAATTTCTCCGACCAGCTCTGGGTAGTGGCCTAAAAAACTGTCTACTGTTCACCTCCTGTGATAACCTCTTGCTATACCCATTATATGGTTCATCTACAGTGGTGGACTTAAGGGTATAATTCCCCTTCGCTGCCATCTCTCTTCTCCCATGCCTCGCAGACACATCTGGGCATACCATTGGCTGGGGACCTAGCCATTTAAGTCCTCTTGCATTCTTCACTGCTGTTTTGTTCAAAAAAAATGAATAAATTACACAGTTTCAGGGTTTCCAGTTATGTGTACAGGTGAAGATACTGTTTCTTTTTTCTGATTTTCCCTTTGTACAACCGTAACTTGGTTGCATCTTAATATCTGTACCCCGATCCCTTAGGGCTGGTACTAAATTGCCTAAATACCGCAGTGCCTACAGCTTCCCCTCACTGGCATAGGAGGGGAGTGATAATATGTTCTGGCATACATCCCTAGCTAAAATAACTCTCTCCTCTTTCTGAAGAGATCTTTTATACCCCCTACCTGTATCTATCTTGGAGTCCAAGCTCCACTTCAGTAGCTTACTCACCCACAGAACACAATGTCTGATATTGCATTCCACACCTGGGAATGTCAGAGGGCTAAACTCTCCTGTTAAATGCCAAAAGATATTGGCCCACTTGAAATGCCTACACTCTAAACTGGCATTTCTACAGGAGACTAAATTAACAGAAGAGGACCATATTCATATGTTCAAAGACTGGGTGGGCCAACAGGTACACTGTAATGCCCCCTCTAGGAAACATGGTGTCCTTATTCTCCTGCATAAGTCCTTATTCTGGACCCTCGTCAAGACACTTTCTGGCCCAGATGGTCAGTGGGTGATAGTGACATATGACAACCCCTCAGGTCTGATTACCTTCTGCAACCTCTATGCCCCTAATGAGGATACTCCACAGTTCTCCTGTAATATCACTGAAGTAATACTGGAGTTTAATTCCCCAGACTGCCCCCTCCTTATGGGTGGTGACTTCAATCTGGCGTTAATTCCATCCCTAGATAGGAATGATGGAGGTAAGGAATCACACCTTAGGAGTGGGAAGGCACTACACCAAGTGATGTCAGACCTGGGTCTTACAGATATCTGGAGACTCTTCCATCCCAGAACAAGGGATTATACATTCCATTCGGAACCAAATATTTTGCACAGGAGGCTAGATTTCTGGCTTGGCTCACCTACCTTAACAACAAAAGCCCTTGATGTCTCAATCTTTCAACAGGGAATATCTGACCATGCCCTGGTCCAGCTCCTTCTTCAGTGGGAACCTGTAACTCCCCCACCCAGAAACTGGAGATTAGATCCCCTTTTGATGAGGGTCCCTGATTTTATACCCTGGACCAAAAATGAAGCCACCCTTTTTATAGCTGAAAATCCTGTCTCAGACACCTTGGCAGGTATTACCTTGGAGGCTTTTCAGGTTACAATGCAGGGTAACATCATGAGGTTTGCAGCTGATAAATGCAGGAAAAGGGAACATCAGCTGGCTGCCCTAGAACAGAAACTTGCAACAGCTGAAGTTACCTTCAAGTCTATGTCCTCCCCCTCCATCCACTCTATAATAGGTAGAACCATTTTAGGCCTCCGATTTCAAATTAACCAACTTCTCAACAGAAAAGCCAAAGTGGACATCCTTTGCCTCCAACACTCCCTCTGGGAATGAGGGGGATAAGGGGGGCAAAGTACTTGCTTACCAACTCCGAAAGCAACAAGCCAGTAGATATATTGCTGGATTGAAGGATAAGCAGGGGGTACTGGGCACTACCCTGGAGGACATTAATACCACCATGGCCTCCTTCTACAGATCCCTTTATTTATCCTCACACACAGAATCAAACAGAGAGACACAAATGTTTCTAGATACCCTTCATTTACCTAAACTGAATGCACAGCAGGCACAGCTGCTTGACTTCCCTATCTCCAAGGAAGAGGTGAGTACAGCCATCTATGATCTGAAGCTGGGGAAATCACCTGGTAACCACAATAATACAGCAAATTTCTACCAGGCTCTAGCCCCAACCATTTCACCTCTTTCAACTGAGGTATTCCAAGAGATAGTGTTCAAAGGCACACTTCCTCCCTTTATGCAGGAAGTTACCATTGTAGTCATCCCCCAAAAAGACAAGGACACCACAAATCTGGGAAGCTACTGCCCGACATCTCTTATCAACCGCGACAGTAAATTGTATGCCAAAATTCTGGCAATCAGACTAAGCCCTTTTATCCCAGAACTTATACATCCATCACAATTAGGTGTTGTCCCTGGCTGACATAGTTCAGGTGACCTGAGAACCTGTATGAATCTTATGCATTTCTCTAGATCTCTTCTTACACCAGCAGCTGCTATCACAGTAGATTTCAAGAAACATTTGACTCTATTGAATGGGATTACCTGTACCTCATCCACACACACCTTGGAGTGGGTTGAAAATTTATTTCTAGGATACAAGCCATATACACCCTTCCCTTAGCCAGAGTCAACACAAACTCCATACTTTCCCCCCCATTTCTATTGGAGTGAGGAACAAGACAGGGCTGCCCCTTTTCTCCCCTCCTGTTTGTTCTGGCTGTAGAACCACTGGCCAGTGCTATATGAAGCCATCCAGATATTACTGGCTTAACCGTGGGAAACACATCATACTCAACCCTTATGTATGCTGACGATCTTCCCTTGGCAGATGCCCAATGCTCCATACCTCCCTTGCTCCATCTCCTAGATACTTTCTTTATGTATTCAGGCCTAAAATTTAATCAAACTAAGACTGCATTACTCCCCCTGACTGTTCATTGTACCCAGCAGATGGCAAAATCAGCAAGCCTACTCTGGGCCCCTAAAGGAATCACCTATCTGGGAATTCTTCTGACTCCATCTCTTGACACACTCTGGCAAGGCAACATACAACCCCTTCTCTCCTCGATCAAGACAGAATTTGATAGGTGGAAACTCCAGTATAGGCAGTATAACATAGTGGTTTAAGGCTCTGAGCTGCAAACCTGGAGACCTGGGTTTGAATCCTACAGCCCCCAATTGCATACTGTGTGACCCTGAGCAAGTCACTTAACTTCCTTGTGCTCCCAGGTAGCACCTGGAAACAAGCTTCAGCTTAGTGTGCCTTTCCTGGTTAAACAAATTCCCCTTTCCCTAAACTTACCCTGTCAGGGAAAATTGCATCGACAAAAATGGTCTCAGCCCCCAAACTCTTTTATCTCCTCAAGCACATGTCTATCCCCTTCCCTAAGCATTGGCACATGGCCATCAATAGATTAATTGGGGACTTCCTTCGGGGAGGCTCCATACCCAGGTACAGCTGCTCTAAGCTTAGGGCCCACTGGGAACATGGTGGCTGGAATCTCCTCTTGATAGAAGGATACCGATAGGCCTTCCTTCTAGCCCAAACTGTTAAATGGATGCATTCCCCTTCACCCCTTTCCCCACAGTGGCTCCAAATTGAGCTAGACATCACAGAGACTATACACCCCTCTTCACTTCTTTTTTCATGTAAAGACACCAAACTCAGACCTCCCAACAGACCTAATTTGGGTCGTACCTTACCCACAGTAGAAGTGTCCAGAAATAACTGGTTTGCCACCCATGTAAAGATGAAAATGGACCTTCTCTCACCTTCTCACATTCCTCTGTGGCAAAACCCCTCCATTACTATAGGGGGATACTGGGTGAGTTGGAAGCATTGGGTTGATTTGGGCATTTACAAAATGGAAGATCTCATGGATCCAACCCACAAGGTTTTTCACACCTTTCAATCCCTCCAGCAACTATGGGGTATCCCCCAGTCAGATTTTTGGAGATACCTCCAACTCAGAGATGCCCTCCGCCACTATCTGAGCCTACCCTCAACACAATGCACTTCGTCAACCCTGCTTGCCTGGATACAAGATGATAAGGGCCTTGCAGGGCTTATCTATGCCATGCTCAGAACCACTTTACCTTCTCAATCTGAGGAAGTGAAGCATAAATGGGAAACAATGCTGCAACTCCCTATTCCATCTATGGCCTGAGACCAGGCCTGGAAAGACGCACTCAGCTGGTTGAGGGATGCTAGATCAAGACTTATCCAAAACAAAACTGCCCACTCATGGTACAAAACCCCTGTGGTTCTCCACAGAGCCAAACTTCTGGAGTCAGATAAGTCCTGGAGATGTCAAGGGGCTAGGGGTGATCTGCTACACATACTGTGGTCCTGTCCACGGATCCAACTCTTGTGACAAGCAACACAAGACATAGCATCCAAGGTGCTATGCCAGCAGATCCCCTTAGTCCTCTCTTCTACCTCCTGGGCATCCGTAGTGACCTCCCTAAGCTATCCTTGCCTGAGTATAGGTGGCTTGCCCTGCTGCCCCTGCAAACTAAGAGAGCCCTGCTCTGTAACTGGAGATCTCCACTGGTCCCTACAATGATAGAGGTACTGGCGTCTCTCTCAGACCTTGCCAAGCTAGACAGAAGTTCTTACCTGCAGATATATCAAATTTCCACATTCAGACTTTGCTGGTTTCCTTCACTAAGTTATGTTAACCCTTAGACAGGTGTAGGCTGAACAATCCCCTACCCTGTTGAATGCAGTCAGATTACAATCTTGCCACTCTGAATGAGGTTCAGTGTCCACACAGGGCAGTTACTGACCAACTACTCCCAGTACCTAGGCACAGTATAGGATTTACCTCCTTACTCTCAAATATATATATATATATTTATTTATGCAATAGGTGTGAGACCAAAAGCCATTGAATAAATCCATTTACTTCCACATATGTGGAATAAATCTAACCACCCTAGATCAGGGGTTCTCAAATGGTGAGGCCAGCCTCCTTGGGGAGGCCCCAACCTGTTCCAGGGGAGGCTCAAGCAATTCTGAAAAAGTACTGTATTTAAATTTTGAGTTTTTTATATTTTGTTTGAAAGGAGGAAGCAAACTGAAATAGGATAATAGTAGGTGACATTTATGTATTTATTTACAAATCATTGACAAGAGAAGGTGAAGGAGTCGAGACTTACTTCAGGAGTACCCGGAGAAGGGTAGGGAGTGAATACAATTCAAAAGGTAACTGCAAAGCAGTCAAGCAACACAAAATGAACAATAGTGCAAACAAATATGAAGAATAAATTAATAATGAGTGGTGGTAATTGATCAATTTGTAGAGTGATGGCAGAACAGCCCAAATACAAGGGTTGAGCATAGAAGTGCTAAGAACAATAGTAGGAAGGAGCAAAGTAATCCCTAAGAAGTTGCATAAGAGCGGGGTGAGGTATGTAGGAAGGTTATTCCAGATAGAGAGGAAACAGAGAAAGTAGTCTGACCCCATGAAGGTACTGCAACAAGGGGTAACAACAGTTCAAGAATCAAAATAGTGGAGCAAGTAGGCTGGCCTGTTTGTGTATGTGTGTGTGTCTGTGTGGGGTTACAGTAAGCTGAATAACATTTGTTTTATTTGTTAGTCAGTTAACACCTTTGAGCATAGGTGCTCTTTTTCAAAGGTTCCACATCAGTGAAAGACAAAGAACTGAATGAGACCCAAGTACTCAGAGGGGTTTCAATTTATTCATGGTGTACTATGCAAAGTAAAGTATGTTAATTTTCTTTGAGGAGGCCCAAGATTATTTCAGTTTTTGGGGAGGCTCAAAATCTTTTCCATGGATTTGGGGAGGCTCACTGTGACAAAGTCTAAGAACTGTTGCCCTAGATTTATCCACATATGTGGAATAAATGCAAACTGTCAATCAAAGCTTTTTTGTTCACTTTTTTGACAAACAAATGTGAATAACTTTAAAACGAAAAATGATAGCATAGTACTGTGAGCACGAAAAATGTTCTGGACAAAAATATCTACAAAATGAGTGGGGTTTCATTTATAGATACCTTTTAGTTTTTTTTATAATTAGCAAAAAACAGCAAATACAAGACACTAGTGAGGCCCCACCTGGAGTACAGTGTACAGTTCTGGAGACCATACCTACGTAAGGACATAGACAGGGTAGAGAAGGTTCAGAGGAGGGCAACAAAGATTGTGCATGGGTTGCATCACAAGTCCTATGAAGACAGGTTGAAGAAACTGAACATGTACTCCCTGGAGGAGAGGAGGGAGAGAGGGGATATGATAGAGACATACAAGTATCTTACAGGGAGGAACAGGGTGCAGGAAAACACTATTTTTAAGCGAAAAAGATGTTTCAGGACTAGAGGGCATGGGATGAAGTTGGAGGGAGGACGATTCAGAGGAAACATGAGAAAGAATTTCTTCACAGAACGGGTGGTGGACAAGTGGAACACCCTGCCAGAGGAAGTGGTGGGAGCTGAAACAATCACGGGATTTAAGAATGCATGGGATAGACATAAAGGAATTCTAGAGGTCAGGGTAGGGAAATAGACTTCTAGGAAACAAACTGAACTTACAAGCTCAAATGGGTAGATCTAGGTGGGCTATAGGCCCCTTATCTGCCGACACTGTCTATGTATCTATGTATCTATGTATCTATGTAAAAAATCCTATTTTCTTTTCACTTTTCATACAAACAAATATAAATAACTTTAAAATGAAAAATGATAACATGGTACTGTGAGCACGAAAAATGTTCAGCATAAAAATATCTACAAAATGAGTGGTGTTTTATTCAGAGATACCTTTTAGTTTTTTCATAATTAGCAAAAAACAGCATAAAATTCAATTTTCTATTCACTTTTTCGACAAACAAATGTGAATCACTTTAAAACTAAAAATGATAGCATGGTACTATGAGCACAAAAAATGTTCAGCATGAAAATATCTACAAAATGAGTGGTGTTTCATTAATAAATACCTTTTAGTTTTTTTATAATTAGCAAAAAAACAGCATAAAATTAAATTTTTGTTTCACTTTTTCATCAAACAAATGTGAATAACTTTAAAACAAAAGGTAGTATGATACTGTCACCATGACATTTGTTCAGCAAGAAGTTCTCTACAAAATGAGTGGTGTTTCATTTAATAGCAACCATCACTTAGCGGACATACACCAGGAAAGTTAACCAAAAGTCCCAGAAAGTCCCAGAAATTATCATTTAAAAAAAGAAGATAAACAGTCAAAACCAGATGTTCCCGCACTGATAAGAAGCATCCCTATTGCATAAGTGAAATATACAATGGTGAGCTGTCAGATAAATGATTTATCTACACTTGTACTGTTTGACCTCGGACACCTCACTCGTGGCTTACGCCACTCGTGAAGTTACCCGAGGTCAAACAGCACTTGTGTAGATAAATCATTTATCTGACAGCTCACCATTGTATATCCCATATTTATATATATATATATATATATATATATATATATATATATATATATATGCTGTTTTTCTAAATGTATCTGTTTATGTTCTTGATCTTTGTATGTACTTTATAAATGTTACCTAAGATAAGAACTAGACTGTTTGGGATATATTTATATGTTTATGCTCTAGATTAAATCTGGATTTTGCAGAACATATACACACTGATAGCTCAACTCTTCTCCCGAGGCCATGAAAATGGCTTTGATTTGACCTGACTAGACACTGAGGATACGTCTGGTGTGCTTATGTCCAGCAAAGATTGTCGATAGAGATTCATCTCTGGTGAGTACAATAGTTTGGCATATATCCTGCTGTATGATTGGATGACTTCAGTATACCCCTTCCTTCATTAACCCTCACCACAATACCCATCTCCACTCATTCTTACCCTTCTTACTGGTAGTAGTGGATAAGTGTTATGCAGGTCCAGTATCTCCCATATTGACATTCCTGACTATATGTAAAAACTCACCATTGAATTCACCTGTACACATTTATAAACGTATGCTGTTGAATGTTCCCTTTGCCCCTTCCCTCTCTCTGACTTCTTTTCCCTTTATTTCCCCCCTCTTTCCTTACTGCCCCCCCATTTCTTTTCTTCTCTTATTTCTTTTCTTTACTTTTTGGTTTTAAGTGCCTGTAAAATGACTGCTTATATGAAGGCTCCGGCCCTAATGATGTATGTTCTGTCAACTCTTTTTGGAAAATAAAAATGTTACAACATGAAACTTGTCAAATCAAGGGACTTTGCCCCCCCACCCCCGACCACCATGCACAATTTAATTTAATTACATTGAACAGGAGCAAAGCTGTTAAGGTACAAAGTTAGGGACTTAACATAAAACACCTTACTCAACCCTAACTATAGGGCCACTACTGCAACCATAATATATATATATATATATATATATATATTTATGCAATGGGGTGGACATATATTCAGTGTGATAAATGTGTTTATCTGAGTCACTGTATGTATAAATAAATTTATACATACAGTGACCATTTATACACACAGTTACTATGTCACAAATCTCTTTAGAATTAATTTAGAATGCTCGGCCTCTGAAGCAGTACTAATCATATTCAAATGGGAATAATTTTAAAATGAAAAAAGATAGCATGGTACTGTGAGCACAAAAATTGTTCAGCACAAAATTATCTACAAAATGAGTGGTGTTTCATGTATAGATACCTTATAGATTTTTTACAATTAGCAAAAAAGCAGAAGAAAACTTAATTTTTTGTTCACTTTTTTGACAAACTAATGTGAATAACTTTAAAACCTAAAATGATAGCATGGTACTGTGAGCACGAAAAATGTTCAGCACAAAAATATCTACAAAATGAGTGATGTTTCATTTATAGATACCTTTTAGTTTTTTTTTATGATTAGCAAAAAACAGCATACAATTCAATTTTATTTTCCTTTTATTGACAAACAAATGTAAATAACTTTAAAATGAAAAAGGTAGCATAGTACTGTGAGCATGACATTTGTTCATCAAGAAGTTTTCTACAAAATGAGTGGTGTTTCATTTAATAGCAACCACTATGCTAGGCAGACATACTCTAGGAAAGTTAACCAAAACTCCCAGAAATAATCATTTAAAATTAAGATAAACAGTCAAAACTAAATGTTCCTGCACTGATAGAAAGCATCCCTATTGCATAAATGAAATATACAATGGTGAGCTGTCAGATAAATGATTTATCTACACTTGTACTGTTTGACCTTGGACACCTCACTCGTGGCTTATGCCACTCGTGAGGTTACCCAAGGTCAAACAGCACCTGTGTAGATAAATCATTTATCTGACAGCACACCATTGTATATCCCATATATCTCTCGATATATATATATATATATAGATATATATATATATATATTTTCTGCATGGTTGGGCTCTTGCCCACATAGAAAAAGATATTGTATATTCCCCCATGTATAATGATAGCCAGTTAGCGCATTATGGCATCAATCAGCAATTAGAGAATACTGGATTGGCAACTGTGTGTTATGGATTTTTATACGAATCTGAGGTGTGTGATGACCGACAAACCGTGAAGCTCAAGAGGTTTATGAGGTCATCACACACCGAGGGTGTATAAAAAAAATCCATAACACAACAGTTGCCTATCCTTTATTTTTTATAATTACTGGTGCAGGGAGTCAGTGCTACTGAAATATCTGCTACCTCTTACTCAGTTCCTCTGCTACACACACACACACACGCACACACACACGCACACACACACACACACACACACACATACACACAGTCACTTACTCTCCAGTACCTACATTTTATTTTCTTTCTTTTTTTTATTTATAAAGTGAAATAGCGATCGCCCTTAAATAGCACTATTGTCAGTCAGCCGTGACCCTGTTCCTACTCACATTCATTATACTCTGAAACCAATGAACAGCAGGATCAACCAGATACAAGTTTTTAACTGTCAAAGTAGAATCAACCAGATAAATAATTAAAAAAAAATAATGAGAAGGTCTGGAGAGACGAACAAGTCTCGTACTGGCAACTTGTCGCTTAGCGACAAAGGGAGCTGCCATGTTTGTGGAACTGTTCAGCCCTACTCACACAGTGAATAAAAACCGGTGAGGTAGAATAATGACTGGAAGTGGCAGGACAGTTGAAACAAAAGTTTTGAGAATGCTGTGATAATCCATTTTCCGGTTATTACTGTGTTTGACACAGCCCAGGTAACAGTGTGATAAAAAGCATCACCAGTAATTATACTGTATTAGTGTGTCGTTACCACCTTAACATATTACTACCCAACACAATGCTAACCCCCACAAAAACACATTTAACAAGTCCCTTAATAATACATGTAACAGTCACCTTATTAACTTTCGTAACAACCACCCTAAAATCCCTTAAAACGGTATCTATGGAAAACTGCCTTAACGTACACTAAAACACTATTCAACACCCTCCTTCTACTCTTACTCACCTAGCAAGGAGGTCTACCATGTAGGCCCTCCATGCTGCTGCTGCCACCACTCCTTTCATCCCCTGATGCTCCTGACCTCTATGTTCTCCGGCTCAGTGTGTGCTCAGCCTCAGCCAGATGGCACGCCAGTCCCGTTCAAACACCACACTGCTCTGTGAATGCTACACAACACTCCAACGGCATATCATGCTGGTCCTGACTGCACACCTTGCTGCTCTCCATCCTGAAAATAAATGGAGGGCCACCTGAGCTATGCCTCCTTTTATTGAACTTCCCCTGCACTAAAGAAACACTACTAGGGAAAAAAAATGGCAGTCCCTTAAAAACCCACCACACCACGGAAAAACACTAATTGCCTTCTTAAAGGTACATACCACTACACTTCAGAAAATCAGTGCGCTATGAAAAAGCACAAAGACAAACTACTACACTCTGATAAATCATAGGACACAAAAAGTGTCCAACCTAATGCATTATATAAAATAAAACGTGGCAAAGTCAGAAAATAATACCATTTCAGTTTTGAACAAGCTCATAAAGACCACTATCTGTTCCGGATCATGTCTTCATGTCTTGTTCGAACCCTTGATGAAATTATTTCTTTGTATACAGTATCACATTTTGCCATAATATATTCTCTCTCTATAGCATGGTAGCCAGAGAATAACGGGGTACAGGGGGCCCACCTGGAAAGCTGATACAGGGGCTAACTGGAAAACTAATGGGGAAGGGCTCAGGGTGACACTCATCAATATTCCACTTCAACGTGATATGCTAGCTCTGTGTTTGCATCTCACCTTTACTTGCAGTGCCCCAAATAACCCATTTAAATAGAAAATACATGATAAATGGAATGATTTTCAGAGTTTAGAAGGTGGCCAGGTACCCAAGAGATGTGACCCACCCGGAAATTTCCTGGTATCCTGGAGGTCAGTCCAACTCTGGCAGTAGCACCAGCATAGTAAGGGGATAATTAGGGTGTTTAATGTTAAACTCCAATGTTTGCACCTTAATAACTTTGATGGTGTGCAATGAATATGAATACATGCAATGTAATATAATGAATACATTCCTGAGAGCACCAGCAATGCCACTGTTCTCAACTCCAGTTTAACAGTAGATGAAGTTATATTGCCAAAGTTTTACTTTAGGGTCCTTACCCCTTTTGATGTGTTTAATTACATTTTCATAATGAAACTGTGACTCCTGGTAAGGATAGACAAGCTGGATTATAGACTGGTCAAGGCTACTGCTGATATTCTGTGTTATCCATTAGGAAAAATATTTAATCAATCATTATGTCTGGGTCAATTCCCCAAATAATGGAAAATGACAGTGATCCCTGTTCTTAAATCCAATGATATTACAAGTCTGCAGAACTATATGTCTATTTCATTACTGCCCTTCCCCCCTCTTGAAAATGTTCTTGAATGCATTGTCTTTGATCAATTCTTAGAATTTCTTAACAAGTATGGGATTTTAACACTAACCTAGTATGGTTTCTGTCCAAGACATAGCACTAAGTCAGCCTTGCTAGGATTCACTCAGACCATACACAAGTCTTTAGATAAAGGCTACTTCTCCATGGCCATGTATGTGGACCTTACTAAGGCCTTTGATCTTGTTAATCACCAGCTTCTGTTCAAGGGCTTAGGTGATCTTGGCTGTTCTGAGGATGTGTTGGGGTTGTGTTGAAGTTATTTGGAAGAACGTTATCAGAAAAAACAAATTTCAAATTGTTTTTCTTCATTGTCTTTGATTTCCATTGGTGTTCCGCAGGGTTCAATACTGAGTCTGTTGTTTTTTAGTTTATTTCTTAATACACTTGCTTTGGCTTGTAAGAAGTCTAACGTATTATTGTATGCAGATGATGCAATGATTTTTGCTGAGGGTCAGATTATTGCAGGCCTGCAGCATAGTATTCAATCAGATTTTGATTCTGTGCAACAATTGTTTTTAACACATAATCTTGTGTTGAATGCCCAAAAACAACATGCATGCTTTTTCATAATTCAAAGAAAAAAGTGCCCACTGAACTGAACAATACTATTACTACTCTGAATGGAACCAACATTGAAAAAGTAGCTGTGTTTCAGTACTGAGGGTTTACATTGATAGTTCATTAACATGTACTTTACATATTTCACATTTGATCAAAATGCTTCACCAGAGAATAGATGCATTATATAAGATTAATTCCTTTTTGTTACTTTCTACAAGACTTCTATTAGCTCAAACCTTTTTGCTCCCATCAATAAGTTATGGTTTAATATTCAATTATCAGCTGAACCCCTTTCAGAAATGATCAAATATACTCCATCAACTTTGGGTGCTTGAATGGCAACATGTTTATTGATACACTTATTTACAATTTATGCAATTTCTTTGAATTCACACACATTCCACAGTTCATTCAATGTCCATGAGTAATTAGACCATTCTGCCTTGTTTCAATTGCATGTCTCCATCTAAGCCCTCTCTGTTCCTTCTTCTCGGGGTTCGGACGCTTGATCCGACAGCCCATACCATTACACCATCTTGTCACCTCCTAACCCTTCCTTGGCCGAGATGCTCCGATCTGGCCCCTAGTACTGTACTTGTGCATCCCCCCTCCCCCGACCCCATTTAATCCATGTCTCGGTGCTGCTGACCCCAGCCCATGTTGCCCTACCCTCCTCCCTGTACCTGCCTCTTCCTTTTGTTCTCTTGGTCTCCCCTCTTTCCCTTCCTTCCAGGCACTTTCTGGCCACTCTGACCCTTGTGGCCCCATAGCCTGTTGTCATCCACAGCAACTTGTCCACCTTACACCTGGCATCACACGCCAAAACTGCCAAGAGCTGCTACCCTTCTGTGGCTCTGCCAAACAATCTCTTGGGACACATCAACACATCTCACCTGCCTGCTGCCCTGGGATGAGTGGGTGGGGGGAATCTTAGCAGAAAGATGGTGAGCTACCTCTGTGCATCACTTATAAACCCCAGAAGGACCCCAGGAAGGACCCCTGATAAGCTTCTCCCCTGGCCAACCACCTAGTCATGTCCCAACTGCATCATCCCTCTGCTTTTCTCACACCTGACATCACTGTCCCCACCCCTTTCCTTACCTGTTCCCCCCCCCACAATCCCCCATGCATTTCTTCAGATGGCCATGTGACAATTCAAGTTGCCTTTTAATGGCAACCCCATTTGTCAGCTGAACCCGCTTCAGAAATGATCACACATACTCCATCAACTTTGGGTGCTCGAATGGCAAGTTGTTTATTGATACACTTATTTACAATTTATGTAATTTCTTTTAATTCAGATGCATTCCACAGTTCATTTAATGTCCATTAATAATCAGTCCATTCTGCCTCATTTCAGTTCCACGTCTCCATCCAAGCCTCGCTATTCCTTCTTCTCAGAGTCCAGACACTTGATCAGAACCCCCCCATACCATTACACCATCATGTCACCTCCTAACCCTTCCTAGGCCTGGACACTCTGATGCAGCCAATAGTACTGTACTTGTGCACCCCCACCCAATTGAATCCATATCTCTGGGTGCTGCTGACCCCAGCCTGTGTTGCCCTACCCTCCTCCCCTGTACCTTCC
Organism: Neoceratodus forsteri; assembly: GCA_016271365.2. Taxonomy (NCBI): domain Eukaryota; kingdom Metazoa; phylum Chordata; order Ceratodontiformes; family Ceratodontidae; genus Neoceratodus; species Neoceratodus forsteri. The sequence continues at coordinate 191,227,838 of CM057456.1, forward strand.
CCCCCTTTTCATTCTCTTGGTCTCCCCCTCCCTCCCTCCTCCCTTCCACTAGCCCATCTCCAGCTCCTGTGTTGGATGGGCCCCCCCCACCTTGAGGACTAGTAATTAAGTCTATTTTTGTTTTCCCACTTTCCAACTAGCTCTACCAGCGGCATTAAGAAAAAGGACAAGCCCACCTCGGTTAGGTGTATCCTGTCCAACCTGCACAATACCTGCCCATCAAATGAAATTTCCCTGTGTGGTATATAGATTCCTCTCATTTTTATAATCAACCTAGTCATCCTCCTATTCAGCCTGTTTCTTCCTTTTTCCATAGACCTGACATATCTGGCATACTTCCCCACCCTCCTAGATGTGATCTCCGACCACCCAATCTCAACCCATGGCCACCATCCCTTTATCTAATCCAGATCAGCCTTAATTTCCTGGAATAATGCCCCCCAAGGTGTTCCCCCAAAATTGTTCCCCCCAGGTGTATTGCAAGCATATTTGGCTTGCCTCACAACACTCTCAACTCCTCCACAAGGGGCATCAACTGGGTCCATCTCATGCCTTGGGCCCCTCTCCAATGCAGCTGTGTCCTCTTGAGATTTTGCCTCAGCTGCCTCCTATCAGGCATCATGGCCTCATATTTTTCTGCCCAATAAATAAATGAATGACCCATGATCCAGATATGCCTCCTCCTCAGTCCTGCCCAGGCTCAAGAACAAACAGAAAAAAGGGGTTATTCATTTTCTCATGTACCTCTTGTAACACCCTGACCTCCACCTTCCTATTCCCTTAATCTCCTCTTCCAACCCCTCTGGGTTGCCACTTTTGATGCCTCCCCTATCTGGAATGAATGTGGGGTGTACAGTCTTGGGTGCTCCCTGATGAGCTGCATACCTCCTTGAGTACCCTGCCTACCTGGTACCTGTGACATGACTGCCATCCCTGTGCCTGAACCGCACTCCATCCCCTTTACCCCTGCTACCACTATAGTCAGACATAGCTGCCACAGTAAAAAAATGCCCTCCCCGGCTTGTCTTAGGATCAGTACCTCTGTTACCCTATCAAATTGGTCAGTCTTTGACCTCGACAAATGGACTACCAGGCCAGCCTTCATGAAGGACACATCCTCCTCTTGCAATCTTCCGGCCTCCTCCTGGTTACTGCCTGCCACCATCTCACTTATCCGAAAGGCTTCCCTTGCCATTAGTGCAAAAATGGCCCTGAATAGGCATGCTTCTTTGGCCGACAAGCATACATGCCCCAACACCTTGAGCAGTCGCACCAAGATGCCCTCTGTGATAGGCTTCCTGATATCTGCTGGGTGGCCCTGCCTCCTCTGCCACCCCAAGAGCATCCATCTAACCTTCACCACCTTTGCAGGATCTGGCCATGCCTTGTAGTTACATGTCCAACTGATCCCCACTAACTGTACCCACATCGTGGTGTGTGCCATCCCCCATCCCATTTCATGACCATGTAGTGCATTACCTGTTTCTCTGTGGTGGGCCTACTTACCACTAGGCTCTCCTGTTTCCTGAATTTCTGGAAGTCCCCCATGCACATTTGTATGCTGTCGGGACATTGGCCAACCAGGAGTTCCAATCGAACAGTCTGGCTCTCTCAACCCAGTCTCCCACAGTTGGTGTGGTATCTGGGTCATCTGTACAGCTGCTCCAGGTGCCAAGGCCTGGAACCTGTCAAGCTGAAGACTGGAGAGACTGCCCGTGATTTCATTCCCATTACCCTCTATGTGCCTCGCTTTAAAGGACAGATTAAGCCCTAGCCCCAGCAGCACCAGTAGCTGCATAACCCTGGTTATGGTGTCTGTTGACTCCCTCTGTCGATTGATAACTTCCACTACCCCCTTATTGTCACACCAGAATATGATGCACCAGTCCTGCATCTCTCCTTCCAGAAACCATCAGGGCTGCCCAGATAGGGAAAATTTCCAAGAAGGTAAAATCCTTCATTTGCCCTGTCCCCATTCATGTATATGGCCATGCTTCTGAAATCCATGACCCTTCGATACATGCCCCCATGCCTAGTGACCCCATGGCATCGGTATGCAACTCTGTGTCAGTGTTGTACATCCACTCCTCCTGCCAAAATGTCACCCTATTATACTCGGCCAAAAAGGCTACCCGCACCTCTAGGTCCTGTCATATCCCTTTTGTGATGTCAATCCAGTGGTGAGAGAGCTTGGCCTTCCCCATGGCCCTTGTTAAGTGCTGTGTGAATGCCCTCTCTGGGCTTATGGCCTTGCAAGAGAAGTTGAGGTACCCCAGTAGTTGCTGCACTAATGCCGGCAGCACCAATCTCCTCTCCTGTACCTGTGCCAGCAGTACCCTAATTCTCATCACCTTATCGTCTAGTAGGTGGAAGCATGCCTGCTTGGTATCCATCTCTATCCCTAAAAATTCTGTCTTCCGTGCCTGGCCTTCTGTCTTCTCTGCTGCTAGTGGAATCCCAATCTGCTGGCACACATCCTGAAAATCTCTCAGCATACCTTCCGCCTCCCCTTGACTACTCCCTATAAGTAAGGAATTATCTAAGTAATGCACTACCATCGCATGTTCATATCTTTTCCTGAATACCTACTGTACCCATGAGCTGAATACCTCAAAAATGGAACAGGCCACCAAACAGCCCATGGGCATCACTTTATTGAAATAGAAACCCCCAGTTCACTGGCCTCACCGGCAACAAAAGGAATGTGGATTCTATATCCGTTTTTGCCAACAATGCCCCAGCTATGGCATTTATTTTGGTCACCACATAATCCAGTGAAGTGAGGAACACCACCCTCAGGTCATCTGGAATGCCATCATTCAGCAATGTCCCCTCTGGATACAATAAATGATGAATGAGCTGGAATTCACCAGGCTGCTTATTGGGTATCACCCACAATGGTGAGACCGAAAAATCTGCACATGGCGGAACTGTGAAGGGTTCCTCCACCCTCTGTGGTGCCATTACCTCCTTCTTGATCTTTAACCGGACTACTTCCTCTCTCCCCTTGACTGATCCCAAATTCCTAGCCCTCATCTTCCTTTGAACTCCATGGTAACCTGTCTCAAAACCCTCCTGAAAACCCTGCCTCAATAATGACCCCCTTTTTTATCTGGATATTCGACTGTTCAGGCATCCACCCCCCACCCCCTTTATGGGTGTCTTCGCTAATGTGAAGCACCACCTCCCCCTTTCCTTGTGGTCCTCAGCTCCAACCATAGTTGGAGTTATATCCTCCCCTGCCATTTCCACCTCTCCCACTACCACGCTATTGCCACTCCACTCCCCCCAAATCTGCCCCGAAAAGGCTGCTCACTAAAGTGTTGTGAGCTCCGCAGTCGCCATTGACCCAGCACCCTGACATTGGGTTCTGTCCTGAACATCATGAGCATACATGCTTAAACTTGCAGTTAGCCCACATGCAAGAGGCCTTGTTGTAACCACAGCAGGTCTTCATCACCATGCTAGTATTGCTTCTCTTGCTGATCTCCGATCCCCTGGGAGTCTGGCCAGCCAAGGTTCTGACCCACAGCTCTGAGTGGGTGCAGTCCCACTGCAAGTACCCTTTTGACGCCATCCTTCTGCAGAAGTCCTCATTGTACTTCAACCATCTGTAACCCATTTTTGCTTCATTAGCATCCTGTATAATGGCTGTAAGGGTTAGAAACGGGATTCCCAGTTCTTGCAGTTTTTCTAGTACAATGGTGCTATATATGATAAACCCCACCTGCCACATGTCTATGTTCTTCCCTTTGAATTTAGCCACCTCCTCTTTGTGCCCCACTACCGCCAGTGCCACAGCCATTTTGGACTTGTCCACTGATTCTTTCTGCTTGTACTTTTTAGCTGATTCCTCATCCACCATACTAAATATATATATATATATATATACAATCTCCTTTCCATATCTTTTCTTTAATTGAGGATGGCACGTGGTCTCCCAGGGTAAAACCCAGAGGGCCATTGTAATGTTTCCAAGTCTCCTTCTCCTTCCCCCCACCCCCCTTTGCCTCCCTGGCCATCTTTCAAATCCTTTAAAACCTTCTCCATTTTCTCAAGACCCTTTTCCCCAATGTCCCCAATGATACCTTCCAGGCAGTCTTTCAGATGGCCCTCACCGGACAGGTCCATCTTCTTGCCAGACCCTGTGTTTGGCCTGGGTTTCCGGTGGGGTGCTGCCATTGGTGCCAATTCTGTTGCCAGCCCCCATGGAAGATTTCCACCTTGGCCCCTTCCTCTCTTTCCATTGGGCTCCTTCCACTTCCTTGAGGCCTCCTCCTCCTCTTTCCTTCTCCAAGCGGCTTCTATGAGCTCATTAAATTTCTCCATCAGGGCCTTGGCTTTGCTCCTCAGTTGGGCACTGGTAGATGGGACTGGTCCCTACCCTGGTGCCATTTCTATCAACACAACCCAAAAGACATTAAACGTCAGCTGCCCCAAGCCCCCCCCACTTTGCCTCAGGATGTGTAACCTGATACAGGCCTCCCTCCCCTTCATATATGTCTTTGCCAGTTACCCAAGATGGCAGCTGCCTGGTCCCTCTGTGCCACAAAATGGTGGCCAACCACGCAGTTGCTAGCCCTAGTACAAAATGGAAGCCTTAGCACAAAATGGTGGCTGGTTATATATTATTATTCTTTTTTTTTTTTTTATTGTTTGCCTGCATGTCTTGGGTCATGCAGGAACCTGTGTCCTGTGAAGCCCCCCAGCAGGTCATGCACATGATATTTTATTTATTATCTTCCTTGTTTTGTTTGTTTTTTTGTATATTGCCTCTGCCGTCCAGTGAAAAACCCTGCCCACTGTCTAGGCCCCCTTCATGTTTTAAAACCCAGATTAGAACCCAAGTGCACAGCTCAGTGCTCTTAACCACTACATTTTTCCACTTCCCATGATTCCAGGACCATAACAGTAATCTGATAACAGTTTACCTTCTGATTGCTATTATTTATTTCTCAACTCAATCCCTGCCAGACGCAAGGCCATGATTGCCACCCAGCATGCTCTTCTGGTCAGGCCTTTCCAACTCAAGCCACTCATGCAGCAGGCCTGCCTCAAGGCCCACCAACTGCAGGCCTGTGGCATGCTGTTCTCACTGCCTGGCCAACAAAAGAACACCCCTGGTCCTTCTGTATGCACCCACTCCGTTTCTTAATTCCTGCCCATGTGTGCCCCCCCAATTATCCTTTGCCCAGTTTCTTTTACACGGTCTACCCCAAATTAATGGACTGAGATTCAGGCCCCTTTGTCCTATTTTTTAATATTTTGTTCCATGTCCCTTTTTTGTTTTCTTTTTGTAGTCTGGGGCTGCTTGCAGTAGCCCAACCCCCCGGGATCAATGGACCAACTGTGCACCCCACCTTCTGCCGTGCTTCCATCATCATCTTTCCCAGCCTGGAGACCACCTCCTGCTCTGCCCCTCCAAGCCACTGATCTATTTGTAGGCTTATGCAGGGCACCATCACCAGGCAGACCCCCCCCCGAAGACCTGGCTCGGAGGCCTCACTCTAACTTTCCCACCAAGGTGCCTGACCTCAATCAGGCCTCGCACCCAGCTGGCTGCAAGCCTCCCACAGATTCATTCACATATCTGGACTGAGCAGTACAGTATGGGCTGCACGCCCATTGGCTCATGCTGTGAACCAATGGGCATGCAGCCCTACCGAGCTGTTAGTCAGCGGGCAGCGGGGTGGCAGGCTGGTGGGGTGCTGCGGCCCGCCGGCTGATGGGGGTGCGGGGCGTGGAGCTTAGTGGGCGGGTGGGTGGAGGGTAAACTAGATCATGAGGGGTATTGGACTTGGGGGTCCTGGTAATGATGCCCGTGATCGGCTCAGTGCAGTCCACTGGACCACCAGGATATTGAACTCGGGGGTCCTAGTAATGATGTGGGCGATCAGGCTCTAGTGCTGTCCACTGGACCATCAGGGATATTGGACTTGGGGAGGGCTATAGTGATGCCCGGAATGGGGGCACTGCCAGGTGTGGCAGGAACAGTGATGGCCACCCACAGGTGGCAGCTGCTGTGCTGTGCCCTGCACGCGAGCAGGCTCACCTGTGGGTGGCCATCACTTTTGTTCCTTTTTGGGTGTAACTTTGTGAAGGGGCAGGGTAGGCATGGATGATGACTCTGCACATCCTGGGCTGAATATTGGCTGTGCAGGTTATGCATGGGCACTTCCCACCTGTGCCCGTTACATTACTGATGCGGCCGCAAGATCGGATTTGTGCAGCGACTTTCCCTTTTGAATATCGCTACCTAGGCAATATCAGGAAGCTGCATGGCGCAACACTGTTGCGCCATGCACAATCCTTTTGAATATCTGGGCCCATATATACAATAAATACAATAAATACAAAAAATATGTACAATGTTTTAACAATCAGGCAGCAGTATAAGGAATGAAGTGGAGGGATCTTCAATGAATGACTAGGGTGTTAAGGAGAGGGGTAAGGGAATCAGGGAGAAAGGGTGCCAGACAGGAATGGTGTTGTGGCATACATGCTCACATAGTACGTGTGCTAGGCCAACAGACATCTCTGGTTTCTAGGGGGTCTTGGAGAGTCAAGAGGATTCCCCAGCAGAAGGCTGTACATTATGGACCAGTATAGATTTCAAGTTCACTCTCCTTTGACTGTAATACTAGGTGCCTCCTTCATTATCTCTCTGTGGTTGGGATCACTGCACAGTACATTTCAGAACATGGGAATAATTTCCAAACGTTCATATGTTAGGGTTGAAATCAAAGTAACAAAAGATGTCTCATTAACTTTGCGTTGTCTCACAGTCAGTTGCAGCGGGGTCTTTCTAGGACTCTCTTTGACCTACCTGGTAGACCCCGGAGCCATCGTCGGCCGTTGGAATCGTCAGCTGCAATTCAATGCAGCTGCAATTAGTTGCAATTGCTTTGAATTGCAGTTATATAATGTTGGAGTCGTATAAGTAGTGAGTCGGCGATTGCCGCGATTCCAGCACAGTATGAAGCTGTGCCTTTTTGTGAGTTTCAAGCAGCATTAGCGCAGAAGACGGGGGGGTGGACGGGACGACTCGTTTAGTCTCATCTCAGTAAGTAGTCAGTTATTTTTGGCACCTATATGTTTTTTTTTTAAACAAAGTTTGCCTCACACTGTGACCACTTAAATGGCCCAATAATGCTCCTTCTGTCCTGTGGCCCGAATTATGGACCAATGATTGGGTCGGAGCGAGCAGAGGAGGAGGAGTCCAGTGACCAGGAGAGAGAGAGAGAGTTGATCAGAGTTGGTGGTTGGCACCTTTGGCGGGAGAGTGTAAGAGTGAGGACGAGGAGCTGCAAACAACACAGCGATCAAATTAAAAAGCAATCTGAGTGGGTGTGGGTGAGTGATCGGGTGCGAGAGTGAGACCCGAGTCGAAGTGTGTCCCAGTCCGGTTTGTACTCGACTCGTAGCAAAGGTAGCATCAATCAAAAAAAAAAAGTAAGTGTTCAAGTTGTAGTCTCTGGACTGTGTGTGCACTATTGCTGACGATTCCGACGGCCGACGACGGCTCCGTGGTCTAAAACTAAGTAAAGATTTGTATTGGATAATCCAGTAAAAGCTAATTACCCACCAAAATGAGAAGGGCTTTATGGAGCTCATCCTGTGGCCTCCGGTGGTGTGCCTTTTGTTGTGAAACACAGACCTATTAACTTGGTTTAACAATTTATTATTCAATAAACTGATTAGGAGGCCCCTGGTACATAATTTAAAACCATTTAGCTGCCCGATGCCCATTAAAGAGAAAGCAATGAGTTTGAACAAATGCTGCTAAATACAGGCTCTTAAAGACCCTGATTAGGAATCCTAATTAGCTGCTCCAACTAAATCTTTTCTTGTTTTTGGTTCATTTCAATCCCAAACACTTTCAGTGTTTGTTATCTGTCGGCTGGACACATTTCAGCACTGCACTTGTGTGGAACTGTGTTTCATCCATATCAGCTATTTGGTCACTGTGGAGGGTGTAAAAACCTTTGTTGCTGTCTCAGTTCTGCATGCCATGTATAGAGCCACTTGTCTTGTGAAGATCGGAGTGGTTTCACATGAAGTTTTTTCCAACTTATCTGATTCAGTTTTTGATTGATTGATATAACAGAGCAGAGTACAACCATACATGGTCAAAAATTAGACAACAGAGTGAGGCATTTGTGGCATACTGAGCAGTGATATTACACAGCAATGAAAGTGCAGCCATACAGGGTCCAAATGGGATAACAGAGAGAGGCATTTGTGGGGGTCCCTTTCCAGCAGAGATTTGTGCTTCTGGGGACCCCTTTCTCAGCTTCATTTGTGGGGCACCATTCTTAAGTCCATTTCTAGGGCCTTCATTCTTAAGTGCATGTGTGGGAGGCCTATTCTGAGGTGCCTTTGGGGGGGGGCATTCTGAGCCTGAGGTGTATTTGTGGGAGCCCAGTTCTTAGGTGCATTTATGGTGGCCTCATTCTTAGCTGCATTTTTAGTCACAAGGGACTTTGGGCAAAAGTTCTTGCCTCCTAAGCTATTCTTCAAGGAGGTTGCAGCTCCTTCCCTCACATTCACAAATTACTTTGTGGATTTATGCTGGAGATGGTGGGGCTTGCTATGGAAATTGCTCATGGGGCCATTCTCAGAGCATAACAACCCTTGCATTAGTGGTTATAGAACTTTGCAACACCCCTTGCCTTATGAACTGTTTAAGGCAGGCAGTATTGCTGCTACAATTCTGCAACCAGCTGCTAAGGATAAGGAATGTTGCTCACTGTGGGACCAAACCTAGGATTAAGTGCACAGAGAAAGGGACATAGTGGGGGACCACTATTCACAGAGAACTGCTAAAGAACTGGGAAGTGGGGAGTGGTCACTGGACTACCAACAGGGCAAGAAAGAGAAAAATATTTGGGGCAGATCATCAGTCCAGAAGCAGGCCCAAAGGTGAGGGTTTGATAGTTGGGGGTGATTAATGCAGTAGTGTGTGCCCAGTGCCTCTGTTCATGGCACTGCACCATATGACTGGCACCGGGCCATACGCAGAAATCTGAGTGTGACACACCCACTTGCATTCACTAATATTTGGAGACTCTCGTTTGCATTCTGACACGGGTGCAAGGGGAACTGCTCACCAAGGTGCCTAGTCCAGACTTTGGCATATATCCCCAACATGTATTGATAGAATGGAGGGGGCTTGTTGCTCTCCGATTTGCTTATCCACACACGGTGTCTGAGAATGGGGCACCAGTAGCATGTATTTCCCCAGTTTATACTTTCAGCAACAGTAGTTGTAAGTAAAATCTGGAGAGACAGAGGATACTGGTGCCCTCTGTCGCAGGCGCACCCCTTTGTGGTACAGATCTAATGGTTCTGCTCTTTGTGGCTGCAGTCTGCATTACAATGTTTCTAGGGCTGCTGTATTACGGGGCATCAGTACTTGCAGTGCCGAGATTGTGATGAACAAGTGACAAGAGTCCTCGAACACAGAATAAATTCAAATTAACAGGTTCTTGAAAATGTGGGTGATTTTCTAGCTGGATAGGTCCAGCAATTGAAATCTTTTGCAAACACTGACATTGTTCATTGGCACATCTCTTCGGCTACTATGTTTGTGCATTCTGGTTTTAATCAGTTTGCAGTCATTAATTAAACTCTTTTAGGAAACCACTGAGGAGATATTTCCTTGAATTTGTGAGTCTGTTCAGTAGCCCCCATCTAACTTGCTTATCTGTTTCCAGTCCAGTCCAGCAGCTGTTACTAGCTTTACAGCAATAATGGAAAGCAGAATAGCTATCCAAGAGAAGCTGGCAGCAGTAAGCGGAGCAACCCCCCCCCCATCAACTGAAACAGTTTGAAATCTGCAAGTACTGAAGCAAACTTTTGAACTGACATGCAGCCTTCTGTGAAGGCAACAACATGTAAAACAGAGGATTTTATCAAATTCTACCAATTTTTAAAAATACTATGGGGGCATGTTTTCAATGTTTTATTTGTGTATCTCTTAGGTTATTCATGTATATCTTTTCTGCTGGGTGTTTCTTTTTTGGGGCGGGGGGGCTTTGAATGTTTTAAAGCCCAAAGTTTTGAGTTACTTAAGTGCCTGATCTAAGATTACAGCTTTGTGAGACAGAAACCTCGACCAGTTAAATTACCTAAACTCCACCCTCTGTCGGTAAATGCCTCATGTTGTGCAATACAGCATCAGTGCTTGTTGAGCAGATAATCTTAAATCACTTTGAAGGGTAGGGCTGGGATGGAAATGCTTAGACAGTTACTTCCATTTCTTTTCATATTCTAGCCATCACTTTGCTCAATATGTGCATTAAGAACAGTTGCTTGCTATCAGTGAAATTTTGAAATAGTGGTACTCCTGCAGGCAGACCCTCCATTTATTTTGTGAGTGTTAACTTGCAGTGGTCATCATAACCGCATGATATCGTACAGAAGGTGTAGGCATTTTCCTGTTTCTGTTTCTAAATGTCTCTGAGTGAATGGGTGATGTATGGTTCAGTATTCCTTATGTACCCAGCAGGACAAGACATTATCTGGGACCCGACCAAATCACAACATGACATAATATATTTTATTGGGGGATTATAGCTATCATTTTTATCATATTTTATCTCTACTGGTGTTGTATTGGCTGTTATTACTTAAATGCAATATTTTCTGTTTTACTTCTTTTAGTAAAGCATTTTAAACAGTGAGTGCTGTTTCCCAGTTTTTTTTCTCTGGTGAATGTGAATCTGTTTTTCTCCTTGTCATTGGGCAGTCCCCATCTGCCAGTCATCCCAGCCATGTCTGTCACTTGTCACCCTAATATCTGTACTGGGACATAACTGCCTGCCATGCTCCCCTCCCAACCAGGACCAATGGGGTTACACAGCCCCTGTCGAAGGATCTAGCTCCTGGCTGTTGAGCCCAGCTAGTCAGGTGTGGGGCCACTGGTGTTATTTTTTCTTCCTGAAGTGCCCCTGAGAAGTGTGCCATGCAGTGATGCAATAGTGTGCGTTGGGCACCACACATCAGTGTCTTCCACGCCACCCGAGGCCACTATGCAGTCACGGGTGCCTAAGTTTCCCAGCTTTAGCTAGGTGGCAGGCGAGGACCAGGATGTGCAAGCTGTTCCCCATTGACTAGGAGAGCAGCAGTCCATTGGATGCTCATCTCGAGCCTCAGCCTCCTCCCCCACAGGTGTCCCTCTGCCCCCGACTTCACTTGTGAACCTAGGTCATTGGCACTGCAAGCGGTAGCGCTCTACTGCTGCATCAGTGGGCTGGCTGTCTGATTAATTATTTAACAAATTCTGATTTCTTTTTGATAAACTCATGAATAGTTCTGTGGTAGAGCAACCTGCTTGAGGTGATGGGACTAAATAAAACATAGTAGTATTATAGAAAAGACATAAGGGTTATACTTACAGTTGCAAGGGTTGCCTGTGTGTGTGTGTGTGTGTGTGTGTGTGTGTGTGTCTCTCTCTCTCTCTCTATACCCACACAGTGTGTTATCTGTTCCTGGTGGAGCGCTTGAGTAGTTGGTGTCATTGATTTCTTTAAGGCCCTGATTAGGCAGTGGGGTAAATAGCTGTCATGACCTTGCTTAAGAGAAAGCTCATCACAGGAAGAAAATTCTGTGCATGCACTGAAAACTGGAACTGTGTTATTTCTGTTCTTGCATGGTAAGCTTATTACGCTGCAGTAATCGTGCACCTCTTAGTTTTTCAAACGCTTCATATCATTATTTACACCTTTCTAAATATACAGTGTCATTTGTGTTGAGATCAGGACAGGTTGGTGCAATTAGTGTAAATGCCTTTGTTCGGCAGCTGTTTTATGTTGGATCGCTGTTGGATACAAGCTATTGGTAGAAAAAAACAAATTTTCCCTTCAGCCAGCTTAAGTTTTTTTTTTTTAATTGTTTCACAAACCAAAGCAGAATCATTTTATTTCACATATTTGCATTGTGTGAGGCAGCGGGACTCGTGGGGGGGCTAGGGCTAGTCAGTGGTCACCTTATGGAGAAAGCATGTCATGGCACAACTTACAACTGAACTTTCTGGAATACTTGCAGGACAGGTAGGTGATGGGACTGTTGCCACCACTAGTGCAGGACTCTGAGCTAGCTGGAGTGGTGAACTGGTGAGGGGCCCCAGGTCAGGCAGGTCCTCGATATTTTTACAGGTCGGTGGAAAAAAAAATCTCCTTTGAGTGTGAGACTTGCAGTTTATAAATTTTGTTTTCGTTCAGTTGGACTATACTATAGCATTACTATTTCAGGTTTTGACTTGTACAGTATATCTAATCTGAAGCTTTTCTCACTGAAATGTGGGTCAATCTGGCAGTCATGATGTGGGACTGGGACACATCATCTGGCATGCATGGAGATACAAGTACATTGTGAGCAGCACCAGTCCTGAGTGAGAATTTCTATTGAAAGTCTGAGTTTACAACACCTGCTCCATATGGGTGGGACATTTTCTAGTGTGGGATGAATGTGGGACAGAACAATTTTATGGGGAAAACCACACCTTCAGACTGGTAAAACCTGAACTGGCTGGACCAGGTACAAGTTGTGCAAATATTGCTGGTCCAGACACTCTGGATGGACAGACGGTGGTTGGGCATACTTTTCTGGGATGGTCTGGTTTTCACTCAGTCGTGGGCAAGTTTGAAAACCAGAGGGCCAGAAGCAGACCTGACCTAGGTAAAAGCTGGACTAGTCCATCCAGCCAGCCCAGAAATATTCATGCAACTTATGCCTGGTTCTGTCAGACCAGCAAGTGTGGATTTTACCAGTCTGAGTCTGGAGGTCTGGTATTCACCCACACCAGGAAAATGAGGAACGTCCTCCGTAATGAGGGGCAGTTGAGAGGTATATTTTTTTTTACATAAAACTAGTTGACTCTCTGGGTTGGGTACTAGCTTAAAAGGATGAGTGTATATAGAAAAATAACGTGTGTACACTGTAACCTTGTTTGTTGTCTCAGTGTCTCAGATGTGCTTGTTGCCCTCAGTTGTACCCTGTTTGTTGTTCTACAGCTGTATACCCAAACCAAAGCTGTATTAGGTATGGGAGAAAGCTAAACAAAAACACCACTCCGTTTTATGCATTTGCATAGTGGCTTACTACGTAGAGCAAAACAATCATATCATTGCTAGTTTGCATTAATATACACATAGCTGTATGTAACCCTCACCCTGCCTTTTACCAAAACGACAGGTGGCATGCTGTTGGCTTGCAGCAATACCTGGTGGGGACCTGGGTCTGGGAGGATGAGGTTACCTGGCACAAGGGGACCTAGGTTTGGCTACTCTGCACAGGGGCACCCAAGTAAATCTGAACACAGGAAGCAATAACTGTAATGTCCAGAACCAGGATTGGGATTTTTCAGTGTGGCTTTTATTCATAAACTAGCAGAACATAAAGCATAGATGGACCCCCATGGGGCTACGTTTACTGATAATGCAGATTAGAGACTACAAGGTGGTCCACTTAAAGAATGAACCCATTTCTACTGTTTTCAGGCTCTGGACCCACCAGGCACACAGCCCGGACTTGCATGTGCTTTGGATACACAGCCTGACTGGTCCGGCTCCCTGGCCACTTGACTGATGGTCCATTTAAAGAATGAACCCATTTTACTTGTTGTGGCTCCCCATACCACTTAGAGTCTGCGACCCCTAGAGATTTTCTTCTTACTACTCTGACTCCCATCTCACAAGGAGAATTCTTTTCCCAAGTTGTGGCTCCTCACCACTTAAGAGTCTGTGACTCCTAGAGAGAGATTTTCCCATTTGCAACCCACGTCTGGGTAAGCAAAATGGCTGCACTTGAATAAGAAATATGTTCATATATTCTGTGTCACTGCAGAAAAATGTGTGTAACTCCAGACATAAAAAGTCTAGATGACTAATTGCCCTGGCGCCTTGGTCCTCAGCTGACCTTTGTTAGGGACTGTCCTTTTTTGCAGTAATGCAGAGTGTCAGAATATATTTCTTCTTTGAGTGCTGGTATTTAGCTTATTCTGGTTTGTCATGCTGGTTGCCCCATTCCTGGAGTGCTTCCCCATCCAGGATGCACTGCTATTGGTGTGTGGACTTGTCTTTATGACAGGCACTCTGCTTTCTCCCCTTTCAGGGTTCACTGCTTTACTACTGAAACCATTACATTGGTAGTGTTTTAACAAAGCCACCCACTGCAACTAATGCTGCCGCAGCTCTGGTATTTCAAAGGCCTGGCTGCCTGCTGGCACCAAAACTGCAATTCTAGTGCTCCAAAGCCACACTAAACTCCCTCAGCAGTAAAAGCAAGAGAGAAGAAAACAGAATGTCACATGATGGTGCCTTTTTAAGTGGACCTTCACCATCAGGGGTGTAGCCAGGGATTTCAGATCTGCACACCAAGTGGACTCACAGAATGAAGAGGGGAAGCTGAATCTATGTAGGGTTCTTGGTTGCTGGTACTGTGTAAAGTGTTGCCAAAAATAGTAATTTCCATCTATATTTAGGAGAAGGGATACAGCAAGTGTCACAGTTCCAATGTTTTAATGTTAGTCTTTTAACCACAATAATATTTCCTTTAAGAATTAATGTATCTTCTGCTTTTAGCCCTCTAATACTGTACATTTCCCAGACTTCGTGTTATGTTTGCCACTCAGCTTAAAGGCACTCTCCTTATCAACCTTATTTATCCCTTTCAAGTATTTGCAAGTCCCAATTAATGGCCCTCCTTCTGTCTTCCAGGAAGTACATGTTCAGTGCTGTCAACGTCTCTTCCTGCTGACTGTCATCATTGTAACCCTGCCTCCTGTGGGCCGTCTCCAACAGGTTAATGTCCTTTTTCAGGTAAGGGCACCAGCATGTGCACACCTCTGGGGGGGAAAGACAGCAGTAGTAAAAGTGATATTTTTATTTAATATTATATTTAGGGCACCAGTTCCAGTACTGTCATTGATTGAGAGGCCTGAAGGCAAGGAAGATCCCAAAGAGAAGAATAATCATGACTACAGCGTAGTGGGAGTTCTCAGTCATCAGATGTGTCGTTCAGAGCTGGATACAGGAGACTTGACATCAGCTGCCTCTTTGAGACTTCTGTTTTGGGTATCAGTGGAGTCACCAAGGGGTAAGTAAATGCCTATCCATCATTCCTGGCTCAGTATCTCTCACCTCGGGGATAGTACTTGATAGACAATGGGAACGCACACTACAAAAGAAAGTAAGACTTTTAAAAAACTAATGCAGTTGATTTCTATGCACGTGATGGTAATGTACAATAGTATTTGGCAGCAGCTGCAATGCTGAATTAGGCTATACTACCTTTCTGTTATAAGAATAATATAGTGTGGGGTAGTGAGGCCTGTATTACTATTTAGCAATAAGTAGAGAGTGACTCTTCCAACCTTGTTATGTCATTGATATGAAAGCACCCATCCTGAACTTTAAACCCGCCGCTTTAATCTTGGATACAATCGGTCAAGGCTTTCCGCTTCAATCGAACCGAACCAGGGATATCCTGAGCAACTCTTAGCTTCACCTTCTCCCATCTGACTTCTTGCAGAGCCTTGACTTTCTGAAGGAAATGCTGCCTTTCCAGATAGTTCAGAAAGTGGCAAATAATGGGGCAAGGGGGTGCATCAGGTGGGGGTTTTGGTCGTAAAGATCAGTGGGCCCGTTCTATGATATAATTTGGGCCAAAGGGAGAGGGACCAGTGACTTTTTCTACCAACTTCTGGATAAAGATTACAGTGTTCTGGCCTTCTTCTCCTTCTGGGAGCCCAAGGATTACCACATTATTTCTCTGACTATGGCCTTCCAGATCCCCGAGTTTTCTTCTAATCAAGACAACATTTGTTTCGTTAGTAGGAGCTCAGGATCCAGGCTTTCCAACTTTCTCTCGATCGAAAATATTCGGGCAGTGTTTTCCGATACTGTCGTGGAGACTTCCTCTATCTTTCTGGAGAGGGACTTCAGGTCGATTGCCATATCTTTCATCTCTTCCGGAATGGTTTAAATTTCCCCAAGAATCGATTAAGTGTTAGGGGTTCTTGGTCCCCGGCTTGACACGCAGGTTTCGGTTTGTCTGGGCCACTCGAGGTTCGGAATTTCTTCGAGGCCTTCTCAGGGGTGGCGGGGGGGGGGTATGTTTCTGTGGGGCTTTCTTCATGTAAGCCTCCATTTACCACACAGGAACCCAAAACAGGAGCACACGCTGTTCAGAGACAAGAAAAACTCTTAGGCACAAGAGTTAGATGAAATTTAACGATAATAAATGACAATTTTGTATTCGGGAGGCAGGAGCTTAACGAAGGAGCAACTACTTAGCACTCTGCATCACGTGATCTCCCACATTCGTATGTATGTAAAAACACCAGTGGGAATAGAATAGGGTACAGGTATAGTCTTACTAATTGACTGTTGTTGTGTTCTCAAAGGTATAATCTACAAAAGCAGGAAAATAGTAATGGTAACAACTGAAATACTGACACTCAGACAACTTTAGAGTAGCATAACTTACTGTTATATCCTACATGGCGAAAGTTTCACAAGTGTCACAATCTTGTCCAACACACTTAAAAATATAAAACATGTAGTGCTCCACACTAAAACTGAAATCTATGACTGCCAAAGATCCCAATAGACTGCTTGTCTGGATCTGGGTCACTGTAGCTAAAAATAAGGTATGGGGGGGCTCAGCCTTCAAAGTTCCCAGCAGGCTTTGCTGTGATGCCAGAGAGAGTTTATCTAATCAAGAGGACACCCCTGGTCCTATATACAGCCAGTAACAAGTGTGTGTGGGGGAGAGAGAGAGAGTGAGTAAAAATAGATAAAAAATGCTGCACAGGCAGTAAAGTGCCTGTATGTGCTGTGTCAGTTTAATTTCCACATCCCATTCTCACACAGGTGTCTGGTTATGCATGCTCAAAACCAGAAGTAGCACTGGTGGCTCTCTTCTAGTTTTATTAGTGTCAGAGTCCTGCCCCAAACACTTTAAAATACAAACTCTGTAGTGCCTCTACCATAAAACTACAGTCTGTGACTGTCAAAGGTCCTGATGGACTACTTGTCTGGCTCTGGACACAGCAGCTAGAAACAATGTCTGGAGGAGGCTCAGGCCTCCCAATTCCCATCAGGCTTTGCTTCTACGCAACAGGAGATTTGATCCAATGAATAGGGCATCTTTGGTCCTATACACACCCAGTAACAGGTAGAAAGAGAGTAAAATAGATATAAATTCTACACAGTCAGTAAAATAGGTGTGTCAAAGTACTTTCAACATATTATGCACCTTAAAGCATGCTTAATAGTTACTCAGGTGAATACTGGTTGGACAAGGAAGGGACAAAGATGTAGGCAAGGACAAACACCACAACTAAACAATGGGTACCTAGTAGTTTAGGGTATAATAGGGAAGGCTGCATGGATCAATTATCTTTTCTGATAGCATATTTTATGCTTCTCTGTTTAAAGTTTTACAGTATATTGAATTGACATATTCTTAGTGTATGCATGTAGTTTATTTGCACTGTTATCCATTTTATTCCAAATAATCTTGACTAATAGACACAAAAATTCATCTCCCATTTATTTTCAATATTAAGACTTGCTTTGTTTTCAGTTACATTCACTAATTTTTCACATTTCAGTACACTCATTAATAGCTTTTTAGGAACAGTTATCCATTATTTTTCTCAGCTTTTTTTTTATTATCCCAGTTTGTGCCTCAAGATGAGACAGTTTCAGATAAAGTGAAACCCACTAAACATAAACTTTAATTGCATGAATTCAATCCAATTCAACAAAATTGAATATTTCAATTGTAATTCTTGCTGTAAGCAATTCATTTGCTTTGAGGACTGTTTCCCAACAGTAGCATTTATTTTCCTCTCCATTTTTCCTTTAATCTAAAGTTTTCAGAGTCCTTCCCCTTAACAATGCTCCCAAATCAATTGAAACAATCTGCCCTGGTAAAGATAAGTATTTAACTCTGTGTAGTTTATTAGCAGATTCTATTATTATTTGTATAACCCACTTTTAACTTTTTTTAATGATTGGGAAAACCAAAAATGTCACTAGCAAGTAAAGTCATATCTAGTAATACTAACAATTCATGTATATAGTTTAAATTCTGTGTATAGATGCTTCATAGTTGGATTCTCAGTGCCATTTGTCATGCCATCCTCAAGTTCAGTGTGGTGTAGCTAAAAGAGTCTGGACAATCCATTCCACATAATGAGCTAAATTAACATACTGTTCCTCCAGCTATTGGTGGCATGTCACCATACAAAACTTCCTAAAAGTCTCTTAAATCTATTAAAGTTGGACAGCAGATTTGTCCCCATAATGAAATAGAAGGACTGTCCTGCTATCCCAAAGACTATCAAATTTGATTTCTAATACAGTATATTTACATTATTATTCAGTGCCATGCTAATATCTGCAGTAAAGTAATACCACATTGAGGATTCCATTGTTTAAGTCTTGAAAAATGTATTTTGCATTATCTGAAAGTTGGGTAACCAGTAATATAAGATATATAGATTATGTTCTTTGCAAAACACTTTGTTAATGTACCAATTGAGGTAACTTACTGGCATAAAAGTAGCGGAAACATTTGGCATTAGGGTTTCCAACCATAACTCTGCACCCACACCTCACAAGCAGCAAAAGGAAAAAACACCAGGGCTTTGGGTTTTGGTGAATTAGTGGTGGGATCTTCATTAGTGTTGTCAACCCTAATGCTACCCCCTCCCCCGAGCCTGTAGCCTTTGGTCCAAAGCACAAGGTACCGCCTCCAAGCCAGAGTGTCATAGTGATACAATCTTCATGGTGAGAAGTATGTCTCACTACATGTTGCTAACCCAATTTGTTAGCTTTCTTCATGCAGGGCTCTGCAGACCATGTGTGAAAAAGGACATCATGTATGATGTTGTTTGCTCAGGAAATGGGGTGGGTACTTGGCTTGACAACCTCAAGGAAGACCTCCATCACTGATTCCCCAAGACTCTGGAGACCCAAAACCCTAATGTTTTTTCCATTTGTTCCTTGGGGTATGGTGATGGAAAGTTAGTGTTGGACCCCTAACATCACATTTCCCTACTTTTTTGGCATTAACTTACCCTAACTGATGCATTAATTTTGTTTTTTGCAAATAATTTCCTTTTTTTGAGATGGTAGAACTGTATCCTGCATGAATAGGTGCAGATGTGCATGGTCCTTTTGGCCATGCACCATGGGAGGGGTCAATCTACCTACAGAATTTTGGGGATGCACATTAATTATGGTGACTGTGTGTGTGAGACCACTGCATGCATGACTGAGTGTGCCATTAATTCTGGGAGACTTTGCATTTCTAGTTCACGCTCTCATTTCACTTCGTCAGCACTGGTGAGTTTTCTGGACACAAGACAGTAACACTTTGGGAATGTACATTAATTCTGATGACTGTGCGGGTGGGGTGCAATATTGTTGTCATGCCACCTTACTTCACGTTTAAGGCGGAATGACAACACGAGTAATAATAACAAGGTGAAGTGTGCCTTTCTATGGGGCACTCCATGTAGCAAAGTGGCAATGCAAAGAGACCACTTCGCATTCACTTCACCGGCGTTTTTTAAATTCGCTGCATCTCTAATCGCTGGTTCTAATCTAATGTTCATGGTATATTCCAGTAGAGACTATGACTGCATTTTTGCTATTGGATGGTCTCTGTAGGTTGGTCACTTCATTGTCATGATATTCAATGTCTACATACCAATGTATGGATTAGTACAGATAGTCTTTTCTCACACAACAGTCCTTGCCATGGAATATATGAATGCTAAGTCAAATAGCCCCTATATGCAGTTATGGAATATACTGTAGTCTTGCAAGACTGCAGTGTTGGACGATACCCAATACTCTGCATGTTTGGACTAAAATATGCTGTTCTTCAGAAATTACAATAAAGTTTTTCATGTAAAAGAAGAAAGTGGGCATGATCACATACAGAATCTTACTGATCAGCTTGTAAGAAGAGTTCAGGGGACACAGATGTCATGGGCACAGTTCTGCAAACGACAGCATGACAGTGATAAACCGTGTGTTTCTACCACCTTAGTGAAGCTTGGTGAAAATACAAGGCTGTTCACAAGAGGACAAATGCCCATCAATACACTTTGGGATGCTTTGTCACAGGTGGGAATTGCAGACATGGAGGAAGAGGAGGAGGATGCTGATGAGTCAGTAGGATTGTGTGCAGCATAGCACATGGTGGATGCATATTTGGCAGACTCCAAGCACCTGAACATATTGGAATAGCCTCTGCTATACTGGAGTAGCAAGGTGACTGAGCAGCCATCACCGACCTCCACAGCAGTTAAATATCTGAGCTGTCCTCCCTCTAGTGTAAGGTGGAAAAGGTATTCAGTTCAGCAGGGCCATTGTAGCGGACAAGCACACAAATCTATTGCCTAGAAAAGATGGCATGCTAACATTTATTAACATGAATGAAGGGTACATTCCACCTAGGACAAAGTATGTCTGTTTTTGTACCACATGACTGCATTCCATTGATGTGAATGAGGCACTTTGGGAGAAAGAATTCCCAACTGGAGACAACTCCAGTCTGGAAGACTGTTAGGGCTACTTCCTCGATGATGATGATTATGATGCTGACAATAGCAATGCATAAATAGAATAATCGATAGGTTACTGTGCATTACAATGTAATAATTCCATTGAGAGGTTCTGGGGACATTGAGAACCACGAGAGTGACCTACATATGTTCCTCTGACTGTTTGTTGCATGTACTGTATTCCTGACTGTTCACTTATGTACTGTATTCCCAGGTCCCACTGAAAAGGGACCTTCAGGGCCCAGTGGCCTACCCAGTCATCAAAATTCAATAAATAAATAAATCACCATCATGCTCCATTTATTCTTAGTTTTTGCAGATATTATCAAAAGGGCTTTTACAGCTAATGTTGTTATAATGACTCACGTCATTAAAGATGGCCACCATTCGCAGTTTGTTAAAATTTGTTCTATTGAAGATACCTCATTCATCAGGATGTTGTTAACACATATCTCTAATATGATATAGAACATAGCAATGTGCAGTGATATTTACTTTCCTCATAGCATATGTGGCATGGGACTGTGTAATTTTAAACAGTATAAAATCCTGTATCTTTGCTCAGGAATGAAATAAAATGAAAAACAACAAGGGGATCTTAATGTATATGACAGACAAATATTAATGCTGAAGAAAACCATATAGTCAGTAACACGTTATGATGCTTAAATGTGTGTTTCTTTTCCTTTTGTCTCCTTCCCCCTGTAGACAGCACAGCATGAGCCTCAAAGTAAGGGCATCTCTTCCAGCAAAACTAATTGCTGTGGCACCATTGTGCCATTATATGGCATTGTCATCAATATAGAGGATTGTGTATCAGCAGTCATACATAACAAGGATATTCTTGTATCAAGAGGTTTCCTTGGTAACAGATGACCTAGACAGTGCAGCTCAAGAAGTACTGTGTTACCAAGGGAACCTCAAAATACAAGAATTTCCTTGATTGTGTATGACTGCTCATACACAATCTTTTATAGTGTATGGTCAGTCACAACATAGAAATTCACACAAAACCAGCTGGAGAAGACAACAGAGAATATAAATTTTAACATTTTCTTTTTTTAACTGACACAGTGTGCTGCAGATGTTTCTGCAAGTTCAAGTTTAAAAAAAAAACAGCAATGTCCAGTTTAACTGGACTGAGGAAAGCAACTATGTGGCAGCATTCCAAGTTTTTATGCTACAATAGTGACATAGCTAGTGCAGCATAACAGCTGTGATGACATAGCTACTGCAGCATAACAACTCCATTCTAGTTATGGATTTCTATCCATAATAACATTCTACCATACACTATAATTTGATAGTAAATATGTGATATTATTTTGATCTGTCTGGAAAAAGGCTAGAAAAAACAAATCAGAAGCAGACTGGGCAGCGTTTAGAATGATTAGGAATCACTGTGCCAAACTACTCAGATCTGAAAAGGCAAATTACTACCAAAGTGTGTTGGAGTCCAATAAGAATAACGGTGCTAAATTTTGGCAGATCTTGAATGATGTAGAAGGATATAAATTGTCCTCCTCGTTTCCATCCAAAATCATCTCTGGAGATACTACCTGCACCAACAAACATAACATGTTAGTAGCCCTCAATAACCACTTTTCCACTGCTGACCTAGCTTTGATACCTCTCCCATAGGCAAATTGCTGAACCAACAAACTGGCATCGCCACACCTTGGACCCCTTCCAGCATCTCAGCCTGCTCTACCAAATTTAGTTTCACTCCTGCCTCACTCAAGCAAGTTGAAAACCTCCTAACTCACCTAGACATAAAAAAAAAGCATAGGGGCTGGCCAAATTGCCCCCCTCTTTCTGAAACTAGGCTATTATCATCTAGTCCCATAAATCACTCACCTCTTCAATATGTCACTCCTTCAAGGAACACTCTCTCAAGTATGGAAAGCAGCCCATGTCATCCCTCTGTTCAGATCTGGTGAACTGAGTGACTTGAACAACTGCAGAACCATCTCTCTTCTTCCTATTCAGTCAAAACTTCTTGAAAAGCTAGTAAACTGTCAACTAAGGGAATTGTTGGAGAATCACAACCTACTAAACCCTCTACAGTCTGGCATTAGGCCAAGACACAGCACAGTCTCTGCATTAGCCAAGGTTACTAATGATTGAAAAATTGCACTTGATATGAGGAATCATGTCGCAATGGTTTTCCATGACTTAAGCAATGCGTTTGATAGGGTGGATCACAATCTGCTACTGACCCGGTTACATCACATCGGGCTGGATGATAATGCCCTAAAATGTTTTTCATGCTACCTTTGGAAGGCAGTAACTGCTAAAGGTGCAGGGTGACCTTCTCCTGAAAATCCTTCCAAGAGAGAGGTACTTCAAGGTTCAGTACTGGTCCTTTATTATTCAGTAATATACATAAACAATATTGACCACAATATTACATCTACCAGTATTCACCTATAGGCAGATTATACTGTGCTTTATTTCTCTCGTCCTACCATTGAATCTGCCTACAGGGATTTACAGCAAGAATTTAATATCCTACAGCTTAATCTGCTACACCTGAAACTTCTACTGTGTGCCAAAATGACAAAAGTCACATCCTTCTCCCAATCAACTAATGCATCTTCTGGATCACATCAGCCTGCCAATATGCATATAGTATCTATGCAGGGTGAAATCCTGGAAAGAGTGGACAAATTTAAGCATCTAGGCTTCTGGTTGGACTGTAAGCTTTCATATATCACTCATGTTGAAGAACTCTCCAAAAGCTAAAACAAAGGCTGGCATTATTATTCGAATCAAATGTTTGCTTACCTATGAAGCAAAACTATGATCAGTCAAAACAACATTCCTTCCACTAATTGACTACGCTGACTTTCTTTACAGTCATTGCCCCAAAACTGTCCTTACTAAGCTGAGCATCCTGTACCACAGGGCCTTAAGGTATGTGAACGACTCGCCGTTCAAAACACACCACTGTTGACATTACAGCCAAATCAGCTAGACTTCCTTTTCTATAAGAAGATGACTTAATGTCTCCATCTGTACTTTCAAAACCCTCACTAATAAACTCCCTCTTTTCATATCCAGCCTCTTTAAATCAATACTTTGCACATACTTACTTAGGAAATATGATTATCTCTTGCTTGATACCCCCCAGGTAAAACCTCGTTTTGGCATCATATCCATTATCCACGCCTTACCAACCTTGCGGAACTCCCTCCAAAATACCCTAAAACTTATTCACCTTGGTAGACTACCCTCCTTTAAAACTCTTCTAAAACCTCTGTTGAAGGAAAACTGCCAGTGCTACACCTAGGACCCCCCTTTTGATATTTTATATGGCACTTACCACTATATTTACCCTTGGCTCTCCCTACTCCCTTCTTTCTTTTGTTTTGTACTCCTATCTGTCTATTCCCTGCTACTCCATGAGCCTCTCTCCCTTACACCTTCCCCTCCTCCATCCTACTTATCTTCAACTATTCCTATCTCACCTTATGGATCGTGCTCTACCTTCCCCCTTACCTCCTTCCATTCCAATCATATTATGCAGTAAGTTGCTTGCACTTATGTAGATATGTAAAAATCTGAGTAATCTGACTGTACCTTGTTATGTATTACCCACTGTATTGTGTGAACTATTGTATAAATCTATAGTGTTTTCCTTTTATGCATACTATGTGTGTTTCCCAGGACCACCTTGCAAATGAATATCTCAATGGTGTATTTCCTGGATAAAAATACAATTGAAATAAATTGAATAATTTTATCTTTTTCCTTGACAGGTAAACAGTGACACAGGTGACAATTTCTCATCCATCTTGAGTCTGGGGACCCTTCATTCCATGGCATGGCCAAGCCATTACCTATGTGGTGGTAGGTATCCGTTTACAAAGTTATCGTGTGTTCTATTTTTTTAATTATGGTTTCCATTTACAGGTCTACTGCAACCCAGTAAGGAGAGTATGGAGCATATTACAGCATCTAAATAATTTGTATTTTGTTTTCACATCAGGTCCGAAAGTGATACTTCCTGTCAGAAGCAAGAATACCAAGTTCTCCTACAGCAAGCAAGTCATTGCCACCTGTTAATCTCTGCCAGCTCTTCTTCATGGGTTCAACCTTGCTAGGCACTGCCACTTGATGCTTGTCATCCTCTAGTGCTGTATGTTGTGTAGAGTCAGCATGTCATCTGGTGTGCGTCATCATGCAAAACATTCTTCCAACTGATTGTGCTCTCTTACTATGCAACACCCAATTTACTGTGCATATGTGAAACACCTGAAATGAGAGAAATAGGAGAAGACAGTTATCATGATTCCTACTGTATGCTATGGTCCAATAATTTTAAGAACACAAAAATAAAAATAAAAAATACTTCCCTTCCCACGCTATGCAAGATAATCATGAGCAATACACCAATGCAGCAGCAGCAGTGAATCTCCATGATAAATTCCTGCAAGGAGAGAAACAGTGACAAAATATGTTTACAAAGACAATGCTTTCAATAGCCTCTCTCACCCAGAGAACCCAATAAAAGAAAAATAAATACTTAACTTTGCTGGTACGTCAGTACAACTGCACCAGCTATCAGGCAGTAGCAGCACATAGCCTACTTAGGACAGCAACTCTCATTTCAAGTTCTCATTTTGGACATCAGGAGAATTTCTCAAGACCAAGATAATTAACTTTTCCTTCTTGTCCAGTTATTTCATGCATTTTCTCAACAGCAGCAGCAGCAGGCAGTAGCAGCACCAGGACAGGACAGCTACCTCTCGTATCAAGTTCTCATTTCTGGACATCAGCAGAATTTTGTAAGACAAGATAATGACCTTTCCTTCTTGTCCACTTTCGTCCTTCATTTTTCAACAGAAGCAGCAGCACTTAGCAATACCAGGACAAGACAGGACAGCAACTTCTCATTTCAAGTTCTTATTTCTGGACATCAGGAGAATCTCCCAAGACAAGATAGTGAACTTTTCCTTCTTGTCCACTTTCTCCTATATTTTCCCAGTAGCAGCAGCAGCAGTATATAGCAGCACAAGGACAGCAACTTCTCATTTCAAGTTCTCATTTCTGGACATCATGAACATTTCCCAAGACAAGATAGTGTCCTTTTCCTTCTTGTCCACGACTTTCCTGCATTTCTCAACAACAGCAACAGCATGTACCTACAGTAGCAGCAGGAAAGCATTTAGGATTTCCAATTAAATTTACAGTAGGAACTTAGGTGTGACAGCATGGTGTAGCAGCCCGCCTTATTTTTTACAAGACTCACAAACAATTCAGGGAGAAGAGAATTTATGTAGTTTGTGATTATGGCACACATCACATTAAATGAATAGCAGAACACAACAGTGTTGGAGTACTCTATAAACATACAGCATAATATCACATAATGATACCTGTACCAAAGTGTGATATATTTATTCTGGTAGTTGAGAAAAATTAAGAAAAGAAGACAGTCAGATACAGACAGTGGTGGCTAATATGGGGGAGGTTGACCAAGCCATGCCCCCACTTTCTTCAAGGGGGCCACATGTATTTTGGCACCCTCTTTTGGATGCCTTTTTTCTTTTTTAAACACATTCATGGACTGTGCAGCAGTGTCCATTCTTATTTAGTACATGCAAAACAGGAGAAATTGATATTTGCACTAAATCTGCCATCAGATCCATGGTAGCAAAGATGATCATGGATGGCTACTGACTGTGGCACTTCAGTATTCTGCTAATCTACCTGCCTGCCATGCAACTGGTAATGGATATGGAATTTTATTGGTTCTCCCAATTATGTAGTATTTCTATGGTGACTAGGGCAGAATGCAGTCATCACCATAGTATTAATGGTGGAGAACCAATAAAACAATTTCTCTATTCAAGACAATGAAAAGATGAGTGTAGCCACTTTGAGTAGTAGCTCAGAAAGTTGTTCAGCTGAGACAGTTGTCGAGTTAGCTGAGCAGTTATCACCAGTTTCTATGGTTGTCTTGCTGCATAAATAAACAATTGTAATTGTCTTTTTTACCCAAAATCTCTGCTAAATTATTTAGGAATATGGAATCCTACCTTAACAGTTAAACTTGCTGTGTGCGGGTGAATAGTTTTGCCTGTTATGTTAAGAGATACGGTATGTGGCCTGTATCGGTGCTGAGGTGAGGAGGAGGAAACCAAAGAAGCATTAAAGTGAAAGACTGATCTTTTCCTCAGGATTTGCAGTTTGTTTGTTTTTTAATGTGAAACATTTACATTTGACACATACAGCAATGGTTTGGTCAGTCATAGACACGCACACTGGATGCCTGCTGGATTACAGATTAACTTCTCTCTCTCTCATTTTTTTTTGTACTTGGGATTTATATGAGGTAAGACTTAGTCAAAAACAAGTGTTGCCAATGCCACTAGTGTCTCATGTTGGCAACAAATCTCTGTTGATTGGCTTGCACTCGCATACGTAGTTTGTCGTGGCCTCTTTACGGTGGAACTCTGTAACCATCAGGTTCAGACAAATCAATTCACCAATCAGATTAAAAGAGAGTCAGAGCTGTCTAAAAGCTGAGACCCAGGTGCCAAACAATTACTGTGGGGATGCTGTTACATAAATTATGAAATTATTTATTTTGATTCAGAGGGGCAGAGTGGGTTTTCTTGTCTATCCTTGTGGAACTGTTGTATAATTTTTTATTAACTAATCTTTGTATATCCCTGAAACTAAGTGCTTTTTATACTGGAAGCTTTGTACAGTTTGAATTTTGTAATTATGTGCAATAGGACCTCATTGAAAAAGAGCTATGCTCAATGAAGTAATCCTGATTCATCTGACTGAATACAAATTATTTACTACTACTACTACTGCTACAGTGTTCAGTCACAGACCAACTGAGCAAAACAGAGATTTGCACCTTCCAGTTTAGCAGTTTCAGTGCCGAAGCAGGACTTCATGCAGTTGGAGCTTTTCCTTTTTGTATCTGTCGATGGACATGTGCTCTCTTGAGCTTTGGAAGTACACCAAATGGCCCAGGGAATCATGCAGCAGCCACTGACACTGTTTGGTGGTAATGTGGACCTGTGGACAGTACTCATTTTCTTCCATTTTAGCTTTGTCGGCTAGTCTGTTCTTCTTTATTTTACTGCAGGCCTGATCTATACTCCATAGTTCAAAGTCCACAGTGGTAACACAGACAGCAGGTCCTTTAATTTTTTATGCCTGTACTGCTGACTGAGTGTGTGGACTGGATAACCTGATGGCCTGCTTTGTGTATTTTGGGGAAGTGGAGTGGCATAGTGTATGTTTGTGTTGTGGACTTTGGGAGGGTTCTTTGTGTTGGGGTGGGTGGAGGGTGAAGAGACCAGGTTGGGACACTGTGTACTAGAGTGTGTGTGTGTATGTGAGTATGTGTGTGTGTGTATGTGTGATCAGAAGACCCTGAAAACCATAAAGAACATTGCATGTAGAAGGACTAGGAACCATGAGTGACCGTGTTGGTGGGTAGTAATAGTGAAACCCACCAAAGCAGAGAAATTGATGGTCATCACTGTATGGGAGATTTGGGGGCCCTGAAGGGATTATTGTGTGTATTTGGAGGTGGGATAGGGTCACAGGTATGCATGTGTTAGCTTGGGGAAGTCCTGTGTATTGGGAGGGATAGGGAAGGATGCAGAGTGGCACAGTGTGTGCATGTGTGTGAGGTTTAGAAATACTGAGGCCTGTGTTGCAAAGGAGCATAGGAACGTTCAGTGAACTAGGAGCAGTGGCATAGTTAAAAGGCTGGGGCAGTCACCCTCCTGGCTGCCCCAGTGTGAGTAGTGGCCACTCCATCATCTTTATTCACTGTTTACTGCTCACTGTGGAGCCCATGGTTGACTGATTGACCCAAATTCTACCCTTCCTCTGGCTACCAAACCTACTGAAGTTAATGAATTTAATCTGATTAATCAAGATTAAATTCTAGTTATGACATAATTTTTTTTTCTATGAAATGAACTCAGTGTGACATCATAAAGCAACAAAATCACTGCAAAAATGGTAAAATTTTCTGGGGACCTTGGTGGCCCCCAGAACCCCAGCTCTTTTCATCAATTTTTTTGGGTCTCCTAGATTAAAGCCACTTGAACCACCCCGGATACAGACATGAAAGTTAGACAATTCGTACAGGTAAGAATTTAAGAAATATAACAGAAAGAAAAGATAGTATTTGTTTGATATTTTTACACTTTTTAGGTTTTTTTTTTGTTTTGGGGATGGACAAAAATTATGAAAGTTGCAAAGTTGGAACAAGTATAAAGAGAATAGGACAGATTTTCTGGTATTTTTCTTACTTTTTTTATATGGATTTAAAGAAACAAAAACAGGAAGGAATATATTAATTAAAGACATCACACAGCCCCTTGCCTGACACTACTACTACCTACACAACCATGGCAGACCTCCTCCAGGACCACCAGCAGCTTTTCCTGGTTCATGAGAATTACTTTAATACCCTGCTGGACCTCAGTCAGCGGGCAATAGAGGTACTCCACTTCCTCATGCAATGAGGCCAGCTCAGCTACTATTGCTGCTGCTGGTGGTGTGGGTGTTACTACTATTTCCACATGATGAGGAGCTGGAACAACGGGGGGCACAGCTTACTCTTCTTCTACCCCAACGTGGCATGTGTCCTTACAGCCCACCATACAACATGACCACGATCTGACATGAATGGGCCACCATTCTCCACAACCCCACTTGCTGATTCCTCAAGTCTTGCCTCCTAAATTGCACGGTGGTATAGTTTTAAGTGGGTCCTCTGCCCTGCAGTGCCAACATGGCTCCCCTTTTCCCCCTGCAGACCTGCTTGCCACAAACATTACAAGTTGCCAGACTGTAGTCACTCAATCACTTATGAAAAATGACCAGAGGAGATCTTGAGATATGGATGTCATCATTGCTGAGCTGTGATGGACCTGGCTCCTTGGGGAGGGGTGCTAATGATGTTGCAACCACAGGGAGCATTAGACTGCTGTTGCTCCTGCTGCTGCTCCTCTTCTTCCTCCTTTGACCTCCAGAACTGGAGCCACTGCTGCTGCTCCACTGGGGCCTGGGTGACTCTGAGGTATGGATTGGTGGGGAAGCCTGGCCAAAAGACTGTGGCCAATTCAGATAGATGGTCCTGACTCACCACGGGTCCTGACACCCTGATGGCTAGGTCCACGGACTCATAATGTTCTGCTGCTCCATTCAATTAATTTGGGGTACTGACATTAAAAAAATGAAGCAGAGAGAGACAGACAGACAGACAGAAAAAAGAGATTCCAGAATTATTCAAATTAACAATTAAGTAGTTAGGGACTAAAGAACAGAAGAATAAACAGAAAGAGTCTGAAAATTAAGTCTCTTAAAATATTAAATTCAAACTGTGTTTGCTTCAGCACACCACATACAGCTCACACACCCTGTCTGCAACTGAGAAATTGCATTGCCTGCCCTGGGAAGGACCATGTGACATGCAGAAAGTCTTCAATGTGACCAAGCTTTTTTTCACTAAACTTCACCTTTTCATTGCAAAGGCAAATTCTTAAAGGCAAGTTAAAAGGTGAAGTCAGCATGGGTGAAATTCCTACTGCCCAGGAAAACTTTGTGAAAGCATCTGTTGAGGCAAATGCTGTAAAACAAAACATTGCACACCTCTATGTGGAACCCTTCAGCACCCTATACTCAGTTATTGGCTTCATGTTGATGTCAACAGCTCCCCCATCTTTTCTGGCTCCAAACCCACATTGTGGTTGTCTACACTTATCCTGCACTAAGTGCTAAGCAAATATACCCTTTAGTATGACCACCATTGCTTTATCTCTTCTCTCATCCTTCCCCTTCTTCAGTCTGATAGTCCTCCATATATTTGCATCTTCTGATGCAGTGAAAAAAATATTTTCCTCCTTTTTATTCCTCTGCTATCCTCAGCACTGTGCTTGACTTTGTCCAACTCACCCTGGAGCTGGGCTACCTGATAGAGCTACTGCATCCCTACAGTCCCTGTCACTTTCTTCGGTCAGCAAGGGAAGGCCTCCTGAGGTGCCTAGAGGAGACTGAACCTTGGGGATTGGTCTTTGAGCTGGCAGTGCCAATCCTCTGAACTCATTACCTGGGTAACTGAAGCAGGCCCTTCTGTTGAGATATTTAAAAGAGGATTAAAACATTATTATTTTAACAAGCCTTTGAGATTAACAGAGTTGATTAGTGTTTTTGACTGTAGAGCACAGGGATCAAATCTGGGGCCATGCAGTCACAAATTATGGAGGGGCACAAAAATCTCAACCTCCTAGGGGGTCCAGGGCATGCCCCCCAGGAAAATTTTGAAAACTGAGGTCAAATGGTGCATTTTGGTGACTTTAGTAGTCCAGAGAGCTGTTCCCCAACCAGCCAAGTGCCATAATACTGATATTGGTTAGATGACTGATCAGTTGTTTTTGTACCTTGTTCGCTCTACTAATAGTGTTACCTTTTGTATTAATTTTTATTAAGAATTAATAGAACATGCATGTTGCAAGTCTTTATCATGAAAGACTCACAAAATGCACAAGTTCAGTTTTACCATATTAATCACATAACCACTTAGTCCACTTGTAGCTGATCCATTAACTTCTACATGACAGGAATTGACCATTTCAATGTTCATTTAATTGTAGTAAACTAGAAATGTTAGATTAGAATAATAATGACAAGCCATCTGTTTTATTTATTTTTTATTTATGTTAAATTATGTACTTTGGAAACAGTGCTTCCAGGTTCAACCATGGAAGGGTAGATTTTAACATTAAAAGTTTAACAGTATAAAACTACAGTCATAGTAATGTAAGTAAGGAAACAAATAAATAATAATAATAATAATAATATAGATTGTGTATGAGCATTCATACATAACAATGATATTCTTGATCGAGGGTTTCTGGTAACAGGTGACCTCAAGAGTGCAACTTGAGAGGTACTCTGTTTCAAGGGGAACTTCAAGATGCAATATTTTCCTTGTTTGTGTATGACTGCTCATACACAATCTTTTATTGTGTATGGGCAGTCACAGCACAGAAAATCATGCAAAACCAGCTGGAGAAGACAGAGAATAGAAATGTTAAACATTTTCATTTAACTGACACAGTGTGCTGCAGATGTTTCTGCAAGTTCAAGTTTATTAAAAAAAAAAACAGCAATTTCTAGCTTAACTGGATTGAGGAAATCAACTATGTGGCAGCATTCCAAGTTGTTATGCTGAAGTACTGACATAGAAATATAGACTTTGACGGCTGATAAGGACCACTTGGCCCACCCAGTCTGCCCATTTCCCTTCATATTGGATAAGCTGCAGATTCTAGTTAACCAACAGCCTACTTCCTGTAACCCCCCACTACAATTGCCTTATGTCTGTCCCATGCATGTTTGAATTCCCCCACTGTTTCAGACCCAACAACCTCCCCAGGAAGGCAGTATCATGCATCCACCACTCCGTTAAAAAAAAAATTCTCACATTACCCTTGATCCGCCCCCATTTTTAAATTGTGCCCCTTGTTCTTACACATCTTTTCTGAAAGATGCTGCCCTCCTGGATTTTGTTGATTCTGTTAAGGTACTTAAAAGTTTATATTATGTCCCCCCATCCTCCTTCTTCATCAAGGGTATACATATTAAGCTCTCTTAGCTCTCTCTTCATATGGTTTCTGATGCAGACCCTGCACCATTTTAGTTGCCCTCCTCTGGAATGCTTCCATCCTGTCTATGTCCTTGCATAGATGGGGTGTCCAAAACTGCACACAGTATTCCAGATGGGTTCTCACCAACTGTCTGTACAGAGGATAACCACTTCCCTTTTCTACTTGTGATGCCCCTCATATGCATCCCAGTATCCTCTGGCTCTCCTTACTGACTTCTCACATTGCTTACTCACCTTTAGGTCATCTGATATGACTACCCCCAAGTCCCTTTCCATTTTTGTTGTTGTTAGTACCTCCTGCTATTGTGTACTCTTCTCCTGGATTTTGCTTCCAGGTGCATTAATTTGCACCTCTTTGCATTGAATCTAAGTTGCCATATGTCTGACCATACATTCAACCTTGCCAAGTCCCTTCTCATCCTTTCTACCTCCCTTTTGTATCAGGTCTGTTACAGATCTTTGTGTCAGTCTGAAAAGAGGCATACCTTTCCCTCCAGACTCTCTGCAATGCCACCCATAAAGATGTTAAAGAGGAGTGATCCAGTACTGAGCCTTGTTGTACTCCACTAGTAACCCCCTTATTCAGAATGTGTTCCTTTCACTATACCTTCTGTGTCCTGTTGTGCAGCCAGTTTGTTACCCAGGCTACCACCTTGGACCCCAGTTCCAGGCTGGCTAACTTGATTATTAGTCTTTATGTGGGACTGTGTCAAATGCCTTGCTAAAGTCTAGGTAGGCCGTATCCACTGCCTCCCTGGTCTATAACTGTGGTCACCCAATCAAAGAAATCAATGAGATTCATCTGACGTGACCTCTTTATTTCTGTACTTTTGATCCCTTTCCTTATTTGTAGAGCTACTCCACTTCCTTTTACCCTCACTGCCCTTCTGTAGACTGTGAACCCTGGTATTGTGCAGCATAACAGCAGTGATGACATACCTACTGCAGTATAACAACTCCATTGTGGTTGTGGATTTCTGTATCAACATTCTGCCATACTATAACACAGATACAAATTGAAAACAGAAGTTTTTGAAGTAGGACAGGTAGTTACAATTACAGCTTGATATTTTCATTGTTGTACATTAGTTATAATAATCAGTCATCTTATAACTGATTAACAGGTGAGTCAAGTATGGTAACAGTATAAACATGGTAAAAACAAGGCTTTTAACACTGTCTCACATACTGCAAATGGTTACTCAACAAGAGAAGTATTCTGGACATGTTGCACAATGTGATGAACTGGTGTAGGAAGTGGCTGCCTGGATGCAGAGGGTGGCAGTAAGATGCGTGTGTGTGTGTGTGTGATCCCCAGGGACAAATACTTTTGCCCATTCTGTTTAATGTCTTCATTACTTGACATTGTTGAATGGCTGGAGAGAAAGGTCTTCTTGTTTGCAAATGAAACCAACATCTGCAACAGTGTGGATACTCCAGGCATACTGGAGAAGGTAATGTGAAAGGGACCTGTATTGTATCTACACAGAGTGATAAAGTTGCAGGGAGGGTGTGCGGCATACTGTTGTGCAAAGAGGCAGTGGTATCACTAGCAGATATTGATTTAGTTATTGTATGAAGTCTGATGAAGCCTCATACAGAGTACTGTGTGGGATTTTGTAGGCTGCATCTTTGTAACAACTTTGATAGGGTGGAGCACTCACTGCACAGAATGGCGAGTACATGTTACAGGGGTTTCAGTGGCTGAAACCATGAGTACAGATTCACCGCTGTAGCAGATGAGGGATTATTTTGTAGGACATGGCAGATACATTCAGTGTGTGTGATGCACCTTGAACTCAGGAGGTCTAAAACATTAAAAGAAATGTTTTATAGTAATTGTAGAGAAGCATGGTGCTGCACATTCATATTCATATTCATATATAGCTATATAAAAGTACTGCACTGATTAGTACTGGCTGCTTGATACTGCAGGTCCTATATGATACATTGCAAACTTTATTGGCCTGCCTATATGAATTCATGAAATACTGTACAGCTTAAGTTGGTGCACCTTCTCATATATACTGTTTAAAACAGTATGTTGTTACAGCAATACATATGAAAGGTATGCCACAAAACAAGCTGCATTATGTCTATATGCAATTAGCCCCAGAACTTGAACTTCTTCGGAGAGTAAAGGGTTAACTGTATACAAGAGCATAGAGCATTGAGCTAGAACATGGTTTTCAAACCTCTGTCTCTTGACACATGTCAGTGTAACCATCAGATTATTATGAGCAATACTGACAGCTGCAGAAATTGTGTTAAATCTGTAAGCCATAGGCAACAATGCTTGGGTAAAAAAGACTGAAGTCGAGAACACAATAACAAATATTTGTGGATAGTGAAAATATCTATACAATAACAATAACTCACTTCAGAAAGAAAAAAGTCACCTAAAAGGTACACCTCTGGAATGTAACACTGTACCTGCAAACCCACAACCCAAAAGACTAGGTTATGAGAGGGGAGGCAGTGAGGGAAGTCAGAATAGAGCAAGGTTCATTAGAAGAAAAAATATTACTATGGGGAGTAATTTTTTCTTAAAACAACTTGAGGTCTTGCTGTATTTGGACCATATGCAGACTATTACAGTACCCCCCCGGAGGAGGGGATAACAGAACCTTACTTTTGGAACAATCTCTGCAGTACTGCTGTGTCAAACCTAACTTCACATGGGTATCTATGGAGTAATGCTTGGTAAATGTATGTACCATTTTACAGGAGGCTGCTTTGCAGATTTCCACCAAGGGAAGATCCCTGGCAGCTATGGGAGGAAGCAGCTGGACCCCTTACTTGAGTGTACCTTCAGGCCTGAGGGTGACTGTTTGCCTAGTTTTAAATAGCAGAAGTGGATACAGGAGACAATCAGCCTGGCAATAGATCTTTTAGTGGCAGGCCTACTGCTACCTATTTCATAACTAAGGAATAACTGAGTACAATCATTCCTATAAAGGAGGTGGGTAAATTTAAACAGACCTAAGAAAACCGTAATGAAAACAGGATGAGATGCAAGGGAAGATTGCTCCCCTGCAGACAGAAAAACAGACACAGCTGCTAAGTGAGCCTTGAGGGCAGCAGGCCAATGGCATAACACAATAAGGTGAACCAGATAGCCCACTGTTGTGGAAATACTCACTGAATTTGGCTGTGTGTGTTTCTGACAACACCAGTTAGTGAATTTTTTTCCATTTAGTATTGTAAGTTTTTCGAGTGGAAGGTTTCCTATAAACCTTAAGGATATCCATTACTCCCTGTGAGAGATTCAGATCTGCATACTCTGACTCTTCAAGAGCCAGGCATTGAGCCTGAGAGAGTGAAGGCTGGGATACCAAATTCTTCCCAAGAGGCGGTCAGAAGGTAACGATTTCAGTTCCCAACCGTGCTGACCGATGGGAACCGAAAAAGCAATTTCTAGACTAAATCTACCACTATCTGCATAGATACACTACCCGTACCATAGACAGAGATTTGATACTGAAAATAAAGAAAAACAGTTGATTTAACCAATTGATTTTTACCAAAACCGTTCAGGCGAGTAGGAGAAATATCTGGTGCAACATCAGTTAGGCGGAGTAAATAATCTGATGGTTGCACTGACAAGGACTAGAGGTAGAGGTTTGAAATCCGAGTTTGAGCACAATGTTTTGTTCTATGGTCTTGGATAGAGTTAACCCTTTCCTCTCTGGAGCAGTTCAGGTGCTGGGTCTAAATGCAAATAGTAAGAATGCAGCTTGCTTTGTGGCATATATATTACATTTTTATAATTGGGTATGCCCACTGAGCCCGAAGGCCCCCTTTTCTGGGGCAACCCGGACTTAGCTATATAGTACACACATTTCACATACAGAAGTAGGAGTCACAATACAGCAAGACTTCCTATGGTTTGAAATAATATTTGTAACTTTTGGGGGTAGTATTTTAAAATGATGTTACTGCTGGCTAACACCTCATGTCACACTACTGTGTCATGATCTGCCCACTGTCAGTCCCTTAGTTCAGTGTTAACTAGCCAGCCTTGTGCTTGCATCTGTCTTAAGTTGTGGTCAACTGTGTGACCTACCGTCTATCGGTCAAGTTCCAGAAATAATCTCTGATTTTGTCAAGCTGAACAGACTGAGATCT
The DNA here is from genome assembly GCA_016271365.2 of Neoceratodus forsteri. Classification (NCBI taxonomy): domain Eukaryota; kingdom Metazoa; phylum Chordata; order Ceratodontiformes; family Ceratodontidae; genus Neoceratodus; species Neoceratodus forsteri. The sequence goes on from CM057456.1 coordinate 191,264,212, forward strand.
CTCAGCTTCCACAGCAATAACTATAAGGTCATTAAGACGTTTCTTGTCCCATTGTTGTTCTTAAATCGATTTTAATAAATTTCAAAGCAGAGAAGCTTCTTTCATTACTGCATGATGTTACAGGGAGAGTGAGAACCAGTCTGTAGAGTGTTTCTATTTGACAGTATACATCTTGAAAGTTACAATCACATATAAATCGATACACATCAACTACTGTAACTGGTGGTGCTGTTTCTCTAGATAGTCTATGAATCAGGAGTTTATACTCCTGTTCTACCAAATGTGCATCTATGTCTCCTGCACAATATGTTACTAACTGTTTCAGGTCGTCAAGCTTTTCAGTAGAAGGATTTGTTAGGCAACTAACATGTTTTAGCAATGGAAGTGTTTCAGAGCTAAATCTGTCAGTTATTCCCTGTATACAAAGATCTAGTGTTGCAAAGTAGAACTCATATCAGAGTTTATCTTTTCCAGATGAATTTGATTCATTTTGCCACATTACGTCGACTTTTCTGGACACCTTTCTAATACGTGGCTCAACGTATTCTACATCTATTTTGGATGCTACCATCTCCGTTTCAAGCCATATCTGGTCAAAGCTTTCATCAGTCCTCAATGACAGTAGCTCAGCTTTGCAGTCCTCAATCATCTCAGCTGCCACAGATATATCTAATTCAATAGACTGAAGATATTTTGAGGCTACACTTGTAATGGACAAAATCTTGTCAAATGATAACAAATAGAAGCAGAAATGAAAGCCTATTGACCTACTGAGGGCCATGGCTGTGCTAGCAGTCTCTCTATCAAAAGAGCCATCTTCCTGAATTTTTGCAAGAGTTTGCATCACAGACTCAATGGTTGCAAGCAGTGCTCTAAGTTATCAATTCTGCTACACTACCGAAGCTGCAGAAAGTGGCTTAAGAGTATGCTCTATAAGAACTATGTGAAGCACTGTCAGTTAAGAACTGTTCCTGTACAGCAAGAAATAGATTGTGTCTTTCAGTGGAATTTTCAATAAATGTGTATAACTGCTCAAGGACACCAAAAAATTACGATTAGGGTAATTTTGCTGCAAGTGTCAACAACAAATTTAAATGGTGTGCATAGCAATGAACGAATATGCTTTGCTGCAAGTTTTCTAATTTGGCCTGCACCCTCTGTAAGCCCCAGACATTGTTGCACAGCCATCATATCCTTGCCTCCTTACATTAGAAATATTAAGGTCACATCGCTGCAGTGTTTCACAAAGATAGTTTGCTAAACTGTCACCTGTTCCTGTTTTTGCATGAATGACATTAATTAATGATTCATGAATTGTGGCATCTCAGCAAACATAGCATAAAACCACAGATAACTGGTCTTGTTTTGAAGCATCTGGAGTTGTATCAAGGCAAACTGCAAAATATATAGACTGTTTTACTTCATCAATTATTGTAGTCCTCACATGTCTTGCAATACTCATGACTAAGTCATTCTGACTTTGAGCTGACAGGTAACTTGGGGGTAGCCCTTTGGGTTTTTAGAAGCCAATTCTAAGTGTTGTTTCAGCACTGGGTCATATCTTGCAACTAAAGATGCTATTTCTCTGAATATGCCCGTTTGTTGATTCCTTAGACTCATCATGTCCTCTAAATGGCAGCCCCAAGTGAGCCAGCATAGCAGTAATATCAACAAGTCGGGTGACAGCATTGTACCTATTCTGTCTCTGATTTGATTTTAGATGCATTTGTTTTGCCCTCTGTTCAGATAACTGCTCATCTAGTGGTTTAGTAACAAGATGGAGGTGCCATTTTTCAACATTTTCAAGATGTTGTTTGCTGCTATTATGTCTACTGAAACCTCTGCCTGACTCCAAGGCTACTTTCCAGTCTTTAAACCCTTCAGTAGAAAATGTTGTGTCATATTTTGCTGTATCAGTACCAAAAACTCTGCATGGGAAGCAGAAAGCTGCATCTGATGCACTATTGTATTCTAACCAATTATATTTTGAGAACCATCCTTTGTTAAAAGATCTTTTCCTGTTTCCAAACTGTGTTTGTGGGTACTTGTGTAAACACTTCTGAATTGGACCTTTATTTATATACTCCTCCCTAGCTAGACGATCCTTAGGTACTGTAAACTGTGTCTCCATCTGCATGTCAGCAGCTGCGTCTGTTAAAGAAGATAAACATAGCCTTAACTCTCTCTCTGTCTATATATATATATCCATCTCTCTCTATAGTTATCTATCTTTCTATAGTTGAACCACACCATCCAACAATGGGAGTGGCAAATTATTTATTGTATTAGCGATTAACTCTAACACTGACATACCTTGTTGTTCTACATTATTCTCTAACATGAGTAACAGCTGCACTGCTGTTATCCTGACTGATGCGATGTTGGTTAATGATGTTATCTTGCCCTTGTATATTTGAAGTACTGGAATTTGTTTTGAAAAATGTAAAAATTTTACTTTGCTGCATTGTTTATCACCTCAAACTGTCTTCCTTCTTCCTAGTAAAGAAATAAAATAATTTTATTTGACTAATGAGTCTGTGTGTTTTTTGATTGTTGTTTACATATAAAACTGGAAGTTTGTGAAATGAATACACACCAGATTCAAAACACATATGGAGGGGAGATATTCAGAGAAGTGGCACCATAAAGAGTTGGTAATTTGTGTCTCACTTGGTAACTGAAGTGGTATAAATCAATGTTTGTCCGAAATATTCTGTCTTTATCCCAGCCGAGTTGTGTCACATAAAAACTCGGAATTGTTATTTGCTTATATAAATAATCCAGGCTTGTGCAATGGATATTAAATACATACGAACATACGAATCTGCCAGCAGAAACAGACCAACTGGTCTATAACACTGTGCTAGAGTGTGCAGCTAGTACCCTAGATTGCAGCTACCTCAACCTCCTCCCCCCACTGTCCCTCCTTTACCTGTTACTGTGCCCACCATGCAGACCCTTCCTCTTGCTTTATCCCACTCCTTCTTAAAATGTCATACTGTCATACATGATACCAAGCCGGATCACCTCCCTACATCATCACCCAACCAGTAGTCCCTCCTATTTTATTTTGTTGTCCTGAAGTGACTAAACTCAGCTGTGATACAAACATGTGATTTCTCACAAACATTCATTTATATTACTTCAGTTACCCAATGACACACAAATGACCACCAAGCCTTTATGATAACAGAATTATAGTGTATGTTAGAACGTTGTTAACCTTAGGAAATCATCATTTCCTAAGGTTGTTATACGATCGTTGTGACGTAGAACTGTTGTTAACCCATCGATGTTATGTCACATCGATGGATTAACAACATGGAATCCAGTCGACGGCCGTATCTAAGGACGCCGCTGGAGAGTCAGCTTATTTCAAACCCCGCCTGCCAGCCCGACCGGGCAGCCCTTTCAAAATTAGCGCCCAGCTTCTGAGCATTTGGGTGAGGTAGGGCTAATCATGTCCATACGATGCCTTTACACTATAAAGACAATGTATGGGCATCGGTGGTTAACCACACTGCGCTCTTGAAGTTTACCTATGTTGCCAAGGGAACCACTCGACACGAGCATAGTGTGGTTAACCACCATGGCCATGCATTATCCTCTAAATAGATTGTGAACTGCCCTATCTAAATGCACAACGATGTGGGGTTATTAGCACACTTGGAGTAAAGACTATTAACATACACAGATTGCTCTGCCTGTGACAGAGCACAATTTAAATGACAACACCTGACAAAATGACAGTATGACTATTACTGCTACGCTGGGTGAATGAAGACTGGAGAAACAGAGAGAATAGCATATAATAAATGAAAAGCTGCAGCAATAGGATAGTGGTGATTAAAATATCACAAAACAGTGGATCATACATAAGCAATAATACCCAACAGAGTGGGCGGTATTGTCTTACTGGACCACCTAGGGACATAATGAGGCACGGCGCCACAGACAGAGGGCCTTATAGCCCCTGGAAGTTCTGGTATAGCACAATACTGCCCACCCTGGAGGATATTACTGCGCTTAGTGAGAAAAACTGAACAATGTGTTTTGGGGTTTGTGGTTTTCTCTCACAGACTACATCCCGAGTGTCTGTCACAGTTGTTTTTTTTTTTGTCCCCATTATGTGGACAGTGATTACAATCGAAAAAGGAATGGATGTTTGAATAAAGCTGCCACCCGTTTTGATGTGTAATCAGTGTGACAAAACAGCATTACAAAAGATTTTGTTGACAGTTCTCTTCTCCTCCCTCCCTACCCCGGAGTTGCGTGATCTGCCACGAAGTTGAGAGCACGATCTCAAAAAGACTGGGGCCCAGATATTCAAAGGGTTGCGTCATGCGCAATCCACTGATGCCCCGCCGATATGCAAAGGAAAAAGTGCAGCACAAATCCCAATGCGCCACATTGCATCAGTAATGTATGCAGGCCCGGATGTGCAGAGCCATGCATGTGAACTCCTACCTTCGCCACCGGGATATAGGACTAAGTATTCATTTTTTTTTTTTTTTACAAATTCTCTAATCGGGCAGATAGAGGTCAACTGGGATATTGAACGATTTATTTTAGATACAAATGCAAGCAAGTGGCAAGGATATGATGGCCGTAGATCATGCAAATATACACATACTGCAACATAATACATACATTGCATGACATGAGATAATATCTGTATCTGCAGAAGGTATTTTTCACAGCAGTACTGTGACTGCCAACAAAAAAAACACAGTGATACTAGCATGGCAGGACAGATGAGATGACTAAGGACTGCTGTGTCAGTGGCTTGTGAAAACATAAGACACATAATGGACTATGTAAGGAGCTGATAGATGCACATGCATGAAGACTGACCTGAAACATGATTGACCTGAAAGACTGGCAGTGACTGTGAACCAATATATGAATAGCCAGCAGTAAGACATCATTTGCTCTGTGTAACATCTTCAATTATTCAGTACACTGTGTACTGAATAATTGAAGAACTGAATGTATGCCCATCATACAGAATGGAAAAGTTAAAGTTACTGCAATGTAAACCTTCACAGCTAGATTACAATTTTTTTAAACACAACGAAGTATGACATTTCAAAGCAACAACAACTTCAACCGCCCCCCATTCTAAAAGCTCAAACTAGGTTTGTACATTAAGTATTTAAAGATTACTTAATTATACAGTTATTTATTACAATGTAACAATGATTTCTATCCCTACCAAAAAAATCCAGTGTCAGGGAAGACTACCTGTATGACAACGTCATCCACTGAACACACATTGTAGTCTTTCCTGACAGCAGGTTCATCGGATGGGGCACTTATCTCGATAGGGTAGTCGGCACTTGTATACATGGTGAAAGTCCAGGGACTACTGGAGAAGAAGCAGCAGGACCAGGCCAGTGGGATGAGAGACTGTGGGACAGGTAACAAAGAAGATCTGTCACCTTGTAGGTAGCAGAACCAGAGGAGTGTGTATCACCTGGAGTGAGAGAATGAGACAATGACAGGAGTGTGCTGCAGCAGGGACCATGGATCAGGTGGTACTCACCGACATGGATGTTAGCAGTGACAGAAGGACAGCATGACAGTTGGCAGAAGGCACAGCCACCACAATGGATCGTGGAACAGGGATCACAGCAGCTACCATCACCTGGCTAACAGAGTACTGGGAAGCAGTGTGGACACCTAAGTGAGCGAGGGCTGCAAGCTCCAGGACAATGTGAGACAGCAGGCAACAGTATGGAAAGTGACCTGAGGGTCACAGCAGCAGAAACACAACATCTGCAGGCTTACCACATGGCCGATCCCCACCCCCTCCACACACACAGGCATCATGCAAGGCAGAGCCTTAATGGTGCCGGTCGGAACCGGGGCTCAGGGCAGTGGAGGGCATTACTGTGAGCAACATGATGTACAGATGCAAGAATAATTGATGAAGCAGGCACATGGCAGAACTGCAGACACCAGTTTTGGAGATCGGCTTGAGCAATGGGCAGGGCTGGAACTGACTTCATAGTTATCGAATGAACACTGCTGAAAAAAACAAATACATTCTGTTCAAGGTTCAATTTAGTGGGTGGTTCTTACACCTTCATTATACTTCATTCTTCTAATAATCCTAATATACAGCCAGCATATGTACATTTTATGCAGACTTACATACATGTAAGTAAGTTTTATTTATATAAGGCACCTTTCAACAGCTCAGGGCGCCTTTACACTTATAACATTAAAAATTCACCACATCAGAAGGAAAATAAAACATATTTAAAAAAATCCATTTAAATTTCACTTATTATGTTCCTGAGAAGGCCTGCTTAAATAAATATGTCTTCAAACAATTTCTAAAACCTTCTATGGTCTGGCTATATAAACTGAATCTAATGGAAAATAATGACAATCATCTGTGCCCCATCTTCCCATGTCTACATGTAATTTTCTTGTCACTTCAGATCAGACCCAGATGGCTTCCTGGGGAGAGAAGGATGGAGCATCCCTTTGACAGCTCTCCTTCTCTGGGAGGGAGGAGGGAGGGAAGATGCCCAGTTCAGGATGGATCCCTGGTGGAGGAGAGGAGGGTACCGCTACCAGCATCAAGCATGCTCAGGGGTTCATACAGACATACGGATTCACTGTATGTATTCTCCCCCAGAAATAAACCCAGGAAAACTCTGCAACCACAGCCTTAATGCTTTCCTTCCTGTCCCATACTCAGCTCCCATCTTCACTCCCCTGACATAAACTGATGTTCGTGCCTTTTTGTCTGGTGCCGTGGCTCCACCCTGGGAGCAAGCCAGGTGTCATCTGAGGACAGTGGCGGCTCATGTGTGAGTGTGAGAGGTGTTGAGGTCTGTGAACGGGCAAACGGTACTGGCAGCTGGCACAAGCAAGTATATATATAAAAAAATGTACTTACAGTATGTGTAACAAATCAAAGTTGTTTGCCATTCGTTAATTGCTCCAGCTGTAATGATCTGAAATAAGAGTAAGAAACAATGAATATTTTTCATCAAGTAGAGAAAGGTTTTTATCTCTTTGGTGGGGACAGAAAGCAGTGGAGGGGCACCCACAAATCTCTGTCTTCCATCAGGCATTTGTTCTCCTGGCCCCCCTTTGACAAACACACACAAACATGGGCAGTGCAGGTCATAAAAGCCTACAGCGAACAACAGATAGACACATCATCAGTAAGCCGGCACACTGCCCCCCACACACAGAAACATGATGCCAGGACTCGGGCCCCACCACTTCCACTGCCCACTGGACCCCTGGTCCATCAACTATACAAGGACCTGGGCTGGCCCACAAACCACTATTCCTCCACAAGCCTTTACGTCTCCCATCCTTGAAGAATCCTCCTCCCCACCCCCATCCCCATCAGAGTATTTCAGGTCTGCTTCTAGGAATACCCCTCCTCCCATACCAGCCTGCCTCTGCTCGCACCTGCCATATGCATGTCCTAGGCTCTTTAAATTGGTCTACTGTATCCACCTCCACACACACAATCCGGCAGCCTGTTCAATTGAAAACAAACTTATCTAGAAGGAGTCAAGTTTGTTGCCAGTCCGGTGGTGCTGAGGGTTGAGGCACTGGACACCACACCACGCCACTGCCAGCCACCCAGGTTCGGGAACGACACAAGTGCTGGGGTCGGGCAGAGAGGAGTAGGATTGAGCTGCCTGGAAGGATTGCTCTCCCTCCTGGGGATCCAGGGGCATCCCAGTGCAGGGGGGACCCCGGTGGAGACCGGAGGTACTACTGCTGCTGGGAGCACAAGTACAGAGTCTGAGACTGATGTCTGGCCAGAACGTGGGTGGACGCGTGCACGCTCATGGGCATTGGCTTCAATGCACGCCTGCTGGCTCAGGGGAAGAAAAGCGGAAAAAACTGGGTACACTAGTCGCGGCGACATGATGGCAGTCTCCCGTAGTAGACTCTCCCAGTGCCGAGGGTGCGCAGCAGTACTGGATCCTGACTGGGGTGGGTTGAGCTCCGGGGGGAGTGCTCCCCACCACCCCACCACAGGGGGCAAGCCGCGAGGCCCGAATGAGGACGTCGGAGGTAATCCGAGGAGACGGTGGCCAGATAGACCTGGGGAGATGCCAGACGTGGAAGATAAGGCAGACCGGTGGCCCGGGTAAAAAAATAAGGAAAAAAAAAAGGAGTCAAGTTTGCGACTGGTATTGCTTCATTGCTTCTGCCTGCCTACGGAGAGAATGTAGTCTTACATTGTCTTTAAAAACAAAATCAATTGAATTGGCTTACCTGCAGTTTATCTGTATACTTGAATCTACAACGGCGGAGTAAACATGACTGAAAAACAAACAGACACAGACCTACCTTGTCTGAGGAACGATACCGCCTTCCACACTTCTCATCCTGACCTCCTCTCTGAGCTGGAAATCAGCCACGGTTATATCTGTTAAGCCTTGTGGTCTTCCAAGCTTCAGGCACCTGTCACAAGAAAACCAAAAGCATATCACAGTTAAAAAATGAAACAACAGAACCACAGCAAAACTCTGAATCAAGGGCTACGTATAAAACTAGCCAGAAAAGTGATAATACATATGACTTTTAAATTTTTTCCTATGTCGTACGGTTACTGAGATATAAGCAATTTACTATTAAAACTACTGATATTTGTGTTCTGAGAGTCATTATTTTGCATACATTCTTTCTACTCACTGTCTTTCTCTATACAGCTTTTGGGGAGCAGGGGTCTGCCTGCAGGCAGCTGCGGCCTCAGGCCAGAAGACTTAAAATGGATGTTTTGGTACTTCTTTGTCACTGATTTTTTTAAGCCATGTCCAAGTGCCAAATACCTGAAAGTGAATGTTCAGCATTGACAAATGCTTGTTTTACTTAAATCTGCGCCTTACTGTCACTGTTGGTCACTTGTAGGCTGGAGCGGAGGGGCAGTCGTATCCTTTGAAGCTACTATTCAGTGGCGGACACATTTACACATTAAGTGAGTAATTAAGCTGCAGACGCTCTGATAATCAGTGCACAATTGAAACTACCAGTGATCGGCCTGTTCCAGCATAATTGCTCACTGCAATGTATCTCTGGCACCAAAACCAATCCTGTCCCCATGTCAATCCGCTATAAGGCACTTCACATCTTCCCTGGCCAGTCCATTCAGTAGTGTGTTTGATCTCTGCCACTGCCACCTTCCTCCCAGTTGTTAAAATATCTCATTCACTTTAAAAAATAAGAAAACAGCAGAAGAGGTGGTACTGGGCTGGGGTGCTATGATAAAAACAGAAACACAGTTTAAAAGTAAAATCCTGCACTCACCACCCAAAAAAAAGAAATCAACAGACCACTGAAAAAGGAATCAGGAACATACTGAAAAGCGTCTGGAGTTTTGGCACATGGCACTTTTTGAAATAAAATAAAGCACCAATATATCTTGTGAGCAGTCCATTGATTTTTGGGGTGGTGAGTGCAGGATTTTACTTTTAAACTGTATCTCATTCATTTCTCTTTAGTTATATGTTAAAACAAACAGCGGTGATGAGATATAATGCAGCCCTGCATACGCTGCTACCCCAGTCCCATTATGAAAGTACCCAAAGTTTGAACTTATGATGTCTGCATAATTAGTAATGCCATTTCAGCCATCAGTTCAGCAAATAAAATTTTAGAGACAGGCTTGGAAAAAGAGGAATGGAATGAAGCTGGAGAGTTACCTAATAGTTGTTTGATGAACTCACACACTTTTTTTGGCCATAAAAATGTGAACGCATGTGACTTAGGACTAGGAGATAGTAGCTGGGCCCCTATGGATTTCTAACAATCCCTACCACAGTGTTTGCAACCCCTACTTTGTTGCAGTGTGCATTCTGATGATCTGCCAGATTCCTAAAAGTGCAAAAAAAAGGTTTTCTTGGCCCATGAGGCCTGAGTTGGTGGGCAAAGCTCATCTTGATCGTGACCAAAATTTCTCTACTAAGCCAGGGCACTACAGTGGGCAGGTTGGGGGGGGGATTGACCAACCCAGTGGATGCTCTCCTCCTTCACAATGGGAGGACAATGTTCCCTCAGGGTATGGAGCTAGAATTATTTTCGAGGTGGTAGTACTTTCCCCTGAAAATTGTAAATTGCTTCCTTTTAAAGGTCAGATTAGGCTACAACAGCAACTGTTTTCAAGCCTAAAGGGGTAGCGAATGTTAATTCACTCATAGCTGAATCAAATAGCATCAGTTCCCCACTCGCGATACCACCAACTTGGAAACCACAGATAGCCTACAATTATGGGATGCATGTGGGAGGGATGCAAACTGTGCCACGGGTGTGTCAGCACCACAAAGGCTACCCCAGCGCGGGTGTGCAGAGCAAATGGAAAACAGTGGCTGTGATTCTGACTGAGTAGATGAAACCCATTCCACCCCACGTCCATCAAGGACTTCTGCCCACTACCATCTGGGGACAACTGAAGGTCAACAAGGCACCAGGAAAAGTGCAATGTTCTGTGTTACCCAGAAGTCAGGAACAGTAGCTCCTTGGATGGGCAGTGACATGACTAAAGTGGTAGTGAAGCATTTCCCATCTATGCCAAACCTCCACCCTCATCAGCACGGCTATTAAATCAAAAGCAGTAGGATGTTTAGCGCACTAGTAACACCATCAGCTGTGCCAGCTGGACGTGCTGCTTCCTGTAAGTAAACTCGACTCTTTCCTTTGAGTTAAATACATGGCTCTACTTTTCATGAATAGAGAGTAAGGGACAATCTGCTGGCGCAGTGGTAGCACTACTGTTCATGACGCTGATGACCCAAGTTCAGTAGCAAGCTCAGGGGTTAGAGGGCCAGCCGAGGGGGGAGAAGGATCTGCGTCCGAGCAACTAATTCCAGGTTGCCCTGAAAAGGGACCTCGGGGCTCAGTGGGCCTACCTGGTTAACAAAATTTAATAAATAAATGAGTGATCTACTCTTCCTCCGGGAGGGATGGGACCGTGTCAGCCTAGCCCCTAGTGGCGATTTGGGGTCAGTACACAAGGATTGCATTGAGGGGCAGAGGTGGGGCAGATGCCCAGCATGTTGCTTATGGAAGAATGCGCACATTGGCCACTGGCGGCACTGCACAATATCGTGAACCACACTGTTTGGTGGTCGCTTGTCCCCAGATGGCTACCCACCTCTAAATCTGAGATTCTTTCTTCGTCCCCATTTGAGAGTACCAGGTCTAAGATTGCTCCATCCCAAGTGGGTTCCAATACTAGCTGTCTGAGGCATGCTCCCTGTAGGGTATCAAGAATGACCCTGCTCTTGGATGTGCCTGCAGCAAAGGTGCTCCAGTTAACATCTGGCCTATTCAGGTCCCCCATCAACAATATCTCCCCTTTTTCTGCCATTCTAAGAAAGCCTTCTATCATTTCATTGTCCATTCCCTCCACCTGAGATGGGGGTCTGTATACAACCCCCATGCGGATTGTGGTGCCATTTCCTGTCTCCAGGGTGACCCAGAGTGCCTCATCTGCTCCCTGTTTACTTTTAGTTCTGTTGCTTTGATCCCTTCTTTTACATTTCTCTGTTACTACTCATCTTCTGATTACATCAGACCTCTCGGGTTTCACTGTAGAGGTCTGATGTAATCAGAGCCCAGATGTGAAGACAGGCTGGTTGTGCATGGCTGCCCAACCAGTATTCTCCATATGTATTTATATATTTAAATGTACCACACATTCTGTTTTTGATAAAATGTGAACAGAAGGATAACCACTAAAATTATGAATGTCACAACAGGTCATGAATCTTCCTGATGAAGCCCTCTAAGAAGGGAGAAGCCTTGGGTATCATGTCGGGACATGGTCATAGCTTGAAGAGTGGATAAAAAAAATATTTAAGATTTGGAAAGATAAAAGACAGGCAGTGATACTGGCTAAAGCGGTAGTGCACTGATCCCCCCACAGTGCCCACCCTGAAGGGGCTTAACGTGTTTATCATTTTTTAAGACAATCTGCAAAAAAGCAAAATTTCTTAAAATTAATCAACGTCTCTTTAAGTTCATTTTCCCCATTTTTCGACCCTTACAGTTTAGGTGGAAAGATGCACTGCCTTTTAAGACAACTGATGCACCCCCTTTTAAGACAATTAAGTTTAAATGCTGGTGTCTATTGCCTCCCAGAAGAAAAGCAGCTGCTAAAAATTAGTGACTTATGGGTGTTAGTGGAGCACTAAGGTCTCTCACACAAGTTCTTACATGAATGTCACAGAAGCACAAGTATCATAAATGCTGCTCATGCCACTCCTAGCACTATGCAGCCCCCTACTTACTAGGCTATTCCTCACATATCAAGATGTTTTTAACATCATTGTTTGTGTTTTCTAAATATGGCTTGTGAGGGCCAGACTCCCATCTTAAAATTTCAAATAATAACCTAAAAACACTTGGTTCTTTTAAGATGGTGCCCCCCCCCAATCAATGTTTCAAGAGTACCTGCAGCCATCACACAGAAAGACTATATATTTTTTTATTTATCTGTAGTCCTCTCCCTCCCTAAAGGGAGCTCAGCCACCCCCATTTGCCACCACCCTTCAGGCTTACCCCCCAAACAGGGGCCACCACAGTCTGTCAAAGTATGCACTGGTTTACCCCCAGGGTGGGCCTATGGGAGTGGGACCCCCACTGGCAGATACTGTTGGCAGCGGGGGGTGGAACAGGGCATCATGCATGCTCAGAGGCCAGAATTTTTGCGAATGTGGCAGTACCTGGGGGAGGGGACATACAATGACAACCTGCATCCGCCACTTTCAGGTGACAGCACCGACACAAATGGATCCCCTCAGCCTCCCTCAGAGGTCCGTGTTATGCTAAATACTCTACCCCCCCTCCCCTGGAGAAGGAAAGCAGTCTTTATGACACTCAATCCTTCTCCCCCCCAGCCGGCCCTCCGACGTCCCAAGTCTGTTTCTGAACCTAGGTTGTTGGCATTGCAGACGGATACCCTGCCTCTGTGCTGGCAGGCCAGCCTGTATTTTTTCTGGTTATCCTTTCAGCCCTAGACCTTCCCACCTCCCCAAATGCTGGATGATGACACGTCAGACCTTGCACACATGCAACAACACCCTACAGAGATGGCAAGGTCCCTCACTCACCATTGGGGTCACTGCAGTGGCAGAAACACAGCGTCATTCTTCCCCAGCTGTGATTGCTTGACACACAGCAGCACTTTCCCAGCTCCTTCTAGTGCTTGACTCAGTGCCACAGTCCACTCCCAAACCTCGATCACCACGAGAAGCGCAATGTGCTACTGGCTGGTCTATCAGGTGCCCCTCCCCCAAGTTCTTTTTCGGGGAAAAAAATTGTTGATAGAATTTTAGTTCACTCATCATACAGGTTTGCATAATAAGGGAACTCTGTTCCCCTTCCTATGATTTTTCAGATTTTATCTGCCTCAGTCCAGAGATATCCATCTTTGCCAGTTTTGGCACAGGCACCGCAAGTTACACAGATCCTCCACTTATACCCACACCAGGATGCGTCTGCACTTTATTCTGTACACAAAATGGTAGCCCAAAATGACATGGCTGTCACTTTTTCACATCACTATTGGCCTTGGGGAAGGGGGTTACGCATTACAGTACAAACTACATGATAGTTATATGGTACCCAGATGATCATGCAGGCTGTACCTGGCAAACTAGAAGAAACTAAGGAACCAATGGTCCAAAAACTTATGTCATACATGCTAATCAGCTTATAAATAAGAGTGAGAAAAAAGTAATAAAAACAATAAGCAAGTGTAACGATTACATGTCTCTAGGTACACCACCTGTTCCTACTCTTTTTGTGATATCAGTTCCTTAGCTCAGAAAGCTCTGTTTGCTGTGATGCCAATTAAAGATATCAGCTCAGATCGCAGAAACTGTAGTTACCAGGAGTCGAGTCATACTGAGAAAGTGAAAAAGAGGTGATTCTAATGACAGTTCGCAGCTCACGCATCCAGTGTCTAGAAGTACATTGGATTTTTTGGAAAGGGATACTATCTCATCACGTACCTCCTCGCAAAGCCGCAAACAGTCCCCAACAATACAAGTGCAACGGGCTGCGAGTTCAAATCACTTCTAGCAACTCCTTGAACTTGGAGTTTCCTGCTCCTCCCATGTGTGACAGACAGTGTTCTGATCAAACAGCTGAGCCGCAATGCAGCTTCCAAGTTGCTCTCTGTCTCACTGCCCCGGGCCGTGATAGATGGAGCTCAGGGGTCTTGTTGCTTACTGCTGCTCCTGTCTGGACAGATGAATGAGAGGATTTATGGTCAGACAGCCTGGTTCCGCTACAGTTGATTTTGGGAGCAGGGCGAGTTCATGCTGGCTGAGTCAGCCAGCATGAACTCGCCCTGCTCCCGAAATCAACTGTAGTGGACCCGAAGACTAAGAGGCAAAGTAAACAGCAAAGAACTGCCAAAAATTAGCCAGCACGAACTCACGCTGCTTCTGAAATCTACTGCAGAGGCAAAGCGAACAGCAAAGATGGAGCAGGTTTGGATTGGCGCCCATACAGAGACAAAAAATGACCAGAGAGAAAATGATTAGACCATGCATGCATCACTAAGTTCTTCTACAGCTTACTTACCATTAAACATTAGGCACTGATAGTTAGCCATAGAGCTTTGTTCTCTCTCTATTGTTAACTTGTACTGCAAGTAAGCACCAAATCTCACGGCTGTCTTCATTCACTCAGCCTCTCGTCTGCGACTTTGGTGAGGTAATGGAAGCTCAAGCTAGTAAAGTTGGCGCCTCGTCGCCTCTCGTATGGACCCCTATTGCTCGCAACTCAGCTACCATGCCACCTGTAGACAGTTGATTGGTGGTAACTGCCAGCACTGTGATTGGCTGCTGCTGGTTTGCAGGATTTACCACCAATCAACTGTCTGTTGTTATCACTACACTGTCTCATCTGGCTTGCTCTGTCTTCCAGCCTCATGGCGCGAAACACCGAATCCAGTCAGCAACAACTAGACAGTAGCTGTTTTGAAAACAGATGTCACATTTAGACGTCTTTTTTTTTATTCCCGTTTCTTGTCGCACGACGCACTCACTCACTTACAGTTCATTCTGAACCCAACCTGCCCCCCCCCCATAAAAAGCATGAAAAACACTAATTTTGTTTTTAGGACCCCAGGACCTTAAAAAAGTGTATGTGCAGAATGAAAGTATTTGGGGGGGCACATGCCCCCTCGGGCACCATGGGCATGACGCCATTGGATTAAATTAAAGACTGGATTACGTATTATATTCACAACTATATTGACATTAGATGTTTATTGATCTTAGTATGATGCTTTAATGGTTCATGATGTAAGGGCATCCTGAGCCTTTGGGGAAGGGCACCTTAAACAAATAAAACCTACTACTTCTACTACCATCCTTTTTGCCTGCATGACACTGTTCTTGTACACTTCCCTGTTTTCTTCTGTTTGGCATAGTAGTTTTTGAAAGCACTCCTTTCCTCTCTCACTGCCTTCCCTACCTCTGTTGTGTGCCACAATGGTCTTTTTTTCCTCCTGTTTGATTGGACCACATTTGCTGTCCAGACCCACTGTATTCCTCACCATCACTTATTTTTCAGTTGCTACCAAATCCTGGTAAAATCAGCCCTTTTGAAGTAAAAAAAAGGCACTGGATCACTACTGCAGGATGGGGCTCTACCTATCCTGGGAGCTCTCCCTCCTGTCAACCTCAAGCTTGACTGTAATTTGGGGAAGAGACTATGGCCAGCAGCACCGGAGCTAGGGAGCATCACTAGGGGCTACTGGGTGAGCCAATCAGTGCCCACAGAAATGCTCCCAGCCCACCAAGCAGCAAATAAAGTAGGAATTGGGCCAAACAGCAGGAAGCGTTCTGGGACTTTTAAACCCCATGCTTAAAGGCCAACTCCCAATCAAAAGCCACTGAATTACTACTGCAGGAGGGGGCTCTGACTATCCTGGGAGCCCTCCCTCTTTCCAACCTCAAACGGGATTGCAGTTTTGGAAAGAAACTCTGGCCAGTGGCACCAGAGCTGAGGAGCATCACTGGAGCTACTGGGTGAGCCAATCCGCATCCAAAAACATGCTCCAAGCCCACCAAGTGGCCAGTCAAGTGGGAAGTGGGCCGAACTGCAGGAAGCATCCTGGGACTTTTAAATCCCATGCTTTATGGCCGATTCACAAGCAAACCACTGCTGCATCGCTACTGCAAGAGGGGGAGCTCTGACTATCCTGAAAGTCATTCCTCCTGCCAAACTCAAACAGGACTGTAATTTTGGAAAGAGACTGTACCAGTGGCACTGGAGCTAGGAAGTATCATCAGGGCTACTGGGTGAGCCAATTGTTGCTCACAGACAAACCCCCAGCCCACCACATGTCCAATCAGTTCACTCAATTCAGGTGTCCATAAATCTTTTCAAGCTACAAAAGGTCTGCGCCTCCAAGTGGCCCCCCATGCTGTGCCCCCCCACACGAAGGACCGATGCACAAAGGATGTCAGAGTCTGCCCACTGGAGGCAGCCCAATGAGGCAGCTGGCAGACAGACACTCTGTACCTCAGCTGACTCAAGACGACTAGGTGAACCCCTACTACTTGTACTGCAGATATCCCTTCAGTGTGAGGAGGTGCTTTGTGGTGGGGAGCTGATACAAACTATAGGTTGCATTAAGGTAAGAAGTAATTGCTAAGTTGTTGCAAGTTTGCACAGTGAAGGGAGTTACTACAAATGATCTGTTTAAATCTAGTGGGGACATTTCCATGGCTAGGTTGTTGTTTTCAAAGCTTGTTCTGTAGGGGGACAAAATTTTAAAGGTATGGTATAGTGGTGCTTGAAATACATTCCTCTGCTTTTCAGGAGGTTGATTCGCGATGGGAAGGGTATCTTATAAATAAACCACTGAAATTGTTGCAAGGTTCCACAGTGGTGGGGGATACTACAATTATCTGTCTAAGTTCAGTGGGACATTTCTAGGGTTTGGTACTATTTTTTAATGCATGTACGGTAGTGGGGAACAAACTGTTAGAAATGTGGTATTGTGGTACTTGAAATACTTAACTATTTAAATTTCTCTCTCACCAGTATAGTTCTTTGTAAGATGTGGTGTGAGGCACTCATTTATTGGGAGTGTGGTGCACTCTTCTCCAGGGAAGTGCTCTGGAGCAGGGGACACTGCCCATTCTGCAGAACCATAGCAGAGCTCCACGCTCAGCTGGTAGTAGCTAGGATAGAAATTACCCAGTTTCACAATCAGCTCAGTGGGGGCCACCACCCTCGCCCCCTACTCCTTGAGAGACCCACTGGTCCGGGAGGGTGGATGGTGGTGGAGCAGGAGAGGGAGAGAAGGGGCAGCTTCAAAGACGTTGTCCAGCCCAGTTAGATCCAGATGGTGAATCACTTGACACCCCTGGAAGAGGTTCAGTCTCCTTACTCTGCAAGGGAGGATTCTGAGTCAATCTCAGGTGATGGGCCAGATAGCACCTTGGCATCCAAGGAGGGTAAGACTGTAAAGAAGGTCTTAGTGATTGGGGACTCAATGGTTAGTGGTATGGACAGGATGCTGGGGGGGCAGATGGAGGAGGCTTGGTCTGATATCTGCCTTGAGCATCAGCCAAACGGGACTTAGATAGAATAGGGGAGATGGTGGAGAGGGAAGGGGGTAGTGGGGGATGCTGGTGCACCTAGGTACCAATGATCTGACCAACCAATTGATACAGGCACAGAAGCAGAGCATCTGTAGACTGGGGCACAGATTGGTGGCACACTCGGCTTCCCTGGCCTTCTCTGAAGTCCTCCCTGTGTAGTGCCGGGTGGGAAGGCAGGATGAGATTGGGACACTGAGATAGCAGAATTCAATAGTTTGCTCAAGGGGTGATGTCAGGACATGGGTACCACTTTGCACAGGATAGTTGGTATTTCTGGGACAGGCCACTCTTCAAAGGTGACGGGCTTCACATCACCAGAGAGGGGACCAGTGCACTGGGGCAGAAGTTTGAAGTTCATATCAGGCATTTAAATTGATTGCAGGGGAGTCCATGTCTACAGGATCCACAATAGAGTGTGAGCAGAAGGGAATCCAAGATAGTACTCCCCCCCACACACAGGGGACAGTAGCAGAATACAGGATACAGGGAACACTGTGAGGGTTACGAGAATGGGGGGACATTTGTGAGAGGGAAAAACTGCAGGCAGAGACACTATGGTAGAGGGGAGAAAGCATAGCAGGCAGTTGGAAAGTAGCAGAGCCAGAGCAGGTGACAAGTGGAAAGGGGTATGCATTAACACCAGGATCCTAGCTCCAGGATAAGATGGCACACACTGAGGTGAACCCTGTGGCCATCACAAAAATGTAGGCCACAGAAAATAATGACTTAGAGATGGTGGTCCCTGGATATATATTATTCAGGAGAGATCACAGGACAGGTGAGGGGGGAATCGCCCTCTATATCAGGGAGGGCACTGAAATGACAGAAGATCGGGGCAATAGAAGTGAAGATGGGGAACATGAGACTATATGGGTACAATTCATGGTGGTCTCAGGTAGGAAGATAAGATTAGGGATAGTTTATAGGTCCCCGGGTCAAGTGGAGGAAAGGAACAGAGAACGTGGGAGGAACTTAAAAGGGGGGTACAAAAAGGGGGAGGAGGTAGTGGTGGGGGACCTAAACTTGTCAGACATGGATTGGGAGGTCCCAGTGGCAAAGAGCACTAGGAGTCAGTCACTGCTGGATGCCTTTCAGGACTGTCTCCTGGTCCAACTAGTTAAGGAACCCATGAGGCAGTCTGTAGTCCTAGATGTGGTACTCAACAACACAGAGTTAGTGGGTGCCATGAGAGTGGGGGAACCTCACGGAATAGCAACCACAGCTCTGAGAGGTTTGAACTGGCCCTAGTGGTTGGTAGGCTGCACTAAAAAACTGAAGTCCTTGACTTTAGAAGAGTGTACTTCAATAAGAAGAGGGAACTAGTCTTGGAGAAGTTAGTAGAAGTTGGGGGGCATAGGCAGGGTGGCGGAGAAATGGAAGACAATCAAGGGAGCTACCCCTGAGGCATCGAGGACATGTGTAAAAGCAGTGACAAAGAAAACTAGGTTGAAGAAACCATTGTGGTTCTCAACTAGAGTTAGGGAAATGGTCGAGGCCAAAGAGAGAGCCTTTTATAAATACTAGAGCAAGCAAGGAGAGGCAGAATTGGAGGACTATCTTCAGAAAGCCATGGAGGCCATGAAGACCACCAGGGAGGCAAAAGCAGACACAGGACTGCACATCATGGAGGGGGTGAAGAACAATGAAAATTATTTTTTTAATGTATTAGCATAAAACATAAAAAGGGGGGATCACATGGCTGATGGAGGGGTATATGGTGAAAGAAGAGGATGGGCAAAAGACTACTATTCTTGCCCCATGTTCACTAAGGAAGAAGATGGTCCTTGCCTAAGCGCGGCATCAAAGCATCCTCAAAGGGTATCCCAGAAATGAGTCTGTCAGTGTTTACTAGGGAAAGAGACCTGAAGGGGCTGGCAGCCTCCAAGATTGATAAGGCCTCAGGTCCAGATGGGTTACACCCAAGGATACTGTGGGAGTTACCAATCAAACTGGCTAATCCACTGGCTGAGCTGTTCAATAGCTCTCTCAGGACTGGGGAAGTCCAAGCAGATTGGCAGTTAGCAGATAAAGTGCCACTACATGGGGGGCGGGGGGGTGACTGGGAGCAACCAGGGAATTATAGGCCTGTTAGCCAGACCTCCATTGTTTTGAATCTGATGGAATCTCTGATTAATGAGGACTTCATAAAATACCTGGACAGCAACAGATTCCAGGATGATAAACAACACAGTTTTGTTGCAGGAAGGTCTTATCAGGCCAGCTTGATAATCTTCTTTGACTGGGTGACAGCTACTGGCCCAGGACCAGCTATTGACTGGGGGAGAGCAGGTAGAAGCATCACAGGAGGAAAGGGACCTGGTGGTACTAGTCACAGAGGACATGAAAGTATCAGCACAGTGTAGGAGGGCAGCAGCAAAGGTAAATCGGATGCTGGGGTGCATTGCCAGAGGGATCACCTCTAGAAAGAGGGAAGTCATCCTGCCATTGTATAAATCTCTGGTCAGGCCACACTTCAATTACTGTGTACAGTACTAGTGCACATACCTCAAAAAGGTTGTGAGGCTACTGGAGGGGGTACAGCGTAGGGCTACAAAAATGATCGTTGGGCTGGGGAAGATGGCTTATGAGGAAAGATTGAGGGAGCTCAACATCTACTCACTGGAGGAGAGAAGGAAAAGGGGGGGGACATGATAGAGACCTTTAAGTACTTGAAAGTCATAAACAAAGTCAAAGAGGGGGAACTGATCTGTTTAAAGGGTGGCAGGTTCACTAGGGGGCACAGTCTGAAACTAGAAGGGGGAAGATTCAGGAGGGAAATGAGGAGGCACTACTTCACAGAGAGAGTGGTGGCAGACTGGAATGCACTGCTGGAGGAGCTAATCGAACTGAGGACAGTGGACAGCTTTAAGCGGGGTTGGGAAAGTGTCAGGGGCAGGGTAAGTACAGATAAATACACAATGGGGGGGAAGGACCAGCACAGGGAATAGAGGCAGGGGATGGGGGGGCAGCGGCAGTGGTATTAAGCTAAGAGTTGCAGTCGGGCAGACTTGATAGACTTGTGTACCTTATTCTGCCAGCAATTTTGTATGCTTGTAAGACAGACAAGGGCCATATGGTGGACTTTTTGCTTTGAGTTTAATAAGGCCTTTGATTCAGTACCACACAAGAGATTGCTTAAGAAAATGGGGGACTTGGATGCAGCTTAAAATCTAGTGAGTGGGGTGGGGAACTGGCTAGCAGGAAGGCAACAGAGAATGGTGGTAAATGGGGTTAAATCAGAACAGAAAAGGTAATGAGCGGGGTTCTACGCGGTTGGTCCTGGGTTAAGTCCTCTTCAACATGTTCATTAGAATCATTGGTGAAGGAATCCAGGGCAAGTTGTGTCTATTTGTGGATAACACAAAACTATGTGGGAGGGTAGATAGTGAAGAAGGAATAAGGATTATGCAAAAGGACCTGCTAAAGTTAGAGGGGTGGTTAAAGGTCTGGCAGTTAAAATTCAACACAAAAAGTGCAAGGTAATGCATCTACGGAAAAAGAAACCCATGACAGAGTACTGGATGGAAGGGGACAGACTTAGCACTACAAACAAGGTACGAGATCTAGGAGTTATCATCAGTAACTCCCTTAAACAAACTAATCAATAAAACAAGGCCTATAGTAAGGCTAACAGGATGCTGGGATGCATTTGGAGAGGGATTGTTAGGAGAAAAAAGGTAATACTACTCCTTTACAGAACCCTTGTGAGGTCTCACCTGGATTATTGTGTCCAGTTCTGGAGTCCTTACCTCAGAAGTCAAAAAAGACAAGGATAGATTAGACACAGTTAAATGCAGAGTGCGCAAAATGATTCAGGGACAGCAGGGTAAATCCTATGAGGAGTGCCTCAGGGCACTAAATTTGTACAGATTGGAAATGAGAAGGGAGAGGGGCGATATAGATACATAGATATATAGACAGTGTCAGCTGATAAGGGCCTATGGCCCACCCAGTCTGCCCATTTGAGCTTTTAAGTTCAGTTTATGTTTTCCTAGAAGTCTGTTGCCCCTTACCCCTGACCTCCAGAATTCCTTTATGTCTATCCCATGCATTCTTAAATCCCGTGATTGTTTCAACCCCCACCACTTCCTCTGGCAGGGTGTTCCACTTGTCCACCACCCGTTCTGTGAAGAAATTCTTCCTCACGTTTCCTCTGAATCATCCTCCCTGCAACTTCATCCCATGACCTCTAGTCCTGGAACATCTTTTTCACTTAAAAATAGTGTATTCCTGCACCCTGTTCCTCCCTATAAGATACTTGTATGTCTCTATCATATGCCCTCTCTCCCTCCTCTCCTCCAGGGAGTACATGTTCAGTTCCTTCAACCTGTCCTCATAGGACTTGTGATGCAATCCATGCACCATCTTTGTTGCCCTCCTCTGAACCTTCTCTACCCTGTCTATGTCCTTACGTAGGTAAGGTCTCCAGAACTGAACACTGTACTCCAGGAGGACCTCACTAGTGTCTTGTATAGTGAATTACTGACCTCCCTTTTCCTGCTGGCATGCCACTGCCTATGCATCCCAGCATCCTATTTGCTTTACCTGCTGCCTTGTCACACTCGTTCCCTAACTTGAGGTCATCAGGATGATAACCCCAAGATCCCTTCCTGCTTGGTCGTGATATATCCTTACCCCCCCCCCCAACTAATATATTGTGCCAGGGTTTTGTGCCCCATATGCATTATCTTGCAATTCTTTGCATTGAATTTCAACTGCAAACCCCTGACCATTCTTCAAGTTTCTGCAGGTCCTTCTCATTCTGTCTACACCCTCTGGTGTGTCTACTCTGTTACAGAGCTTTGTGTCATCAGCGAACAGTGAAATTCTGCCTTCTAGGTCCTCTGCAATGTCACTGATGAGATGTTGAATAGGACCGGTCCCAGCACTGATTCCTGTGGTACCCCACTGGTCACTCTTCCCTCTGTGGAGTGACAGCCATTTACCACCACCCTCTGTGTCCTACCACCCAGCCAGTTACTAACCCACCACACTACTGTCCTGCCCACACCCATATTCCCCAGTTTGTGTAATAGTCTTCTACATGGCACAGTGTCAAAGTCCTTGCTGAAGTTCAGATAGGCCATGTCCACTGCCCTCCCTTGAGCCACCTCCCTAGTCACCCAGTCAAAAAATTCAACGAGGTTGGTCTGACATGACCTCCCCCTCGTGAAACCATGCCTCCTTGGGTCCTGTAGTCCATTGACAACCAGATGTTTCACCAATCTCTTCCTCAGTAGTGCTTCCATGATCTTCCCCACTACCGAGGTGAGGCTGACTGTTCTGTAGTTCCCCGCTTCCTCTTTGTTCCCACTTTTGTATAAGAGGACTACATCTGCTGTCCTCCAGTTTTGGGTACCTCTCCTGTTTCCAGTGATCTGCTAAACAGGATAGCCAGAGGTTCAGCCACCACCTCTCTTAGTTCTTTAAGGACCCTGGGTGCACCCCATCTGGCCCCATTGCTTTATCATCTCTTATTACTTCCAGTTCCTTCAAGACCCTTTCTCGTGTAAAGGGACTTGTGTCCATTTCTACACCATTCTCACCCCTTGTACTCCCTTCAGACTCATTTCCCTCCTCTTCCTCAGTAAAGACTGAGCAGAAATACCTGTTCAATATGTCAGCTTTACTGTTGTCATCCTCCACGAGGCCCCCATCCTCCCTTTCAGTCTCACTATCCCTCCCTTTGCCTTTCTTTTTCACTTATGTACCTGTAAAGGTTTTGTCCCTCTACCCACTGATTTTGCAATGTGTTCTTCTGTCTGAGCTTTGGCTTCCCTTGCTGACCTCCCTGCCTCCTTTGCTTCTCCTGGTACTTCTCCCTATCCCTTCTGCCTGTGTCTTTTGTATTGCCTGAATGCAATCTTTTAGCTTTCACTTTCTTTGCTACATCTTTGGAAAACCATAATGGTCTCCTCTTCCTTTTCCTCTTGCTAACCTGCTTAATGCATAATTCTGTTGCTCTTGTAATCCCCATTTTAAATACTGCCCACTGTTCCTCAACCCCTGATTCCTGCTCCATTCCCGTTAATGCCTCTTTCAAGTATCTCCTAATTTTCCCAAAGTCTGCCCCCTGAAATCCAGGGTACGTGTTTTTGTGTGGTTTGGTTCTGCTCTTTCTGTGATTTCAAACCACAATGACCGGTGGTCACTGTTCCCCAGGTGCTCTCCCACTGTTACCCCCATCACACTGTCCCTGTTTGTGAGCACAAGGTCCAGTATTGCATTCTGCCGAGTTGGTTCCATGACCAGTTGCTTGAAGAAGGCACCCTGAAGGGAGTCCAGGATAAATCTGCTCCTAGTTGATGCTGCTGCTGGGATGCTCCAGTCCACATCTGGAATATTGAAGTCTCCAACAAGTACTACCTCACCCTTGTCTGCCATACTTTAGATGGCTAGTATCAGCTCCCTATCTGTTTCTTCCTCCTGGGTTGGTGGTCTATAGACCACACCTGTGCAGATGGCTGGCCCCATTTTCCTTTCCAGCTTAACCCACAGTATCTCGCCCCCATTTTGTTCCTCCTGGATCTCTGCTGCCCTTATGTCATTTTTCACATACAGTGCCACTGCTCCTCCCTACCTGTCTGCCCTGTCTCTTATGAATATGTTGTAGCCAGGTATGGCCATCTCCCAGTCATGGTTATCACTACACCAGGTTTCAGTGATGGCCACAATGTCCAGGTCTGACTGCACCATGACAGCCTCCAGATCTTCCATCTTGTTCCTAAGGCTCCTGGCATCTGCACACATGGCTTTCCATGATTTGACCTCCCTAGACTGTTTCGTTGTTCTACTATAGCCCCTTCCTTGGTTGTCCTTTATCCCTGGTTCTCCTTGCTGTCTGCCCTTCTGCTTGCCTATCCACCTCTTGGGCACTAATCTCCATCTTTTGCACGCTGCTTTGTAAACTGATACCTTCAAATTCATCAGAGGAATTATTAAAGTGAACTACGGTGAATTATTTATCCTAAGTACCAACTCAAGATCATGAGGTCATGAGTCAAAGTTGGCAGGTGGGAGGTTCATGAGAGATGTGAGTAAGTACTTCTTTATGGTGGGGGAAGTGGAACCCTGGAACAGTCTGCCAGCTGAGGTGATGGTAGCAAGCACAGTAAGGGAATTCAAACAGGCCTGGGATAGCATGAAGGGAATAGTGGTTACCTGGGCTGACAGGACCAGAGGAGAAAATAGGGAGAGGTCTCGGAGGATTAGTACCCTGGGGGAAGATTAGGTTCCAAAAATGATTCCAGGGATTTAGGGAACTTGGGTAGACTAGATGGACCATATGACCAGAGGTTGAATGTCTTTATTTTGGGCTCCCCACCGACTATATTTTTCCACTGCACTAAACTCTTCACATTGTAGCAGCAGAAGCTGCACATTGAGAGCTCATATTCTGCACCAGTCAGCATGAGTAGTGCACAGTTCAGGTGGAACTTAGTCTGCTAGCCCCACTTGCCACTCTGAGGATGCCACAAATCAATAAGGTGCACCACCATCATGGTTGTCCAGCCAAGGGGTTGTGATCCTTTGTTTTTGGCCCCTCACTGACTTTATTCTCCCCCTGCAGCAAACTTCCCATTTTGGAGCAGAGCAGAGCTGCTCACTTAGAGCCCAAATTTTGCAAGAATTGGTTATTGTAGCACACAGCTGAAGGCAGTACTGTTGTCTACTTATTCCCATGGTCACTCCATGGTACCTCATGAGTGGTCCCAGCATAAAAGGCACAGCAGGAGTGGGAGTCCTCAAGGGAGTTACCAGAGGGGAGAGGCCAGGAGACTGTACCCAACTTCATCCCTGCAACCTGCAAATGATTATCATTAAATATTACAGTTCTAGTGTCCATCATAGGAAGTGTTTGTAGGTGTCCTCTTTTTATTGCAATATTCTCTGAGATCCTACTCACAACTAATATGTATATTGTTGGTTAGCTCTATTAATAAGACGGTACAGTACTTTCATTCTTCTGTGTGGAATTTAAGGGGCCACTCCCCTAAACTATTTTTTTAGATTACAAGGTTTGTGCTATCTAGTGTTATTGCCATTTTGATTTCTCTGCTGATACACTGCTCTGTTTCTACTTGTTACTTTCATAGGCTTAGTTTATTTCATTATTTCAATGACTGTTTATCATTACCCATTGTTTTACCCTACACTAGGTTCCCTTTTGTGCTAAACCTCCCCATCCTCCGTATCTGGGTGAGGCCTATGCTGACTCTAGTCTCCCCGTGTGGGTCAGGCCTACTCACCCTTAGCACTCCTACCTGGGTCAGCCTAAGCTCCCACCTGCCTCCCTACATGGGTTAAGCCTATGATCTCCCTAACCTCCCTATCTAATCCAGAGTAATGCTTCTTGTGTGCCTACTGTCTGGTTCAGATCTTCACTCCTGGTGTACCTATTGTCTGGTTCAGGCCAGCACTCCTGGTGTACCTTCTCCACTGCTAGGGTCATAAAGTAACCTGCCACATTTTCTAGCTCTCCTCTACCTACTTATCTCCCTCTCTTCCCTATCCCTTTATAATGCCCCTTCCTCCTGCCTCTTTTATCATCTTCCCTTCCCCCATGGTCCCTTTCTCCTCTTTCTCCTCCCTTCCCCATTCACTCCTGCTATGTAGAGTGCTGTCTCCTTCCTGCTCCTTGGCTCCACCTTGAAGCTCTTTGGTGCCTCATCCCCCTTCCTAAAGCTTCTCCCCCATCCTCCTTCTCCTACTCCTCTCCCTCCGAAAAGCTCTATTGCTCACTTAAGCTCCTTGTATTCTTGCTACTTCTGGTGGCAGGCAACATCAAACTTGAAGGAAAACTACACCCTCATATATTGTAAATTGTGTTTGTTTCCATGTCAACAGACAAATATTTTTGTGTAGTTGTTATGGCTGTATCTGATTGTTTTAGTTTATTTTCATTGCTTATACTAGTACCTGTAACTATCCTGGGGGGGGGGTCTCCATTTTCTGGCTCTTGAAATCTCACTGTCCCTGAGAACAGCATTAGCGTATGAGAAATAGATGTGTCAGCATCCTTTAGACTCCATGGTGTGCCTGCCTGCTTAATTAGAGATCAACAAAACAAACTGCATCAAGGTGTCAAATGCCAAATTTATCTTTCGTTAGCTTTGCAGAATTCCTTAGTTTTAATGCAGGGTTTTCTCCTTTAAATTGCATTCAATTTCTGTGTTTCCAGAGAGCTTTTTTTCAGGATATTTGTACTTCTAGCATTGAGATACATGGTATAAATGGTTACTATGACATCATGTTCTCAAATGCTAATGCAGCTCTCATGGACTCATGGCATTGCTCATCTCATGGAGCTCTCTCTCCTCACCTGTCCATGCTCCTTGTCCCACCACCTTCCTCCTACCCCTTCCATAGCACTGCTTCCCTTTCCCTCCTATCCAGGAAGACTTCAGCAGGACCTGCTGCCTTCTCATATTGTTTTCCAAAACTCTGGTCCTCTCTTACCCTGCTTTCCACTCAGCATCATCCTTCTCCTCCCTCACATCCTTCTTGTCTCCCAAGTCCCTTCTTTATGACTTTGTGACTGCCTCTTTTGGAGACAGTATAGTGTAGTGGTTAAGGGAACTGTGTTGCAAACCTGGAGACCTGGATTTGAATCTCATCAACCCTCACTTGCATACTGTGTGACCCTAAGCAAGTCACTTAACTTTCTTGTGCTCACAGGTCTCACCTAGAAACAAGTTCTGGCTTAGTGAGCCTTTCCTGGTTAAACTCTTTCCCCTTCCTTACCACCCCAGCCTGCAACTTCTCCAACCCCTTCTGTTCCCCATTTCTGTTTTGTTGATGCCGCTACACACCCCCACCCTCAATAATTTCCTTCCTACCCTAGACTGAATTGCCCCATATCAGCTGTTGCATCTGGAGTAGTTTGTGCACCTCTAACAACCCCACTGCACTGCCATTGTTAACTCTCGCAAATCACGGCCGGTGGTAGAAATTTATTACTTTTATGCATTGCTCTCAACTTGCACTAGTACCTTAATTTGCACTGTTATGCCTATTTATTGTGTTTTGCGCTGATTATCTGTCTGTACATTGTGAATATTGTGTCTGTACAACTGTAATGTATATTTACATGTATCTTTATTGGATTGTATTTTACTTTTATTACCTCTGCACTTACAGTGCATTATTTTCACTTCCGCATCTGTATTGTTTGCTGCCCCTTCCCCCGGATGCATCTGGAAATTAACTGTTATCAGCTCAGTATGTCTCTCCTGGTAAAGCTCTTGAAATAATTAATAAATAAATTCCAGTTTCTGAGGACTAGATGTAGGGAGCCCCGCCCATGTTGGTTCATTTACTGTCAGCACAAGAATGGCCTCCTGTGTGGTCTCTAACACCATATGGTTTATGGCGCTCACTGCTACTGGAACACTCTGTTCCACATCTGGAATGTTGAAGGCTCCCACTAAATGCACCTGCCCCTCTTCCACTACCCTTCTTACTCCATCTACTATCTCTCTGTCTGTTTCACCATTTTGAGAAGGAAGCTTTTGTAATACACCCGCCCTGATGACACTCGCCACTGCTGTGACTACCTAAACCCAAAGCATTTCCACATCGGTGATCTCCCTCCATCCTTGCTCGCCATGCCTTTTATGCCATCGCTGACATGTAAATGCACTCCTGCTCCTCCTTGCTTCCCCTGCCCCTTATCTCTCCTTAATCATCAGTAACCAGGTATTCATAGCTCCGATTCATGGTATTTTGCTTGCAGCCCATGTTTCCATTACTGCCATCAAGTCAACATGTTTTTTTTTCTGCAGGCTCCTGGCACTAATGCACACTGCTCTCCAGTGCTCCTGTGCCTTGACCCTTTTGCTGCTGTTCATTGTCCTTTGAATCTTTTTGTCAGTGTTAACCCAGTGTCTTAGCTTGGTCCACCCTCTTATCCCTATGTCACCCTTTTCTGTCAGAGTTGCATTCCCTTCTTAGAAATCTCTCCTATTAAAGTATTATCCCTCTGTTTTCTACTCCACACTCACCACTCAGTCTGTTTCTTCTCTTGCACCCCCCTTCTGCTGCTATGTTTATGTCCCATTCTCCTTTTCACCACTATCACCAAGAATGTATTTGTGACCCTTCCCCCCCGACTTATCCTATTTTCACTAAAATTCACCTTCCTTTGATACTACTCTCTTCTATCATTACCTTTCCACCCATTTGGACCCTGCCTGTTCTCTCATGAAGGGGAAAAGCCTGCTTGGCCTTCCTCAGCTGGTAAAATATCTTGTTTGCTCATAGCTGCAGCCTGCCCCTCCCAATCAGTTTAAATGGCCTTCAATAAAAGCTGGTCAAAGGAATGGAACAACATGACCCTGTGTACCTTAATAAAAAAAAAAACAATCACAGAAAAAGAGATGCTGATGTACTGTAAGTACAGTTACTGTGATGGCCTGGGGATAATCTAAACCATTAGTTCTCACATTTTGTGATACTGAGCCTCCCCCAAACCATGAAAAAGATTTCTAGCCTCCCCCAAATTTGAAAAGAAATCTTGGGCCTCCCGGCAGAAAAAAAAATCCTACTTTGCACAGTACACCAGGAATAAAGTGAAACTAATAAAGCTGACTGAGTATAATCTCTTTGTATTCAACTTATTACTCTCCAGCCCTAACCAGTCACCCCAGGTTATACTTGTCACTAATGTTTTTCTGACTTTAGGGCCCTCGTTACTCTGTTTCCTCTCTATCTGGAACAACCAACCTCACCACTTCATCTCTCCCTCTCTTACCCTGTTGTTAAGCAACTTCCTGTACCCTTACCTCACATCACACCTGAAAACATGCATTGGCTCACTGTGCCTTTCCCAGTCACTAATTTACATATAAACACCTGTTATAGAAACACGCCTTGACTCAGTGTACTTTTCCCAGTCACTAATTTGCATATAAATACCTATTGTAGAAACAAGCCTTGACTCAGCATGTCTTCCCAAGGCATTAATTTACTTATACAGATACACACCTATAAACAAGCTTTTGCTCATTGGGGACTTCCTGGTCACAAATGTGTGCATAAGTATAGAAATCTACCTGCAATTATCCTTATTTGATTTGTTTTATCCCTTCACGCAAAACAGCCAAAATTTAAAATTTAAATACTGTACATTCTCAGACTTGACTGGGCCTCCCCTGGAACAATTTGAGGACTCCTTGGGAGACTGGACTCACCATTTGAGAACCACTGATCTAAACCATAGACTATTACAAAAATTGCAATCCCTTAGATTGTATGCGTTTTTGGATAAGAAGGATTCTAGGCAGACAGTGCTCACTGAAGAAACTTATTTAATGGGAAAGTATGAATAGCTATCCAGAGACTCTGGCACATTTCTTTGGTCCTGGTAAACTATGTAAAGCAATAATACCCAACAGGGTGGGCAGTATCGGGCTATATTGAAAGACCCAGGGGTGTAATGAGGCCAAACACCACAGGCAGAGGGCCATACAGCCACATGAAGGTCTGGTATAGCCCATACCACCTACCCTGGAGGGTATTATTGCACTTAGAAAATGAGTTTGGTATTGATTTAAATGAAAAATTTTGAAATAATTTTAAACTGTTAAAAAGGCAATAATGATTAATTAAAAAAAAACCTATAAAAGTAATAATGATTAATGAAAAAAAATCCTATTTGTGTAAAGTAGTTCCTGGACTACATAATACTGGTATTGGCAGTATAGGGTGATGTAGCCATTGCAATGATCAGACCAAACACTCAAGGATTTAGTTTAGTTTGCGTTTACTGCAGTTTAGCTCAGTACAGAGGGAGAGAGACTTACAGCTCAGGTGGGCTTTCTTATCTAAGTCTCTTCAAGCAGTGCACTAATGTTTCTACTCAAAGAGACCTTGAAAGGATGCCCTCTTTAAAGAAACAGTACAGTTTAAACAACAGTTATACTTAAAGCAACAGTACTTTATTTCCTTACTGCAATTATGTTGAATGTTGCTGTCTCCCTATGCCTCCAATTGTAGCCTGTTTTCCCACCAGGGTAGTGGTCCTTTCTTTTGTACTGTTTTTGTTAAACTGTAGTTGGATGGAAGATGTAGCTGTTATCTCACGTGCAGCCAAAGGACTTTACACTGTAAGTATGCAGGAGAAGCAAGAGGGCAAGAGGAAGCAAAATGATGAGTTTACTTTCTTTTTTATTTTAAAATGGTTCTGAGGTTTGTCATGCCTTAACATTTATCTGGTGGTAGAATTTGGTGCTTAAAAGTGAGCAGGACATCTAAAATAGTGCTGGTGATCAGCTGGCAAGGCATGATACTGGGAAGAACAGTGCTTCTGGAGAACAACAGTAGTGCTAAATTAATTTGGGGAACATAAGTGAGGGTGAGCTCATAGTCTGAGTGGTGATCAAGGGACAGGATGTGTAAGTGGAATAAAAAAAATAGTACCTTATCTTGGGTTAAGCAGGGTTGCAGCAAGGGAAGTAGTCTCTAATAGCACCTAGGGAGGGAGGCTGCATCAGGGGGCCGTGCAAGTGGCTGCCGGGGAGTTGCGGGTATGGGTGGTGAGGCCAAGGAGGCACCCTGGAGTGAAATGGGAATCAGAAAGTACTCCACCTTACCTAGTTCCCATACCCAAGGTCTCCACCATTGAAAGTTTTTTTTTTTGTTGTTGATCAGGTAAGTGCACTAGACAAATCTTGCCTATTTTCAGGCATAAAAGTGGGCATGTAGCTGATCAAGCAGTCTCTTCTCATCCTACTTGGTCTGTGTTATACAATGCCAGGTTAATGAAGAACAAAACTGCGGTAACTGTAGAGTTGGTGTCCTTGGTAGACCTGGCTTGCATCAAGGAGACCTTTCTGGATGATAATGCTGCTCCTGTTTTGGAGGCAGCAGTACCAGATGGGTACACCATGATACACATGCTGAGGAAGGATTGCAGAGGCAGGGGAGTGCCCATTTGTTTTAAAGGCAGCCTGGGCCTCACGGTGCTCTCAGTGAGTCCTACCAAGTCATTTGAGAGTGTTTCCATTTGAGGAGGTCCTGGCACAGGTTACAGAATCCTTCTGCTTTACTGCCCACTGGGTGGGGAGAGGAAATTCCTGCAATATATCTGAAGACATCTACAAACTCATAGCCAAACCCGAGGGGAAGGGGGGTGCAATGCTTCTGGGACTGTGGGTCACCTTCTGCCATATCACTTTGCTCCACACAGCTTACAACCCAGGCCCCCAGTGCCATGCTAGCCCTAGCCAAGTGCCTCCTCCCAGACCCTGAAACCAGTGCCGCTGGCACCGTGCCATTCTCTGTAGCCTTCAGTGACTGCTCTTCTCAACCATAGCAGCACTTACCTGACAGAAAGCATTCAAAGGTTCTGGTCTGGACACATGCTGGGCTCCTTGGCTCAGAGTTGCATTGGCTTAGGTCTGAAAGAAAGTCATCTTCCTTCCAAATTTAACACGCTCTCCAATAACATGAAAAAATACCGGGCATTCCAGACCACTCTCATCATGGATTTCTGAAGAAGAAGAAGAAGAAGAAGAAGAAGAAGAAGAAGAAGCACAAGTGCAGTAGTGGGGCAGGGGGCACTGTAAACAAAAAACAGAGTATTCCTCATCCAGATACTGGGGGATTAAACACCCCCAGTGTTACTGTAATGTTTCTGGGGGTCAGGTGGGGTTAGGTTTGGTGGTAAGTGCAGGGAAACTAAATCACTGCCAAAAATAAAAAAGTGCGAGCATGCAAACTGTTCCAAGGAGCAGGCAACTTTTTTTGTCACCTCAACAAGTTGCTCATTCACAAGGAATGTGGGAGTCCATTTTTGAAAGCAATAGGTTTGCAGGGCTACACCCACTGCAGCCCTAAAAGGACTACCAAAGCTGTTTTCCAATCTGATGGAATGAAATTCTGTTTTATAGTTTTCTTAAAACTCAGACTAAGTGGTTTGGCAACATGATCAATTATCACTTGTAGCATTTTCCCAATAATTTTATCAGGGACACTTGCTGAATTAGATTTTAATTATTTTATTTTTTTTCTTAAGATATTTCCCAATCATATTCTGTGATTATAGCTTCAGTGATACCCATGTTTGCGTTATCTGATTTGTTGAATACTGAACTGAAGTAAGAATTAAATGTCTCTGCCATTTCTGCAGGGGTGCTCTTTTCTCTTGTCCCATTCATAAGTGGGCCAGTAGCATTCTGTTTTTTTTTAAAGAAGTTTATGTACTATATCATTTTTAATATCTGAGCTGTTTGCATTTACTGTTAGGTCTCTTCAACTTTCTTTTACTTTGTGGGCCAGATATTCAAACTGCGCCCAAAAAGTGCGCAACAGCAGGAGCAAGCACAAGTCATTTGCACACATGCACAATAGATGCGATATTCAAACATGGAGTAAACCAAATTGCACAACCAGCCAACGTCTGAATATGGCACAACCTGCTATAAGCGCAACCAGGAAGGGGAAGCTGAGCAGAGACGATACGTCATAGCGCAACAAAGGCAGCCCAGCTGAGCAGTCCAGAGGTGCCATAGTGCAAGCAGAGAGACCCCCAGCAGCAAAGCAATGGAACTGCACAACCAGGGAGGTGGGCAGGGGCCCACCCCACATGCCACCAATGGGCACAGGGACACACTGCAGAACCAACAATGTACTCCCACACCCCAAGCACAGCATAACTGGGGGAGGGATGGAATAGCCACTGGACTATGGGGACAAGCAAACAAAGCACATCTCAGCTGTGTTACTGCAGCACACCCACTGGCAAGCTGAGACTGCCACACAAAGGGGGTAGGCCACCCCAGTGTACAGCAGCCCCCCCTTGTGCACAGCACACCCTGCACTGTGACCCCAAGACACCACCCATGAGCAGTGACCAGCACTGCAGGAATCCCCATGCCCACCCGGCACACTGCAACCTCGTGAACCACAGAACTATACAAGCCAAACCCACCATGAGCACCCAGCAGTGGGTGGCAGCACACAGAAATACTGACTGTAAGCCACACCCACACCAGAGACACCACCCCACACACACGCACACACATACCCATGACCATACCACCCCAGACGCCATGCACACCACTGCAACCGAGCACCTATAGCCAGCTGCAAATAAAATACTACCACAGTATTCATATCAAAATATATAAATGTAATAAACAAGAATAAGAAGAACAACAAAACAACTATGTACACATATATACAAAGCAGGGGTGGGGGTATGGGTATAAGGGAGGGTGGGTAAGGGGCAGGGGTGAACAACCGGGAGAGGGAAGGTGGGGTGAGGTGATGGGCAGCTACTGCCTGCCAGCCTACCATCCTGCCACCTGGTGCCGGGCCCGTGGCCTCCTCCTGCGCCGCACTCCATGCTGCTGTAGGTCCAAGAGGATGGCAAGGAGTCAATGGCCACCTGTGTCAGCCGCTGCAGTGTGCATTGCATTTGTTGCAGGATCTGGATACCTAGGACAAGGGATCAGAGTCAATGGCAGTGACAGTCCACATCCCTGAATCCCACCCATCATGCATGGCATACAGCCAAGTGCCCCGCTCCTGTGATGGACTGCACCCACCCACAGTGACCGTTCACAAGACATGCCCAACCAGGCAGCAACAGCCATGTGTACCACTGCACACACACACACTGCCCATGTCCATCACAGCACAACCAAGGCTGTCCAGTGACGTGGCTACGTGGTGGGATGCTAGTGCCACAGCCATGTGCCCAGTGCATGCATGGACCACCAGTGATGCACACACAGACATGCAGTGCCACTGGACAGTGATGACTGTCACATGTTGCGTGCATGGTAGTGTTGTCCATGGATGGTGGCCGTGCCCCCCCCAGCATGCAATAGCATCCATGATGTAATGACACTCACCCTCATCAAGCCGCTGCTGCTGCGGCTGCGGCTGCTGCTGCTGCTGTGGCCCACCACCTATGCCACTTCTGCCAGCCACCCTGGCACTGCCATTCCATGCCTCAGCCCGGGCCTGCCTCCACTCCTCCACGCCTGTCGGAGACAAATGAAGAGAAACACATCAGTGAGATCCCAAAGCAGACAGCCCCTTGCCCCATTGAGTGTGCTTGCCCACACACCCAGACCCATACAGCACACACCTGCAAACACCTTCACAGCAAACCATAGCCCAACCCACCCCCATGTGCAGGTCACTGTACACAGTGTCACCCATGCGGACAAAACAGTTGCATACACAGCACACCCACCTGGCCTAGGCACAATGCCCCTCCTGGCATGTGACCGGAGGCTCTCCAGCAGTTCGCACTCCTTCCTGTGGAGGTCACCATACCGGTGCCTGCACTGATCTGGAGTCCTCCGCCACCCAGTGGCCTGCTCCATATTTGCCGCCACCTGCTGCCACACATGGGTGCGGGCCATGTGCAGGGGTTCTCCCCCAAACAGTGACCCATGGTGTGGCTCCACCACAGCCACCAGGTTTGCCAACTCCACCGCACTCCACTGTGGAGCTTTCCTGCATGCCATCACTGCAGTTGCATAGTAGGCAATATGGTGCTCCACAGCGCGGTAACCCGACGTGGAAATGTTGTGCAATACAACTCCATCAGTCCCTATCATGCTGTTCGTATAGCGCCGTCGGTCCACATCACGCTGATACCGAACAGTGCGATAGAGCCATGGACATGCCAGACGTACAGTTCCAGGGGGCAAAGGTCATGCACTAGGTCATGGGTCTGTGGCACAAGGCCAGACACAGCGCCATAGGACTTCTACATGTCCAGCATGATCAGTCACCTGCGTGCCAGTGCCACAGTGTACTATTGCGCAGGTGTGCCACAGCACTATGTGGTGCCCAGCGCTGTAGTGCCTCTGGCACAATAGTGGCCGTGTCCTGTACTGCTGATCGCACACAGCACATCATCAGCGCGGCAGATGCCTGCGTCAGCTACCTGGGCATACGCAATGCGGTGTACTATGCAGTCACAGAACTGCGCCATTGGCTTAGCCGGCACAACCATAAGCGCAACAGCGATATATTTAGCCGACATATGCAAATCATCTGATCAGCCATTCAAAGGTGCATTGGCGCAATTTGCATCTCATTTAAGTTGCTCCGCTCCTAATTTGCATGCATTGAGCTATAAATGTGCGACAGTGATCTGCGGTGGCCAGAGTCGGTTACTGCAGGTGAGAGGTGAGTTGCATGCTGTGTGATGTTCTGGGCAATGGTCATGGGATAATGCTGTATACTGCACAGTGACAGGTGTCCACTTCCATCCATTCAGACCGACATGGCCGAGCAAGGACTGGGTGAGGAGGATGATGGTGGGCGAAGGAGGAGGCCCAACTTCACGAAGTCCGAGACAGAGGCACTGTTCCAGACCTACTTGGATGAGGAGCCCCTACTTAGTGGACGGCGGGGCACCCCTCAGGAACATGCTGCTGCATGGGAGGGGGTAGCTCGAGCCATAAACCTGCACGGAAGCCACCAGTGCTCCGTGCAGGAATGTAAGAAAAAGATTGGGACCAACAGGAGACGGGTGAAAGAGAAGGTGGCAGCCCTCAGGTCGGCACGCGCTGCCACAGGCGGGGGACAGCCAGAGGTGGCGCAGCAGACCCCGGCGGAGGACCGTCTAGCTGCATCCATGCAGTGCAGTGCAATTGAAGGCATTCCAGGAGGTGACTTCCAGACAGGTGGAAGCCCTGATCCCATGCACTAACATGTTCTCACTTTCTGTTACAGATCCTGTGTGTCTGCAGGGGACAGTGGTGGTGGGACCATGCAGTGTGGACAGAGGGTCCATCCACCTCTGCTGCCAGCCGGCATGCATTGCACCAGTGTGCATGCCTGGCTGCCATCTCCGATGTCGGTGAGTCAGGTGTGGGTGGTGCCCATCCTATGTCACAGCAGTCTGGCATGCAAGCATGGCAGCACGCTGTGACTGGCTGTTGCACGAACCTGCACCATTGATGATGCAAGGACCACAAAGGGCAGAGACATGTGTGTGCCTCATTGCGGACACACAGCAGGACAGCACATGCCCCTGGACCTAGCTGGTTCCAACGTGTGTGCCAGCACAGTCCCAGGCAGTGCTTGGCAGCACCGTTGGGGCAGTACCAGTGGCTGTGCAGGTCTCTGGCACTGTTGCAGACACAGCTGTGGAATGACTGGTCCCTGGGGCACAACAGTTGGAAGGGCAGCAGCGGCAGTCACCCACCGGGTCTGGGGGTACAGGGTTCAGTGGTGGCACATGCACACTGCCTGTTGACTTGCCCATACCAGGTTCTGGTGAACAGTGCCCACCCTCAAGGGGTGTTGAGCATCTGGCCCTTCCATACCCTGGGGGACAGGTTGCTGAAGTGGCAGACTACCTGTTAGACGAGCACACCCGCCTACTGCAGGCATCAGTACAGCAGCAGATGCGGGTTGCAATGTCTGTGGAGGCACTGTGTGTGGCTGTGGAGTGGCACAGCAGGGACACTGCAATGATCCATGCAGAGATGGTCCAGATGCGGATGGATGTGACCGCCGCCATTGACAGGCAGACCCAGGCATTGGTCGCTGTCGTGGCCGCATTGGGCACACAGTCAGGTGCCCCTGTACCGTGCACCCCACGCGGTACGCTCTCCACTCCCCGTTCCCAGCATCGTGCGACATCCAGCCTGTCGATGCCGGGTTCCGCTGTGGGCATCCCGAGCACTCCTGGTGCAGGCATGTTCGGCATGCTGCAGACCCCTGTGCGGACAAGGTCGCACTTGCACAGTGGGACCCCTGGTGGTACATTGGTGCCACCCCATGTGGCCCTTGCTCAGCCTGCCAGTACTGCTGGGTCACGGCGGGGCCGCCCATGCATCTGAGGTGGCCGTGGCACAGTGCCACTTGACTGACCTGTCTCCCAGTGCGGGCCCTGTCTGGTGCTGCCCTGTGTGCAATGTGTGTCATGGTAGGCAGTGCACTGGTGGGTGCCCTGCCCAACACACCGACACACGGACCACGTGCACACCCACCTGACTACTGTCCACAGGTGTGTGTGCATGATGATGCCTGCATTGTACTGTACACCAAGGTGCAAGGGTGCCCAGCATCTGACACATGTACTTGGACAGTCCAGGTGGTGGGGGTGGTCCGTGGATCTGTGTGTTTCACATGTCTGTTTCTACTCTGCTGTGCACCTGCCCATGTGTGGTTTGTGCCTGGCGTGTGTGTGTGTGTCCATATGGCATGTAACTATTCACCCCTCCCTGATGGTGTGTTTGTGCGCCTGGACCCTTCCACTCCCCTTGCCGTCATGCACCCCTGGTGTGTTACCCTGTGTGCCTGTGGGTTGCGCCTAGACAGTGTTGGTTGCACATGGCCCCATGACTTACCTGTGTCATGCGAAATGCTCCTCCGTGATGGTGTCCCGGTGCAGCTGGGCCTGCCAGATCAGTTGGGTTCCCACCGTCCACAGGGGGGCTGCTCATCCCCATCATCACCGGCGTCCCCATCGCTGTCCCCCTCCTTGACCTGTACTGCTATCCCACAGTCTTTGGCCATGTTGTGCAGGATACAACAGGCCAGGAATATCCCACAGACCTTTGAGGGGCTGTACTGTAGGGCACCGCTGGAGGTGTCTAGGCATCAGAAGCGTGCCTTAAGCATCCCAAACACCCGCTCGATGATGTTGCATGTGGCGGCATGTGCCTCATTATAGAGTTGCTGCGATGGGGTCGTGGGGCGCCGGTAGGGTGTGAGCAGCCAGGGACAGAGTGGGTATCCGCTGTCACCTGTGTGGAGATAGTGTAGTTGAGTATCATTTTCAGGTCCATATTGCTCATAGCCCTGTGTGCCACTACCATGGCACCTGTGCCTTTCCCACCTTTGCCCCAACTTTGCAACCCCTACATGCATACTCACCCACTAGATGTCCTGTGGGGATGTCACCACTCTCGAATCGCTGGCACAGTGCAGATTGGTACCATATGAAGGCATCATGTGCTCCACCAGGGTGTGTGGCACAGACATTGATGATGCGCCCACTGGCATCACACACCACCTGGCAGTTGACACTGGTGAACCCCTTCCGGTTCCGGTATGCAGCCCCATTGGGGCCAGGTGGCATGCGAATAGCCACATGGGTGCCGTCTATCGCCTCTAGCATGCCAGGCATACGTGCTACCCTGTGGAACTCCTGCATGTTTGCTGTACGCTCTGCCACATTGCTGGAGAATTGGATGTACTCCGCAGCATGTGGCAGCAGTGCGCTGAGGAATTGGGTGAGGATGCGTGATGTGAATGACTGTGTTATGCCTGTGGTGTCCCCTGTTGGCCTCTGCAAGGTACCGATGGCAAGCAGGCACATGCAGGCTGTTACCTTTGTCTCCACTGACAGCGCATGACTCCGTCATGAGGATGCCTGCATCACATCACTGCACAGCTCACAGAGCCGCCTCAGTATTGCCCCGTTCAGGC
Source organism: Neoceratodus forsteri (assembly GCA_016271365.2). Taxonomy (NCBI): domain Eukaryota; kingdom Metazoa; phylum Chordata; order Ceratodontiformes; family Ceratodontidae; genus Neoceratodus; species Neoceratodus forsteri. The sequence continues at coordinate 191,303,238 of CM057456.1, forward strand.
GGTACCGGCCCACAATCTCAACATCCGTCTACAGCTCAAAGCTGATGCAGGCACGGTACTGCCTGTTGGGGGTGTACCGCCGACGGGCCCTTCCACGGCCATGTCCCCCTGCAGCATGCCTTCTCACCCCCCTCATTACGGCTTCCATGTGGAAGCTGGCACTGTCCATGTCCCTGGCTTGTGTTCCCCCCCTGGCTGCTGTTGCTCTGTTCCCCGCTGTCCTGACTACTACCTCCACTGCACCGGGTACACCTACTGGCCTCTGCAGTCTGTAGCCCCACACACCTTCCCTTGCCCCTATTTTGTCCTGGGATCTCCCTGGCCTTCCCTCTTTTTCCCTCTTGCCTTGTCTCTCTCCCTGCCTCATGTGGCTTCCCTGTAGCGTTCTTGCGCCTCTTCCTTGAGCCTTTTTATTTTGGCTCAATTCTGCCGTGGAGCACCTTCCGGCTGATCCGCTGTTGCGCATTGCGCAAGCCTTTCAATATCACATTGCACTCTTTATGCATGGTTCCACCCCCTTCAGTTGCGCATGCCTTCATTTGCATTGTGCTGTTGCTCAGCATGTTTTCGGTAGCGCAACTGCCTCCCGCTGAATATCGCAGAATGGCGCATTTTCAGATTTGCGCTAGCGCAACCCTATTGCGCATGGCGCAACCCTTTTGAATATCTGGCCCTAGTAATTAATCTTTTGGTTAAGTTTTGCTGTTGTGTAAATGCATCCCATGTTTCCTGCTTATGGTCATTTATATATTGTTTTTGAAGATCGTGTGCTTTTTTATTTATTACTGCCATAATTCTCCTTGATAGCCATGTAGAACCATGGCCTTTTTACTACATTTTGTAACTGGAGAAATGTACTTTTTTCATGGCAGCACAGTGGGTTAAGGCTCTGAGCTGCAGACCAGGAGACCTGGGTTTGAATCCCACAGCTGCCTAGGTACATGCTGTGTGATCCTAAGCAAGTCACTTAACTTCCTCGTGCTCTCTGGTCACATCTGGAATCAAGCTCCGGCTTAATGTGCTTCTCCTGGTTAAACAATGTTCGCTTTCCCTTTCATGTTTCCAAGATGTTCAAAAATTAGCCATAGCTCTTCTACATCCAGTTCATGCTATATTAGTGTATATATACATTTCTGTTTTCCCTTGACACCTGAGTCTTGAATTATCTATAGGTAATTCCACTGACAAGTGATTATTAGCCAGAGTGTTGGAAACTTTACAGTCGGATACTGTTTTGTTAGTATGAAATCTAATATATTTTTATCTGTTGTACTATCTCTAACAGTCTGGCTGAGGTCACACTCTTTAGTGAGGTCTAAGAATACCTTCTTGATTGTAGAAATAGCTGTATTTTTCTTCCATTTGGTACTTGGCAGATTGAAGTCACCTATAATCAGGGTGTTGTAATTATCACTGACTAAATGAATTTCATTACACAAACTTTGATTTATCTATTTCATTTCTGAAAGGTGGTCTATAAATTGGGCCAATAAGTAACTCTGATCCCATGGGAGTAGATTTAATCCAAAGAATTCAGTTCCCTTATCATGAAGCTTGATTTTATTTGTAATAATTATTGAGTTAACTGTCTTTATAGTTTGGACAACACCCCCTCTCTTTGTTTTCTGTCTCCTGAATCTTTTATAGTTGGTTATTGTGGTATTCCATTTGGTCTTTGTATCTCACCAGTTTTTAGTTATACCAATGTTTTCTGGGTCAGGTGTCTGGATGAGTGCTTTAGTTCATCTTTTTTGTTATCATTTCAACTGCTTGCATTGATAAGAATCCCCTTCCATCCTGCTATCCTTTTGATTTTGATACCCTTAACATTTTTTTACAGAGATGGATTTGATTAATATAGAATGTGAGCTGAGCATAGATGTGTCCCCACCCATTGCCCCCAAAGTACCTAGTTTAAGTAGTTATCAAGTGAGGAATAAATTCTGTCAATAAACTTGCAATCTTCTTGTTCAAGTGTAGTCTATCATGTGCATAAAAATATTCTTTCCCATAAAAACCTCCCCAGTTTCATTGAGAGCTATATTGTTCTTTGTCAGTCAGTCATTTTTTTTTTTTTTTTTTATTCTTTGGTAACCAGGTAAGGCTTATTGGGCGCAAGTGCCTGTTTTCAGAGGCGACCTGAGAGCTCTGGGGTGATTAAGTGACTTGCTTAGAGTCACACAGTATGCAAGTGAAGGTTGTAAGACTCAAACCCAGGTCTGCTGGTTGTACCAAGCTCATTCACAGCTCATTACTCTAACCTCTAGGCTATACTACAGGCAACAATATATTTATTAGTCCTATTGCTTGTTGTTTAAAAGAGGACTCTGACAGAATGTCAGAAATAATAATCCTGCAACCCCTAGTATTCAGTTTCTCTCCTAGGATGTTGAAATCTGTAAAAAGTTTCTATACAGGGGTCCTTCCTGCATCATAGGTGCCTACATGTGTGACCACCCTTTGGACACTGTCATTATAGTTACAGTACATCCTCCAGAGAGGACACAGCATGAGATTAGATGGAGGCCGATTAAGGGGGAATGTGAGGAAATTCTTTTTCACAGAAAGGGTGGTAGATGCATGGAATGGCTTACCACAAGAAGCAGTGGCTATGAATACAGTGCAGGGCTTCAAACAGGCATGGGATAGGCATAAGGGAGCAATACAAATGACTATGACTAGATAGGTCACTGACATAGCAAAGGCCGATGGCACATTTATAAGGTAGAAAAAGAAATGGGCAGACTGGATGGGCCTTGCGGTCCTTATCTGCCGTCAACTTCTATGTTTCTATGTTTCTATGTTTCCAATCTGTCTGATTTGTTATGAGTCCTGGCTCCAGGGGAAACAAGTTATTATGTCGTTTAGCAGATTATACTTCTAATACTAATAATTCATGTATATAGTTTAAATTCTGTGTATAGATGCTTCATAGTTGGCTTCTCAGTGCCATTTGTCATGCCATCATCAAGTTCAGTAGGGTGTAGCTAAAAGAGTCTGGACAATCCATTTCACCTAATGAGCTAAATTAAGATACTGTTCCTCCAACTATTGGTGGCATTTCGCCATACAAAACGTCCTAAAAAGTCTTTTAAATCTATTAAAGTTGGGCAGCAGATTTGCCCCCATAATGAAATAGAAGGACTGTCCCTGCTATCCCAAAGACTATCAAATTTGATTTCTAATACAGTATATTTACATTATTATTCAGTGCCATGCTAATATCTACAGTAACAGTAATACCCACATTCAGGATTCCATTGTTTAAGTCTTGAAAAATGTATTTTGCATTATCTGAAAGTTGGGTAACTGTAATATAAGATATATAGATTATGTTCCTTTCAAAAAACTTTGTTAATGTACCAATTAGGGTAACTTAATGGCACAAAAGTAGTGGAAACATTTGGCATTAGGGTTTCCAGCCCTAACTCTGCACCCACACCTCACAAGCAGCAAAAGGAAAAAACATCAGGGCTTTGGATTTTGGTGAATTAGTGGTGGGATCTTCATTAGGGTTGTCAACCCCAATGCTCCCCCCCCCAGCCTGTAGCCTTTGGTCCAAAGCACAAAGTACCGCTCCAAGCCAGAGTGTCATAGTGATACACCCTTCACGGGTAGATAAGTATTTCTCACTACATGTTGCTAACCCAATTTGTTGTAGCTTTCTTCATGCAGTGCCCTGCAGACCATGAGTGAAAAAAAGACATCATGTATGATGTTGTTTGCTCAGGAAATGGGGTGAGTACTAGGGTTGACAACCTCAAGGAAGACCCCATCACTGATTCCCTAAGACTCTGGAGACCCAAAACCCTAAAGTTTTTTCCTTTTGTTCCTTGGGGTATGGTGATGGAAAGTTAGTGTTGGACCCCTAACATCACATTTCCCTACTTTTGTGGCATTAACTTACCCTAACTGATGCATTAATTTTGTTTTTTTGCAAATAACTTCCTTTTTTTGAGATAGTAGAATTGTATCCTGCATGAATAGGTGCTGATGTGCATGGTCCTGTTGGCCGTGCACCATGGGAGGGGTCCATCAACCTACAGAAGTACAGGGCCTGGGACATTCACTATTTCTACAGTCACTCTTCACACATTCACTGAATATTTTTTTATTTATTTTAGTTGTTTAACTAGGAGTAGCACACTAAGCTGAAAGCTTTTTTACAGGAGTGACCTGGGAGCACAGGGAAGTTAAGTGACTTGCTCATGGTCACACAGTATGCAAGTGGAGGCTGTGGGATTCAAACCCAGTTCTAGTCTGCTGGATGTCACCAGATTTACAGCTCAGAGCCTTAAACCACTGTGCTATACTGCCTCCCTTTACACATTCACTTTTCTCACATTCACTATTCACACATTCACTGTTTACACATTTACTTTTCTCACATTCACTATTCACATATTCACTCTTTACAAATGCACTTTTCTTACATTCACTATTCACACATTCACTGTTTACACATCCGCTCTATATTTTTTTTTTATTTTGTCCCCAAGTTTTCATTTTTCATGACTTCCCTTATAAACATGACATGTAGCATTTATAGGATACAGGACAGAATGTCATTTAGCACCAGAAGTGAGAAAATATATCTCATCCAGGATTTAAAAAATTGACACCTGTCATGTTTGTGAGGTGGTGTGGAAAAATGGCTATGTTGAAAATTTGGAATCAAAATATTGAAAAGTAGAAAAGTTATGAGTGAATGTTGAAATACTGCAGTGTTCAGGCATTTTACCATATCTGTACACAAAATGTTCAGCATAACCTTCTTATTACCCCACCTCATAATCCAGGTAGATGAAAATATTCAGATCCCAACGGAAAAATTAATGGGTAGCACCGAAATGGCATTCTTCATCACAGGTGTGAAAGCATATTTTGGCCAGGATTTGAAAAATGACTGCTTTCACATTCAAGAGGAGATGTGAAAAAAAAAATCTATGTTGAAAATCCTGGGTGAAAATATTTAAAATTACCAAAGCTATGAGCAAACATAGAAAAATGTCAATGTACACTCATACGTTTGTCATTGTTACATATTTTGACCCCAAATTTTCAACATACTATATCCTTCCTATGACCCCACCTCATGAACAATGATTGTGAAAGTTTTCAAATCCTGTCTAAAATGTGGTTTTACCAGATGACTGAGAAATCACCTTTCAGACCTGATTTGCAAAATTCCACCACAATTGATCAGGAATTGTGGTACCAAAAAGGCCAAGTTAAACATTTTTGGTGAAAATATAAAAAAATTACAAAGTTATGCATCAAAGAGCAAAACCACATTGAAATTCATTGAACCACACACCTTCATTTCTCATATTGCAGTTGACATTACTAGCAGCAAGATGTGTCTTCAATAAGAGAATGGATCTATGCCATGGAACATACTCAGGTGAGTGAGGATATTTGTGGGGTGTCATGGGGTGTGGGTAATGGGTACTGAGTGGGAGGTCAGGGTGGCAGGTTCAGATTGGTGAAAGGCTGTTTTCTAGTACTGTATAGAATTTTCCAGTTTTGGCAGAATGAAATTCCATGGAATTTTCAAAATTCCACCGAATTTCACCTCAAATAGAATGGTAGAATTCTGTGGTAGAAAATAGTTGCAGAATGATTTTCTGAGGAAAAAATGCTGTTCTTCAGAATATTATTCTTTGGATCACAGTAGGTGAAATTCCACTGAAGAACCAGTGATATTCCAGTGGAAATTCCACCAGTGGAATGACCAGTGGAAATTCCACCAGTGATATTCCAGTGGAAATTGCACGTTAATTCCTCCAGCAGAATTCTGCATTCCACACAATACTACTGTTTTCCTTTTTACAGGTTAAAAAAAACATCAAGGGATGTTTGTCATTACAGCTGAGATTCTGAGCACCCCAGTGTTGGGCTACACTTTGGGGAATAGGGGTGGGTGACCTGAAGTGGAAGGGAATGCAGAAAAGTGGTATGGGGTGGGAACCTTGTCCACTTATGTATCACAAATATAAATATTCAGAATGGCAGGTGGGTGATCTGCAGGGGAGGGGTGGAGAAAGAAGTGTTATCAGGGGTGGGCACCCTGGATAGACATATAGATAGATAGATAGATAGAGAGATAGATAGATAGATAGATAGATAGATAGATAAATGAAAAAATGAAAAAAAAATGTATGCACACACCCACGCCAAAGAACTGCTGTTCATTCAAATCCATGAAACACAACTGAATAATTGTACTCAGTTTAAAGATAAATATTCAGAAAACACATACAGATGAACACTGACTCACACACAAAAAAAAACAATTGTTTTGTGCTTGTGTATGCACACTTTTTTTTTTTGTTACGTAGTTACTACTGGCACCATGTACCATTGTGAGCTGCTCTGTTTGCTTTACAAATAGATAAAAAGCCAGACAGACAGAGAAAGAAAGATAGAGACTAACAGGGTATGCTGTTCGGACAGTGAAGCCCCACAGTGATGGCAATGTTGGTGCTGCAACCAAATTGACACTCATTCCATCGATTGGGATTTTGCAGCTCCAGCCATCTTGCCACTCCAGAGGGTTGGGGCTATTTCCCCCCTACACCTCCAACCTGGAGGTGATTATATAAATGTTCAGGGAGGTGCATGGAGCAAAGCCTCCCACAAACAGCCAGAATGTGCCCTAGTGCATTGCCATGATAATGATCAATCAGCAGGATTGCCAGGTGATATGGCTGCCAGTTGGCAAATCCTTGTTGTTGTAAAGTCAGTTGACATCCTTGATGTCAAACTGGCATGATAGAACCAGACAGACAGAACAGGGGGTCAGTGGCTCACTGCTCTTACTGCAGCCCACAGCATGACTTCCAGCTCTGGCAACAGAACTCAAGAAAGTCCCACTGTGTCCATACAGAGAAGGCAGACTAATGGCTCCTCTTGCTAAGCTGGGCACCCTTGATTTTGGAGTGCCCAGAAAAGGAATTTCTAACTAGTTAAAAAAACAAACAGCAGAATCTGCCTAAATGGGACTGGTTTAGCTAGGTTCGATATGTATATATATATATATATATATATATATATATATATATATATATTTTTTTAAATCATTTTAATGCATTTGTAGAAAAATGGGGTGCTGTGTTTTGTCATCACCTACAGCTCAGATAGTTTGGAATTTTGTTCTTTAACTGTAGTGAGCATGCTCAGTTGGGTATTAAACATACATCCAAAAATCTCCATTGAGGATACTCAGAACTGAAATATCGAATCCTTATAACTTGGGAATGGATTAATATGTTTTTTTTTCCCACCAAACCAATGAAAGGCACTATTCTGTGGCAAGCTCTTTGTACTTTGAAAATTTCAGACCAAAATTACAAACATCTGGTCACGATGTGAGGACAAAAAACCCCCCAAAAAACCTAGATTTTTCCTAAAAATCCACTATATGGATCTCAGACTCCACACATCCAAATGGAACAAAACTTGGCATGTCAAGAGACTTTTCCCCCAAACTGCGCATTCACAATTTTGTGCAAATCTGTTGAATGGGGGCAAAGCTATTAACGTGCAATGTTAGGGGTTTAACATTAAACAGCCTACTTAATTCTAACTATAGTGGTGATAAAGATGAGAATGTTATGAATTCAAGCATTAAGTTTGAAAATGATTGGTTGGGGGATCATCATAATTATAGCATCAGAATGTAAATTTAATTTGCACCTTTAATATTTTTATTTTGACTGAAGGGTATCCATTGTAGCTGCCTATTTTTAATTTTCCATATATGTTCTAATAGTGGCTTCAAGGCTAATATAAATAATATTAGTAACAAAGCAGATCCCTGTCTTATACCATTGTCATGGCAAAGAGGTCATTGTGAATTTATTAATCCTGAAGTATGCTTGAGAAGCAGTATAAAATGTTTAGTTAATCTTGCAAATGATAGAGGAAAACCACATTCTTCTAAACAAGGATACATGGATTCCCATTGCAAAATATCAAAAGTTTCAGAGATGTTGTGTGATATTGCAATATTCTCTGTTGTACTACCATCAATAAAATCTGGAATGCATTGTAGTGTTCTGAGTCCATCAAGAATGGTACAACCATCCCTTAACAAACTCTGATTTGAATACTCCCATATTTGTATATAATACTCAATAATTGTAACAATTAACTTGGCTTGCTTCTACAACTACTACCCGATGAGCGAAATATTTGACTGACCCAATTTCTTTCTAACTCGACAATGTCTTCTACCTTCATGTGTGTCTCCTGCATCTAATATGGGGTTGTCTTGCATACTACATAACTTGTTTTCTTTTGATAGGGAAGTAAACATCATTCATATTCCAAGTGGAAAATGTTAGAAATGTTGCTTTACATCAACTGATTATAATTTAAGGGTGGTACAATCCACATTTTTCTATAATATAAAAGATTTATTAAGACAAGGGAGTTTGCATAAAGGGACTTACTGTCAAACACATCCAGTAATTCATCACGTTGCATTCTTAAAATATATATTAATGTGTATCTGATCATTTTAAAATTTTGACATTCATGTCAGTCTGCAATTTATCTTTAGATCCTCTTGCATTATTTTTAATAGTATCTTTGCATACTTCTGCAAAGTACTATCAACAAAAAAGTTGCCATTTACACTGAAATTCCCTTTACACTTACTGTACATGTGGATACTTATGTTCAAGCATGCATCCTGTGGTTGTGGCCCCTCTAGATCTCTCCCCACTTCTTCATTTCAATCATTATTCATACCCATAAATAATAAAATCACCTTACATGGGAATCAGTTCAGCACATAAAATTATTAGCTAAATGTCTTATCAACTTATACATAACTTCGTTGTGCTTCCAGAGGCAATTGCAACTCCTTTAAATGTGTCTTCACTAAACCCCTTACTGAATCTCCATTAAAGCAATCGTTTCATAGTTAATATTATACCTAGTAATTCATTATTTTTTAATGCATATAAAGTACAGTTGCAGCCAAACACATGGCTAGATATTTTCTAAACTTTCTGTGATATCTCTAGACACATTCCTTACTTGGCTGCATTACCAATGTACTGTATGCAACCAGAGATAATACCTTTAGATATATTTGGAAATCTCTAAAGTATCTAAGATTTCAACTGTAACTCTTTATTTAACCCATTTATAGAATGTATCATTGGTTTCTACAATAATCATGGACAGTCATTTTCATAAGAAAGGTTTTGGTTATTAATAGAGAATACATTTAATGTGGACAAAAAAGTAATGTTTTTATCTATAAGCTAAGGAGGCCCTCCACCACCTCTATGTTGAAACAGACCAGAGCCTCAATATTACAATTGCTGTTTTCAGTCTATTCATTTATATCTTATCTGGATCCCTAGAATAAAGTCTTCTATTGTTGTTAAACTTTTTATTCAATTTCTACAGTAGACAGTATGTGTGCTCCCTTTACAGCACACAAGACGCACACTCCCTGCAATTGCATAAGGTGGATGACTGAGGTGGTGAGAGGAGGGCTGCACTGGTCACCATATGGGCTCCCCACAGTGCAGTGATTATAGTAAGGGGAGTTGCAGGATGGTGTACCCAGTATGAGGGGGCTGCTAGATACCAGGGACTTCTCTGAAACTGCAGTGAGCAATCAGAGGGTAGGAGTGCCACTGTTCTCTTCTTAATGGGGCCAATGAATGGAGGGTGGGGGAACCACTGAACACCAGGGCATAAGTTATTTTGAATGGGGCCAGTAATAAGAGGATGGGGGGACCACTGGACAGGATGGAATATTTTATTTTGAAAGAGAACAGGGATTGGAGGATGGAGATACCACTGGACACTGGGACATAATTTAATTTTAACTGGGTTGGTGATTGGAGGACAGGGGGGCCACTGGACACCAAAGCATAATTTAACTTTAATGGGGATGGGTATCAAAGTACGGGGGACCACTAGACATCAGGGAATAATGTAATTTTAATGGGGATGGGGATTGGAGTACAGTGAAACCACTGGACACCAGGGCTTGCTTTACTTTCTTGGGGGATGGGCAATCAGAGGAGGTAGAGCTGGTCGTAGGAGGGGCAGAAACTTGCCATCACTTCCCATGCAAATGAGCCCATAATGAGCATGCACATGGTTGCTTAGCACCTTGCATGCCCAATGGGCTTGTTTTCATGGTGCCAGCTGTATTGGTTCTGGAGTTGATGTTCCCAGCACTTCTAGCATCCATATTAGGGCAGCACTACTCAACTAAGTGCTGCACCGACATGTCCAATATTTAGGTGGATAGCACCAGTGTGCTGTTCTGCTGAATATTGCATCCTCAAGGTTGTGGGCAAGGGCAATCACGGTGCAAACCTTTGCACTCTGCTTTTGCTCCATTTCCAGTATCAGGCCCCAGGTGAGACATGTGCTTATAGGTGGCCAGCTGGGTCATACTTGAAAGGAATTCATTAATGGATGAGATTTCTGTGGTATGCCATCTACACACCAATAAACATTTTTCCTCAGTACTAACATGTATCACCAGGTCATACTGACATTTCAATAAGTGTGGAATGTCTTGTCTTGACCCCATGAGAAGGAGGAGGCCAGGTGGCAGGGGATTTGTGCCTTAATGATTGTATGCAGAATTTTACGTATACCTGGCCAGTAGTTTTTTAGCACTGGGCATGACTGCAGAATGTTAAAAAGATCATCCTGAGGCTTATTGCACCTCAACACTGACCCATGGTGAATGGGGTGAGCAGTATGTAACACTGTTGAAGTGTGGTACCATCAGTGCAGCACCTTGTTTTGTAAGAGTGTAGTACAAGAGTCTAACAAGGTTGTGAGTGCCATTCTTCATCATCCATGTCTTGGCCAGGGCAGTAACTCAGAATCTTCTCGCCTGAGTTGTTTGGTCAGGTATATGTACTTGGATTAGGGAGTAGATGGTTCCAGCCTTCTCAGTCAACTTAGACATCTACGAGGAAAGGGGATGCAACTGCACTGCACTGCACTGCACTAAGCAGTTGTAGATATCTTAAATATTCTGATTTATGTAGGCCTTATCTGGCCCAAAGACCCTGAAAGGAGTCTATGATATTGGTACAGAGGAGAAAGGAGTCTGTAAGGGTATGAATGCCTTTGGACTTCCAAAGCTCCCAGTCCAGAAACAGCTCCCCCCCCACACTTTGATGTAGTGCATTCCCCAAGGAGAGTGGGCATTGGGTGTGCCAGTTCTACACCCAACCATTGATTAATTTGGGTCCAGACATTATGAGATGTGTGGATCATGGGCAGAGCCTGAGCAGATATTCTGAGGAGTCCATATAAGCAAACTGAAGGAGGATGTCCTCCTAGCAAGTGGGATTTGATGGTTGCTCACCGAAGTGGAGGCAGTTCTGGATTAGGGAACCATCTTGTGGTTTGTGTTGCTCTGTATGCCCAGTAATAGCCCTTTAACCAAGGGAAGCCCCAGCCACCCCTACACCAATGAGACCTGAGTTTTGTTCTATTTTATCTAGGCCTTTTGCCCTCCCATGGAAACTGGCTCAGGATTTTGTCTACAGTATGTGAGCAAACCATCCCTTGGCTATAGAGGTAGGGATGTGTGATATAAAATAAAAGACTTTTGAGGCTGTAATCATCTTTATAGCCTCAATTATCCCGGCTATAGATAGCTGGAGGGGTTTGCATCTATTCAACTCAGTCTGTGTCTTAGACAGAAGTGGTGCCAGGCTGGGATCAGTACCATTGCCCGAGTACAAACTGCCCAACAAGAATTCTACCATCACCTACTTGCCGACATTACATGTTCCCCGGCAACAATCTCACTGACATTAATAATCCTGACAAGCATCAGTAGCATCATATGAGGGAGCAGCAAAGGCATAATTAAGACCACACTAAACCGCTTCAGACATTAATATATAACAGCAGCATGGCACATTTTTTAATTATAAAAGATACCAAAATGCAGACTTATTTACAGAACCAGTTATCGCCTGGAAAATGCAAGTTACTCAACCCATTTTGGACTGAAGCAGCACGGGCATAATTAAGACTACACTAAACTACAGCATCAGACTTTAACGACCTACTTTTTGAAACTCCTAGATGTACCACCCAGTTCAGAAAAATGGTATTTGGCTGTAATGTGCCCCACCTTGCAATAAAGTGCAAAGCACATTAAAGATGGGAGGTTAGTTTTTTTATTTAGTTATTTAACCAGGTCAGACACGCTAAGCTAAAAGCTTTTTTACAGGTGCAACCTGGGAGTACAGGAAAGTTAAGTGACTTGCTCAGGGTCACACAGTATGCAAGTGGAAGCTGTGGGATTCAAACCCAGGTCTGGTCTGCTGGATGTCACCAGATTTGCAGCTCAGAGCCTTAAACCACTGCGCTATACTGCTTCCCAAGCCCATAGTTAAGCTCACCCTGAACAGATGTTAATTTTATTGATGCAGTATGATCGGTAAGCATTAACAATACTCAGCACTAAACAGAACTGTACACACTAGCTAGCATAACGCATGTTTCACCTTTAGTGTTGCTACATGGTGGGAAGATTAAAAAGATAACTGCCTTATTTAAATGATTCCCCGTTGCACCATTTCTTTTTTTGTTTAATTCATATTTTATTAACACATTTTCATATTACAGGGGACAGAGAGTTACAACATACTCTGCATATACTCCAAATGTTACATGAGCTGTCCCCATCCCCCCTTCCCCCCACCCCATACAGCAGCAGAGTCCATACAGTAATAGAATAGAAATACTATATAGTATCGCAAATCAAGGATCATTGATTACAGTGACTCATTTACCTGATCTGGCCATGATTAGCATCATGTGAAGGGGATCCCAAGTATTCTTGTACCACTGCAACTTATTATGGAGGCTCGCTATCACTTTCTCTGTACATAGGTTAGCCAGAATTGCATTAACCCACTCCAGATATGTTGGGCTTACTGCATCCCTCCAATGCCGAAGCACAATTTTTTAACAGATAATGCAATCATGGAGATATGAAATCTCCTGATTCTCACCTTGATAGAGGATAGATCTCCCAACAAACATACATCTGGGGTGAAGCAATCCTGCAAACCTAATACAGGATCTAGGTTAGTCTGTATGGCTACCCACAAAGACTTTATCTTGGGGCATGACCAAAAGACGTGAAGAAGAAGCGTGCCATCCTCTTGACATCCTCTGGTACAAGCCCCTGAACTTATAAGATCCCATTTCCTCAGCTTCACAGGGGTATAATACATGTTATGCATAATGTGGTATTGCATAAGGTGGAGTCTATCCTGAGAACCGTTGCACCATTTCTTGAAAAACAAGCATAGTCCATTTACGAGGTGGCAGGAATTTGATCATACTTCAAAGTGACAGCATTAAGGAGAAATTAGTAGCTGTCAGTGTCAATGTCTATTTCTGCACACAACTGGGCATGAGTCTGTATAAAGGATGCTTGCTTATATCAGTACGCGATTGTCGGGAGAATCATTGTCGATACAAAATTATAGGCGGGAAGGTTTAAATTGGGAAGTAAAATATGGGCGTTTTTAAACAGGGAAGATTGGCATCGAGAGATCGTACTAGACCCACCAGGCTCATGTCACACAACTTGCTAGGGCGAGGAGTAATTTAGATCCCCAGGTATGTGATGGACTCCAAGGCCCAGCACAAATCTAGAGTTGTGAATGTGGATGGCAGGCACTTACAGTTGAGGGGGACACCTCTGTTTTGTTTAAATGATAAATCCTGAATTCCAAAAAAGATGCAAAGGTCCACAGCAACTGCTTCAAAGGATTTATGGAGTTATGGACCTTATCTAATAGCACCAAGAGATCATCAGCACACAGCAGACCTTCATGCTGAGTGTCACCCACTTATATGCTCTTGATATTTGTGTGTTGCCTGATTGCTGTAGCCAAGGGTCTGATGGCAAGGATAAACAATATTTGAGATGAGAGAACCTTTTCTGGTACCATTGACTAAGGAGCAGGGGTTTGAGAGTGTGCTATTGGTGAGAACCTGTGCTTGGTGAGTGGAGTACATCACCTGTATTGCTGACAAAAAGGGAGTTCCAAAGCCCATATGTTCTAACACAGCATACAGGTACAATAACCAAACTCCATCAAGTTGAAGGCTTTTTCGAAGTCTATTGCTACTGATGCAGTTTGGGAGGGGTGGCATGAGTAACATGCATTTGATCAAGCAACATCTGTATGTAATCCAAGCTCAGTTGTCCCCAGATGAAATCCACTTCTGAGGGGTGAAACAGCTGGGGCAGGAGGGCTTCATGTCTGGTGGCCAAGACCTTGGCATATATTTTGCTGTCCACAGTTAGGAGTGATGTTGGACAATAGCTGACCAGAAGCATAAGATCCTCAGCCTGTTTAGGAAGGACAGTGATCGTTGCTGTGGTCATCATGGGCTGGAATTTTCCAACTAGACATATCTCTGCTTATAGGCATTGTAGGATCTGGCAGATCTGGAGGGCAAGGATCTGATATAGCTCAGGGAGGAAGTCATTTACCACCAGTGTCTTCCACAAGTTAAGGGCTTTACTGGCTGTGCAAATTTCTTCTAGCGTGAGTGAGAGGTCTAGAGCATTCATCTGAGCAGGCACAAGCTTAGGAAGGCTAAGCACTGACAGGAAGGAGGACAACCAAGCAGGGTCTGGAGTTGACACTGAGGAATGCAGCTGTCTTTAAAACTCTTTCATTGTATCATTTAGTTCAGATAGGCTCATGCATACCTTGCCTACAGTGTTACAGAGGAAAGTGATATGCCTCGCAGCCTACTGCTTTTTCAAAGGATATGCTAATAACGTCCCACTCTTTTTGCCACTTACTTGTAATGGTGCTTAAAGTAGAGGATCACTAGTTCCACTTTCCTGGCTGTAAGGGTGTTGATGTCATGGCAAATTTGTAGTATTTCTTTGTTCAGTGCTGAGTTGGCAGCTGCCTTGGGGTTTGCATTAAAGACTGCTTTCTTCTGGGCCATCTGAGCCTCCAGGTTGGCTACTTCCTGCTCCTGCTGTTTTTGGCGATGTGCAGCATGACCTATGATATGGCCTTGGATTGTGTCCTTGAAGGTCTCCCACAATGTGGCTACAGACGTGGCTACATTGTCATTCAGGTGGAAAAATTCTTCTGATGCCTCCATAAGTCAAGCTTCAAATTGTGGATCCTGTAGTAGGAGAGGGTTGTTTCTCCAGCCAGAGGATTTGTGGGCTTTGTGACCAAACAAGAAAGCAAGCTGGAGAGGGGCATGGTCTGATATGACCAAGGGGTTTATACGTGTTGCTGTGGTAATCAGAATCAGGTGCTGGGAGGTAAGCCATTAATCCAGGTGGCTGTATGTCCCATGCACAGTGCAGTGGTATGTGTAATTATGGGCTCTCACGTTATGGAGTCACCAGATATCAACCAGAGCTTGGTTGGAGAGCCATAGTTTTACCACCTGTGTGGCCTGAGTGTGTGATTCTGGTTTTCCTTGACTCCTGTTGAGGCAAGGGTTCAGAGTCAGGTTGAAATCTCCCCCATAAGGAGAAAAGCCTATGAGTCATTACACTCTGAAACCTGGGTTGCCAGTGTGTGGAAAAACTGTGGAGAGTCCACATTTGGAGCATGACCTTCTGCATCCATGACCAATTTGCGGAGAGCCCAGTGCAGATTTTTGTGCACTAGAACGTAGACATCTCATTTTTTGTACCTAGAAGAGCTGAAAACCTCAAGCCACACTCACCCCTTTTGAGCTTCTGAGGCTTCAGGTCCGTGAGTTTATTTTTTTACAGGAGATCCGGTTGGGACCTGAGTCTTTGAAGTTGAGTTAACACTTGTTTGCATTTAATCGGGGAGTTCAGTCCCCGGGCATTCCATCTGTGACAATGTAAGTCTGTCATCACTGGGGTTGGTTGTGTTTGAAAATTACAGCTCAGGTGACTGGAAAGATACATGCTTAGGCATTGGTCAGTGGGCAGGGAGTCCAAGTGGGCCCTTCAGTCCAGGAGGCATTTCTCCCCATCAGCCCCTAGCATACCTCGTTTCTCCAGAGTATGAGATTTAAGAGTCCATGAAAATAACAACACTGTAATAAAAAGCAGTTTCTAAATATAAATCAAAACAATACAAATAAGAACCAGTAACTGGATAACATTAGGAAGAAGTTCAACAGGTGCAGTCCATAGAGCTTTAAGTAGAACAGAAGATAGGAGGCAGGTGCCCACAAGCACTTTAGACCATCTCTGTGTCTACTGAGGGTGGCAATTATTATGCCAGGACTAATAGGCAACTCATAGGTTTTCACAGAACCAACTAGGACCAATGGGCTAATTACCCAGATTCCCCCCCTCCGGTCCCTAATCCTATGTACTGCAGGGCAGGGAGGCTTTTTCCCCTTTTTACCAGAATCAGAAAAGGCAAGCAGTTCCCATGTTTGCTTAAGGTCCATGGAATGGGTGTTCCCTAAAGGAGGGGAACTTGCTTTTTGTTCCCCATGGGGATCTGCATCTATTCTGTGAGGGAAGGGAGTACCCCATGCACAGCATGTAGCCATTCACCTGATCCTCTGGGTTAGGGAAGAGCATAAGGGGGATTGCAAATATGTAGGCATTAGCTAGAGTAGTATACAGACCCAGAAAATTGGTGCTGGCTCATGCCAATGTAGGCTCCCCAACTATGAGGCACCCCTACAGAAATCCATTCAACACCAGCTTTAGGTGTGAGTCTGCTTTGGTGGTTGAGGCTAGAGAGGTACATGACTGGCTCAGTGAAGTAGGTAGGTCCATAGCATTCATGGACCCTGGCTTAGTACCTTGTCAGTGGCAAGATAAGCTGTGGCTGACCTATGATATTGATTTTATTATGTTTGGGCCTGTTGCTGACATATGTCACAGGAGGTTTATTGGCCACTGCCTGTGTCCTGGCCCCAAAGGGGGTGAGGGACTGGCCAGGTGCCCAAAGGGAGCATCAGCATCTACATCATGGAGCAGATGGTATTCTTCCGGCCTTGCATTAGTGAAGTTTGAAGACACAGAGGGGCCTGTGCCAAAGGGGTATGCCCTGTTACTATCAATCTGGAGCTTAGCTTCTCACCTGGGAGGGTGGGGAAGAAACAGAGGGTAAGCATGGTGTAGAAGAGAAAGGAGGGATAGGGAGGAAATAAGGAATAGAGGAGGGGGATCTTTAATTCACTGAGGCCTCTAGAGCTCTTTGAGAGTTCCACCACTTGTGGCCTGTATACTTTTTATAGTGCAACCTGGAGCTTTCCGAGCAAAATCAAGTCATAATCAGCATGCCACAAACAAATGTGAATACCTCATGAACTGTAAGTGCCAAACTCAAAATACAAGTAGCAAAGTTGTTCAACACAAAATTACCTTTCTAATGGTGTTATGCAATTAATTATAAGTAGTTCCTATTTTTTTCTATATTGGTTGAAATAGCGAAAAAATTTTTTTTCAATAGAAAAGTCAACGTAAACCATTTTTTGTTGGAAAATATTTAACATATCAACACCAAATTAAGCATCCGTACATTAGATGTAGGTACAAAACTAACTGTGTATTAAAAAGCAATTTTTCTAATATGATACATGCATTTTGTTTGCCGTTTTAATTAAGATGGCTAGGTGAAGCTTGAGAGACAAATCTCAGCCATACACACCATACCATACAACAATGCAAATATCTTTTAAAGTATACATGACAGACATAAAGTGTCAGTAGCAAAGTTGTTCAGCACACAATTACCTTTCCAAAAGTATAATGCAGTCAATTCTACTCTCTTTGGTTTGTGAAATTGTTAAGTTTTAAGCAGTGACATCCTCAGGTGTCTTAAGTCCTCAGTGGCACAAAGTGAAGAACATCTGGAGGCATTAAAGACCTCAGGAATATCTTTTCTGCTGCCACCTACAGGTGTCTTGGGGCCTCAATGAGTTAAAAAAAGCAGGAAGGGAGTAGAGGACCAGATTGCTTTTGGGGTTGTCTGGGCATGCTACACATTATCAGGGTGGTGTACCTTCCCCAAACCAAAGTAATACAGGAGTGAGGAGCTACAGAGTTCTATTGTGATTCCTGAGTTTTAATCCCCCCAAAGCAAATCTTGAACTAAGCCTACTGCCCTGGTATCAATACAGTAATGATGCTAGATTACAGTTGTCAGCACAGAGCTACCGTTGAGTTCTCCCCAAAGATCATTACTGCACAATCACATTGGAAGTGCTCAAGAGGGAGAGGTTAAATTATATACCAAAGAGGCCTCTCAAGTATACACTCCAACACACAGAAAAGAGGCACTTCAGTACCTGAAGTAAGGGAAGGAAGGGCATTCTTATAATCCTGGACTCCCAGTCCATATAACAGGCATCTGCTATTCCAGTTGTAGAGAGCCATATACCACGGCAGGTGGTTCACATTCAGGAGTTCCCATACTTCCCAAAGTGTGAAGGAGTAGAATTTCTGTAGTGACCAGGGTAAAAGGCCAAGTAGCCACTCAAAGTACTATGGCTGCATGCCAAAAAGGGTGGTTTGAAATTGTGTCTTTGTGAGATATCTCCCTGGTCACCATGAAACTCTGTTTCATAGACACAGTCCTTCCCCAGTTAACTAGTGTTGTCACCACCCCCTCAAGCCTTTCCATCCTCCATCCAAAGAAGGCAAATCCAAATGCCTGTAATATAATACATGTCCACCAGAAAATAAAAGATACCATCAGCTTTGGTTATATTGAACAGTCCTACATAAGCCACAGTCAATGCATTGACTGAATTGCAGCTGGGTGTTCACAGAGTGCAGAAGCTGGTGGAACCAGTAGGTCAGGCCGCAGGTGAGCCATTCAAGAGGTGAGGGAGATACAATTTAGTGGGCAAAATCTGGGGTGCAGTCCCAGGGGGAGGTAATTAAATACTCTGCCAGAAAATAAAATTCCAAGCACCCTGTCTCTGTGGGTAGTGACAAATTGTAAAGTTCTGTTCCAAAACATTTTTACGCTGATTCACGAGGTGGGGGAGAGGACTAGGCTTATCCTCCTTGTAACAAGGCATTCAGCCTGCTGCTTCCTTCAGCTGTAGGAGATGCAGAGGATGACAAATGGATCACCTATGCCACCAGCAAGGCCCATAACTGGTGTTTGGGAGTATGTACCAATAAGATTATCGGGTCCTGTGTAGTCGATGAGGCAGGTGGCTTGCTGGTAGTTTCAACGGTTGTAATGGGGTCTGCAGAGGGATGTATGGTCAGGAGAGGAACATATCTGTTTAAAACCAACAGGTAGGAGGGCTATTCTTCTTTGTCTTCTGAAACCTTGCTGGCACTGTGACTCTGCGACCTTACCTGTTGTGAGGGTTCCCTACGGGAATACCCTCAATTATACTTCCACCATTTGCTTTTTGGTGTCTGAATCCAGAGGTCCTCTTCCTCATGCTAAGCAGGCATAGGGTCCTGAGTGGCAGAGACAGATGAGTTCACCTCCACCTGTGTTGGGGTAAGATCCACTTCCTCTTGTGGTAGAGACCAGGGGTTAGTAGTAGCCATAGATCTGGTCAAGTTAATCTGGATAAAGTCCATCACTGCCTCAGGGGTATTGACAGTCATGAGGACAGCATTGTTTGCAAGTGACAGCAGAGTCATCTATCACAGGGTGAAGGGAACTCTGGCTCTGTGGAGGGCCTAGTGGACTTCCATGAACAATCTGCACTGGTCAGTCATCACCCAGTGTCCTTTCCAGCCCATATTTCCAAGTTCCTTCACCGATCTAAGAAAGTCTTCTTTAACTTGGAAGCAGAGGAAATGGGTGATAATAGGTCATGGGCATTCTCCTTGTTTGGGCTGGGGATTCAGAGACCCATGGGGCTGCTCAACACTAAATCTGGAGTCACAAGATAGTTTTAGCAACTGTGGGAGTGCATAGCAAAGAAAGGCAATTGTGTCTCCTAACTACCTTTTCAGGGAAGCCACCGAACCACAAATTGTTTCATCAGCCTCTGTTCTCTATGTCATCAGTCTTTTCTTGCATGGTCTGATGCTTAATATCTTGTTCCATGATCAAGCCCTCAGCTCATGGTAGAAGGCCTTATTTGTCTGCACCTTCTTTTCCATAGCAAAGGTTCAGGTTTCCAGCTGGATGATCTTTTCTTTGTTTCAGATTGAGCCTAATTTTAAATCTTTTAATTCCAGTCAGGATTGGGAGAACATCAACTCCACTCCATCGACCAGGAAGACCACCATCATGGTTGGGTCATTATTACCATGCCGAGTGCAAAAGCTAAGGGCAGGAGGCAGAACCACTGTGTCTCATGACATGGTAAGTGAGACCAAGGAATGTTTGGTATCAAAATGAAGTGGGAGGCATCAGCTTTCAGGTACATGCCTGAGAAATACAAAGACAGAGAGAAATCTTGCTATCCTTGATTGGCAGCTAATCTGGGGCACTGCTTGAGAACCAGGAGGTGGGCAGGGGCTTTTTAAAGGACTAGGCCATCATGCTGCCCCACTGCATGTGGCCCCCTGCATGAAGGACCAACACTCAAAGGATGTCAGAGTCTGCCCACTGGAGTCAGCCCAAAGAGACATCCAGCAGCCAGACACTCTGCACCGCAGCAGTGAGTAAGTAAAACAGCCAGCCAAGGAGGCAGCATGGAAACAGGATGTCTGCAAGGGAAGGCAGGGGTGAACTAGAATTGGGTGTGGGTGAAATGCCCCATATAGGGTAGGAGTACAAAATGGTTTTTGTTGAAGAAAAAAAAATAGTTAAAAAAATGGGCTGGGAGATGCTATCTAGAAACTTATCCAGGTCAGGATGCAAGAGACCAAGGGCAGGATATTCAAACTGTGCCTTGAAAGGGCACAAGTGGCTGTTCTGCACAACTGAGATGTGACAGACCATAAAAGTGATAGATTCAAATGAGACGCAAAACAGAGAATATTGTATGAATATATCAAGATATGTGTATGGAGCAAATGGGGGCCACCGACGATGCACTGGCACATCCTCCTGCCAGGACTGAATACCTGGAATGGGAATGCGTGGTGCACCTTGCAGATGCACTAAGCGCACATTCCAGATATTCAGACTGAAACATGCAAATGGGGTCATTAGCTATGCAAGGCAAAAATGGGGTCATTTGCATGTTACTATGGCCCTATTTGCATGTCTGGGACATGGATGAGCCTGGTGGACTGTGCTGGGTGCCCTGCAACTTTTGTGTTGCACAACAACATCCCACGGCATACCCTGGTAGTCTAGTGTCTCCAGCGCCTATCCCCAATCATATAATAATAGAAATCCCACTATCCCTGGTAGTCTAGTGGCTTCCTTCCCTTTCCTGATAATTAAGTAGAATCCTATCCCCAGACATCCCTGGTGGTCTAGCGGACCCCCCACCCACTGAGGAACCCCACCCCACCACACTTCCTACATCCCAGCATATCCAAAAGGTTGTCAGACAGCACAACCTACCCACACTGTGCTACAGCAGCCTGTTGACTGAGCTGTCAGTGAATGACAGCTTACAGTACCCCTGAAAGGCCATTAGTAGATACTGTCAACCAATGCGCTTGCAGTGTGTACTGTAAACTTTCATTCACAACTTTGTGTCATTCACAAAGTTGTGAAAGAAAGTGTACAGAACACACTGCAAACTTATTGGTCGACAGTGTCTACCAATGGCTAACAGGTACGTATGCTGCAACACTGACAGCTCAGTAGGCGGGCAAGCTATGGCAGGTGCAGGTGGCTACAAGTGCCCGGCCAACCATCTGTGACATACTGGGATGGGGGACAGGATGGGGTGGGAGTTCCTTAGTTGGTGGGGGGGTCCACTAGATCACCAGAGATGTCTGGGGATGGGATTCTGCTTTATGATCAGGGAAGGGAGTGGGGGCCACTAGACTACCAGGGCATTACAGGGAAATAATATTATTTGGACATGGTTTGGGGAAGGGAGGGGTTAACACTGGACTACCAGGGTGTTTCAGGGACAATTTATTATTTGGACATAGTTCGCGGAAGAGATGGGGGCCACTAGACTACCAGGGATAGGAAGATTTCTATTATTACCTTATCGAGGATAGGGAGTGGAGACACTAGACTACCAGGGACAGCTGCCTTTTTGTTTGGCATGTGTTCAGGGATGAGGACAGTAGCCACTCAGGGGCTGGGCTGCTGTGTTACACTGTGCAATACAACAGCCTGCCTGTGGGTGGCTAAGACTTAGGCATGCTTTTTCCATGCCTATCATTGCACGACACATCTCTGTGATGTGCAGGCAGCTGCACCATACATCTCTGCTGAATATGGAGATGTGTTGCATATGCAGGGGAAAGCCCCCTCTGGATGCTCTCTATATATTATCTTTGCTCTGCAGCACATCCAGGATTGGGCGGTGCATCAGCCTCTTTGAATATGGCCCAAGGGTGCATTTCAGGGATGTGCCAGAGCAGCTCAGTTGAACGGGGCACATCCCCTTTGAATATCCTGGCCCAAGTATATCCAGGGGTAACAGAGTAGAAATTGTGATGGGACTGGTGCAGTGCAGTGGCTGTGGGTGGCAGTTTTCAATGAGACCTTCTAGAGAATGTGGTGATGCCCCAAATGCATGCACCTCTCTGGAGAGAGGGAGGAGGTTGCTAGAATCCAGGCTAAATTGACTAGGATTAGGAGGGCCTCCTCCACACCCAGGTACCAACAAGTTTGCCAGCATTGCCTATAAGGATGACAAAGAGGAGGAGCAGTTGGACTACAGTGGGCTCGGGAAGAGTGAGGGTGGTGTGTCAGAGGCACATTCCCCATATGGTACCACTACCCAAATATGCCACTCTGATGAGGTGGGGTGTCCAATTGAGGCACCTGTAGTAGTAAAAAAGAAGGATGTGGGGGTCCTCAATAGTGGAGACCACAAGGAGGGTGGAAGAAAACCCCAAAGAAGAAAGCAACTCCTGGTGGGGGACTCCATTGTGAGGGGGATAGATTTGGGGACAGGAAGGGAGAGGGAGAGGGAGGTTAAGTGCCTACCTGGTGCCAGAGTTCAGAGGGATCAGAAGCAGATCTGAGACTGATATGGTTCTCAGAAGAGGTGGCCAGGAAGTTAAGTGCAATAAAGTTAGCATTCAGGAGGTATAATGAGACACAGAAGGAGGAGGATAGGGAGGTATATCAGGTGTATCAGGGAAAACAGAAGGAGGCAGAGAAAACAATTAGGAGCACAAAGGCACAAATGAAGGAGAAAATAGCGCAGGCAGTAAAGAAGGGGGATAAGACATTTTTCAGGAATGTAAGTGAAAAAGAAGGACCAGTGGAGGGATAGTAAGGCTAAGCAAAGAAAGGTGGGAAGTGTGTGGAGGAGGAACAGGAAAAAGTGGACTTGCTGAACAAATACTTTTGTTCTGTGTTCACAGAGGAGGGTGGAAGGTGAGGGACCACAGATAAGTGCCAGGACCATTGAAGGAATGGAGGTGGACACTAGGGCATTTACAGAGGAGAGAGTCCTGAAGGAACTCACAAATCTGAAAGTGGACAAGGCAATGGGACCAGACAGGGTGCTTCCAAGGATATTGAGGGGGCTCAGAGAGGCACTGGCTGCACCTCTGACAGACCTGTTCAAATACACACTGGAGATTGGAGTGGTTCCGGAGGAATGAAGGAGGGCAGATGTGGTTCCACTTCACAAAAGTAGTAGTAAGGAGTCTGGCAATTACAAGCCAGTCAGCCTGACTTCAATGGTGTGGAAATTAATAAAATCACTAGTGAAGGAATGGATTATGGAATATCTTGAATCCAGTGGCTTACAAGATGCAAGGCAGCATTAATTCAATGGTGGAGGTTATGTCAAACAAACCTGATAGATTTCTTTCACTGGGTGACCAGGGAATTTGATCAGGGTGGAGTGGTGGAGGAGCCTATCTAGATTTCAATAAGGCCTTCAACACTGTTCTACATAGGAGACTAGCAAACCAACTGGGCAGTCAAGGACTGGGACCCAAGGTGGTAAACTTGGTCAGGAACTGGTTTGGGGACAGGAGATAGAGGGTGGTGGTAAACAAAGTTCACTATGTGGAAGGGAGGGTGATCAGTGGGGTGACACAGGGATCAATACTAGGACTTGTCCTCATTAATGTCTTTATTATTGACATTGCAGAGGGGCTAGAAGGGAAGGCATGCCTTTTTGCTGATGGCACTAAAATCTGTAATAGAGTAGACACCCTGGGGAGGTAGGGGAATGGAACACAATTATTAGAGATCTAAGAAAGCTAGAGGAATGGTCAAGGATGTTCTACCAAATTATCAATATGAAGAAGTGCAAAACCATGCACTTCGAGCACAGAAACCTGGGGTGGAATACAAAATGGGGGGTGTAGTATTAATGTTCACCAAACAGGAAAGAGACCTGAGGTAATCATATCTGATGACCTAATGATGGCCAGATAGTGTGACAAAGTAGTGGGGAGAGCTAGTGGGATGCTAGTGTGCATAGGGAGGGTATTACCAGCAGAAAGAGAGAGGTGGTATTATCGCTGTATAGATAGATCACTGTTGAGACCTCACCTAGAGTACTGTGTCCAGTTCTGGAGACCACATCTCCAGAAGGACATAGACAGATTAGAGGCAGTTCAGAGGAGGGGAAATAAAATGGTACAGCATCTGCATCAAAAGTCCTATGAGAAGAGACTAAAGGACCTCAATATGTTCACCTTGGAGAAGATGGGGGGGGGGGATTTCATAGAGACTTTCAAATACCTCATGGGAATAAATAAGGTTCAAGAGGGAGGCATTTTTCAGAAAAAAACATGACATGCAATGAAACTGGAGGGAGAGTAGACCCAGGGGAGATGTGAGGAAGTACTTCTTCACAGAAAGAGTGGTGGATGCCTAGAACAGCCTCCCAGCAGAGGTGGTGGGGGCAAAAATGGTAAGGGGATTCAAGAATGCATGGCATAGGCATAAAAGAATCTTAGTTATAAGAAGGGGGGTGGGGGGGTAAAGCTGGAGATCAAGTAGCATCTTCAGTGTTACAGTAGGTAGGAAAATGTGCAGACTACTTGAACAAAGTGGTCCTTATCTGCCATCAGCTTTATGTTTCAATGTAAGTGCTAACCACACCCCAAGAATAAAGCTTTACTATATCTCACATGGATGATAATCAAATAAATTGTGTATTAAACAGAGTTCAAGACATTGTAAGTACTGTAAACATCTTAAGCCTGATAAGTAAAACATTTTTGGAATATGTATTTTCAAGTCCTTTTTAGCTTATTCTAATATATTACAAATTAATGTTTATTTATTCAGAAACACATCATAGACATGGTCAATGTATCATGAAGGCTTTGATATTATCTTGCCACGGTTTAGTTCTAATTACGTAATTTTATTTTCTGGCTAGGATGATTTCTGATGGCAAATCATGGTATGGTGCAATTTTTTCCCCATCATCTCAATTATTGTCTTTCAATAAATAGCCTGAATCAATGCATTCTTGTCTTTACTCCTCAGGAATTTTAGTACAATGGCTCTGGGTGTTTTGACTATTTCTTGCTTCTGCCCCCATAAGTGGTAAACTCTGTCAAGTAAAAAACTGTTTAGATATATGGTTTCCCCAAAGTACATTGTAAATCTGTTTTGCATGATTTCATCTAAATAGGCTTCAGGGACTCAAATAACTGTCATAGTTTTCTTTGCACCAGGCCTCCAGGTTTTGTAATTTGCCATTATATTCTTTCAAATCTTAATCATGCTAACTTGTCCTTTTAATAACTCTGTTTTTATCCTCAAGGTTTGAAGTTCTGCCTTTTGTTTCTATTGTTCTATTTATGATGTCTTTAGCAACTCTTAAAACTGCCATCATTTTGAAATTTGCCCTGAAGTTGTGTTTTGATTTCAATCAAAGGTGCAAACTCCTGTATGATTTCTGAGAGCCAAGAGAAAAGTATCTTCCTGGGAGTAACTGGCTATATTAACTTCCAATTTTTTGAAGATTTTTAATATAGCACCAGTAGCACATTGCATATCCTTCTTGAAAATATGTGTATTATTTAACAGTGTTATGTAGTTTTCATTTGACATACATAACTCCTTTGCCAAATTGATAACTGTTTCTTTAGAATTAATTGTCACTTCTTAGGTTAGACATTCAGCTTTAAGCTTTCCATTTTGTAAAGATTTTGATCATTTCTTTTCTCTGAGAATATCAGTTCAGGCAAATTAAAAAAAAAAGAACGTCACAGGGGATTCATCACAGTTACTTCACTGTTCACATCTTTGAGTGTACCTTTTACCGCTATATGTGGTTACCTTGTATTGTTAAAAGAGGTTGTTAACTGCTTCTGTGTTCAAAAGCGGAGTTACTGTTTCATCTGTGAGGATATGGTCTTGCTGGTATAATGAGGTATTAACCTCAAGAGTTCAGTAAGTGTGTAACAGGTATTTGCTTCTGCTGTTCTTTACCATTATCTGTTTGCTTTATTGCCATAGTTGCAGCTGAGGATTTACCATCAATATGATATACATTTTCAGGGATCTCAGCAAACCTACAAGCTGCCCAGTTGAGTTGAAAATCAACACTGATTAATGAATGGGTCTCAAAACAGAGCGAACGCACCTCACTCACTATCATTTGAGAAGATGCCCCCCTCTTAAAAAGGTTATCTGTTTTAATTGCAGCTGTTCCTTATTTGGTGTTTTCTTAAGTATTTGTGGCTTAGGCATTTGGGCAGGTCTGTGGTCCGACGTGGACACAGGAAGAACGCCGGTACCTAAGAATGGTTGCATCAGGTATGACAGTCAGTGGAATCAGCCCTGCCAGAGTTCCATGTGAAGTGAAGAAATATCTATACAGCAAACTCAATTATTTAAAAAATAAATACACATCTGATTAAGTACTGCACTGATATTTCAAAGATAGTTTATCTCATAAACAAAGTAACTATTTGTCTCCCTTGCTTTCATTACGACAAGACCAGATGTCTGAGAGGATTTCTGAAAGTAGCAACTCACACTACATCTGCCCCCATCGCCATCATCCCCTTTACAAACTCCCCAACAGACTGTTCTATTCTATGTAAAAAACAAAAATCAGACACTGTGTCAGCATGTGGTCTAAAAGCAAAACAAAATGGTTATATTAAATGCACACTGATGCTAGAAAATTGAATTAAACGTCTATGTTTTGACTTTAGGTCTTCTTAAGGAAGGATCCATGACAGGAGTCCGACAGAAATTCTGTCGAACGCCCTGTCAGCGACACCGGTAGGTCGACTGCATTTTGCAGTCGGCAGCCGGTTTGCTATGGATTTCCTTGTTTTCTTCGGGGGACTTCGTCCCTGAACCCCCCACACCACCCCACACTTAAAGATTCCCAGCTCCAGTTGGAGCTGATTGGGAGGGTTGCAGGACCCCCGACAGGCAGCGCCGGGTTCCAGTGGGTCTCCCACCACGGCTAGGAGATGTAGTCGCTGTGGGGGACCTCACTGGCAAAATGTTGCTGCAAGGGTGTAAACGCTTCAAGAAATATCTAAAAGAGAAAAAAACAATGTTAGTGTAGAGGGGAAGTAAAATGAGGGAGATATACTGTATATATATATATATATAGATATATAAATGTATATATATGTATATAAATTTGGGGAAAGAAAAAAGGGAGGATCAGGGAGAAGAAGTGATAAATGGCAAGATTAAGAGAGAATCTGTGAAACAAAAAGGTGATGATGGGAAAGACAAAGCATAATAGGAGTGAAAGAGCTAGAGAAGTCACCAGGTGGGGACTAATTAACAGGGCCTAGTAAGAAGGCTGAAAGGTGACAAATGTGTGGGAAGGAGACAGAGATGGAGACTTGAGGTGAAAATGAAAAATACATTAAATGTGTACAGATACAGACAGACTTTAGGGAAAATAAGGGGTGGCTGAAAGATGTTAGTGGAAAAAATGTATATCATTTAAACCAGAGAGTTGCTGGGAGCCAAGGCAGATGATCAGCTTGGTGTACATGTTTTTTCTATGGTCAGAATCCCAGAAGCCCTGCTGAAAGACACAAACAGAAAGCTCATTGACACTGTGGTCCCTGGAGATAAAGTGGGATGCAATGGGTTTAGCAGTGTCACCATTCTTGACTGCTCTGTAATGTCCCCTGAAATGGTCAACAAGGCATCTACCAGTCTCTCCAATGTAGATAACTGTATCCTTCCTGCAAAGAATACAAAATACCACATTATTGGAGCTGCCTGAGAACTCCTTGTGGTTTTAAAAAAAATACCCGTAGGCCCCCGAATTTCAGTCACACTGAAAATAAATTTGCAGGTGTAGCAGCGAGTCCTGTTGCAAGGTTTGGTACCTGGTAGGGAGGAAATGTTAGGAGTAGGTAGTCTGCTTTTAACCAGGAGATTCTGCAGGTTAGGTTGCCGGCAATAGGAAGCAAGATGTGGTTCTGTAGAGGAAGCAACAATGTTAGGGTCTGATTGCAAAATGGGAAAGTTAATGGTGATGATCCTGTGAAGAGAAGGTGTGCTCTGATGGAAAGAAAGCACTAGTGGAATTCGCCGTTGTTCCTGCATGCCAGTATCCTTCCTGCAGGGATCAAGGTTATGGGGCATGTTACTGACCTGGGAGAGTGCTCTGTCCACTGTGCTTTTAGGGTATCCCCTGTTGATAAAAAAACTATGCATTATTTGGAACTGCTCAGCAAAATCATCCTCTTCACTGCATAACCCTTGAAGTCTAAGAAATTGTGAATAAGGCAGGCCATTCTTGACATGCTTAGAATGGAAGGAGCTGTGGCGTAGGAAACTATGAGAGTCAGTGGGTTTGTAATAAACTGATGTCTTCAGACCAGTGTTCTGTACTGACAGTTGGATATCCAGAAAAGGCAGTGTAGAGGAGGATACTTCAACAGTGTATTGAAGGGAAGGATGGGACGTGGTAAACTTGCCAAGTTTACTATGGTCCAGTCTTCCCTTCAGTACAATACTGACAGTTAGACTGGAAGCAAAGTCCTGTGCAGCGGGAATATCCTGGACTGGGACGGGAGAAACCAGAGAGGGCGAGGGGTCAGCAAGGTCAGCTCCCAGGGTGGGGGCTGACCAAACAAGCAGACACGAAAGACCATTAGGCCTATTCTGCAGGCATTTTAGTATGTTAGTACTGTATGTTAGATATCCAGAAAAGGCAGTGGAGAGGAGGATACTTCAACAGTGTATTGAAGGAAGGCTGGGCCATGGTAAACTTGTCAAGTTTACCATGGCCCATTCTTCCCTTCAATACACTGTTGAAGTATCCTCCTCTACACTACCATTTCTGGATATACAACTGTCAGTACAGAACACTGGTCTAAAGACATCAGTTTATTACAAACCCACAGACATCCATGCAAACAAATGGGCAAAGTAGATGGACCTTTGGTCTCCTTCTGCCTTCACCTTTCTATGTTTCTATTATGGCAGAGGCTGACCTGGATATTGTCACTATTACTGAGACATGGTACAATAAGAACCATGACTGAGATATTGCCATACCAGGCTATACTCTGTTCAGGAAGGATAGGGTGGGAAAGAAAGGGGGAATAGTGGCTCTTTATGGGAGGGAAAACATAAAAGCAACAGAGATACAGGGAATACAGGGGGAGGGAGGTCCTGTGGGTCACCCTAGAAATGGGGAATGGAAGTGCAATTTGCACTGGCATGATCTATAGACCTACAGCATTGGGGGGGTGGTCAAGGGTCTGGTGGAAGCCATCCAAAAGAGAGAAAATAAGGGGAATGTGCTTCTGGTAGGGGACTTCAATCTGCTGGATGTAGATGGGAGCATCCCAGCCACACCTTCAGCTAAGAGCAGGGACATCCTGGACTCCCTGCAAGGGACTATCAACTAATAAAAGAGCCCACTCCTGTGGGGGAAATACTGGACCTTGTAATCACCAACGGGGACAATGTTGTAGATGTCACAGTGGGTGGCCACCTGGAGACTGGTGATCACCATAGAGTATGGTTCGATGTTAGCTCTTTTGCAGACTCGAACCACATGAAGGCAAAGGTTCTGGAATTCAGGAGGGCCAATTTGAAAAACATGGGGGAATGCCTCAGGAATGTTCTGGCAAGGAGGGAGGACTTGGGTGGAGTGGAGGGACAGTGAGCGAAACTAAAAGTGGGGACAGTGAATGCAACAAACCTCTGTGACAGTCAAGCAAGCAAATGCAAGAGGAAAAAGAGACTGATGTGATTCTCAGAAGAGGTGGTGAGGAAGTTAAATGTAATAAAGTTAGCATTCAGGAGGTATAATGAGACACAGAAGGAGGAGGAGGATAGGGAGGTATATCAGGTGTATCAGGAAAAACAGAGAGAGGCAGAGAAAACAATTAGGAGCACAAAGGCACAAATGAAGGAGAAAATAGCCCAGGCAGTAAAGAATGGGGATAAGACATTTTCATGTATGTAAGTGAAAAGAGAAGGACCAGTGGAGGGGTGGTAAGGCTAAGCAAGGAAGGGTGGGGAGTGTGAGGAGGGGGACCAGGAAAAAGCGGGCATCCTGAATAAATACTTTTGTTCTGTGTTCACAGAGGAGTGGATAAGGTGAGGGACCACAGATAAGTGTCAGGACCACTGAAGGAAGGGAGGTGGACACTAGTACATTTACAGAAGAGACAGTCTTGAAGGAACTCACTAATCTGAAAGTGGACAAGGCAATGGGGCCAGACAGGGTGATTCCAAGGATATTGAGGGGGCTCAGAAAGGCACTGGCTGCACCTCTGACAGACCTGTTCAACTGCACACTGGAGACCTGAGTAGTTCCGGAGGACTGAAGGAGGGCAGATGTAGTTCCACTTCACAAAAGTAGTAGTAAGGAGTCTGGCAATTACAAGCCAGTCAGCCTGACTTCAGTGGTGTGGAAATTAATAAAATCACTACTGAAGGAAAACATAGTGCAATATCTTGAATCCAGTGGCTTACAAGATGCAAAATACCATTAATTCACTGGGTGGGGGTTATGTCAAACAAACCTGATAGATTTCTTTGACTGGGTGACCAGGGAATTTGATCAGGGTGGAGTGGTGGATGTGCCTACCTAGATTTCAATAAGGCCTTTAACACTGTTCTACATACGAAACTAGTAAACCAACTGGGAAGTCTAGGATTGGGTCCCATGGTTGTAAACTTGGTCAGGAACTGGTTTGTGGACAGAAGATTGAGGGTGGTGGTAAAAAAAGTTCACTATGAGAAAGGGAGGGTGATCAGTGGGGTGACACAGGGATCAATACTGGGACCTGTCCTCATTAATGTCTTTATTATTGACATTGCAGAGGGGCTAGAAGGGAAGGTATGTCTTTTCGCTTATGGCACTAAAATCTGCAATAGGGTAGGCACTCCCGGGGAGGGGGGGTAGGGGAGTGGAACAAAGTTATTAGAGCTCTAAAAATGCTAGATGAATGGTCAAGGATGTCCACCAAATTTTCAATGTGAAGAGGTGCAAAATCGTGTACTTTGAGCACAGAAACCTGAGGTGGAATACAAAATTGGGGTACAGTATTAACGACCACCAAACAGGAAAGAGACCTGCGGTAGTCATATCTGATGACCTAATGATGGCCACATAGTGTAACAAAGCAGTGGGGAGTGCTAGTGGGATACTAGGGTGGATAGGGAGGGGTATCACCAGCAGAAAGAGAGAGGTGGTGTTAATGCTGTATAGATCACTGGTGAGATCTCACCTAGAGTACTGTGTCCAGTTCTGGAGACCACATCTCCAGAAGGACATAGGCAGATTAGAGGCAGTCCAGAGGAGGGGAACTAAAATGGCGCAGCATCTGCGTCAAAAGCCCTATGAGGAGAGACTAAAGAACCTCAATATGTACACCCTGGAGGAAATTGGGGGGGGGATTTGATAGAGACTTTCAAATACCTCACTTGTATAAATAAGGTTCAAGAGGCAGGCATTTTTCAGAAAAAAAACATGACACGCTATGAAACTGGGGGGGGGGGTGGTATGCTCAGAGGGGATGTGAGGAAGGACTTCTTCACAGACCGAGTGGTGGATGCCTAGAAGAGCCTCCCAGCAGAGGTGGTTGGACAAAAATGGTAATGGGATTCAAGAATGCATGGGATAGGCATAAAAGAATCTTAGTGATAAGAAGTGTGTGGTCGGGGTTACAGCCAGAGATCAAGTTGCATCTTCAGTGTTACAGTAGGTAGGAAAATGGGCAGACTACTTGAGCCAAGCTGTCCTTATCTGCCATCAGATTCTATGTTTCAATGTAAGTACTAACCCCACCCCAAGAATAAAGCTTTACTATATCTCATATGAATGATAATCAAATTGTGTACTAAACATAGCTCAAGATATCATAAGTACTGTAAACATCTTAAGACTGATGAATACAACATTTGTGAAATATGTATTTTCAAGTCCTTTCTAGCGTCTTCTAATATATTACAAATTGAAGTCTATTCATTCAGAAACACATCATAGTCATGATCAATGTATCATGAAGGCTTTGATATCTTGCCACGGTTTAGTTTATTTATTTATTTATTTAAGAGTTTAACCAGGCAGGCATACTGAGTGGAGAACCACTCGTTTCCAGATACGACCTGGGGGGAAACAGGGAAGGGGACATAGGGGAAGGACAGTAATACACATAAATTCTGTACAATTGAGGAGGCACTGTGAGAGAGCCTATACAGTAGGTAGCTAGGGCAGACATGTAACTTCTATACAAAACTAAGACCAACAGAGTGAAATAACCATTGCATAGTAATGAAATGAGCACAGCTACAGATTACAGAACTAGAGCAGGAGAGAAGAAGGAGCGAGCACCATGTGTACCTTGCCAGAGCTTAATAGTTATAAAATGCTATAGTAGGCCAACAGGAGTTTGGGCCTGCTATTGAGTAGGCCGGGAGCAAGAGCAGACCATGAGGAAATGTTCGAGGAGGCGAGTGTTGAGGTGTCTATGACTGGAGTAGTGGCAGATATTTGCTGGAAGGTCATTCCAGAGTTTTGGTAGACGGTAACTTAGCGCTGCCTGACCCATAGAGGTGCGCATAAGAGGGATTTGGAATAGCCTAGTATCTGAGTGACGAAGCGAGTAAGCCGATGGGAGTAGAGAAGTTAAGGAAGAAGCCAGGTAGGGAGGAAGGGTATGGGATCAGTATTTAGCAGCGACTCTGGAGCAGTGGATTAGTCTGCGGGCCGAGAGTGAGGGAAGGGCCAGGGAGCTGTATAGGTCACAGTGGTGTGTTAGTTTTGGACATTCCAGGATGAAACGGCAGAAGAAGTGAAAAAGGGTGTCCAGGCTGGCCAGAGTTGATGGTGAGGCAGCGCCATAGACCACATCCCCATAGTCAAAAATCGGGAGTATCATTTTTTGTACGAGTTCATGCCTGACCGGGGTAGACATGCAGCCTTTGTTGCGATAGAGGGCCCCAAGTTTAGGATGCAGTTTTTTGTGAAGGGATTCCACATGAATAGAGAAATCTAGGTATTGGTCAAGCCAAATGCCTAGATAGTGGAACAAGGTGCAGGATTCTAAGGGAGAAAGGTCCAGGGTTTGGAAAGGGGTGCGACTGGAGAGCCGGGAGAGATGCGGTTGCAAGCCAAAAGTTAGTGAGACTGTCTTTTTTGCATTTAGGAACAGCTGGTTTGATCTAAGCCAGTGTTGTACAGCGTTGAAATCCTGGTGAAGTTGGTCATGTACTGTTGCCACGGAGGGGCCAGTGTTGTATATCACTGTATCATCCACGTACATTTGGATGGATGAGTGGGAGCAGACTAGTGGGAGTTCATTTAGGAATACCGAGAAGAGGATTGGGCCCAAGACTGATCCTTGTGGGACACCCGTAGTGATGGGAAGCAGGGTAGATATGTGCGGGCCAATTTTCACTGCTTGGAGTCTGCCACACAGGTATGCCTGAAACCAGTTAGTGGCATGGTTGGAGAGGCCGGAAGCCTTTAGTTTATCTATAAGGAGTGTGTGGGAGACGGTATCAAAGGCTTTGGCCAGATCGATAAAAATGGCCGAAGTGATATGTCCTTTGTCCATACCTGAGAGGATATCATTTGTTACTCTTAGTAGGGAGGTTATGGTGGAATGTGATTTTCAGAAACCTGATTGGTATGGGATGAAGAAGGAGGAATCAACTAAGTGTTGGGAGAACTGAGCAAGGGCAAATTGTTCTTGTATTTTTGCCAGAGTTGGGGGGAGGGAGATGAGGCGGTAATTCCCTGGAGAGGAGAGGTCACCCCACTTAGGCAGTTGGATGACAGTAGCCAACTTCCAAGCAGTGGGTATTATAGACGTCGAGAAGGAGAGGTTGAGCAAGTCAGATAACAGAGCAGCTATCACAAGGGCTGATATCTGTAGTAGTCTGGAGTCCATGCCAGAGGGGCAATTGCCCTTGTTGGGGTTTAGGTTGCACAGTGCTTGGTAGACTTCAGCCAGGGAGATAGGACGGAAGGAGAAGGAGGGGTGGGAGGAGGTGGACTGTGAATTTGGAGCAGTAGTTATCTTGGGTGGGGAAGGGGGGAGACTATGTACCAGAGAAGCTGCACTGTTGGTGAAGAAGGTGTTGAATGCTGTGGCTACTTCATGTGGGTCAGTGATGGCTGAGCCGCTGATTGACAGTGCCAGGGTAGTTGGTTGTACAGGCGGGGATAGGAGAGATTTGATGGTTTTCCAGAAATGGGTTGGGTGGTTAAGATTTGCACAAAGTGCCGACGCGAAATATTTCTGTTTGGCTAAGCGAATTGACTTAGTACAGGAGTTACGAAGGGCACGATAAATTAGTAGGTCTTGGTGGGAGCTAGTTGATTTGTGCTTTTTCCAGGCCAGGACCCTGGAGCGGCTTTGACTGATGATATCAGTGGATATCCAGGGCAGGTGAGAACCCCTTACTCTGGTTTTTCTTAGCAGTGCATGTTGGTCCCAGACACTCAGGAAACTATTTTTGAAACTGTCTAGTGCAACTTCTATCATAGGGGCCTGAGGGATGAAGGACCAGTCAACATTAGCCAGGTCTGATAGGAGTGGTGTGAGAGATAGTGACTTGAAAGACCTGGCTAGCAGGGTCTGGGAGGGGGGTTTGGGGGGCTTATGCACTTTGCGGACTAAGTAGACCATGTGGTGATCACTTAGGAAGTCAGGGAGTAGGCCTGCTCCTATCGACCTATGGGGGTGAGTGGTCAGGGCCCAGTCCAGGAGGGAGTGGTTGAGCATTTTTAGGTTCAGCCTGGTGGGTTGGGAAATTTGTTGTGCGAGGTTCAGGGCGTTTACTTAGGAGCGCAGCTTGGCACAATCTGTTGCAAGCCAGTTGTGATTGAAGTCACCTAGGACATAGAGCTCTCCTGTTGTGGCAGAGGATTTTAATTTGGCCAGGTGGTCTAGCATACTAGGTGTTGGGGTGTTAGGGGTGCAGTAGAGTCCAGCTATGAACACTG
The DNA here is from genome assembly GCA_016271365.2 of Neoceratodus forsteri. NCBI lineage: Eukaryota > Metazoa > Chordata > Ceratodontiformes > Ceratodontidae > Neoceratodus > Neoceratodus forsteri. Next base: position 191,338,650 of record CM057456.1, read on the forward strand.
GGGAGGAGTATGGTAGAGTCATTTTGACAGTTAGGGACTCAATTTGAGGCGAGGGTGTAGGGATGTGTACAGGGGTGAACTGGTGCTTGGCAGAAATGAACATGACGAGGCCACCCCCCTTTTTTTTCCCATATGGTCTTGCCTAGTTAGGGAGTATCCTGGGATAGTAACAGTAGAGTCTGGGTGGTGGGGTTTGAGCCATGTCTCAGAAAGTATCAGGATGTCAGGGTGCAGTGTTTGGACTGATAGTTGTAGTTCAGGGGTTTTGTTAAGGATACTGCAAATGTTTAGGTGCAGTATTTTCAGTCCCTTTGGTAGAGCCAGTGGGGTTGGTGTCTTGGGAGGGGTAGGACAGGGGTTAGGTTCTACATCCCCAGCTAGTAATAGGAGCAGAGTAGTAAGATGGGCAAGCTTGCACCGGGTAGCCCTGGTCCTGCGCTTGCAGTTGAGAGAGCAAAGTGCTGTCCTGTGAGCGTCAGCCTTGAGACAGCACAACACAGATAGTCCAGGAGTAAGAGATGGGGGGAGAATGGATACTCTGATTTACCAGTTAAGGGGGGGAGCTAGTAGGAGTTAAAACTGGGAGAGTGGTAGAGCGTGGTAGCTCAGTAATTATGCCCGTGTGATGGAGATGTGGCAGTGGTTGCCTTAGAGGGCGAAAGGCTGGGGGGAGGGAGACTATTGGGAAAGCAAGAAAGCACAGAGAGAGAGGGCGAGGAGCAGCATATTTATTCTGTGACAGTCGGGCAGGCAGGCTGCAGCGGCCACTAGTGGTGATAGCAGATAACCTGCTAATGGAAAAGTGGGCTGATTGTTTTTACCACCCTCCCCATCACGTGACAATACCTATAAATCTATAAGCCGACCAAGGGTGGTGGTGGGGGCAGTGGGGAGCTGGTGCGAAGTGCCAGCGAGGCCAAGACCACGCGCCGACCGAATCAGCAGGCTCACTAAACATGCAGTGCACGGTTCACGTACCTTTTTGATTCCTTGCGACTTGGGGGGGGTCGTCCGCATAGCTCAGTGACCCTCACGACCCAGGCTTTCCTCGCTGGGAGGGCAGGTGTCTCCATGCCCTCTTGGTTTACCAGCTGTGGAGAAAGGAAAAAGTGATGGTTAAATAGGGACTGTTGGGGAAGCGTGGCGATGCAGGTGAGTAGACGGGGGCAGATTGTGCTAGGGAAACAGATCAGGTTGCAAAAGGTTGCAAAAAAATGGTAGCTGTAAGTCTAGCAATGCAAGTCCACTTATAGTAACATCAAAATGGTAGCTGTAAGTCTAGCAAAGCAAGTCCTCTTATACTAACATCAAAATGGTAGCTGTAAGTCTAGCAATGCAAGGTCTCTTATAGAATTATCAAAATGGTAGCTGTAAGTCTTGCTGTCCTCTTAAAGTAACAAAATTGCTCGGCAAACAGTTCGGGTGCAAAAAGTAGTGAAAGAGAAAAAAAACTATCTCTGCAACTGGGCCGACTTAAAGGCCTCTGCGCTTGCCAGAGTAGACTGTGTCCTTATTCAGAAAGGCGCCAAGTTCAAATCAAAACACCAGCGCCGACGGGCCAAGACCACGCGGTGACCGAATCAGCAGGCTCACCAAACACGCAGTGCACGGTCGCATACCTTTTTGATTCCTTGCGACTTGGGGGGGGGTCGTCTGCATAGCTCAGCAACCCTCATGACCCAGGCTTTCCTTGCTGGGAGGGCAGGCATCTCCGTGCCCTCTCGGCTTACCAGCTTTTTGATTCCTTGTGACTTGGGGGGGGGTTGTCCGCGTAGCTCAGCGACCCTCACGACCCAGGCATTCCTTCCTGGGAGGGCAGGCGTCTCCGTGCCCTCTTGCCTTACCAGTTCTAATTAAATCATTTTTATTTCTGGCTAGGATTATTTCTGATGGCAAATCATGGTATGCTACAATTTTCCCCATCATCTCAATTATTATCTTTCAATAAATAACCTGAATCAATGCATTCTTGTCTTTACTCCTTGGGAATTTTATTACAATGGCTCGGGTGTTTTGACTATTTCTTGCTTCTGTCTCAGTAAGCTGTGAATTCTGTCAAGTACAAAACTGTTTAGATATATGGTTTACCCAAAGTACATTGTAAACCTGTTTTGCATGATATCATGTAAATAGACTTCAGGGACTCCAATAACTCTTATATTTTTCTTTGCACCAGGCCTCCAGGTTTTGTAATTTATCATTGTATTCTTTCAAATCTTAATCGTGCAGACTTGTTGTCCTTTTAACAACTCTGTTTTTATCCTCAAGGTTTGAAGTTCTGCCTTTTGTTTCTATTGTTCTATTTATGATGTCTTTAGCAACTCTTAAAACTGCCATCATTTTTAAATGTGCCCTGAAATTGTGTTTTGATTTCAATCAAAGGTGCAAACTGTTGTATGATTTCTGAGAGCAAAGAGAGGAGTATCTTCCTGGGAGTAACTGGTTATATTAACTTCCAGTTTTTGAAGACTTTTAATATAGCACCAGTAGCACATTGCATATCCTTCTTGTAAATATGTGTATTATTTAACGGTGTTATGTCTTTTTCATTTGACATACATAACTAATGAGAAGGGACTTGACAAGGTTGGAGGAATGGTCAGAAGTATGGCAGCTTGGAATGAATGAAAAAAAGTTCAAAATAACGCACATGGGAAACAAAAACCCAGGGGAAGATTACACAATGGGGGGAGGTAGTAACAGCAACAAAAATGCAAAGGGACCTGGGGTTAATCATATCAGATGACCTTAAGGTAAGCAAGCAATGTGAGAAGGCAGTTGGGAGGGCTGGCGGGATACTGGGATGTATAGGGAGAGGCATCACCAGTAGAAAACAAGAAGTTGTTATCCCTCTGTACAGACAGTTGGTGAGACCCCCTCTGGAATACTGCATCCAGTTCTGAAGACTCCATCTCCTCAAGGACATAGACAGGATAGAGGCAGTCCAAAGGAGGGCAACTAAAATAGTGCAGGGTCTGCAAGAGAAGCCATACAAGGAGAGACTAAAGGAGCTTAATATGTATACCCTTGAGGAAAGGAGGGAGAGGGGGGACATGATAGAAAATTTTAAGCACCTCAGTGGAATCAACAAAGTCCAAGAGGGTAGCATCTTTCAGAAAGAGGGTTGTGCAAGAACAAGGAGACACAATTTGAAGGTGGAGGGGGCATGGCTCAGGGACAATGTGAGGAAGTATTTTTTCACAGAGAGGGTGGTGCACACATGGAACAGCCTTCCTGAGGAGGTTGTGGGGACTAAAACTGTGGGAGAATTCAAGAACGCATGGGACAAACATAAGGAAATTTTTGTGGGGGGGTTGGAAGAAATAGGCTGTTGGTTAAATAGGATCTGCAGCGTATCCTGTAGGTAGGGAAATGGGCAGACTAGGTGGGCCAAGCCCGTCCTTATCTGCCATCAAAATCCATGTTTCTATGTTTCTATAACTCCTTTGCCAAATTAATAACTGTTTCTTTAGAATTAATTGCCGCTTCTTAGGTTAGACATTTCGCTTTAAGCTCTAAATTTTATAAAGATTTTGCTGTTTTTTTTTCCCCTGAGGATACCAATGCAGACAAATGTTTTTTAAAAAAAAAACATTATGGGGGATTCATCACAGTTTCTTCACTGTTCACATCTTTGAGTGTACCTTTTACAGCTATATGTGTTGCCTTATACTGTTAAAAAAGGTTGTTAATTGCTTCAGTGTTCAAAAGAGAGTTATTGTTTCATCTGTGAGGATATGGCCTTCCTGGTATAATGAGGTATTAACCTCAAGAGTTCAGTAATTGTGTCACAGGTATTTGCTTCTGCTATTCTTTCCCATTATCTGTTTGCTTTATTTCCATAGTTGTAGCTGAGAATTTACCATCAATACAATATACATTTGTAGGGATCTCAGCAAACATACAAGCTGCCCAGTTGAGTTGAAAATCACCATTGATTAATGAATGGGTCTCAAATAGTGGTGGGCGAAAGTGGGCTCAATCCGAACCGCGAAGCGTTTTGCAGAGCACAGGCAGATTCGTAGAGTTCTCCACAACGCGAAGCGGAGTACTTCGCGTTATAATGAGGAACGCGAAGTACATTGGAAACAGTGACTTCGCGTTACTCTGCCTCCACTGCTCACTACTCTTTCAAATTTAAGGCAAAGTACATTGGTGGCAGTTCACTTCACCTCACTTTGCCTTATTTTTGAGCTCGGAATGTGGATTTTGCAGTGATTTATGGGAGTTCGGGTCACGTGGGTGCTACATTGATCTGCACAGCCTCAGTTCGAGGTAGTATGAGTAGCAAGGAGTAGGAGACAGTGTGCTCTGATAGCTGTCTGTAGGAATCTTTTAAAAGCTGTTCAGAAAGCATTTTTGCTTTTTTGGGGGAGGGGATCCAACTGTAGTTCATCGGTTGTAGGAAACCCTCCTGTGCTCACATCATCGAGCATTTTTGTTTGTGTGTGGATTTTGAATGTAAATTTACAACATTGATGTGTGTGGTGAAAGACAGTGAAGTGTGCTGTGTGGTGGAGGGGCGTATCTGTGTGTAGGTAGATTTAAGTTGGAGAACTAGTGATTTCTTTGTGTTTTGGTAATATTTTTGTTATATAACTGACTGTGTTACTGTACACATAATAAAATTGTCAGTAATAGTACAAATGTTCTTGCTGCTTGTTGTGTGAATGTGGTGCAGCATTTCATAAGGTCAGGTTGTTTAAATTACAAATTTACATTACATGGCACTGAGTACACTGAACTTTTGCATTTGCTTCGCATTCCTCGTTAAGCATTGTACACAAAATGTTCTGTTTTGTGTCTGCAGTATTGCGTGCATCAAATATAATACACCTTTTAAAATTTGTGACACAGATTAGTGTAAGTGCAACTAAGCACAGCAGTGTGAACCTGCTATCCACTGCATCTGCCTGATTTTGTACTGCGATCATGTTCTCTGTTCTTAGTTTTGCTGCTTGTAGTACCGTAAAAATCTGCACTGTCTGTATTCAGTGCCCCCCAACCCCCACGTTGAAAGATTTTTTTACCAGACTGGATTGTTTTTGTGACCCCATCAGCACCACTGGTTACTGAAGTTGTTTTACTTCCATGACAGTGTCACAACACAGTAGTCTCTTATCTGTTGCTGAAGCCACAGTTGTTTATTTTGCTTCATATCCAGCTAGTGACCCTCCAGTCCGAAAGTGAACATATCAAAATCTGAATTTGGTAAAAATATTTGTGGTTGATCCCCCAAAATGCCTGCAAAGGGACATGCAAGTAAAGCTGTTTCTGGCCATGGCAATGTTGGCGGGTAAGAGGGTCTGTGGGCGTGGTGGTAGTACACCGACGGAGAAGTGCATTGCTGATGTGAGGAAAGGTATTTCTCCTGCAATATTTTTTACAGCCCAAACAGTAGCTTCACTGATAGTTGGAGGAGATGATGTTTTCCCAGCTGGTGGTGTTAGTGTTACTGGTGTTAGTGGTGGTGGAGGTAGTATTAGCATTGTTGTGTCAAGTTCTAATTCTGACCAGTGTACCGTATCCAAACATATTGAGTGTGAAGCAGTGCAAGTGAGTGACAGCGTAGATGATGTCATACTATGCTGCCGGGGGGGTGGGGATGGATGATAGGGGTTTCTGGAGATCAAGGGATGGGAGGGTCTCGGCATCCAACTAAGGATCTAGGTTCGAGCAGACGCGATAGACCGTAAGGCCTAATCTGCTGGCAAATAGTATGTTAGTATACTTCCCAGTAACATCCCATTAACTGAACCTGATTCTGATGATCATGTTAACGATAGCATACAATGTGATATTCCATCCACCGTGGCACTTAATGTCACTCGTTTTCCATGCAGTGATTCACAGTGTGGTGAAAAAATACCAGGTGATGGTGGTGTAGATGCTGATGATGAATGTGATGATGCTGATGATGATGATGTTGCTGTTGTTGCAACATACAGTCCTCATATTAGCATCCAAGCAGAAGATGTGGATGTGTGTGACAGTGATGTTGATGAATATGATGATGATGTAATTGACCCCAGTTGGGAACTGGAGAAAAAGAAATTAAAAGTGTCTGTGTCTGAATCTGTTTGCAGGAATCCCCCTCCTGCAAAAACTTGTGATTTAACTGTTTTAGTGGATGATGATGATGATGATGATGATGATGATGATGATGATGACCCAGTACTCAATAGGATAGGTAGTCATGGTGGTCAGTTGCAGTCCAGGTGTGCAGTGCCAGAAACATCACATGCTCCCCCACTTCAGTGCTTAAAATAACAAACTTAAATAAGCAACATCATCATAGACATGTTAAAAGCAGAGCATCACAGTCCCTTGTTTGGGATTTTTTTGTTCAAGATGCAAATGATGATTCAGTTGCAATCTGCCAGGTTTGCCATGTGCGTGTGAGTCGAGGTAAAAAGGGGAGCCATCTTGGGACAGGAGGGCAGCATACGCATCTTAAGAATTGGCACTTGGCTCTGTGGACCCAGCACAAGCTGGCATCTAATACCAGACTGGGGTGTTCACCTGTATCACCGGCAACCATAGACAGCATGTTATCCCCTTCCATGACAGTTAAGCCCAGTAGGAAATTAAATGTGTGCAGTAGTAGGGTAATAAGAGCAGAGGATTACTACAGGCATGATGAGGTGGAGGATCATAATGGCTTTGAAATGTTTTTACAGTTCTGGTGAGAGTAGCAGTTTTTGTGGTGGTGGTGGTGAATGCAGTATGTCTAGTGCAAGTGGTACATCAACCCCAGTTGTCAAATCTGGAAAAATAACATAATTTCTGGCTTTGTCATCATCACCTGTGCAACCATCTTCATCAAATGTCCACACTCCACCCCCTGCCAATGCCATTCATCACAGAGGACAATTGCCATTTGTGACCAACAACACACTCCATGTAAAACATTTAAGTCAGCCTATGTTACAGAGTGTTTTTGAGGATAAGCTGAAGTACCCCCCAGTCATATAGTGTCACATGTACTTAATGCTGCTGTAGCGGAAATGCTGGCAATCGATCTTTTGCCCTTCTCCTTTGTGGAGAATTCTGGGTTCTGGCAGTTTGCTGCCCATGCCTGTCCAAAATGGAAAGTCCCATCCAGGACATACTTTTCTGCCCATGCTGTTCCTGAGTTGTTCCGCACTGTCTCAGACTCAGTAAGACATGCCCTTCAACATTCCTCCTCTTCATTCATCCATTTAAGTATGCATATGTGGACAAGTGGCAAAACAGCGGTGAGTTCATATCTGTGTACAACTGCACACTGGGCGCAGGTACCGGGGGTTGTTTGTGATGCTGGTAGTGTGAATAATCAGTGCAGGAAGGTGGATTGTCACGGTAGCAATCTTTCGGGAATTCGCCAGCATGCAACGATTGTTATGCACCGTGTGACCTGTTCACAAACTGGTGAGAACATGTTGGATATGGTACTGACTGAAATTGACAGATGGCTAAACCCTCTGTCCCTGAGAGCTGGGTTCATAGCAAGTGACAGTGGGTCAAATGTGGTGAAATGCATCACGAACTGTGTTTTTTTTCGTGTTCCATGCATGGCCCACTGTTTAAATCTTGTGGTTCAGGAGTTTCTGCAGTACCCTGACATAAAGAAAATGCTGACAATTGCACAATGTATCTGCTCTCACTTTTCAAGATCTGGAAAGGCCCGTGACCAACTGCGGCAGTTGCAGATACAAAATAGCCTGCCTCTGCACCGCTTGAAGCTGGAAGTTGTCACCCTATGGAACTCCATGTTATACATGGCAGAGAGGTTGTATGAACAATACAAAGCCATCACAGAATATCTTCTTATGCACACTAGCTGTGACAGTTCTGGGGCCTCCATGTCTAAGACGACTGAACAGTGGCTCCTCATGGACTCTGTAATAACAATTTTGCAGCCTTTTGAAAATGCCACACAGGCAGTGAGTGGTGAGTCTGTCTCCATTAGCCAATCAATTTCACTGCTGCCAGTGCTGAGGCAGACATTGGTGCACGTACAGCATAGCTTTGATGTTGATGGAGAAGGTGGTAGCAGTATGTTGCTGCAACACATGCTGACAGTATTTGACCAGAATCGCCACATTGTGAGCATTCAGCATAGTGACAACTTTGCCAAGCAACAATGCTGGACCCGTGATACAAATGTGGAATTGCATCAGTGCTGGAGGGAGGGCCTGAACAGGTAAAAAATATCAGTGGTCAACTGGCTCGCTTGGTTCATGGGGCACAGAAGTCACGTGCCAAGGTTTGCAAACCTCAGCAGCATAATCCAGCTGAAGGTGTAGCTGGAGGACCAGCAAGCGTATCATGCAAGGATAAGGGGACTGTAGTTCCTGGTGGTCTGTCATCCAAAGTGGTTGGCGTCAACCTGCTTTGAGAGGCTTTGTCCCAAGTGGGTATTTGTGAAATCAATGATTCCGGGGAACAGGCTGATGCATCAACAATTGGACTTAGTGTGACACAGAGAATGGTTGAGTTATATTTGTCTGAAAACAGGCATCTGACAATAAGTGAAGATCCTCTTTTGTACTGGAGTGGAAAGGTCAGTGAATGGCCAGAACTGACTGCAGTGGCACTGAAGTACCTCACATGCCCACCCTCCAGTGTAAGTGTTGAGAGGGTATTCAGCTCAGCAGGTGCAATAGTCAGGGATCGTCGGACAAACCTGTCTCCTGCAAATGTTAGTTTGCTAACATTCATTAAAGTGAATGAGAGGCACAGACTGCAACCTCGGTGTTCGTACCCCGGCCTAGTCATGGTGGTCTTGCTGACGTGGAAATGGAGCATCCTGGTGGCACTGGCAGTGGCTGCCTGAAACGGCCCACCACTGACATAGATGATGACACAATGGAGAAAGAATTTCCCAGTGGTCAGACTTTAGACATCGATGACTGTGAGGGCAGTTTTCTTTATGAGGATGATGATGTGGTTAATGTTGGCAAGTTTTAACTGCAGTATTTAAAAGGTGGTGTACCCCCCCTCACCCCGGACCACCACCACCGGGACTGATGTTATCCAAGTCTGCTGCCATCATGAGTCTTTCTGCCCCCCCACGGACCACTACCACCACCAGGACTGATGTTATCCAAGTCTGCTGCCACTATGAGTCTGTCTTCCCCCACGGACCACCACCACCACCGGAACTGATGTTATCCAAGTCTGCTGCCACCATGAGTCTGTCTGCCCCCCACAGACCACCACCAGCACCAAGACTGATGTTATCCAAGTCTGCTGCCACCATGAGTCTGTCTGCCCCCCACAGACCACCACCACCACCGAGACTGATGTTATCCAACTCTGCTGCCACCATGAGTCTGTCTGCCCCTCACGGGCCACCACCACCACCACCACTGGAACTGATGTTATCCAACTCTGCTGCCGCCATGAGTCTGTCTGCCCCTCACAGACCACCACCGGGACTGATGTTATCCAACTCTGCTGCCACCATGAGTCTGTCTGCCCCCCACAGACCACCACCACCACCAGGACTGATGTTATCCAGCTCTGTTGCCACCATGAGTCTGTCTGCCCTCCACAGACCACCACCACCACCACCACCACCACGACCACTGGGACTGATGTTATCCAACTCTGCTGCCACCATGAGTCTGTCTGCCCCCCACAGACCACCACCATGGGGACTGATGTTATCCAAGTCTTCTGCCACTAAGAGTCTGTCTGCCCCCCACAGATCACCACCAACACCACCACCACCGGGACTGATGTTATCCAACTCTGCTGCCACCAACAGTCTGTCTGCCCCCCATAGACCACCAGTCCACCAGTGCACCACCACCACCAGCTTCTTAATATTTAAACCATAAAGTGAGTATGGGCACTCATGTTTGTTATGCTGCCTCACTTCTGTAAGTCATCTGTTTTGTTTTCTGCATCTTTTCAGAGCCGCAGTGGCAAAACACATACAGTACACTTCTTTTGTTTCTTTTACAGGAGAACAAAAACAGGCTCCATTGCTATTACTCATTGGGAAAGATGCTGTAGCTATACCATACAGAGAGGAACCAATGTAATGTCCATGTGAAATCCATTCTGGTAAGTATAAAGATTTTATTTCATCCGTTTCATTGCTTTGTAAAGACTGCTGCAAATATTGCACACAACAGGTTGTCTTAGTAGTTGACAAGATGTGTCTCTGAAATGTAACTTGACAATAGGGATTGAGATTTGAGAACCAGGGAGGGACACATAACAATGAAGTTGTAATTTTTAAGAAGTCATTCATTTCTTATTTCAGGAAAATTTGCGATACATTGTTGTTCCGTCGAAGTGGCCTTATCCAAAAAAGTTCATCAACATCAGGCACACCCCTCCCTCTACCTGAGCTTGGGCACACATGCAACACGCAGAAGTCGTTTCATTCGATGACCATGACCATCATTAACAACCGGACTCCAGAAGGATGCAGATGAAATCTGTGAAGAAGTAAAAAAATAAGAAACCATTACAGACAAATCTGAAAATATGATCCCCCCCAAAAAACAATAAATACTTACCTTCATGTGCTTGAGAGTTATCTGTTTCCATTTAAGTGCAAAAAATTCTCTGGAAGGTGCACAGCAACAGTTCGCAGTCACCTGTGTGATGCAGAACAATAGCATGAGTAAATGTCCATGTCAAGTTCAACCCCCCTCATCATCACCTACAAAATACACAACCATATATTTATATATGTATATCTACTCACCTAGGCTACTATTACTGTACATCTAAAGGGCACCTTTCAATCCAGTTGAGATGATCATTTTTCACTTTTCTGCACACAAGGAGGACGCATTGTGGGCCTGCAGAAAAAATCTGGGGACTCTGTGCCACCATTGCGCACATGACTGAGTGCACCATTAATTCTGGGGGACTTTGTATGTGCTGAAACAGTCTCTTTTGACTTCTTTACCACTTGTCAATTTTCTGCACACAAGGAGGATGCATTGTGGGCCTGCAGAAAAATCTGGGGACTCTGTGCCACCACTGTGCACATGACTGAATGCGCCATTAACTCTGGGTGACTTTGTATGTGCTAAAACAGTCTCTTTTCACTTTGTTACTACTTGTCAATTTTCTGCACAAAAGGAGGATGCATTGTGGGCCTGCAGAAAAAATCTGGGGACTCTGTGCCACTTTTGTGTGTTCTGTGATTGTTGCTGGGAGCTCATAGTCATGATGTCATAGTGACATTTTTACAGTTAAAGCAGCATCGCAGGAATGTCCTCACAGTTCTGAACTAAACTTTTTTATGCTACTTTAAATTGCCACAGCAACTACTACTTACGTGCAAGTCGTCAGTGACTTGAATGATACAATTCTTTTCACAATTTATGTCTGCTTCTCTTACTCCTACTTTTTTTCATGTTTGAAAACAAAATGTGCATGTCTTCCAATATTGTTCCAAACAGCTTTGTATTTATTTGTAGCTGCTTTTCAATAACTATTGTTCCGTGGTGTCATATAAAGCACTGACTGACGCATAACTGTTAGTTAACAACAGAAGCTATATATGACAACTACTTGATGTGATGGGGAAAAGCAGAGGAAAACAATGACAAATACCTGGTCACACTCACTGTCAGCAGCACCAATTTAAAAGGAATGCTCCTTTCATTATTTCACACATGAAAAAAGGTAATACAGCACACTCAACTACTGCAAATTATCGTATCATTCCAGTCAGTCCAGATGTAAGTAAAGGAAGCTGTAACATAGCATTAAAAAATATAGATCAGAGTTATCAACTGATTGTTGCACTGCTGCTTTACAGACAGTCACCACATTACAGTTATGGTGATGCACATAAACTAATATGTGGGGTCATTACTACCACTGGAATGTTTCTTGTTCCACAGAGTGTAATATATGTCTGTGAAAACCACCCATAATTTCATTACAGTGAGTCACATGATAGAGGAATTAGTCTGAAAAGCAACCCACATTTGTGCCACACTTGCTCAGCAACGTTAAGATGTGATGGCAGGGGGAGCGGAGGTGCATGCTCCACTATACTGAATGTCCAGCAGCTATCCCAAGCAATGTTTCCTAATGTTATAAGGTTCACTTTGTGGTGAAATGTGGGATATTTCCACTACCAAGGCTCTTCTTACTGGAAACGTGGCCACACATTTCACAACAAACTGACCATTAACATAAAGAAACATTAGCAAACCTGCACATTCCGATATTCACTGTAAGGAGTGGAGCACACACACGCGCTCTCCCTGCCATCATGTACTAATGTTGTTGAGAAAGGAGGCAGAATGTGGGAAGATTTTCAGAATGGGAATGCCTCTGTCACATAACTCACTGTAATGCATTTACACATTGTTTTAAAAAAAAATATTGCACTATGTGGTGCAAGAAAGATTCCCCTGGAAGGGAAAATGTGTATGATTTAATAATAACAAACAAATGATGCACAACAAAAGTACAACACAGTAGTGGGGTGGGGTCAGGGGGTGGGGGTCAGAAAACAATACCTGGACTTACTATGGCTGTGGGATGCCATGGTGGTCCAGCAGCTGGTGAAGCACCGAAAGTATTTGCTGCTGCTGTCCTTCCACTCTGGTAACCTGCTGCTCCAAATTAATTAAATGCTTGTTATTTTCCTCCAATGCTGCCCACACCAGGAGGAGGTCAGACTGGCTAACAGGGACTGTGCTGGGGTCCACTGCAGCAGGTAATCCAGGTAATGGGGCTGGTGGTGGACAGGTTGGTGCTGGTGGCTGTGGTGGCAGTGGTGGTGGTGGTGGTGGAGCACCTGATGTAGCCCTCCTCCTCCTCCTGCTGTGGCGGTGACAACTGCGAGGCACATCTCCAACCCCAGCAGCACCCTCGGCCACTGCCATGGAAGGGCCAGCAGGTGGACACCTGGCCTCTTCCATGGCAGCCTGCCACTCTGCCCTGTGGTGATTCATCATGTGGGTGCGCTGGCCGCTGGTCCCCAAATGTGTCCCAGGGGGACCACGGCACACCAGCACACCACACACATGGCACTGCACCGCTGTGCTGTCTCCCCCCACACAATTAAAAAAACCCCACACTGGGGAGCTGCAGGGGGACCAGACACAGTATGCACTTGGTGGGCACGAGTCCCACCACCACCCATTATTGCCAGGACCACTTCCTGTGGCTGTGGAGGTAGTGGAGGGGGTGCTGCTGGAGCCCCAGCAGCTTCTGCTAGTGGTGGTGGTGGAGAAGGTGGACGAGCAACAGCCACCGGTGGCATTGGTGCTGCTGCTCCTGTTGCTTCAGTGGGGGAAGCAACACTGCCCAGGAGTCTGGAGCGGTCCAACATAACATGACTGCCCGGCCCCCCACGGGTCTGGACTCCCCCTCCTAATGCTCCCACGTGCCAGCGACTCACCTTCCCCAACTCCAACCTGACCCTCCATCCTCCTGGGTCCATGGGATGACACACACACACACACACACACACACACACACACACACACAGACACGTACACACACACGCAGTCTGTCACACACACAAAACAAAAATAAAACTTATACAAAAAAAATTCACTAATCAAAAAAACACTAACACAATACAAACACTAAATAAAATAGCTTTTAAAAAAGCTGTTTGAAATAGCAGTAACAAGAAACAACTTCGAGAGCCAAGCAAACTCATCTCTTCTTACAATTCTGCTTTCTCCCTGTACAAATGCAAAGGAGAAAGTGAAACTACTTCTCTGACTCACTTTCTTCCTGCCTGGCTAAAGCATGTGACTTACAGTACTGCAGGCCATGTGGTGTGCCTATTTTCTTCTCACTTTGCCTTACTTCGCGTTAAGGCATAATGAGAACGCAAAGTGGCATGGTAATGATAAGGCGAAGTGAGCACTTTATGAGGTCCCCTTCACGTTGTGCTCCATGGATGCGAAGTGGTCACTTTTCGTCCACTTCATGGGTGGATTTACACTTCGCTGCATCTCTAGTCTCCAAACAGAGCCGAACGCACCTCACTCACTATCATTTGAGAAGATGCCCCCCTCTTAAAAAGGTTATCTGTTTTAATTGCAGCTGTTCCTTATTTGCTGTTTTCTTAAGCATTTGTGGCTTAGGCATTTGGGCAGGTCTGTGGTCTGACGTGGACACAGGAAGGACACTGGTAACTAAGAACTGTTGCATCAGGTATGACAGTCAGTGGAATCAGCCCTACCAGAGTTCCATGTGGAGTGAAGAAATATCTGTTCAGCAAACTCAGTTATTTAAAAAATAAATACCCATCTGTTTAAACACTGCATTGATATTTCAAAGACAGTTTATCTTATAAACAAAGTAACTATTTGTCTCCCTTGCATTCATTACGACAAGACCAGATGTCTGACAGAATTTCTGAAAGTAACAACTCACACTGCATCTGCCCCATCACCATCATCCCATTTACAAACTCCCCAGCAGACTGTTCTATTCTATGTAAAAAAACAAAAACAAGGCACTGCATCAGCATGTGGTCTAAAAGAAAAAAAAAATGGTTATATTAAATGCACGCTGAAAATAGAATATAGAGTTAAACTTCTATATTTCGACCTTAGGTCTTCTTCAGGAAATATCTAAACGAGAAAAAACAATGTTAGTGTAGAGGGAATGTAAAATGAGGGATATATATATATATATATATATATTGTGGAAAGAAAAAAGGGAGGCTTAGGAAGAAGAAGTGATAAATGGTAAGATTAAGAGAGAATCTGTGAAACAAAAAGGTGATGATGGGAAAGATAAAGCATAATAGGAGTGAAATAGCTAGAGAAGTCACCAGGTGGGGACTACTTAACAGGGCCTAGTAAGAAGGCTGAAAGGTGATAAATGTGTGGGAAGGAGACAGCGATGGAGACTTATGGTGAAAATGAAAAAGAAATTAAATGTGTACAGATACAAACAGACTTTAGGGAAACTAAGGGGTGTCTGAAAGACGTTAGTGGAAAATAAGTCTATCATTTAAACCAGATGGTTGCTGGGAGCCAAGGTGGATGATCAGCTTGGCTTCCATGTTTTTTCTATGGTCAGAATCCAGAAGCCCTGCTGAAGGACACAAACAGAAAGGTCATTGACATTGTGGTCCCTGGAGATAAAGTGGGATACAATGGGTTTAGCAGTGTCACCTTTCCTGACTGCTCTGTATATGCTTTATCTTTCCCATCATCATCTTTTTGTTTCACAGATTCTCTCTTAATTTTGCCATTCATCACTTCTTCACCCTGAGCCTCCCTTTTTTCTTTCCCCATATATATATATATATATATATGTATACCTATGTGTGTGTGTGTGTGTGTGTGTGTGTGTGTGTATATATATATCTATCCCTCATTTTACCTCTCCTGAACACTAACTTCATTTTTTTTCTCTTTTAGATATTTCCTGAAGAAGACCTAAGGTCGAAATGTAGATTTTTAACTCTATTTTCTATTTTTAGTGTGCATTTAATATAACCATTTTGTTTTGTTCTATTCTATGATTCCCTATTCACAAAATGCAGTGGATGCGCCTTTAGGCCAATAAAGACTTCCCTCTGATTGGAACCCTGGTACCTAGCTCATCTCCACCTTTCAGACTACCCCTCCTCTCCACTCAATGCTCCAGTCCACACACTTTGACAGATGTGGCCATGGGCTAACGATAAAAACATCATCCACTGTGACATGACAATGGGTATGGAGCGGTACATACTATGTATGTAAATACACCCGAAGTATGCATGTGTTCTGTAGCAGGCACTATGTATGAGTTCCAGACATGAAAACAATGTGTCATATTCAGAGTATTTATTTTTAATTATTAATCTCACTGATGCACAGTAGTTTGTTTGTTTATTATGCACAAAACCCTTTAGGCTGTGCCTAATTTCAAAGCATTTAGGGTTATATGCAACACAGGACAACAATTAACAGTCATATTATATATACTGTACATTCACAGTACAACCCAAGTCAAAGCAGAGAGAACTGAATCTGCTGCAATTGAGCCAGTCAGTAATGGTAGACAGTCTGGGATGCTACACAAGCAGTGTTTTTAGTTTATAGTATGGTGGGAAGGGTTATCCAGCCAGTTTGAAGGTTTGCAGGGCATACTATACTAGACAGTCCCATATCATTCATATATTCGAGACTGTCTTGTGCAGTATGCCCTGCAAGCCCATTGGTCCACACTGAGGACCAACTGGCTTACAGCCCATACTGTACCTGTCATTTGGCAGGTGGCCGGGTGGTGTGCGGGCAGGATGCAGCCTCCCACTGATGATGGGGGGCAGGGTGGGAAAGGGTTCTGTGTGGGTGGGTGGGGTGGGGCGTACCACTGGATCACGACGGCGTTTCAATATGGGAGTGTACCGCAATCATGGCAATGGGTGGGGGATTCCACTAGACCACCAGGGTCATCTTAATGTCATTTATCGGAGAATCGGGACTTGGGTGAGGGGGACCGCTAGACCACCAGGGATGGTCATGTTTCATATACATCGGGGGACTGGGGGGCCCCACTAGACTACCAGGGCTATCTTTAGTAACATATACCATGTGACCATGACTACGGGTTGGGGGATGCCCACAGCACACGTCATGCTGTACAGGGAGCCAGGTGCAAGTCGCCGGCCTGCCCTGTGAAAGGCATGCAAATGGGGCCGTAATGACATGCAAATGGACCATTTGTGCCTTGCATATATTATGGCCTTATTTGCATGCCCCCTGCTGAATATTATGGGTGATGCACCTAGCGCAACTGCACTTGTGCTGGCACATCCCCGTGCTCCCTATCAGTGGCTTGCACCGGCGTAGTGCCACTGCGCCATGCACAGTTTGTGCACTGCCCATGCCATATTCAACGGTGCTATGCCCCGGCGCAGCACCGTTGAATATCACCTGGACCTTGCCCCAGCGCATCACAGTTGCACTGCACCCAGGCTTGTGCCACTGCCTGGCACAGTCTGAATATCCCTACCTAGAAGTTTAATAGCTGTTACATGACATTGTGTAATTATTTGACAACTATCTGAGGCTCACACCCACATTTGCTTACTTCCTACTATACTGTTTTTTTTTTGTTCTTTGACCTTGTGAAGTGCTTTTAAGTTTATGATATAACCTGGCTGGCAGGGCCTATGTAAGGATAGCAACAGCATTTTAATGGTAGTCTAACAGAATTGTTAATGATCAACAATCCTTTCTTCCATGTCTTCCACCTCAACAAGCACAGCAGTATCATCCACTTCTACCACCACTCCTGTAAAGTGTCATCAGGGTGAAATCATCACAAAGGAAGTGTTGGCTAATTCATATGAATGTCAGCTTTTTTTACTTTTCTGGCAGATAGATGACTGCATCAGTTTGTCACAATCACACATGTGGTACTAAACACTCATTCTCAGGACATGCTTGTAGACAGGCATTAAAGTAGCTCAATGTTTGAGCTGGTCAAGGCTTGCCATTCTTCACTCTTCCATTACCAGTGCCCCAAGGGGTCATCATTTTTGTTTCATACCATGCAACAGTCCTGCAGGTAAGCCCTCAACCATCTCAGCTTGACTAACAGAGTGCTATTATTAGTGTTGTACCCAATACTCTGTGCAAAAGTGGGAAGTCTCAAGCCTTGCAGAAGGCCCCAAATTGGGTCAGTGTGCTTTCTGACACAAACCACCTTTATGGTTCAGTAGCTCTACTTTTAATAGAAAAATCATTCAGTGAGAATGCATATACATATAAACAATTGTGTAGTAAAAATGTGTGGTTTTGTCATTTTTATGTTTGCTTGCATGCATGTGCAAGAAACATAGTGCCAGCATACGAGTTTTCATAAGTGTGGCACTCCCGCTTCCATTGCCCAGATCGTTTTTGGAGGCGCAGCAGCAGGGCACCAATGAATGTCCGAGCTGTCTATGACAGCAGTTCAGGTGCAGTGGTGTACAGTTAATAGAGAAAGACTGCTACAATCAGCGGTGGTAATGTGTAGGCAATTTGCATACTGCCATGCCGTTAGCAGTATGCAAATTGCCTACACATCATCACCTAAGCAGTCATTCTCTTTCAGCTGTATGTCACTGCATCTCCCAGCATGATGCACCTCCCCCATTTGTTGTGTGCTGAGGTGGTGCCCAATCCCCCTCGGCACATGCACACTCCCCCCAAGCACACTGTATGTCTGACAGGATGTCCAATCCCCGTTGGCTCCAGTGCCCCCCAAAAAACAAACTTCAAAGTGCCACACTGGGAGCCCACCCCAGTGAGGCAAAATTCCCACATTGTCATGTGCTCCCTCGCACACTGTATGGCCAATGGGGGTGCCCAATCCCCCATTGGCTCCACTGCCCCCAAATAAACTTCCAGGTGCCATGCTGGGAGCCCACCCGAGTGTGGCAAAAGTCCTGCATCATCTATTTTTTTTAAACTCTGTAACAAAAGAAAACGGTCCCTCATTGACTTTCATGACCCCTAACCCACGCCCACCCTCTCTGCACCTCACTTCACCACACACCCCCTCCCCCCATACTTACCTCCAGAGCCCAGCACGATGACTGGGAGCATGTCTGCACTCTTCAAACTGACCACAAACTGAAGAAATGCCGGTAAGCTGTATAATGGCATAAATAATTTTTTTTCAACTTTGGTTCATATCTCAGTCATTTTTTCAAATTGTTGCACCAAATTTTCAACATGGGGTTCTTGGGACCACATCTCATGAATTTAGTCACTGTCATCTGGTTATTCAGTCCCAAAGGCTAATTTTGCGGTCATTACGTGGAGCCACCTTTTGGAACTGATTAACGAAAAGACAGTGACACAGTTCATCAGGTAGGCCCCCAAAAACCCTATGCTGAAAATTTGGTGAAACAATTTCCCAAAATGACTGTTTTATGAATGTGCATAATTAATGTTTGGGACAGATTAAGAAAATCACAGTGACACTGTTCATGAGCAGAGGTCTTAAAATGGCTATGTTGAAAATGTGGTGAAAAAAAGTCCATAAAATTACTGTGTTACAAGTATGCATTGCACAGTTTCCATGCACCCTCTTAAGTTCATGAATTTGCAATTTTTTCAGTCCAGATTTTCAAAGCTGGCATTTTTACACACCTCCTTATGAACAGTACATCTGTAATTTTTCACACCCTGGCCAAAATGTGTTTTCTCACTTCCAGCACAGAATAGCATGGTCACTGTGGGAAATCAGTGTTTGGGACACACACTAAGAAAATCACAGTGACACTGAACATGAGTGGAGGTCCCAAAATGCTTGTGTTGAAAATCTGCTGTAAAAAATCCCCAAACTAGTTGCACAGTTTCTATGCACGCTCGTGCCTTCACCAGTTTTTTTATATTTTCACTCCAGATTTTCAACATTGCCATTTTTTACACCTCCTCATGAACAGTACAGCTGTCATTTTCCACATCATGTTTGAAATGTGTTTTCGCACCTGTGGCACCAAATGGTGCAGTCGCTATGCAAAATAACCTTTCGGCTAATGAACTGATAGTGTCACTGTTCATGCAGTGGGGTCACAAAAGGGCCATGTTGAAAACTTGGAGTAGAAATACCAAGAAACACCCAGGGCATTAGGGTTTTTGACCATAATGCCATACCCTGTAGGAAATGACAGGCATCAGGGGTGTGACTTGGGATTGTCGACAGTAATGCTCATGCCATTCCACCCCCACCCCCACCTTGTAGCCAGTAACAGGCATCGAGGTGCGCCTTGGACCCTTTGGCCCCAGAGTTCCCCTCATTCTCCTATACTTCACCCATTTCAGTGTATTTCCTTACGGAATGAGGTGAATATAAAGTCCAAACACCCCAAGGCACACCTGGACACTTGTCAGCATCTGCAGAATAGGGTGAGGTGAAATGTCATGAGCGTCATGGGCGATGACCCAAAGCCACACCCCAGTGCCTGTCCATCTGTGCAGGGTGAGAGTGGAGTTGGCGTCAGTTCAGTACTTCACTGCCATTCCTGTACTGCATCTGTCTAACTCCTGCACTTCCACTGCTAATGCCAGCAAGCAAACATTTGCCATTGGCAAATGCTTGTTCTATTAGGAACAAAAACAAGTTGCCTGGGGATGTAAGATGGGTCTGTAACTAACTATTCAACTTAATAACCACAGACAGAGAAAGCATTTGTTGCAAACAAGTCTATTTTGTTAGTCTGTGAATAATGAAAGAGTTACAATGTAAATTATTACAAAAAAAAAATCTAGAATAAGTTTGCTTTGGGGATGGGGACAGGAAGAACTACTGTGAAAAGGTATGTTATCTAATTTTGGTGAAATATATGAACTGTGAAAATAATGTTTTATTTTTTGTGACAACACAAAGTTTTTAATGTAAATAAGCATTTAGTGTTGTATTTTATGAATAGATTATTTTTAAATTGCATGGTGCCATGAAAGAAGTGGTGTTGTCTAGAAAAGTTGGCTTATTCCAAATATCACATGCACCTTCTTTTGTTAATAAAACAGATACAACTTAAAAGAGATTTGGTGAGTGAGTTTATTACTCCAACTGTTTAGCATATTCCCTAGGTATTTGGATTGGACTCCTTCCTGTGGTTTGTTCCTTTTTAGAGATCAATGAATGCAAAGTGGAGCCATGGACCTTTCTCCTTTTTTCCAAGAATGCTGTTTCTGCTTCATCTGTTCATATGCTGCATAACCTTTTTGGTGAAAATCCTTGTGTAAATTTCCATATCACTCATATCATTTGGGAACAGGGGTTAATTTGGGCCAGAATGCACCGGAGCTGAGTTCTGTCACCTCTTAGTGCCCTCAGCAATTAGCAGAATGCCCTGGAATGCTGCTAGCAAGCAGTAATAAAATACTTTTTGTTGTTGTTTAGTTTAGAAAGTGTTTGTTTTCCCTTTCCCTGTAATTCTAACCTTGCATCTGGAAGTCTTGTAGGGAAAGTGAATACAAACACCTTCTGGCATACTGTACTTAAGCCTATAGTTTAACCTAAATGGTGATTGTGCACATGCACATCACATGGTTCTAAGGGATGTTTTATTGATTGATTGATTGATTGGTCTGCCGCGGTATCTCACCTGGATTGTCTCCGCCTCCCCCAAATTAGCTGGGTCCTGTAAAGATTTTATCTGTAAAAAAAGATTAAAAGTGTTTCTTGAAGCTAGAGAAACCAAGGAATCCATGAACAGAGAACAAAACGAGGCAGAATTATGCAAAACGTTGTCATTACAGTATCTACTTTTAAGGTAAGCTCTGGTTTTAGAAAGTTTTTATTAAATGTTTTCAATATCTAAAACAATTTATTACAGAGATTTTACACCTGGTAAAGCAATTGGAGATAGGCATGCCTGAAAAAAAAACTTCTTGTGGGTGGAATTCAAATGAAAGTCTAACTATTGCTTCCATAGAAGTTCAGAAATCCATTTCCAAACTTCCATGGAAATCCTACCCATGATCGCCGCCCAACCCAGTTGCCCCACAAAACCCTTGGTGGCTAGGTGGACCCTCCCCCCACCTGCCCCACAGGTACACAAAATATCATTGGTAGCTTGCAGTCCCTCTCCCCGCTGGATCACCCACCTGACCTAAAACAAAATACCCATCCTTAGTGGTTGTGATCTCTCCCCCAACCCATCCCTTCCTGACAAATGCTCTGATGGCTAGTGGTCCTTCCCCTCCACCACACAAGCCCAAAGAGTCCAGTCCAGTAGCCCTGCTCCCATCCCCATCTCCATCCATACTTTTTAAAAACAAATCTCCTACACAACCCTCCTCTCTCCACCCACACATATAAGCTCATTCATTGACAACTCAGTGGATGAGTTGGTCATGGTGGAGAGAGGAGAGCTGTGCTGGTCCACCCACTGAAACATACATAGAAACATAGAATTTGATGGCAGATAAGGACCGCTTGGCCCACCCAGTCTGCCCATTTCCCTACCTACTGGATAAGCTGCAGATCCTAGTTAACCAGCAGCCTACTTCTTTCTACCCCCACCCCCCAGAATTGCCTTATGACTATCCCATGCATGCTTGAATTCCACCACTGATTTTGGACTCCACAACCTCCTCGGATGGCCATTCCATGCATCCACAACCTCTCTGTGAAAAATACTTCCTTAAATTACCTCTGAGCCGCCCCCTCTATCTTCAAATTGTGCCCTCTTGTTCTTGCACACCTCTTTTTGAAAGATGCTACCCTCTTGGACTTTGTTGATTCCTGAGGTACTTGAACGTTTCTATCATACCCCCTCCCTCCTTTCCTCGAGGCTATACATATTAAGCTCCTTAAGTCTCTCTTCATATGTCCTCCGGTGCAGACCCTGCACCATTTTAGTTGCCCTCCTCTGGACAGCTTCCATCCTGTCTATGTCTTTGCGGAGATTGGGTCTCCAGAACTGCACACAGTACTCCAGATGGGGTCTCACCAGCTGTCTGTACAAAGGGATAATAACTTCCTGTTTTCTACTGGTGATGCCTCTCCCTATGCATCCCAGTATCCCCCAACCCTCCTTGCTGCCTTCTCACATTGCTTGCCCACCTTTAGGTCATCTGATATGACTACCCCCAGGTCCCTTTCCATTTTTGTTGTTGTTAGTATCTCACCCCCCATTGTGTACTCTTCCCCTGGGTTTTTGTTTCCCAGGTGCATTACCTTGCACTTCTTAGCATTGAATCTAAGCTGCCATACATTTGACCATTCCTCTAACCTTGCCAAGTCCCTTCTCATCCTTTCCACCCCACCCTGTGCATCAACTCTGTTGCAGATCTTAGCGTCATCTGCAAAGAGACATACTTTTCCTTCCAGTCCTTCTGCAATGTCGCTTATAAAGACATTGAGAGGACTGGTCCTATCTGAACCTCACGGTACCCGCTAGTAACCCTCCTTTCTTCTGAGTGGACTCCATTTACTATTACTCTCTGTGTCCTATTCTCCAGCCAATTCTTTACCCAGGCTGTCATCTTGGGACCCACTCCCAGGCTGGCTAACTTATATATTAATCTTTTGTGTGGGACTGTGTCAAATGCCTTGCTAAAGTCTAGATAGGCCATGTCCACAGTCCCTCCCTGATCTACTACTTTGGTCACCCAGTCAAAGAAATCTATCAGATTCATCTGGCATGACCTTCCCGCTGTGAATCCATGCTGCCTAGGGTCTTGTGCCCCTCTGGCCTCTAGATACTCGACAATTCTTTCCTTTAGAAGTGATTCCATCATTTTCCCTATCACTGAGGTTAAACTAACAGGTAGGGTCCATTGGGGTTTGGAATGGGGGTGGGAGTGGGGTGGTGGGACACCTGATGGGGTGGGGGTTGGGGAGCACTAGACCACCAGGGAAATGTTATATATTCAGGGACTGGGGATCGAGGATGGGAAGGGGGATTGAAACCACACTAGACCACCAGGGAATTTTTTTTTTTAATATGGATGAAGATGGGGATGGGGTGGGGTTACTGGACTGGACACTTTGGGCTTGTGATGTGGAGGGAAGGGAACAATAGCCACCAGTGCATTTGTTGGGTAGGGATGGGGTGGGGGGAGGGTTGCACAACTGGGGTGGGGTATTTTTTTTTAGGTTGGGTCAGTGATCCAGTGGAGGGAGGGACCGCTAACAACCACAGATATTTTGTGTACCTAAGGGGTGAGTGGGGGGGTAGGGTCCGCTAGTCACCAGGGCTTATTTTTATGTAACCAGGTAAAATGTCAGCCATAATTTTTGCGGAAGGTTTCTGCTCCACCACAGATAGAAATTCAGAAACTTCCATGGAAGTTCTGCCATAGCAGAAAATCACACTTTGGCCCACCCCTAGTTGGAGAGAAATTTGTGATGGGCTTGAAACTTTAAAATAGCAGAGCATATTAGCTACTTGTTTGATTTTAAATTGCCCCTTATGTCTTGTCTTCTATGATGCCCCACTCTCATTTTGAGTTGCTGTAACAGCTTTTTTATATTTGAAATAATAAAAGGAATTATTATTTTAACATGGCTTGGACAGTCCAGGTTTCCAACAGTACTCTGTGTTGTTTTTGAACATCCATTGTTAACATTCGGGGAGTTTTCTCTTGACTACAATTAACTAGAATGCTTCCTGAACTTATGGTAAAATACAGTAGTTCTAAAACAATTTATTGCAGAGATTTTACATGTGGTTAAGCAGTTGGAGAGCACTGTGTGGTTGTCTTGAAACTTAAAAATAGCAGGACATATTAGCTATTTATTGTTATGTTTTAAATTGCCCTTCATATCATGTCTTCTAATTATGCCCCACTCTCATACTGAGTTGCTGTAAGAAAAGGAATGATTATTTTTAATATGACTTTGACAGTTCAGGTTTTCATAAGTACTTTGTGATGTTTTTGAGCACCCATTGTTAACATACAGTAAGTTTTCTTGTTACTACAATTAACTAATATGCATCAGATACTGCTTCCAGACCTTATGATAAAATAGTTCTAAAACAAATATCAGTCAGTCTTAGTTTATTGTTCATCCACATCATAAAAATTATGGATATTACAATGCCATTGAAAATCCCTAAAATAAAATACATTTACTATGAATAGTGCAAATTTGATCATGTATTAAAACCTCACCACAGATATAAATAAGGTGCAATTTCTTGAGTTATGTCTGAGATTAAATTTCATATCACTGAGTCATAAAGGGATATAGAATGGAAAAGGAAGGAGCTTATTCTTTCATAATTAAGTTCATTGTAATACAAGACAGTGTTTTTTTTTTAACTTCAATACATGATCAAAAAATTTGAAAGTCAATAGAGCATCTTCTTTTGTCATTGGGTGAAGCAAAATAAACAATGGATCATAATCCAGATTTACATATTTAACCAAAAATTATTTTAATATTTGCTCCCTGGCTGCTCCACAAGAGGGGCATTGAATAACAATGGGGTATATAGATTCTAAGAAACCCTTGTTACATCTATAGTATTCTGCAGGTAAGGAACCATGAAGAGGGTTATTAAAATATGTATGCTTGGAAGATATGAGCCCACATCTGGCCCAATTGATGGTTTTACGAACATGAGGAGATAGTGGAAGAATCAGATAATTTTCTAAGTTGCAATCTATTTTGTTTTGAGCAAACCAAGGGGATTGTCTCTGTAATTTTACTTGCTCCATTTGATTGATGGAAGCATAGGCACAAGGTTTTTGTTTAAGTAACTCTTTATATTGGAGAGAAATAGTTACCCCCTTAAGGGAGTTCTCCCATAAATGATTCAGTGAAACTTTAGACAGGGTACTTTGTAGTATCTTTGTAGTATCTTTAGCCATGAGATAAAGTCACAGAGGGTTCATTCAAGTTTTTCCTTTAAACAAAGACTGGGAAGGAAATTTACTTCATTAATTATGATTTTTAGCCAATAAGAGGCCTGCCTGAATTCAATTATTATGAATAAGGGGAACCTATCCAACTCAGCCCTAACTATAGAATTTGCTGTAGAACAGGGTACTTGCAACAAGGACTTATAGAAGAGTAGTAAGGGGAGTTCCAAAGAAGAATGAGTCTTGTTCCCCCAAACTTCAGCCCCATCTAACAATAATGGATTAATTTTTGTTTCCACAGTTCTTAAAGCCAGGATGGATGTGTGACCACCATATTTCCAGTTAAACCTTTGTAATGCTTTTACAGCCAGTCTCGCCTTAGGTACCTGTTCTTTATGGTGGAATGACCATGAGTCACTGTCTGTAAATGTTATCCCTAGGTAGGTGTATGAAGAAACCACGTAAATAAGATAATTTTCCAAATGAAACTTATATGCAGATGTACCTAAATTTTGCTTACCAAATATCAGAATTTGTTTTACTGAGGTTAATTTTTTAAAGTGAGTTGATCACACTTAGATTTAATAAGATTTATCTTTCTCTGGAGACCAACAATAGTTAATAACAGAAGAACAGGATCATCAACATATGCGAGTACTAGAATGTGTTGGTGTTTTCTACTTGGAGAGTCTAATGGAAGTGATGAATCAAATTTGAATACGGAGTCAATGTAAATACTTAACAAAAAGGGGGCAGCAAACAGCCCAGTTTCACCCCTCTTGTTGTGTTGAAATATTCTGTTAAATTGCCTTTACTGTCATACAGATAGAGATGTGCGAACTGGAAAATTTTGTTCTGTGAAATAGTTCATGAAATTTGAGCATTTCGTGAAATATTTCATGGGTGCAAAATGTGAAATTCTGCAGGCTAAATGCAAAATTTCACCCACGAAATGCAACATTTCACTTGCGAAATGGCAAAATTCGGGTGAAATTTAGCGAAATTCAGGTGAAATTTGGCAAAATTTTGAATTTTGAGACAGAATTTCGCATTTTATGGGTGAAATGGCAAATTTTGCACCTCGCAAAAAATTTTGCATAATGGCAGAATTTCATGAAATGTTTTGCAGAGCGAAATCATTGATTTTGCTGCAATTTCACTGGTGAAATTTAATTTTCAACATCTCTACATACCGAACAGCAGTAGAGGTATTTGAATGCAACAAATATATTGGATTTAATACATTAAAAGAAATGTCTCTTTCCTGTAAAATATCCCATAATATTTCTTTAATCAAAGAGTCAAATGCAGTGGAGCAGTCTATAAAAAGTGCATATAACTTCATTTTCCTATTAGTCCTGTATTTTTCTAAAAGGTGTGCCAATATGAAAATATTGTCAGTAGTCAAGAACCCTTGAGAGAATCCTGCTTGAAAAGTAGAGAGTGGGGATGTATTTTCAGCCCAGTTCAGCAACTTACCCAAGAAAATTCTAATAAATATTTTCCCACTAATATCTGTTAAACTGATTGGTCGATAGTTGGATGGAGATTGAAAAGACAACTTTTTGTGAATGGGTACTATTACATGTTTTGTCCAAGAAGGAGGGACACATTTTTTTCTCCAACATAGGTTAAAGAAGTATGTCAGGAATGGAACCCAATAATTCATGTGGGCTTTATAAATTTCCCCAGGAATAGTGTCTGGACTGGGTGTCTTATTATTGGTGAGTTGAGTTATGGATTGTTCCACCTCCTGTAGTGTAATGATCAAGGGTACATAGGTAGCCATGGTGATCCATTCCAGATTGGGTATGTGCAATATATCACTATTAAAAATAGTTTTGAAATAAGTGACCCACATTTCTTTTGGAATATATGAGGGATGTTCCTGGGCAAATATTTTTGTTCCTTTTGCCACTAGTGACCAAAATGTTTTGCAGTCTTTCAAAATAATAGCTTGGAACATATGATTCCATTGTTTGAATGCAAAATCAAATTATTTGCTGCTAAAAAAATTTTATAAGCTTTGCGGGTGGTATTTAGTGAAGAAAATTAGTTTTTGTCGGATTCTTCCTAGCCATTCTAACCAATTTTGGTAATATGTGCATTTCTGCTCTACACTGTGCATTGAACTGGGTGTGTGAGAGAAAATGATTTGTATTCTTACAGTAGATTCTTTGACTGATTTGTGAATAGCATTGTGTTAATTGATCACTCAAATATTATACATTAGTATTTTCATAAGCTAATGAAAAAAAATTGACAACAAAAGAGAGTATATACAATCAGCAAGGCTCTCCTAAGTTTTAAAATTAAGGACTCATTTAAATTTGCCTGTGGGGGCCATAGGGGCAGAATTCAGATAAGGACTTGAAGGTGGTATTTCCATGTCAATTGTATCAATCTTAAGCAAAATGGCCACATGATAACTTTCAGGTCTCATTGAAAGTGTCAACTTTTTGCATTTATTATAAATATGGGGAGAGCAGAGAATGTAGTCAATCAGACTCTGCCGTTGTGGGGAAAACAGGTACAGGCACCTTCCTCATCCAAAGGCCCTCTATCATTCAAAATGAGTAAATTGTTATTTGTAATGAAGTCCATAAAACACTTTCCTGCAGTATTCAAAATGTTATCAGTTGAATTTCTTATTTAGTTTCCCATATACATCTGTTCCTGTAAGAGGGGTAGGTTATTGAACTGAGCAATAATAATTTAATCTATGTGGTATTTGGCCAGCATATTATCCAATTCCACTGAAAATTTAGACCATATAGCATAACTCGGTTAGAGATGGAGGGATGGGGAAATATAAACATTAATTAATAAAATAATCACAGAATCCCAATCAATGACTATAAATAGACACTCTTGAAAGAGTTTATGAGAGGGCAGAACCCTCAGGCCCTTCCTAAATTTTACCAGGGTGACCAGATCCCCCCTTTGGTCTTCCTTGAGGCCTTGCCTTAATTGCCAATACAAAATAGGATTCAAAGCCATTAATAAAGGGCCCCTTGATAGCTCATGACTCTTGAAAAGTTAGAACCTCAAAATTCTGAATATATCTTAACCTTTGGGAATCTGCAAACTTATTTCCCAATCTCACAGTTTTCCACACAATCAAGTTCTGGTCTTTATCAGAGTCTCCTGTCAAAATGGATGGACGGTTTAACATTTCTGAACAATTATTGTCACCTATTAGTCATACAGGTCTGTTAACCATTTTTGAATTTATTACAGGTTCATCCAGTTCTTTAAAGGAAACCAAGTTGATATCCACTGTGTCAAATCAGTGGCAATTCTCCATCAAAAGTGAGATAAATTCCTTGTAGTGTATATGGCAATCAATCTGGGAGTCCTTTAAAGAGAGATAAACTCTTTTAGTGATAGAAATATTTGATGGAAGGATTTCTTGCTTAATAATAGCTGCCAAAATTATTCTCAAATGGGATACTAGGTTTAATTCATCTTCCCCATCAAAATGGTTAATCCCAAATATCAAAATGATTTGGGGTGTTTTCGAGGATTCAAAATTCCAGTTAAAATTAACCAATGTGGAAGAGAATTTCTCATGAGAAAGGGATTTAATTGGTTTGGTCTTAGAATGAATATGTTTTTATACAGTGGTCCACAGTACCAAGGATGAGATGGATACACTTAGGTCATTTAATTGCTGTTGTTTGGCCCAAACTAATTTTGCAGTCTCCATATCAGCCATCAGTATGTAGAAGGGTTATGAAAGTTAATCCTGCCCCTATAAACAAATGTCAGAACATTTGTTGCTTGAGATTGCTCAAGTTCAGCTCTGAGTAGGTATATAATAAGTTCTAAAAGTGTTTTATCAGATTCATAGGATTTGAAAAAAAAATTATCAGATTTGTAAACAACCTCATTACCAGTGGGAATAAGTTGGAAATGATGCAATTCTACCTGAGTAAGAGGTTTGTCAGAAATATCCTGAGTGTTTAAGAGTGAATATGCAGAAGTTACAGTAGGTTGAGTGGGAAGATGGTTGTTATGATAACCAAGGGGAAGTTCATTCCTTGCTGAGGAGATAGGTTTTGGGGTAGTTGGAGGCTTAAACACTCCTACCTCTGCCTCCAATGAGGTCTGAGTACCATGGCTACAAATTTGACTCTGTCCCTTAATAAGAGGTGGGTGTAACACCACCAAAAGGAGTGGGCCAGGCTCAGGGGCTGAAAATTGTTTCCCCATCGGAGCGATGTTGCTCCTAGAGGACTCGCCATTACTAGGTTTTTTTAATTATGTTTCCCCGTCTCTTTGAGTATTTTTTGATTGTTTTGTTTGTTTGTTTTTCCTTGCTTTTGGCCATTTATGCCCTAATTTTGATTCTGGGGAATCCGGGATTATCACTGTAGAAAAAGAAAGCTGATTAATATTATTGGGATTTGAAGAATCTTTTCCTGGCAACCCTTTGGTCAGAGTATCCAATCTCTGTTCAAGAGAAGTAATTCTCCCAATTAAAACTGTAGATAGATTCTCTATAGAATGTTTAATTGCAGTATATGCTTCTAACAAAACTACTGTAGAACAATGTATTTATTTATTTAAATTTGGTGACCAGGAAAGGCACACTGAGCCAAGGCTCATTTCCAGGTGTGACCCAGGTGAATGCTTACATAGTGGTTGAAATACAGTACTAGTTGCAAAATTAAGATGGTTTACAGAGAGAAAATGAAGATACAATTAAAATTTGCAGAGTAAGTAACATTTCAGAACTTTACGATTTATATACAGAGATTAAATATAGTGTAGCCACATTGTTACATAGGAGAACCACAGATGTTCCAGTATCAAAAACATAACAAAAAATCTACTAGTTTATCTGAGTGCCTAGAGACAGCTTTAGGTCCCTTCATGATGGATCCATGGAAAATGGGTTGAGAAAGGGGTGCAGGGTGGAACAGATCAGGCCAATAAAGATATAAAGAATCAGAGAGGAGGAGATGAGGGGAGTGGGTTGTGGATGGGGGGGGAAAAAGCTCAGAATCCAAAGGGGGATACAGGGGTTAGGAGCACTGAAGGCACTGGGGAGGGGGAGGAGGTGGAGGAGTCTTCTGAAGGATGAGAGAGGGGAGTCTAGATGAAGGTCAGAAGAAAGATTGTTCCAGAGGTGAGGGAGGTGGTATGAGAAGGCAGATTTGCTGGCAGTGGAGTGAAGATGGGGGATGGAGAAGGTGTGTGAGTCTCTGTGGCAAAGACAGTATGATATGCATTCAGTAGGAGAGGGACAGGAGGAGATATGGGGGAAGGGAGCCAAACCAGTACTTTGCAATTAGGGAGGTGCAGTAGCTGGCTCCCTGTGAGATGGGAGGTAAGGGAAAGGGGAGCATAGATGAGACATTGGTGAGTAAGGGAAGGGGAGGCAGTGTAAAGCAGCAGAAGTAGTTGATAAGAGTGTCTAATTTACAGATGGAAAAGGTGGGAGCAGTGCCATAGACAACATCGGCATAATCCAGTACAGGCAAGATTGTTTTTAGTACTAATTTGCATCTGGTGTGGAGAGGAAGGCTGGCTTTGTGGCAGTGTAGTACTGCGAGTTTGTGGTGGAGCTTGGTGCAGATGGAGTCAATATGCATGGAGAATTCAAGGTGACTATCCAGCCAAACACCTAGGTATTTGAAGGTGGGGACCTTCTCAAGGGGGTGAGCCATCCAGGGTGTTGATCGCAGGGGGTGGTGGGAAGGGACGCTAGCTTCTGCCTGAAGCCAAAGAACATGGTGACAGTCTTTTTTGTGTTGAGTTTTAACAGGATTGATTAGAACCAAGATTGTACTCTGTAGAAGTCATGTTGGAAGTTGGGGAGGACACTGATATGGGATGGACCAGAGGAAAAGATGACAGTGACAGTGACATATGACAGTGTTATCTGCATGCATGTGTATGTTAGAGGAGACAGACTGATGGGAGATCATTTAACTAGTTATTTCAACGCAAAGTAAATTTAGTGCAACCACAAATGCAACCCTAATTGTATAAATGCATTTTAATGTTCAGTCACAGTCTCCACTTTCCCAATAATGGAAAAAATATGAAAAGTACTAGTTAGCGCAAACTTATTTTCATGCAAATTGCTGCTTCAGCGAAAATAGTGAAAATTATTTGACAGTGAAATTTTCAAGATCTACTGTATATTGGACATGATAGGGTGTGCTAATGCTTTAATACTATATTTTGATAAGGAATCTGGGCATTGGGCTAGGAACTCTAGATCCAACTCAGTTTTATCCACCTCTTGGTCCAATTTCTGGAACACCACCTCCAGGGAACCAGTTAAAATGTCAGGGCATTCCTCTAAGCAAGGGTGGAATTAAAATCTTGCTCTGAGCCCCTAAGGCTAAAAATGTTCACTCTGGAGGGGCAGATTGAAATATCAATACCTCTCGTATCTGAGGTTCTAATTTTTTGAGTGGAGTTCCTTGCCATCTGATCAGATTGATATTCAGTTATCTCATTTTGAGTGTGGGAAATTGAGTCTACATCCTTATCACCCCCATGAACAATGTTTCCCTAATACAAAATAGTCTGTTATTTTTACCTGCTTAGCTGGAGGTAGAAAGCTTTTCTGATTAGAGGGAGGACTGTTGGGAGGGGTGTCCCCAGCTCACATGAGCCTAGAGCCAGGATTACCACCACCCTCAGAACTTCCAGTCCATTGAGAGGATTATTGTCTATAGGCACCATATGTAAGGGAAAAATCTGTTTAGCAGGCAAAGAAGACCGCCTACATATATTGGTCTGGGGGGTAACAGTGATACTATTAACAATTGAGAGACCATCCCTAATATCAATAGAAACCTCTTATTTTATATAATTAGTTAATTTAATAGTTCTAGAGGGGGAATTGGGTGTGGAAGAAGTGATATTAGAAGTGATAGGAAGCTCCTGGGGAAAAACACAACAATTTTTTTGTTTCTTGGGTTTTCTGAGCAGTTTGGCCTGCTTGGATATTATACCATTCTCTGAGGTAGAACCCTTGGTCTCTTTACAACTTCCTTGCCACTTCTAGTATACATTATATGGACCTAATATCACAATGACAATATATACAAATGACAATGTGATTTTAGCTCTCTTTTAACTCCCTTATGGTGCATTCTCAGCTATAGATAAAACCCCAAGCACTTTTTTAAAGAAAAAATAAATAGTAATATCTACAGGTCACACCTCTAAAGTTAAAATTATAAATCTTAAAAAAAAATAACCTTAACTTAGAACAGACTGAGCATTAGTGGAAAACACAGTCAATTCACTTACAAAAAGTAACCAGCTCTATCTCATCTGATGTGCAAACAGCTGCTCAAACTACTATAAAAACAATTTCTTAAGACCTCCAGCCCAAAGGGCTAGTAGCATTTGTAACATTTTTAAAATAAATAAGTGTATGCAAAGCAAGTGCAAAACAATTCAGAAGAATACAGTTACTTGTGAAATTGTGCAAACCGGTGGCTGAGTTCAATGTATTCAAAGTTCTCATATACTCACTAGCTGTCTGAACATATAATTATCAGTTGCACTGAAAAAATAGCATCATTTTCCTTGATGTCAATTCTTCAAATGTCATGCTTGGTTTCCAATAGGTGGCTCAAAGCCAATCTAGTGATAGCAAGATATTAGTTAATTTCCACCACCTTCAAGTAGCGTGAGTCCCACTCCACCAGCAGTTGATTGTCCACCAGCTCAGGCTTTCAAATGACATAAGATTATTCCTGTGGAACCCTTCCTCCTCTTATAAAGACACTGAAGAGAAAGGGAAGAGAAAAGAGAGGTGCAATAATAACAATAATAGCTGTGGAAAATATATGCCTAGTACAAGCACATTTTTTAAGCCCTCTTGGGAAAACTTTCAAGGGATAATAACTAGTAACAATGTTTAAGTTGCATAGTGAATGGCTGTTTATAGAGAGGCCTAGAAATAATCCACTGTATTACTGGTGTGAGTTTCACTGCATCAAATAAAAATATACACATACAAAAATAAAAGAAGACTTTATGTTGAATTAAATAAAATATCAGTTCTAAGAAGCCTAAACAGACTTTAATTTACTGTCTTTGTCATCCACTCTTCCAGAGGATGAAGCAAATCTAATTACAGATTTTCTCTGATTTCTAAAAGTTTCAAGCACTTACTATTGCTGGTTCTAGCGGGGAAAACACACAGAAGGTTAAAGTGCTCTGAGGCAGGGCAGGGCTTCTTTCAGCCACTTCAAAATGCTCTTTTTTCCACTAATTTCCTCAGATTTCCTAAAGTGCAGTGAGCAGAAGAGATAATGTGTCTGCCGTCTCTGGTGTCTCTGTGTGTTTAGATGCCATGCATGCTCTTTTACAGCTCAGGTCTGTAAGTCATGTGATCATAGATTGCAGAATCTTAAAGCAATACTTCATAGGTAAAAAATACTATGGAGTACCTGTCTGGTAGGGAAGACCATGTATAACAGTATAACAGTATATTTTTGAATAAAAATAATATTTATGGGGAGTATTAAAGAAAGAGCAGTTCTGGCACAATGTTTTTAGAGAACGTGTTTGTATATATAAACATAGTTAGAGCACTAACTCTTCTGAATGTACTAATATAGCAGCAACAAAAGCATAAATGAAAGAGGACAGAAAGGGGGGAAGGTAAAATCATTTTGGATGTCCCTCTGAGAGTCAGGGATAGTTCCGAAGGCTGTTAATTGTTTTTTTTCAGGTGCCTTTCACTCTGCCATCCTTCTGGTGCCTTACACCTTTCTGAGGGGTTCTTCTGATCTCACACTACAATCCTGCTTCACTACGGGAATCCCACACCACCAAGGGAAGCCTTGCTCTTGTAGAGGGTCAAAAGAAGGCCACCAACAAAAAGTGCACAACTGGAGGCTTGTAATAAGAACATCTGGTAAGCAGACAAGCTTTTTAACAAAACATAGGTGACATACATTTTGTAAGTCTTTTATTTAGCATTGTCTCCCTGCTTCATAGTCCTACTCCTCAGGGCAGTGAGTGCACAGCAAGCATCTGTCTCAAACCAGTCTCCCTCTAAAACACATAGTTATTTGCAAAGGATTTACATGTGGTTAAGCAGTTGGAGAGCAATTTGTGGTGGGCATGAAACTTCAAATTTGCAAGACATATTAGCTACTTGTTCTATTTTAGATTGCTCCTTATATCCTGTCTTCCATGATGCCTGACCCCCATTTTGAGTTGCAATAACAACTTTTTATATTTGAAATAATAAAAGGAATGATCCTTTTTTTAATGTGACTTGGACAGTCCCGGTTTTCAACACTATTCTTTGTTGTTTTTGAACATCCATTGTTAAGAAACAGTAGGTTTTATTGTGACTAAAATTTCTCAGTACTTTGTTTTTGAACACTCATTAACATAATTTCTGGTCCAAACTATGACAGTGCTGCATGACTTTATAGGACAGTGGTTGTACTAAAACCTTGACCACCTTGTAAATAAGTATTACTCAGTGGAGCCTTTTCCAGGTAACACACACACACACACACTTTGTTGTCCACTTTCAGGAAGGCAAAAAAGCAATTGACCTTTTTTTAGTCCTTGCCACATTCCATTCCTAGGTGGGGCTAATTTACATACAGCTAGGATTTCAGACTTTTTTAACATTTATGAATAATACAAATTCTACCCTATGCATTTAAAGTTAGTTCTTTGCAAAGTCTGCCACTGTCTGATGAAGAGCTCGGCATAGCTCGAAAGCTTAAAACCTTGTTTTCTCTTGTTGAACCAATAAATGGTATCAAATCAACCACTTTGTTCATCTTTTAGTACAAGGACTAATATGGCAATAAACAATTCTTCATATCTTCCATAAAGTAATTTACTATTGTATTGCTTGCTTATTGTTTGATTTTGTACTTCA
Organism: Neoceratodus forsteri; assembly: GCA_016271365.2. Taxonomy (NCBI): domain Eukaryota; kingdom Metazoa; phylum Chordata; order Ceratodontiformes; family Ceratodontidae; genus Neoceratodus; species Neoceratodus forsteri. Next base: position 191,373,789 of record CM057456.1, read on the forward strand.
AATATATATATATATATATATATATATATATATATATATATATATATATATATATATATATATATATATTTTATTTATAATAATTATTATGATTTAATGCATATGTCTTGGTTGGAAGGTTAATACAGAGTTAAACTAAATGACAATGGTGACAATGTGAGAGTCTCCCATCTTGTGCATGCTCTAGTGTATTGCTTGCTAGTTAGTGACATGCTATATTACTGGTGGCAGTTATGACATCAGAGCTCCACCACCTCTGAAATACCTATTTAACCACTGTTTGGGAACAAGCAATGGCTAATGCATTAATGTTTGCTTTTTAATTTTTATATTTTTATGAAGGCAGTACCACAGAGAAAAAAACAGAAAAAAATCCTCATTAATAAAATCAGAGTATAGTGCTTTTGTGCAGTAACTTTAACATACTGTAACATAAGGATTGTTCACTTGGGAACATAAGCAGGAGGCTGGTAAGGACAGAGGTCTGGGTTTATATTCTGTTTTAACTGAAATATTTAAATAGTTTTGTATGTGAAATTAGTTCTGTGTGTTAAAATATTACTACTTTGAGTTAGAACTGTTACTTGGGCTGTGATATTGTAACTTTTGGGGCTTGGGAACACTTGTTTGGCAGTGATAATTAGAGTGAAATTTAAATGTGATGTTTGCCTGGAGTTGATAAGATCCCACCCACCCACCCACCCTGTTTTGAAGGCTTTCTTAAATACTGAAAAGCCACTGGGGATTGGGACTGAAGGGCTGAGTATTTCTGTTTGTGACTGGTGGAGAAACTGATGGGGTTGGGAGTAGGCCCTTTGATGGTCAGATGGATTGAAAACTGGCTAGCTGGATGCACCCAGAGAGTAGTGGTCGGTGGTGAGCTCTTGAACCCTAGAGAGGTTGGTAGTGGGGTACCGCAGGGCTCAGTCCTGGGTCCAATCCTGTTTAATGCATACATATCGGACATCAGGGAGGGTATAGGGTGTGAAATGAGTCTCTTCGCTGATGACTCCAAGATGGGAGCAGTAGTTGAGGGAGAAGAGGGAAGGTTGGCCCTGCAAGGATCAGGACACCCTGGAAGCTGGGCTCACACATGGAAATTAAATTTCAATATCACCAAGTGCAAGGTGTTACATCTTGGGGAAACCTAAACACAGGTACACCCTGGGAGGGAAGGCGCTGGAGGCCTCAATAGGGGAAAAGACCTAGGGGTCATGGTGGATGCATGTATGAATAACTCTGAGCAGTGCAGGAGGTGGCTAGTAAGGCAAACAGGATGTTGGGATGCATCGTAAGGGGGATCACCTCTAGGAGCAAGGAAGGGATTCTGCCGCTGTACAATGGACTGGTTAGACCACACCTTGAGTACTGTGTACAGTACTGGAGACCACACTTGAAGAGGGACATACAGCTCCTGGTGAGGGTACAGAGGAGGGCAACTAAGATAATATAAGGACTAGGGGATTTGACGTATGAGGACAGACTTGAGGAGCTCTGCCTGTTTTCTTCAGAGGAGAGGAGAGATGGGGGACATGATTGAGGTCTTCAAGTACCTCAAGGGAATAAATAGGGTAAACATGGAGGGGATCTTTAGACTAAAGCAGGGAGGTATCACCAGAGGGCATGGTTTGAAGTTGGAAGGTGGAAGGGTGAGGGAGGAGGAGGTTTTTCACTGAGAGGGTGGTGGATCCTTGGAATGCACTGCCTGGTGAGCTGGTTCAGATATCCACAGTGGAGGGCTTCTAGAGAGGGTGGGACAGACACAGAAAGTGGATGTATCAGATGATGGTCTGTCACGGGGGTGGGGATAGATGATAGGGGCTTCTGGAACACAAGGGGGGAGGGCCTCGGCACCCAACTAGGGATCTGAGGTTCGAGCAGACTCGATAGACCTTAAGGCCTAATCTGCTGGCAATTAGTATGTTAGTCACACATGGCATTGTTCTGCACCAGATTTGTTTTCAAATTCTGCATGCAAAGTATGAAAAATCTGTGGCACATTATTACAAATTTTGCAAAATTCCACTAGGTTATTTTTCCTTTAAAAAAACTTGTAAAACAATGGTAACACAATGGGTGGAAGTGATATATAGATATGTTCATTCATAGCAAAAAACTTCATTTAATACATCAGTTAGGGTTAAAGCAACAAAAGTGGGGAAATGACACATTAGGGTTAAGCCCCTAACCCACCAACCACCCCACCCCCCCATCTTCCACACACTGACAGATGCCAGGATGTGCCATGGGGTTGTGAGGCCCAACTCTCACCCCATTCCATGTGTAAACAGGTTGACATGGTACAGTAAAGGAGAATGGGGTGAGAGTTAGGCCTCTCAACCCCATAGCACACCCTAGCGTATCTCAGTCTTTGGAGGATGGGGGTGGGGTGGTGGGAATGTTAGAGGCTTTACCTTATTGTGTCATTTCCCCACTTTTGTACTTTAACCCTAACTGATGCTTTAAATTATTTTTCTTTGCAATGCATTTCCTTACTTTTTGAAAAAGTGTAACATTAGTAGTAAGTAGCATGTGTTGATCCCACCAAACTAACCATTTCTGCATAACAGTATGTATCTGTGGGAGCGTGGCCCTCTGGGCCCTGTGCTCCCACTTATACATAGCTACAGAGCCATACAGCAGCCTTACTGGGCAAGGAACTCTCTTATCACTAATTTGCTGATATCTCACGAACCGTAGCAGTTGGAAAATACATTCAAGTGTTGTTGTAATCATGACAGTGAGTACTGCACACAACAATGAATAACTGAACCATATCTCACACTGTTAATGAGATATGGCCACCGAAAAGCACTGGAAATGCACCATTGGAATCCTTGTGACACTAATTTGCCAATATCTCTGTAACTGTGGCACACAGGGAAAAAAATCACTTCTGGTGTAATCTATGACTTCCAAACTTGTTTCTGCAACTTAGTTCATTTAAAAGTGAACTAAGTTGCAGGTAGTGAAAAATCCGTATCTCGCCTCCTTATTGAGATACACGTGCCAAAATGCGTCCTGAGCATCACAGTGTTATCCTATGGGAAATGTCTCAACTTTAGAATGTCATAACTATGTAACCAATGCAGTTTTTACACCAAACCAGCATACATCACATCTATGGGACACCCCCTTGCACCCTGCAAATTTCAAGCCAAATGCTCTTACTGTTTCTTTACCGTGAACTGGCAAAGTTTTACAAATCCTTGTTCGTGAGCAGTCAAAATCCCGTTTATGAGCTGAATCCCCATTCGTAAGGTGATAAAATCTCCATTCGAGGGCCGATCCCTTTTCGTGAGATATTTATTTATTTATTTAGTTTTTGTTGACCGGGTAAGAGCACTAGACAAATCTTGCCTATTTTCAGGCATGACCCAGGGAAGGGGGATACAGATGAATGCCAACTGACCTTGAACCAGATTAAGCTGTTGGTGGTATTTTTAGTGAACGAGGGAAATTTGGCCAGGACACTGGGGAAATTCACCAACTCTTTTCGATAAGTGCCATGGGATCTTTAACATAGACCTGAACTACCACCAATCCAGGCAGATGGGATCTCGGTTTAACGTCTCATCTGAAAGACGGCACCCCTGAAGTGCAGCACCCCTCTCATGCTGCACTCTACAGTTGTCAGTACTGGGATATTAACCCAAGTGCCAGACATGGGAACTGAACCCACAGCCCTCTGATCTCCCGGCATCAGAGGCGAGTGTGCTACCTACTGAGCCACTGACACCCATCTGGTCTTCCTCTGATGAACAGGGATTTTGCTAGCTCATGAACAGATATTCCTGTTCACAAGACATGGCCATCTGGTCACATTCTCATGAATGGGGATCCAAAATCCCCATTCGTGAGTCGAATCCCTGGTTATGAACTTTCAGAATCTCCATTTGTGAGAATGTGACCAGATGGCCCTGTCTCACGAACAGGGATCCACGTTCGTGAGCCAATCCACATCAGTGAGATATAGCCATCTGGTCTTCCTCTCATGAAAGGGGATTTTGCTAGTTCTCAAATGGGATCGGCTCACAAATGGGGATTTGGTAGTCTCATGAAAGGGGTCGGAAGCAAGTCACGAATGGTGATTTTCAAATATAAAAATTGCCTTTTTTTGAATTATCTAATGGAAGTCAAACACATATTTTTGTAGAGAGCATCATCTTGAACAAAACCCATGCATTTGTTTTTTCAAAATGCATCTGTGGGGCAAGTTACAACATTTTGTTTTTAGATAAACGTGAAAACAAGATGGTGGCTTACAAACAGGGATATTTTTCTTATGAACAGGGATCCCCATTCATGAGAAAAAAATCCCTGTTCATGAGCCCAATTCCTTGTTCACAGCTGTGCATCTAACCAAAAGACTGAACTGAGCATGTTCAGAACCCACATTTTCAAAATTAAATAATTTTGAATCAGAATAACATTTTTTTATCAGACCAATGCTGGTCTGTTCATTATGGTATGCTCATTCTGCCCTGAACATTTCAGAATAAAATTCCAAATGGTGTGGGTGCAGGGCGATGAGGAATATTCAGGAAAAATTGGCAAAACAAAGCAAAAAACACTTTTTCCAGATATGCTGTGCACAATCCACACATCTGATCAAAACAAAACTTGTTAAGTCAGGAGATCTACCCCACAGGACAGCACATACTAAATTTCATGCAAATCCATTGAACAGTTGCAAAGTTATTAAGGTGCAAAATTTTGGGTTTAACATCAAACTGCTCACTCATCCCTGACTATAGAGGCTCAACCGTGCCTTTATAATGTTATATATATATATATATATATATATATATATATATACACACACACACACAATAGGGGTGAAGAGATTACACTGTGAATAAATGTAGTTATTTTCACCACTATTGAATATCAGGGAGCTGATGTAGACACTGTGGAATATCTTAACAGATATTCTACAGTTTCTACATTAGCTGCTGATATTTAACAGTAGTTACGTCAGCCAAGCAGCACAACCTTAAAAACAAAAAGCCAAAACTTCTAATCCACTTTTAACGTCACCACCTCAAAACCCCATGTGAGCTGTCCTCTGCAAAATGCTGCCAAACTAAACTTAAAAGGATATGTTTCTTTGCAGTTTCAACAAAAGCAAGACACTACTTACTGTCCCTATTCTTCTAGACAAAGACTCCAGGGAGCATGTTGAGAAAGTTGAAGCCAACAATAAAACCATGGACTACCTTCACAAATGAGCCATTCCAATCAATAAACCCCAAAAAATAACACTCCTTAACAACAAATAGCACCCTTACAGCCAGATAAATCCAGAAAATGCCATCTGCGAACTGCATAAAAAAACTCAGCCCCAAACAACATTCAACCAATAAGACAACACACGACAGCAAACAAAAAACAACCAATAACACACTGAATCACACTCCATTCACAAAACACAATTAATCAGAACCCACAAACATCCCATTCAAGCACACCAGGAACTGCACGGCAGATAAATGAACAAAAATAACTTCACTGGGAAGAAATAACAAACAAACACCCTATTGTATAAATCGCACACATGATGGGCGACTTGTGGAATATAGAAAATATTAGCAGTTGTGCAGAGTGAACTGTGATAATATCACTCATGGCTTTCACCTCCACTGTGATATTATCATGTTCAATTCTGCACCGTGCTAATATTTTCCATACCCACAGTTGCCTCATCATATATATATATATATATGTATATATATATATATATATATATATATATATATATATGTATATATATATATATATTTAGTATAGGTCTATGTGATAACGGCGAACACATAAAGGCAATCACCGTTATCACTCAGTCAGAGTGCCAAACACATTTTCGGCACTCTGACAACCCTGGCACACCAGCACAATGGTGCCAGGACATATTTTTACTACTTTCTGTGGGGGGGTTTGGCCCCAGACCCCCCTACTTAAGGATTCTCAGCTCAAGGGGGGTGCATGTTGGGGGGTGAAAGTAGTAAAAATAAAAATGTTCAGGCCTGGTGCAATAAAAATCACACCAGCACCCGGACCTGAACCCAGTACCTCAGCCACCCCAGCCATTGTCCAATCCCCGATGCCACGCTGCAGCTTGACCAATGACTGCAGCGCCACCCCCTACAGCCTCTCCACCCCAGCCTGCACTCGCTGTGCTCGCTCCCACCCACCGCGCTCATATGTATAGTGACATCCTGTCACCTAGTTCGCCCACCCCCTCATCTGGTCACCCTACCCGTCGGTCACTGTGAGTGGATTGTGCGAGGAAGGTGTCGCCGTAATGGATGGCACCCTTTCTCATGTGCCCACTTCACAGGTTATCATATAGGATACATGATGGGCAGGAGTGTGATATGGGAAATATCACCACGAGTGGCTAGTGACCTTAGGATACTCATGAGTGGTGGAGCGTATTGGAGCCATGAGTGTAAGTATCCTGAGGTCACTAGCCATGAGTAGTGATATTTTCCATATCACACTACTGCCCATCATGTGTCCAATTTATGCAATAGGGCAGGAGTGTGTACCATTTCTGATATTTACAGTTTATGTCTTTAAGTTTGCTCTGTTTGTTCTGGTGTTATTTCTTCTCTCCATGTCTGTGTGCAGTGCTCCAAAAGTGTGTTTGGTATTGGTTAGTTTGATGAATGGTAGTGCATTAGTGGCACATTATTGGTTGTTGTGCTAGTTCATGTGGGTCTGATTGGTTGTTTAATTTGCTATGTGATTGATGGATGTGTTCTGAGGAATGTTGAATGAGTGTCGTGATTGGTTATGTTTTGTTTGTGTGCAGAGTTAATTTGGGAACTGTTGTGTAGCAGTTTCATCTTCTCGGCGGTGATATCTCAGGATTATTTTCATTTATTTTGGGATTGTGTATGATTCTTAAGGTATTTATTTTATTTACATTCTGCATTGATTCATTTATTCATTCATCAGGTTTATTTGACCACACTATATTTTGAAAATGCAGTTTGGGAATCTATCTGGTTATTTTCACTGGTGTTTTAGAGGGTTTGCGTTAGGGGTACGTTTATTTGGCATTTTTGTTTGTGTTAGGTTTATTTCAGGGTAATTCTGCTTCACTTGCTTCAGTCAGTGTCGCTGACTCTGTGCCATAAATGGTAAATCCTGTGTCATAAATGACTAATCCTTAGTTGCAGGGAATCTTTTTTGTGCTGCTACCTTCTTGTTTTTCTTAGCGAGGCAAACAAAGTTAAAAAACAGAAAAAAAATATTTTTTTAAAGTAAACAATACTTGTGTTCGGCTAATTAGGACAGGTTCTGTTGGATTCTGGTGTTAGTTCTTTCATAAATCACCTGGAAATGTGTTTTTTCTTAACATGATGAGATCTTTTTTCACAAATTTGTGAAAAAAGAATCACTCAAACAGGATCCTGTCTCGCAATTTGCAAAAAAAGGTTTTTCTTTTTTCTCAAATTGCAAAAAAGAATGCAAAACAGGATTCTGTTTCACAATTTGCAAAAAATATTTTTCTTTTTCGCAAGCTGTGAAAAAAGGAATCTCAAAACAGGATTCTTTTTCAAATTTTCGAAAACTTTTTTTTTATAAAACTTTTTAAGTCACTTCACACTGAAGAAATGGTTTGGAATTTTGGTCCAAAATTTTCAGGGTACAAAGGGCTTACTTGCCCTACAGATGTTCTTTTTGCTGGTTTGGTGAAAAGATGTTCATTTGGTATGGAGTTATACAGGTTTCAAAGTTACCTGTGATTCCCATAGGATAACATTGCAATGTGAGGTCTTTCTTTGGTGCTGTGCAGCATGGGATGGAGATGACTACAATACCTTTAAAAGTATGGATGGATCCTAGCGCAGGGCCCTCCCACACGCAAATATGGATACTATTATGGAATGATGTGAGTGCAGGGCCCAGAGAGCCCTGCACTTCCACAGGCAAATAAGGATACAATTATACTATCTAAAAAAGTTCCGGCATCAAAAGTAGTGAAATGTCATGATACGGTTTCTAACCCTAACACTCCACCCCCACCCTGAAGGCAGCAACAGATGTGGGGTGTGTCTTGGAGCTGTCAACCCTAATGCTCAGCCAGTTCTCATATACTGTATCCATCTAGGCTTATTTACTCATGGAATGGGGTGGGCATGACATTTTCTTACTTTTGGTGCTAGATCCCTAACTAATGCATTAACAAAGGTTTTTTTTTTTTTGCAAAGAAGATATATATATATATATATATATATATTTAGGGTTGAGTAGCACTTTTAAGGTTAAAGGGTCAAACTTTGCACCTTAATAACTTTGCCACCATTCAACAGATTTGCCTGAAATTTTGAATGCATGTATCTTGGGATCTGCTAACTTTCGTATCGGTCAGATATACAGCTGCAGAGTTATTAAGTGTGATCTGTGCACGTGTTTCTGGTTTCTGGAAAATTCTTTGCTCGTGCCTACAGGTTGCATGGTTTGTGTGACCGGTCTGAAAACTTCAGGGAACATGCTGCCAGGGTCCCTGATGTGCCTTTTGAAGATTTCATGAAAAAATATTAAACGGTTCAAAAGTTATTCAAAAAACAATTCCCATTATAAGTCAATGGGAAAAGTTAAAAAGTTCAACAGTGTAACAAATGCACTTTTCAGTGTCGCAAATGGCCATAGTAGTGTCGCAAATCTGGCATTTTGTTTTCAGTTAGTGATTAGAAAAATGCTTGCCATTTAAATTTGGGACCCTCTAACAACACAATTATTTTTGTGTTCACCCAGTCAGACCCTGAAGATGCTAGCCATGTCATTATTTTGGGGTGAAACACCCTAGAAATATGTTTTTCAAATTTCTGGAAAAATTATTGTTGCAAAGTAGTGTCACACTCACGACACTTTCGCAAATACTTGCAGAAGCTTTCGCATATCACAACACTACTTTTTCAGACTATGGCCAAAATGACAGCAGTTCTTTGCCAACCTGCTGCAAAAGAACGGTTAGGACTTTTGAGCTGAAATTTGGAGGAAAAGCAGCCAACATCACACAGATGTGCTTTTTGGTGGTTTGGTGAAAAAATATTGCATGACTGCAAAGTTATGATACTCCAAATTTGGCATTTTTCCATAAACTAACATGGTGAGCGTCGCCTTGCCTTTGAGGCTAGTATCTCCAAAGAAATCCCGAGATACAGATTTTTGTTGCAACACGCCAGCCCTTTGGGCTTTGCAGTACAAAGACCTAACCAGGAAAATAATGATTTTGTGAAATTAAATTTTTTTTTCTATGTCGTGCGGGTGCTGAGATATTAGCAATTAAGTAGTTCCAAAGCTCGTTTTAAGCTTCGATTCCCATTACAAGTCATACATTCTTTGTGTTTCTCTATGCACCTGTTCGGCAAAAACAGGGTATGTGCTTTCGTTACTGTTACAGTTACTGTTTCCACTTGCGTTTATGTCCCCGTTTGCATTACTGTTCCCATGTATGCCACTGTATGCGTTACCCTTTGCATTGTCATTTGCACTTGTGTTTTCGTTACTGTTACCATTTGCATTTCCACTACTGTTTCTGTTTGTGTCACCGTCCTCATTGTCATTTGCGTTTCCAGCAGCCCTTTCATTTGCATTTACGTTTCTCTTTCGTTTTCTGTCTTCCTTGCTGTTACTGTTATCATTTGTGTTTGCAATTGCATTACTGTGCCCATGCGCATTATGGTTTGCATTTCCATATGTGCGTCCATTTCCTTTTGTGTTTCTGTTTCCTTTGCTGTTATTGTTGCTGTTACCGTTACCATTTCCATTTACAATTGTGATACTGCGCCCATGCGTGTTTCGGCTTGCGTTTCCATATGCACTTCTGTTTCCTTTTCCACTTCCGTTTCCTTTGGCATTATTCTTCATGTTAACTTTACCATTTGCATTTACAACTGTGGTACTGTGCCTGTGCGCATTACGGCTTGCATTTATGTGTGCGCTTGCATTGGCTTTTCCGTTTCTGTTCCCTTTCGCGTTCTTTTTGCTGTGACACTTAACATTTCCATTTAAAATACCACTGCCATCACTCTTCACGTTACCATTTGCATTTTCATACGTACTTCAATGTCTGCTTGCATCACTGTTTGCTTCAACGTCACTTTGCGCTTGCATTTCTATTAATGTTTCCTTTACCATTTACATTTGCATTACCATGTGCGCCATTGTTGGTGCATTGCTGTTCCTGTTACTATGTCACAAGACATCACGTGGCAGGAGCGTGGGGACCTTTGGGCCCCGCGCTCCCCTGCCACAGCATTACATTCACTATTTCTCATCATCATTCTCAAAAAGAAGGGAAATTAGAGGCAAAAAAATCCATTTAATGCATCAGTTAGGATTGCTCCACAGCGACAAAAGCAAGAAAATTCGGTGTTAGGGTTGAAAGCCCCCCTTGGACCCCTCCAGCCTACCCCCAACCAGCATTGGGGTGCGCATTGGGGTAGTCAGTCGTAACTCTCACCTCATTATCCTATACCTCTGCTTCATTACACATGTGATGAAGTGAGGAGTTAAAGACCAATGACCCCAATGCGCACCGATGCTGGTTGGGTGGGCTGAGGGTCCAGGGGCTCTCAACCCTAACATCAAATTTCCTCACTTTGTGACTGTGGAACAACCCTAACTGATGCATTAAATGGAGTGTTTTTGCCTCTAATATATATATATATATATATATATATATATATATATATATATATATATATATATATTCACACTGTATATTCATTGCAGAAAATGACATTAATGCATCAGTTAGGGTCAATACTATAGCAACAAAAGCAGGGAAATTACCACTCTACCCCCACCCTTCCACCCTCCACACACCAACAGGCATCTGGGTGTGTGTCAGGGCTTGATGGCCTAACTCTCACCCAATTCCAAGTGTAAACAAGCTGAGGTGATGCAGTACAAGAGAATGGAATAAAAGTTAGGCCAATGACCCCAATGCACAGCCAGACACTTGTTGGTGTGTGGAGGGTGTAAGGGTTGGGGTGGAGTGGTAGGGGTGGGAACTCTGAGGTGGGGCATTAGTGTTGGAAACCCTAGTACCTTATTTCCCTGATTTTGCCACTATAGTAATCACCATAACTGATGCATTAACATAGTTTTTTTTTTGCAATGAATTTCCCTTCTTTTTCAGATAGTTCAATTTTACCCTCATTTTACTGTGGGAGCTCAGGGTCTGAACTGCACTTCCATCCCTCCATCCAGATAGTACAACAGAGTCCATATGTCACAGTGGGACAGTATCAATATGTCACAGTGGGAGCCCTCTACAGATGCACATATGTATCTAGCTGTGGAAACACAGGGGACTCTGGCCCCTGCACTTCCACATTTAAAGTTATGAGCAGGCATAACAAAATCACAACAGATGGTCATAACTGTGCCATCTTACATAATTTTCACCCCAAATGTTCAACATAATGTTCTTACCACCTCACCACATGTACCCAGTACAGAAAACTTTCAAATCCTTGTGGAAATATAATTCTGCGCAACTGTAATGCCATTTTGCACCATAGGTGCAGAAAAATATTTTGGGGCAGGATTTGAAAAATTACAGCTGTACTATTCATGAGGTGGTGTGAAAAATGGTAATGTTGAAAATCTGGAGTGAAAACATGTAAAGTTGACAAACTTACAAGTGTGCGTAGAAACTGCACAACGCATGCTTGTAACTAGGTCATTTTTTGGAATGTTTTCACCAAATTGTTAACATAGGTTTTTGGGACCTCCCTTTATGAACAGTTGCACTGTGATTTTGTTAATCCATCCCAAAAACTGATTTCGCAAAGCACCATTCTGCACCACAGGTACAAAAACACATTTCTGGCAGGATGTGAAAAATGACAGCTATACTATTGATGAGGAGATGTGAAAAAATTGCAATGTTGAAAATCTGGGGTGAAAATATTAAAAATTGGTGAAGTTTGGAGTGTGCATATAAACTGAGCAATGCACGATTATAACTCAGTCATTTTTTGGAATTTTTTCACCAAATTTCCAACATGGGCTTCTTGGGACCCCACCTCATGAACAGTGGCACTGTTGTTTTGTTACTCAGTCTCCAAAGGTGATTCCATGCAGTTACCAGAAAATCACCTATTGAGACTGAGAAACAAAATGACAGTGACTGTTTTCATGAGGTGGGGTCCCAAGATCCCCATGTTGAAAATTTGGCACAAATATTTCTAAAAATGGTCAAGATATCAACATAAGTTGAAAACCCCCACTGATTCCCATTATACAGTGCTTACCTTTGATTCTTTGGTTTGCGGTTTGGCTTTGAAGAGTGCAGATGAGTCCCAGTCCAGAAAAGATGACAGCACCATCCTCCAGAGGTAAGTATGGGGTAAGGAGGGGGTGCAGGGAGGTGGTTTCTCAGTGGAAGGGTGGGGGAGGGAAACTGGGGAGATGATGAGGGACAGTTATCTTTCTTAGAGGTTAAAAAAAGACATTGGGGACAGTTTTCTTTACTTCACAGGTTAAGAAAAAATATATTTGGGCACACTGGGGTGGGGTCCCAGTGTGCCACAATAGTTTGGGGGATACATGCTGACACCTGGAGTGGGCATCCCAGTGTCAGAAAAGAGAAATTTTTTTTTTGGCACACTGGGGTGGGCTCCCAGTGTGCCACAGCAGTGGGGGGGGGATACATACACAGGGATTGGGCACCCTGATGTTGGTTTGAAAAAAAGGAATTTACCAGTGAGGTGGAGTAGTTTAAGAAAATAAATAAATCTGGGCACACTGGGGTGGGCTCCCAGTGTGCCAAGTAAGTGTGTGGAGGAAATACATACCAACATGGGGACTGGCCACCCCATGTCTGTGTGAAAAATAGGAGTTTGCTGAGAGGGCAGAGTACTTTGATGCAGGATTCTGCATTGAAAGTTTTGATGCAGGGTTCTGTATCAAAGGAAATAGACTTCTGGGGATGGTTTTATTTACTTTACAGGTAAAATAAATGTTGGGGACCAGTTTTCTCTCTTTTACAGGTTTTGGAACATTTGGGCACACTGGGGCAGGCTCCAAGTGTGCCAAATAAGTGTGTGTGGGGGGGATACATACTGGCATGGGGATTGGACACCCCATGTCACTGTGAAAAATAAGATTTTGTTGGGAGGGAAGACTACTTTGATGCAGGATCCTGTATCAAAATTGTCACAAATTTCGATGCAGGATTCTGCATTGAATAAAATACATCAGGGGATGGTTTTCTTTATTTTTCAGGGTTAAAAATAATGTAGGGCGCACTGGAGTGGGATCCCAGTGTGCCAAATAAGTGCGTGTATGTGTGTGAGTGGGGGGATACATACCAATATGGGGATTGTATACCCCGTGTTGGTGCAAACAAAGTGGGTCCTCCTTGACTCTGCAGCTGGCAGCACAAGATCCAGTTGTGGCTGCAGAAGTAAAACAAATACCACTCTTCTCACACTGAGCATGGGCTACAAGCAGGGGTTCAATTAATTTATTTTCAGTGGAAGTCTAATACTTCCATGAGTCAAAATCTTGAAGTCATTCCAGTTTTTTGGAAGTCAGAATACTTCCCCTATCCCACAATTTAGAAATCAATATTCTAGGAAGGATCAATTTATGGATGTTAATATAAACATTAGTCATAAAATACAATTTGTTTTGGAAAAATCCATAATTTCTTGGCTTCTATGCTTCCAATTTTGGAAGTCACCCAATTTAGCTTTTTATGTTTTGAAGTCATTGACTTCTTCCCCTTTTAGATTGGAATTTTTTGCCTTATTTTTGGAAGTCAAATACTCCACAAATGGAGTTAATTGAAGCCCTGGCTTCAAGCTGTTCTCTGTCAGCTGGCACCTGACAAAAAAAAAAAACTTGTTTGGGGGCAGCTTAAAACAAAAAAAAAAATACATCAGACTACCCCTGAAGAGGTCCTCTTTAGCTATATTCTGATGTGCTTATCTTTTTTGAAAATTCTGTACTTCAAGATCCCCACTAAGCGACAAACAGGCTGGTGGACGCAACACAGCTCAATCGATCAAATGACTTAGAACTTTGTGCAAAATACCAACCTTCTTTGCAAAAAGAAGCTGGTATTTGTACTCCTGCTATGTACAAAACATATTTTTGTGAATCATATATACATTTTCCCATAGGAAAGAATGGAAAAATTTAAAATGTCATAATTTTTGAATGGATTAATATTTTTTCAACAAGCCTTCAAAAGCAACATCTGTGACACAAAAGCTTTCTTCGTGAAAATTTCAAACCAAAAGCTGTTTCTGAGATCCAAGCTGACAAAGAAATGTCACAAAATCCTGGAATTTTCTGTTTTTTCAATACTTTATATTTCAGAAACCACTAAATGGATTTTCAAGACATTAGGCAGGTCAAGAGATCTACCCTTAGAGATTATGCATGCCACATTTCATGCAAATCCATTGAACAATTCCAAAGGTATTAAGGTTCAAAGTTTGGACTTTAACATAGAAGTACAGTTTCACCATAAGTACACTGGCATAACTGTGCCAGTATAAGATATATATATATATATATATATATATATATATATATATATATATTCTATGCAAAAAACTTTGTTAATTTATCATTTAGGGTTAAAACACAAGAAGTCAGCAAATGAGACCTTTAGGGTTGCCCTATCCCCCCTTGTACACCTGCCCATCATCCCGAGATTGACAGCTGATGGGGTATGTTATTGGGGTTGTGAGGCCTAAATGTCACCCCATTCCATCTGTAATCATATTCACAAGCCACAATAAAGAAGAATGGGGTGACATTTAGGCCTCACAACTAAAATGACACCCCAACAGCTGTCAATCTCAGGATGACGGGCAGGTCTATGAGGGAGGGATGGGGCAACCCTAAAGGTTTAATTTCCTGACTTTTTGTATTTTAACCCTAAATAATACATTAATGAAGTTTGTTGCATAGAATTTCCTTACTTTTTGAGAAAGAATGGAAGAGATGAAAGTTGCACAAGTTGGTGGGAGCGCGGGGCCCTTCAGGCCCCGTGCTCTCACTGACTTGCAAATTCCTGCCCAAGATAAGAGTATAAGTATTGAATATCATATGTACTGCTGTCTGCACATATGAGTGGGAGTGTGGGGCCCACCACCTTGAATGAAAGCAAAGGGTCAGTCATCAGTGGCATAATTCAACACCTGTTTACATGTCAGACACCTAACCACTACAAATTACCTCCATGGCAGTAACACTAGGTACCTTATAAATGTGAAGCCAGTACCACATTGTAAAACACCATATGCAAAATATAAAATTTGTCACACAACATGGGTGCAGCAAATGAATTTTCCAATACCTAAACACCATAATTCACATGAACAGCACATTCCCTCAACACGTTCCAAATTTCAATGTAAAAGACCAAACTGTTTCCGAGATGTAAAATGTGAAAGTTTCAGAATTCCACACCTATTAACACTTTACACACGTAACAACTGAAAAGTACATCCATGGCAGTAAGGCTAGCTACCCTAGTAATTTGAAGCCACTAACACCATGGAAAACACTGTCCACAAAATGTAAACTGTGCCACACGATATGTGTGCAAAAAATGTATTGTCCAACACCTAAACACCATAATTCACATCTACAGGACATGCCATCAACACTCTCCAAATTTCAAGTTAAAAGACCAAACCATTTCCAAGATATTTAATTTGAAATGTTGTTAAAATTGTGCTATCTGGTCCCTCCAGATCTGGACATCTAGTCCCTCCCTTGCGATCAAAGATCACAATCAAAGAATCTCACGATGAAAGAATTTTCAGGCTCGCGATCAAAGAATAAAAAATGTTAAAACTAAATTTTTATAGAAAAATACATGAAACCACAGCCATGACTCAACAGAACGAAGGCCCCTGAGCAGATCCCACTCTAGTTTGAATTTAGCAGTGACCCCTGTGCTGAGAAAATTGAATTTGTCATATGGCCATCTAGGCACACCCTCACAATCAAAGATCTCATGATCAAAGAATTTGCAGGCTCACGATCAAATGAATTTGCAGGATCATGATTAAACAATAAAAAAATTTTAAAGTCTGTTTTTAGGCAGAAATGCATAAAACCACAGCCACGCCTCAATAGAATGAAGCCCCATGAGCAAAACCCACCCTCTTTTGGCTTAATAAGCCACCCCTGAGCTGAGAAAATTGCTATTTTTAAGTGGCCATCGAGTCACACCCTTTTGATCAAAGATCACAATCAAAGAATCTCTCGATCAAAGAATTTGCAGGCTCATGATCTAAGATCGTTAGCGAGCCACGATCAAAGAATACAAACATTAAAAACTCTACTTTTTGACCATTTTGAAAGAAACCACAGGTATGGCTTGATAGAGGGAAGACTCCTAAGCAAAACCCACCATAGTTTCACCCCCCTTGGGCTGAGATATTTGAATTTTTCTGATCGCAAACTGAAAACAAGATGGCAGCAACAGTGATCAAAGAATTCCTCGCGATCAAAGATTCTGTGATCATGAGCCTGCAAATTCTTTGATCGTGAGGCTGGACTAAATGGCCAAAACCCCATTCTTCTTTCACAAAATAGCCATATCAATTTTCCCCTTGACTTATAATGGGAACTTAAAAGTTTAATAACTTTTTAATGGATTAATATTTTTTCACCAAATGAAAAGTGGCATGTTCCTTCACCCAAGCTCTTTCAGATGAGCCAAGTCACACAGCAGCATGCCACATGAAGGTCATGCAGCACCATGGAAAAAATCTGAAAAACTGTCCACATAACTGGCGAAAAGTGCAGTTTTCAGCATTTTGGTATGCAAAAACTATAAGTCCAACTGAAATTAAATTTGGCAAATCAAGAGATCTGCCATGATCCACTGCGCTGCCAAATTTCATGTAAATCCATTGAATGGGTCCAAAGTTATTAACACACAATATTTTGAGTTTAACATAAAAGTGGCTTCAAAACCCTAAATATAGGGGTGCGATCTCACCCCTATAATATATTCCATGTCTGAGCATGTGGACATGCTACAGTAAAGGAGAATGGGGTGAGATTTAAGCCTTACAACCCCAATGTCACACCCTGGTGTCTGTCAGACTTTGGAGGATCGGGGTGGCATGTGTGAGGTGGAGTTAGGGGTTCAACTCTAATGTCTCATTTCCTGTCTTTTTTTACTTTATCCCTAAATGAAACATTACCACAGTTTTTTGCATGGAATGTCCTTACTTTTTGAAAAAGTGTAATATAAGTAGTAAAAAACATGTATTGGTGGGAGTGTGGAGCCCAGCTCCCACCAAGTTGCCAAATTTTGCATAATAATATTCATCTGGGCCCAAGCTTCCCCTTATACAAAGATACGGAGCTGTGCCACAGCACTATAGGGCAAACCCTTGTAACTGTAATTTGTGCATATTTTGGGAACTGTAAGACCTAGAAAAAAATTCTAGTATCATTGTAACCATAACAGTGAGTACTTCACGCAACATTGAAAGATTGTACCCATATCTCACATCATTTTTGAGATATGGGCACCGAAAAGCACTGGACAGGCACTCTTTCAACCCTTGTGACAGTAATTTCACAATATCTCATGAACCGTGCAAGATACAAACAAAATTCAACTGCTGGCTTACTCTACAATTTTAAATCTTTTTCTAGTGGCTAGATCAGGCCACTTGTAGTGAAAAGTCTGTATCTCACTTCATTTCCAAGATAACGGCACTGAAAGTCATGACGCAGACTGCAATGTAATCCTATGGAAAAAATGTCAATTACCTCATTGAATATCTCTGCAACAAATTATTTCCCCAACACCTAAACAGCATAGTTCACATCTCTATGACATCCCCTCAACACCCTGCAAATTTCATGCAAATCCATTGAACGCATAGCTACAGAGCCATGCAGCATTCCTATTGGCCACCGAATGCTTGTAACAGTAATTTGTCCATATCTTGGGAACCGTAACAGCTAGAAAAACAATTCAAGTGTCATTGTAACTGTGACAGTGAGTTGATCATACCACAATCACAGACTGAACCCATATCTCACATCATTTCTGAGATATGGGCACCGAAAAGCACTGGACAGGCACTCTTTCAACTCTTGTGATAGTTATTTCACAATATCTCATGAACCGTGCAACATATGAAGAAAATTCCAAAGCAGACTTACTCTATGATTTCAAATCTTTTTCCAATGGCTAGATCACTTGAAGGTGATCTAAGCCACTTGTAGCGAAAAGTCTGTATCTCGCTTCGTTTCCAAGATAACGGTGCCGAAAGTCATGACACAGACTGCAATGTAATCCTATGGGAAAAATGTCAATTACGTCATTAAATATCTCTGCAACAAATTATTTCCTCAACACCTAAATAGCATAGTTTACATCTCTATGACATCCCCTCAACATCCTGCAAATTTCAAGTAAAAAGACCAAACTGTGATTGAGATATGGTCATTCCAATTTGGGCTATCTGGTCTTTCCTAGGGCTATCTGGTCTTTCTCATTAACACTCAAAAAATACATATAAATTTTCCCATAGGATATAATGGGAATTTCAAATTGTAATAACTTTTGAACAGATTAATATTTTTTCACCAAACAAAAGCGGCATGTTCCTTGACGTAGGTTCATTCAACGTGCCAAGTTGTAGAGCAGCACACCACACAACGGCCACGCAGCACCATGGACAAAATCTGAAAAACTGCCCAAATAACTGGCAAAAAGTGCATTTTTCAGTGCTTTGGTGCCAAACACCATAGGTCCAACTGAAATGAAATTTGGTATATCAAAAGAAATACCAGGCCCCGCTGAGCATACCAAATTACATGCAAATCTGTTGAATGGGTCCAAAGTTATTAATGTTCAAAATTTTGAGTTTAACATAGAAGTGGCTTCATAACCCTAAATATAGGGGCGTGACCGCAACCCTATAAAAATAGCCACTCTGATGGGAGAGGGCCACGTGCTCCCACCAACTTGCCCATTTCTGCATAACAATATGCATCTGAGGGAGTGCGGGCCCTCTGGCCTGTGCTACCACTTATGCATAGCTACAGAGCAGTGCAGCATTCCTATTGGCCATCGAATGCTTGTAACAGTAATTTGTCCATATCTTGGGAACCGTAACAGCTAGAAAAATAATTCAAATGTCATTGTAACTGTGACAGTGAGTCGATCATACCACAAATCACAGACTGAACCCATATCTACATCATTTCCGAGATATGGGCACTGAAAAGCACTGGACAGGCACTCTTTCAACCCTTGTGACAGTAATTTCACAATATCTCATGAACCGTGCAACATACAAACAAAATTCCACTACAGATTTACTGTACAATTTCAAATCTTTTTCCAGTGGCTAGATCACTTGAAGGTGATCTAAGCCACTTGTAACTAAAAATCTGCATCTCACTTCGTTTCCGAGATAACGGCAGCGAAAGTCATGACACAGACTGCAATGTAATCCTATAGGAAAAATGTCAATTATGTCATTGAATATCTCTGCAATACATTATTTCCCCAACACATAAATAGCATAGTTCACACCTCTATGACATCCCACAACACCCTGCAAATTTCAATTAAAAAAATCAAACCGTGTCCGAGATCTAACATTTTAAAGCTTGAGATTTTCATTGGTCGGAGTGGCAAAATTCCGTATCTGTTTACATTTTACACACCTAACGACTGAAAAGTATGTCTGTGGCAGTAAGGCTAGCTACCCTATAAATTTCAAGCCACTCACACAATGCAAAACACTGTCTGCAAAACGTAAACTGCACCATGCCACATCTCCACAATGAATGTCTTTTCTGACACCTAAACATCAATCTACAGGACAGCCTGTCAACACCCTCCAAATTTCAAGTTAAAAGACCAAACTGTTTCTGAGATATTTAATTTTAAAGTTGCTAAAATTGGGCTATCTGGTCCCTCCAAATCTGGCCATTTAGTCCCTCCCTCAGCATCAAAGAATCTTTAATTGTGAGCCTGTAAATTCTTTGACTGTGAGGAGTGACCAGATGACCAACACCCCATTTCATTCACAAAATAATCATATACATTTTCCCATAGACTTATAATGGGAACTTAAAACTTGAATAACTTTTGAATGGATTATTATTTGTTCACCAAATAAAAAGTGGCATGTTCCTTGACCCAAGCTCTTTCAAAGTGTCAAGTTGCAGAGTGACACACCACACAGCAGCCATGCAGTGCCACGGACTAAATCTGAAAAACTGCCCACATAACTGCTGAAAAGTGCAGTTTTCAGCCTTTTTTTGCACAAAAACCATAAGTCCAACTGAAACAAAATTTGGCAAATCAAGAGATCTGTCATGCCCCACTGTGCATACCAAATTTCATGCAAATACATTGAACAGGTCCAAAGTTATTAACGACAAAATGTTTAGTTTAATGCACCCCTTTGCATTACCACTTGTAATGCAGACAGTTGTCGGCTGGCCATGGAGGTGAGAGGTGAGCTGTGCCAGTCACCAGCTGGCAAATGTTGGGGGGGTGCTGGGTGGGCTGGCATGGATGGGTGGGGGCCACTCAACTACCAGGTAATGGAAATAATTATTAATTTCATTATGCTGAGGGGTGCCACTAGACTACCAGGGATATAAATATGTATAATAATATTATACAGGTCAGGGGGGCCACTAGACTACCAGGGATGTTAAAAAATACAGTGGGTAAGGGGCCACTAGGCTACCAGGTAATGGAAATAATTATTAATTTCATTATGTTGAGGGGGGCCACTAGACTACCAGGGATATAAACATGTATACTAATATTATACAGCTTGGCGGGGGGGTCACTAGACTACCAGGGATGTTAAAAATACAGGGGTGGGGGCACTAGACTACCAGGGCAGTAGTTTGCATTATATATTTTATTGGGGAGCCATTAGACTACCAGGGATGTTAAAAAATACAGGGGTTGGGGGGGCACTAGACTACCAGGGCAGTAGATAGGGTAATATATTTTATTGTGATGGGGGGCCACTAGACTACCAGAGATAGGTAGTACATTATTTTTGTTATGCAGATGGGGCACAACGAAGCCCCCTGAGAAAAACCCATCATAATTTAACATTCTAGAGCACCCCTGGGCTACACAAATTGATTTAGAAATCTGACCATCTTGATCCTCACTCACGATGCATGATCGCGATCAAAGATTCTCACGGTCAAAGAATTTGCCAGCTCGCAATCAAAGATCATTAGCGAGCCACGAATGAAGAATTTAAAAGCTAATAACTCTATTTTTGGACCAATTTGGATGGATCCAAAGCCATGGCTCGATAGATCGGCGTCCCTTGAGTAAAACCCATCAAAATTTTACTTCAGAAGTGACCCCTGAGCCGAGATATTTGTGTTTGTGTGATCGGAAAACTGAAAATAAGATGACGGACCTTGCGGTCAAATCATTTTTGAAATTCCTCAGGAACAAAGATTCTTGAACCGTGAGGCTGCAAATTCTTTGACCTCCAGGTGAGACGAGATGGCCAGAACCCCCATTCTTTGATCGCAAGATATACATATAAATTTTCCTATTGACTTATAATGGGAACTTAAAAGTGCTATAACTTTTGAATGCCTTAATATTATTTCACCAAACAAAAAATGGCATATTCAGCCACCAAAGCTCTTTCAAATGAGCCATCTCGCAGAGTGGCACACCACACAATGGCCATGCAGGTCCACATTAAGAATACCTAAAGGTGCCTCCAAAAATGGATAATTTTGCATTTTTCAATGCTTTTGTACACAAAGACCAGCACTGCAACTGAAATGCAATTTTGCAAATCAAGAGATCTAGTGCTCCCAACGTGTGTATCAAATTTCATGCCAATGCATTGAATGGGTCCAAAGTAATTAACATCCAAACTTTTGACATTAGTATGTAACTGACCGCTGAACTCTAACTATAGTGGTGCGACTGCACCACTATTACATATATATATATATATATATATATATATATACACACATATATATATATATATATATATATATATATATATATATATATATATATATATATATATTATATATATAATAGGGATTGGTCACACCTATATTAGGGACCATTCAACAGATTTGCATGAAATTTGGCATGTGCAGTGGAGCATGATATGTCTCTTGATATGCCAAATTTGGTTTTGGTCAGACTTACAGTTTTTGCGCACCAAAATGCTGAAAAATGCACTTTTTGCCAGTTATTTGTGTATTTTTTTTATTTTGTCCATGGCGCTGCGCAGCCATTGTGTGGCGTGACACTCTGCAACATGGCATGTTCAAAGAACTTGCATCAAGGAACATGCCACTTTTTGTTTAGTGAAAAAATATTAATCTATTCAAAAGCTATTGAAGTTTTAAGTTCCCATTATAAGTCTATGGGACAATTTATATGGTTATTTTGCAAAAGAAGAATGGGGTTTTGGCCATCTGATCCCTCCTCACGATCAAAGAATTTGGAGAATCTTTGATCATGAGGAATTCTTTGATCGTGACATCCGCCATCTTGTTTTCATTTTGCAGTCATAAAAAACAAACATCTCGGCTCAGGGGTTACTTCTGAAGTAAAACTCTGATAGGTTTTACTCAGGGATCTTCCTTCTATCGAGCCATGCCTGTGATGTCTTCTAATTCTGTCCAAAAATAGAGTTTCAATGTTTTAAATTCTTTGACCATGGCTCGCTAACAATCTTTGATCACGAGCCTGCAAATTCTTTGATCACGATATTTTTTGACCGCGATCTTTGATTCATAGGGTGCGACTAGATAGCCAGATTAAAAAAATCAAATTTCTCAGCCCAGGTGTGACTTGTAAAGACAAATTAGGATGGGTTTTGCTCTGGGTGCTTTTTTCGGTCAAGGCATGACTATGGCTTCATGTATTTATGTGTACAAATTGAGTTTTACCATTGTTTATTCTTTGACCATGAGTCATCTGCAAATTATTTGATTGCAAGCCTGCAAATTCTTTGATCACAAGATTCTTTGATCGTGATATTTGTTAGCGAGGGAGGGACTAGATGGCCAAATTTGGAGGAACCAGATAGCCCAATTTTAACAATATTTAAAATTAAATATCTCAGAAATGGTTTGGTCTTTTAACTTGAAATTTTGAGGGTGTTGATGGGATATCCTGTTAATGTGAATTATGGTGTTTAGGTGTTGGAAAATAAATTTATTGAATAGATATTGCATGGCACAGTTTACATTTTGCAGACAGCATTTTGCATTGTGGTAGTGGCTTGAAATTTATTGGGTAGCTAGCCTTATTGCCATGGACGTACTTTCCAGTCATTAGGTGTGTATGTGTAAGATGTAAACAGGTGTAGAATGTTGCCAGTCCAACGAACGAAAATCTCAAACTTTAAAATGTTATATCTTGGACATGGTTTAGTCTTTTAAATTGAAATTTGGAGGCTGTTGAGGGGATGTCCTGTACATGTGAATTGTCATATTTAAGTGTTGGAAAATTGATTTGCTGTGGAGATATTGTGTGACGCACTTTACGTTTTCTGTATAGTGTTTTGCATTGTGGTAGTGGCTTCACATTTATAAGATAGCTAGCCTTACTGCCATGGAGGTAATTTTCAGTGGTTAGGTGTCTGACATGTAAGCAGGTGTGGAATGATGCCACTCTGATGAATGAAACTTTGTTTTGTTTCAAGGTGGTGGGAGTGTGGGGCCCACAGTGCCCATGCTCCCAACCATATCCCAGAATTCTAAAAGAACTAAGGGTAGAACTAGTGACACCACTGACTACCCTCTTTAACAAATCATGGGAGGATGGGGTGGTATCCGAGGACTGGAGGAGGGCAGATGTGATTCCCCTTCACAAAAGTGGGAGCAAGGCAGAAGCAGGAAACTATAGACCTGTTAGTTTAACCTCAGTGATAGGGAAAATGATGGAATCACTTCTAAAGGAAAGAATTGTCAGTATCCTAGAGGCCAGAGGGCACAGGACCCTAGGCAGCATGGATTCACAGCGGGAAAGTCATGCCAGATGAATCTGATAGATTTCTTTGGCTGGGTGACCAAAGTAGTAAGATCAGGGAGGGGCTGTGGACATGGCCTACCTAGACTTTATAAGGCATTTGACACAGTCCCACAAAGATTAATATAAAAGTTAGCCAGCCTGGGGTGGGTCCCGAAGACAGCCTGGGTAAAGAATTGGCTGGAGAATAGGGCATGAGAGTAATAGTAAATGGAGTCACTCCAGAAGAAAAGGAGGGTTACTAGTGGGTACGCGGGGTTCAGTATTAGGACCGGTCCTCTTCAATGTCTTTATAAGCGACATTGCAGAAGGACTGGAAGGAAAAGTATGTCTCTTTTCAGATTACACTAAGATCTGCAACAGAGTTGATGCACAGGATGGGGTGGAAAGGATGAGAAGGGACTTGGCAAGGTTAGAGGAATGGTCAAATGTATGGCAGCTTAGATTCAATGCTAAGAAGTGCAAAGTAATGCACCTGGGAAACAAAAACCCAGGGGAAGAGTACACAATGGGGGGTGAGATACTAACAACAACAAAAATGGAAAGGGACCTGGGGGTAGTCATATCAGATGACCTAAAGATGGGCAAGCAATGTGAGAGGGCAGCAAGGAGGGCTGGGGGGATACTGGGATGCATAGGCAGAGGCATCACCAGTAGAAAACAGGAAGTTATTATCCCTCTGTACAGACAGCTGGTGAGACCCCATCTGGAGTACTGTGTGCAGTTCTGGAGGCCCAATCTCTGCAAAGACATAGACAGGATGGAAGCTGTCCAGAGGAGGCTAAAATGGCGCAGGGTCTGCACTGGAAGACATATGAAGAGAGACTTAGGAGCTTAATATGTATAGCCTCGAGGAAAGGAGGGAGGGGGGACATGATAGAAACCTTCAAGTACCTCAAGGGAATCAACAAAGTCCAAGATGGTAGCATCTTTCAAAAAGAGGTGTGCAAGAACAAGAGGGCACAATTTGAAGATGGGGCGGCTCAGGAGGTAATTTAGAGTATTTTTCACAGAGAGGTTGTGGATGCATGGAACAGCCTTCGGAAGGATTGTGGAGTCAAAATCAGTGGTGGAATTCAAGCATGCATGGGATAGTCATAAGGCAATTCTGGGGGTTGGGGGTAGGCTGCTGGTTAACTAGGATCTGCAGCTTATCCAGTAGGTAGGGAAATGGGCAGACTGGGTGGGCCAAGTGGTCCTTATCTGCTGTCAAATTCTATGTTTCTATATGCGCTCCCACCAATACATATGATATTCGGTACTTGTACTGTTATGTTATGCATAAATTTGCAAGTTGGTGGGAGCGTGGAGCCCTCCACCAACTTGCACAACTTCCTACTTTTCTATTCTTTCTCAAAAAGTGAGGAAATTCTATGCAAAAAACTTTGTTAATGCATTATTTAGGGTTAAAACACAAAAAGTCAGGAAATGAGACCTTTAGGTTTGCCCAACCCCCCTCGTGTACCCCCATGCTCTGGAGATTGACAGACCACCGGGTGTGTCATTGGGGTTATGAGGCGTAAATGTCTCCCCTTCTTCTTTACTGTGGCCTGTGAATATGATTACACATGAAATGGGGTGACATTTAAACCTCACAACCCCAATGACATGCCCCGTCGTCTCTCAATCTCGGGAGGATGTGGGGGTACATGAGGGGAGGGGCAATCCTAAAGGTCTCATTTCCTGATTCTTTGTGTTTTAACCCTAAATGATGCATTAACAAAGTTTTTTGCATAGAATATATATATATATATATATATATATATATATATATATATATATATATATTATAGTAGTAACGGTAGTGCTACCATAGATAGGGTTGAGTAGCACTTTTAAGGTTAAATGGTGAAACTTTGCACCTTACTAACTTTGCCACCATTCAATGGATTTGCCTGAAATTTGGTAT
The DNA here is from genome assembly GCA_016271365.2 of Neoceratodus forsteri. Lineage (NCBI taxonomy): Eukaryota > Metazoa > Chordata > Ceratodontiformes > Ceratodontidae > Neoceratodus > Neoceratodus forsteri. Next base: position 191,399,732 of record CM057456.1, read on the forward strand.
GCCCAATTGGGCATGGTAGGTATTAGGATCTTCCAAGTTTTGTACCAGTTGGATATACGGCTGCAGAGTTATTAAGCAACAACCAAAGCGCAATTATATTTTTGCGAATTCTTTGCTCTCGCCTACAGGCACAGTTTCTTGTGACGTTAAAACTTCAGGGAACGTGTGGCCAGGATCTCTGATGTGCCGTTTGAAGATTTTGTGAAAAAATATTAAACGGTTCAAAAGTTATTCAAAAAACAAGTTCCAATTATTTATAAGTCAATGGGAAAAGTTAAAAAGTTTGAAAGTGTCGCAAATGCACTTTTTAGTGTCACAAATGGCCCTACTAGTGTCGCAATTCCACCATTTTGTTTTCCGTTAGTGATCAGGAAAATGCTTGGCATTTAAAGGGGACAGGAAATCCTTTCTAACTGGCAGCTGTTTATTAAGTTCTTATTTTCAGAAATGATTTGCATTCCCCTAAATTATCCTTGTGTAATTGTACCTGATTAAAAAGTGTTACAAAAACTATATTTTACATTGTTTGTTTCCATGGGCAGGATTCTGTTACATTTCTCTTCATAGAACCTGTGATCTGGAGTTTAAACTATGTCACAGTTTGTGCACAGAATGCTAATTATGAGCTGTTGCCCTATCAGAACTATGCTTAGAGTTCTGTGCACAAATAGTGACATAGTTAACACTCCAAATTATTGGTTCCATGAAAAGAACTGTAACAGAATGCCACCCATAAAAACAAAACAATGCAAAATACAGTTTTTGTATCACTTTTTATTTAGCTACAGTTAAATATTGAAAATTTAGGGGAATACATATCATTTCTGAGAATAACAACTTTGTAAACAGTTGCCAAATAGAAATGATTGCCTCTTCTCTTTAAAATTAGGACCCTCTAGGGACACAATTCTTTCTGTGTTCACCTAGTCAGACCCTAAGGATGCTATCCATGTCTTTATTTTGGGGTTAAACACCCCAGAAATATGTTTTTCAAATTTCTGGAAACAGTAGCGTCTCAAATTTTTGGGATAAGGGTCACAAATTGAGACACTACTTTTCCAGACTATGTCCAAAATGACAGGAGTTCTTTGCCACCCTGCTGTAAAAGAACCGTTTGGTCTTTTGGGCTGAAATCTGGAGGGAAGGCAGCCAACATCTCACAGATGTGTCTTGTGGTGGTTTGGTGAAAAAATATTGCATGGCTGCCAAGTTATGATACTCTGAAGTTGACATTTTTTCCCATAGACAAACATGGTGGCATCCGCCACGCTTTTTGGGGCTTGTATCTCGGAAACGGTGTGAGACATGGAATTTTTATCGCAACATCGCAAAAACATAGCCAGAAAAATCATGAATCATGTGCATTTTTTTTTCTATGTCATACAGTTACTGAGATAAAAGCAATTTAGTATTCCAACACCTCTCTTTTGGCTCCAAGGTCCATTATTATGCATAAATTCTTTGTATACACTATGCAGCTGTTGGGGAAAAACAGGGTATGCGCTTCTGTTAATGTTACAGTTACTGTTCCCATTTGTATTAACATACCCATTTGCGTTTCCATTCCCATCTAAGCTATCGTGTGTGTTACCCTTTGTGTTCTCATTTGTGCTTGCCTTTGCATTACTGTTACCATTTGTGTTTCCACTACTGTTTATGTTTGCATTTCAGTTTGCATCACCGTGTGCATTACCATTTGCATTTACAGCAGCCCTTTCATTTGCGTTTGCGTTTCTCTTTCATTTTGCGTCTTTGTTGCTGTTACTGTTACCATTTGCATTTCCTATTGTGTTACTGTGCCCGTGCGAATTACAGTTTGCGTTTCCATATGTTCTTGCATTTCCTTTTGCGTTTCTGTTTCCTTTGGCATTATTGTTGCTGTTATCATTACCATTTGCATTTACAATTGCGGTAACATGACCGTGCGAGTTACCTTTGCGTTTACGTATGCGTTTGTGTTCACGGTTACATTTCTGTTTCCTTTGGTGTTATTGTTCATGCTAACTTTACCATTTGTGTTTACAATTGTGGTACCATGCCCGTGCTCATTATGGTTCACATTTATGTGCGTGTTACGGTTCGCATTTTCATTTCTGTTCCCTTTGGCATTCTTCTTGCTGTAACACTTAACATTTGTGTTTACATTACCGGTGCCATCACTGTGTGCATTACCAGTTGCGTTTTCATACGTGCTTGCATGTCCATTTGCATCACTGTTTGCTTTGATGTCACTTTACATTTGTGTTTCTATTAACGTTTGCTTTAGCATTTACATTTGCTTTACCATGTGCGCACCCAGTGCTGCTTGCATTTGCATTGCAGTTCCTGTTACTATGTAACAAGACATCACGGGCCCGCACTCCTGCCACCACATTCCATTCACTATTTATCATCCTCATTCTCAAAAAGAAGGGAAATTAGAGGCAAAAAAATCCATTTAATGCATCAGTTAAGGTTATTCCACAGCGACAAAAGCGAGGAATTTGGTGTTAGGGTTGAAAGCCCCCTTGACCCCCAGCCCACCCCCAACTGGTATTAGGGTGCGTTTTGGGGTCGCTGGTCTTACCTCTCACCCCATTCTCCTATAACTCTGCTTCTTTACACATGTGATGGGGTGAGAGTTAGGGCCGGCAACCCCAACACGCACCCCAATGCTGGTTGGGGGGGTGGGCTGGTGGGGTCCAAGGGAGGATTTCAACCCTAACACTGAATTTCCTCACTTTTGTCACTCTGGAACAACCCTAACTGATGCATTAAATGGAATTTTTTGCCACATATATATATATACATACACACACACACACACAGTATATATATGTGTGTATATATGGAGTATGACATAGCCTGACTGAATATATCATATTTATCTTCACGAGAGGCCAATGCTATCATGATATCTCATGAGTGGTGAAGCCACTAGTGAGATATTGTGATGTCATTGGCCTCGAGTGAAGATAAATATGATATCTTCAGTACAGGCCATGTCATGTTCAATTTATACAACATATGTTTTGGTCCTTATACAACAAACCCCGCCCCAGACACAATCCCACCATATCCCCTACCAACACAACAGATGACATATGTTATTTAAAAACATTTTCTGGTTGATCTTACCAATGTAAAGTTATTTAAAGAAAGTTATCTGGGTGAGCCTGCCATTATTTTTAAATAAATAATAAATTAAAAACATATCTGGTTGATCCTGCCGCTCTGAAATTCTGTAACCCTAACAGATGTTTCACTTTCCTAATGAAATGTAATGTGATCCAGCGGTATCAACACTGACACATAACTCACTGCCAAACTTTACAATAAGGCAGTCTGTGTCAGATAAGTTAGAAAATTGCATATTTTTGCTCAGGTTAAGTGAATTTCTTTAAAAGAAGTTGCCAACAGCCCTGAGAGGACAGCGAGCAAGTCAGCAGCATCTGAGTGGCAGAAGGAAGTGTGAGCTATAAAAAGAGAGAGAGAGAGAGAGAGAGAGAGAGAGAGAGAGACAGGGAGGGAGAATGCATTTTACATGCATTGGGAAAGCATAATAAATTATAATACAGTATGCACCAAATATAACGTATATGGATATACCGGACTTTCTACTTGTATTGGACAAAACTGCATTGCCAAAAGCCATTTACCATAGTTTCAGTGTTAAATCCCAGGTTTAAAATGAAGCTGTAATTCCATATGTAGCAGCTGCTGGGTGAGCTCAAGACAGCTGAATACAGTGATTAAGGCATCATTTACAATTTATCAGGTGGGTATTAATGTGGGTAAAGTGCTTTTAATGCTCTACTTAGTGCTGTGTCTGACAATGCCCAGCAGAACACTGTGACCCCCTCCTGAGCATCAACATGTGCACTGAAGCCAGACTACAGAAATAGGAGCAGCATGACAGCACCTTGTACCAGGTATGAAGGGGAGGATGATGGCAGCAGAATGGCTGCCCATCTCTGTCATGGGTTGCTGCAGTGCTGCTTGGGGAGGGGGAGGCACAATCGGTATTTGGCTCACAGGGGTGGTTGCACCGGGTGCATCGCTGTGTAGCTGGTCATGGCAGTGTTCGGCAGTGTGTGCGATGCTGTTTGTTGCTGTTCTTGTCTGTTGGGCTGGTGCTGGTGCACATCAAGGTTCTCTGCAGTGAACTGCCTGGAGATACTACACACTTCAAACCAGGCATAAATAGTCAGTACACGGATTTTGGTTTTAAAGCACGTTTACGAAAATAAGGACTGGCTTCAATATGAGCTACCCGACCAAAAAAAGAAATAACTCATGAAAAGAGCTATAAATCTTTAATTACTAAACACACCAGTTCTTCTGTAGTTGGATTACTGTTTGTAGAACTGTGTTCCATCGCACGTTCTGGCTTTTTGAGGTTGCAGACGCTGCACGTACCTGATGATTACACCATAGTCAAATTAGTCCAGTACAAGCAGTGCATGCTGTGCTTTTTTTTTTCTAAACAGCTGTTTATCTCCTTCAGCACCCTGACTGACCCCCATCTGGGTGAGTCTTTCCAGCCCCATCACCCACCTTCTCCCAACCAAATTAGTCTTCAGAGACTCAGCATATACAGATAGAGCTGACATCTTGGAACAACTTAATAACCACTTTACTACAGCAGGACTTGCATTTGGTGAATCTCCTGTCAGTAAGATTAGCTCTGATGGGAACACTAGGGATGGTTTAAGCTCATGTGCTGACTCCAAACAAAGACCTTCTTTCACCTTTCACCCAGTATCCTTTAAGCAAGTGGAGGACCTTCTACTGTCCTTGGATACTAAAAAGAATGCTGGCCCTGACCACATTGAGCCTTTCTTTTTGAAATTGGGTTACTACTACCTGACCACCCCATCACCCATTTATTCAACACCTCATTGGAACAAGGCGTACTACCACCACTCAAGAAAGTCACACACATCATTCTCCTCTTCAAATCTGGTGACCCTAGTGATATGAACAATTACTGACCAATTTCCCTATTTCCTGTTCTTTCCAAGCTCCTAGAAAAACTTGTTAATTCCCAACTCAGAGAGCACCTAGATTCTCAAAACCTCCTAAACCCAGACCAGTCGGGCTTTAGACCCAAACATAGTAGGGTTTCTGCCTTAGCTAAAGTGTCTATGGATTGGCAAATTGCTTTGGATTCAAAAAAATATGTGTTTGTACTCTTCCTAGACCTCAGTAAGACCTTTGATACTGTGGACCATAACCTTCTGCTAAACACCTTGATTAACCTTGGTCTGGATAGCATTGACATTAAATGGTTTACATGCTATCTTACCAATATACTCCAACAAATTAAAGCCCAAGGAGACTTGTCTCCACTAAATCCTTACTGCAGGGTGCCCCGCAAGGCTCCATCCTGGGCCCCATACTTTTTGCTATCTACATTAACAACCTGGATTCTAATCTACGTACAGCTAAAGATGATGCCAAAGAGACTTGGGCATCATCATCACAGATGACCTGAAATCATCCAAGCAGACCACCAAAGAAGTAGGTAAGGCTAGGGGGATGTTGGGGTATATTAGTAGGGGTATCACAAGTCATAAGAGGGAGGTAATAATCCCTCTTTACAAGACACTGGTTAGGCCCCACCTGGAGTGCTGCGTGCAATACTGGAGGCCACACCTTCACAAAGACATTAAACAAATGGATGCAGACCAGAGAAGGGCAACCAAAATGGTGCAGGGACTGCATCAGAAAACATATGAGAACAGATTAATATAGCTCAATATGTATACCTTAGAGCAAAGGAGGGAGAGAGGTGATATGATCGAAACATTCAAACACCTTAAGGCCATTAAAAAGGTGAAAGAGTCTAACATGTTTCAGTATAAGAAAAATAGCAGGACAAGAGGACACAGCATGAGATTAGAGGGAGGCTGATTAAGAGGTAATGTGAGGAAGTTCTTTTTCACAGAAAGGGTGGTGGATGCATGGAACGGCCTACCTCAGGAAGTGGTGGATATGAATACAGTGCAGGGCTTCAAACAGGCATGGGATAGACATAAGGGGAGCACTACAGATGAGTCTGAATAGATAGGCCATTGACAGAGCAAAGGGCGATGGCACATTCATAAGGTAGAAAAAGAAATGGGCAGATTGGAAGGGCCTTGTGGTCCTTATCTGCTGTCAACTTCTATGTTTCTATGTAACATACATTTATTCTCAGATGATAAGTTTCTTTACACCACTAATTCTTCATTGGATTCGGCTCACAAGGAACTTCAGCATGAATTTGGCTCCCTTCAGTATAGTCTCCTGAAGCTTAAAGCTTCTTCTTAATGCCGAAAAGACAAAAGCCATGATAATTTCACCAAAATGCCCTTCCAGCCCCAGAACTGGCAAATAGCCCCCAGATCTATACCCTACTTGGCGAACCTTTAGAAAGTGTGGATAGCTTCAAATATTTGGGATTCTGGCTGGACAACAGGCTCAAGTTCATGTGCCATCTGAATGAGCTTTCAAAAAAGTTAAGACAATGCTTAGGCATTTTTTATCACATTAGGGGGCCTTCTTACCCTTGAAGCTAGGAAGAGACAAGTCCTATCTACCCTCTTGCCACTTCTTGACTATGCAGACTTTCTTTACAACCATTGTCCTAACTTGGAGCTTTCAAAACTTGACACCCTTTATTATTGTGCTTTGAGGTTTATCCTTAATTCACCATTTCGCACCCATTACTGTCTACTGTCTCCTGTATGAAGAGCTGGGTTGCTCTTCCCTTTCATCTAGAAGGCAAAGAAATGCTCTTCTCTCATTTTACAGGGCACTAGCTGATAAACTGCCAGCTTACACCACCAGCCTTTACGAGATTGCCAAGGGGTCGTACGGTGGAGACACTTCTCATTAATCAGTTTTAACGTGCCCAGGATTAAAATGTGGCATGGTCCAGCTGTTATTAACTTCTCTCTCCCCCTCTTTATGGAATGCTATGCAAAGATCCCTAAAAATCATTACCATTCCGAGCCCCTCCACCTTCAAATCCTTGATAACAGGATACCTGAAAGAATCCTGCAACTATCATAGGTGACCCTTGCACTTCGCTCAGTGCACTAGTGGCCTCATGTAACCTCAATCTTGCCCTACAATGCTAAGCACTCGTTTTCTACAATAAACTGTCTCAAGCTCCTCCCCTCTTTTTCATCCCTCTGCTTCTACTCACTGATTCCCATCCTGACAGATTATTATAGTCAGGTTGTATGTTTGTAACCTTTTTCTTCCTAGTTTACTGGCTTATAAATACACTTGTTCTGCCATAATTTTGACTGTGCTTATATATGCTTTTAAGTCATCATATTTTTTGTTCAGTGCTTATTATGCCTGTTATTACCTTTGTATTATCATTGTTTACCACGTATTTGTCTTATTATTGTCTAGGACCACCATGAAAATTAGCTTGCTCAATGGTGTAATGCCTGGTTAAATAAAGTTTTGATTGATTGATTGATTGATTGATTGATTGATTGATTCTCTGGGACTTACCTTTTTTGGTGGTCCTACTACAGGACCATGAATCAGAGGTGCCTAATCATCATTCTGGGGCCTTCAAGAGAGCAGGCCATCACTGTTCTACAGTCGGAGGGCTTTTCCTCCTATTTTCTCCCCTGTTGGGCCCAAACGTGTGTAGCCTCCATGGAGACATCTCAGGCATCCAGGTGCGGGGTCCCTTTCCATGTTGTCCCACGGTGCTATTACCTAGATTTCTCTCCCTGTCCTACAGATGTCCATCCTCACTCCCAGGACAGCCCCCAAATGACTCAGGTCCATTAATGAACCCAGGTTGCTTGTATGGCAGTCATTGGTTAAAAACAATACAGTCAGTGGCTAAAAGCTTGAAACAGAAATGGTTAGACAAACCTAGAACTGGAAACCACAACTGCACAGAGTAATAGCCCCATATGAAAAGGTATCAGGCTGCCCCTTGCAAAGTCCCTTTCCTGAGTACAAATTAGCACAGTTCACTAAATTTGCTACACTGAAATATGTTTGTAGCAAAGTGTGAGTGCCCCAAGCATGTTTAAATGTAGCCCCCACAAAGCAAAAATGAGGCACTAAAATGTGCACTCAGCACAATTCACATCCCATTGCTGGCCAAAAAGAGATACAGTATCTGGTCACTGAAAACACACTGGTTGTGATGGAGCCAACTCATTAAAGGAGTCCCAGACTTGTTATTGTTATACTAGGTACAATCAGGACAATCAGGACCTTACTGAAAATGAGATATTGCATGTTAACTGACGTATCCTGGGTAACTACATTGTAAAAATGTATAACAGCAGGGCACAAGTAAAAATGAGATTCTGCATTTTACCTGTGCCAATTCTGCTAAATACATTGGAAAAATGTGTAAAAGCAGGGCCCCACTGAAAATGAAATATTATAGCTGCCCTATCCTGTTAATGACACTCACACCCTATGTGTGCACAACTGTTGTAACAGCTATGTGTGTGCATGTGTGTGTTGTCAATATTTCAAGGAGGTGTGTCTGTCCAGAACAGAAAACACTGGTCACTGTATTACCTTGATTTTTTTGTTTATTTATTTATTTGAAGTATCAGTTTAACAACCTTTGACCAAGGGCTCATTTACAAAGGTACCTCATCACAAGGAGGACATAAGACACATAAAGGGTAATGAGTACATCAGAATAGCTGTCATGTGTAGGTTACAGACATTGTTTAAAGATATCATAATTAGTTTGGGTACAGATATTTACAGAAGCATAGAAAAGAAGCAATGTTGCATGAGAGAGCTTACATTACATTTTAATACATCTTATTCATGAGCCATCGATGGACTAATAATTGTTTTTTAGGTGGTAGCAGTCCATCGTGGACCTTGTTGGGGATTAGGGCCCAGGAGGGTGTGGGAGCACAGGCTAGTTGCAGCTACAGGAGAGGGTATTGAAGAGATGGTTGCAGAGAGTCACTTTGAAAGCGGCAATCTTGGGAGTATTGGTGATGGTGGCTGGGAGAGTATTATACCAGCCAGGGGGCCCTGTAGCAGAAAGATCTCTGGCAAGGGATGTTTTTACCCTGGGTACCACCAGGATGGCTTTGTCCTAGTGGCAGGTGGAGATAGAGGGTGTAGCAGTTTGGAGGGAGGCAGTGACTCCAGGAGGTGAGAGTCCAAGCAGAATTTTCTTGGTCAGGAGGCAGGTCTGGTAGTGGAGTCTTTCATCGAAGTTGAGGATATTGGCAGCGGGATAGAGGGAGCAAGTGTGGGTGAGCCCTGGGACACCAGTTAGGAGCCTGCAGGCCTTGTTGAGGAAGATTTGTATTTTATGAAGAGCGGAGTTATCTGCTGCCCCATAGACTGGGAGCCCATAATCCAGTAGGGACAGTATGGAGGAGGTAATAGCAAGCCTAAGGGAATCAGGAGGGAGGCATTCCTTGTGCCAGTATAGGAGCCCAATCTGAGTGCTTACAGCTGCTGCTAATGAGTTTATGTGGTCGTGAAAGGTAAGGGCAGTGTCAAGGGTAAGCCCCAGGTACTTGTAAGTGGATACCTGTTTAAGGGGGTGCTGGGTGCTGGGGAGGATGAGGATTGGAGTATGTTTTGCTTTGTTTTGGTGGTGTGAGAAAATCATGGATTTCGTCTTTTTTAGGACCAGTCTACGGTCCTTGAACCATGTTTCAGCCTGGGTGAAGGTGTTTTGGAGGGAGATCTGGAGGGAGGCAGGTTTATGGTGCAAGGCATAAAGCACTGCATCATTTGCATACATTAGGATAGATCCAGAGCAGGCCAACGGCAAGGTGTTTAGGTAGATGGTGAAGAGTAGGGGACCCAGGATGGAGCCCTGGGGCACTCCAGAGTGGACAGGTAGTGTGTCAGACAGGGTGCTATTTATTTTGACACATTGGGACCATGCAGTGAGGTAACTGGCACACCATGCCAGGGGGCCCAAGGAGAAACTGAGTTGGTAGAGAGAGTCTAGAAGCAATGGATGGCAGACCATGTCGAAGGTCTTGGAAAGGTCTATGTATATAGCTCCAGCAATGTTACCAGCATCTAGGGAGGAGTGTAGGAAGTTGGTGAATTCAGTGAGGGCTGTGGTTGTACTGTGGCCTGAGTGAAAGTCATGCTGCTCTGGGCACAAGATGTCATGCTTGGCTAGGTATTCAGCGAGCTGCATGGCAACCACTTTCTCTAAGATTTTGGATGGGGGTAGAATGGAGATGGGTCAATATAGTTACTGAGGGAGGATTTGTCACCATTTTTATAAATGAGGGTAACAACAGCAGTCTTCCAGGTACTGGGAAATTGCCCTAGACACAGAGATCTGTTGAGTAGGACCATGAGAGGGGCTAGGACCTCACCAAGGACTAGCCAAAGAAGCCTAGCATCTAGGGGATCTGTGCTAGAGTTGTTGCTGTTTAGTGCATTTTGCAGGTATGGATGGGCTTCATGGGTTGATATTTTATGCAGGAGGAAATGATGGTGCTGCAGGATATGGGATTTGGATTCAGGCACAGGGTCAAAGAAGCAACTGTGGAGAACAGTGCTGAGATTTGTGAAGGTGGTGTTTAGACAGTTTGCTATGATAAGTGGGTCAGTGGAAGTGGTGCCATCTATAGTGAGCTGGAAGGGTGGCGGGGATTGCAATTTACCTTTGAGTTCTTTGATATTACTCCAGAAGGTCCCAGGCAGACCCCCATGTGGCGGTGAGAGTGGATTAATAGTAGTCTGTTTTGGCCTTGCGGATGGCTCACGTGCAGCCATTGCGAGCAGCATTGTATGATTGTCTGTCAGCCATAGTGCCAGACTCCAAGGCTTTGTACCAGAGGTTTTCCTTTTCCCTCAATTTTTGGAGTAATGGGGTGATCCATGGGGCATTTGGTTTTTTGGTGCAGAGTTTGGTGAGTGGGGCATAGGTGTTACAGGCTTTAGTGAAGGCCTGTGTGAACAGGTCGAGTGCAATGTCAGTGCTGGGGGATGTTTTAATGGGGGACCAGTCCATTTGTGTGAGAAGTTGTTTGAGTTTTTTTAGCCCCCCTGGACAAAGACACCTATAGAAGGTGGTCTGGGCTGTGGGTTTAGGGGTGGAGGAGGTCCATAGGAATAGGATGGGTGAGTGGCTGCTAAGGGAGTCGGGTAGAACTTTTATATCCTGGATTTTGTGTGGGTGGTTGGAGATAATGACATCCAGGAGGGTGCTGGTACCAGTGGAGGGATGAACTCTAATGGGTTCGGAGACTAATTGGACCATGTCAAGGGCAGTGAAGGAGTCTTTATTGGTGCAGCCAAGGGACTGAGCCAGTTGACATTTAGGTCCCCTACTAGTATCTGTTCAGCTTTGTGAGGGATGGTAGATGGATAATCGGTGAGGGATGTGAGGGCCAACTTTTGGTTCTTAGGGGGAACATAGGATACTGTGAGGTATAATGGCCCCTGCAGGGGTCCGGGGTAATTTTTAAAGTGAGTGCTTGGGCACTGGTTAAGAGTACTGTGGGGGAGCATGTGGTCAATAATGTTATCCCTGATGTAGACCGCACAGACCCCTCCACGTTTTCCCACCCAGTCTTCCCGGAATAGGGTGAACTGGGGAGTGAGACAACTGAGTCGGGGGTAGAATTTGAGAGCCAGGTCTCAACTAGAGCAATGATGTCTGGTTGGTAAAGGGTGGCCCAACATTGGAGCGCTGCAGATTTTTTGGTAGGCTGCATATGTTCAAGGTGGTGAAGCAGAGTTCTGTGGGTGATGTCCTGGGTGCGCAGGTGGGGGAGGGACCCGGGTTGGGGTGGATAGTTCCCAAGAGTAGTAACAATAGCGTGAGAAATCTTGCTATGGGGGGTAGTGTTTGGTGAACCGAGCCCAGCATCAAGAGTGGAGCTGAGCAGTTACAGTGCAGGGAATGGGTAGGGTGCAGAGAGTTGGGAAGGAGGTGAGAAGGAGGGTCCAGGAATGGCTTGGGGTGGGGAAGTATGGATGGGGTGGGTGCTGGAGCCTAGGATCTGTGGTGAGGTGGGGTGGGGTTGGGTGTACCACAGTGGTCATCAGGTTCTGAACTTGGTGGGCTACCAGTGTGGTCCAGTTGGAGGGAGGTAAGCATCAAGAGGGCAGAAATGGTAATATGCAGTGGTGGTGGAAGAGGGAGCATGTTGCCTAGTGGTGGTGATTGTGATAGAAGGATAAAGGTCAGAGCTGTGCTTTAGTGAGGGTGACTATCACTTTGGTGTAATGGTAGAGTTGCAGACTTTAATACATAGGGTACCAGTTCAAGTCTCACGGGGGTTGGGTGTCTTTGGGCTGTGGTTGCAAGGAGATCCAGGCGTCCACAGTGGCTGGGCTGGCAGGGGCAGGAACTGGAAATAGGGTGTGAAATAGTGACTTCTAGTGGCCATAAAGTGGGGTGTGTGGTTAGCAGGGGGGGGGGCTGGTGTGGAAGGCAGTAGAGGAAGTGGTTGCTGAGGAGAAGAACAGCCTATGGAAGGGGGTGTACAGCTAGGGTAGTGGCTGTGTTGGGATTAGAGGTGGGCAGTGGAGTGGAGGAGCTGGAAAGAAAGGCTCTAGCTCAGTGAGAGAGGTAGTGATTAGGCAAAGGAGTCCAAGGAGGTCTATGCCCTCTGGTGGTCAAGGGTGGCCCAACATTGGAGCGCTGCAGATTTTTTTGGCAGGCTGCATATATTTCAAGAGTGTCAATCTGAGTCCTGTGGGTGATGTCCTGAGTGCATGGTAGGAGGGACCCGGTTGAGTGGACATTTCCGAGAGGTCATCAGGTATAACCTGCAAATGGCTTAATGAGGACTTAGAAAAAAGAGTGCCAGGAAGTGATGTCCTAGGAAGGAGACAATATAAATAGAGTCGGTCTTGGGTGGGAGGGTGGCTGGGGCAGGTGGGGCAGTCGATGGGCTAATGCCCACCACAAAACTTCTGGCTTAAGGGAGGAGGTCTTTACCTTCTGCGGCACTCTCAGTGATTTCCCTGCTCCAGGAGGGAGCGTGTAATGAGGCTAATGTCTGTGTGGGGCTGGACTGTACTGTCGGAGGTGTATATACAGCAGGGAAACAAAGGAAACCTCGATTAGTATGCAGCGGGAGCTCTCTTTCCTGACAGAGACCGACTGCATATGTGCAAGAACTTGAATCCCAGTCCTGATATGGGGATGCTACTGCGCATGTGCGAGCCTGGCCCCAAGATGGCAATAGTCGGAGATCCCAAGCCAGAAAACACAATACAAGTAAGTGGTAAAAAGTACAAGTTCTACATGCACATTACTGGGTTGCTTACTCTCTCTGTAACACCCTAACTGCAGCAAATAACCAGTCGCTAAGACAGACAGTCCTGATCTTAAAGTACCTTGCCATCTGTCACAAACTCACTCAGCAGGTCAGGCCCTCTGCTCCCACAGTGCCAACCTCTGAGCTCAGTCTTGTGAACAGTTATCAGAACAGGGTAACCCTCCCGTCTGTTTTGTGGGTTCAAATCAAACTTTGGTCTCAAGTTCTGGAGGGATTCAAACTGTGAACCTCTTGCTAGCATACCTAATGTACAGGCTCAGAAAATTCTGCTCTGCGGGGGGGGGCAGATATCCTTCACCTATGGGCACCTAACCAGGCATACAAATTGAACCCTTAAAAACTCTATTAAAGACCTCAGAATAAACCTTTTTCCAGTTTGGTAAAACCAGTAAACTTTGTACAGTGTCAGCGTTAACCATATATGCTTCACTTGTCAAAGAAAAGAATTTCAAAGGCACACCAGGTAGTCTCTAAACATAGAGGTTTACTTAAAATAGATAAAAATGTAAAATGTAAAACACAGAACCATATATCACAAAACGTACAAATCACTTAAAACAGGTTTGAAAGTGCAGACAAAATCTCCTACCACAGTACACTTCAAATTGTCTTTTCTAATGTATACTTATCTCCTAACAGTGCCTGATGTTGCTTTTTCAGAGTCCCAACATGTGTGTCAGTGGAAAACAGAATACTGTTTTAAAACTGGCTTTGACAACTTCATTGCATTAGATCACCTAGCTCCTCCCTGTCAGAATATAAAAAATTATACATCCAGAATGTCTTATCAATCAGGATGCAAATTAATTAAGTGACATTTCAGCAAAACTCATTTTACAAATTATGACATTCTTTAAATAACATCCCCTCTTATCTCAAGTAGCTCTTCTTTCCAGGACACATCAAGGAATCTTTTATGACTTTGCACTAAAGCATCATAATCTGCTCTCTTCCTCTAAACATTCTAAAAGTTTATGGTTTCCCATCCTAGCAACTGACAAGCTACAATTAAGCTAGATAAACAGGGGGTCCTTAATTTAGTCTCTTCGAGTCTGTAATTATCTCCTGGCTGTTATCTTTTAGCTAAAACAGCATGTCTCATGAGAGACACTCCAGAACACATTTTTATATTACAAAAATCATACAGCGATCAGAACCAGCTGACCAAGTGTCACACCAACAACAATAAATACCCTGTAGCACAGTCCGGGAAAACAGCGGTAGGAAAAACAATCAGTCACTGTGTGGGGACATATAATTAAAGTCCTTTGCCCACCACAAAACTTCTGGCTTAAGGGAGGAGGTCTTTACCTTCTGCTGCGCTCTCAGTGATTCCCCTGCTCCAGGAGGGAGCGTGTAGCAAGGCTGATGTCTGTGTGGGGTTGGGGGTTCCATTGGAGGCCTTCTGCAGTGCTCTCAATGATTCTCCTGCTCCAGGAGCATGTAGTGAGGCGTGATGTTTATGGTTTTGTTTTTTCTACTACTGTGGTGTAAATGTGGGACTTTCACATTATGTATTTATTTATTTCAAAAGTTTCACCACTAAAGACATACTGAGCTGAAAAATAGCTCATTTATATTTGCATCCTGGGGGAAGGAGGAAGAGAGGTGTAAGGACAACATAGAACAATAACATACAATAAAACTTCATACAGAGATATCAACTAAACAGTACAAAATGAACGAGTGAGGTTTATCAGACAGGTAAAATTATAGGTAAAAATTTTACAAGGACAAGGTGGGGAATCTGTCCCATGGGTACAAGCAATAATACTTTTTAGTGATGAGGGCACAAGGGGATAGGGTGCTGAAGGAAGGAGCGCAGATGGGGAAGAAGGGACAGTGCACACAAGTGAGGGAGGAAGAAGAGAGGGAGGAGGGTTGGTGAGGTGAATGGAGGGGCAAGGAGGTGGAGAAAGAGGGGCAGATGGTAAATTGAGGAGCGAAGAAGGGCTATAACTCGAGTGCAGCCACAGGAGGTAGCAGTGTGGTCATGGAGAAAGAGGAGAAGATGGTAAACTGAGGAGTGGGGAAGGGCTCTGGCTCAAGGGCAGGCACAGGAGGTAGCATTGTGGTCATGGAGCAGAGAGGAGGGACAGCGTTTGGAAGAAGCAGAAAAAATGGTTAGAGGGAGAGAGTTCCAAAGTTTAGGAAAGTGGAAAGTAAAGGCAGCCAGACTAGCAAAGAGTTTTACATCACAGTAATACAACAAAGCCACACATTACTTCTGTATCTCTTTCCCAGTATCAGTCATTCCTCTAGCTTTTATTTTGATAAGTTAATAACTATTGATCTTTCATCAATTCCACAACTTATTGCTTAGTAACTTATTTTTGTCAATTTATTCTAAGGCATAATTGTCCTCTTTATCTTTGTTACCCTTATTCCATTTCTATGAACTTTATATTCTTCATTTTTGTATCTGTTCCCTTTTTCCCTTTCTCCTTCCCCCAGGAAACATCTGAATACAAGCTGTTATAAGCTCAGTATATCTTTCCTTGTAAAACCTTTGAAATAAATAAATCTCTTATCACATTAGTGCATTAGCAGATGTTGTGGTGCTGACCAGAATTTGTTTCTGTAGTTTTCTCTTTTGGATGTTAGCCCCTTTTCAGACCCCACATCAAGAGAGCTTGCAGGTGCAGGTTAGTTCAATGCCCCAAGGTACTTTATCTGGTGACCAAATCCCCTCTCCACCACTTGAAGCATTTTGTTTTGTTTTAAATAATTTCCCCTTTGTCACATGAATTACTCACCCCAACCCAGAACCCTAGTCCCTGTTACTATCTGCCTGTCTGAGTTACTGTGGCCTCTTGATATTGCATGCTGCTGTGCAGTGTTATTGTGAGGCAGACACTGCTGCATGCAACATGGACAGGAGGTCTATCAAGAAATGCAATGTAATGCACATTGGGAACAAAAACCTGAAAATGCAGTACCTGATGGGGTGGCAACAGAGAGCACAGCTAAGGAATGGGACCATGGAATGATAATATTGAAGAATCAAAAAACTCTGATACAGTGCAACAGAACAGTGGATAGGAAAACAGGGCATTGGGGTGTACAGAAAGGAGGATCAGTAGTAGAAACAGGTACAGTAGGCGATCCTGTCTTTGTACAGGCTTCTGGTTCTCTTTCGCCTAGAGTGCTATTTGAGGTTCTTGAGCCTACACCTTTGGAAAGGGCAGTGATAGAATAGAGGCAGTGCAGAGGAATGCAACCAAAATGGTCGAGGGCCTAAGGGAAAAAACATACAAGGAAAGGCTAAGGAATCTTAATATGTATACTCTGCAGACAAGAGGGGAGAGGGGAATATGATAAAAACTTGCAAATATCTCCAAAGGATCAATGTGGTGAACTATAATGGACTCTTCACCAAATACGGAAACACAGACACAAGGGTAAAGCACTTATGCTGACTGGGGTAGCTTCAGAGGGGGCATCTGCAAGTATATTTTTACAGAACAAGTAGTGCACAGTTGGAACAGACAGCTGGAGGAGGTGATCTGTGCCAGAACAGGGAACAGATTCAAACATGTGTAGGACAGGCACAGGAGCCTGATAAGAGCAGGAGATGGTGAAACAGGGGAGGGATAAGATAGGTGGATGTTCATTCAGGCAGACACACAACTAATATGTTGGGCTGGGCAGAATGGATGGGCCTTATTCTGCCATTGCATTCTGTGTTTCTGTGGAGTGTTAGATTTGCCATGAGCCCTAAGAGAGACCACCACCACTGTGACTTGCAGCAATACCTAAACTGGCTTCCAGTGCAATCCTTGATTAATCTTAACTTAGCCACATTCATACCCAAGCTACTATCAGACAAGAGTCCCTCTGACCCTGACCTTCTCAGCCACTTCAACCCCCACAAGCTCAAGCTGAACCTGACATATCAGAACAAAAATCCTTGGTATTCAACTGCTAAAAATAAAGTGGGTCCAGCAGTCCCTCAAACATACTGTGGTGAAGACATGGAACGATGTACCAAAACTGTACATGACAGACATTGTTGCAGTGCTCCTAATGTCTGTAATTATTTTATTGCTCTAAGCAATAAACCTATTTAGCATTCTGTAGAAAAAATAGAAGTGTTCCCAACATTCCCACATCCAATGGTGCCTCCACTAACGTGCTCTACTAGAAACCAAACTGCACTTGTAAAAATAAAAGAGAAAGAAACAAAGCACTCACTGAGGTAATTGGCAAATAATGTGGAACTCACATACTGTAAAGATGTGGTGCAATAATTGCCCTCCATAGTGCCCTTACATACGGGGCTTCTTCAGTAGCAGCATCTTTGCAGTACATGACTTCCACATTACAGTATTTATCGGTTACCTTGGTGAGTGCTCTGCTTCTTTCTTTTTTGTATTTTATCATTCGGTGATGTGTATATATTAGTCATAGTGCACTAGGTCAGTCTGGTGCCACATTGTTTTGGTTCCTAGATAGTAACTGTGCTGGCACAGCTTTTCACTGGAGTTGCCTTTTTCTGTAGTTCAGATGGCACAATGTACCCCTAGAGAAATGTAACATTAGCTCCAGTAAACTGTTTACAACCAATTTAAAGGAAAAAATATACCTTCACAACAATAAATTGTAATCACTACAGCAAATAACATTGTCACTGGTAGCAACATACTTACATTTTACTTCAGAGGTGAATTATTGGCAAAGTGACAAATTTTATGCTATGAATAGCACTGGTGAACTTTGCAGTGCAAAGTCCATTTTCTTTTAAATAATGACATTCTCTTTTCTGCACCTTCTTGAATCACCATATACCACCCTTTCTCTCCCACACAGTCCAGTTTTACTAAATAACCCCACTTCCCAATCAACTGAGTAGTACCCACATGACAGCCCAACTTCCCCACCCCAGCCTCAGCAAGAAGAAATTAAGAATATCCTTTCCCTACCCACTCAAAGCACCCATACCAATCCAACCTCATTTTCCTAGCTATGGACAAATTACACATTCAGTGCCCCCCTCCATTAGCAGCACCAATCCATCTTTGTATCCCCGTGCTACCCCAAGAAAAAGAATCCTACATCAAAGGGACTGTGACTGGCAGAGACCCTCCTCTCACCTCTCACCACCACAGGTAGCCACCATCTGAATGAAAAGGAGCATGGACATAGCTATCAGCTGTTTTTGTTATGAGTGCATGATCCCATTGAATCAGATGCCCAAGATGGAGAGAAAAGAGTCTTTGTCTGATGCAATTCTTTTGATGCAGGATCTTATTCTAGAAGTGGCATGGAGGGTGGATGGTGGATGGGTGCTGCTGAGTGGGTGATGGGAGGAAGCACTGGAACTGTAATCCATCCATGGCTAGGGGCAGGAGGAGGTTAAGACTGGGTGCTGTGAATAGGTGGGATCTCTAAGTTTTTCTTGCTAAGACTGTGGGTAGGAGACTGGTGTGGGTGTCACTCAGTAGATAGTGGGAAGGGGACTATATAAGGAATAGCTAGAAAGAATATTATACTGGCAGAGGAAAAAGCTATGATAGAGCTGATGGAAAATTATGGCATAGTAATCAAGAGAGCTGACAAAGGTGGAACTGTAGTTTTAACGGAGACCATAAAATATAAAGGAATGGTAGAGAAGTTATTGTATGTTGTCAATAATTATCAGAAATTGCATATAAATCCCACCTTTATATTTCAAAATGAGCTGTTTAAGCTGTTAGAAGGTGCAGTGCAAGAAGGTAGCATCTCTAATAATTAATTTAGGTACCTTTACTGTGAATACCCTGTTACACCCACACTATATTGTCTTCCTAAGATTCACAAGCACTTGTATGACCCCCCGCCCCCACCCCGGGAGACCAATTAGCTCTGGGATGGGATCATTAACTTAGCATCTATGCCAATTTTTATATCTGTTCCTACAACGTAGTATGTCCAAATTACCATACCACCTTAGAGGCACAGGTGAAACAATTAAGAAATTTCAAGATGAAAAATAGCACCCAAATTATAGATGAATCTGTGTGGATGTAGAAGTACTATACACCTCTATAAAGCACAGGGATGAAATAAGGGCAGTCTGCTATTATTTGGAGAGAGACAGGTTTGAAACAAATGCCTCTGTGGAAGTTCTGGTAAAGGCTCTGGAATTTATTTTAAATCATAGTTATTTTGAGATCAATAACGAATTTTACAGTCAAATATGTGGGACAGCGATGGGGTCTCTATGGCCCCAACATACATTAACTTGTTCACGGGTTTATGGGAGCAAGAAGTTTTACAGGACCCTAACATCAATCCATTCTCTTCAAATATTGTCAAGTGGGGGTGTTTTGTAGACGACTGTGAATTTGGGATGGTAGTGCAGAGAGTATAGATGATTTTATACAGTGGATGAATATTAATGATAGAGATGTAAGATTTATCTATCAGACAAATGCTGACCAAATTGACTTCTTAGACATTACTTTAAAGGGGAACAGTAAAAGATGATTAATTGCTACAAAGGGTTTCAGAAAAACATCTTCAACTAATGCACTATTAAGAAGGGATAGTTCTCACCCAGTTAAACTTAAAGATTTAATTCCCTATAGCCAGTTGATCAGAATAAGAAGAAATTGTACATGTGATGATGCATTTACTAAACAGTCAGAAGAGCTACTTGATAGATTCGGACAATGGGGTTGCAGTGATGCACTTTTAAGTAATGCTTTTGAGAAAGTTCAGAACAAAATGCAGAAATACTATACTGTACAATAACATATATGCTCTATTATAAATCAGAAAGGGGACACCCCAGTAGGAGGACATTTTTTGGAAATCCATAATTCTGATATGAGTAGTTTCAGATTTGTGGCCTTGGAATCGGTGCAAAGACCAATGAGAGGGGGTGAGAGGCCTAATCTCTTACTTCAAAAGACGAGTTATTTGATTTTTAAAGTTGACACTGTTTGGCCAAAAGGTTTAAATGATAGATGAGATTTAAAACCATTTTTGAGAGCTAGGAGATAAAGTTTTTGTATTACAGATGTTTACAAAGTTTGCTTTTCTTCTTTCGTCTTTTTCTTTTCCCCCTCCCCTATATTCCAACCCCCTTCTTTTTCACCCACCTTTTTTCCCCATTCCCTGTCCCATAAACACCCTCCTTCCCCCTTTCACCCTCTTCCCCTATCCCTTTCCCCACACCCCTTCCTTCCACTGTTTTCTCCTTTTCTCCCTTTTATCTTCACCCACCTTTCATTTCTTATACCCCTAATATCAAAGTGAGCCTCGTTTTGAAGTAATTGTTAAAAGAGTATTTTGAATCTTGAATTCTGAAAAGGTTAAAGAAACTGTTGTAAAGTCTTTTACTTATTATTATATATTTTTTTCTTTATAGGTTGTAAACCTGTTTCCATCTTGCTTTTTCCAGAACAGCTGGCCACAAGATATAATTCTGACCATTGTTTTTCTTTAGTTTCTACCTGCAGCTGGTAGTGAGTTCCTAAATGACTAACATACTGTATTTTACTGGACAGCATAAGACTTAGGACTAACTAGGTAGATCTTTCTGTTAGAAGATCCCAGTAATTCTTCAGGCACTCTAGTATAAATATTTACTTGCCCAGAATTTAAAGCAGTTTAAAATAGAATCTTATTTTGCTTGCTCATTGTCTGCAACTCACTATGTATTAATTGTAAATAGTAAGGAGTGAAATAGTTTTGTATGTTTTTATTTTAATAAGTGTATTGTCCAATCATGAGTTTTCTGGTGATGTCACAACTTGTAATGTGTTTACAATGAGTAACACTCCATGAAAAAGTATACGCCCCCCAGAAGGCTTAATGCGGAGGTGCTAGGGGCTTCCTGCTTTGGGTGAGCACTGCACTGCTGTACTGATTTCAAACAGAATAAATGCTGAATCTCAGCTTAAATAACAGCAATTTTCCATGTGTACTTTTCTATGATTGCGTTTATGCTGCCTTTCAAACTTTGTGTCTACCATCTGGGTTTGCAATCCTTGCAGCGCATTGCTCCTTCTTCGAGTGCAGGAGATGGAACTCTGTGAAATACATTGAAACCAGGTAGTGCTGGGTGAGATGGAAGCATGGTATGGAGTGGTTTAGGATGGATGGAGAAAAGAATGTTGTTGTTTTTTTTTTTACACCTTCTTTTTTTTCCCCGGCTTACTGCCCTCACGTTCCACTCCTTCAGGCTCTGATCAACCACATAGATCCCTCCCATGGAATCCACCCCTGGAGTGCCAGGCTTACTCCATTATCCCCTTCCTTATTCCTCTTCTTAGGAGTGCCTGCATAACAGGGTCTGCCTGTGGGTAGATGATCCGAGGTTTGGATTAGTCGTCATCTTGGACTGAGAGGATTTTTTTCCATTTTTTTCCCTTAGTCCCTCCTTCCCCTGAGGGTGTCTGCACATAGGATGAATGTCCAGACAGATGGCATGCTGGGGCACACCGCTGTCAAATGCCCACAATGTACTCCCCTCCCCAACTCCAGAGGGCTGCCTGTGCACTGATGCCCAGGCTTACACAGACATAGGTGCATTGAGTGCTCAAAGTACCCCAGGAACCTACCCCATGAGAAGGAGAGCATCTGTTGGGATGCTCAATCCTCCTCCCCCTCTGACCCCTGGAGTCCCTGACTCCATTCCCGAACCTGGGTCACCGGTGTGGAGCGAGGTGTGGCATCCGATGACCCAACACTCAGCTTCACCGGGCCAGTCAGGATGTTATTTTTTAATGAAAAAAATACTGTAAGCTCACAGGAGAAGTATCACTTCACACAGTCTTCAGCTGGTGAAGCACTATAAGTGCCACTAAGCTCCCATTGAAGCACTGCACCCATTGAAGCACTGTAAGTGGCACTGTACTGTCTTCACCGGGTGATGTTGGCACTTTGCTACGTGTTGCATGGTAGCAGCACATCTCATAATGCTTTACATAGTAAAGTTTAATAATGTCATACACACCTAGTTACTGGCTCTGATACTACACTATACCTTCTTTTTCCCTACTGTACTCTACTTAATGTATGTACTCTGTTGCATCTTCTCCAACTACACTGTATCCTACCATATGTAAGCAATACAACACACTGGGGTGTACATTAGACAGTTCTAATGAAGGGCTAGGGGGCGTAGTGGACACAAGGCCACAGATGAAAGTGCATCCAGCACCTCTTCCCACAAGCAGTACTCTGATTTGGTTTGTGTTTTAAAAATGCAAAAGAAGAAATGATGGTGTCTTTTCTTAAAATAATTTCTGTATCTTATGGCAGCAGCAGCACTGGGGAGAACACACTGGTTGCGTTTCAGTGATGTGGGAGAAATGCAGATGTCAAAGTAAAGAAGGAAATGGCACAGTAGTACATAAGGTAAGAATATGGTCAGCATCTTTTGAAGGAACAATGTAAACCATTTTTAAAAGGCATAGTAATGAGGAAAATGGAAATACATTGTACAAAATAAAGCCAGTTCTTGTTAGTAGAGTTGTAGGCTAAAATACCTGACAAAAATTCAGCCTTTTAGTTGGAAAAGTGCTAAATGTTTTTCATGTCTCTCAAGGTGCATTTTTCACTTGGAGCTTGGAATCAAGAAATCGTACCTGAATCTTTTCTAACCATGAGCTGTCACATGACGAGCAGATTCCTGTTGTGAGCCATGGGATGGACAGCTCTCTGTTGTGAGCTACAGGATGTGTGGCTACTTGTTGTGACTTTGCAGGACAAGTATCTCTGTTCTGTCCTGGGAGGCTGATGAGCGGCTCTTTTGTGAGACATAGAAAGAAGGGATCCCTTTTGTGAGCCATGGGATGAGCAGCTGCCTGTTGTCAGGCATGGGAGAAGTGGCTGCTCGATGTTAGCCATTGGACAAGTGGTTGCCTGTGGTGAGCAACAGGATGATGGCTGCCTATTGTGAGCTGTAGGATGAGCGGCTTCCTGTTGTGAGCTGTAGTATGACTGCCTCTCTGTTGTGAGCTGTGGGGTGAGTGCCTACCTGTTGTGAGTTGCATGGCAAGCATCTCTCTGTTATAATCTGAGGGGCAGATGAGCAGCTCTGTTGTGAGCCATAGGAGGAGTGCTTGCCTGTTGTCAGACATGGGATGAGTAGCAGCTTGTTGTAAGACATGGGACAAGTGGCTACCTGTTGTGAGCCATAGCAGGAGTGCTTGCCTGTTGTCAGACATGGGATGAGTAGCAGCTTGTTGTAAGACATGGGACAAGTGGCTACCTGTTGTGAGCCATGGGCTGGGTGACTACCTATTGTGAACTGGTATCCGGTCAATATCACTCAACCGAAATCGCGCCAGTGAAAATAGCACATACATAATCGCGCATGTCACTATAGCGCAGAATCAAATCAGCCTGTGTACTTAATCGCGCATTGCATGCACATGGTCACTTGCATCGCTTGCATTGTGCTAAAATGGCAGTCAGATTTTTAAAAAGCCAAAAGGGAGCAGACCTTGCTTGCCTAGATGGTTTTCTTTACAGGAGGGAAAGAGTTACTGAAACAAAGTCATATTACAAATGTTTGGAATATGACAAAGGACATTGTGGGGTTAGACTGCATCTGAATGGTGAAACTGTTTTGAAAAAAACTGGTGAACACAACCATGTCCCCGATTCTTCATTGATTGCTGTAAAGGATGCTGTGGCTAGCATGAAAGAGCATGCCAGCAGTAGTTGTGAAACTACACACCAGATTGTAGCTGGTGGTGTATCGGAATTGTGCCCATCTGTTGCATCGCAGCTTCCTGCCTTGTCACTTCTAAAGTGAACTGTCAGGCGTTAGCGCCATGCTGCAGCTTGCCCTCCCCCTGAGCCAGCTGACGTAGCTTCTTTAGTAGTTTCTGAAGAATTGTGCTTGACACTGAAAAATGAGAAATTTCTTCTCTATGACCCCAGGCCCCGCACTGAGCGTTTCCTAATATTCTCAACGTCACAGGACCTACAGCATTTAAAGAGCAGTGCACATTGGTTCGCTGATGGAACTTTTAAAAGTTGCCCTTTAATATTTCATCAGCTCTATTCTATACATGGTATCCGCAACAGCACTCTTGTACCTCTAGTGTATATTCTGATGGCTAACCAAACAGCTGCAACATACAGTAAGATTTTTACTGAGCTAAACAGAATGTGTGACACTCTACAGCCGCTGTCAATTTTACTAGATTTTGAATTGGCATAAATAAAAGCATTTACACTGGCATTCCCTACAGCAATAGTCAGAGGTTGCTTTTTTCACTTGTCAGGCGCTGTGGCGCAAGATTCAAGAACTTCCCGATGTGTGTTCACTGTATGTGCCAGACCCCAGTTTTGCTCTTCAAGTGAGACTTCTGCCAGCACTTGCCTATGTGCCTGTCAATGATGTCATTGCAGCATTTGAGGAGTTAATGGTTACGGAGTTCTATCAATCGAATGGTGACTTACTGTCCAACCTTGTTGTCTATTTTGAAGATACATGGTTGGGACGTCCATTGGGAAGAGGAGGCGGTAGAAGACCTATGTTTGCTATCCAGCTATGGAATTGTTATGATGCCCTCAATCAAGATTTACCACGAACAACAAACTCCGTGGAGGCGTGGCACCGCAAGTTTAGTCATTTTATCGGTGCACACCATCCATCAATTTGGAAATTTCTACAAGTGCTTAAAGAAGAACAGCACTGCAGCACTGTGTTGATGGAGCAGATAATAGCCGGCACCACTGTGCCAGGATCCCAAAAGAAATATAAAGATACTGCAAAGCGGATAGCTGCTATAACAGCGGAATACCATCAGCGTACTAAATTAGAGTATATTCGCGGTATAGCATACAATTTCCAGCTGCAGGCATAAAAATGCTGTTGAAGATATTATATTTTAATAGTGCATCCTTCATGTGCCCTTCAATAAAGATTAAATAAAGTTACATTCTGTAGGCCCTGTACTGCACAAGCACAAGCAAAACACAGCACTAAAGTATTAGAAATGTGAGCCACAAACCACTGCATAATAACATTGCAAATATTTGACACTCACATAGTAAAGATGTGTGAAGGGTTAGATCCCGAAAACCTACATCTGCAAGGGGAGTGTGCATCAGAACTAATGCCTATGGGAAACAACGTAGGAAGGTCAAGAGCAAACACTCAGGACTGAAGGGGAAGTACTTGGGAAAACTTAATGGGTTGCACTACAGTGATAAGGCAATTAATTGCAGTCTTACCAACATGCAGCACATGAAAAGGCTGAGTAGAAGTGAGTAAATAATCTAAGCAATTTGTAACGTTATTTTTGGATTCGCTGAAATGCTTTCGCGCTAAAGAGGGTGTGCGCGATAAACACCAAGCTATATGGGGTAGAGCGATTTCGGATTCGCGATTTTGACAGTGACCCTTGTGAACTATGGGATTAGTGGCTTCCTTTTGTGAGCCACAGGATGAGTGCCTGCCTGTTGTCAGGCACGGGATGGGTGACTACTTGTTGTGAAGCATGGGACAAATGGCTGCCTGTTGGGAGCCATGGGAGGGGTGGCTGCCTATTGTGAGCTGTGGAATGAGTGGCTCCCTTTTGTGAGCCATGGGATGTATGCCTGCTTGTTGTCAGACATGGGCCAGGTGGCTACTTTTTGTGAAGCATGAGACATGTGGCTGCCTGTTGTGAGCTGTGGGATAGGCGGCTCCTTGTTGTGAGCTGTAATGTGACTGGCTCTCTGTTGTGAGCTGTGGGGTAAGTGCCTGCCTGTCGTGAGTTGCAGGACAAGCATCTTTCTGTTATAATCTGAGGGGCTGATGAGAAGCTCTGTTGTGAGTCACATGAGGAGTGACTGCCTGTTGTCACACATGGGAAGAGTGGCTGCTTTTTTGTAAGGCATGGGACAAGTGGCTACATGTTGTGAGTCATGGGATGGGTGGCTGCCTATTGTGAACTTTGGGATGCAGTGGCTCCCTTTTGTGAGCCACAGGATGAGTGCCTGTCTGTTGTCAGGCAAGGGACGGATGGCTGCCTGTTGTGAGCCATCAGATGGGTGTCTGCCTATTGTGAGCTGTGGGATGAATGGTTCCCATTTGTGAGCCACAGGATGCATGCCTACCTATTGCAGGCATAGGATGGGTGGCTGCTTCCTGTGAGGCATGAAACAAGAGGCTGCCTGTTGTGAGCAACAGGATTGGTGACTGCCTATTGTGAGCTGTGGGGTGAACGGCTCCCTTTTGTGAGCTGTAGTATGATTGGCTCTCTGTTGCGAGCTATGGGGTGATTGGTTGCCTGTTGTGAGTTACAGGACAAGGATTTCCCTGTTTTAATATGAAGGGCTGATGTGCAGCTCTGATGTGAGCCACAGGAGGAGTGCCTGCCTGTTGTCAGACATGGGACAAGTGACTACTTGTTGTAAGGAATACAACAAGTGGCTGCCTGTTGTGAGTCATGGGAAGGGTGACTGCCTATTGTGAACTGTAAGATGCAGTGACTCCCTTTTGAAAGCCACAGTATGAGTGCCTGCCTCTAGTCAGGCATCGGACGGGTGTCTACTTGTTGTGAGGCATGAGAAAAATGGCTGAATGCTGTGAGTCATGGGTTGGGATGCTGTCTATTTTGAGCTGTTGGATGAGCGGCTCCCTGTTGTGATCTGTAGGATAAGCAGCTCCTTTTTGTGATGCTGAACAAGTGAGAGTATGCAGACTGTATTTTGCACTTCACCAACGAAGTTTTGCCATTGGTAAGACTATGCAATGTCCAACCCTTTTGCTTCTTGGCAAAGGCAACCTGATGGCTTATGCTCTTCTGCTGGCACTCAGTTTGTTTCCATTGTGCCAAAAGCATAACTGATAGTAATGCCTTTGTTTATGCTGTCCCAGCAATATACAAAACCCTTCCTTCGTATCTCTGACTCTTTGGCAGTGAACTGCCCTTGCTAAATTCTCTAAAATGGCTCAGCACTTGTGAAGTCATTAATCCACACAGAAAGATGTTTTAAATATTTATTCTAATATCATTGAGGTCCAGAGGGTGCTAGTTGGGACCACTGTGGTGTTGGAATAAATATTTTAAACTTCTTTCTGCCAAGGTTATTGACTTTGTGAGTGCCAAGACATTTCTTCTTGGTACGCTATATGTTAGTCGCCTTCTTTTGCACTGCCAACTGTCACTCCCTTTAGCACACTGCACTTTCCCATCTAAAATTTCAAAAAAACAATGGTTTCTAAATCATGTGACCATCTGGTTCTACTATGCAGAGTGAGCAAACATGGCAGTACTTTCATTCAACAGAAGACAGCCAGCTATGGAGGAGGGCGAGTTTGTGTAAGTCACTTTCTTCTCATAAAGATGGCTAGTCAACCACATAAGAATAATTGCGTGCCAGGGAGGAGTGTGGTAAGAGTATGCTGCCAGGGTGGGGGGTGGGGATGTTAGATTTGTTTTAGCACAAATGAGCACTTAGATGGCATCCTGCCATGGATGCAAATGGCGTGTGTCAGTTGCTCATTGTGGGAGTATTTTTTCATATACTTGAAATTAGCAAATTGCACTGCTGGGGAGGAGAGTGGAACTGAGATTTTACCAGAAGCTGAGGGGACAAGGGATGTGTTTAAGGATTTGGGCTGGAGAGCAGGGTGAGTGTTGTTTCTTTTCTTTTTGTTTTTAATTATGTCACATGAATAATGACTATGAATACTGAATTCCTGAATATCTGAAGGCCTGAATACACTCCTAGATCACACCCTGCTAACCCAAGAGCACCATGCTTACAATTGTGGTGTGCTTGCAGTTAGCTGGATCAGTGACTAATATAACCAAGAAGAGATGTTTAAACTTTTTTTCAACTTTGTTTTTCACCTGGGCTGCGGGTGGGGGATGTACATCCTCATCAGTGCCTGGACTGACCTCTCAGCATTACCCTCTGGCAGCCCGGACTGGGAGGTCTGTAGCTTGCCCTCTACAGCAGGACCCCCCAAGGGGAGAAACTGAGATTCACCTGAGGCCTCAGCCAAGTATTCTGCCTGGGGAATCATTTGGAAGGCAGTCCAGCAACTTCACAGTGCTGCCATGCATAGGGGTTTTCCCTTTCAGCGCCCCAGAGGCATGGCTGTGCAATGACATCAGCGCAGGTCAAGTGCACGCGATCCACTGACATCCATTGATGCCTCTGTTCACTGCCTGGTGGTCCCAGCTGTTGCACATCAAGTCTCCACTGGTGTCACTGGCATACTGAGAAACCACAACCTTCTCCCCTGGAGAAGAAGAAGAACTTTCCATGGGACACTAATCTCACCTCCTATCCCCCTGGCTGACCCTCTGATGTTCAGTGCTCACTTCTAAACATGGGTCATCAGCACCACAGGTGGTAACATTACCACTGCACCAGCAGGCTGGCTCCTAGATGGTTAAACTTCATGAAGTCCTATCTGGTCCCCATGTTGTAGAACAGAGGGTATCAAAGAAGACATTCCTAGCACAGGGGGTACCATAGAATTCATTCCTTGTGCCTCAGTTGTTCTGCTTATTCATCAAACAGCTTGGAAAGGTATGCAATCAAACAAAATTATTCTGCATGCAAAAGAGTTGGTACTGTGAATGAGCTCTAATGTAACTGAGCTGTAAATGCCACCCTTGGGGCACTGCACTATAGAAACTGTTCCTAGAAAACAGGTGTGTGCTCAATGAAAAAAGAATGGAAGCTATGCTCTATGGGTCCAGTGCCAAGTGTAAAATCCACAACTTCTTTGAAATACTGGCCAATGATCACACTCCAGCTGAAGTTACTGAAACTTTGAAATACTTAGGCATGAACCTTGATCCTAGCTCAACCTTTGAGCTCCATCCATCCAAAATAACCAAAAATGTTCACCCAAAATAAGTGTACACTATGGATTAAAAAGTCAAATGCTTAGGTTTATCAGACAAACAACAGTATTACTGAAATCATCCTTGAAAATGGGCATTTGCTACTCTTGCTGCTTACCTGAATAACAAATGTTAAATTAAATAAAATAGCATGCCCCACTATACTGTCCATGCTGATCTATGGCTCACTTGTCTCTGACACTGTCTCAGCCAAGACTCAATGTGGCAGATCTATTCTATACCATTGCAGTTAAGGTTGCAGTAAAGTTTAAGGTTAAAGAAAGCAAGGTAATGCACATCAGGAACAAAAACCAGAAACTGAAATGCTTGATGGGCTAAAACTAGAGAGTACAGCTGGGGAAAGCAATCTAAGAGTGAAAATATTAGAAAGTCTGAAAACTACAGCACAGTGTAACAGAGCAATGGGCAAGGAAACAGGGTGTAGGGCAGCACAGGAGGGAGGCTCAGTAGTTGCAGGGAGGTGATCATTCCCCTGTATCTGTCTCTGGTTCTCCCCCACCTGAAGTCCAGTGCAAGGGTCAAAGTCCACACTTGTAGAAGGACTGCGATTTGGTAGAGACAATAGAAAGGAATGCAATCAAAATGGTCCAGTAACTGTGAGAGAACATGTGAGGAAAGATTAGGGGATCTTAATAGGTACATCCAAGTGAAAGCAGGCAGCACTCACAGTTTTCAGATTGAGTGCCAGTAAATGAAAAAGTTACAGTAAGTAAAATGAAGCCAGCACTCCATACATTGGGTTTAAAAATTGCTTCTTACTGTACAAAATTCAAAGTGATGTACACATACACAGTACCTCTTATGTCTCTTACGAGGGATACAAGCTTTCAGGAAGGAATGTAATTCCAGTACAGGTTCCAGGCACAAACAATGTACCAGCCCAGTGCTTCGAGGTGCAATGCCTCTTCGTCAGGGGTGTGGCTTAAAACTTTGACACTGTGTTTAAATATAGTTGGTCAAACTCAAGTCACATGTCTCTAATCAATTAAATAATTGCTCTTTAGTACCATATATAACTGCTATGTACAAACCCACTTAATCAGAATTGCAAATTCCATTCAGTGAACATTGCTGCTGACACTTAAAAATCATTATGCCTTCTAATGTTTCTTTTTATGGATTATTTCCAATTCATTAAAAGGTTTAGATTAGTTAGCAAGTAAGATGAAACAATAATTACTGTCCCATTCACTGTGTATCTTCACCAGCACTATTTCATAGGTTTAAGCACGTGATACCAAAATGATGACCAAAGTGAATAGTGTGGGGGGAGGGGTTGCTAATAAATTAGAAAAAAATAAACACATTGACACAGTGAAGTTTACAAAGAAAACTTCCAATTGTTATTTAAAAGGATAATTTCATATTTCTCTACAAGGCATCATAGCCCTTATCTATTAAATATATGAATTTAGCCAGCCCAGTGGTGTAGAGGGCTGAGGCACTTGCACCTTACCTTGACCTACGCCGGTGACCCGGGTTCCTGAATGGACTCAGGTCACCGGGAGTCGGCAGGTGGAGGATAGGATTGAGCATCCGATTGACTGCTCTCCTATCCTGGGGTGGGATTGGGGATGGACTCACTCAGTAGTGGCCCCAGGTGGAGACTGGAGGCACTACATGAACAGCCCGCTGGGGTACAACCAGAAAACCAGAAACCACTCTGAAGTCTAGCTGGATGATGGCTGCTGATCTCAGGCACCTCTGAAGACACCCCAGAAGCCATGAAGTGCCTCAGCAGCACCTGGGACTGAAGAAAGCATAGTTTGCTGGTCTCCTACCACCGGTGCCTTCCCCCTCGGAGGAGGGGGACCCACCCAGTGAAAGGGTTACACCAGGCTACCCCATGGAAGGCTACAGATCTGAGGTAGGTGACTGAGGAGGAAATAGTAGGGGGAATGTCTGTGGGTCATGGCGGACCAAAGGATAGGCAGCTCCAGAGCACATAGGAGGGGCATAAATAGATAAAAAAAATATATGAATTTAGAAGAATTTTTTTTAATTAAAATTCATACCGTTCCATTTTTTTCTAGTACAAATTAAATAAAGTTAAGGGCATTTGGAAAAGGATGCTGGTTCAAATGTTATGTTATACTGTACTTATATAAATTACATTTTTGTCTGTAGTATACTGATATCAATTATGTCTTATTTATTCATAACTCATATACCTCCACACAGCACAGTTATCAAACAAATCTTATAACAAAGGTTGCAACTCCATTTGATCATTAAACCCATTTGGCTTTAAGGTTCTCAAATTAAAAATCCAGTAATACTCCTTCCTGTCTAAGAGTAACCCTCTGTTGCCACTTGGGGTCTGTGATTGACATGATCTATGCCCATGTACTGTATTTGATGTTCACTCCTATTCAATACCTCATTGAGATGTCTCCCCACAGGATGCAACAAATCAAATTTTTTTATGGCCCTAAAATGTTCCTGGAAGCACTCTTTAAGAATTCTGGTTGTTTGCCCAATGTAGATGCACTCACATGAACACCACAGGGCATAGATGACATACTTTGTGTTACATGATGTAAAATGATTGATGTACATCTTTCTCATACACGCAAGGGTAGGATTGTAAAATACTTTAGACTATTTATCAAACTTATAAATTATACACCATTTGCATGGGTAAAAGCCATTTGACTTTGTGTGCAGCCACCTAGACTGTGTTCCCCGTGATTTAAATTCACAATCAACCATGTCCTTTAAGTTCTGGCCTCATCAGAAAGTAATTAAAGAGCCAGCTTCCTGCACAGCTTTCAAATCTCTATCCAACCCCAGGAGGTGCCAGTAGTTTTTCATGATAGTATGAAGATCCATAGAAATAGGGCTGTAAGTGGTGACAAAAATTACTCGATCTAGTTTCTCTTCTTGTACTTTATAACTCAAAAGCTCCTGCCTTCTTAGTGTTTCTGCTCTTTGTAAGGCTGATTGTAAAACTGCCTCAGAGTAGCCTCTTACTCTCAATCTAGTAATAACTCATTCTTAGCTTTTATAAACTCGTTGTGGTCAGAACTATCTCTCTTTAAACAGACCAATTGCCCAAAGGGGAGGTTATCCACAGTGTGTTTTTGATGCACACTCTGGGCATGCAGGATACTATTGCCTGCTGTCTTTTTGACAAAAGCCTTTAGCTTTAACTATCTCACCAGGTTTGCCAGTTTATGTTAAATCCAAAAATGAGATTTGAAGCTTGTTATACTGTGCAGTGAAGTGGAGCCCTAAATCATTCCTATTTGTTAATTCAAAAAAGAACAGAAAATCACATTCCAAACCCTCCCAAACTATAAGAAGGTCATCAATGAAGCAAAAATATTTTCTATTACAGTATTCAAAGGGATTGTATATTGCCACATCCTCCTACCACCTAATGAAAATGTTGGGGTAGGATGGGCTGACAAAGGAACCCATGGCGATTCCTCTCTTTTTGCAAGTGATGTTTGCCATAAAATAGAAATAAATTACTTTTCAAGATCAAGTCCAGAGCTAGAAAGATAAAAGTGACTGGATAATTAAGGGAAGAGTGTTCCACTTCCAGCATTGTTTTGACTGCAAAAATGCCTTTGTAGTGTTCAATCACTGAGTACAGGGAGGTAACATCTATGGTAACACACAGGTATGTTTCTTTCCACATAAATGACTCCAACTCCTGAAAAAATGGCTATAGTATCCTTAGTATAAGATTTTAACTTAGTTATCTCCTGATGTAGGTACCCATCTACATAAGACGCAAGTGTCTCCATAAGTGACTCATTTCCCAATAATATGGATCTACCAGGTGGATTGCGACTATCTTTGTGCAATTTGGGGATATGATAAAAAAACGGTGTAACCAGAAATTCACAATTCAATATTTCAGACTCAGATGCTGCAATCCATCCTTCCTCCACAGCTAAATTTAGAAATGATTCCAGTTTACCTTTGTAAAACATTGTGAGGTTGTGAGACAGGGCTTGGTAAGTAGTGGTGTCATTCCATTGTCGTAAAGCCTCTGCAACATAGTATTCCCTACTTAAAATCACAATGTTGCCTCTTTTGTCTGATGGCTTTATTATTATATCAGACATATTATCTATTTCTTTTAAAGCTTCTCCCTCAGAAGGGGTTAAATTATCCCAATGAGCCTGTGTTTTCTGAGATTGAATAGCTGTATCTACATCCCTTAATGTGGCATCTTCAAATACTTTAATTGCCTCACTATCAGGGCTAGGGGCAAGGAAGGTGGACTTCTTTTTTAAAATCAGTTTGCAGGCAGGGGGTGGGCTGCAGAGACTATATTAGCTGTTACACAACCCCTTAGTTCATCCCCACACTCTACTTCCAAATTTGCTACAGTTATGAATCATTCAAGTCACTTACGGACACAGCATCAATTACTGGTGTATCTAAGTCAGGCTGCCTAATACATGGGGATTCAATATGGCTGTTATTGAAACTCTCCTTACTATACTAAGTGTATGTATCAAAACCATTTTCTTTAGCATAGTGTTTGTTTAGATTTAATTTTCTGAACAACTTAAACAGATCACAGCATACTTTGAATTCATTAATAGGATGTAGAGGCACACATGACATACCATAGTTTAACACTGATAACTGCCGATTAGTAAATGTTCTTCCCGTTAAGTCAACAATGGTTAAACAGCCCCATTCTTGAGAATTTACTTGCTGATGACTTCTGCGGTTTCCCCGTCTTGGCTTTTTCTTTTTCTTGGGATGGACTGAGCTGTGTCCAGCAACTGTGCATTAAATGAATCATTATTACAAAAATGCACACTTCATGCTGAGCAAGAAGCTGAAGTAGAAGCAATGGTTGATGAACTTCATGTTTCAGCTGGAGCTGCATTAGTTTGATTGCCAGTTTTATTGGTGTGTTTATTCCTACTTCTCGACCTTCATCTACTTCTCAAGAGGGAATGTGTGTGCTTTTCCCATTTAAACACTTTATTATTTGTATAATCTCTTTCATTCCTCTGTAATTTGGAAATTTTTTACATTCAGTCAATTCCTGTTCCCACTTTTTAGCCTTTTCTCTCATTTTCACATCCAGTTCTTTGATTATATCAGTACTTTTAAAGGAGGACAATTGTGCCTGCAGCTGTTCAATCAGTTTAAGCACTTCTTCTCTTTGATGTTCAGCATCATCTATCTGAATTTTTACAAACTTAACAGAGCTATTACACATATTAGCTTCTCATCTTTCTTTGAAATACGTATTTTCTAAACCACAGGCCATCATCTTGATAACTGTAAGACCGCTAGGGATCCATTTTTTTTCCTCTGTATTTTGTAAATTAAATTATATCATAGTCCAATGTTATTTCCTTCAGTACATATTTCTCTAATTTGACAAAGATGGATTTAATAGTACCTTTTTCTTCTCCATTCTGCCTGGTACAGGTAGATGTAGATAATAATCCAGCATCCACATTCACTGAAGTTTTCCTCATGTTATTCATTTATTTATTTTATTTGTTATTTTTTTATTTATTATCACAATCAGAATTACAACCCTTTAAGTCATAGACTCATTTGCAAAGGCTCCATGTTTTGGTACAGAGGTTACAAAGCATTGTGAACAGTGCAATACAGTGTGGACATACTATACATGAGAGCAAAACTCAAGGGTCAGGTAACCCAGCATCAATTAAACATATTCAATTTTAGATTCCTTAGCAGGGTTCCCCATCTTAGTACAGAGCTTAGAAAACAGTGTGATTATTACAGTACAGTGAGGACGTACATGAGAGCATAAATTCTAGGGTCAGGTAACCCAGCATCTGCTGATACATATTCAGTAATACATAATGCAGAATAATGAGCAAAATAACCCAGTAACGCGATGATAAGGAAGTCAGCATAGGCTGTGTAGCTTAAAGAGATATCCAGTATTGAGACCAGGACTAGCTGTGGACTAGATTTAAATGTCCCTTGGGGAGGTGGGCATGTATGGGGCTAAGAACAGTCACAGGCAGCAGAATCAAGGAGCAGATTCTTCAGGTTAGTTTTAAAAAAGCTGAGCTTGGGTTCCATGAGGCTGGGAGACAGAGGCCGGGAGGCCATTCAACCAGAGGGGAGCACAATAAAGGAATGACCTTTGTCCCAGAGAGGTCCTGCAGTAGGGAACTAAGAGAGATGCTTTGGCTGAGCTCCTGGAGGCCCTGTGGGAAGAGAACAGTTGGATAAGGGAGTAAAGTCTGGGGGGGGGGCTTGCCTGTGGTAAATTTCTAGGCAAGCAGGCATGTATGGTACTTAAGTCTCCCCTCAAAGTTTAGCCACTGCGTGAGTTTGTATTGGTCACAAGTGTGGATCAGTCTGTCACATCCTGAGATCAGCCAAGAGGCTTTGTTGAGGGCCATTTTAATACAGAGTAAAGCAGCAGTGTCAGCAGTGCCTTGTATCACTATCCTATAGTCCACCAGGGAGAGTACTGAGGAGGAAACAGCAATGCGGTTAGCCTCAGGAGGAAGGCAATGCTTATAGCGATAGAGAAGACCAAGTCTAGAGTTGACAGAAGCAGATAGGAGCCTTTGCCAATTAAAGAAATTGCCATTTCCTCTATATCTGAAATTTTCAACAGGTGATTCCGACTTAAGGCATCTCTTTATATAGAGGAAGGAACCCTTCTCCACACCAATGCATTTAATTCCAGTTACCTGGTTGGAGCATCTGCCAAAAAAGTTGAACATCCAAGTGAAAGCAGGCAGTGCTCACAGTTCTATGACTGGGTACTGGTAACTGAAAAAGTTACAATGAGTAAAATGAAGCCAGCACTCCATGCACAGGGTTTAAAAATAGCTTTTTACTTTGCAAAATTCAAAGTGGTGTACATATACAGTACCTCTTGTGCCTCTTACGAGGGATCCAAACTTTCAGGAAGCAATATAATTCTAGTACAGGTTCTGGCCTCAAGCAATATACCAGCCAAGCACTTAAAGGTGCAATACCTCTTCATCAGGGTTATGGTTTACAACTTCACTTCTGTGTTTACATATAGTTGGTAAAACTCAAATCATA
This sequence comes from Neoceratodus forsteri, assembly GCA_016271365.2. Classification (NCBI taxonomy): domain Eukaryota; kingdom Metazoa; phylum Chordata; order Ceratodontiformes; family Ceratodontidae; genus Neoceratodus; species Neoceratodus forsteri. The sequence continues at coordinate 191,435,838 of CM057456.1, forward strand.
TCTCTAATCAATTAAACAATTATTCTTTAAAACCATATATTACTGCTATGTAAAACACCACTTAATCACAATTGCAAATTCCATTCAGTGAACATCGCTGCTGACACTTAAAAATCATTATGCCTTCTTATATTTCTTTTTATGGATAATTTCTAATCGATTAAAAGGTTTAGATTAGTCAGCAGCGATATCCATAGGATGAAATAATAATTACTGTCCCAGTCACTATGTATCTTCACCAACACTGTTTCATTCATAGATTTAAGTATGTGATGCAAAAATGGTGACCAAAGTGAATGTGTGTGTGGGGTATTTTGGTGATTTTATTTGAGTGCTAATAAATTAGAAAAAAGTAAATTACATTGACACAGTGAAGTTTACAAAGAAAACTTCCAATTGCTTTTTAAAAAGGATATTTTCATATTTCTCTAGAGGGCATCATAGCTCTTATCTATTAAATATATGAATTTGGAAGAATTTCTTTTTTTGTATTAAAATTCATACAGTTCCATTTTTTTTCTAATACAAATTAAATAAAATTAAGGGCATTTGAAAAAGGATGCTGGTTCAAATTTTATGTTATACTTATATCAGTTAATTCTTTTTAATGTTATACTTATATCAATTACATCTTATATATTCATAACACATATACCTCCACACATCACAGTTATTAAACAAATAGGTACTGTATACTTTGAAGTCAAGGAAGGAGGAGGGGGTATGAAGTATATCCATGGGATTAACAAGATGAACTGCAATGAACTTGTTAACCAAAGTGCAACATGAATCCATGAAAGCTGGCTGTGGTATCTTCAGAAGAGACATCCACAAGTACATTTTCACACAAAGTGTGGTGGACAGGAAGAACAGACTGCTGGAGCGGGTGGTCTGGGTCAAAATAATAAATGGATTGAAATACGGGTGGGACAGGCACAACGGCCTGATACAATTAAATGGTGAAACGGGAGAGGGAAAAGAGGAATGGATGTTTATTATGGCAAGCACACAACTAATATGTATTTATGCAGACTAGATGGACCAGTGTGCCTTTTTCTATCATTGCATTCTATGTTTCTGTGGATTTGGAGATTTGCTATGGACACCAAGTGAGACCACCACAACTGTCACTTGCAGCAATAGTTAAACTGGCTTTCAGTGGAATCCTTGACTAAACTGAACTTAGCCACATTTAAACACAAGCTAGTATTGGACAAGAGCCTTTCCAGGCTACTAGACCTCTTCAGCCCCCAGAAGTCAAAGCTGAACCTGACATCACAGAATAAAGCTCCCTGGCATTCATCTGCTAAAAACTAGATGGGGCCAGATGTCCCTTAGATATACTATAGTGAATACAAGAAATGATATACCCAAAAAGCACCTGAAGTACATTGATAAGGTGTCCCTCATGTCTCATCATGTTATCATACTGTGATGTGTACATATTGCAAATACCACAATTGGGTTACTCTGGTGCTGCATTATTTTGTTTCCTTGTTAGTAACTGTGCTGGCACAGCTTTGCACTAGAGCATCTCTTTCTTGCAGCTTATAATGAACAATGTACCCAAAGAGATATGTAGAATTAGCTCCAGCAGATGTTTGCAAACAAACACATTTCTTCTTCACATCATTAAGATTGCTACAGCAAATAAACTTGCCATTGGTAGCAGTGTTGTGAACTTTTTCCTTCCCGGTGAACTATTGGTGAAGCTCTATAAGCAGCACGCCACACAGTCTTCACCTGGTGAAGCTCTATAAGTGGCACTTCACATAGTCTTCACCTGATGAAGCACTACAAGTGGCACTTCACACAGTCTTCACCTGGTGGAGCACTATAAGTGGCACTTCAAAATCTTCACCTGGTGATATACTACAAGTGGCCCTTCACACAGTCTTGACCAGGTGAAGCACTATAAGTGGCATTTCATACAGTCTTCACCAGGTGAAACACTATAAGTCGCACTTCACACAATCTTCACCTGGTGGAGTACTATATGTGGCACTTCACACAGTCTTCACCTGATGAAGCACTATATGTGGCACTTCACAACCTTCACCTGGTGAAGCACTATAAGTGACACTTCACACAGTCTTCATCTGGCGATGCACTATAAGTGGCATTTCACGCAGTCTTCACCAGGAGAAGCACTATAAGTGGCACTTCACAGAGTCTTCATCCGGTAAAGCACTATAAGTGGCACTTCACACAGTCTTCACCGATTAAGCACTACAAGTGGCACTTCACACAGTCTTCACCTGGTAGAGCACTATAAGTGGCACTTCAAAATCTTCACCTGGTGAAGCACTATAAGTTACACTTCACACAGCCTTCTCCCGGTGAAGCACTATAAGTGGCACTTCACACTCGTCACCTGGTGAAGCACTGTAAGTTGCACTCCACACAGTCTTCACCTGGTGGAGCATTATAAGTAGCACTTCACAAACTTCACCTGGTGAAGCACTAAAAGTGGCACTTTGCACAGTATTTATCTAATGAAGACCTATTAGTGGTACTTCGCATACGGTATATGGTGTTGGTTGTATAAATGCTCCACTATTTCCTGTTTATAATTTGCTTTTACTCACCTAAAAGTCTGGTCATAAACTGCTAAATGGATTCCTCTCAGTGGTGTATCAAATTGAGGATTACACTGAAGACTTTAGTTTAGTTTAGTTTATTGTTCTAGGAATTACTACCTTTGAGCCAGAGGCTCTTTTACAAAGGTCCCATGTCAATTAGGTACAGTACAAAAAAGGTTACATAGATAACACAACAATTTGTGCTGTGTCAAGAGCGAGAAAACATATACAAATACATATCAAATCATTTGTGCAAAAGGACATGAGATATCAATAATCACATTATTATCACAAGAAAGAGGTCATGCCAGATTAGGAGAAACAAATAGGGAAAAAGTCCAGAACAGAGAGGGTAAGTGAAAGGTGTGGGGAGCAGACAATAGCAGGAGAAAAGGTTTCCCAAACATGTTTTTGTCAAATAACGGAACAGGGTGGGTAGTGAGAAAATAGGAGGTTTAATCAGGGCAGTCACATGATTAATTAATGATTTAATTTGCATGCTTATACATAAATGTTTAATGTGCTTTACTAGCATTTTTGTTTGCCATGTATTTGATGAACTTCAGTAAACAAAACAAAAAAATGGAATGTTGTTAGTTTTGTGTTCCAGAAAGAGACTGTGGGTCAGAAGATCATTAACATTTTGGCCCTTACTAAAAAAGACTCTGAGTGTTGGTGCAATTCTTTCAACCAAAATAGGGTCCTTGCCCAGAATATGCCAATGTCTACAAAATGAACCACTTATTGGGCCTGCAGGGTGATTGCACTCAGTCAACAAAACTGATTGTTCTGCTATCAACCAACGCTTGTCTAGAGTTTGCATTCATAAGAAAATATCTGTCAAAGCCCCTTGCCTTCATTATGGCATTTTGTAAGTTGACTTCCCTATATCTCTTTTCCCTAAACCGTCTTGTCCATTCACTCCCTTGGCATTCAAATTCCATGTTTTAAGAACAGTTTATCCTCAAAGGTGCTGTCTCTCTGGTAAAGATTCTATACATTTCTATGGTTGGCCCTACTGGATAATAGCAAAGTATTTGCTGCTGTAGTTCTGCAAAACCATTTTTGTGCTAATGTGCCCTGGCTGTCTACTGTAAAAGTGAGATCCAAGATGTTCATTTCATTTTCATCCACCTTTGCACACCTTTTTCTTGGTTACTCTTTTATCCTGACAGCCTGCACTATGACACTATTTGTGGTTGTATTTTCTGGTACCCATATCTGCCTATAGCTTACTTGCTGTAAAGATGAGGACTGAATGTCCCCGCTAACGGTTAGAATCCCAGCTGTGTTTCAGTTATTTAATTTTTTCAGTTTATGTGTATGTATTTATTAATGTATTAAAGAGTTTACTCATACATTTTATTGTAAGGTGCCCTAGGCCTCCAAAGAAGGGCGCCATTAATAATAAATTCTACTTACTGACTTACTTTCTTACTTACGTACTAAGGTTGTAGTTTCAAATTTAGAGAAATTAAGTGAGTACTTATTTGCTATATTTACCTAACTTTTTGTAAATATTGCCAGTGCAATCATTATTGTATATATTATATGCATCATTCCCACTATATTATCTATCTATCTATCTATCTATCTATCTATCTATCTATCTATCTATCTATCTATCTATCATCTACCTGTCTATCTGTCTACATGTCTACCTGTTTGTCTGTCTGTCTGTCTATCTATCTATCTGTCTATCTATCTATCTATCTATCTAGCCATCTCTACCTTATTCCTGTATCCCTTCTATCTGGAATCAAGTCTTTGCTCAGTGTACTAATTTTCAATAAATACATATGTCAACAAATCATTATTTTTATAGGTGAAATTGAGGTTAAGTTAACACTGTTGGAATTTATTATCTCCATGAATTTTTTTTATCCTCTCAGTCCCCTAAGGGCGCAGTAGCACCCCTACAGTTAAAGTTGAGTAAGGTGTTCAATGTTAAACCTATAACTTTGCTCCTTAATAGCTTTGTCAGTATTTGATTAAATGAACTGAAATTATGCATGTGTTGACTAGTAGGCAAAGTCTGTATATGTGGAAAGTTTTGTGATGACAGCTAGTACAATTTCTGAGATACTTATATGTCCTTTTTCCTGAAAATGTTCAATTATTTTCCTACATATATAAAATTAGATTTGGGTTTGCTCTCTTCTGCAACTGACACAGAATGACATTTTTTACCAAACATTCAGGATAGAAGTGTACCTGTACCAAGGTGATGCCTTTGGAAGGTTTTGTGAAAAAAATATTAACAGTTCTGGAGTTATAAGGGTTTATAGTTTTTTTTTCTGTTCTAAGCATAATCAGTAGGGTTTTTGGTATAACATTCTGATACAACACCAAAAATTCTGTCACAAGAACATTTTGAGTTTCTCACCACTTGCTTCTCACAGCACCATGTGAAACCCACCATCTTGTTTTCCCCCTTCCAAATAAAAAAATGGAAAATGCATAAAATGGTGTAATTTTTAAAGAGCAAACACCTGAACCTAACTAAATGGGACATGTTTGTCATGATTCTGATGTTTGCTTTCTAAATAATTCCCAGAAATATCTTTTCTGGACAAAAATCCAGGGTGCCCAGCTTAGTGAGAGGAGGCATTCACCAGTGTTCTCTGTATGAGAACAGTGGGACTTTCTTGAGTTCTTTAGGTGCAGCTGGAATCCTGCTGTGTGCTGCAATGAAAGCAGAGAACCACAGATCCTCTGTTCTGTCTGCCTGTCTGTGTCTCTCTATCTGTCTACCTGTAAATCTGTTTGTCTGTCTGTCCATCCATTCTTCCATCCATCCGTCTTTCTGTCTGGCTATCTGTCACTCTCTCTTGCTCTCTCTTTCTTTATTAAGTGGACTTGGGTGCCCACCACTGGTATTACTTCTTTCCTTCCCCTCCACTCCAGGTCACCCACCCCCAGTTCCTGGTGTTTTTAGATACTGTAGATATATAATATATAAGCGGACCATTGTTCCCACCCCATTACCACTTTTTATGATCTCCCTCTGCACCAAATTATCATGCTAAATATCTGATGGCCCCGGGGCCCACTCCCAGTGCCACCGAACAGTAACCTGACAATTTGGGTGCCCAAACCCCAGTGTCAGAATGTCACTCACTATCCCCTTGAAAAAAATAAAACAGTCCCTCTTTTATTTTTTGTTAGCTGCAAAAAAAGAAAATAGTCTCTCACCAATCTGACCCCTACCCCCACCTCCCACTCAGCACCAATGACCCCACAACTCTCAAACACCCTCACTCACCTGAACATGTCCCATGGCAAAGATCCATTGTCCAATCAAAGATACGTCTTGCTGCTTGAACCACTGACTGCTATATGAGAAACTAAGGAAAGTGCGGTTCAATGTATTTCAATGTGGTTTTAAACTTTGATGGATAACCTTGTCATTTTTGTATATTTTGACCCTATATTTTCAACATGATCTTTTTAGGATCACACCTCATGATCAATGGTGGTGGAATTATTCAGCTCAGGCCAAAAAGGTGATTTCATAATCACTTGGTGAAATCACCATTTGGGAGGGATTTGAAAATTTTTACCCTTGTTCATGAGGTGGTGTCAAAAGAAGACTATGGGACTGAGTTTCAGACCCTTAGAGGGATGCAAGGTGCTTGCATCAAAGTTTTCTGATGCAAGTGGCACCTTGCATCAAAAGATGCACCAGGAGCTATTCCAGAAAGCAGCCTGCATCAAACAGAGTCTGTATACACCAAAGGGGGCTTGCAAAAGTCTTGCTCACAAAAGGGTGCTCTGATATGGCACTAGGGGTCATGTGGCAGATGCAAGCTGCCACATACCCTAAATCATTATTCTACAAACTTTTCCAGAGGACAACTATCTAAGTACCAGTAGACCAACCAGGAGCTGGTCTAAGTGTACTTAGTTGTCCTCTGGGGATTGTGCCAATGTGCCAGGGTCCACTAGTATATGCTCACCCCCAAGTCCTGATCCCCAATCATGCTTCAAATCTTTCCCCTTGTAGTCTAGTGACCCTCAAACTATGAGCTCTGGTAATATGAGGTAAAACACCCCAGTAGTCACCCTATAATCCCTCATAATTAATAAATATGCCCTGGTAGTCTAGTGCCACCCCCAACAAACTGCAATCTCCAATAATAACAAATAAAATAACCCTGGTTGTCTAGTGGACTGCAAGAGCCCTGATCTCCCATTATGTCAATGTGTCATACCCCTCTTACTCTAGTTACTTTGCGTTACTTTGTAATCCTAGACTCAAATAAATAGTTATCAACTCTGTTATGGGTTGGGAGGAGCAGGTTGGTAGGGCACTGCAGGTTGGGGGGTTCCACTAGACAACCAGTAGTATTCTATTTATTTTTATGAGAGATTGGGGCTTGTTGGGGGCACGGACTACCAGGGCATTTTATTAATTATGAGGGACTATTGGGAGTACTGGGGTTTTACCTCAAACACAGGGATCATGGCTGGAGGGGGCTAGGGGTCTGCTTATGCATACTGCAGAAGCTTGATGTTCAGGTGCGCACTCTGTTTGATGCACTGCTGGGCTGCCACAAGCTGCAGGATTCTGCTATGGGACCCTGCCCACAGAGAATCATGCAGGGTCTGTGGCACATGGGGAAGCTGCCTTTGGCACAGCTTCTGCCAACATTTGGAGAATTTGGCCATATGTTTAAAATTTGTGCTCAAACTATGTAAAAATTGCAACGTTATGAGTGCACATTGAAATTTTTCTACGCTCACTGATAACTTTGGTAATTATAAATATTTTTACTCCAAATTTTCAACATAGCCATTTTTCACACCACTTCATGAATGCGACAGCTGTCATTTTTCAAATCCTGGCCAAAATGTGCTCTTGCCGTCTGGCGTGTAACAATGTTTTGGTGGTGCAGAAAGATGTTTCAGAGGGGTTATGAAAATTTTCACCTACCGGGTTCAAGAGGGGTAACATAGAAACATAGACTTTGACATCAGATAAGGACTGCTTGGCCCATTTAGTCTGCCCATCTCCCTACCTACAGGATAGGCTGCAAATCCTAATTAACCAACAGCCTATTTCTTCCTACCCCCCACAAGAATTGCCTTATGTCTGTCCCATGCATTCTTGAATTCTCCCACAGTTTTAGACCCCACAACCTCCTCAGGATGGCTGTTCCATGCATCCACTACCCTCTCTGTGAAATAATACTTCCTCACATTGCCCCGAACTGCCCCCATCTTTAATTTGTGTCCCTTGTTCTTGCACGTCTCTTTTTCTGAAAGATGCTACCCTCTTGGACTTTGTTGATTCCACTGAGGTACTTAAAAGTTTCTATCATGTCCCCCCCTCCCTTCTTTCCTCAAGGGTATACATATTAAGCTCCTTTAGTCTCTCCTCATACGGCTTCTCTTGCAGACCATGCACCATTTTAGTTGCCCTCCTCTGGACTGCCTCTATCCTGTCTATGTCCTCGTGGAGATGCGGTCTCCAGAACTGGAAGCAGTACTCCAGATGGGGTCTCACCAACTGTCTGTATAGAGGGATAACAACTTCCTGTTTTCTGCTGCTGATGCCTATCCCTATGCATCCCAGTATACCCCCAGCCCTCCCTACTGCCTTCTCACATTGCTTACAACGTTAGGTTATCTGATATGATTACCCCCAGGACCCTTTCCTTTTTTGTTGTTGTTACTACCTCCCTCCCTTGTGTATTCTTCCCCTGGATTCTTGTTTCCCAGGTGCATTATTTTGCACTTCTTTGCATTGAATCCTAGCTGCCATACTTCTGACCATTCCTCCAACCTTGCCAAGTCCTTTCTCATCCTTTCCACGCCTCCTTGTATATCAACCCTGTTGCAGATCTTTGTGTCATCTGCAAAGAGGCATACTTTTCCTTCCAGTCTCTCTGCAATGTCACTTATGAAGACATTAAAAAGGACTGGACCCAATACTGAACCCTGCGGTACCCCACTAGTAGCCCCTCTTTCTTCAGAGTGGACTCCATTTACAATTACCTTCTGTGTCCTGTTGTCCAGCCAATGTTTTACCTAGGCTACCACCCTGGGACCCACTCCCAGGCTGGTTAATTTGACTATTAATCTTTTGTGTGGGACTGTGTCAAATGCCTTGCTAAAGTCTAGGTAGGCCATGTCCACAGCCCTCCCTGGTCTACTACTTTGGTCACCCAGTCAAAGAAATCTATTAGATTCATCTGACATGACCTTCCCGCTGTGAACCCATGCTGCCTTGGGTCCTGTGCCCCACTGGCCTCTAGTACTCAACTATTCTTTCCTTCAGAAGTGACTCCATCACTTTCCCTACCACAGAGGTCAAACTGACAGGTCTGTAGTTTCCTGCCTCTGTCTTGGTCCCACTTTTGTGAAGGGGAATCACATCCGCCTTCCTCCAGTCCTCGGTACCACACCATCCTCCCATGATTTATTAAAAAGAGTAGCCAGTGGTTTCACTAGTTCCCCCCTTAATTCTTTTAGAATTCTAGGGTGAATTCTATCAGGCCCCATTGCTTTGTCCACCTTCAGTTTTAGGAGTTCTTGCAGAACCCTTTCTTCTGTGAAAGGACTGGGATTGACTCTCTATCAAGAGTGCTTCTGTTAATTGGATTAGGTACTTCCTCCTCTTTGTGAATACTGAGCAGAAATATTTGTTCAGTATCCCTGCTTTTTCACAGTCCCCCTCTGCCCACCCACCGTTCATTCTATTCAGCCTCACTATCCCTCCCTTTGTCTTTCTACACTCGCTGATGTACCTATAAAAGGTTTTATCCCCCTTCTTAACTGAGTTGGCTATCTTTTCCTCAGTTTGGGCCTTTGCTATTCTGACTTCCTTCCCTGCTTCCTTCTGCCTTAACTGGTACAGCTCTCTGTCCTGTTCCTTCTGTGTTTTCTTATTGTTCCGGAATGCTATCTTTTTCTTCCTGACTTTCACAGCCACCTTTTTTGAGAACCATAGTGGCTATTTCTTTCATTTTGGTTTGTGTAATAAGAATTCTATGCTGAAACTGTGTTGTAAAAATGCAGTAGGATGCCCAGGTCATGACTGAACTTTGCAGTATTTCAATATTCACTCACAATTTAGTTAATGTTCAATATTTTGACTTCAAACTATACACATAGTCATTTTCCACACCACCTCATAAATGTGACATGTGTAATTTTTTTAAGTCATGGATGACATGTGTTTTTGCATTTCTGATGTGAAACAACATTTTGGCAAATATACTATAAGTGCTACATGTCATAGTTATAAGGGGACTCATAAAACCACTATATTGAAAGTTTAGGGTCAAGAGAAAAAATATATAATTGTTAGAAACTTTGGGTGTAGTGTCAGTCTTCACCTCCATGAGTATTTATGCTTTGTGAACCCGTGCTAGTGAGCTGAGTTTGGGGGACAGCTCAGTGACCCAGCTGGATGGGGTGAAGGCGGGGGGATGGTGCTATTATGCAACATACCCCCAACCAGGGAATGAAAGCTACAGGGTTGTCTACACAAGCCCAGGTACCATATACTGAAGACAACTGGCCTCTTGCCATATGACCCTGCACCTCTGCACCTGTGGATGGTGGAGGGCCCTGTGCATTATTTGACAGATGAATTCTTTGCCCTGTGTGTGTCTGTATCAGTGGCCAAATGGAAGCACAGGGAGCAGAGTGCCCTGTGCTTCCATAGCCCACCAGGGAGCATTATGAATTCTCACCATCTGTCGCTGCACATCTGTAGATGGAGGGAGCATTCCCTTGGTGCAGGGCCAAAGAGGCCTACATCAATGAGGATATGATTCCACTATCTCAAAAAGGAAGGAAATTATTTGCAAGAAAACATTGTTAATGCACCAGTTAGTGTCACAAATGTAGAGAAATGTGGTGCTAGGGTTTCTTAACTTCCCACCCCCACCTCCAAGCAGCAAAAGGAAAAAAAAACATTAGGCTTGTGGGTGTCTGGAATCTTGGCAAATCAGTGGTGAAATCTTCCTTTGGATTGTCAACCTCAATGCCCACCTTGTTTCCTAAGCAAACAATGTCACACATGATATCCTTTCTTCATGTGGTGCCCTTTACAAAAGACTGTGTTAGCAGCATCTGACTAAACATTCTTCTCTATCTTTGAAGAGCATATCACTATGAGGCACTGACTTGGAGCTGAATCTTTTGCTTCTGAGAGGAGGCTGTGGGCTGTGAGGGGTGAGTATTAGGGTTGACAACGCCAAGGAAGCCCCACTACTGGTTTGCCAAGACTTCATAGACCCAAAACCCTAATGATTTTCCCTTTTGCTGCTTGGGGGGTTAGGGTTGTAAATCCTAATGCCATATTTCCCCACTTTTGTTGCATTAACTAGCACCCTAACTGATGTATTAACAATGTTTTTTTGCACACATATATATATATATATATATATTAAGGATGGGCAGATATTGAAAAGTTGCTGGATATCAGATCCAGATATCCAATGACTAATATCCGGCCTGAGCAGGTATCACTCGGGTCAGACAGTTGTAAATGAGAAAGCCATTCTTGCTGGGTAATAAAAGTGCCAAAATCTTGTGAAAGTGCACAAAAGGCATCCCTATTCCTTTTTCAAGTTGCTACCCATCTTAAAGATTAGAGTAACACCAAGGTTAGCAATCAGCCCTAAAAGGCAGGAGTTTGGAAGTAAGCAGCTCTTGGCTGATTGTGAAGTGAATGCCATTATAGCCTTGTGTGAGACTTCTTTCAGCTGGCTAATTTGACTTGGAAGGTGGAAGGTGTGTATGCTTACTTTATTTTCAGCAAAACCCTACTTTAAAAGCTGAGGAACTTTGTACCTGTTCTTTGATTTCTTCTTCTGTACACCCCTTCCCCTCTTGTGGATAAAACTGCTACTTTTTAAAGAATGTATACTAATTTGAATCGTACTATAAACTCTATGTGGCACATGTTTTATTGACTGCAAATATTTGCTTACTCTCTACCTCTGCAATGAGACTTCTCTTGCAAGCATCTTGTAGCCTGGTTTGACAGCATTAGTGTGTAGGAAATTCCAGCTGCCCCCGTAGTGACCTGCCCCCATCACACTTGAGCTGCTGCCTGCGGTCGGCAACCCAGAGGAGCGGGTTGGGGAAGGTGACAACAGCTGAGTAGAGAAGTAAATGAGGGTTATAAGCAGCAGAGAGTAGGACACAACACACAGGTGAGCAGTGGGCTGTAGCTCAGTGGGAAGCTGAATTGCTTCTAATCCAAAAGCCACCATCCACCCAATTGTAAAGGTCAATATCCAATTGGACCAGATTTATCTCATCTTGTGATTATCTGGTTAGGTTAGGACATCGGTCAGATATTCGCCCATCCTTGAAATATATAAATATATATATACTCTATGTATACATTATATATCATTGCAAAAAATCTTTGTTAATGCATCACTTAGAGTTAAACAACAAAAGTAGGAAAAATGTGGAGTTAGGGTTTCTAACCCTAACACCCCACCCACACAACCCTACAATCTCACTCCACTCACCCTCCACAGACCAACAGGTGTTGGGTTGTGCCTTGAAGTCGTTGGCCCAAGCGCTCACCCCATTCCATGTGTAAGAAAGCTAGCATGGTACAGCGTAAGAGAATGGGTGAGTGTTAGGGTTGATGACCTCAAGGCACACCCCGACATCTGTTGGTCTGTGGAGGGTAGAGGGTGGGGTGGGATGATAGGGTTGGGTAGGGGGATGTTTGGGTTAGAAACCCTAATGTTCCATTTTCCTACTTTTGTTGCTTTAACCCTAACGGATGCATTAACAAAGTTTTTTTGCAATGAATTTCCTTACCTTTTGAGAAAGTGTAATCTTACCCTTATATGGTTGTGGGAGCACAGGGCCCACTAGGCCCTTCACTCTCATCAGTCTATAGTGTGTTGTGGATGCATAGGGACCTCCAGGCCCTGTGCTTTCTTGCATGCATATTGTAATTGTCCCAGATTTTCATGTGGAGGGCCCTGCACTCCTGTCTAACCATAAGAGTAGAGACTTTTTTTTGTAATTAACTATGCTTTATTGAAAGTTTTAAACAACAATACATATTAAACCAACAAACAACAAGAACAAAGTATATGCACTCATCATATAGTTGGCTGTGATGCATCCATTGAATACCAACTTAAAACAGAAAAAGAAAACCTTCCCCAAACCCTCTTCCTCCTACCAGAACACTCTAGGAGCACAGGAGCCATGAGAACCTACCATAGAGGTTGAAGACTAAAAAGCACACCTTCCTTGCAGAGCAAACATCCACCCTTAAGGTGACCAATATCATTCAGCCTCCCCTGGGTTCCCTCTAAGCACACTACAGAGTTACACAGTTGGCTCGAGGAGTGGTTATAGTTCAGAAACAAATAATTCAAATCCATGATACTTCCCTTACTGTATGCCCATCACCAACATAAGTGTATGTAAAGTTTCCCAGTCCCATTTGTAAAGGTAACCTATTTGAAGCCTCAACGCAATGTGCTTCTCCACTGCAAGAGCCTGGGTTATCTCCATGTATCATTCCCTAAAGGAGGGAGCACTGTCATCTAACCAGTGTCGAAGAATAACCATTTTTGCTGCCATGGAGATTAAGGCCATGTTGACCCTATGCTGCCTATTCAGAGAGGGAGGGAAGTCTCCAATGAGGCAAGCTTCAGGCGTGAAAGCTTCCTCCAAACCCAAAAGAGGATCTAGAGATGACCTGATACTCCACCAAAAAGGATGGATTTTAGAGCAGTCCCATAGTATATGTTTGAAGTCCCCATCTTGGAGACCACAGCAAAAATAAAGAGGAGAGGGGGCCCTACTCATCTTGTATAACCTCATCAGCATAAAATATAAATCATGTAGGATCCTAAATTGAGACCATCAGTACCGGTCTCTCTTCATAAATTTATAAAAGTTATGCCAAATCATTTGCCAGTGGAGAGAGTCATGACCAAGGTTAAGTTTTTACTGCCAGGAAAATCCTATCCCTGATAAAGCATGAGGATCAGCTACTTGCAGACAAGAGTAGAGACCAGAGATCGGGTGAGGTTTAGTAATCACAAATGTGAGCTGAGCCAAGGCACTAGCACTTGGTGATTGCCATGGGCCCTGCCCCAGAAAGTCCTTAGCGTCATGAAAAGTTGTAAGTAGTTAAATCCATGAAAGACAGGAATATCAAACACTGACTGCAACTCCCTTAGTGTTAACAAATAACCATTCCTGAGTAAGGACTCCACTGTGGCCATGCTCAGAGGGAACATAAAGCCTCTGGAATGGGCTTACCCTCAAGCTTGACAGTGAGGATTACCTAGTACAGGCTGGGTAAGTACCTTACACCAATCTACCCTCAAGTAAGTTTGAAGCTGAAAACAAGCCTTTAGAGACCAACTGAAAAGGGATAATCTGAGCAAAGATGGTAACCTGTAGGGTTTAAGATATGTTAAACTACTAAGTTGTATTCCTGCCTTTCTGCACAAGATGGATGCTAGTTGAAGCTATGCTGGCTGATAATTCCCTGAAGAGCCATCAGCTGCCACACTCCCCCATTGCAACCACTTTGCACTATGCAGGGCCAAATAATACAAAAAGAAGTCAGGAACCTGGAACCCCCTACTTTCCTTTGTCTGTGTAAGTTTGAAATATGCCTTACAAACCGAGCCACCATTCCACAACAGCTGATTAATATTCTTCTGGATATGAAGAAACCACAATTTCGGAAGGAAAATTTGCATCATACCTAAGGGATACAATAGCCATGGAAGAACATTTATCTTAATAACACTCACCTGGCCCAACAGTGACAGAGAGAGAGCTGTCCATCTCTGAAGGTCTAGCCTAATTGCTTGCATTAGAGGGGTGAGATTCACCTTACCCAAGTCCGCAAGAAACTGGGGGACACAGATCCCTAGATAATGTAGTGCTTTTTTTTCCCATGCCAGACTTAAGCTATGAATGTCCAGTTTAGAGATTAAGCCATTAAGATGCATAACCTGGGTCTTTTCCACATTTAACTTATAACTTGCTGTGTCCAAGAATGTATGAATTTCCACTAATGCAGCAATGATGGAAGTGACGGGGTCTTTCACATGTAACAAAAGGTAATTGGCATAGGCTGATATGGTATAGCGAATTTCCCCCACCACAATCAGTTTCACAGCCAAGTTATTCTGCAAATTAAAAAGAAGGGATTCCAAATATAGATTAAACAAAAGAAGAGGAAGGGGGTAGCCCTATCAGGTACCCCTCTGAAGGTGGAAGGGAGTAGAAGGGAGTCTGTTGCACTGGATCTGAGAAATAGGCTGGGTATATAAAACTCTAATCCACATACAAAAGTTTGATGTAAGACTGAATTTTTTAAGTACTGTGAAAAGATAAGGCCATGGTACTCTGTTGAAGGCCTTTTCTGCATCCAGGGAGACCAAGGCCGCAGGGACCTTGTTCTCCCTTGATGCAGAAATCAAATGGAGAAGTATGCAGAAATGAGCGCTTGACAATGGACTCGACATAAACCCCATCTGAGCTGGGGAAATCAAGTGTCCTTAAACCAACTTTAGTCTGTTCACTAGAATCCTGTCTAACAACTTAGCGTCCACGTTCAACAGGGATATCAACCGATAACTAGACAGCAGCAGTTCATCCTTGCTCTCCTTATAAATCAGAGAAATCCAAGTAAGGGTAAAGGAGAGATCAGTTAAACCTTCAGAATGCAAGAAATTAAATAAACAAGTAAGAAAAGGCGTGAGCTCATCAGTAAATGATTTATAAAATTCATTGACAAGACCGTCTGGCCCCGGATCCTTATTGGTAAGTTGCTGGCCAATCACTTCCCTCACTTTCTGGTTGTCTATAGGATGTCCTAACATCTCCTACTGCTCTGAAGATAGACATGAAAGGGAGAGTGCCTCCAAATATTCCTCAATACTAACCTGTTGCACCGGCATTGCCAGTTTATTTTCAGATAGGACACTATAATATGTCCGAAATGCCTCTACAATATCCCAAGGGTTGGTAAGAACTCCTTCTGTTGGGTTTGACTTGAGCCTAGGAACTGCTCTCATCACTTCCAGCTGTTTAATCCTCCAGGTAAGTAAGCTACCATCTCTGTCTCCTGTTTTAAGATAGTATGTTTTAGTAGGGAAGAGGGCAAGATCAGCTTTCGCCTCAAAAAGATCATAGTACTTCACCTGCAGAGTATCCAATCGATCCTGGAATTCCAGAGATAAGGACAAAGATAATTGGTGCTCTGTGCTCCTAATCTCCAAAATGAATTGATCCTCTTCCCGCAAATAATACCTTTTATGCCTGGCCACGAGTCAAATGCATTCTCCCCTAACCACGCATTTCAGTGCTCCTCATACCAAGTCTAACTTGGCTACTGATCCCTCATTCTCAACCAAAAAGTTAACCACAAATTCCCAGATATGTTGAATGGTATCCTTATCTTTAAGTAACTGGGAATTAAACCGCCATATCCCATCTCTTTCCTCAGTCTGGTCTAGGCACATCATCAGGGATACGGTGAGGATAGGAGATGACTCACAGAAGTATATTGCTAGCAATCAGAGAGGACTTACTCAATAGGAAAAAGTCTATGCAAGATGAAGTCCCAGGTGGTGGGGAATAAAATGTGAATTGCTATAAGGAAGAGTACAAAATCTGACATGGGTCCACAAGGCCCAGTTGGTCTATGAGCTCCTGAAGACCCCGTTGGCCTGGGGAGAGACCCTTTCTCTGGGAATCCAATCTATTCAAATCATTTTGGAATACAAGATTCCAGTCCCCACCAGAATGATCAGAATACTTGGAAAGGTGGCAAGCCATAGAGATACAGTAGCTCCGAAAAGAAACCAGGGGAGTCACTATTCGGTCCATAAGTAGATCCTTAGAGAATATCTGAAATTCCTAACTGGGCATGGACAATAACGAACCATCCCAAAGGATCACAGTATTCCTCAATAAGTTGGAAGGGTAAGCTCCTTGCCATCAGGATAATCATTTCCAGTTTTTTTGAGATAGACCCTGCCCCAAAGACCCATCCTACACAGCTCCTCCTAAAAAGAGCAATGTCCTCTCTCTTCAAGTGGGATTCCTTAAGCATGGCAGCATGAGTCTGGCATTTATGTAAGTGTTTTAATACCATATGTCATTTTTGCATGCTCTGCACACCACTTATATTCCACGATAGAAAGTTATATTTGACTTTACTCATCATTCACCAATACGATCACTGTAAAGTCTGAAGTAAAAAAAACACCGCCCTCTTCGGCCTATAAAGAAACAACTGCTGGACGATTGCCCCTTACTTTGACAGGACCCCCCCAAACATGAACAAGACACCTCAACAAAACAAGAAACCATATTAGAGCCCTCCCCAACCCCCTTCCAGACCTCTCTCCCCCCACAACCTCCCCAAAGTAGGTAACAATCCATATAACCCACCCAACCAACCCTCAGTCCTAATGACCATTGCTCCAAACACCTTCAGTCCATGATAAAAAAAGCCATCTGCACCAAGACCCCCCTCCCCTGCCCTGACCTCAATATACCTCAAGTAAAAACCCCAGTGAACAAAACAACTCACAGTACAAATCTGAAACCATCACTGTATTACCCACCAACCCCCAAAAAGTTAAGAATAAAAGAACATCATGCCCTGTCCTTTCCA
This sequence comes from Neoceratodus forsteri, assembly GCA_016271365.2. NCBI lineage: Eukaryota > Metazoa > Chordata > Ceratodontiformes > Ceratodontidae > Neoceratodus > Neoceratodus forsteri. The sequence goes on from CM057456.1 coordinate 191,453,070, forward strand.
TACATGTAGGGAGGTACAAATAATCGACGTCAGGCAGGTCCTCCACCAGACCCAAAGTGATGCCGGCTTCCACCACGAAGGCCCCATTTTCCCTTTCTGTAACCAGAAACCCTCCCCAACCCCCAGCCACTCACCAGAACAGGCACACACAGAGAGAAGGGCAGACACATAGAGCACAACCTTCTCGAGGGAGGTAACTAAGGACTTCACTGGACATGCACCTCCTTATTCCTTTAAGGAACAGGATTCCCTGAGAGACCATCCCTTACACCATGATGTAAGTGTCAGTCACCAGGGCATCCTTCTTCCCTGTGGTCCACAAGAAAGGGTGCAATAATTAATGGAACCATGTCTGTGAAGTGCCTCCACCTCCCTCACCCAGCAGCACAAGCATGGAGTTAGGGGGCAACTTTGAGGAAGGAGCATGGGGTACAAACTTCCTTTGCCGACACTGAGCCCAAATGTACAATACAAAAACCAAGGTGCTCTAAATGTAAGAAGAATGGGCTACCTCAGAAGGGAAGAATGGAAGGCCACCCTCCCTACCCTGTCACTGAGCCCCGGTAATCAACCAACAATTTCAAGTTGATGGGGGGGGAAGCACCCACTGCCACGTCCCAAAAAAACAGGAAATGGTCGCTTACCCCTAACAAAATCCAGGACGTGCACTGCCAATGATTGCCTCCAATTAGAGGTACATAAATGGGTGATATCCCCGAAGAAGAAGGCTTGTGACAAAACAACAGGAGCCAAGTAAAAACAAATGTCACGTGCACACTGATTTAGTGTACTTGACCTAAAAGCTTGACAGGGCACAGTGAACGGTCTCCAAGGGTCACCAGTAACAGAAATAGCAGAGGGTTACTGTAGTGATAGTATAATATGTTGATTATTGTCACACCATTTTGTATGCTATTTCATGTAATGTATGTCATTTTATACTCCATTTTGTATTGTGTGACTCCATTTTACATGCTGCTTCATTTAATTGGTGTTTTGCTCTTTAGATAGCCTCATTATTATGTTTTGCTTCAGACAGTGTATTTTGCTGACTTGAAGGTCGATATTATCAGGCAACCTGTTTTTGTAGTTTTGTTTAAACTTCTGCTTAGCTCATAGTGTTCTGGGCACCCGGCCAGTGTTTGGAGCACAGTGACCTAGCAGGTGTGGGGAATTCTGAGCAGTCCTTATCGTGTGAATTTGCACATCCTGGAAGCCCGGCCAGCTTCTAGAGTGTGGGAAAATAACACTATGAGGGCTGCACGGTTATTTTTAGTATAGAATAAGATATAAATGTAGCTTTCTCAATGCCTGGTTTGAAGCCTCTCCTGCAGGGTGGACGCATCGCTGTGGGGCCAGTTCCCGGTTCGAGAGACTCCTAGCCAGGCTGACAAGGGGGCTTCCCAACCATTGGAAGAGGGCTTGGATGATGCTTTATTGAATCGGTGATGTATCATGTTTTGCTTAATTGAAGTATATATTAATGCTGATAGTGATATTGCTGCTAAATGAAGTGTAATTATCTTTTGCTTGCAATAAATTGTGCTGATGTGTGAATGCCAAGTGTGATTATTCCTTTGTGACTCTTCGATTAGGCAAGACATTTTTATGTAGTCGGCAGGATTCAAAAATAAAATGTCTATTTTAGGAAAAAGGATGAGTTCTTTTTTTAAAGGTGTATTAAGGCTCAAACAAGCAAGGGCAACTGCCCTTTGTACTTGTAATTTATGCTTGCTGCAAGTATATACTGTTAGAGCCAATGATGGCTTTCACAGTTCAGGCTGCTTTTAGGAGAAAAGCAGTGGCTGATTAAGTGAAGTTAGATAAGCAACATCTAGAGAAAGAAAAATAAACTACTGTGGATGTACGCACAGTAGGTGACTACAGATGGGATGATTTGAAAATCCCCCCCCCATGTTGCCTATCTGTGTAGTTTCAAGTTTTTCTGTATCAATTTCAAGTTCCCTTGCCTCCTATAGAGGTTGAAACATTTGATCCTAAACCCAAGTACTGGGGACCTCTACCAGATGGATCTCAACCTAGTACTGTTAGAGATTTTTGTTTGTTTTGTTTTCAAACTGCAAACCAGAGCTCTGGAAAAAGACTTGGTTTGGCAGGTTACTAAAATGGCCAAAAGAAAATCTTTGAAAGGGTTAAAACCTTTGAAAGAGTTAATAGCTGCAGCGTTTGGAAATGATCACGAAGGTCCTGCAGTCAGTTTTCTTACTTAGACTAGTGTATCGGAAAAGAAGAAGAAAAATACCTTGGCACCGGGTAAGTCTGAATTTTTTTTTTATTCAAAGTTGTTTTATATCTGTGTTCTGTAATTATGTTCTGTTGTCAAGGTTGCGAGATAGGATTGACTGCCTTCAGTGCACAACAGGTTACAAAAAAAAAAAAGGAAGAAGAAGCTTCTTTGCCTCATAGCTGACTGTTTTAATTGGCTTTATTTTTAATGGAACATTTGTGCTGCCTAGATAGGGTCAGTGAAGAACTTTTGTTTGGTGGAGCAGGTAGTGTTGATGGTAAAGAGTTATGACGTCATATAGATTGCAATGTGCAGAAACAGTTGTAGTTCGCAAGCAATGTGCCAAGCCACTGCTAGGTGAAAATGTAATGTGTTAACAGCTATAAATGGCTTTATCATACTTCTAGTTAAAACCAGAAACTTTTTGCAAAATGGCAGAGTGCCATATTTTAGTTATGTGCCAAAAGGTGTAATCATGTTATACGAGATGTGTTCACTTACAGATGATGTGTTTAAACAGTGTTTTGTTCTGGAAAGATTTGGCATGGCAATATGTATAAATGTGTTGGTTTAAAATTGTCAGTGTTACAAGACAGGCAGGAGGCAACACATATATCTAAACCACGACAGTTTTCTAATGGAACTATGGGCATTACCTCAGCAAATTGGTGTGAAACAATGTCAGTCTTATTTTGTGTTAAGTATTTCTTTTTGTGTATGTGTATGTGTGTGTACTGTCTTGGCCAGCAGTTTTATTGTGTAAAGATATTTTAATATTGGTGGTGTTCAAGGACACTACGGGAATGGCTGGGTTTGAATGACCCTTGCATGCACACTGTGACCTTTGCACGTTATTTGACCTTCTTGTGTTTCAACATTTTATGTTACTACCAGTTCAAACTTGATGTGTATTCCATGCCTAAAGCACAACTTTTCACACAAAATGTATGTTTTCATGAAAGCACACCAAGAGTGAACCATGTAATTTGACTTTTATTGCAAAACTAGTATTCTAAGTGAAGAGGAACAAACTTTTACAATTTTGAAAAAGGACTATTACAGCTGTTTTGAGAGTTTACCATCTACAGAGATATGACGTGCGGTATTACCATCAATCTGGACATTTTGTCATGCTTAGGATAGGAACCCAGGGACGCTTGGCTTTTTATCCTATGGAAATAATCTTGTTTTATTTTTAAACTGATGTGTGTTTATTTTGTTGTTTGTCTGTGTTTCACAGCTAACCTTTTATTGCTACAGTATTCGAGCTGTCTCTTGCACCTTGAGCTGTGTCTTCCACCAGTAGGAGCTTGGAGGGAGGGGGTATACCCTTCCTCCCTTCCAGTGTAATATCCACAAAGGTTGCAAGGTACATGTCATATTTATACTGATTCATGGTCTGTAGCCAATGGTTTAACAACCTGGCTGCCCACTTGGGCTAAGGATGAGTGGAAAATTTATTTGAAAGAAATATGGGAAAAGAACTGTGGCAGGAAATATGAACTATGGTGCAAAATACTCAGACCACTGTATTTCATGTTGATGCTCATTGTGCTTCAGATACACTAGAACGATGGTATAATTCTATTGCAGATGAAAAGCTAAGATTCTTTCAGTGGATATTGAAGAAACTCAAAGTCAGCAGTTATCAGGGCTGGCAAAATGGGCACATCAAAAATGTGGACATTTGGGAGAGAAAGCCACTTACAGGTGGGCATATAGTAGGGGTGTACCCCTAACATTGGATTTGGTTAAAACTGTTATTGCTCAGTGTCCTATATGCCAACATGGGCAACAAAGACCAATCCCTCATATTGTGAAAGGACAATTGGGGGAGAGCCTACGAAAATGGAAAGAGAATTTGCATGAAGCATTACAAATTCCACCGAGACATTTTGGTTGGATAGCACCTAAATCAGAACTAGCCCTCAAGGGAATACAAATTTTGGGAGGGGTGATTGATTGTGATTATCAAGGAGAAGTGAAAGTAATTTTGTTGAATAGTAGAGAACAAAATCTGTTAATTCAACAGTATGACAGAGTGGCTCAATTGTTAATTATTCCAGTTAACAAAATGACCCCTATAAAGGGACAAGCCCCCACACTCTTAACAGCAAGGGGGGATAAAGGTTTTAGATCTACAGGAGGTTTTAACAATGGTGCCAAAATATGGGTTACAAACCCAAATGGCCCTCCTGAACCAGCTGAGGTGATAGCCACCGGACGAGACAACACTGTGCTAGTCATCAGATCAGGGAAAGAAAAATGGGAATACGTGCCTGCACATAAATGTTATCTTCGAGAATAATGAAATTTGTCTTTCTAGGTCCAGCAATGGATTTTAAAAGGAATGCTGGTGTGTCTTATGGTCCATTTGGCAGAGCTAGTTACCCCTGGAGGAAGGATTCAAAGGGTTAACTGTAATGACACTGGTTGTAAAGGAACCTGGAGTTGGAAAATGATACCAAAGATAGAACCCAGGGAACTTTAGCTGCCCATCCGGACAGAAGTGTGTGGTACTGAACATGACATTTTCACCAGGGTCAATCTCTGGATGACAACTGGTGGCTCAGGACAATATGCCTACGAAACAGATGAAATCTCTTTGCAGAATAAGACTGCTATTAAATGCTGCAACTTACCGAATAGTTGCATGGTGACTGTACAACATAGACGTGATTGCTGCATGAATCAAACAGACATTTTCAATGCAAGTATTACTTTGATTGACATAGACACGTTATTCTGCATGAATGCTACTGCAATAACTAATAGAACTACTTGGGCAGATCACATTACAGTGTTGAAAAATCATCCTGTAATTAGCAATGATAGTATAGTTAAGGTTCCATCCACATGTACATCAGTAGCGCAGCGGTATCAGAAAATGTAATCCATTTTAACATAACGTTTATGTTTAGTAGAAAATGCAAATATAAAAGAGCTTGGTATGATACGCTATTAGGTGGAGCAGGGGCAGGCATGGGAATTTTAAATAGTGTTGATATAGAAACACTGACTAACAGGCTTCAGGCAGTAGGAATTGATGTATTTAGCTTAATTAACTTACAAGCTCAATGGATGCCAACTGTTTTCTTACCCCAAAGATTAACTTTGAATTATGATTTTGAGTTCTTGCAGTTATTTAATGCTTCACAGGTATGGGGAATGGGGTAGCAGAAAATATTTCGTGATTTATTGATTGGACAGAATGCACAATGCACCATATGTATTCTATAATGCAAAGAAATAAGGCCCAGAGTGATTTAATGAGTAATAATGAATATATGTGGAGGACCGTGTTACAGGATGGTCTCCATCAGCTACAAAAGTGTTAAATATTCTGATAATCATTGCTGTAGTGACAATTATCTTGCTTATTTGGACTTGTTACTTATCATGTTATATGGTACCAATATCATACAAATCGTATTCACAATAATCAAAGGACCGAATGTAGTGATAGTATAATATGTTGATTATTGTCACTCCATTTTGTATGCTATTTCATGTAATGTATGTCATTTTATACTCCATTTTGTATTGTGTGACTCCATTTTACATGCTGCTTCATTTAATTGGTGTTTTGCTCTTTAGATAGCCTCATTATTATGTTTTGCTTCAGACAGTGTATTTTGCTGACTTGAAGGTCGCATATTATCAGGCAACCTGTTTTTGTAGTTTTGTTTAAACTTCTGCTTAGCTCATAGTGTTCTGGGCACCCGGCCAGTGTTTGGAGCACAGTGACCTAGCAGGTGTGGGGAATTCTGAGCAGTCCTTATCGTGTGAATTTGCACATCCTGGAAGCCCGGCCAGCTTCTAGAGTGTGGGAAAACAACACTATGAGGGCTGCATGGTTATTTTTAGTATAGAATAAGATATAAATGTAGCTTTCTCAATGCCTGGTTTGAAGCCTCTCCTGCAGGGTGGACGCATCGCTGTGGGACCAGTTCCCGGTTCGAGAGACTCCTAGCCAGGCTGACAAGGGGGCTTCCCAGCCATTGGAAGAGGGCTTGGATGATGCTTTATTGAATCGGTGATGTATCATGTTTTGCTTAATTGAAGTATATATTAATGCTGATAGTGATATTGTTGCTAAATGAAGTGTAATTATCTTTTGCTTGCAATAAATTGTGCTGATGTGTGAATGCCAAGTGTGATTATTCCTTTGTGACTCTTCGATTAGGCAAGACAGTTACCAAGCCCCAATATACTGTCCCAAGCTCTCCCCAAATAGTGCAAAGGGGGTACCTACCTTTGGAAAAGTGGGTAGAGAAGGGAGAGATTATACCAGACTTGACCGGGTATATATTAATGGAGTAATAGGGCTAGAAGTGGGGAGAATATCCTGTTAAGTCCATTTTTTCAAGTAAATTAGAAATACCCCCTGCCTCTCCCTAGAACCCCTGAACCAAACAAAAAAACACTTAAAATGTTTATGGAACCAATAAAAGCATCCAGCTCAGTCTTTATTCAAGCAAGAAAGCTGGGTTGAAGTAGAGTCTCAGATGATAGATCAAATCAAAATGAAAGGGATTGCACCGCATGGAACAGATGTAGCCTGCCACCTGTAGAAGTTAGATTGCATGGGATACATGTATGCTTTAGTCCCAACTACCCTCAAAGATGACCCAACAGTCCATTTAATAAAACTTAGGAGAACAGATTAAGCCATCTGGGTCTTCAAACTCCAGGCTGCACTAATGGTAAAGAGCAGATGGAAACCTCCATCCTCCATTGAATGAAGATTCTACGATGATGTGAAAAACAAAACTCCTCCTCAGATGTGCAGGCAAGGCAATTGGGACCACCAACAATAAAACCACTGTAGGCCCCAAATCAGATCTAGCAAGCTGATAATGTTGTAGAAGCTCCACATTTCACAGAGCCAATGTCTTAGTAAAAGAACAACATATGCTAAGTTTACAAAGCTTATAACCTGCACATCAGGCTATCACCCTACAGAGTTGCTTAGCAACTTGAAAGAGATCCAGGAAGAGTTTTGGCAATTCTGCTTTAGCCTGATCACTTGAATCAAAGGATTTGGGGATCCCCTGTAGACAACCCGAAGCTTGGCCAGCTACAGTATCTTAAAATGAATTTGTGCTATCAGCTTTGAGATGAGGGGGTCATAGTCTGCTCTTTTAAGCTGGACCGAGTGGGGCAGGTCTTGGGTCAGTCTAATCTTGTGTCCTTCTCACAATATCTCCTTGGCTTCTTTCAATTTTGCTAGCACATGAACTTTGTCAGGGAAATTTAAGAATTTAACTATTAATGGATGAGGTGGCGAATTCAGAGGTGGAGTGAGTAGCAGCACTCTATGGGAACATTCAATGACATATGGGGGTCCATTGGAGAGTAACCCGCCAACCTCTTGCAAAATGTCTGCACTAGAACCATATTGCTTTGCTGGCTGTGTCCCTCCAGGTCCTCAAGCTTCTCTTCTAATGTAGCCATCTTCTTGCAGATGGATACAGCATCTGGATCATTGCTGGCACGCCAGTCCTCCAGAGAGCTTACCCAGACATCTATGTCCCTGACCCACTGGGAAATATTTTCTGTAGCCAAGAGCAGTGATTTCAGCTCTTCAGTAATTGTTGTTAGGGCATCCTGCACTGGGTATTTTTCTTGCAGAAAATGATCCTCTGACAAAGGAGTAGAGGTAGTTGGGAGCTTGCTAACTGCTGTGGCCTGACCCATGCTCTTTTTTGCAGCCTTCTCCTTCTCTGGGGTAGTGGGTGAGGAATGGTGCAAACCTGCCACTTTCACCTCCATATCCACTTCTTTCTACATCAATCATGTTTTCTAGAGTCTCCAACAATAAGTAATATAGGTGATGAAGAAAGATAAGCAAAATAATGTTTTACACAAAAATTATTAATATGTTTTCGAGGGGGGAGCAGAGCTGGGGTGAACGACTCACCTGTGCAGATGCATCACATGAATCCTCAAGTGTAGTGACATTTTAATTAACCCTCATCTCCCTGTGGAAGTGCAGGGCCCTCTTGGACCTGCATTCCCATCACTACATAATGGTATCCATATAAGTGAGTGCAGGGCCCTCCCATCTAACCTTAAGTGTAGAGATACTGTAAGTGACCCATATCTCCCTGTGGAGATACTGCATAATGAAGGGCCCTGTACTCCCATTACTGAATAATGGTGTCACTGGGTGTGGATATTCAGGATAACAAATACAAGGCAGACTCAATTCACAGTGCATAAAAAATGCCCAGAGGCATTTGTCATTTTATCTTGTCATAAAATAAAAGCATATATGTACAGAAATCAAATGAAAAATGTCAAAATAAAGGTTAGTTGCATTCAGAAAAGGCCACAGCTTTGCTTTAGCAGATTCTAGGCTTCAGTCAGAATGACCAGTGTGAGCCCACACCACTGGGAGGTCTTTCTCCTACATTCATCAGTCTCCAAATGTCTCCCTATCTCCTATCACATATCACACGTCAAGCCCTACTGGAAGGTTTAAATACTGTACATTCTGGTTGGGGTCACCTGACTAGACCCTTAACTGAGGGGACTGCAAAGAAGGGGCTGCAAAGGGCACTGCTCCCCTATAGCAATCCTCAGATGCAGTCCTGCAGTCAGGTAAGATGCTGAACTGTGTAGTTTTCTTCCTGGGTTTGTATTGTAACTGCAAAACATTAAAGCTCCCTTAGGAAACCTCAGAACTGTAGTAACTCCTTTTTACCATTTACTAATTCCAGGGCTTTTAATGTGCCTTTTGTTTTTTTTTTTTAAATGGAGGGTGGGGTTGACAAACAGGCCTTCTCTGGAACAAACATAGCCTTGGGTTAAACTACAGAATAGCCCCATTTATAGCAGAGGCACCTTATAATTTCTTAAAGCATTTTCTGTTTCAAGCATAAATTCAGCACTGCAGGCACTTTAAAGTCCTACAGGTGTGCATATACAAACACATTTATATTCCGAAAACCCATGAGCACATTATTCAGCCTCCAGCAAACAGCTTGGTGAAAGCATTCTGCACTTTAAATCTAGCAGCTCTTTGGTATTTGTAAAGGCAATACAAGCCCCTTAAAAAGCATGTGCTAAACAATCTCTTTTTTTATTATTTTACACAAGCACCTTGCACTTTTATGCATCTAGCACCTTAAATAATATTTCAAGAATTTGAGACACTTTACTCATGTTTAATTCCTTTCTAGCAATTTCCACTTTATATAGCAGGCAGCATTTACTGTTGGGATAACTATTTTAAACCATTACTTTTCTTATGTATGTGGCTGCACTGCAACACTCTATTCTCCAGTCTATGCACTAAATGCATTTTCTCATGCATTTTACTTCTTTAAATGCACTAATGCACTTTTATTCCTACAGTTAGCACTAACTTGGGGGTGGAGTAAAGGAAGACCTACATCTCCGTACTGGGGCACCCACCCATGACAGGTGTCACCCTGTCACAAATGGTATCCATATATGGGAGAGCAGGGCCCTGCACTACCATCTATCCATAACTGTAGTGACAGAGCACAGGGCTACAGACATTCCAAGTAACCCTTGTGCTACAAATTGCACAATATCACAGTAACCATAGGGACACTTGGAAAAATTCCTCCTCAGTTATAATCAAGACCTAGCAACCTGCATCATTGCTTAGTACACCAATAGGTGTACTAAGCTTCATTTAGCAAAAAATCCTTATCTTGAAGCGTTTTCTGATATAGCTGCCAAAAGGTACTGTGCCCAACACAGTGTTATCTCATGGGAAATTTCAAAACATCAGAATGTTATAAGTATGGAAGCAATGTAAATGTTATTACCAAACCAGCAAAAGTCACATCTGAGGGGCAAGCCCTTTGTACCCTACAAATTTCAGGATGAAAGTCCTGTTTCTTTCCAAAGAAGTGGCAAAGAAACAGTAAACTTTAAATGTCTTTTTTTGTGAGATGTCAAAATCCTTTTTTGTGATGTGAAAAAGGATTTTGACATCTTGTGAAAAAGTTATTCGTCTGGAGAAAAAAGATTAACGGCAGGGCCATCTGGTCCCAGAAGTCCTAATCCTTTTTTGCATGATGAAAAAGGATTATGACACATCGTGGAAAGAGAATTAGCTTACAAAAAGGAATTTTGACAGCTCATTAAAAGGATAAATTTTTAAAATCCCTTTTGCTGAGCTGGCAAAATCCTTTTAAATCATCGATTAAGCACCATGAGATGTCAAAATCCTTTTCATATCACAAAAAGGATGAGAGTTCTCAGACCGAGATGGCCTTCGTTGGCCATCCTTTTGTGAGCTGACATAACCTCTTTGAGACGTGAAAAAGGATTTTGACACTTCACGAAAAGGGAATTCATCTGACGAAAAAGGATTACCAGCAGGGCCATCTGGTCTGAGAAGTCCTAATCCTTTTTTAAAATGTGAAAAAGGATTTTGACACCTCGTGAAAAGGGAATCGACTGACAGAAAGGGATTTTGACAGCTTATGAAAAGGGATGGGAGTTGTCAGACCAGATGGCCCTGTCGGTAATCCCTTTTCACCAGACAAATTTCCCTTTTCGTGATGCAACAAAATCCTTTTTCACATCGTGAAAAAAATTAACAGAAACAAGTCATGAAAAAGGATTTTTAAAATACAAAAAAATAAGCATTCTGAGGTCACATAAAAGTAAGGCAATGGCACAGAACAGTAAAGCACATCCACATGAACAAAATACATGCAGGGTTGTTCCAATTAAGGCAGGCTGTTAATGCATTAAATTAAATTAATCTTGTCTCTTGCTCAATTAAATCAACAATTAATCAGTTTCAGCCTGTTAATGAATTAAATTAAATTAATGATACCTCAATTAATAATTAAATTAACTATTAATCTCATTTACATATACTTAGATATATTATTTTGAGATATATATGTATATATATATATATATATATGTTGGTTTTTAAAGAGAAAGATTCTAAAGAGGGTAAAGAAACACACAAACTCTTTCTAATAACTGTTGTGAACAATTTTATTGTGCAAATGTAAAATGTTTATATTTATTAACTTCATTTCATAATTTATTTAAAACACTAGTTTAGTGAACAATGAGCAGTTAAACACTTAGGCATGCTCTTTGGATTTGGCCGTTGTACCAACTTAGGCACTGACTTCATTAGCAATAGGCTTTGTTGCATCTCACAAATATGAGTCGCTCAAATGTCTCATGTATCTCGCGGTTCTATTCGGGGGACAAGATGTTGTCTCCAACACTGAAAACATGTTCAACAACAGCTAAAGAAGCTGTCAGGCAAAGGACATTCATAGCTACATGTGCCAGCAATGGAAAAGTGTTGGTTTTCTCCTTCCAGAATGTTAGTGGGGCATGGTTTTCAGGAGTAAGATCTGATGGTGCTTTTCTCTCTTTGTTTGCTGAGCTTCCACTTCTTATGAAATAAAATAGTTTAGATTTCTTTGCTGGAGGCTCTGCAATCTCAGTGGACATTGCACCCTGAGATGCCACAGTTTCCTCAGGCAAACTGAGAATGACTGCAGTACTGACGGATGAACTTAACAAAAGTACTTTTTTTCCTGCGGCTTCAATGTCATCACTGACCCAATTTAACTTAAACCGTGGGTCTAGTATAGCACAGGCCAAAAATATTTCACTTCTTTCATACAGAATAAGATGCTTTTCAAGTGATAGCTTAGTATCTTTACTATTTTTTTGCTGTCACAAAGAGTAAAGGGAGAAAGCCGAGAAGGTCACAGCGTTTTGAATCCTGCTTACCACAATGTGTGAGCTGAAACGTGATCCAATTAGCAGAGTACAGGGCAAGGTCAATGCATTTTAAATCCACCAGGATCCTATTATGGAGAATACAGGTCTGATTAACAGAGTACAGACGTCACTAGCCCCAGTCCTGCTTTCCCCATGCCTGCATTCCAGCTATTCAACGCTGCTAGGCTCTTTACTTATAACTCACTCCTTCCTTCCTCTCTTATATCTGTATGCCTCCTTTGTTTTCTGCGTTTTGTTATAGCTCCCTTCCGCTTCTGGTTACCTTGCTCTTTATCTTTTGAAACACGCCACCCTGCTACGACACTATTTCCCACAGGATCTCAATCCTCAAATAATGTTTTATTTTTGTTTGTTTGTTTGTTTTAAAGGCTCCCTCTCTACCCGATACAATTACCATGTACTTGTCTACGTGCTTATTTGCCTACTTCTTAGAAGGGAGTAAGTCGGGTTCCAATTAGCAGAGTACCATCTTTTGTTAAAGAGAACTAGAATAAGTCTGAGTACTGAGTGGGTCCTGAGTCCATAAGAACATTAGCGGGAGCATGGTTTATCAACAAGGAAGTTTGAGCATATTTATATTTCAAGTAAAAACGGGGATTAAAAATATCACAATGGAGTTATCCAGACAGGGTGATTGATAGATGGCGATTACCATAACAAAGGACAGCACTAACACTACATTACAAAACACAAGGAGAAAACAAATTAGTGCATAATGAGCACATTTTCACTCGAGTCTTATATCAGGCAGGAGATATCACACCTTGGGGGAGGTGTAAGGGGAACACTAGCCATGTGGGGTGGTCCTAAAACAACACAGTGCACTTACATAGCATATACATAGCTCAACAGATTGCAGAAGAATAAATAGAATATTATAAGCAAACTGTTTTGGATGAGTTTTTAATGAATGCAACAGATGAAATTAATGCATTATTAATGCATTAAAATTAATGCATTAATACATAAAAAATGCAATTAACAGGGGTGCATTTAACAATTAATTTGCAATTAACAGGGTCTATTAATTAATTAAATTAACATTAATAGAAAAATGGGGCAATTAAATTAAGCATTAAATTAATAATTAACAATTAACCAACCCTGCTTGGATGTCTCCAGAAGACATCCCTGGGCAAAGTTGTAAAATTTTGTTTGGGCTTAAAAAAAAACAAGATGGCGGCTGATGAAAACTAAGGGATTTTTTTCCCTGATGAAAAGGTATTCTAAGGATCCCTTTTTGTGAGCTGTCAATATCCCTTTTCATCAGGCCAAAATCCCTTTTTGTACCATGAAGCTATCCAAAAGACTGAACTGAGCATGCACAGAACCTGAAATTTAAAAAATGAATAACTTTGTAATAGATTAATATTTTCTCACCAGCTTGTTCTTTGCAGTGAGCCCTTTCTACACTGAAAATTTCAGACCAAAATTCCTGACAGTGTGGCTGCAGCATGATGAAAAAAAAAGACAAAAAAGGTGAATTTTAGCATTTTTCCACTATGTACAGTGTGAAATCTGCAAATCTGATCAAAATGAAACTTGGTGCATCAAGAGATCTACCCCACAGAACAGTGCATGCCAGATTTTGTGCAAATCCATTGAACAGTTGTGAAGTTATTAAACAGCAAATTTTGAGGTTTAACATTAAACTGCCAATTCAACCCTAACTATAGTGGTGCTACCGTGCCATGTGTGTGTGTGTGTGTGTGTGTATATATATATATATATATATATAGAGAGAGAGAGAGAGAGAGAGAGAGAGAGAGAGAGAGAGAGCACTGTAGTATATATATATACCCGGTAGTGCCCCATCTTAGGTTTCAACTGCCAGTTCTATGTTAAACCTCAAATTTTGCATTTTAATAACTTTACAACCATTTGGCCGATTCACATGACATTTTGTATGCACCATAGGGAAACAAAGATCTTTGGATTTGGCAAGTTTTGTTCCAGTCAGATGTGAGGATGCAGAGATATGGAATGTCAAAAATTGTGTAAATTACCATTTTTGTATAAATTCTTTGTCATGCCGTTTCTCAGAGACAGCTTGGGGGTTTGGTCTGAAATCTTTAGGGTAACACCCCACTCCTACCTTGCATGCAGGAACAGGTGTGAAGGGTGTGCATTGGAATTGCAAACCCTCATGTTCACTCCATTCTTTAATTCTCTACCCGTCTTAGCTTACTTACTCTTTGAATGGGGTGAGCATTAGGGTTCACAATCCAAAGGCATTCCCCTCACACCTGTTCCTGCATACAGGTAGAGGTGAGGTGTTAGGGTTGAAATCCAAGGGTGGCGGTGGGGTCTTGGGGTTGGTAACCCTAAGATCTTAGTTCCCTATTTTTGACGCTGGAACACCAACGGTCCATTAACGAAGTTCTTTAAATAGAATTTCCTTCTTTTTAAGAAATTATAATCATAAGGTGCATTAATGACATTTTTTGCAAGGACTATATATATATATAGGCTGGTAGTATAGTCTAGAGGTTAGAGGAATGAGGTGTGAATGCGCTTCATACATCCAGTAGACCAGACCTGAGTCTGATTCTCACAATCTCCACTTGCATACTGTGTGACTCTGAGCAAGTCACTTAACCGCCCAGTGCTCCCAGGTTGCCCCTGAAAACAGGCACTTGTGCCTAGTGGGCCTTACCCGGTTACCAAAAGACTAAAATAAAAAAATATATATATACATATGTAGATATATATAGATATACATATATATATATATATATATATATATACATGTGTATATGTATATATATATATATATATATATAGAGAGAGAGAGAGAGAGAGAGAGAGGAGAGATCTGCTTTTCTTTGTAACTTTTGGTGCCCAGCATCAAAGGGCTACTACCCCTGCCTTGTTGGCACATAACAAGGTTGAGAGGCCTGGGCTCCTATTCTGATAACAGTATTGTTCAGTGCCTCCACCCAGAGCATACTTTTAAGTGAGCTTGACAATAACCTATTACAACCACTTGGGATGGTGTTTCCACTAGGGATGCAGCAAATTTAAATTTCACTGGCGAAGTGACAGCGAAGTGGCTAAATTCACTTGGTGGAGCAATTCATGAAATTTTTCCACATTAGGCAGAATTTTGCCTAGGAGAAATTTTACCTTCCTCGGGTGAAATTTTGCCTTCTATGGGTGAAATTATTTTCACCATTCCACCAGGCAAAATTTCGCTACTCAACCAGGCAAAATTTCACATTTCAGTCTGCGAAATGGGTGGAATTTCACAGATTACTCCGCGAAGCAAATTTCGCTTACTTCACCCACCACTAGTATCAACCCACAATACTTCAGTGTCACCCCACACATAGATTACTGCACAAAACCCCACAGTTCACATGTCTGATATAAAGGCTCACTCTAATAATATGCTCATGACACAAGATTTATAAAAAATGGTTAACCAACAATTTATTTACACTAGGATGAGGATTAGGAATGGGAGATTGGATGCAGAGGTTAAACAACAGTAGATTGGTATATTTTTAGCATTGCATGGAATGATCATTTTGCATTCCAAATTCAAACAGTAACTAATACTGGCCACCCACCAACCTTCTGAAGGATTCAGATTAATGGCTCTAACTCATTAGCTACTTTAGATGACAAATACACATTAAATGTCCACACTAGTACCAGTCCGCAGTCTATAATAGATCCCAGCAATTCTGTACCTGGGTACCAAGTACTAAACCTTGGATGCTTGCCTGATATGTTACAGCTGGTTGGCCAGTGTTGGAGCCCTTAAAAAAAATCAGATTAGCATATTTATCACTTTTTTTTATGTGCCTCCCCTCCTCCCTGGCTGCCCACTCCTTCAGCCCCCCAGGCCCTTTCCAACTGCCTGCCCATCCCCACACCAGCCACTTACCTCATATTGTGGCTCCCCCAGGTAACCCGGTGTATCCCTTCACTGGATGGGTCCTCCTCCTCTGAGGGGGAAGGCACTGGTGTGGCCGACCAGCGCACTCTATACTTGGCCCAGGGTGTCGCTGAGGTGTGCCAGTCATGGGTTCGGTGGCAACGGAGGGCTGGAGACCATCATCTGGCCAGCCAGGGAGCATTTTCTGTTTTCTTCCTTGGGGAAATGGCATTCTGATGTCAAGGCTGATGACGACATCTGCCACTCCCCTTGTGCACTAAGCCCAATGCTCTGCTGTGTCCCCAGCCTCCGCCAGGGGTCATCAGGTGCCGGTGCACATCCCCACCCCCCCGGAGAAGGAGAGCTGTCCCCAGATGCTTCATCCTTCTCCCCCATGTCCGGCCCTCCAGCGACCCAAGTCCGTTCCTGAACCAACCCGGGTTGCCAACATCACAGGCGGAAATCTAACCACTGCGCCAATGGGATGGCTTATTTATCACTCTGATTGCATTTTTAAACTTTAACTCTGCAGAAAACAGTTAGTTCCATTGCTTTAACTGCTCAGGCCTTGATACTAAACTTGGCAAAACTTGATTGACATAACTACTGTATTCATATAACCCTTCAGGTTTGGAGAGCTTGCTTTACATACTCACGAATCTGTAGTCATTTGGCAAAGTCAAAATCAGGCTGTGCAAGGTAGAGTCAAGGTAATCATAGCAGGTTGGATTTGACTCTTGGTGCTGAGATGCATGCTAAAGGTGTGCAGCCAGAACCTCCCCTTACTGACTGCAAGCTCTTGCAGCTTTTGCTGGCTGGAAACTTCTCTCAGCTTCTTGCAGAGGCCCCTCTTCCTGGTCTTGAAGTCACTTTCCAGAACATTCTGGAATAGACCAGCACTGGGACCAGGGTAGCACACCTCAGACCCCCCATGTCTAGGCTATGCCCCTCTGGGGAAATCACATATGGCAGTGCCTTGGCTGGCACACTACCAGGCTGACTCCCAAGTTGATGAGGAACAGTCTCTTTCTCTGACATTTAGTAACTTTGCATTATCATAACATGTTTCAATCATTCGACCAGCCTGGCAGATGTGATCTTCTCAAAAAACAGGATGCAGTCTCAAAACATGGGTGCAACTCTGTGGGCTAAGGAAGACCCAAACCTGGCACAGTCCATTACAATAGACACATTCTCTTTCTGTTTAAGGCAATACAGGGGCTTAGGGCATGACTTCTCAGCAAGTTAGACATTTCACTTCATAGCAAATTCTGTTTGCAGTAGCTTCTCATAAGATCAATTACTGCTTCTCAGAAGCTGGATCACATGGCACAGTTCCTTTTTGGCCAGCTGGCAGTTGGCAACTTCAAACAGAACATTTCACAAAGTCCTCACAGGAAATTTTAGGCAAACCTCTGACCTCAAGATACTTTCCTTTTATCCCTGTAGGCACACTATTCACATCAAGCATTTTCATCAGTCACAGGACCATCCGTGGTCACTCACACAAATATTCTACCATCTTCAGGCACTGGGTGTGCACAGGGTGCAGAAAGACACTGATGACCTCTTGGTTTCTTGGCCCAAAGCAGGTCTCCTAGTCACTTGTACATTAAGTAGAAGTTTACTCACTCAGGATCAACATGCAGCTTTCATATCACCTGAAGTCATAGAATTCATCAGCACCCTCACTGCTGAAGCAGAAGCATTCTTGTAGCTCTCTCACAACTGCAGGCAAGAATTCATGGAGTTCTCTCACAGCTGAAGCTAAATTCAGAATTCTCCCACAATATTTTCTCAATGTGGGAAGGCAAATGCCAGCCCTGGGGGGAAATATCTGGTGACCCACAGGCCAATGACTCCAATGCCTTGCAGCTACATTTTGCATAGCAGAGGCCAGAACCCCCTTCCCCTTGGAGGGATCCTGCTGAAATGACTCAGTCACATTCTTTTTTTTTTTCCATTAAGTTTTTATTACATTTATAGTTACAGGGATTCAATCCAGCAACATTACATACAGACATGTAGGAGTACAAACACACTTATATCAATACGTAAAATAATGCATTCCCTGTAACATACCCCTAAACCCCACCACCCACTCCCTACCCTTCCCACCCAATAAACCTCCCAGCACAAGTCCAATAAGGTAGCATACCATCATACAGGAGATAATCTACACTCTACTATAGAGAATAAATAGCATAAAAGGGACCCCAGATACTGTCAAATCTTGGAAGCTGATTCTGGAGGATAGCTATCATTCTCTCAACCCTCAAACTGGCTAGTAATTCCTCCAGCCATTCAGTGTAACTGAGCACGACGGAGTCCTTACAGTATCTGAGAACAATTTTCTTTAATGTGGCAGCAATCAGAACTATGTGGAACCTCCTACTCTTAACAGGAATATGAGAAACATCTCCCAGCAAACATATTTCAGGAGTGAAGAGGTCCTCTAGTCCCAGTAGTGGGTTTATTCTGGTTTTAATTTCTGCCCACAACGGGGTTACCTTTGGACAACTCCAAAAAATATGCATCAAGTCCCCTACCCTGGCTTGACACCTGTAACATGTAGAATTTGTGACAATTTTTAATCTAGCCAGCTTTTGTGGGGAGTAGTAAATATTATGAAGAATTTTGAACTGCATCAATCTTAATCGATCTTGTAAAAAGAGTCTGTGACAGTTCATCCATAAGGCCTTCCAGTTGAGTACAGTATTGGGAAACAATGAGGCCCAATATGTACCTTGAACTGGATTTTGAGAATACGCCCATTCGAATAACACTAAATATATTTTGGAAATTGCATGTGCTAGGCCAGCCAACGGCCCTAATGCATCATAAAAATCCACCCTAGGGCTCCGTGTCCCCCCTACCCACCTCACTAATCAGAAGGTGTCTGAGCTGATATACTTTAAAAACTGCCATGGTGGGCATCCCGAATTTATTCAGGATCTCAGAGGAGGAGAGTATCTCTCCATCGGGTGTAAGAAAATCTTTCAGACAACATGCACTAGGTAGGGGCAACCATGCCGGGTTGAGAAATTTATTATCTATTAGGAAATGCGGGTTACCCCAAATTGGCTGCACCCAGTCACTGAGGTGATCATATCTGAGAAAACTACAAAGCTGGGAATGGGCTGTCACAGAGATCCCAATTGGGGAATTACGCAGCTGGGGAGGCAATAGTTTCAGAGTGAGATGAAGAAGGGCTTCAGGCTTCAACCCATATTCCCCGAATTAAAGCCAGTTCAATTTGTAACCATAGAGGTGTATAAAAATGCTGCATTGAACCTTCTGCACCCTTCATCCACCTCAGGTATTTGCAGGAGTGAGCTGCCCAGAAGTACAAGGCAAAATGTGGGAGCCTTAACCCCCCCAATGACTTGGGAGCGGCCAACCTATGGTAGGCCATACGAGATTTCTTGTAGCCCCATACAAAATTAGCTATAATATTATGTAATTTTCTAAACCATGAAAGTGATATCCAGATATTCAACATACTGAGAGGGTAAAACAATCTGGGAAAGATGTTCATTTTAACTAAATTAATCCTCCCCCATAATGAAATTGGAAGTCTTGCCCATCTTTCTAGATCTAGCTCAATGGTACGCACCAAAGGATCTAAATTTAACTGAAATATTTTAGTCCTACTCCTTGTCAAATTCAGACCGAGATATTTTATAAAATCTGATTTCCAGGACAAACCCAGTTCAGTAATTTCCTGCTTAAAAATATTTTTGTTGAGGGGAAATACAACTGATTTATCTAGATTTAATCTGTAATTGGCCAATTTACTGAATACCCGAATAACATCCAGAAGAGCTGGAATAGACACCCTCGGGTTAGAAACATAAATCAAAAGGTCATCTGCGTATGCCGTAATTTTCACAGTATAGTCTAGGATTCTAATACCAGAAATTTCTTGCTTATGCACTATTGTCCTGATAAGGGTTCAAGGTATAAATTAAAAGGAGAGGACAAAGGACATCCTTGCCTAGTACCTACATAAAGATTGAAGGGTCCGAAGTGGCTCATTACAGCTTACTCTTGCTGTAGGGTTTGAATAAAGGAACCTATCCATTTCAGAAAAGAATCAGAAACCCAAACTTCCCTATGGTAGTTAAAGGAACCCCAATGGATCTCTATCAAGCCTTTTCGGCGTCAAGACAGCAGGGCCATGGCGGTACCACTGCCTTCAGACACCCGAAAGGGCATAGGCCAAGGTTCTCAAGTGATCGGTAGAAGACCTGTCCTTCATAAACCAACTTGTTCTGGGCCAATAAGTCTGGGCAGTACCCGATTTACTATGCTCCTGCCAACAATTTGGCCAAAATTTTAATATCATAATTAAGCAGGATATAGGTCTATAACTAGATGGTTGTTCAGGAGGTTTATCTTGCTTGGAATTAAAACAATGAGTGCTTCAAACAAGGATTGATCCTGTACTTGATGACATAAAATATGTTTAAATAACGTAAGAAGTAAAGGGATAATAATTTAGAAAAATTTTATAGAAATTAGACGAGAACCCATCCGGCCCTGGGGTTTTATCCAGTGGAGACTCTGAATGATCATCTCAATCTCATTCTGGGTGATATCAGGCGTTAGCTGTGTCCGTTGGGACTCAGACAACGAAGGGAGATCCAAGCCTTCTAAAAAGGTGAGAATCTCTTTCTCAGTAGGGGAATTATCCATTTTACTGTACAGGGACTCAAAGTAACATCTAAATTCCTGCACTATCTCCCCAGGCAAGGTTTTTACTTGGCCATCTATTTTGGATTGAATCCCCTGGAATTATACGGGATGATTCCAGTTGTTTGAGTCTCCTAGCAAGGAGCATACCCGCCTTTTCACCCTGATCAATGTAATTAGCCTTGGTCTTAATTAATACCAACTCCGCTTGTTCCCCGAGCAGTTTTAAGTAGAGATCCCTCAGCCTAACAAGCTCTAGCTTCTCATCCTCAGCCGACTGTGAAGTCAATGTAGATTCTCTACTTCTTATTCGGTTCAGCAACTCGGACAGAATTTGTATCCTCTCCCCTCTTCCTTTTGGATGCCAGTCCAATTAATATACCTCTTATAAAGGCTTTAAACACTCCCCAAACAATATCAGGACTAACGTTATCTTCTAAATTATTAGCTATAAATTCTTCTATCTGTACTGAAATAAACTCCACTGTTTTGGGGCTACGCAGTATCTGATTATTAATCCTCCACCTACTGCCCCTCTTAGGAAGAGAGGAAAAGGAGATTAACATCACCACAGCTGCATGATCGGAAGGGGGTCCCGGCATAATTTCAGATTCCAGCACCCCAGGAAGGAGAGTGCGAGAGAGTAATAGGTAATCTATGCGGGATGCTGAACAGTGAACTGAGGAAGTAAACGTATATTCCCTAGCCTTTGGGTGAACCACTCTCCATACATCCACTAGACCAATCTGGTCCAGCAGTTCTCCTAGGGCACACTGAGCTGGGGAAAAAGCCGCAATATTTCTCCTGGTTCTGTCCATCAAAGGATCTAACACAAGGTTTAGATCTCCTCCTAGAATCATGGGGATATGTACAAATGGGGTTAGAGTTTCCAGAAGTTTAACAAAAAACCCTTGGGATTCAGAATTGGGGCCATAAATAGACCCAAGGAGTATTTCCGTATTTTGTAACCTGCCCCTAACAAGAACATATCTACCTTCATCATCCTGAATAACCTGAAGAACAGTAAAGGGGACAGACCTACGCATGAGCACCATAACACCTCTGCTCTACGTGCTACCTTGTGAGGAAAAAATTGACCCCATTTGCAGACGCCTCATGGAATTGCATTCAGTTTGAAGCAAGTGTGTCTCCTGTAAAAGTGCAATATCTGCTTTTAATACTTCCAAATGCTTTAATATGCTGTACTGTTTAGCTTTCTGGCGTGCTCCCTTTATGTTCCAAGTTACAACTTTAAACGTCCCGCACAAAGCCATTATCCTGCATCTCTAGATCAAACCATGGTATGCTCCTTTTTAATCGGTGCTCCATATCATCAGTATTGAGGACTTGTGCTCCCACCCCGCAATTTATCCCACCCTGATAGCCCCCATAAGTCACATATTTCCCACACAACCTTGACCCCCATTATCCGCCCCTCCCACATCCACACACGTCCTTGATGACAGCTTGCATCACTATATCCTCTCCCTCCCTGCCCCCGTCCACACCTTCAATAAAAGTAATGCCCATCATTAATTTTCCCTATGTAGAAAAACACCCAGCAGCAATACATTTCCTATCCAGATGTCCCAAACCGTCAAAATTAAACACTTGTTGAGATATCTCAAAAAACAGAAAAGGAGGGCATAATTAGCCCTAACATCCCTTCACCAGAACATAATTAAACCAAAATGACCTTCGAGGGCGACCAAGTACCCATTTTCCTAAGTTACAATATGGCGCACTACATTCTGAAAAGTATCTTTTTTGCTAGTTAGCACAGATTCCTTATGTTCCCCTGGATACAGTGTAAGAATAGGGCAAGGCTCTAGTGACCAGACCAAAAGCAGTATCCGTCCCCCCCCACCAGCATCACTTATGAGTCCCTTCCCCCGAAAACTATAGTCCCAATAATGAGCAACAGTCAGCTATGGTGCCAGTCGACTCCACGATCCACTTTCTGGAATGTTAACAGGTGCCATTACTTCGTGTTTACCGATCTTCCTTAGGGTAACCCAGAGTCCACCAGACTATGCCACTGGCAACCACACCTCCATTGAGTAGAAATGGGGAGCGCACATTCCAAATTCCTGGACCGCTGCACACGAGGCTCATGTGCGAATAAACAGCCCCCAGAAAATATCATCTCACTACAATATGAAGCAAAGTCAGGCAACTTAGTGAGATGTGGTAGGTCAACCTTACAGCAGGAACTGCGCACTTTGGTAGGATCACTATTGTCCGGGGGGGGGTCAACGGGAGATTAAGCCCGCATCCTTTTGGGCCCAGATTAGGAGCACACCCTACCCAAACCAATACTACGTCAGGACAAACAATACAATTCCTGGGAGAAACTTTAAAGGCCATTCCTTTTAACACAGGAACAAATATACCGAGGAAGATAAACCCTATTTGATTTTGAAGAGAGAGAGAAGCGTAGCTGAAGTGCAGCTAAGGCCTTGTCTGGGTCATCAAACTTTTCCAGGGCTCCGAAATATATACATGTAGCACAGCAGGGAATACCATTTTAAATTTAATACCCGCTGCAATAATCTTCGACACGAGGGGGTGAAAAGCAGCTCTTCTTTGCTGAACCGAGAGCGGCAGGTCCTGGGTGA
This sequence comes from Neoceratodus forsteri, assembly GCA_016271365.2. Taxonomy (NCBI): domain Eukaryota; kingdom Metazoa; phylum Chordata; order Ceratodontiformes; family Ceratodontidae; genus Neoceratodus; species Neoceratodus forsteri. The sequence goes on from CM057456.1 coordinate 191,476,282, forward strand.
TCCGTATGTCAACCCCCTCCCATTGCAGGCTTTTAGTTTCCCTGACCTTCTGCAGGAAAATTTGTTTCTCCTGAAAATTTAGGAATTTGGCCATAAAAATACGAGGAGGTGCCCCTTGATGAGGTAAAGGCCGGAGAGCTCGGTGCGCCCTTTCAATGTTATAGCAATGACCATAGGGCGAGGGGCCTGCTATCTTCTCAACAAATTTTTGAAAGAACTTAACTGGGTCGTTTCCCTCTTCCTTTTCAGGTAGGCCGATCATCACCACATTGTTCCTCCGACTTCTGCCCTCGAGGTCTTCAACTTTTGATTCGAGACTGGCAGGCTGCCTTAATTTGACCAACTCAGGATCAAGCCTATCCAGGCGATTTTCCAGCGATCTGACCCGTGTCGTTATCCGATCCTTTCTATTCAGGTCTTCCAGGGCGGAGGTGATATTTTTAATTTCAGTAGCCATTTCCCCATTTGCCTTAAAAGGCCTAAATTCTTCTAGAAACTTAGCCACAGTCAACAGGTCTTCCCCTCACTGCCCGGTAATTGAGCTGGGCTGGCTGCGACTGGGAGGCCGAGGTCTTCGGGCCTTTTCGTTGCTGGGGTGTTTCGCTGCCGCTTTTGGCATTTCTTCTTCCATCTGAACACCCACCACCTTCCACGAAGTTTGCGGTCAATAGCTAGTACCTTTAAAAATGCCAAAATAGCAGAGGTGGTCCCCAAAGGAAGGTATATGGACAGGGTTTATGCAGAGCAGATAGAGAGCGCAGCTAGCAAGAGCACTGCAACACGTGACTCGACCGACTCAGTCACATTCTTTTTGGCAAGAGGCTGGAGCCCCCCACCCATGGAGGGGCTTGCACCAAACTGACTCCAGACTAAAAAGTCTCTGGGGTTTTGGGAGCTCTCAGCAGCTCCTAATTGGCTGATGCAATTGTCTATCTGAAAAATTAATATTCATTAGGCTCCCTCATAGCCTGATAGGTCCCTCATTTAGGCACCAACATTTGTCCCTGTTTTATCCACCACAAGTCTCTAGCATAGTCCCATAAGTCTCTGGCATAAACTTGGCTTTGAGATTGGCTGACAGGCTGCAAATATGGGATATATGGAAATATGGGAGGCAGTATAGCGCAGTGGTTTAAGGCTCTGAGCTGCAAATCTGGTGACATCCAGCAGACCAGACCTGGGTTTGAATCCCACAGCTTCCACTTATGTACTGTGTGACCCTGAGCAAGTCACTTAACTTCCCTCTGCTCCCAGGTCGCTCCTGTAAAAAAGCTTTCAGCTTAGTGTGCTACCCCTGGTTAAACAACAAAAAAAAAAAAAAAAAAAACATGCCTGCGGTTAAACACAGTCCCCAAGCAGTCCATCAGTCTCTTAACATTAAAGTTCTGCTGCAGCCAGTATAAACATTTTGTTTGTTTCATTTCCCCACTGTTTTAAAATAGACATTGTGCCCTACAAAGTGCTTTTATTGTTTTATATTTATCTGATGCCCCCAGTCTGTCGATACTGCCAATATGCAATGTCCCAAGGCAGCAGGCTGGCTACCTCATTAATATTAATACAGGTTTATTAATAAGCATGAGCTCAAAAACACAGCATGAATGGCTCTCTTTATTCAGAATATCAGGAGCCTCTCAGGTGCCTTGTTCAGGCCTCCAGTCCCCAATTAATTGGACTTTGGGATGGGACTAGCTTAGGGGCTTCTGCTTGGCCACTGCAGTGGCAAGAAGACCAAAGCACACTACTGTGCATGTGTGAGCTGCTGATTGCACCGGAGAGCAGACTGAGATGCGGCGGCTCATGATTCAGTTCCTCCGGCCCCCACTAAAATTAAGGGGCGAGACAGAGGCTTGTGGGCACACAATGGGGCACATCTGGACTCGAGCTGTGGTGGTGCACATTCGGGGGGGGTTGGGGCAACCAGAAGGCAAATGGGAGAAATGGGGGCAATTAAGGTAAGCCCCCACAGGGGAGTTACATATTAATAATAGAAAATACGGTTATCCCATGGTCAAGAAAACTGAGGATTTGCAACTACAGGATGTCTTTTGACAAGCCAAAGTGAAACAGCTGACAAATGAAAGCATGGTGGCACATCGGACCATCAGCAAGTAGCAGCACTGCAAAGTACACAAAATGTAGCCATTTTGTGGTGATCACACACAAAAAAGCTTGCCTGTGATCGGTGTACTATTCACTTGAAAACATATAAAAATTTACATGACAACATGGTTCCTTGAAGATGTAACATAGTCAAGAAACATTAGTTTCTTGTCCATGAGATATCTGTGCCCTGTTTTATTAGTAAAAGCTGTGAAGCTTTGGTGGTTTGCTCCAATATGCCAACCGGATAAAATTTGATTAGGTATATGAAGTCAACTGCTCCCTGTAGTCTATTTTATTTTTAGAGAGCAGGGTAATACTGCTGCATTCTGTGCTGTCAAACTCCCTCCCTCACCCCCCATTTCAAATAGAAATTATATCATTTATGTAGTGTAACCCACAACTTATGTTAGAGTGGCATATGGGAATTGTAGGTAACTTTCTCTTCCCAAAGGCTCATAAGCAAATTTTCACATGATGGGGCCACCGTGGTCCCCATCAACCCACAACATCACACATACAATACAGAAGTAAAGGTGAAATTGTTGCTACTCAGAATGTATTCTGTGGTCATCAAAATAAATTATTGGAAACTGAATCTATTTCTGGATGTTTTGATAGATCACATGCTGTTCCTTCTATGTTGTCACAATGTCGTGCTGTATACAATAACAATACATCTTTGCAGAGTCACTCAAAGCTTGCTTACATAGAAACAGAATGTGATGGCAGATAAGGACTGCTTGGCCCACCTTGTCTGCCCATTTCCCTACCTAATGGATAAGCTGCAGATCCTAGTTACTCAAAAGCCTACTCCGACCGCCCACTAGAATTGCCTTATGTCTGTCCCATGCATTCTTGAATTCCCCCACTGTTTTTAACTCCACGACCTCCTCAGGAAGGCTGTTCAATGCATCCACAAACCTCTCCATGAAAAAATACTTCCTCACATTATCTCTGAGCCATCCCCCCATCTTAAAATTGTGCCCCCTTGTTTTTGTGCATCTCTTTTTCTGAAAGATTCTACCATCTTGGACTTTGTTGATTCCCTTGAGGTACTTGAAAGTTTCTATCATGTCCCCACTCTACCGCCTTTCCTTGAGGGTATACATATTAAGCTCATTTAGTCTCTCTTCAGATGTTTTCTGGTGCAGACCCTGCACCATTTTGGTTGGTCTCCTCTGGACAGCCACCACCCTCTCTATGTCTGCAGAGATGGGGTCTCCAGAACTGCACACAGTACTCCAGAGGGGATCTCAGCAACTGTCTGTACAGAGGGATAACAACTTATTGTTTTCTACTGGTGATGCCTCTCCCTATGCATCCCAGTACCCCCCCAGCCCTCCTTAATGACTTCTCACATTGCTTGCCCACCTTTTGGTCATCTGATATAACACCCCTAGGTCCCTTTCCATTTTTGTTGTTGTCAGTATCTCACCCCCCCCATTGTGTACTCTTCCCCTGGGTATTTTATTCCCAGTTGCATTACTTTGCTCTTCTTTGCATTGAATCTAAGCTGCCATACGTTTAACAATTCCTCCAACCTTGCCAAGTTCCTTCTCATCCTTTCCACCCCACCTTGTATATTGACCCTGTTGCAGATCTTTTTGTCATCTACAAAGAGACATACTTTTCCTTCCAGTCCCTCTGCAATGTCACTTCTAAAGAAATTAAAAAGGACCGGACCCAGTATTGAACCTTGCGGTACCCAACTAGTAACCCCCCTTTCTTCACTGTGGCCTCCGTTTACTATTACCCTCTGCATTCTGTTGTCCAGTCAATGTTTTACCCAGGCTACCACCCTGGGACCTACTCCCAGGCTGGCTAATTTGTTTATTAATCTTTTGTGTTGGACTAAAGCCTACGTAGGCCATGTCCAAAGCCCCTCCCTGGTCTACTACTTTGGTCACCCAGTCAAAAGAAATCAATTAGATTCATCTGACATGACCTTCCCGCTGTGAATCCATGCTGCCTTGGGTCCTGTGCCCCACTGGCCTCTAGGTACTCAGCAATTCTTTCCTTCAGAAGTGATTCCATCATTTTCCCTACCACTGAGGTCAAACTGACAGGTCTGTAGTTTCCTGCCTCTGTATTGCTCCCACTTTTGTGAAGGGGAATCACATCCTCCCTCCTCCAGTCCTCAGGTACCACACCATCCTCCCATAATTTGTTAAAAAGGGTAGTCAATGGTGTTACTAGTTCTCCCCTTAGTTATTTTAGAATTCTGGAGTGAATCCCATCAGGCCCCATTGCTTTGTCCATCTTCAGTTTTAGGGGTTCTTTCAGAACCCTTTCTATTATGAAAGGACTGATATCAACCCCCTATCCAGACTGCTTTTATTGACTTAATTAGATACCTCCCCCTCCTCTTCCTTTGTGAATACTGAGCAGAAGTATTCATTCAGTAACCTGCTTTTTCACTGTCCCTCTCTGCCCACCCACCTTCCTCTTTATTCAGCCTCGGTATCCCTCTCTTTGTCTTTCTTCACTCCCTAATATACCTATAAAAGATTTTATTCCCTTCTTAACAGAGTTGGCTATCTTTTCTTGGTTTGGGCCTTTGCTATTCTGACTGCCTTCCCTGCTTTCTTTTACTTTAACTGGTACAGTTCTCTATCCTGCTCCTTCTGTGTTTCCTTATACTTCCTGAATGCTATCTCTTTTCTCCCTAACCTTCCGCCACCTCTTTTGAGAACCATAGTGCTTTTTCATTCATTTTGATTTGTTTATTCGCTTCACACAAAGGCTTGTTGCCTCTGTGATGGCAGTTTTGATGTTTTCCCATTGTTGCTCCACCCCTCCTTCTTGCCTGTTTGCTAGTGCTTTTCTGAGGCACTCTCCCATTTTGACAAAATCAGCCCTCCTGAAGTCCAGTACTTTCACTTTTGTATGGCTTGACTTTACAGCTGAGTTTATCATGAACCACATTGTTTGGTGTTCCCAGATTGTCACTCACTTCTAGATTTGAGATCCTTTCTCTGTCCTCATTTGAGAGAACCAGATCTAAGATTGCTCCCTCCCGAGTGGGTTCCAACACTAGCAGTCTGAGGAATGTCCCCTGTAGGGCATCGAGAATGACCCTGCTTTTGGATGTGGCTGCAGCCAAGGTGCTCAGTGAACATCTGGGATATTCAGGTCCCTTATCAGCAATATCTCCCCTTTCTCTACCATCCTAAGGATGTCTTCTATCATTTCCTTGTACATTTCCTCCCCTGAGATGGGGGTCTGTATACAACCCCTGTGTGGATTTTGGTGCCATTTCTGGTCTCCAGGGTGACCCACAGTGCCTCCTCTCCTCCCTGTTTCCCCTTTAGTTCTGTTGCCTTGCTCCTTTCCCTTACATAGAGAGCTACTCCTCCTCCTCTTCTACCCTCCCTGTCCCTCCTGTAGATCATGTACCCTGGTATGTTGACATACCAGTCATGGTTCTCTGTGTACCATGTTTCTGTGACTGCCATGATATCTATGCATTTCCCTCTTCCATCAATGCCACCAGTTCAGTGAGCTTGTTACCTAGACTATGGGCATGGGTACTCATTACCTTCCATTTTTTGATGGCCTTACCCCTTTTTGCCCCATCCCTGTCCTCACTGTCTTTGTGTTTTTCTCCATTTACCCCTGCCCTTCTCCCTATTGACTTCTCTATCTTGGTGTTTACAAGTAACTACTCTGATTTTTTTGGGGGGTAGGATTTCCCTTCTCCTTTTCACTGCTCCCCCCCCTGGCTAGTTTAAATGCTTGCCAATGAAGCATTTAAACCTATCAGCTATGATCCTGGTTCCCCTCCTGGACAGATGCAGTCCATCATGCCAGTATATTCCTGCATCCCTCCAGGTGGACCCCCAATCCCCAATGAAGCCAAAACCCTGAGATCTGCACCCATTTTTCAATCACTGATTGAATCCCATGGTGCAGAACATGCTAGCCTCACCCATACCATAGACAGGCAGCACCTCCTAGGAGGTTTCAGTGCATGCTACTTGCTGCTTGCTAAGTATGAGCTGTTAATTTGTTGTATACATCCATGGTATCTCTGAGGAGGGATCACAGAGCACTCTCACAGTTTAGTAGCATGAAAATAAATCTAGATATCTTTTCAATCTGTAATCCCTCCCCAAATGCAATAGAATGGCCAAGTGGATCAGCTACAAATGTGGGCTTTTTGTTCTTCTACTTGTGTTTGCTAAGAGCTGAATGCCCTTGTTGCCAGGCATGTATCTGTCCAGCACCAAACACAGCCATTTATTTTGTTAGTTCGTTTAATCCCTGGTTCTCATGAGAGACTGCCAACAAGGGTGAAAATGTGTGTCACTTGTGTTGGCAGCTTTGTATTGTGAACATGTGTCCACAGGGTAAGAGACATAGACCACTACAAACATAGAAACATAGAATCTGACAACAGATAAGTACCTTATGGCCCATCTAGTCTGCCTGTTTCCCTACTCAGTGTTGACAGCCCAGATACTATTTTATTTGTGGCATGCCTTCTCTGCCCATCTCCAGGGTACCCTTATGACTATCGCATGCACTTTTGAACACCTGTATTGTTTTAGTCCCCACCACTTCAGCTGGAAGGCTGTTCCATGGATCCACCACCCTTTCTGTGAAAAATTACTTCCTGACATTCCCCCTGAGCCTTCCTCCCTCCAGCATCATATTATGTCCCCTTGTCCTTGTGCAATGCTTCTTCTGAAATATGTCTCCCTCCTGTACCCTGTTTATACCCCAAGGTACTTGAATGTCTCTAGCATAACCCTCATCTCTCTTCTCTCCTCCAATGAATAGATATTAAGGTCTCTGAGTCTTTCCTCATACAGCTTCTGGTGAAGCCCAAGTACCATTTTCGTTGCTCTTCTCTGGACTGCCTCCATCCTGTCTATGTCCTTCCTGAGATGTGGTCTCCAGAACTGGATGCAGTACTCCAGGTGAGGCCTTACCTGTAATTGGAACAGTGGCATCACCAACTCTTTTTTTTTTTTGCATGTTATGCCCCTACCGATGCATCTCAGCACCGATCACTACCCACACCCTCCCCCCGGAGAAGGAGAGCTGCCCAGTGGGCACTCAATCCTACTCCCCCGGCCAGCCCTCTGATGACCCAGATTCGTTCCCGAACCCGGGTCACCGGCATTGCAAGCGGAAATCCCACTGCTGCGCCGGCGGGCCGGCCCTGGTCATCTGATATGATGATCCCCAGGTCTCTGTCTTGCTTTTTGGTGGATAGAACCCCCCATCCTGTACTCCTCTCTTGGATTCCTGTAACCTAGGTGCATTATTTTACACTTTTTAGCATTGAAACTCAACTGCCATACACATGATCATTCTTCCAATAAGCTTAGAGCTTTTCTCATTCTTTTTTTTTAACATGAATAAGTTTATAGATTTTTCCAAATTTTTGTACATACAGCATCAAACAACCAACACGGGCCTCCAACTAAAGGAGAACAGAGGGGCCCTGTGTTAATGAATAAAATACAGGTACTGTAGTACCATAAGAGGGACAGACCACACATATTTAAAAGGCCCATTCATAACAATACTGTATATATATGATACCACCATAAGGGAGAAAAGAGAGAAACAGACAATAAGAATATTGTAACTTGGGTTGGCTGCTGTCACTTGTTTGAAAAAAATTTATATAAGCAAACATTTGATCTTTACAGGAGAAAGTAAATGTTAGGATATCATTTAGCTACCTTGCAACACCAGAATGTGGCCCAGGGTGGAGGAGGGTCCAACCTTGCTGCAGCAGGTTGTTGTAGTGGAACAGGCATCAAGTGCATTCAGCTATAAGGAGGTGTTGCCTGGAGGAGAAGGCGGGACTGAGCATAGATGTGAGGACAGATAAGCATCCCACTTATTGTGAAACTTGGCCTGTTGGTCCAAGTTGTAGTATGACAGTCTTTCCAAGCAGACCAGCTTGGCAAGGGCTGTGTGCCAGCTCATGGGGGACAGGTAAGAGGGTTGCCTCCATTTCATCAGAACGAGTCTTTTGGCTTCCAGCAAGTTCACCATGATTAATTTGTGAAGAGATGGGGTTATGGTATCTAGGGATGATGTGTCATCTAGCAGCAGAAGTGGGTTCTTATGCCTGACAGTAGCACCTACTACTTTGAAGCAGTCCTCAAACACAGAGGACCAGAAATGTGCCAGTTTAGGACATTGCCATACAACATGCAGTGGATGGGCTGGGCTGTGTTGGCATCACCAGCATTGAGCATGTTTGAGAAGACCCATGGTGTGGAGCATGGCAGGTATTCTGTGCCACCTCAGGAGGATTTTTAGCTGGAGGACTTAACTACAAGAATCTCTGAATACCAAGTGAGCTGCTTGGTGGCAACAAGCTCAGACATCAGGAGAGATAGCCACTTGCAACTCTTGTCCACATTTCCTTCTGCAGACATCGTTACAGTCTGACTGGAGTCCCTAAGAATTTTGTATACTCTTCCTGCTAGTCCTTTTTGTTTGCCAGGGAGATGAAGGGAGCTGAGCCATCTCCACTTGTCATCTTGATCCCAGAGAGGTTGCAGGGCTCAAATAGCACTCCGGATCTGGAGATACAGTAGTAGTCACAGACATTGTCAGCTATTTCCAGATATTTTGTGAAATTTCTAGAGAGTTTCTCTCTGCTGCCTCTACTATGGAAAAGGAGAAAGCATGAGATATATCTGGAAATATCACAGAAATTTCGGGAAATAGCTGACAGTGTCTGTGGCTGCTACTGTACCTCCAGAAATCCTGCTTGGGGAGGTCATATTTCTCTTGTAGTTGTGTAAAGGCCATCAGAACATTAAAGCCAGGAGAACAGAAATCCTTGACCAGTTGAATATATCTGTTTATCCAAGAGGACCACCAAAGAGGTTGCCTGTCGACCAACAAATGAGGGTTATAACATAGTGGGGTGAATTTGAAAGAGGGGTTCCAGCCTGGCTTGGGTGTGTGGGTGGTGGCCATACAGGTGTGCTATGCCCTCCCCATTTCCACCAAAATGGGGTTGAGAGCTTGTGCTGAGGGGAGACCTATTCATAGGAGAGAGCCCAAACCCTTTGCCCCAGCCAGAGTCGCCTCCAGTGACACCCAAATAGTAGCCTTGAAACCATGGAAGACTGAGTCCTCCCTTGGTCCAACGTGCTCTCAACCTGTTTCTGCCCCACCTGACGGCCTTGCCTTCCCATACAAAATTTGCTACCAATCTATCCAGAATCTGGAAGAGCTTTGGGAGGGGTCTAAGTGGGATGTTATTAAATAAAAATGAGATTCTGAGAAGGGGAAACATTCTCACAGCTTCAATTTTACCTTTGAGCGATAACTGTAGCTTTCACCAGTGGTTTATCTCTGCTGTTAAGGAGGTAAAGGGTTAAAATTAGCCTCCATCAACTCCTTCCACCTTGTGGTGATGGTTATCCCCAGATAGGAAAATCCCTGCAGGGCCCAACCAATGGCAATGCCTTGGAGACAGTCTTTGGTGCAAGCTAGGTTGAGGGACAAGAGCATGGTCTTTTTCTGGTTCATCTGGAGTCCAGAGAATTGTGCAAATTCATTCAGTATAGCTATGGCTTTGGGAACTGAGTGCTTAGGATTAGCAAGGGTGAGGAGCTGGTCATCTGCATAGGAATTAACCAAGAACTCCTTTCCCAGCTCCTAAATGGCATGTACCTCTGGGGCGGCCAGCAGTTTTCTTGCCATTGGATCAAGCACAATGAGAAACAACATGGGGGAGAGAGGGTAATCCTGCCTCATGCCTCTCCTCAGTTCGAAGGAGGAAGAGATGCTCCTATTGGTGAGGATTATGGCAGTGGGGGTGTGATACAGGTTGGCAACCCACTGGTTTAAGCAGGGGCCAAAACCATACACCTTTAGGATCTTGTGGAGATACCCCCACTCCAACGAATCAAAGGCTTTAGCAAAGTCAACTGCAAGGGCAGCCATGGGAATGCGTGATTTGAGCGCCAGCCATTTTTGGTTCGGCACTAATTTCAAGTTATCTGCTCCAGTCTTGCCCTAGCTGAATCCCACTTGTGAAGGATGTATCACTAGCGGCAGGGCCTCCACCAACCTGTTGGCTACCGCTCTCGCTCCTATCTTTGTATCTACCGAGAGCAGAGAGATAGGCTGGAAGTTGGTGCAATCAAAAGGGCGAGAAGATTTTTTGGGTAGCAACATTATCACTGCCTCCTTCATGGATGTAGGGAGAGATCTATTGCTATGTGATTCTTGCAGGGCACTCAGAAGTGGGGCAGATATCTCATCCACTAACATTTGATACAGCTCAGCAGTCATTCCATCCAACCCTGACACCTTCCCCTTAGTGAGCTGAGATAGCGCCTTTTTGATCTCAGATAGGGATAGAGGGACATCCAGCTTTTGGGCTATCTCCGTGGGCAACTGGGGCAGAGGAGTAGAGTCACAGAACTTCTTCAATACCCTGTCAAGGTCTGCTTCTCTTGTGGTGGCCTTAGACTCATAGAGGTCCTGATAGAATCGTCTCATGATGTCATTTATGCTTTTGGGGTTGGTGACTATGGTACCCTTATAGTAACTATGGGCATGTACCTGGGATAACGCCTGATGCTTTTGCAGGTGATAAGCCAAGAGCTTATCCCCTTTTTCTCCGCCCTCCCAAAACTTATGTTTGGCTCTGAGTAGCTGCCACTCTGCTTTGCACTGCAGTAGAGTGTTGATTTTGTATTTCAGCCCTAGTATAGCAGGTAATAGCAATCCATCTTGGGAGTTATTGGCTTTGAATTTGACCACTAGGTCAGCCAATTGGGATTGCAACATGGAGGTTTCTTCCCTCTGGGTTTCATTTTTCACTGCTGAGTAGGCTATTATGCACCCCTTAGGACAGCCTTAAATGCTTCCCAAACCATGCTTGCGCTGGTCTCCCCTCCTGAATTGACTAAGAAATAAGTTGTAGCTGCCTCTTTCATCTAGGTACACAAGTCTTTATCCCTTAAGAACAGGGGATTGCACCTCCACCTAGGGGAAGAGGGGCGGTCTCCCTGAGGAAGGAAGCTGCAAAAGATAGGAGCATGATCTGAGATTACAATACTGCTGATCGCAGTGCTATGGATGTTCTGTGCTGCCCTTTGGTTGACCAACCAGAAGTCAGTACGATTGTGAATATTGTGCACAAGGGAAAAGAAAGTATAATCTCTTCCTGCTGGGTTTTCTCTCCACCAGGGGTCAACAAGGCCCCATTCCTCTCTCAGCTCCTGTAAGGCTGCCCTTGCTTTGGGGTGGGAGTGCTGGGTTGGGTGTGACTTGTCCAAAAACATGTCATCAACCAGACTGAAGTCTCCACCCATGATAATGAGGAGATCTGGATAATCTTTGATAAGTTGGGACGGTGCTTGAGTTACCTGGGGAAAAAAACTGGAATCCGAGTTGGGTCCATATAGATTTACCACTACTACCTTGCCTCCAGAGTAAGCAGAGCAAGCTACCACCCAGTGACCCTGGGAGTTTGATTTAACCATCTCCTCTACCCATTGACTCGCTTTATGGATCAGTATTGCCAACCCTCTGGACTTAGATGTGATGGAGCTAGCCACTACCTGTCCCACCCAGAACTTCTTGAGCTAATGCACCAGCCGGGCAGTAAGATGTGTCTCCTGCATAAGTGCAATCTCTGCTTGCAGGGAATGGAGATGATGCAGTTCTTTTCTCTGGGTGATTGAGACCCTTCACATTCCATGAGACACATCTCCACCCCTGTTGGAAGCTGTTGGGCATGGTCTGGGCTTTGACCCCTTGTTCCACTTACCTGTATAGTTCCCCAAAAATACGGGAATGAAAAGGGGAAGAGAGTCTGAGCTGTGTCCTAATGCGCGGTCGGAGAAAAAAGGATGCAGCCAGGGAGTTTTTTCACTGCTAAGACACCTCGGGTTATATCTGCAAGGAGTGGCTCTCTTGGGCTGCTGCAAAGGATAGAGGATAAAAAAGAAAGAAAATTAATTCACAATCAGCACGACCCTTGACGATAAATACAAACCTGGTAGACCCAGGCTAGGTTCCCTTCTTATGACCTAAGAAGAAAAGCTGAGATCCTGATGAAGACTTTCACAGCTAGGGGGAAAACTGTAAAACTACTGTAACTGGACACCTGTACAGGTAGCACTTCCTCTTTTTTGCAGAACCTGTTGAAGGGAAGGGAAAGGGAGGTGGCACCAGCCTCTTCAAGGAGGGCAAGTAAGAAAAACCTGTGTGGTACAACACCAGTAATTGGTAACCTATTCAGCTGGAGTCTTCAAATGTGACATGCACTGAAGACAACAGGGTTGTGCATGAAAAACTGAGGTTGCTAACCTTTGATTTAAGCCGCACTATCATGGTGTCCAGTCAGAGTGTAGGAAGAACCCAAGAATGTGCTCAGATCCATCCCACCTTGGACATAACCCACCCATATTGGGTGATCCACTCATGAGTGCCTTGGTATCTTGGGGTATATGGGGTGATAAGAGGAGAAGCTCCTCCCTGGAAACTAGCCATATCATTCATAATCTGCATTAGTAAATCACAGAACATAAGAATGTGAACAACTGCTAAACTTGTGAAACAGTTGCATACATAAAACCTATCAACCATAGAACTTGTTATGTATGTCTGAAGGTGGGGTAAGTGTGCCAAGCCACCAGGGAAGGGGATAGTTAATGCTCTTTGTCGACCATCAAGGCGCAGACTAAAGGCGCGAGGTGTGGGGGAAGGGGTGCATTTTTGATTGAGCCTTCAGCGAGGGCACCTCTTCCAGCTAGATTGTAGAGGAGGGAGGAGCAAGGGGGGTTGTACCCCCCAGAATGGATTTGAACCTTCGCAACTGAGATGGAGGGGGGAATAGGAGTCCCCTGGTCTACACATAGTGGGCTTGACAATGATGGCGCTAGCTTCACAGGTTTCCTCTTAAACTGTGCCCCCTGTGACTTCGAGCGAGGAGCCTAAATTACCCCCTGAGTTGGTGAACCCACTTAGCAGGGCGGTTCTATAACCGGACAGGGGGCCAGAGAAAGACAAAGTGACTGGTACCTGGAGAAAGTGGGGGGGGCACAGAGTTTGAACACTGCTTGCTGGCTGAGGGTAAAGGGAGGGTGATATCTCTTAAAGACACCCTATTGACATATGCCAAAAAGGAGGTGCAAGGAGAGGGAGAGAAGCCAGAGGAGGGGAAAGGGGCATCTGGCATCTCCAGCACTCAGCCCCTCTCAATCAGAATGCAGTGCAAAGGGGCAGTCTTGCTGTCCGGGGTACCGGGGGAGTGACATAAGCAGGCAATTGAGAGGACTGCGGCCAGTCAGCAATGTATGATATTAGTCCAGCATTATTAAAGACTACAGAGATGAAAAGATTAGCCCTTATGTAAAGTGAAGCAGAGTCCAGCCAAAGGACATAAAAGTCGGTCCAGTTCACCCTTCCACTTCTGTGGATTCCTGGTGCCAAGAAGAGTGTTCAACCTTCAGAGGGGGAGCCCTGCTGTCATCTCCATGAAAGTTTCCAGTCCCGGTTTTACCAGCCCTTGATGTGCCCCTTGTATCTCAGCCATATCCAGTGCCTCTGCCTGTTTCTCCGACTCCTCAGCCCAGTCTATTGGGGAGGCAGTGTCCATAAGGTCTGTATCCTTTCCTGTAGGGTCGCCATTTTGGTCCTCCTCACTGGAGGAATCTCCTCTGGACATCTTCACTTTGGGGGAGGTCAGAAAGGTCAATACCTTGCCAGTACTCTGCTGCCGACTGCAGGACCGATGTCAAGACCCTTGCTCCAATAGGGGCCTATCATCCTCCCCCCAGCCCTCTCTGCCTTTGGTAGCAGCTTCAGATGTGTAGGTGGCTCACAGGAATGGTGAGAAGAGGCTTGTAGAACGTCAATCCCAGTGCCGGGAGGATTGATGGACAGACCAGTACGCCCTTGTATAGGCTCCCTATGGATTCTGTTTTCTTCTCTACTGTTCCACTTCTTGGGCGCAAGCTCCTCGGGGACCCAGAGTCTTCTGGAAGGTGTAGTTTCAGTTGAGATTTTCGGCCAGTACTGATGAAGCCACATTAAAATGTTCTGGAGTGAGTCTACTATGAATTCTTTACTATCCTTGGACACCTAGAGAGAAGTCAGTCCTCTAAAGTGGTATTTAAAATTGTGTTCTTTTAGAATTTCTTATGGAAATATAAGACTTCCAATTCATAGCCACTTCGTGTGAGTAATATCTGTAGAGGGATATGTAGGATCCCCTCCAAACAATGTCCCCAATATCACAAGTTGCTCTTAGAACCTGTTATTTTATAGAGAACCTCAACAGGTAAGTGGTATTAGGCCACGGAGGTGAGCCAGAGGAACCCACCCTACCCCATGTCCTGTGCACTCTCTCCACTTCCACTGGGCCTCTCCATCTCTCCCCCAGGATCCTTGGGATGAAATTATTAAGGAACCTCTCCATGTTGGGACCCTCTAGCCCCTCAGTGATGCCCAAAATTCTGATGTTGTTCTGGTATCCCTGATTTTCCTGGCTCTCTGCACTCTCCCAGAGTTTGTTCAGTTTTGTCTTGTGGTCCTGTATCTTTTGCCAGATTCCATGCTGCTGGTGGTCTAAGTTCTCCATGCAGTGTTCCACAATATTTACATGGTCTTCCAGGTGATGAACATCTGCCACATTGCCTGATAGGGCAGCATTTATGCTGTCCACATGCACTAGTAAGGTCTCCAACATCTTAGTGATATAGGAGAGGGAATCTCCTACCAGGGCCGAGATGTCTGTGGTGCCCTGCTTGTCACCCTGGTTGGTAGGCAGAGAAGATTGCAGAGGGGAGGCCATAATCTAGTCCAGATCAGATATTCTGCCTAAGAATCCCTGGAGTCTGATTAGCACACCCATGGGAAGAAGATCTGAAGCTCCAAAGTGTGTTGGGCACCTCGCTGTTCTGTGATAGTGAGACCCTTGCCCCTTGCACCCCAAGGTTGAGTCAGAGATGAGCGCTCTTTTTTTCCCTCACATTATGTCTTCCCGGGCAGTGTTCAGGCTGGTTGGAGCAGTCACATTCTTTGATGGTGGTTTCAGCACCCTATCTATGGTGTAATTAAGGCCCGATGGCTCCAGATCACATGGTTAATCAAGCCATCTTGTACAGGGAAGGATAGAGCAGATTTTTTATGCTGCCATCTTGCTGGCGTCCAAACCACATCCCCCTTTCTCATTCTTTCCCCCCTTCCGGTGTGTCAACTCTGTTGCAGATCTTGGTGTCATCTGCGAACAGGCATACCTTTCCCTCCAGATGTTCTGCAATGTTGCTAATGAAGACATTGAGCAGGACTGTTCCCAGCACCGATCCCTGTGGCACCCCACTGGTCACCTCCCTCTCTTCAGATTTCATGCCATTTGTTACCACCCTATGAGTCCCATCCCTTAGCCAGTTCTCATTCCATTTTACTACCATAGGGTCCACTCCCAGGTTTCTCAATTTATTTAAAAATCTCCTGTGTGGGACTGCATCATAGGTCTTGCTAAAATCATGTAGACCACATCCACTGCCCCTTCTTGATCTACCACCTTGGTCTCCCAGTCAAATAAATCAGTTAGATTCATTTAACAGAACCTTCCTGCTGAGAATCCATGCTGCCTTGGATCCTGTGCCCTGCTACTCTCCAGAAACTTTGCAATCCTCTCCTTAAATAGGGACTCAATTCCTCTCTACTGCCACTTTTGTGGTGAGAGACCACCTTTTTCCTCTTCCAGTCTTCATGTACCTCCCCTGTCTCTAGAGATGAATTGTAAAGGTCAGTCAGTGGACCTGCCAGTACGTTCCTGAGTTCCTTTAATACTCTGGGATGAATCCCATCTAGCCCCATTGCTTTGTCTATTTCTATCCCTCCCACCGAGTTCCACAAGGACACTTTTCACAGTGAATGGGCTGGTGTCAACCTACCTCACCTGACTACCCCTCCTAATGAGTTTTGGTCCCTCACCTTCCCCTTCCCTGGTGAACACTGAGCAAAAGTATTTGTTCAGTATCTCAGCCTTTTCAAGGTTGTCTTCTTCCCACCCTCCTCCTCCTTACTTCTTCAGCCTACCATTAATATTTCTGGTCTTTTTCCTCTCACTAATGTATCTGAAGAAGGTCTTGTCTCCTTTCTTAATAGCCTGTGCTATACCTTCCTGTGTCTGTGCCTTGGCTCTTCTGACTGCTTTCCCAGATTCTTTCTCTTTCTCCAGATACTTCTCCTTGTTCTCATCCTTTTGAGACTCCTTGTGTTTCCTAAAAGCCTTTCTTTTTTCCCTTACTTTCTCAGCCAATATCTTCGAGAACCATAGCAGCCATTTTTTTGTCTCTTGCTATGCATTCTAACAGAGTATCTTGTTACTTCTGTTATGACTCTTCTGAGTCTAGACCACTGTTCCTCCACATCTCTCCCTGCACCTTCTGCTGCTAGGGCACTTTTAAGCTGTCCCCCCATTTCCTTAAAGTTGACCCACCTGAAATCCAGAACCCTAATCCTTGTATGCCTTTCTTCTACCACTGTGGTTACAGTAAACCATACTGTCCTGTGGTCACTGTAACCAAGGGGACTGCCCACCTCAACATCTGTGATCCTGTCCCTGCTGGTCAGCACCATGTCCGGTATATACCCTTCCCGGGTGGTTTCTACTACTAGCTGCCTTACGTTTGCCCCTTTCAGGGTAATCATGAAGTCCCTGCACCTTGTTGTTCCTGCAATCTGAATGCTCCAAACTTCATCTGGCAGATTGAAGTCTTCAATTAGCAGTAGTTCCCCTTTGGTTACCATTTTGTGGATGGTCTCCACCAGAACTTCATCTGTTTCCTCCCCCTGCACAGGAGGCCTGTAAACCACTCCAGTGCAAATGGCAGTCTTATTTCCCACCTCCAGGTTGACCCACAGTGCCTCCTCTCCTTTCTGAAACTCTTAAGCCTCCGTTGCTTTCATCCCCTCCTTCACATACTGTACATAGTCACCCCCTCCATTCTTCCCTTCCCTATCATTCCTAAAAAGTGTGTATCCTGGTTTGGCTGTATCCCAGTCATGGTTCCCTGTGTACCACACTTCTGTAATAGCCACAATGTCCAGGTTTGTGTCTGCCATCAATGCTATCAGGTCTGAGATTTTATTTCCAAGACTGAGGGCATTTGTG
Organism: Neoceratodus forsteri; assembly: GCA_016271365.2. Classification (NCBI taxonomy): domain Eukaryota; kingdom Metazoa; phylum Chordata; order Ceratodontiformes; family Ceratodontidae; genus Neoceratodus; species Neoceratodus forsteri. The sequence continues at coordinate 191,493,515 of CM057456.1, forward strand.
TGCATTACCTTCCATCCTGCGTACCCCTCCTCCTTTTCCTGTTTTCTGGTCTGTGCCCTGTGATGGGTTTGAGTTATATTTTCTGTATTCCTTCCTATTGTGATCAATTTTTTTCTTGTTTTTTTGTGTCCGTCTACTAATTGGGGTCTTCCTATTTCCAGATATGTCGTGTGGGGGGGAGCTACAATAATCCCCCTGACTCCATTTGCCTCCCCCTTGACTAGTTTAAATGCTTGCTGAGAATGCATTTAAACTTTTCAGTGACAATACCTTAACCCCTCCAGATAGATGTAGGTCATCTGGTGAATACAGTCCTTCATCCCTCCAGGTGAAGTCCCAGTCCCCAATAAAGCCATACCCCACCTCTCTGCACCATTTCTTCAGCCATAGGTTGAATTCCATGGTGCAGATGTTTCAGTCCTCTCCCTTGCCATGGACAAGTCGAACCTCAGAGAAGGTTACAGAGTGTACTACTTGTCCAAGACTCCTCCCCAGCTCACTGAATTACTCCTGTACTTTACCTACATCTGCCCCCTCTCCTGACAAGTCATTTGTCCCCATGTTAATAATGACATCTGGCTCCCCCTCTTTGCCACTGCCTGAGTGATCCTTAGGATCCGCTTGCCCTCCCTCCAAACTGTGCCTCCAGGTAGGCACCCTACCTCCCATTTCCTACTGCTGCCTATCCCCAGATCTATCCCTCTAATGATGGAGTCCCCAAAGAGGATTTGCTTTCTCCTCCTATGTGTTCTCCTTCTAGTTGCCCTCAAGGCTCTGTCCTGGATGACCCCCTCACCCCCCATTGTCCACTTCTGGAGATGCTGTGCAATCGTCCTGCTCTGCCAAGATGGCATATGAGTTATGAAGTGTCACTGGAAGCGAAATGTGCCTTTGTCCCACATTCCTCACCTTTCCTGAGCCTGCCATGCTCCAACTGTCCCACCTGCTTGGCATCCTCTGAGGGAGAGGTGGTAGACAAAGTAGTCCCTGTGTGTGTGTGGGGGGGTGCTGCCTGAATCATTGTCAACTCTGCTAGGAGTCTTGCAACCTTCACCCTAAAGACAGAGAGGTGCCTGCAGAGAAGGCAGCACTGAAGTGCTCAGAAGGTTTTCCTGAACACTGCTGCCCCACAACCACTGCATTGCATGATGCCCATCATCTTTCTTTGCCTATCTTTTCCTTACCCTTTCTACATCTTCTGTTCTTTATCCTTTTATGCACCCGTCTTTTGCTTTGATGTTATTTTCTCTTTTGTACACTGTAGCTTTTTTACTTCTGTCTTACCCTTTTACAAAATTGCTTTAACTATGTCCCTACTATGATTATGGACTCTAGTAGCTTTGAGTAAGTGTGCTCAAATTCCTGTGATATGAATGAAATACACCCAGAAACAGCTGCTTGTCACAATCTTGTCACTGATCCATCAGATTGTTTCAAAGAGCAGGAAAAAGGCAGAAACAATTTTATTAATCCCCATCCCAAAACTTTTACCACCACTCACTCAGATAATTTTAAAAAGAAGGAAAACAACAACAAAAAAAATGAATCAAAACACTTGTTGTGCTGAGGGTATGCTTACTCCCCCATTATGCCCCTCCTACTCCACATCCCCTGCTATTCCCTGTGCTTGGCTCCTGTCAATCATATTTAACAGGGCATTTAATTAAGAGTAGGGGTGGGGGTGGGAAGGTGGGCAAAATTTGAAGCAAGTAAAGACAGCAAGAAAATAACAGCCCCACTAATAGCACACCAAAATAGGTTTGAAATCAGAAGAAATAGGTTTCTAATTCAAAGAAATAGCAGCCCCACTTAAAGCATGCCAACATAGGTACAATACACTTCACATAGGCTACTGGACAGCCCTCAGCTGATATTCACTGTTAGCCACTTCTGACCTGGGCTGGATTTAAACTAGTGATGCAACAATGAAAGGAACAGATCTTGGCACCCTCAGAATAACTCACAAATATTATTGTATGTACTTCTTGGCTGCTCTCTGCCCTCCAGTATAAAATAATAGATTTGTATGCCACTATTCCTGATAAAAATGAACAAAAACAATGATATTATCTGCCATAATACTGTACTATATATGAACTGACCCTTATTACAGACATGGCATTTACATGTCCTTTTGTGCTAGTTTTGTATTCCTTCTTTATTGGTATTCTTGTCTGTGTTGTTACAAATAACCCCACTTGCAATTCAACAAGTGTATCTCTCTACTTATTGATATATATATATATTTTTTACCTTGCAGATGCTGCATATGTCTCACTAAGACACACATATGTTTGAGATTGAGAGAGTATTATGGGGCAGTAGTTTGTCCACAAGGCTTATAAGAACTCTACCTCACATATCACAGTGGCAGGACACATATTTGAACATCAATAAAGTTTATGGATAACCTCTGTTATTATCTTTAATAGAATTGTAATTGAATAATACTGCATCCCTTCATTTCTCTTCACATAGTACATAGATTCAGAGTTGTTTTTTCCTTATAATCAGTCAGCACTTAGGCATTTTATGTGTGTTTTTTTTAATTTGGCCAAGAAAAACAAACTGAGCACAGGAAGGGTAACTGACTTACTCAGGGTTACACAGCATGCACAAACCAAGTAAGCAAGGTGCTTGATGCAGTGGAGTTTTCTGGAGCTCAAAAAACAATTAAAACAAAGTCCAGAAAGGAGCTATCCAAAAGAGACTTCATTGTAAAATGCACAGGTTAAATGAGGAAAGTGTTTATTAGAACTCCAACAGGATCAGACAAAATTCCAAGCACTTCAAACCCATTCAGACTCTTCATCAGAGGGTGGGTTTATCTGCTTTTATGCTGCAGATTTATGGCAGTCAGCAAATTTAAGGTGATATAACAGGTGAAGGCTAACCCACCTGTTAGAACAATGTATTTATGACCTCAGGTGCACAGTGAATCTATATAGAAACATGTTACACTGACCAGGGGAGGATGGTTCAGCACATCTCAGGATGTTTCCCACCTCAGGGGAAGGAGAGATCTTATCTCTGCCAAAATACCACCACTTTGGTGACTGCAGGTGGTGGTTCAGGCAGGAGTCAAGGCTCAGGGGAGGGAGAACGCTGGTGTGGTCTGATGCATACAACATGCATCTGCGTGAGCATGCACAAGGATCTCTCCATCAGTATCCAAGGGGAATCAAGGCAGAAAATGGAAACACCCCTCACTGCAGCATAGAGGATGTCCTCCCCTCATGGCAGGGTCCTCACCACTGACTGAGGTGCTCTGCAGACACCAAGTTGTAACTCCACTAGGGTACAGTCTCCCCCAATGGCTCCTCTGGAGGAGGGAGGAATTCAGGAAGGAACATTGGTAAGGTAAGTCCCAGAAAGAGATGGGGCTGGATGAGTGATAATATTGATGGTGGACCTTTCCAGGCTGAAGGAGAAAAATTAAAGCAAAAAAAAGAGACATCTCACAAACTACCCTAGTAATTAAAGATCTGAAAACATTTTGATATCCAAGAACTATATGCAGGAAATAAGTGCACAGTTTAAATAGTGAGGAGAGAGAGGGAGAGAGAGAGAGAGAGAGTGTGTGTATGTGTGTGTGTGATGAGTCTTTCACAGCCCCACCAAACCACAAGCATATCCCATTATATACTCTATGCCCTTTCATTATATTTTGTACAGCTTCAGCAGTTTTTTCTTGTTTTCCATTTGTACTGTTTTATTTAATATTTCTTTGTCTTTTGCCAATGATGTGTGCATTCTTTTCCTGATTTGTTAGAGCACTCTAAGCGTACTTATAATTACTGTATTGCCACCATTTTAGAACCCTGTGACATCACACAGAGTTTAGTTGTGCCTAACTACAAGTTAAGGGAAAACTTAGGAAGTTTAATGACTTGGGACTCCTATGGCTCAAGTGGTTAAGAGCATGTCACAGAATGGCAAGGTTCCTGGGTTTGAATCCTGGTAGGAGTCACATTTTTCCTTTCATTTCCACAATTGGATTTTCAAAATTGCCTTACAATGGCTTATTAACTGCATAGAAAGAAAGAAATAGTAATTCATTTAAGTCATGAGGGACTGGCTAGTTGTTGTGTCACAGCACCATGAAAGGAATGTGCATGTTTCAAGGGAAAACTCAGGAAGCTTAATGACTTGGGACTCCTATGGCTTAAGTGGTTAAGAGCACATTGCAGAATGGCAAGGTCCCTGGATTCAAATATCGGTAGAAGTCGCACTTTTCCTTTCATTTCTACAATTTTATTCACAACAAGTTAGGCACAGATTCAGTCTGCATGACATTACAAGGGTCTAAGAATGGCTGTAATGAAGTATCATTATAGGGCAGACTAATTCATCAATATCTGTAATCTGCTTCTAACTACAGGTAAGCACAATATCCCATTTAAAAGAGTATTTCATGTGTAGTACTCAAATAGTGATTGACAATTTTTGTAAATGCTTCCCTTTAACAGCTCAGTACCTACAGTACATGTACAAAAATAAAAACATTAAGATTTATGCTACAATTTTAAAAATAGTTTTATAATAGTATTATGGCATCTCTGGGGTTGTTTGGCCCTTGTTTAATCTAACCTTAGAGGCATAATTCACTCAACTTCACCTGGTGTCTCCTCCTTGGGACAGATCATCTCATGGTACTCCAACTCCTGGTCATGGTATGGCATCATTCTTTATCAACTATGCAAGAGCTGTGTCCCAGTACTGAAGGCAATGGCATGTACAGTATCTTTGTTTGGTTATGTCAGTAATACTGGCTGAGCCCAGTACAAAGGATAATACATTTGTATATTAGCCCATTTAAAATAACTATTTAAAAATAAGTTCTGAAAACCTCTAGTCTGATTTGTCTGAATATCTCAACTTAAAAATTTAGTATCCATTTTGGAAGTATTGACAATTGGAAAATTGAACACGATTTTCTGACACATTTAGCCAGGTTTATAACTGGGGTTTACTCACCTAAAATTCTAATGCAAGCTGTGTGCCAAATTTCCAAATACTGTAGATTCATTAAATGGAGTTTTGCACTGAATGAACTTTCGATAGTTAAATGCAAATATGGATAGAAGTTTAGCCAACAGCAAAATGAACAAGAAGAACTGCATTCTCCTAGATTTGTGCTGTATAGCATGGAATGCATAAAACAAGAATGAGGATGTGAAATGACATAAATTATGCAAATTCATGAAAGTAAGTGTTCTTATAATAAGGCAGGCAGAGATAGTAATTGTGTCAATCACTGGTTTCATGACCTTTACCTGATAACTCCTTTACTCCTTTTCCTTTACTTCCTTCATAACTCTGGCTACCACTCCCTCACTCTCCCTTCCAGGAAATCTTCAGCTGGCCAGGCTGCTTTCTCCTACCATTTCCCCAAACTCTGAAATTCCCTTCCACTATCCACTATCTACTCCATCACTTTGCAATGCTCTCTACCCTCTCATCACCACAATTTGATTCCATTCCTTACTCTGCCCCTCTACCCCTTACTTTCTACCCCATCTCCTCTCCCTCTCCCCTAATTCCTGCCTTCACTCCACTGCTACCCTTGCCCCCTATTATTCCTCTCACTCTCACTGGATTGCACTTCTTACCTATCCTCCTCTATAACTGCCCTTTGTATCATGAACAATGCTTCTTGTTATCCTCTGGAATACATGTTTCGGCCTTAATTTTTATGAACTTTTATTCTTCCTCATTTTTTATTATATAATGCTGTATACGTTTACCTGTCTGACTATGTAATTATCACCTTGCATGCTGTCATGCCCTCCTTTATCCCTTCCCCCACATCTGTAAATGAGCTTTTTTCAGCTCAGTATGTTTTTCTTAGTGAAACTTTTGAAATAACTAAATAAATACATAACTACATGGACTCATACTGGAGATGATAGGGTGTCTGGTGTCAGGTGGGCTAGGATATAGGGCACAAACCAATACAATGTACAGGCAAATGGGATTCCAAACAGAAAGACAAGAAAAGGTTGAAACACATATAAGCATTTTCGAACCTGCCACTATTGCAGGTAGCTACTGTAGCTACATTGTAAACTGTCAGGTTCCGTTCAATTAGGTAACCAAACCAACCAAGCATAGTGTATGGTCCCTGTCATTTTAAGACAGTAAAGTGCATGCCTTTAAAGAAATTGTCCAGTTCCCAGTAAAAAAAAACACACCAAACAAACAAAAATCATTACAGATGATGTTAGCAAAATTCAGCTGCATAAAATTTGTATTTCTGAAACATATTCATTAAAACATTAGGCTCAAATTTCAAAGGGCAGTGAATGACGTAAGTGCTTGCATCAAGGAGACATGATGCATGGGGCACACTATGCTGCACCTTGCATCATTCTCAATTTTCAGATAGTGCTAGTGGCACCAGCAAGACCCTTTGCACAAGACAGCATTGCAAAGAGCTTGTGGCAATCTGCAGGCTGTGCCATGGCACTGATGGGGCTTGTGCCATTACTCAGCAGCCATATCCTCCACAGCTGGATTCTCAAAAACCCACACTGTCTGCAAGCCTTGGTGGTCATTAAACTGGACAGAGTTGGTCTAACAGCCCCATGTTCCACCATTCCACTGGTATACTGACAGGGTATAAACTGTCATATCCAGGAATCTGCATGCCAGATAGCCCCAAGAGGCCATGGTGTCTGCAGGAACAGAACACCAGTTCTACAACTGCATAGTGTATGTAGCCCTGTTGGTGTCCCTGATGGAAGGAAGGAGGGCAGCAATAGTTCACATGACAGTAACCACCACAACACTGTGTTACCTGACATCATGATGGACCCAGTAATGTGCCCTGGAGGTGCATGCCAGGAGCGACCTGTGCCCCCATAGCTTCAACAGCAGAGTCACCTATGCAGCCCCAGGACTGGCAATGTATGTGCCACTTGTCTGCCAGCAAACCCACACCTGCCACTCACACCATGCTGTACCTGGCTGTACCACAGGGTCCCTCTCTCATTGCCTGAACACCAGCTACTGGTGGACTGGTACACATCACTAGCAGCCAGGCATCCCCAATGTATCTCTGCCACATGCTACAAGGAACATTGCATGTGGATGGTACAGGGACAGGGGAGGGGCATTCCAGACTGCTGACATGTGCCAAAAGTGCAGTGGGAGGTTCTACCATTGCTGGACACTGGCAGATGGGGGGTAGTCTACAAGTTGTTGGAGTGGTGATGGTCAGGTATGTCTGCAGCATGTGAATGGCCATGCATCTGATGACTGCAGGTTGCCCACTGGGGCTGGCATCCAAGTCATGTGGGAGAGGACATCAGGAGGCTTGGGCTGAAATGTTATCCTGGCACTCCATGTACACACCATCCGGGCTGCATATGGGTTAAACTGCCTTGCTGCTGTTAGTTATGTGCCACCATCTATTCCCCAAGGCATTGGGTCATCATAAGGCAGAGTGGATGAAGAGGTACACTGGCATCAACATGGTACACAGCCCAATCCATTTCACATTGCTGCTATATGCCATACTGGAGCCCAAGGTGTTGCCTGTATTGGGGTACTATCATGGCATGGGGCTGTCCTCTGCAGATTGTGTATGGTTGGGGTTTTGTCTTAGCATGCCTACACATTCTCTGCCAGACACCCATGCCACTTGGACGCCGTAAGGGCACCCTATGTAGTGTGACAAAATTGGCAGCTTTAGTTTTGGTGTACACAAGTCTGCCACCGTGTCTGCCACTGCACCCCTGTGAGCATGACGACAATTTTCACATCTACCTCTGCCATACATTGTACAAGAACACCCTCTCTGCAGCTTCGGTCATTGTGGTGTCTCTGCTTCAAGGAGCATGCACAGATACAAGGGTGTTGCTGTGTATGTTCCTGCCAGTGGACACATGTACCTCACCACTCCAGTGGGTGTGGACTGCTCTGATCCTCAGTGGCCTCACTGGTACACTGTACACCTGCCAACATTTGCAGCTGTTGGACAGTCATGAACTTGGCCCTTTGAAGTGTGTCCTGTCTGGTGACTCCAGCATCAGGACTTATTTTCTGGGATTTAGGTGTCCTCTGCCAGGGGCTGAATGTAGCCTCCATCAATCCCTGCCAGTGTGCCACCTGTTTGTCACATGGCTCCACTTGTAGCATCCATGGGCACGTTGGCACCAGGTTCCATTATCTACCAGAATCTGGTGCAGGATTTCCAGTGCACCTAGCAGTGCTGCAAAAAAGAGGAGGTTTGGTGCATCTTGCACCATGCTAAGTGATGTTCATATTGCAGTACAGCAATGCAGAGGTGTGGCAGTGTTGTGGCCAGTGCAGCAGATGCTTTAATGGGTGCATTCCTCAGACACCAGTTAACTAATTCAGGCCTAGATATGCCTGTAGGTGGTGTCTGAAAACATACTGTAGCCACTCAGGACAATAACACCTGTAGATGTACTCGTCTGACTTTCACTCATGCCTAGAAACATCTGAGGAAGTCAGCAGTTTTTACTTAAATATTAAACAAACTGAATTGCTTACAATTGATAGCATAGCACCGTTAGAAAGGTAATTTTGTGCTTAACAATTTTGCTGCTGTTACTTTGTGTCTATCATGTATACAATAGGACTTATTCACATTTGTTTAAGGTATGGTGTGCATGGCTGTCATTTGTCTCTCAAGCCTCACTTAAGCACCTTGAATAAATCTGGAAAAAATACACCATTTGGTATTTCAGCTACTATAAAATAAAAAATAAATGGATTACAATTGATTGCATTGCACCATCAGAAAGGTAATTTTGTGCTGAACAATTTTGCCACTGCTACTTTGTGTCTACCACATATACTTTAGGAGTTATTTACATTTGTTTAAGATATGGTGTGCATGGCTGACATTTGTCTCTCACGCCTCACCTACAATCAGAAAAAAATCAGTTGTTTAGTATTTCGGCTATTATAAAATTAAAACTAAACTGATTACAATTGATTGCATAGTACCATTGGAAAGGAAATGTTTTGCTGAACAACTTTTCCACTCGTACTTTGTGTGTAGCACTTATGGTTCAAGAGGTATTCACATTTGTTTGTAGCATGCTGGTTATGGCTCAATTTTGCTTAGAAAGGCCCAGGATGCAGTGCTAACAGTATACATGACACAAGTGGTGGAAGTCTCAAAGGGCTCTTGTGGTGTGAATGAGTTAATGCTGAAGCTGCTGATGACGGCAATTTCAGAGCAAGCGCTGCATTTGAAAGAAATCTGCCGCTGCACTCAGGGGCAGTTTCATCATTGCAGTGGCAGTCCCCCTCCCCTCCCAACCAGGCACACAGCAGGACACAAAATTTAAATGTTAGCTCCCTCCCACTTCTGCTGCCCACCCTGCACCCTCCATTCTCTGTCCCCTGCTGACATCTGGCTGCTCAATCCCCATGTCAGCATGTATCCCCCTCCCCCCATTAATGTGGCACACTGGGGAGCCCACCCCAATGTGCCAAGAAATGCTTCTTTGATGTTTCTGACACTGGGATGCCTACTGCCGGTGTTGGATGTGCTGCCCCCTCATGCCCCTAGCTGACCTTGGGGTGCCATATCCCTGGGTCAGAAATTATTCCTCCCTCTAGTACTCTGGCACACTGGGAGCCCTTTCCAGTGTGCCAAAATCTGTTTTGTTAATATTTCACCTGTAAAAAGAAAGCAGTCTGATGAGGTATTTTTTTACAACCTGAAAAAAAAGATAATGACCCCTCATCATTCCTGCTGGCCCCTTCCCCCAACCTGCACTCTCCCTATGTGCACCCCACCTCCCCGCACCCTCCCTCACCCATACTTACCTCCGGAGGTCAGGATTAGCAATCTTCTGTGGACCAGGAACATGTCTGCACTCTTTAAAGACCATCCAGGAACTGAAGAAATGATGGTAAGCCCTATAATGGCAGTCCATGGGGGGTTTTCAACTTAGGTTGATCTCTCAGTCAATGCTTGGAGTTTTGGTCCCATATTTTCAACATGGGGTTCTTGGAACCCCACCTCATGAACACTGGCACTGTCATTTTATTTCTTGGTACCAAAAGGTGATTTCATGGTCATTGTGTGGAATCACCTTTCAGGACCAATTAATGAAACAACAGTGCCACTGTTCTTGACGTGGGGTCCAAAAAAGCCCTTGTTGCATATTTGGTGGAAAAAACTCCAAAAAATGACTGGGTTACAAGTGCCTGTTGTACAGTTTCTATGCACACTCGTAACTTCATCAGTTTTTAATATTTTCACTCCAAATTTCCAACATTGCCACTTTTTCACACCCCCTTATGAACAGCACAGCTGTCATTTTTCACATCCTTCCCAAAATTTGTTTTTGCACCTTTGGTGCAAAATGGCGTGGTCACTGTGTGAAATCAACTTTCAGGAAAGATTAATGAAATCATAGTGCCCTGGTTTATGAGGGGAAGTCCCAAAAAGGCCATGTTGAGAATTTGGTGAAAACATTCCAAAAAATGACTGCGTTATGAGCGTGCATTGCACAGTTTCTAAGCACGCTTGTAATTTTGCCACTTTTTCATATTTTTACTCCAGGTTTTCAACATTACCATTTCTTCACACCTCCTCATGAACAGTACAACTGTCATTTTTCACATCCTGCCTGAAATGTGTTTTTGCACCTGTGTCACCGAATGGCACACTTGCTGTGCAAAATCACCTTTTGGGATTGAGTAACGAAATGATACTGCCACTGTTAATGAGGTGGCATCCCAAAAAGCCCATGTTGAAAATTTGAAACAAAAATACCAGTAACACCTGGGGCATTAGGGTTCAGGCATCCGGGGTGTGACTTGGGATCACAGGCAGCAATACTCACCCCATTCCACCTCCACTCCCACCCTGCAGCCACAGGTAGGCATCAAGGTGTGCCTTGGAGTCTTCAGCCCTAATGTTTATATCATTCTCCTGTACTGTACCCATCTCAGCTTTTTTCCTTATGGAATGGGGTGAGCGTAAGGGTCGAAGACCTCAAGGCACACTTTGACACCTGTTGATGTCTGCAAGGTGGGGTGAGGTGGAATGGCATGAGTGTTATGGCCGATGACCCAAAGACACATCCCCAACACCTGTCAGTCTCTGCAGGGTGTGGGTGGTTGCTGGCATTACTTCAATACTTCACTGCCATTCCTATTATGCATCTCTCTAATTTCTGCACTACCAATGGCAATATCAGCAAGCAAAAATTCGGCATTGACAAATGCTTGTTCTCTTAAACTTAATCTGCTCTCATTTCTTCTTCATCCTATAAAGTCATAATCTTCTATTTATGATGACAGTTCTTTCTAGCATGGAAATTATTTTGATATCACAGTAGAAGATTATGGACCCAAGTCACAGGCAGTGAATGTCAGGCAGCACTAGAAGTGATATCAGTTCCTGTCTTGGTTACCCACAACTTCTTCTGCTGTGCTCCAAGACTCACTTTCCAAATACCATAGCAGTGACCAGGATCCCTAGTGTCAAGGCAAGAAAAAAAGAAGAGACAGATTACATCTATGGACAGAGTATTTTTCATTGCATATGTTTAGTTGTAAACAACAAAATGTTATGAAATTGAAAAGAATGACTTTTGTTAACGTCTTTATATCTGAGTCTTTCTGATACTAACATTAATTTATTAGCTGGAAACTGGAACTCAGTTTAACAGTAATCCCACCACCTCCACCACATCTCCTATGCATACTCACAGTTTGGACTATTGTCCTGTATTCATGAACCTGATCACCTGCATTAACACCACTCTACTTTGCCTTTTTATTTTATTTATTTATTTCAATCTAGGATTACAATACCTTTGAGCTGAGGCTCTTTTACAAAGGTTCCACATCAGCGTGAGCAACAGTCATCATTTTTAGTTACAAACACATAGTCATTGACTTACAGACATGTAATAACCAGTACAAAGACTTGAACTATGAGCAAGACAAGGAAAGGGGGCGTGGGTGGTGGGGGAAGTGAGGGTAGGAGATCGGGGGAAGGAGGTGCAGGGGTAAGAGGGAGTACTTGAGGTGGTTGGGGTGGGGGCAGGAGTGGAGATACGGGAGAGGTGGACGAGGGTGGGAGACAGTGCAGCCAGGGGGCCTTGTCGAGAGAATATGACAGGTAAGGTGCTAGGGGTGCAAAGACTGATTGTAAGTGCTGGCAGCTGGGGCATTTGCAGCTGGAACAGTGGAAATGTTAAGATGGGCAATTGCAGGATATGAGCAGTGAGAGGCAAAGCTTGGACTTGAAGAGACCGAGTGTTGGAGCGGTCGCTATGTCGCTGCCAAGAGAGTTGAGCCAGTTGGATGCCCGATAGGTGAATGATCTTTGTGCTTGAGTCGTGCGACATCACGGAATATGTAGTAGATGGGAATTAGATCTCCTTGTAGTGACATTCCTATGTCTATGCTTAAGGAGGGCACAGACACCAGGTTTGGCCAGACCCATTATAATTTTCTTGGCCGTAATGCAGGTTTGGTATTTTATGCGTTTGTCCAGTTGAAGCCATCCAGATTGGGAATATAGGTCACATGTGTGGGTACGGCGATGTGAGCCAGTGATGAGATGACAGGCCTTATTCAGGGAGGTTGTGATACATTTGAAAGCAGAGGTAGTTGCAGACCCATATATGAGAAGACCATAGTCTATGATGCTGACAATTGAGCTTTGGACAGCCACTGCCAGTGCTTCTGGAGTTAGGTGTTTCCTGTGCCGGAATAATATGCCTAACCTCGCATTGGCAGACTTTGCAACATTGCTGATATGGACAGTGTATGAGAGGTGGGGATCAAGCGTGATGCTGAGGTACCTGAACGATTGTGTTTGCTCTAGAATTGCTCCTTGTTTGGTTGCAATGGAGAGGTGGAGTTGTTTGTTTTTGTTGTGGGGGCTGCAGAAGACCATAGACTTGTTTTTTTTCTGATTGAAAAGCAGTTTATGATTTAGAAACCAGGATTCGATGGAGGATAAGGCCTGCTGAAGTTTATTTTGTAATTGGATTGGATCAGGGTCCGAGGTGAGGATCACAGCATCATAGGCGTAGAGAAATATTTGTTCTGGGCAGCTGTCCAGTAGTGAGTTTAAGAATAGACTGAAGAGGAGGGGTCCCAGAATGGAGCCCTGGGGGACTCCCGAGTGGAGCGGTCTAGAGTCTGACAGTGTATCAGCGATTCTTACTGTTTGGGACTGTTCTTCAAGGTAGCTCTTAAACCAGCCAATGGAGTCGGTTGACAGCCCAGTGTTCTATAGCTGGACAAGCAGGAGGCGGTGATTGATGGTGTCAAAGGCTTTAGTTAAGCCAATGTAGATTGAGCCTAGTAGTTCACCTGAGTCAAGTGCTTTGTGGATTGTGCCGGTGAATTCAAGTAGGGCTGTGGAGGTGCTGTGATGTTTGCAGAACCCGTGTTGTTGCTTACACAGGATGTTGTACGTATCCAGGTATTCTGTGAGGTGTGAGGCCTGAAAGAGGGAATATTGCAAAAGCACTAATGTGGAACTGCAACAGGAACAGTGGATCCCCAACTAGCAGGGGTGGCTCCAAGAGGGGAATAAGGGATCAAGCCACCATAAAATTCCATTTCTTCTTTGAATTATACAGTTGTTCTCAACCAATAATGAACATGTTTTACATACTGACCCCTGTTACTTTCCCTGCGTATTCTGACTCGTCAGGCCCTATTTTATCACTGATGTCCCTCCTGACTCCCTTTCCTCTACTTTTTATGCTTGAGTGACTATCCCATGCATGCTTGAATCTCCCCACTGTTTTCACCCCACCACCTCTTCTAGCAGGCTGTTCCAGGTGTCTACCACTCTTTCTGTGAAGAAGTATTTCCTAAGATCCCTCATAAACAGCAGTTGCTGGTGGCCACCCAGGAGGCTTTCCTTATTTACTTATTTTTTTAATTTCTTCAACACTGTTTGAAGTCATTGTGTTTCATATTTAGTTTTTCAATCTTTTGATTTTGGTTACCTGCAATATTTAGTTAGCAAATGTAGTAAATATCATTTTCTTATTTTAGTACAATAATTGATGCCCCAAGCAATGTTTAGATTATTGTAATATATGGATAGTGGAAATAATATAATGGAAAAGCATACAAAAAATTTCTGGTAATACACCAGAGCCAAAGTGATAATACTATCATTGAAAAGTGATAATACTATCATTCAGAGCTCGTAATACTATTGTTTGAGCTCTGAACAATAGTATTATCACAAAACTTGAAGAGCGCAAACTCAAGACTGTAGGCTTCTTCCTGACATCTCCAAAGTTGTGCATGATGACGTTACTAAAACCACACTTCCTGTTTGGATGCAGTTTCTTTGTGGGTGGGCCAATTATTTAAAAAAAACATGGCGGGTGTCTCTCGCTTAGCTAGAGAAAATCGTTCCTTGACTTCACTACTCATGCCTTGTCATCTATCTATCCTTCACACGCTTCAGCAAAAAAGAACTAAAGGAAAGACTGACTACTAAAGAAAAGGCATGAAACAAACCAAGCTAGCGGGCATGTCGACAGATGAGTGAGTGGGGCGTATATGCAGAGAGTGAGTCCTCACTGCAGCAGGAACGTAGTTTCACAGCACCACACAAACAGCTATTAAAAAAAAACTTGCAACCATATATTACAAAAAATAAAAAATAGGCGATTGTCTATCACATGGGAATAATACCATCTTGCGGTTCTTATACCCAGAACCTCTCGGTGGTATTATTCCCTTGTAATAGACCCTCGCCTAGCTATTATTCTATTTGTAATATATGGATCATCAAAATAATAGTACTAAAAACAATTCAAAGAAATCCTTGTAATTCATACCACAGAACACTCCACTCCTAAAAATACCACACTTCACTGCCAATAATACTATCATTGCAAGAAATGATAGTATTATCACCAAAATGCTACAGCGCATGTGCAACGCTGCCTGGCAACAAGCCCAGTTGCCATGGAGCCATGTCCCTTCCTGCATTCCCACAGTGACAGCGTGCATCCCCTTGGTAGCTTTTCTGTGAGCCTGGGCTGAAGAAACTAAAAAACATAGCGGTGGTTTCCTCTCACTTAGCAAGAGAAATTTGTGAACTTCGTTTTTTTTATTTTGAAACAAACAGTTTCATGGACTATCTGGCTGATCCTTCATTCACAGAATGATGGAAAAAAGTAAAGGTAGGACTGCCTAATAAATAGAAGCAAACGTATTTTGGAAACGAGTGAAACAGAGTCTTTAGTGCTACCTGCGGCTGAGAAACAGCTTGTCTTTAGTGCGGTGGGTGGCCATCCCATTTCATGCAATGCACATAAAAAAAGTCATGTTTTTTACAATTCCATCCATATATTACAAAAAATAACTGATAAATGATTACATATTACAAGGCAGTCAGACCATCTCGAGGCTTGGGGGACTTTGGGAACCTCTCGATGGTCTAACTGCCTTGTAATACATAGTCATCTATCTATCATTATATTTGTTTATGGCAGCTTTTGTAGCTGCTGTACTCTATTCTTTGGACTGTGGTACATGTTTTTTTTTTTTTGTCTCCCCAGCAACATGTCCTGAATAGTGATTCTAATAATAACTCACAGTTACTGCTACATTAAACAATGTTTAGCTTTTTGGATTTGATTTACTTAGGATGTCTCTGGAACCAAGCAGTTGGAGATGTACAGTAGGTTTCTGTATTAAACCCATGTTAAGTAACTGAAATGTTTATACATAAATGTCTTTCCTTTATTAATTCTTTTTCTCTCCTTTTCCCTCATGTTTTCTGGGAATCTTGAGGCTAACCCCAGCCCATGTAGTCAACAAACAACTTGTTCTAAATTGCTCTGGAAAACAAAGGGTTTGAGATTTGTTCATTTAAATGTACGTTTTCTGTCCAACAAAATCAGAATTAGAAGCTTGGCTCTTGACTTATCAACTAAATATTAGTTTTACAGAAGTTGGTTAAAGTTAAGAAATCCTGAGAGCCAATGTCATAGAAACAATATGTAGAAAGGGGTATTATAGACTTTAACAATGATGGCATTCAACTTACTAAATACACAACTAATTATATACCCAAAACAAATTGAGAGTGGCTTTTATTGCAGCTAGAACTGGGGGTTATAAACTATGTTTCTATAGAGTTTATAACCCTCCAAAGACAGGTATAGAGGAGTTAAAAGATATGGTAGACTTGGGGGGTCTAACTCACCAGTTGGGAATTTATTAGTCATTGGTGATAAAAACTTGAACTGGGAATCAGATCACGTGATAAACTATGAAAAACTGTTACTCAGTATGGGCCTATCCAAACTTTTTTCTATAGTTACACATATGAATCAGTGGAGTAACAATCATGTCATTTTGTATTGAATCATAACTAATACCAATAGTAAAGGTAAAAGCCATGGCACCTTTGCTGAATCTATGATTACCTGCTGATATTTTACACCTGTTTCAACAAGGGTATCAGGGAACAACCTGTTTCTGTTTCTTTTAAAAATGTTAAGAAAGTTAATCAAGAAGAATTAATGAGTCAGGTTAACTATTTATTGGTCTTGCATAGATGCTATACAAATAGTAGATGATGCTTTAGATTGTTTTGTTGGTGCACTAAAAGAGATTCAAAACAATCTGTGGTCTATTAATAATTAAGTAAGTAAGAGGAAAAAAAAAACAAACAAATAATTGGATTTCAAAGGAATTCACTCTCTTAATGAAACAACGTGATGACTGTTGGAAGTGCTACAAATTAAAAACAAAAATGTCCAATTGGAATAAATATAAAAATCTTAGGAATCTTTGTAAGACAAAAATTAGATTGTGTAGATAAAACGTTTTCTTAAACAAGCAAAATGAAAACCTGGACAATCCTTAAAAACTGTTGGGCCTCTTTTAGGAATCTTAAAATATCCTGTTGAAAAGGAATACATTGATGTTCTAACTAAATGAACAACTTGTCACAGATCCAACTAGCATTAATGAACGTTTTGTCAAAAATTCTCAGATATGACCAAGTGTAAGTCTGTTTTTGATTAATCCAATTTAATTTGCTCAGGAATCCTTGATACCTCTTTAAATACACTTCCCCCTTTTTCTTTCATATAATTAAGCACAAGCAGGTTTTAAAAAATTTAAGATTTCTTCCTACAGATAAAAGTACTGGTGCTGATGGATTGGAAGAACATTTTTGAATCTGATAGAAACTAATATTTTTTTGCCCATTGCAGCTATTTTTAATCTATCATTAATCACAGGGGAGTTTCCAGAATTATGGGAAAAAACACTATGCTTATTCCCATATTAATATCAGGATCATGGAAGCATGCAGATAATTACCAACCTATTTCTATGTTATTCCCCTCTCAGCAAGTTATTAGAAAAGTTGATAAATGATTGGATTACTACTTATCTTCAAATCTATCATCTTCAATCTGTAGAGCAACTCTGTTTCAGACAAAATCATAGTACAGGCATGGCCTTGTTCAGGATCTCTGACCACATCAGTCAAGAAAAGGATAGAGGAGAGTTCACTGGCATAATCTTTGTGGAACTGACCAAGGCCTTTGACCTTGTTGACCAAATGTTGTTGTTGAATTGCCTTTGAAAGTTAGGCCTGTCAAGCTTACAATGCAGTTAGTTTCAGAGTTATTTGAACACCTCTCATTTTGTGGTGACAGAGGCAATGTGATTCTATATCTAGTGATGGTATACTTACTGATGGAGTATTGCAAGGGTCCATACTTGGACCCCTGCTGTTCTCAGTGGGCTCTATGCACTAAAGTGCATGCTATATGCATGAAAGTTGCAAATAAGACCTGCATAGCTATACAACCCCATACCGATTCCAGGTGCATGGTATTCATGACTGCAAGCACCCACAGGGCACCTGTATGTGGCCCTGCCACCTGACACACAGCTGCATGGGAGTGAATCATGGTTGCATATACAGGCATCCAAACAGATGCCTGTCCCAGGTCCTGGAGTGAATCCCCTGCTGTGCACATGCAGGAGATCCTGAGATGGCGCAAATCCTGGGATGTGAAATTCACTGGTTTTCTGGCTGAACAGCTGCCCCCAGCCCACCCTGGCAGCCTGATGGGCTGGGGCAGCAATGTGGAGGGGGATTCTGCTGCTGCTCAGCCCAGTCTGTAACAGTTAGTGGGGCATATAAATAATTACGACAGGGTCCCACATTGCATAACACTTTCTACCCCATCCTGGCATTCTGTGTCTTAGTGAATCACACAGATTGTGGGCACACCCCCTCTCACAACTCCAGACTGCCTATGGCATGTAGCTGCTCAAGCAGCTGGGAGAGCCAGTGCACATGGCACTAGTGTACCTTTAGTGAATTCTGCTTGAGGGTCAGGTCTGCTGGACCCTGCTGCATGGCATTCTCACATTGGGCTGCTTATGTACCTCACATGCATGGTGCATAGGCAATCTGCACATTAATGCATAGAGCCACATTCATCTTTGGGGCTTATGTGAAAATAGCTCCACACAACTGAGGTGTAACATGTTGTCATCATGCCAGGAACTGCAGAAATTTTGGAGGCAGTTGTTTCTGATCCTGATTCATGGACACTGTGACTGTCCCCAGAAGAGCTACCTTGATTATTGATTGTTGTTCCACTAGTGGCTGTGGCTACTGGTGGTGCATGCTGTATATGTTTTTTTCTTTTTGGGTGTGGAAACCCAGGTAGCATCCTCAACCTCATCAGTATCACATTCTGATTCATCACCCTTGGAAGAGCGTAACTGTGATATACTGAGATGCCAATATTGTTCTTGTAGATGTACAACCTCTTTCTTATCAGAGGCACTGCTTTCTAGTGAAGCAACCCGATATGCATGAGTGTCATATCATGGAGTGCCACATCTAGTGGTACTAGACAGAGCCTTTGTCTTCAGCATTGACTTTCTAGGTCTAAGTATTCTGGCTATCTTTTTTTCTGTTTTACTTTTATCTCATTCTTCTGGCAATGCTGACAGTGCTGCATTACTTTGATTAGGGGATTCACCAGCATTTGGTTCTTTTTTCTGGTTGTGTTGTGTTATTTTTACATTTGCTTGCGCGCATGCACAAGGAACGTTTTGGGAGAGTAGCTCATTTTGGAGGTGTGCCTCTCCCCTTCAATCCACGGCTTCATTGAGCAGGCGTGGTGGTCCTGCACCAATGGGTGTGGGAGCTGTGTATGACAGCGGTGGTCTTGGCTTCAAAGAAAACCACCGCTGTCATACACAGCGCTAGTAGGCCTCATGCCCCCTCAAAGCTTTGGTGCCATGCTGGGAGCCCACCCCTGCGTGGCAAACATCCTGGGTCCTCTGCCGATGGGGGTGCCCAATTGCCCGTCGGCTCCATGTCCCCCCAAAGGTCCACCCAAAGCTTTGGTGCCATGCTGGGAGCCTACCCCAGTGTGGCAAACGTCCCGCATTGTCTTTTTTTTTTTCAACCTGAAAAGCAAAACAGTCCCACATAGTCTCCCAGCCCCCAACCAGCACCCACCCACTGCGATCCCAACTCCCCACACCCCACCCCATACTTACCTCTGGAGTTCGGTGCAGTGATCATCGCTGGACTGGGAAAACGTCTGCACTCTTCAAAGCCGACCGCGAACTGAGGAAATGCCGGTAAGCTGTATAATGGGCTAGATAGGGGGTTTTCAACTTTATTGCATATCGCAGGCATTTTTTGGAATTTTTGCACCAAATTTTCAACATGGGGTTTTTGGGACCCCTTCTCATGAATGATGTCTCTGTCATGGCGTTATTCGGCTTGAAGGGTGATTTCGCAGTCACTTCGCAGTCACTGCGCAAAATCACCCTTCGGGCCTGAATAACGCCATGACAATGAATCATTCATGAGAAGGGGTCCCAAAAACCCCATGTTGAAAATCTGGTGCAAAGATTCCTAAAAATGACTGTTTTACGTGCGTGTGTTGCGCAGTTCCTACCCAGGCTCGTAAGTTCACGAATTTTCAATATTTCCACTCCAGATTTTCAACATTGCCATTTCACCACACCTTCTTATGAGTAGTACAGCTGTCATTTTTCACATCTCACCCAAAATGTGTTTCCGCCCATGTAGCGCACAATGGCGTAGTCAGTGTGCAAAATCAATGTATGGGACACAGTAAGAAAATCACAGTGACACTGTTCATTAGCAGAGGTTTTAAAATGGAAATGTTGAAAATGTGGTGAAAAAATTCCTAAAAATGACTGTTTTGCGAGTGTGCATTGCACAGTTCCCACTCACGCTCGTAGGTTTGCGAATTTTCAATATTTCCACTCCAGATTTTCAACATTGCCATTTTACCACACCTCTCATGAGCAGTATAGCTGTCATTTTTCACATCCTGCCCAAAATGTGTCACCTACGCAGCGCATAATGGCACAGTCGCTCAGCGAACTCAGTGTGTATGGGACACGATTAAGAAAATCACAGTGTCACTGTTCATGAGCAGAGATCTTAAAATGGCTATGTTGACAATTTAGTGAACAAATTCTAAAAATAACTGTTTTACTAGCGTCGTTATTGCAGTTCCTCGCACACTCGTAAGTTTGCGAATTTTCAATATTTTCACTCCAGATTTTCAACATTGCCATTTTACCACACCTCCTTATGAGCAGTACAGCTGTCATTTTTTACATCCTGCCCAAAACGTGTTTCCGCCATCTAGTACAATTAGGCGCGGTCGGTGTCGCGGAATCAATGTATGGGACACAGTAAGAAAATCACAGTGACACTGTTCATTAGAAGGTTTTAAAATGCCAGCGTTGAAATTTGGTGAAAAATTCCTAACAATGACTGTTTCTGAGCATACGTTGCACAGTTCCACGCTTGCGCTCGTGGGTTTTAGAATTTTCAATATTTCCACTCCAGATTTTCAACATTGCCATTTTACCACACCTCCTTATGAGCAGTACAGCTGTCATTTTTCACATCCTGCCTAAGACGTGTTTCCGCTTATGTAGCGCACATTGGGGGTAACAAAAAGGTCGTGCTGAAAATTTATTGTGTAAATACCAGCAATCGCACAGGGCATTAGGGTAAAGCACCATACATGCCAAACACCGCTGCAAATACCTGCAAGCGAACGTTCGGCATTGACAAATGCTTGTTTTCTGCTTGTGTTGCTTCATCTGTTTCTGTTTGTGTTGCTTCATTTTCATCAATTGTATTAATGATATCTTCAGAAGTGAATTTCCTTTTTTCTGAATTTGTTTTGGGGAAATATTTTTATTTTTACATATACCAATTTCAGCCATACTGCTGGTGATGGCCAAATGCTCCATTTCCATAACATACTCTGATTCTGAATCTATTTTTTGTGGTCCAACTTAATTGTTTACTGAGCAGCATTAGTTTGGATGCAAAGATGGCTAGCACATACTCTCAGACATGACACCTCCCTCTCAAAATACAGGAGACACTATATGACTTCTAGTAGTTCAGGTACAGAGATGGGCAATTCAGAGTCTTAGATGCCTCCCTTCACAATCTGTATGGCACTATGGCACAGAGATGGGCAACACATAGTCTAGGGCAGTACAATTTTCAGGGCAGCACAATGATGAGCTACACAGAGTATGAGATGTGATGCTCCCCTTTTCAATCTGTATGACACTGTGGCAAAGAGATGGACAACACAGAGTCTGAGACATGGGTGACACCCCCTTCTGAAAATACATGAGGCACTATATGACCTAGTAGTAGTTCAGGCACAGAGATGGGCAACACAGAGTCTGAGATGTTGATGCCCCCCCTTCACAATCTGTATGGCACAGAGATGGACAACACAGAGTCTAGGGCAGTATGAGCTTTCAAGGCAGCACAGAGATGGACAACTTAGTCTAGTCTCTCGCTCTCCCTCTCTCTCTCTCTCTATATATATATATATATATATATATATATACTGTCTTTCTGACTAAACAAAATGGGTGTTTTATCAGTTTACTTTGAGTCTGTAATGTCTGCAGCACTCTGCTACTGTCTACTCTGCATAATGCCATTGAATTATTTGTCTATCGCTACTCTCTTTCTAACAAAAAAATCCTTTTTTTCATGAGTACTCTCAGTCTGCTGCAACATCTGTAACACTCTGCTGTTGAATATGTTGGTCTCTCAGTCTCTGATCTCCCTCTCTCCCTCTATAATAACATTTTTGCTGGTTGTTTTGGGGGAATTCCCCCCACATAAACACTCAGCTGTCTTTGTTGTCTGCAAAGCCCCATATGCGCGCAATACTCAGTTTCCTAGGAAGAGCCTGTGCTGGCTGACAAAGAGGACTGGCCAGAACATGTGTCAATCACAGAATTGAGACCCTAATTGGTTAGATCCCTTCAGTGCCCCAAGATCATGAGGGTTTTCCTTTGTTGGCCATTTGATGGTCCAGGGACTTGGGAGTCTTCTGCATAGATTGGGGAAAAAATAGATTTTTTTCTGCACTTTTTCTGCACCCTGCATTGCCTTTTCCATGCAGTATTGGTAATGAGAATGTTATTCCAGACTGAACTGCACTTCCAAACTCAGCCAACTCGGCAATCCAGGTTGAGCCACGAAAGGCTCATTTTTTCCAGTCAGAGCCGAGTAGGCCCTGTCCAGGAGGTTCAGAACTGCACCACAGCAGGTTCATCCATCTCTAGTTGAGACCTTTAAAAAAGGGGCTTAAGACATGTTATTTGTGTACTCTCTGTTGGGTGACCAAAGCAAGGCTTTAAAATTGACTGTAAAGGCAGACACTCCAGAGAAAGAATGTTGAAGAAGCCTAAGAGTCGGTGGTGATGTCAGAGGTGTGTGTGTGTGTGCATGTGTGTGTCAGTGTCCCTAGAAGGGTCGCATAATCAACCAGCAGTTTTAAATGACTCAGTGACAAAGTGGAAAGAGACAGGCATTAAAAGTTAAAGCCAACATGGAGGTAAGGTGCTTATTTCCCAGGAAGGGAAAGAGTTGGCCCCAAGACATTTGTGTATTCTCTGCTGGCTGAGCATGGAAAGGCCTGAGCATCCCCTTTGAAAGCAATTACTCCAGGGAGGGAAAAGGTTGCTTCCCAGACATTTGGGTACTGTCTGCTGGCTGACCAAAAAGAGGCTTGTGCATCGACTGTGAAAGCTGCCACTCCATAGATGGAAAGAGTTGACCTCAGACATTTATGGATTCCTAAATAATGAGATTCTTGTAAGAGCATTCAGTTATGTATCTCCACAACATTTGCTTTACTGGGATTATGTATGACAATCATGTATCCACAAACTGTCTGCATGACTTTCATGTCTGAGGTGGGGATCCCCCTCTTGTGTACATCAACAAGAAGCCTTAAATGTCTACAAACTAGTGAGCACACTGGTTTGTAAGCAACTCAAATTTTTGTCAGGAATTTTAGCGGTCGACATGAGTGGAGGAGGAATGGGTATGCAGCTGGATTCTTGTGGGTTTTATGCATGGAAGGGGCAAAATTCATCAACTTAAGTAGTGGTGTGTTAAACTGGTAGACTTCCCCAAGGTCATGAAATGCTAGAACCTTATTTTTGAAAGTGGTGCATTTCATAATGAATTTCTAGAAGGCAAATTCCAAAAATATCAAAACTGAAAACCCAGTTCTTTAAAATACAAAATGGGATTTGACGTATTTTTGCCACAAATCTAACTGAATTCAAATTGTGCTCTAATTACACTAAACAGAATAAAATCACATAAAGTTAGACACTGCTGTAGTTGTTTTCTCCTTTTATGATGAACATACTTCAGAACAACTGTGGGGTATAGAACTGTGGTCAACAAAAAGGAATATGCATGGAACTGGATGGGGCATAGATTCATGTATGACACACTTTTAGGGCAATACTCTTGACAAGGTAACTTTTAGAGATAAGCATGGAATTGTCATGGTCAAAATAGCAGAAGCCATGGAAACTGCAAGTCACGAAAAGATATGCATCTACAGTGTGATAAACAAATTACTTTACCTCTAGTTTGACATGTTTTTATAGCAGCACATTAGCAATGTTTTTTTAGAAACTACAGTTAGGTTAGTACAGGGATAGGAGACAACACACTGTACTGCCAACTGAATACTAGGGCTCAGGTGCAAGCCCCAGAATCCCACACTGGGAAAGACTGGGGACCAAGCACAAGGTGGAGGGGAGGCACTAAATTATGGATCTGTCATAATGAAAACACCATGTCTACTGTGTTTTTGTGGAAACTTCTTTAAATTATGATGATGTCATGGCAAATTCTAGAAAACATGGGCATATCATGGTAAATGCCAAATCATGGAATCTCATTAAAGTCAGAAAACTCATGCTACCCATTGCTTCCATGGCAGTGGTACAGCCCTACTCCTAACAAATGTTATCTTCCCATCAAGATATGTGCCTTGCCACTGCTCTAATTGCTGCAGTTTTCAGTGTGCAGTGGTACAGTAGTAATACAAAAATTGAGCAGATACTGAGGTAACGCTGAGGTATGCTGTGGCAGAATTACATTACAGCCAAAGCATACTGTAACTTGAGTGCCTCAGTACTTATACACCTCAGCAGTGCCTTGATGCGAATCACCTAGCATAGCCTGAGTACTGATTAACATTTGTATCACTACCATTTTCTAGTAAAGCCTCAAAAAATGTTCCTTTTCCTTCAAGGCGGCACTGCATGGAGAAAATAATTGTTGTTATATATTGGGAACCCCACCCCCATTGTAGTAATCTCATAACTTAGAATGAAAAAATATTTAGACAGTAGTATTAGCAAGAACCATGGAATTCCTCACATGAGCAATTTCCTTTCAAAGGATCCCTTTCTGAAGTTTATGATATGTCTTATGACCTACAGATGCCTAGTAACCATCATGTGACATTTTTGTCAGAGATACACTGAAGCACTGCATATACTGGGAATGTGTTCCATGGTCTAGATGTTAGCTTCCTTTTTCTGCTGTATAGTATTGCTATTACTTTCTCTCATATACAGCACTTTGCATACACAGCACAGTAAGCATGATTTGATATTTTTTTTCTAATATACTGTACGCTAGAGAGCTATGCATACTGAGACTGTGGTCTGTTGTTTAGGAGTCAGCTTCCTTTTTTCTGCTGTATTTCACTAATAGTATTGCTATTACTTTCTTTCATATACAGCAGTTTGCACAAATAAAAGTGATGGTGTACAAAAAAACAAAGTAGCTTATAAAATTAAATTTGGCTTATAGTAAAGCCCAGGGCTAAAACTATGTCAAGTGGATTAAAACCAAAGAAACACACACCTTTGAGAACAGTAACTAGATTGGAGTTATGCAAAACATTTAAAGCTGTTAAGAATAATCAAGCTTTAAAAGCTTTTAATCACTTTTCATAGTGGATGGTGCAAGGAGAGCAGTCTGTGCATTGTGATCAGCTGTAATCTAATACAGATATTGATGAGGCATCAAGGCTTTAGTTAAGTATAGAAACATTGACTACGTCTGCAGGAAAAGCCAGGAGTTCCATTCAGTCTGCCCATTTAACTGCCTATCTCCATTCTTGATCTGATGGTGGGCTGGATTAAGAGATATGATAACGCTAATGGCTGCATGTCACTCCCATCAAAAGATATGTCAACCTCCTTCTCTCTGTGGGTGTCCCTGTTCCCTTACAATCTGTCCCACCTAAGTTTAAAGCCTGTTTGTCTTGGCTTCAACCAGCTCTCTGGGAAGACTATTCAATTTGTCTCTTACTGCTTAGTGAAGAATTTCCTGACGTCCCTCCTGAATCACCCCCATCTCCCAGCAGTCTCAATCCATGACTTCTAGTTACTTAACTCTCCTTCCTTGTGAACAAGTCCTTGCAATCCACCCAACAGATTTCTCACTAGTAGTTGTATGTCTCAATCATATTCCATTTCCCTCCTGGCCTTCAGTGTATACATGTTAAAGTCTGCCAACTCTTCCTCATACAACATCCCCCACTGTCCCGTGTTCATCTTTATATAATCATTAGATTTAAGTTCACTGTTGATAGGTTATTCATCATTTTAATGTGTGCTAAGTGCAAAAGCTATGCTTTGTTTTTGGGTTTACTGAAAAATAATTACAGAACAGTTTTGTCAGGGGTAAATTGGAGATACTACTTTCTTACTTTATAATTGTTACTGAAGATTAAATGAGTATAGGATAATATAAGAAGGATAACCACATATACATAAAATGGGTTAAGTATATGATATTGCTTGAATAGGAAACTGGAATTTGAGTTAACTCAGATTCAACATCCAGACTAAAAATACAGTACTAATTATACATTCCCACAAAACAGAGCAGTAGAAAATGTAATGAGATGGAAATAGAACATAAGAAGATAAAAAAGTGAAAATGCAATTAACTAAGTTGTAGGTTTAGGAAAGGTGGCCAAATGAAATCAAATAATTAAGTAGCAGTAGTAAGTTTATTTATGAAAAACATGAAGGGACTATGACAGTTATGCCAGTGATCATTTTCCGTGAGTTCCTACATTTTCACAAACAGTGCTGCTTAAAATTAAAGACCATTTATAAATATATAATGTATGGTAGAATGTTATTAAGCATAGAAATCAAGCAATTGACAATGTTGTTATACTATTGCCAAGACATTACAATGTTGTTATGCCATCGTATGTCACATCGATGATATAACAACATACACCGTAATCACGCATGTGCGTCCTGTATACAGTAAGGTGTTTGCGCATGCATGAATGGTGAAAGCATTTCCCAAATGGCTATGGCGGTGATCATGAAGCAACATGGAGAGGGGCAATTTAATCAACCATACACTATAAAAGATAATGTATTGTACAATGTCAGCAACCAACTTGTTTAACCATCCAAAGGTTGTTACGGTGACATAAACCTCTTGAGTTTCGCTCTCAAGCTTTACATGGTCACCATGGCAACCTCTCAGTGGTTAACAAGCTGGTTTCTGATAGAGACCCATACATTAACCTCTATATTAGGACACACAGTTACTGATTTATAATCAAACATCAAATAAATTACAAATTAGATACCAGAAATATTAAGATACAGTATATCCTATTAACCACAGTTAATATTCTTCTATTACCCATTACCAACCCCATAGCCCAGGTTCCTGACTTGGATCTTATATTAGCAGGAATGGAGTTCCAAATTGTAGGGCAGATAAAAAAAGGATGACTTGACCATAGCCGCTTTTGTTTCGGGACATAGATAGTCTACCCTTTGTGTGCATCCCAGTCCAATTCATACACATCATTTCAGATACTTGGGGGAATCATACGAAGTCCAAAGTCCCACACATTGACCATTGTTCCAATGGTACTGGTAGAACACAGTTCAACTAACTTTAAACAAGAGGGGCTGGAACAGTTTAATATATGTTACCAAAATGATTCCCCAAGATTCTTCCAATGAAGCACTGTACCTGGTGTCCAGCATTGGAAAGAGCTGGTCTGCCACCAATTCAGTCTCTACTATCCTACTACCACTGTCTGGTTGTCTTGTCACTCCACTGCAGGCTGGTCACTCCACTGCTGTTTAGTTATTGCACTTCCCTTTCATCATTCTGCTACCCTCTGGTCACAATGCTGACATCTGATCACTTCACTTCCTAGTAGCTCCATCACTCGCCATCATCTGGTGGGCCCTTTCCTGAACTGTATA
Source organism: Neoceratodus forsteri (assembly GCA_016271365.2). NCBI lineage: Eukaryota > Metazoa > Chordata > Ceratodontiformes > Ceratodontidae > Neoceratodus > Neoceratodus forsteri. The sequence continues at coordinate 191,521,163 of CM057456.1, forward strand.
GACACCAAATGTCTTGACTATAGACCAGGATTGCCTCTTGTTACCTTACTGTCTTTGGCTTTCAGATGAAGTCACAGGCTCACTCCGGCAGTCACTAGTCACTGTGTCTACCTAATCATGACTGGCCAGCAGTCCATCTCCATGGAATAACATTCTAGAGGTTCCTGGGTGCTGCATTCAGACAAGAGCTGTGATGCCATGTCAAAAGAGTTTGGGTAAGCACACAGTATAATACCCCTCCCAACCTTGCTGTAACAAAATGGTCTTTACTACAGGTTAAGAGATCACATTTCTTCACAAATGTCTCAATGACTATCTGAGTCTGATCATCAAAAGAAGTAACAAGGAAGTGCAATAATCTGTTATGTCCTTACATAGAATCATAATTTGTCAAAAGATAAGGATCCACGTAGCCCACCCAGTCTGCTCCTTCTGTCTTTGCCTATACTGTCACTGCAGACTCTAACTGATCACTGGCTACTCACCCAGCCCCCACCCTCACATCCTAACAAGATACATTTGTGCCTATCCCATGCATGCTTGAAGTCCACAGCTGTTTTCACCTCCACTGGAAGACTGTTCCAGGTATCCACCACTCTTTCAGAAAAAGTACTTCTTCACATCTCTCATAAATTCCCCTCTTCCAGCTTCATTACATGCCCCCGTGTTCTTCTGCACCTTATCTTCTGAAAACTACTCACATCCTGTGCCTTATCCCCTGCCAGTTAGGCACGTATAGGTCTCTGTCATGTTCCCCTCTCCCTCCTTTCTTCCAGGATGTACATATTAAGATCCCTAAGTCTCTTCTCATAGAGCTTATGATGTGCCCCTGCACCACTTAGTTGCCCTCCTCTGGGCAGCTTTTAACCTGACTATCTCCTTCCTGAGCTGTGGTCTACAGAACTGGACACAGTACTTGAAGTGAGCTCTCACCAGTGATCAATACAGTGGTAACACCACCTCTCGCCTTCTGCTGGTGATTCCCCTCCATATGCATCTCAGCATCCAGCTGGATTTGCCAACTACCTTGTCCCTCTGCCTCACCAAATTGAGGTCATCAGAAATGATAACTCCAAGGTCCCTTCATTGTTTAGTGAATGTCAATACCCATCCCCCATTTTGTACACTACCTCTGGGTTTCTGTGCCCTATGTGGGATCTATGATGCCGATGTGACAACAAAAACACGGAATCCTCGACTGCGACAGAAACTCACTGACACCCCCAACTGCGACATGACCCCAAATTAACTGGCACTAACATGACACATAATGCAGGGGTCTGTGCCCCTGCTGTAGCCCCTCCAACTAAAGATATCTAACTCCACATCACACAGACAGTGGAGTTAGATATTTAACTCCCTATCGCCCTACATTGTCTTGATGCAAACCCCCTGTCATTGCTTCTATAGACACTCTGGGGGTTTTGCTGTGGGGGGTTTGGTGTACTGGTGCTGCTGTAGCACCAGTATACCTCCAGGTGCATGATGTTGCACTTTTTCACACTAAAGCCCAGCTGCATTACCCTTGACTGCTCCTTGAGTTTTCTCATGTTTTTTTGCTCATTCTCTCCTCCCCCTCCAGAGTATGTAGTCAATTGCTGAGTTTGGTGTCATATGCAAAGAGGCATAACTTCCATTCCAGCTTTTCTGCAATGTCGCTCATAAAGCGACATTGCTTTGTTCCTTTTTTCTTCTGCCTAGAAAGGCTCTTGAAACACTCTTTGTATTTTCCACCAGCAAAGCACAGCCTTCACTTCACTCTGCCTATATTCGCAATTCATTCACTCCTACATACAAGTGGACACTCCCAGCACATCAGTGCTGCATCTGTGTACTGTGACTGCTGACCTAGATTCTCAAATGGCACTGCACCAGCATCAGGGTTTTCAACATTAGACACCAGGGTTCATGGGAGGGGGGATCAGAGAGGTTGGAGGTCAAAACCCCCCTTCCACGTACACAAAGTAAACACAGTTTACAGCAAAATCACCCTGATGTAACTGGAAACATGCCAAACTAATTTGGAAGTCCACTGGGATGTAGAAAGAATGAAAACCTGGGTTACTTTGGTTTGTGCTGCCACCCACATGCACACTTCCACCAGAGCCAAGCTACTTAACTGCCTCACATTATGAGGGACATCCTGCATTTTATAGCTAAGAAATAAATGTCACATATACTAAAAAGTGTTGTCTCAAACTGAAGCAGAAATTGATACTAATCTATAATATTAAATCAAAATTAAACATCATACAAATGACAAGCCCGGTTCCCACAGTGTTCTGAGCTTACATTTCCCAGTTTGCAAGGCTCCCATATCTGCAAGGACTCCTGTATTTTACAGGGGAACTGAAAAGTCTATCAGGACATGGGACTGGATTTAGGAAGTCTTACAACTGCAAATTGAGTGGTGAGATACCTACAGCCAGCTTTAACATACTGTCTGACTCAGGATGGGGGTGTGATGTTCCAGTTCCAAGGTTAACGTTGATTTGTGTTACACAAGCTGTGGTGGTAGGAAGCACTGTTCCAGATTTTCAGCCTTGTTATAATAACTACCATGATCACTGGAGTGAGGCATTCAGGAAAGGCTGTTACTGTGGTAAGTGGCATGATAGTTAAGCAGGGAAAAATTCCCATTCAACCATCTGGCACTATTGTCACTGAAAATCCACCCCAACTACACATACACCATTTGGATCACAGCTGGGGAGGTTAGAATGGTGGGGCTACTAATGTTGTATGTGATTTGATGCCATTTCTGTTAATCATTAAACTGGAAGTGTTATAGTGCTAATGAGAAAATGCACAGAAATCCCTCTGTCAGGTGCTGGACACATTATGTGCTGTGCTTTGTCATCATATGGGGGTCTGCAATGCTGCCAACCAGCCAATGCACAAGCTGCTTAGCAATGCATGCCACTATCAGGAGACAGATGCCTTTATAAAATGGTCTTCAAAATCCTTCACAATCCTGGAATTTTCGTTGGTCTAAACATATCACCTGATCATTCATTAGTCTCTGGTATACGAACAGTTTGGAACTAACCTGCCCTAACCTACCTAGCAACAGCTGATCTAAATACAAATATAACTTGTTTCCCTTAAAATAAACAGTTTTCCAAACAGAATACCCCACATCAGGGCATATTCTTCATCAAAATAGAAACACTTTCAGGGTTTATTCCAAGGCACTCTGTCTTTGTTGCCAACCTAAAAAATTCTACCTAGCAACAAGGTTACTAAACGAAAATAAAACCTGTTTCCATTAAAAATAAACTGTTACAGTTTATAAACACATAACCTATTCCAGGGCATGGGTTTTGTGAGTATTAATGCACTTCCTGGATGTATTGAAAGTCCCTCTGCCATCGGCCTTCTGCCTTCCTGTTCACCTGTAGCATCCATAAATTCTCAAGAAATACATGTCTTGTTGTAGGTTTCCTAAAGCTGGACCATTGTTCCCATAAATTTGTATTGGTTATTCAGGAAAATGGTGCAATTCAATTTAGGACCAAATGTAACCAGCAGAGAAAAGACAGAAAAAAAATATTACCCTGGAGTTACAAGGAAAATGTTAGACTAATCTGGGAGCCCATGATGTTTTCTCACATTTTGACTGTCATAGGATTTCACGTTTCACTTCAGCGACAAAAGGCTAAGTAGTACAGTGCATCATCCTACTGTAGCTAGGCCCTGTTCCTTGACATTTCGGGATGCTGAACCTGCTCTCATGCATTTCTTCGCCTTGCCGGCTCAACAGACTGGATTTCAGCTAGGACTGAAACAAATAAATGACAGAAGTAATAGTGATGAGCCTGAGTGGTGATATGTGAGTTACTGTATGTGCACTGCACAAGCACATTGCAAAATATAAATAAAAAAATAAAATAAAACAAAAACAGAAAAAAAATTATGATGCAAAGTGTGACACAACTAAAGCATTTAGGCAAGTGCCATATGCTCGAACAAAACTACCAACAGAAGCAGCAAGGACAGGGAGCTGTTCTGTCATTAGCCCCTCACCCTGTAGAGGTGGAAGCACATCTAGCCCCATGCTGGACTGTTATTAGGAGAGACTTGGATCAGGTGGTATGTCTGGCTTGTTACTGGCAGTTGGCGGGCCTTTGATTTTGGCATGAAGGGGAGTGCTCATGAGATCAGACCTGCATATAACACACCCACAGCCCAAACCCTCTCATCACCTACCCCCATCACCATCGGGATTCACTAGAGATGCTGCCCACATTTGGTTGACATTTAGTACTTTTCTACCTGCACTGGCAATTCAGCCAATACATAATTATGAATATAAATACCAATGTTAGAAACATGTCTGAGAATGTCTCCCCTCAACAGAGCAGAGGGATGTGTAACATCAGCTATCATTTTTTAGTGCAAAATTTTAATCAAAATTCAATGAACCAAGAGAAGTCAATATATAAAGGATAATGTATGGTCATCTATTGGTAACCAGTTTGTTAATCATGGAGAGAGATTGCCAGGGTGACCGTGTAAACCTCGAGAGTGAAGCTCGAGAGGTTTACATCACCATGGCAACCTTGAGATGGTTTAACAAACTGGTTGCTGATCAATGTACCATATATTATATATTATATCGTATGGTCCTCAAAAAGATTAAAATAATGAAGCTGGATCCTCACGATTGTCAGCCACGCAGTCATTTCCATCACCACTGCTCAGTTTCAGGTAATTCTCACTCCACCATAACCTTTTCAAGAAGGTGGTCTATTCAAATAGTGCGCATGCACAGTGCAATCCACATTGTTATACCATCGATGTGATGTACCATCGATGGGTTGACAACATAGTGACATCACATCGATGTTATAACAATGTTATAAAAAGATGATTTTTACAGTATAACAACATTCTACCATACATTACATTATAACAAAAACATATGAAATATATTTTTTTTCAATTCTTCTTTGCCAAGGTTGCATGGCTTAGTGCATTGGGAAGAAAAAAAAGGAAGAGATACAGAGTCCGAAAACCCTATTCCTTTAAATAAAATATGCAGGGTAGCAAAATCACTGTTCTGTTATAAAAACATAAACTTTTATGACATTTCTTGCTGTCCTGCTAATATAATTAAGGAGATGCCATCACACGCCTGTTTAAAGGTTGCTTACTCTTTTTGTTTATTACCTGGAGACAATACTGTGACTAGGGATGTTGTGAAATAAAATTAGCAATTTTCGCCCTGCAAAATGTTGCCGTAATTTTGCCCACCGCAAATGACTGTTTCCCAGTAGTGGTATCTCATGTAGTGGCCCCCCCCTGGCTGCTCATCAGCCAAATTAAAAAAATAATTCTCCCTGGTGTCTAGTGGTCTCCCCTGCCCAATCATGGCTGAAATTGACTACCCCCCCCAGTTACCCTGTGTCATATCCTGACTCACGAGTCCCGACTGAGGGCTCATAAATCTGACCTTGTTTTAAAAAATCCCCAACTCCCTGTTGTCTAGTGGACCCCCCACTCCCTACCCTGACATCAGACAGCACCCACCCCACTCCCTCCCAGTATCCTGATCAGGCCACCAGCACAGCCCTCCACTCACCACCATGGCCGGCAGCCCGACTCACTTCAATGAATGAGCGCATGCTTGTACGAGCTCACGTTCATTCACTGAAGTGCTCAGTAGGGCTGCTGGCTGTGCAGGAGAGTGGAGGACTGTGCTGTTGGCCTGACTGGGGTACGGGGGGAGTGAGGTGGGTGCTATCTGATGCCAGGGTGGGGGTCCACTAGACACCAGGGAGTTGAGGATTTTATTCTTTTCCTTTTTTTTTTTTAACACAAGGTCAGATTGGACTCCAGTTTGGACTGGAGGGACAGACTCAGGGAACCGGAAGCATCCACTTTGGCCATGATCAAATAGGGCCCACTCAGACACCATGGAGAAGAACATTTTTTTTTTATTTGGGCCAGTAAGTGGCGGGGGTTGGGGGGGTCCACTAAACACCAGGGAGTTGGGGATTTAATTATTTTTCTTTTTTTCTTTTAACACAAGGTCAGATTGGATTCAGTTGAGACTGGAGGGTCATGACTCAGGGTAACTGGGATTGGGAGCTTTATTCAATTACAGCCATGATCAGCTGGGGGGGCTGGACACCAGGAATGAAAGCTGAAGTTTATAGTTATTTTACAAGTATTTACAAGCACTGGAGGTCTTATCGACCTATGTATATTGTGTCATTATGTAGTGGGACCTTATACATATTTCTCTAAACCCATTTGTTTATCCAAAGCCATGTTAAACATATACATGGTTTCACTAGTAACTACAGATTCTGGAAGTGCATTATACAGATTAATAATTCTCTGACTGAACCATTTCTGTCTTTTATTTGTTTTACTGACTTTTCCCAATTGTGTATATCTATGTGATCTTGTATTTTTTATTATTTTGATACTTAACCAAAGCTTGAATTTCCCACAATTCCTCGTTTTGTGTTGCACAATAGATCAAACACAGGTCACCTCTCAATCTCCTGTACTACAGTGAATACAGGTCCAGATGCCTCAGTCTATCTTTGTATTGTTTGTCCTGTATATCTTTAATCTTCTTGGTTGCTCACCTCTGCACTCTCTTCACTAGTTGGGTACTACCTATGCTTTGTGGAGCACAGAAAGGGGAACAATATTCCAGTTGTGGGCTTATTAGTGAAGAGTATAGTGGAATAATAACTGAGGGGTCCCTTCTCTTAATGCATTTAAAAATGCATGCTATAAGTTTGTTGCATTTTTTAACTGTAGTCTTTACGTGCATATTGAAAGACAGATTATTGGTTACTATTATCCCTAAATCTCTCTCACTTTCAGTTTCTTGTAAGACAGTATTTTTTAACTTATAAGTAAAACATTTGTTTTGATGTCCCAAGTGCATTATTCAACATTTTTCAATATTAAATGTAAGTCTGTTTTGATAAGCCCAGTTTTCCAAGTTGGTCAATTCTTCCTGGAGTAGGTCAGCTGCAACCTTATTGATTACTATGGCCCCAACTTTACTGTCATCAGAATACTTGCAGATACAAACTCTGTCTGAATTTTTCATATTAGAGACAAGAATATTATTGACAAAATTACAGAATGTTGCCTGCAGGTGGTGAAATTTCACCCACAAGAGAAATTACACCAACTTTGGGGAGAAATTTTGTTCACAACCATGGGTGAAATTTTGTCTTTCGCCCAGCAAAACATTTCACAAAATACGCAAATTATGCAAAATATTTTGCTGGGCAAAATATTCCAATCTTGCACAACTCTAACTGTGACTACCTATTGTTAATGGATTGATGACCACCTTGAACAAAGGGAAGTTCCTGTGTAACTCAAACTGACAATTCTTATATGAACTAAATGCACGCTGACCTTTACTCTTGCAGGATGATTCTTTTACAGTATTACATTTGTGTATCAGATGTAGATCTGTTTATTCTATGTCAAAATGTTTCTGCTAGAAAATGTGTATTTCAATTTGCAATGCAATTAGTATCTCGTCATATTTATTGTGCTGTTAAGCTGGCCCACTTGCACTGTTGAATGTTATCTTGCTAATATCCAATAACTCTATCAGTATGAGCAGTAACGTTACTTTGACCTTAAACAACTGAGGACTAGAAACTGGGTACCTACATGGGTTCTACTTTGTAACCTGTTTGGGATTGCTTTATTTCAAGGCAGGGCATTTATTTTCAAATGCCCATGTAGAAAATAAGTGAAAAAGGGAACTTGTTTTTCTTCGGGGGGGGGGTCTTTAGATGGTTGCTAAACAGAAACATATTAGTCAGAAAAGGTCTGCTTGGTCCACCCAGACAGCTCAAAAGAATAAAGGGATGAAAAGACTACAATGCATATGACTTTTTTCAGCAAAAGGTAAAGCAAGAAAAAAACATTTTAGTTAATCACTGGAGAATGACTTTGGAAGCGCTTCTCTCCAAATATGGATGAAGTAAATGTCTGGATTCATTTGAAAAAAGTAAATGTCCAGTTTCATCAGGAGGCTCCCTTCATGCAATGTCAACTGTACTGAAGCACCACATACTGAAGTAAGGGTCCTCACAGATACACAGATACACATACTAATTTCCTTAGCCAAAAACACAGCAAGAAAATCAAACTAAGGAGCCTGAATAATGTGGATAACAATGATATACATAGCCCTTGTGGCACCAACAAGCCCTACAATTAATGTTGGGACCCACTACCCTCACCAGTTAATGTTCCTCATTAGCCTTTAAATACTATTTGTTTTGATATTTTTTGTTATATATGGTCTTGCTAAAACAACAATGAAGTTGCATCCTCAGCCTCTGCAAAGCCTTCTAATATGGCATCATGATGTCATGAAATTACCCACAAAGGTGTGGTCTGATCAATCGGGGTAGATTGACATAAATAGGTATGGTGGCACAAAAGGCCCCTGTAGACTACCTTTGATTCTGCCATAGAAGAAATACAAACATATCACTGTTGACATTGAAAATAATGTAATTTACAGTACATATAGGTAAATAACAGTAGCTGAGTTGGGATCTCAGGACAAATCTGTCAGGGGTACTGGTGGGACTTCCTTGAAAGGTTACTTAAGGGGGCATTATCCACCAGCCACAGAATACTAAAACTGGCCCTTCTTATGGATATAGTCATTAACCACTGATGGGGTGGAAGTGCAGCTTTCTAGACTATCAGCAAATAGTTTACCACCCTTTAAAGAAACTCTGACCTCTTGGGTGAAGCATAATTTTTAGATACATTTCTGCATGCCTTTTTAACCCCTCAGTTTACTGACTGATCTGATGATTTGTGATGTGCCACTTGATGGGGGGTAGCCAGAGACTAGGGTGTTTCCTTGTCTAAATGTATTTGTTATTATACTTGCCAGGAGCCCCATGCAAAACAACAGCAGATCACAAGATCTCAGCATCTCACATGGAGCCCAAGGACAAAGCACCTCACCCTGTCAGAGAATAAAATGACTCAGGCAACAGCATCCACACACTTGAATCTCTTTATTCAACAGTTATGGGTAAGAATTTATACACATAGCAATTAATGCTGGGGTTCCAAAGACCTTTATTAAGTCATCTCTTTGATGTGCCCATGGGCACTCATCAAAAAGTAACTAGGAAACAGGATGCCCCTATAACCTTAAGGGGACCTGCACCTCACTCTGATTTTGTCCTGTTACTCTAAGGCCCCCAGCCTACCAAGCGCTAGCCCAGTTTGTCCTGCCTAACAGTGCCTTATGTGTGCTACCTCCTAGCTACTCCCTAAACCTTAAAAGAGTGGAGTGTGATGACAAGACACCATATCCCTCAGCTGGGCAGTACTACAGTAACAGCCCTGCCCCCTTCCATAGGGGAGAGGGCTGTTCCATTTCAGTTTATATTTTATTCATATCTATCTCTCTCTCCCTCTCTCTCTCTCTCTCTCTCTCTCTATATATATATATATATATATATCAAAAAATAGAATAGAAAAATGTGGGATACTAAATTGAAATTAAAAGTTTATATAATGTGACTTGACTAGATACCTTTGGACAAAATACATTTTCATATAAAAAGCATTCTATTGTTATTTATTTCTAGAATAACAATGGAAGACTGGAATCTACTGAATGTAAACTGGTCAGTCACAACAACCATGAGTGTCTGAAGCCAAGCACTGGTAGAGGAGATACAGGACTGCTTTCTCCTGTATGGGTCAAGAAACCTTCCTGGGAGAAGCTATCCTGGATCAGTTATTGTTTTATTGGAATTTCATTAGGAATGTCTAGGTGATGAAGCTGCTCAGATTCAGTGACAGTAATTCAGTGTAATTTCAAATTGACCTGGAGGCCCATCTTTCTAACCCCAAAATGCAGATCCTAGTCATTAAAAGGTCAGATTTTGTTACAAGAGGTGCATTGCTCAGAAAAAGTTTGACAGAGGTGGGGAGTGCACAGGGGGTGGAGGCCAAATGAGGTAGATCAAGTGGGGATGGCTGAAGTGACTGATACTTGCATTAGACTGGTAGAGAAGCAGACACAGTACAGAAAGCCAGTATGATTTACCAAAGGGCTGGGGAGACAGACAGACAGAGCTAATTCCAATCTGAAGGTATAAGGGAAATCAGAATGAGAGTAATTAGGGAGAGTATTAAGACAAATCTAAAGGAGGCCAAAAGGGCTGTCAGAAACATTATATCACGAAAAGCACTAAGAAATGGAGTTGGGGGAGAGAGAAAACCTTTTTATTTTTTGAAAAAGAAGCAAATGAAAGAGGGGAATTGTCAGGCTGAAGAGTGGGAGTGAATGGGTAGAGGATGACAGCAAAATAGCAAATATTATGACCAAATATTTTTGCACAGCTTTTACAGTAGAAGAACGTGGGTCACTCTCAGATTGTGAGATCAGAGCCCAAGAAGCACAGGGAAGCAGACCAGTGGTTGGAATGCTATCACAGGAATGAGTGCTCAAAGAACTCAGATCCCTAAACATGAATAAATCACTGGTGCTTAATGGTATGCACCCTAGGGTGTTGATAGACAAGCATCAGATACTATAAGAACCACTGACTGATATATTTAACAGAGTCCATGAAACAGATGTCATGCCAGTGAGGTGGAGGCTAGATAATGTGGGTCCATTCCACAAGAGTTGGGACTAGGATGGCCCTGGAAGGTAAGGGCCAGTAAGCTTGACCTCAGCAGTAGGGATGCAGCCGGAATCCATAATAAAGGAGTACCTGATGGATTTCCTGGAGACTAATGGACTACAAGACAACAAACTGCATAGGTTCATAGCAGGCTGATTGTGCCAAATTAACCTAATCAACTTTTTGATTAGGTTGCAAAAGCAATGGATGGAGAACAAGCTGATTTGCCATGCTTGGACTTCAGCAAGGACTTTGACTCTTGTACACAGAAAAGGATGATTGAAAAAATTGGAGGACCTGGTGATGGAGAACAATCTCACAAATGACAGAGAATTGGTTGTGGGGTAGTACTTATCAAGTGGTTGACAAGGTGGAATTCTTGGGGTCATGGGAGTTACTAGTGGGGTGCCACAGGGATCAGTCCCGGTGCCTTTGTTGTTCAACAGCTTTATACAGTATGTGACATAGCAGAAGCTGTAAAGCAAGATCTGTCTCTTTGTTGAGGACACCAATATCTGTGGAAGGGTGTTGTGTGTCCAAGGACACGGAGATGCACAAACCACGAGTGTACCATTAGATAACTTGAATACGCTTTAGTTTTTTATTACAGCATTTAAAACAAGGTGAATGTAGACAAGTGGCTTACTCCTCCTTGCTAAGACTAAAACCTGACAGTCTCTTGTTTACGGCAGAAGATCTTTCTCAACAACAAATAAATAATGAACATGATCCCTTTAAGCCATACCACAGGGCATCTTCCTCTTTAAGCACACAGCACACCCTTTCTCCAGGTGGGTCCAAGGTTAACCAACCTCTACATTAATTCTTTTGATAGTACTAGCTGTCTCATGAGAGTAGATGGCCACATGGTAGGTGATATAATAATTGTAATTATCTCATTTTAGTCTTCTCCATTACAGCATGCATTCATTCATATGGTATATCAAGTTTACATGAGATGGCAATCCTGCCCATCTTCTTGTCTTGTTTATAGGCATTTGCAAATAAGAGAACACCAGTACTTAATCATCAGTAACTAATTTTCTCCAGCTTCTCCATCGATAGTCCTTTTCAGACCCACACCCACAAAACTGTTGAGTCTGCCCCTGTATTTTTTTTTTTCAGTATGACTCCACTTGGAACTGAACAGCCATATCAATACCTGATTTTCAATCAGTAAAGATTGTCCTGTGTTTCTGTCATCGTATGTGATATTGTCTTGCCTCCCTAAGGGTCCAAAAGTATCTAACTAAACACAATTTGCAGTAATAACACACATATATATATATACATATATAGATATATATATATCTATATAGATAGATAGATAGATAGATAGATAGATAGATAGATTGATATATCTACAGTCAGACCTGGTTAATCCGTAAGCATTTATGTTAGCCCAATTTTCTACGTAATAAAAATCTACACATTAACCAGACATTGACCAGATAATGATTTTTTTAAAGATTTCAAAGATTTATTACTGTAAAAACATTTACTGTTTAAATACAGTGCAAAACCTATATGTACTCTACAGTTGAAAAAAAGCACTAATATTTTATAGGAGGAATTTAAATCTTATCACAACAGCAGTGTTTATCGGGAGCAGAACCAGGGCTCACAGTTTGACAGCTACCTTGAGGACACCAGTCTGTTTAAACATTTTCAGTAAAATAAGGAGAACTGTGCTGCTAACTTCACCATTCTACCCCTTATTCGTACAGGACAAGGACAACTTGAGGTCAATTCCAGACTGTTTAAAAATTTTAATTACGATAAAGAGAACTGCCACTTTAAGGACCAGGACTGGGAGAAGCTTGACAGCTAGCCACACCAAACTACATTCTTTTACATACTGGTAGAGTTGTCTTCCCCAGGCATTTTTCTCGGCTCTCTTTTCTGCCCAATAAATATAGGAGTGGCCAGAAATCCGGACTTCCGCTATCCTCCCTCTTCCTACAGGATTTAAACTAAATAAATCTTATACCTGTTCACTGGCTCTTGTCCATTTTTAGTTCAATGCCCCCCCCCCATGGTTCGTGTTCTGCAAAAGAAAATACAGATGATATGTTAGTCTCTACTTTTTATTGCTCAAATGTATGTCTTGTAACTAGCAGACCCCCAGCATCACTTATCCAACATATTAGCTACCGTTTCCCCTGCTGCTGCCCACTGAGAAGCAGCACCTATTCTTAGAGAGTGAGATGAATAATTACATGGGTCCTCCCCCCAAAAGTGCATGCCCTTTTTAAGCATGGCCATGACCTGATAACTTGTGACCTTTTTCCCATCTCTGTGTACAAATAACCTCCCAGTCTTACCCCCTCGCTCTGCGGCGTAAGCCCACAAAGCTTTTACTGGGCACAGTGTGTCATCTTCTTGAGCTTTCAGGGTTACTGTATAACCCTGTCTTCCCTGATCCATCTTTGATTTCTTTATTCTGATTCATATCTTGCCTGTCCCCCAACTTATGTCCCCCCATCCCAACCCCCTTTCTTCATCCACTCTACCATGTCCTACTGCCTCACTCACCCTCATGACCCCTGCAAACATTACCAGATAGATAGTATGGAAGAGCTGGGCTTCATCTTTTGAGCTGCAGATTGCTGATACTGCTCCTTTGAGTCTCGCCAGCCACCGTTCCCCAATGGCCACCTGTTATCTGCAGTTCTGCTCTTTAATCTTCCCCATCCCTGCATCATCCTCCTAATTAACATTGACTTTGTTGGGTCCTTCCATCCTTTCAGGCTGCAGACCAAGCTAATCCCTGCTAAATAGACTCCCATAGTTGTGTGGGAAGTTCCCTTCTCCCATTATTCCACTGTAACTTTTCCTAGCTGTCCCTCTGTAAGTGGCCTACTTACATCCATTTGGTGTGTCACCCGAATGTCTGCAGTTCCCACCAGGCCCTCTCATAGGCCCTGAGAGTCCTCGGTGACCATGAGCTGCGAAACAACAGTTCTGCTCCCTCTTGCCAGTGTCCCAGATGTTCATTGGTATGGATATTTTTTGTTCTTCTGCTGTCAGTGCCAGCCTCTGGAAATGATCCAGCTGCAGACGGGAAAGGCTGTCAGCCAGAGTATTGAGTGCCCCTTCTATGTGTTTGGCTCTGAATGACATATTCAATTTTAAGGCCCTTAGCACCAATTGTTGTAGTACCTGCATGACTGTTTCTGACCTAGCTCCTCTGTTGTTTAACACGTCTACTACTGCCTTGTTGTCACACCAGAATGTCACCTTCTGGTTCTGCAGCTCTTTTCCCCACAACAAGGTGCAGGCCCAAATAGGCATGATCTCCAACAGTGTTATGTCCTTTACTTTCCCCTCCCTTACCCATTCCATAGGCCATGGTTCTGCAAACCATCTGCCCCTCAAATAGCCCCCCATGCCCAGACCCCCTGCTGCATCCATAAAAAGTTCTAGGTCCTTGTTATATACCCAGTCATCTTGCCAAAAGGAGCACCCGTTACAGTTCCTGAGAAACTCCTCCCATACTTTAAAGTCTTCCTTAACTCCTTTTGACATGTCTACCCAGTGGTGTGGCCTGGTTACCCCAGCTGTGACCCTAGCTAGTCTCTTTGTGAAGGTCTTCCCTGCGCCTATAGCCTGGCATACAAAGTTCAGGTGACTCAAGACCTGTTGCACTCTTTTTAGCTGTACCCTTCTTCTACTTGTATGCATTTTAATCAGCTCTTTCAACCTGGACGCTTTTTTGTCTGGCAACCTAAAGACCTCCTTTGAGGCATCTATTTCAATACCCAGAAATTCCAAACCTTACTGGGACCTTCCATCTTCTCTGGTGCCAGAGGAACCCCTAATTCCCTGCATAGATCCTGGAAACTGGATAACATTCTGTCCGTCTTGTCTTTTCCACTGCCTATTAGAAGGAAATCATCCAAATAGTGAATGACCGTCCTGTAACCAGTTTGTTCCTGAAATATCCTCTGTAAACAAGTGCTGAATGCTTCAAATGTAGCACATGCTATGGAACATCCCATGGGCATTGCCTTGTCAAAATAGTATTGTCCCTCTATTTTAAAACCCAACAGGTCCCAGTCCTCTCTCCTAACCGGAAGCAATCTGAAAGCAGATTCTATATCAGTTTTTGCCATCCATGCATCAGGCGTAGCTCTGATGGCTTGTGCTAGCTCTTCCAATGTGGCATATGTCACTTTGCTGTGCTCTTCACTGATGAAATCATTCACTGAGTCCCCTTCAGGAAATGACATGTGGTGGATCACCCTGTACTCTTCCTGCTGTTTTTGGGGACCAAACCCAATGGAGAAACTCTCATATTCCACAGTGGGGGGGTGTCAAATGGCCCTTTCACCCTCCCTGCTGCTATCTCCCTATCTATCTTTTGTCTTAAAAATTTCTTCTTTCCCTTTTACTGAGCCCAGGTTGTTTGCCTCACTTGCCTGCGTCAGGCCCACGCATTGTAATGGAAAACCCATCTGAAAGCCTCTTCTGATTGTGTCAGCCACTTTTTTATTTGGGTATCTCTTCAACCACTTTTACCATGCCTCCATCCTAATGGGAGTTCTTGCTTCTTTAAATAGATCCCCTGCCCACTTTTTTACCGCTTTTTCCGGTCCCCACCCCCTGTCCCTCCGCTAGCATTGCCGCTCAATAAGATTGACCCCTTCTTCCTGCATATCCTCTGCCTCTCCCCCCTCTATTCCATGCCTGCCCCCATACCCTTGTCCCTCTCGAAAAAACTGTTGGCCCATTCCATGTGCCCCTGCCCCTTGGGCTCCTTGAGCCCATGTCATTCTGCATCTGGTCGCTGGGTGTGATCCCCACATTTCGACTATGCGTGACGGAAGCGGCATTGTGGCCAGGAACAAAAGGCCCTATTGTAACACCAACAACATCTCTGTGGAGTCGTCGCCTTTCTAAATGTCTTTCCTTCTGGCATAGACTGATCTGTTACATAATCCATCCAGAGGTCTAGCTGTTTCGTGTCCCGCCTTACATCCCCCTACATTGCCATTCTTTGCCGAAAGAATTTGTCATAATAAATCCATCCCACTCCTCCTTTGGCCTTCACCCATCTTATTATTAGGGAGTACGTGATGAGTGGGATGCCCATCTCTGGCTTCTTCTCCATTACTATTGCCGAGTAGGTGGCAAAACCTACAAACCAACCATCCCAAGTTTTCCCTTTAATAAATTTATCCTCCTCTTTCTTCCCCAACAAAACACAGCTGCTGCCATCTCGCTCTTTCCTATGTTCTATTTTTCGTTGTACTTTTCTGCTGTCTCTCGGCTCAATAAGGCAAAAATATCTGCATATTCCTCTTTCCATATTTTCTCTTTTGTAGCCAGTGGAACATGCTACCTTACCCTCATTCATGGAGTTCATATTTCCCTTGTCCCTTTTCCTTCATTCTCTACACTCTTCTCCACTTCCTTCGGTAGCTTTTTGTCTGATCTAATTTCTGCCAGTGCTGCCTCCATCTGGCCCAAACCCCCTCTCCCAAGTGCTGAAATAATTTGGCCAATATAATCCTTTGTGCTTTCTCCCACTGACCCAGATACACTACCTGTGATCCTGTCCATTCTCTGTGGGTTGCTGTCATTGTGATGCCCTGTGCTGTCCCCTTGTAGCTGGATGGCCGGCTGCGTACCGGGCTGCTTAGGAGGAACCACTACGCTCAGGGGCTCCAGCCTGTGCTCCAGCAGGGGGACCACTATCTGGTCCAGGGGAGGTACTAATGGCACTGGTTCAACAGGGTGCAACGGTACTGGACTAGCCACCCTGGGAGGTGCCTCCATCAGTGGCTGCACCCTAGGTGGGCTGTGTAACCTCCCAGCCTACCCTTTTCTTCTGCCCCATTTATCCTTCCCCGCTTTCCGCTTCTCCCCAGCATGCCCTGGTTCCTCCCCTTCCACCATCTGCCACATTCTGTTGGCTTTTTCAGCCAGCTCTATGATAACTTTGTAGGCATCCTCCTTTGAAGGTCTGCTCTTTTTTGGCACCATGTCTCCTATTTTTTGTGATATCTATAATGACAACTGAGAAAATTCTTCTATTAATTCCTTTTTAATCACCCCTCCATATGGTTAAGCCATCTTGCGTTCCTTCGTTCTTGTCTCCCATCAATCTAAAATTGGCTCCTTGTTCATCATTATTTTATATATATATATATATATATATATTTTTTAACCCCCCCATTGCTGCCACATAGACCTCCTGCTCCCATTTTTTGAGTCTCATACCCCTCCTTCGCTGCCTTTTAGGGCTTATTTCCTTGCCCCATTCATGTCCTGTGTTGCTAATGCCCCATTCTCTTGGCAAAACTGCCAGTTGCCCCCCACATGCGCCCGGGCTGTCATGGACTTCCGCTTCCCCCTTTTTTTTAATATCCATATCCACCCTTGCTCCCTGAAAGCTCCTTTTGTCTGTACCCTCTCCTGTTGCCAAAGCTCCTGGTGTGTGACATCATGCCACGTGGCCCGGCCCCACTTACCAGGCCTCTGGCCTGCTTCTCTTCTCACTACCTCATGGCACCCCCTGTTCTCTCATTCCCACCCCATACGGTAGCCACTTAATTTACAAACCAGCTGGGTTGCATGACACATTTTGCATCAGGAGTAACAGATGTGCCCTGCTTGCCTCAAAACGCCCCTTTTTCCATCCCCCAAGTAAATCATCCCCTGCTTCAGAAGCTTTCTGGCTGCTCGCTTCTTTCTTCTCGAACCCCCTGGCATGTGACGTCATGCCACCTGTCCCCTTGTTGACCCCTTTGTCAGGCCTGTCCCGTGGGCCTCTCTTTGCCCTACTAGTGTTTGGTATGACCAAAATAGGCAAATCATTGCACCAATTCAGGATCCAGTCACCTCACGCTCCGATGTGCTAGTCCCCTGAAACGTTCAGCCAACCCACGCTTAGAGAACCTCTTGAAGGCCAGATGGGCCCGAACCATGTCGCCATATCAGTGAGACTGATGCTGGTTCTCGCTCATCTCTTCAGTGGGGCAGCTAAGGAGGCCCCCCAACCGAAAGTGGAAAGATGTAATTCCCTCAAGGAGTCACAAGGATGCCGCTGAGCCTGGGGGAAAGAGAGGGGTTTTTTCCATTCTCCACGTGGTAACCGCAGGCATGTGGAGTGCTCTGTGGGAAGCTGCTCCTCCTACCACAGGATGCATTAAGAAGCATTTTTTTCGCTCCCCCATCTTGAGCTTGGCCCCTTTTAAGCTGTTAGAGGGAACAAGAGTCCCAACTTCCTCCCAAAGAGCGAGTGATGCTCCGGTGGACCTGCAGCCCTGATGGGCTCCTTTCTTAGTACCTCTGCAGTGTAAATGGCTGAAATCTCACCACACTTTAGGCCACAGCCTACCTGCACAGTAGAGCTTCGCTATTCGCTCCCACCATATCACCACTCAAACCAACCACATTTAGATCAATGCAGGCTGAGTCAAACCGCTGCCTAGAACATCTGTGTTAGCAAACAAAACTCTTTGATGGCTTTTGCCTGGTGACCCATATTTGGCCCCCAAAATGCCTCACATCAACCTCTCTCCTTTGTGCTTTAAAGCCAGCACTTAAACAAACTCAGTAATGCCTCCATTTATATACATATATACATACATATTTTTTTATTACAAATCAATTCAATTGAACAAGCAATAGTAACAGTCATAACAAACAATTAGCTTTCAGTGACAACTAATCCCAGGGTTTTTTTTTTAAAAGAACAAACTTTGCCTAAACATAGCTGCTCATTTCCTTACCTGCTGTATGCTTAGTTCACAAACCTTCCCAACAATGTAGCAAATCTGATGTGCTGTAGTTTCTTGATCAAAACTTCAGCAAAAACTGGTTGAGCCACTCCTGTGCTGTCCCTTATCTACCTCCCTTAGCCCTTCCCCTTCCCTTCCTCCTCCCCTTCTGAGCAAACCATCTCCACCTTGAGGGAGGGGTGCACCTGGACAACTTGGTCTACCCTTAAGGGGCAAACTCCATTACCATCTACTTTTTTCTAAAAAGAAAAGAACTAGATGGTAATACCATCTTACTTGCTAATAGTTTTTCTAAAAAGAAAAGAAGTAGATGGTAATGCCATCTTACTTGCTAATAGTTGCCACCTGACACATACAAAGAACAACATACCCATCGGTCAGTTTCTTAGAAGGGAGTAGAGATTTTAACTGAAAGATTAATACAGAGAGGTTACAATATAATAAATACACATAAAGCCCATCTAAGAGCCAGGAACACTGAAAGAAATACTTTACTTTAAACTGATAACATAGACAAGGATACAGAATGCCATTTTAACTTTGTTACTGAATTCTCAGCCCATGCCAGAGAGTTGTAAAATGTAATTAAGAAACACTGGAATGTGCTGGGAGTAGAACCAGGATTAAAAGAGATAATACAGGCACCAGCTAGGTTTTGTTTTAAAAAAGCACCAACACTGGGAGATTTATTGACACAGACCCATTTCAAGAATAAACAACTAGAGACATGGTTGAATAAGACAAAAGGAAATTACAAATGCAGGAAATGTGTTTATTGTGATTTTATTATTCAAGACAAATATTTTTCCAGTGTAAATAATGAAAAGAGATTTGAAGTGAGACAATGTATTACATGTGACACCCAGGGTGTCATATATTTAGCTATTTGTAAATGTGAAGCCTTTTATGTACGCAAAATGGTTAGAAGTTTTAAGATAAGGAAGGGGGAACATGTTCGAGTTATTCAGAAAAAGGGCATTACATATGCCACAGCAGCACACATTGTTACAATGGATGATCCTTGTTCACATTCATTTAAATTTATGGCAATTGACAAGGTATGTCATAGTCCAAGGGGTGGAGACTATGACAACCTTGTCTTACGCAGAGAAAATTTCTGGATTCTAACATTAAGGGTGAATTCTAGTCCGGGATTAAATGGACATTTAGAATTATACCCCACCTTAAAAAATGTTAAGAAGTTAAATCATGCTTTCTTTTACATTCATAATGCTAGCTAATCTGTGGTGTTTAGAACTCTGTTATTCATTTTTGTCTTAAGTGGCATATCATGACAGGATAATGTTATTATTGTTTCTAATTGAAATTCTCATAAGACCTGATTGGTTTAAATTTTATTGATGCAATAATTTCAGAAATTCTAATTTATTTTTTTTTTTTTTATTATTATTTATTTATTTGTGCCACTTGTGATCTAGTTTGTATTTAAATGTAATGTTTTAGATGTCCTTTAGCCTTTGAGAAAGGATTGCATTCAGTCTGAAACATGTCAGGCTGACTTTTATTTCATGGTTTAATAAATCAGTTATTTTATTTATGCTTCCCTCTGTTGAGTTTTTGTTTGTGCTAGAACTATTCTGTTTGAATAAAACTAGGAATTGTAAGCAGTTTTTTTTTTCAAGTTCAAGTTCAGGTTTATTGCAGGAAAGACTCCGTTGAACAAACTCATTCACAAGGAGGTCCTGAGGCACATACACATACAGTTCGCAATTAGATAGACAGGAGATATAAAATGCAGAACAAAAAAAAATATATATATATATAATACAAGAGTTATACACGATAGAAGTCCTTATGCTATATATGCAGTACATTCTAGCTTTAACCTTGCCCTAAATTATGCAACACATTTCAGCGAAATAAGTAGAGGGCCAGTTGGTACCTAGGAAGTTGACATGGTGTTGGGGGCCTAGTAGCACCTACATATGTCTTTTAATTTAGAGATAGCTAGTGTTTTGTAGGAGTTAACTGATATGATGCTGGTTAGCTTCAGCATGGCTCATAGTTGGTTTCAAATGTTTGGGAGGGCATGTGAGACAGCTCTTTGGCCAGCTGTGGTACATGTCCTGGGAACATCTAGTAGGGTAATGTCAGATTTCCTTAGGGAGTAGGCACTATGTGAGATGTGTATGAGAAATGTTAAATAGACAGGCAGTTTGTGGAGTAGTAATTTGAGGGTCCAAATGCCAGCATGCAGGAGCCGTCTGGTGGCAAGAGAGGTCCACCCAACTGCTGCATAAAGATCACAGTGGTAGGTCCTGTACGCAGAGTTAGTAATGAAGTGAAGAGCATGGTGATAGAGTATGTCCAGTTTAGATAGGCTCAAGGTTGGGGAGGAGATAAAGATAATGTCTCCGTAGTCAAGCAAGGGAAGGAATGTTGTTTGGACAAGTCTTTGCGGGTGCAGAGAAAGAGGGTCCTATTTGAAAAGAGACCCAAGTGTGCTGTTAAGCTCTTTGATAGATCCTCGATGTGGTCGTTGAAGGAAAGCTTGTTGTCTATCCACATACCTAGATATTTAAATTTGTGTACGACTCCAAGGGTTCACCTAGGAGGTAACTATGAAGTTTTTAGGTGGGTTAGGTAGGGCACCAATCAAGGCAAGTCTCGAGAAAATCATTGTCTTGGTTTTTTTGGCATTTACGAGATGCTTGGCATTAATAAGGTTGCTTTCTAACTGGATAAAGTCAGCTTGGACTGCTTCCCTGACTTCAGTTAAGGACGAGCCTGATAAGTACAAAACAGTATCATCCGCAAAGAAATGTATGCTAGAGTTCTTTATGTGGGAGTCAAGGTTGTTGATGTACAGGGAAAAAAGGATTGGTCCTAAGATGGAGCCTTGAGGGACTCCTCTGGCAATTGGAAGGGGGCAGATAGTAGGCCATCAGCTTTGACTTTTGTATCCTTCCTGTGAGATAACTGTTAAACCACTGTAAGGTAAGTGGAGGCACCTATGTAGGCAAGACAGGTGATTAAGAGGTGATGGTCTACAGTGTCAAAGGCCTTACTGAGGTCTAGAAAGACTGCACCAGTAACCTTCTTGGTGTCCATAGCATGGATCCAGTCATTGGAGACTTTAGCCAAGGCTGAGATGGTACTGTGCTTCGACCTGAAGCCTGATTGGGCCGGGTTTAGGAGTGAGTGCGCTTTGAGGTGATTTTTTAGTTGGTTGTATATAAGTTTTTCCAGCACTTTGGAGAGAACGGGCAAGACAGAGATAGGACAGTAGTTGTTTAAGTCACAAGGATCTCCTGATTTGAAGAGAGGAAGAATATGGGCAGATTTCCAGCAGGATGGAACAGTACATAGGTACATAGGTAGCTTGAGAAAGGCAAATAGCCAGATAACTAATTTGATGGTTGGTGATGAAGCTGTAGTTAAAGAAGTTCATATAGCAAACACCTTCAACAGTTATTTTACTAGTTTGTATCAAGCACAGGATGTGATAAATTCCAAAAATGTAAATACAAAATATGTTTCCTCTGAAATGTCTATTATAACTATTAGTCAGGTGTACACCAGTTTGAAGAAATTAAATAGATACAAATCAGGAGGTCCAGTGGGCATCTATCCACTATTTCTGGTTGAAACTGCTGAGGAGTTGGCTGAGCCACTGGTGATCCTAGCTAGATGGTGTGGTCCTTGAGGAATGGATAGTAGCCCATATTACACCTATACACAAAAAGGGGGGTAATACACATGTTGAAAACTTTACGCCAATTAGTATTACATCAATCACTGGTAAAATTATGGAAGGCTATGTAAAGGAGCATCTGCAGGAAACTATAAGTCAGTTGCTACTGATAGATATCTCACAACATGATTTTGCTACAGGGAGGTCTTGTGTAAGTAACCCGATGCATTTTTTTAGAACCAGTAAGCCAGGCCCTACACCAAGGTCTCCCTGTGGATGTTGTATACCTTGAGTACTCAAAGACATTTGATTCCATTTCACATGGGGCCTTGCTGTATGGTATTAATAGAAATCTATGTAACTGGATAGCATCATGGTTACTAAACAGAAGGCAGAGGGTGCAGTTAAAGGGATTCTTGTCTGATTGAGGAAATGTGACAGGTGGAGTGCACCAGGGGTCAGTCTTGGAGCTGTTATTATTTAATATATTAGTTTCCTCAATGCAGGTGTCAGAAAGTGCTTGGATTTGCAAGTATGCAGACGACACACAAAATAGGGATGATAGTTAATGATTATAAGTTTGCCGGAGCCCTGCAAAACCAATTGTTGAATTTGGAGAAATGGGCATGGATAAACAAATTGAAGAATAATGAAGAAAAATATGGAGTTATGCACTTCGGAGTCAATAACAAACTGGAGCAATACAGACTAAATGATATACCAATTCTGGAAACAGAAAAATAAATAGGTCTTGGAGTAGTTATATCCAACATCCTTAGTTTTGACAGTCATAACCTAGAGTCAGTCAGGAAATGTAATAAAATAATGGGAAATATTCTTAGGAATATCAGAAGTCTAAGGGAAGAGGTTTTGATGCCACTTTATAAGACCTTGGTGAGTCCAGTACTTGAATATGGGGCCCCACTTAGTATGTCACATAACAGTTTGGACTATCAAATAGGATAGAGCAGGTACAGAGGAAGATCACAAAAAAATATAAAAAGGGTGCAGGATCTGGGTTACCATGATAGATTGAAAACTTTAAATCTGTTCTCCATGTCCTACCGTTGGGTAGGGAGGGGACATATGTCATGTCTATAAAGCACTTAAAGACAAGATAATCAGGGAAACAGCAGCTCTTTGTCAAAATGGTGAGATGACAATTGTTACTAGATCTCATCCTTGGCAATTACGTGGTGAGAGGTATTATACCACAAGGAGAGTAAGGTGGTTAAGTCAACATGTTGTATGTGCCTGGAATGCACTTCCATGTGAAGTGGTAAGTGCTGACAGTATGGATAGTTTTAAGAAACTGTTTGATGCCTATATGGTGTATACCAAGTGGGTAATTTGACCACTGTTACCAGTGGCAGGCCCTTATTTTGGCTGTAGTAGCTAACTAGACCTGAAAACTCTACCTATATACCCATGTACCTGTTTGCTGTAACTTAGAGGCTTTAATGACAGAGAATGGGATCTGCACTATTTGCTGCCAGATTTGTTCTGTAATGTTAATTCCTAGATGCTGCTCCCATTTCTTATTTAACTTAATTTAAATAAATTCTCTTTTGTTCCCTCATTTAATTTTTTATAAATTGCAGCTATTAATTTGATTTTTTTTTTTTTTGGTAAATTAGGAGTTCAAAACATTGAGAGCTATCATCTAATATCATTTTAGTATTTATCTCTTTAATATAACTTTTCAGGCCAGATATTCAAAGGTTTGCCCCTGGGCTAAATTTGCACTGCCTGGTGTGCAAACTTAGCCTGGAGCACAAAGCAAGCTATATTCAAAAGGAATAGCCCAGGGCAAACAGCTTTTGAATATAGCATGGAAATGAGGCTATGCAAACTGGGCTGGGAGTGCAGGGCAGACGTAGCCCTGGAATATGACAGCACTAAATGCAGCAACCAGGAAGTGCAAACCACAACAACAACACAGTGCACAGCGACGTGAGGTTAGGTAGAGAAGAACTATGTGGCCAATGTGTGGTCTGGCAAATGCATGGACCCAGTACAGCTGCAGGCAGCAGCACACATGAAAAAAAAACAATGATCAAAACTGTATAATATTCCCCGAACCATTAGCGCCACGCTAACACATTAACGCGGCTTTAGCGCAGAGCTAAGCAGCTTGCCCGGTGCAAACATGTTAGCCCCACTCTAAACTTTGCCATATTCAAAAGTGACATGCAAATGAGCCTACTTAGATAGTCTCTGGGCAAACAGCAACATTAGCATCTCATCATGCCCTGATTTGCATGTGGTTTGCACAGCGTTACTGCAGGGTCCCACAGGTCCACCTGTAGGTCAGTCTGGAGGTACAGGGACTGGACAGGTCTGACCACAGCTCCACCTGTAGGTCAGTCAGGCAGTGCATCATGATAGCTGCAGGCTTCATGTAAACAGTGCAGCATGGCATAACATAACGAACCCCAGGGGACAACACAGCATAGGCATAGGTGGTGGTAGTGCTGCATTCAACCTTCACACTGAAGGTCATACTACAGTGCACAGCAGACACTACAGTAGCAAGAGGGCTGGTAGTGTGAGGGACACAACACTGCCTATGGTATGTAGGGCAGTGATGGCCACTGCACTGTACACAGTGACAGGCACAGCATGCTGGTAGTTACTGAAAGTGGACAGTACTATCACACTGTTGTGTGATGCACAGATGCTGCACCTGTGACATGGGATGCACAGTGTCATGTACATGGCTGGCAGTGTGTGCTGTGACATCTGTACAGTTGTGCGGTAGGTGGTTTGGGGGGCATGTAGGGTCCGACAGGCACACAGGTGGTGGCGTACTCCCACTAATGGCCCATGTGCACTGAGCGATGTGTCCCAGCCTTGTGGCCACACATGGGCTGTGGTGAGGTCTGGCCACCCCTACACCCTCCCCTCACTGGCCACCATGCCCACAATGCTGCATGTGTGTGCTGGCATCTGTTGCACACCACAGACGTATGGTCTGCAGGTGTGTGCTATATGGCCACGCTACCATGCTGTCCCCTGTGGGTCAAATCACCCATCACTGTCTGTGCTTGGCTACGACTGGTGGCAGCTGATGGCATCATGGTGGTGCCATCAGTGAGCAGCATGTGTCCTCCATGTCTGGCAGTTTCTAAGCGTCATACTCATATGTTAGGGCTGCACAAGCCGTGCTAATGCTGAGATAGCACCGCGCAAAGCGCGCAAAGCTGTTGGCCCACGGTTAAGACCAGCTTTTCCTGGGTGGTAATTTGTACCATGCTATGGGTCGCGCTACGTCACGCTAAACAACTTAGTGCAGTGCTAGTTGCTGAATATCACATTGCATCTGTATTCATGTTAACTTTGCCCCTTGCATATAATTATTGTTTGCCTGGCGCTATTGCAGTTTGCCTGCACTATTCAGTCTTTTGAATATAGCAGACCCGCGCTAATCCCACACTAAACCCGCGCAAACATTTTTGGCCCCGCTCAAAGCTTTGAATATCTGGCCCTTCATCTGCAAATATTGAAAAATACTACTACTTTTAGTATTAAACTCTTTCCTTAAATAAATCAATAATTTTAACTTATCCTGAAACAAGTGACCAAAAAATAATATTCCTTGCCAATGCCACATTTTATATGTTGTGTCTGTCATAGTTGGTATAAAGGCTGCATTATTGTAGATAGGTGTTCCCCATGTTCCCCAGAAGAGCATGAGATTAGAATGACATTTATTGATTTAGGGTTTCAACAATTGATAGAAGGTCCCACTAGAGTAAATTATAAGACAGGGTATTCATCAACCCTTGATTGGGTAATTATGAATAGTCCATTACACATAGTTAATTGTGGGGTTCTCCCTGATGGGATAAGTGATCATAGTCCTGTTTTTTTTTTGATTGGTCAGTTAAAATACATAAAAAAGAAGCTAGGATTATAAAGCATAGAAGGCTTAAGAATTTAGATGAGTGGAGGTTTCTTGAGGGAACACTATTACTAGACTGGTCATTTCTGGATAATACAACTGATATAAATGAAGCATACCTGAAATTTTGTAATTATTTTATTTTTATCTGTGATAAATTGATACCAATTAGATCTGTTAGGGTTAAGGGAAATAGTAATGTTTGGTTCACCCCTGGTTTATTGACATTAATTAGGGAAAGAAATCAAGCATGGAAAGTTTATAGAAGGACTAAACAATTGGATCATCAATTAGTTTATAAAAAACTTAGGAATAAATGTCAATTAGCAATTCGTGCAGCAAAGAAGGATTATTTTAAGAAAAAATTTACCGAAGTCAGGGGGAATCCAAGTGCAACTTGGAATACAATTAATCAGTTAATGGGTAAAATTAAGGTGAGTGAAAATTGTGTACTAAAGAGGGAAGGTAATATTATTTTGGACCCTAAAACTGTGGTTGAAATTTTTTATTTACATTTTACTGATTTGGATAAGTATAGTTCCAATGTGGGTAGTATGGGAAACTCCTGGAGCCATTTGGATGCAGTTGTGCATTTAAATCATGATGGAATGGATGGGGGTGATAATATTCCTAGATTTTATTTCCGTTTATTACAAATTAGTGATGTGATTGAGTGTGTGACTAAAATGGATCCTAGGCCATACAGGGGATCTGATTATCTTGATTATAGGGTATTGAAAAGAGTTATTAGTATTGTTGCAGGACAGTTGACAAAATTGTTTAGTTATTCATTATGTAATGGAGTTTTCCCTGAAGTGTGGAAAAGTGCAGTGGTAATACTTATTTATAAATCAGGTTCAAGACTAGATCCAAATAATTATCGTCCAATTTCAATGCTTGCTCCTCTTCCAAAAATATTGGAGAAAATAGTTTAAGTTCAGTTAATTGATTATTTAACAAAATACAAACTTTGGTCAGATTCACAACATGGTTTTAGGTCCAATCACAACACAGAGACAGCCTTGCTGAGGTTCACCAGTCGAGTCAATAGGGCTATTTACTGTATAATGGAGACACTGTTGTGGCGGCTTTTGTGGACATCACCAAGGCTTTTGATTTAGTGAATCATGAGGTGCTTTTGAAACAGTTGTCTAATTTAAAGTTGTCTGAAGGGGTTATTTCATGGTTTAGGGATTATTTGGTTAATAGGAATCAAAAGACTTTAATTAATGGCATCTTATCTGTTTCATCTCCATTGAAATGTGGAGTCCCTCAAGGCTCTATTTTAGGTCCTTTGCTTTTTTCTTTTTTTTTTAATTCATTAGCTATTAATTTTAAAAATACTGAGTTATTGTTATATGCAGATGACGCAGTTTTGTTTTGCTCTGGTTCAGACTTTCAGTCATTAAAGAAAACATTACAGTATGATTTTAGTTTGCTTCATTTTTGGTTTGATAAACATAAATTGGTGTTAAATTCAATAAAAACTAAGACAATGATATTTTCCCATCCTAGGAGGATGCAAAGTCAAGAATTAAAAATTAGTGATAATTTAGGTATAGAAATTGAACAGGTTAGGCAGTTTAAATATTTGAGGGTACTTATTGATTGCCATTTAGCATTTGATTGTCATGTAATAGAGTTAATTAGTAGGTTACATAAAAGGTTAGGATTTCTGTACAGAATTAAGGACAATCTGATTTATGATGTTAGATTACTGCTTACACATAGTCTATTATTAACTATGATGGATTATGGGTCTATAGTTTATTCATTCACTTCTGAAAAAGTTTTGGCTAGACTCCAAGTAACATATCATTCTATTCTGTGCTTTGCTACTGGACAATCAAGGCTTACTCATCACTGCTTGCTTTATAAACAATTGGGTTGTTTATCGTTAAAGGGGAAATTTCATTTTAGGGCTTTGGTGTTTTTGCATAAGTTTTTTTTAGGTATTTCTCTGCCTAGTATTCTTAATTTGTTTTCAAAGAATACTCCTGGTTGTACAAGATCTCAGAGCAAGGAAGGGTTTCAGGTTCCTTTTTGTCAAACAGCTTTTGGTCAAAATTCGCTGGATTTTACAATTGTTAAGATGTATAATCAACTTCCAAAAAATGTATTAAGACAATTGAAATTGTCTACTTTTAAGTATGAACTTAGGAAAACTTTTTTAGAAAAGTCAAACTGTAAATGTTACGTGTAATGTGTATTTATATTGTGCTAATGTTTTAACTTATTTGTATGTTTGTCTAAACTGGTCGTTTGTGAAAATGGGCTTGTCCCACAGACTTACCAGTATAAAAATAAATAAATGAAATGAAATGAAAGGTGTATTTTTAGAAATCTTTATTTTGTGTTTAATCAGACTATGCACCCTATGCCAAGCATTCAGAGTAGATTTGGTTGCCAAATGAATGACATGTTTGTTGACAGTTGCCCTCACCTTCTTATTATATGGTATAAAAAGCGAGTTCTTTAATAGAAGTTTACTTAATCAAATTCCATTTCAATTACCAGAGGGATACTCCTTCTATCCTTTACCCAATGTCAAATAATAGAACACTGTGCAGCCACATAATATTTGTAAAAGTCAGGAAGTGCCAGACCCCCTTCTTCTTTCTACTTAGGGTGGTATATGTTACTGTTGGAGGTTTATTCTTCCATGTTGTTCTATCCGAGTTATCACTACTACTGTATATTCCTATATGTGGACTAAGTGTATTATGTGCCTATCTGTAACCTGGTTGTACTTTGATCTATTCTGTAAATCACACAAATTGGAACCCATATGTTTTATGCTGTTAAATGTTTCTCAATTGATAACTTGCGTGTTATCCATCCCCTATTCCCCCCTCCCCCCAGGTCACACCGGGAGACGAGCAGCTTGTTGCTCAGTGTGCCTTTCCTGGTGAAACAATTTCAATAAATAAAAAAAGAAATAAAAATAAACTTGATTACAATTTGTTTTAATTAAAAAATGTGAGTCTGGAAGTTCTACCAGGATACTTTGAAATAGATCTATAAATTTAGGTAAAATTTTCATTTTTATGACATTTATGAGACTTGTAGTATTTAAAGGTAATGATATCCATTTATTTAAGTCTCTTTCAGTATGAGTCATAATATCATCATAATTAATTTGAAATAAATCTTGTAACCTATTATAAATGTTTATTCCCAGATACAGTATCTGTTGAGTTATGATACATTTACAGGAGTCAAGTAATACCACCATATCTGGCCCATTAAATGCCAAAAAATAATTATTTTGCTAATTCACTGTATAACCCGAGATTTCTTCAAAGTCCCTCATTAATTTAAATAGCTCTTTCCATGATTGAGCCATATCTTCTAAATAGAATAAAGTGTCATCCACATAAAAGCATATCTTATGGTTATGTTTTTGAATGACTAACCCTTTAATTTATTATTATTTCTCACCATATTAGCTAGTGGTTCCATAATCAGAGCTAAAATAAGAAGTGAGAGAGGACACCCCTGTCTTGTGCCACAAAAAAATTAAAAATATTCAAATAGCAGGTTATTAGTTTTCACCCCAGCTAATGGTGTTTTATAAATTAACTTTATCCAATTTAAATATTTTTGACCAATGCTCATCTTATCAAGAGTTTGACATATAAAGTGCCATTCAATTTTATCAAAAGCTTTCTCTGTGTCAATCTATAAAAAGAATGCTTTATTAATATGAATACAATCTACTATATTAATTGTTCTTCTTATGTTTTCATACATTTTTAAACCTTTAATAAATCCACACTGGTCAAAATGAACCAAATAATCCATAACTGATTGTAGTCTTAATGCTAATATTTTTGGTAAAACATTTGTAATCCACATTCAACAGTGAAATAAGGCAATATGACTGACATTTTTGCAGGTCTTTATCCTTTTTATGAATTAAATGAATTGTTGTTTCATAAAAAGATTTTAGCAATGCTTGCTCTTTATTAAATGAGTTAAATAGTCTCAAAAAAACTTGTTTGATTATACATTTAAATTTACTATAGAAGTCTTTTGGGAGACCATCCAGTCCTGGGGCTTTATTTTTAGCTAATTGAGAGATTGCTATTTCTACTTCTGCACTGCTGAAATCAGCATTTAACATTGCTTGAACTTGATCAGGAATGATACCTAGTTTTACAGCATTAATAAACTCCTTTAACTGGTCATCATTCGGTTGTAACTACGATTTGTATAGTTGTTGGTCGAATTCTAGAAACAATTTATTTATCTCCTTTGGGTCTGTTGTTATAGAGTCATCCTGTTTATACAACTTATAAATGGCCTTTTGTTCTTTGTCTTTATTGAGGTGCCAAGATAATAACTTTAGCTGCTTATCTATGCAAATAATAATTTGTTCTACTTTGTAAAATTACATCTCTGCTCATTTGGAGATAATATTATTATATTCTGACTTTTTTTTTTTGCAACAGTCGTATATATCCTAGGGTCTAAATTAATACTATGAAGAGACTGCAGGTCATAGATTTGTTGTTCCAATTGATTTTGTTTGAAATGTAATGATTTTTTCATCACCCCTTTCAGTTAAAAAAAATAATCCTGTACCCATATCTTAAATGATTCACATAAATTGCTTATTTTAATATCCAGATTATCATTATAATAAAAACAACTATTGAATTTGTGATACTATTCTGTTAAATCTCTTTTTCACCAACATAGAAGTATCTAATTGTCAACTATACATTGGATTTGTTTTATCAATAACCATAGTTACCTCACACAGTGAGTGGGCTGAAATTAATATACCTGGATAATCTATTTTTGAAACCATATGTAAAAGTGATTCAGAACATAATATTATGTCTATTCAAGAGCACGTTTTATCAGTATTAAAATAAAAAGAATACATTATTTTATCCTTATGGAAATACAGCCAAGGATCTATTAACTTCCATTCTGCTTAGAAATACTTTATAACACTTATTAATGTTTTGTATGTACTGTGGGTATCATAAGTATGGTCTACTTTGCTCAGTGTTAAGTTAAAATCCTCTTTTACTATGTAGGGTGGGGAGTGAGTTGTTAAGTGTAAAACAAAAATTCTGTTAAAAAGCCAGGAGCATTTTCATTTGGAGCATATAGAGTGGCCAGTGTCATTTTAATTTTAAACAACTGTATTTCTATAATCATAAAGCAACCTTGGTGATCTGTGGTGTTTTTTAATATAATAGGCTTTAAACCAGTATTCCTAAAGAATATAGCCACTCTTCTTGAGTTGTTATGATAACTTGAGAATACACCTTGCCCCAGCGCTTTGAAAACCAGTCTGACTCTCTTGCATTAAAATGCGTTTCCTGAAAGCTTATACATTTTTTTTATGTGAATCTAAATACTTAATAACTTTTTAAATTGTATCCCTTTTTTAAGACCCTTTATATTCCAGGATGGAATTTTAATTATTTCAGACATCCTCTGACTGTGAAGGTATCATTAACGTTTTAAACCATGAAAATGTACACCCTCTTTTGGACCCTTGTTTTGAAACTAGAAAATAATAAACCTTTATAATATACAAAGATATAATTCTAACAGCTGATACAGTGTTCATGAAGTTATGTGTAATATCTAAACTATGATTTAACTCTCCCTCATCCCCATTTGGGAGAACATTCTTCTCCCCCCTCCCTCTTCTATTCGTTTAGCTGGCCATTACAGCCACCTATTGCCTAAGTGAACATTCACCTTGCATCCCTGCATCTTAATCCTGACAGAAACATTTAGTGGCTTTGTTTACTTATTTATTATCCTGGTCTGTTCTCCCCATATCTCTATACTGCTCAACTGGCTTTTTAAACTGATAATACCTCAATATTTCTTCCACCCCTCACATAACTGTAAGAAAATTCTACCTGACAATTATTAGACCCACTCTAACTCCCCTTTCAAAAAAAAGTGGGGGGTAGCGGAGGAGTGAAATAGGTTGTATATTCTTTATTCAAAATTCTATATTCTGTCCCCCTACATGTTCTGCTTTCATTTCAAACAAACCTAAAAGGTTTACTAGAAGGAGGGGGCAGTCAACTTTGCTTCTCCCAATAGTTAAATTTTCTTTCTTTCTTTCTTTCTTTCTTTTCTTTCTTTATTTCTTTCTTTCTTTCTTTCTTTCTTTCTTTCATGGACCTTCCTTGGTATTTGTACGCTGAGGTGGGTAGGGAGCTGATTGAGATGTGTGCATGTTGAAATTAGGTTCTGTTTCACCTGAATAGTATTTATCAAAAGCTCTCCATGCCTCCCATGGATCTTCAAATGTTTATAGCTTATTATTCATTACGAACCTAATTTTAGAAGGATATATCATGGAGAACCTAATCCCTTTTGCATACATTTTTGCTTTTAATGGGTTAAACTGCTTTATTCTAGCAGTGGTCTCCTGCAATAAGTCAGGATATACATTGAAATGGATATTTCCAACCTTTAAACCTTTCTCTGTTCTAGCTTTGCAAAGTATTTCTTCTCTATGCTGGAAATTATGAGGCTTAATAAACACTGTTTGAGGCATACTCAAGTTGACTGCAAAAATTATGTTCCCACTCCTACTGTACCCTAACTAGTGCTATTTTATCTTCTGGGTATTGTTTCCCCACAGCCACTGTAATAATTTTTTCAAAAAGCTTGAGTGGATCCTGGGAGCCTTCAATGCCCTCGGGCATTTTGCACAGACACAAGTTACCTCTCCTAGAGTGGTCTTCCTGTTCCTCTATTTTATGTGAAAGAATCTAGAGTTGCTTTTTATGGAGCAACTGGGATTTGGCAAGTGGTGATAATTCATTCTCCACCTTAGAGAGTCAATTTTGCATCTCATTAGTTTTTAATGATAGGTTATACATTCTCAGTGCCAGTTCAGTGACTGAGGTAGTTATTAATTGAATTGATTCTTTCCTTTCCTCCAATGTATGGGCCATGTCAGCTTTTATATCCACAATTGCAGCTAGTATGTTTTTGTTGCTCTCTGCCCATTTCAGTTTAGATAAAGTGGTGTCACTAATTATGGGTATTTCTACCTCTTCAGTATTAATATCCTCCACTGCAGCAGAGAGAGGTTTAGCAGTGCCACTCATTTGAGGACTAATTGATTTGTTACCTTTCTGCAGTTCATTAGCTTTCTGTGGTTCATTGCCTTTCTGTGGTTCATTATCTTTCTGTGGTTCATTTGATTTTGATGAGTGCTTTTTCAATGTCTGCATTGAATCAGCCTGTTCCCACATTTTGATTTTGTCCTTTTTAGCAGGCATAATTTCCCCTTTAATAATATCCTTTCTGTTGCTATGCTGTTTTTTAATTCTTTTTGAGGTTGGGGGATGTGGGAAAACAGATTTCCTTTTAGCAGTAAGTTTTTTTTTTTTTTTAAACTGAAATAGAACTTAACATAATTTTTTTCCCTTGTCAGAGATCCTGCTTTCCCAAACATCCATGAGATCTTGTGGCTATAAACCAAATCAAATAAAGCAGTTCCAGGCTTGACAGTATTGTTCTCCCATTTGTCCCCAAAATACACATCTGCCAACTCTTTTGCTGAATGCATATTCTTTAGCATCTCATATCATATTGTACCTTTGGGTTGTTCAGATTTAATTAGCCAAAAAAACAAAGTTTTGCTTACACTGTTACTGAACTTCAGGTTTATTAACACAGCAAAGGCCTGAGAAAAGTATTTCTGAGCCTTGAGTTTCTGTAATCTTACTAATCCATCTCTTTGATGAGTTCTTTTTATATACTAGAAAGAGATTATATACTAGAAAAAGATTCTGCATTAAAATCTGTCCCATACCTAACTCCACTACTTTAGCAGTGCTAAAGTTTAGGTATATATCTCAGGACAATATTCCACAGTAAATACAAGAAATGGTTCATACCTTCATCGAGCTAATGCACAATTGTACTCACGGCTCACATAGAAACCTTTCCTAAAGTAACGTCAAAGCCAGTTAAGCAATAGAAATGAAGAGCAAGGATGCCGAGTGTACAGCGGTCCCCTTCACCTGGCCATCTTGTCAGTTGTGTGTTGTGTCTCACCCTTCTGAATCACAGGTGCCCCCTGTTGCAGCTGCTTTCCTGTACTCAAATCTGGCACCCTTGATCACTACATAGATGCACTTTTGATGACATTGGTATATTCTGCCCCTTCACTTTTCTAAGACTGAACTTCAAGGAACAAAGCCTCACAAGTAAGATGTAGGGCCATATAATGCAACAGTATATTCAACTAAACTGTGCAGAAGTTTATCTGTTGGTTACAGGATGACACTATGGGGCTTCACAACTGTTCTTATTACTGTCCATTCTGTTACAGTGCAGAATAAACTAAACATTCCTGTATTTCCCATAGACCTACCCTCTTTTTAGAGTGTATGTAGGTAACTGGTTTGGAGGCTCAAACATGCTCTGTATTGTGGCATTGGCCAGGCACCCATAGGAAGCATAAAGCTTCAGTACTTTTTTTCTTCCTTTGGGCTGATATGCACTACAGTCAACAGGGTAGAAAAAAGGTATAGCTTTGTTCCTATTAAACAGCTTTCACATGTATCTTATTATTGCTCACATTTGTAATATGGTTGCTCCCTTTTGTGGGCAAACCACTAGCCTGAAGCACACAGCTTCTACTTTCACTTTTCATCTTGCCATACAATGCATCAATTTTCCATAGTCATTTTGATGCAAATGACTATTGTTTACATTGCTTAATGTTCATCAGACCTTTCTGTATTGTAACTACACTGGTCTCTTTAGGAGCAAAAAAGGGACTCCCTAGAATATGTTGCCTGCCAAGGGAAGAAAGGTCAGGAGCTGGAAGGACAACCAAAGTCCAGGAAGAACCTAAGCATGTGTTTCTTTACCCTTATTCCTTGTCAGCTGCCTGTTGCTCTTCACATGTGATCAAGTCAGGAAAAGGGTAGAGGAGGTTAACTGCAAGTCCCTCTATAGGGGAACATAGCTTTATTCAGCCACCTAACCTTTCCCTGAGGTAATGGCAGAAGGAGGAAGCAATGGCATTCTTAAGCAAATTATGCAGTCTGAGGAGTTGGTTAGTAAAAACAGGTGGGTCCATAAAGCTCAATAAACAACCTCAAAGGGGAAAAAACAGTATAAAAGGCAATAGCCCTGAGCCAACCCGGTGGCGCAGAGGGTTGAGTCCACTGGATGCCACACCTCATGCCACTCCGACAACCCATATTCGAGAGTGAGCACAGGCCACCGGGGGTCATCAGGGGAGGATGAGGATTGAGCATCCAATGACTGCTCTCCTCTCCAGGGGATGGGTGGGCATGGGTGCCAGTTAGATTAGCTCTACCAGAATAGCGTAAGTCAACTGAGTGCTAGTCTGGCTAGCTGTACCATGGACAGTAAGCAGGGATGTAGAATGCTTGTGATATGTGCTCCCCTGGTAGCTGTCTATGGTGCTGCTACAGGACAAGGGCTGCAAAATGCCATGGGCTGACCAAGCTGCTCCTGTGGCATGAAGGGCTGGGACATGGAGCATCTCTGCCGGGGAGGCAAGAGAGACCAGGGTTGTAATCCTAGTCTCTGCCCACTTCACACAAATTGAGGCTTGTATTTTGTTCACAAGGGGCTGTGGAAACAGTACTACATGGTCCCACAAATTTAACTTGCCCCATGATCCTCTCCCACCCCTTCAGAGTGGAAATGCTTAAGTCCTGGCAGTGCAGGGGGCAGAGCCCCCACAAAAATAAAATAGATGGTATTTTTGCCATGCTGTTAATGCTGACAGCATTGTGGTCAGCTATGTCCCGACCCAGCACTATGGGCATGCAATCTCACTCCTTAACTGCCTCCTGGTGGAGGATGGGGGGTAGCACCAGAGCTAGGGAGGCAAGTAGCATGGCTTTGTGATGCGCGCATGTCTCCATGTGCACACATTCATGGCCAAGAGGGGGAGGGACCAGGCAAAGCATGAAAACACAGCTGCCAGCTCTATGTAAGCCCTTTCAGCACTCTGGCACCTCTGCCTTAGGAATACCCAGGCCCACTCCAGAAGTGTACTTGAGAGAGGGGGAGGATGGCCCTCCTCCCTTCCACCCTACCACAGGGGGTAATCTGTGGGGGATACAGGACATGATGACAAGGTGGGTGATGCAGTGACTGGAGACTGGAAGAGGACAGATGCTTGCCAGCAGGCTGAGGAGAATAAAACATAGTAATAAAAAAAGGTTGTAACCCTTTTTATAATATCAAAATGAATACTTTATCCAACACTTAATCTTCTCCCTCCAATTGCCAGCAATCCAGGCAGGGAAGACAGAGTCAAAAAAGGGGAGGAGGACTTGAAAACAGTTCTCCCTTAAGGGCAATAACATAATGAAGCCCTCATATTTTCAGCCTTTTCAATGACACTGTCACTCAGGGTACATCAGACTACACCGTCACTGGAAGCACCAATGCCAAATCCCAAATTGTTAGCAGTAGAGAGGGTCCTATAAGGTTGTATCATAATACAAAACCTTCCTGCCACAGTATATCATTCCCTAGACATTCAGGCAAGAATTCCACATACCACATACCTCTTTTCACCATTGAGGAGAGGAAGAGGAAGAAGGAGAAACACCCATCAAGACCCTAAAAGACATATGAAGGCAAAGGAGAATACTTGGTAAGGAAAGAACAAAGGACATAGAAAAATAGAAACATAGATTTTGATGGCAGATAAGGACTGCTTGGCCCACCTATTCTGCCCATTCTCTACCTAATGGATAAGCTGCAGATTCTAGTTAACCAACAGCCTACTTCCTCCTACCCCCCACTAGAATTGCCTTATGTCTGTCCCATGCATTCTTGAATTCCCCCACTGTTTTTGACACTATGACCTCCTCAGAAAGACTGTTCCATGCATCTACAACCCTCTCTATGAAGAAATACTTCCTCACATTAACTCTGAGCCATCCCCCCTCCATCTTCAGATTGTGCCCCCTTGTTCTTGCACATCTCTTTTTCTGAAAGATGCTACCTTCTTGGACATTGTTGATTCTCTTGAGGTATTCAAAAGTTTCTATCATGTTCCCCCTCTCCCTCCTTTCCTCAAGGCTATACATCTTAAGCTCTTTTAGTCTTTCTTCATATGTCTTCTGGTGCAGACCCTGCACCATGTTGGTTGCCCTCCTCTGGACAGCCTCCTCCCTGTCTATGTCTTTGCAGAGATGGGGTTTCCAGAACTGTACACAATACTCCAAATGTGGTCTTACCAACTGTTTGTACAGAGGGCCAACAACTTCCTGTTTTCTACTGGTGATGCCTCTCCCTATGCATCCCAGTATCCCCCCAGCCCTCCTTACTGCCTTCTCACATTGCTGGACCACATTTAGGTCATCTGATATGACTACACTCAGGTCCCTTTCCATTTTTGTTGTTGTCAGTATTTCACCCCCCATTGAGTACTCTTTCCCTGGGTTTCTGTTTCCCATGTGCATTACTTTGTACTTCTTTATGTTGAATCTAAGCTGCCATACATTTGACCATTCCTCCAACTTTGCCAAGTCCCTTTTCATCCTTTCCACCCAACCTTGCATATCAACGCTGTTGCAGATCTTTGTGTCATCTGCAAAGAGACATACTTTTCCTTCCAGTCCCTCTGCAATGTCACTTATAAAGACATTAAAAAGGACCAGCCCCACTACTGAAACCTGTGGTACCCCACCAGTAAGCCCCTTTTCTTCACTGTGGGCTCCATTTACTATTACCCTCAGTGTCCTTTTGTCCAGCCAGTGTTTTACCCAGGCTACCACCCTGGGACCCACTCCCAGGCTGGCTAATTTGTTTATTAATCTTTTGTGAGGGACTGTATAAAATGCCTTGCTAAATTCTAGGTAGGCCATGCCCACAGCCCATCCCTGGTCTACTACTTTGGTCATCCAGTCAAAGAAATCAATTAGATTTGTCTGACATGACCTTCCTGCTGTGAATCCATGCTGTCTTGGGTCCTGTGCCCCACTGACCTCTAGGCACTCAACAATTCTTTCCTTCAGAAGTGATTCCATCATTTTCCCTACCACTGAGGTCAAACTGACAGGTGTGTAATTTCCTGCCTCTATCTTGCTCCCACTTTTGTTACAGGGAATCACATCCGCTTTCCTCCAGTCCTCGGGTACCACACCATTCTCCCATGATTTATTAAAAAGGGTAGTCAGTGGTGTTTCTAGTTCTTCCTTTTTTTTTAGAATTCTGGGGTGAATTCCATCAGGCCCAATTGCTTTATCCACCTTCAGTTTTAAGAGTTCTTTCAGAACCCTCTTTTCTGTGAAAGGACTAATATCAACCCCCCTATCCAGAGTGCTTCTATTGACTGGATTAGGTATCTCCCCCTGCTTTTCCATTGTGAATACTGAGCAGAAGTATTCGTTCAGTATTCCTGCTTTTCACTGTGCTCTCTGCCCAACCACCTTCCTCTTTATTCAGCCTCAGTATCCTGCCTTAGTCTTTCTTTGTTCTCTAATGTACCTATAAAAGGTTTTACCCCCCTTCATAACTGAGTTGGCTATCTTTTCCTTGGTTTGGGCCTTTGCTATTCTGACTGCCTTACCTGCTTCCTTCTGCTTTAACTGGTACAGTTCTCTGTCCTGCTCCTTCTGTGTTTCCTTATACTTCCTGAATGCTACCTTTTTCTCCCTAACCTTCCCCGCCATTCTTTTGAGAACCATATTGTTTTTATCTTTCATTTTGATTTATTTTCTTCACATGAAGGCTTGTTGCTTCTGTGATAGTGGTTTTGATGTTTCTCCATTGTTGTTCCACCCCACCTTCTTGCCTGTTTGCTAGTGCTTTTCTGAGGCACTCTCCCATTTTGACAAAATCAGCCGTCCTGAAATCCAGTATATTCACTTTCATATTGGTTGACTCTACAGCTAAGTTTATCATAAACCACACTGTTTGGTGGTCGCTTGTTCCCAGATGGTTACCCACTTCAAGATCGGAGATCCTCTCTCCATCCCCAATTGAGAGTACCAAGTTTAAGATTGCTCCCTCCCTAGTGGGTTCCCAAAACTAGCTGTCTGAGGCATGCCCCCTGAAGGACATCAAGAATGGCCCTGCTCTTGGATGTGGCTGCAACAAAGGTGCTCCAGTTCACATATTATTACGATTGGGTTATGCCCCTATCATCCCACTTACACCTCACATAAACCTCACATTGTATTCCAGGTATTCTGTACTATAATACTGCTATTTTGCACTTAGATTTGGGCACACATCATACACACATGAGTGCTAGGAATGTGCTTTGCTGCTAAGATATGCTAATATTGTCATGCATGATTTATTATACCTCACTATAATACATTTATCTAGATAATGTTTGTCTTTTATAGATATTCCATATATTATCTACCTAATCACTGATAAGATGACTCAGAGGGATCATCAGTGATTATTGTATACTTATACTCTCGTATAATTATATGTAGTATGTTTTATACTCAATTTGCTCCTTAAGCGTAATAGAGCTTTGTAAACAATTCTCTTGCCTAAACAAGCTGACGAGACAGAAGAAACGTGTGTTATGTCTCTATGTTTTATACTGCATGTAAGCAAGAAATGCCACATGTAGTTTTGAACTGTCAGCATTTCTTTTGCCCAAGCTATAATGCTAAAGGAAGCATATTCTGTCTCATATGATACTCATTACTAATTCTGTCTCCTAAGTCATTCTCCAATGGAGAATGACTTAGGACCAATACATATTGTTTCTCATATCTGTAACTATCTTGTAATCTCTGTTGCAATGCTGTTATCTGTAGTATATAGTTGTCTGCAAACCTATAGTTGGCTCTTGAGACACTACTGTAACTTCTGTAGAAGGGCAGAGAGCTGGAGCATGGGAAGAGATAGAACAAGATCTTAGACAACCTAAGATCTACAATTCTGGAGATTATATACATTCTTCAGAAGTTGTGAGAAACCCATCTTCCTTGTGATTTTCTTTGTCACATGCTTGGCGTAATTAGTATAATAAACTTTATTAGTACTCCTTGCTTGTTTACAAATGTTTCTTGGCAGACTCCAAGACACAATAATCTGTATTATTATTATTTTTATTGTTTACCCTACACGCCAAGAGTGTTTAGACAACAATCTGGCATATTCAGGTCCCCCCATCAGCAATAGCTCCCCTTTCTCTGCCATCCTAAGGAAGTCTTCTATCATTTCCTTGTCCATTTCCTCTCCCTGAGATGGGGGTCTGTATACAACCCTGTGTGGATTGTGGTGCCATTTCCAGTCTCCAGGGTAATCCACAGTGCCTCCTCTCCTTCTTGTTTACCTTTTAATGGTGTTGCTTTGATCCATTCCCTTACATAGAGAGCTACTCCTCCTCCTCTTCTACCCTTCCTGTCTCTCTTGTAGATTGTGTTCCCTGGCATGTTGACATCCCAGTCATGTTTCTCTGTGTACCATGCTTCTGTGACTACCATGATATCCAGGCATCCCTCTTCCATCATGGCCACCATTTCGGGGAGATTTTTACCTAGACTATGGGCATTGGCACTCATTATCCTCCATTTTTTATGGCTTTATTTCTTTTTGCCCCATTCCTGTCCATACTGCCTTTGTCTTTTTCTCTGTTTACTCCAGCCCTTCTCTCTATCTACTGCTCTATCTTGGTGTTTACCTCACTAACTACCATGATTTTTAAGGGGGGCTAGGTTTTCCCTTCTCCTTTTCAGTGCCTCCCCCCTTGGCTAGTTTAAATGCTTGCCAATGAAGCATTTAAATCTATCACATAGGGATCCTGGTTCCCCTCCTGGACAGGTGCAGATCATTGCACCAGTATAGGTCTGCATCCCTCCAGGTGGAGCCCCAGTCCCCAATGAGCCAAATCCCTGAGCACTGCACCAGTTTTTCAACCAGTCATTGAATCCTATGGTGCAGAGTACCGTAGCCTCATCTGTGCCATAGACAGGTAGCATTTCTGAGAAAGTTACTGTATGTGCTACTTGTCTAAGGCCCCTCTCCAACTCCACAAACTCCTGTTGCACTGCTCTGATCCAATTCTCAGCCAGATCATTTGTCCCTAGGTGGATAATGACATCCAGCTCACTCCCCCTTTCAGCTGCTCCTACGATCCTGAGGATTTTGGGGGCAGCTTCCATGATCCTGAGGATTTGGGGGAGCAGCTCCTTTTTTGCTCTCCTATATTTGTTCTCCTATGCCTAATCCCTCTTGTGACAGGAAATACCATCAGCCTGTCACAGGATGGACACAGAAGAGGGAATAAGGGTCATGAAACAGGATTTAGAAAGGTTGAAGTGGTCTAAGGTGTGACAACTTAAATGCACTATCAAGAAATGTAAGGTTATGCATATTATTAGGAAAACAGTAGAACTGTATACTGATGGGGAGAGTGAGAGTAGTTGAGACTGTTGAAGAAAATGATCTGGGATTCATTATTAGCAATACATTTATGTCCTCAGCCCAGTGCAATAAGGCAAATGGGACGGCAAGCAAAATGCTGTCATGTTTCAGTACTGTAGGGCATTAACCAGCAGAATGAAGGAGGTGATACTGACCCTCTACAGGTCCATGGTGAAACCACAACTGGAGACTGTACCCAGTTCTGAAGACCCAGCCTCAGGAGAACAGGGGCCACTTGAAGATAGTTCAGAAGAGGTCAATGAAAATTATACAGGGGTAGAAAGGGAGGAACTATCAGAAGAGGCTAGAGAGCCTGAATATGTACTTTCTCAAGGCCAGAGGCATGACAGGAGACATGCTTGAGCCCTACAAGTTCTTGAGGAGCATCAACAGGGTAGACTGCAGAGATCGATTTATGAGAAACAAAAAAACTTAACCAGGGGACTTGCATGGAGAATGATCAGGGGCGGGGTGGGTCAAAAGGCATGTTAGGAAGTACATTTTCATAGAGTGTGTGGTAGATGCCTGAGGTAGTCTACTAAAGCCTGTGGTGGAACTCAGTTCAGTAACCATTTTTAAGCATAAGTATTGACTAGAAAAGGTTGTGGTTCTCCTTGATGGGGCGGGCAGTATAGCCTAGAGGTTAGAGTAATGAACTGTGAATGAGCTTGGTACATCCTGCAGACAGACATAGGTTTGATTCCCACAACCTCCACTTACATACTGTGTGACTCTGAGCAAGTCACTTATCCCCCCT
This sequence comes from Neoceratodus forsteri, assembly GCA_016271365.2. NCBI lineage: Eukaryota > Metazoa > Chordata > Ceratodontiformes > Ceratodontidae > Neoceratodus > Neoceratodus forsteri. The sequence continues at coordinate 191,563,290 of CM057456.1, forward strand.
AGTGCTCTTGGGGTTCCCCTGAAAACAGGCACCTGTGCTTAGTGGGCCTTGCCCGGTTACCAAAGAATAAAATAAAATAAAAAACATCGATGGGATTGGCACATAGTGATAGTAAGACCCATGGGAGGGGGGAAAGGCAAGAGGTCCAAACAATCCATACCAATGTCAGATTGGGCAAACAGCTGGCAGCAACTGGGCTGATTGAATGGACTAATGAGTCTTTATCTGTCATTAGAATCTATGTATCTATATATAGTGCTTGGGCCATATACGATCCAAAAATCTGCAACTGTTTAAAAAGTATCTTAAAAATATATTTTAGGCTGGCCCACTGGTGCAGCGTTAGTGCTATCACCTATGACACTGATGACCAGGGTTCGGGATTGGACCTAGGATGTTGGAGGTTCAGCTGAGGGGGAGGAGGTGGAGCATCCAGGGGACTACTTGCCTTCTCCAGGAAGGGAGGAGACCTGGCACCTGGTGCCTACCAACCCCTAGCACTGGCTGTGGGGGGGTACAGCAGTCTGGAACCATGCTACCTGGCCTTGTTGGATGGAGCCATAGAGGACCTCTGTATGTCGAGGGTGGGAATGTGCCCAACCATGTGCGAGGTCATTGCATGACTGACTCCATTTTGGCAGGTTACAGGGGAATGCACAAGGGAAAAGAACACCTCAGCATGAGCTTCATGATGGCTGGATCCCTGTGAGTACCGTGACCAAGCCAATATGTGGGGGTCCTCCAGCTGTCAACTGAAAGCAAAAATAGAAACATAAAAAAAATATGTTTTAAAGTCTTTCCATCAATATTGTAAAACTATATTATTAGTATATTGATATAGACTATTCTGACATCTCAATATGCAGGAAACAGTTTTCTGCTGATAAAGTAGAAGAGCATTATTAGTACACTGATATAGTAAAAGTACGTTTACACCACATCAATATAGTATAAGTGAGTCATTAGTATATTAATTTAGTTTTAGAATATTTACACTATATCATTATACTATACTAGATTGGTGCTATATAGACCCTGAAATCCCAAAATACTGAAGAAGTTACCAGTTGAATTGCCAGCTGTCTTTCCTGACATCTATAAATCTGGATGGGCTTATCCCATATGACTTTACTCTTAAATGTTTGATTTCTGTTACAATATTTTGAATAGTTATCTTCTGAAGCAAAGAACAAATTAAATGATAGACTTGTATGTGCACAAAGCATACAAAAGAAAAGAATGTGTTGTGAAATGCTAAATAAAGTTATCAGTTATTTACATTGTGCTCATATAAGTAGAATTTTTTTATTTCTTAGGAGAACAAACCGTGTTTATGCATGGCACAAAGCAAGATACTAGTATTCCATCAGGGAGAACCACAACCTTTTCTAGTCAATACTTAGTATCCCCTTATTTTTTCATAACTATTTACCTCACCCCAGGGAAACAGGATCACTCTCTCCTAGGCCTCTTCTTCGTGGAATGCTTGTCTGCAATTGACATTCTTATCTGATATTTGTAGCATAATAATTTCTGCAGCAACAAATAATGATGTCACAAACCGAGAACTTTGAAACCAGAAGTAGACATACAGTAGGACCAGATGAATCCTAGTGAATGGCTATTCTGCTTTCATGTTAAATCAGACTTATTACTTAATTGCAAAATCATTTCTTCAAATAGTTTTCTTGAAAAATAAAATGTTGCTGACATTACAAGATTCATTATCAATATAGTCTGATTTTTCTCTCATGTGTTTTAAACAACTTTTGATACTAATTTTATAATTACTCATTTAAGTCATTAAAGATGGCTGCCACTAGCAGCTTAAAAAGAAACCATTCCTTCAGGGTTTTTTTTTACTTTACATGCTGGATTCATATTCTGGATCAGGAGTGCAACCACGGCTAAAAGTTTGGGGGGACATGGCTCTACCAAGACATTTGTGCCAACACCAATGCCGTTTGCTATACAGCACAGAGAAAACGTCATTATTTTTATAATAAATGTGTTGCAAGACAAAGGATAGAATGAGAAAAGTGTTGTGAGTCACAAAGTTATTATTGTCTATTTTACAAAAATGATAATTTAAAATAACAGCAAGTTGCAGACACACACAATGAAGAGACACAGTCAGCATAGCAACAACTTAAATAAAAAGTGCAGTATATTACAAAAACAGTACACCTGTTATAGGGGTATAGAGAAATTGTGGACACATTGGGACTGGCAGTATATCCTAGAGGTTAGAGTAATAAGCTGTGAATGAGCTTGGTACATCTTGCAGGCCTGGGTTTGATTCCCACAGCCTCCACTTGCATACTGTGTGACTCCAAACAAGTCACTTAACCTCCCCTGTGCTCCTGGGTTGCCTCTGAAAACAGGTACATCTGCCTAGTGGGCTTTACCCGGTTACCCAAAGAATGAAATACAATAAAATACATATGACCAGGTGACACAGCACATCAAAAAGGAAAATATAAATGTCATGGGTATGCACAATGAAGAATAACAGTGTAACACTAAGTAAGACCAATTCAAAACTAGAAGAGCCGTCATGGACACTCATGATGAGAGATCAGTGCAGGGATAAAGAAAAATACAAAGGTCGTGGACATGCACAAGAATGAATCATTTATAATCGTATAATTATTGTAATTCCCCAAAAGCTACTCCATCACTAAAGGTTAGCAACCAGTTTCAATGTCAATAAGAGAAATAAGCTGGTTAACTGCTAGCTTAGCACCTGCCCATTTTTTTTTTTTTTTGTGGTGGGGGGGTTACTACACAGTGCTAACAGTTCTGGGGTTTGTACACTCCAAGGCGCTTTCTAGTCACTGGGCCATTTATTTGCAAGACTTTTTCTCATTCAGCACTACAGAACCCAAAACTTTGTGTTGAATTAGGAAAAACACATGATTTTAAGCCACAGATACTTGTGATAGCTATAGTTTAAAGAAAGAGTCTGTTGTTGAACTATCAGATTTCTTGATTTGGGTTGAGCTGTGCTGTTTGCATTGGCTGTTCCAACACTGAGTTTAGCAAATCATAAGGTAACCTATTAACAAAAGTATGCAAAGGTTAGCAAGAGTGGATTATATTGAATTACAGACTATCTAGTCCATAATCTAATCATATTAAATTTATGTAGTGTTCATTTTGTATACAACTAAACTTATAACATGGCAATGAAATGTACAGGTGAATACAGCAACTACACTGGCTGAAAGACAACCGGTGGTATGAACTCAAGCGGGTATTAATTCTCAAATAATGCCCGCTTGATACCATGAATGCGCTTCAAAAGTTATAGATTGTCCCACTTGTAATTCATTACCTTTTAGTATAGGGCGATTCTGACCAATAGGGGGTGCAATTGAGACATACTATGAAAGGCAAGGTGCTATTTCCAGAGACAAAGTGGAGCTTTGTGTTGTATGCAGAAAATATCAGAATCTGACCTATAGGTGGTGCAAAGGAAAGAAACTGCTAAAGGTGCTACACTGTGTAGCTATAGAAAGTGGAGCGCTGTGTTGCTTGCAGTACCATGGCATTTTCTGAGAAAATGCGAGTTGCTTTCGACCAGCTACCAGCCTATGTGAGTACTCATCAATCAGCAGAGATATAAAATAAGAGTTGTGTGAAGTGCTCAGTCTTGGTGTTCTATTCCCACTTCCTACTGAATATTGGGTAAGTAGCAATATTTGCATATCGATCTATAGGGACATATGCAAATGTTGTTGCTTTACCCTAGATGCAGTAGTGAATGGAAATATGAAATGGAACAAACGAGGTTACAGATGTAAATTTTATTGCAATGCATGAACATTTTCAGACGTGTGGTCTGTGCTCCATTTCAGAAAGCAGTGGTGCAAAATATAAATGGCAGTCACAATATAAATGAGTATTAAGTACCAAACGTGCACGCGCACAGTTCGAGATGCAAAGCAACACTAGGAAAATAGTTGCAAGGTAATATCGGGTTGTCTTTACTTATGAAAAAAACTGATTTATTACAAAACACTGTGTTCTCTACATTTTTCATGTTACAAGTTCATTACGCCACTCCAAAGGTGGCATCTAATTGGGAATTAATGCATGGTTGGGTGGTTGTAGGCACTCGGCCTTCGGTTGTTCACTCTCTCTGTCCTCACTGATGGTGGTGACTCCATACTCACACAGGAAGGTGTTCAAACTTATTGTATGAAATACACTCCAATGTGTTTGTTTCTTTCATTCCTTTTGTCTTCCTCTCATTGCAGGGTTGACCATTCACAGGGATGACTGGTAAGCCAGTTGCAAAGCCAGATAGCTCTCAAGGCAAAGATTTAATTTGCCCCTTCCTCTGCCACCACTCTCTGTGGCACCATTGTATGAGTACATGGCATGCCCCTCATCAGTTTAATGGTGGGTATCATTTTATGATTTGTTTTCTTTTTTTTTTCCTTTTTTCTATTACATTTTCCTTTCACAGGTAATTTGTGACACAGTGGCCAAGAAAGGCAAAATAATTTGTTTATTCTCTACATAGGTAACATGAATACTAACATTAGGACCAGACAATGGATATATTGTATAGCCACCATGGTGGCCAAGTGAGGCTAAATAATTTCTCTTTTTCTTTCACAGGCAACAGGTATAGTAAGACTGGTAGTGGAAGTGGACAACTGATGTACCATGCAGTCGCCCACAGTAGCAAATTGAGAAGACTCTAAATAAGGTTATCCTGTCTTTACAGGTCTCATGTCCTGCTGCCTCATCATCCAGCAAGCAAGACTTATTTGCCTTCTCTGCCTGGGACACCTTTGTGTTATTACATGGCATAGCCATCACCAATGTGTTGGTAAGTATCCTTTCCAAAAGTTCTGTTTTCTTTTACTTTTTAATTTTTTGTTTTCTTTCAAAGTTACATCACAACAGGGAGTGTACTAGATTCTAAATACAGTAATGTCTCGCTTGTAATCACAGGTCTCTTTCCATTCTGTCATAAATGCCTCTGCCTCCTCCTCCAGAAAGCAAGCCATTATCATCTTCTCTGCCAGATCATAGATGTGGCCAGTGTTGAAGTTTCAGGCTCAAGCCTCCACCTCTTCTTCCCCAGCTTCTCCCCCACTATGTGTGGTCATATAAAGTCAATTCATCCTCTGTATCCTACATAAATACCCAGCTAAGAAATACCTGGAATGAGAAAAAGAGCAGAAAACACAAACTGATATACAAATAAAATGTAAGAATTCAAAAACAAAAAAGAAAAAAAAATCTTCCCTTGTAGGACACACTGCTCAGTGTTCATCAGCCGGTATTTGTTTGGCCATCTAACTGTTCTTCTTATATCATAGCATTTCAGTTAATTAATCAGATTCAGCCCAGACCCATGCAGCAACAGGATTTCATCATCTGAGTCATAAATGCATGAAAAGAGGGAAACAGAAACAAAAGATGGATAGAAAGACACAATTTCCACCACCCCTATCCACATCTCAGTCAGTCAATAAATAAATGCATAAATAAATATGAAATACTTACATTTGCTGGTAGGGCACACAATGATACTCGAAGATCATTATCCCGATCTGCACCAAAACGGGCCTTATTATTTGATGATAAAATTTCCAGAATGTCTTAGCATTACAGATCATCAGGATAGGTGCTGTGGTGAGAGACTAAAACAGCACAGAAGCAGTATATCAATTCTGGGAGCCCATCTAATTTTGTTTCTTCATGCAAAAATTTCCAGACATAAGAATTTATTAGACAGAGAATTTCTGGGCACCAAAGTTCATTAGGGCAGGTGATGTCATGGTGGGACTGACGCATAGTGTGACACCATGTAGCAACATGCAGCAGCCTGATTTTTTTTCCAGCAGTTGAAAAAAATTCTGGAAATGCACAATTTATGCATGTGCTTTTCACACAGAGCATGAGAATTTATTAGACAGATAATTTCTGGATACTGATGTTCATCAGGACAAGTCATGTGGTGGTGGGACTGACACACAGTGTAACACCATGTAGCAGCATGCAGAAGAGTGACATTTTTTTTCTTTTATTTAAGACAAATTATGACAGCACAGAGTTTATGCATGTAGTGCTTTTCACACAGTTTCCACTAAAGTGAGTTACAAGAACTGTTGTGGAGAACAGACACACAGTGTAGCACCATGTAACACTATACAGCAGCCTGAAATTTTTTTCTGGTAGTTGAAAAAATTCTGGGAGCACAGAATGTATGTATGTTGTGCTATTCACACTATTTCCACTAAGGTGCACTATTTTTTTTATCTCATCTCTATTTTTTCTCCTGCAGCCACAGTCCCTGCCTACCTCCAGCCACCACTTCTCCTCACTGCCGACCCCAGAGTTGTGCATGCCCAGCTGGCATACACTACTGTACTGTCAAGAAGGGCCCCCCTGAAGCCCTCGCACCCAGTCAGGATCCATTACCGGCACACACCTCTTCCAGGCATACACCGACCAGTGAAGCTGCAGCTATCAAGCTACCATGGGCTTGTGCTGACATTTTCCACCCTTTATGTGGTCCCCTGGAGTGCAAGCGTGCAATGACATTGCAACTCACTGATATCTGCAGCACTTTACCCTTTTTCTGCACCACTCTAGTAGTGCCCCCAGTCGTCATCAGGGGCTGCTACAGAGTGGTGATTCCCTGGATCCCTCTCTGGGATGAGGGAGCAGTCTCCAGACACTCATTCCCATCCCTCCCCTGAAGACCCCTGATGCCCCTGACTCACATCCAAAACCACATAGCCAGCGTGGCCGAGGGGTGGCATCCAGCACCTCAACCCTCAGTGCCACCTACTAAAGTGCACTATAAGAACTGTGGTGGGGGACTGACACACAGCAGAGCACCATGTAGCAGGATGCAGCAGCTTGACATATTTTTTTAGTAGCTGAGAAAAAAATCAGGGATCACATAAGTTATGTATATTGTGCTTTTCACACAATTTCCACTAAAGTGCATTACAAGAACTGTAGTGCAGGGACTGACACAAAGTGTAGCACCATTTACCAGCATGCAGAAGACTGACATAATTTTTCTGGTAGTTGAGAAATATTCTGATAGTACAGAATTTATTCATACAGTATGTTGTGCTTTTCTTACAACTTCCCCTAAAGTGTATTACCAGAACTGTAATGGTGGAACTGACACACAGTGTTGCACCATGTAGCAGTATGCAGCAGTCTGACATATTTTTTTCTGGTACTTGAGAAAAATTCTGGGAGTACAGTATTTATGTATGCTGTGCTTTGCTCATAATTTCCCCTAAACTGCATTACAAGACCTATGACAGTGGTGCTGACATACAACATATCACCATGTACTGTTGCAGTGTGCAGCAGCCTGAGATAATGTTATGGCTGATGAGAAAAATCCTGGAAGCACAGAATTTATGTTGGTTGTACTTTTCAAACAATTTCCACAAAAGTGCACTACAGGAACTGTGGCAGGGAGCTGACACAGCATAACACCACATAGCAGCATGACATACTGTATTTATTTCTGGCAGATGAGAACAATTCTGGGAGCACAAAATGTATGTTTACTGTGCGTTTCACACAATTTTCACAAAAGTGCATCACAAGTGTAACCCCCATGCCATTTTCTCAGCTGGCATCCTCAAAAGAATCAGTACCCAATACATGACATACAATTTGCTCTTGGAAGAATTATACAAATGGTACCACCCCTGACGTTGGAGTGTATACCAGGCTTGCTATCTAGAGAATGGGGGTGGGGGTACATACTAAAATGAACCTTTGTATTTAAAACCAGGTCCCTACCCACCCAGTGGTGCTGAGGGTTGAGGTGCTGGATGCCATACCTCATGCCACGCTGATGACCCATGTTCAGGAATGAGCACTGCCTGCCATGGGTTGGCAGGAAAGGAGATGGATCGTACATCCGATGGACTGCTCTCCAGCTCCGGGGAGCGGGGAAACCAGTGGCTGCTGCATGCCTGGTGAATAGTGGAGGCTGGGGCTCAGTGACATGGTGCCACAACAGTGTGGGGAGGGAGCACGGAAGACACTTGATGTGGACGCACACAGGACAGTGTGCAAAACCATCACTGTGTCATTGCATGCCATGCTCTCACAAGGGGGACCAAGACAGGGAAAATGTCAGTAAAGAGGATGCCTTGCAGACCCCCATCCCAGCTAGCCATGGCACTTGGCCACAGTGGATCCAGTCTCCAGCGGGGGTTGTGGAACCCAACCCTCCCCACCAGGGGGTGCAAGCCCTAGAGATAAGTGCTGGTGCCAGCTGATGGACATCAGGAGATGGGGCTGGTGGCACCCTCCAGATGGGGGCTGAACTAAAAGCAGAAAAAACATACCAGCAAAAAAAAAAAAATAAAACCAGGTCCAGGGAAGTGGTTGCTATGTGCATGCTAGACCTAACTTCTGAGGGTGCCCCAATAACCATTGATACCAGAAGCAATAATTTAAATGTCCACAGCAGTAACTGGGATTCTGCAGTATGGCCTTATTCACAGATGTTACTTAAAGCAAGGGTGGCCCCCCCAAGGTTTGTCATTGTAACACAGGTACAGTCTCTTTTGCAGAAACACTTTCCTAGGCAGTAATGTTTTCCACAGAAACATCTCCTTTCCCTCTAATTGTATTCTTGTGGGATGTGCCACACACTTTACCCATTTCCAAACACATTTCCATTTCCAAAGTGTATATCTGTGAGCTGTGCCACACACTTAAACATTTCCAGAACACATTTCAATTTTAAAATTGTATATCTGAGGGATGTACCACACACTTAAATAATCCTCCTGGTGCTTAACCTGCAACTCCAGATGGGGGGCTGCTCACTCTTTTCCCCAACCAGCCTCTGCCATTCCTTCAGGGTTACACCAAGTGAGACTCCAGTCCCCAATGAAGTGCTAAAGACTCGCAACTTTAAATTCAAATTCTGCACAGTTGTGGTGAAAGGGGTCCTGATTGGTATGATCTAGTCTACTCTGGGCACACACACCTTGGACAACTCCCTAAGAGAACAGTCTATTGTCTCTGTATTCACAGGTTTGTTGCTCATTCCTCCCATGCATGGAAAGAACAGAAAGGCACCTTTTTTTCATTTTGGTAGCTTGTCAGTTCATCAGACATTTTTCTCTCTTTAGGCAGCTGTATCTTCATGACCTTCAGGGTTTCCCTTTGAATCCACAAAACTTATAGTCACTCTCACTCTCTTGGAGTGAAACTATGGAGTACTGCAGGTGAATGGTTTCCACCACTTCACTGGCAAGCTGATGAATTTTACCAAACTAAAGTGAGAAATACCAGGTCCCCTTTGACAAAGCCCCACTGGCAGACCTCCTGTGACCCTTACTGCCACACTCACACCAACTGCTGAACATTTCAAGCTCCCCCAGAGCAGCCAGCTCCAAAATGGTTATGCTGCTGCGAGAGTTCTAAATGACATAATAAACCTTAGCTCAGTTTAGCTGAGTAAACAATGATGTCATTATGTAGAAAACCCCTAATGAGCTTTCCAACAGCTGCCTTTTACTACCTGCCTCAGACTAGCAGTGATGAGATTCTAATAACCCCATGGGACTGGCCGGTTACACAAAGATTATGGCGAGCAAATTCATGTACAAAGTAGCACCATATAGCACCATGCAGCAGCCTGACATATTTTTTCTGATAGTTAAGAGAAATTCTGGGAGTTCAGAATTTATGTATATTTTGTTTTTCTCTTAATTTCCTCTAAAGTGTGTTAGAAGAACTGTGGCAGTGAGACTGACATACAGTGTAGCCCCATTTAGCAGCATGCAGCAGCCTGACATATGTTTGCTGGCAGTTAAGAAAAATTCTGGGAGCACAGAAGTTACGCCTGTTGTACTTTTCTCACAATTTCCCCTAAAGTGTATTAAAAGAACAGTTGGGCCGGGGCTAATACACAGCATATCCCTATGTAGCAACATGATGGACCCTGACATATTTATTCTGGTAGTCAAGAAAAATTTTGGGAGTACAAAATTTATGCATGGCTTGCTTTTTGCTCCTTTTCCCCTGAGCTGCATTACAAGATTTGTGGTGGTGGGACTGACACACAGCATAGTACCATGTAGCAGCATGCAGCAGCCTGACAATTTTTTTTTCTGGCAGTTGAGAAAAATTCTGGGAGTATAGACTGTATGTATGTTTTGTTTTCTGCATAACTTCCACTGTAAATAGCAGTCATCACATTGAGAATACACTGTTCAATCAAATGTCAAGTAACAAGGAGCAACAATAAATGGGGGTTAGGTTATGCAAGCCCCCATAATGAAGCACATAAGTGAACTCAGCCTAATATAGGCAGCTCAAAAAGGGAGGAAAAAAAGCATGGCTGAGAGGGAAGAAGTCTGCAAGATCTATGAATGGGCAACTGACACACAGAGTATCACCATGTAGCAGCATGAAGCAGCCTGACATATTTATCTGTCATAGGGAAAAATTCTGGGAACACAGAATTTATGTATGTTGTGTTTTCTGCACAATTTCCACTAAGGGGATTACAAGAAATGTGGTGGGGAACTGACACACAGTGTAGCACCACGTAACAGCATGCAACAGCCTGACATATTTTTTTCTGGTAATTGAGAAACATTCTGGGAGTACAAAATGTATGTATGTTTTGTTTTCTACAACAGTTTCTGCTAAAGTGTGTTGCAAGACCTGTGGCGGGGGGACTGACACATAGCATATCACCATCTAGAAGCATGCAGCAGCCTGTCATATTTTTATGTTCACTGAGAAAACTTATGGGAGCAAAGAATTTATGTATGTTGTACTTTTTTGTTACACTAAAGTGGCATTCAAAAAATGTGGCAAAGGGATTGACACACATTGTATCACCATGTAGCAGCATGCAGAAGCCTGACATACTGTATTTATTCTGGTAGTTGAGAAAAGCTCTTGGAGTACAACATTTATACATACCATGCTTTTCCCACAGTTTCACCTAAAGTGAGTTACAAGGACTGTGGTGGTGGGAGTGACAAACAGTGTAGCACCATGTAGCACCATGCAGCAGCCTGACATATTTTGCTCTGGTAGTTAACAACAATTCAGGAAGCAAATAATTTTTGTATGCAGTACGTTTCTCGCAGTTTACCGTAAAGTGTGCTACAAGAACTGTGGTGGGGGACTGACAGACATTGCAGCACCATGCAGTAGAATGACATATTTTGGTAGTTGAGAAAAATTCTTGGAGTGCAGACTTTATGTAGGCTGTGCTTTTTCACTATTTACCCCAATGTGCATTACATGAACAGCGGCAGGAGGACTGACCCACAGAGCAGCACCATATAGCAGCATGACATATTTATTCTAGTAGTTGAAAAAACATAGAGAAGAAGACAGTGAAGTAAGGACTGTGCAGTTGTACAAGAATAAGAATAATAAAGAGAAAATCTGAATTCTTTTTCTTTCATTAAACTGGTGGATGATAGCTGACAGCAGAATTTAGATAGAATGAAGCAGTAGAAGAAATCAGGACAGGGAAGAATTAAGATGTGCAGTTTTTCTGTTTTGTTTTTAATTTTTTAATTTTTTTTTATTTTATTTAGAACAGGTGAAGAATATCAGAGACAGTAAGATAGATAACATATGATGAGTTTTGAATCAAGGAGTGGAGAGGGAATAGGGCTTTGGCCTGGAGGCAGAGGGTGCACCACCACCACAGAGTAATGCAGCCCCTCAAGAATGATCTGCTGGTTTTGGAGCAACATCTTCAAGTTTTTTGTTTCCATGGCCACAACTTGGCAAGAGAACTCTTTTATTTCCCTGTGCAGCTGTGCCCCTTTGGTACTGGTGGATGTGGGAGGAGGATCAGAGGCCAGTCTCTCAGGTGACCCCTCCCACAGCACCTGAGTCTAACTGCAAGTCCCACTCTTAGTCTCCTTTGTGTCCCTCTCCAGAACCTGTGCAGCACATAATGACCTGTCATGTTGTCTCTTCTAGTGGTGCCCACCCTGCAGCACAGAAAGACCACTACAGGTGCCAGCACCTCCAACCCACTCTGCTGCTCAGACTGTCTTCTCCACATATGCTCCTCCCACTCCTGGTAGTGTTTCAGCATAAGGTGTGTGTGCCGCCCTCCTGTACCCAAATGGCTACTTCTTTTCCCACACTGAGCAATAGTGTGATGCAAGGTGCATCTCACTACACTGTTGTTGGAGGGGTCAATCACAGAGAAATCCCAAACTAGGGACTTATGCTGCTGTCAAGTGAAGGAACAACATGGGCCCAGGCAGGTCTCCTCCTCCTCCTCCTCCTCCTCCCTCACAGGTCTAAGGTACTGGCACAGGCACGGGGGGCACGGGGCAGATGTTGTAGCAGGAAAAGAACATACCAGACAGGGTCAGCTAGTTATGGTGGTGCCACTGCATGCTACTGCTGGTGCTGTGGAGTTGGTTGCACACTGTTCCACTTCTAGGTGCTCCTGGTGCCAAAGCTGTCCTCTTCAGATGGAGGGGACATTATGTCCCACCTCCCCTCTTGCTGTGACTCATCCATTTCCCAGTCTTCCTAGTCTCCTCCTCACCAGTCTCACTCATTTCAAGTAGAAAAAAAAAAACAGATTAAAAAGGAGAGTAAAAATAAGAAAAATAGAAAAAATAAAAGTGGGGAATATAAAGAAAAGTACACCTAAGCAAAAACCAAATACACTCTCACAAACTACTAAGTAAAGAGAAGATGACAAACAAAACAAAAGAAAACCTGTTAATATTGTTTTTTTAGCCTCTAAAAGCAGCAGATCTAACCTCCTCCACTAAATCACTCAAACTGCAAAAATGAACTAAGGATCTGTCTGTATATACAGAAGTAGCATGTGACCTGTAAAAACTGTTTCCGTGTGACCTACAGGCACTTGTTTACCAGAAGCTCAATCTGAACAAACTTCCTACAAATACACCCCAAAGACAAAGTTGCAAGTGAAGTTGCAAGGTAAAGTTACTAAAGGCAAATTTCTTAGGAAATGGCACAAATTTACAAATCAATTCACAAAGATAAAGTTGATGACTTTGCCAGAACTTCACAAGTGAATTTAAACTTTGCAACATCATTAGTTAGGTAGCACAGACAGACCACTGAAAAGGTTCAAAATAGATACATAGATAACAACTTTATTTTTATACAGGAAACATGCCATTAGGATTTTGCAACCATGTTCACAAGACAGTCCTAGTTTGTTGCCTTTAAAGATACTCTAAAATATACATACACATACCTTATATGGACATAATACAAAAACATCATACATACAAATTTCTTAGATGTTAGTATACATCAGTTACATAATAATGTCTAACACTGGCACTATTTACAGTTCCATAAAAGCCCAATGTGTGGGTACTGTTCTAAGTGAAAATGATGAATTGTTCCAAACTTTTGCTGCCTGGAAACACATGGTTTTGTCACCATATTTATTTTTGGTTTTAATAAGATGAATTTCATTTGCATGCACTGATCTTGTTAGCTTTCTATAAGCCTTACTTTCACTAGTAAATACAATTTGTGAAATATAGTGATTGGGGTAAAGTGTCTGGTTGTTATGTACGATTTTTATCTAAGTTTTAGCATGACCAGTCTGTAGAAGCTGCAAGCTTAATTTAACAAGCATTGAACAGTGATGAGTATTGAAGTTGCAGCATAAAATAAATTAGGTAGTTTTGTACTGAACTTTATCTAGTTTTACCAATAGCTGTTTATTGGCCATTCGATATACTAGATCCCAATAAGTTAAAATTGGCATGAAGAGCAGTTTAGTCATTTTTTTTCTATATTTTTATTCAGACATTTTGTTGTGCTTCTTAAGGCTCCTAATTTCTTATTAACCTTTGCTATTGTTAAGGTAATGAGATAACTAAAGGTTAAATAGGAGTCAAAGGTTACACCCAAAGAACAATATTTATTAACCTGTTTGAGTGGTTCATTTTTGTTTGTTAAAATTTGTATCTAAGTAGTATTTTTCTGTGGTGCAAAGTGTAACAATTTAGTCTTTTTAACATTCATTATAAGCCTCGATTTGGGGGACCACTCCCCCACCTCATCAAAGTCTGTTTGTAACTTCATTTGAAGTTCTTGAATATTTTCCCCAGTAGCAACTAGTGTGGTATCATCTGTATGCAACCTTATGGCTGAATACTGCCCAACTTGGGGTCCCAATATAGATCCCTGAGGCATGCCTCTGTTTATGTTTTGTGATGCAAATAAACACCGTGAGACTGCTATCCTCTGGGTACGTCCCATCAGATAGGATTTTAACCAATTCCATGGTCCCTCAGTTATTCCCAGGCCCCTTAATTTGTTGAATAGAAGGGAGTGGTCCACCAGGTTGAAGGCTTTAGATAGATCCACAAAAATAACAGCTGTTTCCAGTCTAGAGTCCAGTGATGTACAAATTTGATTGTTAAACTCCAATAGGGCTGATGTAGTTGAGTGCTCCTTTCTGAACCCAGACTGATAGGGCATCAGTAGGTCGTGTTGTTCAAGCATTCATTGATTTGAACATGGACATGTTTCTCCAAGCACTTGGACAAAACAGACAACAGTGCTGTCAGTCTGTAATTATTCAAGTCAGAGGTTTCCCTGCTTTTATGAATGGGAATAACTTTGCTTTCTCTCCAGGTCAATGTGAAATATACCATTTGCAGACTCCAATTAAAAATGTTGGTCACAAATGGGACTATGTGGTTTGAACAGTTTCCAATCTCTATCTTGTTTTTTTCTTTTGACTTTCTGCCAACTTCTGTTTTTAACTCTGATTTTCTTCTTGATCCTTTCATTTATCCAGGGGAGTCTGGCATTTATACTATGATGTTTACATTTTGGGTTGTGTAGGTCACATATATTAAGAAAGGTTACTAAGAAATATTGTACAGTTTTGTCTAAATTGGGTATTAACTTACATCTATCCCATTTTTCCTTCTCAATGCTTAACAAAAAATGTGTCTACGGAAAAGTTCCACATGTCTCTTAACCAATTATTATGTTTGCTTGCATGCATGTGCAAGAAACATAGTGCCATCATCTGAGTTTTTCAGAGGTGTGTCAGCATCTTCCAATTCAGTCAGTGTGTTTGCAGGTGTGGTCACATTTCTCCAATCACTGCTGGAGCTGTCTGTGACAGCAGTTGAAAATGCAGTGGCATACAGTTGAAAGAGGGAGCTACGCTTCAGTGAGCAGCTCCTCCCCCCCCACACACACACACACAGATCAACTGTGTCTGTTACCTGATAGGATGGTGTAGTCTTGTCTAGCTTAGAGAGACAAACCACACATCATTACTTTAATAAACTGTTCCCTGCCACAGCAGGACCACCAAAATGTGTGGGTGTCTAACAGTCCTTACACACGCCAGCTCTCCAAAGCACACCTTCATGGACTCCATGGGTTCTAATCCTCCAGAAAAAAAAATACCTCAGCATTTGATGTGAAAACTCAGACTTCGTTGTATGTGTAATTCCAAGTGTTTTCTCTTACTAGACTCTGTCAGTGCGAACTCCCCACTGCTAAAACCTATGCAAACGAACTTGAGCGTACTGTACTACCTGCAGCTGAAGCAAAGAACAGCCAGAATGCACAAGGAGAACATACTGCTATGCATTTCAGCAGCAGCCAGTGGGGGAGGTTTTCATGACTGAAGCACTTTAATGCGCCTTTTAGTGCTGTATCATACACACACCTGTGTGGTAATTCACTAAACTGCACACTTAGTCTGGTAATGCTGCGATAAATATTTTTTTCTCTGAATTGCCGTGAGCTGGCATTTAGATAGAATCATACAGCTCTTTCTCAAATCAGATGCTCAATGAAGTCACATCACCTTGTAACCCTAAACATCTTAGGGTTGGACATGTACCTAACAAAATAGTGAAAACTAGGTATAGAAAAAGAAAACACAAATTCAACCGTAGCTCACAATCGAATCCACCCTTTCCTCCAGTGAATCTGAAGCCGCCTAACAGCCCAGCCCTGGGTGCTCATGCACTCCCTCCACCCACACAACATATGGCCGATGGGGGTGCTGTTGCATTTTATTTCATAATTTCCTGATCCCGTTGCTGCCACCACACTGATACAGTAATTCTTTTTATGGCTCGAAAACTGCTTGACATTAGCTGAATTATAAATGGCATCCCTGTTTGACGCTGTGGTACGGAATATGGTAGTTCTCAAATTTTAAGCCAAGTATTACGTGCAGATATGTTGTTATTGACTCATGTCACTTACTATTTTATACATCTATTGATTTTTTCAATTCACTTTTGCTGACAAATGTTGATGCTAGGATTCTGGTGTCACAATTCAGTTCAGCGACGTGTAACATCTTAGTGCAGATGCTAAGTAACTGTTTTAAAATGCTGAAAAGTTAACAGCCATGAAAATGCATGAACTTCTTTCTTCAGTGTCTGGAGCTGTAGTGGTGTTATTGGCAAGTGCATGTCCCTTTGCTCCAGATCTATCAGTGAGATGTCTATTCTGTGCAATGGACAGTGGCTGAATGTCATCAGCTGACAGTTTTCATTTCATTACCAACAGATAAATATTCAGGGCTTTGCAAATGCAACTTTGCTGGCAGCACAGTTTCATGCCCCCAAGTGTCTGTCATCAGTTAGTGGTTATATCTTAACTGATGATCACAAAAAGTATGAAAAAGATTTGCCACTGAGTAATGTAAATGCCAATCCATCTAAGCACCTTTAGGCTGCAAACAGAATTTGAACGTATAGGGATTCTGGACCGGTGTATCATTCCGCAGCACCTAACAGTTAATAAGTTTAAGCACATTCTCAGGACATTGTTTCACTTGCCCCCTCTCCCCACTACGATCCTGGTCACCTGAAATAAACCTGACATTTTAGTACCTGTTTTACATCTTGGCTCAGTTAGGCAATCAGCACTGTAAGAACATAAATGGACATATAAATGGGGACTATAAGAAATATGGTCACCTGAAATAAACCTGACATTTTAGCATCTGTTTTACATCTTGGCTCAGTTAGGCAATCAGTGTTGTAAGAACATAAATGGACATATAAATGGGGACTATAAGAACATGCTGTGGGTGCTTGTGCCTTAGTCCAGCTGTGCAACATCAGCCTGAAGCTCAGGTAGGGCTTACTGTCTACCACTTTGTTCACCCCCCCATGTACCTGTACCATTTCACATCCTCCCTTGCCTTAGTCCAGCTGAGCTACATCAGCCTGAAGCTCTGGTAGGGCTTACTGTCTACCACTTTGTTCACCCCCCCATGTATCACTGTGCTACATCAGTCTGAAGCTCTGGTAGGGATTATTGTCTACCACTTTGTTCACCCCCCATGTACCTGCACCATTTCACATCCTCCCTTGATCTACAGTGAGTGGATCCCTCATTCCTACGTCACATATGCACGCACAAAAATAAAAACCCGGTCTTCAAAAATTAAGATACATTTATTATGTTTGTTATGTTTGCTTGCATGCATGTGCAAGAAACATAGTGCCATCATCGAGGATTTGAGGTGTGTCACCCCTCTTCCAGTTCAGTCGTGTGTTGGCAGGTGCGGCCCTGTAAGCCAATGCATGCTGGAGCTGTCTAAGACAAGCTCAAAATGCAGTGGCATACAGTTCAAAGGGCGCTCAGCTTCCAGTGAGCAGCGATAAGATATCGCTTGCTCATGTGCATCCCCCACACACACACGCACATGCAGGTGTGCGCACTTCACATGCACGGACATCAATGTATAGCCGACGGGGTGCCCAATCCCCATCAGCTGTGCTACGCTCCCCCACCCCAAAGCCTTCCAAATGCCACACTGGGTGCCCACCCCAGCATGACAACTCATGATATAGCCAATGGGGTGCCCAATCCGCCCTTCGGCTCCACTGTCCTCACCCCCCCGAGTACTGGGTGCCTCGCTGGGAGCCCACCCCAACATGGCAATCGATGCTTTGGCCGATGGGGGTGCCCAATCCCCCGTCGGCTGAATGCCCCCCAAACCGTCCTTGTGCCACACTGAGAGCCCACCCCAGCATGGTAAACATCCCGCATCGTCATTGGAAACAAAAAGAACACCTGTAAAGAAAAACAGTCCCACGTAGTCTCCTGGCCCCCCTCCACAACCCGCTTTACCTACTGCGCACCCTGCCTCCCCACACCCCACCTCACCCCATACTTACCTCCGGACCTCGGCGCCGATGATCTGTGGACCGGGAACACGTCTGCACTCTTCAAAGCCGACCGCAAACTGAGGAAATGCCGGTAAGCTGTATAATGGGCTAGATAGGGCGTTTTCAACTTTGTTGCATATCTCAGGCATTTTTTGGAATTTTTGCACCAAATTTTCAACATGGGGTTTTTGGGACCCCTTCTCATGAATGATGTTACTGTCATGGCGTTATTCGGGCCCAAAGGGTGATTTCGCAGTCACTGCGTGAAATCACCTTTTGGGACTAATTAACGAAATGACACTGCCAGTGTTCATAAGGTGGGCTCTCAAGAAGCCTATTTTGAAAAGTTGGTGAAAAATTTCAAAATAACTTGTTTTATATTGTGTGGCTATGCAGTTCCTAAGCACACTCGTAAGTTCGCTTAATTTTCAATATTTTCACCCACATTTTCAACATTGCTATTTTACCACACCTTCTTATGAGTAGTACAGCTGTCATTTTCACATCTCACCCAAAACGCGAGTCTCGTTCATGTAGCACACAATGGCGCAGTTGTGCTAAATCAATGTACGGGACAATTAAGAAAATCACAGTGACACTGTTCATGAGCAGAGGTCTTAAAATGGCTATGTTGAAAATTTGGTGAAAAAATTTCCAAAGAATGACTGTTTTACAAGCGTGCGTTGTGCAGTTCCTACGCATACTCGTAAGTTCGCGAATTTTCAATATTTGCTCTCCAGATTTTCAACATTGCCATTTTACCACACCTCCTTATGAGCAGTACAGCTGTCATTTTTCACATCTTGCCCAAAATGTGTTTCTGCCCATGTTGCGCACAATGGCGCAGTCGATGTGCGAAATCAATGTATGGGACACATTAAGAAAATCACAGTGACACTGTTCATGAGCAGAGGTCTTAAATGGCTATGTTGAAAATTTGGTGAAAAAATTCCTAAAAATGACTGTTTTATGAGCGTGCTTTGCGCAGTTCCTATGCATGCTCATAAGTTTGCAAATTTAATATTTTCACTCCAGATTTTCAATATTGCCATTTTATTACACTTCCTTATAAACAGTACAGCTGCCATTTTTCATATGCTGCCCAAAATGTGTTTTCGCACATGTAGCGCACAATGGTGCTGTTGGTGTGCGAAAGCAATGTTTGGGACAGATTAAGAAAATCACAGTTACACTGTTCATGAGCAGAGGACTTAAAATGGCTATGTTGAAAATTTGGTGACAGAAGTCCATAAAATGACTGTGTTACAGTGAGCATTGCGCGGTTTCCACGCACCTCGTAAGTTCATGACTTTGTAATATTTTAAGTCCAGATTTTCACCAGTGGCATTTTCCACACTGCCTTATTTACAGTACAGCTGTCATTTTCACAACATGGCGAAGTGTTTTCACACTTTCAGCGTAGAGATGCGTGGTCGCTGTGGAAAATTATTGTTCGGGACAGATAAAGAAAATCACAGTGACACTGTTCATGATCGGAGGCACCAAAATGCCTGAGTTGACAATCTGCGTAAAAATCTAACCCTAATTATATTTCTGGTGTCGTTGCACAGTTTCTATATTACGCTTTCATTGACACCATTTTTAAATATTTTTACTGCAGATTTGCAACATTGCCATTTTTTACACCTCCCCATGAACAGTACAGCTGTCATTTTTTACATCCTGTTCGGAATGTTTTTGCACCTGTGGTGCTAAATGCCATAGTTGCTGTGCATAAGCAGCTTTCGGCTAAGAAACTGATATTCCCCCTGTTCATGAGGTGGGGTCACAAAAAAACATGTTGAACATTTGGAGTGAAAATACCAATGAATGCTTGAGGTATTAGGGTTTCCAACCATAATGCCCAACCCTGTAGAGAATGACAGGCATCAGGGGTGTGACTTGGGATTCTTGCCTGTAATGCTCATACCATTCCACACCCTGCAGCCAGTGAGAAGCATCGAGGTATGCCTTGGACTCTTCGGCCCCAAAGTTCACCCCATTCTCCTATATTGCACCCATCTCAGTATATTTCCTAATGGAATGGGGTGCGCATAAGGACCAAAGACCCCAAGGAACACCGTGACACTTGCCAGTGTCTACAGGGTGGGGTGTACTGAAATGGCATGGCTGTTATGCCTGACAACCCAAAGGCACACCCCAATGCCTGTCACTCTCTGCAGGGTGGTGGTGGGGTTGGCTTCAGTTCATTACTTCACTGCCATTACTATTATGCAGCTCTGTAACTTCTACACTACCACTGCCAATGCCAGCAAGCAAACATTCGGCATTGACAAATGCTTGTTATTCAAGTGATCTGCTAATTGCTGAACCTGCAATTTAGACATTGTGGCCCAAACTGGGGCTGTGGTCCCATAGCTAATCGGGAAGGATTCTAGAGGCTTCTACTTTAATTTGAGATGATGTGAATAGTAAATGCAAAATGGTTCCCTTAGTTGAGGTATTAGTATATCTTGAGGAACTTTTTATATGCTGATTTAATTCAAGGATCAAGACTATTTCTATAAGTTGCCTTCCTCTGGGCTTATACCAGTCATAGTTCATATCACCCATTAAAATTAATAAGTTATCCCCTATGCAGCCACATATCTTATTTATCACTTCTTCAATGGCTGTTAAATTAGATTTGAGGGGAGGGGGGAGGAGTATACTACTGCCAAGGTCACTTTAAGTGTATCAGCATATGCTACTAGATATTCAATATTGTAGTCACTTCCCTTTAGCAAAACATCCACATAACCCAATATGTGCTTTATGTAGATCATTATATCCCATCCCCTTTTTGTTCTATCTGATCTGAAGAAATTATATCCCAGTAAGGTACGTTCCTTGTCTCCGATACTCCCAGATAACCAAGTTTCAGTTAATCCTATAACACTTGGATCATGTTCAGAAACCATTAATGACAGTAAATCCATTTAAAGTTTCTATCTATCTGTCTGTCTGTCTATCTATCTATCTATCTATCTATCTATCTATCTATCTATATCCATCTTTAATTAAGTAGTTAGGTAGTACAGGCAGACCACTGAAAAGGTACAAGGTGCAGATAGCATTGTTTTATTCAAAGCACAGTAACGAAAAAATATATGTTGTTGGACAGCTTCAGAATGGTAAACAAGTTTAGAAAACTGATTTGGTGCTACTTTTCATCACTTATAAACAGAACATTGAGCAACATCTTTCAGACTCCATAGCTATACTTAAAGTTCATTCTTGTATCAAAATCATAAACCCCTTTCTATGAAGTAAGAAGTAATACTTGCAGCTTTAGGTTAATCCGTTTAATTAGATTACTGTAGGTCTTTCCATCTCTCAGCTTCTTAAACACTTTGACACTTTTACTGAGAAGATTCAGAATGTGTCATGGGCAAGGCCACGGTTTTTCATTTTTCACCAGAAAATCCGGTAAAATTCCGGAATTAGGGCTGCCTGAAGACCGGTAAAAACAAAGATTTAATGGAATCTGGCATTTTATATCAGATCAGTAAATCTACAAAACTTGTGTTTTTCTTTTAATTCCTTCCTGTACTGTTTTCAATTTGCTTTATTTAATGCTTTTATATTAAGCCTTCTTTAATTCTGATTATTTATGCACATACTAAAAGAATGATAGCAGAATTCCGTTAAAATCCGGAAATTAGAGTAACAATCACTGGTGCAGTTCTGGAATCTGAAGTCTTTAAAATGGAATTTCATTGTTTTAATCACTGTAAATCCATGGCCTTGGTCATGGGTCCCCTTTTCTACATTCTTCCTATGGATATTTATTGTTTCTTTGATCTCACCTCCCAGTGACAATTTTTCTCAGCACACCACAATCAGTTAGTTGTCCTTCCTAAGATAAAGGGTTAAAAAAATTAGCCCAGGTTAGCAAACACAATTCCCTTCCTACCTTTAGAGTTCATTTATTATTTTAGCAAACTCGTAGAACAAAAACAGGATCCCCTTTTCACACACTGAGGAGCAGCTTGCAGGCATTTTAACAACTCCTAAGTTTGTAACTAAAGACCCTGTACTTATAAATCCATGGGAGTTCACCATGTTCTGCAGCAAAGAAGAGATGGAAGGACAAACAAACAAAATTAAGACAGGGAGGTACAAGAGAGGGAGCAAGGATAGGAAGGTTGTCAGACGACTACAAGTGCCAGCTCCGAGGTCCCACGAGCATATAGTTGTGCGACCACTTTCAAAAAGAAAGAAAAAGATAAGACAGGTAAATGATAGGACAGAATAGGCCACTCCTAGTTTAACATTTTCCTATAAAAATGAGAATTTAAAAAAAGCTTTCCACTGATACAGTGGAAGTATTTTATTAGTATACTAATACAGCTATTCTTATATTACATGGACATACTGGAAATGGTTTTCTGTTGATTAAGTGAAAATACATTATTAGTAGATTGATAAAGTATAGCTATATTTACACCATATCAATATAGTATTGTTGAATGTTTAGTATAGTAATGTAGTTTTACTATTTTTACACAGTATCACTATACTAATATGGTGTGGTCAAGGTTGATTCAGTCTGCTGGTCAAACCATCATGTGGTGTCATTCCTTTGTGGGACCCCCTGTTTCAATACCCCTTCTGTGGCGATTGGCCGGTATTGCCCAAAATGTAACTCAGAGCCTCTCAAGCTCCCAGAGGTAAGAGACATGTTTGGAATGATGCTTGCTTATGCCCAGGGGGCAGAGAAGGCTGTGGGACACTATTATATGGTTCTGATGGCTGCCATAGATGTCTTGGCACCTTACTGCATTTGTCCCTTGACCTACTGTCACAGCTTACTTTTGTCCTGTGATGAGCTGCACAGATTGAAGACTAAGGGCCAGAAGCTGGAGCATTCTTGGAGAAGTCTGAGGAGGACAAGTTGGTGTTGAAAGCTTGTTATGGTGAGTATCAACTTGCAAGTCAGGCAAAAAAGCTTTATTTTTTGGCAGTATGGCATTATAGCTTAAAACAGGATACATGCAATAACAAGTCTGCATAGACAAACAAAATACAAATAAAAATTTGGTGACATAAAATTATAAGATTCAGCATATTTACAAAATCCATGGCCTTCATATAATAAAATGACTGCATAAAGAACAAAGCGTCGGGGTCCAATTGTGTCAGCACAAGATCTGTTGAATAATCTTTGTGTACATAGACATTCAGATTAAGAAGAGGAATAATACCTATTCTAAAGACATGTACATCTCAGTGATTCTGATAGTCACTGATCCAAATGAAAGAGAAGTCTACTGGGATAAAAATGCATACGACATTGTGTAGACCAAGACAAAAAAGTAAAGAAACTACAATTTGGTGACCCACCAAGGCAAGGCATTAGCAGGTGCAGCAAACTGCATGTCCAACAGGCAAGCAACATGAGAAAGATAGAGTTCCTGTCGAAGTCGACTGACATAGAGATGAGTTGACCAGCTCAGCTCTTTTACACCTTAGGCAGCTTGTTAAATCCTTCCTGTCTACAATCTGTTTGAGTCTTTTCAGCATATAAATGCAAGGAGTTTGGTAACTTCTTCTCTGACAAGGTGTCCTTAATTGGATCCCCAAAGATGGTGAGTGGGCCATATGAGCAAAGTCATTTAGGGTGCTGGAATTATGTCATCCAGAATTATCATGGCAGCATTCTGACACCCTAAACTGACAGTGCCACAGGACCATCCCCAGAAAAAGTTAGTTTTTGTTGGGGGCTTTGCCCTCCACACCCCTCACAATAAATATAACAAACTCCAGAAAGCACATACCATGAAACTGTCACAAAGTTGTGGGATACACAACAGGGCGTGAGTGCAGGATGATCCAAAATCCAGATCGCCCCTGTCACTCACAACCTTGTTGCAGAGCCTTCATTATGGCACCCTAATCATGGTGCCCGAACAATTGGATACCTCTTCAATAAGATCTGGTATCTCTACAAGTAGCCCGTCATGGGCCGGCTGTGGTCTACCATCTGGTAATGTAGATCTACCTACCTGAAGTGAGTTCCAGTTGGTTTTGGAGGATGAGGTGCTTCAGGTAAATTCTTATCTGACAAGGTGACCTCTATTAGATCTGGTAGCTCTTCAATGCCTTTTGATAAAGGAGTAGTGTCCAAAATGTGTCAAGGTGTGTTTTTTATGGTACCTCAATAAAGTTGGCATTGCTTCATGTTTAAATTTTGGGAGCAGCATCTTTTTTACATGGCGGTGAGGGCTAGATTTTATGAGTCATATCTCTTCAAGTGGCCTGTCATGGACCGACTGTGGCCTACCTCCTTGTAATGTAGATCTGCTTACATGAAATGAGTTCTAGTTGGTTTTGGAGGATGTGGTGTTGCAGGTAATCTCTAGTTTGCATCTCACTTGCTATATACCAAACCCAGGACCAACCTTTTTGCTTTTGGGCTGCAGCAAATTCAATGGATCCAGTGATCGCTGACAGCATCACTATCTTTTTGTGGGAGGGTGATTTTCCATTTACCCTGTATAAGGTGGTGGTTAGACCCTTCCTAAAAAAGCCATCCTTTCAGCCTAATGTTATGGCAAATGACAGACATGTTTCAACCCTTCCCTTTTTGTGTTGGTCTCGAGAAGGTATTGGTAGACCAATTTGTGGATCACCTGGAGAATTATAACATCTGTGAATTTGTCCAGTTGTATTTTCAGCCTCACCATACCATTGAGACTGCACTTATCTGGGAGACTCATGGGGCACAATTCAGGAACAGGTTGAGTCTGCCACAAGTCCCTGGTGGACTGAAAATATGGCACAGGGGGCTTGCGGCAGACATTTTGGTGCTGATCACAGTTCTGGATTACGTGCACCAGATGCAGTATGTTAGACCAGCTCCCCCATGGTCTAACTTTGCATTCAAAGGGGATCCAGTTTACAGGGCTTGCTCCAATCCTTTGGTGCAAGCTGCCATAAACATGGAAAGGGTCACAAATGCACTAGCCCTTCTTGAATCAGGCTGCATTGCACCAAATTGCTTTAATGCAGCTGTGCTAAACATTGCAGATAACACAAGGCATGGCACAAGCCCTGAATCATCCTTCGTGAATCAGACCTATGATCTCTTCCTTACAAGGGATTGATGACTTTTGTTCCTTCTTAGCCCTTCTTGATCTCTTGTCAGCATTTGACACAGTCAAGCATGGGGTGCTGTTGGATCACCTAAGGAACTATGTGGATCTCACCAACATTGTTTTGTGCTGGTTCAAAAATGCAGTAGGTTGCCTTAGGTAATTTAATCCCTGGGCTTCTGCATTCTTCTGTGTGGTTCCCCAAGGTCTGATCCTTGCCCATGTGTTGTTTTCTGGATGCATTTTGCCCTTGCAGGAGATCATTACAAGGCTGAGTTTCCTCTCTTCTTCTCCTGGTGGGACAATGCAGTTTCTATGCTGGGGTGATATCTTGCTGACATAAATGATTGGATAGCCTCAAACTAGCTACTGTATATCTCAACCCAGGGAAGCCAGAGGTCATGTTGATCAAACCGAGTCAACGGGATGTAGTAATGGGAGGTGTGGTAATCCTTCCTGTGTTTGGTGGCCAATCTCTTGTTCTCATTGATGTGGTTAAGAATCTTGGGGTCATTTTGGACTGCAGGCTGACACTAAACCAGCAGGTGATGGCAGTTGTCTGATCTAGCTTCTATCATCTTAGAAGCATCTCATGAATTAAACCACATCTGGCTCTTTCTGACCTGGTGACAATCATTCCTGCTTTCATCAAGGTTGGACTATTGTAATGCGCTGTGCTTAGAGTTATCTGGGCACTTAAAGTGATGACTACAACTGGTCCAGAATGCTGCAGCTCATCTGGTGGCTGGAATTTGTCAGAGGGACTGCATCATGCTGGTGCTGTGTGCACTACACTGGTTGCCTCTGTAGTGACACATAACCTTAAAGATATGCTTGTTAACATACCAAGGCTCTACGTGGTCTGGGAAACGATTACTTGAAAGATCTGTTTGTTCCTTACCTCCCAACACAATCCCTCTGCTCCACTGATGCTGGCTTACTTCTTGTTTACTCTTTCTGCTTGAGGCAATCTGGTGATAGAGCCTTTGGAGTAGCAGCTCCAGTGTTGTGGAACTCTCTTGGGGGAGTTTCTACTTTGCTGGCATGATGTAGGCCTTTGAAAGATTACTCAAAACATACTTTATTTAAGTAGGCTTTCCTCAGCTAGCTAGTAACAGATGGATAGCAGTTTAGGCATTTTAAATGGCTGTGTCTGTGATGTATTTATTTTTTGTTATGCTTTATCTTTTTACGGGTTATGTATGTGTTTTTTTAATCTTTTAAATTGTGTACAGTTCCCAGAGCCTCCAGGAAAGGGTGCTTTAGAAATAAAATTGTCTTACCTTGCCTAAAATAGACTGGTGCTAAATAGACCCTGTAAATCCTAAACAATGAAGAAGTCACCAGTTGAATTACCATCTGTTTTTGTTGGCATCTATAAACTTGGAAGGGATCATCAAAAAGGACTCTACTAAATAAATAGTTACTTTCTGGCACAATATTGTGAACAGGTACCTTTTGAACAAAGTAATTAAGACATGTTTATGTGCATAAAACATGCAACAAAAAGAATGTTGTAAAATGCTAAATGCTGCTACCATGGAATGATTTGTGTTGTGCACACTAAGATATGTGTACCATGATGCAACAAATGTTTACATTGTATCTGTACAATGAGCACTTTTCTGTTGTCAAAACTGATGTGCCTTATTAGTACACTGATATAGCATAAAGTAAGCAGTAAGACACAATGGGGTTTGGTTATTATCTGATAAACATATGTCCCAGGTGCATAGTGAGGTATGAGGCACTTGTACTGAGTGCCTTCAGCACCTTGGAAGTGTATTTATCAGACAGCAGCACATACCACCAAGAGTGTCTTTACACTTATAAAATGGCATTTGAGAAAAAAATATGCTGTGAAACAAATGTAAACAACTGAAAACTATGTAAAGACTGCTGATTTTTTATTTTCTGTTGCCAAAGTAGTCTCTGTTGTTTGTAGTAGTAGTAGGCCTGAATTACTATGTTAGATATTTACCTTTAGAAGAAAGCTGAGAATATGACATGGCATTTTTATGGCTCATGGTTTATGTTGTTTGGCATCTCCACATCCTTTAAGTCTCCCCATACTCAGTCTGGTTGCACTCTCAATACTACAAGGACTGTTTATTTATTGAGAAAAGCATTAGATATTAAATCAACCTATTCATATGTATTTTATTACAGTGCTGGAGCATGTAACTGAATATCACTGGTTCTGCATCCTAGAGGACTTCCTGTTTCTGCTTACTTATTTTATGGTGCTGTTTAGCTTGGAAAATAAGAAGAATTAATACCCTTGCTTCTGTTGTGAGACAATGGGTGATATTGCATTTTTATGCCATCATGCAGGAAACGAGGATGCGGTGAGGGGGTAATTGGTAAGTAGGAAAGAAGGCTGTGTGGGAATGGCAGAGCAACTTTGTGGCAGGATTTGATGTCTGTAAGAAGCAAATAAAAAATTAAAAGTTAGATGAGGTTAGTAAATGTTATGAAAAAATGGTTTACAAATGTTATGTGTGTGTTACATGTGGGTTGGACATTAGCAAGCATAGAAACACACTATTTGATGGCAGATAAGGACTGCTTGGCCCATCTAGTCTGTCTATTTATCCCTACCACAGATCATGTCCAATCTACAGAGCTTTCTCCTTCCCCCTTTCTTTCTACTGTGATCCCCTTGTGTTTATCCCATGCATTCTTGAACCCAACCTTGGTTTTCACCCCCACCACCTCCACAGGAAGGCTGTTTCAGGAATCCACCAATCTTTCTGTAAAGAAGTACTTCCTCACATCTGTCCTGAATCTACATCCTTCAGCATAGAAATATAGGGCAAGTAACTGGTGTACTGTTTACCTTATCAATAATATTATAATAACAGTTTTGGAAAAAACTTTCTGATAGGCATTGATATGTGGGATACACTGCATCCTGTTTGCCAAAAAGTGCAAGCTGAATGGTTGTTGTTCTAATGGATGCAGGTATTGACCCATCACGATGCAGGAAATTCCCTATCCATTATATACTGCATTCCACATTAAATTTATTGTGCATTCAGCTGGCAACCAGTTAGCATCAAAGCTGTTAAGGTTCTTCATAGGAAATCTATGAATCACTGGTATCTGGGTGTGGCTGTTTTCTGCTGAGTTTGGAATGAGTCACCTGATTAAACCTTCAGTAGAAAGCCACATTCTGCAGCTGAGCTGAAAAACAAACCAATTTGCTGACACTCATTACAATATCATAACAAGCATTTGTCAATGCCGAATGTTGGCTTGCTGGCATTGGCATTGGTAATGCAGGAGTTAGACAGATGCATCATAGGAATGGCAGTGAAGTATTGAACTGATGCCAACCCTCCCCCACCCTGCAGAGAGTGACAAGCATTAGGGTGTCCCTTTGGGTGTTTGGTAGTGCAGTGCGGGAAAACATGTCGGGCAGGATGTGAGAAATGACAGCTGCACAGGTCATAAGGAGGTGTAAAAAAATGGCAGTGTTGAAAATGTGGCATGTAAATATACCAAATTTGCGAAGCTACTAGGGTGTGTGGGAAATAAGCAATGCACGCTTGCAACACTGCCATTTTATGGGCGTTCGGCACCAAATTTTCAACATAGGCATTTTAGCACCTCTGCTCATGTACAGTGTCACTGTTATTTCCTCAAAGTGTCCCAAGAAGTGATTTCGCACAGCGACCACGCTATTCTGCGCTGGAAGTGCGAAAACACATTTTTGGGCACGATATGTCAAATGACGGCTGTACTGTTCATCAAGAGGTGTGGAAAAATGGCAAAGGTGAAAATCCAGACTGAAAATATTACAAATGCACGACGGTATGAGCGTGCGTGCAATCTGCCAACGCATGCTCATAACACAGTTATTTTATGGAGTATCATCACCAAATTTTCAACATAGGCATTTTAGGTCCTCTGCTCATGAACTGTATCACTGTCATTTTCATAATCTCGCCCAAACACTGATTTCCCACAGTGACTGCGCTATTGTGCGCCGGAAGTGCGGAAACACATTTTGGGCAGGATGTGGAAAATGACAGCTGTACTGTTCACAAGGAGGTGTACAAAAATGACAATGCTGAAAATCCGGCAGTAAAATATTGTGAATGTGTGAAGTTATGAGCCTGCGTAGCAACTGCATATGCCGCGGCTCATAACAAAACAGGCATTTGTTGGATTTTCCACAAATTTGGAACTTAGGCTTTTTAAGAGGGCACCTCATGAACACCACCACTGTCATTTCGTTAATGGGCCCCGAAAGGTGATTTCATGCAGTGACTGCGAAATCACCTTTCGAGGCTGATAAACGCCATGACAGTGACAGAATTCATGAGGAGGGGCCCCAAAAACCCCATGTTGAAAATGTGGTGCAAAAATTCCAAAAAATGCCTGAGATATGCAACAAAGTTGAAAAAACCATATCTAGTCCATTATACAGCTTACCGGCATTTCCTCAGTTCGCGGTCAGCTTTGAAGAGTGCAAATGTGTTCCGGTCCACGAAGATCGTCGCGCCCGGACTCCGGAGAGTAAGTATGGGGTGGGGGTGTGGGAGGTAGGGTGCACAGTGGATGGGTGTGGGTTGTGGGAGGGGGGCAGGAGAGCGCGGTGGACCATTTTAATTTGCAGGTTTAAAAAAAGATGACGCAGGACGCTTTGCCACGCTAGGTGGGCTCCCAGTGTGGCAGAAGGATGGCTGGGAGGCATGGAGCTGATGGGGATTGGGCACCCCCGTCAGCCATGGCATCAGTTGCCATGCTAGAGGTGGGCTCCAGGTGGCACCCTGTACTAGGGGGATGGCACGTAGTAAAGTGGACATAACTTCTAAACAAAGTGGCGCTGCATGACGATCTTGTCTCTGATTGCAGCGGCACTTTGTTTAGAAGTTTTGTCCACTTTACATAATGTTGGTGTCAGCGCTAGCATGCTGGCTTATTGGGGAATGAGGGACGCACCTACTGATGCGTGCCCTGCATTCGCCCAACAGCAGCCGCGCCCCCAAAGCTGCACTTTCCCAACATGTTGACTGCCGCACAAGCGCGGCAAGCCAACATAAAAAGAATGGATTGTAATCTATCTGCACCATAAGTTTAATGTGAATTGTACTGAAGTGAAACCCTCCCAAGCCTAAAAGTAAACTCCTCAAATAGATCCTGGCCAGACAACTCCTATCACTAATACTATTGTCAGGAAATGTGCACCCTAAACCTGGGCCCCTGCAGAAGCTGTCTGGTGTCAGCATTAGCCACAGGGGCCTTAAAATTTCCTCTATTAACATCTGAAGCCTTCTGTCAAAGTTAGATCAACTACAAGTCTGGGTGCAACAGCACAGGCCTGATATCCTCTCTATAGTCGAAACTTGGCTCTCCCCTGCTGTACCAGATGCAGCAGTCTCCCTAAATGATTATACATTATACAGGTCAGATAGGGTTGTTAAACATGGGAGTGGCTATGCTCTTTACATCTCAGACTCACTACAGTGCCAAGCATTTCCACCACTGCCCCCTTGGGTTGGTGCTCAATCACTAGAGTTAAAAATTAGGGTAGGTAATAAAGGGAAGTCAATTTACATCCTCTCGGTCTACATTCCACACAAGGAAAATTGCAAAGGCTTCCAAACATTCTTTAACCTCATTGTGAATCTGACTAATGGTTCAGAAGTCATTGCACTGAGTGATTTTAATATCAACTGGCTGTTTCCTGACTCTAACCCGTGTAAGGATACAGCTGCAGCCATCGACCTCTCAGCTTGTCTCTTCTCCTACTAGAATAAACTATAGGACCTGTACTAGCACTCTAATCAACCTGATATTTTCTAACCACTCTGAAAGGATCACTGACACCACAGTGTTTCCAGATGCCCTCAGTGACCACTCCCCAATCACTTGCCATTGTGCCAATAAGGTCTCTATATGACATGACCATGCAATACGTCCTATCAATGGGTTCTCAGGAAAGGGCATCAGAAACATCTCCAAGAATATCACCACAATTGTGATTTATCCCCAATTACCATGCCAAAAGTGTTAAGGAGACACTAAGCCACTTTATTACTCGTTTCAACTCAGCCTGCACTATATTTGCCCCACTCAGGAAGCACAAGGTGAAAGGGGTCTCAAACCCTTGGATTACACCCTCTCTTCTGCACCTTATGGCCACTCGTTACCACCTTTGGAAACAGGCAAATGCCACTGGCAAACCGAGAGACTGGCAATGTTACAGAACCACCAGAAATAATTGCACCTGGGCCATTTGGCGGGCAAAAGCCTCATACTACCAAGGCATGTTTGCTAGCTCCTGGGATAATAGTAAAAAAATCTGGGACAATATTAAAAATCTTACAGGTAAACCCAATCAGTACCCTCCCACCTTATTGAACTACAATGGGCTCACTGTTCAAGACCTGAGTGAAATTACTAACATTCTCAATTCTTCATTCACTGACCTGAGTGGAGTCCTCCCATCCAACTTCTTCAATGAACCATCCGCTGCTGACATTGCATGCTACAGGACCTCCCCTCCAAGCACCCCTCAATTTTATTTCAGGTCAGTCTCCCCTTCTACCAAGAAACACCTTATGAAAGTGCTTGTTAAGTCAAGGCACAGCTCTGATACCCTTGACCTCAAACTACTACTCCTCTCCATTGATGCTGTCCTGGCCTCTCTCACCTGGATCCTGAATCTGTACCTTCACCTTGGTCAGTTCCCATCAGTTTGGAAAGCTGCAGTTGTGGCACCAATCCACAAGTGTGGTGACAGAACAAACCACACCAACTATCATCCCAATTCATTTTTACCACCTCTTTTGAAAGCTGTTATGTGCAATGTGGCCGAACAGCTAACAGCATATCTCTCCTCGCACAGCATCCAATGCCTACAGCAACATGGGTTTAGAAAGGATCATAGTACTGCCACTGCCCTGTTCACCTATACAGACTTTATCCATAAAGCCCTCAACAATGGTCACCTTGTAGGGTCTATCTATATAGATCTTACAAAGGCCTTTGATAAGGTCAACCACTCCTTACTGCTGCTGACCCTACCCTCCCTTGGACTCTCTACTGACATTACCACCTCACTCAGAAGTTATCTAGGAGGCAGAACCGACTGTGTAAAAATCTCAGACTCACTCTCTACTAGCTGCCATGTACAATCTGGTGTTCAACAGGGATCAATCATGGGCCCCCTCATATTTAGCCTGTACCTCAATACCTTCCCCCTAGCTTGCCCTAGCAACCTTCTCCTGCATGCAGATGATGCTGTGATTTACTCAAGCCATCCTGATCCTGTACTCCTTACCTGTGACTTGCAACATAGTTTTACCTCCATTGAAACATGATTTGATGAACAGAGATTAATCATGAACTATGAAAAGACTAAATTGATGGTCTTTGCTGGACCACATAACAGATTTGAAACAGCCCTACTACTCATCTCCAACAATATTGGTTCACCACTTGAGCACGTAACTAGTTTTAAATACCTGGGCATCACCCTGGATAGTGCACTCTCCTATCAAAAACACATTTTGGACTTCTCCAAAACTGCTAATATCAGGCTAGGCCGCCTCCATAGACATCTGCACTGCATGATGCAAGAGGCTCTATGCCTCGCTGTGACTAGCTCCATACTGTCAATCATCGACTATGGCATAGTATTTTATGGTGCTGCCTCTACCACTGCCCTCAGAAGGATTGGGGTCTGTCAAAGCTTGCAGGTTACTGACTGGTGCAAGCCATGACACACATACCTGGGACCTTTACACACAATCCAGTTGGCTCAACCTCCAAAACAGAATCTCCTATCATGGCTGGCTCACAGACAAAAAGATTTCCTTAGGGTTATCCCCCCCTCCTCTATCCAGCATCTTCTTAAGAGGGCCCCCACAAACTCGTGCTTCATGAGAAGTGAGCCCAGTCAAGTTTTCCAGGTACCATTATGCTGGACATCCCAAGGGCAAAGAGTATTCATGTACAGAGTGCCCAGCTGGTTTATCAACCTTCCAGCACATATCCAATCTACTTCCAAAATTGATCCCTTTATGAAATGTCTTCATCAACACCAAGCCAACCTCAGCAGCTGTGACTGCTGCACTTAATCCTAATGACCCGCTGCTTATAATTCACCAGCCTTTTACTGACAATGTCCACCTTGGCTGCTATTTTTGTGTGACCTCTGAGTCCATGATAAACCACAATGTTCCCATACTTTACTTGGAAACTGCCAATATCATTCCTTGTTTAAAGGGATCCAAAACACCTGCTCTGCTACTTCTCCTCTTACTACATCTATTGCCTGTCTACCGCCTCTCTCATTGCTACCTTAGTGTAACTCTAATCTGACTTTCTCTGCTTCTAGATCCATCTACCAACATTGTGAATATTCTTTTATTTCAAGCACTTAATATTAGTTTTTAGTTTGTAAAATAGTTTTGTTTGTCAATTATCCTGCTTTCTGGACCTCACCTGCCTGTTTATTAGTACCCAATGTACCTGTGTCTGTTACTCCATCCTCTGTATAATTCCATTTGTTTGACATGGAGCCTTTGTAAAAGAGCCCCTGGCTCAAAGGTCTTAATTCCAAGATTCAATAAATAAATACAATAAAAAAAGAAGAATCACAGCACTTACCAGCCTTTTCTTCACAGAGAAACAGCCTACCAGCCAAGGTGGTGGTGGCAAAAACATTGGTGGTTTTCAAGAAAGCATAGGATAGGCATAAGGAAGTCTTATTGGAAAGGAATGGGGGGAGAAAAAGCCAGAGACCAAGTAGGGACTGTGGTGGCACTCTAGGTAGGGAAAAATGGGCAGAGTGAGTGGGACAAGTCCTTATCTGCCAACAAATTCTATGTTTCTGTGTTTCAAGGACTGTACTGCAGATATTGTTTGAAGAGGAGTAGAAACTCTTTTATGTGTCCATCAATGACTTCAAATTCCATACTTGCAAAACGTACAGTTATATGCAAAATCCATTTAGACTAAAGAGACCCTTGCTACTCTAGTGACTTGCATGATGCATAGTTTTAACTGGACTTTGTGCATAATTATATGTTTTGAATTTATGGAATTTTAAAACATTGATAGGCACCTGACAAAGTTTCTCTGTCCTTGAAAACAGTGATTTCCACATTTTTCTGATTTCTCCCTGGCCTTGTATTAGTGAGCAACCATTTCTTGGTGAAGCTTTTTATTGCCTTCTTCAACAATAGTGGAAGGAAATTATGGTTATGTTGATACAATATTATGATAGTTACACTAAATAGCTGTACTACAATAAACTGGTTCTATAAAGATCAATAAAATCCAAATCACTAAAGAAGCTGTATGACATGCCAGTAACCTGGGAGAAATTGCTTTGCAGGGGTGAGGCCGCTGGGAGCAAGGAGGATCTCTTGTCTTCCCTCACACTGTGAGCCATTCAACCTACAGGGAAAGGTCCAGAGTGACCATTTTAGTATACATGTGTATATATACATATAAATATATCTATAGATATATATATAGATATATATATACATACATAATAGGGGCCCAGTCATGCCCCTATATTTAGGGCTATGAAGCCACTTCTATGTTAAACTCAAAATTTTGCATGTTAATAACTTTGGACACATTCATAGAATCTGATAGAAACATAGAATCTGATGGCAGATAAGGACCACTTGGCCCACCTAGCCTGCCCATTTCCCTACCTAATGGATAAGCTGCAGATCCTAGTTAACCAACAGCCTACTTCCTCCTACCCCCCACTACAATTGCTTTATGTCTGTCCCCTGCATTCTTGAATTCCCCCACTGTTTTTGACTCTACCACCTCTTCTGGAAGGCTGTTCCATGCATCTACAACCCTCTCTGTGAAGAAATACTTCCTCACATTATCTCTGAGCCGTCCCCACTCTATCTTCAAATTGTGC
Source organism: Neoceratodus forsteri (assembly GCA_016271365.2). Taxonomy (NCBI): domain Eukaryota; kingdom Metazoa; phylum Chordata; order Ceratodontiformes; family Ceratodontidae; genus Neoceratodus; species Neoceratodus forsteri. The sequence goes on from CM057456.1 coordinate 191,598,470, forward strand.
CCCACTGTTCTTGCACATCTCTTTTTCTAAAAGATGTTACTCTCTTGGACTTTGTTGATTCCCTTGAGGTATTTGAAAGTTTCTACCATGTACCCTCTCTCCCTCCTTTCCTCGAGGGTATACATCTTAAGCTTCTTTAGTCTTCCTTCATATGTCTTCTGGGGCAAACCCTGCACCATTTTGTTTGCCCTCCTCTGGACAGCCTCCACGCTGTCATTGTCTTTGCTGAGATGGAGTCTCCAGAACTGTACACAGTACTCCAGATGCGGTCTTACCAACTGTCTGTACAGCGGGCCAACAATTTCCTGTTTTCAACTGACAATGCTTCTCTCTATGCATCCCAGTATCCCCCCAGCCATCCTTATTGCCTTCTCACATTGCTGGCTCACCTTTTGGTCATGTGATATGACTACCCCAGGTCCCTTTCCATTTTTGTTGTTGTCAGTATCTCACCCCCATTGTGTACTCTTCCCTTGGGTTTTTGTTAGCCAGGTGCATTACTTTGCACTTCTTTGCATTGAATCTAAGCTGCCATACATTTGACCAGTCCTCCAACCTTGCCAAGTCCCTTTTTATCCTTTCTACCCCATCTTATGTTTCAACCCTGTTCAGTGGATTTGCATGAAATTTGGTATGTGCGGTGCAGCATGGCAGATCTCTTGATCTGCCAAATTTAGTTTCAGTCAGACTTATGGTTTTTGCACACCAAAACACTGAAAAATGCACTTTTCACCAGTTATGTGGGCAGTTTTTTTGATTTTGTCCATGGTGCTGTGCAGCTGTTGTGTGATGTGCCATTCTGCAACTTGGCACATTGAAAGAGCTTGGGTCAAGGAATATTCTGATTTTTGTTTGGTGAAAAAATAATAATCCAGTCAAACATTATTAAAGTTTTAAGTTCCCATTATAAGTCTATGGAAACATTTATATGGTTATTTTATGGGTTTTGGACATCTGGTCCCTCCGCACAATCAAATAATTTGCAGCCTCATGATCAAGGAATCTTTGATTGTGAGGAATTATTTGATTACGATGGCCGCCATCTTGTTTTGATTTTGTGGTCAGAAAAAAAAACCCATCTCAGCTCAAGGGTGACTTCTGAAGTAAAACTCTGATGTTTTTTTCTCAGGGGTCTTCCCTCTATCAAGCCATGCCTGTGGTTTCTTCTAATTCTGTTCAAAAATAGAGTTTCAAAGTTTTTAATTCTTTGATGGTGGCTTGTTAATGATCTTTGATAGTTAACTTGCAAATTCTTTGATCGCGAGATTCTTTGACCATGCTCTTTGATCACAAGGGTGCAACTAGATGGCCCGATTAAAAAATCTAATTTCCCAACCCAGAGGGTGACTTATAAAAACAAACTAGGATGGGTTTTGCTCAGGGGGCTTCATTCTATCAAGTCATGGCTGTGGTTTCATGTAATTATGTGTAAAAATTGAGTTTTAACATGTTTTATTCTTTGATCATGAGCCTGCAAATTCTTTGATCGCGAGATTCTTTGACTGTGATCTTTGATTGCAATGGCGTGACTAGATGGCCAGATTAAAAAATCAAACTTCTCAGTCCAGGGGTGACTTATAAAGTTAAATTAGAATGGGATTTGCTTAGGGGCTTCATTGTATCGAGGCACAGCTGTGGTTTCATGTATTTCTGTGTAAAAATTGAGTTGCACCATTTTTTATTCTTTGATCACAAGCCTGCAAACTTTGGTCATGAGCCTGCAAATTCTTTGATCACTAGATTCTTTGATCACAATCTTTGTTCACAAGGGAGGGACTAGATGGCCAGATTTGGAGGGACCAGATAGCCCAATTTTAACAACTTTAAAAATTAAATATCTTGGAAAGAGTTTGGTCTTTTAACTTGAAATTTGGAGGGTGTTGATGGGATGTCCTGTAGATGTGAATTATGGTGTTTAGGTGTCAGAAAATACATTTGTTGTAGCGATATTGTATGGCAGAGTTTACATTTTGTGGCAAGTGTTTTGTATTGTGGTAGTGGCTTGAAATTTATAGGGTAGCTAGCCTTACTGTCGTGGACATACTTTTCAGTTGTTAGGTGTATAAAATGTAAATAGGTGTCGACTTCTGCCACTCTGATGAATGAAAATCTCAGAGTGTGCACCCTACATGCTGTAGTTTGTATCCAGGACCAACTTCTCTGATTTTGGGTTGTATGGATTCTATCAGCCCTGTCCTAGCATGGATAGTCTGGTGCTCCTTGGAAACAGGTGAGTTTCCTAGCTTCCTGAAAGTGGTGGTGGTGACACCACTCTTGAAGAAAGCTTCTTTGGACCCAGACTGCCATGCAAACTACAGACCAATCTCGAACCTTCCCTTTTAAGGGAAGGTGATTGAGAAAGTAGTGGCTGCACAGGTGGAGGACCACTTGACCATCCATGACATCTATGAACCCCTCCTGTCTGGATTTTGAAAGAGACATAGTACAGAGACAGTGCTGGTTCGGGTGCTCAGTGATCTCCTGATGGCCAGAGACTGGAAGTGCCATTCCATCTTGATTCTTCTGGATCTCTCATCAGCTTTTGACATGGTGAACCATAGGATACTCCTGGATCATCTGAGATTCATCTGTGGACTGTCAAGTACAGTCCTCAGATGGTTTACATCATTCCTCATGGGAAGAATTCAGAGAGTGGTTTCTGGGGTTTATTCCTCAGACCCAGTTTCTCTGTTATGTGGGATTCCTCAGGGTTCAGTGTTTTCCCCCGTGTTGTTCGCGGTGTATGTGCTGCCCCTCAGAGACATTGTAAGAAGGTATGGGCTGAGGTTTCACTGCTATGCTGAAGATACCCAGCTCTACCTTTCTTTCGAACCTGACCAGGATGGAGCTCTCTCTGTCTTTAGTAACTGTCTAGCAGAAATCCAGGAGTGGATGGATTCCATCTGGTTGAAGTTGAACTCAGAAAATACTGAGGTGCTGGTTATGGACCCTGGTCACTGGATAGGGATGTTGGGGGTTGGTTCACACTCTGGAATAGTTCTTGGGGGTGTATTACTCCCGACCTCTGAGCGGGTGTGTAACCTGGGGGTAATTTTTGAAGAAGGGAATTCGCAGGTGTCGGCTGTTGTCAAATCTTCCTTTTACCATCTAAGGAATATCTCCAGGATTAAGCACCTGGTTCTGTCCGATGACCTTCTCACTCTGGTTCATGCCTTTGTGTCCTCACACTTAGACTATTGCAACTCCCTTTAGCTAGGGCTTTCTGGGGTGGAAATCCACCACTTGCAGCTGGTGCAGAACACGGCTGCTCGGCATTTGATGGGATTGTCTTGGACCTGTCATATTTCACCACTGCTGCATGGTCTGCACTGGTTGCCTGTACAGTGGCAAATTATCTTTAAAGTTGGTCTTCTGATTTTTAAAGCCCTACACAGACTGGGCCCAGACTACCTGAAAGAGCTTCTGGTTCCTTACTGCCCCGGGTGACCACCTCCACTCAGCCAATGAGGGGTTGAGTTTGAAATCCTCTGGGGAGCAGTCATTTATGTATGCAGCTCCAACCCTTTGGAATTCTCTACCCCGTCGGTTACAGGAGTGCACAACCATGGAGGGATTTAAGCAAGCTTTGAAAACCTTTTTATGGCTACAGGCATTTAGTGACCGATGGAATGATGATACTACTGATTTTATTTGATGCGCTGTTGATGTTTGATTTGTGATTTTAATTTGTAAGGCACCTTGGTATTTGAAAGGCACCTAAAAATAAAGTTTATTATTATTATTAAAATCTCAAACTTTAAAATGTTATATCTCGGACACGGTTTGGTCTTTTACATTGAAATTTGGAGGGTGTTCAGTGGATGTTCTGTACGTGTGAATTGTCATATCTAGGTGTTGGAAAATTAATTTGCTGTGGAGATATTGCATGACACACTTTACGTTTTGCGTATAGTGTTTTGCATTGTGGTAGTGGCTTAACATTTATAGGGTACCTAGCCTTACTGCCATGGAGGTAATTTTCAGTGGTTAGGTGTCTGACATGTAAACAGGTGTGGAATTATGCAACTCTGATGAATGAAACTTTGTTTTGTTTCAAGGTGGTGGGGCCCCACGCTCCCACCCATATGCACTCCCACCAATACATATGATATTCAGTACTTGTACTGTTAATGTTAGGCAGAAATTTGCAAGTTTCTGCTTTTCTATTCTTTCTCAAAAAGTAAGGAAATTCTATGCAAAAAAATTTGTTAATGTATCATTTAGGGTTAATATACAAAAAGTAAGGAAATGAGACCTTTAGGGTTGCCTGTCCCCCCCTCTTGTACCCCCCACCCTCCCAAGATTGACAGATGACAGTGTTTGTCATTCAGGTTGTGAGGCCAAAATGTCACCCCATTCTTCTTCTTCTTTACTGTGGCTTGTGAATATGATTACACATGGAATGGGATGACATTTAGGCCTCACGGCCCAACTGACATACCCCATCATCTGTTAATCTTGGGAGGATGGGGGTACATGGGAGGAAGGGGCAACCCTAAAGATCTCATTTCCTTACTTTTTGTTTAACCCTAAATGATGCATTAACAAAGTCTTTTGCATAGAATGTTTGTTTTGCTTTTAGACCACATGCTGACACAGTGCCTTGTTTTTGTTTTTTACTATATATATATATATATCTATATATATATATTCTGGTAGCACGGTAGTGCTACCATAGTTAGAGTTGAGGAGCCATTTACATGTTAAACCTAACATTTTGCACCTTAATAACTTTGCAACCATTCAATGGATTTGCCTGAAATTTGGAATACACGATCAAGACCAGACACCTTAGGATTTGCCAACTTTCATACTGTTCGGATATACGGCTGCTGAGTTATTAAGCGTGATCTGCGTGCGTATTTACGCTTTTTTTGAATTCTTTGCTCATCTCTACAGGTCACACGGTTTGCACGATCAGTCCAAAATCTTCAGGAAACATGCGACCAGGGTCCCTGATGTGCCTTTTGAAGATTTTGTGAAAAAATATTAAACAGTTCAAAAGTTATTCAAAAAACAATTTCCCATTATTAGTCAATGGGAAAAGTTAACAAAAAGTTTGACAGTGTAGCAAATGCAGTTTTTACTTTCACAAATGGCCCTTTTACTGTTGCAAATCTGCCATTTTGTTTTCAGTTGGTCATCAGAAAAATGCTTGGCATTTAAATTTGGGACCCTCTAGCAACCTAATTCTTTTTGAATTCACCTAGTCGGACCCTGAGGATGCTAGTCCTGTCTTTATTTTGGGGTAAAACACCCCAGAAATATGTTTTTCAAATTTCTGGAAAAAGTACTTTCGCTAAGTACTTTGGCATTTGCCACAGTGTCGCATGAATTTGCGAAAGCTTTCGCAAAGTTCGACAGTACTTTTCCAGGCTGTGGGAAAATGACAGCAATTCTTTGCCACTCTGCTGCAAAAGAACATTTTGGTCTTTTGGGCTGAAATTTAGAGGGATCACAGCCAACATCTCACAGATGTGTTTTTCATTATTTTGGGGAAAAAATATTACAGGGTGGCAAAGTTACGGCACTTCAAAGTTGACACTTTTTCCCATAGGATAACATTACGGCATCCACCGCATTACAGGAATCTTTTGCCGCCCTGCTGCAAAATAACGGTTTGGTCTTTTGGGCTCAAATTTGGAGGGAGGAAAGCCAACATCCCACAGATGTGCCTTTCAGTGAAAAAATATTACAGGGAGCCAAAGTTATGGCACTCCAAACTTCTCTTTTTATCCCATAGGATAACATTACAGCATTCACCGCGCCTTTCAGGGCCTGTATCTCGGAAACGGTGCGAGATACAGACTTTTCATCAGAAAAATGCTTAGTAAGAAAAAACTAGCCACGAAAGTCATAAATCATATGACTTTTAAATTTTTTTTCTATGTCGTACGGTTCCTGAGATATAAGCAATTTAGTATTCCAACTCCTCATTTTCTGCTCCGAGACCCATTATTATGCATACATTCTTTGTACTCACTGTTTTTATCTATGCAGCTTTTGGGGAAAATCAGCCTGTGTGCTTACATTACTGTTATCCTTACCACTTCTGCTTGTGGTTCCGTACCCATTTCACTTACTGTTCCAGTCTATGGCACCATGTGCGTTACCCTTTGCGTTTTCATTTGCGCTTGTGTTTGCATTATTTTAACCATTTCTGTCTACAGTACTGTTTATCTTTGTGTTTTGCTTTGCGTCACCTTGCACATTACCATTTGTGTTTGCGGGCACCGTGTTATTATGTGACAAGACATCACGTAGCGAGCCCCGCGCTTCCGCCGCTGCATTACATTCAGTATTTCTCATTATCATTTTCAAAAAGAAGGGAAATTAGAGGCAAAAAACTCAGTTTAATGCATTAGTTAGGGTTAATACACAGCGACAAAAGCGAGGAAATTCGGTATTAGGGTTGAAAGCCCCCCTTGGACCCCCCCTGCCCACACCCCAACTGGTGTCGGGGTGCGCATTGGGGTTGTTGGTCCTAACTCTCACCCCATTCTCCTATACCTCTGCTTCTTCACACATCTGATGGGGTGAGAGTTGGGCCGGCAATGCCAATGCACACCCGATGCGGTTGGGTGTGGGAGGGGGTCCAAGGGGGCTTTCAACCCTAACATTGAATTTCTCACTCTTTGTCACAGTGGAACAACCCTAACTAATACATTAAATTGAGTTTTTGCCTCTAATATGTATATATATATATATATATATATATATATATACACACACACACATATATCTGTATCTCTCTCTCTCTATATATATATATATAGATATAGATATATGTATATATATATAATATATATTTTATATATATATTATATATATATATATATAATGGTAGCAACAAAGGCACAGGAAAACAGCAACAAATCACTCATCAGATATACTACTCCTCTGTACAAGTCTTACGTGAGACCTCAGTTGGACTACTGTGGTCAGATTTGGAGTCCCTATTTGAGTAGGGATGAGGACAAGTTAGAGAGAGTCCAATGGAGGTACTGTATACCAAGTCTGTCAATGGTTTAAAATCAGTACCATGTGAGTCAAAACTAAAACAACAGAATTTGCACAATTTGGAAATGAGAAGAAAATGAAGAGACGTCTTGTTATATTATGATATTATAAATGACCAATATCTAACGAATGAATTAAACCTGGAATTGAAAGACATAACCTAAGTTACAAGGGAGCACCCACTGCAGGTAATCACAACTAAATTTTGAACTAACAAAAGAAAGTATTTTGATACACAAATGACATCTAACTTATGGAATAAACTGCCTGAACAAATAATTGTAAGCAGAAATAAAGATATTTTTAAGATAAACTTAGACAAATATATAAATGAAGGAGAAAATGTGAACTTGTATACAGTAGAGTAGTTTAAATTAGCTACTTATAGGCAAACAGCCTGTTGTGCTCCTAACATCATTAGTGGCATTAGTAACAACAACAACAAAAAGACACAGGGACAAACACCCAGATGATACTTGTACTGACATAGTTGGTAGCATCCCTGAGAGAGTTAAGGAGGATTATAATCTTTCCAACAATGACTGATGCTTAATTCAAAACAAGAGCATAAAAAAAGTTCCAACTAAAACTACCCTGTTTTTCAGAACACATTCAGCTCCAAAATAGGTGACCACCTCTGGAAACTCAAAATGATACACATATTGAAATGCCCTCCCCAATCAGCACAATCCAGCAAAACACAAAAACAAAAAATAAAAACAGGGGATTCTATGGTACATTTTACTGGCTCACACATTTGTAACACTGATAGAGAAAACACAACTGTTTCCTGCCTGCCAGAAGTAAGGGCCCGATATATTAAACTGAGAATACTTAAGATTGTGGAACACAGTAAGACAAACTCTTTCATTATCATAAGTACTGGACCAAATTACTTAGGAAAGGAACATGAGAAAGACTTCTGCCATGATTTAATTGACATCAGACAGAACATGCTGGCAAAGGGTTGTCAAGTTGCTGTACAAGGCATGCTTTCTCTCCCTAGGGCCTCAGCAGAAAAAAAATATTACTATACAATGAATTAACATCAGACTAGCCAATTGGTGCAGAATACTCAATATAGCTTTCATTGATACTTGTAATCTATTTTAGAAAAATAATACATTTTTCTATCCTTATGATCTCTACCTGAACAAATGGGGTACTAAAATACTAAACGAGAAAATCAGCAAAACGTACTGCAGTTTAAATTAATTGCCAAGGGGGAACAACACCACCCAGCAGTTATAAAAAGTGCACTAAAGGAAACGTTTCACAAAAATAAGAATGTTCAGAATCTAAGCATCTGGAAATATGCCATATGAAACACTAGGAGCTTAATTAACAGGAAAGATGCATTAGAAGTCCTTATAAGTGAATGAAGATATTTTCCTAGTAGCCATAACTGAAACTTGCTGGACAGAAGATTCCACTTGAGGCAAATAAATCAAGGGCCTTATATTATTCAAGAGAGACAGATCAGGAAAGGGAGGAGGTGAGTTTGCATGTTACATCAGCAAAGGGATCACAGTCATTAACATCACAAATGAAATGAAAAAAGGAGAATATGTCAAACACTGAAACATTATGGATCTGCCTAAACAGACCAAATGTTAGGAGCCTCACAGTAGGCATATGCTATAGGCTGTCTGATTCCCCAATTGGTACTACTATGAGCATTCTCAAATAAATAGAAACTGCCTGTGATGAAGGAATATAGTTCTCATAGGTGACTTAAGCCTTAGTGACATTAAATGAGACCACAAGATAGCCACAACTAGAGCAAGGAAATGTTTACTTGCCTTCACATTAAGTGCCTGCTTCAATGTACAGTAACTAATCATTAATTGCATTCAACAGGATAAGTACTTTATAGTTACATGTTTGTTGAATATAACTACATTGCAATTACAATGCAGTTACAGTTCAGCTACACTATAACTATAATGTAGTTAAGTGGCACTTAAAGTGAAACCATTTACTTGACACCACCAAACAAATTTGGCTACACCAACACGTAAACTGTTCAACATGGACCTGTAATATCTTTAACCTCATTTTCTCCCCAGGTAATATTAAAAAAATTGTAAAACTAATATTCCCCATGAAAATAGTGGCCACAATATAGTCAGCTACAGCATTTAAATAGAAAATTAATTCTTATCAGGAACAACTGAGTTATTTCAATACCATAGGGCTGATACCAAATGTATCACTGTTGCAATTACCAAAATAGGCTCACATGCTATATTAAAGTATAACTCTGATGATGATATGTGGCAGTGTGTTAAGGGAGTAATTTTGGATCTATGTGCAGAACACATTCCCAAGATAAAAAATATATATATCAACAGAGGCATTGGCTTTATAAATAATAAAAAGGTAAGGCATACAGAAAATACTGCCTTACTAAATCATCAGAATTTTGGACCGAATACAAAACACTAGTAAAACAATGCAAAAAAGCAATCAGGAAGGCTAAATGTAAAAATGAATCATCCTTAGTGCAACATGCTTTACAAAATAACAGTGTTTTGTTTTTTCAGCTACGTTAATTCCTTGAAGTGGAGTGACAGCTGAGCAGGCCCTATCTATACACCCAACAATACCATCAGTAGCCCTCCAGAAATTGCTGAAGCTTCTAATAACTATAAATAAAGTAAATAAGTATTTGTACAGTAAGTAAAGGAGTTCTGCAAAGTACACAATTATACTACTACACCAATTCCAATACATGGAGATATAATCAAAGAAAAAAAAAAGACCTTAAGAACAACACTTCCTCCAGTCCAGATAATGTATCCAGTAATAAGTTGAAACTCATGACAGACCATATTATTAATCACTACAGTATATATTCCAGTATATAGTCCAGGAATCAATAAATACTGGTCAGATCACACACAACTGGAAAACTGCTGGGATTAATCCTATTTATAATCAAACTCTGGTCAGAGCCAATACAGATGCAAAATGATTGTAGTGATGGTGGAGAGAGATGTGTAGAGAAGATGCAGTAGAGGAATGATGGATGAATTAGTTAAGGGTTGTGGTTTATTGAAATTATATTGCATCTTGTGGAGATCTTTATACTAGGATCTTAAGTACATGGAAATGTCCTGCAGTTTAAATGTCCAGATTTCAAAGCAGGATCATAAATTCATGCAAATGTCCATAATAATGCATTACATGGCAGCAGTAACTGAGAGATCACTGTAACTAAAGCATGTAACAAGTAATGTTTCCATTTGGTAGACACCGTCAGTAATTGTACCCCATGGTTTACGGTGTAAACATTACCATTATTAATACTTCATTATTTTTAACTGTAATTTCAATTACATGCAGTGCAGTGATAGAGGGGAGAAAACAAAGACAGTGGGTGCAGGGGAGGGCAGAGGGACATAATCATAGGATATAATCATACTGCCAGTAATACATATTGACATTATTTACCTGTTACCATGGACATTTGCACATATTTTGCATCCTGCTGTACATTTAGGTCATTCATTATAGTTGCTGGATATTTGCATACATTTAGGACATGTACACTATTGTTATGTACATTTCCATGAACTTAGGATCCTGTTTTGAAATCTGGACATTTATAATGGTGGTACTTTTGCATATCTTATCAATTCCATTTTGAACATGGGGATATTTATGGACTTTCTGATCAAATGTGACTTTTTGTGACACTAATTTATCAACACTTTACTATGGGTTCTTTCCGTACTCCTTGCTACTACTTATGTCATTTTATCATCCTGCTGATTAATCTGCTTTGATGTGTATCTGTGTATCCTGCATCTTGTAATAGGATCCAAAATACATGGAAATGTTCTGCAATTATAAACGCCAGATTTTAAAGCAGGATCCTAAAATCATACAAATGTCCATAATTATGCACTGTGCAGAAGCAGTGACTTAGAGATCACTGTAGCTAAAGCATGTAAGAAGAAATGTTTCCATTTGGTGGACAACAGTAATGGCACTCCATTGTTTTTGATGTAAGCAATCGCTCCCATTCCAATTAAATACTCCTTTGATGTTGACTGGTTCCTGTATTCAAACACTCCAGCGTCACCATACTATAAGGCTTACAATGACGTCTGTCATTAGGGTTGACATGTGTCTCACAGTTATTTCTCTTAGCCGTGGATCTGATACATAATAAAATGTTACATATTGTACTGCAGGTACTGAAAAGCCAAAGAGTGATCCCCTCTGCCTTATTAAAAATTCAGTAACCAGAAATGATTCAAGGGGAGGTGTCACATCTTTTCACAGCCATATTTTCATAACTTTTTATGTGTAAGTGTTGTGTGCCTCCTCCAGTTGCCAGCAGTCCTATTTCTGTCCATATCTGGTTCGTAAATAAAAAATGACTACCCCCAGAAGTTATCATTGTGTTTTGCCTCCATTTTTCCATCAATGTTGCTGGAGGATGATGTCATCAGAGCAACAAAGATAGTGGTGTTACACAAAATGCAGTTCTACCAGTAAACTGCTGCCAATAAGGATCTCGCAGACATAATTTCTATAAATATGTATATTTGCAACATAATTATGTTCCTTTGATTACTGTATTGCTGTATATGACTATTATATTTGCAATGCTATTAATTACTATTTATTTTTTTTTCTATCGTACCATACTCCATACCCCTCCCCCAGGATACATCTGAAAGTGAGCTGCTTGTGCATCACTGCATACCCTGGAAAGAATATACCAAGGCTGTTTTACAGTGCAGCATTGTGAGTGCAGTTATTCTGCAAACATTGCGTCATGTTTGTGTGATAGACTCTGGTACTGTATATGCCCACCTTGGTTACATGAACACACTGGGCTCTGCCTCATGCCTCAGAGCATACCCAAGAAAACAGATACCCTGGTTCATTCAATATGTACAAATGAGACTGCACTTATTCTACAAACTTGAGTCTCACGTTGCATGATCAGCCTCTGATATATGCTAACCAATGTTAATAAACCTGTGGCTCTGCCTTGTGCCTCAGTGTCTACCCAGAGAATCGTATACCTTTGCTTGATCACCATGTACAATTGTGAGTGTAGTTATTCTGAAAAAATCTTGTCAATTTATATGATTGGCCTCTGATGTACACCCACCTGGGTTACATAAAAACACTTGGCTCTGCCTCATGCCTCATTGCATACCCTGGTAAGTGCATAACATGACAGCATCATAAGGTACAATTATTTCTGCAGTTTTTCTTCACACCTAGTGTCTCTTTTCTGTGATCAGTCTCTGCTATATGCTCACTTAGGGTACTTGAGCACATTTGGTTCTGACTCATGCCTTAGAGCATATGCAGGAAAGCGCATACCATGGTTCCATCTCTATATGTAAATGTAGCTACAATTACTTTGCAAACCTTGTCTCACTTTGTGTAATTGGCCTCTGATGAACTATCACCTAGGTTACATGAGCACACTAGGATTTGCCTTATGCCTCAGTGCATACCCAGGAAAGTGCATGCCATGGCTCTACCACTCTATACTTATGTGACTGCAGTTATTCTGAAAACCTTATCTCTCTTTATGTGATCAGACTCTGACATATGCTACCCTTTGTTCATTGAATACACTTGGTTCTACCTCATGCCTCAATATCTAACAATGTACCTTTTCTCCTTCTCAGTGTATAATTGTCTGCAGTTCTTCTGAAAACATTATCTATCTTTCTGTGATTGGCTTCTGATATATGACCACCTGGGTTATATGAACTCACTTGACTCTGTCTCATGCCTCACTGGATACACTGGTAAGTGTATGTCATGGCTCCATCACAGTGTACAACTGTGAGTGCAGTTATTCTGCAAATCGTGTATCACTTTTGTGTAATTGGCCTATGCTATATGCTCATCTTGGTTAGATGAAGACACTTGTCTCTGCCTCATGCCTCAGTGCATACCCAGAAAAGAGCATACCATGATTCCATCACTATGTACAAATGTGACTGGATTTATTTTGAAAACCCTGTTTTACTTTCTGTGAATGGCCTCAGATGTACTCTTACCTATGTTGCATGAACATATTTGGCTCTGCCTCATTCCTCAGTGCATACCCAGGAAAGCACATAACATGGCTCCATCACTATGTACTGTGTACGAATGTGACTGCACTTATTCTGCAAACCTTGTCTCACTTTGTGTAATCAACCTCTGATATACGCTACCCTGCTCATGCCTCAGTGTCTACCCTGGTAACTGCATACCATTGCTTGATCACTATGTACAATTTTAAGTGCACTTATTCTGAAAACCTTCTGTTGCATTGCATGATCTGCCTCTGATGTACACTCACTTGGGTTATGTGAACACACTTTGCACTGCCTTGTGTCCCGCTGCGTATCCTTGTAAGCACATACCATGGCTCAATCACCATGTACATTTGTGAGTGGAATTATTCTGCAAACCTAGTCACTTGATGTGGTCAGATTCTGATATACACTCACCTTGGTTACATGAACACATTGGGCCCTGCACTATGCCCCATTGTCTACCCAGGTTACTGCATGCCTTTGCTCAATCACTATGTACAATTTTGAGTACAGTTATTCTGAAACCTTGTGTCACTTTTGTGTGAACAGCCTTATATATGCTCACCTTTGTTATGTTAACACACCTGCATCTGCCTCGTGCCTCACTGCATACCCTGGTAAGTGCATAATATGGCTTAATCCATGTGCAACAGTATATACCCAAGTATGTGCATATCACATCACCACTACACTATGCTAGTCTTGAATTACGCACTTCTTTGCATTGAAAAATACAAAAATCCCTTACTGCAATGTAGCAAAAGCTATGCATTCTTTATAAAGTCCAGTTCTAGCCACATCAGAATCTCCCATGGTTCCACCACTATGTGCAAATGTGACTGCACTTATTCTGAAAACCTTGTCTCACTTTGTGTAATCACCGGCCTCTGATATACAGTATGCTACCCTGTGTTAAATGAACACACTCGGCTCTACGTCATGCCTCAGTGTCTACCCAGGTAACCACATATCATTGCTTGATCACTATGTACAATTTTGAGTGCACTTATTCTGAAAACCTTCTGTTACATTGCATGATCTGCCTCTGATATATGCTCACAAGGGTTATGTGAACACACTTTGCTCTGCCTTGTGTCCACTGCATATCCTGGTAAGTGCATACCATGGCTCCATCACCATGTACAGTACATTTGGGAGTGAAGTTATTCTGCAAACCTAGTCACTTGGTGTGATTAGCCTCTCATATATACACACCTTGGTACATGAAGACACTGGGCTGTGCACTGTGCCTCAATGTCTACCCAGGTTACTGCATACCTTTGCTCAATTACTATGTACAATTCTGAGTGCAATTATTCTGCAAATCTTGTGTCAGTTTTGTATGATTGACCTGATATACACTCACCTTTTTATGTTAAAACACTTGGCTCTGCTTTGTGCCTCACTGCATACCCAGGTAAGCTCATAATGTGGCTCGATCCATGTGCAACAATGTATACCCATGTATGTGCATATCACATCACCACTACACTGTGCTAGTCTTGGATGACACACTTCTTTGCATTGAAAGACACAAAAATCCCTTACTGTAATGTAATAAAAGTTACATATTCTTCCTAAAGTTTAGCTCTAGCCACAACAGTGACCACAACTCGATTTGGTTTAAAATAGCCCTGAAGAATGTCAAATTCCAGTCAAGTGCAGAAGTCCTAAATTCCAGAGGGGCAAATTTCAATAAAATGAGAGGACTAATAAGAGAAAAACTAATTAAGATCCACCAACATTATATAGTAGAAGACATTTGGGGAATGATTAAACTAACCATCCCGGAGGCCACAAAGGCATGTACAAGGACAGTGAGCAAAAGAAACATACACAAATGCCCCATTTGGTTCATGAGTCAAGTAAGAGCAGCCATTAGGGTCAAGAGGAAAGTATTCTACAACTCCAAAAGTAAGCTGGGTAATGATCTATTGGAGGAATACATACTAAAGAATAAGGAGGCTAAGTCAGCAGTGAGACAAGCAAAGGTGGCAGCAGAACTTCAGATAGCTATAGGTGTCAGGGACAGGAACAAACAGTTTTTCAGATATTTGCAAGAAAAGAGAAAGAAGGGTGGAGGGGTAATTAAAATCAGGGATGGGAATAGGATAGTGGAAGAGGACAGGCTGAAGGCCACTGTTTTGAACAAAATACTTTGGTTCAGCGTTCACCAAAGAACACAGTGGCCAAATGCTTGACTGCAGCATTACAGCACATGGCAGGGAAGTGTCAAAAACTGGAAACACCAAGTTTTACCACAGGCAGAGTCAGAGAGGTGCTTGGGCATTTAAAGATCGACAGATCTCCTGGTCCGGACGGTATACATCAGAGAATAATTAAATAGTTAGCGAGTGAGTTAGAAGACCCCTTAACACACCTGTTTAACTGTTTTCTTCAGACGGGAGTTGTAACTAATGACTGGAAAAGAGTCGATGTGGTGCATCTGCACAAGTGGAGTGGCAGGGAAGAGGCCAGTAACTACAGGTTGGTCAGCCTCACATCAGTGCTAGGAAGACAAATAGAGGCCCTGATTAAACAAGACCTAGTAGACTACTTGGATAAGCATAGCCTACAGGATAATAAAACAAAACAACACGGTTTCATTACAGGCAGGTCATGCCAGACAAACCTGATTACTTTCTTTGATTGGGTATCTAGAGATGTGGATAGTGACCAGCCAGTGGACCTCCTCTATTTTGACTTCAGCAAAGCCTTTAATTCTGTACCACACAAGTGCTTGCTGAAGAAGCTAGAGGATCTGTGCATAGCAAGCTGAATCGTTAAGTGGATGAGAAACTGGTTGGATGAAAGGAGGTAAAGAATGGTGGGCAATGAAGAGATGTCAGAGGATGGAGAAGTGATGAGTGTGGTCCCACAGGGCTTGGTCTTAGACCCTATCCTGTTTAATGTATTCATCAGCAACATAGGAGTAGGTATCCAGGGCAACATTGCACTATTCATGGATGACACTGAATTAGGGGGAAGGGTAGACAGTGAAGAGGCACTGTGAATCGAACAAAATGATTTGAAAAGGTTAGAACAATGGTCTAGTATCTGGCAACTGAAATTTAATGCCAAAAACTGTGAAGTAATGCATATTGGCAGGAATAACCCCAGAACAACCTATTGGCTAAATGGGGTCAAACTCAGTGACTCAAAAGAGGAAAGGGATCTAGAAGTTATTATTAGTGATACCATTAAACAAACCAGCCAATGCAATTAAGCATATAGTATGGCAAACAAAATGCTGGGATGCATAGGGAGAGGATTTGACAATAGGCACAGGGAGGTGATACTTCCACTGTGCAGATCTTTGGTGAGACCGCATTTGGAATACTGCATACAGTTTTGGAGACCATACCTTAAGAAGGATAGGGACAGGATAGAGACCATTCAGAGAAGGGCAACCAAAATGATACAGGTGCTTCAGGAGCTATCATATGAGGGGCAACTGGAGGCATTAAACATGTACTCACTTGAATCTAGGACAGAAAGGGGGGATATGATTGAAACCTTTAAGTACATGAGGGGTTTAAATTCAGTACCCTAAGCTGAACTATTCACCAAAGCTCCCAACTCAAACATGAGGGGGACATGGATGGAAACTGAGGGGTGGGAATTTCAGGAGGATCTTAGGAAACACTATTGGAAAGGATTGTGGGGCCATGGAACAAACTATCTCTGGAGGTGATGGAGCTAGGACCATCTCAGCATTCAAAAGGGGTTGGGATAAGGAGTGTGCTAGAATCAAATCTACAAGGGAATCTACCAGTTAGGACCCAGGATCAGCTTGGATCTTGGGATCTCTAGGGTTGACTTGATGGATATTTGGTCTCCTTCTGCTGTCACCTTTCTATGTTTATATCAGTAGCTCCAGTTATGATTTATGCATAAAAACATGCTGCAGATGTTGAAACAGGTCAACACATTTTTAAGTCTTCTCAGAAGCCATGACGACATGTTAGGGAAATCAGGAGAGTGGAGATTTTCCCACCCAGAAAGTGCTAGCATGGCATTTATTTTGCATAGGCTTTTATTTTGACATAGGCATACTGAGTTACTGTTCACTGGGAAATCCTGTGTGAGGGACAGTCCTTTTCTTGGGAATCTCCCTTCCCCCATGGAGAACACACACACACATGCATGGGCACACGCACAGACACACACACACACACACATTGATCACAATGACCAAAATCTTTGCAGCCTTATACTATGCTAGGAAGTGCTTGAGTGCTGGAATCCAGGGAACAGTCCCAAAAAATTAAATGCCTGTGCCATATTCTACTATACACTCCATCAAGCCCAGCTGTGATGAACATTACATGCATATTCTGTAGGTTACAGTCAGTGATTTCAGGAATACATATTTTTTTTATCCAAGCCATCAGACTCCATTCAGTGCACATTATAAGCTTTATTTGTAAAAGACTGGGAACATATCATTCCTGAAAGGGTTAAAAAACCCAACAGACAACACAAACAGCAGTAAATCATTTTCATACACACACACACACACACACACACACACACACACACTTGAGAGAAATGTAATTTGAATCACTGCTGGAGCAATGCAGTCTCATTACAAACCCAGTTTTGGCCAACAGGGCATTGTTTAGAGAAAACATTTTAAACAGAAGGTTTAGATGTCTTTAAGACTAATGACAGCAGAAAGGAATTTCTCCAGTGAGGCTTAGTTTAACAAGTTGTCTGTGCTGTTTACACTGAGCATATCCACTGATAGTATTTTGAGCTGGCATGAGTATGCTTCATGTAGGAAAGGAACCCCCTCCAGTGTAATGATTTCAGAGAGTGGAGGGATCATACTCCAACTCCAAAACCGTGGTTTGGTAGGAGTATAAAGTGCCCTTTTTTCCCAAGTGATAGCGAGATGTTTGCAGGGCTCTGCCTGATGCAGACGTAAAAAAGTGACCTATACTCCATGAGTAATTACAGCCAAATAAACTTGACCACCATCCCTGGTAAGATCCTTGAAACACTATTAAAAATACTATTCTACATGAAATTTCAAACATTGACCCAGCTCAACATGATTTCACTAAAGGACACTCATGTACTATTAACCTGCTCTGCTTTTATGAAAATATTAGTGACTCATTCAACAAAAACATTCCATGTTATTATATCTATTGTGATACCAGTAAAGTATTTGACTTGGTACCACGCTGGGCTATCACAGAAAAATAGTGAATGCTAACATTAACTCTAATCTGGTCTCCTGTGTGTACAGCTGGTTATTAGAAAATGGGTAAAAGTAATTCAGCCTTGTGATTGGCTGAGGCACTTCTCTAGGTGGGCATCTACCAGACAACAGATGCCCACCTATTAAAAGTACCAGCACAGCCAGCCCCATCACCAGAATGGTTTTGCCCAGCCAGCTCTCCAATTGGCTACAACCCCTCATTTCCTATTCAAAATATCCACCATTTTATTCTCTCACTTACCGAGAGCTGACACCCCGACACCCTACGCCAGTCCACAACACGTTCTCCATAGAAAATGTAAATTGTAGTCAGTAGACCTGCTGCCTTTCATATCAAATAAAAAAAAACACACCTTCATTGTTCCCAATTCCCAACTGCTTCACACAACAACCGCAAATGACATTGAACTTCAGACCGTGTTGACTGTTACTTTGGGAACACTTCTCCCAAACAACACAGCAGTAGCTGAGATAGTGATGTCTCTCACTCGTGTTTTTACAAGCACATTAAAAAAGAAGCTGGAACAATAGGGTGCAGAAATAGAACAAAGAAGAGGACAGATGAATATGGAGGGGGTGCTGAAAAAAAAAGCCTACTGATTATCCCATTCTGCCTGATCTGTATTCTCGTCCATTTGTCATGCCCTTGTCTCACCTATTAGTGTCTTTCTTTTGCTGCTTTCCCTGCTCCCAAACAAAACAGAAAGGGGAAAATACATATGGCTTCATCTTATTTTATGAAAAAAATTTAAAGCTAACCTGTCTCTGTCCTAGCCTCCTCATTTCCTTTTTGGCAATGCACAGAAGCTCAGCGGTGGGGCGGTGGGGAAGGGGAGCAAAACGGACCGATACTAGTAACAAAAATAAAAGAGATCACAGCCTATAGATTTGTTTTGCGGAGGGGGGGCAGTCATCATTTTAAAACTAAGAAAGAGTGCCACATGATCTTTGCCTGTATGTGTGACTGTGTAGCAGAGGATAACCATGACAGCCAGTTCACAATCAGCTCATACAGGCGGAGGAACTGTTTTAATCTAAAAGTTATTTTAAACTAATTTTTTTATTAACTGTTTTATATAAAACTTTTTTTTTTTACAGTGCCCATTTTCTAAGCACAATAATACCCTCCAGGGTAGGTGGTATTGTGCTATACCGGACCTTCTAGGGGCTATAAGTCCCGACTCCACCCCTGGATAGTCTGGTATAGCACAATACCGCCCACTCTGTCAGGTATTATTGCTTACTTAAACCATACAGAGAGTTCAGTTAAATGGGCATACAGTACATCTACAGCAGGTAGAGTATTATTGGTGTCCAAAAGGCTCCATATTAGTGCCACTGATTTTGCATATTTGTATATCTAATTTAAACAGTGAAACCATCAACTAGTACTCTAAGTATGCAGATGACACAAAACTGGGGTCCATGTCAGACAGACAAGAACACTGACACTCTCTAATCAAACCTGGAGAAAATCTCTAAATGGGCAATACCATGGGGAATGAGGTTCAACCTCAACAAACGCAAGGTCATACACTTCGGGAGAAACAATAAAAATAATCCAAGTGTTGATTATGTGGTTCCCAATTTAACAACACCATACAGGAAGAAAGACCTCAGGATTATTGTTTCTAACAACATTGAACATAACAACAATGTAATGGAGCAATCAAGAGAGCCACTGTGGTGATGTGGTACATAAGAATAAATATGCAGTCCAGAAATAAGGATGTTATTTTATCAGTAAATAGGGCATATATCAGGTCATACCTAGATTTCACTACCCAATTCTGGAACTCATACAAAAACACAGTAATTGAAAAAGTCCAAAGAAAAGCTACTAAATCCATTACCTCTATTTTGAGTAAAACATACAAAGAAAGGCTAACCATTCTTTACCTAACACCACTCACTTACTGTTAGGAGGGTTATGTGGTGATCTCCTTCTAAAGTTTGACATTGTCAATGATCCATACTGTATGTGCAAACAAAAGTTGTCATTTAAACCTCACCATACTGATACCAGGGGTCACTCCCTGCAAATTTCAGGAAATAAGTTTCAAACTTCCAAAAGACAATTTTGTTTTATACTTGGCGTACAGTAAACCCATGAAATGTACTTCCTCTTGATATCATCACTAGTGAAAACAAAATGAAATTTTAAAATTAAGTTAGATAAATTTATCTTGAGTGGAAACAAGCAAGACTACTTTGGCTGATAAATTGAGTTATATATGGACTTTCTGCCTTCTTTGCTCCTTTACTCCTCAGTATGAACCTCAGTATGAAGCCAGCAGCTGAACTGTCAGGTGTCTTTTCTGACATCTATAACTTGGAAGGGTTCATTCCAGAGGACTCTACCAGTTGCAGTAGTTTCTGGTACAGTGTTTTGGACCAGTTAACATTTGAAGGAAAGAACAAATGAAATGGGAGACTATGTGCACAAAGTATACAATTAAAAAATATGTTATAAAACCGTAAACATTCTTTTGCTTCCCCTTATTTTCTGTATAACTCCTTGTCACCCCATGAAAACATGATCACCCCCCCCCCAAACTTCATATCACTGACTGCTGTCTACTCTTGGCATCCTAATCTTCTGCTTGTGACATCATAATCATTTCAGTAGCAACACATAATGATGTCACATACAGAGGACTATGATATAAGGTGTAGATAAGCAGCCAAATCAGCTGAAATATAAAGAATAGTCATTCTATTTGTTTACTTCTTTTGCATATGGATTTCTAGCATATCAAAAAGCTGTTAAACTGCAGTTCAGATGTCACAGAATGCTGTTGTAGCCTCTTGTGGGAAACTAGCTTTTTTTAATTTATTTTTATTCAGTATAAAAAGTAAAACTCATGAACATCCCTTGCAGATAGGATCACAAGACAGTGCAAATGCATTAACAAAATATCACAGTTGGATATTAAGCCCATATCCATATTGGTACACATAGTGGGGAGAAACTGTAATAAAAAACAAACCAAAGTCCACTTTATGTCCAAAATAAATCCAGAAAATTAGCCATAATAGCATGACCATGGTAATGGAAAGTACAGGAATGAGAAAAATCCAAACTTATTAATCACTTGCATCAATATGGCCCAAAGAATGTTGTCCAACCATGCACTAGCTTTGAAAAGTGTTCACAAGCTTTGTAAAATTCTTTTTATGAAACCTCCCAATAACTTTAACATTTTAACAAACCACAGCTGAATCAGTAAACCACCCACTAAGTTGGTTTAACATCATACTGAATCTAGGCTGCAGAACTCACAGAAGATATAACCATTGCAGATATGGTAGTCCAAATCTTAAGGTAATTGATGCCTAGTGCATGAGGCTTAGTATCTTCCAGAATTAAGCCACATGCCTGCTTCACTCCCTAATGCATGGTCAGCCATCTTGTCACCCCTACAACAGCTAGTAGTACAAAACCCAACAACGATGCACTGCCATGCAGGGAGGAAACTGCATCATGACGTACACAGCAATTAAGCTTAGTAATCTCCAGGATATACCTTAAGCACAGGCCAAAATTAACAGCAATCAACAGAGTACCACTATTGCAAAGACATGATAATGAGCATGTTAATATAGGCAGTTACTATGAGCACATAAAAAAGAAACAAAGTATGAAGGTAAGAGACATATTCAGTTCTCTGCTTCTTGGCTTTGTTCAGTTTTTTTAGACAGAAAGTCCTGCTTTATTTTCTCAAGCCATTTGCCACCTTCTGTTGGGTCACCAAATAAATAAATACATTTAACTGACATGAGAATTTTAGTTTTGCTGGCAGCTGGAGGGAGTGTGTAACTCCTAACTCCCTCTGCATCTCTCTAACACCATTAAACGCACACTGACATTCCCTTGTGGCATAACAGATCTGGGAAAATTTGGACCCTAGAGCCGTCTGCCAATTACAATTGTCCTTTGCCCTTGGTCTTTCCCAGAATCATATCCCTCTCATTGATGCCTTGAAGAATAAGCAGAAGTGGTCAGAACAAAACAAAGTTTTGCAGTATTCTTCTAGGAGTTATACAATAAACATACAGCACAGAAACATCAAGGTGCTCTCTAAAGAAAGTTTAAGCAGGTTTTGAGCAAATCTGATAGATTCTCACCCTTCAATTCTTTAGGTGCCCTAATGATTCAAACACAAGAAGGACACACCACATTTTCCATGGCTTCTAAATGGTGCAGTAAAAAATGTATTAGAATCATCAATCACTGTTTTTGCCTCAGCAGCCATCATTTCAACAATAGTTTCCAGGGTAGTAACCATATTGTTGAAAGCATCTACCCTTGATGCCAGATCTTTCACAACATTCATTACAGCCTTGAGAGAAGGCTCAGACTCTACCACCATGTCTGCTTGTTCTCAACCATTATGCATCTGTCCTGCAGCTCCCTGTCCTTTTCCCTCCCCCTGTTAAGTAGACTGATTCTGAAGTCTCTCTGGCATGCTGCAGACAGTCAAAACTTCCACAGACAGAAGATAAAAGTACATTCTTGTAATTGACACAGTAAAAAAAAGTTGTTAAATTTACAATATTAGATCTGCAGTGTGTAAATGTTCAGTCAAGAGCTCTGTAGAAAGTGTTCACTTCAGTTGATTGTCTCTGCCCCAGAACATTTTTTTTTAATTACAGTAGAATAGAAACTCATTATACCTGCTGTTGACTTTCAGCCCCCTTACACACAGAACCTAGACCCTTCCGTAATATGAAATCTTTGTTGCTTCATCATTAAAAAAACAGAAACCTACCTGTCACCTATGTAGGTCTGCAGTTGGATATGGGTGTATTTCTATTTTTATTTTCTTTTTTAGTCAAAACTTTAGACCACAGACTTCTTGGAAAGAAAAAAAGCTGAATTTTTTAAATGTTGTTTCTGATCATATTGTTTTCAAAATAACACATGGGCAACTGTACACAACTTGGGTGTATTTCATCTAAGTGCTTTAATGATATCAGGGATCTCATGAGCTTCACTCTTGAACTTCCTATGATGTCATCAGAAACTCATAGATGGAAACATAGACTTTTTGTGCATGCTTGCAAATGAATTATTCCCTATATGTAATGTGTGCATAAATGTGTCCAAAAATGTTTTTTTTTTCAATTGTATCAAAGATGTAAGGGACTCTGTAAGTGAATTCACAGGGGCAGAGTCATCTCCTACAGACCAGTTTTGGAAATTTCAACAAATGCACAGCATAGATATCATCTTTGTCACAATCTCAGACAAGAGTCACCAGATACCCAGGCATCTGCTTGTTATTCTTTGTTGCCACTACCTGGTTGAGTATTAGAGTATCTCTATCTTGTTCTCATCCCACCACTGGGCATCAAGCACCCAGTGCAAAGCCTTTACTTTAGGCACTGAAGCACTTTTTGGTCACTCCCAGGAACCTCTCACCTGCTCTTTATCAGACACACATTACCTTTATACTTAATAGCCATTCTTTGTTGAAGTGGATCACCAGATTGCTCAACCAAAATGGATTTTGCCTGTGCCAAAAAACAGTGCACAGCCACAGAGAATATTGACTATATAAATATTTAATATTTACACTATACAATTCTAGAATCTACAGTAAAACACAAAAGGGATCACACACACTAAGGAATGCAAGATAAAAACTGTTTAAACAGATTGCAGAAAGAAAAAAAAACATTCTTTTCTAACATTAAGACTTACAGTATCTTCCTATGACTTTAAGTTTCACATGCAGAGAGTAAGATTTTGGCTCAGGGACGCTTGACCAGTGGGATCAGATATATTTTTGTGCCAAGTGAAATCTTACTTCTGAACTTTTGGGAGTCACAATATGTACATCTATGTGTCAGCTCATCAGTACTAATCATCATGTCAGTCACAAGGGTCAGCTTCCCTTCATTCCATCACTCCAGAAGTGGGCCAAACTGGTTCTGAGTCTGGGTAACAAAAACCCCAGATGGTGATTGTATATTTAAGACTACCCACAACAACCTAGTTACCTCTTTGTTTTGGACTAGTCACTGACCAAGGGGGTGGAAGTGGTGGAGAGGTGGACAGAAGCATGATTTTCTTCAGTCATTTCATTAACATGATAAGGCAGAGCTATTGGCCAATAATCACAGTCATGTTCTTCCTTCATTCAAATGTTGAGGGAGGGTGCTCTGAGCTGGTTACTGCACTCCCTTATATGTATCAATATGCTCACCACAGAGTTCCTTTATAGTTGTCCTCACTAGACTACAGTTCCATAAATAAAACACATTTTAATGTAGCCTTACTCCTGTGACATTATGTTAACCCTTTCTCCCCAGCTGATGAATATTTCAGAAATATTTCCAAATCATATCATGGGTAAGTCCTATGAACAGTATGCTACATCTATGTCACAGTCTTCAAAATAAAAGTGATGCAAAAGATCAAGGATGCCCTTGATCTCTGAAAGGGTATGCAACAATCCTTGGTCTTGGAGGCTCCCCTAACAGCAGCCATATATCCACAGTGTGAACACAGATACACCCCAACAGTTGGTCATTTATGCTGATTTACTGATTATCACAGGAACACCAAACAAATCCCTGGGTCCATACATGACAAGGTGTGAGACATACTGGAATATCATTCTACCTCAGATGCATTGTGAAACATGAGGCCATAGACTGAATGACTTCAACTACCTGGAAAGGGATAATATTCCATGATAGCACACACTTGGAGTGAGTTATTGCAATTATGAAACAAATCTATTTTGTGCTTGTTTTCTGATGGCATGACCTACTTTTAGAGCCTAATTATGTACTGAGATCACCATAGCTGAATGTGGTCTTGGCCAATCAGATTTGAGAATTTTGACCATTCTTTTCATAATCATGGCTAGAGCTTTGCTTTTGCTATTGTACATGCTGTAGATCATAGATTCATACAAATTCAATGGGCTGTCTAAGAACTTGCCATCCAAGTACTCATGGGTGGAAATCATATTTCTTGATCCCCATGTATTTATTGAGTCTAGTTTTAAACATAGTTATATTTATACTTGAAACTACCTGTGTTGGCAAAGTGTTACAAAGTCCCACAACTCTCTGGCCCGGATATTCAAGGTTAAGCCATGCGCCAGCTGAGTTCTTTTCTTGCCAGAAGTCCCAAAATGCGCCATTTAGTGATATTCAGAAGGAGGCAGTTGCGCCGAAAACATGCTGAGCAACAGTGCAATGAAAATGAAGGCATGCGCAACGAGGGTGGATCCATGCATAAAGAAGCGCAATGCGATGTTCAAAGCCATCACCCATGATCGCGCAATGGCGGCACAGCCAGAAATTGCGCACTAAGCGGAAATGAGCCAAAATAAAAGGCTCAAGGAAGCGGCAAGAACGCACAAGGCTGCCAAGTGGGAGAGAGAGAGAGAGAGACAGACAGACAGACAGGCTAGGGCAGGCAAGAAAAGCATGGGCCATAGGCTGTAGAGGCCAGCGAGGTGCCGGTGCAGTGGAAGTAGCAGTGAGGACAGCGGGTAACACAGCAACACCAGCGGGGGCAGAAGTCAGGGAGATGGACAGTGCCAGCTTCACATGGAAGCTTAATGAGGGGTGAGAATGCATGCTGCAGGGGACGTGGCTGTGGAAGGGCCCATTGAGGTATGCCCCCAACAGGAGTACTGATGCCTGCATCAGCTTTGAGCTGTACACAGATGTAGAGATCGTGGGCCGGCACCGCCTGAACAGGGCAATACTGAGGCGGCTCTGTGAGCTGTGCAGTGATGTGATGCAGGCACCCTTACACGAGATCACGCTCTGTCGGTGGAACCAAGGTGACAGCCTGCATGTGCCTGCCTGCACGGGCACTTCCAGAGGCCGACAGGGGACACAGGCATCACACAGTCAGCCCGTCACGCATCCTCACCCAATTCCTCAGCACACTGCTGCCACATGCTGCGGATACATCCATTTCCCCAGCACCACGGCAGAGCATACAGCAAACATGCGGAGTTCCACAGGGTAGCACGTATGCCTGGCGTGCTGGGGCCCATAGACTGCACCCATGTGGCCATGCCACCCTGGCCCGATGGGCGCTCGCCGGAACAGAAAGGGATTCTCTAGTGTCAACTACCAGGTGGTGTGTGATGCCACTGGGCGCATAATCAATGTCTGTGCCACACACCCTGGCGGAGCACATGATGCCTTCATATGGTATCAGTCTGCACTGTGCCATTGATTCAAGAGTGGGGACATCCCCACAGGCCATCTAGTGGGTGAGTACACATGTATGGAATGCAAACTCGGGGCAAGGGTGGGAATGCCACAGGCGCCATGGTAGTGGCACACAGGGATATGGCCAAATATGGACCTGAACATGAGACTGATCTCCACTATCTCCACACAGGTGACAGTGGATACCCACTCCATCCCTGGCTGCTCACACCGTACAGGCGCCCCATGACCCCATCGCAGCAACGCTATAATGAGGCACATGTTTCCACACGCAACATCATAGAGCGGGTGTTTGGGATGCTCAAGGCATGCTTCCGATGCCTAGACACCTCTGGCGGTGCCCTACAGTACAGCCCCCAAAAGGCCTGTGGGAAATTCCTGGCCAAGACTATGGGATAGCCATACAGGTTGAAGAGAGGGGGACAGCAATGGGGACTCCAGTGGCGTTGGTGTTGATGGTGATGAGCAGCCGCCTCTAGGACGGCAGGACCCCCGACTGATCCGGCAGGCCCAGCTGCACTGGGACACCATCACAGAGGAGCACTATGCAGAACACAGGTAAGTCAAGGGGACATGTGCAACCAACACTGTCCATGCGCAAACCACAGGCACACAGGGGAACACACCAGGGGTGCATGACGGTCAGGGGAGTGGAAGGGTCCAGGCATACAAACACACCATCAGGGAGGGGTGAGCACTCATATGGACACACACACCAGGCACAGAGTGTACATGGGCAGATGCAGCACAGCAAAACTGACATTGCTAACTACAGCACCACCGACCACCCCACCACCTGTACTGTCCAAGTCGTGTGTCAGATGCTGGGTACCCTTGCACAGCTGGTGTACAGTACAATGCAGGCATCATCATGCACACGCACCTGTGGACAGCAGTTGGGAGGGTGTGCAGGTGGTCCGTGTGTCGGCGTGGTGAGCAAAGCACCCAGCAGTGCACTGCCCACCATGACACACATTGCACACATGGCAGCACCAGACAGGGCCCGCACTGGGAAACAGCTCAGTCATGTAGCACCGTCCCACGGCCACCACGGATGCATGGGCAGCCCCGCCGTGACCCAACAGCACTGGCAGGCTGAGCAGGGGCCACATGGGGTGGCACTGTTGCACCACCAGGGGTCCCACTGCGTGAACGCGACCTTGTCCGCACAGGGGTTTGCAGCATGCCGAACAAACCTGCTCCAGGGGTGCTCGGGATGGCCACAGCAGAACCTGGCATCGACAGGCCTGGTGTCGCACGATGCCTGGAACGGGGACTGGAGAGTGAACTGTGTGGGGTGTGTGGTACAGGGGCACCTGACCGTGTGCCCAATGTGTCCACGACAGAGACCACTCCCTGGGTCAGCCTGTCAATGGCGGTGGTCACATCCGTCCACATACGAACCAGCTCGGCACGGTCCAGAGCACACTCCCTGCTGTGCCACTCCACAGACACAGACAGTGCCTCCACGGACATTGCAACCCGTCTCTGCAGATGTACTGACTCCTGCAGCAGGCGGGTGTGCTCATCCAATGGGTACTGTGCCCCAATGACATCCTGTTCCCCAGGGTGTGGAAGGTCCTGATGCACAACACCCCTTGAGGGTGGGCGCTGTTCGCCAGGACCAGGAATGGGCGGATCAAAGGGTGGCGGACATGTGCCACCGCTTGACACTGCACCCCAGACCTGGTGGTGACTGCTGCTGCTGCCCTCCAACCGCTGTGCCCAGGGTCACTCGTTCCACCACTGTGCTGGCAACAGTGCCAGACACCTGCACAGCCACCGGTGCTGCCCCACGGTGCTGACGAGGCACAACCTGGGACTGTGCCAGCATGCTGGCACAAGGTTGGAACAGAAAGGCCCAGGGTCATGTGCTGGCCTGCTGTGTGTCCGTCATGGGACACACCTATCGTGCCCATTGCAGTCCTTGCATCATCAATGGTGCAGTCGTGCTGCAGCCATAGTCACAGCGTGCTGGCATGCTTGCATGCCAGACTGCTGAGACACAGGCTGTGCACCCCCCCACACCCGAATCACTGACACCAGAGTTGGCGGCCCAACAGGCATGCTGTTGCAGTGCCTGCTGGCTGGTGATAGAGGTTGATGGACCCTCCTCCATGTCCAGCAGGTCATCATCCCTGCCTGGACCCACCACCACCGTCTCCTGAAGACGAACAGGATCTGTAACAGAAAGAGAGTACATGTGAGTGCATGTGAACAACCTTCCCCCCAACCCCCCCCCAACACCACCACCATGTCATACCGTGCAGTGATGGGCTTCCACCTGTCTGGAATCCACCTCCTGGTATGCCCTCAACAGCGCTCCGCTGCACTAATGCGACCAGTGTCTCCTCAGTCTTGGTCAGCTCCAGCACCACTGCCGGGCCCCCGCCAGTGCCAGCACGTGCCGCCCTGAAGGTTGCCACCTTCTCCTTCAACCTCCTGCGGTCTGTCCCATCTTCTTCTTGCATTCCTGCACGAGCGCTGCTGGCTTCCGTGCAGGTTAATCTCGAACTACCCCCCATCCACATGCAGCCTGCACGGACTGAGGTGCCCTCCGTCCACTCAGTACTGGCTCCTCATCCAGGTAGGCCTGGAAGGGGCCTCTGTCTCTGCTGCTCTAAAGTTAGGCCTCCTCCTATGCCACCGTCCTCACCCTCACCTTGGCTCTGCTTGGTCATGGCGATCTGTATGGAAGTGGACACCTGTCACTGTGCAGTCTACAGCATTTTCCATGACCATTGTCCAAGACATCACACAGCATGCAACTCACCTCTCACCTGCAGTAACGAATCTGGCCAGCGCAGCCCAGTATATCGCACATTTATAGCGCAATGCATGCAAATGAGATTGGAGCAACTATAATGACATGCAAATCGGCGCCACTGCACCTTTTGAAGAGGCTGATCAGATGATTTGCATGTCGGCTGAATATCGTAAATCTGCGCTTTGTCCAATCACGGTTAGTCGGCTGAGCCTAATGGCGCAGATCTGTGACTATGTGGTACTGCATTGCGCATGCCCAGATAGCTTCTGGCGTCGCCGGCACTGCTGACGTGCTGTCTTGGCGATCGGCAATTCAGGCCATGGCCACCATTGTGCCAGTGGCGCTGCAGCAATGGGCACTATGGCTGTGGCACTACTGCGCAATAGTCCACTGTGGCACTGGTACAGCTGGTCGATCGCGCAGGATGCCTATACATCGAATGGCACTGTCGCGTGCGCGTCATGGCCCCGCTGACCTTGTGTCCGACCTTTGCCCCCTGGCGCTGTTCGCCTGCCATGTTATGCGGCCCTATTGCGCTGTCTGGTGACGGCGCTATGTAATGGCGCTGTTTGAACAATGCAATTGGGCGTCGTGGTGGTCTATTAGCAACAACTCCATGGAAGTTCTGGCGCAGCGGGGCACCATATTGCCTGCTGTAAAGTTGGTACACGGCTAGGAAAGAGCTGTTCCTGGGACCAGTGGAACTGGCCAACTGGGTGAACTATAGTGAAACCCTACTATGGGGCGCTTTATGAGTGAGTACCTCGCCATTGCCTTAGCACACAGGTGTGGCATCAGCAGTAGCCACTCACCTGGTGGGGTCACTGGATAGGTGCGGTCTGATGAGCAGTGCGGCACGGTACAGCGACCTCCGCCGGAGGATCCGACCTTTGGAGGCTGCGGTCAAGTGCCAGGAGGAAGTGGTGCCTAGGCCAGTGGGTATACCATCTATGCACCTGTATTCTCTGTAGGGGTGTGAGTGTGTTTGGTGGCTGTGCATAGGTGATGGCTCTGCCATGGTTTGCTGTGTCAGTGTGTGCAGCTGTGAGTAGAATGGGTCTGGCTGTGTGGGCAGGCACTCTCACTGGGGCAGGGGCAGTCTGCTTGGAGTCACACCGATGTTTGTCTCAACATATGTCTCCCACAGGCCGGGATGTGAGGATGCAGGCCCGGGTTGAGGAGGGCTGTGCCAGGGCCCCGTTGCCAGCGGGTGTTGCACCCCAGCAGCAGCAGCAGCAGCGGCAGACACAGCTGCTTGAGCAGTGTGAGTATCATGACTTCATAGATGCTATTGCATGCTGGGGGGGGAAGACCACTAGCCTTGCACAATACAACCATGCAGGAAAGGGGAGGTCATAATTCCACTATACAAGACACTAGTGAGGCCCCACCTGGACTACAGTGTACAGTTCTGGAGACCATACCTACGTAAGGACATAGACTGGGCAGTGAAGGTTCAGAGGAGGGCAACAAAGATGGTGCATGGCTTGCATCACAAGTCCTATGAAGATGGGTTGAAGAAACTGAACATGTACTCCCTGGAGGAGAGGGGAGGGAGAGAGGGATATGATAGAGACATACAAGTATCTTACAGGGAGGAACAGGGTGCGGAAAACACTTTTCTTAAGTGACAAAGATGTTCAGGACTAGAGGCATGGGATGAAGTTGGAGGAGGACTATTCAGGCGGAAACATGAAATAATTTCTTCACAGAATGGGTGGTGGACAGAGTGGAACTGCCAGAGGAGGTGGTGGGGGCTGAAACAATCACTGAGTTTCAGAATGCACAGGATAGACATAAAGGAATTGTGGAGGTCAGGGTAAGGGCAACAGACTTATAGGAAAACAAAGTGAACACAAGCTCAAATGGACAGACTGGGTGGGCCATAGGCCCTTATCTGCCAACACTGTCTATGTATCTATGTATGTATGCACACAGTGACATGCATCACTGTCCAAGTATCACAGCACGTCTGTGTATGCGTCACTGGTGGTCCATGCATGCACTGGGCACATAGCTGTGTAACTGGCATCGCTCCGCATTGCCACGTCACTTGACAGCCTTGTTTTGTGCTGTGATGGACATGGGCAGTGTGTTGTGTGCAGTGGTGCGCATAGCTGGTGCCGCCTGTTTGTGATGGCCATGTGCATGTTCACTGGGTTTCCAGGCATGCCATCACAGGTGCGGGACATTGGACTATATGGCCTGCAGGTTGGGTGGTGTTCAGGGTTGTGGTCAGTCACAGCCATTGACTGTGTTCCATTTTCCTAGGCCTCAAGGTTCTCAGGAGGATTGGACGGGATATTGGGGCCTCACACAGTGTCGATGGAGAACCAGGCCATCCTCCAGTCCATCAGCGCCATGGCCTTGGAGGTAGCACAGGGCGGTCGGAACAAGGAAGAGGATGAGCAGCCCGGCTGGGCCATAGCTGATGATTCCCTTCCTTCCTCCCATCCCTACCACCCCCTTCCCTCTTCAAGTTGTTCATCCCTACCCTTGAACACCCCTACCTTGTACCCGTCCCCCTTGTAAATAGTTGTTATTGTTTTGGTTCTTTACTATTTGGATATTTAAATATACATTTCTATTTTGATATGAATACTGTGTTGGTCTCTGATTTGCAGCTGGCTATGGGTGCTCAGTTTCAGGGGTGTACATGCCATCTGGGGTGGTATGGTCCTGGGTATATGTGTGTGTGTGTGTGTGTGTGCACATGTGTGTGCATGGGGAGGTATCTCCAGCATGGCAGTGACTTTCTGTTGGTCTTGCCGTCTGCTGCCACCCACTGCTGGGTGCACAGGGTGTGTCTGGCTTGTATGCTTCTGTGCTGCATGGGGTTGACGTGTGCTGGGGGGGATGCATGGTTTCCTGCAGTGCCAGTCACTGCACATGGGTGGTGTCTTGGGGTCATGGTGCAGGGTGTGCTGTGCGTGCACGGGAGCTGATGTGCACTGTGGTTGTCAACCCCTGTGTGTGGCACTCTCAGCCTGCCAGTGGTTGTGCTGGGGTGTCATGGCTCTGCTGTGCTTTGTTGGCTTGTCCCATGGGCCAGTAGATCATCCGTCACACCCCAGTGATGCTGTGCTTGGGTGTGCAGGTGTGTGTTGGTTCTGCAGTGTGTTCCTGTGCCCATGTGTGGCATGGCTGGCGGTGGCCCCAGCCTGCCTCCCTGGATGTGCAGTTCCATTGCTCTGGGGGGCTCTGCTTGCACTATGGCACCTCTGGACTGCTCAGCTGGGCTGCCCTGGTTGCGCTACAGCGCAACATTTCTGCTCAGCTTCTCCTTCCTGGTTGCGCTATGGCGCAGTTAGTGTGATATTCAGACGTTGGCTGCTTGCGCAATTTGTTCTGCTCCATGTTTGAATATCGCACCTGTTGCGCATATGCACAATTGGTTTGTGCTTGCTCCTGCTGTTGCACAAATTTTGGGAGCAGTTTGAATATCCTGGCCTCTGTGTAAAAAAACTGCATATTTTAGTTGTCCTTATTAAATCACCTTTTAACTTATATCCATTGCTTCTGGTTTTGAAAGTATCCTCATCCAGTGTCAGGCCAATTGTTGTCCTTAGATAGTCATTATTAACTTCTTTATAGGTTAAGCACGTATCACATCAGGTCTGCCTATATCTGGCTGAAAATAGATTTAATGACCTAGCCTTGCATTATAGTCTGAATGTTTTTGGTGCTTAATCTTTTTAGTAAACTTTATCTGTACTCTATGAATTTACAACCTCTCTTAGTATGTGGTAAGTTAAACTGAGAACAGTATTCAGGGTGGGGGGTGTACAAGGCTAGCATAAAGTAGCGTTAATACTTCTGATTCCCTGCTTTTGATATTGGTCCAGATTGGTCCTATTATTTTATGGCATTTCTTAGCTTTAACTATAGTATTCCTATCAAAGTTAAGAGCTTTGCCAATTATTGTGCCTAAATCCTTTTCTTCTTCTACTTCCTACAGTATAATGGATGCTAATTTGTAATTTGTCATAGTTTTTTTTTTTCCCCAAGGTGCATTACTTTACACTTGGCTGTGTTAAACTGCATCTAGTTAGCCACTGCCCAATCTGAAAGCTTATCTAGCTGCTGTTGTACAACTACGCTGACTTTTGATGAATTAACAAGTCCCCCAAACTTGCAATCATCAGCGTACTTAGGCAACCACACCTTGTCTGAGACTTCCATTGATGCTACCAAGATGTTAAAAAGTGTGGGGCCCCGGATTGATTCTTGTGGGACACCACTGGTTACATTGCCCCAGTTGGATAAATGTCCTTTAACTGTCACTCTTTGGTGTCTGTCCCCTAACCTGGAAGTAATCCGGCTCATAATATTAGGGGCCAGGCCTATCCTTTGTAATTCCAATAATAGTGTGGAGTGTGACACTTTTATCAAATGTTTTAGCGAACTCCAGAAAAATTGTATCACATGGAACACCCTTGTCTAAGGATCTACTAATGGGCTTAAAAAAATGTATTTGATTTGTGAGGTAGGATCTACTGGAAGTAAAGTCATGCTGACTATGATCAATTAGTCCAGTGTTTTGTAAAAGTCCATTATTAACCCCTGAAGGAGTCTCTCCATAATTTTTCCTATTGCAAATGTTAAACTTATGGCTCAGAAATTTTGGATTCGTCTTTCTTCCCCCCGTTATGGATTGCAGTTACTATTGCTTCCCACCATTCTTTTATTGTTTTTCCTTTGTTTAGTTATTTATTTTAAAGATCTCTAAGTGGGTCAACAATATCTGGATCTATTTTCTGCAGGAACCTGGGAGTTATTCCAGCTGGTCCTGGAGAACTTTTGGCCTTTAGGTACTACTGAATTCTAGAGGACAGTCATCAGACAGCTCCATAAGCTCAATATTGGTGTCTCTGTTTTCATATACACTCAGAAAATAGTGGTTTAGTTCCTCTGCTGTTTCGTCTCCATCAAATAATACACCATTGGCTGTTATTAAGGGTCCAATGGAATGCTGTTTTCCCTTTAAGGTGCCAATATAACTATAAAATTGTTTTTCATTTTCTTTTACTTTGGTCACTAGTTTTATTTCCAGGTTGTTTTGGCTCTGTTTATGATACCCTTTATTTTTATTGCAGTTCTTAAGTTTATTTTTTCTCCTCAGTGGATGGTTTATTATTATATTTTTTGAATAACTTTTTTTTCTTATTAATTTGCCTCTTAATCTTGTTATTCCACCATGGAAGAATACACCTTTTTCTATTATATTTAGGTCTTTTAGATACATATTCATCCATGCAGTATTCAGTGTGGTGTTTTATTTTATTCCACGTATTTTCAAAGTTGAGGTCAACTAGTTCATCCTTCCAATTCCAGCTTGCCAGGTATTTTTTCATTTTATAGTAATCAGGTTTATGAAAGTCTCTAATAATGGTGTTTCCATTGGGATGTATTTTGGTATTTTTATAATAACTCACAACCATGTTATGATCTGAATCACTGAGTGGGGAAAGTATCTTAATGTTGTGAAATTTCTCCTCACTTTTTGTAAAAATTAAGTCGAGTATATTGATACCTTTTGTAGGGTAATTTACCAGCTGCTCCAGGTTTTGCTGAATGAATGCATCAATGAACTTATTTTCTAAAGCTGTACTGCTATTTAATGTTACCTAGTTTACATTTGGGAGATTGAAGTCTCCCATCAGGACATAATCATCTGCGATATCTTTCATTTCTATTTCCTTTAACAATGTTGCATTTTGTTTATTTGTTAAACTAGGTGAGCGATACACCAGTCCTACTGTGAGATTATTATTTTTGAAATTCATTTTCACCCATATTCCTTCAGTATCACTGTTGGGTGTGAAATTTATCTCATGTTTTACATTCTTTTTTTATATAGAGGGCTATACCACCACACCCTACAGTCTTTCCTATTTTTGTAAAATCTATTATAACCTTTTATCTTAACATTCCAATAAATGTCTCTTCCCCAAGTCTCTGCTATGCCACATATAGTGACATTATATTCATGTAAAATGTACGTTAACTCATCTATTTTAGAGTTCAAGCTTCTGCCGTTCAAAAGCATTATGCCAATTTCCTGTTCATTGTTTGCAATACTCTTATCTATGACTTTGGCTTGTTTGCAAACTGGTAGGGTATTGCTACATATACTTCTGTCTCTAGAGTGGCATCCACATGATGCCTCTCCCCCTTGTCCTTTAGTTAAAAGTTTTGTTTATAATGTATTGAATTCATTCTCCCAGCAAGTGGTTACCCCTTCTACTTAATTGTAACCCGTCCCGACAATACAGGTTTGGTACACCATAAAATTCTTCCCAATGAGTAAGATATTGCATATTTTGTTTCATACACCATTTATGTAGCCAGTTATTTATATCCCTTATTTTTATTTGTTGGTGTTTAGACACTTCAGGTATTGGAAGGATTTCAAATATGACTATTTTGCATCCTTTTTCAATAAGTTTATTACTGCTATATAATCCTGCATGATATTTTGTATCAATGCCGACCAACTGTCATTAGCCCCAACATGTAATATTACAAGTGGATTAAGTCCTGTTCCCTTAAGTATATTATCTGTCATGCTAGTGATGTCACTGATTCTTGCCCCACAAAAGCTTGATACTGTTGTAGTTAATTTCTCTGGATTGAATATTGCATGATCCAGGTGTTTTACAATTGAGTCACCTAGAAGTACTACTTCTTTTGTTATTGGTGGGGTATCAGATTGCATGGGCATTGAGTTCTGCACTCCATCGCTGCTTAGATCAATTAAGGGTTCACTGTTAGACAACATATGGTGTTGAATATCTGAAATGTTAGTAATATTGTGACCTTCATGATAGTGTTTTTGTAGTATTTGTCTAGGTTCTTCTTGGACACAATTGTTGGTAATAGGAATAACTGGATTGTACCTGGTGGCATTAGGGGATCAAAGTGATTCAACAGAGGTAGTTCAAACTGCTCTGCCCTTCTTCCACGTTTTGGTGCTTTGGCTGTCTGCACTTCATACCTGTCATTATCCCTTTCCTCAAAGGGTTCTTCTTCCCTACTCCTTTTTTTTGTTTTTTTTTTTCTTTTTCTTGTTGCTTGAGGTAGGATTCACCAACAAACTAGATGTTACACACTCTGATCCCACAGTTTCAGGTTTTTTTCCTTTTACCCTTCAACTTTATTTTTAGTGTCTCCTTTTTATTTTGTATTGTTTCTTTCACTATTGAAACCCCACATGCTGTTTTGCGTACACTTGGGGCATCAATATTAACATTTAGTTTTTGTGCCATTTCCATTTGTTTTTGGTCTAAGGATTAGAGATGCATGGAGAATAGGTTAAGCTCTATTTGGAGTTCTAGATTGTGTGTATACTTTTTGAAAGTAAAGGGGTCTGGGATATTGACCTGGGTTATTATTATATACATTTAACAGTCACCAAATAGGACTCCCTTATTTCCTTCAATATTCACAACTTTATTAAACATTTTAACGGGTAACTGGCAGTATATTTAGAAGATAATAATTAGTTTTATGTTTCAGATAGGAGTATTAAGACACATACTAGTATATGCTTTTTGCGATTAGAGTGTTAAGTAACTCTACTAGTCTTACCTTAAGGTTATGGCATTGATCCCTCTATCCCGCTAGACATGCAAGACACGCACAAAGACATGCATGTCTTTGTGCACATCTTCATGAATGGAGATGCATGCTCACTCTGCTTGTCACACTGCGAGTAGATAGAGCAGTGTGTGACCCAGAAGTGCCTCCATGGTCACGGCCATTCAGATTCAATAAAATACTGTTATAAATAAAAATATGTATCTAGCACCACTCATGCATGGTCTAGAACACTAAAATCAGTGTAGAGAATAAAAACCCTGAACAAATAAGCCCCTAGAAATGAGTTGCAGTTTCACCAGTATGGGAAAAAACTACAGCTCCTCTTCCTGTATCCTGTTCAGAGACAGGGCTCCAATGTCACACTACTTAATACAGATATGCAGAATCTAATTAAAATGTTGTATTTAACACAGTGTAATAGCTTCCACAATGCCTGTTTGCGATGCAGAAACAGAGGAGAAATGTGTTTTGCCTTCATCACCATGGCAAGGTGATGTCTAAGGTTTACATGTTTAAAAATATGGTTTCAGTTACTAAAATAATTAACAAATATTGTTCAACCTATATGGTTCTGAAACAGCAGATTATAAATTAAACAGATGCAAATACATTGTCAGCAAAAAAAAAAGACTTACCAGACCATACAGTCTGCCCACCCTACCTAATTACTCTTCTCTGGCCCTAGTGGCTGTCTTGACCCTTAGTCTCTGCTTTCCCTTCTGACTAATCCATATGCTTGTCCCCGTTCCCTTTGAAAGTGCTTACCAATAAGGGCCTTACCACATATTCCAGTAGCTTGTTTCATTTATTCACCACTCTTTCCATGAAAAAAGTGTTTCAAGACACGTCATTTGAATCTCCCTCCTACTAGATTGAGTGAATTCCCCATGTTGATGTGTTTGATCTCAAGGGAAAATGTCCTTGGTGTCCACCCTGTTTATTGCTTACAGTTACTTGTACATTTCTGTCATGCCACCCTTTTCCCTTCTCTTTCAATGGTGTACATGTCCAGTATCCTGCATTTAGTTCCCCTGGCCATCTTGGTTTGCCCTGAATCACATTGGTTGCACATTATTGCAGTCATTTCTTTCAGGTGTGGACTCCAGTACTTTGCATAGTAAGTCAGATGTGGCCACACCAACAACCTAGACAATTTTACCACTAAATAAATATAGAAGATGTTTGGATACTTCTATATTGAAGTAATGGCAGGGTCAAATATTTTGCCATTTTCATTGCACTGTTGCTTTAAATGTTCTTTTTTCCATTATCATCCCCTGATTACACTCATATACAAATTTAAAAACTGAAGTTTGACATAGTTTTTATGGCTGCAGTGGGCATAGCACTGCAGGCATCTTGTGAGCACAGTAGAGAAGAGGGGAGCTTACTGGATACTGGTTGGACCTTTAAATAGTAGAGGTGGACAGCAGTCACTGCATGTCCACTGCACTATTTTGTCCATCAGTCACCACAGAAACACGGCTCTGTCCACAGTGTCCAAATTGGCCACCTGCATTCTCTGCACATGCACAGTGAATTGTACATGTGCAGTGGACTGAGACAGCCTTACGATTCAGTTCTGCAACCTTCCCCCCAAAACAAACACCCACAGAGTGAGCATAGATCTGGATAAAATGCCCACACTTTAGGCTGCAAGTTTAAATTTCACAAATTAATAACTTGTTCACAGGACAAATTAAGCCCTTGCCTTTCAAAAGCACTCTACAGTGGATTACCTATAAGTCAGCTATTTATTGAATAAATGTTGGATTAAATTTCTTTTTAACGTGACTGACTGTCCTTTAGCCCTACCGAATGAGATAAAAACACTCAAACATATAGTATAACTCTATTGCAACTTAACATGTAACTTATCTATTGCTATTATCATCTGTTTAAAGTGGGATATTGAAGGTTTTTTTTTTCTGAAGAGTGAGGGGAGAGTCAGGGGAAACGTCTGGCATTCAACCTAAAGAGAAATCATTGAAACAAATTAATCCTATGCCATTTAAATTGACATGGAAATCCATTATCGATGGAGGCAAATTCATAAAGCAGATGAGAATCTGCAGTGTTCATTCACTGGCCCTGTAGGCACAGAGACATTAAAATGTAAAAGTAACCAATACCTTAGCATCAACAAAGGATGCTTGGTCTACTTCAAATTTTCTTCATCCTGCCACATTATGGCAAAGTACTGCTGAATTACTTAGTTCATAAAGTTTCTCTTAAAGTTTCATTTCTCTTGCTTTTTCATATACAATCTTTTTCATAATTAGTCTCTATCAACAACATCTCATCTCCCACCCTTTCCATCCTCACCAGTGTACCTCAGGGCTGTATTCTTGGGCCGGTTATTTTTTCCCCTCTTCAATGACCTTCCCTCCATATGCACCCACTCCAGCATTCACATGTATGCAGACAACACTGTCCTTTTCCTATCTAGCCCATCCATTTAAGCTGTCCAATCCCCCCCCAACATGACCTCTCAGCTGTCACAGCTTGGTTTGACACCAACTGCCTAAAACTAAACACCAAGAAAACTGTTGCCATGACCTTCAGCTCCAAACAAAAACTTGCCAAACTTCCTTCATTGCCTGTTTTCTCTTCAGCAGTGGATACCCTCCTCTGCAATGTCAGCGCCTACAAATACCTGGGTGTCTGGCTTGACCCCTCCCTTGATTTTTCCTCTCACTTCAGTGCACTCCAAACCAAGCTGTGCCCTAAACTTGGGTTGCTCCATTGGCACAAAGCCAGCCTGTCCCTCCCCATAAAACATGACCTATTAGTCAAAAGGATCCTCCCTGCCTTTGACTAAACTGGATGTCCTATTCCATGCTTTTGGTTGGTTTGCGTCCAGCTCTCCCCCACTAACACACCACTGTGTCATACTCCTCCATCTCTCTCTCTCCAGTCACTTATGCAGAGGCGCTCCTCTCACTCATCTACATTCATTGCCAAGTACTGGTTTGGGTCTCTCCCTACTTAATTTACCCCTCTCCCCTCTCCTCTCTCCTGCGTCTCCCTCTCCACATAACTCTCAGTCTTGCTGTGCCCTTATCTTTTTTCTCCCTCGTATCTGAACCTCAGCTGGTAAACTCTCTTTCTCCTACAAGTTTCCTTCCCTCTGGAATCACCTTCCCCTCCCAACCCATCTTTCACCCTCTTTCCTCTGTCTCAAGTGCTTACTTCGACCAGCCCCAGTCATCTCCTGCAGTTGCACCCCTTCCTAGCCTACGACCACAATATGCCTCAATTCCATTCCTTTCTAGGACAAACCCCTGTACAATTGCTGTGCTCTTAATTGTATTCACTGTATATAGTTTCAAATTTGTATCTATCTGTACATAGTTTCCAAGTTTACATATGATTGTACATAGTTTCCTAGTTATATATTACTGCACTTTTAA
Organism: Neoceratodus forsteri; assembly: GCA_016271365.2. Lineage (NCBI taxonomy): Eukaryota > Metazoa > Chordata > Ceratodontiformes > Ceratodontidae > Neoceratodus > Neoceratodus forsteri. Next base: position 191,638,781 of record CM057456.1, read on the forward strand.
CCTGGTCTGTCTTTTTTGTCACCGCCTGCTTTTGAGATATATTTGTTGTTGTAGCTGTCACCTTCCTGTTACCCCCTTCCCCTCTGGGGCACAGCAGGAAATGAGCTTTGGCTCATGGTGCCTTTCCCGGTTATCAATTTTTAAATAAATAATAATAATAACTTTATTTATAAAGTGCCTTTCTAAACCAAGGTGCTGTACATAAATAGTCACAGATAAAACAACAGCAGTCTTATAAAATCCAAGCAAATATAGCAATATTCTATAAAATCTGAGCAACAAAGGCCTTTATCAAATCAATTGTCAGGGAATGCTTGAAAGAATAAATACATTTTTAGGGCTGACTTAAAACTTTTGATGGTCTGGCACTCTCTCACCCAATGAGGTAAAGAATTCCACAGGGTAGGGGCTGCATAAGCAAAAGACAGAGCACCAGATGTTGTTAAGTGCACCCTGGGAATCTCTATCAATCCCTTGTTGGTGGATTGAAGTGGGCAGGACAGGCATTAGAGATGAAGGAGATCTTTAAGGTTGCTGAGTCCCTGGTCATGTAGGGCTTTATAGGTCAGCAATTGACCTTAAAGGTGATCTGTCACTGTATAGGCAGCCAGTGCAGTCCACAGAAAACAGGTGTAATGTGACTGATCCTAGAAGTACCAGTCACAAGCCTGGCTGCTGCATTCTGCACTAGCTGAAAGTGGTCGATATCAATCCCAGGAAGCCTTAGGTAAAGGGTATTGCAATAGTCAAGGAGGGTCATCACAAAGGCATAGACCAGGGTTAGAAGATCGTCAGGAGGAACCAGGTGCTTCACCCGAGTGATATTCCTCAGATGGTAAAATGAGGACTTGACAACAGCTGACACATTAGATTTTAGGTTCAGTTCATCATCAAAGATAATGCCCAAGTTGCGCACCTGATGTGAGGCTTCTAATGGAACATCCGCGAGCCATAACCCAGGAGATAATCCAGTCCAGTCAGCATGCCCGCCGCCTGATGATCTGGGTCTACTACCAACACCTCAGTCTTCTCTGGATTTAATCTCAGCCAGCCGGCACTCATCCAGTCCTGAATCTCAGAGTGACAGTTGTTAAATACTGAGACCGCATTATACTGTCTAGGCACAAAGGATAGATACAGCTGAGTATCAACTGCATAGCAGTGAAAACTCAAGCCATACCTCCTAATAATGTCTCCTAATGGCAGAATGTACACTGCAAACAACACAGGTGCTAAAATGGAACCCTGCAGATCCCCACAGGATAGGGGAAGGTGGTCAGAGGAAAAAATTCCCAGGACCACTCTCTGAGTCCTACCCTGGAGGAAGGGTCTAAGCCACCCAAGGACTGTACCCAAAAGTCCACAGATGGTCCAAAGGAGCTCCAATAGCACTCCATGGTCCACAGTGTTGAATGCCACAGAGAACTCAAGGAGGACCAAGATGGAACAAGACCTTTAATCTCTCGCTATTAGGAGATTATTAAGTACCCGGACAAGTCTCGGTACTATGTCTCCTTTTTTTTTCCATTCAAATTTTATTAAGATTTTCAATACAGAGAACAAATCATAACATTATTAACATAGTACAAACAATTCAGATACAAATATTGTGATGATTCATTCTCACCTTACCCTTCCCCCCCTCCACCCTTGCAACCCACCTCGAACCTCTCAGCACAGCATTATATATTCTAAGCCAGAACTTACGATGTAGTATTAACATACCTTAAACTTACAACGAGTATAGGGTTTGTAATGCGCCCCATATCTTATTAAACTTCTTAATTTTATTGTGAAGGCTTGCAATAGTCCTCTCCATTCTGAGATTAGCGAGAAATTCCTGGAGCCATTCAACATAAGTTAGTTCATCAGAATCTTTCCAATGTCTAAGAACCACTTTCTTAACAGATAATGAAATTAATGCTACATAATATTTCCTATTCACCACTGAAATACAGGAAAAATCCCCCAAAAGACATATTTCAGGAGTGAACAAGTCAGACAGCCCTAAAAGAGGGTCAACCCTTTGTTTGATAGCGGTCCAAAGTGGGGCAACTTTGGAACAGCTCCAGAAAATATGAAGAAGATCCCCTCTTTGCATTTGACATCTTGTACAGAGAGGAGAGGACACAAAACCTAATCTAGCCAATTTCTGTGGGGAATAATAAATTTTGTGCAGAATTTTAAATTGCATTAACCTGAGTCTATCCTGTTGCAGAAATGTATGACAATTTTGCCACAGAAGAGACCAGTCCAATTCCTGGCCCGGGAAAAGAGAAGACCAAAAAGCGACAGGGGCAAAATTATCAGGGTAGGCCCAACTAAATAAAACACTATGTATCTGAGATACAGCATGAGGTGAACCAGCCAGCTCCGTCAAGGTAACTTGAAAACTAATATGGGTAGCCGGAGGGGGAATCATACCTATTACCTTTATCAAGAGATGACGAAGCTGGAGAATCTTGAAAATATTTATACGAGGTATCATAAACTTGTGCCTAATTTCTGCTGAGGAACACCATTGTCTACCAGGTGTGATAAACTCATCGAGATGACCATCTCCTATCTGAGGAAGCCAGCTGACTAAAAGGGGCTTGTTATCTAATTGAAAATTGAGACTACCTCTTATGGGTTGGGATAAATCCTTGAGGTTCACATATTTCAGAAATGCACACAACTGAGAATGAGCCCTGATCAACACTGCTGATGGGGAACTGGCGCAAAGATTCAGGAAGGGAACTAACTTTGGTATATAGCAACACAGTGGGGGAATAGCCATATATTTTTTATGGAGGCTAACTCCACTTCTAACCAAATCAAAGTGTATGAAGACTGGGCTAAAAGCTGTTCTGCGGTCAGCCACCTAAGATATTTATTGGCCTGACTGGCCCAATGGTACAGCCCAATATGAGGAAGCCTTAATCCTCATTTTGCTTTAGGTGCAGCAAGTTTATGGAATGCCATTCTTGATTTCTTATCCCCTCATATAAAGGTAGAAATCATACTGTGTACTTTTTTAACCCAAGACAAAGGAAGCCAGACATTCAACAAGTTAAGGGGGTAAAACAGGCGGGGAAAAACATTCATTTTAATTAAGCTGATCCTGCCCCAGAGAGAGAGAGGGGGGGAAGTAGGGTCCACCTGCAGAGATCTTGATCTATTTTGTGGACCAGGTCATCCAAATTTAACTGCCTAAGTCGAACTATGTTCCGAGTTAGAATGAGCCCAAGGTATTTAATAGAGTCAGACTTCCAAGCAAGCCCAAAAGCAGTAATTTCTTGTTTATAAACCCTGTGATTCAGAGGAAAAAACACTGTTTTTCCTACATTAAGTTTGTAGTTTGAAACCTTACTAAACTCATCTATTGTTTTGAGAATAGCAGGAATAGATGTAAGTGGATGTGTTATCTGCAACAGGAGGTCATCTGCATATGCTGCCACTTTAACTATCCGTCCACCTAGGAAGATGCCAGATATATCCTGGGCACTTATTAACTTCCAAATGAGGGGCTCTAAATGTATATTAAAGAGAAGGGGGGACAGGGGACATCCTTGTTTAGTTCCCATGTGCAATTTGAAGGGGCTAGAGATTACCCCATTGCAAGAAATTCTAGCTGAGGGAAACATATATAGCGAGCTAACCCAGTTCCGAAATTTCATGGGGAAACCAAATACTTCCATTGCTGCAAATAAGTAATCCAAATGGACCCTGTCAAAAGCCTTCTCAGAGTCCAGTGAGACCAGGACCTTTGGAAGAGCAGCATCCCTGGAGGCCAAGAAGACATGAGCCAGAGTCCTCAGATGATCCACCGAAGATCTCCCCTTCATGAAACCTATCTGCTCTGCCCCGATTAAGGAAGGAAGGACAACATTCATACGATCGGCCAATAATTTGGCTAAAATTTTAATATCATGGTTGAGAAGGGAAACTGGCTTATAACTTGAGACCAAATCAAGTGGTTTATCTGGCTTGGGCAGCAGAACAATCAGGGCCTCAAAAAGGGAGGGATCTGATGCCTGGCCAGAAAGGAGAGATTGAAAAAGTGGTAAAAGGATGGGTATCAGTTGCTTGGAAAAACTTTGTAAAAATTGGAGGTAAACCCGTCTGGACCAGGGGTTTTGTTGGATGGAAGAGATTTAATTACCCTTTCTATCTCATCCTCAGAGAAGGCAGACTCCAACATATTCTGTTGAGACTTTGTGAGAGAGGGTAATTGTAACCCCCTCAGATATTCATACAGTTCTTCCTCAGAGGGAGGATTAACCATGGTGCCGTATAGTTCCTGGAAGTAACTGGTAAACTCCTCAGCTATCTCTGAAGGTGAGACTTTAAGGGAATCATCTCTGGGAGAATGGACCGCCGCAATAAATCTGGCAGATTCCTGTTGCTTAACACGTAACGCTAACATTCGACCAGCTTTTTCTCCCTGATCAGTATATGCTGCTTTTATTTTCAAAATTGCAAATTCAGCTTGCTCCCCCTGCCAAGTAAGGTAAGCTTCCTTCAGTTTAACTAGGTCTTGTTTGAAAGTCTCCGAGGAGGTTGGAGAGAGGGTGGTCTCCATACCCCAAATTTGAGATAGGAGACAGGAAACCCGAGATTCTCTCTCTTTTTTCCTTCTCAACATTAGGCCAATTATAATCCCTCTCAAATGGGCTTTAAGAGCCCCCCCATTCCATATCGGGCTGCCCTGTAGAATTATTATTTATAGCAGTAAACTGCTCTATTTGGGATGCTATATATATTGAACAGTTTTGACTCCTTCAATATTTGATTATTCAACTTCCATCTGCTCCCTTTGTTTGGTAAGGATGACACGGATAGTAAGCAAGTGACCACTGAATGGTCCGAAGGCAGCCCTGATACAATACTAGAATTTAGGACCCCAGGTAAGAGAGTTTGGGAAATTAAGATATATAATCAATCGTCGAGGAGGTTCCATGCACCAGGGGAAACAAAAGTATACTCTCTTATTTTTGGATGAAGCACTCGCCACACCTCACAGAGACCCACAGAATTCAGCAGGTCCCTGAAGGCCCTTTGAGCTGGGGAGAGGCCTTGACGGGGTTGGCCCGACCTATCTAGAACCTGATCAAAAACAAGGTTAAAGTCGCCCCCTATAACCATAGGGATATCCAAAAATGGGGTTAGGGCTTCAATTATCTGAACAAAAAACCTAGGAGTAACATAGAAACATAGACTTTAACGGCAGATAAGGACCGCTTGGCCATCTAGTCTGCACATTTCCCTACCTACAGGATAGGCCACAGATCCTAGTTAACCAACAGCCTATTTTTTCCTACCCCCCACAAGCATTGCCTTATGTTTGTCCCACGCATTCTTGAATTCTCCCACAGTTTTAGACCCCACAACCTCCTCAGGAAGGCTGTTCTATGCATCCACTACCCTCTCTGTGAAATAATACTTCCTCACATTGCCCCTGAACAGCCCCCCCTCTATCTTTAAATTGTGTCCCCTTGTTCTTGCACGTCTCTTTTTCTGAAAGATGCTACCCTCTTGGACTTTGTTGATTCCACTGAGGTACTTAAAAGTTTCTATCATGTCCCCCCTCTCCCTTCTTTCCTCAAGGGTATACATATTAAGCTCCTTTAGTTTCTCCTCATACAGTTTCTTTTGCAGACCCTGCACTATTTTAGTTGCCCTCCTCTGGACTGCCTCTATCCTGTCTATGTCCTTGCGGAGCTGGGGTCTCCAGAACTGGACACAGTACTCCAGATGGGGTCTCACCAACTGTCTGTACAGAGGGATAACAACTTCCTGTTTTCTTCTGCTGATGCCTCTCCCTATGCATTCCAGTATACCCCCAGCCCTCCCTACTGCCTTCTCACATTGCTTGCTAACCTTAAGGTCATCTGATATGATTACCCCCAGTATCTACTGTATGTTTGGGCCATAAACAGTTCCCAGGACAATATCCAGAGTATGCAATCTACCTTTTACAAATAAAAACCTCCCTGAGGGGTCAGAGACAATTTGGAGAAGTCTAAAAGGGACCGATCTATGCAGGAGGATCATAACCCCTCTACTCTGGTAGTGCCCTCTGCAGCAAAGATCTGCCCAACTTGTTGATGTCTCATTTTGCCTGCTTCCCCGCTGAGCAGGTGCGTTTCCTAAAAAAACATGATTTCTGCTTTCAAGTGATTTAAGTGCTTCAGAATTGTATATTGTTTAGTTTTATGTCTCACCCCTTTAACATTCCAACTAATGAACTGAATATTCCTAGCCATCACCCTTGTCATCAATCAGAGACCTTTTAAAATGTTGCCTGTATTCATATATAGCATTCTTACTACACCAAGTATGATATATGCTGGGCTTTCCTGACATCCCCCCACCCCTACCATTTCTTTCCCCTAACCCAATAATAACCCCCCAGAAACCCCCCCAAATAACCTCCCATAAGTCCCTAACCCCCAATCCCACCACACCATTTTACACGGTACATGTTGATCGCAACCAGAAATGTCCCCCTCCCTCCAACCCTCCTGCCACCCTGAATAAAGTAACCGATTCAATGCTACCCCTTTGTGCACTAAACATTTCACTTCCGTTAATGAAGGATGTTCTAAAACAACCTTGAAATATCCCTATTGCATTTATATCATATATTCCCCTTAGTAAGTCAAAAAAGTTGTCTAGAAATAACCACTATGTTTAAATTGTACTCCCTTCTGAAGATCCAGCAAACCATATAGGAACAACTACAGGGGGACAAGGGGCGTTTAACACAAACCCCACATCAGGAAATGACAAGCTCTGGCACCCTCTTGTGGCACTACTTGAAAACTAAGAACATCACGAGCATATTGTAAATAAACCAATAATGACACCCCTAAAAATAGAAACAAATTTGTGCCCTTCCTTTTTACTGTTAATGCCGCTTACCTTTGCTCCAGAAAGAAACTTATACCCTCTTAAAAAGCAAGGATGAAGAGGGATCCCCCCAAAAACCTAAGTTGCAATTGTATTATTTTCAATCGGCTGATTGGGCCATTTAAATGTCTCACTACCTATCCCGGTCTAGATTTACGAGGACTCACCCTAATAAGTGAGCTTACCACGTAAAAAGCTTGCAAGCACATAAAGGCAGAAAAACCTATGGAAAAGCATAAAATTCTAATGTAAACCAAAAAAAGACCTTGCATTTGAGCAACACCCCTTTTACAGCTCTGGCTAACCAAAACGTCCCCCCTTCCCCACATTACAATCAGAATGCAGAGAACTAAGGGGACTAGCTGCTGCAAATCTAAAAGATACAGCTGAACTTAACCACTAATGTGAAACCTGAACATCCATTGACGGAATTACAGCCTGGATAGCCAAATGTGCACTCTTGCTCCTCACTTCAATACCAGGAAGCAGGGCTAAGCTTACAATTAACAGATACATGCAGAGTCTACAAAACGAGTATCAGTCCCAGGATTAACAGCTTGAGTAGAGAACAAATTGTTTCTCTTAAGATGTGGAGACTACACTCCATGGAGCTTTAACAATGCGAAAGAGTGCCCAGATAGAGCAACTTGTTACAGGGCTGTCCCGAGAGAAAATGTTGAGATCTGCAAGTTAGAAGAAAGTAAGCAATTACACCAGATGACAGGGCAACATAAAAAGCTATCCCAGTCCAGGTTTCAGGTGATTTTAAATATGTCAGGAAGCTGCATGGGAAACCCATTCCCCATTCTGAACTTGATGCCTGCGGCGATTAATTTAATGACCAGTTTGTGAAACGTGGCTCGTTTCTGACATACAGACAATGGCAAATCTTGTGCCACCCGCAGTTTTTTGCTTTCCCATTGCAGATCATACATGTCTTTGACTTTATAAAGAAAGTGCTGCCGCTCCTGGAAGTTCAAAAATCTGAATACGAATGACCTGGGGGGAGTTCCATCAGGAGGAGCGGGTTGCAGTGCATGGTGAGCTCTCTCTATAATGTATCCTGTTCCAAAAGGAGAAGGACCTGCCACCTTTTCCATGAACTTCTTGTCAAACTTGATAGGATCAGAGCCCTCTTCTTTTTCAGGCAGGCCTATGATCACTGCATTATTGCGGTGACTGCGACCCTCCAAATCCTCAATCTTATTTCCCATCTTCGCTAGACGTTGCCTCATGGCCACTAGATCAAGCTCTGCTTTACCTTGTTTCCTCTCAACGGAACATATGTGAACTTCGTTGTCGGCCGTTTTCTTGGAGAGATCCTCCAAAGTGTTAGAAATGCATTTTATCTCTCCTGCCATACTCTGCATTTCGGCCTTAAAGGCTGAAACTCCTCGAAAATTCTGGAGAGGGTGAGGGGATCTGAATCGGAGCTCCCGGTATTTGTAGACTGCGAGGACTGCAAAGGAGAGGCCCTGGCTTTCTCTGAGGCCTTCACCAGTGTTGTCGCAGGAGTGTGTTTGGTTGCGGTTTTCCTCATCTCTTCTTCCATTAACACCTATGTCGGGAGAGTACCAGTAGTTAGAAAACTTAATATCACTTATTCGGTGATAGACTTCACAAAAAAACCCGGAGTTTTTAAAGTATTTAAGCGGACGGGAGGTCGGAGCTCGCGGAGAAGAGTCTTACTCAGCACGCCACCCTTATCACTCTTCTGCTGAGCCGCTCGCTCCTCGCTCATATTCTAACAACAACCTTTTTTTTTATTTAGAAAACTTTCAGAAAACTATTTGGTGCAGTGGGGGACTGAAAGGTAATAAAAACATGTAGCATTATCAGAAAGGGACACTGCAATCCAATGTAAAACATAGGCATCTCATAAACAGCAGCACCCTCTAGTGGCAACTACTGGCAATTAAACCATTAAGGGGACTACTTTACAAAACTTGCCATTTCTGGTCATTTTTATAGCTATTTTACCCATTTGTTTCCTAAAGAAATCATTATTAAAAAAATAGTAATGTAAATCCATTTTCTAAGCATAATAATACCCTCCATGGTGGGCAGTATGCGCAAAACTACACCTTCCAGGGGCTATAAGGCCCTCCGCCTGTGGCGTTGAGTCTCATTACATCCCTGCATGGTCCAGGGTATTATTACTTGGGTACTGTATGGGGAAAATACTGTCAGTGCCTTTTCCTTTGGTGTAGAAAACTCATTTCATTTGAAAAATAAAAAGTTGCTGCCATGGATATGTTTGATTGGCTGGTATTTTACCCACACAAAGGTAAAACAAAATGGTGTTACTCCCAGAAGAGTATGTAAATAATTATGCTGTTACAGATACAATAGGTACATATTTTGAATAATCCATAGAATATAAAATAGCTGGTTTATATTTTCCTCTATGTATTATATATTTCTGAAAGAAGAACACAGTCTACTCAAGTGTTTAGAACACTGGATAAAGAACCAGGTGATTATGGATTCAAACCCCTCTCAAGCCAAATACTTACTGTGTAACCTTGGACAAGTCACTTAACATCCCAGTGTTACAGTTCACCCAGCTGCAGAAATTGGTAGACACAATACCCTAATGGAAATGATGAGATATTGTATTTCAGCTGAACTATCCTGGTTAAATACATTGTAAAATTAAAATTGTACTATCATTTCTTCTCTGCAGTTTCATGCATGTACATATGATCTGCTGTACTTCAGCCCAGAGATGACTGAATTTGAAGTTGTTCTGATCAGTTTCAGAGTTTCTTTCATTCTCAATAAGCATTTCAGAATTTAATTGAGAAGATATGTAATGACAGTTTCTATAAAACAAGCCTTTGGTCATGGACTGAAAATATTTGGATTCAGACTTCAAGAGTTTTTAAAAAATTGTTCTGATCTTGATTTATTAGGATCAGCTTCAGATAACTTATGTTTTGAATGAGATGCTAAACCAGGTTTCCATCTGCCTGTTCTATTGATTGTTGAGGTGGCCTTTTATTATCCAATGATACGTCCTGAAAAGAGTAGGCAAATTTCTACAATATTCTTTATAAACCAAATGCTTAATATGGTTCAGTATCACTTGATATTTTGTGTATTCCCCTGCACCCCCACCAGATCAGGACTGAACATTGGAAAATATCATCCAGCCCTCCATTCTTGGTCAACAAAAAGAACCATGCCACTTCAGAAACAGAGTTTATTGATATGTTCTGTCTTAATTTGGAACCTTTTTCGTAACAAAGGTAACCCCACCCAAATGGGGAAACTAACCTCTGATCCCTACTGAGGAGATATAGCAAGAGTACTGTGGCTGCTTAGTTGCATAGATCCAGCTTCAGCTAGCCCTGGGGAATGAAGAGGAGAACTGGGCAACCTTTATCGCAACAGCTGCCTCACTTGGACTAAGAGCCACTGTGTCACCACACCATGAATGCAATTGGGTATGTATAGTAGTTCACAACAGGAGAGCAGAATTTTTCAATCGTAACTGGGTGCACTTTTCTGTCACAGCTAGAACAACCTTTGTGGGGCACAAATTACAAGAAACAAAGAACCATAATTGTCATAGCTCTTGATCCTGCACACAAGAGACACTATGGTAAAAGGGCACCACAGTGATTCACCTGTGCACAGATAGCCTATCAGAGGGCAGAGTGCAATTAATTGCAAGCAAGTAATCCAGAAGGTAAAATATAGGAGTAGGGATGACAAGAAACACAGCAAAACCCACAGTTAACCAGAATCCTTGATTTTTATATCCACCCACACCTAGGAGGACTGAACCAACTTGAGGTCAGTGCTGCCTGTTGGGAGGCTGCAGCTACAGCAGGAAAGGTCTGATAAGTTTTGAAAGTAGTATAAAAGATCATATTTTTCAGGAGAAGAGCAGCTCCTGCCCAGAGTTAAGGCAAAGCAGGAAAGATGGTCTGTGCTTGGAGATTTTCAGCATTTGCTTATTGAACATTACTCCTGCAAGGAGCCAACAGTAAAAGCAGCAGAGACACATTTCATCAGGCACATGCATGACATGGAGTGTTTTAGCTAGAACCAAAGTCAACGTGTTGAGCAGAGCCAGGGGGGAGTACCAGACTACTTCAGCACATCAGTTTGTCATTGGAGAAGTTCCATGCAGGGCAAAAGCGGAAAAGTAATTTTCAAAAGGTAAAAGCAGCAAAGTTCCATATGAGGGGAAGACCAGCACGACTGAAACACTGGCATTATGGTTCACCCTTGGAAGTGCTGTTTAGACTACAGTACCAATGGAAACCAACTTATGAATCTCGTAGGAGGTGAACAGCAGTTGAGTAACCTATCATATCATTGATGCCTTTCAGAACAGAAGGCATTCAGAACTATGAATACACTGTCATGCCCTAGGCACTGTAATGGCTTCTTCAGTTTAGTTAGATAATTTGGAGGAACAAGTAGCAGGCTGCAATGGAAGAATATGTGGTGCTTTACCCACAATAGTCAAGAGAAAAAACAGGTGGACACTCACACAGCCTTCACTTACAAGGTATCTACAGTAGCTCTAATGATCAATTTACTGTTTTTACTAAAAGGGTGCCTCATTTACAAAAGGAAACAAATTCCATAGTCACTTGACATTTTACCACATACAGTGCTTGTTTTACTGATCATCAATGGTACTGCAGATGCTTTGTACTTGAAGGCTGTATGAGTGCATGCTCTACCTTATCTTTTCTCTCTAGTTTTTTAAGTACCACTGTTACAATTTCTATGAGATACAGAGAGGTACACTGAGTGAAATAAGTGAAAGCAGTCAGTTGTAGTGAGAGTGAGGTAATTCCAGGTGTTATTGTCAATGGAAAATACACAATAAGGTTTAACATGCACAATACGTTTTTAAAATGTGTACAATAAGGTTTATGACTTGCTTCAATTCTATGCACACTGAGTGGACTCTATTAACAAATGCGGGAAGGAGTACACGAGAATGGTATGTATCCCCCCCCTCATGCAGCTCTGCACCCGCAGCAGATCCACATGGGAACTGCATTCAAGGACACCGGTCCCTGCCTGGCTCCCTTATATGGCCCTGCCCCCCCGGTGCACATGTTGGTGTGTGTGGTCAGTGCGGGGCTGCAGAAATGTCCTTGCAGCCAATCAGCTGCCCCGACTGGGTCCTGGAGGGGATACTTTGTACCTGCAGGGTGCCATGATGGTCCCAGCAGTCAGAGCACCAGGCATGATGTTGGGGGTAATGATGCCGGCCAACCACCCCAGCCCACCCAGTGTGCCCTGATTGCAGGAACACCCCTATTGGGGGAGCCAATGCCCCTCACCATATCTGCTGCATCCTGCAGCTCCATCCTGGGTGGTGCATAACAGGCCACCCAGTGTTACAGCTGCCCTCCAGAAGGTGTAGCCATTGCCCCCCCCATGCAAGGCACCCTTGCCTTCTTGAATGGTGCAGAGTGTGGACACATCCCCCACCTTTCCCCAGCCCTGCCCCATGTGGAGCTGCATGTTCAGCTGGTGTGCCAGCCACGTAGGAGGGGCATAGCGAGAACATGAATAGCGTGCGGGTTACGCAATCCGTATCCCATCTGCACCTTTTGTAAATTGGGCCCACTAAGTCTTAACCATACACTATATATCAATAAAGCGCATGGCATAGGTGCAAAACTGTGCAAAATTAATAGTGGAATACCTAGACCGATCACACTGAAGATAAATAACACCCTCACCTACCCATTTAAATACATGTACACACATAATTGTAGTGTTTTACTTGCATTACAGGCTCAGCTATCAGTTTACTTCATTTCTAATATACTCAGACTATTATAGTTAATGTTCTTGTCAAGCTTATTACCAAAAGATAAAAATATTTAACATGGGACCACATTTAATTAGATAATCTTATCAAGATTTTTATCAGATAAATATATTGTAGTACCCCTTGATATTTCTTGCATGAAACTGAGAAATACCATAAGGAATGTATACCCAGTTTAATTTAAATATCCAGAAGACCCTAATTTACTAACTAAAGGCCCTACATGACATACCCTGTCAGCTGCATTATGTTTCACTTGCAAGGGTGTTCCAAGAGGAAAGAATTGAGGGCAATGGGGGCGGAATAGAAGAGGGAGAAGGGCACCAATTGGAAATATAACACAATTGTTTAAAAAAAAACATAATTTCATAGAAGGTGCCAGTTCAAATTTTTCATTAAATTCAGGGTACTTGTGACTTTTAATCTAAATATCCACCATGCCTCCCACCTAAGCAGTCTATTGTCCAGGCTGCTCCCTCTCAGTACCAGCCTTGGCTTCTCTATGCCTTGACATAAGATGTGATGTTTCCCTCTGTCCTGGTTTCTGACATAATCTAGTAATGTATTTTCTGGACCCAATCTTTCAGGCACTCTTATATGCTCTCCCACTCTAGTTTTTAAGCTATGTTTAGTTTTTCCTACATAAAACAAGTTACAAGAGCATGTAGCCAGAAGAACAACTCCAATGGACTAATAGCTGATAAACTCTCTAGTATCAAAGACCGTATTTCCCTCTTCTAGAACAAATGTTTTGGATTTCTGAATTACAGGTCAATATTTACATTTCTTACATTTGTTGGTACCCACTGGAGGGTCCTATAGCCTGGTGCTTCTTGTTAGTGATATAAAATAGTATCTGGTGACCAGGTCGCTTATGTTTTCCCCCCTTCAAAAAAACATTGTAGGGGTGTACCTGCCACTTCTTAAGGCCAGTTCCATTTTATTACTTGTCAATTTCTTTCCATTATGTTTCTAATGCCTAAGGCCTAGCTCCAATAAGTGCTCACAAAGTTATTCACCATCTTTATAAATCCATACATGCATTCCTCTCAGCAGTTGTTGGGGACCTACTTTCCAGTGGTCCCTGTTGAACCGTAGAAGTATGTTTTTCTTTCCAAGCACCTTTATTATTCTCCTGGTTTTTACAGTTCCCCCTTGATAGGTGATGAGGAATTCCCAGTTCATGTTGTCTACCTCCCTTCTTGCTTTTGAAATGCAAGCACTACTGTAGCCGTTATTATGGAAGCATCTGGTCAGTTCATAAGAGTGTTAATTACACTCGTCCTGAGTGTTGCAGTTGTGTTTTACTCTATTGAACTGAATTTTGAGGATGTTTTCTATTTTGTGGCAGGGATGACAGCTTGGAAAGTGGAGTAAAGAGTTGATATCCATAGATTTGTTGAATAGGGTAGTGTTAACCTCACACTGAATCTTTTCTAAGTTGGCATCCACATAAGTGTGGATTTCTATGTTTCAAATAATTTCTAAACAACTTATGTTCCTCCAGTGACTCCGGCTGTACCATAATAACATTATACATTTAGTGCTTCCACATGTCCAAATGGACATAATGTGGATTTACTTCAGGGTTTGAACAAAATCTTTATCCCATATACTGAGGTGTGTAGTGGCATAATTGAGGGCCATAAAGGCCCCCATTGCCATAACCTGCTGCTGTAGGTATAGATAACTTACAAACATGAAAGCATTGCATTTTAGTAGTCTTTCAGTAAGAGAGATCAGAAATTCAACAAATGACTTATTGTACTCAGTGTTCTCTAAGTGCCCTACCCAGGGTCTCTAATCCCCCTGTATGGAGGATGTTTGCATATTGGGACTCCACAGCCACTGTAACAAAATATTAGGTGTCTTCCACATGTTGGTCTTTCAAGACACCCTGAATGTCTGTGAAGTCCCTAATATATGAAGTCATCCCCTATACTACAGCCTTAATGTGAGTATCAATGCACTATGCTGGTTGTTCAGTCAGTGTTAACCAATGCTGGCTGCATTAGCATAACCTGGGAGGTTCTTAAGGCTTTTATGGATTTTTGGTACTATGCAGAATGCTGCCTTCATTGGATAGGACACTGTAAGGAATTCAGCTGTTTTTTCAGATGAGACCATGAATTTTTGCTTCTAAGAATATACAGTCAATCACATTCTTATACACAGGGATAGGATTCCTCCTCAGTACCCGGTTGTGGTCAGAATTGTTCAGCTGCCTAAAAATGTCCCTGGCATATGCATCCCTATGCAGAATCACTTTGGCTCCACCCTGACATATCACTTATCTGTTCTGCATATAGAGAAATCAAGGCAGGGACTGAGAGTGGTGGTCTCGACAACAAACTACTTAGGAGAGAGAGGCATGGTGGATATTAACACTGAAAACCATGAAGCCCCTGGACTAACCAAAAAAATTGAACAGGCTCCTTTTTTGAAATGATTTACTTCACTGAAATAATTGTTTTATATTTCAAATTCATGCTCTTCTAAGGAGGCAGTATAGCATAGTGGTTAAGTGAACTGCACTGCAAGCCTGGCGATCTGGGTCTGAATCCTATCAGCCCCCACTTCCACACTGTGTGACCCTGACCAAGTCACATAACTTTCTTGTGCTCCCAGATCATACCCGAAACCAAGCTTTGTTTTTAGTGTGCCTTTCCTGGTTAAACAAGTTCCCCTTTCCCCTTCCTCCTTCCTCCTTTCCCCCTCTCCCCTTCTTCCTCCCATCTCAATCATTTCGTTCTTCTCTGTACAGCCTTGCCAGTGAAATACAATACAATATTGCCAACAGGATGCATCTAATATGGCCTTTGGTTAGCAGACTAGGGCCCACTGGGTATTTAAATTAAACTGAATATATATTCCTTATGATATTTCTCAGCTCACTGCAAGTAATAACAAGGGGTACCAAAGTATATTTATCATATAAAAATTATAGTAAGGACCAGCCTGGTAGTGCTGAGGGTTGAGGTGCTGGACATGACACCTCGTGCTATACTGGCTACCTGGGTTCGGACATGAGCCCAGGTTGTCAGAGGTGGGCAGGGGAGGGATAGGATTGAGCATCTGGAGGACTGCTGTCCTATCCCAGGGAGGGATGTGGGATTCCGCCACTGCTAGAGTCGGTGCAAAGTGAGGGGAGAGTGCAGCGGACATCAGCACATTGGTGCTTCTATGTCATTGCATGACTGCATTCCGGGGAACAAGCTACAGGGAGGAAAACAGCAGCATTGACCATGGCAGCTTGACAGCCACAGCTTCCTGAGCCCGGCAAGGCTCGATGTGTGCAGCCACATACCGGTATTAGTTCCTGGCCTGGCATGGGGACAGAGGGGATGGTCCCTTTTGTGGGCACAGCTGCATATGCTAGCTGGTGTGGGGATGCTAATTTGATTTCAACTTTGTTTTTTGCTTTATTTTTACTTAGAGTTTTGAGATGTTTCTGAATTTAACCAAGAAATCAACCAGGTTAAATTCAGAAACATGCAGAAGCAGGTTAAAAAAGAAATAAAGAAAGCAAAAGCAAAATCTGAACTCAAATTAGCAGTTACAGCTAAGGATAGCTATAAATCATTTTATGCCTATGTAAATGGGAAAAGAAACTCTGGAAACACAATAGGTCCCCTACTTGGCTCAGATAGCTTAGTCATAAGTACAAATAAAGAAATGGAAGAGATTAAAAATAAATATTTTGCAACAGTCTCCTGTGAGAAAAAAACAACAGGACATTGCAGTAGAGGGAAAGGTGGAGACAAAAAATAGCCCGATTATAATTGACCCAATTGAAGTAACAAAAAGACTCTGTAAATTAACCCCATATTAATCCCCCCAGACCAGATGGAATCCATCCGCGAGTATTAAAGAAACTAGCAGTAGAACTCTCACTCCCAATTGGCCACATCTTTCAACTCTCCCTTGATGAAGGAGATGTTGTAATCCCTTGGAGGGAAGCATTAGTTGTACCCTTTTATAAAAAAGGATTGAAAGAGAATCCAGCAAATTACAGGCCAGTAAGTCTGACATCAATAATGTGTAAAGTGTTGGAAGGAATAATAAAGGAATACATGGAGAAGTTTATAAGGAAAAATAATTTAGGAGATGACACGCAGCATGGCTTTTAAAAAGATAGATAATGCCAGACAAATATGCTCCTCTTCTACAATAGAGTCAGTAAAGCATTGAATAAGAAGAAATCAGTTGATGTGGTATTTTTGGATTTTACCAAAGCTTTCAATAAACTGCCTCATTTTGAGTTGATCAAAACACTAAGGAACTTGGGCCTCCATGAAAACATTGTCAGATGGATCAATTCATGGTTGACAGAGAGAAAACAAATAGTTATCATTAGAGGAGAGGTCTCGGATTGGATTGAGATGACGAGCAGGGTGCCACAGGGGTCAGTCCTGGGTTCAAGCCTTTTTAATATATATGTGATGTCACTTAAGTATGAACATAAAACTGTCTGGATGACTAAATTCACAGCTGATTGTCGACTGGGGGCTGAAATCCAAGATAATGGAGGATCTAGTGCATTACAAGATGCACTTATCATGTTAAGGATTGTGTGAGCTGTACAAACTCCTCTTAAATGGGGACAAATGTATTGTTATGCACTTAGGAAATAGCAACACAAGCCATACTTATTATATAGGTAACACACCCTTAAGAGTAGTCAGCAAGGAAAGGGACCTGGGTATCACAATTACAAACAACCTTCAGTTC
Organism: Neoceratodus forsteri; assembly: GCA_016271365.2. NCBI lineage: Eukaryota > Metazoa > Chordata > Ceratodontiformes > Ceratodontidae > Neoceratodus > Neoceratodus forsteri. The sequence goes on from CM057456.1 coordinate 191,656,218, forward strand.
AAATTCCTTTGTAGGAAGGTGACAGGAAGGGCAAACAGTGTCTTAAATTGTATTCCTAAGCATATTGCTAGTAGACATAGGGAGTTAATGGTCCCTCTGTATGGGGCATTGGTGAGACCGCTAATGGAATTTGGGGTTCAAGTGTGGTCACCACAGCAGAAAAATGAGATACAACTATTGGAGAGAGTACAAAAAAAAAACTACATGATCTATCAGAAGAGTGAATCATAAAGATTATGAGACTAGATTGAGTGAGTTGGATGTGTTTACCCTCGAGTACAGGAGACTCAGGGGAGATATGTGCCTATTACATAAAGTATGGTCAGATAAAGAACTTTGGGAAGGATTGGGATTAAGGCTTAATGAGTCGATGTACAGTACTAGATCACACCACCTCAAGCTTAGCGGGGGATAAGTGCAATACCTGGAAGTGTAAAGGTTGGTTTAGTGAAAGAGAGTGATATCAACTTGGAATTCAATGCCAGAAGAAGTAGTAGCTCAAACATCAATGGATAGCTTCAAACATAGATTAGATACGTTACGCAAAAATGGGCATATATAGGAGCATTGTGGCAAGCATAATGGACTAACCATCTTTAAAGGCTCTGTACTGACCTTTGAGACCTATGTACCTCTGGGGTTGTCGGGAGAAGTGGAGCAGTGGCTGGATTCACAGAAGGTCAGTGGCTGCAGGAGAAAAAACACAGATGTGATAAAATTAAAAAATCTTAGTAAAAGCATCTAGTTGAATATGGTCCCATATTAAATATTTTTATCTTTCGGTAATAGGGCTGACTACAACATTAACTGTACTAATCTTAGTACATTTGAAGTGAAGTAAAATGATAGTTGAGCCTATAATGCAAGTAAAACACTAAAATTCTATGTGCGCATGTATTTTAACATGTAGGTGATGGCCTTATTTATCCTAGGTGTAATCAGTCTGGGTCTTCAGACATTAATTCTGCACAGCTTTGCACATACAAAATGCACTTTATTGATATGTGTTACACATGATGTGATAATGCACTTTTACTGCCAGCGGCTATGTAAACTGCAAAGCAGTACCACATATTAAAGCACTGTCACTTTAAATACTTCCTGCATAAAAACAGGGTGTACTATTTTGGCTTCTGCATCTTGAAAAAGTGCCAGCTTGGGGCTTTTGGTAAGTACATCTAAATAAACGTTTTGCAAAAGATATCTTTGTGTGCTTGCAGTTCTTGGTGCCAGACTTTCTGGCTTTTAATGCAATCAGAAGACCAGTGAAAAACATTTTTTTTTTATTTTATTTTTATTCAATTTTTCAATTTATACAGTACCAAAAGAAGTAATTCACTAGTAATTAAACAGCATTATTCATTTACACTCCTTTACCTGTATATCTTAATATTTATAGTCCCCATCTGGGTGGGGGGGGTTCAAATAATTCAACATATCTATGGGTTAGTCAAGACCCAGCATCTGCTCTACATAATGGGGTAAATCTAAAAAAAATGAGTTAATCCACAGTCTGCTTTATAAATATATTCAATATTAAATAAAGTCACACTTCAACAGAGCATTGTTCTATTCAATGCATTATGTGTCCAACGTGGTGTTTTCTATTTCCAGTGCAACAACCACCAAATCTGTATCAGAATCCTGAAACATGGCTTTGATCCTGGTTTTAATTCCAAGTTCTTCTGTGCTACCCTTCATCATGGAATTGGCTGAAATTCAAATAATAATCATAAAATGAGTATGCAATGTTTCATTGCTATCATACCTCACAACATAATTCATATAATCATTTTTTTTTCAATTCTTTTGGTAACTGGGAAAGGCCCACTAGACACAAGTGCCTGATTTCAAGGGCAACCTGGGAACACTGAGGTGGTTAAGTGACTTGCTCATAGTCATGCAGTATGCAAGTGGAGGTTGTGGAAATCAAACCCAGGTCTGCTGGATGTACCAAGCTCATTCATAGCTCAATAACCTGTAGGCTAAATTGCCAGCCTGAGTTGCAAAAATGTAGTGGAATAGTCTCCACATTACCTTAATAGTTCCACAATATATGCACTTCCTTATCTGCTTTCTTTATACATTTTTTTCAAAGAAATCTGTGTGCATAAATATATATTAAATTATGCTACTAAATATCAATATGGACACTACAAAATCACTAAAACAGGTTATTAAAATGTGTTAATGACCACACAATTGTCAACAAAATTAGTTCTTTTTTTTCAGTTTTAGTTTTATTTGTATCCATCAGCTGTGGGCTTGTGCCTTTGATTCCCCCACTGTTCCAGCCTGCCTTAATGGCCATTGCTCTGATCATGGTCAGAGTTCATACTTCCCTACCACAGCCCACTCCAGGTCACATCCCAATGGGTACTTACCCCACCACCATGGAAATCTGGAGGGCAGGCGCAGGAGGGAGCTAGCTTGGGTGTGATCATGGCAGCACCGTCGGGGTAGCCTTCATGCTGCCAAGAAAGGTTTTCTATTTTCTCCCCTATGTGTTGGGGTGTGCAATGATGCCAATGGAGGGAGTGTGTATGCATCCGCATGTGCTCCTTCCAGGAATATTCTGCAGCATCGGTGCACTGTCCCCCGGTCTCCACTGGGGGCCAGTCAAGTGCCGACCACTGTTGTCCCACTCCCTGGAGGAATGCAGTCCTTCGGACACTTAATCATTCTCCAACCCTGCCAGCCTCTGATGGCCAATGCTTGTTCCTGAACACATCCAGCACCTCAGCCCTCAGTGCCACCGGGCAAGTGAATGAGTTCATTTTTAAATGCTACATCAAAATCTTCACTAGACACAAATTTAAATAATTACCTGACCCATGTTTTTGCTAGAAAGTCACTGTGTTACTATGTTATATGCTTTCACAAAAGGACATGTAGTTCATCATATCACTATTTAAACATGAACAAAATACTAAAACATTTTCAATACAGACAGTTAACCTAATTCGCTTTACTCCTTCTTAAATTCTGTGACCATTTCAGCCCCTACCACTCCCTCTGGTAGGCTATTCCAGGCATCCACCACCCTCTCCATGAAAAATTATTTTATTACATTTCCCCTGAGCCTTCCCTTCTCTAACTTCATGTTTTTCCCCCTTGATTTGGAGCATCTCATACTTTGGAAGATACCTCCTTCCTGTACTCTTTTTATACTGGTGCTGTATTTATGTCTAAGTCATGTCCCCCCCATTTCCTCCAGACAACACATATTTAACCCCTTTAGTCTTTCCCTAGTTTACAGTTCTTCACTGCCCACAATATCATTATTTTGCAGCAGTATTAGCTCTTGTGAGACCTTGAATTTTTGTTGCTGTTTCTTTGCTTACCATTAGCCCCATGCCCCAGCACTGATCCCTGCCAGTGGCCGGACCTCTGCATCCAGACCACCACCCCCCAACCACGGAAGCAGCCACAAGCCAAGGTCAGGCTCTCCACTTCAGCTGAGCAACCTTGGTGCAGATCCCTGCCAGCGGCTAGAGCTCTGCATCCAGCCCGCTACCCCCCAACCAAGGAAAACAGCCACAAGCTCAAATCACGCTCTCCACTTCAGCTGAGAGGCCCCAGTGCCGATCCTTAATGGCGGCTGGACTTCTGCATCTAGCCCGCACCCCCGACCAAGGAAAGCAGCACAAGCCCAAATTGGGCTCTCCACTTCAGCCGAGCAGCCCCAGCACTAATCCCTGCTGGCAGCTGGACCTCTGCATCCAAGCTGCTACTCTCTAACCAAGGAAAGCAGCCACAAGCCCAAGTCAGGCTCTCTGCTTCAGCCGAGTGGCCCTGGTTCTGTGCCATGTCAGCAGCCAGATATCTGCACCCAGCCTGCCACCTCCGACCAAGGAAAGCAGCCACAAGCCCAAATCAGGCTCTCCACTTCAGCCAAGCGGCCGTGGCGCTGATCCCCGGTGGGGACCAAACCTCTGCTTCCAGCCTGCCACCCCCTGACCAAGGAAAGCAGGTACGATTGGTCAGCTCCTGGCCCGGATCTGCCAGGCCTCAATCCCCATAATTGGACTGACTCCTGGGGACTGTAGCCATTTCCCAATTGAACGTTGCAGAACCCCATTGAGTAAGCAAGTGCTCAAGACACCTTTTTCAAATAACAGCTCGGCCACCGCCTTGCTCTACTACTCTCTGGACAGTTTTTTGCAAAATTTGCTGCTACTGTGGAAATTATTTGTTTTTCTTCTGGGAATTTTCTACTGTTTAACCTGCTGCACTAGCTAGGCCAGACTCCTATATAGCTTATGGCTTGTACTGCTGAATATTTTTTTACTGCTTAAACATTTTATCTTTAAACTACTGCATTGTATGTGTAGGAATTGCCTTCCAGAGTACAGCAGAGTTGTAGCAAACCTTAACTGACTGCCTGACTGCTATACAGCTTACTGGTTGTACTATTGAATGTTTACTTCTGAACTAATTGCTCAATATTGTAGGATAGCTTGAACAACTGCCGATTGCCTGCTGTCTTTTTGCCACACTCTTTTTCTCATTACTGTTGCTCTCATTTCTCCTCAGACTGTCTTTTTTGTTCCCATCTCTCACTTGCTTTTACCCTTTGGCATTTCTTTTTCTCTGCTCCTCACACTGTTTCTCTGCCAGCTTCTGGACCCCTGATTCCCTCTGCTGACACCCCTCTCAACCAACATATTCTGTAAATATCGCCTGGCATTTTTGGCCATCTTCTATACCCCTGCTCCTAGGCCCCTGCTTCCTCCCCATCAACCTCCTGAACCAGCCTTTTGTTTTTCTAAATTCCCACCTGGTACCTTTGACCAGACCTCTCTGCAGGAACCCTTTCTCTCCCTTCATGCCCACTATTTGCACCTACTTCTGCCCTGAGCACTAAATTACCTAGGGCCATTCCACCAATTTACCAGAGCTTTGTCTTTGCTTTTTAACTAACAGCCCACCTTCTCTGCTCTTTTTTAGCCACAAGCCCAAATCAAGCTCTCCACTTCAGCTGAGCAACCCCAGCTCTGATCCCTGCTGATGGCCGGACCTCTGCATCCAGCCCGCCATTCTGCGACCAAGGAAAGCAGGTACGATCAGTCAACTCCTAGCTCAGAGCTGCTAGACTTCATTCCCCATAATTGTACTGGCTCCTGGGGACTGTGACCACTTCCCGATTACTCTCTGGACAGTTTTTTTGCTCACCCTCACAACCCTCCTTTATTAAATACCCTTCCCCAGTGATCCCAGCCCCTGAGGTCCCATACTAGTCAATTACAGCAACTTCTTAAAGCGGATCTCCTTTCCTGCAACTTCTTAAAAGGGCGAGCTTCTCTCATGCTCAAATTTAACAAACACTATAGACTGTCTTATCTTGATCAGCCCTTTAATCCTAGCATTTTTCTAGAGTAGTATTAATCTTAGACTTTCTTAGTCAGATCCTTGCATTAATTACTGCCAGGGCCATGGCTTACTTCACATGCGGGCAGGTTATCCTACTGATAATTATAGCCCTGTACCCATCATCCCTACCTTGCTCAGCTCCCAATAACTTTGATTTTCTACCTGGGACATACATGCCTGTGATTTCTGCTTATTTCCCAACCCTACCTGGGCTAAAGCCTGCATCCAACCACCTGCTGCACCCAGTTGACAGCAGCCCTTTAGTTTAAGTGTCCGTGCACTCCTTAGTTCAGCTCGTATCTCAAACTTCAAAGAAGAATTGAAGCATATGGACAACCCTGACTGAAGTAGTAGGACATCTAGGAAAAAACAACATGCAGCTCTAGTAGCGACCGTGAATAAGCTAATCCTATTACTGCTTCTGTACTCAGGCAATGTGGAACCTAACCCTGGGCCACCTACTACCTTAGACTCTCTGACCGACTTTGCATCAGCATTAGGCATTAAGTTCATGCTGATTAATGCCCACAGTCTACTAAAAAATTTCAGTCAAATCCAAACCTGGACTGCCCATACCAACCCAGATGTGCTAGTAATCAGAGTCCAGGTTGAACAGCTCCATCACTGACTCCCAGATAACACTACCCTCATATAGCACATTCAGAGTAGATAGGCCCACTATGGGTGGAGGGGTAGTTATCTACCTCAATAACAAGCTCAAAGCCACAGAACTATTTTTGAAGTCAAACCCTAAAGAGTTTGAGTGTCTGGCACTTAGGTTACTACTCCCATCTTCTGAAGTAATCAATATCATTGGCTGTTACAGACCTCCCTCGGGGGGCTGGATATTCTATCAAAGATCAGGGATATTGTGAAATCCAACATCAATGAAACCATCATCCTTGGGGACTTAAATCTTGACTGGCTCACCACGAAAGCTAATGCCATCAAAGATCTATGTGACAAGCTTGGATTCACTCAGTTAGTCCCTGAACCTACAAGGACAAATATGAAAAACAAACACCACAGTTCTACTCTCAAATTAATTCTCACAAACCAGCCTCACAAAATTGAACACTCAGCGGTCTTCCATAATGATGTAAGTGATCACAATACTGTGGTCTACACACATGCCCATACCAAATGCCCCACCGGGCACAAATTCATCACCAGCAGAAGTTTCCATAAGTTTAATGTCCATAACTATCTTGCAGACCTTAAGTAGATAGACTGGCAAGTCTTTTATTTAGCCAAATCTGTAGAAGCTGCTGTTACTATTTTTAATACCATCATCACATGCCTTGCTAACAAGCGTGCACCATTCCATAAATGCAGAGTTAGGAAAGTCTCACACCCATGGTTCACCCCTGAGCTGAAAGCTGAACTCTCGCATCGTGATAAACTGTGGGCCCACGCAAGGAAAACTAAAACTGCGACCCACTGGCAGGAATTCAGAGCAGCTAGAAATAGATGCACCAAGCTTATAAGGAATGCCAAGACTACTTACTATGCCGAAACCTTAGAGGAAGCTAAAGGCAACTCAGAAAAAATATGACTCACCTTCAAGACTATCAAAGGCCACAAAATCCCCCAATCTCTCCCACAAAAGGTCACCTCTAAAGGTACACTGGTCACTGAGCAATGCTCCATAATGGATCTTCTAAATGCCCACTTTGCCACAGCTGGTATGGCCTTCCACACTTCAGCAGCTGCAGGGCTGCCCACTAGCCCCTCCCTTCCAGATTACCCTGAGTCCTCACCACCACACACATCCTTCTAGCTCTTCCTGGTTGCATTCAAGGAAGTCAAGAAACTTCTAATCAAGTTGGATACCAGGAAAGGGGCAGGTGCTGATGGAACTGAAGCATTATTTCTAAAAATAGGGAGTCATCAATTAGCTGCACCCATCATGCACATTTTTTACCTTTCCAACTCCATGACTACTGTTCCCTCCAGCTAGAAAACTGTGCATATCATCCCCCTATTCAAGTCTGGAGACCAGAGTGACTTTGAATAACTACAGACCAATTTCCATTCTACTGGTCCTGTCCAAGCTAATGGAAAAAATTAATACACGTTCAAACAAAACAATATCTGGAGAACTTCAACCTACTTAACCCACTCCAATCAGGGTTCAGGCAGAATCACAGTACAGTCTCAGCCCTGGCAAAGGTAACTAATGACTGGTTCTCTGCCATTGACAACAGTCTACTTGTGTCGTTTTCCTTGACATAAGCAAGGCGCTTGACACAGTGGACCATACCCTCCTCCTGCACTGCTTAACATCCCTGGGATTTCATGACACTACAGTAAGATGGTGCTCTAGTTACCTCTCAAATAGCCTGCAAAGTATCAAGGCTGATGGAACCATGTCGGACATGGTGTCCATCATGAGGGGAGTCCCTCCGGTATCCATTCTAGGACCCCTCCTCTTCACTATTTATATCAACTCATTGGACAAAAACATTCAATAATCCAAGCTGCACTTTTTAGCCAATGACATGGTCCTCTACATCTCTGGGTCTTCATTGCACAAAGCCTGTGCCTAGTTACAATTTGATTTCAATCAGCTACACTTCAACCTGGCCCATTCAAAACTTCTAAATGCAAAGAAGAAGAAACATAGAAACATAGACTTTGACGGCAGCTAAGGACCACTTGGCCCACCCAGTCTGCCCATTTGAAGTGGTCTGCTGCTGTTCTTCATGCTAAGCTAATATTTGAATCCTAACCATCCCTTCTGCTTGTCACCCTATCCCTGTCTCCCCACCAACCACCCAGCCTATCCTCTCACCTATGTGCCTCACCCACCCCTTTATTTCTACCCCAACCCCCATTTACCCATTCTGCCTCGTAGCACTTCTTCCCTTCCTCCACCTCCCTGTCTCCCTACCCCTCCACCCCTACCCCAATATTCCTACCCCAACCTCCCTTTGCCTAATCTGTCTCCTAGCCCTTCTTTCCTTCAACCACCTCCCTTTCTCCCTACCCCCTCCTCCCCACCCCAGTCACATGTCTCCCCTAGACCCCCTCCCTGTACCCTCATCTCTGTGCATAATATTCCTGTCCTGCTGAACCTACCATGCTCCCCTTCCCCAGCTCCCTGTCTCCCTACCCCCTCTTACCCCTACACCAGTCACCACCCTCCCTTGACCCCCTCTCTGTACTCCATCTCAGTGTACAATATCTCTGTCCCTCTGAACCTACCACCCTCCTCTGCAATGTCATCTATAGACACATGTTTTCACTTTTTCCTTTTTTTCCTTTTCCTTCTGCCCCAGTAAAGACTTGTCTCACTCTATGTGTATCATCTACACATACACATTAGTGCTGTTAGTTTATTGTATGTAATGTATCAGTTATTTGCAACAATCCAAGTTCTACTTTATCATTGAAATTGCTCTCTACTCGTGCTATTCAAATCTGATGGTATAAGATCACGTAGGCCATTGAATTGTTTGAAATCTCCAGGACCTCCTTGTGAATGAGCTTGCTCAATGGAGTAATTCCTGTAATAATAAAGTTGAATTAATATCCTGTAAAGGTGCTTGGATTCTCTGTAATTCATTCAGTTTGAATCTGGCAGAATGTTGGAAATTATATGTCCGAATTGAGTATGTTTATGGCACCAGAACTGAAACAGAAATGAAATCACAGTTTCCAATTCTGCATCCTAACAACATGAAAAAATAAAATCTCCCCTTACCCTGTGCACAGACTTCTGCAAAGTGGTAAAAATACTAAAAAATGCAACCCTCACCCTACTTGTGATCTCCCCCTTCCTCCCCTTCTGTCCTTTGACTCCAGACTTCCTACCACACATCCGTTTTGAGGGGGAGAGGCTTGCAGTCCCACAGAGTCTTCTGGCTTGTTTCTCTAATTGGTTGATAGTCATGTTGACACCTGCTGATATTCTCCATCCTTGTTGTCCTTGTGACATCAGCAGTCACCCAGTCCTTATGATTTCATCCACTGCCATGGCCTACCACTGCCCTGCCCAAGTCTATTAGCAGTATTGTCATGCTAGCTCACTGGCTCCCTGAGGTGCCCCCCATGCCACCACCACTGAGTCAACCCAAAGTCCCAAATGCTAAGGTATCTCAGACCCAGTCCTGGTCATCATGCTATCATCATCGATCAATTGACCATAACATCATCGAATGAGGATGGCCTATCAGCAACAAACACTGGGCAACCCAGGAGAGTCCTTTCTGAGTCCAGCATCTCTGAATGATGCTCACCTAGGAATTTGGTCACTAGGCCACCTCCAAGGACCCAGGCTGACTTAGGGCAGGACTGAGATGAAGGGCCTTTTCTTCAGGCTGCTTCTAGTATACACTGTACAATTGATTTGCAATGCACAATTTTGCATATTATGGCAGTCAATGAGTCTGACTCTATCAAGTTCTGATGAGCAGTAAAGGGGCCAGAGCTAGAGTGCATGTTAAGGTGGGTTATGGACTATAGTCAGACAATTTCAGCATGAAAGGATGGAGAACAGAGATATTTACAACTGCGACCAGATCACTGGCACCTCTGTGTGGTTCCTTGATGGCTTCCAGGCTAGTAGCCCAACCGTAAAAATTCCTTATTTGCCAATGCTGTGATTCTAAACTAAGTAAACAGTACCAGAAGAATGTCTTGAATGAGAAAGCCATGAAGGGTGTCACCTGCAAGTAGAGATGCCTGGAGACTAGTAAAGGGGAGGATTGGCATGTGGGGGCAATTGTGATTGGTGAGTTTGACTTGTGGAGTGGCGACTTAAGATAGGTGACTCTGTGACAGTTGGGCCTGTGACATGGACATTAGTGGAACCCAACCCTCCAGGAGGTCTACAGTAGCATGGCAGCACTAAGGTAAGGGGTGTGGGGAGAGCTACCATAAGGTTACATATTTTTGTACTGGAGTTTAATACAGAATCAGAATTGGATTCCAATTCTAATTCTGTATCCAAGGACTTTTCAGAATTCAGATTTTAGGCCTTCAGTACTGAAATTCTGAATTCTGAAAAAGGCCAAAATCCAATGAATCCAGTTCTGCTGGATGGATTCTATGCAGCCCTATCCTGACCTGCTTACTAGGGAAATCTCTGCTGCTTACCCTGCCACAGACAAATGTTAGAACATGGTTCTACATGAGGCCTTCCAGCGTATGTGTCTGAGTTGGTTTAACATCCTAGCAGCAGAATTAAGCAGAATGTTGAATTACTGTGTTTCATGGTAAATAACAATTCCATCTAGTAAATGTGGGGAAAGACATAGAAGAAAGAAACAGAGTAGGAAAAGGAGACCCTATGTGTTTCAAACAAAATCCCTGTAGTTCTTAATAGCACATGTATTGGAACAAGGGTTAGGTGAACATTTTCTGGAGCAAACATTTTCTGTGACACAAACACTCCAAGTGTATAGAAGGATTGAATTTATGACTATTTTAGGACTTGGCAGATGCATCACAGTCATTATGTATTACTTTTAAACAAACTGAATTAAAACATTTATTAACATAATGTACTGTATGTGAGAATGAAACCTTACATATAAAGGAATTATTTTAGTCACTGAAGTCTTCTAAATGAGGATAAACCTTTTATCCTTACTTTTGCTATTTATACTCACTTTTGATTAGTCACAAAGGAACCCTTAACCAATGGAAAAGTAGCTTGGATGCTATCATTTTTTTTTTGCATTATTCGTTTTTCCCCCTGCGTGCTCCAGAACCCGCCACTCCTTCAGGCCGTTATGGTCCCCAACATGCCTCCTACTACCCCTCTAAAGCCTCCTTAAATCATGTTGCAGCCCTTCCTGGGGTAACCCAGTGTAACCCTTCATTGGATGAGTGCCTCTCCTCCGAGGGGGGAGGCACCTGTGTGGACTGGCCAGCGCACTCTACTTTTGGCCCCAGGGCACTGCTGAGGTGGACATGGCTCCTTTTCAAGGGGTTTGGAGGCATTGGTGGACTGGCAGCCATCATCCAGCTGATCATGGAGTGGTTTTCCACTTTCTCTTTTTTCCCCATGTAGCACCACTCAAGCAGTGCTCCCGGTCTCCACCAGGGGTCGCTGAAGAATGATGCAGCCCGCTACCTTCCCCAGGAGAGGAGTCCCAGTGATGCTCAACCTCTCCTTCCCCTGCTAGCCCCCCAGTGTCCTGAGTTCATACCCAAACTCAGGTCGCCAGCATGGCATCCAGCACCTCAACCCTCATTGCCAGCAGGCCAGCTTGGATGCTATCTGATAACATTGCAATGGTCTCTGATGCAATCAAAACAGAGAAGTGAAACTGAACAGAAACAGTTAACTTTTAATAAATGCTTTAAGGTTTCACACTTCATTATCCAGAATGTAAATTAAAAACACACTGGGCAAACTCAGAATAAGCCATTTCTTATCACCTTTGAGGGGACAGGACTTATATACAATGACTCACTCATGCCACAGTCAGTCATGAGGGTTATAGCTCTACTGCCCTCTCTTGTGAAGATAAATGGCATTTTCTTAGTAACTCATATACTAAATTTATTGTGTGTTTAAGTGTGTTTTTACAGATGGGTCCATTTAATATTTACAAACAATAAGGCACTCCAGAGCATGGGTCATTTGGGAGTTTCCCACTTCTTTTGTGGTTTAAGACACTCAGCTGTGCCTCATGCCTCATCACATGAGGTATGTATGAATCCCTGAATGAGCTGTGCCATGCCATGCTTTATTGCTTAAGTAAGATTAGGAGGTTCTTTTTCCCCAGATGGTGGTCACCCTATGAAAAAGTCTACCATTTGAGACAGAGGACAAGAAAACAGTCTAGGGCTTTCAGATAAGCTTGGACAAATTTCTGCTTTCCAGGGTACTTACTGGATATCCCGCATAGTAGAGTGGTTGGGAAAACCCTAAAAAACAGTATGTGTTTGCACAGCATACTTAATTCACCACTGCTGACAAAACAAAACGGGGGTGGGCAGATATGATGGACCTAGAGTCCCTCTTGACCTTAAATAACTGTGCTACCATATAAGAAATTCATAGTAGACTCATGGTTTTGGCATGTGTGATTGCTGGCTTTTTCTTCAGGAGAATGTAGAATAAGTATGTAATCCCACTGCTGATCATTATGTCTATCTACAGCAATCTGTGGTACATACAATGTTTATGGTAATAACTGCATAATCGTTCAAAATTACAGTGTTATTTGGAGTTATAGAGCTATTTGTTTCTAACACAAGGACAACCTTTAAAAAGATACTTTCACACCTGGACAAACATAACAAGTTTCTATCCTATGGGTTGTTACTCTAAAAGAAATGTGTTTTCAAAGTGCTTGGCTGATCAATAAAAACAAATAAACACATCAATAAAAAATATATTAAATAAAAAACTAATTTACTGTTTCTGTATTTACCCCACCTCATAACTAATTATTGAAATATTTGTGCTTGAATGAGAGATTTCAACCTAGCCCACCACCCATTCATTCATACTGCTCTAGTGTATAGCGTGACATCATAATCCTGCATTTGTGATATTACAGTCTGTTGCCACGGAAATCACTGTGATGTCACAAACAGGATCAAAAAAGTGGTGGATAGTTGTTTAAACTAACAAATCAGGGGAGATGGGACAGGTCCGAATTTGAAAATACTACAGTTCACTTCAAAAGACTAACTTATAATACTATTATAAAAGTTAATGGAATGAACGTTTGGTCATTAAATGCCAGAAGCCTCATCCTAAGTAAAAAATCAAAACTGGAAGTAATGTTGCCAACTGAGGGAGTGGAGGGAGCAGATATTTCTGCTCAGTCTCTACTGAGGAAGAGGAGGGTAATGGGCCTGAAGGAACTACAAGGGATGGGAACGGCCCAGAAATGGACACAAGTCCCATTACATAGGAAAGGGTCCTGAAGGAACTGAAAGTAATAAGAGTTGATAAAGCAATGGGGCCAGATGGGGTGCACACCAGGGTCCTAAAGGAACTAAGAGATGTAGTGGTTGAACCTCAGGCAATTCTGTTTAGCCGATCACTGGAAACAGGGGAGGTACCCGAAGACTGGAGGACAGCAGATGTAGTCCCCCTTATACAAAAGTGGGAACAAAGAGGAAGCAGGGAACTACAAACCAGTCAGCCTGACCTCAGTAGTGGGGAAGATCATGGAAGCACTACTGAAGGAGAGATTGGTTGAACATCTGGTTGCCAAAGTACTACAGGACCCAAGGCAGCAAGGTTTTACTGGGGGGAGGTCATGCCAGATCAACCTCATTGAATTTTTCAACTGGGTGACAAGGGAGGTGAATCAGGGGAGGGCAGTGGACACGGCCTGTTGGGACTTCAGCAAGGCCTTTGACACTGTTCCACATAGAAGGCTATTCAATAAACTGGGGAATATGGGAGTGGGCAGGACAGTAGGGCAGTGGATGGGTAATTGGCTGGGTGGTAGGAAACAGAGGGAGGTGGTAAATGGCTGTCCCTCTACAGAGGGAAGAGTGACCAGTAGGGTATCACAGGGATCAGTGCTGGGATCAGTCCTATTCAATGTCTTCATCACTGACATTGAGCAGGACCTAGAAGGCATAATTTCTCCATTCACTGATGACACAAAGCTTTGTAACAGATTGGACATGCCAGAGGGTGTAGACAGAATGAAGAGGGACCTACAGAAGCTTGAAGAATGGTCAAAGGTTTGGCAGTTGAAATTCAGTGCAAAGAAATGCAAGATAATGCATATGGAGCACAAAGACTCTGAAACAACATATCAGTTGGGCAGGGGGGAGGATATAGCATGCACCAAGCATGAAAGAGACCTTGGGGTTATCATGTCTGATGACCTCAAAGTAGGGAAACAGTGTGACAAGGCAGCAGGTAAAGCAAATAGGATGCTGGGATGCATAGACAGGGCATCACCAACAGAAAAAGGGAGGTCATAATTCCACTATAGAAGACACTAGTGAGGCCCCACCTGGAGTACAGTGTACAGTTCTGGAGATCTTACCTATGTAAGAACATAGACAGGGTAGAGAAAGTTTAGAGGAGGGCAACAAAGATGGTACAGGGATTGCTTCACAAGTCCTATGAGGACAAGCTGAGGGACTTGAATATGTACTTCCTGGAGGAGAGGAGGAAGAGGAGGGAGAGAGGGCATATTAAAGAAATATACAATTACCTGACACGGAGGAACATGGTGCAGGAATACACTATTTTCCATCAAAAAAAGATGTTCCAGGACTAGAGGGCATGGGATGAAGTTGGAGAGAGGACGATTCAGAGGAAATGTGAGGAAGAATTTCTTCACAATAAGGGTGGTGGACAAGTGGAACACCTGCCAGAGAAAGTTGTAGGGGCTGAAACAATCATGGGATTTAAGAATGAATGGGATAGACGTAAGGGAATTCTGGAGGTAAGGGGTAAGGGGGAACCGTTTTCTAGAAAAACATAAAGGGACCTTACAAGCTCAAATGGGCAGACTGGGTGGGACAAAGGTCCTTATCTGCTGACAGTGTCCATGTATGTATCTATGTATCTATATGTGTTTCATTACAGAAACATGGTGGGACAGAGGTGTGTATTGGAATAGAAACATTGAAGGTTATACATTATATTGAAAAGACAGCCAAAACAATAAAAAAGTGGGTGGTGTTGCAATTTATATATGGTACAGAGTACTACTTGTAACCAGTTGAGTTCAGATATAACTCTGGAATCGTTATGGGTGGTAGTGCAGGACAAAATACATAAAAAAACCTTTTTCTAGGGGTTTAATATAGACCACCAAACTCAAACAGAGACATTGATAATACCATTAAATCTGAAATTTAACATATGGCAACTAAAGGGGATGTTCTTATTAAAGGAGATTTTAATTACCCAGATATAAATTGGCCCAATCAAACAACTAAAATAGTTACTTCTCATAGATTTATGGAGACCTTAAGTATGGCAGGCCTAAACCAGTTAATATACAGTATAAACCTACAAGAGGAGAAAATGACCTGGATCTGCTAATAGCTAACAGAGAGGATACTGTAACAAAGATTAATATTAGAGAAAATCTGAGCAACAGTGACCATAACATCATAGAATTTATAGTTAAAAGGAAATTAACCTCTAAGAGGGGTATCACTATTGCAAGAAATTATAACGAAGCAAACTTTCACAAAATCAGAAAAGAACTAGCAGACTGGGACAGGGAAATATACTTTAAAAATAAGACTGTAGAACAAATGTGGGAATTAATGAAGAATGAGATAAAACAAGTTGAGGAAAAATATGTACCAACTAAAACAAGCATTTGTCAATGCCGAATGTTGATTGCGTTGGTCTGCTGAGCTCGCTCAGTGGACCTCTGTCACTGGCTCAGTCTGTTTGTCCCGGTGCGGCAGGCTGCTCTTTAGTACGGGGCTGCTGCCTGCATTGGCACCTTGTTCTGCTGAGGAAGAAATCTGCAGCTGTCCCGACAGAGCTCCATTGAGGTGGCTCACTCCCCCTCTCTCACTCACTCATTATGTTTCTCTTGATGCTGCAGGCTGCCCTTTTGTACTGGGCTCCTGCCTGTGTTGGTGGCTTTTTCTGCCCACAAAGAAATCCACAGCTGTCCTGACAGAGCTCCGTTGAGGTCGCTCACTCCCCCTGTCTCACTCGCTCCTTCTGGTTCTCCTGGTGCTGCAGGCAGCCCTTTTGTACTGGGCTCCTGCCTCTGTTGGCACCTTTTTCTGCCGTCGATGAAATCTGCAGCACTCCAGACAAAGCTCTGTTGAGCTCGCTCACTCCCCTTCTCTCACTCACTCATTCCATTTCTGCCGGCACTGCAGGCTGCCCTTGTTTACTGGGCTCCTGCCTGCTTTGCTGCCTTCTTATGCCCACAAAAACTTGCAGCAGTTACTTTACAGGTCTGCTGAGCTCGCTCACTCGCTCATTCTGGTTTTCCTGCCAATGCAGGGTGCTCTTTTGTACTGTGTCCCTGCGTGCATTGCTGCCTTTTTCTGCCCACAAACAAATCTGCATCAGTCCCAACAGAGCTCCGTTGAGCTCACGAACTCCCCTTCCCTCACTCTCTCATTCTGTGTCTCCTGGAGCTGCAGGCTGCCCTTTTGTACTGGGCTTCTGCCTGCATTGGTGGCTTTTTCTGGCCAGAAAGAAATCTGAAGGAGTCCCGACACAGCTCCATTGAGCTAGCTCACTCCCCCTCTGTCACTCACGCATTCCGTTTCTGCCGGTGCTGCAAGCTGGCCTTTTGTACTGTGCTCCTGCCTGTGTTGCCACATTTTCTGCCCACAATGAAATCCGCAGCAGTGACAATAGAGCTCCGTTGATCTCGCTCACTACTGCTCTGTCACTGGCTCATTCTGTTTCTCTTGGTGCTGCAGACTGCACTTTTGTATGGGGCTCCTGGCTGTGTTAGCACCTTTGTCTGTTCACAAAGAAATCTGCAGCTGTCCCAACAGAGCTCAATTGAGGTCGCTCAGTCTCCCTCTCTCATGCGCTCATTCTGTTTATCCTGGCGCTGCAAGCTGCCCTTTTGTACGGGGCTCCTGCCTGCATTGGTGCCTTTTTCTGCCCACAAAGAAATCTTCAGCAGTCCTGATAGAGCTCTCTTGAGCTCACTAAGTCCCCCTGTCTCACTCGCTCATATTGTTTCTCTCACCGCTGCAGGCTGGACTTTTGTACTGGGCCTCTGCTTGCACTGATGCCTTTTTCTGCCCGCAAAGAAATCTGCAGCAGTCCTGACAGTGCCT
This sequence comes from Neoceratodus forsteri, assembly GCA_016271365.2. NCBI lineage: Eukaryota > Metazoa > Chordata > Ceratodontiformes > Ceratodontidae > Neoceratodus > Neoceratodus forsteri. The sequence goes on from CM057456.1 coordinate 191,673,309, forward strand.
CGGTGAGTTCACTCACTCCCCCTCCCTCAGTCACTCTCTTGTTGTGTTTCTCCCAGTGCTACAGGCTGCCCTTTTGTACTGGGCTCTTGTGTTGGGGCCTTTGTCTGCCCACAGACAAATCCGCAGCAGTCCCAACAGAGCTCAGCTGAGCTCGGTCACTCACCCCTCTCACTCAGTCGATCTTAATCTGTCCCAAACATTGATTTCCCAGACTGACCGTGCTATTCTCTGACAGGAGTGCAAAAACATATTTTATCCAGGATGTGACAAATGGCAGTTGTAGTGTTAATAAGGAGGTGTGAAAAAATGCCACTGTTGAAAATGTAGTGCTAATAATATTAAATTTATGGGTTACAAGGTGAAGTCCGCAACACACACTTGTAACACTGTCAATTGATGAGCTATCATCAGCAAATTTTCAACATAGGCATTTTAGGACCTATGCTCATGAACAGTATCATTGTCATTTTCTTAATCTGTCCCGAACAGTGATTTCCCTCAGCGACCGCTCTATTCTGTGCCAGAAGTGAGAAAACACATTTCGGCCAGGATGGATAAAATGGCAGCTGTACTGTTCATAAGCAGGTCTGGGAAAATGGCAATGTTGAAAATCTGGAGTGAAAATATTATAAATTTGAGGAGTTACAAGAGTGCTTGCCAAGTGCACAGCACATGCCAGTAACACAGTCATTTTATGGAATATCATTATCAATTTTTCAACAAAGGCATTTTAGGACCTCTACTGATGAACAGTGTCACTGTCATTTTCTTAATCTGTCCTGAACACTGATTTCCCACAGCGACCGCGCTATTCTACACCGGAAGTGCAAAAACACATTTTGGCCAGGATGTGAACAATGAGAGCTGTACTACTCACAAGGAGGTGTGACAAAATGCCAATGTTGAAAATCCGGCATAAAAGTATAGCAAATTCGTGAAGTTATGAGCGTGTGTAGCAACTGCGCAATGCACGCTCGTAAAACAGTTTTTTTTTTTTATTTTTCCCACCAAGTTTGCAACATAGGCTTTTTGAGAGCCCACCTCATGAACACTGGCACTGTCATTTCATTAATCGGCCCTGAAGGGCGATTCTGTGCAGTGACCACAAAACTACCTTTCAAGGCTGATTAATACCATGACAGTTCAAGAATTCATGAGGAGGGGTCCTAAAAACCCTATGTTGAAAATTTGGTGAAAAAATTCCCAAAAATGCCTGAGATATGCACTAAAGTTGAAAAAACCCTATTCATTACATTATACAGCTTACCGGCATTTCCTCAGTTCATGGTCGGCTTTGAAGAGTGCAGACATGTTCCCAGTCCACTGAAGATCATCGCACCAGACTCCGGAGTTAAGTATGGGGTGAGAGGGGGTGTGGTGAGGCTGGATGCACAGTGGGTGGGTGCAGATTGTGGGAGGAGGCAAGGAGACTACGGGGGACCGTTTCATTTTTTTCTGGTAAAAATAAACAAGAAAACATTGCAGGACCGTTTTCAACTTTACAGGGGCATGTGGCATGCTGGGGTGGAATCCCAGCATGCCACCAGAGTCTGGCTTTGGGGGGACAGCTGTAGCTGATGGGGGATTGGGCCCCCCCATTGGCAAACAACAAAATGGGCATATGGCATGTGAGAGTGGGCTCCCAGTGTGCCACTGAAGTCTTGTTTATTCAAGGGGGTAGCTGTAGCAGACGGGGGTTGGGCACCCCCATTAGCAAACAACAAAAGGGGGGATTCCTTTCTGCTGACAGGGATTGGGCACCCACATCAGCAAACAACAAAAGGGGGGGATTCCTTTCTGCCAATAGGGATTGGGCACCCCGTCGGCAGACAATTAAGCAGGGTGTTACATTATGCCGACGGGGAGGGTCCCCTTTGGGCAAATAAAAATGATGGGGGTAAATATGGCAGCAAGCCGCCACCATGTTCACAAACAATATCAGGGTCCTATATCCAAACTGTAATGATCGAGAGTCAAGCCCTCGCTGCAGCAGATGACTGAAGCTGCAATGACGAGGCGGCCCCTGATCACAGCGGCTGATTTTTTAGAAAGTTGTGGCATGCTGGCTGAACTAGTGTCAGCAGCAGTGTGCCATGGCATTGGAGGAAGTGGGACAAGCCTTTGCAGGCTGTGGGGCATTGGGCACAACAGTGCCATGCCTCCACAACCTGCTTGTGGAGAAAGCTGACGCAACATGTTTCTTGCCCATGCGCGCAATCAACATAAAAATATATAATAAGAGAGATAAAAGACCAGTGTGGTGTACTTATAAGAAAATAAAGTTATGTATAAGTAAAACAAGCATTTGTCAATGCCGAACATTCACTTGCAGGTATTTGCATTTGTCATTTGGAATTTATGCAGCCCCCCCCCCAGTTGTATTCATGTCCCTTTAGCATCCATATCCCAACATAGTACCTCTCTGCAACTCCTCTTGCATCTGATCAACATTTCACCCTCATACTTCTTAAGTGTCTGCCTTAGGAACCCTAACACCCTGGGCGTGCTCAAGGGAATGAGCCTGTGTGGAAACTGCACAACCCGTTCTAGTAACACAGTCATTCAGTGGAATTATTTCACCAAATTTTCAACATAGGCATTTTGTCACCTCTGGTTATGAACACTGTCACTATGGTTTTCTTACTGTGCACCAAACACTGATTTCTCATAGAACCGTGCTATTTCTGCGTCAGAAGTGTGAAAACACATTTCGTCCAGGATGTGAAAACTGACAGCTATACTTGTCATAAGGAGATGTGGGAAAATGGCAATGTTGAAAATCTGGAGTGGAAATATTACAAATTTACAAACTTATGAGTGTGCATAGAAACTTTGCAATACATGCACATAACATAGCCAAAATATGGACTTTTGCCACCAGATTTTAAACATGGGCATTTTAGGACCTCTGCTCATGAGTAGTGTCACTGTGATTGTTATACTCTGTAGTGAACACTGATTTCCAACAGTGACCGTGATATTTTGCGTCGGAACTTCGAAAACACATTTCAGCCAGGGTATGAAAAATGATAGCCATACTGTTCATAAGGAGGCATGGATATATGCCTATGTTGAAAATCTGGAGTGAAAATATTACAAATTCGCAAATTTACTAGTGTGCGTGGAAACTGTGCAACACACACTCATAAAACAGTCATTTTTGGGATTTTATTTTACCAAATTTGCAACATAGGCTTTTTGAGAGCCCACCTAATGAACACTGACACTGTCGTTTCATTAATCAGTACCAAAAGGTGATTCCCGCAGTGACTGCAAAATCACCTTTGGGGACTGAATAACGCCATGACTGTGACTGAATTCATGAGAAGGGATGTCAAGAGCCCCATGTTGAAATTTTGGTGCCAAAAGTAGAAAAAATTGCCGAGATATCCACCTATGTTGGAAAAATCCTATTTATGCCATTATACAGCCTACCAGCATTTTCCCAGTTTGTGGTCAGCTTTGAGGAGTGCAGACGTGTTCCTGGTCCACCGAAGATCATCATGCCGACCTCTGGAGGTAAGTATGGGATGAAGGGGGTGTGGGGAGGTGGGTGTGCAGAGGGTGAGCATGGGTTGGTGGGGGGCAAGGACTCACTGAGGGATTGTTTTCTTGTTTTACAGGAATCAAAAATAAAAGACAAATACAGATGCTTTTGGCATGCTGGGGTGAGCTCCCAGCATGCCACCTACCTGTTTGTTGTGGGGGGAATGGAGCCGGTGGAGATTGGGCACTCCCGCCGGCCATACAGTGTGTGTTTTGGGGGGAGCATGAGCGTGCTAGGGTGGACTCCCAGCATGCCAATTGGTTGTTTTGGGGGTTGGTTCAGCTGACAGGGGATTGGGTACCCCCATCAGCCACACAGTGTGCTGGAGGAGTTCATGAACCAAGGGAGATTGGGCACCCCCTTCGGCACACAATGTGGGGGCCGGGGACAAAAGGAGGGAGGAGGAGGACATTAGCAGAGGGAGGAAGTGGGAGAGATTGCCAAGCTGTGCATGACAGTAGTTCGGCTATGGTGCTAATTGCATACATGCTACCACCGCCGATTGCAGTGGACCTTTACTTTGATGTGAAGAACAACACACCCAAAATGCTGTCATACACAGCTTGGCATGTATTGGTCCGCAAGTGTTACACCTGCTACACTGATCACTGCACTGGGGAGGAGGGTCACACACCTTCAAAACTCATACTGTTGCAAGACATTCCTTGCGCATGCACGCAAGCGAATGTAAAAAGGGCATTTGACAAAATGAAAAAACACAGAAATGACTGACAATATACAATCTTACAGAAAGGTGTTAAACAAGCATTTGTCAATGTTGAATGTTGCTTGCTTGTATGTGCTGTTTAGGTATTTGGAAGTGATAGTTTCAAGCCTTCCTCCCGAGACATCCACAGTGTCTTTCCATTCAGTATTCACAGAAGAGTGGGAGGGGCAAGTGCCACAGCAGTACAGCAGTTGCCAAAGGGGCGAAGAGGTGGACAATAGTCCATTCAAAGGCAAAAGAGTCCTGTAGGAGCTCACTAAATTGAAGGTGGACAAAGCGATGGAACCAGATGGCATACGCCCAAGGATATTAAGAGAACTGCAAAGGGAGATAGCAGTACCTCTGGCAACCATGTTCACTGAGTCATTCAACATGAGTGAATTGGAGGAGGGCACATGTGATCCCTCTACACAAGTCTGGCAGCAGGGAGGAGGCAGAGAACAATAGGCCATTCAGCCTCACCTCAGTAGTGGGGAAGATAATGGAGACATTGCTTAAAGAAAGGATAGTGGGGCATCTAGAAGCCATCAGAGCCCAGGACCATAGACAACATGGATTCACAGTGGGGACATCATGTCAGACAAATCTGGCTGATTTCTTTGGCTGGGTGAAAAAGGAAGTGAATAAGGGTGGGGCACTGGACAACGCTTACTTGTGATTTCAGCAAAGCCTTTGACACCATCCCATATAGGAGGCTGATAAACTAGCTGGGTAGGCTGGGCATGGGGGAAAGGGTGGTAAACTGGGTTAGAAACCATCTAACAGACAGGAGGCAGAGAGTGGTGGTAAATGGGGTGCAGTCTAGGGAGAGGGGGTGACCAGTGGGGTGCTACAGGGATCAGTCCTGGGGCCAGACCTGTTCAATGTCTTTATTGGTAACATTGCAGAACGTCTGAATGGAATTTTTTTCACCAAATTTTCAACATAGCTATTTTAAGATCTCTGCTCATGATCAGTGTCACTGTGATTTTCTTAATCTGTCCCAAACATTGATTGCACACACCATATGCGCCATTGTGAGCTACATGGGCGGAAACACATTTTGAGTGACATGTGAAAAATAACAGCTGTACTGCTTATAAGGAGGTGTGGTAAAATGGCAATGTTGAAAATCTGGAGTGCAAATATAAAAAATTTGCTAACTTACGAGCATGCGTAGGAACTGCGCAATGCACGCTAGTAAAACAGTCATTTTAAGGAATTTTTTCACCAAATTTTCTAAATAGCCATTTTACGACCTCTGCTCATGAACAGTGTAACTGTGATTTTCTTAATATGTCCCATACATTGATTTCGCACACTGACTGCGCCATTGTGCGCTACATGGGTGGAAACATATTTTTGGCGAGATATGAAAAATGACAGCTATACTGCTCATAAGGAGGTGTGGTAAGATGGCAATGTTGAAAATCTGGAGTGAAAGTTTTGAAAATTTGCGAACTTATGAGTGTGCGTAGGATCAGCGCAACAAATGCTTGTAAACCAGCAATTTGGGGGAATTTTTTCACCAAATTTCCAACATAGCCATTTTAAGACCTCTGCTCATGAACAGTGTCACTGTGAGTTTTTTAATCTGTCCCAAACATTGATTGCACATACTGACTGCACCATTGTGCGCTGCATGCATGAAAGACATTTTGGGTGACATGTGAAAAATGACAGCTGTACTGCTCATAAGGAGGTGTAGTAAAATGGCAATGTTGAAAATCTGGAGTGAAAACATTAAAAATTTGTGAACATACGAGAGTGTGTAGGAACTGTGCAAGGCACGCTTGTAAAACAGTCATTTTTAGGAATTTTTTCACCAAATTTTCAATATAGCCATTTTAAGACCTCTGCTCATGAACAGTGTCACTGTGATTTTCTTAATGTGTCCCATACATATATCTCACACCGACTGAGCCATTGTGCACTACATATGCAGAAACACATTTTGGGCGTAATGTGAAAAATGACAGCTGTACTGCTCATACGGAGGTGTGGTAAAATGGCAATATTGAAAATCCGGAGTGCAAATTTTAAAAATTTGCGAACTTATGATTGTGCGTAGGAACTGCGCACTGCACGCTCGTAAAACAGTCATTTTTAGAATTTTCTAACAACGGCAACATAGGCTTTTGAGAGCTCACCTCATGAACACTGACACTGATTTTGTTAATCAGTCCCAAAAGGTGATTTCACACAGTGACCATACAAAATCACCCTTTGGGGCCTGATTAACGCCATGACAGTGACAGAATTCATGAAGAGGGGTCCCAAAACCCCATGTTGAAAATTTGGTGCCAAAATTCCCAAACATGCCTGAGATATGCAGCAAAGCTGAAAAAACCCTATCTATCCCATTATATAGCTTACCGGCATTTCCTCAGTTCGCGGTCGGCTTTGAAGAGTGCAGACATGTTCCCGGTCTACCGAAGATCATTGTGCCGAGGTCTGGAGTAAGTATGGGGTGAGGAGGGGGTGTGGGGAGGCTGGGTACGCAGTGGGTGGGTGTGGGTTGTGGGAGGTGGGGCAGGGAGAAGCGCCAAGGGACAGTTTTTTATTTGCAGGTTTTTTTTTTTTTTTTTACTAAGATGACAAGAGATGTTTGCGGCAGCAGAAAGGGTGTTTGGGGGGGCTGGAGCCGATGAGGGATTGGGCACCCCTGTCAGCTATAACACTTTTTGCCACACTGGGGTGGTCTCCTAGCGTGGTACCTATATGCTTTTGGGGTGTGGAGCCGACGGGGGATTGGGCACCCCCCATCAGCCATTGTGGCACCTGGAATGCTTTGGGAGGGGTGTGCAGCCGTGGAGCCGACGGGGGATAGGCCACCCCCATTGGCTATGACAGTTTTTGCCACGCTGGGGTGGGCTCCCAGCATGGCACCTGGACAGCTTTTGTGGGGGAGGTGTGGAGCCGACGGGGATTGAGCACTCCCCATTGGCCGTACAAAGTGTGCGGGGCGCATCAGCACGCAATATGCATGCTGCCAGTGTGGGGGGAGAGCTCTGCTCACTGAAGCGGAGCTCTCCCTTTCAATTGTATGCCACTGCATTTTCAGCTTGTCATAGACAGCTGCAGCAGTGATTGGCGAACTGCGACCGTGCCTGCAAACACACTGACTGAATTGGAAAAGAGTGTGCCACACCTCTGAAAACTCGGATGATGGCACTATGTTTCTTGCACATGTGTGCAAGCAACATAAAAACCTCAATAAATGAACAAGAAATGAAAGGAATAGAAGTGAATTTAACATCTCACATAGGAATAACAATGTCAAGAGCTTTTATGCCTGTGTAAACAACCAACGCAAAACCACAAATCAGATTGGGCCTCTAATAAATGATGGTATTGAAATAAAAAATTCAAGAGATATGACGGAAATCTTTAATGAATATTTTTGTTCAGCGTTTGACAAAAAAGAGCACATAGAAAAACATATTGGGAACAACGTAAATACAGACCCATCACTAGAAATTAGTTCAACTAGGACTGAAGAGCTCTTAAGCAAACTGAAACCTTATAAATTATCAGAAGCAGACCAGCTGCATCTAACATTATTGAAAGAAGTAAAGGGACAAATCTCAAGACCATTAGCTTGTTTATATAATGCATCTTTTAGGATGCGTGAGGTTCCAGAGTACTGTAGAGAGGCTACTGTTGTACCACTGTACAAAAAGGGAGACAGAGCATTAAGATCTAATTACAGGCCAGTAAATCTGACGTCAGTCTTATGTAAGGTGGCAGAAAGTTTTTTAAATCAAAAATTGAGAAAATCTAAACATGATAAATTACAAAGATGAAAAGCAACACGGGTTCAAACCAGATAGAGGCTGTATAACAAATCAGCTCTGTTTCTATGAACAAGTAAATAAAAACCTGAGTGATAATATATCTAAGGATGAGTTCTTTCTAGACTTTTAAAAAGCCTCCAATAAGGTACCACATAAATTACTGGACAAAATGGAAAACATAGGAATTGACAGTAAGCTAGTTAACTAGATAAAAAACTGGTTAACAGAGAGAAGACAGAGAGTTAGAATGCTGAGTACACACTCTGATCCAACAAATGTAACAAGTGGTGTGCCACAGGGATCAGTCTTGGTGCCAGTGTTATTTTCACTGTACATTAGTGACCTTCATCAAAGTATATCTAATATGGTAGTTAAATTTGCAGATGATATTAAATTAGAAGGGCCAGTGGATACACTGGAAAATGTTGTGAGTTTAAGTAATGATTTGTATATAGTGGAACAATGGTCTAAGGAAAATAGAATGCCATTCACTGTGGAGAAATGCACTGTAATGCACTTGGGCAAACACAATGCTAATCACACTTATAAACTGAATTGGATTAACATAAAAACATCTGTGAATGGAAGACACTGTGTTATTATTATTGATAATGAACTTACCTTCAAAGCCCACAGGACACAAGTGGTCCTAAAAACCAACTAAATGATCAAGAATATTAAAAGAAGTTCCTTAAATAGATCTAAAGAATGTGTTTTACCCTTGTGTAGAACATATGTTAGGCCCCATATTGATTAGGGAGAGGTAAATAGAATAGAGAAAGTACAGTGAAGATACACCAAAATGATAGTCTCCTTAAAGAACTATAGCCATAAAGAAAGGTTACAACTTCTAAGACTATTCAGTTTAGAACAAAGAAGAAAAAGGGGGGGATCTATTAACTATGTTCAGGATATTAAGGGATCCTGAAATGGTAAGGGAAATGGGCATATTAATACAGGACAAACCACAGTATTTAAGAGCACATAAACTACAACTAAAGGTAGACACAGTCATAAAGAACAGTAGATACTACTCATTTCTTAATAGAACTGGAAGGATATGGAATACACTGCTCACCAATGTAGTACAACGTAGTTTGGTAAATAGCTTTTAAAAAAAGAGACAATCTGTTACTACAAAAGGATTCCAGATGGACCCGCTAATGTGCGGAAGGATAACAATGGGCAATAATGCATTCTTCTGTTCCATACCCAGTATAAGTACCCATTATAAGGACTGTGACTTTACTGCATGACTATACAATAATAGTAGGTGGACTGGGAGGGAGAAATCTTTCATTTTAAACATAATCTTATCCCTCTACCCTGCCCCATCCCTTCTCCTTTTTTCCTACCACATCCACTGCATCCCTTAAGGCCCTCCTGACTCAAAACTCTCACAAGAGTGTGAGCACTGATGGACTTGAACAAAATGCCAGCAACTATCCATCCCTGCTACTGCATTACTGCATTACCTATTACCTCACTTTATAACCTCTGCTTCTCCTTAACCTTTGCCTCATATTCTTAAAAAAGTTACCCCCCCTTCCCAAGGGGACAAATCCACTTCTCCTAGCAACTATCACTCTAACTCCCTCCTCTCCACTCTGGCCAAGCTACAGGAACACCTTCTGCTATCCCAGCTCCCCCCCCCTTCCATGATTCTTCCTCCATCTTCACTCCTTTCCAGTCTACTTCTGAAAGTCCCACTCCAGCTCCACCTCCCTCCCTCCTCTGGCTTACCGAATCTGTCTAGTATGGATCAGGTCCTGGTGAACTTTGCTATATTTTTTGACTTGTCCAAAGCCTTTTACATGGTTGCCATCCCCTTCTCCTGGATAAACTCAAAGCAGCAGGTCTCATTGACTCCTCAGTTGCGTAGTTCCACTGCTACCTTGAGGGCAGGTCTGAAATTGTCTGGCTTGGTGAATCTTTCTCGCCCCACTCCCTCTCTGCCCAATTGTGCCCCAAGGGTCCATCCTTGGCCCTATGCTCTTCTTCATCTTCTTGAATGACCTCCTTGCTGCCTGCTTCTCTGCATCCATACGTACATATGCAGATGCCCCAGCACTTTTTGTCTCTGGCTCTTCTGCCTGTTACTTCACTGCCAGGCTTCAACTGGAGTTTATTAACATCCAGCATTTTTTTCTGGCAGGTCAGCTGTCCCTCAGAGCCAAGGAAATGAACTGTATAAACCACTGGCACTTGGCAGAGGATCACAAGGCTCACCCACACCTCTCCTTCCATGCTCTTCGTGTTACAGTGATTGAGGCTGTCTCTTCATTTAAGTAGCTCATGGTCTGGCTAGACAGGCACTTCAATTTCTCTGCACATGTGGCTGCTATCCACCAGAAGCTTTACACCAAACTTAGTGTGCTTTGCAGAATAATCCTGCTTTCTGCCTGCTGTAGAGAGATTGTCTCAAAGTTGATACTCCCCATCTTTGACCATGGCGACATAGTATACAGTGCTGCTCCCAAGTCTACCCTGGAAAAATTCGATCCCCAGTTTCATTCCTTTTGCTGCTGAGCCCTGGACCAACCCCCACACCCACCCCTGCTCCTTGTACTCTTCCATTTCCTTCCCCTCCCTTGAATCCAGATGCCTTGCCCATTGTGCTTCCTTTATATCTAAATACTGGTTTTGCTCCCTCCCCTCCTACTGTAGCTTGCTTCCCTTTTCACCTCCCCCTATCACTTCCCAGTCCCTTCACAACTCTGGTTCTCACTGCCTCGTACTTCCCTCAAGGAATTCCACTTCTGCTCAAACTGTCTTCTCCTTCTTGTTCCCTAAACTTTGGAATTATCTTCCTGACTATCCACTCAGCCCCTTCCCTTCCACTCACTCACCTCTCTCCTCCATGACTTCACTACTTACTCCTGCAGTTGTCCTTAATACTGGACCCTGAGCTGCTGCCCATCACCCTTGTGCCCCTGCTCCCCCTTTGCATGCACCTACTGTAGTGCAGTCCCCTAATCCACCCTCCCATTTCCACTACCATTTCCCCCTCCTTAAAGTCAGTATTGCCTTCTACACATTACAAATTTTGTTATCATCCAGCTGTTTACTGTATTATATTGCATTGTATTGTATTGTATTGCATTGCATTATGTTGTATTGCATTGTATTGTACTGTATTGTAGTGTATTTTACCTACACAGACTCCTTGTGCAATTGTTATTTGTTATGCTTACTTACTTACTTATTTGTATTAATTGTATTTGGGTTTATTGTTCTTACTGGAATTTGATTCCTTTCTTCCCCCTCTTCACAGGGCACTTCCAAAAATGAACTGTTAACAAGTTCAGTATGACTTTCCTGGCAAAACCTTTTTTTTTGTTTGCTCCTCCCCTATCCCCTGTCAGACACTCTTTTGGGCTGCCTAGGTCCCACTTCCACCACACATGCCCCATTGCCATCTGCCACCCCACAGCTGCCATAACCCAGGTAGCCCAACATAACCCATCATTGGGTAGGCCCCTCCCCCGTGGTCCCTACCAGGGGCTGAGAAACACCCAGAGGTGTCTACGTATACATCATGTGCACAACGGGTTGGCATGGACATTTCTGGGCTATCGTGGTGACAAGGACTGGTGGCTGTCATCTTGGCCAGCAGAGAGGGATTTTCCTCTTTTTTCCCCAACCCACTCACCCCCAACTCACAGTGGGCAGGCTGTGGTGGCGACCTTGGGGCAGGTGTGTTCTGCAGCATGCTGAGGCCTCATGCCACCAAAAAAACCACTCCAAGCCACACATAGGGGCTGAGAAACAGTGGTCCAAGGCCCTCCCACCCCTCCGGGATGGACGCATCTGAGGGATGCTCTAAACTCCCTCCCCGCTGGACTCTATTCCTCACACCCAGGCTCGGGATGTGAACCTGGGTCACCAGTGGATTAAGTGAACACCTTCGCTTAGCACCATAGAGTCAGCCCTTGAAAAGTTTTAAAATAAGCAAGCAAATAACTAAATCGGGGTGGCCAACCTGTAGCTCATGAGTCACATGTTCCTCTTGAAGCAGTTTGATGTGGGTCTCAAGGGGTTTGTTAATTATGTGTAAAGTACACATCGCAGTCTTTTAAATTTGAGAAAAGTCAAAGTACAGGAGCTGAAAAGTTCACTGAGTGCTCAACAAGCTACTTTTAATAAGCCTGCAAGCAAATCTAAAGCTTCAGAGCTGCTCTAAATAAATACTTTAAAATTACAACTATTTTTTAAAAATACTGTAACTTAATAAAATATGAATATTGACTGTGTACTATGACTATTTTATTATTTTAACTCCTATATATGGGTATAGTAAGGGCTGCACGTCATGTATGGTATGGGCCTCACATTGTTGTGGTTCACACCTTACTCAGAAATTTAAATGTGGCTCACAACCTCGAAAAGGTTGGACACCCCTGATCTAAATAAATAAATACATAAATAAATAACATTATCACCAATAGGGACAAATACACAGGCAAATAGATGATTGGCAGTGTTACATTTGGTTAACTATAGTGATATTTAAAGTTTGTCATTGTATAAAAGTCTATCATTAAGTGTGAAATTTGCAGTAATTGGCCATGAAAAACTGATAGGGATCAGAGAAGGAAGTAGGAGGATGGTAATTACTGTAGATGTTAACATAAATGAATGGGTGGAAATAATTTGTTGTGAGGTCTTTGTGCGCTTGAATTCCTAAGTATGTTGCTACAGTAAGCAATCTCCACAACATGTAGTGATTCAAATTAATTTAGTTATTTATTTAAAAACTGGTAACCAGAAAAGGCACACTGAGCCAGAACTCATTTCCAAGTGTGACTCTGGGGAAGGGAATTATAGGGTACATAATCAGTGTGCAATCAATAAGGTACATGAATGCCAAGATAAATAAGGTCATAATAATTAAAAAAAAATCTTTCTCTTGTCTTAACTACTTTAAACCTTAGCCTGGCACTGCTTCCCAGGTGCAGCCCCTAAATAAAAATGCCAAGACCAAGGACTAAGAACTATACATAATTTGCTTGTCAGATTACAATATCCAACTAATTAACTAACAGGGGGCTGAAGGCACAGGGTGGACATGACAAACAAGTAGGTCAGTAGGTAATGGCAGACAGGTAGTACCCCTTAATGAGTGGCACCAGCTAAAAGATGTGGGAAGAGATGCAAGAGGGGTTCATCAAAGTCAGTGACCAGCACAGTGAGGGCAGGTACATTGGGAAGCAAAGTAAGAATGCAGAAGTGGCTTGAGAGAGGGCTAAGTGGGGGCTTAATGGAAAAAGTGTTGAAAATATTTCCAGACTGAGGGAAGTGACCCAAAAAAGAGAGTTGCCAAGTTGCTGAGGAGAAATGGGAAGTAACAAAAGAGTGCGAGCTGCAGCAGTGAAGAGAGTAGGAGACAGCAGCAGAGTGGAAGAGCAAGTTGGAGAGGTAGGAAGGAAGGGAAGAAAACCAAAATTTACAAATGAAGGAAGCACCAAAGGTGATGAGAGGCTAGAGAAGGGAGAGAGAGGAGTTCTTAAAGGGTACAGTCATGGACAGGGGGAGGGAGATAGTGGCAAAACAGCAGAAGAAATGCAAGAGGGGGTCTAATCTGGCTAGGGTGGATTTAAAAGATCCACCATAGGACACATCCTTGTAGTCAAACAGAAGTAAAATCACTTTAGTCATAATTTCCCACTGAACTGGGAGTTGAAGAAAAGGTTCCTAATTTAGGGTGTGGCTTTTTGTTGGTGGCATCAACTTGGGCTGAGATGTTAAGGTGACTATCAAGCCACATGCCTTGGTATTTGAGGCAAGGGTCAATATTAAGTGGAGTAACATAAAGAGTTGAGAAAGCCAAGGACCAACTAAGCCTAATGAGCCATTGGCGATATCAAAAAATCACGGTGACAGTTTTTTGGTATTTAGTGACAGTTGCTTAGAATAGGAACCAGCATTGTACACTGTCAAAATGCACTGAAATGCTTGCTCCAACAAGTGGGCAGATGCTCTGTTGGCATAGATTATTGTGCCATTAGCATGCATGTGAATACTGATGAAACACAGGCTGAGGGGAGGTCATTGAGAACAAGCATTTGTCAATGCCAAATGTTTGCTTGCTGATAGTAGCATTGGACATGCAGGAGTTAGACAGATACAGAATAGGAATGGCAGTGAAGTATTGAACTTAAGCCAACCCCACTTCCAACCTGCAGAGATGTACAGGCATTAGGGTGTGCCTTTGGGTCTTTGCCCATAACGTTCATGGCATTTTACCTCACCCTATCCTGCAGACACTGCCAAGTGTTGAGGTGTGTCTTGGGGTGCTCGGCTGTATAGTAACCCCATTTCATAAGGGTATATGCTGAAACTGGTGCAGTACAGGAGAATGGGGTGAACTGTGGGGCAGAAGGGTCCAAGGCACACCTCAATGTCTGTCATTAGGTTCAAGGTGGGGATGGGGTGGAATGGCATGAGCATTACAGCCGGCAATCCAAAGGCACACCCCTGATGCCTGTTAGTCTGTACAGGGTGGGACGTAATGATTACAAACCCTAACGACTCGGACATTTGCTGGTATTTGCACTACAAATTTTCAACATGGCCCTTTTGTAACCTCTACCTCATGAAAGCTTTTGGGGCTGCTGCTCATGAACAGCAGCACTGTGATTTTGTTACTCTGTCCCAAATATTGATTTCCCACAGCAACCACGCCATTGTGTGCCAGTTGTGTGAAAACACAGTTTGGGCAGGATGTGAAAAATGACAACTGTACCATTCACAGGGAGGTGTGAAGAGATAGCAATGTTAAAAATCTGGAGTGAAAATATTAAAAATGCTAAAACTTCTGAATGTACGTGGAGACTGTGCAATGTAAGTTCATGACACAGTCATTTAGTAGAATTATTTCACCAAATTTTCAACATAGGCATTTTGTGACCTCTGCTCATGAACAGTGTCACTATGATTTTCTTAATCTGTCCTGAACATTGATTTCCCACAGCGACCGTGCCATTGTGAAGCCAGATGTTCAAAAACACATTTAGGGCAGGATGTAGAAAATGACAGTTGTACTGTTCATAAGGAGGTGTGCAAAATTGATAATGCTGAAAATCTTGAGTGAAAATATTATAAATTCTCAAAGTTATGAGTGTGCATATAAACTGCACACATCACACTCTTAACATAGTTATTTTATGGACTTTTGTCACCAAATTTTCAACATAGGCATTTTGGGACCTCCGCTCATGAACAGTGTCACTGTGATTTTCTTAATCTGTGCTGAACACTGATTTTCCACAGCGACTGCGCCATTGTGCGCAGGAACAGCGAAAAAACATTTCAACCAGGATGTGAAAAATGAAACTGTACTATTCATAAGAAGGTGTGAAAAAAATGCCAATGTTAAAAATCTGGAGTGAAAATATTACAAATTTGTGAAGTTACGAGTGTGTGTGGAAACTGCACAATGCACACTCATAATACAGTCATTTTTTGGAATTTGTTCACCAAATTTGCTATGTAGGCTTTTTGGGAGCCCACCTCATGAATAGTGACACTGTTGTTTCATTTTTTGGTCCCAAAATGTGATTCCATGCAGCGACTGCAAAATTATCTTTTGGGACAGACTAACCAGATGACAGTCGCTGAATTCATGAGATGGGGTCCCAAGAACCTCATGTTGAAAATTTGGTGCCAAAATGCACATAAAATGGCTGAGATATCCACCTAAGTTGAATACCCCCCCATTTATGCCATTGTGCAGCTTACCAGCATTTCTTCAGTTCACAGTCAGTTTTGAAGAGTGCAGACGTGTTCCCACTCCACTGAAGATTGCCACGCTTGGCTCTGGAGGTAAGTATGGGGTGAGGTTGTGTGTGAAGTGGTCGGCTGCACAGAGTATGGGTGTGGGTTGGGGGAGGTGTCACCAGAGACAATAAAGGACTGTTTTCTGTTTTTACAGGTTTTTTTAAAAAAAGGACCATGAGGGATGGTTTTTCTATTACAGGGACCCCAGCGTGCCACCTGAGTGTTTGTTGGAGGGGGCTGTAGCTGATGGGGATTGGGCACCTCATCTGCAAATACAGAGTGTTTGGGGGCCACATGAGCTGAGGGGGATTGAGCACCCCCCTTGGCACACAACAAATGGGGGACATTATGGTAATGGAGATTTGGCTACTCCATCGGCAAATGAACTGGGGAGGGGGCATGCCAACAGGGGGATTAGACACCCCCATCGGCTTTAATGGGGATTGTTAGAGGTGACCAGTGACATTGGCTGCTATGTTTATTGAAATGGGACACCAGACAAGGCAAGCAGTGATTCGCTGCTGGAATCAGAAACCACCCTAGCAGCAAAAACAGCTGATTGTTAAATGACTGGGTGCTCCCTGATTGCAGTGGCAAGTTTTTTTTCAAGTTGGTGGCATGCTACATACTGCTATCATCAACAGTGTGCTCCTCTATTGGCACCACAGAGACCAGCCCCAAAATGGACTGCTGGCATTGGCCACAACACTGCTGCACCTCCACAACTGGCTACTACAGCAAGCTGCCGCAATATGTTTCTTGTGCGTACGAGAAAACAATCATAAAAATGGAAGGGAATCACTGTTATTGTAAAGCACTAGAAACACCAACTGTAGATAGGAAAAACAAAATACAATGACCTAACTGAAAACTGAGTCCAGATTCCTTGAATACTGTCTTGGTGCTTTGTCAGCTGAGCTATCAGGGTGATTGGTTAGCATGAACTTTCCTTGGCCTTTTCTTTGCTCATAATATATATCCTGTGGCTTGGAGCATTTTATATTGGAAGGAGTTGGGGGTGCAGTACTAACCACCTTTAGGTCATGGCATAAAATCTAGAGAAAGGTATTATATAATCTAACTGGGAGTGTATCCTTGGCCCACTGAATACCATCTAAGTGTTTGACAGAGAACCCATCAAAACAGTTTCTTGTTACTTCTGATGGTACATCAATTAAGACTCAGAGAAAGGTGAACACACCGTAACATATAACCAGGACTATTAAAGCAGTAGTGCATATTAGGAGGTACTTACCTTTTCTTAATTGATCTACCTACCTTTTTTGATATTGCATGATTTATTGCTTTGTTTCTCCAGTCTGCCAACACACTGACTTTTCTTCAAACTGCCGAATGGTCTCCAATCTGCCCACCAGATGCTTGTGCTCTAGAGTGCCTATTGATCATCAAGTCCTGGATAACCCCTCCTTTAGTGAGGAAACATGGTCTGACTGGTAGACCATAGGTCAGAGTGTTTAGAACTGGCCCAATTTACTGGCAGATGGTATAGGAGGGGGACAAAAGGAGTTATCATCTGATGTACCAGCAGTATGTTACCCTGTGTGGTATGTTCCTACTTACTTCGACTATTGTATAAATACTAAAACAACCTGATGGGAATGTCTAGCAGTAGATGATCATGAGTGCTACCCACCTCATTACCACCAGATTTACATTAGTTTTTTGGTGCAGTTACCCCACCTTATCCAGAAGGACATCATTCAAGAGAAGCTTTATAGATCTCCCTGATCTCCTCTGCTCTTCACATCAGAGGTTCAGGATGTGAACTCTGGAGGGCAGCATACCCTTGCCACATGGTGCTACTGAGTTAGCTAGTTACCTATTTTAAATTGTTCATCTTTATTTAATTAATTCTAAAAAATAATTTTTAAGTTGTGAAAAAATGTGGTGGTGCCCTGTATTTTATCGACAAATCCATACCCTGTTGTTCTTCAAATGGAGAATACTGTTTTACACTCCTGTCTACTTCCATTTGATGTTGTGGGAGCAAACAAACACATGTTAGCTACACCAGGTTGATGAGCACTGGTGCCAGACATTAAGTAACAACATACAGGGAAGGGCAAACCATTTATTTTTAATTTCTGTAGTAACTCTATAATTCCCATAGGGCCAGATTCAACAAAAATCACAAAGTCACCACAAAGTTTTGCATTCAGCTGTGCAGTTGCCCAGGCATCCAAAATTTCTATTCATAGTCAGATAGCGTGGGATCCAACTGTGAATTGGGATGGTCTGAGGGAGCTGTATCCCTAGTACCACCAGCACTACCCAAGTAACACTGCCCAACATGCAGCCTGTGGCATGGCTCTACAAGGATTAGATCATGGGTGCTATTCCATATTCATAAAGAAAGCTATATAAATGAGCCCATTGGGCATGCAAGGCACTAGGTGGCCATTTGCATGCCCATTATGGGTCTATTTGCATAGGCTGTGGTGAGTGACATGCCACTCCATTGTTGATCGTCATCCCACTTTTAAAAAAAATATCACCCTTGTGGTCTAGTGATCCTGCCCCTCCCCCATCACCAATCACCAACCCAGATATAAACAAATATCCTTGCTGGTATAGTGTCACCCTCCTTTCTGATCATCAATCACTGTCCTGTATATAAAGAAACAAAGTTCCCTGGTAGTATAGTGGTCTCACCTCCCCGATCAATGGCCAATTCCTACATAAAAAAACAAGGATCCTTGGTTTAATAGTGGTCACTCCCTGATTGCCTGCCCATAGATAAAGAAACAAATATCCTGGTGGCAAGTGGTCCCCCCCACCCCAAGCCTTGCCCAACACAGACATACAATGCAGCACCAATATTCATGTCCTCATCCCCTCATTTGAATTGCAGCCCCTTCTGCATTTTGCCCTGGCATAAACCCAATTTGAGGGTATAAACCAGGATTTTGTGAATACCATCTCAGCACAAAATGCACCGTGGCAAAGTTTTGTGAATTTGGGCCAAGTCTTGTGTATGTGTGTGATATTCTGTAGACTGTGTAAATACTGTAGGGTGTAGTAGTAAATATTATTTTTATATACTTCATGCCTCTGTGACTGAAATTTTTGGGGGAATAGATAACTGTTGGTACTGACAAATCAGTGATCCATCTTTGAGAGGGAGAAGAATAATAATGTTAACATATTTTAAGAAGTAAAGTATTTTCTCAGGAGTGAGTGACAGGGAAGACCATTAGCCCTTAGCGGAAGAAATACTGTACTCTGTGGGCAGTGGCTCTGGTGGGATTTGCACCAAGACATCCCAAGGAGAAAGAATCACTTTTGAGTGGAGGCAGCTGTGGGGGTACCCTTACAGGTGTTGAGGGTCAATAAACTTTTTATTTATTTCTTTTTTTAAATTGTATTAGACAGGTGTTAAGCCAAGGGTATAAATGCCCATTTTCAAGGGGGACCCAGATGCATATAACATGCATTAAACAATACAGTCTCTTACAAAAATGAAAGAAACAATATATACATATACAAACTCTAAAATCAAGTATTGGTACAATATGTGGTAGTCAATTAAAAAAAACAATTCCACTGAGAATTCAGAAGACGGTGTTTTATAATACAATTTAAAGAAACAACAGTATCAGATTTGATTTCTTGAATGGAGCTCAGCTGTGAGTGCTAGTATTTTATGGTGCAAAATAAGTAGGATATTTTCCCAACAGATGATTTGAATTGCAATGTTCTAATTTTAGTCCCTTGTGAAAATATACTCAGATGTGTTGTCAAGTTGCCTGTGACAGCAGTCATAAATTAAAATTGATCCAAATTTTAAGAAATTTCTGAAAATGTCATAAAGTATAGTAAACACATCTAATTTCTAATGAGAACCAATTTAATAAACTAAAAAGTTCTCAATGATGTGTATTATGTGGACTTAAAAGTGCAAAATGGCAAACTGAATAATATAATACCCACATTGAGAACTGTATTAATTAGAAGCCATATAATAAACAGGCAATCTGTAACCAAAGATACTGTAGTAATAACAATTGAGTTAACATTTTCCTAGACTGCTGTGTTAACTAAGTTTTTACATGATACAGTTGCCCAAAGTGCATATGGATAGACAGACCAATGAATGATAATCAAACAGCAAATATTAATCGGAAGTGAAACCCAGATAAAAATAATCAACACATACTATATCAATCACCATCATGTCCAAAACTGCATTGGTTGGGGGTGGGGGGAGAAAGCATTTTGTGATGAGATATGAACTTCATAAACTTTGTTTTAGAAACATTCAACAATACTACATTTTCAGATAGCCAACTCTGTACTAAAATCAGTTTGCAAAGTTGCATTAACATCTAACCAAGAAAATGCCCCTGTTATATAACACTATATCATCAACATAAAACACTTTATGCAATAGGCATGGACCCAAAAGCCATGTGACAAGTCCATTTATTTCCACATATGTATGATAAATTTTAGAACCCCAAATTTATCACACATATGTGTGATAAATACAACCTGTCAATCAACCCACACACAGTAGTACTAACCATTTTCAAATGTGAATAACATTAAAATGAAAAAATGATAGCACAGTACTGTGAGCATAAAAGTTGTTCAGCACAAAAATATCTACAAAATGAGTGGTGTTTCATTTATAGATACCTTTTAGATTTTTTGATAATTAGCACACACAAAAAAGGCAGAAAATTCAGTTTTTTTATGTTTTTGACAAACAAATGTAGATAACTTTAAAATGAAAAAATGCTAGCATGGTACTATGAGCATGACATTTTTTGTCTGGCACAAACATATCTACAAAATGAGAGGAGTTTCATTTATATACCTTTTAGAATTTTTATAATCAGCGAAAAAATGGTAGCTAATTCTGTTTTTATTCAGTTTTTGATGAAAAATTACCTCCCCCCCCAAAAAAAAGGCAAAAACAAAAGAATTGTGCACCAAAATGTTTTCATTATATGCTGGCCATAATGTTTGCTTGTTTATTTTATTTGCTTAAGGGGTAAGCACACTGGAAAATCAATTCCCTTTTCAGGTGCAACCCATGTAAATGTAATGTAAATGCAAAGTTGGAGTATCCATAGCAACTGCTTAGCAGCCACCATACTAAGTGGAGCTACACTGGGAAAAAAATGAAAATGTCCAAGGAAGTTTACATTAAAAATTAAATAATTTAACAGTTTGAAACAAAACTCGCTGTACTATCCTAAATGATCCCTATCATAAATGGAATAAGTAACAGGGACCTTGTGGAATATATGATTTATTTTCACTCAAGCTGTAAAACAATGGGCACATCACTCATGGCTTCTGTCACTTATGAGGTTACCCAAGGTCAAACAGCTCTTGTGAAAATAAATCATATATTCTACAGGTCCTTGTTATGTATCCCTTATAAGTTACAATTTGATAAGCATGAATCAACATCATTCAAGAAAATGGAAATTAAAATGGGGCTGAAAATTGGCCCTTGTGGAACATCTATTTTAACTGAAACCAGGGGGAAAAATCTGCCATGTAATACAACCTGTTGTGAGCTACCAGTAAGGTAAGTCTGAAAGCATGGATGAAGAAGAAGACAGATCAATATTTCTGAGCTTTGAAAGCAGGTGACCGTGGTGCACCAAATCAAAGGCCTTTAACAAATCTAAAAATAGAGCCTCAGCCACCTCTCCTCACTATTCAAGGTCCTATGCAAAAATGAAACAAGTTCTAAAACAGCAGTTGCCAAACTTGGCAACCTGTTGCACAATGAGTCCTGGGTGAGGACTGCTGTGGACATAGTCTACTTAGACATTAGTAAGGCATTTGACACAGTCCTACACAAAAGATTAGTTAAGCAATAAGCTGTGAGGGAGTGTGGGTTATCAGGGGATTTACCATGGCTGGAATGGTTTGCCCATGAGGCATAGGTGAGTGAGTAAATCCGCACCAGACATGGTAAATTCCCCAATAGCCCACATCCTTGGAGTGGCTTACTGCAATTGTACCAAGCTTAATTTTTTTACTATGATAAAATACAACTATTAAACAGGTTGATTTTTTTTATTGTATTTATTCCTATGCTGCAGATATTACAGATTATATACTCATCAAAAGCCATTGGTTATCAGAGGATTTACAATGGTGGTAAATTGCCAGTCTGATGATTTCATTGGCTGTTCACTTATGTCCATGGTATAATAAACAACTTAGCCAGCCTGGGAGTGGGTCCCAGGGTGGTAACATTGGTAAAACATTGGCTGGACAACAGGACACAGAAGGTAATATTAAATGGAGTCCACTCTGAAGAAAGGGGGGGTTACTAGATGGGTAATGCAAAGTTTAGTACTCGGTCCAGTCATTTTTAATGTCTTTTTAAGTGACATTGCAGAGGGACTGGAAGGAAAAATATGCCTCTTTGCAGATGACACAAAGATCTGCAACAGGGTTGATACACAAGGGAGAGTGGAAAGGATGAAAAGGGACTTGACAAGGTTGGAGGAATGGTCAGAAATATGGCAGCTTGGATTCAATGCAAAGAAGTGCAAAATAATGCACCTGGGAAACAAAAACCAAGGGGAAGAGTACACAATGGAGGGGAGGCAGTAACAACAAGAAAAATGGAAAGGGACCTAGGGGTAAATCATATCAGATGACCCTAAGGTTGGCAAGCAATGTGAGAAGGCAGTAGGGAGGACTGGGGGAATACTGGGATGTATAGGGAGAGACATTGCCAGCAGAAACAGTACAGACAGTTGGTGAGACCCCATCTGGAGTATTGCATCCAGTTCTGGAGACCCCATCTCCGCAAGGACATAGACAGGATGGAGGCAGTCCAGAGGAGGACAACTAAAATGGTGCAGAGTCTGCAAGATAAGTCATATGAGGAGAGACTAAAGGAGCTTAATACAGAAACACAGAAACATAGAATTTGATGCCAGATAAGGACCGTTTGGCCCACCTAGTCTGCCCATTTCCCTACCTAATGCATAGGCTGCAGATCCTAGTTAACCAACTTCTTGCTAATCAAATGGTCTCTTGATATGCAGCATTATGACCCTGATACACAAATGTAAATGCAGGTACAGGTTGTCACAATGTACAGATTTCAGTCCATAAAATGGAGAGAAAGAAGTAAACCACCTTAGGGAATTATTACCCTACTCCATTAACAACTAGAACACTCTTACCTACTGACTTAATATGCAGATCACTCCTTATTTTCAATACAGGAACATTTGAAACAGATTTGTGAAGCATTTTGGAATCTTTTTTACAAAAAATGATAAAAATTAATAACTGTAATCCAGCCATATTATTCAAACCAAGTATTAAAGCAGAATTGCTGGTTTTGTTTTCAAGATTTATTCTAACACTGTGAGAGTCATAACACATGAGGTGAAGTCGAGTGCCTTATGCCCAAATGCTTACATTAATGTGGGTTACCAAGACCTGAAGTGAATACTTGCTAGTATTATACTAAAATGTCATGTTTTAAGTTAATGCTTATATAGTTTACTTTAGCAATTTGATTGTACAGGAGGATTTCAGCTATCAATATTGCTCTTCAGAATGTGGTCATTCAGAATGCTCCATATGTAGCATTTGTTTAAAATATAATTCTATGTAAAAGTATGGTAGCATATATTAGGTTTGTTGACACTTAAAAAGGAAAACAATTCATGCATAGTCATAATTTAAAAAGCCTTGATCCACATTCATAATGTAGCTTTAGTGCTGTGAAGAATTTTCAGATTTTGGTGGACTGGAATTCTATCAAGTTTTTCAGCAGAATCCCATCAGAAGCAGAATGGCAACATTCCAAAGCTGAATATATTGAAAATATGCAGTTTTATAAACATAGAAACATTTATGGTCAGAAAATGGCCAATGTTCCATTCAGCCTGCCCCAGTCCTGCCTAACTCTGATACAGCCTATAGCTGAGTGAGATACTGATGGAGAATCCTACTGGCAGCACAGTCCAATTTGTAGCCCCCCCCCCACTGCCACAACTACCAACCCCTTATACCCCACACCCTTGAAACCCTGCACCTTCTTAGCATTGACCACTTTTCTTTAAAAGCTATTCCATTTGTCTACCACCCTCTAAATGAAAAAAATACATTTGTACATTCCTTCTTAATTTCTCTCCTGCCTGCTTATACCTGTGCCCCCTAGTGAAGGATCTTGCATTTGAACAATGACTGACAATGCTCTTGGGGTGCATAAATGTTTTAATCTTATCTTCCCTCTCCTTTCTGGCCTTTAGTGAGTACATGTTTAGACTGTTGTTGTTCTGTGTATTACCTTCCCTGAATACCTTGCATCATTTTGGTAGTTTGCACTGTCTCCAGGTAATCACAGCCCTTTCTGAGATGGGGCCCCCAAAACTGCAAACAGTACTCTAGGAGCAGTCTCATCTTTATTATATATAGAGAGAATCACCTCCTGTATCTTACTGGTGATGCCCCTGCCTGTGTAGCCCAGCACCCTATTGTCCTTAACATGTGGCATATTACTCTGTGATGATGACGAGATTATTGCTTCTAATTATCTGAAGGACCCATTATTCTATTGTTTGGTATAATCTGAGAGCTCCAAGACAATACTTAGCTTTGGATGTTGGTATTGATTTTGAGTTGCCAGACTCTGGACTATATTTTAACTTCTCTAGGACTCTTTTCATTTCTTTATTTCTCTCCTACATGTCCACCCTGCCACATACTGTAACTTCATGCTATCAGTGAACAGGCTCATCATTCCCTGCATGTCCTCCCCTATGTAACATCTGAATGTATTGAAAAGCACTGGTCTAAGGACAAAACCATGGCATCCCACTAATCACCCTACTGACCTCTGAAAGATCCCATTACCTGTTCCCTCTGATTTCAATGCCCCCAACCAGTTGCTTATCTAGGTTGATAATCTATCTCCCATGTGCAGATTTCTCAGGTTTTTACCAGTCTCCAGTGTATCATTGAGTTGAAGCCCTTGTTGAAGTCTAAGTACAAGACATCCATAGCCTGGTCCTTATCTGCTGCTCATGACACTGTGTTGAAAAAGTCAATGATTTTTGTCTAACATGACCTCCCCTTTACAAAGCTATGCTCCCTTTATCCTGAAGGTCATATTTTTTTGAGGACTTCCATCATCCCCTCCTTGATGATAGCCTCAAGCAGCATCCCCATGACGGAGGATAGACTTAGTGGCTTGTAGTTTCCTTGGTCTCCTGTGTCCCTGGCCTTATATGGAGGGACTATAGTATGTGTCATTTTACAGTCCCTCATGTCCATCCCTGCTACAATAGAACAGTTAACTGTATTTGCAAGCAGTCCAGCCAGGGCCACTCCCACCCCTTATCAGTACCCTGTGGTGAAGCCAATCTGGCCCAGAAAGTTTAGTCACCTTCAATCTTTTGAGTTATTTTTTTATTATTTTTGAATTTTTAACAGTATAATCATGCACTGTCATATACATTTATGTGCAATCAATAGTTCACGTATAAAGAAAAGAAAATTAATTACAATATTAACTTCTACAGTGTTACTCAGAATAAGTTCAATGAGCATGGTGTGGGAGTTCTAAGTTACTTAAAGCTATAAAACAAAATGACTCATTGAATGCTTTTTTTCCAAAGAAGAGATTTACAAGCCTAATTTACTTCTCTAATTAGACATAATTAAATTTTTTAATCAGTAAACCTCTAAAAATGGAGTAATTAAATTTAAATTACTTAAGAAAAAAACTATTTTTAGATAATTACTGTAAGAAAAAAACTATTTTTAGATAATTACTGTAATATGTATACTTATATACACTTACAGGACATATTAAGAAAAAGATTATTTTATGTCTGCATACAGGACATATTAGAAATAAAACAAAAGAAGAGGATAAGCGACATATTTAGTACAAAGTGCATATAATCTTAAATGTTCTTCATTTACTACTATGTCAGTACAGTAATGGCTGCAGGAGGACCTGGCTAAACTACAAGAGTGGTCAGATGCATGGTAGTTGGGGTTTAATACTAAAAAGTGCAAGGTACTGCACTTTGGGGCTAATAACCAGGGGAGGAGCTACCAGCTTGGGGGGACAGCTGGAAGGCACAGAAGAAGAAAAGGATCTTGAGGTACTGATAATGGGAAGTATGAACAACTCAGCACAGTTCAGGGAGGTGGTGGCAAAAGCCAACAGGATGCATGGGGTGCATAGTGAGGGGAATATCCTCCAGAAGCAGGGAGGTGATCCTGCCCCTATATGGGTCACTGGTCAGGCTGATCTGGAATACTGCGTGCAATACTGGAACCCATTCCTGAAGAAGGACATCAGATTGTTGGAGAGTGTACAGCAGAGGGCAACCAAGATGATCCAGGGATTAGAGGGATACTTCTATGAGGAGAGGCTGTGGGAGCTGAACATGCATTTTCCAGAGGAGAGAAGGGATGGGGGGACATGATTGAACCCTTTAAATACTTAAAGGGGATTAGCAAGTCTAGGACAGAAGGAATTTTCCAGATTAGAAGGGGGAGGGTCACAAGGGGGCACCAGCTGAGAGTTGAGGGGGGAAGATTCAGGAGGGAAGTCAGGAGACATTATTTCACAGGGAGGGTGGTGGATAAGTGGAATACTCTGCCTTATGAGGTAGTAGCCTATAACAGAGCAGACAGTTTTAAGGGAGGATGGGACAGAGTGGGGGGTAATTATAAAAAGGGAGGGTGGGTGGGGCAGCTGCAAACTGAGGGAAGAAGGTACAATCGAAAGCAGACCTGATAGGCCATGACGCCTGTTTTTGCTGGCATTTTCATATGTTCACGTGTTCATAATCAATAGTTCAATTCATCTTAATCTTGTAATTTTAGTTTATTTTAAAGTATAATACACCCCCTCTTAAAATTTTATACAGAAGCAGTTTATCCCACTCCCTCCGCCAATCAGAAAGGTAAAAAAGAAAAACAAAACAGAGGAAAATAAAAACATATTTGGAGCTTTCAGACTGCTAGACTCTACTATTTATTAACTTTACTAGCATCAAAGATTTTTTTATTTGACAGCCTGATTCAGAGAAGTGTCCATCCTATTTTTGAAACTGTCCAAGATTTGATTGTCTACATCAGATTCAGATTCCAATTCTGAAAGATCCTCTCATAAAAAAATCCTCTTTTCTTCCTTTGTCACTATTCAGGCTTTACATGGGTAAAGTGCTGGCATTTGACCCCCTAGTTCTTGGATGTCTGTCTATACTGATGAAATCTTCTTCTTTGCTGCATGGCTGAACAAATGACATAGTCTTGATATTTAAAAGCTCCCTTAATCCTGGCAGTTTTCAGAATAAGTTAATGGTCAAGTAGGGAAGCAAATGTAACCAGGACTTGGGGGATTTTAGATGAGGTCAAAGAGGACTGATGCACTTCCACTGGGTTTATTCTGAAGAGAAGCTGAAACCCTTTCACTAAATTAAGTACTGTTAATTCTGTATAGTGAAGCTCTTGTATTAAAAAGTCTTTAATTAAGTCCCAGGTGTTGAATGCAGGTCTTTCCAAAGGGGGTACCCTACAAATCCTAAATGATGTTGTCTCTGGTTATTTTCCAGCATTTCAAGTTTTTGTTCCGTGGTAATTGAGTTGCCCATCAATGACGCTGCCAAGACTGAATTTATTTGTAAAGTAAATAGAACATCAATAGCTTTCAAATTGTCACTTCTCCTTTGATGTCATGTCTATGGGCTTTGCTCTAATTTGTCGAAACTGGAATCAGTTTTCGTATCCAACTTCTGTAGCATGTGAGGAAAATACTGAAAGATTTAGACACCTCATCAAAAGTATCTATTTTTTTAATTCAGATTTCCTATGGCTCAGGGCTTAAGTCTGCCATTTTACTGGAAAAAGAAGTTTTAGCCTGCTATTTTGACTGAAGATCTGAAGCTGTTTCTGATGGTAAGCTTGTAGCTTTACTCAATGATTTGCCTATTGATTTGGGGTGCAGGTTTGAAAGTATTCCCTCTGCTTTTAGTGGCACTATATTTTCAGGTTTAATTGGGGATTCAGTCAAGCTTTTTTCACCCATTTTGGTTGCTTGCTGATCTTTAGGTGAACTTTCTTTGGGGCTGAGGCTAGTTCCAAGAACTGTAGCTGCCAGAGCATCCCAAGGCTACCCACAAGTTCCATTAGGAACTTCTCCATGGTGCTGACTCCATCTTTCTTCCTGGGCTGTTGTAACTCAGAGGGTCAAATGTCAGGGTTCTTTCATTTTTTTTTTTCTCCTTTTCCCTCTGTCGTTTTCTTTCTTTCTTGTTTAGTTTTGGTGTTGCGGTGTCTTATTCAATCCTGACAGGGATTACAGGGGCACAGATATATATGAGGTATGTAAACTGAAAAAATGTTGTCAGAGTCATGGAGCTCAAGGTTTGGCATACTCACTCCTCGCCAGCCATCTTAGAACCTTCCCCCCAATATTTTGAGGTTGTTTAGTACTCTGTGCATTGTTATGTGTTCAGTTTCTAACTTTTACCAGCTGCCCACCTTGTGTGGTTGAACATTCCAGAAGTGGGCCCCCTTCTTCCACTGTGAATACTGTGGCAAAGTATTAAGTATGTTTGCTTTCCAGCATCCTTGATCTCCAACATTTCCTACTCTTAAGCTTTTCTATGCCCTTCTTTGCCTTTCTTCCTTCTCTAGTGCATCTAAAGAAGACTTAGTCTATGTCCTTGATGCACTCTGCAATTATGAATTTTATTTCAGCTTTTTCCCTCCTCACTACTGCCTCTGTTGCCCTTAGTCTGCCTTACTAAACTTCCTTACTCTCTGCTGTCTGTTCTTGTCTGTACTTCACAAAGGCCACTTTCGGTACCTACCACTTCTCTGATCTCCTTGGACAATTGAATAGGCTTCCTGCACTTCCTGCCTTACCCACCATTTTCAGGCAGCATCATGCACTTTTGATGACCTCTCACTTCACCTTTACTCTCTCTCTACATTTCACTCACCTTTGAGCTAAACCTGCATGAGTTTTGTCATCTTCCTAAAGTTTGCTTTCATGAAATCAGGCATCTGTGTTTTGGTTCTGAGATGCTGAGTTCTAAGTGGTATGCTAAAACCACACAGTGTTTTTATTACTTCTCCCCAGTGGGACCTCGACATGCACTTCCTTGAAGGAATACTGATTTGAGAGCAACAGCTGAGTTGACACCATCCTTCTTGTGCTCTCTGACATGCTGTACCCCAAAACAGTCCTGAAAGCTGTAAACAAATGCTAGACTTTTCACTTTCCTTGGTATGGGTGGGTTCCAGTCAAGATCTGGAAAGTTAGGATCACCCATCAGAATCACTGTCCCCATCCCTGCAGCTTTTCTGATTTCCTTTTCTAGGATTCTGTTCTTAGCGTCATTCTTGTTTGGAAGTCTGTAAACAACCCCTACCCTGATGTTTTCCCCCTTTCACCACCAGCTGTGTCCATAGAGTTTCCATTTCTTTTCCCTGTGCTTCCTATGCATATCTCTTCCATTGTCCTAATAACATCCCTTCCATACAATACAATGTTGCCCTGTCTCTTTGAAAGATGGCCAGAAAAGGGATGGGCAGGTCACAGTCATGATTTGACAAAGCTCAAATTGCAAACTGTGACACAAGGTGTTTGAGCCAAAAGGGGATGATGCAAGTGGTACCTTGCATAATAGTTTGCGATAGTCCCAATTTTCAAACACCTGCTGTGGCAAAATTAGGATGCCATGCAACAAAGACCCTTGTACCACCCTTGCAGCAAAAGTGCCTGTGCGCCAGGTCACAAGAGTGGTTGCACCACAGTGGGGCTGCACCATTTCCTTTTTTGCTATTCTACAACAGGGGGATGCTTTTAGATCAGCCAGAAGTTGGTCTAAGAGCCATGCGATGCTGTCTGGCAGGGCAGAAATTGGGGGGCTGCATGGAGCAGACTGATGGAGAAGGACACTACTGTGCAGGGGATAAGCTGTCACCCTGTGATGTGTCCTGTGCATCTACATATAGCTAGTCATACCGGGGCAGGGGGCTGGCAGAAAGTGACCAGGACCCAGTCTCAGTGGGATACAGCCATGGCACTTGCCCCATAGGTGCTACTGACTACAACACTGTCAGTGGGCAGCAGTGGCTGCAGGTTGCAGGATGCAAGTGGTGGCTGGGAGTGGTAACCAGGTGCCACAGCATTCCTCTGGTACCATGCCCCCCACATGTAGGCAGGCTGCTGCCACCCAATGGTGTTGTGGTCAGTGGCATCTATGAGGCAGTTGCCAGGGCTGTATCCTGCTGAGGCTAGGCCCCAGTCCCTTTCTGCCAGCCCCCTATCCTGGTCCAATCGACTGTATGTAGTAGCACAGGACACCCCCACATTGTGCCGCCTTAATCCCTGCATAATACCGCCATCCCCCAGTCACCCACAAGGGCTCCCTCCATACTTCTTCTGCACCCAGTCCACTCCTGGCAGGCATTCTTCTTCACCTTTATGGATGATCGAGTGTTGGGCCGGGTGAGGGGGTTTTATAGATCCTTCTGTCAAAGCCCGCAGGTGTGCCACTACTTTGGCACAACCCTGAGGATGTGACAAATCTCAGGTCTTGGGCCCAGGGACCCTAATTTTTTTTAATATGGCACAGGGCCCCTGACACACCCCAAAATTGCCACAGCCCCAGATCACCACAATTTGCAGTGATCTAAGGGCTCATATAAAAATCGAGTCCCATGTCTTTGTGAAGACTATGATGTCTGCCTCACTCTCTGCCAGTGTCTGGAGGTCACCCATCTTGTTTCTCTCAACACCCCATTGCTTTGAATCAAGACTTACCTTCAGAATTGATTCCAGGTCATCAAAGTGAATGGAGAGACTTCTTTATCCTCTCCTCTAATCTCGGTGTTCCACAAGATTCCATCTTGGTTCCCTGCTTTCAGTTTCTTTATCAGTGACTTATCATAAGCCTGTGATTACATGAATACCAACACATTTCTTTTATGCTGATGACACAGTCATCTACACCGACTCCAAATCTATCAGTGATCTCATACTTTGCTACAATCTGTCCTTGATGTAACCCAGTGCTGAATGACTATCAACTTTCTCCAACTAAACACTGAAAGACAAAAGTCAGGCTATTCATGGGAACCTCATTTCCAAACAATTTGTTCCAAATTCATCCCTTGGATGGAATGCTATTGGAACTTGGGCAACAATTCAAATATATTGGATTTTGGCTGGATTCTAAGCTAATGTATACAGATCACATTTTTAGGTTCATCATGAATACATAAAAAATTGGTTTCCTCTATCACATAATAAAAACTGTCTTAACCTAAATACCAGGAAGCTCCTACTACAACAATCCTTACTCCCAGACTCAGAATATGTGAGCAGAATCTACAGGACAGTTAATACCGCTGACTTTAATGTTTTGCTATAACAGTACATGCTGGTTTGCACTTGTGTGTGATAAGAGAGCTTATTTTTGCACGCTGTCAAACTTGAACATCTTCCCTCAAATAAAGGAGGAGAGTTTTGATGGACCTCACCTTTATACAAATGTGTCCAGGGTCTCTATCTGCCATTAAATAGTCCTCTTGTTAGGCCACTCCAAACTATCAGTTGTATTCCTAGTCCAGCAATATCCTCTGCAAATATTGATCACCCAAATCAGAGCAAAGATTTTTGCCTTGGCTGACCCAGACACCTGAAATACATTACATGAATGTGTGAAGAACCTTAAAAACCTGTGACCATTGAAGGTGTTGTTCCGACACCTACAAAACTTTGTCAATTCATATCCCTCCTCCATCTGCTTCTGAATGATAGTCCCCCCTCACTGTATCCCTAATGAGTCCGTCCCTTTTTCCTGTCCCCTGCCACAGAATACTGCTTCTGATCGTTCCATCGCTTACTACTCAAGAATGCACTTTTGTTAATATGTAAATACATAATTACTAGTTAAGTGAACCTGCTATAAATTAGCATCTTTAGTTATATTTGTAATCTTACCATTTGTAATCTTTATGTACAGTACTATCTCTGCTTCTGTAACTCTCCCAAGAACTCTATTGAAAAATATGTGTCTTTTGGCTAACCTAAATCATAATATCCTGGTATGCAAAAAGTCTACAGTACATAAATAATAAAAGTAAAGTAAATGACTAGATTTATGTTGACACTTAGCTGCTAATATTTAACAAATTGTGCTAAAAATCTTACCACATTTGCAAACTTTAAATCTGTCAGTCAGTGAAAAACTGCCCACTGTATTTGCATTCTCAGGACACAATCCATTTTTCTCTGTTGTGTGCTGAAACACTAAGGGCAGAATTTGCAAAAGTATCTTTTCAAGATCAGCCCGTCACTATTTTAAAATTACAAACCTGTCTGAACTAACAATACCCAGATTTAGCAACAAAAGAAACAATGCAACTGGGGCAAGCAAATGATATAAACCACATGTTTAATTTCCTACTGCAAACTGTGACCTTTTGTTTCAAACAGACATGCATCTTTTGAAAATAGCAGCAGGGTTGCTTGGATGGTTTTGTATGGCAAGCCATTAGGGACATAATTCATGATCTCTGGCTGTATAGTAAAACACATACACTACATAGTGAAATACATATATCATATAGTGAAATATAAACATCATATACTTAAATGCATACACAATGTAGTGAACCACATACACTATCTACTGAAATATATGCATCATATAGTGAAATACATATACTGTATACTGAAATACAAATATCATATAGTGAAATACACGCACACTTTATAGTGAAATGCTTACATTATATAGTGAAATATATACACTATCTACTGAAATCTATATACTGAGTACTGAAAATCCACTTACACTATATACTGAAACAAATGTAGTAAGTACTGAACCATATACACTACCTATGCAAAGTCACAGAAAGTAAAGCATGGCTCACACAAGTAGAAATAACTTAGATTCCAGTATGGTAATGGGTGCACCTTTCCAGGACTTCATCAAAAAGCAGCACGCATCCAATAAAGGAAAGACGGTCAGCACTACCTACCGAGATACATACACTACAGACTGAAACATCCACATAAACTATCGACTGATACAAATACGCTACGCATTGTAACACATACACTATATATTGAAAAAGTCTACATAAACTATATACTGAAACAAACACACTATATATTGAAATACATACACTATCTATTGAAATACATACACTACACATTGAAAAATCCACATACACTATCTACTGAAACAAATACACTATATACTGAAACATCTACACTTTATATTGAAAAACATACACTATCTATTGAAATAAATACACTATTCATTGAAATATCTACATACACAATATACTGAAACAAATACACTACATGGTAAAAACACATACACAGTGTATTGAAATACATACCCTGTAGACTGAAAAATTCACAAACATTATATACAGAAACAAATAAACTATATACTGAAATGGACTACTTTCTGAAACTACCCATCCCCCTGCCCTTCCCCCTTGAATGGCATGCCACTGCATTCCTTGCCTGTTGCATTCCGTTAGCTGCTGGCTTGGTGAGAGGATGTCTAAAACTTCAGAGCAGTAGATAAGTAAAACAGGGCTATCTCTTATTTTAATTCGTTATGGGGTTTTATATGGCAAGCCGTTAGGGACATAATTCATAATCTCTGGCTGTATAGTAAAACACATACACCTGGCCCGTCGGCGCAGCGGTTGGATTTCCGCTTGAGACGATGATGACCTGGGTTTGGGAACAGACCCAGGTCACTGGAGGGTCAGCTGGGGGGAGAAGGATAGAGCGTCCTACAGACAGCTCTCCTTCTCTGGGGGGAGGGTGGGGAAGTGCCCGTAGCATGACGGACCCCTAGTGGAGACCAGGGGTCCCACAACACCGGCACTCACATTCAATGTAGGTGGGGTGGACGCTGGACATCATTGCACTTCCTTGCCTCAGAAGAAAACTAAGAAAATGGAGGGGAGAGCTTCCATCTACATGAAGCCCTTCCCAGGCTTCAATTAGCCACTGCTGCAGCACTCCCAACCAGATACTAGTTCCACAGTGCCAAAATTAGGGGAACTGATGCTGTGGCCCCACCCTCCGGGGGGCAAGCAGAAGTCCAACCGAGTTTTGGCACTTGGTGGTTGGTGGAATCTCAGGTGCCATGACCAGGGCAGAGACAAGACAGAGGCCTCCCAGGTAAAATGATAAATAAAAAAATAAAAAAGTAAAACACATTCACTACATAGTGAAATGCATATATCATATAGTGAAATATATACATCATATAGTGAAATGCATACACAATGTAGTGAACCACACACAGTATCTACTGAAATATATATATATATATATATATATATATCATATAGTAAAATACATATACTGTATAGTAAAATGCATATATCATATAGTGAAACATATAGTGAAATGCCTACATTATATAACGAAATACATACACCATCTACTGAAATCCACATACTGAGTACTTAAATTCCACATACACTATATATTGAAACAAATGTACTATGTACTGAAACATATACACTACTTATTGAGATACATACAGTACAGACTGAAACATCCACATAAACTATCTACTGAAACAAATACACTATACATTGTAACACATATACTATATATTGAAAAAATCTTCTTACATGATATACTGAAATAAATACACTATTTATTGAAATACATACACTATCAATTGAAATGCATACACTAAACATTGAAAAAAGCACATACACTGTCTACTGAAACAATTACACTGTATATTGAAACATCTACACTTTATATTGAAATACATACACTATCTATTGAAATAAATACACTATGCATTGAAAAATCTGCATGCATGATATACTGAAACAAATACACTAGATATTAAAACGCTTACCCTCTCTATTGAAAAATTTTGCATACTCTATATACTGAGAGAAATCTATTACATACAGAAATACATACACAGTATATTAAAAAAACGCATACACTATATACTGAAAACAAATACACTACATGGTGATACACATACACTATGTATTGAAATCATACATGGTAGACTGAAAAATTCACATACACTATATAGCGAAACAAATAAACTATACAGTATACTGAAATGGACTTCATTCTGAAACTACCCATCCCCCCGCCCCTCCCCTTGAATGGCCTGCCACTACTCTCCTTGTCTGTTGCATTCCGTTAGCTGCTGGCTTGATGAGAGGATATCTAAAACTGCAGAGCAGGAGGTAAACAAAACAGGGCTATCTCTTATTCTACTTCTTTATGGGGTTTTACATCTTGTTTTGCTTGCACACCTTTAATCAAATTTCAGAGCATTGTGATGTGACAAGAAACTTTTAGAATTAATTTAAAATGCTGTAGTTTACTCATTTAAATAAATACTGCCTTCATTTACTGTTAGACACATTTGTATAGGAAGCTGATACTTAGGATATTCCTAACATACCACTCTCATAGCATATAAACATAGGGGACTGCATACATTTTCTAAGTTAAAGTTTTGATCAGATTTATGTGTTATTAATTACTGTGTTGGTCCAGCAACTTATCTGAGCTGAATGCTTGGAAAGTGTACTGCAGGAACTGTGAAAATGTAAGCCAAATGCTTTCCTAGTTTGTACTCTACTGGGTTAGTTTTGAGTTGGTTTTTGTTTTTATTTGAATGTTTTGTTTAGTAAAGGTTCTTGGTTAAGGAAAAAAAATATATATTTTGCAGCAATCGCTCAGGGCCCAATTCTCGTCAGGAGCTCAGCTGGCATATGCATAATTTGCACTTTCTGTTCTGAATAACTTCACTGTGATGCCTCACTGGTGGATCTCACAGCTCCTAACCTACCCATTACATATCTGCGGAGCATTGCAAGGTGGACAGAGCTTTGCCAGGCACCTGGTCTCCACTAATAAACCAGCCCTGGTCTAGCCTCATAATGCAGAGTTAAGCTGTTTATATGGCATGACTGTATTACTGAGTTTGAGATTCCCAAACTGTGTTTTATTTCTTTTTCCCCTTTTGCACTGGCCTGTCCATCCACATCACCCAAAATCACCAGGACTTACCTGCTCTGAGATCTCCCATGGCCCCCGTGGTGGAGCCAGGAGGGAGAGGGCCATTCACAAGGAGTCACATATTCAGACAGGAGCAGAGCCTGGCTAGTAATGCAAAGCCTGTGGCAGGTTGGTGGATTATTTTGCCATTGGAGGTTTTCTACCTTTTGTTTATCCCCTGGGCAGTCAAGCATGCAAAGATGCCAATCCAATTAAAGGCAAGTACTGCTTTGTGCCTGCCTGAGCCCTGCCCATTATGCCACTGTGATGCTCTACCTGCATTCCTCACCTAGGTGGCTGTCAAAGAGCGGGTGGTCAGACCCCCCCCCGAGAGGAGAGCAGTCTCTGAGATGCTCAATCATCTCTCCTGCCAGTTAACCCTGTTTGACCTAGATCATCCCCCTAAACCAGGCCACTGGCATGGGAGGCAGTACAACTACCAGCAAGCCACTAAGCCAGCACACCAGCCTGTATTTTTATAAATAAATAAAAAGACAGCACTCGGGTGAAAAAAGAAATTGTATTTTATCTACAGTTGTTATAAATATTTAAGACACATCACACTGTTTTGAAATTGGATAAAAGTTTTCCAAGGAAAATAACATAAAATAATACATGAAGATGCAGAATAAGAATTTCCATTTGTGTTTACTTTCTGCATCTTAAGAGGCATCAGCAGGGGATTTTTAGTCAATTAGGACCCCATTTTCAGAAGGTTAGCAGAGTGCTAACCATATAAGCACTGTGCCATGTGGGAGAACAGCATGGTTGAACAGGTGCCATATATTTAGCAGCCCCCGATGCTAATCTGATCATGTGCATGTGCATATGTACTACTAAAGCCTTACAAATGAGGGTCCCCTCCTGCATACAGAGCACAGTGCTATATAAAATGTTTTGAAAGTGCTTAACAACTGAAATTGCAATACTGTTTACTGCTTCCAAAAATCCAGCTCTTATTTGAGCACACAGTGGTACATATTGTCACCCTACCCCTGGTCACCATTCTGATGTTCCCAAGTAGTATACCAAAAATGATCCTTGGCATATAAAGGTTTTACATCCCTGATCACAGTTTAAATGGCTCCAGTTATAGTAAAATGATCCTTGGTGTCTAGTGCCCCCCCCAGGCATACTAAGCTGGGATCACATTTCCAGATGCATCCTTGGGGAAGGGGAACTTGTACAAGTGGGGCTTAGGTAGCACAAAAGTTCAAAATACATAACATACATGGAGCAAAGTGTTACACAACACAAACTACATTGGGAATAATACATGCAAGATGTGAGAACTTGAGTGACAAGCAAACAATCGACAATGCATATAGAGCACAGTCAGGAGCTACAAACATATGCTGGTAATAAAATACAGAGCAGTTTAAATCAACACTGGCTCTAAACATTTGTACATAATGCCTAGAGTGGAAGCATAAGTGCCAAATTATAGCTGTACCTAAACTGGAAACAAGTCATAGGAGAGCAAGAGGGAAAACTAGAGCAATTGCAGGAGGGAGACATGAGACCTCTGAAGTGGTTTGAAAGAATCCATGGGAGAGAGATTGGTGAAGGGCTGGGGTGAGGGAGTTCCAGATTTTAGGGAAGCGGTGGCTGAACATGGCTTTGACAATGGTTGTGGAAACTGAAGAGACTGCTAGGGTTTGAATATTTCAGCTTTTGATGGTATGGCTGGTGGAGGTGGATGGAGAGATAGGAGGGTAGGAAAACAAACCAGATTTGCCCACAAAGCTGGTATAGTGGGCTTGGAATCTGTCCACAAGAGAAGAAAAGGAGAGAGATTTATATATAGAACAGTGATGAGTCCAAGATGGATAGCTGAAAGTGTAAAGGCAGAAACAGTTGAAGAGTGTGTCCAGTCTGGCAAGGGTAGTGACTGGGGCTGTGCTGTAGACCACATCACCATAGTCAGAGATTGGGAGGATCATTTTCTCAATAATAGAATGGCGTGCTGGAGGTGGGATACAGTCACAGTTCCTGTAAAGTTCACCATATTGGGGTGCAGCTTTTTGACTATAGCATCCACTTGTTCAGAAAAGTTTAGGTGTTGGTCTAGCCAGATACCAAGATAACTAAAGGTGGTAACATCTTCCACAGGGGAGCCATCCAAGGTATGGATAGTAGGAATGGGAGGGAGCCTAGA
Source organism: Neoceratodus forsteri (assembly GCA_016271365.2). NCBI lineage: Eukaryota > Metazoa > Chordata > Ceratodontiformes > Ceratodontidae > Neoceratodus > Neoceratodus forsteri. Next base: position 191,711,373 of record CM057456.1, read on the forward strand.
GAGTCTGTGCCTTGTGCCAAAGAACATGGAGACAGTCTTCTAGGCATTGAAGAAAAGCTGATTTGTGTGCAGTCAGGGCTGAACTTGATCAAAGTCCAGCTGGAGTCTGTGGGCCCACTGTAAAGAGGACTGTGTCATCCATATATATGTGAATGGATGCAGACAAGCATATGGAGGGGAGATAGTTAAGGAAAGTGGAAAAAAGTAGAGGGCCTAACACAGATCCTTGTGGGACCCTAGTGGATTCAGGCAGGGAGGAGAGAGGGGGTCACCAATTTTGACTGCTTGGGACCTACCCATTCGGTAGGAGTGGAACAGCCAATGGCTGAGTCGGAGAGGCCTGCACCCTGGAGTTTAGCTAATAATTGGGGTGGGAGACGGGGTTCAATGCTTTGGCTAGATCAATGAAGATAGCAGAGGTGAATAGGCTGTGATCCATATAATTGTGGATGGATTTGGTGAGCCTGAGCAGGCGATAGTGGTGGAGTGATTTTTGTGGAAGCCAGACTTGTATTGGGTGAAGAAGGAAAAGGAGTCCAGAAAGGGACAGAGTTGTGACAAGATAATTTGTTCCTATATTTCAGAGGGAGAAGAGAAATGGGTTGGTAGCTGTTAGTATCAGATGGGTCACCACCTTTTGGAGGAAGAGTAACAGTGTCAGTCTTCCAGTCAACAGCGGTAGAGGAACAGCAGAAAGAGAGGTTAGGGAGGTCAGCCAATGGGGAGGAGATTGCAGAAGCAGACAGATGGAGGAGCTTGCTATCCAGGCCATCTGGGCTTCTAAACTTGGAAGGATTAAGGGTGGGAAGGGTGTCAGTGATGGAGGATGGAGTTACTGGAGGAGAAAAAAACAATGGGAGATGGAAGGAGATGACAATCATGCAGGCTGGCAGGGGTGAGAGGTAGGTGAGGAAGGGGAGAGGGAGAAGAGGAGAAAGGAGGTACAGGTGATAAAAAGGAATTACACCTCTGTGATGATGAAGGAGGGGTTAGAGATAGGGGTGTCACCACTTTGAGGACAGGCAAAGGAGAATGAGAGGGAGGGGAGAAGAGATTATGGCAGCCTTCCATAATTTAGACAGGTAACCAATGTTGGTACTGAAGGTAGATCTAAAATACTCACCTTTGGCAAGCCTTATTGCTCCAGTACAGGTGTTGCATAGGTGATGATACCTCTGGAGGCCATGGGAGATTGGTTAAGTTTATTTTCTGACCAGGCTAAATCATGCACTTGCAAGCAAGCTATGAGCTTGGCCATGATCTAGGGGAGGTGGGTACCTTTTCTCATGTCCTGCTCTGGGGGGAGCATGGCAGTCCCATATTTTGAGGAATTTTGTTTTGAAATACATTATCATGGAGTCAGTGGAGCAGGTCAATGAGATAGGGGACCCATCAGAGTGGCTTAGGTCACAGCACAAAAGGGTGAGGTCCATGGATATGAAGGAAAATATAAGCAGTGTTTTGATGGGGGTGAAGGGGCTTTAGTTGAATGACAGACAGCAGAGGGTTGTGATTATGGTGTCAAATCAGAAGAGGGAGTCAGTTGAGGTTATTAACTTATTTACCTTTGGTAAAGGTAGTTAGAATGTGATAACAGTATTAGAGTGGACTGCTGTGCTGGGGAGGGAGGGTTTGAGGGCAGTACGATTATGTTTTATAAATCTCATGTTTAAATGTTCATTACTGCCTCCTGTAATGTGAAAAATGTGGTGAATAAACTTTGAATTGAAAAAGAAAAAGAATAGGGAAGTCAAGAGTGGAATGCCACAGGGATCCATCCTGACTCTTGCTTTCTTCAATATGCTCATTAACAACGTTTGACAATGAATCTGGGACTGTGTCTCTTTGAAGATGACACCAAGCTCATGGGAGGATAGATAGTGATGGGGAAGTAGGAAACTGCAGAGTGACATGTAAAGATTAGAGAGGTGGCTTAAGGTTTGACAGTTGAAATTCAATGCCAAAAAGTGCAAGGTGATTCACTTAGGGGACAAGAACCCCATGACAGAGTACTGGATAGGAGAGGTAGAGCTGAGCACTGCAGCTGAGGAAACGAACCTAGTATTTATAATTAGTGACTCCCTTAAACAATCAAGTTAGTACAGTGAGGCATCAAGTAAGGCAAATAGGATACTAGGATGTGCCAGAAGGGTTCTGATAGTAGAAGAAAAGAGGTTTACTGCCTATTGATTGATCATTGATGAGGCTGCACCTGGTATACTGTTCAGAGTTCTGAACTTCTGAAAACCTCACCTCAGGAAAGATAAGGACAAAGGGTGATCAGGATGATTCAGAGCTGACAGGACAGATTGTTTGAGAATCTGCTCAAGGCACTGAACATGTCTTCACTGGCGACCAGACAACAGAGGAATGATATGATAGAGACCTTCAAGTTCCTGTAAGGAATAAACAAGGTGAATGGAGAAGAACTACTTAGCATGAGTAACAGTTCAAGGGCATGGGGGCACAAGTAGAAATGGATGGGAGGGATGTTCAAGAGAGATATTAGAAAGTTTTGTTTTCCAGAAATGGTGGTGGAAATGTAGAATAGTCTGCAAACTGAGATGGCAGGCACCAAAACCATAAACGATTTCAAGCATGGCTGTGATAAAGTGAAGGATATAATGGTTACTTAGGCTGATAGTAGTAGGGAGGGGAACAGGGGAGTGGATAGTGAAGGCTAGCACCCTGTATGGACAGTATGTTCAGAGGTTTAATAGGGGAAATAGGGGCTGGCAGTATGTACAATTTTTTCTTCTGCCATCATTGTCTATGTTTCTGTGTTTCTATTTTTTCATGATCCCTGACACCTAGTAGCCCCACCTTCCAGTCACAAATCTGAGCCCCCTCCCAAAGCCATCCAGCCAGGTCCCTCCACCCCTTCCCCATTGGCCCCCCCATTTACCCAAGACTGCAGCCACTTCCCTGTGACCATGATTGGTACAGCATCTTAGCTCATTACCTTGGCTGATCACTGTCTGAGTGAAAGGGAGTGAGTGCACACCTACTGTAGAACATCTGTTTCTGTAGTAGGTGTGTGCTCACTCCCTGTCACTCAAAAAGTGGCCAACTGAGTTGGCGAGCAGAGGGGCTGGACCTGTCACTGTCACAGTGGGAGGGACTGGCTGCTGGGGTATTTTATGAGCCACCATGGGGAGAGGGGGTGGAAGGACCTTAATGGGTGGAATTGGGAGGGGGCTCAGACTTGCAATCAGGGTGATCTAGATGCCAGGGATCCTTTTAATATACTAATCGAAGCAACTGAATGGTGATTGGGGTGGGGAAATTCTAAATTCCAGGGATATGTTTACTAATTGGGTTATCTGAATGTGATGGGGGGAACTACTAGATGACAGGGATAATTTTATTTTAATATCAGGGGCATCTGAATTGTGATAAGGAGGTGGGGGCTGGCACTGCTCTGTATAATTTCTCCATGAAGTCATGCACAGAGGCATTGTGCAGAGATTTTAGTTAGCCCATATGGGCCAGCAAATGTCCCACTAGCACCTTTTCTGCCCTATGGACATAGCATGTTGAGAGTTGAAAATGTCTCATGGGGTGAAGGTGCTATCCTATTTGGGACATGATCTCTCCCTTTGTTCCTCTGAATCCCTGTTCTACTGGAGGCTGTGATAGTGCCTAGTGATGTCATTGTGGGCTATCCAATGGGAACCAGTGATCACTGTACAGTGTGGATCAATATTAAGATGGGTGTAGAAGCAAGCCACAAAAAGACAATGGTCCTGGACTTTAGTAGTTTGGATTTTAAAGAAATGGGAGACTTCTTCAGAACCAGCCTAGCAGGGGAGGATTGCCAGAGAGGGGTAGAGGAACAGTGGAGAAAATTAAGTAAAAGTATAGAGAAGGCAACCAGCATCTGCATGAAGGAAGTGAGCAAAAGCAGGAGGAAACAAGCATTTGTCAATGCTGACTGTTGTCTTGCTGGCATTGGCATTGGTAGTACAGGAGTTAGAGAGATGCATAAAAGGAATGGCAGTGAAGTATGGAAAGTATGCCAACCCCACACCACCCTGCAGAGATTGATAGGCATTGAGGTGTGCCTTTTGGTCATTGGCTGTAACGCTCATGCCATTTTACCTCACCCTACCCTGCAGACTCCGACAAGTGTCATGTTGTGCCTTGGGGTCATTGGCCCTTACACTCACCCTATTCCATAAGGAAATACATTGAGATGGGTGCAGTATAGGAGAATGGGGTGAAACTTTGATGCCGAAGAGTCCAATGCACACCTTGATGCATGTCACAAGCTGCAGGGTTGAGGTGGGGTGGAATGGCTTGACCACTACAGCTCATAATCCAAAGTCACTTCCCTGATACCAGTCAGTCTCTACAGGGTGGGATATTATGGTTAGAAACCTTAACACCCTGGGCATTCATTGGTATTTGCAATCCACGTTTTCAACATGGACTGTTTGTGACCCCACCTCATGAAAGCATTTGGGACCTCCACTCATGTGATTTTGTTAATGTGTCCTGAACGTTGATTTCCCACAGCAACTGTGGCATTCTACGCCAGATGTGCATAAATACTTTTTGGGTAGGATGTGAAAAATGACAGCTCTACTGTTCATAAGGACGTGTGAAGAAATGGCGATGTTGGAAATTTGGAGTGAAAATATAAAAAATTCTCAAAGTTAAGAGTGTGCATGGAAACTGCACAATGCACACTCATAACACAGTCATTTTGTGGAATTTGTTTACCAAATTTTCAACATAGGCATTTTGGGAGCCCATCTTATGAACAGTGACAATGACATTTCGTTAATTGGTCCCAAAAGGTAAGTGACCGCAAAATCACCTTTTGGGACCAAATAATAAAATGACAGTGACTGAGTTCATGAGGTGGGGTCCCAAGAACCCCATGTTGAAATTTTGGAGCCAAAAGTCACAAAAATGGATGAGATATCCACCTACGTTGACCCCCCCCCCATTGATGCCATTATACAGCTTACCAGCATTTCTTCAGTTCCCGGTCAGCTTTGAAGAGTGCAGATATCTTCCCGCTCAACCGAAGATCATAGTGCTGGACTCCAGAGGTAAGTAAGGGGTGAGGGGGGGTGTGGGGAGGTAGGGTGTGCAGAGGATGGGTGCAGGTCGGGGGAGGGGACCCAACGGCAAAGGACCATTTTCTTAGTTTCGGGTTATAATAAAAATAAAAGAAAGAAAGAACACCGCGGACCATTTTCTTTTTTTTATCAGGTGTAAGGAAAATGTTGGGCACATTGGGGTGGGTTCCAAGTCTGTTCCATGAGTTTATGGTGTGATGTTAGCCACACTGTGGTGGGCAGGGGCAGGAAAATGCTGACACAATCATCTTTTGAACACGGAGACACACTGGGGTGGGCTCCCAGTATGTCACACAATCTTGGGGAGTTAATTATGCCAACAGGGGGATTGGGCACCCCCAAAGTTGACTTGCTGGGGATTGTGAGAGGTCGATGGTGACAGCTGCAACCATGTTTATTGAAATGTTACACCAGGCAAGGCATGCCCTGCAGTGACAGGGAGCACCCTCATTGCAGTGGTGAAATTGTTTCAAGCTGGTGGAACGCTTTTGCAGTGCTGTCATAGACAGTGTGCTGTTTCATTCATGCCACAGAGCTCAGCCCGAAAAAGCAGTGGTGCCATTGGCCACAACACGACCGTACCTCCAAACCCTGCCACCACAATATGTTGTCTGCACTGTGTGCACAAGACAACATAAAAAGGACCATTAAGGTACTGTAGGGAAGTTGCCATGAAGGTGTCTGAAGCAAATCCCCCAACCAGTCTGGTTAAGAAATTCCTACACTGTTTTGGAGGAGTGGGATAGCCCCACAATGGCACCCACATCAGAGACCAAGGCGGATGGGCAGATCCTCATGGATGTAGCACCAGGAAAGGGGGAAAGAAAACCCTAGAGGAAGAGAAAGCTTCTCCTGGTGGTGGACTCAGTTGTAGGGGGTCTGAAGTTAAGGGAACCTAGCAGGAAGGACATGGAGGTAAAGTGCATTTTGGAAGGCATTGCATGGTGGGATGAGAAGTGGGTCAATAGGATCACAAGGGTAATGGCAAGGAGGAGGAACTGGATGTTATCATCCACCTGGGGATGAATGACCTGGCAGGAGACAAAGTGGAAGTAGCTAGAATCCAAAAGGATTTCAGGGAGTTGGAGGGAGGCTGAAGCAAGTAGAACACTTCAAGGAGGCAGTATAGCGCAGTGGTTTAAGGCTCTGAGGTGCAAATCTGGAGACCTGGGTTTGAATCCCACAGTCCCCACTTGTATACAGTATGACCCTGAGCAAATCACTTGACTTCCTTGTGCTCCCAGGTCGCACTTGTAAACAAGCTTCAGCTTAGTGTGTCTCTTCTGGTAAAAAAAAAAAAAAATCATCTCCTTCTCTGAGGTGCCACCTGTTCATGGCAGGGGAAAGGCTAGGGCACTCCACATCCAGTAATTCAACTCCTGGTTGAAGGAATGCTGTGGAAGGGAGGGTTATGGCTTCATGGGGGGCTGGGTCCCCACCTGGATGGATGCAAGCCTGTATAAAGATAATGGCCTGCATCCATCAGGGAAGGTTTTGAGTAAGAAGTGTGAATGTTTCAGTGACAAGCATTTAAAATGGCCCAGGTAGGGTCGGCCCGGTGGCACTGAGGATGGAGGCACTGGACGCCACACCTTGTGCAGCGCCGGCGACCCTGGTTCAGGAATGGACTCGGGCACCAGGGATTGGAAGGAGAAAGGTTGAGGACTGAGCACCCGTGTGGTGCTTTCCTCCCCAGACCAAGGGGATGGGAAGGTCCAGTGAGCCAGAGACCCCCGGTGGAGATCATGGGTACTGTAGCAAGCCAGGCAAGCACGTACTAGCATGGCCAATGCAGGCAGGGTTGCCATGTACCAGAAGTGTCAGGGCGTGCCCACGCACAGGGAGGGAGGAACCACAAAAAATGGAAAAACCAGGTCCTAGGGGTAGGCGACAGCACCAATCACCATGCTCACTGCCAGGTCCAACCTAGCTGACCTTCATGAATCCCCCCCCAGGGCCCACATCTGCAGCTGGAGTCTATGTGTGAGAGTGCCCAAGGTAGAAGGGATGGCCCCAGCCTGGAGGGGTTAAGCTGGGGGTGCCAGCTGCGAGGTAGGGTGGGGGAGAGGAAGGTACAGTCGGGTGAACTTCAGGCAGTTCAGGATTCAGGTTGGATGGCTGAGAGATGCTCCCAGGATCATGACCAGGAGGGAAAAAGATTAAAAAAAAAAAAATGGCAGGGGGGGGGAGTCAGAAAAGTCAGGTGACTTAGTATCATCCCCCCAGACACATGCAGGAAAACGAGTTGAAGTCTGGGACACTGAGAGCAGAAGGAGAGTGGGAAGCATTGAATTTTAGGCCACATAAGAAAGACAACTGGGGAGTGTGGACGAAGCAGAGGAGAGGAAGGGGAAGGAATCAGGAGAGCAGCAACAAGAGAAGGAGGGGGATAGGATACAAAACATGGAAGGCATGATAAGAAATGCTCACAGCCTGGGAAATAAAATCCCAGACCTGGAGGCATTGATAGTAGAGGCAGACCTGGACATAGCAGCAATAACTGAGACATGGTACACTGTTAATCATGAGACATTTATGTACCAGGTTATGCTCTGTTCAGGAGGGATGTGGGGTAAGAAAGGAGGGAGTGTGGCCCTGTACATCAGAGAGGCTATAAAGGTGACAGAGGTGCAGGGTAGAAAGGGGGAGGCTGACACGCTGTGGGTAAACCTTGAACCTGGCAAACGCTCAGCAATAAGAACAGGGGTGATCTTCAGGCCTTCAGCACAGAGGGAAGATGTGGACAAGGAGCTTGTGGATGAATACACAATATGGAAACAAAAGGTGAAGTCCTGCTGCTGGGGGATTTCAGTATGCCAGACATGGATTGGTCCACCCAGGCAGCTGCTTCAGCCAGAAGCAGAAGCATCCTGGATTCCCTACAGGTGGCAGGTAAAAGGCAGCTTGTGCTTGATCCAGAGAAAAGGCCATTCTTGACCTGATACTTACCCATGGGGACAGAACACAGATGTCTGTGTGGAGGGGCAACTGGGATCCAGTGACCACCACATAATGTGTTTTAGCATGGGACCTGGGACCCAATCCAGTCACATGAGGGCAAACGTTTTGGATTTCAAGAAGCCAGACTTCACTAACATGGGGAGACACATCTGAGTAGCCTTCTTTAGAAGCTTGTAAAAGGATGGCATTCAGGAAGTATGAAGAAACAGAAGAATGAGGATAGAGATGTGTATCAGGTAAAACAGAGGGAAGCAGGTAAGGTAATGAAGGGATCAATGGCTCAGGCAGAAGGGTATCAAAAGAAGACCAGACTTTCTTCAGGTACATAAGCATGGAGAGGAAGGCAAGGGGAGGGATTCTGAGTATAAGGAGGATGACAAAGAGAGACTGCACAGAGGGGATCAGAAAAAAGCGACCATCCTGAACAGGTACTTCTACTGTTTTCACAGTGGAGAGAGGCAGAGACAGTTCACTAAGGAGCAGCATAAACACTGGAGGGGGAAGTAGACACAAGCCCATTTTCAAAGGAAAGAGTATTATTGAAGGGACGTCAAATTTTAGGTAGAGATGCAGCAAATTTAAAATCCGCCTGCGAAGTGAACGTGAAGTGGCCACTTCGCGTTGGCACTTCGCTACGTGGAGTGCCCCATAGGAAAGGCTCACGTCACTGTGTTATTATTATTTCTTGTCGTCATTCCACTTTAAATGTGAAGTAAGGTGGAGTGACAACAATACTGGCAGCACCCCACCCACACAGTCACCAGAATTAATGTGCATCCCCAAAGTGCTACTGTCTTGTGTCCAGAAAACTACCCAGTGCTGATGAAGTGAAATGAGAGCATAACAAGAAATGCAAAGTCTCCTAGAATTAATGGCACACTCAGTCATGCATGCAGTGGTCAGGTCTCACACAAAGTCACCAGAATTAATGTGCATCCCCAAAATGCTACTGTCTTGTGTCCAAAAAATTCCCCAGTTCTGATGAAATGCTACTGTCTTGCGTCCAGAAAATTCCCCAGTGCTGACTAAGTGAAATGAGAGTATAATGAGAAATGCAGTCTCCTAGAATTAATGGTGCACTGCAAATGCACAGACAGATTAAGATTACACTACCCACTCAAGGGATGCATACGAAAAGGCATAACAGCACCTAACTAGTGCACACAAGTCACAAATCCAAGTCTAGAAAGGAATACATTTTGCCAGTTGGGGGATTAGTGCATGGCACTACCAGTAAAGATACCACAAAGCAGTATAAAAAATTAATGCAGGTGCGGTGGATAGCAGGTTCACACTGCTGTGATTACTCTATAACACAATAAAATGTGTCTGAATTAGTGGCATGCATTGCACACACACTCACACACACAAGTAATGCGTAGCAAATTGAAAATCTTTAGTACTATAACCAAATGTTTTAAACAGACAAATTATACACTGCTACACCACAACATTACTGAAAATATTACTGTGTGTACATTAACACAGTTATACAAGAAAAATATAACTAAAACAGAATGACTGCCTTTTTCTCCCAGTTAATGTGCCTACACCACAACTACGCCCCTCCACCAAAGCACACTTCACAGTACACAGACTGACTGTTCTAAATTAACATTCAAAATGCAAACACAACAATACTCACTCGATGATATGGGCGCAGAAGGGTTTCCTACAATTGATGTAGTAAATTTTGAGTAAAAAAATGGCTCAAAAAGGCATTTTAAACAGCTTTTAGAGGTTTTGAATCGCAGAGCTCTGAGAGCAAATGATCTCAAGCTACCACTACACACACTACCCAGGCTAGAACTGAGGCTGTGCAGAACAATCTAGAGCCCATGTGACCTGAAATCCCATGAATCACTGCATAATTTCATTTGGAGCTCAATTATAAGGTGAAGTGATGCGAATTACATTGATTCCAATGTACTTCACCTTAAAATTGGTGGAGAAGTGGTTTGGGGAAGGTGGAATAATGCAAAGTAATTGGTTTCAATGGACTTCGCGTTCCTCATTATAAAGTGAAGTACTTCGCTTCACACTGGGGAGTACTCAGTGGGTTCCGAGTTACTCCGTGAATCACTTCGTGGAGTGAATTGGGGCCACTTTGCCCACCTCTGCTTATAGTACTGTAACTCACATGCTGTACAGGAAGGAACGTGAATGCCTATGGCTGTACTTCCCTGATGAGCTGCAGCACAAAACTCCCGACTTAAAAACACGTATTAATGAGTACAATGGTGGGGTGGTTAAGTCTGGAGAGATACTACAAAACACACTTACAATACATCTCAATAACTAGTAAAAAAACTAATGTCGTGATTCGTGACGTGATAGTAAATTGTGATTTGTCATGGCATTTGTGACCATGATAATGAAGAATGTGATTCGGTGTCGATGGTATGAGATAACCAATATGAAACTGTATTGGGAACGCGAATGCCTATGGCTGTACTTCCCCAATGAGCTGTAGCTTAAAACTCCCAAACTTAAAAACATATATCAATGAGTACAATTGGGGGGGGAGTGAAGCCTGGAGAGATACTACAAAACAGGCTTACAATACATTCAAGTAACTAGAAAAAAAATTAATGTTGTGATTCATGACGTATCGTGAACCATGATTTGTGACTGCATTTATGACCGTGATAATGAAGAATGTGATTCGGTGTCGATGGTGTGAGATAACCAATATGAAACTGTATTGGGAACTCGAATGCCTATGGCTGTACTTTCCTGATGAGCTGTGGCTTAAAACTCCCAGACTTAAAAAAACTTCTCAATGAGTACAATGGTGGGTTGGTGAAGCCTGGAGAGATACTATAAAACAGTCTTACAAAACATTCAAGTAACTAGAAAAAAAATTAATGGTGTGATTCATGCCATGATTGTGAATCGTGATTTGTGACTGCATTTGTGACCGTGATGATGAAGAACGTGATTTGTATCATGAGTGATTCGTGATGATGGTCCAGACTTCAAAATGTTTATTAATGAGTACAATGTTCAGGCAGAATTATGCATCGCACCTGTCCAGTACTCTGAAGGGAAGCCAAAGAAACAAATGTGACTAAAGTTACAGATGGAGATTGGGCCCTAAAGAGATGTAAATACACAGACAGATTAAGATTGTGCTGCGCACTGAAGAGATGCAGACACAAAGGCACAACACCTAACCAGTGCTCACCACTAGAAATTAAAATCTGGAAAAGAATACCTTTGCCAGTTGGGGCAGGCCATGGGGGCAGTGTACTGCACTGCTGCAGTAACAGTCACTAGTACTAGTACCAGTAAAGATACCACAAAGATGTACAAAAATCACACAGCTGCAGTGGATAGCAGGTTCACATTGCTGAAATTATTATGTGGCACAATAAAAGGTGTTTGATTTGATGACACACGTCACACACATACTCACACACACACTAAGTAATGCATAGCAAATTAAAAACTTCAGTAATATAACCACATATTTTAAACAAACTAAAATTATGCACTGCTGCACCACAACAATCAGCAAAAAATGGCAAGAATTATTGAAAATATTACTGTGTGTACATTAGCACAGTTATACAAGGAAAATATTACCAAAACAGAAAGCACGGTCTTTTTCTCCAAGGTAATCTACCTACACCACACATACGCCCCTCCCCCAAAGCACACTTCCACAGTCTCTCAGTACACAGACTGAATCTTGTACATTAACATTCAAAATACATACACAAACAATAAACGCTCGATGATATGAGCACAGGAGGGTTTCCTATAATCAATGAACTAAAGTTTCAGCAAAAAAAAGACCCAAAAAGGCTTTTTTAACAGCTTTTAGAAGGTTTGAATCACAGAGAGCTCTCAGAGCAGATTGTCTCCTACAGATTCCTACACACACTACCCCAAACTGAGTCTGTGCAGAACAATCTAGAGCCCATGTGACCTGAAATCCCATGAATCACAGCAAAATTCATCTTTGGAGCTTAAAAACAAGGCGAAGTGAGGTGGAGTACATTGTTTTCAATGTGCTTCACCTTATACATTGGTGGAATAGTGGTTTGGGAAGGCAGAGTAATGGGAAGTCATTGTTTTCAATGGACTTCGTGTTACCCATTACAATGCGAAGTACTCCGCTTCGCGTTGCGGAGCACTCTGCGAATTCGCCTTCACTCTGCAAATCACTTTGTGGAGCGAATTGGGCGCACTTTGCCCATCTCTAATTTTAGGGTGGATAAGGCCATAGGACCAGATGAATGCACCCAAGGGTATTACAGGAACTAGGCAAGGAAGTGCTTGCTGTACTACTAGTGGCTTTATTCAACAACTCACTGGAAACAGAAGTGGTTCCAGAGGACTAGAGGAGAGCAGACATAGTTCCATTTTGTAAGAGTGTCAGCAGGGAGCAGGCTAGCAAATATAGTCTGGTCTGTCTTACTTGAATCATGGGGAAATTAATGGAATCCATACTAAAACAGAGACTGTTAGAGTATCTTGAATCCAGTGGGCTGCAAGACCACATGCAGCACAGATTCACAGGGAAAAGGTCATGTCAAATGAATCTGGTAGATTTCTTTGACTGGATGATCAGGGAAATAGATAAGGGGAGAACAGTGGACATGATTGGTCTGGAGTTTAGCTAGGCCTTCAGCACTGTACCACACAGGAGGCTGATAAAGAAACTGAACGTCCGAGGGGTGGGATTCAAAATGGTTAATTGGGTTCAATGTGCCTGTGCAACTGGTTTTGTGCTTATGTAACATACATAATCTTTGGCTGATCACCTCTCTATCTGTGGGATATACTACCCTGTATGGGTATGAAGGTAAGGAACCCTAGATGAGTGTTCCACCCCTTGAGGTTCCATGGGAGTGATTCCCTTGGCTAATGGTACCTTAGGAAGAAACCCATGGGAAAGAAAGGCATGCCACTGGAGGAGGAGGGGTGGATGGAGGGGCAAGGAAAAAATGCTTGTGTGTGGAGTGAGGAGAACAGGCCTTAAATGGGCTGAATGGGAATGTGTCCTGTTGCACCACCCCCCTTGAACTATAGACTGTAGCCTTCCAATTAATACAGTAGCTAGTTAATGGATAAGAGACAGAGGGTGGTGGTTAACACACTCACTCTAATGATGGGAGAGTGACCATTGTACCACAGGGCTCAGTACTGGGATGAATCCTTCTGAATGTAGGGGACACTACAAAAGAACTGAATGGAAGGTATGCCTTTTTGCAGATGATATCAACATTTGCAATAGGGTGGACACCCAGGAGTGGTGGAGAGAATGAGCAGGGATCTTGTGAATTTTGAGGAGTGGTAAAAAGCATGGCAGTTGGATTCAATGCCAAAAAGCACAAAATCATGCACCTAGGGCATAGGAACCCAAGAGCTGAGTATTGGATGGGGGGGGGTTATTGACAATCAATAAACAGGAAAAGGATCTTGGGGTTATTATGTCTGAGGACCTCAACGTGGCAAGGCAGTGTGACAAAAGAGTGAGTAGGGCTAGTGGGATGCTGGGGTGTGTAGGGAGGGTATCTCCAGCAGGAGGATAGAGGTGATGTTTCCAGACCCCACTTGGAATGCTATGAATTTTGAAGAACAAACCTCAGAAAGAACATAGACAGGGTGGAGGAAGTCCACATGAGGACAACTAAAATGGTTCAGGATTTACATGAGAAGCCCTAAGAAGAGAGACAGAGGGATCTCAGCATGTACACTCTTGAAGAGAGGAAAGGGAAATGTGACATGATACAGGCCTACAGGTATCTTACAGGAGTGAACAGGGTCCAGGGGAGTCTCTTTTAAATGTGGAAGAGCACCAGGACCAGGGAGAATGCAATGAAGCTGGGGGGTCAAGAGAGATGTGAGAAAATATTGGTAGATGCCTGGAACAGATTGCCAGCTGAAGTGGTGGAGGGTAAAACAGTAGGGGGCTTCAAGCATGTGTGACATAGACATAGTGGTATATCAGAGAAGAGGTGGGGAGGTGGGAGGGTTGATGGAGATCAGACAGTATGTGAGGAGGAAGATGAGACAGGAAACATCTAGGCAGACTAGGTTGGCCAAGCGGTTCTTTTATGATGACAGATTCAGTGTTTCTATGTTTATGATCAACCACCTACTATAGAAACAGCTTTTACTACAGTACGCATGTGATTGTGAACTATCATTCAGTTGGTGGCTGCTATGGATGTGAGTGGAGGGTCTATGCTGGTCGCTGTACACCATAGGTTGAAGGCAAGTGGGGGCAGTTGTAGTGGTACTGGGTGGGCTGGTCAGGGGGTAGATATTATACTTATGGGACAGGGGAATCACTCAACACCAAGGATGTGGTATGGAAGATTATAGCTCTTGCCAGACTGCTAATTGGAACATATGAGGAACCCTAGTCTGAAAGTCTGCTGTCTGCTGGATACATGGGACAGATGTTTTATTACACAGGCATGCAATTTGGAGGGTGGGATACTGGACACCTGGACAGTTATGCCATGTTCCAGTGGAAGGACATAGAAACATAGAAACATAGAAGTTGACGGCAGATAAGGACCACAAGGCCCATCCAGTCTGCCCATTTCTTTTTCTACCTTATAAATGTGCCATCGGCCTTTGCTCTGTCAGTGACCTATCTATTCATAGTCATTTGTATTGCTCCCTTATGCCTATCCCATGCCTGTTTGAAGCCCTGCACTGTATTCATAGCCACCACTTCTTGTGGTAAGCTATTCCATGCATCTACCACCCTTTCTGTGAAAGGAATTTCCTCACATTCCCCCTTAATCGGCCTCCTCTAATCTCATGCTGTGTCCTCTTGTCCTGCTATTTTCTTATATTTAAACATGTTAGACTCTTTCACCTTGTTTATGCCCTTAAGGTGTTTAAATGTCTCGATCATATCACCTCTCTCCTCTTTGCTCAAGGGTATACATATTGAGCTCCATTAATCTGTCCTCATATGTCTTCTGATGCAGTCCCTGCACCATTTTGGTTGCCCTTCTCTGGACTGCCTCAATTTGGTTAATGTCCTTGTGGAGGTGTGGCCTCCAATACTGCACGCAGTACTCAGATGGGGCCTAACCAATGTCTTGTACAGAGGAATTATTACTCCTCTTATGACTTGTGATACCCTACTAATACACCCTACACTCTAGCCTTACTCTACTGCTTTAGAGGTCTGCTTGGATGATTTTAGGTCATCAGTGATGATGATGCCCAAGTCTCTTTCTTCCTTTGTGACTGCTAGCAACTCCCCTCAGCCTATAAGTGGCTCTGGGTTTCTCTTCCCTATGTGCATGATTTTGCACTTCTTTGCATCAATCCCAGTTGCCACTCTTCTGACCATTTTGCTAGTTTATCCAGATCTCTTCTCATTCTGCCCACCCCATCTGGATCATCTACTCTGTTGCAGATCTTGGTGTCATCTGCAAACAGACAATCACCCTCTAGTCCATCTCTGGGTCACTAATGAAGATGTTGAATAGGACTGGCCCCAGGACTGATCCTGAGGTACCCACTTGTGACTTGCATCTCTTCTAACTGTATACCATTTACCACCACTCTCTGTTTCTGCCAGTCAACCAGTTTGCCACCCAGTTGACCAACTTCTGACCCACCCGAGCCTACCTAGCTTATTTATCAATCTTCTATGTGGAACAGTGTCAAAGCTTTGCTGAAGTCAGGTAGGCGACATCAACTGCTCCCCTTGGTCCACCACTCTGGTTACCCAGTCAAAAAATCTATGAGATTAGTTTGACAGGACCTTCCTTTGTAAACCCATGCTGTCTTGGATCCTGGCCCCTATGGATTCCAGGTGTTGCACTATCCTTTCCTTAAGGAGTGCCCATAATCTTGCCCACTACTGAGGTAAGACTGACTGGTCTGTGTTCCCCGCCTCCTCCTGCTCACTCTTGTGGAGCAGGATCACATGAGCCTTCTCCAGTCTTCTGGGACCTCTCCTGTGCTCAGAGACTCACTAAACAATTCTGCTAATGGCTCTGCTAGTTCCTCCTTTAGCTCCTAAGTACCCTGGGATGTATCCATCAGGTCCCATTGCCTTATCCACCTGAGCTTACTAGCTCTTGTAGGACCCTTTCTTTTGTGAAGGGAGTAGTGCTCCCTCCCTCCCCTGTGTCCATGATGCTGAGCTGTGGACCCTGCCCTACCTTCTCTTCAGTAAATACTGAGCAAAAGTATCTATTTAGGATAGATGCCTTTACAGGGTCCTCCTCCTCACATGCTCCCTTTTCTCCATTAAGCTTGCAATACCCCTCTGGACTTTCTCCTTTCACTAATGTATCTATAGAAAGTCTTGTCACCTTCTTTACTGTTCATGCTAGTGTTTCCTCAGTTTGGGACTTTGCCTGCCTTACTGCCTTCCTGCTTCCCTTAGGGCAGTTTGGTATGCCTCCCTATCTTCATCCCGCTGTGTTCCCTTATATTTCCTGAAGGCCAGCCTTTTGGCTCTGACCTTTTCTGCTACTGTATTTGAGACCAAAGTGGTTTCCTTCTTCTTTACATCCTTTTCTGTCTAACACAATGGGATGTTGCTTCAAGTATTGTATCCTTAATGCTTGCCCACTTTGCCTGTACCTCCTCACCTGTGTTTCTTTTGCCAGGGCTAGCTTAACTCTGTTGGCCATCTTATCCAAAGTCAGCTCCTCTGAAGTCCCATATTTTGCCTTGGAATGGGATGATTTGGATTTAGTAGCCAAATTGAACCATACCATGTGATGGTCACTGGCCCCCAGGTGACCTTCTACCTGGAGATCTGTGATCCCTTCTTTGTTAGTCAGTACTAGATCTAGGATAGCCCTGTCTCTTGTGGGTTGCTGTACCAGTTGTTTGAGGCCCTCCCCTGCAGGAATCCACTATGAGTCTAGTTCTGGCAGATGTTCCTGCTGGTATTGACCAATCTGTATCTGGCATTGAAGTCTCCCATTATCAGAACCTCCCTTTAGCTGTCATGTTTTGTATATCTTCTAACAGTAATGTGTCTATGTCCTCCCTCTGGTCTGGGGGCCTGTAGACAACCCAGTTCTTATGGCTGTCCCATTTCCTGTTTCAGGGTGACCCACAGTTCTTCTGGCTCCTTATGTGTATTCTGAATTTCTGTAGCTTTGATATTTTCATTAACATACAGGGCCTCCTCCCCCTTTTGCACCTCGGTCTCTTCTGAACAATACATAGCCAGGTACTGAAGTCTCCCAAGTGTGGTTACTGGTAAACCACATCTCACTAATTGCTACTATGTCCAGTTTAGCCTCTGACATAATTGCCTGCAGGTCTGGGATCTTATTTCCCAGGCTGTGAGCATTTGTGTACATGATTTTCCATTGGCCAGATTTTGGTGTGTTAGTTGTTGGGTGAAGTTTGCATTACCCTGTGCATCGTATGGGGAGACAAACCTTTTTCTTACCTGGTGATGCAAATGAGCAGCAAACACGTGAATTCCTGTTTGACCACTAGCTGAGGGGAGGTGTTCTTCCCATTCGACGTGGGGTGCCACCCCTCTCCCATTTACTAGTTTAAATATTCTGCAAAGATGTCAAACTTCGTTCCAATGCACTGACTCCTCTTTAGTCAGATGCAGTCCATCAAATTTAAAGAACTTTCAGCTCCCAGAACTGTTGCCAGTTCCCTACAAATCTGTGTCCTTTTCCTGGCACCAGTCCTTGAGCCACATGTTTGGCTCCCCATCTCCCCTTCTCTGACCTTCCGTCCATCTGCTCCCTTCTCCCAGACTGGCAGGATCTCAGAGAAGGAGATGCCGGACGAAAGAGATGATAGTTTGTCACCCAGCTTAGTCAGGTGTTCCTTGGTCTCCACAACTGACTGGCTGGCAAGATCATTAGTCCCTATGTGTACTAGGACCAGGGTTAATGGTAGCCTGACATGGCCAGGTGTTGGGAGTGTAGGAACGCACAGTCCATAACACCTGGTTTGGGGAACCAGTAACTAGTGTTGCACTAATGGACAGCTACAGCTCCCCAAACCTCCCAGCATGCCGATGTGCCTATGTGCAAGGTGCTGTCAGCTGCTTTACATAGGTGCACAAGGATGGATTAGGGCCACTTACAAGTGGGCTAGTGACTTGGTAACCAAGCAATCATATGACCCTGTGCAGTACTATCCTGCTTTTGAGGTGCAGATTGGGATTAGCACGTTGATAACCCATCTAACACTCACAAAAAAAGCTTGAATATTTTACCTTAGGGTTTTTTAAAACCATTGTAACTGTTAAATGAACAAGGAAACACCTCGGAGTTGTGGTTGGTGATGGTGCACCTTGGCCCCATGCCCACTGCTGGACCCCGCCCACCTGGGTCCCAATCCTCTGCATGCCTCCTCTGCCTGGATGATACTGGATGTCTTGGGTGCCAGAAGGAGTGGTGGCCCTGCCCTATGGGTAAACCAGGGAGGTCTCTCGCCAGGCAGAGGTAGGCATTAGTGGAGCCTCAGGAGGGGACCCAGAGTGAGGGGGGCAGGTTGGTCAGGAGAGAACTGGAGATGACACCTGAGAGAGGCCACATCTCCAGTGATTGGAGGAAAAAGAGAGTAAGAAAAGAAAGAAAATTTTCCCAAACAGCATTACCCCTTTTAATTTTAACCCAAATCACTTTTTGATAATGCAGCCACCAAACTACCTAACTATCAAACTGCTGCATGTATTACCAAACCCAACCCCCCTGGTATCAGTTCAGACAGACACCCTGAATGTTGTCCCTGGGTACCTAAATGCCAAGCTGCAGGCCTGTGGTGCAGCTGGTTGGTCAGCACTGGCACACCCACTTGAACCAAACAACCCCCCACATGTTCCCCTTGATTGCTTTAAATCTTGAACTGGCTTTCAGCACCTGTGGAGTTGAAAACATATAACTATATATATATTTTCCCCACATGCAGGGCAATTCCTACCCTCACTCACAGCTCTGCTGTATTAGTCTTAGGATGGCACACATAACTGAAGTCCTGGGGAAGATGGATCAGCAGACGTAGAATTGGGCCTGATGCTTAACACTTGAAGGTGTAGAAGCTGCAGCTTGGATCTTCAGTGTGACCCAAGGCCTTGTAGTCCATCCCCCCCAACCCACAGAGGCCCACTGCAGGGCATCACACAAGACCCCCCAGCCACAAGGGACCTAGACATGGAAGCATCCCCACGGTCCGGCTCCCCCACAGGTCAGAGCACCCCAGCACCCGGGCACAAACCTACAATCCCTTGCCACCAGCAGCCTCACTTAATGGGGGTCAGCGAGCTCCCCACCTGGCATGTTTAGGATGGATTCTTCAGATCATTACCATTATTTCCTCAATTACCTGCTACTCTGTGTAGTCAAGCAATCTCAGATCCCTTCTCGAATATCAGACTCTGGGGTTTCTGTCCAGAGTCTGAAAATCCAGAGAGATCTAACACAACAGTCTCCCATCTTGTTGCATCTCAGGAGCAGACAGCAGGCACCCACCCAGACAGCACCGCTCATCCTCCTGCCCCCACAGTCTTTCAACTCCAGCACAGAGGCCACTCTTGTGCTGTGGCTCTCACACAAGTTCAGCAACTCTTTTTCAGAAATACATCAAGAAAGTCCGTTTTCTCACTGTGCAGGTGTTAGTCAACTCCAGACAGAAGAGGATCTCCTGTCAGCTTCTTAAAGCCTGGGTTCAAATTCAGTTTTTATGTCCATTTTCTACAATCCAGTTATCTTTGCCAAAAAAACAGTCCTTTAACCTTGTCTTTCACTTTTCCTGTTGACATCTTGTCGTTGCTAGAGTCAGACGGAACCTTTTACACTTTTTTGTATGTCTCCCATCAAAAATCTTTGATCCTCCGTGTCTCACCAATGTGGCACAGATAAAACTGAAGAGGCTTTCTCCCCATCCTCTTGACACAAATCCATTTTCTTAATCCTTTTTCTCAATCCATTTAACCTTTACTCTGAATATGTTCACCACTGTGGTGCAATTTCTCTGGCAGCAACAGAATACTGCAGATCTTCCTTTCTGCTGAGCTGCCCACAAAATCCTTCTTTTCACTTTAGATGGGAAAAGGCACAGTCATCTCTGGGGGACAGATGGCTGGCAGCCCCCAGGCAGACCCCCTCACAGCCCCACAACCCCACCTTCTCCATAAGGGCTGGAGACCCCCTCCCTGTGGAGGGGCTCCCTCCAAAATTGAACTTAGAAACCAAAGTTCTCTCCTCTTGGAAGCTTTCTGGCAGCTCCCCACTGGCAGGAGCAACTGTTAACCAAAATTAACATGTACAAGGTTCCCACGACACCTCACTGGTTGCTGAAAAAGGTGCCCAGATTGACCCTGATATCCCCCCCAAGAGTCTTCACTGAAGTTCTGCTCTTTAGCAGCCTCTTCCCTCTGATGGCCCAACACAAAATTTTGCATTTTTAGTAATTTTTCAGCCATTCGCTAATGCTGAAACTTGTTTTCCCCAGCACCAGACAGACTGAGAAATATGTGTAATATAACAGCAGCAGGACTGAGGAATAAATGTTCTAGCTCTACCTGGATTAGGTGAGTGGGGGACCACCAGACTACCAAGGAATTCTTTTTTTATTGTATCCAGGACTGACAGTGTGTGTGTGTGTGGGGGGGGCAGGGGTTTGCTGGCAGGCTGCATGTGTACAGTGAAAATACGATTCCCAGAATCATTAACTAGCACTAACCATGCAGTGTGTTAGCACTTCCAGAAAGCATTTAGTTTACCTGTACACCTTACATGCATTACAGTAACCCCCAGTTGTATGGGCAACTGGTTGCAATTAGCAATCCTGTGCAAAAAAAAAAATAAAATAGTGCCACGTTAACAGGTTAGCACTGCACAGAAGAACGCTTTTTAAAACAGTACTACCCATGCTTCTCACAATGCAGTGCTAATTCTGTTACAGTGGTATGTGAACCTCCATTTTTAGATCAGTGTTGTGCACTCCTAAGTGCTGCACCTGAGGTAGTGCACAGTCACAGAAGGTGGTGGTAAATGGCACTCACTCAAGTGAGGAGACAGTGACCAGTAGGGTGCCAGATGGCTCAGTAATGGGACAAGACCTCTTCAGTGTCTTTATAAGTGGCATAACAGAAGAACTGGAAGGGAAGATGTGCCTTTTTGCAGATGACACCACAATCTGTAATAGCGTTGATAGGTGCAGATGGAGAGAATGAGTAGGGACCTTAGAAAACTTGAAGAGTGGTATGGAACATGGCAGCTCGGGTTCAAAGCCAAAAAGTGCAAAATCAAGCATCTAGGGATTGGAAACCTAGAGGCTGACTATGAAATGTAGGGGGAGGTACTTATGGTCACTAAGGAAACCTTTTATATTGCACTGTGCTCTGTATGCAGCAGATGATTACTCATTTGCATGGCCGTAGTAATACATACGCACATGCACATGATCAGGTTAGCATCAGGTGATGCTAAATATGACACCAATCCAACCATGCTGTTCCCACATAGTGTAATGTTTAGCTCTGCATGCTAACCTTCTGAAAAAGGGCCCCTAATTGACTAAAATTCCTGGCCGATGCCTCTTAAGATGCAGAAGCTAAACATTAAAGGGTTATCTTGTCTATCTCTTTATGTATTGTTTTATCGTATTTTGCTTGCAAAATATTTATCCAATTTCAAAACATTGTGATGTGACTTAAAATGTTTATAACAAACTTGTTAAAATACAGTTTTTTTTCTTTTTTTATCGAAATGCTGTCTTTATTTGCTTATAAAAACACAGTCTGGTGGGCTGGCCTAGCAGCTTGTTGGTGATTGCACTGCCTCCCATGCCAGTGGCCCAGTTTTCGGGGTGGACCTGGGTAGCACAGGGGTTAGCTGGGGGGATATATGATTGAACATCTCAGGGAATGCTTTCCTCTCAGCGAGGGGAAGTCTGACCACCCCTTTCTTTAGCATCTACCTAGCTGAGGAGAGCTGGCAGGGCAGTGGAGTTGCATATGGGGGAGGGCTCCGGCAGGCACAAAGCAAGCATGCAATTGCATCATTTCATGCGTGGCTGTCCAGGGGATGAAACCAAAGGTAGAAACCCCCCAATGGCAGAATGATCCAACAACCTGCCACAGATTCTGCACTACTTACCAGGCTCTGCTCCTGTTTGAATATGTATCTCCTTGTCAATGGCCCTCCTCTTCCTGGCCCCAACAAGGGGGATGTGTGTGGGGGGGGAATCTCAGAACAAGTATGTCCCGGGGATGATGGGTGATTGGGCTGGAGATGTCAGTGGGCAAAGGGGTCACAGGGTGACTAAGGAGATAAAAATCTCTATGGGGAAAAAAAAGAAATAAAACACAGTTTAAGAAGCTCGAACCCCAAAACAGACTGTGAACACCTCCAGTGAGGCATCACAGTAAAGTTATTTAGTAAAGAAGCAATGCAAATTATATGCATATGCCAGTCAAACTCCTGATGAGAATTGGATACTGAGGGGTTGCAGCAAAAATATATATATTTGTTTCTTAACCAAGAAACGTTTGTTAAACAAAACATTAAAATAAAAAGAAAAACCTAATCAAATCATCGTCTGTAGAGTACAAACTAGGAAAAACTTTTGGCTTATACCATCACAGTTCCTGAAGTGCTTCCCAAGCATTCAGCACAGATAAGTTGCTGGACTAACATAGTAATTAATTACACATAAATCTAATCAAAAATTTAACTTGGAAAAACACATGCAGACCCCCTACGCATATGTTAGGAATAACCAGTATTAGCTTCCTATACAAATGTGTTGTCTAGCAGTAAATGAAGGCAGGACTTATTTATTTATTTATTACAGATTTGGAGAGTACCTTTGAGTCACAGACTCATTTACAAAGGTTCCACGTCACATAGGTTATAAACAGACAGACATTACAGTGACTACAGCAATTGATCATAGGCAAAGATACAGATTGTTTACGGGGAATCAGCCAGGCTAACACTCAAAATACTAGGGTTACTTAATGGGGTAATTTACACAGTACACATAAGGTGTAGATATATTATAACATATGAGCGACACAGGTTAGTCACTTTAGAGAAGAGGCAGGCCAGTGGCCATTGTCATAGATTAAGGAGGAGGTAGAGGTCAGGGTTCAGTTGCAGTCACAGTGATTTGAAGACAGGAGATGGGCCCTAAGGAGGATTTTAAATTGTCCAATTCTTTGTTCATTTGCCAGGGTGGAGGGAAGGCTGTTTATCCACATGGGGGCCCTATAGCTGAAAGACCTTTGGAATTGTGAGGTACGGCTAGAGGGAATCGAGAAGAGATGGTGAACTGAGAGGTGGGTAAACTTAACCTTTATGTTTAGATGGATTAGAGGGGCGGGTCCAGAGGGGGAGAAGTCTAAGGTGATTTTTTTAGCCAGCAGACAGGTATGGAACCTAATCCTCTTGTAGAGATTAAACCAGTTGGTAACACTATAAAGTGAGCAGGTATGTGTAAGACAGTCACATCCTAATACAAGGCAGCAAGCTTTGTTTAGAGAGATACAGAGTCTGTCTAGGGATGAGGTGCTTGCCGCACCATATTTTAATAAGCCATAGTCTAACAGAGAGAGAACTGAGGAGGAGACTGCGAGCCTGAGGGCATCAGGGTTAAGGCAGTGCTTGAAGCAGTGTAGAGGCACCAGCCTGAGGTTAATGGCCTTGGATAAGTGGTGGATGTGCTCATGGAAGTTAAGACCTGGGGCCAAGATGATGCCCAGGTATTTAAAGGAGTCCACCTGCTCCAAAGGGGTCTGATTTGATGTTAGAAATTGTGGGCAGAGCACCTTTCTGGTGTTCTGTGTGTGTGAGAATAGTATAACTTTGTTTTTTTTTTTATAGTTAAGAATAAGGCATTGCACCAAGAACCAGCTTTCAGCACGGCTGAAAGAGGACTGAAGGGAGCGTGAAGTTGCATTGGGTCAGGGCTGGAGGAGAAAATGACTGCATATAGCATATAGTTATAGATTATCAGGGCAGGACTCAGGGAGGGCATTAAGGAAGAGGCTAAAAAGTAGCAGTCCCAGAATGGACTCCTGGGGGACACCAGAGAGGACAGGTAATCTATTAGAAACTGCATTTTCAATTTTGACCTGTTGATATCGGTTTGAGAGGTAGTCAACGAACCACCCCAAGGCATCCTGAGAGAGACTCAAATTGGTCAAAGTAGTTAGTAGGAGGGAGTGATTGATGGTGTTGAACAGCTTTGTGAGATCAATGAAGACAGCACCAGTGATGTGTCTGTTATCCAGTGCACAGTGTATGTGTGTGATAAATTCAAGAAGGGCAGTGGTGGTGCTGTGCCCCTTGTGGAATCCATGTTGCTGCTTGCAGAGGAGGTTGTATTTGTTAACATGCTCAGTGAGCTGATCAGATACAATCTGCTCTAATGCCTTGGAGAGGCGAGGGAGTATGGAGATGGGGTGTTAATTATTTGTATTGGAACAATCCCCACCTTTAAATACTGGTGTGATGGAGGCAGATTTCCACTTGGAGGGGAATTTACCTAGGCAAGGGGAGCAGTTTAAGATGTGGGTAAGGGGGCAGAGAACCTCTTTAAGGGTGAGACGAAGGATCTTCAAGTCCAGAGAGTCAGAGCTGTATGAGGAGTGGATAAGGGTTGCTTTGAGATATGGCTCCGCAGTCCCAGCAGTGATACAGTGCAGGTACAAGGGGGGAGCTACAGAAGGGGAAGTAGGGGCATTAGCTGTCAGAGGATCAAAGAAGTTAGGAGGGAGAACACTACTAAGGTTAGTGAATGCATTATTGAAAGCTGCAGTGATACAGGACAGTTCAGTGGTCAATGACCCATCAACCATGACTTGCGTCAGAACCGGGTTGGGGTCCTTACCACAGATTTCCTTAATGTTGTTCCAGAACATGCATCCAGAGCCCCAAGAGGATGGTAATGAGGATTTATAATACTCTGCTTTGGTTTTTTGAACAGCCCAAGTGCACTTATTCCGAGCCTCTCTGTATTTATGTCCATCAAGTGGGAGGCCAGACTCTATGGAGCGTTGCCACAATGAATTTCTTGCCAGCAACAAGGCCACGAGTTGATCAGAGATCCAGGGCACATGATTGCTTTAACCATTCTTTTAGTAAATGGGGTAAATTTGTCACATATGTTATTGAAAGACTGGATGAAGAGGTCAAGGGCTATATCCAGGTCAGGGAAGCTAGTAATGAAGGACCAGTCCATGGCCCTGAGGTTCGCTTTAAGAGCAGACAGTTTACCAGGGCCAAGTTTGTGTTGGGTTATTAGTTTAGGAGGGGCTCTAGGGGCTTTGCAGAACCAGGAGCAGAGAACTGGTGAGTGGTCACTAAGGGCATTTGGGAGAACAGAGACACTAGTGATTTTGTGCGGATGGTTGGTGAAGACAAGGTCGAGCAGGGAGGAGGACCCAGTGCGCAGGTTAAGACAGGTAAGGGAGGTAACCACTTGGAAGAGATCTTGGGCTGTGGCAGCGTCGATGAGCGGAGAGGCATCCTTACTTAGCCAATTTATATTAAAATCACCTAGTACAATCATTTCAGTTTGAGATGGCAGGGTATCCAGGTAGGACATTATTGAGCGGAAGGCTACTTTTTGGTCCCTAGGTGGACTGTAGACTGCCTTGATGTGTAGCGGGTTGTGGGTGCATCTCACGGTAAGTCTAATGGAGAGGGCCTGTGGTTCTGGTCCCAACTGGGGGAAGGGAAGCTGTTGGACATGTATTATGTCTTTAGTGTAAATGGTACAACCACCCCTGTGTTTACCCTGCTGGTCCACAAGGTAGAGATTGTAACTGGTAAGGGTTACTGAAGAGTCAGGGATCTGAGGGGAAAGCCAGGTTTCAGACAAGGCTATAACATCAGTTGATATTGTAAGACCCAGCCCTGGAAGGAGTCCCACTTTTTTAATATGCTGCAAACATTGAGTGAGGCGATGCACAAACCACCAGTAGAAGGTTGGGAAGGTGTCAAGGGTACCAGGGGCCCAGGATTAGGATGGACATTGCCCAACATGAGAAGGAGGAGGAGGAGTATGAGCCTCAGCGCAGGATGCCAGGATGTCTTCCTCTTGTTGAAATGCAAGAGTTTGGCAGAGTGCACAGGGGAAGAGATGGTAGGAATGGGGAGAGTTTGTAAGTAAGGGGTAGCCAGGAGTAAGAGTTGGCACAAGAGGTGAGAGGACTGCATCAGCTGATGCAGGTGGTGATGCTGCCAGTCTCCATAGGGTGAGTCCTGTGTTGTGTGCCTAGGGCGATGACCATAGTCAGTAACTGTAGTGGAAGTCATATGCACAGTCCTAATTCTAACATCAAGGTGGGTGAGGGAGAATGCCCATGAGTTTATGAACTGCCAAGAAGCCACACTATAGTCTGTATCACTAGATGGGGGGGGGGGGTTGATAGGGTAAGACAGGACAGGGGTCTGTGCAGCAGGTAGCAGAATGTACAGGGGGAGAATTAAGGGTAGCATTGCTCCACTATATGTGTGTTATGTTAGGAATAAGAGAAAGCCAGGATTACAGCAGAAGAGCAGCCTCTAGTGGCGAGAGTGTATAGGCTGATAATGGAGAAGTTGGCTGATTGATTAGGAGCTCCTATATAAGGGCATGCCGACCAAGGGTGGTGGGGGTGGGAGCTGATGCCCTGCATCAGTGGGGACAAACAAAGTGAGTCCTTCCATGAGGTTCCTAGGGGAGCTCCTCGCCACGTATCTGCATCACTTCTGGGAATAGGGAAGGGTGCCTTGCTTCCCGCGGCCCTCACGACCCTCGGAGGATCCTAACAGGATGATCTGTGGAGGAAGATACAGAGGGTAAGGAATTTAATTAGTGAAGCAGCACAATTCGGCTCTTTACTTGCAGGACAAATAGCAGAACGGATTAACCTTAGAGAGAATAAGACCTTAGTTTTAAGGGCAGGTAGCAGACCTGAAAACCTTATTCGCATTACATTCACTTTTCAGGCATGCACTAGATTAAGCACCTTTATGGGGAAAATGTGGGCAGTAAAGTCCTTAAAATACATGCTCACTCAGCATTCTTAGTGCTGTTGGGAGAGATTTTGCAGAAGCAGGAGACTATCTCTAGACCTATGCCAACAGAAAATGGCACTAAGTTCAAACAAAGCAAGTCCTTCAACAAACAAAGCAGGTCCTTCCATAAGGTTTTTAGGGGAGCTCCTTGCCACTTACCTGCAGCATTTCTGGGAATGGGAAGGGTGCCTTTCTTCCCATGAGCCTCACAACCCACGGAGGATCCTAGCAGGATGATCTGCAGCACTTCTAGGGGTGAGAGAGGGCTCTTTCCTTGCTGTGGCCCTCATGACCCTCAGAGGATCCTAGCAGGATGATCTGTAGCACTTCTGGGGATGGGGAAGGGCGCCTTGCTTCCTGCGGCCCTCACAACCCTTGGAGGATCCCAGCAGGATGATCTGCAGCACTTCTGAGGATGGGGAGGGTGTCTTGCTTCCCGCAGCCCTCACAACCCTCGGAGGATCCTAGCAGGATGAACTGTTGAAGGAATAAACTACAGCATTTTAAATTAGATCTAAAGGTTTCTTGTTATATCACAATGTTCTGAAGTGTGATTAAAGGTGTGTAAGCAAAACAAGATGTAAAACCCCATAAAGAAGTAGAATAAGAGAGTGCCCTGTTTTGTTTACCTACCGCTCTGCAGTTTTAGACATCTTCTCATCAAGCCAGCAGCCAACTGAATGCGACATTCAAGGGGAAGGGGCTGGGGGGATGGGTAGTTTCAAAATGTAGTCCATTTCAGTACATAGTTTATTTGTTTCAGTATATAGTGCATGTGAATTTTTCAGTCTACAGTGTATGTATTTCAATACATAGTGTATATGTTTCACCATGTAGTGTATTTGTACAGTACATAGTGTGTTTTTTTAAAATATACTGTGTATGCATTTCAGTATGTAATATATTTCTCTCAGTATATAGAGTATGCAAAATTTTTTAATAGAGAGGTTGTTTTTATTATATAGGATATTTGTTTCAGTATATCATATATGCAGATTTTTCAATGCATGGTGTATTTATTTCAATAGACAGTGTATGTATTTCAAAATAAACTGTAGACATTTCAATATATAGTTTATTTGTTTCAGTAGACAGTGTATGTGCTTTTTTCAGTGTGTAGTGCATGCATTTCAATAGATAGTGTATTTCAATATATAGTGTATTTGTTTCAGTATATAGTGTATGTAGATTTTTCAATGCATAGTGTATTTATTTTCATTATATTTCATTATAGTGTATTATCAGGGCTATCCTAGATCTAGTACTGACTAACAGGGAAGGGATCACAGATCTCCAGGTAGAAGGTCACCTGGGGACCAGTGACCATCACATGGTATGGTTCAATTTGGCTACTACATCTAAATCATCCCATTCCAAGGCGAAAATATGGGACTTCAGAGGAGCTGACTTTGATAAGATGGCCAACAGAGTTAAGCTAGCCCTGGCAAAAAGAAACACAGGTGAGGGGTACAGGCAAAGTGGGCAAGCATTAGGATGCAATACTTGAAGCAACATCCATTGTGTTAGACAGAAAAGGAAGTGCAAAGAAGGAAACCACTTTGGTTCTCAAATACAGTAGCAGAAAAGGTCAGAGCCAAAAGGCTGGCCTTCAGGAAATATAAGGGAACACAGCGGGATGAAGATAGGGAGGCATACCAAACTGCCCTAAGGGAAGCAGGGAAGGCAGTAAGGCAGGCAAAGTCCCAAACTGAGGAAACACTAGCACGAACAGTAAAAGAAGGTGACAAGACTTTCTATAGATACATTAGTGAAAGGAGAAAGTCCAGAGGGGGTAGCTAAGCTTAATGGAGAAAGGGAGCATGTGAGGAGGAGGACCCTGTAAAGGCATCTATCCTAAATAGATACTTTTGCTCAGTATTTACTGAAGAGAAGGTAGGGCAGGGCCCACAGCTCAGCATCATGGACACAGGGGGGAGGGAGGTGAGCACTACTCCCTTCACAAAAGAAAGGGTCCTTCTAGAGCTTGCTAAACTCAGGGTGGATAAGGCAATGGGACCTGATGGCATACATCCCAGGGTACTTAAGGAGCTAAAGGTAGAACTAGCAGAGCCATTAGCAGAACTGTTTAGTGAGTCTCTGAGCACAGGAGAGGTCCCAAAAGACTGGAGAAGGGCTCATGTGATCCCGCTCCACAAGAGTGGTAGCAGGGAGGAGGCTGGGAACTACAGACCAGTCAGTCTTACCTCAGTAGTGGGCAAGATTATGGAGGCACTCCTTAAGGAAAGGATAGTGCAACACCTGGAATCCATAGTGGCACAGGATCCAAGACAGCATGGGTTTACAAAATGAAGGTCCTGTCAAACTAATCTCATAGATTTCTTTGACTGGGTAACCAGAGAGGTGGACTTCAGCAAAGCTTTTGACACTGTTCCACATAGAAGATTGATAAATAAGCTGGGTAGGCTCGGGGTGAGTCAGAAGTTGGTCAACTGGGTGGCAAACTGGTTGTCGGGCAGAAAACAGAGAGTGGTGGTAAATGGTATACAGTCAGAAGAGATGCAAGTCACAAGTGGGGTACCTCAGGGATCAGTCCTGGGGCCAGTCCTCTTCAATATCTTCATTAGTGACCTTGCAGATGGATTAGAGGGTAAGGCTTGTCTGTTTGCAGATGACACCAAGATCTGCAACAGAGTAGATGATCCAGATGGGGTGGGCAGAATGAGAAGAGATCTGGATAAACTAGCAAAATGGTCAGAAGAGTGGCAACTGGGATTTAATGCAAAGAAGCTAGATCATGCACATAGGGAAGAGGAACCTGAAGCCACCTATAGGCTGGGAGGGGAGTTGCTAGCAGTCACAAAGGAAGAAAGAGACTTGGGCATCATCATCACTGATGACCTGAAATCATCCAAGCAGACCTCTAAAGCAGTAGGTAAGGCTAGGGGGGTGTTAGGGTGTATTAGTAGGGGTATCACAAGTCGTAAGAGGGAGGTAATAATCCCTCTTTACAAGACACTGGTTAGGCCCCATCTGGAGTACTGCGTGCGGTATTGGAAGCCACACCTTCACAAGGACATTAACCAAATTGAGGCAGTCCAGAGAAGGGCAACCAAAATGGTGCAGGGACAGCATCAGAAGACATATGAGGACAGATTAACAGAGCTCAATATGTATACCCTTGAGCAAAGGAGGAGAGAGGTGATATGATCGAGGCATTCAAACACCTTAAGGGCATTAACAAGGTGAAAAAGAGTCTAACATGTATAAATATAAAAAAAATAGCAGGACAAGAGGACACAGCATGAGATTAGAGGGGGGCCGATTAAGGGGGAATGTGAGGAAATTCTTTTTCATAGAAAAGGTGGTGGATGCATGGAATGGCTTACCTCAAGAAGTGGTGGCTATGAATACAGTGCAAGGCTTCAAACAGGCATGGGATAAGCATAAGGAAGCAATACAAATGAGTATGAATAGATAGGCCACTGACAGAGCAAAGGCCGATGGCACATTTATAAGGTAGAAAAAGAAATGGGCAGACTGGATGGGCCTTGCGGTCCTTATCTGCCATCAACTTCTATGTTTCTATGTTTCTATTTCAATAGAGAGTGTATGTATTTCAAAATAAAGTGTAGATGTTTCAATATATAGTTTGTTTCAGTAGACAGTGTATATGCTTTTTTTGGTGTGTAGTGTATGCATTTCAATAGATAGTATAAGTATTTCAATATATAGTGTATTTGTTTCAGTATATAGTGTATGCAGATTTTTTTCAACATACAGTGTATGTGTTACTAAGTATAGAGTATTTGTTTCAGTAGATAGTTTATGTGGATTTTTCAGTCTTTAGTGAATGTATCTTAACAGGTAGTGTATATGTTTCAGTACATAGTACATTTGCTTCAGTATGTAGTGTATGAGGGATTTTCAGTACTCAGTATGTGGATTTCAGTAGATAGTGTATGTATTTCACTATATAATGTAAGCATTTCACTATATAGTGTATGTGTTTCACTATGATCTATGCATTTCAGTATACAGTATATGTATTTCACTATATGATGTATATATTTTAGTAGATCGTCTATGTGGTTCACTACATTGTGTATGCATCTCACTATATGATGTATATATTTCACTGCATGATATATGTATTTCACTATGTAGTGTATGTGTTTCACTATACAGCCAGAGATTATGAATTATGTCCCCAACAGCTTGCCACAAAACCCTTACGAACTGTCAAATTATACTTTTAAAATTGAACTTCTTGTAGCTTTTTGGAAAATAATAGAAAATTGGTGTTGTGACATGAAATGGAAAAACTAGCTTTCAGCCTTCAAAATCGGTGAAATTACTTGTGCTAATGTTGTCAAATTTTCCAGATAATGATATAGCTGTTTAAAAATACACCCTACTCAAAAACGTTGCTGACCTATAAGCAATGCAGGAGTCATTGTTTTAAGTAACATAACCATCCAGACCTAACTATGGGATCACTGTTGTGTTCCTGTAATATAGTTTCAATCAATCAATCAATCAAAATCTTTATTTATCCAGGTGGGCACCATTGAAAGATTTATCCAGGTGGGCACCATTGAGCAAGGCTCATTTACAAGGTGGACCTGGTCATGAATACATCAAAGTGCAGTACAGAAGCAGGTATACAAAAAGCAATAATATACAAGGAAGAAAAAGTATATACAGTGTATACAGTACAGTATAAGGTTGAAATAAATAAAACAAAACAAAAACATTATTTTACAATTGAAGAAGTCAGCAGATGTACAATCAACCATAGGCATACAGGGGTTATAAGCAGATCTTTTGAGTGAGGCAGACAGCAACACATATAAGGGAAAGAGGCCGTGTATGGGGTAGCAGGTTAGAGGTAAAGAAGAGGTGATATATTACCGGTGACTGGGGAAAAATTGGGCTAAAACCACAGAAAGTGTCGATGGCTGTCATGTACTTGTTTATTATGATAATGACGGGGATGGGGTAGATAATTGGGACACTACTATGGATGGTGTGGGACTTTAGCCAGGCTGGAGCAGACAGGGAAGGGTGGGTGCAGCAGGAAGAGTTAATAGCAAAAGAATGAGAGCCAGGGGTAGAAACATGGTGAGCATCAGGATGGAAAGGGGGAATTGCAGAATTAGTGAGCTAGCAGTGAGGAAAACATTTGCAAGGTGCTTTCATGTAGCAATCGTGGAGCACCTTGAAGATATTCAGGCTAACGGCAGCTCAGCTTCAAGTTCCTTTGTAAACCGTTCCACAATGTGGGTAAAGAGAAGCTTAGAGCAGCTTTGCCGAAATGAGTGTTGACCCTTGGAACTTGGAGGGCAATTAGGGAATACTGTAGCTCCTTACAGCGTAGGTGCCTAACACACTCCGGGGAATACAATGTCAGATATATGAGGGGAGCTTGTTGGTCACTGCTCTGAAGGCCCATAGGGTGGCGTCTCTATTCCTTCTATAGTGAAGGGAAGTCCAGCCTAACAAAGAGTACAGGGAACATTGGTGTGTGGAAAGTGGAAGGCCAGTAAAGAACCTGATAGCTCTGTGGTAGAGGGTGTCCAACTTAGCCAGTGCAGAGACAGTGCAGTGGCTGTATAGCAGGTCCGCGTAATCTATTAAAGATAGGAAGGTAGCTTGAACCAGATGAATCTTGGCCTCCTTTGTGAGCAGGTGGTTAATTCTGTAGAATAATCCTAATCTTTGCCTTAGTTTCTTCTGTAGTTCTTTGAGATGGTCGATGAAGAAAAGTTTATGTTTGAGCCAAACTCCTAGATATTTGAATTTAGCTGCATACTCTAGTGTTTCTCCAAGAACAGTGGTAATTTGTGGGATAGCCCCTCCTCCAGCAGGCATTGCCGCATGCAAGGAAGGAGAGAAGAGCATGACTTTTGTCTTTTTCGCATTGAGCATAAGCTTTTTATTTATGAGCTGGTATTGTAGAAGATTAAATTCGGCTTAGAGGTCTTCACAGGCTGCTTCCAGCCTGGGATGATTCAAGTACAGTACAGTGTCATCTGCGAATAAGTGGATGTTGGCTTTTTTGATGGGGTCAGTGATGTTGTTAATGTAGTCTGCAAAGAGGAGGGGACCAAGGATAGAGCCCTGGGGCACACCCTTCAGCATAGGTTTTAATGGAGAAAGATCACCTTCAGCTTTAATCTGCTGTTTCCGTTCTCTGTGGTAGTCTGCAAACCAGCACATAGATTTATGGTCCAGGCCTAAGGTGCTAAGGAAGGAAAGAAGCAGGCTGTGATCGACTGTGACAAATGTCTTACTAAGATCCAAGAAAATGGCACAGACATGCTTCTTGTTGTCAAGGACTAGGAGCCAGTCATTGGCTTCTAGCTTCACTTATGGTTTATGGGGGTACTTTTAGAAATTCATACCCCTTCTATGTTATAAAGTGTGTCAGGATCCAAACCACTGCTGAGTGTTTTTTTTTTTTTTTTACCTGTAGCTACCTCCTTCCCTCTAGTTGCTCTCTCTCTCTCTCTCTCTCTCTCTCTCTCTCTGGTGGTGATGTTTATTCAGATCCTTTCTGCTTGGTCAGTCAGGTGGACTTCCTCTGGCACATCTCATTATAGGCAAAAAGGTCACAGGCACAACATGGAGAAAGAAAACTATCTTTAAATGGTTCCAGTCAGTAACATCCTGGAACAAAATGAAGAGGACATACATAAAGAGGCAAAAACAGTGTCACCATTAATATTGGCAGCACAAAATGAAGCATGCTAGAACACTGCAGGCCACACTACATGCAGGTAGCAAACAATGTCCACTGCATGGAGACACTGCACTAGAACATACAGCAGTAGGCACACACCTGCATGCCATCTCCCCTGTCCTGTGTGTTGCTGGGAACATGCTGGCTTGTGCTCCTGGCCCTTTACATTATACACGGCCATCCACATGGTGGTCATGGTCCACCTGTCCTCCAGTGGTTAACCCAGTGTACGTTCTCCATCACTCAGCAGTCTGGGTGGGGGTACCCCACCACGTGGGTGCCGGTGCCATTAGATTACCATGGTAGGTGTCCAGTGGCCTGCTTTCCCCAGTGGTGATTGCACCCTGCCCTGTTCCATCTCTCTGCACCCCTGTGCTGTTCCTGTGCATGGGTGCCTGCTGCTGTGTGTTCCACTGCAGTGTCTCCATGCGGTGGATGTTGTTTGCTACCTGTGTGTTGTGTGACCTGCATTGTTCTGGCACACTTCATTTTGTGCTTCCAATATTAATGGTGATACTGTTTTTGCCTCTTTATTTTTGTCCACTTTATTTTGTTCCACGATGTTACTGACTGAACCCTTTTAAATTAAGCGGGTGCTTCTGACCAATCAGAATGCTTTTTTCCTGAGTGCAAGAGACACTTATTCTGTAAAAAGTGTCTCAGGCTCAAGGTGCACTGGAAATGCACTTGTTCAGGGTAGGTTTTTCAACTTTTACTGTATTGTTGATTGACCTTGGTCAATAAGACATACAGTAAATATTGCTGCAGAGACCGCTCTTATGGTTATAATAGGGGTCATGCTGTACTTAAAGAAACAGTATATGTTACGGTGAAAATGTTGACCTGTATCTTTTTATTGTGTTTTGAAGACTGCTTCTTCTCCTGTTTTGTAAGATGCTCATTGTTCCCTGCTTTGTTGTTTTGAGTCTAGTTTAGTACTTTTTTTACATTTGACATAATAAAAGGAGTGCTCCTTTAAATATGAGTTTCCCCAGGTTTTCATCATAATTATCTGTTCTTTTGAGCACTTATTGCCTCTTAATGTTAGTGAACAGTGTCTGTGGCATCCTAGTTCACCCAAGAAAAAAGACGTTAGACAATGGGTGTTCAAAAATATCTTAAAATACTATGAAAACCTGTGGAATAGGGTATCCTGTGACATGCACTAACCACAAGTGGGCACCTACCAAAACGGTGACCCACTTGTGACACATGTTGACAGGGTGAGGCAGCAGGGAAGGTGACTGGATGGGGTTGATTCATGAAGGGCAATGGGATGTTGCTATATGTACACACGGGTGTGGGAGGGCGTGAGCAAACTGAGTGAGGGGTAGGACTGGAGGGAGGGTTTGTGAGGGATGATGCCGCAGTGAGCTGCCGAGCTGGCTGTGTGGTGTGGTGGTGGGTGCTGGGCTGGGGTAGCCAGAATGCTGAGTTCAGGTCCGGGTGCAGGTATGTTTTGTTGCACTCAGCCTGAGTAGTTTGTTTTTATTTATTCTCAATTTTGCACCCTCCCAACATGCACCCCCCTGGAGTTGAGAATCCTAAAGTAGGGGGGGGCGGGGGCACAGCTCCCTGAATGACATAAAAAATTAGAGTCCTTTGCACCGTTGTTTTTTTCCACCGGGGGTGTACATCACCAAAACTGAATTTCAGCGATGTACACTTGCCATAATGGTGATCGCTAAACAAGGAACCAGGGAATACTAAGAAACATACTAAGAACAGAAAGAAGCAGGAGGCTGCAAGGCCCATGGTGCTTCATACTTTACATATAGTAGTTTAGGAGCAATCAGAGGTGTTGCCAGCATGAGTAAACATTGGGGTCCTGGGCCTTAAACAAAAGGCTGGGGGTCTGGGGGCTGCCTAGGCCCTCAAAAGCTGTAGAACTTTTGGTGCTCTGTCGTGCAAAATAACACATTTTCTGCTTCTTCAGCCTTGTCCCCCCCCCCATTCCATTTCCACTATTTT
Organism: Neoceratodus forsteri; assembly: GCA_016271365.2. Lineage (NCBI taxonomy): Eukaryota > Metazoa > Chordata > Ceratodontiformes > Ceratodontidae > Neoceratodus > Neoceratodus forsteri. The sequence continues at coordinate 191,747,090 of CM057456.1, forward strand.
GTCTTTTTTTTGGTTGGCTTGTGTCTTGTCACTTGACAGGCAAAAACTACATGTTGTGGATTAAAAGTTATAGAATCAATAGCATATTTTGGTAAATATCAGTAGATCTTGGCTAAATCTATTGATTTTTAAGAAGTATGCTGGGCACGGAGGAGGGCTGGGCAATGGCATCCAATTTCATAAGGGTCACACTCAGGGAGACCACAAGTGGCCTCCCTGAGTGTGGCCATTATGAAATTACTTTCCACACAGTCACACATGTCCATGATCTGACTGAGTAAAATATGATACTTGATGTACTAAGGGAACTTAAGGAAGTACAAGAAACTCTAATTTAAAGAAGTAAAGAACCACTGACACCTTGAGAATAACTTTAAAAAAAATATTTGTACACAAAGCAGCTATATATTACTTATTCATTCTGTATTTCTTATCCTTATTGGTTATTATTAAGGTCATATGCATGAAAACAGAAACAGGATATCTGCTGGCACTGCTCCCTGAGTGTTCATTGGCTCCTATTCTTTCTTCCCAACTTGATGTCATAATACTGTGCTTGTCACATCACTGTAATTCCCAAGGCAATAGAAGGTGATGTCACAACAGAGCATATGCAATTCAAGTATGGAAACAGATACAGAGGCAATCAGAAATAAGTAATGTACAGAAAAAATATATAGAAGATAGATTAAAAAATGCAAGGTGAATGGTGTCCACATTTAAAATGTTTTTTAAAGTTTTTCAAACTGTTCCTAAAGGAAAGGTGTCAGCTGCTCTTTAATGTTTATATGCAACAACACTGTATCCTACCTATGTCACCTAAAAAAAGGTGCTAACCAAAACTGGAAAATGTGAAGCACAGGCATATGAAGGTGGTGCATGACATTATTTTTATATTCACATCACATGGACCCTTTAATAAAATATTTTGTTTTAATTTTTCTGCTCAGACTCAGACTGGAAAGTTCACATTCAAAAATACAGCAGTGAAATACACAATGAGAACAAAGAACATTAAATAATACTGCCTAATCATTTTTATTTGTGTGCATCCTCTTGTTCTCCTCCATGCTGTTCTCTCTCTTGCTCTGGTAATGACAACTGATGCTGTCTGCTGCTTTTCTTTGCAAATCATGTAATTACCTGATGGGATGATAACACAGAACGCATTTCCTTTTCAATTGCTAGAATTGCAAGATCATGTAATCTGTTTTGAGTCATGGTGCCTCTGAGCCATGTATGTACCCTTCGCAGTGCACTAAAGGAGTGCTCACAGCTACAGCTTGTCACTGGAATAGTTAGTGCTGCCTGGACCAACTGTTTGAGTTTTGGAAATATAAGAGGGTCTAGTAGCCTATAAACTTCATTTGTATTAATTTGCTTTTCTTCCATTTTTCATTTCAGGTAATTTTTTGCAACAAACAAATCCTCCATTGGCAGTTCAATCCCATAGTGATGAGCTAGATGGCCAGAGATTCAGAGCAAAGGAATGTTGCAGACGATGGGTTGCATGCACAGATGCCATTTATTATCTCAACTGCAACACTAGAAAATCTTTGCTTTAGTTTAACAGACATTCTGTCAAGGCATGGATAATAAAGCTTGTATCGAAAGTCCACTTCAGAAGAAGTTTGGTCCCGCACTCTCACTGATGCCTCAACAATAAAATCATCCATCTGTTACTGTTTTTTTCTTCTGTTTGTGTCATGTATTTCCACATTATTCTTGTTACAGAAATCCACAGCTTCCTTAAACAGTTCATTGCTACTGTCCTCACTCCACATCTCTTCAAGAGTGTGATGAACTGAGTCAATATAATCTACTGCAGTGGATAGATCTAGACCTTCCCTTTGTAAAACTTTGTGGATGCCTTCTGTTACCTTTAGAAGAGAATGAAAGATGACCAGGCAATAAATTGTGGTTGACTTTTGCAAGGATGCTAACAGTCCAATGGCCTTTGGAGTGTGAATAGTAGCAAGGCACTGAAGTACAGCTACATAGCAGTTCATCAAGGCCTTGATTGATCAGATCTGGCAAGACCAGTGAGTATCTGACAACTGGACCAACTCTGATGGGCTCAAGCCTAACTAACACTGTATATTGAAAAACTCATGATGATGAACAAGGGAAGTGCTAAAAAACTCATATACACTTTCCATAGTGCAGAAACATTCTCTTGCTTCAGTAATACATTTGCATGAATGGCAAAGTACAAGACTCAGCTCATGTGCATAGCAGTGCACATACACAGCCTCTGGATGATGCTGGTGGAACTTAGCTTGAACTCCCCCTACTGCCCCACTCATAACAGAGGCACCATCATATGCCTGTGCCACACATTTTGCACCTGTAATTCCACTGTCTTGGAGACATTTTAGCAGTGATTCCACAATGGAGTCAGCATTAAAAGATTTTAGTTCTGTGAATCTTATAAAACACTCTGTAATGCTTCCAGTTCCAGGTACAATATACATCACACAAACTGCCAGCTGCTCTTTATGTTTGTCTCTTGCTTCATCTGCCATAACAGCAAACATTGCTGAGCTGTTAAGTTCAGCAACTATCTTTGAAATGAGCTCTTCTGTGCAACATGCAAACACCTCATTTTGAGTTTGGGGAGAAATATAACTGGCATTTGAAGGTGCCTTATACATTTGTAGAAAAGGATCAAATTGTTTTAATAGATCCAAGCATTCCAGAACATTTCCTTTATTTAAAATACCATGCATTTCATCGTGACCCCTGAAAGAAAGTCCTTGCCTACCCAGAAATAATGTGACAGCAATGATGCGCTTAAGATAGCATCGCCTGTCATTTACTTCTTTGATGTTTGCAGCTTGTAATTTGTGAACAATATCACCAGTACTCTTTGTGTCTTTAAATCCAGCCCATAAAGTGTTTGCGTTTGCATGATATGAAGTCTTTTTATGCTCTCTAAATGAGTAAGGTTCCCTTTTCCAATTAACAAATCCTGTGCTTAACAAAGAATCTTTATTAGGCCGAGTGGGTCCATATTTCATTCCAAAGCATCTACAAGGATAGCAAAAAAACAGTATCCAGAGTAACAGAATATTCTAACGAGTTGTAATTTTCAAACCAGTGAAACTGGAATGACCTTTTTTTCCCCTCCAAATGTGCGCTGTGGGTAACAAGGTAACTTACTCTGAATAGGCCCTGTCTCAAGTGTTCCCAAGTCTGTGATATTTTGAGCATTTACTAGTTCACTGTTCATTTTATTTATGTCTTTGTGTCAGCATCAATATAACTGTGACTGTTCTGGTCACTTGTGCTTGGCTCAGCATTCCCCTCATGCACAGTGGTACATGATGTAGTAGAATGAGGGAGTGCAGCATTATCATTACTTTCTGAATTGGCAATTACTCGCACTTCTTCATGTGTATTCTTTTCTTAGGACTTAAAGAATTGTCAGATATCCATTTTTATGAAACAGTGGAAACCAAAAAGTTCTGATATACAGTACTTCTTTGCAATACAACTGAATCTGAGCCACACACTGCTACCTCAGGGCTCACAGCAAGGCAATTGCAATGACAGAGACACACTAAGGTTTATTGTCACTCAGAGGCTGCTGTGATTTAAACTGCAACTACAACATTTTTTAACAAAGAACGGTGACACACACTGCTGCCCTCAGCCATCCCACAAGCTCGATACTACTGGCAAAAAAATATCTCAGGTACACTGGGTGACTGGTGAGGTGGATCAGAGACTGCTGTGATTTAAACTGCAACTACAACTTTTTTTAACAAAGTATAGCGATGACCGCCTGCGTTGAAGGGGGGCTTTCCGCTATGACGCCGGGCGACTCGGTTCGGAACGGACCAGGTCATCAGAGTGCCATTGGGAGAAGGATGGAGCATCCCACGGACTGCTCTCCTTCTCCAGGAGGAGGGTGAGGGAAGCACTCGGAGCACTGAGGACTCCTGATGGAGGCCGGGAGATCTCACGTTGCCAACGCTCAACATCTGGGAGGTGGGGCGGACGCTGGCATCATTGCACATCCTTGCCTCTGTGGGGAGGAAAAAGTAAGGAAAATGGAGGCAGGCAGGACCACCGTGAGCATGAAGCCCTCCCCAGAGGACCTCACTTCATCACCGTCACTGCGGGTCCCCGACCAGACATTAGTTCCGTGGTCGCGAAGGTGGCCACGCCCCAGCCCTCCGGGGGTTAAGCCGGGGGGTGACTGAGGGTCCTTGGCAGTCATAGGCGGTGGTGGAGGTCTCTGGGGGCCATGACTAGGAGTGATGGAACAATGGGGTCCTGCCAAGGGAAAAAAAAAAAGTATAGCGATACACACTGCTGCCGTCAGCCTTCCCACAAGCCCGGTACTACTGGCAAAAAAATATCTCAAGTACGCTGAGTCACTGGTGAGGTGGATCAGAGGCTGCTGTGATTTAAACTGCAACTACAATTTTTTCTTTTATTAGTACAGTACAGTGACACACACTGCTACTCTCTCAGCCCTACCACAACAAGCCCAGTACTGGCAAAAAACAAATCTCTGCCTCTGGTACTCTGGGTCACTGATGAGGTGGATCAGATTTAAACTGCAACTACAACAATTTTTTTTTTTTTTTACAACAAAATTTCCCCCTGGCCTTGCAGCCAGGCCTCCTAGATTGTGTTGATTTTGACTTGAGTTGATGACTGTAGAGGTTGACTCAGTTCTCAGTCACACAAGATCCAGACTAGACTAGAAAAGTTATGTTCCCTTGAGACCTTCTGGCCTAGTAGGCCTAGAGTGAAAAACTGGCCTTCCTTGCCTTACAGCAGTAGTGGCAAAAGAACTACAAAGTTAGCAGCAGCAATTGCTGAAATACAGAAAATGACTGCTTTTATGCCAAAATATAGAAGTTGTATTCCCTTTTTTCTCAAATTCCACAAACACAGAGGAGACAAACTCTGCACTGACTCACTGAACAACTGTAGTGCTTTTGCTTTCACTCTGTCTCTCTCCCCCTCTCATCTGTCTCTGTCTTTAACTGAATAAAGGCCACATCCTATGATTCTCACTGGCCACTCACAAGGCTCTATTGCTGTGAAGACACTCTGTAGTTTATGCTACTTGATAGTCACATGACTATCAAGTAGCATAAACTACAAAATAGGTATCCTACAATGCACATGGGTGGCCCAGAAGAGTAACTGTCTGTCATGTGACACAGCTGGCCTGGCTACTGCTTATTGCTGGGCCAGCCAGCATGCAACAAGCCTTAGCAGAGCAAAAGTGCCTCCAGCAGCCCAGCTGCAGACTAGTGCACTGCTGCTGGCTCAGTCTGCTCCCCTTAAGGGCCCCTGCCCCACTGCAAATAAATGCTGCAGACATGCAGTCACTTTGACTTTTAGTTTTGCCATGGCCACCCACCACCGGACCCCACCATTATTATATCACATTGACTCTTTCTAGTCTGAGTAATTGACTCACCTAACGTAACAGAAGAGACACTGCAGGCAGGCATCATGATCGATCATTCTCATAGTGGCACTGGTAATGCTGGCAATGGCATCCATCCAATTAAATTCTGTCTCATTCTCTCTGTCTTGTCTCAGATGTCTTGTTGTCTCTCCCAAGTGCATGCAACTTAGATTCCAAGTCAGAAGTCCCTAGTCCCCCGACTCCCTCCCGATGTCTCACTGTTGTCCTCTACTCCTCTTGTGTCCTGAGTGTGACTGTCCTGAGTGAAGTCCCCCCAGCTCCCTCCCAGTCCCCCACGGTTACCCCTTCCCTGGCTTCCCCAACCTGACAAATGGACCGACGCCGACTGACCGATTAAATTGTTGTGTGCTGCCTGCCCACCTGCCGGTGCCAGGGCAACACCACTTAAATTAAAATCCCCTCTGACTCTGCAGACTGCATCTGCAAGCAAGCAGCATGCGACAATACTGCGATCAGACCCCTACTCTGACAAGATATGCCACTGTCTGTGGCACACTGACACTGGAGGATTTTATTTTTCAGGCTCCCGAGTGCCAAACAGTACTCGCTCGCTCACGATCCCCTTTTGAGTCTGCCATCAGCATGCGCCATCACTAGGGCAACCACACAGACTTCCACCAATCAGAAAACAGTCTGAACTAGGAGCTGTGATGGTTGCCATTGCGATGCAATGACGGGGCCGAAATAAGCGAGGCTCAGTCAGTGAGCATTTCTGTGTGTACTACTGCTAAGTAATCAATTCAGGGGGCAGGGCTGCAATCTGCAATGTGTTTTTTATTTTTTTAAAACGGGAACACTACCAACAAAAAAACATTCAGGGTCCCAGACAAAACATTCAGGGCTCCAGCCCCAGAGGCCCAGCCCTAGCAATGTCTCTTGGAGCAATCCTGCTCTTAGGTGTCAGCGTGGCTCAGTTGGTAGCACATCTGCCTCTAGAGCAGAATGTCATGGGTTCTCGTCCCACACCAGGATTGGACTTGCACCTAAAAATCACTGGCATCCGAATGCAGTATTGGGGGGTGCTGTACTGCTGGGGTGTGCCATCCTTCGGATGAGATGTTAAACCGAGGTCCCTTATACCCATCCTTGTGTTGTCCAGGTGGAAGTAAAAGAACCCAGGGCACTCTTCGCAAAGAGTCGGGAACATTCCAAGTGTCCTGGACAACATTCCCCTTCCCATAAACAGGTTCATGCAATTATCCAGGCTGTCTGTGGGTGATGATGTTCGATATGGCTGCCACCACACATTCAGTCACTTCACCACCAGTCTAGCATTGCTTGCAAAGCGCTTTGGATGTATGAAAAGCGCTATATAAATGCTGATTCTTCTTCTTGTATGACTGTCCAGTCTGTTTTTAAAGATGTTCTTATTTTTGCTAACAATAATATTTAAGGGCAGCATATTACATGGTCTGACCACTCTCTGGGAGACATAGTAAGCCCTTTTCTTTGTATTACATCTATTTCTAGTAAGCTGTAATGGGTGACCTCTAGTGTTAACATGAACTTGCTTGAAACCTGGACCACATTCTGCTGATAGATACAGATCTTGAATTATGTCCCATGTAAATAGGAGATCACCTCTGGTTCTCTGATCCTCCAATGACATCAGATTAAATTTAGATAATCATTCCTCATACGAGAGAGCTTTGTTAGAAACTACAGATTTGGTAACTCTTTTCTGTATCTTCTCAATTCTAACTATGTCCTTTCTTTCTTTCTTCCAGGGGAATAGCCATAATAGAGCCTTCCTAACTGGTATACTACCCTTATCATGAAACAGTGCCATGTGATACAGGCAATTGCAATAATAGCAATCACAACATGCATGACTGCACATCACTAAAAACGACGACGGCAATGTGCACTACAACAGAACCATAAACGCTGATGGTCTGCAACATTCTCTATGGGTGCAATAGATACACAATTTTTTATGCAGGCAGCTATGCCATTCACACCTCACACCATAATTATAATCAACTCTGGGGGAGGGGCAGCTTGACACTGGGGTACAGAGGAATCTTCTGGTGGGGGCTATTTGGGGGAGGGGGAGCAACCTGCAAATGGGGGACCACAACCGAGGGAGTTGGGAATGGGACATAAAAAAAATTAAAGCCCCAACAAAGAAAGAAAAAAACATGAGCTCCTACCCAGTTTCTCCCATACCAAAGGCATACACTGCCTCCACAAGACCAAATGACCAGCTTGAAATTACCTGGCCAAACCATCTCCTATATCCTCATTCACTTCACATCCCTCCCACCATCAATTTTATCCTTCTGTTATGATTATTGTCCTCATACCCTCAGTCTTCCGACCTTCGCTATTCTTCACCACTTGCTCTTTTCGCAGGTGGTCAAACTGAGTCACTCAGTTTGACTTGCCCATATCATGGGATACCCTATGAAACTGCTTTTTAAACTCCTATGCATTGTATGCTGTATCAGCTGATGTTTTACTTACATTTGAACGATATGATGTAGCAACTGCTGTTGCAATGTTTTTGCTTCTGGGGATATTATATTTTATTTTCTGTACTACATCCACACACCCCTTCCCATCCCTTTCCACTAGGTCACGCCTGTAAATGAGGCTGTTGTTCTCTGTATAGGTTACCTGGAAAACAATTCCAAAAAAAGAAACAAATACTAAAAGGAACACTCATTTAATTATTTAAAATGTTATAAAATACTCAAGCTGACCCAAAATGAGGGATAAGGGCATCTAACAAGACAGTAAAACACAGGCTTTCTAAAATAAGGTAAAACGGTATAAGCCAAATCACTTGCCCATAAACTGCACCACTGCTTTAAATTCTTAGTGTAACAGAGCAGTTCACCTTTGATTCACGATTCTCATATTCTAAGAATGCATGTATGATTACTCTTACAACCTGCAGTATTAACACACACCAAAGTTTACATCTTTGCATTTACACAATCATTTTCCTGCTGACCCATTGAATCATTCCATATAATCAATGTCCCAAATAAATGAAGCAGCAGGAAAAAAGAAACAAATGCATTATAGGTGATACCTTTTATTGGAATAACCAAAATGTTTTGTAAGACTAGTTGTCAAGAGTTGTATTCTCTTTATTAGGTCGCCAAGACTGGTTTCCAGTGACCTGATGAAAGGGTAAGGCCTGGATTTTCAAAACAACTGTGATAAAATTCAGATCACAGTGAATGTGGTCTACTTTCTTGTCACAAGTGCCATGAGTTCTACACTGAAAATGATGCATTCCTCAAAAAAGTAAGGCATGCATACTTTCTTAGCCATAAAATGAACAATGTTCATAAATGCATCAAAATGTTTAAAAACCCTATAAAGTCCTTTTGGTGCCTTTACAGGGGTACAGCTGCAGCAGTCCAACTGTCACTAGAGGTATGCAAAAAAAATGTATCTGCCAGCAAAATTTGCGTGAAAGTCAGAAATTCGTTTCCGTGAAAATTTAGAAATCATTTTCGCAACTTTCATGGAAATTCCACCTTAGAACGGTGGAATAAATGTATTGACTAAGGTTTAATATTAAACTGTGGAAAAAAAATTCCGCAGAATTGATCACAGTCAGTTGGGTCAGTTCTTGGGTCAGTTCTGCAGAATTTCTTACACAAAGTTTAACATTTCAGTCTCCCTAGTGTCAAGTGGCACCCCTCACCCTCCAATAGCAGGCCCAGTAGCCCTATAAAGATTAAAGTTTCCTTGGTGTCCAGTGGTCCAATGGTCCCCCCAGCCGATCTCTGGCCAATGTAAAAATTCCTTTAATCACTGGGGCCCAATTCTAAGATAGGTTATGCATGTCGCAAGACAACTTGCGCCAAACCCAATGGCACAAGTCGCACCTTGTGACATGTGTTATGCCACCCGTGATTCCAAAAGGTGGTCTGTGAAATGGCACAGGCTGCCTACGCCAAAGGTGGGCTACACCACGGGCTATGGCAGAAACCCCCTGCGACATGGTACATGGGGGTTTCTGGCATTGATTACAGCCATATTTCAAGTGGCCAGCCAACGGAATGGCAAGTTGCTATTCCAGGAGGAACCCCGGTAGGCAATGGTCTAAGTACTTTTAGACAAGTTATCATCCACTGGGGTAGCACCTCCATATCTGCTGCCCCTACATCTAACCCCCCCAGGGTCCCGCATAGGTCCCAACCCCACACCCAGTGGCAGGGTTGCCAGCCATGTGCAGCTGACACCTCCATGCCGCCATCCCCAAGAAGTGCCCGACAGGGCAGTACATGACTCCCACCTGCCATGCACCCCAGGGCCATCTGGTGGCCTCCCAGCCCCTCCACAGCCTAGTGGGGCATTGTTGTGTTGTCCTGGCACTGTGTTTTGGGGGCTGTGCCATGCACAGCTTGCACCTCGTGGATGGGCATCGCTGCAACTTGTGCCAACCAGGTCATGGTGCAACCCTGGAGCTGCCGCAAGTCACAGGGCATAGATGCCAGGGACCCTGCCTGTTCTGGAATCTGTCACAGGGTCCCTGACTTAGTGGCATATGTTGCAACTCACATCTGCCCATGAGTTGCACCATATGTTCTGGAATTGGGCCCCTGGTGTCTACTGGTCCCCCCCACCGATTGCTAGCCAGGTGTAAAAATTCCCTGGTGTGTAGTGGTTCCCCGCTGATCACCACCAGACCACCGTAAAATAAAATTATATTTCCCTGGTGTCTAGTGCACACCCCCACTGATTGCCTGCCCTATGTTAAAAAAAAATATTTCCCTGGTGTCTAGCGGATCTCTCTCTCTCTCTATCCCAGATCCCTTATAATATAAAAAAATGGTAATCAATCCATTAGTCCAACTCAATCCCCAATATGTCCATCTATTCTCTGGTGTCTAGTGGACCCCCATCCCTATGTCCTATCCCTTATAAAAGAAATGGTAGTCCATCCATTTATTCCAACCCATTCCAGTAAGTCCATTCATTCCCTGGTATCTAGTGGACCCCCTCCTATCTCTGATTCCCCCCCCAAAAAGTAAAACTCATTCCCTAGTGTCCAGCAGACTCCCCACCACACCACCCAGGTAGGAAGAGTCCAACCACCCTGTTCTCCCCCCCACCCAAGCTGGCGACCTGCACAGCCCTCCTCTCTTCACCATGGCCAACCACTGACTGAGCTATTAATGAATGAGCGCATACTTGTACAAGTTGCATTCATTCATTGATAGCTCAGTCGGTGGCTGGCTGTGGTGGAGAGAGGATGGCTGTGCCAGTCACCAGCTTGGGTGGCAAGGGAGTGGGGTGGTGGGACTCTTCCTACCTGAGTGGTGTGGTGAGGTGTCTGTTGGACACTAGGGACTGAGTTCCACTTTTGTTTGTAAGATCAGAGATAGGGAGAGGGGTCCACTAGACACCAGGGAATGAATGGACTTATTGGAATGGGATGGACTAAATGGATGAACTACAATTGTTTTCACAAAGGATCCAACATAGGAAGGGGAGTCCACTACACACCAGCGAACAGATGGACTTATGAGGGATGGAGTCAGACTAATGGATAACCATCATTTTTTTAAATTAATGGATCAGGGATAGGGAGGGGGGATCTACTAGACACCTGGGAAATATTTTTTTATTTTAACATTGGCCTGGGGATTGGCTGGAGGGGAACACTAGACACCAGGGAAAGGTAATTTTTTATTTTATGGTGGGACAGTGGCAATCAGTGGGGGGCACTAGACAGCAGAAATTTTTATATCAGGCCAGCGATCGGTGAGGGGGGCACTAGACACCAGATAAAGTGTTTTTTTTTTCTATAGGAACTGCAGAATAATGATGGTATTATTCCACAGTTAAGCTAAAACATTCCTCCAAACAGGGCAAAAATTCACCAAACACATTTGGAAGATTTCTGATCCACCAAAGGTGAAAGCATGGAAATTTCCATGAAAGTTGGCAAACTTTCACGAAAATTCCACTCAAGCAGAATGTACAACTTTTGCCCACCTCTAACTGCCACATGTCCTGCATTTCAATGATTGAAAATCCAGGCCTATGACTCTTAAAAGTTACTCTCTCTCAGAAAACTTGTTTTAGTCTAATAAAGGGAATCACTCACAACACATTTGTATCTGTTTTCCTGTAACTTCAAATTGACTACCATGACCAGGACAGTTTGTTGCCAAATAAATGAACAAACTATTCTCACCACTTGAATTAATTTTTTATATTAATTACACAACATAGTGAATACTGAATGGGCAACTATTCAGAACCAATGTGTTCTGCCACAGAGGGATTCTGATTCCCTCTGACCTCAAGAGCGAAGCTTGAGAGGTCCATGGGAATCAGAACCCCAAGGTGGCAAAACACACTAGTTGTGCATAGAGTAGCTCATCCTGTATTTTTTATAGTATATAGTGCTGTGTGAAAAGTGTGTTTTGTGAGTTCTTTTGTTTTCAAAATGAAACTGATTCATGCAGTCTTTAGAGGTTCTAGAATGCTGTTCTACCACAGTAGGGTAGAACAGCATTCCATGACCTTGGAACTGTGGTACAACAGCATTTTGAAAGGGATGGAATTCCATATAGAACAACACTCCACTTTACACTATAAAATTCTATTAAGATAATGTTGGAGTTTTAGACAAAGTACAGAAAGTCAGGAAAGCTAATGATACTGTTCTCACATTGAAAAAAATAACTGTGCCAGCTCAGCAATCTCTTGCAGGTATGGTGGCTTCATTAAATTGCATCAAGCTCAACAAACTGTGAAGCCCTATTACCTTGCATACAGACATTAGGTGCAAGGTTATCAACTTAAATACCTGACTTTACATTTTTTTTACTTTTTACACCATCCATGAACTTTACAGCAGCACCGCAAAGTTATGGTGAAACATTTTAACCTATAGCATACCATTTTATTTTATTTTAGAGCGCCATTGTCCTTCTGTCTTGTAAGATGCTATTTTTCCCATTCTACGTCTGCTTTGCATTTGTTTTTTGACATTTGAAGAGATTAAAAGGAAAGTGCCCTTCAACATGGATTTTCCCTGGTTTTCATCATTATTTGCAGCTTTTGATGAGCATTTAGAAAAAGGCAAGAATCAATTATTAAATCTGATTGGCTGACATAGGCTCCGAGCTGGGCATTTATTTTTCAATAAATGCCCAGCTAAAAATAAGAGCCAGTCCAAGTGCCACTTCACAAAGTACCTTTCTATCCTACTGCCCAGCCTACTTTGTCATTGGCTGAAGGTACTTGAAAAAATGTAAAAACCCTGCAATGTTTTTCTGTCGCTTAGCGAGAGACTACTGATCCCCCCCAATCCCCCAATTTACTTTTCCTCGGTAGCAGCTAGTAGTAAATAAAAGAAACAGAACACATTTTTGCAGTCAGGAGAGTGAAAACAGCCGTATTGTTTTAAAATGGCACCACTTTCCTGACTACTATTTTCTCACAGAGTACTTGTACAAGGAAGCCGTTCCCAAAGCTGACACTTGCATCAGCTTTATCCTTCATGTGCCGTTTAAAAGAAAAAAGCAGGAAACCCCTAAGTTAACCACAAAACAAATGCCCACACACTCTCCTCATTTCAAATAGAAATAAATCTTGTCTATCTCGCTTACCAGAAACTGGAGAGGCAGTAATTACAATGGACCCGATTCCACTGTGACCATTAAAAAAAGAAAAAGGATGTCTCGCTTACAATAAAACAGTATCTCGCTTACCAGAAACTGGAGATGTAGTAATTAAAATGAACCCGATTCCACCGTGATCATAAAAAAAAAAAAAAAAGGACCGATTCCACTGTGACCAACATCGCATTTTCACCATAGAACTGCAAATCCCACAAACCCTGTTACTCCTCAGTCTCCTAAACATCAGCGCCCTCTACTGGCAAGCACTACACAGTACAGGGACTTCTTTACAAGAAACACATATTCTGGTTGTTTTTAAACACTCATTATACTTCTTTTTAATACTTTATTTTATTTTATTAAAAATGTTACATGTGGGTCATTTTCTAAGTGTAATAATACCCTCCAGGATGGGCATTATGCTTACTTATCCAATAATGAGAGGGGGCAATGTCTGTTACATCAAAGTTCACCCTAGTCCCAAGAAACATGGTGTTAAGGGTGTTCCCTGCTATTTCTTTACCTAGTGTATGAGGATCATCCAAACAATAAAAATCAGCAAAATAAACCATTGGTTCCCATGCTTGTTTTTATATTACTGCAAGGGCCTCAGAGAATGCCCAATGCTGAAAACTTCTATAAAATGTCAGATCATTTTACCAGTTACAACATCCATCATTTAAGGTTCCATTATCACTGTTAAAGAAAAAAAAAACAAGGAGACAGCATTTGTGACCATGTTTGAATTATTTTTTTCAGCAGTGTGACAGTGCAGTGTCAAATATCAATTCTATGATTCCCTACCAGTCCTAACTTTTAGGAAAATATGGGACATTTGTTGTAAAAAGAAATCATGGGATTTAAGAATGCATGGGATAGACATAAAGGAATTCTAATTCTGGAGGTCAGGGGTAAGGGGCAACAGACTTCTAGGAAAACATAAACTGAACTTACAAGCTCAAATGGGCAGACTGGGTGGGCCATAGGCCCTTATCTGCTGACACTGTCTATGTATCTATGTATCTATGTATGCTTTTATGTAGAAAACCATATGAATCCCATGTCATCTGCACAAAACCTTTTTCTTTAATGTAGAATATGGTAGTAAACAGCAAAAGAAACATAGAGATTGCCATGCTGTTTTGTGATATATCTGCTTTTACAGTGGGAGGTTCAGGGACTTGAGCAAATGCAATGGTTCAGGTAGGGTGTGGCACATAAAACTCCACGCTTTGCCCCACAACCACAACAATTTCTAACCATTAAAAATAAACAATTTAACACAAGATTTTGTTTCGCTTCATTCCAGGATAATTAAAAAAAATCAAGATCTAAATTCTGTTTCTGTGGAACTCTATTACATCTTGTAATAGACTTCCTTGTCACCCGGAGACTGTGCAGTCACTCAGAACTGCCATCATGGTTATCGGCACAAAATCCCTTTCCTTTATCTGAAAATGACAGAAAAAAATACTGAGCAGTAGACATGGATGTAACCCTTCCAAAAGACATAGCTACACAAAAAGGTAGCAAAACACCTCTGATAGAAGACAGGATCTCTGAAACAAGTACTTTCACTACAGAAGTTGTCTGTGCCATACCAGCATCACCTTTAGACAAGTTTGACTCCAAATGGACACTATGCACTCAGTGTTGGTAGATTTCATTACTGCATACAAAGAACTTAAGGGAGTTATTAAAGACAAACAAGCATTTGTCAATGCCAAATGTTTGCTTGCTGGAATTGGCAGTGGTAGTGTAGAAGTTACAGAGCTGTGTAATAGGAATGGCAGCGAAGTATTGAACTGAAGCCAACCCCACCACCACCACCCTGCAGAGAGTGACAGGCATTGGGTGTGTGCTTTGGGTCGTCAGGCATAACGCCATGCCATTTCACCACACCCCACTCTGCAGACACTGACAAATTACGGTGTTCCTTGGGGTCTTTGACCCTTATGTGCACCCATTCCATTAGGAAATATGGTGAGATGGGTGTGGTATAGGAGAATGGGGTGAACTTTGGGGCCGAAGAGTCCAAGGCATACCCGATGCCTCTCACTGGCTGCAAGGTGTGGAATGGTATGAGCATTACAGGCAAAATCCCAAGTCACACCTGATGCCTGTCATTCTGTACAGGGTTGGGCATTATGGTTGGAAACCCTAATACCTCAGGCATTCGTTGGTATTTTCACTCAAATTTTCAACATGGTTTTGTGACCCCACCTCATGAACAGGGGAATATCAGTTTGTTAGCGAGCTGCTTATGCTCGCCAGTCGGCATTTAGCACCACAGGTGCAAAAACATTCGAACAGGATGAAAAATGACAGCTGTAATGTTCATGGGAGGTGTAAAAATGGCAGTGTTGCAAATCTGCAGTAAAAATATTAAAAAATGGTGAAGTCACGGCATACATAGAAACTGTACAGCACACCCGTAATATAATTAGGTTGGGGATTTTTTTACAGCAGATTGTCAACTCAGGCATTTTGGTGCCTCCGATCATGAACAGTGTCACTGTGATTTTCTTTATCTGTCCTGAACAATGATTTCCCACAGAGACCACGAATCTCTGCGATGAAAGTGTGAAAACACACTTTGGCCATGTTGTGAAAAATGACAGCTGTACTGTAAATAAGGAAGTGTGGAAAAATGCCACTGGTGAAAATCTGAACTTAAAATATTACAAAGTCATGAACTTAAGAGGGTGGGTGGAAACTGTACAATGCTCACTCATAACACAGTCATTTTATGGACTTTTGTCACCAAATTTTCAACATAGCCATTTTAAGACCTCTGCTCATGAACAGTGTAACTGTGATTTTCTTACTCTGTCCCAAACATTGCTTGCACACCAACAGCACCATTAAAGCTACATGTAAAAACACATTTGGGCAGCATATGAAAATGGCAGCTGTACTGTTCATAAGGAAGTGTAATAAAATGGCAATGATGAAAATCTGGAGTCAAAATATTAAATTCGCAAACTTACGAACATGCATAGGAACTGCGCAACGCACACTCGTAAAACAGTCATTGTTTGGAATTTTTTCACCAAATTTTCAACATAGCCATTTTAATACCTCTGCTCATGAACGGTGTCACTGTGATTTTCTTAATTTGTCCCGTACATTGATTTCGCACACCGACTGCGCCATTGTGCGCTACATGAGCGGAAACATGTTTTGGGTGAGATGTGAAAAATGACAGCTGTACTACTCATAAGGAGGTGTGGTAAAATGGCAATGTTGAAAATCTGGAGTGAAAAAGAAAAAATAATGAAAGTCGCGCTTACTGACGTGCAAGTAGGAACTGCGCAGCACGCACGCTCATAAAACAGTCAGTTTTAGAATTTTTCACAAAGTTTCAACATAGCCATTTTAAGACCTCTGCTCATGAACAGTGTCACTGTGATTTTCTTAATTTGTCCCTTACATTGATTTTGCGCACCGACTGCGCCATTGTGCGCTACATGGGCGGAAACATGTTTTGGGTGAGATGTGAAAATGACAGCTGTACTGCTCATAAGAAGGTGTGGTAAAATGGAAATGTTGAAAATCTGGAGTGAAAATATTGAAAATTCGTGAACTTACGAGCGTGCGTAGGAACTGCGCAACGCACGCTCATAAAACAGTCATTTGTTTTGAATTTTCCACCAAATTTTCAAAATAGGCTTCTTGAGAGCCCACCTTATGAACACTGGCAGTGTCATTTCATTAATTGGTCCCGAAAGGTGATTTCACACATGGACTGCGAAATCACCCTTCTGGCCAAAAAACGCCATGACAGTGACAGCATTCATGAGAAGGGGTCCCAAAAACCCCATGTTGAAAATTTGGTGCAAAATTTCCAAAAAATGCCTGAGATATGCAACAAAGTTGAAAAAACCTGATCTATCCCATTATACAGCTTACTGGCATTTCCTCAGTTCGCGGTCAGCTTTGAAGAGTGCAGACATGTTCCCGGTCCACCGAAGATCATCACGCCAGACTCTGGAGGTAAGTATAGGGTGTGGGGGTGTGGGGAGGCAGGGTGTGCAGTGGGTGGAGTGCGGGTTGTGGGGCGGGGAGACTGCGTGGGACTGTTTTAATTTACAGGTTTTTTAAATTGACAATGCAGGGCGTTTGCCACGCTGGGATGGGCTCCCAGTGTGGCAAGCACTGGTTAGGGAGCCATGGACCGGCGGGGATTGGGCACCCTGTCAGCCATAGCATCTATTGCCATGCTGGGGTGGGCTTCAGCATGGCACCCAGTACTCGGGGTTGAGGACAGTGGAGCCGACGGGGATTGGGCACCCTTCGGCTATACTATAGATTGCACGCTGGGGTGGGCACCAGCATGGCATGTGGAAGGCTTTGGGGGTGCAGTACAGCTGACAGGGGATTGGAGCACCCGTTGGCCCTGTGTGTGTGCGGTGGGGCGCCACGCAGAATGCGTGTGTGTGTTTGTGTGTGTGTGTGTGTGTGTGTGTGTGTGTGGGGAGCTGCGCGTGGCAGGCGATATCTTATCGCTGCTCACTGAAGCGTAGCTCCCCTTTCAACTGTATGCCACTGCATTTGGAGCTGTCATAGATAGCTCCAGCATGCGTTGGCGGACTGGGGCCACGCCTGCCAACACACTGACTGAATTGGAAGGGGGGGTGACACACCTCTGAAAACTCGGATGATGGCACTATGTTTCTTGCACAGGCGTGCAAGCAAACATAAAAAATGAAGGATCTCAGATGCTGATATCAGAATACTGAGTATAGAAGGTAAGGTGGACAAATAAAGCACAGAATGTGTACACACCACAAGAAGAATTACAAAACTTGAGGAGAGGATCGAGGACCCAGAAGCAAGAAACAGAAGAAATATTTTGAGACTCATATGGCTACCAGAGGACTGGTAATGCTCTGACACTCTTGATTTTGCAAATAACTGTTCCTACCTGTAAACTTTATCTTTTCTGTTATTAGGATCTTACATGCAGTGACTAAGTATACTGGGGGCTACACACAAATGTGCATAATTTATGATTGATATGCATGTAAGTTGCTTGCTTGCCTATGCAGCTGTGGACAGGCAGAGGGTGCATGGATTCATGACTGCAAGCACCCACAGGACACCTGTCCATGGTCTCACCCCCCCTGGCATGCAGGACCATGGAGCAGATTGGTGCACAACAGTGGACCCAGGCAGGCATCCAATCAGATGCTCCTCTTTGGTCCCAGAGTGGATCCCTTGCACTGTGGGTGCAAGGAAGGGTGGGAAGACATGGTCCAGAAATTTTAAAACTAGGGGCATTCAACCACATGGTTGCCCTCAGTCCACCCTGGCAGCCTGGTAGGCTGGGGCAGCAGTGTGCAGGGGATCCCGTTGCTGCAGTGACCACCAGTAACTCATGGGGGGCCATGCAGATACTTATATCAGGGTCCCCTATGGTGTACCATTTTATGACCCAGCCTGGCACTCCATGCCTTAGTGAATTGCGTGGAGTGCAGTCACTCCCCCTGGCATGCCCCGGACCAATCTCAGTATGGAGTGGCATGATCGGCTGGGGGATCACGTGCACATGGGGATTGCACAACAGTCGTGAATGCCAAAGGGGCTCCACCAGACCCCTGTAACATGGCATTCTAATGTAGGATTGCCTACGCACCCATTGTGAGTACTGATATTTCCCACAAAGTGGGAGCCTGGTGAATAAGGGGCAGAACTAGTATTTAAAGGACTAAGCCATGGGCCAAGACCAAAATGTTGCAGAAGCATGTGCAAAACCTGAAAATACAGGAAACAGAAGGAAGTATGCCAATGATACTTATCACAGGCTTCAAGGAATGACAACAGCTTTTAGTTAGAAGTGAGGTCACTGACTGTATGAACACCCACCTTTAGCCAAAACTGGTGAGGAGGGTGACCAGCTATACAAAGATTAGGGTTTCCAAACAGCAGCTGGGATATATCTTTATACAGGAACATTTTAAAAAATGAGTAGAGTTGGAGGTGGACATGGTGAGATGCATCCAAAGGCGAATATCAAAAGGACTGGGGAAGCTTCTTCCTAGGAAAGTAAGGAAGTGATAGAACATCCAGGCTGTTGTGAGCACACAAGGAACTCTGTATGTCTACCCATTGTGGGGTAAAAGGTCTGGGTGAATCATCCGCCACCCTTCCTAACCAGTAATAGAGATGGGTAAGATGCAAGGCCAAATAATAAAGAAAAAAAATTAGAGCTTGCAATCCCCCATCAAATTTGGCATGCTTTAATTTAGCTAATGCTTTATGGGCAGCTTTACCTTGCCACAGAAAGAAAGAAATAATTCTGTTAATTTGATGGAACCACGACTTGGGAAGGGCAATGTTACACATTTGGAGAGGATACAATAACCGGGGTAGGATGTTCATTTTGATAATATTCAAGTGGTCCCACAGTGAGAGGGGTAACAAGAACCAAAGGTCTAAATCTATCTTAATTTGGTTTATCAATGAATCAAGGTTGATGTTTTGCATCTTAAGGGGGGACATGCTAAGATAAATCCCTATGTATTTCAATTTGTCTTTTTTTCCGAATTAGACCAAGGTGTTTAATATCGGTTTTAAAAGTAGCATTATTGAGGGGCACAATTTCAGTTTTAGCAAGATTCAATTTGTAATTGGAGAAAATTCCAAACTGAGAGAGAATCTGGAAAGCAGCAGGCAGGAAAGTAGCAAGAAAGGAGATATGCAACAAAATATCATCAGCATAAACTGACAGTTGTAGTCGGTAGAGCCAATAGAAATGTCTAAGATTCTGGGGGAGAAATTAAGCTTATGGATAAGAGGTTCCAAAAAAAGATTAAACAAGTAAGGGAAAAGAGGACAACCCTGCCTGGTGCCCTGATAAAGAGAGAAAGGCAAGGACATAACTCCATTGCAGAGGATCCGAGCTATCGAGGACGAATATAGCACCTTGATCGACTGAATAAACATTTGGGGAATGTGGCATTTGAGTAAAAAGGTAACTAAGTAGTCCCACAAGGCCTGATTAAAGGCTTTTTTGGCATCCTGGGACACCAAAGCCACAGGAACGGGGACATCCTTGGACGCCGATATAAGGTAGGATAGCTTCCTAATGTGATCGGATGAAAGTTTACCTTCAATGAAACCCACATGTTTCCGGTTAATTAGGGAATCCCACACCAGCCCCAGTCTACAGGCAAAGACCTTAGCTAGGATTTTCATATCAATGTATATAAGATAAACTGGCCTGTAATTGGATACCAGTAAGGGATCCCTATATGGCTTAAAGAGAACTACTATGGTCACTGCAGTGATGGAAAGGTCCGAGAGGCCAGCCTTAAGGATATAATTGTAGGTAGCCAAGAGAATAGGGTCAGTTGATCCTTAAAAGCCTAGTAAAAGTTGGTGTAAAACCCAGCTGGGCAATTTATCAGGGGCCAGGGAATCAATAGCTTGGGAGATTTCAGCTAGGTTAGCAGAGCCTGCAAAATAGCAACCTGTGGTCAAGGTGGTGAGGAAGAGGTATGTCTTGCAGAAAATCTTCCAGTTGGACAGAGTAGAATGGAGAAGAGGAAGGGGCATAAAAATGTTGATAAAATGTCCTAAATGAGTTGACAATGTCGCTCGGAGAGGTAAGAAGGGAGCCAGAGTCAGTGTGAATAGAAGTGATAATCTTGTCCAGGGTTTGGGACCTTTACCTAAGGGCAAGCGGTTTCCCTGCCTTTTCTCCCTGATCAAAATATTTCACCTTGGAATGGAGTAAAAGGTGCTCAGCCATTTCCTCTAATAGGAAATTATATTGGAAATGGAAATGTTCCAATTGCTCCCAGTCAGAACGTGGGGAGGACTGTCAGAGATGTTTTTCCAGGGATTGGATCCGAGCTAGCAGGTAGGTTAAAGCAGCCAAGTGTTGCCTCTTCTGAGTAGCCACTAAACAGATTAGATCCCCTCTAACAGCACATTTAAGCACACCCCAGAGAATATCCAGGGTAGGCATAGAGGGAGAATTAACCTCCATGAAGGTGGTAATGAAAGACTGAAGATGTTTTAACAGGTCTTCCAATTAAAGTAATTGGTTGTTTAGGAGGCATGTTTTATCTCTATTTGATGAAAGGGTAAGATTTAACTGGAATACAGCTGGATGGTGGTCAGAGATTATCTTGATTAAATAATGACACAGAATGACCCCAAGAAGACATTCTGCTTCAATTAAAAAGTAATCGATTCAGGGAAAAAGAACTAGGTGGCAATGAATGAAATGAATAGTCACAGCTATCAGGATTCAGGACCCTCCATGGGTGCACCAAGCCCACAGAGTCCATCAGTTCCCTGAGTGCCAACTGACTGTGAGAGAGAGCATCCTCCCAGTCCAATCAAGGTCATTGAATTGGACCCAATTCCAATATCCCTCAAGTATTAAGGGGAGCCAAACAGTGGTGAACAAATATGGGTCTCCCATAGTAGGGCCATAAACAGCTCCTAAGACCACCTCTAAGTGACCTAAAATGGCACATAGTATAATATAATGACCTTGGGCGTCTGCTACCTCCTGTAGGAGAAGGAAGGGAATTTGCTGTGCTATTAGAATTGCTACTCCCTTCTTACAGGAGTCTGAACAAGCACCAAACACCTGTCACACCCAGTATTACCTCAAAAGGAGAACCTGGAATGAGAGCAGGTGAGCTTCCTGCAAAAAATCTATGTCGACTTGTAATTTTTGTAAATGGATTAAAATCTTAGCCCGCTTAACTGGGGACTGAGCTTCTTTAATATTCCAAGTATGCAGTTTATAGTCAGCCATATAGAAATATCAAATGATAGCTAGGGACCATAATAAGATGCAGGGGAAGCAACAGGACAAAAATGAATGACATTTCCCAGAGCGGGCATCTGCGGTGATGACTTCTCCTCCAACCACTACCCGGTGGTGTCCACCTCGCAAACCACCCCCACCCCAATAACCAACCAGTATGTGAAAATAAAACACCACCCACAAAAAGCACCCCTGAAAACCCAAAACCTCCCTCCCACCCCTAAAACCAAGCTCATCAAAAGAACCAAAACAAAGCTAGAAGAAACCATGAAGGTGGAAAAAATCCCTTCCCAATAATGGCTTATGACAGCCATCCATTACCATAGCTCGTGCCTACTACCCCCCCCCGCTCCCACTCCTGCCACCCTCCCAAAAAAAGGAAGAAAAACTACAAGTAACACTAGTTGAGGGGGGTAGAACACAAACACCAGAGTCCACCCCAAACAACATATACCCACATGCTAGCCCACATAAATAACACATGAACATAAGAAACAACACACCAAAAAATAACAGTTTCAACTTGAGTATATAGCATAAGACTTTAATTAGTAAAACAGTATTCTGAAGTATTTAAACATGTGGAACTGACTTACCATCCCCAAAACAGTTCCCCCCAAAAGAGAAAAAAAGAAAAAGTAATAGGAATAAGATCCCCCACCACTTCAACCTCAAAGCAGAATTATACCCCAGTCCCACAGCAACAGACAGAAGATGCTACTCACAGAGTAACTGGCCAAAATCAAGCCATGGCTGAATCAGAGGCAACATAAACTAAAAAATCTCAATAAGATCAACTAAAGATAATTAGAGCCGGAGTAAATCACCCCATAAGGAAATGGGAGAGTTTTTTTTTTCTTTATTTAAACATTAGTAACCAGGAAAGGCACACTGAGCCAAGGATGGTTTCCAGGTGTGACCCTGGGAAAATACAGGGAGACGGGATAGCAGTGAACATTCTGCAGCATTAATACAGTAACAGCATACAGAAAGAACATCACACATTTGTTGATATTATTATCTGCAGATTTACAACAGAAGTAAACAATAGAAGAAAACAATCAAGTGCTAAAGGATATGGTGGTAACAAAGGACAGAAAAACAAGGGAAAACAGAGATACAGAAAATGCTGAATAACACAGTAACAGTCTACAATACGAGCAACAAACAGTGGTTTGTACATTTATCGGCAGGTAGTATGTACAAAAAATAATCACATGCTAAGGAAGTTGTGGTAACAGGGATAACCACTGCTGTTATAGAGTCCACAGGCTGAGAGATATTATGGGAGCATGTAGGGAAGGGAGTTTGCACAGTTGAGCTCTGACAGAGCAGTGTGAGAGGGTATTTTGTATGAGGGGAGATTGGAAATTCCACAGCGAGGGGTAGTCAGTAGGAGAAGGCCAATTTTTCTGCATTTGAGGATGGCTTGGGAAGGGAGAAGCAGCAGGAATCCCTTGAGCAGAGGGAGTATGGTGAGGTGGGAGTGGGGATGAGATTGTCTGAGAGATAGAAGGGGAGAAAGTTGAACCAGTATTTGGAGATTAAGAAGATAGAGTGTAGTAGATGGTGATGGGACAGGGGAGAGAGCTTCAAAGAAGTGAGAAGAGAGCAGTGGTGGGTCCTTGTGGGAGCATTTGAGGTGAAGCAGCAGAAGGCATGATAAAGGGAATCTAGTGCGGAGAGAGAGGTGGCTGGCATGGTGGAGTAAACCATGTTAGCGTAGTCAAAGATAAATATAATCATTTTAACCAGTAGATCACGTCAAACAGGGAGAGGGAGAGAATCCTTGTTGTAGTAGAGGATACCGAGTTTTGGGCACAGTTTTGAGCATATGTAGTTGACATGGTTAGAGAAGTTGAGTTGGAGATCCAGCCAAACACCTAGATACTTGTATGATGGTACTTTGCCAAGTAGAGTGCCATCCAAGGACACAATGGGGAGGGCCTTGGCTAATTTTTGAGAGGTACCGAAGGTCATCGAGACAGTTTTTGATGTGTTTAATTTGAGTTGATGAGCTGAGAAGCAGGACTGAACAGAGTGAAAGCCTCACTGCAGAGTGGATTTGAGCGTGAATAGGTCGGGGCCAGAGGTGAAAAAGATGGTATCATCCACATACATGTGGATGAAGGAATTGGAGCAAGCAGACTGGAGGTTGTTTATGAAAAGGAAGAAAAGGATGGGGCCTAAAATGGAGCCTCGTGGGACACCTGATTTGATGGGGAAGGAGGGAGGGGGAGAGGAGGAGTCTGTGATCTTTATTGATTGTCATCAGTTTGTGAGGTATGAGTTGAACCACTGTAAGGCAGGGGGGCAAGCCCAGTGTCGTTGAGGGTGATGAAAAGCAGAGGGTTTGATACTGAGTCAAAGGCCTTGGCCAGATCTATGAAGATGGCAGCCATTAGGTGGCCTTTGTCAGCAGCAGTTTGTATGTGCCCAGTGACACAGAGAAGGGAGGATATTGTGGAGTGGTGTTTTCTGAAGCCAGACTGGTAGGAGGAGAGGCAGTTTGTAGAGGTGAGGAAACTGTTTAATCTGATTTGTACTAAGCATTCTTGCAGCTTGGATAATGTGGGGAGGTGGGAGATGGGTTGAGAATTACTAGGAGCAGAAGGATCACCTCCCTTGTGGAGAGGGATGACACATTCTAATTTCCAGGCCCTGGAAACAGTGCCTGTGGAGGAGGATAGATTTAGTATATAGGTTAGGGGGACAGTTCTGGCAGGGGCTGACAGGATAGAAAATTTGGGTGTAAGCCATCAGGACTTGACTTGGATGGGTTAAGTTATAGGAGTGCAGTTAGTACTTCATCAACAGTGGCTGGGGCTAGTAAGAACATGTTTTTAGGTGAGCTTTGCAACAGGGATTTGTAGTGGGGGGTGAGAGTAGTGTGATCAGGGAGGGCATAGGTAGTGAAGAAAGCATTACAGGTGTCTGTCACATGTACTGGATCAGTGATAATGAAGCCATTTTGCTTGAGAGTGGGGATATTGAATTGAGGTGATGGATCCACAACTAAATGGACAATGTCCCAAAAGGAGGAGGGGTGAGCAGTGCTTAGATGGTTTTTAAAATAGCCAACTTTAACCTGTCTAATTGTCTAGTGCATGTGTTCCTTGCAGCATTGTAAGCATGTCTGGAGTAGATAGTTTGGGAAGCTTTGAAGCTGGCCCAAGCCTTGTCTGAGGTTTTGCATAGGGCAATAATCGGGGCTGTAATCCAGAGGTGGTGGCATTTCCTGACCCTCCCTACCTTCTTGACTGGGGCATGACAGTCCCAGACATTTGTAAAAATGATTGTGAAATGGGTTAGGGCCAAGTCAACATCTAGGGAGGAGTAGACTGGTGCCCAGTCCGTGCAAGTGAGAGAGGAGGGAGGTTGAATCAAATGTGTTTATGGGGCTTATGTTGATGTGTTTTGATGTGGACTTGGACTGCTGGATTTTCCAAATACAGTATGTGATACAGTGCTCACTCAGGGCAGGGTCAAGGGCTCCAGCTGCCGATATTCTGTGTGGGTGGGATGCGAGAACCCAGTCAATGAGGGAGTGATTTGAGGAATGGATGTTGTAACAGGTGCTATCAGTTATTAGTTGGGTGAGGTTTAAGGTTTCAATTTTGGTGGTGGTGGGTTTTGAGGAGGGTGAGAGCCAGTCAAGGTTGTAGTCCCCGAGGTGTAGTAACTTGCCTGAGCTAGCTAATGGTGAAAGAGCAGAGATGCACTCAGCCAGTGCCTCATGCCCAAGTCGAGGGGACATGTAGACCTGCCCAATGAAGGAGGGGAGGGCAGAGGGAAAAGAGAATTTGGCTATGAGCATTTCGTGTGAACCAATGGAAGATTCTTTTTTTACAAGAGAGCATGAGAGAGGCTGCCTAATCAGCATGGCGACACCACCCCCTCTTTTACCTCAGTCCTGACAGATTATTGAGTAGCCAGGGAAAGTAAGAGATAAGTTTGGGTTTCTGGCAGAAATCCAGGTTTTTGAGAGGCATAGTATGTCAGGGGAGTTTTGAGTTAGCCGGCAGTTTAAGAGATCTAATTTAGGTAGGAGGCTCTTAATATTAATGTGCATGACTTTTAGTCTTTTGCTAGAGGGCAGAAGTTGTTTCATTGCAGGGGGTCCAGGATTTGGTTCTATGTCTCCGGCGATGAGTAAGTTAATTAGAAATATAGAGAAGGTGGCTGGGAGTTTCCACCCTTTAGTGGTGTTTATTGTGGGGTGTTTGCAACAGGTGCATTTAATTACAGTGATACAATAAGTTAGTTGATGTTGGAGGATGCATGGGGAGGTCATGGCAGGAGGGCAGAGGTGTAGGTTGTGGAGTTGGTTAGATGGTACGACGTCCAATGTTTGGTGGAGTGGAGCAGATGAGGCAGGAGCGGGGTGGTGGTCAGGACAGCCAGGTGGGAGATGTGGGGGTTAAGGAAAGAAAGCAGGAGAGGAGGAACAAGAGGAGAAGAAGGGAAGTAGGGTTCATAGTTTGAATAGGTAGGTAGAGGAGGGGGCAGAGCTAGGCTGCTTTTGGCAGAAGGGGAGACAGGGTAGGTAGGTATTTGCAGAAGAGCTAGCCAGACAACATAGGTGTAGGTGGGGACAGAAAGAAAGAAGAATTCCCGTTTGTAGATTTGTAACATGCAGCTAGAGCAAAAATTTGATATGTAGGATTACCAGCGCCCTCTAAAGGTGAACTAGTATAACTTGCAGATGAAAAACCTGGCAGATATTTGTGCTTCCACACACATGGATCAGCATGAAATTTACCAGGGGATTGTCCCATCCACTTCCGAATGCACGGCTATAAAAGAAAAGCCGTCCAAGGGTGGAAGTGGTGGTGGGGGGGGATGGTGGGGTGCTGGAGCAAAGCACTGTCGGGGGTTTTTCTGGTCAGTTGGGGATGATCAGGCAGCTCCTGAAGTCCTTGCCACCTCAGGGAGTGTCTGAGTGTGATCAGTCTGGGCTGCAAAACAGCAGGCAGTCTAGGAGAAGAGGGAAAGGGAAGATTAGTTTAAAATACCATTGTAGGGTAGGAATTCTACAGAGACAGGAGGAGGGGGACAGTAGAGACAAAGCCAGATGGGGGGAAGTAGCTAGAGAGATAATTGGAGGGGTAGGAGGGAGATTTGGGAGCCGCAAGTGGCAGCGAGGCTCTTGGTGCCAAGTTTAATTGGGTAGCAGATGTGGACTGGGGTGGGCAGAACAAGGACAAGGTAAAAAACAGAGAAAAACTAAGCAGCTTAGAAAGGAGGCAGGACAAGGGCAAGGTAAAAATTCAACATTAATTACAGCAATTAGGAAGCAGAATTGAGGAGTGCACACAATATGGTAGAGAAAGAGTAAAAACTCCAGGTAGCTCCAATTGAATTAATAGGATTTGCAGGCCATGGCAGATTAGACAAAGACATAAAATCATTACTTGAAAGGGCAGATGTGTTCCAGGATTTAATTTGGAATGCCAGGGCTGCCTTTTTTTTCAACAGATTCTAAGCATATCATCATAATGGTAAACTGCAGCATTTATAGGGCGGGAGCAAGCAGCTTACACAGTTTAGAGGACCAGCAAGAAAATGAACAGCTTAAACAGTTCTTAAGAGCAGTAAGAAAATTAACCTTAGCAATTTTAGCAGTAAATAAAGTAACATGAGCAGCTATACGGCCAAAATGGTCTCTGCCAAGCTATTTGGAAATCAGAGGAATGCATGATAAGGCAGGCATAATCGGTTAAGTTATTACAGAGTATGGCACAAGTGGGGATCGGGGGGGGCATGATACTTTAATTTAATAATGTGCAAGGCAAAATCAGGGATCGAGAGGCAAGATACTTTAATTTATTAATGAGCATAGCACATTCGGGGATCTGGGGGGTGATAAGTTAATTTTTTACAGAGCATGGCAAATCAGGGATCAGGGGCATGGTACTTTAATGATGTAATGTCATGATCAGGGATTGGTGGGCATGATTCCTTAATTTACTAAAGAGCATGACACAATCGGGGCTGGGGAGTGGGGACAATGCACAATGCTGCATATAGGTCGACTCACTAAGAGGGAGATTTTCTAAGTAATCTTAGACCAGCTCCAGCCCTGTAACTAGCAACTTTATTTATTTTAGATTTTTTGGACACGAGAGACACACTGGGTTGCATTGTCTTTCCAGGTGCATCCTGAGAGCTCAGGGAGGTTAAATGATTTGCTCAGGGTCATATAGTATGAAAGTGGCAGTTGTGCATTTCAAGCACAGGCCTACTAGATCTCCATGAATCTAAATGATCTATTTACATTTGGCCCCCTTTCCTAAACTGACAGCTTAGTTAATTACCATTTTTTTATCTTCTTTGGTCCTACTGCAAGATTATTATGTGTTCTACTGCTCTATAGTGCGAGAATGCACAGTTAATATATTTAGTTTGGATAGTGAAATTTGGCTAAGTCAGATTTATTCAAGGAATATCATATATTTAAGCTATTTCATGTATATTTGTTTGTTCTACCTATATCATCCTTACAGTTCAGGTGGTTTTGTTATTGTATTCATTTAATATTGAATAACAATTATAAAAGAAAACAATAGGGATAACCCCTGAAATAACTTAATTCTGTAACCATTTTGCAGCAAACACCAAAAGCCATGCTAACAGTGTTTGCACTTAGCCTAAGCTAAAAATATGTCAGCACTAAATGTAATCCTAATGATTATATAAAGATGATCCAAGGACAGAAAGGGACATTTTATGAGGAAAGATTGACAGACTTTAGCACATATACACTGGAAGCAAGGAAGGGAGAAGGGGATATAATTGAGACACACTGTACAAGCTCTTGTAAGGCATCAATAGAATGAATTGTAAAGACTTGTTCGTGAGGATGAGATCACAGTGACTTGATGGCAAAGGTGGAGACTCATGGGGTGCAGATTCGAAGGGTATATAAAGAAGTTCTTTGCTCAGTGAGTGGTAGACAACTGGAATAAACTGCCTAGAGAGCGGTTAAAGTCAAGGTTACTTCCAGATTTAAACTTGAGTGTGACAGATATTAGGGAACAGTGGGACCCACAGACAGAAAAGGGGCAAGGATACCTTGGGGAAGGGAGTGATAATCAGGCACAAGGTCTACTAGTTCCCTAAATACCGTCTGGCTTTATTCCAAGCATGGTGTTAGGTGAGGAGATGGGCTGACTGGATTGACCTCTGGGTCTTTATCTGCTCACACCATCTGTGTTTCTATGATTAAGTAGAGCCTCCATGCTTCATCAATTCTGTAATAGATTACAGTCCATCACACTACACAGGCTGCTTCCCCCACACCATCAGCAATGAAAGTAATCAACAGCTTATCAAACTTGAATATTCTTACAGGAGAAGTCTCATGTTTTAAGGTTATACCTTTTTTACCTCCTTATGTCCCATCATTCCCTGCTGCCTCCATTGCCAATAGCACTGTTGCCATCCAAACCAGGTTATTAAACATGAAATTATAGCCCACAAAAAAATGTTTACTGTTTCTCCTCCATTTTGCCATCCAAGTGGCTGGAGGAGCACATCATCAGTGCAACACCTGATAGTTGTGTTGCGCTAAATGCAATCTGATCAGTACACCTGACTGAGAATTTTGGTCCACTCCCCCCCCCCCCCAAATAATGGTCAAGTCTCATGTTGTCACTATTGAGATTGTTAAACCAGATTATATCACAGGGATCTTACAGAACAGTTTATTGCAATAAAGAAATCCACCGCTAGTTTGTAGTTATACTAGAAGGTTAAAAAACTACCAGTTTTAGTACAGCAGACATTATATGTCATTTTGAAAATGTGACGTGTGACTTTATGTAACAACTGAAGCAGGATCTGAGAAAGTCTTTGATTGGTGGTGGTGGTTGTGTGTGTGTGTGTGTGTGTGTGTGTGTGTGTGTGTGTGTGTGTGTGTGTGTGGGAGGAGTAGTCCTTGACACACAATAAATTCGGGAACAAAAACTCATAATTCTAATCCTCACCACCATGAGGTTACATAACAGACAAAAAGGGAGCCTGGGTAATGTTTAGAATCATCCCAAAATGATTTAAGTTACCCTGACAGGCAGGTAGAAAGACATCAGTGACTGGAGTCCAACAGATTAGGTTGCTAGATCTTAATCTGATAGACAAAGCTTTGAACAACTGAAGTAAAACGAAATCTGGAAAGAATCTCCCATTTGATTACAGTGCACACATGTTGACTTGGAGTAGGTTAGCAGAGCGTGACACATAGCACAGTCAGGGCCGCTCCCATTATTCATACCAGCCAACTGAATGAAAGTGTGAGATACTGACAGTCACAATCTCAGAACACAGTAAGCCCATAAATGAGAGCATGTTCCATAAATGTAAATCAGACTACCTTGAGAAATTTAAAACTGTTGCCTAAACTGCACTTCCACTTTCTGCGCAAGAAGCAAGCATTTCCACAGCCCACTCAAACTGCTTAGAATACATTGCTCTTTCCTTCTGTGGCATCTCCCTCAGTTGCGGCAATGGCATTTTCAGAGTAGTTTAATTGGTGTCAATGCACATGCGTCAGGCTAACATGGCAAGGGCAATTCAAACAGAGACATGAGAATGTTTTTTATTGAGCAAATAACATTATTTCATTAAAGATAAGCAGACATCAACCGGTGGATCAATAAAGGACATCACAAGGTGCTACTCAGTGGCTTTACTGTCAAGATAGCTTTCACTGTCAAAATAACAAAAGACTTCTCCTTTAACAAGCTTTGAATATTTTACGTAACTGTAATATTATTACAGTCCTCAAAGGTGTGTGTGTGTGTGTTTATTTTGGTATTATCCCACATGACTTAGTTTTAGCCCTGAGCTTTGCTGTAAGCCAAATGTAATTTTAGAAGCTACTGTGGTTTTATGCATACCATGGTTGCAGTGTATGCAAAGTGCTGTATATGAGAGCAAGTGATAGCAGTACTATTCATGATACACAACAGAGAAAGGAAAATGACTTCTAGACCATGGAACACAATCCTAGTATTTACAGCCCTCTAGTGTTTCTCTGGAAAAATTATCACATGATAGTTATTAGGCTTAAGTAGGTCATAAGACATATTATAAATTTCAAGAAACAGATCCTCTGAAAAACAAATTGCTCATGTGAAGTATTCCATGTTTTATGTTGTTACTCCTGTCTAAAGATATTTTCATTGTAAGTGTGAGAGTACTGTGGTGGAGAAGTTCCCAGTTTATAAAAGCAATGCCTTATTTCATGTGATACTCTCTTTAAACAAGAGGAAAGTGTTTTGACCCATTAATTAATACAACACATTGAAAACTGCCAAAGCTGTGTTATGGCAAAGCAGGGATATAGCTGGGAAAATAATCATACATGACTCAGTGACCCATCTTGTTCCATATATAGCCCTGTTTGTTGATCACAGTTCTATACCTCAGTGTTGTTCAACATGTCCATCATAAATGTTCAGAATGTCCATCATAAATGGAGAATAAATGGAGAAAAACAACTACAGCAGCACCTAACAGTGTGTAGTTTCGTTGTGTTTTGGAAAAAATATATCACATCCTGTGTTGTATATTAAAGAGCAGTGATTTCAGCTTTGCTGTTGGAATTCACCTTCCAGAAATTTATTATGAATTGCAGCACTTTCTCTAAGAATTTTCATTAACTTGGTGAAGTGTGCCAAGTTTCACACACCACTACTAAAGGTGATGAGTAAGGCCAAAGATGGTGCCACTCCAACATACAAAAATTCTGTTCAATCCCACTGCATATGAATGTCCTCCACTATTCATGTTCTCTGCTATAGTACCTGACAGATGTTTGGGTAGCTTGCAAACCAGCATGTTGACAAGTTTATAAATATTTAAAGCATCTTGTTGATGTCCACAAGAGGGTTCCCTACTTCAGAAATGCAGACCAAGCAGGTAGTTTGGGGCCACACAATTGTCATACACAATCCCAGCCAAGCAAATGTTATGAGTGGTACATACTGAATGCTCTTACATGGATCTCACCTTTTGGGAACACACTTCCTCAAAACTCATATGCTCAACAGTAGGACAGCTTTACTTTTGAGGGATAGGTGCTAGGTACAGTAGTCATTCAATAGATTCAAGTACTCTGCATTTTTTATCTGACTGAGATGTTTTAAACTTTTTTTTATCATTCTCTCCAGAAGATATCTGCAGTTTTTTTATTGTTCTTGCCAGAAGATATCTCATAGGTTTCATAGGTTTATACAGAGCATAGAAGACTGTAGTCCATATAGCTCGCAACATCTGTCCTACTTATACCCCAGTATTTTATTTGTTAGTAAATACTCATCCGACTTGTTTTTGAACTCTTTCATGTTTTTACTGGCCACCACATCCACAGGTAGCTGATTCCAAATAGGTGCCACTTTTAAGTTGAACCAATGCTTCCTTTTTTTGGTTAGGTACATGTCCCCGGTTAGTTGCAAAGGGCGAGCTATAGTACAATAGCTTTGCACTCTAATTTCAAGGTCCAATTTCTCCCATAACCCCTCATCAGATAGGGCTTTATAAACTAAGCACATGCCCCCCTTAATCTGTGGTAGTTCAAGGACAATATCCCTAGTTCAGAAAGCCTCTCCTCATATACTGTACCTTATTTTTTAAGTCATCAATCATACATGCTGCTCTCCTCTGCAGTTTCTGCAGTGATCTTATTTCAGTTTCTACCCTGGTGACCAGAGCTGGGTGCAGTATTCCATATGAGGCCTCACTAGTGACACATATAATGGGACCAGCACTTCCCTCATTTTACTCCTAATATGCCTATTGATATCTGCAGTCGTACAACCATTGGTCTGATTATTTTGTGTATCTCCATTATTATTATTATTACCTTGTTCTCCCATCTGCCACCTGGATATTGATGTTGCCACAGTTGCAACCTTCTGGCTGGAAGTGTGCGTGCCTTCCCAATCAGTGCTCAGGTCTCTCCTCAATCAACCAGAAGAAAAAAAAACAAATACCTGTGGACCAACCCCTTTCTTGAAGCACTTACATTCACAGTCAATGCTCAGATCTCTCCTTGGTCAGCTGCTTGAGACTACACAAAAATGTCTGGTGACCACCTTTCTACCTCCCTGAAGTGGCTACCTTCACAGTTGAGGCTCAGACCTCTCCTTTTTCAGCTGCCAGAGTATACACAGATGTCTTGAAACCAACTTTTTCCCACCATGGAGCAGCTGCCTTCACTGATGATGTGTGTGCCTGTCATTGGTCTGCCAGCAGAAAGTACACAAATGTCTGGAGCCAAATCGCTCCCTCCCTGGAGGTGTTGCCTTCCCAGGTGAGCCTCAGGCCTCTCCCTGGTCAGCTGTCAGAGTAAACAAATGTCAGGAGGTTGACACTCTTGCTCCCTGGGAGTGACTACTTTCACTGAGGAGGCTCAGGCCTCTCCTTGGTCAGCGTGCAGAAAGTACACAACTGTCTGGGGGCCAACTCTCTTCCTCCCTGGAGTGACTGTTTCACAGGCAATGCACAGGCTTATTCTTGGTCAGCAAGCAGACAGTACACAAATGTCTGGGGGCCAGCTTTTTTCCTCATTCTTTGGGATTCAAGGACCTCAGTATCATGTCAGTTTTTGATTTTTGTGTTGTACTAAATTGTCATTGAGTTATTCAAAACTGCTGAATAATCATTGCATCGTACGAAAGACAGTGATGCACACACACACACGCTTGCAAAGCTTTGACATTACAGTAGAACATGCGCTTCATCAACATTCCAAAAGTCAGTTACTAGTTGCTCTGTGTTGGTCAAGGGACAAGCAGCAAAGTCTTGAGGCTTTTTGACTTGACTTGTGCTTTGTAACTTTTATGTTTTTTTTTTCTCCCATTAATATCTCTGAATCTCTGAGAGAAAATACTGTTTCTTCATTGAGCAGACGTTTTAAATTTAAAGCATGCCTATTGATTTTCAGTTAATTCGCTCCTACTCCTATCACTGAGAATCCAGTAGATGCTGGATGATCATCATTCTGGCTGTTTTTGTTGTCTGTTTCATTTTGTTTGAGGGAGTCAGGTGTAATGAATAGGGAAGTCTCTGAACCAGATCCAGAGAATGAAGAGCCTGAAGGTGCAGAATAGGACCATTATGGTATAGCAGGCATGTGGTGGCCCTGAAAAGAGATATCAGCATGTCCATGATGTTTATACTGTATATCTAAATGCTGTCCTATATCAAGATCCACATTATGTAGATAGGTTATGTAAGACTCTAGGGAAGATGAAAGAAAATAATAGACTATTTCCCTAATAGAGTGAAATAGCTGAATAACTTACTTTTAGGAAAGCAAACACTGATGTAAAGACCTTTATATTTCTTAGTTTGTTTATTTATTATGTATAGTTGCTGTTTCTCTCCTGGTTATAACAGTGCATTCTTAAGTTCTTTTGAAAAGAAAACTGTGAAGCAAAGCATAGCTGTTCTGGTATACAAAAGACTTGAGAAGAAACTACACATGAAATGCTTTTCTTGACCGGCAGATTACCGAAGGTTGTGTTTGGGATCGATCGCATCACAGCCAACTGTGTTCAGCTGTGGAGTCCTGCAGGGTTGGGTTGTATTGGTGATGCTATTTGCGATGTACATGCTACCACTAGGACAGGTCATTCAACAGTACGGTGAGAGCTTTCACTGCTATTCATATGGTACTATGTACCTGTTCTTTACACTTGACAGGAAGGCAGCAATCTTGGTGCTGGAGCAATGCCTCCAGTAAATGGTGGACTGGATAGCCTCAGGTTGTCTGAGACTGAATCCAAATAAGACAGAGCTGCTACTGGTGGAGCCAGGTTCATGTGGGATCAGCAGCCAGATGTAGTTCTTGATGTTTCCTTGTTGGAATGCCAAACCTATGGTTGTGTGTAACCCCTCACCCCTGCCTTTTTAGCAAAATGACAGATGGCATGCTGTTGAAGCTGACAGCAGTACCTGGTGGGGACTGGGTTCAGGGAAGATGAGGTTACTCGGCACAGGGGACCTAGGTTTGACTATTCTGCACAGGGGCAACCAAGTAAATCCGAACACAGGAAGCAATACCTGTAATGTCCAGAACCAGGAATGGGATTCTTCAGTTGGCTTTTATTCACATACTAGCTGAACAAACAAAGCATAGACGGACCCCCCCATGGGGCTACATTTCCTGGTAATGCAGATTAGAGACTACAGAACACTTTATCACCATTTCCAGCCCTCAGGCTCTGAACCCACCAGGCACACAGCCCGGACTTGCACGCAGCTTTGGGTACACAGCCCGACTTGTACACACTTGGGTTTTTCCCACTGACCCGGCTCCCCTGCCGGCCACTTGATCCACGGTCCATTTGAGGAATGAACCAATTATCCTGTTCACGGTCCATTTGAGGAATGAACCAATTATCCTGTTGTGGCTCCCCACACCACACTAGAGTCTTTGACTCCTAGAGAGAATTTTCCTTACAATCCCACGTCTGGGTACTTCCCCCATCACTGGCCAAGTGCCTGAGGCAAAGTAGAAAACCACAGAAGAAATCCGTAGAGGTGGACCTGGTCACTAAAGATGGAGGGCCACCCACCTCCAGCGCCCACAGCCAATACCCGGCCATTTCTCTGGAAAACTGAACAATTCCTTTACTGAACTTTTAAATGTAGATTAAGGGTAGACGTCTGTCACATCTCCTCTACATATTATTTGCATCCCAACAAACTCAGGAACTTGAAACTACTTTTACTTTGCTTGGCCCATTTCTCTAGGCTTCACAATATTTAGTAGTTCAATCCCAACATTGTCACACAAGTCCCAGGGTGAAAACATAGACCCTTTTAGCCAGAGCAGACACTCACCCTTACATTGCAGGTGCCCCACAGGTGACTCACAAATCTTCTTTTCTCCCAAAATAAATACTGGAACGAACAGGCAGCTTTTCCTTCACAAGCAGAACTAAGGGGATTGCCCCAGGAATCTGCAGGGAATCCTTCTCATCCCCCCTGGAGGGAGGGGACACTGACACCCAAAAACAGTGGTCTCCACCACTTGAGTAGTCTTCCTGTGTCTCTCTTTAAGGTGGAGACACACACCCTATTACTGAAAAGTAGCCCTCTGTCAGGGCTGAGGCTCCTAGAGCCTTTACTGAGCTGCTTAACAGCAAGCTCCCTACTTCCAACTTCACTTACTGAAGACAAACTGCAGACTCTCACTTTAAAATTCCCAATGTTCTATCTAACTCCCTTTGCTGCAGATTCCAATGTGGCTTATGCAGCTGCAAAAGTTCTATTGGTGATGTCATCCCTCAGTCTCAGCTGAGACTGAGGATAGAGTGAGACAGGGTGAAACCCATTTAACTGGAGTTTCACAAGCTGCCTTCTCTGCCTACCACTAGGTCTTACTGGGATTCTAAATAACCGGGTAACAAGGGGTTCACTCACCCTTGACCAGGAAAATGACTGTCTGCAGTCATTATTTACCGGCCTTAAGCCATCCCACCCAATGTGCTACCTGCGGAGGGGGGTGATCAGGCCCCCTCCTACCATGTGCAAGCACAGGCAGGCAACACTAAGGGCCTAGAGGCCTGTAGCTGACATATGAGCCTCTACACTATCCACTTACTATGGACACCTAGTGGCTCTGGTAGAACCATCCAGAGCATAGTCCTGATAGATCAGCACTGCAGTCCCTGCTGCAGGTCAGGGCCACAGCCTGTCTATCCCCCCAACCCTCTAGGGAAAACCTATCTGCCTTTTTACCTAATACCACCAAAACAAAAACAACCCAGGGACCTCCCTTACTTTGGGCAACCTGCAACCACACACCATTAAAATACCACATTACTGCCTCCTCCCTACCCCCACAACCACACCTGTGGAAGGAAAGGTTTAATACAGCAATAACAACCATAACACCACAGTACTTTAAATTTCTAAACACACTAAAGCACTGATGAGGAACTCCGATGAGCCCCATCTCCTCTTCTTGTCTTCTCTTCTGTCTTCCCAGGAACACCTGTAAGAAAAAGAAAGACAAAACACACTCTTAATCTGCATACACAGTCTACGTAGGCCCCTACCATCAAAACACTAAAGAATCCCAAGAAGATTTTTTTAGAAAAAAGGTAGAAAAACAGTATATACATTAGAAAACAACGACATTATTTACAATACACATTTTGGGGGGATGGAGTGCCCTAAAAGTCCCAACTAGTGACCGCAATGCCCGAAGGCTAGTCCAATAAAGAGTCTCTCCTGGGCCGGAGCCCAATGAAGCACAGTTCTAACAGGCCAAAGTCCCGAAGGGGAGAGTCTTTGAGGACAGTTCACACATTTTGAAGTCTGCTAGTGTAGGGTGTGTACTGCAATGTCATAAAGATAGAAAAGTTGGAACTTGTAGTACGAAACTCGGACCGACCTCCACCTCTGACGAAGACTCTCCTTGGCAGCATTTCTTCCAATACAGCTGGGTGGACATCTTCTGGAAATCACAGGAGGGCACATCTGGGAACAGCTGGGCTGATGTCATCCCTGGAGATGGAACCTTAGAACAGGAACAAAAAAGAAAACAGCTGGTCCGATGTCATCCGATTACCAGGCGATTAACAGGATACAGCTGGGCTGGTGTCCTCTCTGGATCTGAAGTCATCTGGTGGGCCAGTCAATGGTTTCTGGGAAGGCCAGTACACTGTAGACTGATGAATGTGGGGCACCTGAGTCCTGGATGTCCATATTGGCGGATTAATAAAGGCACTTCACAGTCTGGTGTGGCAGTATTGACTACCACTGCTCAGCCTTCCATTTTGTAGGCACGGGCACATTTGCTGGGAGGTCCTTGCACTGAGGCCAGTAGTACCAGGGGTCAGGAGCTTGAATTATCACCCCATCTGGGGGCACATAATTCACACAGTGGGAGAGTTCATGTCCCTCTCTGTCCACTATTCTCACTCTGTCTATAAACAATGTCCTGCCTCTCTTCCACTGGGTATACTTTTCGTGGAACAGTCTATTCTTTACATGCTTGTTGGCCCCAGGATGCACACTTTTCATTGCTTCATCCCATATCCAGGATTTCCTGCTGTTCTCAATCTCCTCCCAGACTTTCCGAGGAAAGGTAGGAAAGGTCATACCATAGATCTCATTTGCCTTTCTATGAAACAGTCTCTCCTCTTTACTTGCTTTGGTCAATCTGAGACCGCTGGCCTGGCTTGGGGGTGGCCAGTCCTGGTTCTGCCAGCTACGCATCCTTAAAGAAATTAGAAACGGATCCCTGACTTCTTCCTCTTGTGAAGCCAGGACAGTGGCATCACCACTTTCTTCCATGCATTCTTCCGAGGCAAGATCTTGAGGCTGTGTACCCATTCCTTTTTCACAAGGCCACATAGGTTCCCCCTCATCTTCCTCTTCACTGAGGATCTGAGCCCAGGAGTGAGCAGTCGTTCTCACTCCTGAGACTATCCACTCATCACTAGGTGCGGAGGTCGACACCTCCCACTCAAAGGCCTCCTGCATCTCATCTTCATCTAAGAGACTTGGGCTAGGCCCCCCTCAGGGGTCTATTGATGCTTTTCCAAACTTTCTTTCTGGGATCCAGCATCTGAAACTTCAACTTCGGGTTCAGTCTCTAACTCTGCACCCTCTAGTTTTGTGCCACACTCCTCCATGGGGCCCTCCTCCACAGGCTACGCCTGGTGCTGTGTGCTGCCAACTGTAGATTCCTGAACCTTTGTCCATGTGGGAGCCAAATGAATTTGAGACGTTTTATACAAGCCATATTTTTCTAGGCATCCAGCGCAGTGAGGAATCATGAAGACGTCCCTTCCAGCTCTCAAGCATATTTGACATACATGCACTGGATAACCAGGAATCGCCACATGAGGAGACAGTTGCACTCCATAACATCACTTTTCAATATCCCTCAGTCTAATTACCACTGCTGTTACTGCAACCCGGGCATGATCCGGGTAACGAGCTGGTCCTGAGGCCATAACTGCAGAAAAATAAGCAAAAGTTCACTGTAACTGAAAGTCCCACTTTATTGAACACACTCTTTAGTTGTAAAATGGCTCCTCTGCTGCTGTGTTTACTTTACTACCCTACCCTGTAATGGCGGCAGCAGCACTCCTGTGCATCAACATTTAGAATCTGGGTCAAGCCACTGAGGACCTGATTTACACAAACTACTGATAATTTTTGCTCAAACTGCACAACTTGCTCTGTTCTTGCTTTAAACACATTCACTTGGTTTTTCATGGACTTTTTACATGCTGGTAACATTTATTTTATTCACAGTCCCTTAAAGCTTCAGGTTTTTAGCACAGGACTGTCTGTATTTCTAGTGCTGCACTTTGCTACAACCCACAGTCTCTCTCTGGCTGCAAACTTTAAACTGAGGCTAAATTCATTACTATGCACACAGTCAATGGCTTAACAGACTTGCTCTTGCTGGCAGGACTTTACACAGTCATTACTTGCAAAGCGACTACACTGCTGCACACACATTTACATGGCATAGGGCAGAAAATCACAGTTTGAGCAGTTTTACAGGTGGTTACTTACTGTTATCAGTAGCAGCTTGCTGTGATGGGGAAAAACGGCCAGCAGCCAGTTCTTGGAGGCCTCAGAACAGAAACGGGTGGGCAGTCCTACCGATCGTCTTTTCAACCACCAAGCTTGCAATTCCGATGATCGACTAGCGGGTTGAGCCCGATTTTAAACAGCAAAGTCTATTTTTATAAGGATTTCAGCGATTTTAACACTCCACGACACTCCTCCACTGCCAGTACATGCACTCCACTCACACTCCCTCTCGAAAGCTGGGGCAGTCTCTGTAGAGCTGGCTGAGGGGTGGGACTGATCTCAGCCTGACCAATCACACGATGCCATGCAAATGAGGCTCTACTTCCTCGCGAGGGCTCTTCTCCTCACGGCAATCGTCTAGCAGGCAAATTTAAACTGCAGAATGCAACTTTTTTTCTTTACCAACTGACTCCATGGCGGGAGCCCATTTCAACCATTTAACATAGCCATTAAACCTGCAGTCTCTCATTTCTTTCAGAAAGCATTTCCAACATCCAGGGGACAATTTTCCTGTTGCTACCCCTAGTCTTCCACACTTTTCTTTACAACAGTTCATTTTAAAATCATTTCAAAGGTCCAGGGCACAATTTTCTTGTTGCTACCCCTAGTCTTCCACACTTTTCTTCACAACAGTTTATTTTAAAAGCATTTCCAATGTCCAGGGCACTATTTTTCTGTTGTTACCCCTAGTCTTCCACACTTTTCTTTACCACAGTTCATTTTAAAGTGGGCAAAAATGCTGTAAACAATTTGATGCAGGACAAGGGCACACTCTTTGGCTTTACTGCTCCTTGGTAAACAGTTGGCAATTTTAAACAGCAGCACAAGATCCACAGCACACAGAAACACACTAGGGAAGCTGCTTCAGCTTTTTGGGCTACCCACTACCAGATAGCCAAAATGCTAGCCCCCTTGCCCTTGCACCTTCCTCCCAGAACAAAATCCAAAGCGGTGCCTCCATTTTTGTAACCCCTCACCCCTGCCTTTTCAGCAAAATGATAGGTGGCATGCTGTTGAAGCTGACAGCAGTACCTGGTGGGGACTGGGTTCGGGGAGGATGAGGTTACCCGGCACAGGGGACCTAGGTTTGGTACTCTGCACAGGGGCACCCAAGTAAATCCGAACACAGGAAGCAATAACTGTAATGTCCAGAACCAGGAATGGGATTCTTCAGTGTGGCTTTTATTCACATACTAGCTGAACAAACAAAGCATGGACAGACCCCCATGGGGCTACATTTCCTGGTAATGCAGATTAGAGACTACAGAACACATTATCACCATTTCCAGCCCTCAGGCTCTGAACCCACCAGGTACACAGCCCGGACTTGCATGCAGCTTTGGGTACACAGCCCGACTTGTACACACTTGGGTTTTCCCCACTGGCCCAGCTCCCCTGCCGGCCACTTGATCCACGGTCCATTTGAGGAATGAACCAATTATCCTGTTCACGGTCCATTTGAGGAATGAACCAATTATCCTGTCATGGCTCCCCACACCACACTAGAGTCTGAGACTCCTAGAGAGAATTTTCCTTACAATCCCACATCTGGGTACTTCCCCCATCACTGGCCAAGTGCCTGAGGCAAAGTAGAAAACCACAGAAGAAATCCGTAGAGGTGGACCTGGTCACTAAAGATGGAGGGCCACCCACCTCCAGCTCCCACAGCCCATACCTGGCCATTTCTCTGGAAAACTGAACAATTCCTTTACTGAACTTTTAAATGTAGATTGAGGGTAGACATCTGTCACATCTCCTCTACATATTATTTGCATCCCAACAAACTCAGGAACTTGAAACTACTTTTACTTTGCTTGACCCATTTCTCTAGGCTTCCCAATATTTAGTAGTTCAATCCCTACATTGTCACACAAGTCCCAGGGTGAAAACATAGGCCCTTTTAGCCAGAGCAGACACTCACCCTTACACTGCAGGTGCCCCACAGGTGACTCACA
This sequence comes from Neoceratodus forsteri, assembly GCA_016271365.2. Lineage (NCBI taxonomy): Eukaryota > Metazoa > Chordata > Ceratodontiformes > Ceratodontidae > Neoceratodus > Neoceratodus forsteri. Next base: position 191,788,466 of record CM057456.1, read on the forward strand.
AATCTTCTTTTCTCCCAAAATAAATACTGGAATGAACAGGCAGCTTTTCCTTCACAAGCAGAACTAAAGGGATTGCCACAGGAATCTGCAGGGAATCCTTCTCATCCCCCCCAGAGGGAGGGGGCACTGAGACCCCAAAACAGCGGTCTCTACCACTTGAGTACTCTTCCTGTATCTCTCTTTAAGGTGGAGACACACACCCTATTACTGAAAAGTAGCCCTCTGTCAGGACTGAGGCTCCTAGAGCCTTTACTGAGCTGCTTAACAGCAAGCTCCCTACTTCCAGCTTCACTTACTGAAGACAAACTGCAGACTCTCACTTTAAAATTCCCAATGTTCTTTCTAACTCCCTTTGCTGCAGATTCCAATGTGGCTTATGCAGCTCCGAAAGTTCTATTGGTGATGTCATCCTTCAGTCTCAGCTGAGACTGAGAACAGAGTGAGACAGGGTGAAACCCATTTAACTGGAGTTTCTCAAGCTGCCTTCCCTGCCTACCACTAGGTCTTACTGGGATTCTAGTAACCCCGGGTAACAAGGGGGTTACATGTGGATAGGGTGAAAATCTTGGAATCCTTGTGGACTCTGGGCTGACCCTTGAACACCATGTTTCAGACATGGTTTGTAGGGGATTTTTCCAACACAGGAATATCTCCCAGGTTAAACCCTATCTAGTACAACAGGACCTGGCTACTCTGATCAATGCCTTTGTGACCTCAAGATGAGACTACTATAATGCTCTTAACCTAGGGCTGTCTGGGAGGTTGTTGCACCACCTGAAGTTGGTGCAGGATGTCAGGGCCAGGCTGATTATGAGTACCACGTACAGAGAACATATTATATCTGTACTAAGGCAGCTGCACTGTCTCCCAGTTAGGTGGAGCACTACCTTCAAGATCGCTTTGTTAATTTACAAAGCCCTGAACAGTTTGGGGCCAGATTGCCTAACAGTCTTTTATTTTGTAATGCTCCTGACTACTGCTCCACTCCTGTGATGGTTTTCTCCTGGTTGCCCCAAGGGCATATCCAAAACTTTCTGGAGAAAGGTCATTCTCGGTGGTGGCCCATTTAATTTGGAATGCATGGCTGGTACACTTTAAGAGTTCTCTATTAATGGAAACATTTAAAAAAAGGGCTTAAAATCCCATTTTTTCTTTACCTTTTATTTAAATTTGCAGAGGCACTATCTTTCTTAATTGTTGTACCTACACATATTTTTTCTATCTTTTATATATTACATTACATCTAACATTTTTTGAACTGTGGAATTTGTGAAGTGCTCCGAGACTGTAGTATTTTGGATGGGGAACTACATAACAATAAAATTGCCATCCATAATTAATGACAGTAATCCTTACACTAAATATCATGGGATTGTCACTGTGTTTCTGAGAGCATAGATTACCAAGAGAACCTCAAATCCTGCTTGTGTATGAGCCAAGGATAGCACTGAGAGAGATAGATCTACCTGAATGAAACAGTACAAACTATGCACCGGGGTGCCCCAAGCTAGCTGGAAGATGGTGTCTCCTTGAGAAACCCTTGGCCCAAGAGACATAACAGGATGCAGTATAGGTTGAGGCCCCATCTGGTAGTTAAGCAGAACTGCTGCAACCTGCCCATTTTCACACTAAAGTTTAGTTTAGTTTAGTTTAGTTTATTAGTCTAGGAATTAATACCTTTGAGCCAGGGCTCTTTTACAAAGGTTCCACGTCACAAAGAACATTTAACAAAGCACGATACACATTACAGGTAAAACCAGACAGGAAAGTTACATCATAAATTTGCTATTAACAGTTTAAGGCAGTAACGTTTTTAAGTTTCATAGAAAAACAAGCTATAACAGGTTCAAGCGAGTAGACAATTTCGAGTTTAAGGAAACTTCCAGGGAGAGGGTGGTCTAATGATACTTAGAAATTTGCCCTCTAGGAGGATTATGAGAATCCCAAATTAGGGGGATATGGCAGCCTGCATCTGCTGCAAGCCCCCTAGTTCCATACCGCAGCCCATTTTGTGGTTCAAGGCTGGTGCAGCCCCCTTTGGTGCATGCAACCTATGTTTGGTGCAGGCTGCTTTTGAGAATTGCTGCCATTGTATCATTTGGCACAAGCCACAACTTTCACCATTCCTTTTGGAGCAAGCCCATTGAACTATTCAGAGGAGCTTTGTGAATCAGGCACATGGAGTGCAAATTTTATCAGGGCCATTGGGGCACAAATTTGGGAGGTTTTTGACCTTTCAAACTTAGAAGAGGTGTGGGTTGCAAGATGTGGCAGGACCACATGACTCAAAATTTGGAATGATCTGAGGGCACATATTTTAAACCGAAGTAGGCTGAACATTTCTGGAGAGACACAGGGTAAAGGAGGAGCAAAAGGTACACCATAAATGATTGGTGATGAAAAGTCTGTACAGTATTAGCTAGTGGTCATACAGTATTGCTGGCAGTGACAGCTACAGTTGGCTGTGAATCTACAAGCAGATTTCACATGACAGTGACATCATCGGCAGCTCTTCACTAAAACTGTCTGCTTTTTAACAGGCAGTGAAACCAGGGTTACGAAAAGGCATGTTTCTTTTACACAAATTAACACTGAAAACTGAATTTTTGCATGGTGATTGTTGGCATGGGAGGTTCTTGATCTAAACAGTGGGGGAATATGGGGGAGTCAACTTGTAAAAGATTGTCACTATTGGTTTAGAACAATTGGACAATTCAAAGAAGAAACTGAATTTTGATGGTTTCATTCCCAATTTCCCCCTTGGAGCTGGCCCTGCTACTTGGGGATCTACTACATGGGTCATCACACCTATAAGCAAGCAATAAGACATGATGGAGTGTGGGTTATGGCCTGATAAGAGCATGTCTCAGGTGAATTATGAGGCCGGAGGCTCTTGCGCTGAGTACCTTTAGCACCTGGGAAGTGCTCTTATTAGGCCATAACATACATCTCAGAGTATCTTATTGACCTCATAATATGGGCCCCCCTCCATGTAAATTATTAAAAAAAAGAACAAAATTTGAAAAATATAAAAAAAGGTGTTAGTAGCTGAACTAGTAAAAAATAGTCCCCCTATTAAAGTACTGTTTCGCCCTCTCCGACCACCACCTACACAGAGACAGGCCATTTTATATACAATTAGTTTATATTTTTTAATTGATATTGTATTTTGTGCTTAACAAACATTGAGGGAGTGTCCTGTGTGATTCTAAGCATGCTTCTGTCTTTATCAGGAGCAAGTGTGTCCTTCAGGAGCCATTGTACCAGACAGCTCCTGTGTTGTAAGAAATTACATTAAAGCTTTCGTGGCAATGGAGGAGTGGCTCTCTGCTGTGGTTTTAAAATGGCAGTTCAAGCACAAAATGGAGGAGCAAGTCTCTGGTTGGATTTTATACCTTTTGTAGTAACAGAGCAGCGGGTATCTGCTGTGGGTTGAAAGCTTTCACGGTGGCACCTGCTATGGTCATTCATCATGGTTTGCTGTGAACTGAAGCACTACGGGTCTGAGTTTAATTTCAAAAACCTTTTTTGGCATTGTATCATGCTGTACACCAAACAGATAGTTTGTGTGTGTGTGTGTGGGGGGGGGGTGAAGTGGATGTTTTTCACATCGGACAAGTGCAATCATCTTTCTAAGTGTGACAGTGCTGACTGAGGTATGTTTCTGATGGCTGGCGATGGTGGCACGCTGATACTTTTGTGCTGTGGGGCTCAGGTTGGCACAATTAGTGCCAGTTGCAAGGTTATGTCCTGATAAGGACACAGCTGGAAAAGGCTTTCAGCCAATTAGGATTCAGGAATTTTTTCTGCCCATTTTATAAAGCCCTATACGGACTGGGTCCTAGCTACCTGAGTGATCTCCTGACTCCCTACCACTCTGAGCACTCCCTGATCTCCTCTGAGAAAGGCCTCCTAGCAATTCCCAGTGTCTGGCTGAAAACATCCAGTTATTGTGCCTTTGCAGTGGCTAACCTGGCACTGGGGAATTCACTTCCAAGGTCCTTGAGGGAGGCAGAGGCCTTTAAGCAGGGCATGAAAGCATATCTCTTTTGGGAAGCTCTCAGGACCCGATCCATATTGTTTTTTTTTATGATCCTGACACTATTTTATCTTACTCTGTTTAATAATTGCTCCCATTTATTTATGTATTTATTTGAAAAATTTCACCAGGAAAGGCATATAGGGGGTGGAGCTTGCCAACCAAGATGGTGGCATCTTAAATTAAGAAGAGAGCATCACCAGAGAATATGTAAGTGACCATTTCTGAATTCAGCTATCCCAAAGGAGTCAGATGCACACCGGAATATAAAGTAAAATAAGGGCTACACTTTAATTGCCTCCTTGTCTTAATTAGCTGCCAGATCACTGAAATAAACCATGAACAATTATACTGCAATCTGAGCCAAGCTCTGGGCCCTCAGGCACCTGTCCAGCCAGGACTGTAATTTACCAAATTGGATGAAAGAGGGCACCTGACAGTAGCAAGCACTGAACTGTGACAGGCACACTGAACTCCTCAATAATGGCACAGGCTCAAGCTCCGGGAATGGACATGGCCTCAGAACTAATAAAAATTACTATAATGCTGAACTGAGTGCTTAGTGAAATGGCAAAACTTAAACTAACTGCAAACCAAACAAATATTGACTTAAAAACTCTAATGCCCTGAGTGGCCGGAGCAGAGCAAGTGACCCAGCTACATAAGGAGTGCTTAAACCAGAATCAGGGGCATCTCAAAGTTCACCAGAAATAAACAGATTATGTAGTGGCCATAGTGGATGACATGGAACAGGGATAGATGAAATAATGTCCAGATAGTTGGGATGCCCGAGGGAGCCGAGGGGCAAGACATGGCAGCTTTTCTACAGGGAGTACTTCCATCAATGCTTTCACTGAGACCTAGAGCTCCCTTAAATATCGAGAGAGACCACTGCTCCATTGCCCCCAAGCCATGGCAAAATGAGCGACCAAGATCAATCTTGTGCCACTTCCTATGATTTCCCATGAAAGAAGAGGTGCTGAGGGCTGCCAGGGACAAAGGCCGATTGCAGTGGGATGGGGCGGACATCATGATATTCCAAGATTACTTGCCCAATGGAAAAGATGAGCATATGAGGCTGTCAAGCAACAATTGTACCATCTACTGTAAACATCCCAACTTCAGTGAGATATCCAGCCCTGCTATGGGTCCAGTACCAGGGCAACCACCTAATGTTTGCCTCCTCAGCAGAAGTAGAACAATTTATATGGGGACATAAGGCGAGATCAAAATGGACCACCATACGAACCACATGGCCCTGAGCCCCTACCAATTGAGGTCTCTCTACCAGATGGGGCCTGTGCGGTGCCACTGAAGAAAGTAGTGAATAACCAGCAAGCAGATGAACCCTGGCAACCAGTAACCAGGGGAAGACAGAAAAAGAATAACAGAAACCCCTCTGCCCAACAAATTCCCTCAAGACAAATAAGGTTGTGAAGCCGTCAAAGAGCCCACAAGCAATCAGGCACAAGCAGTAACTCCCCATCAGATACTCCAGTGAAAATTAGCAACAGGTACATACCACTCTGGGAGTTGACACCTGCACCGCTCAACCTGTGAGAATTAAGCAAGCAGAATCCGGAGGACATGTCGACCCTAGGAGAACAGATTGGGCAGCAATCTGTCATGAATAGGCTGACTGTCTTGAGGAGCACCTGGAACCAGCCCCACCTCGTTATCACAGCACCTTGTAACCTTGCTGAAAAGCTCCCAGAACTGCCGAAGTCCGTGGGGAAGGCAGCAGAAGAGACATTTAAAGGTCTGCTTCCACTGTAGGGAACACCCCTTTTGACTGCATATACTTTCATTTTTGCACAGTTTCCCCTCGACAGTCCACGACTGCTCTCTGTTTCCTTCTGCTAAGTATCAGGCCCTGAATGGCCTCAAGCCAGAGACATGACACATTCAAACTTGGCTGCAGGAAAGGGAAAGGGGCTATGGGAACTGCTGCATGTCCTGGGGGGACTGGATCCCATAATGCTGCAAACCTGCCATTTGGCCCACCTCAGACAGCCGAGACTTTTCACTGCCAAAGGCTACAGGGGCAACTAGAAAAACAGGCTGTTGCCTTGGTTTTATGAAGGTGTAGCACACTGAGGGATAACTCTGGGAATGATCAGTTTTCCAGTTCAGAGATTGAACTATCCGTTAAGCTGCCTGTTGTGTTAATGTTCAGAAGGTTGTATATTGACATAAATCTAATATTCTAGTTAATTTTCTAACAGAATACAGTGTGTTGGTGCTGAGAAAGGGGGAAAACAAAACAAAGTTTAAATGTTGGCATATGTATAAGCTGTGCCAACAGGCCCCAAGGCAATGGAAGACCTGGAGGGTTCACCGACTTTAGATGATTGCTGCCCCAAATGGCTAGAGAGCCCATAGTACGGAAGGGTTGGGGGACGTGGGGTGGTGCCATTCAGGGGTACAAGCTGCAGTTAAACAGGCCACCACAAAGACAATGGGTTGGGCTTGGGAAGTAGGACTAGTGTTGCGTCTTGCCTCAAGCCCTCTGACACCCCCGCCTAACAACTTGCCATATAAGTTGAGGAACACTTCTAAATGGGACTGCGTGGAAACCCAGCAGGGACCCTAAATGGCAGGGGCAAGTGAGATATGCTGACAAGGGCCCATGTCCCACTGATATCTACCCTACAATTATGGTTAAGAAAAGCCTGCTTTAACACGGTTCTGATAGAGCACTACAACATCCAGCCAGCCAAGAGTGGTAGCTGCTTAGTACACTCTTGGGTGTAACACTAGTCCCCCCCCAACCCAGCAGTAATGTAGTGGCCCCTAAAGGGCAACATGGAGGTTGGAAGGAATGAGGGAGACTACAACTGCCAGGGCTGCCACTACTGGTCACTGTGAGGGGGGAGGGAATATATTATCTCTCTGGTGCAGCGTCGCACTGGAGTCCAAGAAGGCAGGTATGATGTGCTCTGACTCCCAGAGATAGATATTAGTATGGTCTCTGGAGAGTGCTCACACAGTACAGGAAACTTAAAAGGGAAAGGAAACGCTGGTTGAACCCCCACAAGAATAAGCAAGTGGAACTTGACTTTAGTACAGGGAACAATCTCCCCCCCCCAGCGGAGGACCCCTAGAGGATCATTAGCAGAATTACCAGCTGGTAGCTTGGCTAGATCTGATTAGGGTGTCACCTCCACAGTGAGGATGATCTTAGCAAGTTTTATAGTTAAAAAGGTAGATACGTTGGACAGTAGTCCGTGGTTAAGATTGGAAGTTTTACAATGTTTATGATAATGATTATTATGTCATGGTTACAGGTAAACGTACTTTTGACACCTGCACCTTACAGAAGCTGGTTTTGTGAGCAGACTTGCAAAAGGGTGCAGGTCGGGCCACTAGTACAAGAGAAAAGAGTGTTAGATGCGCAGACTTGAAATGGCACAACAGTCACTAAGAGCTTAATAACTGAGGTGGGTTGGGGGAGTGGAAGGAGCTGAACTCTCATGCTCTGGGAAGCATAATTGTGAAAGGGAAGCATCTTCACAAGTTTTTACAGGGTATACTGTACATTCGTCATTGGTACCAAAATAGTAAACAGTTTAAATGACTGCACTAAATACCATAGCAGCCACTACATGGAATGCAAAGGGCCAAGCTCACCAATTAAACGTAAGAAGATTCTTTCCCAACAGAAACAACTAAAAACACAGGTGGTCTTCCTACAGGAGACCAAACTCTCTAACAACGAAGTCTCCAAACTTATTAGGGAATGGGTGGGATGGGAAGCACACAGCTCCGAAGGGACTGTAAAATGAGGGGTATCCATTCTGTGTCATAGGACTCTGAGATGGGCCCCAATAATGCAATAGTCTGATAAAGAAGGGAGGTGGGTGGTGGCAAAAATGGGGATGCCAGCAGGACCAATACCTTTAGTTGACCTGTATGCACCTAATAAAGACAACCTTGAGATTTTCAACAAGGTATCCCAAGTGATATTATACTTGTCGTTTGGCAACCCAGAGGTTTTGTTAGGGGGGGGACTACAATTTGGTAATGGAGGCAGTGTTGGACAGATCCAATTCCAAGCCAGAGCCCCACACCCACACCCAAAAGCAGGAAAGGAAGCAGATGGACCTACACCAACTCACAGACATGTAGAGGTTGACACATCCGGGGACAAGAGATTATATGTACTTCTCTCTCATGAATGCTATGTCCAGTAGGCTGGACTTCTGGCTAACTTCACCAAAGATAACAGCTAACATGGTGGATGCCATCATAGTGCCCCTGTACTTATTGGACCACACCCCCCTAACCATAAACTTTGTACTAGCCCCCAGATTGCAAGGTCCCTCGCATGGAGGCTAGACTCCCTCCTATTACAAGACAAGGATTTCAAGACTTGGGTAATGGAAGAGGCAAGCAATTACTTTAAGGATAACTCCTCAGGGTCGGCCCCCTCAGGTATGGTGTGGGAAGCTTTTCAAGCTACCTTAAGGGGCAAAATAAGGGTATGCCATGCACCACAGGAGGCAACGAGATAAAGAAGCTTCCGAGCTGGAAGCAAAATTAAAAGCAAAGGAACAGGAGTATAAGACAATTCCCCATAACCTCCAAAACACTGAAGTCCTGTATGAGATAACAACCCTATGAATCAAGTTAAATTGGCTAGACACAAGAAAGGCAGAGCAGCAGATTCATAGGACACAACACAAATATTTGGCTGCTGGGGAAAGGGCAGGCAAACTGCTCGCCTATAGGCTAAAAAAGAAGCAGGCTGAAAGGCACATGTTAAGCCTAAAGGACCCTTCAGGCCAACAATGTGACACCCCAGCAGGGATTAACCAAACAATGGCAGTGTTTTACAAAGAACTCTACAAATCATAAGGGAAACTGGACCAACATAGATTCTTGGACTTTATGTCCCGAATCTCCCTCCCAAAACATAGCCCTAGCCAAAAGGAGAGCCTGGAAGCCCAGTTCACAGAAGAAGAGATTAAATCAGCCATACAAAAGATGGCCCCTCACAAGTCCCTCAGGAGTGATGGGTTCCCGACTGATTTTTACCAACAGGTAAAGGACACTGTTGCCGGACCCCTACTAGTCATGTTGCAGAATGCCTTTCATAAATAAACCCTCACCAAAACCCTCACTGAAGCCATAATAACAGTGTTTCCAAAAGCGGGTAAAGACCTCAGCCTCCCAGCCAGCTATAGGCCCATCTCTTTGATAAACGCTGATGCCAAAATAATTGCCAAAATGCTTGCCTCTAGGCTGGAAAAGCTCCTACTGTCCATAGTTCACCTAGCACAAGTGGGGTTTATATGAGGGAGGGTCAGCTCAGACCATCTGAGAGCACTTTGTACCCTGTTTCAGGCTGCGTCAGACTTACCATCTCTGGCAGTAGCCATTACACTTGATTTTCAAAAGGCTTTCAGTTCCATAGAGTGGGAATTTCTGCATGCAGTCCTGAAAGGGTTCAATTTTGGAGAGAGCATCACCACATGGATTAGAACACTGTACTCCACCCTGACAGCAAACGTTCTAACCAACCAAGTACTATCAAAACTATTTTAGTTATACAGAGGCACTCGCCAAGGGTGCCCGCTTTCCCCCATGTTATTTGTGCTGGCCATTGAGCGCCTAGCCGCTGTGATCAGGGGAACCCAGAAATACAAGGCATCTGGGTGGGCGCTAAAGAATACCATACTGATCTATACGCAGATGACTGTTTGGTGCTCACTGGAAAACCCTCCACTAGATTTCATCATATTCTAGACACCTTAAGAGCCTTTGTGGGTATTTCTGGCCTAAATATCAATTGCAGTAAATCTGAAATCCTTCCCCTCAACAAACATGCCACCCAGAACATTGTGAAGCATACTGAGCTGGCATGGGCGCCAAAGGCTATGAAATACCTAGGGATCATCCTAACCCTTGACCTACCTAGTTTGGTATTCTGCAACTTCCAACCACTCTCACAAAAATTAAAGAGTGAAGTGGAATGCTGGAAACAAGTCAACCTAACAATGGTAGGAAAGATCAATGCTATCAAAATGATGCTGGGCCCTAGAATATACTATCTGTGTTCCACATACCCTTGGAGGTATCTGAAACCTGGATTAAGAAAATTAACACACTCGTGGGCAATTTCATATGGGAAACCAATACCCCCAGGTACAGCAGAGCTAATCTTCGGGCACATTGGTTGAGGTGGGAGGGGGTGGGAACCTCCCCAACTTCTTACAATATGCATTGGCCTTCCAGTGTGCCAAAACATGTCAACTATTTCAAGTGAAGGGAGAGAGCCCACTAGCCTGGAAAAAGATAGAATCAGAGATCTTACAGAGAATCTCATGAGCTGGCCACCTAGAATACCCCGTACCAAAACAGCTTAGCAAATGGCATACACTGAGAGAAGGTAGCTCAGCATGGCTAAACACAGGTAAAAAGGCTAAGAAATATGAGTGTTTTATAGGAATTACACACCACTGTGAAATAATCTGCACATTACCCTGGGCCAAAAAACCCTTAAATGGACAGAGTGGGAAAAAAAGAGTATTGCCAGGATAACAGACCTGAAGATTCTAGGGGGAGAGGTTATAGAGTCCTTCACCAGCCTGGAGGAGAAATATAACTTGGATAAAATAGACTTTTGGAAGTTCCTCCAGCTAAGCAGCCTCTTAGCAGCTAGAGCTAAGGAGAAGTGCACTTGCTCTTTATGTAGGACACAGGGATCTGCAACACCTGGTAGGCTACCCATACACAAATGAGCAAAGTCCGACAAAGGGAGGGAGGGCAGGGCTGATCCAAAAGCAGATGAAGGATGCAGCCTCCATCCATCCCGGCTAAAACATGCTGGCAAATTATATTAAATTCTCACATTACAGAGGAGAAGTGGCAGAAATGCTGGGTCCTAGTGCACACTGCATGTAAAGACCAAAAAAGTCTGCTAATTCAAAATAAAATCCTACACTACTGGTATCGCACTCCTGAGAGGCTCAAGGCCATAGAAATCATGCAACATGACTGCTGTTGGAGGTATAACTCCCCAAGAGCAGACTTACTGCACATCTTATGGGATTGCCCTCCTCTTAAACCCTTTTGGAACAAAATAGTGAAATGTTGCTACCAGATTTTGCTGGTCCCTCTCCCCACCTCACCGGCCTTGCTACTGCTTGGACTGGACCAGCCAGGCTGTCAACTGCTAAATAGTCAGAACAGGTGGTTGCTACAGGCATCAGTAGAGGCTAAGAGGGTAATACTAAAGAAGTGATGTACAAAGACTAGTTCATCCATTAATGAATGATTTTTGTTGGTAGAAACCCTTGCAATATAGGGCAGTATAGCACAGTGGTTTAAGGTTCTGAGCTGCCAACCTGGAGACCTGGGTTTGAACCCCACAGCCCCTACTTGCATACTGTGTGATCCTGAGCAAGTCACTTTACTTCCTTGTGCTCCCAGGTCACACCTGGAAACAAGCTTCAGCTTAGTGTGCCTTTTCTGGTTAAAACATTTCCCCTTTCCCCTTTCCCCTTTCCCTTTCCAGTACATACTAGATTACTGTTCTTTGCTGCAAACACACTCACCAAATTCCAAGATGAATGGGGGCAGTATTTACAGTTTGTACAGGGTGGGGCAAAAGCAGGACCCATTGCTTCCACCAAGGACCTGCTAAAACCCCCTTTGAAATGAGAATGAATCAGATACTGTTGGACCACCCGAATGTAAACAGAGAAAGGATAGACCTGTGGGGACATGTAACACCCCAGAGTAAAGGAAGAGCTGAAAGTGTTGAAATGTGACCAACCCACTACTGGATGTACATTGAGATATTTTCTGATGACTGTTGATACTGTATGTACTGTACCTTGTTGTTGTTTGTCTGCAAATAATACTCAATAAAAAGTTTAACTGGAAAAAAAGACGGAAAGGCATAAAGAGCAGAAATAGCTCATTTTCAGATGTGTCCTGGGTGGACCAGAAATAGGGACCAGAAAAGGGCGAGTATAACTGGTGTATATATAAACAAAGATACATAGAGAATAATGGATAGGAAAGTGTGTGTTATGTTTTTTTTTTACACACCCAAGGTGTGTGATGACCCATAAACCTCGAGAGCGAACCTCAAAAGGTTTATGAGGTCATCACACACCAAGCGTGTGTAAACAAATCTGTAACAACACACACTTGCCTATACTTTATTTTTTAAAATTGCTGGTGCATGGACTTTGAGTGTAGACCGTGGAGCCAAGGGCGAGTGACTGGGAGGGTCCGTTAGTGAAGCATGACCGAACGATATTTGCTCTTGTAAAGAATATGCCAGAAAATGTATTAAAAGACTAACGTGTAGTGCAAAAAGCATGCCAGTTGTATTGGTTAAGGTTACTTTTCTTAGCTTCCTGTAAAAGAAGCTGCCAAGTGTAGAGCGAGGAGAGCGAGTGACTCAGGGGCTTCCGAAGACTTGCCTCAAGTGTTAGCGAGCATTGCTATGGCAACGCTCGCTAAGGCTTGCGTCTAGTCTTCTGAAGCTGCTGAGTCACTCGCTCTTCTGGCTCTATACTCTACAGCTTCTTTTACAGGACAGTAAGGAAAGTTATCTTAACCAATACAACTGGCGTGGCTTTTACACTAATTATTGCTCTTTTATACATTTTGTAGCATATTGTTTACAATAGTGAACACCACTCGGTCATGTTACTGTGGAAGAAAGTGAAAGTTGTTTTGAGAACACCGTAATAACTGGATTTTGAGTTACTACTGTGTTTGACAGTACTGATAATCAGGTTGATAAACAGGGTGACCAGTAATTATAATAAAATAGCACATCATATATTGATATTACATAAACAAAATTGAAGCTATGAACAGCTATAATGTGCGGTGAGGCCACACATAAGAAATAAATATTGCTGATTCAGAACTAGGGAAGGGAGGCCAGTCCCTTGCAGAGACAGAATAGGTGAGTGAAAAAAAGTAGAGAACTAGGGTGACTAGGGAATGGACATAGAGGAGAGGGAGAGGGCAGAGAAAGGGGGGCAAACATTCATCCCTATGGGATGCACAACCCACAAGGGCCAGACTCGGCAGGGTGCACACCTTGACTGAGTACTGGTTCCCAGGCCTGCAAGGAGATAGTGTAGGAACAGGGGAGGCAAGCCTTTGACCCTCTGGAGTGCAAACCTCACAAGGGCTTGACAATGCTGGAAGCACACTCCGTCGGTGTCATGGTTTACAGGGTTAGTGTATTAATTTAGTTACTGTTGTTTCTCTAAATTATGGTTTAATCTTTTCCTCACTGTCGGTACATTGTAAAGTGCCCTGAGCCTCAGGGATAGGGCACTCCATAAATAAATAATTACTTACTAATTAATTAGACTGCTGTTTCTATTGCAATTCCATATTAGTGCTTTTGGCAATATCCCCTCTTTAAGGCAAAGTAGAGTGCTATTAATGCAGGTGATCAGGTTCATGAATACAGGACAGTAGTCCAAACTGTGAATTTGCATAGGAGATGTGGTGGTGGTGGTGGGATTACTCTTAATGTGAGTTCCAGTTTCCTGCTAGCAAATTAATGTTATATTAATGTTAGCATCAGAAGAACTCAGATATAAAAACATACACAAAAGGCATTCTTTTTTCAATTTCAGAACATTTTGTTGTTTAGAACTAAAGAGATGCATGAAAAGAGACCCTACCCTTAGATGTCATCTGTCCCTGTTTTTTCTCCTGTCTTGAGGTCAGTGATCCTGGTTACTGGTGCATTATTTTGAAAGTCAGGCTTGGAATAACCAACAAAAAGAGTGGCTGGTAGTCAACACAGGAAGTGGTATAACTTCTGGAGCTGTCTGCCAATCAACGACTATGACTTGGGTCTATAATCTTCAACTATGACATCAAAATCATTTCCTTAGCAAAAGGTTCTGATATCATAAACAGAAGATTATAACTTTACAGGAAACAGAAGAAATGAGAACAGATGAAGCCTATCGGAAAAAAAGATTATGTTTTAATGAAATATCTTCAGAAATAACAAAAGTGGAATGTCCAGAAATTTAATTTTGTGGTGGGTGGGGGGGAGCGGGATTTTATGCAGTTGAATTTTGCTGATAACAACTGCGAGTTTTTTGACAGAAACTGGAAAATTCCTTTAAATGCATGCACTTTACTGTGCTGCCTCAAAGTGACAGGGACCATTTAATATACTTAGGGCCAGATACTCAAAACTTTGCACCGGGCAAAAAACGTTTGCGTAGGATTAGCACAGGTCTGCTATATCTAAAAGGCCAAATAGCATGGGCAAACTGCATTAGCACCGGGCAAAATCATAATGTATGCAAGGGGCAAACTGACATGAATACAGGTGCAATGCTATATTCAGTGACTAGCGCCGCACAAAGTGGTTTTGCCAAACTTAACGGGAAACTTAGTGCAGTGCACATTAATTCCCAGGAAAAGCTTGTCTTAACCCTGGGCAATCAGCTTTGTGTGACACTTTGGCTTTGCGCAGTGTTTGCATGGCTTTTGCGCGGCTTTGCACGACCCTAACAAATGAATATGAAACATAGACAAAGCCAAACACAGAGGAAACATGCTGCTAACTGATGGCATCACAATGATGCCATCATCTGCCACCAGTCCCAGCCATGCCAGGCAGTCAGTGGTGACCTTGCCGCCAGTGGACAGCATGGCAGTGTGGCCCTACAGCACACACCTACAGACCACTCTTCTGTGGACACCAACAGATGCCAGCAGACACGTGCAGCACTGTGGGCATGGAGGATGTTGACAGGAGAGTGTATGGGTGGCCAGGCTGTGCCACAAGGCTGGGACACATCACGCAGTGCACATGGGCCAGTATTGGGAATATCACAACACCAGTGTGCCTTTCTGATAATATATGCCCCCTGGCAACATACTGCACAGCTGTACAACTGCCACAGCACACAAAGCCAGACATGTATATGTCACTGTGAGCATCCCATGCCAGAGGTGCAGCATCTGTGGGTCACACAACAGCATAACAGTAATGTCCACTGTCAGTAAACACCTGCAGGTTGGGCCTCTCACTGTGTATAGTGCAGTCATCATCACTGCCCTACACACCATAGGCATTGCTGTGTCCACACACTACTGGCCCCCTTGCTACTGTAGTGTCTGCTGTGCACTGTAGCATGACCTATAGTGTGACAGTTGCATGCAGCACCACCACCATTTGTGCCAATGCCATGTTGTCCCAGCACAGCTGCAGGCAGCAGCGCATATGAAAGTACAGTGTTCAAAACTGTATAATATTCCCCAAACTATTTGTGCAGCGCACGTTTGCGCAGGTTTAGCGCAGGGCTAAACCATTAGCCCGGTGCAAACTGCATGCAAATCAGGGCATAATGAGATGCTAATCTGGATGTTTGCCCAGAGACTAGCTAAGTAGGCTCATTTGCATGTCACTTTTGAATATGGTAAAGTTTAGTGCCGGGCAAACATGTTTGCACTGGGCTAACGGTTTAGCCCTGCGCTAAACCTGCGCAAACGTGTTAGCGCTGAGCAAACAGTTCAGGGAATATGTTACAGTTTTGCACACTGTACTTTCACATACGCTGTTGCCTGCAGCTGTACTGGGTCCACGCATTTGCTGGCACACACATTGGCCACAGAGTTCACCTATACCTGCCTTCACATCACTGTGCACTGTGTTGCTGTTGTGTTTTGCACTTCCTGGTTGCCATATTCAGAGCTATCTTATTCCAGGGCTAAGTTTGCCCTGCATTCCCAGCCCAGTTTGCTCGGCCTCATTCCCATGCTATATTCAGAAGCTGCCAGCCCTGGGCTATTCCTTTTGAATATGGCTTGCTTTGTGCTCCGGGCTAAGTTTGCCCACCGGGCAGTGCTAATTTATCCCTGGGGCAAAGTTTTGAATATCTGGCCCTTAGTTGGTGAGGTCACCTGATTGCGAAGAACTTGACAGCTTACAACAAAGCTGCAGTAGCTACCTGCAGAAGATGCTTACATATTATTCACCTTTTTGTTTTAATTTCTGATTACAATCCCATTTGTCTGTAAATTATACATGTTTGTGACCTATATCATAACCTACCTAGCACCTGACAGCCCATCACCCCCCCGTAATTCCTTTCAGTTAGCAATTAAAGGACATGAAACAGATGATTGACACAATGACTGCATCTGCTTGCTTTATTACAAGCACATTCCTTTCATGATTGTACAGAATTAATATCTTTGAACGTCACAATTCTTGTTTTAAGCATTCAATTATATGCAGTTCTAGGAGAATGCAGTCCTTCTTGTTTATTTTGTGCTGCTGGCTAAATTTCTATCCATATTTGCATTAAACTATCAAAAGTTCATTCAAGTTCATAACTTCACATTCACATTTATTTTTTTCCTTTATTCTTTGTTAACCAGGTGAGGACACTGGACCAAAGATCACTTTTCAGGCCTGACCCGGACAAAAATACAACAAACAGGAATCACAAAATACATACAATAACATTTCAGTACTTTACATAAAACAGCTACATACAGTATTTTGTAGTAGGTATTGCTTTAACTTCATCTTAAAATTTACAAGAGAGGTAACCTGACGAATAATAATGAACATAATGAAACTATTCAGAAATTTGGCACACAGCATTCATAGAATTGTAGGTTAGCAAACTCTAGTTATAAACATGGCTGAATTTATCAGAAAATGGTGCTCCTTTTTTCCAGTACTCAGTACTTCCAAGATGGATACTAAAACTTTAAGATGAGATACTCAGACAAATCTGACTGGAGATTTTTTTGGCGCCAGATTCCCCTCTTCGTGGGATCAGCCCCTGCACACTTGGACCCCCCACTTAGCCCCCCCTGTGGGACTTGCATCCGGTGGAGATCCTCCTGGGCTTGCCCCCGAGGGTGCGGCCACTGAACAGGCATGACCCCTACGGATGACTGAACCAGGTGTTATCTCTGTTACCTGGATGCCTCCCTGACTTGCCCCCCAGGCCAAGGCCATGGGGTTGAGCCTCTTGATGGAACAGTAGACTGCGTCTCCAGCTGAGAGCCACAGGAAGGGTGGAGTGGGTCGAGAGTAGTGGGGTGTCATTCTCAGGGCCAGCCTTTTTCAAATGCTGTGATCCCCATACGGGAGGTGTGGCATTCAATGATGTAAAGATGCCAAAGAGCCAATGACCAGCATCCCTACCAGCACTGTAGGTTCCTGCAGCTCCTCCCCTGGCCTCCGGCAAAGGTCAGTCATGTACTGGACACACTCCCATCCTCCCCCTGGAAGAGGAAAGCAGTCCTTTGGACATTCAGTCATCCCAACCCCCAGCAGGCCCTCTGACTCCTCGGGTCCATTCCCAAACCCGTGGCATCACCGTCACAAGCAGAAGCCCTACCACTGCACCAGCAAGCCGACCCCCTGACTGGAGATTTTTAAAACGTATTTTTCAATAGTTATTTTAAATGGGCTAATAAAGAGATGTATTATCTTCTGTAGTGCGCTCAACCAGTTTTATTGACTTAGCCAAACAAAGATACATGCCATTGCCTTCAGGTCTGGGACACAACTCTAGCATGGTTAATAAAGAATTATGCCATACCACGACCAGGAGTTGGGTTACCATAAGATGATCTAACCCAAGGAGGGGGCATAAGGTACAAGGTGAAGTTGAGTGCATTATGCCTCTACGGTGAGAGTAAAAAAGACCACCCAACCCCAGAAATGCCATAGTACGATTATTAAACTAAAATATTTTTATTTTTCAAATTGTAATTTAAATCCTAAGTGTTATTTTATGTACATGAAGGTATTGAGCTGTTAAAGTGAAGCATTTACAAATGGTGCCAATCACTATTTGAGTACTACACATGAAAAACTCTTTTAAATGGGATATTGGCTTACCTGTATTTAGAAGCAGACTACAGATATTGATGAATAATCTGCCCTTTATTGATGCTTTATTACAGCCATTTTTAGACCCTTGTAATGTCATGCAGTCTGAAGCTGTGCCTAACTTGTAGTCAGGCACAACTAAAGTCTGTGTGATGTCACAAGGTTCTAAAATGGTGGCAATACAGTAATTGTAAGTTTTATTTATACTGCACTCTTCCAATGCTTAGAGTGCTCTAACAAATCAGGAAAAGGATGCACACATCATTGGCAAAAGACCAAGGAATAATAAAAAACACAGTACAAACAGTAAACAAGAAAAACTGCTAATGCTGTACAAAATATAAAGAAATGGGTACAGAATACATAATGGGATATGCCTGTGGTTATGTGGGACTGTGAGAGACTCATCGCACATGCACACACACACACACACACACACACACACACACACACACCACAGACACACTAACTGATACCTAAACGGTGCACTTATCTCCTGCATATAGTTCTTGGAAACCAAAATATTGATATCTTTTATTATTGCAGTAGTTTGTGAAATGTTTCTTTTTTCTTACTGTACTTTTTCTCCTTCAGCCTTGACTGGACCACCATCAGTTCTATCAGTAACCCAACCGCGTCACCCACCTTTTCCAGGACTTACCTTACCAGTGTTCCTCCCTGGCCCCAGGGTGAAGCCATTGGGAGAGACTGTACTGTGGTGGAGTTACAGCTTGGTGTCGACAGAGCACCTTGGTCAGTGATGTGGATCCTGCAGTGAGGGGCAGGCATCCTCTATGCTGTAGTATAGGGTGTTTTCATTGTCTGCCCCGATTCCCTTTGGACACCGATGAGGAGATCCTCATGCATGCCCATGCAGATGGATGCATGCCATATGCATCACAGCACACCAGCATCCCCCCTCACTGAGCCTTGAATTCTGCCCAAACCACAACCTACACTCACCAAAGTGGTGGTATTGTGGCAGAGACAAGATCTCTTCCTCCCCCAGGGTGGAGGGCATCCTCTGGGATGCTCAATCCTCCTCCCCAGGCTGGGGTAACTTCTATATGGATTCACTGTGTATCTAAGGACTTAACTATGTTCTAAGAAATGGGTTAGCCATCACCTGTTATACCATCTGAAATTTGCTGACTGCTGTAAATCTTCAGTATAAAAGCAGTGTCACAGAGGTGAGCCCCCACTCTCTGATAAAGAATCTGAATAGACTTAAATTGTCGGGAATTTTGTCAGATCTTACCGGGGCACTAATAAACATTCACCTCTGTTAACTTGTGCATTTTGCAATGATTTTTTTGTGTAGCTCCTTTCTGGCTTTGTTCTCCTCATTAATTTTATGTTTGCTTGCAGGAATGTGCAAGAAACATAGTGCCACCATACAAGAATTCGTAGATGTGCCTCCCTACTTCCAATGCCCTGCTGCCTTTTGCAGGCACAGCCCCACCGCGCCAATGAATGTAAGAGCTGTCTATGACAGTGTTTGCAAATGCAGCGGCATACAGTTGAAAGAACGAGCCACAGCATGTAGGCAATTTGCATACTGCTGCCGTCGGCAGTATGCAAAGTGCTTCCACGTTGGCACTGCAGTGCAAGAGCTGTCAGAGACAGCACCTCCCCCCAACAAGTAGCACGTTGGAAGCCCTCCCCAGTGTGCTCACATGCTCCCCCCACACTCAGTATGGGTGATGGGGGTGTTCAATCCCCCGTCGGCTCCAGTCCCCCCACAAACAGCCTTCCAAGTGCCATGCTGGGAGCCAACTCCAGTGTGGCAAACGTCTGTCTGCTGCCCTCCCAAACACACTTCCAGGTGCCATGCTGGGAGCCCTCCCCAGCATGGCAAAGCTTTCTATAGCTGATGGGGGTGCCCAATACCCTGTCGGCTCTGCTTTCCCCCAAAAAAACTTCCAGCTGCCATGCTAGGAGCCCACCCCAGCATGGCAAATGTCCCGCGTCGTCTTCCTAAAGAAAGATACACCTACAAAGAAAGAATAGTCCATCGCTGACTTTCTTGACCCCACCATGACCCACCCTCTGTGCCCTTCCTCCCCACCCCCACCTCATCCCATACTTACCTCCGAGTCCGGCACGGCGATCTTGGTGGACGGAAATCGTCTGCACTCTTCAAAGCCAACCATGAACTGAGGAAATGCTGGTAAGCTGTATAATGGAATAAATATGTTTTTTTCAACTTTGATGCATATCTCAGGCATTTTGGGGAATTTTTTCACCACATTTTCAACATGGGGTTTTTTGGACCCCACCTCATGAATTTGGTCACTGTCATTTTGTCAATCAGGCCTGAAAGATGATTTTGCAGTCACTACGTGGAACCACCTTTTGGGACTGATTTATGAAATGACAGTGTCACATTTCATGAGGTAGGTCCCCAAAAACCCTATGTTGAAAATTTGGTGAAATTATTCCCAAAAATGACTGTTTTATGAGCGTGCATTGTGCAGTTCCTACGCACGCTCATAAGTTCACAAATTTTCAATATTTTCACTCCAGATTCTCAACATTGCCATTTTACCACACCTCCTTATGAGCAGTACAGCTGTCATTTTTCCCCTCTTGCCCAAAATGTGTTTCCGCGCATGTAGCGCACAATGTCACAGTCAGTGTGTGAAATCAATGTTTGGGACAGATTAAGAAAATCACAGTGACACTGTTCATGAGCAGAGGTCTTAAAATGGCTATGTTGAAAATTTGGTGAAAAAATTCCCCAAAATGACTGTTTTACAAGCGTGCGTTGCACTGTTCCTATGCACCCTGGTAAGTTAGCGAATTTTCAATATTTTTACTCCAGATTTTCAAAATTGCCATTTTACCACACCTCCATATGAGCAGTATAGCTGTCATTTTTCACATGTTGCCCATAAAGTGTTTCCGCGCATGTAGCGCACAATGGCGCAGTCGGTGTGCGAAATCAATGTTTGGGACAGATTAAGAAAATCGCAGTGACACTGTTCATGAGGAGAAGTGTTAAAATGGTTATGTTAAAAATTTGGTGAAAAAAGACCAGAAAATGACACTGTTACAAACAAGCATTTCTCAGTTTCCATGCACCCTTGTATGTTCATGAATTTTGAATATTTTCAGTCCAAAGTTTCACCACTGGCACTTTTCCACACTTTCTTAAGAACAGTACAGCTGTCATTTTTCACAACATGGCCAAAATGTGTTTTCACACTTTCTGTGCAGAAATGCGTGGTCACTGTGGGAAATCACTGTTCGGGACAGATTAAGAAAATCACAGTGACACTGTTCATGAGCAGAGGTCCAAAAATGCCTGTGTTGACAATCTGCTGTAAAAAAATCCCCAAACTAATTACATTAAGGGTGTGCGTTGCACAATTTCTATGCACGCTCGTGAATTCACCAGTTTTTTTACTATTTTCACTGCAGAATTTCAACACTGCCATTTTTTACGCGTCTCCATGAACAGTACAGCTGTCATTTTTCACTTCCTGTTCGAAATGTGTTTTCGTACCTGTGGTTCCAAATGCCGTAGTCACTGTGCAAAATCAGCTTTTGGCTAACAAACTGATGTTGCCACTGTTCATAAGGTGGGGGGTCTCAAAAAACCCATGTTGAAAATTTGGGGTGAAAATACCAATGAACGCCTGAGGCATTAGGGTTTCTGACCATAACGCCCCACCCTGTAGAGACTGACAGGCATCAGGGGTGTGACTTGGAATTGTCGCCTGTAATGCTAATACCATTCCACCCCAACCCACACCCTGCAGCCAGTGAGAAGCATCGAGGTCTGTCTTGGGCTCTTTGGCTCCAAAGTTGACCCCATTCTCCTATACTGCACCCATCTCACCATATTTCCTGATGGAATGGGTAAGCATAAGGGCCAAACACCCAAGGCACACCGTGACACTTGTTGGTGTCTGCAGGATAGAGTGTGGTGAAATGGCATGCCCGTTATGCCTGATGATCCAAAGGCACACCCCACCAATGCCTATGCCAGCAAGCAAACATTCGGCATTGACGAATGCTTGTTATAGATACAGTAACTCCACTGCATCTAGTGCTTTGCTAAGCTTATTTGGGTCCTGCATATTGTGTGACCCTGACCAAGTCTCTTAACGTCATGGGCTCCCAGATTGCACCTGGAAGCAAGCTTTTGCCCAGTGTGCCATTCTCATTTATTTTATTTATTTATTTATTAAATTTTGGTGACCGGGTAGGCCCACTGAGCCCTGAAGGTCCCTTTTCAGGGGCGACCTGGGATAACAATACAAGATATGATACAGTGGAGAAAAAACTTTGATTACATAGGTTGTTCAGGCATAAGGTGGTTACAGACAGTGGTTACAGACATGATTATCATCATGACACAGTTTTGCCTTGGTACTACTTGGCATAGTAATATACATGAGGTAGCATTGGTCCCTAAGTGTCCAGATACTAGAGGGAGGTACATGGTCAGCTCACCTTTGGGAGGGTTTGATGCAGAAAAAGGGGATACCTTAAGGTTGTTCTCTCACCTTGCCACCTCCAGCTCCTGTGACTGCCCTGATTAAACCTCCTATTTTCTCACTACCCACCCTGTTCCGTTATTTGACAAAGACATGTTTGGGAAACCTTTTCTCCTGCTATTGTCTGCTCCCCACACCTTTCACTTACCCTCTCTGTTCTGGACTTTTTCCCTATTTGTTTATCCTAATCTGGCATGACCTCTTTCTTGTAATAATAATGTGATTATTGATATCTCATGTCCTTTTGCACAAATGATTTGATATGTATTTGTATATGTTTTCTCGCTCTTGACACAGCACAAATTGTTGTGTTATCTATGTAACCTTTTTTGTACTATACCTAATTGACATGGAACCTTTGTAAAAGAGCCTCTGGCTCAAAGGTAGTAATTCCTAGAACAATAAACTAAAACTAAAACTAAAGAGCTGTGGCAGTGGCATGCACTTGTGTCCAGTATATGGGACTTGAGCCTGGTGCAGAAGTTCGTGAATGAGGAGGCGTCCTGGACCAGGGGAGGGAGCTTGTTCCATAGACTGGGGGCTTGGCAAGAAAAGGATCTGCCACCAGCATTGGTCCTTACTCTGGGGACTTCTAGTAGTGTTCGTTCTGATGTCCTTAGATTCCTAGGGTTGTGTTTAAAGGCTATGGTTCCGGCTATGCTTGGTGGAGTGGGGGGTTTTAGTAGCTTGTAGGCCTGGACAAGCAATGGGTATTGGAGGTGAACGGCTAATGTGGGCCACCAGAGCTGGGCCAGAGTGTCACAGTGGTGATGTCGTCGGTGGTCTTGCGTAGCAAACTGAGCTATTTTGTTGTATAGGATTTGCATCCTGGATACCTCTTGCTTTGCCATGCCCTGTATAATCAGGGACGCATAGGTCAGGGTAGGGAGCAGGATACTTGTCGCAATGGAGAGCCTGGCCTCAGGGATGAGCTGGTCCTTGAGTTGGTACAAGGTTCCGAGTTTGTGATGTAGGGTCCTGGTGATCTGGTCCATGTGGTCCTTGTAGGTGATTGACTGATCCAGAGTTAGGCCTAAGTATTTTAGGGAGGGAACTACATTAATGCATTTGCCAGAGAGTGTGGTTAGTTGCAGGGACGAGGACCTGTCAAGTCCCAATGATCTTGGCCTGAATAGTATTGCCTTGGTTTTGTCTGCATTAAGTACCATTCTGTTCTCACACAGCCATGTATCTAGGGATGTGAGGTCCTTTTGGAGGAGGAGACCGAGAGCAGCCACATCGCCCAAGGGTCGGTAGATGACAGAGTCATCACTGTACTGTAGAAGCGAGCTCTCCCTACAGTAGGTATTTAGTTCATTGGTAAATAGAGACAATAGGAGGGGGCCTAGTATTGAACCCGGAGGTGCTCCCTGTTTTAGAGGTAGTGGCCCTGACATGGCCCCCTTCCAGGTGACCCTCTGTGTCCGGCCTGATAAATAACTCCCAAACCATTTGAGGGCATGGGGGTCTAGGCCCACGTTGTGCAGCATCTGTAGCAGAAGATTGTGGTAGGCAAGGTCAAATGCCTTGGACAGGTCTATAAAGACTGCACCTGTGGGTATCCCTTAGTCCATTGCCCTGAGCACTTTGTCCGAGAAGTTAATGAGGGCAGTGTCAGTACCGTGGTTTGGTCTGAATCCATGTTGAGAGGGAGCAAGGAGCTGATGAGCTTCCAAGTAGTCCCAGAGTTGGTTGTAGATTAGCCTTTCTTGCAGCTTGGCAAGTGTGCAGAGAAGGGAGATCGGCCTATAGTTGGTTAGTTTTTCCCTGAATCCACCTTTGTGGATAGGGACTACATTGACATGTTTCCACTGGTCAGGGACTTCTCCTTCCCTTAGTGATCTGTTAAGGAGCATGGTTAAGGGCCTGGATAAGGAGGTGGCTCCAGCCTTGAGTAGCTGAGGGTTGATCCCATCTGGTCCCCCTGATCCTTTAGGTTTCAGCATCTTTAGGAGGGTTAGGACCTCAGTAGGCTTTGCCAGTCTCAGGTGGAAAGAGGGTCGTTCGAAGTGTGTTGCTTCTGTTGTGCTTGGGGCTGAAGTCTGGGAAGATTGGCTGGCCTTGTAGGCCTCCAGATCAGTGAAGTGGTTGTTAAAGGCAGCCGATATTAGAGAAGAGTCACTAGTGAGCTGACCGTTGATCTCCATGGGGTCAGATTCAGTCTTTTTTGCTGCCCTTGATCAGGTCATTGACATGATTCCAGAATTGCTTAGGGTTGCCTAAGCTAGTTTTCTGGAGGTGTGTGATGTACTCTCTTTTAGCAAGTTTAATGGCTCACTTGGCTTTGTTTCTTAGGGCTTTGTATTCCACTAGATCTGCCGGGAGGGTGGAGAGCTTGAACTTCTTCCAGGCTTTGTCCTGAGTAGTCATTAGAGATTTGAGGGATGGAGAGATCCACTTGTAACAGCTGCCTTTCGCCCTCAGTCTCTTCATAGGAGTGAAGAGGTTGGCAGCTGTACTTAGTAAGTCCTGAAAGTATTTCAAGGCCTCAGCCAGAGTTGAGAGGAGTGTAATGGGGCTCCAGTCCTGGCTGCTTAGGTAGTGATTAAATTGTACTTCTGAGAATTTGGTGTAGTCTCGGGCAGTAAGGATTCTTGGCTGGACCTTGGGTGGTCTGTTCTTCCATATACAGAAAATCAGGGAATGGTCACTCAAGGAGTCTGCCATTGTGCCCGCACTCAGGATGTTGGCAGAGTTTGACACCAGAGCCCAGTCCAGAGTGGTAGGATTCCCAGTTTTGTAATTCAGTCTGGTCAGTTCAGAGATGACCTGCATCAGACCTGCTTCATGGGTCAGAGACATTGAGGCATGGCCAGAGTCCTGGGCCCAGTTGAGGTTGAAGTCACCCAAAATGAGTAGCTCCGTAGCTACCTTTAGGGCCAGAGCATTCACGATGGCTTCGAGAGATTGGAGGGCAGACTTTGGTGGGTGGTAGACACAACCTATTGTTAGTTGCTTGGTGTGTCCAAGGGTTATGCAGATGAATATAGCTTCACCCTCAGCAGAAAGACTTCCCTGCAGGGATAGAAGTGACACGGTAAGGTCAGTCTTTGTATAAATTAGCACCCCACCCCCTTTTTTGGATTTCCTGTCCTTATGGTAGGTGCTATAGCCCAGTGCTTGTATCTTGTGATCAAGGATGTGGGCTTTCAGCCAGGTTTCTGAGATGGCTAGGACATCGGGCTTGTAGAGGTCCAGCCAGGCTTGGACTTCATGTATTTTAGGTCTGAGGCTACATACATTCATATGTGCTATCTTCAGACCCTTGGCAAACACCCAGCAAGGCTCCTGAGGGGATGCCACCAAGATATTGGTGGTATTGGGGCCGGGGTTGGGTTGAATATCTCCTGCCAGGAGTAGTAGCGCTACCAGTAAGCTGAGTAGTTTAATACTGGGTATGGTGACGAGGTTCCTTTGACGCATCCTGCTCATAAAGTAGAACAGGTCGTAGCATATACCCTTTTTTACCATCTCATGCGCAGTTGAGAGAGCAAGCGTGCTTGAGATAGGGTTACCGCTGTGGAAATTGTGGGGGGGTCATTGTGCAGCTGGCCTCCTGGTTTGAGGTGACCTGGGTCAATGAACCTGTCCACCCAAAGGAGGGTCAGTGAGTAGATTATGGCAAGAAGTGCCCCCCTGTTAGGCAGAGGGACGCTTTGGTTTTGTGCACACCGGGGTGCAAGGGGGCAAGCATGTGCTTTGTAAGGCATGGTTGAATGATCTCTATACAGATCATTTGGAATATGGTGCTCTAAGTCTAGATGCCTTTAGACCTATCAGGGGGTCAGCACTCACTATCAGCTTTGATTGTCAGTTGCAGAGCAGTCCCTGGCTTAAGGAGAGATTTCAGCAGCAGTTTTTAGATGAATTTTTCACTAGTGAAGGGCCACTGCCTCGTTTACTGGAGGGGGAGAGAAACACTTTATCTATTCCAACTCCAGGGTAGTTTCGCTACGCTGTAGCAGTTGCACCTCCAACCCCCAGAGATGCGGTGATAAAACAGTGGTCTTAGCTAGTATGCAGTTAAGATCTTAGTAGAGACTGCTGGTTATTCACTTACACTGACTGTATATAGTTAAAGCTTATCAGGCGATGCAGTTTAAAATAAGGTTGACTTGGCTGGAGACCAGTTCAGTCAAACTACTGACAGTTTGCTATTGACATTAACTGACTATAGATTAATAACGGATTCTGACAAAGCACAGTGTAGAAGCAGCCAGTGTAGTCACTTTCAGAGATACGGTGATAAAACAGTGGTCTTAGCTAGTATGCAGCTAAGTTCTTAGTAGAGACTGCTGGTTATTCACTTACGCTGACTGTATATAGTTAAAGTTTATCAGGAGACGTAGTTTAAAATAAGGTTTGACTTGGCTGGAGACCAGTTCAGTCAAACTACTGACAGCTTGCTATTGACATTAACTGACGATAGATTAATAACAGATTCTGACAAAGCACGGTGTAGAAGCAGCCAGTGTAGTCACTTTTAGACAGCTAGTAGCTTATTCCTGTGTGCAATACTATGGAAGGAAGAAAGACAAGAGTAAATACAGTAATCATGAGGCATTTAGAGGAAGAAATGCATTAGTCCATAGCTAGCAGTGCATTGGGATCAGGGGTATTGGAACATCCCAGCTAGCAGGAGGGATTCCATTGCTTCAAATTGTATGGAGGGTCAGTGATCCTTGCAGGGTTACTGTTAGAAAGGAGTGTTTTTGGACCCGTGACTAGAGGTGGGTTTGAGATGACTAGCGATCCCCTCCTTCCACTCTGTAGATTGGCTGGGGTGTCCCAGTGGGCATGGCAATCCCGTATTTAATGAGAGGAGGGAACAGGGTGGGTGGGCAGGAGAAAAAAAGACAAGTTTGCAGCTTGTCCGCCTGCTCCGGTGCAGGGGAAGTAGGGGCTTCAGGTAGCATGGGAGGTCCATCTGGTACCTCTGCTCCACACGCCTCTGTAGTTCTGGGTGTGGGGGAGACCCTCATGCAGCGAGGTCTGATACAACTGGTAAGCCCACACAAGTTAAAGTTCAGTTTAAAATAAAGACAAGTTTGCAGGTCGTCCTCCTGCTCTGGTGCAGGGGAGGTAGGGGCTTCAGGTAGTGTGGGAGGTCTGTCCGGTGCCTCTGCTCCACATGCCTCTGTAGTTCTGGGTGTGGGGGGTGTGTGCTCTGGTGCAGGGGAGGTAGGGGCTTCAGGTAGTGTGGTAGGTCCGACCGGTGCCTCTGCTCCACACGCCTCTGTAGTTCTGGGTGTGGGGGGGGCCCCGCATGCAACGAGGTCTCCCTCGCCTCCCCAGCAAAAGATTCTCTGCGGGCAGTCCTGGCTTGTGCACCATGGGGCCCGATCTGGCTTTTAAGTGTAGTCTGGGTCAGTGCGTCACCATGGGCAAGGAGTCCAATCAGGCGCTTGTGTTATTTTTTGAAGTTGGTGCCCAAACTGAACCCGTAGTCGCTGCACTGGTGTCGCAGTATCAGCCCAGTTGCTGACCTGCTGTATCATTTCATCTCAGTGAAGGGAAAAAGCTCCGCCAACCGGTAAGCCCACACAAGTTAAAGTTCAGTTTAAAATAAAGACAAGTTTGCAGGTCGTCCGCCTGCTCTGGTGCAGGGGAGGTAGGGGCTTCAAGTAGCATTGGAGGTCCGTCCGGTGCCTCTGCTCCACACGCCTCTGTAGTTCTGGGTGTGGGGGGGCCCTCATATAATGAGGTCTCCCCTGCATCCCCAGCAAAAGATTCTCTGCGGGCAGTTCTGGCTTGTCTTGGCCAACATATCCATAAAGTACCTAAGTGCTGATTCTAATAAAAAAAAAAACAACAACTCTGAATCTATGTAAGTGCCATGTTATGTGCAGATAAATACAGGGATGCAATATTATTTAATTACAGTTCTATTAATGAAAATCAATCAAAATCTTTATTTATCCAGGCTAACACCATTGAGCAGGGCTCATTTACAAGCTGGACCTGGTAGGGCCGAACAGTTACAACAGTTACAATGGACAGTATTTACAAAACAATAATATTTACAAAAACTGACCTGGGAGAGTCATTCCCAGTTCATCATGTGGATTTACAACATGATGACGAGTATTATACATATATGTACATATACAATACATCACAGAAGGGAATATACACTTCACTGTAGGAGAAAAAAATGGGACAATGTCATAGTAGGCTAACAATAGTCAGTATAAGACATATCTATGGACACTGACTTCGCAAAGCTATCAGGAGAGGAGGCAGCAGAGGGAATCCGAAAACTTGATGAATGTAAAGATATGTGTCTTGCCCCTGTGATATCTGAAGTAGCGATCTCATAAGACTAGTGAAAAAGCTACTATCCCATAATACTCTCCCTTGATCGCAGACATATTACTTGTGTCTTAATAAGACATACTGTATACAGCATCTGCAAGATAAAAAATATCAGTCAGTAAAGAGATACACTTATTGGCTTTCAAGTGTGGTTATTTGTGCCAAAAAAGGCAAGAGTAGAAATAAGGAAGCAATACAAAACTTGTACAAAATAAAATGAAAATGCCATGACTGTAACAAGGGTCAATTCATAAATAGTATTATGACAGATAATATCATTTTCTTGTATTTTAGTTGTATTTTTTTTGGGTCAGGAATGGTGGCATATCAAAACAATAATTTAATCCTGGAGGGCAGAGAGCATCCAAAGTGTACATCCAATAATATTTGTGACTTATTCAGATGGTGTTAAAATCTTTTCCTTTCAGCTTTGCATCACAAGTTTAAATCCAGCACAGGTCAGAAGTAACTAAATGGTAGTTTACTCATCTGGTAAAGGTGATTATGGAGCACCTTTTTATCTCACTCCAATTGTCACAACTGAGTCATAGAGGCTTCTTCTCATAGGCTGATGAACAAATATTCAAAGTTTAGAATCCAATCTGGCTTCTCCCCTTCCTGCTGGCTCATTCCACAGTACAAAACTTCCCAAGCTCTATGAACTGAAATAACAAATTGGAGGAAACAGAGGGATGCATGGAAAGCATTAAGGGGCACAAGGCACAAACTGAAGAGCCCAGGAAGTAACGAAAGGGGAGAAGACATTTTTATGTTTGCTTGCACGCATGTGCAAGAAACATAGTGCCATCATCGGAGTTTTCGGAGGTGTGTCAGCCCTCTTACAATTCAGTCAGTGTGTTTGCAGGTGCGGCTGCAGTTCTCCAATGCCTGCTGGAGCTGTCTATGACAGCTCCAAAATGCAGTGGCGTACAGTTGAAAGGGGGAGCTACGCTTCAGTGAGCAGTGATCAGATATCGCCTGCTCATACGCGCTTCCACACACACACACACACACACACGCTGCGTGCCCCCAACGCACACTGTATAGCCGATGGGGTGCCCAATCCGGTCGGCTGTGCCCCGCCCCGAAACACAGTTTCAAATGCCACGCTCGGTGCCCACCCAAGCGTGGCTACCGCTGTAATATAGCTGGCGGGGTGCCCAATCCCCCGTTGGCTCCACTGTGTCCCCCCCAGTACAGGGTGCCATGCTGGGATCCCACCCCAGCGTGGCAACAGACGTCATGGACGATGGGGGTGCCCAATCCTCCGTTGGCTCCATGCCCCCTCAGTCATCCTTCTGCCATGCTGGAGCCCACCCCAGCGTGGCAAATGTCCCACGTCATTGTAATAAAAAAAAAACTGAAAATCGAAAGCGGTCCCTTGGTGTGTCTGCCCCACCCGCCCACCACTGTACCCCTGCCTCCCACACCCCCACCCCATACTACCTCTGGGCTCGGCGCGACAATCTTGACGGACGGGAACACGTCTGCACTCTTCAAAGCCGACCACAAACTGAGGAAATGCCGGTAGCTGTATAATGGGATAGATAGGGTTTTTTCAACTTTATTGCATATCTCAGGCATTTTTTGGAATTTTTGCACCAAATTTTCAACATGGGTTTTGGGACCCCTTCTCATGAATGCTGTCACTGTCGTGGCGTTACTCGGGCCAAAGGGTGATTTCACAGCCACTGCGTGAAATCACCTTTCCGGAATGATTAACAAAATGACACTGACAGTGTTCATAAGGTGGGCTCTCAAAAAGCCTATTTTGAAAATTTGGTGGAAAATTTCCTAAAAATGACTGTTTTATGAGTGCATTGCGCAGTTCCTACGCAGCCTCGTAAGTTTATGAATTTTCAATATTTTCACTCCAGATTTTCAACATTGCCATTTTACCACACCTTCTTATGAGCAGTACAGCTGTCATTTTTCACATCTCACCCAAAATGTGTTTCTGCCCATGTAGCGCACAATGGCACAGTCGGTGTGTGAAATCAATGTACTGGACACATTAAGAAAATCACAGTGACACGGTTCATGAGCAGAGGTCTTAAAATGGCTATGTTGAAAATTTGGTGAAAAAATTCCTAAAAATGACTGTTTACGAGCGTGCATTGCGCAGTTCCTATGCACGCTAGTAAGGTTGCAAAATTTCAATATTTTCACTCCAGATTTTCAACATTGCCATTTTACCACACCTCCTTATGAGCAGTACAGCTGTCATTTTTCACATCTCACCCAAAACATATTTCCGCCCATGTAGTGCACAATGGCGCAATTGGTGTGCGAAATCAATGTACAGGACACATTAAGAAAATCACAGTGACACTGTTTATGAGCAGAGGTCTTAAAATGGCTATGTTGAAAATTTGGTAAAAAAATTCCTAAAAATGACTGTTTCACGAGCATGTGTTGCAGAGTTCCTACGCACGCTCGTAAGTTCGCAAATTTTCAATATTTTCATTCCAGATTTTCAACATTGCCATTTTACCACACCTCCTTATGAGCAGTACAGTTGTCATTTTTCATATCCTGTTCAGAATGTGTTTTTGCACCTGTGGTGCCCAATGCCATAGTCACTGTGCAAAAGCAGTTTTCGGCTACCAAACTGATATTGCCACTGTTCATGAGTTGGGGGTCACAAAAAAAACATGTTGAACATTTGGAGTGAAAATACCAATGAATGCCTGCGGCGTTAGGCATTAGGGTTTCTGACCATAATGCCCCACTCTGTAGAGAATGACAGGCATCAGAGGTGTGACTTGGGATTCTTGCCTGTCATGCTCATACCATTCCACCTCCACAAACACCCTGCAGCCAGTGAGAGGCATCATGGTGTGCCTCGGACTCTTCGGGCCCAGACTTCACCCCATTCTCCTATACCGCACCCATCTCACTGTATTTTCTGATGGAATGTGGTGCGCGTAAGGGCCAAAGACCCCAAGGCACATCGTGACACTTGTCAGTGTCTGCAGGGTAGGGTGTGGTGAAATGGCATGGTGGTTATGCCTCACGACCCAAAGGCAAACCCCAATGCCTGTCACTCTCTGCAGGGTGGTGGTGGGGTTGGCTTCAGTTCAATACTTCGCTGCCATTCCTATTATGCAGCTCTGTAACTTCTACACTACCAATGCCAATGCCAGCAAGCAAACATTCGGCATTGACAAATGCTTGTTTAGATATGTAAGTGAAAAGAGGAAGACCAGGGGTAAGATTGCAAGGTTAAAAATGGAAGGAGAGGGTACTCTGTAGAGGGCGACCAGGAATAGACTGACATTTTGGAACAAATACTTTTGTTCAGTGTTCACAGAGGAAGGAGAAGGGGAGGGGCCACAAAAAAGTAAAGAAAGCTTTAAAGGGAGGGACGTGGACACTAGTCCTTTTTTGGAGGCAAGAGTCCTGAAGGGACTTGCTAATATGAAGGTGGACAAAGAAATGGGACCAGATGGGGTGCATCCAAGGGTCTGTCTCCAATAGGTAGCACTGGAAGCCACACTCATTAGCCACAGTATACACAAAATACAGTGCAAACAGTCAGAGAAGCTGGGCTAACTAAGAAAAGGGTGTCCACTCCAATAGTTTTTGACCAGGTTAAAATAATTATTAAAAATGTACAGGTTAAAGACCAGATGATGATGGAGGTGGGGTGTCACCTGAGAGCTAAGTAAATGTTAATGGTTGTTTAATGCAGCAGATACACCCATAATGCATGATCTGTCTGTTAATTGCATGAACGTTGGGGCAAAGTGGTAGTTTGCATCAATTCTGTACTGACACCTTGACAAATTTTGCAATTTTCAGCTCCATATACTGAATGCAGATTCCTGGGCCATTACTTCGAGAGTAAGTGAAATATACATTCAAGTGTGGTCTTAATGAATAGGCCAGAGTTAGAACATTAAAATTAGAGCTGTGCAGAATATAAAATTCTGCCCGTGGAATGACCATTCCAGTTCTGTAAAATGCTGCAGAAATTTGCAAAAGTTTAAATTTCAGTTATTTCGCTACATTTTAAAAGTACATGTCAAAATAATACCAAATTAGGAACATAAACAGTACCATACTCTAGTCAATCCTTTAAGCAGACTTGTGGGCTAAAAATAACAACTTCAGTTGTATTTACAAAACGAAGGGTCTCCGGACTACTTCTGCTGAGAAAATACTATAAAAATAGCCACTTGGCCGGAGGCGGCTCGAAGTAGGCTTGTGGTCAGCCTTGCAGAGATCTGCGCATAGAGACACGCATATCACATGTCTGTTGTGTCCACTGGGACACTGGAATCACTGGGGACAAGCTTCAGAAGCTCAGTAAAATGGGGAAGTGGTAAGTTGGGCCCAAATTTAAACATCTAATAGGTCCTTAAATACTTAATTACAAAGAACAAATACAAAAATAACAAAAAATGGCCCACGCAAGGCAAAAAAAATTAAAAGGCAAAAAATCATGCCGAGAATGCCTTATGTACATGGCTGATGACGCTAACACAGAGTTTACGTGTGATAAATGTACTATAAATTTTGAATTGCAAAAGAAAGTACTTGAACTCGAGGCCAGAATACAGACCTACAAAGATATTTCTAAACTAGAAGAATATATAGTTGAGGCTGCATGTGATGTTAGTAGTAGACAAATGTTGATCTTGAACAATTCAGTTCACCTAGATAGTACTAACGATAAAAATGAGACTAGTGGGGTATCTCAGTCATTTATCACAGTAGATGTACTTAATAGATTTGAATGCCTTACCAAAGATGATTCTGTAAACACCAGGAATAAATTACCAAGTGAAAATAAAACATCTAACAATATAGAATGTGTACAGGTACCAAATGAGGTATTAAGTAGTAACATAACTCTGGATAAGCCCACCTACTTTGCTGGAGAACAATTATCTGGTGAAAATAAACTGATAGAATGGGATATTTTGATAATAGGGGATTCAATTATCAGGGGTATAGACACCTATATATGCTATAACCGTAATGAACACACTACAGTTAGTTCCTTACCTGGTGTTAAAGTACATGACATAGTTGGTATGCAACATGGTCTTTTTGAAAATACAGTCACCCCCCTAGTCATTTTACATGTGGGGACCAATGACGTAGGCAAAACAAATTGGAACTCCATGAAAAGGGACTATAAGATCATAGTTGATGCAGTAAGGAACTATGGTGGGGAAATCATTATTTCTGGAATAACCCCAATGCAGGGAAACAAATCATTCTGGAACACAGAGATATCAATAATTAATGGTAAACTTAGACAGTACTGTGTGGAAGAAGGGATTGGTTTTATGGACAATGAAAAAACCTTTAGTAGAGCTTCCTTATACAGAAATGATGGTGTTCATCCAAACTACGCTGGAGTCAGGATTTTGGGAAAAAAGGTTCTGGAGGTTGTTAAATTCCATTTAAACTGGATAGGAAGGGGGGACAGAAAACAAAAACTTAAACGATAACCCATCTTCCTTTGTAGATATTTCAGGGTGGAATGCTATTCTGATTAATGCACGAAGCTTACAGAACAAATTCGATGAGCTAACAGTAATCCTACACAGCAATAAAGTTCATATAGCCTTGGTCACTGAAACATGGTGGGATGAAAATGATGTATGGGACAAGGAAACTGATGGGTATAAACTCTTTTCTTATTGTAGAAAGTATAAAAAGGGGGGCGGATTGGCAATTTTTTATTCACAATGATATTGCCTCAGAAGAACTAAAATGGGACGTAGGCCAAATTGAACTCCTTTGGGTTCAATTAACACCGAGTAATAGACCCAAAATCATATTAGGACTACTATATAGGCCACCATCTAGTCATGTGAAGACGATAGGATTTTATTGAACATTTTTGAGAAATTGGATCCAAACACTAGATTATTGATAACCGGAGATTTTAATTTACCAAATATTGATTGGGTAAAAGGCACATGCACTTGTCCCCTAGAAAGGCAATATATTGATATAATAGATCATAGGGGTCTTGACCAGATGGTCCAGGAGAGTACAAGGGGCAATAATATTCTCGATTTAATCTTTACTAACATGGGAGACATAGTAAATTCGGTGGTAGTTGGTGCCCCATTAGGTAGTAGTGACCATAACATTGTATCATTTAGTATAAAGGAAGCTGAAATTAGGAAACCCATGGGAGCTACTATAAAACTAAACATGGGGAAAGCTGATTTCCCTAATGTGAAAATTAAATTGGAATGTTGGGATTGGAATTCTGAATTTGATAATAAACCCATTCAAAGTATGTGGGACTCTCTCAAAGCTAAAGTGGAGGAACTAACTACAGAATTTGTCCCTGTAACTATCAAATACCCTATGGACAGAGCTGTAAGACCTGCCTGGCTAACTATAAAAATTAAAAAGCTAATAAATAAAAAGAATAGACTGTTTAAGAAGCTAAAAGTTCTCAAAACAGCTAAATTACACACAGAGTATAAGGATTGTCAAAAAAAAGTTAAAATTAATATAAGGAAGGCTAAAATCACACATGAGTACAATCTTGCTAAGAGAGTGCAGGATAAAAAAAAAGCCTTCTTTTCTTATATAAATAACCGGAGGAAGACTTCAAATAGTATAGGTCCCTTCACTATCGATGACGGATCCCCAGTTTCTAACCAACAAATGGTGAATATTCAAAACAAATACTTTGTTCGGTTTATAACTCAAGCAAAAATGATACATACAACACAAAGCAACCTCTTGATCTGGAGATGATAAGATTGAACCCTGATAACATATTCAAACAGTTAGATGGACTTAACCCAAACAAATCCCCAGGCCCAGATGGTTTGCACCCTAAAATCTTAAAGGAATTGGCATGGGAACTGACCCATCCTTTGACACACATATTAAGTATCTTTAAATACTGGTTCTGTCACTATGACTGGAGATTAGTAAATATAGTACCCATCTTAAAAAAAGGACCTAGTACCAAACCAGAAAACTTTCGGCCCATAAGTTTGACATCAATACCGGGACAACTTATGGAGAGCATAATTAAATACATTCTAAAAGAACACCTGGAGGCACAGGATATGATGGATCCTATACAGCACGGGTTTGTGAAGAATAGATCATGCCAGACTAATTTACTGTCCTTTTATGAAAAAGTCAACAGAGAACTGGACATTGGCAACCCTGTGGATGTGGTCTTTCTCGACTTTGCTAAGGCCTTTGATAAATTGCCACATAAGGAATTATTGTTAGTGTTGGAAAATGCAAAACTTCCCATTAACATATGCAGATGGATTTCTGATTGGCTGTGGGATAGAAGACAGAGAGTGGTCATAAACGGGGATTACTCTGACTGGGCCGCGGTGACCAGTGGTGTGCCTCAGGGATCAGTGTTGGGCCCCACTTTGTTTAACATATATATTTCCTCCTTAAAGATTAGGAACAATAATATATGGTGCAAAAATTTGCAGATGATTGCAGATTGGGTGTGGTCACAAATATAGATGAACACATAGTAGCTTTACAGTACACACTGGACTCAATACATGAATGGACAATCACAAATAAGTTAGGGCTAAACAAAACCAAATGTAAAGTCATGCACATGGGGAAAAATGACATTGAAGCAACTTACCAAATAGACAATATTACTTTAGGGGTTGAAACTGAGGAAAAAGATCTGGGAATTACAGTAACAAAAGACCTGAAATTTAGAGTGCACTGTAGAAACCAGCTGAGAAAGGCTAACCAGATTCTAAATTGCATACTTAAGTATATAGCATGTAGAGATAGGAGTGTGATGATGCTCTGTATCGTTGCTTTGGTCAGGCCCCACCTGGAGTACTGTGCAAGGGTTTGGTCACCCTATAACAAGGAGGATATATTAAATATTGAGGGAGTACAGAAAAGATTTACTAAAAAAGTAAAAGGATTAGAAAATAAAACATATTACAATAGACTGGTTAGTCTAAATCTTTATTCATTACATTATCGTAGAACAAGAGGAGATCTATGTTTCCTATACAAGAGTATGGAAGATGATAAGTTATTAAAAGAACTGGGGTTCATATATAAAATAGGGAGAACTAGTTCAAGGAAACACAATAAACAATTGTACCAACAAACTTGGGAACATAACTTTCGGAAATATTGGTACAGTTTAAGAGTTGTGCGAGCCTGGAATAACTTACCCAAGGAAACTGTAAATAGTACAACTATGAATGAATTCAAGAATAGGATTGATATGTTTTTTGGAGACAGTAAATTTTTATGTCAATAATAATTGGAAGGCGAGCCTTATAGGATGGTATTGCTATACTCAGCTTGAATAAACCTATGAAACCTATATGGCTTACAAAAGTGTACCAAATTGCAAAAAATATATGTACTGCCCTTCTATAAAAACAAGGAGAACATTTGGTTTGTAAATACACCTGAAGTGTTTGACATTAGGCAATGTATTACATGCAGTACAGAAGGCATTGTTTACTTGGCAGAGTGTTCATGTAAGTCTTTTTATGTCAGAAAAACCCAAAGGAGTTTTAAATTCAGAGTGGGTGAACATGTTAGACCTATAACTAAACAGGATGTAATATATGCCACAGCATCAAGTGTGAAAGATTCCAGTGCAGGAACCCCCATACCTTCTCCTTTATGGCAATAGATAGAGTCAGCAGAAATCCAAAGGTGGCAATTATAACAATTTGTTACTACAGAGAGACACTTGTTGGATTCTACAATTGGGGGCACATAAGAAACCAGGTTTAAATATTAGTCTAGACATATGCCCCTATTTGAATAAAAAGAAGAAGAAATAAATGTGAAAGAATCCCCTCTTTTTCAGATTAATTGTAGCTGCATCTTATTTAAGCACTATTGTGGGTTCTAAGCAATACTTAGAAAGAATGTCATAATGTTAGAAAGTATGTCATAATGTAAAAATATGATATATTTTTTTATTTATTTTTATTTATTTAACAAATTGGAAAGACCTTTTAGCCAAGGGCTGTTTTACAGAGGTTCCATGTCAAGTCACAAGAACAACAAATTACAACGCTTTTCAGTAAGTAGTACAACATGAGGAAAGTAATTACAAAAACAAAAGAATAATATGGCAAGATAAACATTGTGCCAAGTGCAGCCAGTGACCTTGTCTGAAGAGGGCTGGAAGGCTTTACAAGGAGAGAAGGATAAGGGCAAATTGGGGGGAGGGGGCTTGTAGGAGCAAAATAAGAGCAAGAAGGGAGCTGCCAAAATGTGGCTATGTAGAAAAGACCCATGGGGAGGTAGAGGAGAGAACAAGGTGAGGAAACAGAGGGAGGGAGGGAGGGTGGAAGTGGAGGGTAGAGGAAGGGGATGAGGTAGGATGAAAGAGGACAGGGCAGGGGATGGGAAAGGGATAAAGGAAGGAAGTGCTGTATGCGGAATAGCGCAGCAGCAGCGTAGGGTTATGCAGGGGTGAATGGTAAAAAAGGGAGGTCCCAGTGCATTTAGCTGTCTGCAAAGATTAGATATAGCAGTCACAAGATGCTCTGGAAACTAAGAATTGATGCAGCTTCAGTTTAAATGGTCCCAAGGCTGCAGTCATCACAATCTCTGGAGGAAGGGAATTAAATTAGCCACTCTAACTGTAATGGATGGCTGTCAGAGCGAGGTTCAACAGCGAGGGACAGTAAAAGTTTGGCTTACAGAACTTTGTGTGTTACGAGTGCCACTGAAGGGACTGAAAAGCTGAAGGGAACCTGGTGGTAGGAGACCAAGAGCTGCCTTCAAAGATTGAGTCTGATCAAAGACTACACCTGCACTGTTTTTAATCACCAACTGTTTGGCTTTATGCTTGCTGTGGGTACCATGGAATAGCATGACCTTTTTTTTTTGCAATTAAGCACCAACTTATGAGAGGTGAACCAGGACTCAATTTCAGTAAAACCTTTCTGAAGTTGGGGCTGAAGGAGAGTATGGTCAGCAGTCTTTGAGAAAATGACCACATCATCCATGTAGAGGAGTACTGTATCAGAACAGGATGCAGGAAGATTATTAAGGAAGGAGCTAAACAGAAGGGGTCCCAGTATTGATCCTTGAGGAAACCCAGAGCAGACAGGCAGTTTAGCAGAGTGCAATATATCTGTTTATAAGTGTAATATATCTGTATGGTCATAGTATTTTTTTTTTTTACGCAGGCAAAAACTGTTTGCATGGGATTAGCGTGGGTTTGCTATATTCAAAAGGCCAAATATCATGCACAAACTGCATTAGCGCTGGGCAAAATCATAATGTATACAAGGAGCAAATGAAATGGGTGTGTACATCAATACAGGTGCAATGCTATATTCAGTGACTAGCGCCACACAAAGTGGTTTTGCGTGACTTAGCATGACACTTAGCATGGTACATGATACCACCTAGGAAAAGGTAGTCTTAACCCTGGGCAATCAGCTTTGCATGACATTATGGCTTTGCACAGTGTTTACGTGGCTTTTGTGTGGATTTGCGTGACCCTAACAAATAAATATGACACATAGACAAAGCCAGACATAGAGGAAACATGCTGCTGACTGATGGCATCACAATGATGCCATCATCTGCCACCAGTCCAAACCATGCCACGCAGTAAATGTTGACCCTACCACCAGTGGACAGCATGGCAGTGTGGCCATACAGCACACACCTGCAGACCACTCTTTTGTGGACACCAACAGATGCCAGCATACACATGCAGCACTGTGGGCATGGAGGATGTTGACAGGAGAGTGTATGGGTGGCCAGGCTGTGCCACAAGGCTGGGACACATCACGCAGTGCACGTGGGCCAGTATTGGGAATATCACAACACCAGTGTGCCTTTCTGATAATATATGCCCCCTGGCAACATACCGCACAGCTGTACAACTGCCACAGCACACAAAGCCAGACATGTATATGTCACTGTGAGCATCCCATGCCAGAGGTGCAGCATCTGTGGGTCATGCAACAGTGTAACAGTAATGTCCACTGTCAGTAAATGGCTGCATGTTGGGCCTGTCACTGTGTATAGTGCAGTCATCAGCACTGCCCTACACACCATAGGCAGTGCTGTGTCCACACTCTACTGGCCCCCTTGCTACTGTAGTGTCTGCTGTGTACTGTAGCATGACCTACAGTGTGACAGTTGCATGCAGCACCACCACCATCTGTGCCAATGCTGTGTTGTCCCAGTACAGCTGCAGGTAGCAGCACATGTGAAAGTACAATGTTTAAAACTGTATAATATTCCCCGAACTGTTTGTGCAGCGCTAACACCTTTGCGCGGGTTTAACTCAGGGCTAAACCGTTAGCCGGTGCAAACTGCATGCAAATCAGGGCATAATGAGATGCTAATCTGGATGTTTGCCCAGAGACTACCTAAGTAGACTCATTTGCATGTCACTTTTGAATATGGCAAAGTTTAGCACCGGGCAAACATGTTTGCACCTGGCTAATGGTTTAGCCCTGCGCTAAACCCCTCAAACATGTTAGTGCTGCGCAGACAGTTTGGGGAATATTATACAGTTTTGAACACTGTACTTTCACATGCACTGTTGCCTGCAGCTGTACTGGGTCCACGTATTTGATGGCACACACATTGGCCACATAGTTCAAGTCTAACTACCTTCACATCACTGTGCACTGTGTTGATGTTGTGGTTTGCACTTCCTGGTTGCTATATTCAGAGCTATCTTATTCCATTGCTAAGTTTGCCCTGCACTCCCAGCCCAGTTTGCCCAGCCTCTTTTCCATGCTATATTCAGAAGCTGTTTGCCCCAGGCTATTCCTTTTGAATATAGCTTGCTTTGTGCTCCAGGTTAAGTTTGCCCACCAGGCAGTGTTAATTTAGCCCTGGGGAAAAGTTTTGAATATCTGGCCCAAAGAGTTGTGTTTAAGAATTTTATATAACATTCCTTCCCCTTTTCCCTATCCTTGTTCCAAGACCTGTAAGTCCCCCCCCCTTCATGTTTTTCCTATTTTTTTCTAGATTGTATTTACGGATGTTTCTAATGGTTTTACACATTTGAAGTACAGGATGTTTTCACCTACCCTGATTTTTTCTTTCCCATCCACTGACCCCCATCCTTTGCTTCCTTCTTTCTTGAATGTTGAGTATTGTTTCAGCTATGGAGTTATTTGTAGAAGGATGTCTTAAATTATCAGTCTCAATTGAATAAATGCAGTGAATTGTCATGCTAATTAAATCTGAACTCTGTTCAGCCAATGAGATAAGAGACTGATTGTTACATCATGACTATAAATTTTGAGATGTCTGTTGGTTTCCTCAGTCTTTGATAAAGAACAAGTCAATCTGAAACATGTCAGGTAGAGGTTTTATGGAGTGTTTTCAATAAAAAGTTTGTATTTTCAACATAGTTTTTGTGGCATCTAATTATTCTGAGGTGG
This sequence comes from Neoceratodus forsteri, assembly GCA_016271365.2. Taxonomy (NCBI): domain Eukaryota; kingdom Metazoa; phylum Chordata; order Ceratodontiformes; family Ceratodontidae; genus Neoceratodus; species Neoceratodus forsteri. The sequence goes on from CM057456.1 coordinate 191,829,578, forward strand.
TTTGAGTGCTGGAACTGTGATTGCTACTGTGGGTTTTTCCTCTGCACCACCAAAACGTGTGCCCTTTTCCTATGTTATTTGAATGCATATATGCACCATGTTTTAAGTCTCAAGCTTCAATGGGAGCTGAGTTATAGGTAGCCAAATATTTTGCCAAAATTTGGATTTCTGTAATTTTTGTATAATTTTGAAAGTTTTCATTGAAATGTTTCAAGAGTTGACAGGTATACAAGTTATCAGTACATTTGTATACGCGCATAGTTTCAGATTTCTAGCTTTAAATGGGACTGAGTTATAACCTGCCAAACATGTTGCCAAAATTTAAATTTTGGTTAGTTCCTTCAAATTTTAAAACCAGATATCCAAATTTAATCAGAGTAGAAACATTTAAACTACTATACCACATGGTCATTTCTGAAAAAAGTTTATATTTGCAGCTTTAAATGGGACTGAATTAAAAGTAGTCAAACTTTCACAACATTTAAAAAAAATAATTTTGCAAGAATGTAAACTACAAATTTATAAACCCCTGAAACTTTAAAACCAGAGAATGTAATACCATTAAATGTGTCAGGTTCTTAGACCCAACACAGAGACTGTGTGTGCCAATTTTATTAATTGCTTGCTGCAAGAAATTGCAAAATAACATCTGCACTTAAAGTCAAGTCCCATGAGTCTGTGAAAATTGTAGAATTTCATGAACAATTCTTAAAACTGGAATTTTCTAATTTTACTCAGCCTTATATGGGGGATTCTAATTAAACCTGTGAGTCAGTCTAAAAAGCTGAGGGACAGGAGGGTCTGGGCTCTGAGTGGCTTGTATTTCATTCTGGCTCTATACCATATATCTCTGCCTCAAGGTAATTGTATGAGGTGTAGAGGCAGAGACTACAGTTTGATGTGTGTGGGAACTGTAGTTCATTTTACTACCTGAGAACTATAGCTCATAGGGACGCCTCACAGGAGGAGAAGAGATTTTACTGCTACACAACTTGGGCTATTCTGGCAGAATAATTAGCTTGTTTAGAACCTAGTGATTATTGTTTTAATTACTTCTCTGAGGTAAATTGTCCCGGTGTATTTGGTGACCTACGGAATACTTCCGGGTTGTGGCACACATATACAGGTGTTGGAGTGAGCGCCGAGTGATTCTCTTATCATCCCCAAACCTGTGCGTCAGCCTAAAAAGCTGATGGACAGGAGAGTCTGGGCTATGAGTGGCTCATATTTCATTCTGGCTCTATACCATATATCTCTGCCTCTAGGTAATTGTATGAGGTGTAGAGGCAGAGATTGAAGTTTGATGTGCTTGGGAACTGTAGTTTGTTTTACTACCTGAGAACTACAACTCACAGGGATGCCTCACAGGAGGAGTAGAAATTTTACTGCTACACAACTTCGGCTATTCAAGCAGAATAATTAGCTTGTTTAGGACCTAGTGATTATTGTTTTAATTACTTTTCTGGGGTAAATTGTCCCGGTGTATTTGGTGACCTACAGAATACTTCTGGGTCATGGCACACACATACGGGCATTGGAGTAAGCGCAGTGAGCTCAAGCATGTGTCACCATGCATGGAGATGTGTGCCGAGACATTCATTTCTAGTGTGTGTTACAGAGTGTTCGAGTGGGGAGAAAGGCTATAAGATATAGGACATCTAAAGTATAACTGTGAGTATGGATGGTTTATTTGTCACCCTGAAAATGGGTGAAATAGGTGTAAAATGTTGTGAGTGTTATAAATTTACACTTGAGGTGCAGTGTGGATTGCAGGAGTACATATGTGAGCAGTGCTCCATGATTAAAACTTTAAAATCAAAAATTTTGGGCTTGGAGTTGGAACTTAAGTGTTTGAAGCAGTTAGAAACATCAGAAACCCTGAACAGAGGCACATATGACATGGAACATGAATAGTCTATGAAAAGGAGTAGGCAACAACAGGATACTGAGTGGGAAGTGCAGCCAAATGAATACAATAAAAAAAGATAAAGAAAAGGGACACGGGCCATGAGTTTTGATATTCCCCTAGCAAATTCTTTTACCTCCCCAACACATTTAATAATGAATGGTGAGGCTAGAACAGTATCACCAGGAAATATACTAAGAGATGAAGATAGACAGGACACTCAAGACCAAGAAAACATTATACAAACCAACAGAACTGAAGGTGAAGGTGAGCAGGGTATGGATATAAATATTACATATACATCAGAAAGTGAGGGTTAAAATGATAACATGGAAACTGAGACAAGAGGTAAACAATATACAAAACGGATATATGTAACAGGTGACTCCATGATAAAATATAAGGAAGCTTATACAACAAAAAATCTAAAGGAGGTGGTAACTAGTCCATATCTACCTGGTGCAACTTTGGAGGATATGTTATCACTTGTTCCAAAGATGGTAAAAAAAATGAGTGGATAATCCAACAGTTTTGGTCCATGTGGGAACAAATGATATGAAGTATACTAGGGAAGACCAAATGTACCTACACTATTTAACTATAGGCAAAATAGTCAAGGAAATAAATGGAACATTAATTTTGTCTGAAATCCTTCCAATTCACAGAGCAGGAGCAGAAATAAATAGGAAGGTTAAAAGGGTAAATAACTGGTTAAGAAGATGGGCGATGATTGAAGGTTACAATTGTGTGAGGTCATGGGAGATGCTTGAACACAGAAATGAATTGTTTGGGAGAGATGGGTTACACCCAAGTAGGAAGGGCAGTAAAGAACTGGGACGCCTTTTCAGGGAAAGGATAGAAAGTAATTTAAACTGATAAACATGGGGAGAGAGGGTTTAGGGACAGTTAAGAAAACTATACTACCTGAAACTGGGGAACAAATAGATAAAGGACTGGGAAGAAACAGAACTAGTAAGATGAAGAAAAAAAACTTCAAATATTGCTTTTGAATGCAATAAGTATAAGAAATAAAATGGATGAATTAAAGTATATTGTTGTAAGGGATGAGATAGACATATGTGGGAATCATGGAGACGTGGAGTAAAGAGAGAGGGAGATTGGAGAACTGATCTTGCAGGGTATGACTACTTCCAAAAAGTTAGAACAAACAAGAGAGGTGGAGGCAATGGTTTATATATTTCTAGTGATTTGAAAGCTTATTGTTATGAAAACAATGGAAATAATGTGGCAGACCAAGAACAGCTATGGGTGAGGTTTCAGATATGAAATGAAACCTACACACTAGGACTATGCTATCGAGCCCCTGGACTGTCTGATGCTGAGAATGAAAGCTTTGTCAATTTAATTGAAGAAAGGACAGAAACGACAAATACCCTATTAATGGAAGACTTTAATATGCCTACCATTGACTGGATAACAAATCTAGGAAAAAGTAGCATAGATAAAAGCTTTTTAGAAATATGCTTTACAAATGTGTTAAATCAACATCTATATGAGCCAACAAAGGGAAGTCATGTACTAGATCTTGTTTTTGGAAGTGGTGATATTATGATAGAAGATATTAGGATAGCCCCTCCTCTGGCAAACTGTGATCATAACATGGTCAGCTTTGAGATTAATGATAAGGTAGAAAAAATGAAAGAAAAAACAAAGTTTCTGAACTACTCTAAAGCAGATTATTCAAGAATAAAACAGACCCTACAGGCCTGCACCTGGGAAGTAGATTTAGAACAAAAAGACTTGCATACCACTTGGGACATGATAAACATAAAACTTCAAGGATGTATACAAAAGTATGTACCAAAAGTAGTAAAATATAATGACAAAGGTTGTATACCTACATGGTTTAATATAAGAATACGGAAATTGGTAAAACAAAAGGAGAAAGCTTATAAAACATTTAGGGCTAATCCATCAGATACTAGAAAAAAAACTATTTGTGCAAGTATCAAGGAAGTGTAAACAAAGTATAAGGAGAGCTAGGGCAAAAGCAGAACAAAGATTGTCACAATGCAATAACAATAATTATAAACGTTTTTATAGTTATATTGGGTGTTTAAAAAAAAGTAACAACCAAATAACAAATATAACTGTAGGTGACAGTATCTTAACAAAAGAAGATGAAATTTTAGAGGCATTTAATGAACACTTATTGGGAGTGTTTAAATTGGATAAACCAGGTAAAAAGCCAGATGCAGGACTACAAGTGGGATGTAAGAACCATCCAGAGTGGCAAATTACAGAAAAACAGACAAAGGAGAAGTTAAGAAACTTGAAAAGCTCTAAATCAAGTGGGCCTGATGGATATCACCCCTTGTTTCTAAAGACCCTGGAGAATGAATTGGCTGGACTATTGTGTGTGCTGTTTAACAGGTCTCTGAGAGAGGGTGTGTGCTTGATGAGTGGAGAGGCACACGTAACACCTATACATAAGTCTGGAAAAAAAAACACACATAGGCAACTATAGTCATATTAGCATTACTTCTGTTGTGGGGAAAGTAATGGAGAGTTGTATTAAGGACTTACTGGAGCAAAATTTAATGCATCTCCAGGTACTAGATAATAGTCAACATGGATCTGAGGCAGGTAGATCCTGTACAAGCAACTTGCTTAATTTTTATGAAATGGTAAGTCAGGTGTTGGATGGTGGACTCCCAGTGGATGTTCTGTATTGAGACTACTCCAAGGCATTTGATTCAGTTTCCCACGGAACATTAATACAGACATTGATGGACCTGGGAGTGCATTGGCAACTGGGTTCTTGGATAAAGGCATAGGGTCCAACTTCGGGGGATTCTTTCAGACTGGGGAACAGTGACAAGTGGGGTGTCCCAGGGCTCGGTCCTGGGTCCCCTACTGTTTAAATTGTTTATCGTTTCTATGCGGGTTACTGACAGTGTATGGATCTGCAAATTTGCAGATGATACAAAGGTGGGAGCTGTGGTAAATAACCAGGAAGCAATAGATAGTCTCTAGGTACAATTGTTTAAATTGGAACTCTGGGCTGAAAACCACTGTTTGAGATTTAATGTAAACAAGTGTAAGGTCATGCACCTTGGAGTAAACAACAAGGGGGCAGAATATAAATTAAACAATGTAATAATAGCTAGTACAAAGTCTGAAAGAGACCTGGGAGTAATAATAACAGACACATTAATTTTTAGTAAACATAATACAGAAATGGTAAAAAAGACAAATAGAGTGATAGGAAACATATTGAGAAATATAAAAAGTAGGTATGAGGAAGTCATGTTGCCTTTGTACAGATCTCTAGTAAGGCCACTTTTTGAATATGGAGTGGCCCTTACTTTGCCACAGGATGTGGAAACTGGTAAATTAGTAGAAAAAGTACAGCGTAGGTACAGGAAAAAAATATGTGTTGTCAAGGACATGAAATATAATGATAAATTGCGCAGGTTAGGTCTTTATTCCATGACATATTGTTACTTGAGAGGAGAACTATGTTTTACATATAGATGTTTCCATGATGAGAAATTATGGGAATGTGCCAGATTTAGAAAAAAAAGAGTACTAAATAGGGCCACTAGATTACATCCATATCAACTACTAGGAGAAACACATAGAACACAGAGAAGGGGGAAATGGTATAATCAAAGGGTGGTTGGAGTATGGAATCAGCTGCCACGTGACATGGTAGAAGCTCCTACAATGAATACTAGTAAACGTAAGTTATATGAATATATGCATGAAAAAAAATGGGAGTATCTCTAGTGATGTGGCAAGTCCATGTACGGCCTATGGCTGATAGGACTTGAACAACAAACTATGAAACTATAAAGGATAGGGATGTAAGAGGCAGGTAGCACAGGGGTCACCAGGTTCTGGAGTTAGATGCACAGTTTTACCAATAAATGGACAGCTGAGCTGGGTAGCACAACAGTGGTAAATCCCTAGGTTGGAAAAAGAAAGCACAGAGTGCCAACAATTCCAACCTGATTGCAGGATATTTAAGGATAGCATCCAGTAAATTTATGATCCGGGGAGTCTCATGTACATGCAAGTCTTGGACTTGGTACTCAAAAAGATGTAGTGGGGGAAGACAATGTCTTGGACAGCAGGAAGAATGAATTTTGGCTATTCCAACAGGGTAAGTTGATAGGAAAAGGAGTAGGTGACTCATGTTTTAAGGGAGTTTGTCACTGTAAAGAACAAAGAGGATATCAGTGGGATCAGTAGTTCTACTGAATCAATATGGCTATGTCAAAGGAGAAAGTGGGGAATAGTCACCCAGAGAGGAACAGTAGGACTGCAAAAAGCTCAGCACAGCTTATCAAATGAAGTAGGGATATGTGCATTGATAATGTTAAATTCCACAAAAACAACATTCTGGATGCTTCATCTACAGTATATGCTATCATAAATATGTGAACAAATTTTACTAATCATTTTTTTTTCTGCAAAGTTAAAACTGCTTAACCAGTTTATCCAGTTGTGCTCAACAGCAGGATACAGTGACTATAGATATGCATGTCAAATGTTAACTTTTTGCATGCAAGAGCAGAGACATTATAAACATCCACATTTTTGATAGTTTTCACAAAGTTTTGCAAATATTTACTGTACATAGTAACATTTTTGAACCCCTGTAACTTAAATATTCTCTTACCTAATTCTCTTCATATTTAGATTATTCTATAAGAATTACAAAAAGGTTATCCATACTAATTACACATGTCAAGCTCCACAGGTGCCTGAGTTATAAGCAGATGAATTTTCTCCATGAAATTTCCTGAAAAAAATAAAATGACAGATTTTAAGCACATATAATTTTGAGACAATGCATCATATTGTCATGAAATCTGGCACATTGTTAGAACACCTATCATCAAGAAATCATGCTAAATGTAAGATCCCTGACCCAATGGATGGTTAAGGTATATGCAGATAAAAATGTTCATGAAATATCGCACAAACAATAAAATGACAACATTTGAGCACCTATAATTTTGAAACTCTCCATCCAAATTTCATGATATTCGTCACGGTAGTGTCCAACTAATTGCAAAGTACATGTTCCTCATTTCAAAGCTCTAGCTTACATGATGGCTAAGTTATAACTACATTACTAAATTTTAAAAAGTCTGCAAAATTCTGATAAAATTTTAAAAAATTTCATGAAATTTTGTGACATTTCATCAAAATTCCACAAATTCAGAATGTTCCTATTCTGCACAGCTATAATTAAAATGCATACCTGTATGTTACTTCAAAAGAGAAATGTTAAAATTTATAGGGTTAAATACCAACCACCACCCCTTAATCATTTGTGACATTTCAAAATACTCTTATATTTAATCTTGTCAGACAGGATCTATTGCACTTTATAATATAATTTGATGTTGTCTAAATGAGTAAGGATTCTACTTTGAAATGCATATGTGGTTTTAAAGTCTTAAGGTAATATTGGTAAAAGTGAAGACACCATTAATAGAAAAAATTCTAGTAAGCTTATACCTTGTCAAATTTTGTGATTTTCAGCTACTCGTACTTAATGCAGATTCTTGGGCCATTATTTTGAGACTAATTTAAATATGCATTCAAATGTGATCTCAATGAATAGGCAGGAGTTAGAGCTTTAAAATGCATACCCATATGTTGCCTCAAAGGTTAATTTTAATTTTTTTTTTAAAGAAGGAAATTTATCTAAAAGAAAAAAAAAACAACCTTTGTTTACACAAAACATTTTTATTTCAAAAAATGTCAAATTTAAAATATGACTGTTGGTAATGTAGTGGAACTTAATCTTGTCCATCTAGAAAAAAATATTTGTTATCAGATACGTCAATATCATTTTGATAATCACATACATCTTGGTCCTCATCTGAGTCCTCATCATTTGCATTATAGAGCAGAGATATAACATCATCTGGAAATTGTGTGTCCATTCACTTTACATTGAGATCATCAGTCCAACTGTGTAAAGCTGCATTTGGGGCATTGATAACTGCAACAGAAGAAAGCCTCCACAACTGGCAGATGTAGAACATGTAATTTCAGGGGTTCCTGGCAGGGTGGTAGAAGAGACAGATAGACATTGCCAAAATTGGTCCCTTCAAAATTGCCCTCCAGAACCATCTCTTCGATGATCGTTGCTGTAGATGCACCTAATTAATCCCACTGTGGGATCCTCCTGTCAGGCATCCCTGATTTGACAACATCCTCCAGACAGCCTATCCTCTCCCCCTCCTTCCCACCCCATTCCCCATCCCTATCTCCATCCTCTACAGGTATTATCAAGGTATGTCCAGGGCACCTTGTATTTGACTGTAACATATTATAAGTAAAATTATTATATAACCTATGTGTACTCTATGTTTAATGTTCTGCACCTGTACCGTTCTCACTGTTGTAACCTCACTATGTAACTCTGTCTACCCCCCTCCACGATGAGGTGCCTTTGTAAATGAGTCCATGACTCAAAGGTTGTAAATCTGAGTTTTCTAATAAATAAATAATTAAAATATTCTGTTGTCTTTGTTATATTTCTCCCAGAAGATCTGTTGCCTTACTATATTTACACTAGTCACTTGTTTCCTTCCATAAAGTTTACAGACATACTCCTCCAACTGAGTTACAACACCCTTATCCACTTGCCAACCACTCCCAAGTTTCTGAAAGGCATCCGGGAATTTGGGGTACTTTTGAAGGACATTTCAGCAAATCTTTTTACCCTTTCTGAAGAATACAGAAACATGATTATTGCCTATGAATGCATGGAAACTGACTAAAGCTTTTTTTGTTGCAGCAGTCATTTCGCACTTGCTAATGTCGAAGATTTTCCTACTGTTACCATGGCCATTGTCCAGGTCTATACTTTGCTTGCATTCTGAAAATAGTGACAGTAAAATTACTGGTATATCAGTATCCCCAGATGGTGAACGGTGATGACAGGACTTGGATGTATTGTAATGGCATGTTGCACATGAAGGGCAATTTGTTGTGTCAGCTTCTTTCTGGTCAGAACCGAGATCATCCACAACTACAGATCCTTCTTTGGTGATCATATAGAAATTTGTCTCTCTAAGAAAAATAGATTACTTGGCACTCTGGCATACTCATGCAATTTTCTCCCCAGACCTGCATGATCAAATCAATCAGGTGCTCCTTGTCAGATCCAATTGCAAAGGAAGTAACTGAAATTCTTTGGCACTTTGGTGTTGGGGCCTTTGAGCATATGCTTCTCACTAAATCCTCATTGAAACCTCTCAGCCTCTTTAATTGACTTCTGTCTGCATGTATCTGAAACAACATCCACTCTTACAAATCCCTTTGGAAGACTATTCAGGAGTTTAATTGCCAGATCACCAAAGCTTTCAGGAATTCCTGTCATAACTCACACTGTTGCTATTAGATCAACTATGTATGCTGAGACACTTCTCCTTTGGGGAAGCTCTGAAGTGTGAAACACTGGGCAGTATTTTGATAGCACCTCAAGCAACTTGCTCTTTGATGTTGTCCGTCTTGTTCCAGCTGCATTGACTAGACTCAGCGTGACTGGGCCCAGGCAATGTGTTCATAACTTGTTTATATCTACAGGGGAAGTTGTGCTTGTTTGAAATTGCCAAAAGTTTTCCCAATATATCTCTTTCAAATTCAAAGTTCTGTAACTTTTCCTTTGGTAGTCGTTTGCACTTTTCTGTTTGCATCATTGAAGGTTTTCACTGGGGCTTTTGAAATTGGATCAAAATATTTATTTTTACCACTTTCCAGTCTTTGTTTGACAAACTGTCCTTACATTTCTGTACCTCATTCAGTGATACTGCTAAAGTTCTCTTCAATATGGGATGATAAACTCTTGATCAAGAAGAGTCAATATGGCTTTGACACGTTGTTCTGACTTGATGTTTTCAGATGGCCTGAATGCGTTTTGAGGATTACTGGCTGGACTGTGAGGACCAGTCATCTCCAAAAGAGCCTCTCTGAATTTTGCTAAATGTGGCCAATTTAACATCCATTAATCATAGGCCATTTGATTTGCAGCAAAGTGTTTGATTCCACCTGGAATTTGGCACTTTGATTCTATGTCTGCTCACCAGCTTGGTCAACTGATTCCCTAGAAGCTTTGTGATGGCTCCTTTGAACTGAAAGCCCTTGCTTTTCAATGAATGTCCTGAACCCAGGATAAGAAGCTTCAAAAGTTTCAAGTATGTGCCCATAGTAAGCCCCATATTGAACATAATTTTGCTTGTTGAAGGAGAAGAACAGAGGCAGTGAATATTTCCAACACAGTAGTCTAAGATCAAAGTTGTTTTCTTTCATTGCTCTATGGAGCAAATGCTGCCAATTCACTCTATCCAGATATATCATCTAGAGCTGTGGGGTTTTTCCCCAGCTTACCACGATGAATCTGCTGTCTGAAGGCCTCATGCTTAGTCTGGAAAGTGACAATCTCATCTTCCTGAAGCAGTTTATGGAATTCTATGGGTTGAGGTGATTATCTGATCAAGTCAAGCAATACTGCAGGGGTGGCATTTAATTCTGTTGAATACTCTAGAAATCTGACCTGAAGCAATCGCTCTAAGGTATCTGCAAAATGATCATGTAGAGTCCATGCCTGACTGCAATGCTTCTCATGCAAAATTCCCCTTATGCTGCCAGATGCACAAAGACCAGCCTGAAATACTATGTGCTCAAAGCCACTGCCACCAACTAACTGTCCTATAATGTCAAAGTTTTCCAGGAATATGTGGAAATCTCCCAAATGACTTATGAAATTGTGGAACTGCTCAGGGAAATTCCACACAATATGATATTCCATTGCTGCTGCTCCAACATCAAGTGTCAGGTGAAAATAGGGCATATTTACTTGCTGAGCTATTTCCTGTGTTTGTGTGAGGTATTCAACCACAGTGGCATAATCAGTGATTGGTTTGTACATGGGTGGAAGATATGTGATAACCGTCTTCTTTGGTGAACTTGAATGATTGTTACAAACCAATGTCAGCCAACCAGTAAACATTGGGACAAGTTGATCCTCCTTGTGTGTGTCCCAACTGAGTTTCCATAGTATCAGCTTTGCCTTGTCAATATTTACCACTGATGTTTGCACAGCAGACTTGGGCATATTGCCAAATGTGGTTGGCTCCTTGTTTGAATTCACCTTCTAATTCGTTTTTGTTAGATACAATTGTCCTTCTTTTTGAGTGAGAAATTTCATTAGAATCTTCTCAGAGAATGGAGCCTACAGATTCTTCTTGGTATGCAACACCATGTGTAATGTGTATTGTTGCATGCCCAGTTACTGTTTCGATGTTCTGATCAAAGTTTTCCATCCAGAAAACTTTTAAGACAACAGGAGACTCTGACATTGGCTGAAGTGGCAGTAACAGACCTTACTCTTGAAAATGCTGAGAAAGTTCTGCTAAACCAGTTTCAATTTCACACACTTGGTCATAACTGCAACTATTTCCTAAATGAAACAGGATGTTCATGGGCATTTTCTGTCTGGTCATATTGTGCAGCACAACTCCTTCAAGTGTATGTTTTGTAGTGAGAAACTTACTGCATGTGACACCATGAATTAGGTCTTCTGAGTAGGACTTTGACAACTGGGAGACTTGTTCACTCTCCATATGTTTGGGGGATTTTAGTACAAGTATGGAAAATGATTGAACTGTCTCTGGGGGCTGTTGTTCTTTACTCAGGAGAGCATCCACTGTTGGTGGCTATGGTAGTGAAGGTGCTGGCTCTGCAAATCTTGACATATGTTCACACAACAAGGAAGCAGCATGCTTGATGACTTGATTGTCATCCATTCTCAAAAGCTCCATTACTGATGCACCACCAGTTAATGATTCAGCACTGATTACAACTATTGGTTTTTGAGGATCAACTATTAAAAATTAAAGTGAATCCCCATATTTCTTTTTCTGCTGGTTTCTAAGTTTATGAGGGTATCATTGATCTCCTACTCCGATGCCCAAGATTTAATTCAATGCCTTCATCGAAACGGCTTGGTGACTTTGAAGCACATTGTCTTCAATTACACAACAAACAGCCTCAAACCCAGTTCCATCTAACTGCTCATTGTCATCCTCATCATCACTTCTATTCTAATCATCTGGTGTCCTGTCCTTTGTGATTACTGTATAATTTAGGTAGCACTTGCCATATTTATGAAACTCCATTGCAATAATGTCATCTGTCTCAATTTGTGTGAGCATATCTTGGTCATAACATAACTCTGCTGCCCTTTTTATTGTGGCTTCAGCTGTTTTTGTAACAATAGCAGTTGGATATTGCTTCTTCCCCTTCACTTTGATTACATATTTGTTACAGATTCCGCATGTATCAGGAAATAAAAATGCATTTGGATCATCAGCCCTAACGCACATCCCATTCTATTTTAGTGTACCCATCTCAGCTTATTTACTTATGGAATGAAGTGAACATTAGGGCCGATGACTCCAAGGCACACCCACAAAGCTTGTCAGTGACTCCAGGGTGGGGGTGGGGTGTTAGGGTTGGAAACCATAATACCACATTTCTCTGCTTTTGTCACTTTACTAATAACCCTAACTGATGCACTAATGAAGTTTTTTGCAATTAATATATATATTATAGTGGCACAGTAGTGCCACTATAGTTAGGGTTGAGGAGCCATTTACATGTTAAACCACAAATTTTGCACCTTAATAACTTTGCAACCATTTGATGGATTTGCCTAAAATTTAAACTACTTGATCAAAACCCATACACCTTGGGACATGCCAAGTTTCGCACTGGTTTATATGGCTGCGGGAGTTGCTATAATCTGCGTGCATGTACGCTTTTCTGAATTTTACTGTCGTATGCATACGATACAGTTTGTGTGGACCTGTTCAAAATCTTCAGGGAACATGTGGCCTGGGTCCATGATGTGCCTTTTGAAGATTTCGTGAAAAAATATTAAACGGTTCAAAAGTTATTCAAAAAACAAGTTCCCATTATAAGTCAATGGGAAAAGTTAACAAAAAGTTCGACAGTGTCACAAATGCAGTTTTTACTGTTGCAAATGGTCCTTTTACTGTCGCAAATCTGCCATTTTGTTTTCAGTTAGCGATCAGAAAAATGCTTGTCATTTAAAATTGGGACTCTTTGGCAAACTCATTCTTTTTGTATTCACCTAGTCGGACCCTGAGGATGCTAGCCATGTCTTTATTTTGGGGTAAAACACCCGGAAATATGTTTTCAAATTTCTGAAAGTACTTCCAAGAAAGTACAGTCGCACTTTGACACTGTTGAATGAATTTCGAAAGCTTTCACAAACTTTGACAGTACTTTTCTAGGTTGTGGGAAAATGACAGCAATTCTTTGGTACCCTGCTGCAAAAGAATGGTTTGGTGTTTTGGCCTGAAATTTGGAGGAAATGCAGCTGACATCACACAGATGTGTCTTTCAGAGTTTTGTTGAAAAAAATATTGCATGGCGGAAAAGTTACGGCACTCCAAATTTGACGCTTTTTCCCATAGGATAACATTATGGCGCCCGATGCATTACAGGAATCCTTTGGCGCCCTGCTGCAAAATAATGGTTCAGTCTTTTGGGCTGAAATTTGGAGGGAGCACAGCCAACATCCCACAGATGTGCCTTTTTGTGGTTTGGTGAAAAAATATTACAGGGAGCCAAAGTTATGGCACTCCGAACTTCTCTTTTTTCCCATAGGATAACATTACGGCGTTCGCCGCGCCTTTCAGGGCCTGTATCTCGGAAACGCTGCGAGATACGGACTTTTTGTCAGAAAATGATAAGCCCCTAATGGAGGCTAAGTGCAAAACTAGCCAGGAAAGTGATAAATCATATGACTTTTACAATTTTTTCTCGTCGTACAGTTCCTGAGATATAAGCAATTTAGTATTCCAACTCCTCATTTTCTGCTCTGAGAACCATTATTATGCATACATTCTTTGTACTCACTGTCTTTCTTTATGCAGCTTTTGGGGAAAACCAGCCTGTGTGCTTACATTACTGTTACCGTTACCATTTTCGCTTGCGGTTCCATTCCCGTTTCACTTACCGTTCACGTCTACGCCACCATGTGCGTTACCCTTTGCGTTTTCATTTGCGCTTGCTTTTGTGTTGTTTTTAATATTTCTGTCTACACTACTGTTTCTCTTTCTGTTTCACTTTGCTTCACCATGCTCATTACTATTTATGTTTGCAGGCACAATGTTACTATGTGACTATGTCAGAAAGAACTGGAAGGGGACAGGATCAGTTGTGTTCCAGGACAGTAGCTGCTGCTGTTGTTTTCACAGGGTTCTTGTGGATTTTACTTGGTAAGTTAGTTCTTTTCTTTCTTACTTCTAAGGGGCTAGCAGGGTATTGTTTTGGGTGCTGTTGGATGTTTGTAAACTGATTTGGTGGCTGTAAGTGGGGCTCATTTTGTGGATGTTTCACTGTGTAACAGGCTGCGCTGGTAGAGGCCTATTTCTTCTGATTTAAAACCTATTTGGTGGGATTTGCTTGGGCCTAGTTATTTGGCTGCTGGGCTTGGAGGGAGACACAGGGCTGATACACTCTCTCTCGAGTCAGGTGTCTGCCCAAGACCCACCCTCCCCACCAGAAGTCTGCGAATTTATAGGGGAACACCTGCCCTGCAATTGGAGGAAAAGGCTGCAGGTGCAGCTCATGTAGTTCTAGCCACTGGAGGTAGGATTTAAAGGCTGGGAGACAGGAGCTTTGGGAGTTGTTCATTTCCTTATAAGTTTAATGTGTTGTACTGCACCTAGTAACAGGGTTACTGGTGTACAGTGGGACTGTCTGTAAGATTAGTGGGTGACCTGATTAGGCAGTAGGGTATCTTGGACTAGGGGAAACCTGGTGGCTCACCCAAGGAAACCTATTTGGAAGGGATGGAACCACACATCATTAGGGCCGGCATCTTTGGGAGGGTGGTGGGGTGCACAGGGTGTGGAGCAACCATGATACTGGACTGGGCTTGGAAGTTCGGTGGTTGCCAGTGTGCTACTAGCTAGCACAGCTTAGGGAGGAGGGTTTGCAGGATGGGAGAAAGCTGGGGGAAGGGGGGTGGTATGGTTGGGGAAGGGGGCTGGGAATCTCCCACAGGGTTGCACCAAGCACTGGGGGTGGGGGCATAGGTAAAGGAGTGCAGGAGAATACTCAGGGGTCACATAGGGAACCTGGCAGAGGGGGTCCTAAAGGACACTACCAAGGAAGCAGGCAGGTAACTGGGGGCCCTCACAAAGGGGGGACGGAGGGACAACATTCTCAGGGAAGTAGGCAGATGGCCAGGGCTGGACAGAAGGAAGCAAGGCGGGGAAGTGGATCAGACCTTACACTCAGTAACCTCTTCAATTCTCTTCTTCTGCTCAAGGATGAGGGGGGTGATGTAGCCATGACAGGGGTAGTTAGAGATGTAGAGGGAGTGGGAGGCAGGAGGCAGGGGCCAGATAGCAGGAAGAACAGGGGGGGGACCTGGAATGCAGGAGAATGGGGGGAGCAGTGAATCAGAGCAGGAGGGGCAGGGAGAAGAGGGAGGAAAGTGCAAGGAGAAGAACCATTTGGGAGGAAAGGTAAAGGAGAAGGACCAGAAGTACAAGGAGGATTCAGTAAAGGGAGCTGAGGGTTTAGGCCAGGGGAGCATGACTAGCAAGGAGGAACTAAATGGAGACAGGAAGGAAGGGAGGATGAGCCAGGCTAGTTTAGCAGATGGGGAGAAGGACCAGTTGCAGAGCAGTGAGGGGGAATTAGCAAGGAACAGAAGGATATTCAGGAGGAGGAGGCATAGGATTGGAGAGGAGGGGGTGGCATGTGACACCCAGAAAGGGGGAGGAACACGGAGCCAGCTGGGTGGAGGGGCCTGTAGAAAGGATGAGGGACATGGAAGGGGGGGATGGAGGAAAAGGAGTGGTCAGAGTGCTCCTGCTGGGGGATTCTATGATCAGGGGTATCAAATGGGATAGGGAGGGAGAAGCCTGGCCAGTTAGAACAAGATGCTTCCCTGGGCTAACAGTGCACAGGGCTAAGCACGAGGTATATCAGCTGGCAAAGGATTGTGGGGGTTCCCCAGACATACTGGTCCACCTGGGTACAAATGACATTGAGGGAAATAGCGAGCTAGAGATACAGGCAAGATTCAGGGAGCTCGCCAGGGTCTGTCATGACATAGGATGCACAGTTTCCTTCTCAGAAATCCTGCCAGTGCCAAGGGCTAGTGGGGAACACAAAAGGAAAATTAGGGAGATAAACCAGTGATTCAGGGAGTGGTGTGAGGCCAGAGGGTATGGGTTGATGGGGGATTGGGGGGAGACCTGGGAGGATAAGGAGCTGTATGCTAGAGATAGACTACATCTCAATTTGGAGGGGAGGGGAATCCTTAAGTTGAAAATAGAGGGTTCATTGGTGAAAAGTGGGGTTTAAACTTGTGAAGGGGGGTGGGATGGGAGAAAAGGCTGTCAAGAGGGTGCCGATAAAGGAGGGACTCTGTCTCCACCCCTGGGGACCAGGAGGATTGCAGGAAAAGGCCAACTGGCAAAGTGCAGACCAGGAAAAACAGAATCCCCATGGGAACATGAGCAGGGAAATGGAACTATAGGGAAAGGGTGGAAGGTAGTCCTGCTAAATGCCAGGAGCTTGGGCAATAAAATGCCTGAGCTCCAGGCGATGCTAACTGAGGGAGCAGTGGATGTGGCAGCGGTCACTGAGACTTGGGCCACTGCAAGACATGACTGGGACCTGAACCTGGAGGGATACACTATGTTCAGGAAGGACAGGGGGGAGGGAAGGGGAGGAGGGGTAGCAATGATAGTCAAAAACTGCATTGGCATAGGGGGAGTAGAGGAGGCGGAGGGAACCGTGGAGGCGATTTGGGTCACCTTGATAACAAGGGGGGGCAAGAGAGTAAAAATATGAGTGGTGTATAGACCCCCTGCCCTGGCGGAGGAGCTGGAGGACAGTCTGGTGGCAGATGTTAGGAGACACTACAGACTGGGCAGAGGAACGGTGGTGGTGTTGGGGGACTTAAACATGCCAGGAACAGACTGGGAGACTATGACATCCTCTGTGACCAGGGAACAGAGGTTGTTGGATGTCTTTCAAGCAGCGTTCCTAACTCAGCAGGTGAGGGAACCGACCAGGGAGGCACGGTACTGGATGTGGTCTGGCAGACAGTGACCAGATTGGAGGCCTGGAGGTAAGGGACCCATTGGTGGGAGTGACCATGCCATGGTCTGGTTCTGCCTGGACCTAGGAGGGGTAGAAGGCTGCACAAAGACGGAAGTAACCGACTTCAGGGCGGATTTTAAGGAAATGGGAAGGATCCTTAAGGAGCATTTGGATGGGATTGGGTCAGACATGGACGCTGATAGTAGGTGGGAAATCATCAGGAGAGAGGGTGCAGGATGCTACCAGCACCTGTGCAAGAGTAAGGCAAAAATGCGGTAGGGCCCAAAAACCCTGTTGGTGGACCAGGGAGGTCCAGGAGGTGGTGCGGGAAAGAAAGCAGCCTTATAAGCAATTCAAGTGCTCAAGGAGTGAAAGGGATCGAGGGGAGTACGAGCTGATGGCTAGAAGGGCCACTAGAGTGGTGAGGGCAGCTAAGGCAAGGAAGGAGCAGAACCTGGCCAGGGAAATTAGGAGAGGGAACAAGGGGTTCTTTAGATACATTGGGGAAAAACGAAGGGTGAAGGGGCAGATTAGCAGGATTAAATCAGGGGAGAGATGGGCACAAGACCCGGGGGAGCAGGCTGAGGTACTAAATGAGTACTTCACCTCAGTTTTCACCAGGGAAAATGGGGGTGCTGCATCATACATGGGAGGAGACAGAGATACTGAGGAGGGGGGACCCTTACCGATCGGCAGGTCTGGGAGAGGGGAGGCATCACTGGCAGGTGGGGGAGGGCTAAGCAGGAGAAGGGGTACCAGAGTGAAATCACAGCTGAGAGAGTGAGGAAGCCCTCAGCTCCCTTAAGACGGAGAAAGCACCGGGCCGGATAAATTACATCCCAGAGTGCTGAAGGAACTTGCAGATGTCCTGGCAAAACCCCTGGCAGAGCTTTTCACCATCTCTCTGAGGACAGGGTGGGTGCCCCAAGACTGGAAGGTGGCGCATATAGTGCCTATCCACAAGGGGGGATCAAGGGAGGTGGCAGGGAACTACAGGCCTGTCAGCCTGACCTCGGTGGTGGGCAAGGTGATGGAGGGCATTGTCAAGGAGAGGCTAGGGGGGACCTGGATAAGTCAGGGTGCCTGGACGATAGACAGCATGGATTCATCCCGGGGAAATCATGTCAGACAAACCTGGTGGAGTTCTATGACTGGGTGACAAGTGCCTTGGACCTGGGTAGACCAGTAGATGTCCTCTTTCTGGACTTCAGCAAGACATTTGACTCTGTTCCTCACGGGGCCTGTTGGATAAGCTGGGAGAAATGGGGTGGGGAACCAGATGATCAGATGGATAGGCAATTGGCTCCAGGACCGGACCCAGAGGGTCGTAGTTGGTGGGATAGTCTCATCCCAAGGAGGGTCATTAGTGGGGTCCCACAGGGATCAGTCCTTGGGCCCCTTCTGTTCAACACCTACGTATCTGACATAAGGACAGGAATCAGGAGTGAGATGAGTCTCTTTGCAGATGACTCGAAACTGGGGGCGGTGGTGGATGGGGAGGAGGGGAGGGTGGCCCTACAGGGGGACCTGGAGGCTCTGGAAAGATGGTCTAGAAAGTGGAAGCTGAGGTTCAATGCAGGAGAATGCAAGGTACTCCACCTGGGGGCCAGAAACCCAGGTCAAGTGTACACCCTGGGGGAGGAATGCTATAAGTCTCGATGGCTGAGAGGGACCTGGGGGTGGTGGTGGATGTCAAGATGAACAACTCTGAGACTTGTAGGAGGGCAGCAGCCAAGGCCAACAGGATGCTGGGATGCATCACTACGGGGATCACCTCCAGAAGGAGGGAAGTGATACACCCTCTGTATAACTGCTTGGTGAGGCCGCACCTTGAGTACTGTGTGCAGTTTTGGAGGCCACACTTAAAGTGGGACATTAACCTCCTGGAGAGGGTCCAGAGGAGGACAACCAAAATGATTTGGAGCTTGGGGGACAGGACCTATGAGGAGAGGCTCAAAGAGCTAAATATGTACACATTGGAAGAGAGAAGGGACGGGGGACATGATAGAGGTCTTTAGGTACATGAAGAGGGTAAATAGGGAGGAACAGTTGGGGTGTGAAGGAGAGGGAAGGGCCACTAGAGGGCATGGCTGGAAGCTGGAGGGGGAAGATTCAGGGAGAAAGGAGGAGGTGCTACTTCACTGAGAGGGTGGTAGAGCCATGGAATGCACTGCCTAGGGGGCTGGTGGAGGCAGAGACAGTGGAGGGGTTCAAGAGGGGGTGGGACAGGTACAGGGAAGGGTTCTGGATGCAAAATCCAATGCAGCAAGAATATCCGGAACTGGGAAGGGAGAAGCCAGAGAAGGCGAGGGGGACAGCAAGGTCAGCACCCAGGTTGGGGACTGACCAAACGAGCAGACACAAAAGACCGTTAGGCCTATTCTGCTGGCATTTTAGTATGTTAGTAAGACATCATGTGGGGGGAGCGCAGGGCCCAAAGGGCCCCTCTCTCCTGCCGCCGCATTACAGTCACTATTTCTCATTATCATTCTCAAAAAGAAGGGAAATTAGAGACAAAAAACTCTGTTTAATGCATTAGTTAGGGTTGTTCCACACCGACAGAAGCGAGGAAATTCAGTGTTAGGGGTGAAAGCCCCCCTTGGCTCCCCCTGCCCACACCCCCAACCAGCATCAGGGTGCACATTAGACTCGTAAAATCGTAAACTAAAAAGGGGTCACCTGGAGTACCTTAAGGAGCAGCTGTGCAATGCTGACTAGAACCCCCTTGATAACAGCAGTGGATATGGACACTGCACTTGAGTATTTCATCAAACAATTCAATGCTGCCTGTGACTGCCATGCCAGGACAAAAAGCCGTGGAAGACACAGCCCCTGGATCACACCAGACCTAATATGCTGCATAAGAAACAGGGACAACTGATGGCATAGGGCACAGACCTCAGGCAAAGAATCAGACTTCCAGGAATACAGAATACTACCGAATGACTGCACCCGGACCATCCGCTCTGCCAAAAGTAAGCATTTTAGAGAACTATTACAAACAACTTGAGGAAACAGCAAGTCCTTTTGAGATAACTTAAAAGATGTGACAGGGAAAGTCAAGAAAGAGGCTCCACAAATGCTCAACATCAATGGTGCACCTGGTCTTGACCTCCTTACTATTGGCAACACGTTTAACAAAGTATTTACTGACCTGAAAAGTGTACTTCCAACAAATTTATTTGAAGAAACCAACCTAAGCCTAAGCCAAAACCTAGGACCCACTCAAATATCACCTCCTCCCTTCTATTTCAAAACTGTCAACTACAACCAAGCAAGAAAGTGACTATGCGGCAGTATAGCGCAGTGGTCTAAGGCTCTGAGTTGCAAATCTGGTGACATCCAGCAGACCAGACCTGGGTTTGAATCCCACAGCTTCCACTTGCATACTGTGTGACCCTGAGCAAGTCACTTAGCCTCCTTGTGCTCCCAGGTCGCTCCTGTAAAAAAGCTTTCAGCTTAGTGTGCTATACCTGGTTAAACAACTAAATAAAAAAAAATAAAAAAAGTACATTCGTAAGGTACTTGGAAAATCCAGGAAAAGCGGTGACACGCGTAATCTCAAACTTATCTCCCTTGCACTTGATGAAGTCCTAGCTCCCATTACTAAGCTGCTGAACTTATCCCTGTGGCTGTCTCAATTCCCCCAAGCTTGGAAATCAGCCCTAGTAACACCTGTGCACAAGACCGGTGACTGGGCATTGCATGCCAATTACAGACCTGTTTCTATCCTTCCATCACTGTCAAAAGCACTGGAACGCATTGTCTCAGACCAGCTGGTTGAATACCTAAATAATTACAACATCCAGTGTCCTGAACAACATGGATTTCAGAAAGGGCATAGTACCTACACAGCTCTTCTGGAGTTTACCAGCTTCATACACAGTTCACTGGACCAGGGTAACCTTGTTGGCGTGGCATTTATTGATCTAACAAAGGCTTTTGACATGGTCAGTCACTCCCTATTAATTCAACAACTCACCTCAACAGGCCTCTCTAATCCAGCTACAAACTGGTTCAAATGCTACCTAGCTGATCATTACCAACAGGTAAAGATTGGAAACATCACATCTGGGCCCCTACCAGTCCATTGTGGGGTCCCCCAGGGATCAATCCTAGGTCCCCTCCTTTTCAGCATCTTTCTAAATAGTCTACCTCAATCATGTGACCAACGGATACTTCTCTATGCAGATGATGCTGTGATTTTTACTTCTCAACATGACCCTCACACCCTAGAAAATCTGCTACAACATGCTTTCAAACAAACTGAAGATTGGTTCAGAGCCACAAGTTGGTTCTGAACTATAAAAAGACAAAAGTAATGCTTTTTAGCAGTACAAGAAACAAACACAAAGCAGTCTCCATTAACATCACTAACTGCGTAGGGGTTCCTCTTGAACAAGTGGAGCTATTCAAATACCTGGGGGTTACACTTGACAGTGCCCTCTCCTATGCAGAACACATTGAGAATGTGGCCAAAACAATCAACATAAGAATTGGTCTCCTGCACAGGCACAAGAAATGTCTGACACCCGAAGCCCTCCAAACTGCAGTCCATAGCACAATTGTCTACATCATCGACTATGGATTGGTTATATACAGCTCAGCCACTCCCACCACACTATGTAGGATAGCAGTATCCCTAAACATGTACAATATGCCCTAAACAATAAAACTTGGGGCAATGGGAAGAGTTTTTGGGAGAACATCAAGAACCTTCTTGGGAAGGATGAGAAGAAGATCCCCCACTCGCTCAACATTAACAATGTCACGATTACTGACCCTGGGCACATCGCGGATTCTCTCAGCACAGCATTTACTGACCTGACTGGAGTGCTAACCTCCGACTACCTGCACCCTGCTGGGAAACAAACCAACTGCATGCCTCAAGAGGGCTCAATCCCTGTCTTCTACTTCAAAAAAAGTGTCAGTGAAGGAGGCTTACAAACACATAAAAAAAATACTAGGCAAGACCAGAATGGGGAGTGATGGAATCGATATGAAACTCCTATCCCTGACACTGGATGTCATCATTGTGCCAGTTACAAACCTACTTAGCAAATTGCTGGCTCTTGCACAGTTCCCTGGGATCTGGAAACAGGCTCTGGTGACGTTGGTGCACAAGAACGGTGATATGACATGCACCACCAATTATAGGCCAATACCCATCCTCTCTCCCTTATCTAAAGCCCTGAAAAAAGATTGTGGCCACCCAACTCACAGATTACCTCAACAAATACAACCTATTATGTCCCAACCAACATGGCTTCAGGCAGAATCATAGTACCTCCACACCGTTGCTGGACTACACTGACTACTCACACAAGGCACTAGACGAAGGAAAGCTGGTGGGGTCCGTCTTCATAGACCTCACCAAAGCCTTTGACACTGTCAATCACTCTCTCCTCCTGACTCAACTACAGAAAGTGGAGGTTGCAACCAATGCTGTCTGCTGGTTCAAGGACTACCTAACACACAGAAGCCAATGTGTAAAAATTGGGTACACAGTATCTAGCTCCAATGAGGTATCTTTAGGGGTCCCACAGGGGTCAATACTGGGGCCCTTACTATTCAGCCTCTTCCTAAATAATCTTCCTGAAGCCTGTGACACTAAACTGATACTTTATGCAGATGACGCTGTGCTTCTCACCAGCAGTTCATCAATAGTCGCCCTCCACTCCGAGCTGCAGGCATCCTTCTACAAGCTGGAAGACTGGTTCTGTAGCCATAAACTTCTATTAAACTACAAAAAAACCAAGGTGATGCTCACAGCCAGCCCACAGCACAAAAAGAAGCTCCCTCCCCTCACCATCTCCAATAAAGTCAGTGAGCCGCTGGAACAAGTTCAGACTTTCAAGTACCAGGGGGTCACCATTGATGACTGCCTCACCTTCACCCAACACATCAACACAGTGGTAAAGGCAGTGAACACCAAGCTGGGTGTACTATATAGGCATAAAACGTATCTCACTCCAGAGGTTCTCCATATCAGTCTCCAGCTCCATCCTTTCTACCATCGACTATGGATTGGTGGTCTACGGTGCAGCAACAGACACTGCACTAAAAAGGATTCACATTGCCCTCAACAAGGCATGTAGACTCACAATGGCTGCAGATCGAAATACCCACACCTGCTCCTTATACGAGGAGGCCAATTGGCTGCCACTCAAGAACAGGATTACATTCCAAACATGTCTCCTTGGAAAAAAGGCACTAATGGGTAAAACCGCCCCATGCACTTCTAGCATCCTAACACCAAGTACTACCAGCTATACCACCAGAGGCAGGATGAGGGGATCCCTATCAATACCTTTCCGTCGAACTGTGCAGGGACAGCGTGCTTTCGGCTATGGGGCCCCCAATGGCTCAATGAAATCCCAGTGCACATTCTAAACTCCCAATGCATCTCGCAATTCAAAAATGGCCTAAGGCAGCACCTTCTTACTAGGACAGTTTGTGACTGCCACTAGGACTCTAACATCCATAATGCCCCCTCATCCACATTCTCCTTCCCCTTCCTTTAACCCCCCACTCTTCCCTCTTGCCCTATCCCACTGTCTTCCTCTCCCCCCATGTCTTTTTTCCCACAGGATCAACCTTAAAACCAACCTACTACCACTACCTCCCAACCTCCTAGACATAGCCACTTCTTTTGGCTGCCCACTCTCCCCCCCCCAGACTCCCTCCCCTCACCTTGACTCCTCCTTGGACTCTCACACTAGGTTTCACACCTCTTTATCTCCTTCGCTGCATATAAACACTGTCCTTTACCCTAGTTGAATGCTCTTGACTCTGTACTATCACCATTGGTACTATGAATGACATTGTAACCTTCTTGTATACTTGTTACCTACTATTTGAGTATTGTATGTAAACTGTTTGTTATTGCTGTTGTTGTCACTGTTTGATGTGGAACCTTTGTAAAAGAGCTCTGAGCTCAAAGGTATGATCCAAATCACTAAATAAATAAAAAAAAAATAAACAAAGCCTGCTGACTTCTCACCAATTCCCCCCGATTGACACACACATGCGACCTTTATGAGCAAGCCGGGTGGCTACAACTTGAAAACAGGATACAATACCAAGCCTGCCTCTTAGCTAAATAAACAATGCTCAGACTACAACCTCCCAGAGTCACAAACCTATTAAGCTTATTCACATGCCTGCACTGCACCAGGAACTCCGACCATCAAGTTCTCACTGTCCCTCGCTGCGGAACCTCCCAAGGGCAGAGATCATATGTCTATTGGGCACCACTTTGGCTCAATAACCTTGGCACTAACCTTAGTGGCATGCAGAGATTGGAGCTTTTCAAGACCAAGCTAAGATAACTCCTACTGAAGAACAACTCCTGTGACTGTACTTTCTAATTACTCCACTCTCCCTATATTTCTGACCCTGGTTGATCTCATTTTTGGGCCATCTTACCATTCCCTCACTATTTCTGACTACTACTATTCCAAACTGTCCCTGTCTTGCCCTGCAATCCCTTGCACCCTCCCCTCCCATCCCCCCAAATAGTCATCTCCCCCCCACTCTCCTTTCTAGATAGCTACTTACAGTCTTTTACCTGACAATGCCACCTTGGCTGCTTCTGTTACCTAAATTATCCTAATGCTAAAACCTCTCTGTTTCCTACTTACAATGTATTATGTCTATGTTTACTCACCTAGCTAGATATTCCTAAACCCACATTTCATGTATACTCACCCTCTATGACGTGGAACCTTTGTAAAAGAGTGGTCTCCCGCTCAAAGGTATTGTAATCCAAGATTGAAATAAATAATAAAAATAATTTATAAATACTAAATTTATCTTTTGACGTAACATATGGGTATGCATTTTAAAGCTCTAACTCCCACCTATTCATTGAGATCACACTTGAATGTATATTTCACATATGCTTGAAGTAATGGCCCAAGAATCTGCATTGGGTACTTGGAGCTGAAAATCACCAAATCCGTTAAGGTGTCAGCACAAAATTGTTGCAAGCTACCAATTTGCCCCAGCATTCATGTGATCAACAGACAGAACATGAATTCTGTGTATATCTGCTACATTAAACAACAACTGGCATTTATTTAGCTCTCAGGTGACACCCCACCTCCATCATGCCTGGTCTTTATTTATTAAAAATACAAAGATAAAGACCAGCAGTAGCACCTCCTGCCAGCACCAATGTTTTTTGCGCCACACACTTGACTTTTTCAAGGCATCTTTAAAAAGCACAAGTGTTCGGTGAGAAAAGTTGGCAGCAGTAGGAGGTGCTATTGCCAGTTTTTATCTTTGCATTTTTAATAAATATTTTAACCTAGTCCAAAGCTATTGGAGGGTCACCCTTTTCTTTGTTAGCCTGGCTTCACTGACTGTTTATAGTGCTTCCAAGGGTATTGAGGGAGCTCAGGGAAATACTGACTGCACCTCTGACAGTTCTATTTTATAGCTTATTGGAACAGGAATGGTTCCAGAGGACTAGAACAGGGTGAATGTAGTTCCACTTCACAAAAGTGGTATCAGGGATGAGGCTGGAAATTATAGGCCAGTCAGCGTGACATTGGTGGTGGGAAAGTTAATGGAATCACTACTGAAGGAAAGGATTGTGGAATATCTTAAATCAAGTGTGTTACAAGATGCAAGACAGCATGGTTTCACAGGGGGGAAGTCATGTCAAACAAATCTGATAGATTTCTTTGACTGGGTGATCAAGGAACTAGATCAGGGTGGAGCAGTGGATGTGGCCTACCGAGACTTCAGTAAGGTGTTCAACACCGTTACACATAGGAGACTAGTAAGTAAGTGGAGCAGCTTAGGAGTTGGTCCAAAGGTGGCAAATAAAAAATTGGTTAGGGGATAGGCAACTGAGGGTGGTGGTAAATGGAATTCAATCCAAGGAATGGAGGCTGACCAATGGGGTGCCTTAAGTATCAGTGCTGGGACCAGTCCTCTTTAATGTCTTTATAAGTGACATTGCAGAGCAGATGGAAGGGGAGGTCTGCCACTTTGCGGATGACACCAAAATCTGCAATAGGGTTGACACTTCAGGGTGGGTGGAAAGGATGAGCAGAGACCTGAGAAAACTAGTGGAATGGTCAAGGATATGGCAGCTGGGTTTCAATGTGAAAAAGTGCAAAATAATGCACTTAGGGCACAGAAACCAAGGGGTGGAGTACAAAATGGGTAAAGTGGTGTTGATGACCACCAAGCAAGAAAGAGACCTGGGGTAATCATATCAGATGACCTAAAGGTGGTCAAGCGGTGTGACAAGGCAGTAGGGAGGATGAGTGGGATACTGGGGTGTATAGGGAGGGGTATCATCAGCAGAAAGAGGGAGGTGATGTTGCCTCTGTATAGATTGCAGGAAAGACTCCACCTACAGTATTGTGTCCAGTTCTGGAGATAACATCTTCAGATGGACATAGACAGAGTGGAGGTGATCCAGAGGAGGGCAACTAAAGTGGTTCAGGGTCTGCATCAAAAGTCCTATGAGGAGAGACTAAAGGACCTCAATATGTACACCCTGGAACAGAGCAGGGAGAAGGGACATGTGATATAGACATTTAAATACCTCACAGGGGTAAACAAGGTACAGGAGGAGAGTATTTTTTAGATGAAAAGGTGCTCAAGAACAAGGGAACATGCTATGAAGCTGGAGGGGGTAGATTCAGGAGAGATTTGATGAACAACATCTTCACAGAAAGAGTGGTGGATCCCTGGAACAGCCTTCCAGTGGAGGCTGTGGGTGCAAAAACAATGGTGGGGTTCAAGAATGCATAGGATAAACACAAAGCAATCATAATGGAAATGAAGGGGGGAGGAAGGGAGGGAGGAAAAGCTGTAGAACGGGCACTGTCTGATGTAATAGTGTAGGCAGGGAGAAATGGGCACACTGAATGGGCCAAGCAGTCCTTAGCTGCCATCAAATTCTATGTTTCTATGCTGTTTCTGTGTTGTGCAGCACAGGAATGACATGAGGTAGACATGAATAATGGAACAGAAGGGAAAGAGACAGAAAATGGCGTGGATTCCAAGAATTTAATCCCATAAGGTTACAGATTCAATGTACAATGAGCAAATGTTTGAATTCCATAGCGAACAAAGACCAAGTGTAGGAATATTGTTCTCATAAAACACATTAATGCTGATGTAAGTAAGCAGCCATTTTCTTCCTTATCGGAGGGAGTGCAGTAAAAAGGTGCTCCCATAATCACCTTTACCATGTGAGTAAACTACCATTATTCATCACACCTTTTTATAGCACTCAAGTCGTCACAACTGGGTAATTTGGAAGCAGTGTCAGTGGTTGAATGGGTAGGATGAGAAGGAAAAGGGATAAATACAGATTGTAGTACTAAACGACTAAAGACTGATTTCTCCTTGCATCAGGTATCTAAACTGTAATTTTCTGAGAAAGTGTGAACTGACAACCTGGTGGATACCATGCAAATCTTGGCAATGGATCCTGAACTGCATTATGTCAAAGAGGTTGCAACCACCCTGATTGAGTGGGCCTTTACCTGGGTAGAAGTAGGGAGCTCTGAAGCCCTGAAGACCTAATAAATAGCGGTCTTCAGTCACCGCATTATAGTGGACTTGGAAGCTGGGAATCCTTGGTTTGGTCTCTGTGTTATTATGAACAATCTCTCAGAGGTTCTGAACTCAGCTGTTTTCTTCAGATAAACCCTAAGTGAGTGGTAGGGTCAAGCAGGCAAAGTGTGTCACTCTTGGGATCTCCTTGGCCTGATTCAAAGGTGGGTAAGGCTATTTCTTGGACAGAGTGGAAGGGTGACGCCACCTTGTTGAGTAAGGCAGGTACCATCATGAGTCCACTCTTTCTGAATGGAAAGAGAGAAATGATTCCCTGCAAGATAAAGCTTGCAACTCACTGGTTAAGTGGGTGGAGCTTATGGCCACCAGGAACATTGCCTTTAGGGTGAGGAGCTGTAAGGATACAGATTCCAAGGTTCAAAGGGTGGTTTAGTCATAACATCCAGAACCAGTTTCAAATGCCAAGGGGTGGCTGTGGGTCTGTGTTTGGGTTTAATGTTTGTGGTGGCTTTTAGGAAAGTCTGAACAAGGGGTTGTGCCCCTGGGAGGTAGCTATCCATTTCCCCTCTGATTGCCTCAATGGCAGCAGTTTGTACTCTGAGTGAGGCAGTGGAAAGACCCTTATCAAAACCTTCCTGTAAGAAGTACAGTATTTGAATAATAGAGCAGGTAGTGGGGTCCATCTCTTTCAACCTGTACCATCTACTGAAAATGAACCAATGTCTATCATATGCGTGGCTAGTGGATACTCTAAAGGCTTGCATAAGGGTGTCTTCCACCCTGTGTGACAGTCCCAAACATAACAGTCTACCCCTCTGGGTGGCCATGTCAACAGCATTAGTGAACATGGGTTCTGGTGGTAGATCGATCCCTGTAGCAGGAAATCTGGTTAGGGTGGTAGAGTCATTGGCTGGTCTATCAGCATCTGCATGAATGATGTGTACCACGTCCATCTTGGCTAGTCTGATGTTATTAGTATGACTGTGCTGCCACTGTTTTGAATCTTTCATGCCACTCTTCCTATCATTGTTATGGGTGAGAAAACATAGGCATTTTGAAGCACCATGGTGTTGAGAGAGCATCTACTACTGCAGATCTGTTCTTCCTTTATCTGGAGAACTTCCACACATGCCTGTTCTGGGCCAATGTCATTAAATCTATCTGAAAGGGCACTCATCATTCTTGGATCATTTGGCAAATTCAGAGGTTTAGTTGCCATTCCCTGGCTGTAATGACTCTTGGCTGAGCCAGTCTGTCTTTGTGTTTCATATCGTGCCACCTGCCCTGTTGAAAGGCTGAGGAGATGTGTCTTTGCCCAGGCCAGCAGAAGAGAAGCCTCCTTTTCCATCACTTTACTTCTTGTTCATATTGTTTGCTGATGTAGGCCATAGCTACTCTGTTGTCTGTCTGCACTCTTACATGTTGTTTTTGCACAAGGTTCTTGAAGTGTTTGAGGGATAGGTAGATTGCGCTCATCTCCAGGATGTTGATGGGAAGGTGGGATTCTGTTACAGACCCTTTCCCTTGAACTGTTCTGAACCCCAAGACTGGACCCCAGCTGGACAGACTCACATCCATATCTAGTGTCCTCTGATTTTTTTTTCGATAGTGGCTCCCTGTCTCAGCTTGTGTAGGGTCATCTACCAGTGCAAGGATTTCATAGCTGGTGGAATGGATAGTCACTTACTGTGGTTTTGTGTGCTGTGATCCCAGTTGTCCAGTAGCAGTCTCTGCAAGGGCTTCACATGGAATCCTGCCAGTTGTAGAGGCCTTTACAAGCCGCCATTAGTCCCAGAAGTAGCATTTGGTCTCGAATCATTGGCTGTCTGTGGGTCAGTATTCTATTCCAGTGGGCCCTCAAGTTGTTGATGTGTATCTGAGTGTCTCACTTTCCCCCATGTGGTGTCAAAGACCAACCTCAGGTGTTCCAGTGTAGTTGCTGGTGAGAGGTGAATAGTTGCTGTGTTGATGATCCATCTGTGGCAGGTTAGCAATTCTTGTGTCCTGCTTGTTGTTCTTGTTGCACTTTAAGACACAGCCTTGGTTCTGACTCATATTAGTCAATTGTCCAGGTATAGGATTACATGTATCCCCTTGGCCTCAGTTTTACAGCCAGAGTGGCCATACGAACATACCAGCATAAGAATTTGCCAGCAGATAAAGGCCTGGAGGTCTATCAAGTCTGTTTGAATGTGCAGCTAGCACCCCTTATTCTGCCGCTGCCCCTCCCTTCCACCCTTCCCCTCCATTGACCGACCCCCTTGTTCTGACCCATCCCATTTTGAAGCAGTCCACTGTTCTATTGGATACCACTTCTGCAGGTAATGTATTCCACCCAGCTACCACCCTCTCTGTAAAAAAGTGTCTCCTCATCTCCCTCCTGAACCTTCCCCGCTCCATTCTCATATCATGACCTTTGGTGTCCCTCCCCTCCCTTACTTTGAACAGCCCCTCTGTATCTGTCTTGTTTATTCCTTTCATGTGCTTAAAGGTTTCAATCATTCTTCCTAAGCTGATATCCCTCTTCTTGCCTTTCTCTCTCCTTTTAAGAGAACATTCCAGCTGTACCCAGTTATGAGCCTATCTGCTGTAAAGGCCCTCTCACTCAAATGTCAATGTACATATGTATATTTTTCTTCTTTGTATAATATTGCATTATGTTTTACCATGTTACTGTACTATGATTTTTGTATGACCAGGTCCATCTTGAAAATGAGCCCTGCTCAATGGTGCCCGCCTGGATAAATAAAGATTTTGATTGATTGATTGATTGATTGATGTCCCCCCTGTCACTCCTCTCCTCCAGTGAATACTATTCAACTCCCTCAGCCTCATCTTGTATGATAAGTCCCCCAGCCCCTTGATCATCTTTGTCGCCCTGCGCAGCACCCCCTCCAGTAACTTAATGTCCCTCTTCAGATACGGGTGCCAGTACTGCACGCAGTATTCCAGGTGCGGTCTAACTAATGACCTATACAGTGGCAAAATCACTTCCTCCCTCCTCAAGGATATACCCCTTGTAATGCAACCCAGCATTTTATTGGCCTTTGCAGCTGCCTTCCTACATTGTGCCAAGTTGCTCATTGACCCTGTAATGAGCACCCCCAGATCCTTCTCCCCCTCTGTCTGGGCTAGCTGCACTCCCCCCAGCTGGTAACTCCTCCTTGGATTCATCATCCCAAAATGCAGCACCTTGCACTTTTTGGCATTAAACCCTAGTTGCCTGGTGTCTGAACAGATTTCAAGCTTTGCCAGATCATCCTGCAACACCTGCCATCCCCCTAGGCTGTCCACCACCGCTCCTACCTTGGTATCATCAGTAAACAGACTGATCTTGCTCTTGATGTCCAATGATATGTCTGCAATGAATATCCCAAACAACATTGGTCCCAACATCGAGCCATGTGGAACACCACTCATCACTACTCTTGGTAATGAGAGCTCCCCACCCACCACCACCCTCTATTGCCTTCCCTGAAGCCAGTTCCCTACCCATCTCACCAGCTTTGCACCCGCCCCTGTGCATTCTAACTTACTTCCTAGACTCCCATGCAGCACCGAGTTGAATGCCTTACTGAAGGCCAGATAAAGGACATCCACTGCATGGCCTCTGTCCAGTTGCCTAGTTACCTAGTCATAGAACTCCACCAGGTTGGTTTGGCAGGATCTGCCACATATGAAGCCATGCTGTCTGCTGTCCTGTAGTCCTTTGGCCTCCAGGAGGGTCACCAGCCTTTCCTTCAGGATAGTCTCCATTAGCTTACCCATGATGGATGTGAGGCTTACTGGTCTGTAGTTTCCCAGTTCATCCTTGGGGTCACTCTTGCGGAGGGGCACCACATGAGCCATCCTCCCGTCCTGAGGTACACACCCCGAGTGTAGTGAGGCACTAAATAGGTCTGCCAAAGGTCCCGCAAGGACCTCTGCCAGCTGCTTCAGTACCCTGTGGTGGATGCCATCTGGACCTAGTACGTTTTCCACACTCAGTGCCTTCAAAACCTCCCGAACTCTGCCCTCCATGATTTCCCCAGTTGTCATCCCCTCACCCCCTGTTTCTGGCATTCCTCCCCCCATGGGTGTCACCCCCTCTTCTCCTTAGTAAATACCAAGCAAAAGTAATCATTTAGTGCTTATGACTTATCGCACCCTGTTTCCACCCAACCCCACTCCTTCCTAATCCTTACTATGTGGTCCTTACTGCTCCTTTTCTCCCTCATGTACCTAAAGAAGTTCTTCTCCCCCTTCTTAATGCCTTGTGCCATCCTGAGCTTCATAGATGCCTTGGCTCCCCTTGCTGCACGTGGTGTCACCTCCTTTGATTCCGTCAAGTACTCCTCCCTATCCTCCCCCTCCCTGTTTCTTGTACCTCCTAAAGGCAGCTCTTTTCTTCCTTACCTTTTCCATGACTTCCTTGCTCAACCAGCTTGGTTTCTTAGCCCTAGCCTTCTTGCTCTGGGCCTTGCAGCAGGTTTTGGTTGCCTCCACTATCCCCAGCTTTATGAGCTCCCACCTCTGGTTAATGTCCATACAAGGTTTAATTCTGGCCAGGTACCCTTTTACCACTTCCTCCATCCTCCCAAAGTTGGCCCTCCTGAAGTCCAGCACTCATATGCCAGATTCCACTCCTTCCTTGTCCATATCCAATGTGAGCCATACTGAGTGGTGGTCACTCCCTGACAGTGGTTCTTCCACCATAAGTTCTCTCACAAAGTTCCCATTTGCCAGCACAAGGTCAATGGTATTCCCTAACCTGGTTGGTTCACTGACCATTTGTAGCAGGAAGCTGTCCTGGAAGGCATCCAGCAGTACCTGCTCCCTTCTGTTCCTGGTTGTTGGGGTACTCCAGTCCACTCCTGGCATGTTGACATCCCCCACAATCACCACACTACCCTTTTTGCAGGTCCTCCTGATCTGTCCCGCTAGTTCCCTGTTTAACTCCTCCATCTGAGATGGCGGCCTGTACACCATTCCCATTCTGAAAATCCTATTCTTGGAATCCTGGATTTGCATCCAAAGTGACTCCATACTACCCTCCTCCCCTTCCTCCCTTAAACACTTCAGTCCTTCTTCACATATAGTGCCAACCCCCCTCCTTCCCAATCACCCTGTCCCTACAAAATAACCTGTACCCTAGTAGAGACAGGTAGCATTCATTGTATTGGGTGGCCCATGTTTCTGTGATGGCTGCAATGTCCACCTCTCCCTCTGCCATGAACACCTGTAACTCTGAAGTTTTCCTCCCAAGGCTCCTAGCATTAAGGGTAACCACCTTCCACCCTCCCCCCCATCCTGCCCTCCTTTACTAGCATCATCAATAGTACTTGCCATTTGTCCTTTGTCACTGTTACGAGGGGTAAGCTATGAACTTGGTGAAGACTCTAGATGCCGATGCTAGGCCAAATGGTAGACACTTGTACTGAAAATAACAGTCCAGAACACATAATCTCAGGAACCTGTGGTGGCTTGGATGGATGGGTATATGGAGGTATGTGTCCTTCAGGTCTACTGATGTAAAGAGGTCATCTCTCCAAATCACTGATGTGGTGGAATGTAGGGTTTCCATTTTGAATGGCTAGTATCTTACAAATTGGTTAATGAACTTTAGGTCTAGAATTACGCGTAGATCTTCTGTTCTTTTTGTGACGAAGAAGAAGATAGAATAAATGCCAGATCCTTTCTCCTCTTCTAGTACTAGGGCTATGGTGTCATCTTGCGAGAGCTGGTTCAGTATTTCTCTGATCTTGTTGATTGAAATTGTGTTTGTTGGGATATGTGACTGCAAGAATCTTGGCTTTCTTGGTATCACATTTAATTCCATTGTGTACCTGTTTGTTATCACCTCCAGCACACATTTGTCCATGATGGTTTTGGCCCAGGTGTTGGCATAGTGCTGAAGTCTCCCCTGCACTGCCAGCTTCAAATCCTGGGTCTGCACCTCTCCATGCCTGATAATTTCTGTGTCTGATGTTGTTCTTGTAGCTGCCTCAATCTCTGGATCAGCCCCCTCAGCTCCTGTTGTTTTGGTAGTTCATTTTGTGGTTAAAGTAGTTCTGTTTGAAGCTGAAAATATGAATTTCATTCCCTTGCGGAGTTTGTGACTGGTGATTCTTGTTGTGGTAGTGTCAAAATTGATTACTACAAGAGGAAGGTAGGGTAGTCTATCTCCCCTGTGGGTCCTTATTGCCTCCTTTGGGTACTACAAGCCTTTCAAGACTGGGGCTGAACAGCTTGTCTCCCTTGAAATGTAGCTTCATTAACATGTTTTTTGATTCCTGGTCTGCCTGCCATAGCTTGAGCCATACGTGCCTTCTGGCTCTGTTAATAGTCACCGCTGCTTAAGATGCCATTTTGAAGGTCTCAATTGAGGATTTAGCCACATATTTAATGGCTTGTATTGCATAATCCATAGTGACCTTGTGGTGGCTTGCTTTTGGCAGATCCTGTTAGCTGGCTTTGAGCCATCTACATAGGGCTATTGTTGTATAAATGGCTGCTGTAGAGGGCCTCATGGACATCATGAGTATTTCATGGATTTTCTTGATGGTGTCCTCTACCTTCTTGTCTGTGGGTTTGTTTAGTGCCAATGATCCTTCCAAAGGTAAGACTGCCTTTTGGCAGAGGGATGCAATCTCTGGGTCCACATTTGATGAGGCAGACCAGGTTACTTGTTTTTCCTCTGGTAAAGGATATCTACTCTCGAAGGTGGCCTTTTCTCTAGTTTTGGCAGCATCTGTAGCCTCCCATTTATTGGCTAAGATGTCCTTGTGGGCCTTGCATATGGGGAATATAATATCTGACTTATTTTATTCTTTGACCAGTGGGTCCAGCTTTTGCTCCTGCTGTGGAGCTAGGTCCTCAAACTTAAGGGTTTCACAAACCACCATAACAATATTTCAGGTAAGGCCAAATCGGCATGATCTGGTGGACAGGTCCTCCCTCGGTTCCTCATGCTCCTCGGAGAGATTGTCTTCTTCAGAGTCTGAGTCTCCATTGGGATCCTCTGGGTCCTTTGTGACTTCTTTCCCCTGTTTTGGGGGGATTGGGAGTGGCTCTGTCCAGTTCTTGTGGGTGTTTGGGGTCTTCCAGAGTCTCTATTCTATCCAATAGCATTTGGAACATGTCAGCCATGATTCCCTGGGACAATGTGGTAGCACCGTCTTCTATGACATTATCTGTGGAGGGCACTGAGGCCATGTTATCTATGTGTGGATCTACATCCACCATGCAGAGGGAGCAGAAGTCTCTTGAAAATTTCAGGAGAAGAAGATTGGGGCACTTTTGCAGCACATCCATCAAGTCTTGCCCATCGTAATTGGGAGGAACCTGGGAGACACAAGGGAATATAAAGAAAGGATGGTTAGGTGGATGGGTGAAGCTGCCTGCACTACAACTTGCTGAATGCTGAGATATTAGACCAACAAAGGAAAAAAGGATCAGAGGACCTGGAACACAAATCCCCTTTCCTCTCCTCCCCGCTGTGTGCATAGGGAAGGAAGGGTGGAGCGGTAGGTAAAATGCTCTAGTTGTGAAAAGATAAAGTCCATTGCTGTCCAACAAGCCTATGACCAACCGGGGCTCAAATAAACTTTCAAAATGATTTAATGTCCAAGACCACCAGCACTATAAGGCAGTACAGCACCATTAAGCAGAACAAAGCAACATAATACCTATACCAATTGTACTAGAGAGGGTTTCCTGCATGCATTGCAGACAGTGGAACCAGTGTTTGTGTTTTGTTTTTTTTAAGCATTTCTGCCAGTGGAAGAAAAGAGATGCCCTGGTCTTAGTGACAGCAGTCAGATATTGAGGGGCCTGCGATAGTCCCTCCCCCATCTTGAGTGTGGCAAGGTAACCACTGAATAGATTGCCATTGCCCCCAAGATCTCCACCAAGTGCTTGTGTCTTATGAGATCCAACATGCTATAGAGAAACAAAGGGGTGTGTGGTTCAAATGGCATGTTGAGTGAGGGGAACTAGGCATTGCCAAAGGGCAATTTTACTGTTTGTCCTGAGTCGGGAGTTCAAAGTGCAGACACAATGCAGCCTGTTGAAAACAACAGGCCATTATGAGGTTAAAGTTGTAACAGAGTCCAAACTGAAAGTTGTTGGGCCTGCATGTTAGGCATCTCACTGTCCCTGAGCCATGGCTGGAGGAAGCAAGGGAAAGACCCCACAAGGAAGAGGTGCCCAGGAAAGAAGTGTCATCTCAACCCCCTGGCTAAGCAAGGCAAGCTAGGGGGGAGATTAAATCATTGTGTGCAAAAAAAAAAACATAGGGAGGGGGATCTGGAGCCGAGGAGTCAGACGTGAAATGGCCAACTGTCTCTTGGCTACCACTGGCACAAGTGATCACACCCAACTGGGTCCCATACTCTCTCCATCTAGCAAATGAGGCAAAATATGAGGCAAAATGCAAAGGGAACAATGACCTGGTGTAAATAGCTGAATCTTAAGTCTGTAGTATTGCCAGCACAAACCCAGAACAAGACTACACCATGGACCTGCCCAGCCAGGTCCTGAGCACATAGACTATATATATGTACCTTTCCAAAAACATGAAATGCATAGCCACAACAACAAAATGGCACAGTAGAGTTGTGGGAAAGAGGGAGGCAAGGAGGAAACGCAATTCATGCTGAGTCCTGACCATGGAAGTTTGGGGTGGATCAGAATACAATCAGATAGAAAAGAATATCAGAAGAGGTAAATCACACAAAGTCAATCCACTGAGTAATCCCAAAGGGAGCAGTTTTGAAAGATAGGAGGCATGCAGAATAAGTAGATGAAGTTTTCTTATCATTGCATAGTTGAGGTTGATACAGAGCCAAGGTAGGTGTGACCAGCCTGGAGAGATGCACAACATGAACTGGGGAATGAGCCAACAGGAAGTAGAGGAGCCAGATCAGATTCCAAGCTTATGAGAAGGTGCCTCTATGACCCAGTTGTGATAATTGGAGTGCTGTAAAAAGGTGCAATGGATAATGTCATTATCACCTGAGGGCTTTTCATTGACCTACATGAAATAAGTTGTGGTGGTCTCTATCCATTACCCTGTGGACAGATGTTTGCAACACAAAGCCAACAACACAAGTGTTATACATGCAATCACCTTGGGGTGGTAGATCCTAAGGTTGGGTACAGTTTGTGCCCCAGTTGTTAACTAGTGGGGGAGAGGTAGTCTGGTAAGTTAAGAGTTAACTCTGTGCCACTCTTCGAAACCTGCTGCTGGATGGGAGGTCACCATGGTCAGGCAGGATATAAGTGTGGGTATGTAGTTCAAGGAGAGATCAAGAGAGGGAGAGGACTGGAAGGGGGAGAACTGACCGCTCCAGTGAGTTGGAGAGTTTAGGCCACGGAAAGAAAAGAGAAAGATCCTGTGGAAGGATGTGGTCGAGGCCAAACCTTCGAGCCCATGTGGGACCCCCAGTTATGGCACTCCACTGGGACTGTAATGAAAGACCCCACTGGGACTTTAGTCAGAGATTCGGGAGCAAAGCAGAGTCAAGGAATGAGGTGACAGAGAGTGGTTTCACAGAGCTTTCAGTGGCCAAAGCCCAGGGGTGTGAAATGGAGCCAGAGAGAGTGAGCGGGTGCCAACTATGGCTTTGGGATGGGTTGCCTGAAACTCATGAGGACAGTCACCCAGACAGTCATCCAAGGGAAGCCACACAAAGTCAAGATCGGAGTATGGATGGGGCTAGTGGCCCCAATTTAGAAGCCAGCCTATTCTGTGTGGACATGTTGCAGTGAGCCAGTCGATGAGGGGAGTCAGTATGTAGTTGGTGGCCCCAAGTTGTCAAGGCCTGTCTATTCTGTTGGGAAATGGTTTCAGTGAACTGTGAGGTTTAGAGCTGCCTGAGTTTGGAGAAGTCTGAATCACTGCTCATGAGAAATTATATGAACTGCTTGCTAATGTGAACTTTGGGACCATATTGGTCCAGGATATGTGCTGCCTACCTCAACCCAATTCATTTTCTATTCCCTTGAGTTTAGCAAGTCTTTTATTAAATGGTATCCTGCTAACTCTGTGGTGCCGAGTGATGGGGGATTGCTCGGTACACTGGTGACCCAAGTTTGTGCCCGAGCCCGGGACAGTAGCAGCAGAGTCTGGAGGGAAGGGTTTGGAGCATCTGTTGGATGCTTTTCTCCTTGGGGGGTGGACATGAGCCAGCATCACTCTTGAGTGGCTACTGGTGGCCCACAGTGGTAACACACTTTGTGTCATGGGTGACCACACTCTGCAGTACGTCACCAGGATGCCATGTGCATGAGGCCGCCTTGTGGGTGGGAGACAGAAAAACAGAAAATGGCCACTTGGTCAACTGGATGATGGTCGCTGGGTCCCCTCCGCAATGAAGCCCTGTCAGAATGCCCTCTCTGACTGCCCCCCTTGCCTCCGTGCCCAGGTCAAGGTTGAATCCCAGTCTCTCTCCTCTGCTAAGGGCCTGGGGTAAGTGAGGGCTCCCCATGAAGAGATATGTCAGGTGCATCTGGTGCATGGGAATTGGGATCAGCAGCAAGATGACAGAAGGAGAAGACTTCGCTGATTGGGGTCCCTAGGTGGCCCGAAGGAGTGGTCAGAGTTGATGGCTGTGCAGCGGGGGATAAAAAGATAACACCAAAAAAAAAAAATGGGATCCCTATTGTTTGGTTATCAAGCTGTTACCTCCTATTATTTATCTGAATGTTTATTATGACTAACATTGTTTATCTTTCAGCACAGCACCTGAAGAGCCTTGCACCCCAGTTTGACTGTGAAGACCTGGTAAACACAAGACATTTCTGGTACACTATCTGCTGTGGCTGCCCCCCTCCCCACAGACAATTGCCATCAGCATACCCCTAGACACCAGGTTGGTGGGCTACACACATTTGTACCCTTGTTGGCATTCTGTCATGAGAAGCCAGGGATTAAATGAACTAACAAAATAAAAGGTTGTGCATGGTGCTGGGCAGATAGCTGCCTGGCAAGGGAAGTTAGCCCTTAGCAACACAGGTTAAACAACAAAAAGCCCACATTTGTTGCAGATGCACCTGACCCTCCTATTGCCTCTGGGGCAGGATTACAGACTGAGAAGTTATCTGGATTTATATTTCATACAAGATTGTGTGGGCAGTTTGTGATCCCACTGCACAGACACCATGGATGTATACAACAAAGTATTGTAATAGTGTATACTTTGCAAGCAAACTTTCAATGGCTCTGCAAAAATCTCATAACTATAAATAGCATAAGACATTGTATCAACATTGACAGAACAGCATACTATCTACCAAAACATCCAGAGATAGAATCTGTTTCCAAAAATTTATTCTGATGACTCTAGAATACATTCTGATAGCTACTACTTCACCTTTATTTTTGTATTGTACCTGTGAGTTTGTGGGATGATCATGGGGACCACTAAGACCCCATCATATACAGATTTGTTTATGAGCCTTTGGGAAGAGAAAGTTATCTTCAATGCCCAGAATAACATATGTCACTCAAACATAATTTGTTGGTTAAACTATATTGATGATATAATTTCTATTTTGAATAGGGGGACGGGGGTTAAGAGCATAGAATGCAATAGTGTTTTCCTGATCTCTGAAAAAAAAGAGACCTCTGGGAGGAGTGGGGTCCATATACCTGGTCAAATGGTACACAGCTGGAGTAATAGAGCAAGTCACCAAATGTATAGAAATGCTTGACTGCTTTTACTAATAAAATAGGATACAAATATCCCATGGTCAAGAAAACTGGTGTTTCTTGACTATGTTACATCTTCAGGGCACCACATTATACTGTAACTTTCTATGTGTATTTAATGTTGGTGTAATATTAAACCTGTCGTTCAGACCAGGGGGCTTGCATGCCCCTAGAGTGTAAATCCAAAAACCCTATCATTGAAGTATCAGATTTTTATAATCCTCCCACTCTGGGTTTAGGCACAACTTTCTCTATGGCCTGAAATGTACTGTAAATATGTGCTTACCATGATTTATAGACCCTTTAATGTGCAATGCTTTGGCATATGTAAGATCTTCATGTCTGAATGCTCTGAAGTGTTCTCCTACACAACATTTGAATGCTCTTTCCATTTTTTCCACATATAAGGTACTGCAGCTACACTTTGCAAAATAAATAACTCATGTGACATCACAAGTCATTAACTGGTGAATTTCAAAAGTTTTACTGCTGTTGAGGCTGTTAAACTCTTTCTCTGAACAAACAACTGAACAGTAAATACATCTTTAACAGGGGAAGCTGCCCACAGATCTGCATGTGAACCATGTGTTGGTAACAGGTATATCAAACTTACTGTGGACAAGGTAATCCCTTAGGGTGTCTGCTCATCTATAGGAGAGACATGGGGAATTGGAGTGATATTCTCTAAAATGTCCACCCCCCCCTTAGAATATGTCAGTTTTTGTGAACGATCTCTCCTATTTTGTGTGCATAGACTGAGTAATTGGTGACAAAATTAAATGTGTTGTCATCTCATTTTCTCACTGGTCCCTTATGCAAAAGTGTTTCCCTTGGTAAATTCCTGACTGAAATGTTAGTCTCATGCACATGCTACAATTATACTTCTTTTTGAAGATGGTACCCTATTGAGGACAGGTTTCCACATTCAGGATGAAATGGGCTCCTCTAATCCTGCCCAGCAAGACTGCCTGATGTCCATGTGCCTGCTTAAATTAAAGTATGCAAACTCTGGATAGACCAGTGTCAAAATACTTTGCATTGGTAATATGTAAAACCACAATGTAAAAAGAAAGGCAATTGCATAAACAAGACTTCTGGCATGAACACCTCTAATATCACCATGCTAACCTGTCACTCCTGTTGCAGCATGTAAGTTTTTCATGGGGCATGTTGCTACTGATGGTGAACATGGTGTGCCATCTTTAAACATTGCAT
Organism: Neoceratodus forsteri; assembly: GCA_016271365.2. NCBI lineage: Eukaryota > Metazoa > Chordata > Ceratodontiformes > Ceratodontidae > Neoceratodus > Neoceratodus forsteri. The sequence continues at coordinate 191,870,083 of CM057456.1, forward strand.
TTACAAGTAGTATATAATGCCAGTGACATTAAAATGTTGGATATGAACCCTTTTAATAAAGAAAAACAGTAAAATAGTAACTAAAGCCAACAGAGTCCCTTCTTTATTTAGAGCCCCAGACCTGGTATGAGTCCCCATCGTTTGGATTACATCACAAAACTATTGTTTTTTGTTGCACGTTATTTTCTTCAGTTAATGTTTTTATTGGTATATTTCATTTTACAAACAACAGTTCAAGAGATTACGGGCCAGATATTCAAAACTTTGCCCCGGGGCAAAATTAGCACTGCCCGGCGGGCAAACCTAGCCCAGAGCACAGAGCAAGCTATATTCAAACGGAATAGCCCAGGGCAAACAGCTTCCGAATATAGCATGGTAATGAGGCCATGCAAACTGGGCTGGGAATGCAGGGCAAACATTGCCCTGGAATAAGACAGCACTGAATAAAGCAACCAGGAAGTGCAACCCACAACAACAACACAGTACACAGCAACGTGAGGGCAGGTACAGGCAGACTATGTGGCCAATGTGTTCCAGCAAATGCATGGACTCAGTACAGCTGCAGGAAGCAGCAGATGTGAAAGAACAGTGATCAAAATTGTATATTATTCCCGTGCCGTTAGCGCCCGCGCTAACACATTACGCTGCATTAGCGGAGCTAACAGTTAGCCTGGGCAAACACGCTTGCCCGGAGCTAAATGTGCCATATTCAAAGTGCCATGCAAATGAGCCTACTTAGGTAGTCTCTGGGCAAAAACCAGATTAGCATCTCATTATACCCTGATCTGCATGCAGTTTGCCCAGCGTTACTGCAGGGTCCCACAGAGCCACCTGTAGGTCAGTCTGGAAGTACAGGGGCTGACCAGGTCCAACCGCAGCTCCACCTGTAGGTCAGTCTGGAAGTACAGGGGCTAACCAGGTCCAACCGCAGCTCCACCTGTAGGTCAGTCTGGCAGTGCACAATGATAGCTGCAGGCTACATGTAAACAGTACAGCATAGCATAGCATATTGTACCCCAGGGGACAGGACAGCATAGGCACAGGTGGTGGTGGTGGTGCTGCATGCAACTGTCACACTGTAGAAACAAAGAAACATAGAAACATAGACTTTGACGGCAGATAAGGACCACTTGGCCCATCTAGTCTGCCCATTTCCCTACCTACAGGATAGGCCGTAGATCCTAGTTAACCAACAGCCTATTTCTTCCTACCCCCCACAAGAATTGCCTTATGTCTGTCCCATGCATTCTTGAATTCTCCCACAGTTTTAGACCCCACAACCTCCTCAGGAAGGCTGTTCCATGCATCCACTACCCTCTCTGTGAAATAATACTTCCTCCATTGCCCTGAACGCCCTCCCTCTATCTTTAAATTGTGTCCCCTTGTTCTTGCAAGTCTCTTTTTCTGAAAGATGCTACCCTCTTGGACTTTGTTGATTCCACTGAGGTACTAAAAGTTTCTATCATGTCCCCCCTCTCCCTCCTTTCCTCAAGGGTATACATATTAAGCTCCCTTAGTCTCTCCTCATACGGCTTCTCCTGCAGACCCTGCACCATTTTAGTTGCCCTCCTCTGGACTACCTCTATCCTGTCTATGTCCTTGTGGAGATGGGATTTCCAGAACTGGACACAGTACTCCAGATGGGGTCTCACCAACTGTCTGTACAGAGGGATAACAACTTCCTGTTTTCTGCTGCTGATGCCTTTCCTTATACATCCCAGTATACCCCCAGCCCTCCCTACTGCCTTCTCACATTGCTTGCTAACCTTAAGGTCATCTGATACGATTACCCCCAGGTCCCTTTCCTTTTTTGTTGTTGTTACTACCTCCCCACCCATTGTGTATTCTTCCCCTGGGTTCTTGTTTCCCAGGTGCATTATTTTGCACTTCTTTGCATTGAATCCTAGCTGCCATACTTCTGACCATTCCTCCAACCTTGCCAAGTCCCTTTTCATCCTTTCCGCACCTCCTTGTGTATCAACCCTGTTGCAGATCTTTGTGTCATCTGCAAAATGCATACTTTTCCTTCCAGTCCCTCTGCAATGGCACTGATGAAGACATTAAAAAGGACTGGACCCAATACTGAACCCTCATGGTGCCCACTAGTAACCTCTCTTTCTTCAGAGTGGACTCCATTTACAATTACCTTCTGTGTCCTGTTGTCCAGCCAATGTTTTACTCAGGCTACCACCAAGGGACCCACTCCCTGGCTGGTTAATTTGACTAATAATCTTTTGTGTGGGACTGTGTCAAATGCCTTGCTAAAGTCTAGGTAGGCCATGTCCACAGCCCCTCCCTGGTCTACTACTTTGGTCACCCAGTCAAAGAAATCTATTAGATTCGTCTGACATGACCTTCCCATTGTGAATCCATGCTGCCTTGGGTCCTGTGCTCCACTGGCCTCTAGGTACTCAACTATTCTTTCCTTCAGAAGTGACTCCATCACTTTCCCTACCACAGAGGTCAGACTGACAGGTCTGTAGTTTCCTGCCTCTGTCTTGGTCCCACTTTTGTGACGGGGAATCACATCTGCCTTCCTCCAGTCCTCGGGTACCACACCATCCTCCCATGATTTATTAAAAAGAGTAGCCAGTGGTTTCACTAGTTCCCCCCTTAATTCTTTTAGAATTCTGGGGTGAATTCCATCAGGACCCATTGCTTTGTCCACCTTCAGTTTTAGGAGTTCTTGCAGAACCCTTTCTTCTGTGAAAGGACTGGGATCGACCCCCCTATCAAGAGTGCTTCTGTTAATTGGATTAGGCACTTCCCCTCCTCTTTGTGAATACTGAGCAGAAATATTCATTCAGTATCCTGCTTTTTCACTGTCCCCTCTGCCCACCACTGTTCATTCTATTCAGCCTCACTATCCCTCCCTTTGTCTTTCTACGCTCGCTGATGTACCTATAAAAGGTTTTATCCCCCTTCTTAACTGAGTTGGCTATCTTTTCCTCAGTTTGGGCCTTTGCTATTCGACTTCCCTCCCTGCTTCCTTCTGCCTTGACTGGTACAGCTCTCTGTCCTGCTCCTTCTGTGTTTCCTTATACTTCCGGAATGCTATCTTTTTCTTCCTGACTTTCACAGCCACCTCTTTTGAGAACCATAGTGGCTTTTTCTTTCATTTTGATTTGTTTATTTGCTTCACACAAAGGCTTGTTGCCTCTGTGATGGCAGTTTTGATGATTCCCCATTGTTGCTCCACACCTTCTTCTAGCCTGTTTGCTAGTGCTTTTCTGAGGCACTCTCCCATCTTGCCAAAGTCAGCTCTCCTAAAGTCCAGTACCCTCACTTTTGTATGTAGTTGAGTTTAATGTGAACCACACTGTTTGATGGTCACTTGTCCCCAGATGGCAACCCAATTCTAGAGCTGAGATCCTCTCACTGTCCCCGTTTGAGAGTACGAGGTCTAAGATTGCTCCCTCATGAGTGGGTTCTGAAACTAGCTGTCTGAGGCCTGCCACCTGTAGAGCATCAAGAATGGCCCTGCTCTTGGATGTGGCTGCAGCAAATGTGCTCCAGTTAACATCTGGCATATTCAGGTCTCCCATCAATAGTACCTCCTTTCTCTGCCATTCTAAGAATGCCTTCTATCATATCCTTGTCATTCCCTCCCCTGACATGGGGTCTGTACACAACCCTGTGCGGATTGTGGTGCCCTTTCCAGTCTCCAAGGTGACCCACAGTACCTCCTCTCCTCCCTGTTTACTCTTTTGTTCAGTTGCTTTTATCCCTTCCTTTACATAGAGAGCTACTCCTCCCCTCTTCTCCCTGCCTGTCTCTCCTGTAGGTTATGTACCCTGGTATGTTAACATCCCAGTCATGGTTCTCTGTGTACCATGTTTCTGTGACTTGCTACAGTATCCAGGCATCCTCTTCCATGAAGGACACCAGCTCAGGGAGCTTGTTGCCCAGACCACGGGCATTGGTACTCATTACCCTCCATTTCCTGATGGCCTTACTCCCTTTTGCCCCATCTCTGTCCTTCTTGCCTTTGTCACTTTCTCCATTTACCCCTGCCCTTCTCCCTATCGACACCTCTATGTTGGTGTTTGCCGCACCTACTACCGTGATTATTTGGGGGGGCTAGGATTTCCCTGCTCCTTTCCAGTGCCTCCCCCCTTGGCTAGTTTAAAAGCTTGCCAATGAAGGATTTAAACCTATCACCTAGGATCCTGGTTCCCCTTCCGGACAGATGCAGCCCATCATGCCAGTATAGGCTTGCATCACTCCAGGTGGACTCCCAGTCCCCAATGAAGCCAAATCCCTGAGCTCCACACCAATTTTTCAACCACTGATTGAATCCTAGTGCGGAACACCCTAGCCTCTCCTATGCCATAGATGGGCAGCACCTCCGAGAAGGTTACCGTGCGTGCTACTTGACTAAGGCCCTCCCAATTCCACAAACTCTTCCTGCACTTCTCTAATCCCTTTCTTAGCCAGGTCATTTGTCCCTAGGTGGACAATGGCATCCAGCTCCCTCCCCTGTGCAGCTACTCCGGCAATCCTGAGGATTCGCTCCCTGTCCCTTCAAGCCATGGCGCCAGGCAGGCACTGCCCTCCCGCTCCCTTCCTCCCCAGTTCTACCTTTCTAACAATGGAGTCCCCACCAGGAGTTGCTACAGTGCACAGCAGACACTACAGTACAAGGGGCCAGTAGTGTGAGGGACACAGCACTGCCTATGGCGTGTGGGGCAGTGATGATGGCTGCACTGTACACAGTGACAGGCCCAACCTGCAGGTGTTTACTGACAGTGGACATTACTGTTACACTGTTGTGTGACCCACAGATGCTGCATCTGTGGCATGGGATTCTCACAGTGACATGTACATTTCTGGATTTGTGTGCTGTGGCAGTTGTACAGCTGTGTGGTATGTGGCCGGGGGCATATATTATCAAGCACACACTGGTGTTGGGGTATTCCCAATACTGGCCCATGTACACTGCATGATGTGTCCCAGCCTTGTGGCCACACCTGGTCTGTGGCACAGCCTGGCCATCCATACATGCTCCCTCAACATCCTCCATGCCCACAGTGCTGCATGTGTGCTGGCATCTGTTGGTGTCCACAGAAGTGTGGTCTGCAGGTGTGTGCTGTATGGCCACACTGCCATGCTGTCCGCTGGCGGCAGGGTCTCACACTGCCTGGCATGGCTGGGACAGGTGGCAGATGATGGCATCATTGTGATGCCATCAGTTAGCAACATGCTTCCTCTATGTTTAACTTTATCTATGTGTCATATTTTATTTATTGAGGATCAGCATAAACCTGCGCTAAACCGCTGCAAACAGCACAAGTAGTTAAAGTGTCACAAGAAGCTGATTGCCCAGGGGCCAAGACAACCTTTTCCTGGGCGGCACTGTCACCGTGCTAAGTGTCACGCTAAGTCATGGAAACCACTTTAGCACGGCGCTAGCTCTTCGCTGAATATAGCATTGCGCCTGTATTCATGCCGCCAGCTTGCCCTTGCATACATTATAATCTTGCCCGGCGCTAATGCAGTTTGCCCGTGCTATTTGGCCTTTTGAATATAGCAGACCTGCCCTAATCCTGCGCTAAACCTGCGCAAATGGTTTTTGCCCAGCTCAAAGTTTTGAATATCTGGCCCTACATGTTTGTGGTACGGACTTAGCATGAGAAACATCATGTGGTACAGAATATACAGAGCCATGTACTGAAATCTGAAAAAGTTCATCCCAAGAGCTAGCACCCAAGAGTTAATGCAGGATGTAAATAGTATACCAGGTTTTACATCAAACAAAGTTACATAATAAAACAATGAGAACAATAACAGGATCACCGTTATCCAAGTAAAGGGAAGTAAGTACAAGTACACAACCGTTCTTGATTCAGGCAACAGGACCTGTTAATAACCAGAATAGAGTATTTTAGCACACACCTGTTCTGGGGGCTACATACTGGAAATAAGGCAGTCAGCAGGTAGGGAATCTTCTGATGGTGTCAATTGTTAAGTGAGACAGTGGTCAAATGTGGCTACCTCTGACTGACTGGCTAACAACTCTTGTTCTGAGGGGATGTCAGCTGTGCACCATCTGCATATCATTAGCTGTTTGACCTACAAACTAAGCAAGGCCAGCCATCTTCTATGACCTGAGAAAGATATGTGAGGGGCAGTTTGGGTAAACCTAAAAGCAATAGTGGCACAGAATGTGGGAGTTAGCTATGAAGTACTTCTGATCCCAGCCTACAAACTGCTTCCATACAGGCTGGATATAAGGACATAACCAGAGGATGTGGTGCAGATCTCCACCTGGGGAGCCACACCTCCAACAGTCATCATTAGGTAAGAGATGCAGTTTGTGAAGTATTGTTGTAACAGCCGTGGAATGACTGCTTCACAAGAATAAATTAAACAGGGTATCTTAGTTGCAGAATGGTCACCTGGGACTAGGTTCAAGGCTGGGGTCAGTCAGTAGAGAGAGAGGGTGAATCCTGCAAAAATAACAGAAAAGAATAGTTGTGAGCATACTAGTAGTAGTAAAGGGTAATGGTGAGAGAAATGACATTGTCTTTGCACATTTGTTACAGAGTACACATATAAAGTGCTATTAAAAAGTAAATGATTTGTCACCCTACACTAAAATAGGTAATGGGTGCAATGTAGTAACCAAAGAGGTAGTAACTGGTTGCCCTGGCTAGAGAGTAAAAGCCCTGGTGGTCCAGTGGTATAGAGTGACCAGCCTTGGATAAATCAATGAACTGTGCTTTATTTTTATGACTGCAGTGGGCAGAGGCCTGCAGACATTTTGCTATTTCAGTAGAAAAAGGGAGCCTTCCAGTTTCCTAACATATAGATAATTGGAGGTTTTGTGTTATCAGTATGCTAATTAATTGTAGCAGTCTGCAGAGGAGAGTTTAAAAGCACTATTTTGTATGCTAAGCTTCAATCTGGGTAGAATTATCTTTGAAGAAGATTTCATAGCTCATAAACATGTCAAGTCACTCAGGTGTTACCAGGCATAAAGGATCATTGAGAGTGAGAAAGGAGGTTTCAGATTTCAAATGCTATGTTGAAAGGCCTCAGACAGGTCAGACAAAAACTGAAGCATAAATGAGAATTCACACCAGAGACCTACTTTCACATGAAGTATATTGTTTTATTTTTCATCAGCCAATATTCTTTATTCCAAACCATGCAACATTTCAAGATCATAAAGACTTCTTCATCAGGTAATTGGCTGAAATTCTCATAATAATCATAAAATTAGTATGCAATGTTTCACTGCTAACATACCTCACAAAAAAACTCATATAATTATGTTGTATTCTTCTGATAACTGTGTAAGTCCCATTAGGCACAAGTGCCTGCTTTCAAGGGCAATCTGGAAGCACTGGGGTGGTTAAGTGACTTGGTCATAGTCACACGGTATGCAAGTGGAGGCTGTGGGAATCAAACCTAGATCTGCTGGAAGTACCAAGCTCATTCATAGCTCATTAACCTCTAGGCTATACTGCCAGCCTCAATAGTAATAGGGAGTGGAATAGTCTCCACATTACATTAATAGTTCCACAATGTATGCACTTCTTTATCTGCTTTCTTTAAACATTTTTCCAAAAAATCTGTGTGCATAAACACGTATTAAATTCTGCTCCTAAATATCAATATGGACACTGCAAAATCATTAAAACATGTTATTAAAACTTGTTAATGGACACACAATTGTCTACAAAATGAGCTCATTTTTAAATACCATATCAAAACCTTCCCCAGACACAAACACAAATAATTACCTGACCCAAGTCTGCTGGGAAATCAATATGTTACTATGTTTTATGCTGTCACAAAGGAAAAACATGTAGTTCATCATACCACTCTTTAAACATGAAAAAAAAAATTTCAATACAGACAGTTAACCTAATTATAGAAACATAGAAACATAGACTTTGACGGCAGATAAGGACTGCTTGGCCCATCTAGTCTGCCCATTCACGTCACTCCTTCTTAAATTCTGTGACTATTTTAGCCCCTACCACCCCCTCTGGTAGGCTATTACAGGTGTCCGCCACTCGCTGCATGAAAAACTATTTTCTCACTTTTCACCTGAGCCTTCCCCCCCTCTAACTTCATTTTGTGCCCCTTTGACTTGGAGTATGTATTACTTTGTAAGATGCTTCCTTCCTGTACTCTTTTTATACTGGTGATGTATTTGTATATACTGGTGATGTATTTGTATATCTCTGTCATGTTCCCCACCCTTTTCCTCAAAGGAATACATATTTAACTCCTTTAGTCTTTCCTGATAGGTCTTATCCCGCATGCCCTGCACCATTTTAGTTGCCCTCCACTTCACCGCCTCCACCCTGTCTATGTTGTTTCTCAGATGGGGCCTCCAGAACTGGACCCAGTATTCTAGTTGCAGTCTCTAATGAGTGTCTTATACAGGGGAAAGATGTTCTCCCTCTTTATACTCCTGTTACCCATCTCTATACATCCAAGCATTTGCCTAGCCTTTCCAGATGTCTTATTGCACTGCCTAGTTTCTCTTAGGTCCTCCGAGATGATAACTCCCAGGTCTGTTTCCTGCTTTGTGACTGTCAGTACCTTGCCACCTAGTTCATACTTTTCCCCTGGGTTCTTGTGCCCTATGTGCATGATCCTGCATGTATTTGCATTAAATACCAGCTGCCATTCTTCAGACCATTTCTCCAGTTTTTTAAGGCCTTCCATCATTCTTTCACCCCTCCAGTGTGTCCACCCTATTGCATACCTTTCTATCATCTGCGAAGAAGCATACCTTCCCCTACATTCCCTCTGCAATGTCCCTAATAAAGACATTGAAGAGGACCAGCTCCAACACCAACCCCTGTGGCACCCTGTTCATCACCACTCCCTTTCCAGAGTACTCCCTGTTTACTACTACCCTATGACCCTGCCATTCAGCCAGTTCTCCACCCACAGAAATATTCTAAGATCCACCCCAGGCTATGTAGTTTGTTAATCAGCCTTCTATGGGGAATAGTGTTGAAGGCCTTTCTAAAGTCCAGATAGGCCACATCCACCAAACATCCCTTGTCCACCACCTTAGTTACCCAGTCATGTCATAGATTAGTACAATGGAGTAGTGCAAAACTCAGTGCTTATCTTAAATACAGTAAAAGTTAGTGTTTGATATATAAGTAAATAAATGCCATGTGAGGCAATGTATGTTTGTTAGTGTGTGTGTGTGTGGCAATGCTCTGTGTGTGTAGACAGTGCTCTGCTAGGTTGTACTGCAATATATATGCATATATGTGTATATGTATTAGTCAGTGTGTGTGCATCGCAAAAATTAGAATGTGTAGTTGGGTGGCTCAGTGGTTAGTGCAACAATTGCTAGGCTGCATTCCCCCACTATCAAGATCAGTTTCAGCCTTATGGATGTCATTGCTGATTTAAATGAGGTGTTTAGAGGCAACCCCCCACCCTCCAATGTCCCTCAGAGACTGAAAAAAAGAAAACAGTCCCTCGTCTTTTTATTTAATCTTTAAAAATGTGTGTAGACAGTGCACTGCTATGTTACACTGGAATATATATGCGTATATGAGTATATGTATTAGTCAGTGTATGTGAATCACAGCAATTAGAAGGTGCAGTTAGGTGGCTCAGTGGTTAGTGCAAAAATTGCTAGTTTACACATTTCTCATTGCCCTCAATACCATTATTTTGCAGCCATACTAGTTCTTGCTAGAGTTTGTTAAAATAAGAAGCTTGTACCAGTATTTAATAATTTAATGCAGTCTGCTTCTGAGTTTAAGTAATGCAGAGTGGCAGCTGTGTAGCGCTAAGGCACCAAATCAAAGAAGAAAGTGAGAGGGACGATCATCGGCTTCTGAGTGTAGAGCTATTATGCTGATGGGAATCCCCTGTGAACGGCCTAGGAGTGGCTGTGTGAGACTTTGACAGCAGTTGTGGAGCAGGCTAAGGCCTGCCAAAGCACTTTAATCTCAAGAGTGAGAAGCAGTAAGAGCGCTTCTCTCTCTGGCAGGAGGATAGATAGTTCTATGTAAAAATCAAAATACTTAACAGGCAGCAAGCACTAGGACTTTCCTAAAGGGACTGATTAACATTGATTTGTGAATAAATAAATAAAATTTGTGCACATAGAGGATTGTGTATGATCGCTCATACGCAACAAGGGTATTTTTCATTCGAGAGGTTTTTATGTGTTCTAGGTCTCGCTACTATGGGAAACTCGAGAGTTGAAAAATACCTCATAAAAAGTGAGCCATCATACATACAGTCTTTTATAGTGTATAGTCACCATACATAGACTACACTTACTTTTCCACGTTTGTGTACAGTTTTTATCTTCTGGCATGTTTCACTGCCGTGTAGCCATTCTGGTCAACCGCCGGTTGCTTTCGATGTTATGCACCCGGCTTCGCATGCGCACCCACCTGCTAGGTGTTATGGTGCACTAGCTACGTAGCTTGAGCAGCACAACAGCTACGATGATGTAACTAGTGCAGCATAACAACGCTGTTGGGAGCATGGATTTCAATGCTCAACAGTGTTCTACCATACACTATATAGAGTGTTAAAGGGGATGAGCTCCCACACACAGTAGAGCTCAAGCTAGGCACCATTTTAGAGTGGCAAGAGAGCTGCTCAGGGAACAAAATACACAAGTGGCATTTGCTCAATGAAATACCTATACATTGTAATTTAATTGTTATAAAAAAGCCACAGGGGACTAACTAACAGTCCAAGGGACACAGACAAATATTGTTTATGCTACAGAAATGCATTTCAAAAATGGAGCTTTATGAAGCATGTTAGGCCCTGTTCACACTGTGGGATGCTGGAACATGGTTCACTAAACTGTTCTTAAAACCGAATTAAAGCTTACTGGTTCCAAGCATCTGCACTGTCAAAAGCGAGTTTAAAAACGTGTTGGTACCTGCAGCAATCCGTGTCAGCATGTTCCTCACTGTTGCGGTATTGGTGTCCCTGCAAAGGTTTTCAAGTACCCACAGCAGCCGAAAGCTGCTTACTATCATGCTTTGTAATAGCACACAGACCTAAAGAATTGTACTGCAGAAACCATGTTCTCCTGATTGCACTGCCGGTATGTCCAAATTACAATCGGAAACATTTTCAAAACCATGCTCAAGCCTACCTCGAAGCAGGGTTTGAGAACGGTTCACTAAAATGGTTCCCAAGTCATGCTAAGTGGGAACGCGAACCATGCTTGCGGCTATTTAAAACACTTTACCACTGATAAAACATTTTAAATAGCACAGTGCGAAGAGGTCCTTAGTGCAGAGAAAAATTAATCATCCAGATGTTAAACTGCAGAAATGTAACTTTGTTTCTAAAATGCACTGCCAAGCCATTTTAAGTCAGATTTGTACAAAGCTTGTCAGGACTGTAGCTCAGGATGTACTATAACAGGGAAAAAATAGTTTTTAGTGGTTAAAAACTGCAAGAAAGGGGGGTCACTAACCTCAGAAGTCGAAGTGACTGAAAATCAGGATCCGTGATGCAGGGAGAATGAATGGAGGAGCCAGGAGATGGTGTGTGTTTTAGGGTAGGGTATGTTTCAGACACCCGTAAGACAGCCCCAGGGAGAGATTTTGTCACACAAATTGAATATTCAAACATACTCTGCACCAGACTTGTACACAAATGACATTTAAAGGGGAAATGGCTCATTTTTGGAGTTATTTAGTTCTACACAGTGGGGGATGTCACTGCAAGCCGCTTGTTTTCTAATATTAGGTGGAATTCAAGCCTTAGCAACTCTTGGTTCACGTGACTTAATTTCTGAGAAAAATTTGCAGGAAAAAGCTGGAAAATTAGCTTTCTCATGAGGAAGCTGTAAAAGAATGCTTAGACTTTGTACTGTAATAATTTATTTGTGTCAAAAGTTAAGTATGTAATACATTTATTCCAGGCTGACAGGGCAAGGCAGCCTCGGAATTTCCAGGGAAGGTAGTTGGAATTCAAAAGTCAGGATTCAATTGTGGCTTATGCTGCTGTGGGATTCTAAATGGAAGTTTAATTTTAGTGGTGCTGATGGTTGGAACAGGGTTTTGTCCACTCAGTGACCAGGATTTTGTAAAACAGAATGCCCAAAATTTATAAAAGGAGCTGCACAGCTCACTTTTGGGAGTTTGAGCAGAGAGAGAAACCTGAATGGACCAGACTAGATCAGAGGGAGTCCAGCCTACAGAGGCCTACCAGTTTGATAGTGTCTGGGTGACTAGCCTTCAGTTAAAGTTAACAGATATAGAGTAGGTGATCACCGGCATCCCAGTGCTATGGATAGTACGGCAGTAAGTGAGAGCAAGGCCAGTGCTTAGATTAGCCTGCTGCGTCAAGCACCTGCTCTACCCACAAGTGTTTTCAGCTTCAGCCAAGAAGACTGCAGCTGCTTCAGTTATCAGGTGCCTCCAGAATTGCCATCATCGAATTGACTACTAGCTTATCAGGTCCAGGACATCATTATCTTCAGCCATAAAGAGAAGTGGTACAGTACAATTTTAATTGTCATCTTGGGACTAGTTCAAGAAAGAAAGTATTCTGTGTTTTGAGTTGGAATCCTTCTAACTTGTGATTTCTAAAGACTATTGGGGAAAAGTGTATTCTGAAATGTTAATGTGCAATGCTACGTGATGCAAGTAACAGTGATTGTGTATGTATAGAGTCTATCAAATAGAGTATTTAACTGTTTTAAGGTAAAAGTTACAGTAATAGATACCAGGGAAGGGTACAGTTTCTAGGTTTTAAGGGGTGCATGAGCTGACTGAGGTGGGAATAGACCTAGTAGCCACTGCATGCCCGTAAGGCAAGTGAATGTGAAATGTGCAGTGACTGAGGTCTGAGGTGTGGCCTAGTGCTGGGTATTGATATTAGTTAACTGGAGGACAGGTGGATGTTGACAATAGCAGACAGTCTCCAGGGGTTAGCAGGTGTAGACCAGTGGGAAAATAAGACAAAAAAATTAATGTGTTACAGTTTATCCAAAGTACAGTTATTGCAAAATGTTTATGTTGATATTGTTGAATGCTAATGTTTTTCATGAGGAAAACCATCTTTGTACATTGCAGAGCAGTTTACTAAACTTTAACTTCATTTTCACTTTGAAACTGTGTCAGAGTTGTGCTTTAGGTTGTCCAAGTCTCACATTTCCTGCAGTCTCCAGAGTCAGTCAAGTGCAGCCCCTCTTTCTCTCACACAGGTTCAACAGCTACTTGATTGGGGAGGTAATTCCAAAGGTTTCTGTATGTACCCAATTCAATGGTAATACAGGTAGATGGGAAGAGAGTCAACGAATCTACTGCTGGTGCAACCCTGATAATCTCTGTAAAGGTGCTGCATCTACCTGGTATAGTACTTGGTTGTTACATGGCAACACACTGACACTATCTTCTCTCTTATATTGTGGGAGTCCTACACCAGGAATGGAGGATTTTATTCTGTATCAGTTTACTGTGAACATATTTAAATGTCCTGTGGCTAAAACACCAGCAGGTCTCCCAGTCCTGGTCAGGTATTGTAGTGTTAAGCATTTTATCCCAACTAGTGTTGCTCAGATAGTGCTTTTGTGGATCCTACCACTATCTGTGAGATAGCGCTGGTATCCTACCTAGGATCCTACTAGAAATCCTAGCAAAGACAGATGTAGGATCCAGGGTTGGATAGCTATGAATTCTAGTTAGGATCCAGGTATCCAAGTTAGGATCCAGGGATCCTAGGTCAGATAGTTAGGATACGGGGTCAGATAGGGATGGATCCTAGTTAGGATCCAGGAAATGTAGGTCAGATCCAGGGATCCTTGGTCAGATAGCTAGGAGCTGGGGTCAGATAGTGATGGACCCTAGGTCAGATCCAGGGATCTTGTGTCAGATAGTTAGGATCCAAGCTGGATCTGTTGCTAGGATCCACAGGATCCACAATGTTTGTAGGACCCCTGCACTGGATCCTAGAGGGTAGGATCTATGGTCAGATAGCACTATTATCCTACCACAGCAACTATCTGGCCAAATCAGAGGTATCTGTTGGTATCCTGAGTTCTAGGATACTATCTGAGCAACACTAGTCCCAGCCATGCTTAGATTGGAGGGACTAGCTGGGTATACTGTCTCTGATCACCCCTCAAATTGTCCTGCAGTCCCTTTGTCCAACAGGAGACATTTGGCCAGAGAAGTTGGAGGTGTAGAGGGAGTACAAACTTCTTGCAGAAGGTGCTGCACCATACTTTAGATCTGTAAACATCTCCAAATATCTGTCCTTGGAATATCCCACTTAGTTTGGAGTGTTTGAAAAGTATCTGCATTCCAGCTGTTTCCTTCCAGTATGTCTTTAAAGAAGTCCAGTCCCCTCTTCCTCGGTCCTGACCAGTCTAGGGCTTTGCTTTCTACTGAAATTGGTATGCTGTTTGTAACTGTGTTTCTCCCCTTCCCCTTTCCACTGGTCATACCTGGAAATAAGCCTCAGCTCAGTGTGCCTCTCCTGGATATCAATTGTAAATGAATGAATCAATCAATCAATCAATCAACCAATCAATAAAAAATCTGGGATGACCAACACAGTGCATGGTATTGGAGTGGGGGAGCAACTTATGCATTTTGAACCAGGCCATAATTGATGGCACAATTGTGGGGTGAGGATTAAGAGTCTTGGGGTGGGCAAACAACAGAGCAGCTGGATCATGTCCCTGAGTTAGGGTGCTCTCTCCATTTTCACCCACTGGGGTGTGTTGTGAGTGTGGGGACAAAACCAATGCAGTCTTTGTCTAACTCAAAATACCCATATTTAACAAGTGAACCATGGCTGACATCATCCCAAATCTGACCAATGTGCCTTCAATTGATTACCTTCCCAAATAAATCCACCTATGAGGGTATATGGGTTAGCTAACCATTTTTAGGGGATGTCACGGGGTAAGTGTGACAGCAAGTTGAAGAGTTTTTGGAGCTGTGACCATTTTAATAGTTGACATTTTATCTGCTTGAATGAGATGCAAAGTTTTCCATATGTTATACTCTGTCTTGAGGTCAGAAAGAGGGAAGGGGGGACAGATTAGCTTCACATATCTTAGTATGATCTGGGATTATTTGAAGACCCAAATATATTATAGTTTCAGGGGATATTTAAGACGTTGTGCCTCAAAAGAAAGGTAGGTGCAGAGTTGATTGAGCAGTAATACCTCAGTTTTAGATTGTTTCACATTAAGCCCGGAGAGTTTAGTAAATTGTTATAGGAGGCCTAGTAATGGTTGATGGGAGGTGTCTGCATTCTCCAAAAGAACAAGTAGGTCATTGGCATACAAAACAGTGGTACGGGTGTTAGCCCATAGGGTAAGACCCTGTATTTGACTTTTAGCTCAATAGCAGCAGCTATGGGTTCGACCATTAATACAAAAAGTGAGGGGGGACAATGGGCAGCCCTGCCTAGATCCTTTGGCCAGGAGAATTGAGCCTGATAGGAGGGAGTTAGTAAGAACTTTGGCTGCAGGTGAGGTATAGATGGTTTGGATCCAAGAATGGAAACAGGTTTCCAATCCCAGGTGAGTTAGGACTGAATGCAAGTAGCTGCATTCAACTGAATCAAAAGCTTTTTTGAAGTCTATGGCTACTGCTACTGCTACAGCTGCAGTAGGGTACAATTTACCATACACATGAGGCTGTCAAGAGAGTGGATATTGTTGAAGCTAACACTGCCTTTTGGCAAACCCCACCTGGGAGGGGTGTACAACCTGTGTTAGAAGTGGGTCAAGCCTGGAGGCCAGTGTTTTTGCATAGATCTTGCTATCCCCATTTACCAGGGAGATTGGCTGCTAGCTTGCAGGGTTGGTGGGGTCTTTCCCATTTCTGGAAGGACCATAATGATGGCTTTGCAGAGCACGGGTGGTAGCATACTGGTCTTTTCTGCCTTCTTGTATACTTGACAATGGTGTGGCCAAATTAGTGGAGATAGCAGCCTGAATTATTTGATTGGATAGCCATCCCCTCTGGTGCTTTGCCAGAGCTGAGGGACATCAGAGTTCTCTTAATCTCTCTAGGGGTCAAGGGTGCATCTAGGCTGGCTGCTTGGTCTGGGGTGAGCTTAGAAAGGGACAAAATGTCCAGAAATTTCTATATGCCATCTGGGTTAGTTGGGGACAGAGAGGAGTAAAGGGTAGCATAAAACACCTTTATAAGAGAGTTTACCTCCTGCAGGGCAGTACAAATATCCACTGAGTCCTGGAGATTGGTAACAAATTGCTTCACCTGCTGCTTAAAGAGAATATAGGCTAGAACATACCCCTTTTTTCTCCCCCCCCCCCTTATATTTGTGTTTCAGTCACAGGACAGATACTTCTGCTTTACAAGAGAGGAGGTTATTGATGTCTACTTGTAGTTTGATAATGAATCTGTGTAGATCCAAATCAGGACTGAGGTTGGGTTCAGATTTCTATAGGGTCTCCTTGGATTGCAGTTCTAATTCTAGGTCCCAGAGCTGCTGCTCTCTTTGATGTCTCATATGGGAGGCAGAGCTGGTGATCCTCCCCTGGATAGGGGATTTGAATGCTTCCCAGGTGTTGCCTGCTGAGGTGTCTTGGATGTTATTAATTTTTAAGAACTATGCTGTTTCCCTCTGAAGCCAAGGGGTAAATTCAGAGTCTCTGAGAAATAGTTGATCTAATCTCCATGAAAGGGATCATAGAGTTGGGGACCCCCAGAGGAAATGGAGTTGTAACCGGGCATGGTCAGAGATAACTTAAGGCAGGATGGTGGAACTAATGGCGGCCTGTGTGATGTGAGGAGAGGTTTGCCAGAAATCAGTTCTGCTGTATGTGCCATGTACAGTGATGTGTCAGGAGTAGTTCTTGTCCCAGAGGGTGAAACAAATGCCAGTTGTCTGCTAGTGCTTGGTCATTCATGCAGATGGAGACTGCTTGAGAGTTTGTAGCTTATGCTTCGACACTGGAGTTGCTTCTGTCTAGGCTGAGCATTAGAGTGAGATTAAAATCCCTGCCCACTATTACTGGGAGGTGGAGGAGGTTAGGTTCCCCATTTTCTGTGCAAGATCATAGAAAAATATAGTGTTTTCCTCATTCAGGGCATAGAGGTTTAACAAAAGGATGGGGCTTGCTGTTTTACCATGACAGTCATAAAACATCTACCTTGTGGATCCTGTTCTATTACAGAGGTGGACTGTCTCAAGAACTTGTGGAGCAGTGTACCTACCCCTCTCATTATGGAGGGGGCTGAGGTAGCTATAACCTGTCCAGTCTCATTTGAGGTGGGGGTTGTCTGCTGAAAGCAGCTTGGTTTCCTGAACGAAGCCCATACTGGTTCTTAGGTGTTTTAGTTATGAGAGGACCTGTTTCCTCTTTTGTTTTTACTTTCTGTTTTTTCTCCCCCCCCCACCAATGGCAGTCTGTCTCAGAGTTTCAGGGAAGCCCCAACTCCATCCCCACCATCATCTCTGAGGACTTACCTTGTTCCAGAAAAGTAGCCCCATGGAATCCCCTCCCCATGGTGGAGGTCTTCAGGCTGGACTAGTTCCCTCAGAAATGCTTACTGTGGTGCTTCTGGAGTAAGCCTAGGTCAGCGGGGTGCAGTATCTGCAGGCCGCTGAGAGTCATCATAGGGCACGGTTGTATATTCCGTTTTTCTGCACAGGGACATTTGGCCAATAGAAGTGATTATGAAAGGTGCACATGTCCATCCAGTCAATAAGCAGTCCCTAATTCCAGAACTACACTCCTGCCTGCACCGCCACTCATGGTCATTCAGGTGGTAGTTCCACAACAGAAGTGATCCCCCCTCCCTCCTCAGAGGAGTGTGTCCTGTTGGATGCTCAATCCTCCTTTGACAACCTAGCCTCATACCTGAACCTGAGTCATTGGCATCATGAGCATTAGCACTATCGCTGCACCAGTGGGCTAGCACTGACTTGTTTCCTCTTTAACAGGGGAGTTCATGCCACGCACATTTCAGGTATGGCATACTTTATCACCCATCATAAAGAAATAGTGGTGCCTTTGTAGCTGATGGATGGTATGTGTGTAGCTTGGGAACAATCACATCATGGTATAACTCTACGGTCAGGAGGTACTGAGAAAAAGAGAGGGGACCTTGATTAACAAGCAGGTTTTGCTCAGTAGGATTAGGGATGATTTTCTACAAGAACCTATGTGAGTAGACACAGTTATACCCTAAATCCCTGATACACAGTAGGGAACTACCAACCAGAACTAAACTAACAAACATAACAGTGGTACTATTCTTGGAAGGACTTGGATAAAGACAGGTCATAGAGAATTGGCTCATACTCCTATCACCCAGGATCCAGTGGATGTTGGATGAGTGTCCTTCTGGCTGTTTTGTTGGCTTTTTTTCATTTTATTTGAGGGAGTCAGATATAATGAATAGGGAAGTCTCAGAACCAGATCCAGAGAATGAAGAGCCTGAGGGTGCAGAACAGGAGCATTATTGTATAAAAGGCATGTGGTGGCCCTGAGAAGAGATATCAGCATGGCCATGTTCTTTATACTGTACTTTATATCTAAAGGTTGTCCTACATCAAGAGCCACATTATGCAGATCGGTTATAGCTAAAATATTTTGTAAGTCTATAGGGAAGACAACAGAAAATAATAGACTGTTTCCCTAATCAAGTGAAATAGCCAGATAACTTACTTTTAGGAAAGCAAATACTGATGTAGAGACTTTTATGTTCCTTAGTGTGTTTGTTTATTATGTATAGTTGCTGTCTCTCTCCTGGTTGTAACAGTGCATTCTGAAGTTCTTTTGAAAAGATAACTGTGAAGTGATGTATAGCTATTCTGCCATACAAATAACTTGGAAAAAAAAACTGTTCAATCAGTGCCTTTATTGATCAGCAGATCACTGAAGGTTGTATTAGGAACATTTGCATCGCAGATAACTGTGCTCACCTGTGGAGTTCCACTGCATTTATTTCTAGTGGTGATACTATTCACAGTATACATGCTGCCATTTGGACAGGTTATTCAACAGTATGGTGTGAACTTTCACTGTTATTCAGACGACACTCAAATGTACCTATCTTTTACGCCTGATAAGAAGTCAGCAGTCTCTGTGCTGGAGCAAGAACTCCAATAAATTGCGACCTGGATGGCCTCATGTTATCTAAGCTTGAAGCAAGATAAGACAGAGTTGTTACCGGTAGAGCCAGGTTCATAGGGGTCAGCAGCTAGGTGTAACTCTGGTTTTGCCCTACTGGAATGCCAATGCTATGGTTGCTATGAATATGGTGAAAAATGTAACAGACATGCCCTAACAGGAGATATCAGCATGGCCATGGTTATACTATGGGCCATATTTTTACCACTGGAGACTGCTGCAAGCCCTGGGTGTGCCAAAAATATGGCACACTAGGCATGCAGCAATTGAATGGGATTTTCTATCCTTAGTGGCAATTGATGCAAGCTAGATTATCTTTATGTGGTCTAGCTTGCATCAACACTGGGGGACTGTTTTAATGGAGCTGGCACCTAAAATTTGTATGAGCTTCCATAAGTTGGTAAACTGTCCCAACTGCATCCAGGATTATAAAATCAGGTGCAGCTGCAGCAAACATAAATGGCATGGCTACGGGGGTAAAGTTGTGTAGCACAGGGCTTGAAGTAAGCCTTGTGCCACTTTTAGAAAATCCATCCCTGTATATGTAATTGTTGTCCTACATGAAGAGCCACATTGTGTAGATAGGTTACTGCTAAAGTCCTTGTACGGCTCAAGGGAAGACAATGGAAGACAAGAGAAAATAATAGACTCTTTCCCCTAATAAAGTGAAATAGCTGAATAACTTATGTTTAGGAAAGCACTCAAAAGGCTAACTGTTGCTTTGAACAAATCATATAGACTAATCATGGGTGCAGCCCATCTCACCCGCACCTGTGAGCTATATGCCAAAATTGGGTGGCTTCAACTAAGTGGTAGAATCAAATACCAAATGTGCCTCCTGACCAAAAAAGTGCTCCTCAGGCTAGTGCCACCAGGCATTGGATACCTGTTGAACAAATCCCTCAAGACCCAGTACCCTTGTACCTCAGAAACTGAACACCTCCTCATCCCACGGTGTCAGACTGCTCAGTACCAAAGCTCCTTTCTGTACAGAGACCTACTTTGGTTCAATGGTCTGTACAGTGAATTGGACAATCTAAATAAACTCTCCTATTCTAAGTATTTGCTCTTACAGCATCTCATAGCTGAAAGTGCCTGTGATTGTACCACCTAATCCTAGTTCCTTCTGTCTACCTCCCCTTGCTCTTTGGTACCCAGACCACACCCCACTGGCACTTACATTGGCACTTACAAGTTCTTGGATGCCTCCTTCTCCCCTTGCCCATGCCCTCCCACTATCCCCTACCTCCTGCTGACCCCATCTTACAACACTGACAAAGCCCCTGGCTGCTACCTTCCCTCTCTGATCAATACAGCAGCACCTCCACTGTCATCTATGCCCCTCTATCTTAATTCTCTACTGCCTCCTTTGCTTTATCTGTCACTGTATATTATCAATGTATTGAATTGACTCTGTCTGTTGTAACATAATTTGCTAGCTCATCCTTTGTTTTGGCTGCTTCCTTTACTGTTTATTCACTGTTTATTATTGGTGTATTAATTGACTCTGTATGTTGTAACATACATACTGTACTGTATTTTAACATCATTTGTTAGTTAATCATGTCTAACTGTAACCCATTCCCCACTGATGTGGAACCTTTGTAAATGAGCTGCCTGGTACTCAAAGGTACTTGTAATCCAAGACTGAATAAATAAAACAATAAATAAATAAAGCAAACATATTCTTAATGTGTGTTTGCTTCTATGTAAAGTTCCTGTTTCTCTCATGGTTATAAGAGTGCATTATCAGGTTCTTTCAGTGAGAGAAATCTGAAACAACACAGAACAGTTCTGGCACACAGAAAGCTTTAGAAGAAACTGTAATGCAGTGTTGCCCACCACGATAAGATGCTCTGTTCACAGGTTCTGCCTGTGATCCCAGTGACATCTTGCAGGACACTGTTGGAACATGTAGTCCTCTGTCAATGTTATCATTCAGCAAATGCATCATCTTCATCCCAGATTGCTACACCTTGATAGGCAGCACTGTATAAACTTGTGAATCCCATTGAATATTTCAGTTTTTGAATATTTCTGTTTTTAAAATATGGAACTTGTAAGCACATATAGTAAGTAAAATTGTATTTGTTGAGCACCCATTCTCTGGGGCACTTAGCATTTAAATCAGAATGTTTTACTTTGTAGGGACACCCTCTTATGATTTTAAAGGTACATTGAATATTTAAAAATAAACAATGCTGATCAGGTAAGAATGATGTTGTTTTTAAGAAGAGAAAAAGTTGTTTATAGTAGAAAGTGTACAACAGTAATCCATTGTGGCTTCCTCATCCTAAAAATAATATAAAAAGGCAAAACCAGGAAGAGTCTGCTTCGTAAGTTATACCCATATGGAATAAAGACTCATCAGTCATTTTTATGTTGCTTGCACGCATGTGCAAGAAACATAGTGCCATCATCGGAGATTTCGGAGGTGTGTCACCTCCTCTTCCAATTCAGGCAGTGTGCTGGCAGGCGCGGCCCCTGTAGCAATGCATTTGGAGCTGTCTATGACACGCTCCAAAATGCAGTAACCTCCCAGTTGAAGGGAGCTACGCTCGGTGAGCAGAGATAAAGAGCCCACTGAGCGTAGCTCACCGTCCTGGCCAGCGGCGAAGGGTGCCCAATCCCCCCGGCTGAGCTAAATCATCCTCCCCAGTTGTATCTGCCAGCTGGGCCACCCCTGGCGTGGCAATCAATCCATAGGCCGGCGGGGTGCCCAATCCCCGTCGGCTGAACACCCCAATGTCCTTGTGCCATGCTGGGGAGCCCACCCAGCGTAGCAAGCAGTCCACGAAGTCACATTTTTTATTTTTAAACCTGTAAGCAACGGTCCCTTGGGCGCTCTCCGACCCCACAACCGCACCCCACCCACTGCGCACCCAGCCTCCCACCCCCCCTCACCCCATACTTACCTCCGGACTCTGGCGCGGCGATCTTGGTGGACCGGGAACATGTCTGCACTCTTCAAAGCCGACCGCGAACTGAGGAAATGCAGGTAAGCTGTATAATAGCCTGAGATAGGGGTTTCAACTTTTTGCATATCTCAGGCATTTTTGGGAATTTTGGCACCAAATTTTCAACATGGGGTTTTGGGACCCCTTCTCATGAATGATGTCACTGTCATGGCAGTATTCGGGCCCGAAGGGTGATTTCGCGCAGTGACTGTGAAATCATCCTTCAGACCCAAATACCACCATGACAGTGACATCATTCATCAGAAGGGGTCCCAAAAACCCCATGTTGAAAATTTGGTGCAAAAATTCCAAAAAATGACTGTTTTACGAGCGTGTGTTGCGCAGTTCCTACGCAGGCTCGTAAGTTCGCGAAATTTCAATATTTTCGCTCCAGATTTTCAACATTGCCATTTTACCACACCTTCTTATGAGTAGTACAGCAGTCATTTTTCACATCTCACCCAAAATGTGTTTCCACCCATGTAGCGCAGAATGGCGCAGTCGATAATTGAGAAATCAATGTACGGACAAATTAAGAAAAATCACAGTAACACTGTTCATGAGCAGAGGTCTTAAATGGCTATGTTGAAAATTTGGTGAAAAAATTCCTAAAAATGACTGTTTTACAAGCGTGCGTTGCGCAGTTCCTACGAAGGCTCGTAAGTTCGTAAATTTTCAATATTTTCACTCCAGATTTTCAACATTGCCATTTTACCACACCTCCTCATGAGCAGTACAGCTGTCATTTTTCACATCCTGCCCAAAACGTGTTTCCACCAATGTAGCGCACAATGGCACAGTCGGTGTGCAAACTCAATGTATGGGACACATTAACAAAATCACAGTGATATTGTTCATGAGCAGAGGTCTTAAAATGGCTATGTTGAAAATTTGGTGACAAAATTCCTAAAAATGACTGTTTTACGAGCGTGCGTTGCGCAGTTCCTACACACGCTTGTAAGTTCGCAAATTTTCAATATTTGCACTCCAATGACTTCCAAATACCTAAACAGCACATAGAAGCAAGCAACATTCGGCATTGACAAATGCTTGTTTTTTATAATGAATTCATTCAGTTGTAAGCCAAGATATCTGGCAGTGTACATCACTTCAAAAGTACAGAAAACCTATAGTATCAATCAATCAATCAATACTTTATTTATAAAAAGGAGCCTTTCCAAAAACCAAGGCACCTATACACCACATAATAAAACAATATTAATAAAACAATAAATTAACCACACAATAAGATATTAAAAATCATTATATGCTTGTTTAAAAAGATATGTTTTAAGTGCTCCCTTAAAAGTTTCGACGGCCGGGCAATCTCGTACATGACAAGGTAGAGAATTCCACAGGGTCGGGGCCACAAAACTAAAAGATCTGGCCCCAGAAGTCTTCAAACAAACCCTGGGAATCTCTAGCAATCCCTCGTCAGTGGATCAGAGAGAGTGAGGGGGGCAGTAGGGACGAAGGAGATCTTTCAGGTAGCTAGGTCCCTGATCATGTAGGGCCTTATAGGTCAGCAAACCAACCTTGAAGGTGATACGCCAGCATATTGGCAGCCAGTGCAGTCCTAGGAGCACAGGCATTATATGACTGGTCCTAGAAGAACCTGCCAATAGCTTGGCTGCCGCATTCTGCACTAGCTGCAAGCAGCGAATATCAACCCCCGGTAGCCCAAGATACAGGGAATTGCAGTAGTCAAGACGGGAGGTAACGAAGGCGTGGACCAAAGTAGAAATATCATCAGGAGGAACCAGGTGCTTCACCCAGGCAATGTTCCTCAAATGGTAAAAAGAGGCTTTGACAACTGCTGACACCTGTGATTTAAGTGTCAAACAGTTGTCAAAAACAACGCCCAGATTTCGCACCTGATCTGAGGTAGTTAGCTGGACACCCCCAAGCCATAAGCCTGAGGGAGATCCAGACAACAAACCCACCTCCCGACGACCTGGGTCCACGACCAACACCTCAGATTTTCTTGGGTTCAACCGCAGCCAACTCACATTCATCCAGTCCTGGATTTAGGCAAGACAGTTATTAAAGACCAAGAAAACGGCATCTTGGCCAGGTACAAAGGACATGTACAGTTGAGTATCATCTGCATAGCAGTGAAAACTTAAACCGTACCACCTAATGATCAATCCCAATGGCAGCATGTACACAGCAAACAACATGGATGCCAAAATGGAGCCCTGTGGTACCCCACAGGATAGGGGGAATGATGTTGAGGAAAAAATCCCAGACACCACCCTCTGAGTCCTACCCTCGAGGAAAGATTGAAACCAGCTGAGGACTGTACCAGACAGTCCACAGATAAGCCGCAGGCGTTCCAACAGCACACCATGGTCCACCGTGTCAAATGCCACAGAGAGATCAAGAAGGACCAAGATGGAACAGGTCCTTCGATCTCTCGCTATCAGGAGATCATTTAATACCCCGAACCAGAGCCGTCTCGGTGCTATGTCTCTTCCTAAATCTGGACTGGAGAGAATCACAGACATCGTGCTGATTAAATGACCATCCAACTGCGTCGCAACCACCTTCTCAATAACCTTTCCCACAAAGGGTAGGTTAGAGACGGGTCTATAATTAGCCAGACATTCTGGGTCCAAGGAGGGCTTCTTAAGAAGGGGCTGCACCAAAGCCTCCTTCAGGGGATTTGGAAAAATCCCCCTCTCCAAAGACCTCCAGACTATCTCAGCCAGAACTGGACTGATTTTATCTACACAACCCACTAGGAGACTTGTAGGGCCCGGATCCAGACCACAGTTGGTCGGACGCAGTAATCCGATGACCATCACAATGTCATTGATTGTGAGAAGGCTGAAGTTGGACCACACAAAACTGGTGTCCGACATCTCCTGTCAACCACCACTACTCCCACTAGAGAGCATCAGACGGACGTCAGACCTGATTGTGGCAACCTTATTTGAAGTGAATTGAGCAAGTTCCTCACACCATTCTTGAGAAAAAGCTCTTCTGGACTGAAGACAGATTGGATTGCACAATCTGTCCACGGTCCGTAAAAGCTGAGCTGGTCTATTCTAAGCAGCAGCAATCTCTCTGGACAGGAATTCTGCCTTCTTACGAGAGATTGCTGATTGATAAACCACGTAATGGTCCATCAATCTAAGTCTGTCACAATCCAAGCCCAACTTCTACCAACATCTCTCTAATCTTCGTCCAACTCTTCTCAACTCCCTTAATGTCTCATCAAACCAAGGAGACCTAGGGCGAAGAGTGAGAGGACATACACGAACAGGTGCAATGGAATCCAGGGCCCCTGTCACTGCCTTATTATAGGCAAGTACCAAGTCCCCTGGATCCCTGCAATCACTCGGAAAACCCGATAGGTCCAGCACCGCCATCAGGCCATCTGGGGAAACACCCCTTAAAGGGTGGTACCAGACCATCTCCATAGGGGCTGGCCTACTAGGGGTGGCCTCAAAACTAAACCCAATGGAATGATGGTCAGACCACCCGACTGGTTCCACCACCAAATTGGATATCTCCATCCCCAGTAGGAACACCAAGTCCAATGAATGACCACCAATATGGGTCAGGGAGGAAATAACCTGTGTGAAACCCAGTGAAATCATTAACTGGCGGAAGTCTTGACCAAACTGCGAGAGTTCATCGTCATCCCACGCATTGAAATCACCCAGAACCAACCATCTGGGGGATCCCAATGTCAGGTCGACAATGAAGTCCGCGACTTCCTGTAGGAAAACATTCCCATCACCTGGTGGATGGTAGATGAGAAGAATCCTGCGCCCCACACCCTCGCCCATAATACATTCAAAGGAGTTGGTATTACCCACTGGTACTTCCACTAAGCCGAGTTCTGATCTAAAACAGATGGCAACACCCCCCCCCATGATCCATCCTAGGGCGGTGTATCACCGAGTACCTGGCTGGAATTGCTGAAGCCAAAACCGGGCCAGCATTTTCATCCAGCCAGGTCTCGGTGATGCACGCCAGGTCAAATGTTTCAATAAGATCCGCTATAACAGCGGTCTTGTTTTTAATAGACCTGGCGTTACATAACACCACCTGAGTTGGATGAGCATCCGAGGATGACCGCACTACTTGCTGACTACCAGCAAAACCCTTGGGTATGGGAACCAACCAGGGGGGACCCCTTTCCTGGACCCATTTCACCCCAGGGTGTCTCCTTGTCCCCACTATCCCTATCTGCCCACTCCTCTCCATTCCCTCTCCAGGCCCAGCCCTCATCCTCCCCCTTTTTCCGGTAATCCCCAGAGCCCTATACCGTCTATATACCTCTGGTGACAGGGGAGGACAAAAAAATGGACAGAGGTCTCTGAGCCTGGAGGGGGAATAATACCCGACCGTCTTATTACCATCCCAACACATATTTACTGCACTAACTAATCAAACAATTCCAAAATTGCAAATTCAATCCTAAAACTAAACCCAACTAAACATAAAAATATAAATACAGAATAACTTAAACCCAAAAATATAAAGTTTATAATAAGAATGAAAATATAAAAAAATATTTCTTCCTTCAGCCACCAAAGGCCCTCTCACAGCCAAGGAGGCCAATAGAGCACAGGTACTCTCACTACCTGAGTCCAAAGAATCTTTACTTTCAAATTAACATTCCAACCCCTGAGCACTCTCACTACCAGGGGGACCAGGAAGGCACTCTCACTGCCAATCAGATATAAAATAAAACTAATCTCAATACAAGACAATCAGAGGATACAGGAAATCCTGGAAGATGGGTCCAATGTAAACACTTGCAGACCAATGACGAGTGAAGACCCCCCACCACACCCCCAAAAGACCCGAAAAATCAGACTACCCCACACAGGACCCACAGCCACAGATACCCAGAGGTCAGACTAAAAAGGCAAACCCCGGGATACCCTAAGAGTACCCCAAAGGCTTCTAGCTCCCCAGAGACAGATGAGGCAACTCCTGCTCGGTCCCAGGCAGCGCAGCCCACAATCACCAGGCACAAAAAGGGGGGGGGGTAAAAACCTCCACCAGCCAATAGCCATGCAAGGTCTGCTTCTCCAAATTTAATGCTGAGCACTCCACATAAAAAGAATGTATAATCAAAGGAATAGTAGAATCCAAAAACGGAGGGCAACCAATCAACAAATCAGGTCCCGCCACTCACTCACATAGTAGAACATGTATACCATCAAAATGAAAATCATATACTTGATTAGCTTCCTGGCTAGGGTCATCGGGCTAGGTATTTAATTTTCTATTTGCCAGGACATCAACTCAGGAAGTATCAGACAGAGCAGGTGCTCTTTGTAACAACCGGACATAGTTTACAGTGGCATGCATCCATGAAATACAAAATCACACATACCCCCATAATGCAAACCATCATGGTATGTGTATGCATGTTTGGATGCATGCTGATGTGTTGGGAAATGAAGTCCTAGTCCAGTGGTGTTCAAGCCAAAAAAGCTGGTATCCTCAAAGGACCTTAAAGTACGGCCACCAGAACTTACTCGTGGCCTCATTCCTTTTTTTTTTTTACCCCAACCCTTTGATAGACTCCAGATCCCCTGATATAACACATTCCATTTCATACAGTATTCATTAAATCAGATCTGTGATATATTTCCACCATCTCTGATGCTGGTTTAAAGATAAGAAAATATCTATTCTATTACCTTTGCAATTAGGGCTCTAAAGAGCTCTGTGACAGTACAAAATTATTCTGATGGCCTTATTTGAGAGACGCTGTCCTACACCATTCTGACAGCCTGTGGTACTCTATGCATACTCATGGACTAGTGAACTAGGGTTGGACTCCTGTGTCCACCAGTTGCAAACTGGGCCTGGGTGCATTTAGGCCAGCAGAGTCCTTTAAAAATATGCCTCAGTGCACAGCAGAGACAGAGCTATGAAAACTGGGCCCCTGGAGGCAATAGAAGCAGCAGTTTTCAACCACTATAATTATAAAACCGCATTTGGCAATCGGGGAGGGGGGTCAGTCTGCTTGGCAGATGCATTGCATGTGACACTCAGTCAGTGTTGCCCTTTTATGTAACTTACATGACTGGCCCCAGTTCACCTTAAAAAGGGTTAGGTAAAGCTCCAGGATCAAGTAGCAGCAGAACAATCCCAATGTTCTGCAGGTTCTCCAGAGAAAGAGCAACATGTTAATAAGTGGGATAAAAAAACACATACTGCAGACTATGCTGGGAACAAACTTCATGAAGCAGTATTTTATAAATGGATGCAATACATTTGTTATAGTTTTTATAAACGGGATATCACCAACCTTTACAAAAGCAGTGTACCTACTTGTAGAAAAAAAGCAGATCACCCACAAGCATCCCACCAAAATTTAGATGTCTAAGTTATGTTGTTTTAAAGTTTAGCTCTGGATGGGAAACTATTCATTGTTTCCATAGGTGACATATGTAGTCCAGAATAGGTGCCGTCATTGAAAAGACATCACCAGATTGCAGCTCTGCCTTACAGTAGATGACTTGTGAACACTGGTACTGTACATGTTTTTGACACCTCACCTCTTGACTGCTGCAACACACTGTGAGTCAGCTTCCTTGTCTGTGCTAGGGAAGAATATAACTGCCCATCTCTTGACTTCCACATGGAGGTCAGGACATATCTCCCAGTGCTCCACTAACAGTATTGGATGCTGGTTAGGTGGTGGCATGAGGTCAAGGTGTTACTGTTAGTATTCAAGGCCATCCCCAGATACTTACTGCAACCTGCAAGTTCCCCCATTGTCTCCCCCCCCCCACAGCTGGGATCTCCAGTGAGTGTGCCTTTTCCATGGCAGGAGCAGGATCCAATCCAGCAGGAAAGTGCCTGTTCTTCCCATTTGCTTTGTTGCATTAAGCAGTGGTCTTTCTTGAGGCTCTCACTTATGAAAACCCTGAGGTCCCTCTCCTTTGTGATATGATCACCCCCCCACCCCGTCCAGTAGTTCATTTTCAGATTCCTCTTTCCTACGTGCAACACCATGCATTTTTAATATTGAATTTGACCTGATCGCTCTTCTTGTCTCGGATACCTTCCTTGCCATCCATCTTTCTGAGTATGTTAATGTAATTCATGAACAGTTACATCTTTCCCTGTATCCCTTTTTCAGTTTCACAAATGCACTCAAAAATATTGGATCCAGGACCAGCCCCTGCATCATTTTGTTTGTCACCATCTTGAGTATTTGCCATTTAGTACTATATTTGGACTTTTCACCATGACCAGTATCAGTCCACCTGGTTAAGCTTTTCTCCATTCCTATGTTGACCAACTTCTTCACTAGTCATCTATATGGGACTGAACCAAAGACCTTGCTGAAATTCAAGTAGAGAACAGTCAGCATCTGGACCTTATCCATTGTCTAAGACACTGAGTAGAAGAACTCTATGAGATTTGTATGGCAGGACCTCCCTTTCATGAAACCATGCTGCTTGGAGTCCATTTGCCTCTGACTTGTCAACTTACTACTCCTTGATAAAAGTTTATAGCAGTTTCCCCATAAATGAGGTCTGATTCCCCAGTCTGTAATTACCTGGGTCACCCCTGCTTCCACTCTGACAAAAACATACATCAGCCACACTCTAATCCACTGGGACCAAACTGGTTTTCATTAAGCATTTGAACAAGTCATCCATGGGATGCCACCAGTGCCTGTTCTGCCTCCCTGAGAATCAGGGGATGCAGGTGACTTCTTCACACTGAACAGCCTCAGACTCTTGAATATACTATCCTCAGTGATAGCTCCCAGTTCCAAGTTTAGCTCCGTCTCAGTTTTTGTACCACATTCTGGAAGCACCCTACCTACTATATGTGAATACTGATCAGACATATTCATTTAAAATGTTTGCCTTGTGCCTGTCCTCCACCACCCATCCCATCTCCTTTTGAGTCCCTTTTAGTTTTCCTTTTTTCCTTATGTTTCTGAAGAAGGCCTTTTTACTTTGCCCCAGCTGCTATTCTGAGCTCTTTCTCACTATAAGATCAAACACAGCAACTGACAGCCAAAAAAGGCTCACTGGCCAATCTAGTTTACCTGGGGCTACCTATAGTATAATGCAAATGTCCTAGTGGTCACTCACTACCCCTCCCATATCATGTTTCCCTGCTATCCTTACCAGCCCCATATGTCTGTTCCATCCTTGATTGAATCCTTACTCTGATCTGGCTCAAGTCATCCACTTGTGTAAGTGGTTCTGCTTATCTACTACTCTATATCAATCACATGCATTTTGAATTTGCATCTGAATTGTGACACAAATAATGACTTATTTTACAGTTGGATGATTCTCTTGATAAGGCAGCTGGTCAGTCAGTGCAACAGTAGCAGTACTGCACATGACACTGGTGATCCAGGTGTGGGAGGTAGCCTGGGTCACTGTGGGTGAGCCCCAGGGAAAGAGTATAATGCATCCCACTGGACTCTTCCCTCCTCCAGTATGAAACTGCCACCAGAATGACAAGGTATGATGATGCTTATGACAATGGCATGAACAAGCTCTGCATGTGCATGCCACTGCTGTCCTAGCACAAAAGGCATCCAGGGAACAAAAGGGCCAAAAATCAGAAAGACCACCTGATGTCTTCAGGCTGAAGCAATGACCCCAGCAGATTCTGCACCATCTTCTGAGTTCCCATCAATAATCAAGAATGACATCCAGAGGGGCTTAGGGAACCCTGATGGTCTCACCACAGGGGTAAGCTGTGGAGGAATGGAGGTAAGGACCAAGCTCCAGAGGCAGTGAGTAATGGGACTGGAGGGGTGGACTGAAGATAGGACAGGATGGGAAGAGGTAGGAAAAAATCAAAGCAAAAAAATAAGAAAAGAAGGTATCCAAATCTCATATGTGTGCAGGATGATGCAGAGGCAAGTAGAACATGCATTTGCATCTTCATCTTCATTTGCCTCATGTAACTTACTGTTTACATATCATCTATTAGCTGTTGACTGCAGTTGTGTATTTGTCTTCCTGTATATATATATATATATATATATATATATAGATATATATATATATATATATATATATATAGATATATATATATATATATATATAAAAATAAGGTATGTGCTGGGGGACCTGTGTGATACATGATTATATTTATAAGTGCTGTTTGATAAGGTAGTGAACTTGTTTCAAATTGGACTAAATGTGGTTTTCATTTAAAGTGTGAAAATGGAATTGTTGGAGTTAATATGTAATTGGATTGGGAGCATGGGGACCAATCAGAAGGCAGAGTGTGTATGAGGTACAAAAGAAAATCATGAAAGTAAAATAAGTAGTGCTTGGTCAGCCGGTGGTCAGGCGGGGGTGTGACCAAAATGATGATGAGTTTACTATATGTCTAAATCTGTGATGGCAACAAGTTTATGATATGTATAAATCTAAGATTTTAGACTGGTACATACATGTATAGTAGCTGAGATAAAAGTATTTATACAGTTGCTTTTGGCACAGGCTTTTGTATCCCTGTCTGTTGCATAAATTATATACACACAATGTCATATAACTAATATCTAAGGACATCACTGTAAATGAGATTGGTTCAGTGGTTTTATCATTAATAAAAATTAAACAAAATAAAATTAAAATCAGGGCCCATGTATATACAGTATCAGCCAGTAATTGTTCAGTTTTCCAGGAGTACATGACATAAGTGAAAGAAGGTTTCTTTTATCTGCAGAACTGATAGGGAAAATTGAAAGGATAAATTACCCCTATTTGGCATCTTCCATGGTTTGTAAGACCCTGGAGTATATTAGGGTTACTAAACCTCCTTTAGCCCATATTACTTAGGATAAACATTTCAACATGTCAAAAACTGACTGTTTCAATAAATCTCTGAGGATCATCCAATTAATAAGCACAGAGAATTGTGTAAAACCTTATAATGCACATTCTCCAATTAGTTTATTTTAAAAACTGTGTGAAAAATTAATGCATACAGTTTTTAACTGTTGAGACATGCTGCTCCGACCATACTCTTGTTAAACTGGATAGAATTACAGAAAAAAAATGGCACAGGTGTATGTGACAATGTTAACTTTCAAGAGATATCACATCATAATTAATCTTTCATCATCCTTGATGAGATAACCAGCACTTTTTCAGTTTTGCCATCTGTTACAAATAAAGCATATTCTGGGTGTCTGAGCACATTTTCCTCAGAAGAGAGGTACTATCACAAATCCACTATCACCAGGTACAGGGGTGCTTTGACAAGATCACACCCATCAAGATCATGTATGGGGTATCACAGTTTTCAGAAGAAGTCAGAATTTGTCTTTAAGCCTGTCTGTAAATGATGAAGAGGCTAAGCCTGTACTTTTTTTACTGACCGGTTGATGATTACTGCAGGATATATTCCCTAGACTGTTCCTCTATTTGAACCCCTGAGCCCACCTTCTCATGCATTAGTGTTGTCCCATAATGATACCAACAAATAAAATACAATGCAACTTTTTTTGTAGTATCTTTCATGTAATTAATATCTGTAAGTGCTTCACAGAAACAGTCAAAGCAGGAAATATACGGAAATAAAGGAAATGCATATTCTACAGAAATACAATAAATAGCATATCATACAAACATGTTACATTGTTAGAGACACAGTACTAGGCAATATATGTATCAGCACGTGCAACTGGGCATAAAACAATCAGTTATAGTAAACAGAAATAAATTATAATTATAGAAACTATTAAGAATTAAAGTGAAAAGACAAAATATATTTTTTAAAGCGAGACTTACATAGGAAGTGTGAGGTAATTAGAGGAAGATAAACATGTTCTTATAAATATATTTATTAAGAAAGAATGGGATGTCATGAAATGAAGTTATTTTTTTTTTGTTTTATGTTATGAGAGATCTGCTGAAGTCAACTATCATTTTTTTTCAGGAAAACGTAACATCACTTTAAAAACAAGAATTTGTCAATGCCGAATGTTGTCTTGCTGGCATTGGCGTTGGTAGGGCAGGAGTTAGAGAGATGCATAATAGGAATGGCAGTGAAGTATTGAACTGACGCAAACCCCACCCCCACCCTGCAGTGACTGACAGGCATTGGGGTGTATCTTTAGGTTGTTTGCCAAAACGTTTGCGCCATTTCACCTCACCCTACCCTGCAGACACCAACAACTGTTGCGTTGTGCCTTGGGGTCTTCAGGACTTTGCTCACCCCATTCTGTAAGGAAATATGCTGAAATGGGTGCAGTAGAGGAGAATAGGGTGAACTTTGGGGCTGAAGAGTCCAAGGTGCACCTCAATGCCTGTCACTGGCTGCAGGGTCGGGGTGGGGGTGGAATGGCGTGAGCGTTAAAGCCGACAATCCCAAGTCACACTCCTGATGCCTGTCAGTCTCTACAGGGTGGGGCATTACAGTTGGAAACCCTAATGCTCTGGGAATTTGTTGGTATTTTCACTCAGGATTTTCAACATGGACTTTTTGTGACCCCACCTCATGAACACTGGCACTATCAGTTCATTAGCCGAACGGTGATTTTGCATAGTGACTGCACCATTTGGCACCACAGGTGAGAAAACACATTTCAGGCAGGATGTGAAAAATGACAGCTGTACTGTTCATGAGAAGGTGTAAAAAAATTGCAATGTTGAAAATCTGGAGTGAAAATATAAAAAGTTGGTGAAGTCAAGAGCGTGCATAGAAACTGTGCAATGCATGCTTATAATACAGTCATTTTTTGGAATTTTTTCACCAAATACACAACATAGGCTTTTTGGGACCCCACCTCATGAACCGTGGCATTGACATTTCACTAATTAGTCCCAAATGTTGATTCCCCACTGCTACCATGCCACTGTGTTATGTGTGCAAAAGCACATTTTAGGCAGGATGTGAAAAATAACAGCTGTACTGTTCATAAGGAGGTGTGAACAAATGACAATGTTGAAAATCTGGAGTAAAAATATTAAAAATTGTCAAAGTTACAAGCGTGCATGGAAACTGTGCAATGCACGCTTGTAACACAGTCATTTTGGGGAATTTTTTCACCAAATACGCAATATAGGCTTTTTGGGACCCCACCTCATGAACTGTGGCACTGTCATTTCATTAATTAGTCCCAAAAGGTGATTCCATGCAATGACAGTGAAATGACCGTTCGGGACCCAAAACTGAGATGACAGTACATGTGTTCATGAGGTGGAGTCCCAAGAACCCCATGTTGAAAATTTGGAGCCAAAATTAAAAAAAGAATGGCTGAGATATCCCCTTAAGTTGAACCCCACCCATTTATGCCATTATACAGATTACTGGCATTTCTTCATTTTGTAGTTCAGCTTTGAAGAGTTCAGACGTGTTCCCACTCCACCAAAGATTGCAGCGCTGGACCTCCAGAGGTAAGTATGGGGTGAGTAGGGTGTAGTGAGGTGGGGTGCGCAGAAGGTGGGTACGGGTTGGGGGAGGGGGCGCCATGGACAATGGACTGTTTTCTTTTTTTCAGGTACAAAATAAAAAAAAAATGCCACTGCTCCACGGGACAGTTTTCTTTCTTTACAGGTGAAATAAAACAAATGGACACACTGGGGTGGGCTCCCAGTGTGTCTCATGAATTTTGTGGGTGATATTGGCCACACAATGGGGATGGGGCAGGGGGGAGGAACATGCTGACATGCTTGGCTTTCTGTGAGCAGAGACACACTGGGTTGGCTCCTAGTGTGCCACACAATGTGGGGGGGTGGCAGACATGCCAACACAGGGATTGCACCCCTGATGTCAGCCTTCTTTTAGGATTAGCCACCGCCATGTTTATTGAAATGTTTCACCAGGAAAGGCATACACTGAAGGTGTGTCATCTGTGCCATTGTACGACAAGCTTGTCTATGATTGCAGTGGTACATTTCTCTCAAGTTGGTGGCACTTTGCATAATACTTGTATCATTGCTAGCATGCTGACTAATTGGAAAATGAGGGACGCACCTACTAAAGCATGCCCTGCATTTGCCACAACACTGACACTCTTCTGAAAGTGCTACTTCCCCAATATGTTGTTTGTGCATGCATGCTAGCCAACATAACTAGGCAGTCAAAAAAGAAAATCTGATAATGAATAGGGAGCCAGTATACTGTAGGTCATGTAGAATGTGTGTTGGGGAGTAGGGCTGTGTTATTTAAGAGGAGTTTTAACCCACTGCACTGGTAATGGTTATTACAGTGGCTGACCAGCTTGAACAGTGACTCAAGCAGCGGGGCTTGTTCAACAGCACAAGATGACACAGCTACAACTGTAGCCCCAGTTCTAGGGATAGTGCAAATCTCGGCGCTGCTTTAGCTGTCTGAGCACAAATTAGGCTGGTAGTTAGACTAGACCACAAGTGAACAGTATTTCTTTTTGTTGATGGCGATGATGTTGGTGGTGGCGGTAAGGGGGGTCTACCTTAAGGCTTGGTATGCACAGGTTGGTAGAAACATGGAGTAGGATAGAGTAGAGGGATAAAGGGAAGACAGTTTGGAGATAGGCAGAGAATCCATTCATAGAATGGTAAGTCAAATGGTTTTCTCTACATATTCTGTTTTGGACAGTGACAGCATAAAACTGAGGAGCTATAAAGAAGAAAGAAGACAGAAATGGAGACTGAAAGGGTGAAAAAATAAACTAAAGTTGCATACAAATGTGAGGAATAGGACAGGAGTCAGGAATTATAAAAAAGACAGAAAGAGCAATAGGGGTCTGCTGCTGGTGCTAGAACCTCTCAAGTACATTCACCACCCCCCTCCACACACACACACACACACACACACACACACACACACACACACACACACACACACACACACACACACACACCCATGGGGCTGGAAATTTCCAAGGGAGAGAGCCTTATAGACAAGGGGCCCAATACACAGCCACATTTCAGTGGTGCTGATTGTGGTGGCCACTTGTGCCAATGTTCAACTTTGCATTCCATGTGATATACTCAATAGGGGTTGTAGCAGTCACTGAAATATGGGCTATCCCTAACTATGACTGGCACCTCTCAATCCCTGGGTAAAAGTTGTACAGACAGGACATGGGAGTAGGAAAGGGGGAGGAAGCAGTTTATATAAGGAAGGGATAACATGAACAACAAAGGAGGAGTCAGAAGGTGGGAAGGTAGATGTGATGTGGGTGCTGTTACTATCCAACAGAGGAAGGAAGGTGAGACAGAAGGTGGTTTACAGATTGCCCAACCAAGAGGAGAAAATGGACAGCGAACTGGGTTCAGTGATAAGGGCAACTTCAGTGAAGGGGAGGTGGTAATTGTGAGGGATTTTAGCCTGCCTAAGGTAGTTTAGAAGATCCCATCCATGACTTGCACCAAGAGTCAGGTAATCCTAGATGCAGTAATGAGTATATTCCTGATCCAGGATGTCACAGTACCCACCAGGGAGGGGTTGATCCTTAATCAGGTACTTACAAATGAGACCATGTCCTGGAAATCTAGGTAGAGTAGCCCTTAGGTGGAAGTAACTGCCACACAACGTGATTCAGGTTGGATATGGGTATGGAGAATGTACCCACAAGGACCAAAGACCTAGACTTCAGAAGGATGGGGGTGGCGCTAAAGGGGCACCTGAAGAGCATCAACATAATGATGGGGGTGGACCAAAAGTGGTCCATTATTAAGGAGGGAATAGCAGCAGCCCGAAAGGAGTGTGTTAGGTTAATGGGAGAAAACTCAAGGTTCAAAACATCCAGCTGCTTTAGTCATGAGGCTGTACAGGCAGTCAGAGATAAGAGGACCGCCTATTTGAAATTCAGGAGGATCAAGGAGAAGAGGAAAGGCAATACTATCAGAGGAAGGCTAGTGAGTCAGGAAAGGTAGTCTGGCAGGCTAAAGTTCAGAAAGAACTGCTGTTAACTGAAGGGATTAAAAAGGAGAAAAAGCCTTTTTTAAGTACTTTAGTGAGAAAAGGGATAAAAAGAATAGCATAGTTCAGCTCAGGAAGGGGGAGAGGTGTATGAAAGCAAATGGAGACAAGGCAGAGACTGAATGAGTACTTCTGCTCAGTCTTCAAAAAGCTGAGGGATGACCTGGTGCCTCACGGTGGTAGGAGGGAGGAAGTGGGAGCATGGATGGAATAGTAGAGGCGGATGTGGTGAAGAAAGGTCTGTTAGCCCTGAGGGTGGACAAATCCCTGGATCCTGACAGCATACATTCAAGAGTGCCAAAGGAACTTACAAATGAGCAAGTGGGTCCCGTAGTGGACCTGTTCAATAGTTTGGTTGAGTCAGGGGAGGTACCTAGAGACTGGAGAATGGCACATGCAGTGTTGTCCCATAAGAGCGGACCCAGGAATTAACCAGGCAACTACTGTACAGATCGGGCAACCTGACCTCAATTGTGTGCAAGCTCATGGATGCCATACCTAAGGAGACTCTGGTAGGATACCTAAAAGAAACTGGCCTCTATGATGAATGACAACATGGGTTTATGGCTAGAGATCATGCCAGCTGAACTTGATTGACTTCTTTAACCGGGTCACTAAAACAGTGGACAAGGGCCAAGCAGTGGATATCCTGTACTTGGACTTCAGCAGTGCCTTTTATTATGTGCCCCACATGAGTTTGATCAAGAAGCTGGAGGATCTAGGGGTTAAAGAGAAGTTAACTGAGTGGGTAGCCAGCTGGCTGGCTGGCAGGCAGGACCCAGGAAATAGTGGCTGTAGGGGAGCTCTCAGGTTCTGGGAATTTCACTAGTGGGGTCTCACAGGGTTCAGTGCTTGCTCCAGTGCTTTTCAATGTCTTCCTCAGTAACACTGGAGAAGGCATACAGGAAAAGATTTGCTTGTCCGTGGAGGACTCCAAACTCTGTTGGAGGGTGGATGCAGCAGAGGAGATATGAGACACAAAAGAAGATCTGACAAAGCTCAAAGGTGATCCAGAATTTGGCAGCTTGGCTTCAATGTTATAAAATGAAAGATTATGCACTTTGAAGCTTAGAACCCAAAGACTGAGTACAGCCTTGGAGTGGTCCTGGTAACCAAATCCGAGGAGGAAAAAGACCTGGGTGAGTTGATCACTAGTGAAATGAAACACTCCACACAATGCAGGAAGGCAGCAGTGAAGGCTGCTTTGCAATAGGTATCAGCAGCAGGCAGGAGGAAGTAATACTGCCACTGTACAGGTCACTGGTGCAGCTGCACCTGGAGTACCATGTGCAATACTGGCATCCCTACATAAAGAAGGACATAAATATGCTGGAGTCAGTCCAAAACAGGTCAGAAAATATGGTTAAATGACTGAAGGGCAGGACATATGAGGAAAGGCTGGTGGCCTTTAACATGTACTCCTTGGAGTAGAGGATGGAAGAGGGAAATAATTGAGACCTTCAAGTATTTGAAAAGCATAAACAGGGTGGACAAGGTATGCCTCTTCAGGCTTAGTGGAAACAAAAACACAAAGGGGCATTGCCTTAAGTTGGGAGGGAGAGGTTCAGAAGGGAGACCAGGAGGCATTTCTTCATGGAGAGGGTAGTGGAAGGGTGAAATGGGCTGTCTGAGGATGTGGCAACACCTGAAACAGTGAATAGCTACAGAAGAAGTTGGGAGAGGTTGAAGGGAAAAGTCAGTCAAAAGGGGTGCTGCCAGAAAGAAGGGTACATCAGTCAGGGCTGGGGGTGGAGTCCTTAGCCTGTATTGAGGACTCTGTAAAACAAGCAGACACAGTAGACCACAATGCCTTATTCTGCTGTCACCTTCATTTGCTCGTATGCTCATATGCAAACCTCTGTGCTATTACTATGGGCATTGTGCTGGCAATGGGAAGCAGGATGGTCCGGGTAGGGGAAATGGGGGCATGGAAATGTAAATGAGTGATTGGATATACGCAGTGGCTCACTGGCATCCTCACCCCCAGTTGCAGACCACAGCGACCCCTGAACTGGGTGGAATTGTTGAAAGCAGTCCTACAAAGGAATGCTGTCTTGCAAGATGGAATTAAAGGTCTTTATGGAGACAGAATAGGTGGGTGAACTCAAGAAACAGCAGGACTGGTAAAGGGAGGGTGAACCACTGTACACCAGGAAGCACACTGAACACATACTTGGCATCCAAAGGGGCACTAGACTATTAGAGTGGACAGGTGGAGGACTGATAATTCTGAAACTAGAGTGGTTCACAAGCATTCCTAAAGGTATGGTATTGGTGTTGACAACTGTGACAGTAGAGACACCTAGCCAGTGCTCAGCGCATGGCTTAGCACCATACCCCTGGCACTGTGCCATGAACCAACCCCTGTGCCTGAAGCATTCCATGTTTGGTGGCACCAACCACATGTGCACCACCAGACATCTGGAACATTTGACTCATAAACTATGGTAGGGTGACAGTGGTGCAAGGGGTGCTATACCCCCCCCGGCTACTGAATACCAGCTTTGTGTGTGATATCACAGTGTGGTGGTAGACCAGGTGACCCTTGGGTGCCCCAAATGTCCACTACCACACTTTTTGACAGTGTATAGTGCCCCTAATTTTTATTTGGGTCTTGTGAGGTTAAGGCTGCTGGGGAGTGGTGAAAGAAAGAAGAGGGAGAGAAGACCAGTTTCCCCAAAATGGGGGTCCAAGGGTTATCCAGAAATGGAGTCCATGTACTTAGTGAACTAGTGCTCTTACTGTAGACAGGGATGAACTGGTGATGGTGAAGGAGGCTCATGGAATTTGGGAGGAACTGCAGCTCAGGCTGTACACAGTGATGGAAATGGGGGCTAGGAGACTCAGTTCCAAGAATGAAACTACAAGTCTAACTTCAAGTAGCAAAATAGGGAAGGACTGCTCAAGTGTAAAATGTTTCCCCCTTCACCAGCCATATCATGTTGCACAACAATTCTCATTCTCTTTATTTGCAGTAACCTCACTTCACCAGCTTGCTTTGGTTTGCAATAGAACAAGAAAGCATGCAACAAAGCTGGAAAGGGGACATTTAGAAGAGATGTGGGGAAATACTACTTCACTGAAAGAGTGGTGGATGCCTAGAACAGCCTGTCACCAGAGGTAGTAGGGGGGAAAACAGTGTGGGGAGGTTTAAACATGCATGCGGTAGGGCCAACCCACCAGCACAGCGATAGTGCTACCACCTGCAAAGCTAACAACCCACGTTTGGTTGAAAGCTCAGAAGTTGGAGGGCCAGCCAAGGTGGAGGAGTATCAACCATCCAAATGATTGCTCCCCTACTATGGGGGGTAGAGGGCAGATGGATCCCAGTGCTCACCTGAGACCTGATGGAGACTGGGGTTGGGCACACCAGGCCATCGACTCATATGGGAGGTGTGGCAGCTATTGATGCATATCACATGGGAGCATGTCACATACATTATGACAGCACTGCATGTCTGCATATCCCAAGGATTACAGAAGAAGGAAAAATAGAACTGACTAGCAGGATGACACTGGTCTCCCGAAGGCCCTGTACCCGGCTACCCAAGTGAAGAGTTCAAGTCAACCAGATCCTGTCTCCCCTGAGGTCTGGGGCATCCTGCTGACCCCACTAGGAGGGTAAGCCCTGGGGGAACAGCCAAACAGAGGTAAATCCTGGAGGATGCCAGGGTGGCAGGGCTGAGGAGACTGGAGGATAGGGGCTGTTCACTGCGGGGGGGGGGATAAACAATTAAACAAACATAAAAACCTGCATGGGATATAGGCATAGAGAAATACTTGTAAATAAGTGGGGGGGGGGGCAGAAACCACTTATGGTCTGTGGAGACAGAATAGGAAGGGAACATTTGGACAGAGTGTGTGGGTCAAGTAGTCCTCTTCTGCTGACAATTTCTATATTTCTGTGTTTCTGTGAATACTGTTGGATGTACCTGCCTTTACAGTTTCTTTTTTGCCTTGTATATTTTAGCCTGTATGTAATTATTCCTGCTGGATTATGTTAACCTTTTGATTGCCAGTGTCCTCTGTGGGACACCCCTGAAAACAAGCTTCCATGCCATAATGGCAAAAATGGAACTGCGACTAGCACAACAGCAAGTACATATCACCATTCTATAATCTGGCATATGCCAATCACAGTGATCCCCTTTACAGCGATGGCAGTACACAACACAGGGCCAACACAAGATACCACAACATTTAATGTGGTGGGCTATGCCCCCTGCACTCCCATAATAATATAATCAACTCCAGGGCGGTGGACACTGGGGGAAAGGAGAGTACGCAGGATGGGGGCTACTGTCACTGGGGCACCACAGTTAGGGGGATCAGAGGACAGCCAAAACAAAACAAAAGAACACTAACACCCAGCACAACAAAAGACATACCTGCAGGCAGTCCCAAACCCAGAACCATCGGTATTCTGAGCACTAGCCGTATCCACCACTCCATGTGACTGGCTCGGCAGCAACATGCTTCTTTTCCTCACTCAACCCACATCACTACACCCTCCCTCATGATTTGCCCACACTGTTCAGTTCTTCTACAATCGCTATTCCCGCCTGTCGATATTCTAGCACACTAGTTATTCCGGCAGTTGAGCAAACTGAGTCACTCATATTTGAGTTGCTCAATTTGCTTAGCCCAAATCACTGGATACCTGAAAGGAAGATGTGGAATTTCATGGGGTTGTTTGGATTGGAGTAACTTCAAATAAATACAGGCATAAAACTAAGTTAAGTGCAAACATTTTTTAATTTTTTAAGTGCACTAGACAAATCCCTCCTATTTTCAGGCACGTCCCGGGGGAGGGGGATACAGATGAATGCCAACTGACCTTAAATCAGATTAAGCTGTTGGTGGTATTTTTAGTGAATGAGGGAAATTTGGCCAGGAC
The DNA here is from genome assembly GCA_016271365.2 of Neoceratodus forsteri. Lineage (NCBI taxonomy): Eukaryota > Metazoa > Chordata > Ceratodontiformes > Ceratodontidae > Neoceratodus > Neoceratodus forsteri. Next base: position 191,911,913 of record CM057456.1, read on the forward strand.
ACCAGAGAAATTCCCCCATTCTGACAGTAGGGGGACAGGCTGTCTGCATGATGGCCACTCAGAGTGAGACATTGGAGGGAGAAGACGTCTGCACAGTGGGAGCCCTTGCCTCATCTCTCACTGTAATGGAAACAGAGGCTAATCAAATAAGCATTGCTGAAGCCGATTCAGAGGACGAGTTCCACAAAGTGCCTATTTCCACGGAGGAAATGGAAAAAGTTACTGAGTTTACTAATAGCGAATTCAACTTGAAAAAGGTTGGAGTGTTCAAAGAACCTGGAGGAGTGGATGAGAAACAAGTTTATCAACAACCAGGAGATGCTGAGTCAGTAAAGAAGCCACAGATTACAGAGGCGCTCCTTGTCATTAGCGAAAACAAACCTTTCAGCGTGGCAGCTGATGAGGGGATTTCAAAAGGCCTGGCAGGGCTCGGTGAGTCAGCACACTCCTTTTCTGTCAATTTAACCCCTACTGATACTGACAGTGTCAAATTACAGCTTATGAGAAAAGGGGAGTGTCTTTACAGATTCTGTTGGTGCGATTGTTCGACAAGGGAAATAAGGGGCTTCTAAATCTACTGACTTTATCTTGAAACCCAGTGTACCTCTGAGTAAATTGGCGGGTTTTGTATTTAAAAAAACGGCTATCGAGGAGACTGTTCTCTCTCCTGCTGTTGTTTATCGGTCAAAAGCTGCGTCTCAAACTGATGTTACTGAATTTACTTTTTCTAAAGTGAAGAGCAAAGGCCGATGGCACATTTATAAGGTAGAAAAAGAAATGGGAAGACTGGATGAACCTTGTGGTCCTTATCTGCCATCAACTTCTATGTTTCTATGTTTCTAAGACTAATCAGCAGAGTAAGAATGGTGTTGATTCTGTAAAATGCAAGCTTCCTGTACCAATGCCAAGATCAGAAAAAAATGCTCCTATTCTACCTGGTGGGCCCTGGTCACCAGGAAAAGCCCTAGTAGGAGCAGGATGGAAGCAGGCACCCTCAGGCATCTGGTTACCTGACCCTGTGTGGGATACAGACTTAATTTTTTCCCAGAATTCCACTGTATGGAAACCAGGTTTAAATGCCAGCATTAACACAGATGCCTTGACAAAGGAGAAAAAGCCATGTGAACCTAGGCCTAACTCCTCTACTCTACCTTTACAAGCACAGTCTTCACAGGATACTGTCCTCAAATGAGATTCTGGTTTAAGACCTCAGGTTAATTTATCACACTTGGATGATACTGATCCACCAAAACAAAAGTGCTTAATGTCTGAACTGTTCTCAACACCAAAAAGGGAGGCTGCTCTAAGGAGGAACGCAGTCCGCATACGTTACAAAGGAGATTTGGAGAATAGGCTGGACAGATATTATGTTGGGAAAAATCTACTAAAGGACTCCCTATACTTTTCACCAAAAGATGTGTTCTCTTTTATAAATATATCAGGAGAGGACAATTTTGATGTTAGTTTTAGGGCATTAGACCTTTTCTGGGAAAGGTATGGCAGGTGAAGTTTTCTCCCACATGGACCCACTTTCTAGTTATCTCCGTTACAAAACCTTTGATAAAGTTTGTGACTGTAATGTTTTGGAATGAGGGGGTCCATGTGGAAGATATCACTTTCTGGTTATCACAGAAATGCAAAGTTTTAAGTACTCCAGAACCTATCCTGGATTCCGAACAATTCTAGATGGGGAGTTGGAAATACAAAATTAAACTACGGCAATCAGATACGGGAATTGAACATATGCCTAATTCATTTTTGTTAGGTAGGGATAGAGGGGTCAGTCTAGTGCATGTTATAAGTGTGGCTCAAGGATTCACCCTTTAAGTGTATGCAACCAACCCCGGTGTGATAATTGTGGTGAAACTGGTCATGTTACCATGCAATGTGCAAATCATACCAAATGCAATTTATGCGATGAATATGGCCATGTCTTTAGGGAATGTTCTTGGGCTGCAAAAAATAAAGCAACCTGTATTAGTCCTGATCTTTTGATCCAGCAAGTTCAGGAAGCAGCGACCCCCCCCCCAAGGTAGGAAAACATATCTCCCAGACTGCTTCCTCTACTAGGCATCCTTCCCCAGGTCTTTTGATGGAGGCTCAGGCCTCAGATTCTAAACCCCAAGAGGAAGTTAAGCCTTTTAAGGCCTCTCCTGGAAATCTAGATTTTGCTCCACTCTGTTATGAAGATCCAGTTGCTCCCGAGAAAGATTCAGAGGTTACTACTCCTTCATCTCCATTACCTCGTAGGAGATCTTCCAGGGACCTGCAACCAAAATCCCCTCTCCCCATTCCTGTTGAGTCTTGTTATTCCTATGCAGCATTGTTCACCCCATGGGATGAGACAGAAATGGAACTTGGAGATTCAGACTCCCAAAAATCTACTTTGTCCATGTTTCACAGTCAATGGACAATTACAAAGATAAAAAAAGGAAAAAACGGAAAAAATAAGAGATAACATCAGCAAAAGGGCTACTTAATGGTAACAACATGGGGATCATTGAATGCACATAGCTTATTAAATACTACTAAAAAGCAAGCCCTATTCCAATATATTCATGATAATATCATTTCAGTTTGTTTTTTTGCAGGAGACTTGGATGTATGCTATTGAGCAGTAATCAATCTTTAAGAGGGAAAGGCCCTGGGGTCCTTCTTATTGGTCATTCGGAACAGATAGCACAGATGGGATAGGTATTTTATTCAACTCTTTTGATTTTTCCCTTCACAAATCAATTGACCTTATACCAGGCAGGGTCTTGATCTTGGATGGGAAATGGAATAATACATGTTATAGATTCATTAACATCTATAATCTACAGACTAAAGCAGATAGAGTAAATTTCATGAAGGCAGTACAACCATACTTGGCTACATCTGTTAGGGTTCTCTGGGGAGGTGATTTTAAGTTACCTACAAACCCTTCCTTTACAACCCCTGCTGCTGCTGTCCTCCTCAGACATCCTGGTGCGAAGGCACAGACCTCCCCCCATTAATTCCTCTTCTAGCTCTAAATAATTGCCCTGCATTTACCACCTCTTTACCTCATGCTTTGTCCTTCCTCACTGCCTGCCCCCCACTGAGCTTGCTGTTGTACTCTAGCTGTATTTAATCCTCTGTGTTTCCCTCCTTGTTCCACAGACAGCCCATCTGTGGGCTTCCCAAACTGCTCCTGTGGCCCTGGCTCTCTCTGAGCAGGCCACAGCTAATAGACCACCCGACTGACTCCCGGACAGATTCAGGTACGCACCGGACCTCTGAAACTCGTGGTTTTGAATGTCACTGTTTTGACTGGATGCCCACTGGTGGAACCAGGCACTGATTGGCAGCTTTACCCCTTGGCTGATTTTCCAATGCCTGGTGCTTCCTGACCTCAGGGAAATCTCTTTCTGTGCTGTGTTCTGGACTGAATTTTTTTGCCCACCCCCATCCTTCTCCTCCTCACATTATTAAATAGACCCTTACTCCGCCCCTTCCTCAGCCTAGCAGCTGATTGGTCACTCCACTACTGCACATTTTCATGCTATTGGCCTCCCTGTCTTCAATACCTGGCTTGACCCACTTTCTCAAAGCCCCTTTTTAAAGCAGTCCCACCGACAGGATCACACATTTGCTCTCAACCTTTTCTCCAGCCACTCCATTAACTCCTCTCAATTACTGCTCTACCTGCCCTATTGTTAGGGACATCACCCTAATTTGACTATATACCCTTTCAACTATAAACCAGCTAGCAGTTAAGCAGGCCAGCAACACCAGACAAACTACCATGGGGTGCAACCACCTACTACTAGTCCTCACTACCTCTTTTGGCATTGCTGGTACCATACATGTCCTTCTGTTTTGTTGTTGGAATAAATAAAGCATTTTTGCTTTTTTTATTTCCCCCCCCTCCAGCAAATGAGGCAGTGGCCCTCCCCTAGTGAAAAACTCATCTAAAAACTGCTGCCGAAATCTATCTTTAAGCCAGGGACTGCTCTGCAACTGACAACCTAAGCTGTCAGCGAGTGCCGACCCCTGATAGATCTAAGAGCAGCTAGACTTAGAGCACCCTTTTCAAACTGATCCGTATAGAGATCATTCAACCATGCCTTACAAAGCACATGCTTCCCCCCTGCACCCTGATGTGCTCAAAACCAAAGCGTCCCTCTCCCTAACAGGGGGCACTTCTTCCCATAATCTACTCACTGACCCTCCTCTGGGTGGATAGGCTCATTGACCGATGCCACCTTGAACCAGGGGGCCATCTGCATAATGACCCCCCCACAATTTCCATAGCGGTAACCCTATCTCAAACATGCTTGCTCTCTCAACAGCACACGAGATGGTAAAAAAGGGTATATGCTATGACCTGTTCTACTTTATGAGCTGGATGCTTCGAAAGAACCTCATCACCATACCCAGTACTAAACTACTCAGATTACTGGTAGTGCTACTACTCCTGGCAGGAGATATTCAATCCAACCCTGGCCCCAATACCACCAATATCTTAGTGGCATCTCCTCAGAACCCTCGCTGGGTGTCTGCCAAGGGTCTGAAGATAGCACATATGAATGTATGTAGCCTCAGACCTAAAATACATGAAGTCCAAGCCTGGCTGGACCTCTACAAGCCTGATGTCCTAGCCATCTCTGAAACCTGGTTAAAAGCCCATATCCTTGATCACGAGATACAAGCACTGGGCTATAGCACCTACCACAAGGTCAGGGAATCCAAAAAAGGGGGTGGGGTGCTAATCTATACAAAGACTGACCTCACCGTGTCACCTCTAACCCTGCAGGGAAGTCTCCCTGCTGAGGGTGAAGGTATATTGATCCACATAATCCTAGGACACACCAAGCAACTAACAATAGGTTGTGTCTACCACCCACCAAAGTCTGCCCTCCAATCACTCAAAGCTATCATGAATGCACTGGCCCAAGAGGTAGCTATGGAGCTACTCATGTTGGGTAACTTCAACCTCAACTGGGCCCAGGACCCTGGCCATGCCTCGATGTCTCTGACCCATGAATCAGGTATGATGCAGGTCATCTCTGAACCGACCAGACTGAATTACAAAACTGTGAATCACGCCACCCTGGACTGGGCTCTGGTGTCAAACCCTGCAAATATCCAGAGTGCGGGCACAATGGCAGACTCCTTGAGTGACCAATCCCCAATTTTCTGTATATGGAAGAACAGAGCACCCAAGGTCCAGCTAAGAATCCTTACTGCCCAAGACTACACCAAATTCTCGGAAGTACAATTCAATCACTACCTAAGTAGCCAGGACTGGAGCCCCATAACATTCCTCCCAACTCTGGCTGAGGCCTTGGAATACTTTTCAGGACTTACTAAGTACAGCTGCCAACCTCTTCGCTCCTATGAAGAGACTGAGGGTGAAAGGCAGCTGTTACAAGTGGATCTCTCCATCCCTCAAAGCTCAACTGACTACTCAGGACAAAGCCAGGAAGAAGTTCAGGCTCTCCACCCTCCCGGCAGATCTTGTGGAATACAAAGCCCTAAGAAACACAGCCAAGAGAGCCATTAAACTTGCTAAAAGAGAGTACATCACACACCTCCAGAAAACTAGCTTAGGCAACCCTAAGCAATTCTGGAATCATGTCAATGACCTGATCAAGGGCAGCAAAAAGACTAAATCCAGCCCCATGGAGATCAACAGTCAGCTCACTACTGACTCTTCTCTTATATTGGCTGCCCTTAACAACCACTTCACAGATCTGGTGGCCTACAAGACCGGCCAATCTTCCCTGACTTTGGCCCAAGCTCAGCTGAAGCAACACACTTTGAATGACCCTCTTTCTACCTGAGACTGGCAAAGTGCACTGAGGTCCTAACACTCCTAAAGACGCTGAAACCTAAAGGATCAGGGGGACCAGGTGGGATCAACCCTCAGCTACTCAAGGCTAGAGCCACCTCCTTATCCAGGCCCTTAACCATGTTCCTTAACAGATCACTGAAGGAAGGGAGCAGTCCCTGACCAGTGGAAACATGCCAGTGTAGTCCCTATTCACAAAGGTGGACTCAGGGAAAAACTAACCAAGTACAGGCCGATCTCCCTTCTCTGCACACTTGCCAAGTTGCAAGAAAGGCTAATCTACAACCAACTCCGGGACTACTTGGAAGCTCATCAGCTCCTTGCTCCCTCTCAACATGGATTCAGACCAAACCACGGTACTGACACTGCCCTCATTAACTTCTCGGACGAAGTGCTCATGGCAATGGACAAAGGGATACCCACAGATGTAGTCTTTATAGATGTGTCCAAGGTGTTTGACCTTGTCAACCACAATCTTCTGCTACAGAAGCTACACAATGTGGGCCTAGACCCCCATGCACTCAAGTGGTTTGGGAGTTATTTATCAAGCTGGACACAGAGGGTCACATGGAAGGGGGCCATGTCAGAGCCACTACCTCTAAAACAGGGAGTACCTCAGGGTTCAATACTTGGCCACCTCCTATTCTCCCTATTTACCAATGAATTAAGTACCTACCATGGGGAGAGCTCAGTTGTACAGTATGCTGATGACACTGTCATTTACCGACCCTTGGGCGATGTGGCCGCTCTTTGTCCGCTCCTCCAAAAGGACCTCACATCCCTAGAGACATGGCTGTGTGAGAACAGAATGGTACTTAATGCAGACAAAACCAAGGCAATGCTATTCAGGCCAAGATCACTGGGACTTGACAGGTCCTCATCCCTCTGACTAACCACACTCTCTGGCAAAAGCATTAATGTAGTTCTCTCCCTAAAATACTTAGGCCAAACTCTGGATCAGTCTGTCACCTACAAGGACCACATGGACCAGGTCACCAGGAACCTACATCACAAACTCGGTACCTTGTACCCACTCAGGGACCAGCTCATCCCTGAGGCCAGGCTCTCCATTGCAACAAGTGTCCTACTTGCTACCCTGACCTATGCAGCCCCAATTATACAGGGCATAGCAAAGCAAGAGGTATCCAGGATGCAAATCCTATACAACAAAATAGCTCAGTTTGCTACCCAAGACCACCCATGACATCACCACTGTGACACTCTGGTCCAGCTCTGGTGGCCCACATTGGCCACTCACCTCCAATATTCATTGCTTATCCAGGCCTACAAGCTACTCAAACCCCCCGCTCCACGAAGCATAGCTGGAACCATAGCCATTAAACACAACCCTATGCTGGTGGCAGATCCTTTTCTTGCCAACCCCCAGCCTATGGAACAAGCTCCCCCCTCCAGTCCAGGATGCCTCCTCACTCATGAACTTCTGCACAAGGCTCAAGTCCCATATACTGGCCACAAGTACATGCCACTGCCACGGCTCTTAAGGTATCCCCTTTTTCTGCATCAAACCTTCCCAAAGGTAAGCCGACCATGTACCTCCCTCTAGTATCTGGACACCTAGAGACCAATGCTATCTCATGTATATCACTATGCCAAGTAGTACCAAGGCAAAACTGTGTCATGATGATAACCATGTCTGTAACCACTGTCTGTAACCACCTTATGCTTGAACAACCTATGTAATCAAAAGTTTTTCTCCACTGTATTTTATCTTGTATTGTTATCCCGGGTCGCCCCTGAAAAAGGGACCTTCGGGGCTCAGTGGGCCTACCAGGTCACCAAAATTTAATAAATAAATAATTAAAGTACCTCAGCAGAATAAGAAAACCTATTGTGACTCTCATGCATTAGAATCTATAATTAAGACAGCTGGTCTACTTAATTGTACCTCCCACCTTTCTCTTGGACCCAGGTTTTCATTTATGAAAGGGAAAATAAAATTTTTGATAGATTACATGTTAGTTTCTCCATCAGTGCAGATTAATTCCTTTCAAATGAGACCTATGGAATTCTCAGACTACTTATTATTACTATATTCCTTTCAATCCATAGGCCCAACCTTCAGTAGGCAGGTAAGGTGGAAATTGAACACCTCAATTTTAAATTCCCCTCAAATAAAAACTAGTTTAAAATTCATACTACAAGCACATTTATCAGTGTTTTTTTATACTAGGATGTAGGTGAATGGTGGGTTGAGACTAAATCAGATCTCTATAAATGGTTCAAAAAATATGGAGTTGTATCAAAATATCGTAACTTTTTAAAATACTTATCCTTGAGACAGCAACTACAAAGGCTCATTACAATTTCATATACTTCCAGACAGGATTATTCAGAACAAATTGGTTGTCTTAAGGCTAAAATGAAATTGTATCAATATGATAGAGCAAGGATGATACAAGCTATCCTTTCCAATGACATAAAAAAAACATAGGAGACCCATTTGAGGCTTATAAAAACTTAAAAGAATCTTCAACTATAGACTTTTTGTTGAATTCAGATGGTTCTAGAGCTGAAACAATAGATCAAATGAGGGATCTGATTAGAAAACATTATCAGTCATTAGAACCTGGTTCACTCATTCTAAAGAAAACAATATCTAATTATCTAAATTCCATTAACCTGCCCTCTTCATCAGTTAAGGCTTTAAAATTGTTAGGGCCTATTACTAGTACAGAAATAAATGAGATTATTCAAAGGCTGAAGCCTAACATTTCACCAGGGATAGATGGACTTCCTAATCATCTTTATAAATGCTTTCAGAAAGAATTAGGAGAATGTTTAAAAATCTTATTTCAGTTCTTCATGGATAATAATTCAATGTTTCCTTCCTTTACTGATGGATTATTGATACACTTGTTCAAATCAGGAGATAGAAATAATATAAAGAATTGGAGGTCTAGCACCCTTTTAAACTCTGATTATAAAATCTTTACCAAACCTTTAGATAAAAGATTAAAACAGTACACCAAGCTGGTTATATCTCCATAACAATTCTGTTTAATACATGATAGAAGAATTCAATCCCCACGAATGATTCTGAGAGATGTTATTGAGCATCTATCACTAGTAGGCAAATCTGGTTGTATCATCATTGTGGATTTAAAAAAAGATTTTGATAGAGTTAACCTTCCTTACCTTTTTTAGTATTGAAAAGCTATGGTATTCCTATACAAATGATCAAACTTATCAAATTACTTTATCAATCTAACTTAGTCTATCCTTTTTTAAAAGGAAGAACAGCTAAGAGCTTCCAGTTAAAAACTGGGTTCTGACAAGGTTGCCCCCTGAGCCCCCTTTTATATATTTTCTCTCTAGATCCCCTTTTGCATTCTTTAATAAATTCACCAAGGTGGCTGGAATTATTGGGGAGGCAACTCATTATCAGCTATACTTGCAAGCCTATGCTGATGATTTGAATTTATATTTTTTGGACCATGCACAAATATATGAATTTCTGAATGTATTTAAATAATTTTCAGCTGTCTCAAATGCCAGACTAAATCTTTAGAAGACTAGAGGTTTATCTTTAGGGGCAATCCGACCAGCAGAGGTTGTACAGGATAATATTTTTATTTCATGAAACCCACTGAAAATGTTAGGTCTTCTTTTTGGACCTCAAAATCTTCCAGTAGAGAATTGGAAAATAGTATTAGAGAAAGTGGAAAAGAGAGTGAATAGCTGGAAGCAGTGGAAATTCTCTAAGCTTAAATGTATACACATCTTAAAGCAATACATTATACCTTGTTTACAATACATTGCCATGATATTCCCCCTACCACCTCAGTTGGAGACCAAAATGTATAGGTATTTTTTCAAATGTTATGGGGGGAATCGGTTTAATCCAGCCAAAAGGTGTTATATTTATTTAGATAAAAAATCTGGGGGACTTGGGATGATAGACCCGATAGTATTTCTAAACACCCTATTTTTTATTAATACCATCAAATGCGGTTTGGCTCAATTAGAGAACATTGAAAAGGGGTGGGTTGACAGGGCCCTAGGAAAATACTTTAAAGCTTGGCACAATATAGCACCCAAAATGAACCCTCACATACATACTCCTTCATATTTTAAACCTGCTGTACAAAAATTATATAGATGGCAAATTACCAAAATTATGATACAAAATAATAACACACGGACCATGTATAGGTTGATTATGGGGACAATACATCCATAGGTTCCTTGTTTTAAGAACTGCCCATCAGCTCAAAACCCCATGGTAATGGCACAATTTTATAATACCAGATTACCTCCTTACCAATGGGAAACACAGTGGCTTATCATGTATGGATGCCTAAATTCACGGGGAAATGCAAAGTACAAAGCTAAAGAAGAAAGGAATTGTCCTTACTTAGATTGTATAAATACAGAAGAAACAATGGAGCATGTTTTCTTACAGTGCTCCTATACAAAAGGCTTATGGGTATACTTAACAAGAATATGGAATTTTAAATGGTTTTCTACTGTTACATATGACATTCTTGTGTTAGGGATTTATCCCCCTAGTTTTGCAAAATACCATAAAAGCACATTAGCTATTTTTTTGGTTGTGGGAGGTATTATTTATGGCAGGCAAGATGCCAATGGGTGCTTTATCAAAGGAAAATGACTTACGAGTGCTATAGTATTCTAGTGTCAAATGAATTGTCAAAAATATATTTACAAGAAATACATTTATTCAATTCAAATAAAACAAAGAAATGGTGGAAGGGATTCACTCATTTTATAAAATTTAGTGATTCATTATGATTAGAAAAAGACTAGAGGTGATTTATGTTTTTTATTCTTTGTTAAAGAGATACAAATTTCTTATATAATTTGTTATAATGTGTTGTACTTTATGTTTATTATTACCATAAAAACTCCCCTACTGTTTTGGATAAGTGCTATGGGATCTTTAACATCCACCTGAACTACCACCAATCCAGGCAGATGGCATCTCGGTTTAACATCTCATCTGAAAGACGGCACCTCAGAAGTGCAGCATCCCTCTCATGCTACACTACAGTGTCAGTACTGGGATATTAACCCAAGTGCCACATGTGGGAACTGAACCCACAGCCCTCTGATCTCCCGGCCTCAGAGGTGAATGTACTACCTACTGAGCCACTGACACAACATATAATGAGGAAATATGTCCCCAGACCCCTGTCAGGTGCTATTGTTTGATTCTACTGTTTATCAAAGATAGTGGTTTCTCCCAGTGAATCACTTTCCATTTCCAGTGCTGGCTGTACAGCAGTTTCACATCATCAAATCATGGTAGAACAAGGACACTCACAGCTTTACTGAAGAAAAAGATATGTTTTATGTGGTGGTGTGAGACAGCTATTTGCAGTCTAACTCAATAGTACACTGCCACCAATAGCAAAATACAGAATTACACTGTGACACATAGCTATCATGCTGTGATTCAAAGAGCAAGGACAGAGCCCTGGTGCAGAGGCAGGACTGAACCACTGGTGCTGCTCCTAGATCACCACTACCAGGGATATGACATGGTTAATGCAGCTCACCTATGTGACACTGAGAGAGACACTACATGACTAGATAGTCCATAGCACAATGAGAACTGTCTGCTCTGTTGCGGAGTCAGAGTCACACTGCAAGATGAGAAAACATTGAAATCAAACACCAATGCAACAAAAAAACTGAGAAAAAGAACAGTAAAAGATGTGGGAAAGGAAAACATAAAAATAAGTAGGGGCTACTAGAAACAAGATGTTGCAAGGATTAAAGACGTGTGGGTCATCATTTTTGGATTGGTAAGTCTTAAGAGCAGAAAACAGAAACAATAAGTTAAGCAGCACCATAAATGCAACCTGCTGTATACTGTGTACTTGCAAAACAGGAACTTGATACCCTGTCCAGATTTCTACTGCTGTTTGACCACTGAAAATTGGTCACTGCCCTTGGGGTGCCAGGTGCCTGCCTGACTAATGATGGCAGTGACAAAATTCAGGTTGTAGATGTAAAGTACAAGGGTTAATAATAGTCTGGTTGTGTTGAGGCAACACTGACAGAGACTAGTGGCTGGCTCAGCTAATAAGAAGAACAAAGCAAACAGCCAGGACAGGTGCACATTGTCCTTAGTCCACTCCAAGAACTCAGTTTGTGCCAGTAAAGCCTGGATGACCGCATAGCAGGTCACTTTAAATCAGCACTGAGTATTTGTTAGTTGGCAAAGAATGATGCCCTACAGTTTCTAAGTAGAACTGCATTCTGTTATCTAAACATTCATTATAAAACAACAGCTTGAAATGGATTATTCTGATTGGCTAACAGCATTCAAAAGGGGTTAGGGTAAAGCTAGAAACCCACTGTTAGCGTTTTTTTATTCATTTAGACATCTTTTAATCAATGGTATTGCTAGTTCAGTAATTATTTATTCAATTCTTTAAAGAATGCCTTCACAAGTAGTTTTTCTAAATCTCTTCCCCTGAGGTCATTCATTTTTACTGTGTACCCTGGATTCATAACAAAGCTTGTGAAGGTGGTGCTAGCTCACATTTTGTAATGGTAAACAGCAAGGCACAGTATCATATCACAATGCTTAGTTTTATTATGTTGGGTGGTGGGAGGGGTGGCAGGTATCAAGAGACCAGAAACTTTTAAAAACTTTAATAGCACATATACTTTTGGAACAATATACAATTGAAAGAAAAACTTACATGTTGCTGGTTTTTATTGTTCTAACTGTTAAAAGCACTACTGGAAAAAAGGCTTTTCCTTCCAGCAGCTGCAGCACTTCTCAAGCAGACTGGATGGGCCAGTCAGTCCTTTTTGCTGGCTGAATTCTATGATTCTATGAGTATATCAACATTTTTTTTTCTCAAAAAAGTAAGTTTTTAGCTGCTGTCAATAAAAATATTAATGTACCTGTTAAATCCGCTGTTTGAGAAACTTGCCGTGCTGTGCACTATTTCATTGTTTAATTTCTTCGAAACCCTTTTTAAGTCTAGAATGCTATTGCTGGGCAAGAAACAGTGATAATCTTTTTTGTGAGAAAAAAAAACAATTAAATTGAAACATTTAACAAAAATTCTTAAATACTATCAGAATTCATCTTGTCCTGAAACAAATTAAAGATGTCTGAAATATTTTAAAGTTAAAAAAAATAGTGTCAGATTTTTTCTTTTTTGCCTGATTGTGGTGCACTACTGATTTAAGATTTTGTTTGCTTTTGATTTACTATACAGTTTTTAGATACCTGCAGTTACTTTTTTTTTTATTTTTTTTAAATGTTGGTTTTTGTTGACCGGGAAAGGAGAACTAGGAAATTCTGCTTATTTTCAGCCATGTTGGAGGAGGAGGAGATACAGATGCCAGCTGACATATTGAATCCGGTTAAGCTGTTGGTGTTTATTTGTTTTTGTTTTAGTGACAGACTTTTTTTCCGAAGAAGAAAAATCAGCATTTATATAGTGCTTTTCATACACATTGTATCCCAAAGCACTTTGCAAGCAATACTAAATCAGCAGTGAAGTGACTGAATGTGTAGTGGCAGCCATATCACACATCAACATCAACACCCACAGACAGTCTTGGACAATTGCATGAACCTGTTTTTTGGGAAGGCAATATTGGCCAGGGCACTGGAAAAGTCCCCTACTCTTTGCAAAGAGTGCCTTGGGTTCTTTTACTGAGTGACATTGGTTATATTCAACAGAAGTTCAAACCCTGGATGGAACTTTTGGACTCAAAATGGTATTCTGAATAGCAACCAAGGTGCATTCAGCTGTATCTAGCACATTATATGGTAGCTTTGATCAAAAACTGATGGTATTGTCACCCCAGCAGCATGGGGCAGCAATTTATTTTGCCATCTTTGATCGACTGCAGCTATGTCATAGAGCCCTGTCCCTCTGATATGGTGGTGGGGGTGGGGGCTGGACATGGGCTGCTTGCATTCCATGTTGGATGATCACAGATGAAGAGTGCCTGAATTTTTTATATGGGGGTTGGTTGGGATAAACAGGAATAAACTAAATATACAGGGAAATGCACAAATGTACTGATAATACCTGCAATGCTTTGGTTATTTTGCCTCCCTCTTCTAAATTCTGTGAAAGTATTTACACTAAAGTTGCATTAATGTGAAACTGATCATGTGCAAAGCAAAGCATAAAACACATGACATTTTCAATGAAAAATGTTGTTCTTGCACATTCTATAATGAACAGTGCAATGTACTAAAAGAATACATGTAAGTGAGAATGTGTGGCTTCAGGAGGAATGAAGAGAGAGAGACTTTAGTTCAGGCTTCATCCATATATTGATGTGAAGAACATGTCCCATATACTGTATGGCAGCTGGTGCTTTACGCTGTAGACATCGGATGTGCCAGCCCCCCTATGGGGCCATAAACAGGAATAGATTCATTATAGTTTCACAAACCATTTCAGTAATGGTAAATAAAGTCCAGGTCCGTTACTTACTGTTTCCTGCATTTTCGAAAGGTAATTGAAAAAAGAGCCAGGCTTCAAGTGCAGTTTAATGTGTGCTGACTGCACCAGTTGAGATGCAGCTTCTGCGAGGTCATGTGGAAATTAATTTTTAAAAAGGACTATAAAATTGAATTCATGATAGATGGGGTGCAACAGCAATATTTAAATGAAATTGTTACTGATATAACTCACTTGACAGGCATTTTAACCATTTCACACATAAAATATGTTTTCACTTCATGTATAAAACATTATTATTATTCACATTGTGTGTCACATTAATATATTACAATTTTAATGTTTAATGCATACATTAACAATTTTGCATCATTAACTGAACTAGAAAATTACTTTTGTATAAAATGATTGGTTGAGGAATAACTTTGTGGAGGCAGAAAATTGTTTTAACAGTTTTGTTTGTTCAACACTTGTTCGGTTTCTGCCCCCAAGCCTGACAGACCTCGATTTGTGATCTACCTGCTAGCCTGTCTCTTGTTCTTAATAGTTTTCTATATTTGGTGCTCAAACTGATTTGCATGTTTCTGCCATTTTGTAGGTGGTCATCTGGACATTGCATTTACTATTTATGAATTATTTCTAAATTTGGACATGGGAGTCATATAAAAAGACATCTTTCATCTCTAGTGAGTTCTGATCAGAACTGCTTTAACTACTTTTTGCGAAAAGGGAATGAATTACTTCAGCCTGATTCAGACTGCATGAAATACAGAAAAAAACTGTCTGTCCTGGAACCTTGAATATCTGTAATACTTAGTGGACAAAAAACCTGGATGATCCAGTTCCTTTGGCAGTAGTTAACACCCTTGAAAGGCTCAATGGTATTAAATGAGCAGTCTGCTGCTCTCCTGGATTTCTCCTGGGTCCTCTTGACTTGACAGTTTTTCTTTGCCTTTATCTCATGGGACTGCCGAATACTAGCCATGCCTAGATCTGAAACTTTACCCTGACAAACCTGCTAGATGAAAATCATCAGGATTAAACATACCCCCCTCCCCATCCCCAGGATGGAACTCCTCCTTGTATTTAGTACTAGAGCCTTTTGGTCAGCAGTCAGATTCAGCATTTCCTTGCCACACAGTGAGCTGTACACTGTGGTTATAACTGGGGGGTTGGCTATAGTTGAAAGATAAAATGCTTCTCCATTCTCTTCACTGGGTTGGGGTAGCAAGTCAAACCACCATCATAAATACCTGCTGGTCAATGCACTCTGTAGCTGCTGGGTAATGGTAAGGTTTGCTGTGTGCTGACATTTCCTGCCCCTCCAAGACCTATTGTGTACTTCTTGCTGCAGATTTGATGCCATCTCATACCCCCTGAGACTCCTTCACTTGTTGGCTGGGATCATGTGGGCCCTGCTACTAATTCTTCAAATCTGACTTTCTCCACCATCTATGAATTGTCTGGAAACTGTTGACTTCTTGGCCTTGCCTGGCCCCTGCTGCCTCTCTTTTTGGGCCTGGCTGGCCTCCATCACAGTTGTTATTGTGTCTGATAATTGGTCCTAGCCTGGACCTGCCACTTCTTGAATGCTTCTGCCTCGGATTTTCTGGGCTAGCTTTGCCCTAGTATTCACAACTTCCTCTTAGAAAACTGTTTATCTATTAAGTAAGATTATTACCACAACTGTGCATCCTTCCCTAGCCAGTAGTGAAAATGGGGGTAGCAAGTAGTAACTCTGATCCAGAAGTTAATCTGAAATTCAGAATAAGTTTCAAGAGTAACATTTTTATAAAGCAAAGTGGTAGCCACTTTAGTCCAGGTGATGATGTAGAAGAAAAAAACAACAAACATGTTGCAGGTGATACCTTCTACTGGACTGACATTTTGTTAGTCCAATAAAAGGCATCACCTGCAACATGTTAGTTGCTTTCTTTCTTCTACAAGACTAAAATGGGACAAGACTGCTCATTTTTTTTTTCTGTGGGCGGAGCCTACAGTCATTTTGCATTGGCCCCTAAAATGGCCGATCGTGGCATGCTTCCTTTGGACTTTTGGAAGTATCCTTCCAAAAGTCGAACAGAGCTTAGAGCACTCCACCACAATTGATTGCTATGGAGTAACAGCTGAAACAGCTGCACTATTTCAGCTGTTACTTCTGCATTCTGAGACAGGAACTGCACATGTGTGCCTCACTCACGCACATGGGCAGTTCTGCCAGTGCCTCTATTTTGGGAAAGGCAGAATGCCATTCACTGCAACTGTGAATGCATATGTGTCACACGTGTCTAGTTACATTGCCGCCTTCATATTGCAGATGGCACTCAACGACACTCGGTGGTGCTCGTTTCAGAAGCTCGCCACAGCCATATCTGGCTTGTTTTAAAAGGGAACATTCTGAACTGTGCCCATCATAGTTCAATTATCCATGAAAAGCTCTTTTCAATGAGATATTGGGGTTACCTGTAGCTGGCAGCAGTTCAGAGATATCAATGACTATGTCTGCCCCATATTGATACTACATTGCCACCAGTTTTAGAACCTTGCAATACAGCTGATGATCAAGCTGTGGTTAAACACATTGTAGTCAATCATGGCTTCATCATGTGTGACATCACAAGGTTCTAAAAATGGTGGTTATGTGATATCAGTATGGAGCCGACTGTCAATATTTCTGAATAGCTGTCAGCTACAGGCAAGTCAATACCTCATTCAAAAAATCTTTCCATGAACTTTCAAACTATGATGGGCCCCCACAGATAAATGCTCCCCTTTAAAGGTAGCAATTGCCTGTGACATTTGTGTGGGTGCATCTTCTGCATCCACATTGGCGCACCAGATGTTCATCAATCCTGTTTTCCACATGGTTAATTAAACTCTAAACATCACCCACTGCTGCAACATATTGCTCCATTTTACTGCTTGTAGTACATTTTGGTTGCCAATGTGAGCAGAGGTCTCCATTTTCAAATGGGGAACTATGATGCAAAGTGTCTGTGTCACAGGTGTATGATGCAAGTGACACCTTGTATCATAATCTGCAGTGATCCCAATTTTCAGACTCCAGCGTGGCAAAATCGAGATACCATGTGACAAAGTCCCCCGTACCACCCTTGTGGCAAAAGTGCCCATGCACCAGGTCGCAAAGGTGATTGTGCCACAGTGGAGTTGCAGCATCTCCCTATATGGAATTCTATAAGCCCCACCATAGTCACAACAGGGGGCTCAGGTTAGACCAGCCTGGAGATGGTCTCTATCCTATTCTTTTCTTAGTTTTTTCTTCTACATTTTTTTTCCAGGCCCTACCCCCTCAAACCTTTTTTTAGGCTCTGCTTACTTTAACTTTACTTTTTTCTAGCTATTTGACTTATGCTTGATCTCCAACCTGTGGTTAGGCTTTTTCTTTCCTGCAACTGAGTTTTTCTTTTCAGCTTCTCTGTTTAATTTTGAAATGAGTCATCAAAGACTGAATGCATCTAAGCACTCTAGGTATTTGCCTTGGTTATAAAATGATGTATGGTGCTATATTATAGCAGCCTTTGTTACTATTAATGATGTATGTATTGAATCTGCTGCTCTCTGCTTTTTAAATGTCACCTTTGTATGTTTTGCACTTGTCACTATAGTTTTTACTTAGACACCGTTGATTGGGGCTTTTGAATTTTAATGTCACAAATATGTATGAGAGACTTGTACTTAAGTGACCTCACTCCTTTATGGTCACACTCCAAAGGAAGGGTTGTTTGGACCTGAAGCACCAGGCCGAGTATGGTCCGTGACTTGGCTGGACTTTCTGATTGCTTCTTTGTTTGTCTTTTGATATTGCAATAAAAAACGTTTGATACACTGCAGTTTGGGCTGGCAAATATTCATTGGAGCAGCTTTCTGGAGCTCAGTTCTATATGATGCTTTACAATGGAACCTGACAGCCCCCCCGTCTAGAAGCAAGGTATAAGTGAAATTTCCACAGGAGTGCACAGAGAGTGTTGGTAGTTGTGGTTCATAAGATGAATGGCCCCACTCTTTCTGTGCTCACCCCCCCCTTATGTGATTTTGCTGATGCTCCCTGTTGGACTCTGTATTAATTTACCAGTGATTGGGGGGGGCTACAAGACAGGGACCGGGGGTATAAGCTGTACAGGGGGTGTCGTAAGGAGCAACAAGGGCATGGTGGGAATGGGAGGGTACTGAGGTGGTGGTTCCCTGTACATATGTAGGCAGCTGATTGCCCCTGGTACATGGGGTTGGCAAAATGGAACCTGGACCCAGCCACAGGTACATGAAGCCCCAGAGGCGCCACATAACAGAACACCATAGGTGGGCAGTAGTGGCTGCAAGGTGCGGGGTGCTGTTGGTGGATGAGAACATGGAAACAGGCTGCTCTCCGCCTATGGTGTTGTGGTAAGTGGCACATCTGGAGCAGGTGCTAGGTCTACATGCACCAGTTCTTATTTTTATTCTACTATTGTGTCTACTGTGATCCCTGCCCCTTCCCCTACTGATTCACTTGTAATGTAACGGGGTTTAGTGCTCACCAGCTGTGAATTAATTAATATGATTTCATGTTTATTGATGTTAGCTGATTAAACATGTTAATTATGTGTGTATACATTAAGCAACATAGCTGCATGACTCCACCCCGATGAATACCAATTGCTGGTCAAAGCTCTGGGGTTGTGCTCCCAGTCCTCATCTTGGTACAAAGCCCTGGTTCATTTCAATTAAGTTCATTGTGTCCTGATATTTTTTGTGCTGTGTGCAGAACTTTGGAATGTGGGCTAGACAACCCTCTCTGCAGCACTTTGCAACTCCTGTGACACGCTGCTCTTTTGTGTGCCTTCATGTTATTTATAAATAATAAAATGGGTAGGGATAATACTGCATCCTGATTGCTCGAGCCTCATAAATTATGTGGTTACAACCACCAGGCTGGGAACCCTGCTGGAAACCAGGATACAGAAAACCAAGTTATCTATGCCTGCAAGATTTCTGTGAAAAAAGATTTTTGGCAGATATGTTGGTTAAGTGCAACTGCCATGCACTTGAGCTATGGAAATAACTGTGGTTTCTTTCTCTCGACATGCCTCTCACTGAAACAGCCCCCAAAATCTAAACCGCAGTGCACGTGAGCTGCAGAAGAGCCATGGTCTATTTCTTTGCATTCTCTCTCCAGCATTGCTTTTCCTTGCTCTCAGGCAAAAGAGAAATTTTACAAAGAAAGGGGCTTAAGGCACATTATTTTATATTTAAGGCACAGAAGGGGTAAAATGCACAGAATACTATATTAATGGCACAGAAGGGGGAAATGTATAGAATACTACAGAGATTGACAAGGAATCATTTTTGAGAGGGCTGAAGCCTGAGGTCCAATGTGGGAGAATAGCTCATCCCGCATTCCAAATAAAGATTAGCATCCCCCTGCAGCTATGCAAAGTGCATTGCGACTGGTCTGTGTTTTCCCAATATGCTGGCTCCCACGGCAGTGTGGCTGATTTGGCTGGGCTCTTTTCCAGCTGTCTGTTTTCTCTCTGCCTTTCCTGGTCCATTTCTTTCCCAGTGTTTCTTTCCCCTTTGTTTTGCCCCCATCTTTGCTCCTTTCTGTTCCCCCGCATCTTTCCCCATTTCTCTTTTGTATCTCCCCCGCTGTTACCCATCTTCCCTTGGCTGTGCTTCCTCCCCCATTTGTTCCCCTCCATACTCCTTCATTTTATCCTAGCTCTCCTCCTACCTTGTTCCTCTGCTTTTCTATCACCTCCTCTGTCCCATTCTGTTTCTTTTTGGGCATTTCTTCACTACTTTCCAGCAACCACTCAGTTTCCATACCAATGTTTCTGGGTGTGATGTCACCTGCTGAGCGTGGCTTCCAGCCGTACGTTATCTCCAGTGCACTGCTGCTGAAGTTGGGACTTCACCGACATCAATCATGTGAATTTATTTCCAGTCTGCACTTGTCCTGTTTGTCTTCTGTGTTGGTTGTTAATTTACTGCTGTATAACATGCCCAATCTACCATACCTCTCAACCCCTTTTCACTGAACTGTGTGACATGGATGTGTGACAAATGAGCAAAATGTGTGCCATTTCATCAAACATGGCACTACAGGCTTAGAACACTTTGGCTATTGTTGTACTATTGTTCATAATGCTTGATGATAATTGAACATAATAGATTCTTGCAAACCTCTGCTTTCAAGTTTCAGTGAGATATGTGGAGTATCACCCTCCCCATTTGGGTCAAAGGATATCCTCAACGTACAATGAGTGAAGTACCTGGTAATGTATGCCAGTTGAAAGGTGTGCAGTCTATTGTTCCACTCACACCTCCCATATCTGCTATTCCACTTTCATTCATGGGTATTATTTTGAATTTTTTCCCCTCATTCTCTATTTCTACCCCTTTTTTTCTTAGTCATTATTTATTTGGGACTCCATTTTTTAATGTGCTCAATTGGAGCTCATACCGGTCACTCCCTATCAGTCCTGCATGCTCCTCCTCAATTTAATGGCAGAATCTCCTTTTACTGCTCCTGTGCAGCCTCAATGGCCATATCAATTCCATTACCTGAGCTTCATCACTTCCATTGCTGGCATTCTCAGTTACCCACCAACAACTGGCTTCTCCTGGCCTCCTACTTCCTACCTTTCTTGCTACTGTGGTGGGCCCAGCTCCCCACTTATAGTTCCTATCATCCACCAATCCTACTCTGTCATTCCAATGGTCTCTGTCCCTAGCTTTGCCCAAAGGGGTATTGAGCGAAGATGGGCTTGCTCATCTGCCAGGGATGGGAGCCTGTTCCTTGTCTTCAGTTCCTTATATCATTCCGTCATTCACCAGCCTCTTTCCTTAGCTCTGACTTGTGGGCTATGAAGCAAAAGTTTGGGGCCTGTTTCTCATTTTCAGGTTCTGCCCTCAATCCATCCTACACCATCCTACTGACAGTCTCCAGTGCTCTACCTACTGGGGTACTGAGCGAAGTTGGGCTTGCCCTGCCCTCCAGGGGTGGGAGCCTGCTCCTCATCTTCAGTTCCATCATTCCCTAAACCTAGACCATGTCACCTCTTCCCATCCTTCTAGTCTCTGAGGACAGTCCTGCTGGATCTACCAAGCCTAATTCCCTTGCACCTTTCTCCCGTCCATGGGCTTCGAACTCAACCTCCTCCTTGGATGACTGGCCTGCTGTAGCCTAACGGCCATGCTGTTCTGTCTGACACTTCTCAGCATCAGGATTGGTTCTGACCTCCTCCCCCGATGAACTGTGTTGGCCTTCCATTTGAGTGCAACTTACTCATTGGACTATGTTTGAACCCCACTAGCATCTCACTGTTCTCCTCATGTGCCAGTTTCTGTCCACCTCTTCCATCTGCCACAAGGGAACCTGCTATTTTTATCATTCTGAATCCAAAACGTCACCTAGATTCCTACTGGCTCCTGCTCTGTACCTACCATTTCCCTGGTTGGATCAGTCATCTCAATATCGCTTCTCGGACATATTTTGCAGCCAAAAGACTTTTGCCTCTCTTTGACTTACTAGCATGTTTGGTATTCCTGCTACTCGTACCATTTTGCTCTTCATGCTGAAACTACAGTCATCACCTGCTACGCTTCATCATTCAATTGCACTACTCTGCATTGCTTCACTTTCTGCTGTTAAGGCCTCGCTATCTGAGCTCCTGCTTCTCCATCACAATTACTTGTCTTGCCTACTGGACTTGGTCAGCTTGCTTTCTGCTGGCCTTACTCTAATCAGCATTCCCATCAGTCACTCCCATCAATCAGTCTCATCAGGCATTTGTATCAGTTCCTCCTACTCAGTCTTTCATCTGTCATTCATCTTAGTCAATTGTATCACATGGCATACCACTACCTGTCAGAAAGCTGCTGGCTTTGCATGGCCACCTAGTAGCTAGCGATTCCTGATTGACGTTGACTGTCTGCCCTCCAGTGTGGCCTCCTCATCCTCTTCTCCTGGCAGCTCTTCCCTCCGATTGACTGTTCTTCAACCAGTGCTGTCCCTGCACAACCTCACCACTCCCTAGGCAATTTGACCCTGTCTCATGGTTCATAGTGCTCTGCTGTCAGTTGCCTTGGCCTGCTTTCCTCTCATCCATGACTCTGGCGTTCATATGGAACTGTGAAAGGACTGCTGCTCTGTTGAGCTGCCTTGTCCATTTCCACTACTCTGGTGGCCCGGGGCCTCAGCTCATTTGTTTCCATGTCTTTTCTTTTGGGCATTCTCCCTGTTTGCTGTCATCCAGCACATGGTGGACCTGCCTTATGTTCCTTCCACGGCTGGCATTACTATTACTGGTCAGTATTTCAAGGAGCAGCAATTCCTATCATCAAAGGGACAACCCCTGATCTAGCGACATCCTTCAACCTGTGCTACATCTTCCACTCAGACCAGACCATATGGAAGCACTGTTACCTCCCAACAATCTCCATGCAATCATTCCTAGGCATCCCACTGGATCAAACCGTATACAAACTCTTACCTTTCAACTAACTCCACAGGACTAGTCCCCAGACATCATATTGGATTCAAATACTATGGAAGTCATTACCGCTTGGTTTACATTGCAGGTCCACACATAATGGAGTTCTCTTAGAACCAATCCTCTTCCATCAGAAACACGATTTTACATTTCTACCAGGATACTGCATCTGCTTATTATCCATAAGTTTCCAAGGAAAGTCCTCCATACCCTACCTATCCACACTGGTACCTGCAGTTATCTGAATTGCATCATCCTTTTCAGTTATCAGCAATGGCTACTCAGACGTTACCATGTTATTCCACTCATTTGTCCCCATATAGCCTGTGATGCTCTTCCAAGACTTTGCCTTCATAACATCTTAAACTATCCACCAACATATCTCCATCGCATAGCTATTGTGCTACTTAGCACAGACTGAATCCTGTTCCTCAGCCTCAGGACAAGCATAATACTCCACAAAGTCTTCAACATCTCCTCTTCAAGACTGGCCAATCAAACCAGTCACCTCCCAGACAGTACTGATCCTTCCTTGCATCCATTCCAGTGTCTATTATCATCAAGGGTAGTCTCCAGTTCATCCTAGCATGCCGTCATTAGCAACAAACCTGTTCATCTCTTTATCTCAACTACAACCATCCCTCATCAAGACTGTGCAAGACTATGCACTCAACTCACTTCCTATGTTACTCTGCTCCTGATTGCAGACCTTTCATCACCCATCATTTAAGCAGACTAAGTTAAGATTTAAAGACTCCTCTCTTTACTCACATCCTTGTACCTGGTGGGTTCCATTCATTAGTTAGTCATTGCTTTGTGAGCTTTCCTAGCTCCTGTCACTGATCTACCTATACTGCAGCAGAAAACATATCTGTCAACTAGTCCATCTCAGTCATTCCTCAATATGTGCTCTCCTGTACCATGTGCCAGCATTTCTAACTCATGATCAAGCCTCAAGTTTCATGCAGACAACTTCCGATATTTATACCTAGTTACTGTTTTCCAGCTTACTCCATCATCATGTTACAGCCTTACTTAATCCATATTCATCATCTGGACATCCATCCAAATCTAATCTGCTTCTTCAACCTCAAGAAACTCATCTTCCCACACAAATCATCAAGGACTTGGAAGATAGACTTCATCACACCGCTACCACTTTTCCAGTCCTCCAGTTACATTGTTCAACTAGGCATCCAAGAACTTAAATTCACCAGGACTTTTGCTGTTTCTCTATAGATGCCTCGATAGTGAAACATAATCAATTTACTGTACTCTATTTCTAACATTATGAATTATTCCACTATTCATCTAACCTTCTTGGATTTTTGTGTCCTGAGGGTTCATTATCATCCTTAAGCAGTTCCAAGAACTTTGCCAATGTCCATAAAATCACCAGTCTACAAAGGAGCAGATTGTGTTATTCTGCCTTTTACAGGTATGACCTAGTGTACAGTAATACAATATACAACAGTTTAATATCAAACAGATGAGTTACTATATGAACGGGTAATACAATACATAGTTAAGGCATGGTTGTGCCACAGAGCAGGGTTTAGGTATAGGTGTACATAGTACAATGACCAACTAAAATAAGAATTCCCAGCACATAGATAAGGAGGCGGTAGTAAAATACTATGCAATTCAGACTGAACACACAAAGTCATTCAGTGTTAAGACATGATTTTTCAGTTCTTTAGAAAATGGGGCAAACTTACTTAGTGTTCTGACTGGGACAGTGTTCCATATAGAGAAGGCACAAAAATTAAATTATTTTTGTCCCATGCTTGTAGTCATGCATGAAACTGACAATCAAAGATTTTGGGTTGATCTTGAATTGAAATTCGGTGCAAACAGTTGAAGCAGACATGCAAGGCTCGCAGGCTGTTGCTTGAAGTTTGACAGAGCCAGCTTGGATTTCATTTTGAAAGTAGGCCATCCTAAAGTTTCTAAGTGAAACTCAAAGAGCTCAGCAAAACTTGGCCAATAGCAATCAATGTTTATAACCAGACCAGGCAGGCCCTGGCAAAGAGTTTTTAGTTTTGGTGATGGTCAAAGCCGTTTATTGGCCAATTGGTAAACTGAAATCCAATTAGTTGGAATGCAATGGGCAGCTGCTGGCAAATGTAAATACCCATTTTCCTCCCTATATGGTTCCAACTACCAAAGGTTTGGATGTAAGTCTTTATCTAAGAGATGCAAAAGAGCCCTGCAAGCATTTTACTTGGATATAGTAACAATTGGATCATTATACTACTCTAAATTCAGTTGGTTCAGTGATGCTATATAATAAAAGTTGATTTATTTAAAACTGAATTAAATGATTGTTGAGGATGGGGTACAAGTTTTGGTGACTATAGACATTCATTCTGGTATATTTTTACTCCTATTTTAGACATATACTAGCATTTCCCAATTCAACTTGGAGGCTGAAGGCCAGCCCAATGATGCTGAGGGTTGAGGCACTGGACGCCACACCTTGCACCACACTGGTGACCCGAGTTCAGGAACAAGCTCGGGCACCAAAGGTCGGCAGAGGAGGAAGGGGATCGAGTGTCCGATGGATGGCTCTCCTCTCCCTGGAAGGGATTTAGGGGTTCCCCAGTGCAGTAGAGACCCCTGGTAGAGACCAGGGGTATTACTAGCAACTGGTGTGCATAGGGGAGGAGCGTGATGGATGCCTATGGCTCCTCCATGCAAGCATCACTGCATGTCCATGCTCCAAGGGGGCAACTTCAAGAGAAATCCCCAGCCTCGGGGATAGGCAAAGGCATCTCCTGTCACAGCCACACTCCTGCCATCAGGCTCGCTCTCCAGGTTACCTCCCTGACTCCAGCCTGGCTCATTAGATTATAGATTGAATGCCAGGATGTAAGGTGGTCCCACCTTGGGGGGCTCAGAGCCTGGGGATTTGCTGGGCTGGGTTGGCCTGGAGTAATCGCTCTTCAGACAGGGAGGTAGAGCCTGGAAAGAAGAGGTCACTGTAGAGAGTTTCCTCGGAGTGAGGCAGATACAGAGTCTACAAAAAAAAAACTTGGAGGCTGAATGATTATTGGCCCACAGTTTACACTATTGCCTGGAAGATTGCAAATAGAAATATGGAACATAAGGAGAGAACTGTGATTTTGTGGAAGGAGACTGCTCTAAGAACCTTCTGGAGCTCCAAATGTGCAGGGGTTACTCAGTGGCTTGAGGATACGCATAATTATACAATGGGGTCTGAGAATCTATTATCCTGATTGGCTGACTGGCACTTTAGCATGGGTAAATCCTTTGACAACCCATGTAAAAAGAGCCAGTCAGCCACGGTGGTAGTAGCACAATGACTGTCATTACACCCACCCCAAAAAATGTCAAAATAATCCCATTATTTCCTTTCCCTGCTAAACCTGGTAAACCTGGTAGCTACAAACAAAAACATACATACTACATATTACATACAGCAACCAACCAAAACAATTTCACCAAACAAAACTCTCCCATATCCATTTTATGCTGCAGAGTAACTTCACTACTGCTTGCACCAACCAGACATCTCTGCTGCTAGCCCTCAGCTTCCTCCATGCTTTCTCTCACTAACCCTCTGTTCTATCCCTGCTCTCTCCCCAAAGCTGAAATCAATTCACAAAAAGAACCAATTTCAAATGCTGTTAACAGAAAAACATACATTGCAGCTCCCAACTGAGTGCCATTAACTCTTCAATTTCCCAGAATGACTAACTTGCTCCACCACAGCACACTTACTCAAAACAATGAGTGTCACTTACTCGTGGAGCTCAGTCACACTGTGGCCAGCTCCCTTGCTCTTGTTAAGAGTTCCACTCACTCCTGTCTGCAACACTCACTCTTTTAATTTCAGGCACAAGAGCACTTTACATCTAGCATCTCATTCTCTAACCTAAAAAAAACAAACAGAAAACTAGCACCTCAACATTTTTCAGCAGAGTTTCCTTGTCTTTCCATTGAAATGGGAAGTGCTATTTTCTGAAGGGGAATTGTGAATCTAACATTTTTTTTTATTTAATGTTTCATTGTTTCTAGGAGTCCATGGTAGAATGGCAATAATCCACTCCAAGGTGTGGGTTGTGGCATAATTTACCTATTTCTGTTGTGGTTTTCATCACTCAGCCTGAGGCCTTGAGACGCATCACACCAGGTATGGGTAAATCCCACAACAACCCACATCCTGTTGTAGATAATTGCTTAAGTAGCATACAATATGAACAGTGGGACTTTTGAGGATCATCAGTAGAATGTCGACTTAAAACACATAGCAGAGGAGTGAAGCAAGTGGTGAGTTACATCCAATAGAGACTTGTGAGCTTGTTCTTTCTCCAAGAATTAAAAGGAAAAAGCCATATTTAAGAGTCTTCTAAAGCAAAAGCATAATTTTTGGTAATTTAAAGTTTATTACAAGTTTTTAATACATAATTGAGACAGAACCATACAGAATGAGTCTTTACATCGATAAAGATAAATTGGTACAATGGCACTGTTCCCCCCACTCCTTCCTCCCCCTCCGCCTCCCCACGGTCCAAATATTTGTGCGTATAATATTCGTTACTGACATCAAGAATCCAGCTTAAAGTGAATACAAGGTTTGGAAAGGGTTACAGATTTTCTTGTACTTGGACATTCTATTATACAAACTTGCAATCATTTTTTCTGTTCTGAGATTTGACAGTAACTCATTTAGCCATTCCATGTACGTAATCACTGCATCATCTTTCTAATGCTTTAAAACAAGTTTTTTGAGAGACAACAAAATCATTGATATATAGTATTTCCGGTTTCATACTTCTATTTGCAAGAAATCCCCCAGTATACAGATTTCAGGTTTGAAATATTCTGAAATCCTCAACATTGGGTCTACTTTGGTTTGAATAGTGGCCCATAAAGGGGCTATTTTGGGACAATCCCAGAAAATGTGAAGAAGGTTATCTTCATCTAAGGAACATCGGGAACACTGATTGGAAGAAAGTAAGCCCCACTTAGCAAGTTTTTGAGGGGAATAATACAAGTTATGCAAGATGTGAAATTGCATAAGGCGTAGCCTGTCTTATGTCACATACCTGTGACAACCCATCCATAGGATAGGCCATGATATTATATATTGGGGGAACAACTGAGACCAATATTGTGAGGGGCCAAAACAGCTTTCAAAGCGCCAGTCAAATAAGGCTAAATATAATTTAGATACCACCCTGTTTGAATTTGCTAGTGGAGTCAACATTTCCCCTAAAGTTATATTTGGGCTCTGGTAGGGGAACTTTTCCCAACACTTTGATAATGAGATGTTGCAGTTGGAGAACCTTAAAGTAACAGCTCTTTGGAATATCAAATTTGTCGACAATTTCCTCAGTGGGTAACCAGGTACCATTCTCTGCCACCAATTGGGATATCCCACCCTTGCCCAGCTGTGGTAACCAATTCGATGCTAACCTCTTGTTGTTAATGAAGGAGGCTGGATTGTGCCATACCGATTGGGAGGGATCTGTATAGTGTTTGTATTTTAAGAACGAGCATAACTGAGAGTGAACCTGCAATTAGAATGCAATCGGTATTGATTTAAGGCCTTTTGGCAACAAGGCCAATTTTAACCTTAATAATGTGGATGGATTCTGGTTACACAAGCACATCACAGCTAATTCTATGTTTAGCCATGGTGGGGCGGGGGGACTGAGGAATGTGTTGGCAACTATCGTAAATATTTAGAGGCATGACTAGCCCAATAATAAAGTTGTAGATGGGGTAGACGTAAACTGCCCTTTAGTTTTGGGGCAGCTAACTTGTGATAAGCCAATCTCGGGTGCTTTCCTGGCCAAATAGACCTGGTGAAAAGTTTGTGTATCCAAATGAACCATTTTCCAGGTATGAATGTTTTGAGCATGCTCAAGTGATAAAATAAATGAGGAAATATATTCATTTTAATTAGGTTTATCCTTCCCCATAATGAGATTGGAAGTTTTGCCTAACGACCTAGATCACAACTGATTGTTTGTAACAGGGAGTCTAGGTTTTTCTTCATGTTAAGGGCCGGACTTCTGGTAAGATCTATTCCTAGGTATTTAAGTGATTCCCGTGACCAAGAAAGCCCCAAGGAACTAATCGAGCTCTTGAATACCTTATGATTGAGTGGAAACACTATTGATTTGTCTATATTTAATTTGTAATTTGATCATTTGCTATAATCTTCTATGATTCTTAGCATGACCGGAATTGATGTCTCCAGGTGAGAGACTTGTAACAAAAGATCATCCACATAAGGAAAAACTTTTATCTCAGTATCTTGTGTAATAATGCCCTGTATCTCTTGACATTCTATCAGTCTATGGACTAGAGGTTCAAGATATAAATTAAATAATAAGGGAGAAAGTGGACATCCCTGTCTGGTACCAGAGTAAAGTGGAAATGGATCAGATATCACTCCATTACTGAATATTCTGGCCGAGGGGGAGTCATAAAGGGCATGTATCCAGTTCTGAAATTCTGGAGGAAAACCTAATACTTCCAAAATTCAGAATAAAAACTGCCAATTTACTCTGTCAAACACCTTCTCGGCATCTAGGGACACCAGTGCTGCTGGTGCAGGAAGCTCTCCGGACACCGAGACGACATGAGTGAGCATACGAAGATGATCTGCTGAGGATCTTCCCTTCATAAATCCCACCTGCTGAGGACCTATCAAATCAGAGAGTACTAGACTAATCCTATCTACTAATAATTTGGTTAAGATTTTGATGTCCTGGTTGAGGAGTGAGACTGGTCTACACTTGTTAACTCTTTCAAGGTCCTTGTTCAGTTTGGGTAAAAGGACAATGAGAGCCTTGAATAGGGTTTGGTCTACCTTCATTCCGGATAACATGTATTGGTATAATGGGAGAAGAAGTGGTATGATCTTGTCCTTAAATTTCTTATAAAAAGCTGCAGAAAAGCCATTTGGCCCAGGGGTTTTGTCATTTGGAAGATTCTGAATTACTTCGACAATCTCTAATTTGGATATAGGTTTAGTTAATGCTAGTTTATGAGCCTTCGAGAGAGTGAGTAAATGGGAGTCCTTTAAATATGAGAGTACTGTTAGAGGTTCCAGGGGGTCTTTCATAGGCTCATACAGTTGTTCATAGTAAGTGGTGAACTCTTGTATTATTTCTATTGGATCTGTTTTCAGGGAGCTGTCATTCTGAGATCTAATAGGAGGAATACATCGGGATGATTCCTGTTGTTTTATACGTAGAGCGAACAATTTCCCAGCTTTTTCTCCCTGATCTGTATAGGAGGCCTTGGTGTGAAGAATCACATATTCAGCCTTCTCTCTAAGCAGATCCAAATAAGAATTTCTTAAAATAGTTAATTTCTGTTTGGTTTCTTCCGAGTAGTGTGGGTTCAGGTCTTTCTCTATAGCATGAATTTGGGACAATAAATTCTTTAACTCTAAGGCTTGGGCTTTTTTCCTCTTAGAGGCAAATCCTATTAATATACCTCTGAGATATGCTTTCAGTGTACACCAGATGATATCAGGCCTACTATTAGGTGTAATATTGGTGGTAGAGAACAGGTTGAGATGTTCATTAATATCCTCTACAAATCTATAATCTTTGAGCATTTGATCATTCATTTTCCAAAACGAATTTCGTTTGGGTAGGAAAGCTAGGGAAATCCTACATGTTACTAGTGAGTGGTTGGATGGAGGGCCAGGGTGGATTGATGAGTCAATTACTCCAGAAATAAGTCATTGGGAAAGTAAAATATAGTTAATACGAGATTATGTCCCATGGACCAGTGAGGTGAACGTATACTCTCTTTCCTTAGGGTTCATAATCCTCCACACATCGCACAAGCCCAATTAGTCTAGTAAATTTCTGAATGCCTGTTGAGCCGGTGAGAGCCCCTTCTTTACCATACCCAACCTGTCCATGGATACATCAAAGACCAAATCTGGGTTCCCCCCAGAATCATTGGAGTTGGCAAACAGGGTAAAATGGTTCTAATGAGCTGCATGAAGTAACCAGGATCATCCACATTCGTACCATATATACTACCCAACAGGAGGTCTGTAGTATGTATAGTACCTTTAAGCATGATATACCTGCCCTGTGGGTCTTTAATAATTTGGGATGCCTTGAACGGTATCTTCTTGTTAAGTAATATCATAACCCCACAGCTATTAGATATTCCTTGAGCTGCAAATACCTGCCCCACTTGTTGATGACTCATTGACAACCCTTCTGAATCCAACAAGTGGGATTCTTGAATAAATATTATCTGCGATCGCAAAATATCAAGGTGTTTTAAAACTTTATATTGTTTTATCTTTCTCCTTACCCCTTTCACATTCCATGAAGAGAATGTTACATCCTTAACCATGATCCAATATACAAATTATGAAGTACTGTGAAGAAGAAAATAACTAACCTTCTTGACGTCCTTAAATTTCTTAGGAAAGTGTACTGTACTCCCCTCTCCCATCCCCACCTACCTCTTTTTATACTCCTATGTTGTATGATACCTTCCCAACACCTCTTTCTTCCTCCTTCCTCCAGCCCACCCACCCCCCACTATTATGTGCTTAATTTTGAAGAGTTCCTACTCCTGCTCCTCCCCTTCAGGATCCCTTAAATACAGTATTAACCTAAGTAACCTCAATTGTTTGCTAAAAGATATACAACATACATATATATTTTGACTTATGCATATAGGTAGACCCCAAAATTATAAATGAACTAAACCTTTTCCTTAGGTTTAGCAGCAAGAAGTTTGATATACTGCCACTCCATAGATAATCGTGGTCCAGGCACTCTGCAACCTTACCATTAACGAAAGGGATAAACTTTCATCAAACTCTCTGGTCCAGATATTCAAACTGCATCAGAAAGTAGCACAATAGCAGGAGCAGGGGCAAGTCCACTGCGTCCATGCGCAATACATGCGATATTCAAACACTGCACAGATCAAGATGCGCTTTCGGCACATGACTGAATATTGCACCAACTGCACCATAGCACAACCAGGGATGTGCAGTGGTGCAGGTCAGAAGTGCAATAGCACAACCAGGGATGCTCAGTGGAGCAGGGCAGCAGTGCAACAGCACAACCAGGAATGCTCAGGGACAGGATGCAGGGGTCCACCACCCATGGTAGGGATGGGCAGAGGAGTACACAGCAGAACAGACATCGCCCCCACACCCCATGCACCACACAACCTGAGGAGAGCTGGAAGAACCACAGGCCCATGGACACCAGCAACAATCCCACAGGCCGGGGCAGGATGCCCCAGCACACCCCCTGGCAAGCTGTGACCAGCACACAAGGATGTCCGGCCACCCCATCCCACTCTATCCCACCAATGTAGAGCACACCCTGCACCGTGATCCCCCAGACACCCTGCCCAGGAGTAGTGCCCAACAGTGCAGGACACCCCATGCATGCCACCACCCCCACTGTGACAATGCAACCCTGTGCACCACAGAGCCATGCAAGGCAGCCCCACCAAGAGCACCCTGCAGTGGGTGCTAGCAGACACTGATGCAACAACTGCATACACAGTGCCACCCTGCATGTCCCCCCGAGGTACAGCTGAGAGACCAACCATGCGTCGGCACATGAGATACCCCACATGTGACAGGGACTGCCCTGGACCCCATCACCAGCTGTACAGCACCCTGCACACCCTCCCAAGGACACACCCCATCCCAGCACTAGCCACAACAGCCAGTGCAGATACCCACAGTGGTGCATGGAAGCATGTGCCACACAGGATGCAACACAGTGCATGGACAAACACCCACAAATACCCAAGGGCACACCAACACAAGGACACAGTAGTGGGTCAACAAAGTCACTGGTGTGTGGCCATGGCAGCCGTGTACATACGGCCAGCACCCCTCCATGGCACAGGTGTACCAGCCAACCTGCGCAGGCACCATGAAGCCGTACGCCACCAGTATGCGGCTGGAGCACAAG
Source organism: Neoceratodus forsteri (assembly GCA_016271365.2). Lineage (NCBI taxonomy): Eukaryota > Metazoa > Chordata > Ceratodontiformes > Ceratodontidae > Neoceratodus > Neoceratodus forsteri. The sequence goes on from CM057456.1 coordinate 191,944,608, forward strand.
TGACAGACAGTGGAGCACATCCCCTGCAACAGACACAAGTGACAGCATGGAGGGGGGACAACAACAGTGGAGGCCACAGTGCCACCTGAGGCAGACATGCACCATACCGGTGAAAGGAGGCAACCTGGCATTGTGCCAGGTACAGTGGTTGTCCAGCATGGATAGCCACCACTGACATGCCAGCAGACCGTGCCAATCACAGACATGCAAGGGTGTCAGCTGCACAGGCCATGGATGGTCCAACAGGGGCACCATGAACACAATGCATGCACCGTGGACCACTGCACACAGGCATCCAGTGCACAGGGAACACACACAAACCACAGACAGTGACTGATTCCCATTCCCACACCATAGGCGGTTCCCCTCCGGACACACACCACACACACACACACACGCCCATGCCTGCACCACCCCTGATGCTATACACACCACTGTAGCTGAGCACCTTTAGCATGCTGCAAATCAGAGACCACCACAGTAGGCATAACAAAACAAATGTATTATTGAAAGGTAAAAAAACTATTTACAATTATGTACATAAATGGGGGGAAGGGCTACATACCAGGTGGGGGTGGGTAAGGGGCAGGGGTGAACAAGTGGGAGAGGGAAGAAGGGTGTGAGGGTGGGTCTGGGGGGGTAGGGTGAATCCAGGGGCATGGAGGGCCTAGCGTCCACCCCGCTCTCTCCCCTGTGGCACCTCCTTGACCTCTGCCTCCGTACTCCATGCTGCTCCATGTGCTGGAGTATCTCCATTGATGCCCATGCGATCTGCAGGACCTCCTGCATGGCCCTCTCAAGCTGCATCATCTGCAGTCCACCTAGGACAAGACAGCAGAGTCAATATGTGTGAATATACATCCCCCCTGCAGCCTACCCATTGTGCATGGCATACAGCCATGGGCCACGCCTCTGTGATGGTGTGCAACCACCCACAGTGATTGTGTCCAAAAGACCTGCCTACCCAGGTGCACACAGCCATGTGGATCACTGCACACACCCACTGCCCAAGTCCTGCACAGCACCACCGTGGCTGTACAGTGACATGGCTATGTGGTGCGAAGGCAGTGGCACAGCCATGTGCCCGGTGCACGCATGGACCACCAGAGATGCACACCCACACATGCAGTGTCATAGGACAGTGCTGATTGTACCATGTGGCATGCACTGCAGAGGTGTCAATGGTGGCTGCCATGCCCCTCCACCTACCCCACAACGCAGCATACACAGAATATCCTGGAAGAAAGGCATTTACCTGAATCTGCTGGATCTGGGTACTGATGCTGGATGAGCCCAGCAGCCTGCGCCTGTTGTCCTGCATCCACTGCCTCTCGGCATTCCCATGCCTCTCTGGCTCATCGCCATTCCTCAGGGCCGAGGGTGCGAACATGGAGAGGGGAGCATCAGTACAAACCAGTAGCAAAGGTCCCCCCCAGGTGTGTGCGATCCCGCACAGCCCAGCCATGCCACAACCCCACTACCAGCACCGCCCACACTGGACGGCCCCCATGTGTGGTGGACACATGCCCACCGTGATACGCGTACAGACGCTACCAGTCTATGGATGGAGCACCTACCTGGACGTGGCACTGCTCCTCACCTGGCACGTGCCCATAGACAGGCAAGCCTGTCTGGGTCCCTCTGCCAGAGGTCCCCATAGCGGTGGCGACACTGCTTGGCAGTTTGGCCGATCCCTGTGGCCTCCTTAAGTGCCACTGCCACCTCCTCCCAAACTGCACTCCTTGCCCTGTCCAGGGGGTCATCCCCAAACAGGGCCCCAGCATGGGGCTCCACAATGGCCACTAAATTGGCCCGCTCCAGTGGGCTCCATAAAGCAGCTCTTCTCCTTGCCATCACTGCTTTAGGTAGGATAACAAAATGGCACTCTGTAGCACACGTCCGCTATGTGCAGATGCTGCGTGGCACAGCGCTGCCATTCCCCATTGCACTGTCACTGAACAGCGTGATAGGGGTGCACCCATGCGGACGCATGGTGCCTAGGGGGCAAAGGTCGACCACAAGGTCAAGGGTCTGTTGCACACAGACCACCACAGCGTGATTGGGACTCCCTGCGTGTAGAGTGGTTGGGTGCCTGTGTGAGATGCCCTGCAGTGGCCTACCATGCTGTGGCACCATGGCACCTACTGCGCTCCAGGGCACGAGTGCCATACATGTGAACAGGGCACTAGCACCCCGGGCATGCACTGTGTGGTGCCTACTGTGCACGTCATTGAGCTGCGCCTTTGTCTGATCACGCTCAACACTATTGCGCAAGGCACAACAGCATGATATTCAGCCAGTATATGCAAATCAGCTCATCAGCAGTTCCATGGTGCAGCTACTGCATTAGCATCCACTCAAAGTTGCATCTCTCCTCATTTGCATGCATTGCACTATATAAATGTGACATGGGGCTGCAGAGGCCATAGTCTGGTATTGCAGTCTATTGTGGTGGATTGCATGCTGTTTGCCAGTGTGGATTGTGGTGTGTGGGAGATGCATGTGACTGCACATTCAAAGGTAACATCTGTCATTCCCACAAGATCAATAATGACAGAACGTGAGGAGGAGGAGGAGGAACAGAGACGTGGGAGACGGAGGAGGCCCAACTTCACCCGGGCAGAATCAGATGCCCTGTTTGCAGCCTACCTTGACCAGGAACCGCTGCTCAGTGGACAGTGGGGAACACCACAGGCCCATTCTGTGGGACGAGATGAGGTGGCGCGTGCCGTCAACCAGCATGGCAGCCACCAGTGGTCTGTGCAGGAGTGCAAGAAGAAGGTGGGCACAGACAGGAGGAGGATAAAAGATAAGGTGGCTGTCATCAGGGCAGCACGTGCTGTGACTGGTGGTGGACAGCCTGTTGTGCCATGCCTGATGCCACAGGAAGAGCAGGTGGCTGGCAGCATGCAGTGTTTTTCCCTAGAGGGCGTTCCAGGTGGTGGCAGCCCGTCACTGCATGGTAGGTCCTGATCTGTCACTGTGTGGGGGTGGGCGTAATGCCACAGGGTAGGGCAGAGACATTAATGCTACTGTGTTCCCTTACAGCTCCTGAGTGTCTACATGGGTCAGCGGTGGTGGGTTTGTCCACTGCGGGTGATACCCTGGACACACAGGAGCATCCATCCACCTCCACAGGTGTCCGAGGTCAGGACAACAGTGTACCCGCCTGTCTGTCCGGACTGAAGTTGGTGGTGCTGGTGCGGAGGAGACCCTGCCCATGTCCCAGCTTGACAGCGTCCATGGATGCCAGCATGCTGAGACTCGGATTGGTGCCAGATCCATCAGTGATGATGATGGAGCTCACTTCATGGACAGTGATATGTGTGGGCTGTAGGATGGCCCCACAGCAGGTAACAGCACTGGCATAGCCATAGGTGGTGCCACCATTGAGGCCTGCGTGACATCACAGTCCCAGCCTGTGCCTGTCTGCACCAGTGGGGCAGCACTGGTGTGCGTCCAGGCCAGTGGGGCTGTTGCAGCCACTGCGGCAGCACCACTGAGCCCTGGCAAGTGGCGGCCAGAGGGGCAGTGTCAGCAGTCGGCTAATGGCAATGAGAGGACAGTATCGGGGGGCAGCGTCAGTGCACCATGTGTGGCCATTCCCCGGCATGGCTCTGGTGTGCAGCACCCATCATCAAGGGGTGATGCCCAGCAGGGCCAGGAACACCATGAGGGACGTCATGCCGATCCGGCGGATGACCTCTTTGTTGAGCACAGCCGACTGATCCAGGCTTCTGTGGATCAGCAGTCGCAGCTTGTCAGGGCGGTGGATGCACTCAGTGTGGTTCTGCACCAGGCAGAGGAGCGGTGCAGCAGAGACTACGCTCTGCTCCTGGCAGAAATGGCCCGTCAGTGGGAGGATGTGACCGCTGCCATTGACAGGCACACACGTGCATTCACAGCTGTCATGGCCACATTGGGAACACAGTTTGTTGCCCATGCACCACAGACACCGCACAGTGTCATGTCCAACCCCTGTTCCCGGAGTCGTGCAACACCATCCATGTCAACACTGGGTTCAGCTGTGGGCATCCCGAGCACGCCTGGCGCAGGCATGTTCAGTGAGCTGCAGACCCCTGCTCAAACATGGTCACATTCCCACAGCGTCACCCCTGGGGGACCGTCAGTGTCACCCCATGAGGCCAATGGTCAGCCTGTCATGGCTGGCAGGTCTAGGTGGGGCCGCCAACACATCCATGGCGGTTGTGGCACTGTGCTGCGTGACTGACCTGTCTCCCACCATGGTTACTGCCTGATGCTGCCCTGTGTGCAGTGTGTTGTTCAACGTGCGATGCATGGGTGGGGTACCAGGACCTGCACACACACACGGTCCATGCGCACACCCTCCTGGCTGCTGGCCACTGTGGCTTTTGCATGATGATGCCTGTGTTGTGCTGTCTGCCACTGTACAATGGTTCCCAGCATCTGAGACATGCACAATGACGGGCACTGGGCATGGTCGTCTGTGGACCTGTGTGTGGCTAGAGGTAGCGGTCGGAGTCGGTGTGCCTCCTACCCCTTGTGCATGTCTTGTGGGATGTGTGTGTGACTGTGTATTGTGTTAGGCCTTGCCCATCCCTGATGGCGTGTGCGGTTCCATGCTCAGCTAATTCCCTTGCTGCCATGAGCCCCTGGGTTTCGTCCATGCGAGTTTGTGGGTTGTGCCCTTTCCATTGGAGGTTGCACATGGCCCCATGACTTACCTGGGTTGGTTGAAGTGCTCCTCTGTGATGGTGTCCCAGTGCAGCTGCGACATCCGGATCAGGCAGGGGTCCCTTTGCCCAAGGAGGGGCTGCCCATCACCTTCTGCACCGGCATCCTCATCGTCTCCATCGCTGTCCCCCTCTTCAACCTCTACAGCTATCCCACAGTCATTGGCCATGTTGTACAGGATGCAACAGGCCAGGAATCCAGGAATAGCCTGCAGGCCTTCGAGGGGCTGTACTGTAGGGCACCGCGAGATGTGTCCAGGCAACGGAAATGTGCATTAAGCATCCTGAACACCCACTCTATGACACTGCGTGTGGTGGCATGTGCCTCATTGTACCTTTGCTGCGATGGGGTTGCGGGCCACCGGTATGGTGTGAGCAGCCAGCGACGGAGTGGGTAGCCACTGTCACCTGTGTGTAGGGGGTGGACATTAGTCTGGTGGTCAGCATTGCTCTGCCATGGGCTGTCAAGGCCAGTATCCATGGCACCTCTGACTAAGCCCCCCCATAATCCATGTCATCCTGCGTGTTTGCATACTCACCCACTAGGTGGCCAGTGGGAATGTCCCCACTCTCGAACCTGTGGTACAGTGCAGACTGGTGCCAGATGAAGGCATCATGTGCTCCTCCAGGGTGCATGGCACAGACATTGGTTATGCACCCCCTAGCATTGCACACCACCTGGCAATTGATGCTGGCATAGCCCTTTCAGTTGATGTAAGCGGCACCTTCCAGGCCAGGTGGAGTGCGGATGGCCACATGGGTGCAGTCAATGGCCCTGAGCATGTCAGGCATTCGTGCTTCCCTGTGGAACTCTTGTATGTGTGCTGTGCACTCCGCCGGTGTGCTGGGGAAATGGATGTGCTCCGCAGCATGTAGCAGCAGTCCGCTGAGGAATTGTGTGAGTAGGCATGACGCAGCCAACTGGGTTATGCCTGTTGTGTCCCCTGTTGGTCTCTGGAAGGTGCCCTTGGTGAGCAGGCACATGACAGCTGTCACCTTTGTCTCCACTGACAGAGTATGGCTCCGTCGTGTGGGTGCCTGCATCTCATCACTGCACAGCTCACAGAGCCGCCTCAGGATCACCTGGTTCAGGCAGTACGGCCCACAATCTATGTGTCACTGTAGTGCTCGAAGCTGGTGCAGGATCAGTACCACCTGTTGGGGGCATACCGCTGACGGGCCCTTCCATGGCCAAGCCCCCTGCTGCCAGCCTTCTCACACCCCTCTTTACCGCCTCCATCTGAAAGGTGGCACTGGCCATGTCCCTGGCTGGTGTCCCCCCCCCCACAGCTGTTATCCCATTCCCACCGCTGTCCTTTGTGATACTCCCCCTGCACCAGGTACACCGCCAACCTTTGGCTGTCCTGCCCACTGCCACTGCCCTCAGTCCACTGTGGCACTTCCCCTGTCTCTCCTGCACAGTGGCACAGGCTCCCCTCTCATGTTCTGTTGCTGTTTGCTCCTAGGTGTGCCCTGTCCTACTCCTTTCCAGTCCCACTCACTGCTACCCTCTTTTCTGATGCTGTCACCTTGCTCCCACCTCTGGCTTCCCTATAGCGTTCTTGTGCCTCTCTCTTGTTCCTTTTTATTTTGGATCATTTCCACTATCGCACAACTTCTGCTTGCTCCCCTATTGCTCATGGCGCATGCTGTTGAATATCGCACTGCACCATTTATTCATGGTTCCTCCCCCTACGGTTGCACATGCATTCATTACCATTGCGCTCTTGCACATTGCAATTTGGGTGGCGCAGCAGCCTCCCACTGAATATTGCAGAATGGCACATTTTCGGACTTGCACAGGTGCAACTCTGTTACACATGGCGCAACCCTTTTGAATATCTGGGCCTCTGTGTATTTAAATCTGAACGCTTTTAAAAGTAACTACACTAACATGAGATCCCAGTTAACTACTTTAAACTCTAACTCGTTTAATAAACTTGAAAAGTGAGCTACTAATTCCCTAGGAGAAATCTACCCATAACAGATGATGCTCACATAAAGCAGCTCCGGGGAAAAATGGGGGCACCTCGATGGGACTACTATAAGAACCCAACGTAATTTATACACGTCCTGTTTAAGAAAAGGCCCAACTGAGAAGTAGTGAGGACAACCCACTCTATAGCACAATCATAACTATTCTAATCTACCTATACATCGCCTGTTACCGGGTGGACCCCGCAATCAAGAGTTCTTTGGGTGGGCTTAGACTACGCTGTCTTCTCCCTCAAGTATCCTATGTTGTAAGCAACATCCTAAGGGGATCACCTACAGTATAACAATAAGGTTCAATTATCTCCGTCTAACTTAATAATTGTTAAACAGATTCAGGTTTCAAGTTCCCCAGACTAGGCTTTTCCATGCCAGACAAATCTAACTTGAGGAGAGTCCAAAGAGAAAGGAGGACTTCCTTAGGATCCTCTTAAAAGTTTGGAGAATCTGTGCATGTCCAACTCTAGAAAACATCCAAATAAAAGGTGAAATATGAGGATTAGTCCTTTATCTCTGAACTTGCATCCCTTCAGTTCTGGCTGCGATCTCCCCTCCCATGGATAGATCCTGCGATGCAGGATTGTCCAGATAAGTTTATGTGCTGATATTTAGTCTTTTTAACATCCTGGATCGCAGTTAAAATCATGAAGATGCCTCCAATAATTTAAATGACTGTAGTCTGTGTTCCAAATGAAATTCAAGGGTACCTTAAGATCCAGACTCTTCCCTGCTTAACTGCCTAATGTGTTGGCCATCTTTTAATTCAAGTGTCTCTGAACAGGTCGGGCAAGGCAGATTTGAGACCAGTACAAGCAGATGAAGGAACCTCGTAAGAGTGCCAGGTGCTCGAGATTAATACCTGTAACTTTGCTGGATATTGCATTTTAAATTTTAGACCAGCTGCTATAATTTTAGTTACCACGGTCTGAAAAGCAGATCTCTTCTGTGTCACTGATGTGGGCAGATCCTGGGCTTTACGGACTTTCCTCCCTCCCATTGAATTTCTTGTGCTTCTTTTATTTTCTGTAAAAAATACTGCAGCTCTAAATAATTGAGTAAGCGAAATATAAGGGGGCGAGGGGGTGCCCCTTGTGAAGGTAGTGGCTGGAGAGCCCTGTGAGCTCTTTCGATAACATAATGGGAGTCAAATGGAGAAGGCCCTGCTACCTTTTCAATGAATTTTTGCACAAATAAAATAATGTCTTCCCCTTCCTCTCATTCAGGAAGCCCAATGATAACTGTATTGTTGCAGAGGCTACGACCTTCCAAGTCCTCAATCTTGAGTTCCATTTTAGATAGCAGTTGTTTTATAGCAACGATTTCTGGGTCTGTTTTATCTGCTCTTTTTTCCAGTGAGCTAATCCGTGCCTCGTTATCCGACTTGCGGATTGTGATGTCCTCCATCGTTTGAGAGACATTTTTAATTTTGGAAGCCATGCCTCTCCATTCTTCTTGGAAAGGCCTGAATTTGGTCAGAAAACTGACTAAAGTGAGTGGCTCTTGTTCCATTTTCATTTGGCTTAGAGTCTGGGAGACACTGGCAGTGGCAGCCTGATGCTTTTTGGAGGCCTTTTCAGGTGTAACAGGCAGCGTGTGCCGTGGTGGTGGTTTTTTCATTTCTGTGTCTATCCTGAACCGTTTTTATACTCGCTTTGATTCTAAAAATGATCCCAAGATTTTCAGAAGTCTTTCAGGTTGCTGTGAAGGTAGTTACTTCATTCTAAGATATAGTAAATAACGAATTCTGGAGCCGGTGTCTGGAGAGGAATGGAGAAGCTTTCTTCAGGTACGCTGCATAACTAGAAGTCTCATAAAAGCATATTTTTAAAGTGTGTTCGAAATCTATAGAACATTTGAAATCATATTTTAGAGTTTAACATTTAATACTTGCTTACTTTTTAGTTGCCAATGAAGGTAGCTTGTAAGCGCCTAATGTGATCATACATACTGTACTCTTTAGTGCATTTCAGTCAAGTTTAAGGATATACAGTGTATCAGTAATTCATTTGCACTATGACACTATGAGACTTCTTTCCTTTGCTCATGAATCTGCTGTCCACAAAATGTCAAAACAGAGCCGAACTATGAAATAGTTTTTTCTATACATCTCTATGGAGGCTGCCCCACATTGTGCATAAGATTGTAAATCCAACATTACTAAAATTCAGATGCTGGCATATTGTGCAATGAGCGGCACACTTCTGCAAACAAAATGCACTGCATTTTAATTTATTTGTTTCAAAAGTTTCACCAGAAAAGACATACTGAGATAAAAACAGCTCATTTCCAGATGTGTCTTGGGGGGAAGGGGAACTGGGAGTGCTGGGAATGTACAAGAAACATAAGCAAATTACATGTATAGGTAGGGTATACAGGCAGACTGGATGGGCCTAGCAGTCCTTATCTGCCAGCAACTTCTATATTTCTATATTTTTGTGTTACATGGCTGGTAGAAGCAATATTGAGCAACTAGCAATAAGATAATATGAACAATTATATGAAATCAATGCAGGTTTTCAGAAGGCAGAAAGGGAACAAAAAGTGCAAGAAGGAAGGGCCAGCTGATGATTTTCTAGAAGGAAGAGTAAAGAAGCAACATCCAGAACTGCGAAGGGTATATGAGAAGCATGGTGGAGAAGAGAGGAGAGAAGTAAGATAGGAGGGGAGGGAGCCAAAGAAGGAAGAGGCAGGGAGGCAAACTCATAGTTTAACTAGAGGGAAATGAATCAGGTGCCAGGAGAGTAGAGGAGAGGGAGAAAGAGGACAAAAAGAAGTCAAAGAAGAATCGGAGAAGAGGTAATGGGTATAATAGTAAATAAACACTGCACTGTCAGGAGCAATTGCAGGTGTGGGTAGCGAAGTCATGGAGCACTGAAGAGAGAGAGAGCACAGGGAGGTGGCTGAGCGGATGTTTAGGGGTAGGGAGTTCCAAAGTTTGGGGAATCAGTGAGAGACAGTAGCATGGCCAGCTGATGATTTTCTAGAAGGAAGAGTAAAGAAGCAACATCCAGAACTGCGAAGGGTATATGAGAAGCATGGTGGAGAAGAGAGGAGAGAAGTAAGATAGGAGGGGGGAGCCAAGCCAGCATTTAAAGAAAAAGGAGGCATGGTATGCAAGATGTCTGAATTCTAGGGAGGGAAGGGGAGGGAGAAGGAGGAATACAGGGTGCAATGGTGGGTACTGCAGGACAGGAAGAGGGGGTCCAGTATGGTGAGAGTAGTTTTAGGGGCAGCACTGTAGACAATGTCACCAAAGTCAAAAATGGGAAGGATCATTTTCTGAACAGTAGCATGGCAAGCAGGAAGAGGGATGCATCCTCAATTCCTATAAAGGCCATCTATTTTAGGGTGAATTTGTTTGGGGATCACATCCACGTCTTCCAAAAAGCCAAGGTGACAGTCGAGCCAGACTCCTAGACACTTGAATGAGGGAATATCGTGGTTTGCAGTTAGCAACATTTTCAGGCCCAAGGCTCCCCCTCCCAGAACCATTCTTAACAGATCCTACAACTCCTTGGACCTTTCATCACTATTAAGGGACCTGGCTGGCACAGACTGGTCTCCTATCCCCCAGGCTACCTCTATAGACTCTGCCATGGGGTATTTCAAGTCCAAGTTCCTTGCAGTCTGGGATTGTTATGTACCCTATGGTGGTCTTGTGTGAGGGGTGCCCACCTACCCTGGATCTCAGCTGACATTTTGGCACACACCAGAGCCAGATACCAGGTATGGAAGTCACTCAAAACCTCCAGCTCCCCCTCCACACACTCCAAATACCTTCCATAATGCATGTACCAGGACAATCCACCAGTCTAAATCAAATTACTTTAAAGCCTCCTTCCACTCAAATCTAAACCACCCAGCAAACCTCTGGAAGGTCATCAAATTGCTTTTTACCCCTCCCTCCTAGCATCCTACCCCCATTTTAAACATAGGTAGTTCCCCCATAATGGATCCTCTGGCAGTGGCCATGGAATTTAACTCCTTTTTCACAAACTGTACCTCAGCACTCCTGTCCACACTCCCTCCTTACCAGCAACCCCCCCAGCACAGGCCACTGCTCCTGACCCCTCCTTCTCCTTCCATCAGGTCACCCCTTCAGAAGTTTTGAACTCCTTAAATGCCCTAAATCCTTCCAAGGAAAAATGACCCTCTGGTCTTGACTACAAATTGCTCTACCTGTCTGCTCCTACCATCACCATTCCCCTGGCCACTCTGTATAACCTATCTTTCTCCCTAGCTTCTCTCCCATTAGAATGGAAGCATGCAACAGTTATCCCACTTCCAAAGGGAGGTGACTTTTCTGCCCCCAGTAACTACCACCCAGTTTCCCTCCTCCCCATACTGGCAAAACTCCAGGAGTGCCTTGCCCTCTCCCAGCTGTCCTCCTTTCTGAACTCCTCCCCTTCTTCTCACCCTAACAGTCTGGCTTCAGGAAGTCCCACTCCACTACTACCTCCCTTCTTAGGTTCATGGACTCCATTCTGGCTGGTATGGATAAAGGCCATATCACCTCAGCTATTTTTGTCGACCTGGCTAAGGCATTTGACACAGTCTCCCTGCTCTCCTTCTAGACAAACTCACTCTTGCAGGGCTGTCTACCACGGCCTCCAGTTGGTTCAACTCCTACCTGGTAGGTAGGTCCCAATCTGTTAGAATTGGTAACTCCACCTCTACCTCCCTTCCAGTCACCACAGGAGTTTCCCAAGGCTCAGTCCTTGGACCACTCCTATTTTCCATCTTTCTCAATGACCTGCCCACTGCCTGCTCTCACACATCCATCCACATAAATGCTGACAATACAGCGCTGTATACATCAGGCCCTTCATCCTTTGAGGTGGCAACCTGGCTCCAGCAAGACTTCACTAAAGTTCAGCTCTGGTTTCAAGCAAATCAACTTTTTCTCAATGCCAAGAAAACAGTTTCAATGACCTTTGGCACAAGACAGAGACTCCTCCATCTACCCCAACCCCCCTCCATCACCACCCTGGACAGTGCTGCTCTAGAAGCTTGTACTTCCTTCAGATACCTCAGGGTCTGGCTCAACCAACACCTCAACTATTCTGTACATGTCAATGCCATCCATAAAAAGGTCCACCTCAAATTAGGTGCCCTATATTGCAACCAGGGATGCATCCCATTGCCAGTCCATTGTGCACTTGTGCAGAAAATGATCCTCCCAGTTTTTGACTATGGTGACATAGTCTATAGCACCACTCAGAAGTCCACCCTGGCCAGACTGGACCCCCTTTTCCACTCCTGCTGTTTTGCTCTCAAATGTCCACCTTCCACACACCACTGTGTTCTCTACCGGACTCTCAATTTCATCTCGTTACAGGATTGCAGACTGTCTCACTGTGGTAGACTCATGGCCAAGTTCTGGTCCAGGTCCCTACTGCCATACCTCATCTCTGCCATCTCAACTCAACTCATACCCCCTTTCACAAATTTCTACACTTGGCTCCTGGCTGTCCCGCTCATGATCTCCTCTGCCGGCCAGGTAGCATTCAGGCATAGTATGCCTAAACTATGGAACTCCCTTCCTGTAGCCATCTGGCACACACCTGAAACTCTGCAACTCAACTCCCTCATCAAAGTGCATTTCTCCCCCACCTGTGTCTGTGACTATGTGTAAGCTGTCACCTAGTTTCTGTATGTGAATCCTAGGTTTTGTTTAGGCTTGTGGGCCTAGTTCTTCTTCTCCAACCTAGCTGTTGTGTGCTTTTGCTGACTTTAGTCATACAATGGTACTGTACAAATTGTGTGTAATGAATTTTAGCTATATATATATATATATATATATATATATATATATATATATATGTGTATATATATATATATATATAAACATGTGTGTGTATATATATATATATATATATATATATATTATGTATCCATAAAATATAATATCTTCAATATCTTCATTCTGTATGTATATATTATTAAACTTTATTATTTGTATTTTTTCTCTCCTGCTCCCCCTCCCCCAGGACATAGCTGAAATCGATCAGTATTCTGCTCAGTGTGCCTTCCTGGTAAAATTCTTAAATAAATAAATATAAATAAATAAATAAATGTCATCAAATGCAATCCCATCCAAGATGTGGAAGGGGTGGAGCTCAGGAAGTCTGGCGAGCTTCTGTCTAGTGACAAAGGCATGGAGACTGTTTCCTTGGCATTGAAGAATAATTGACTGGACCAGAATCACTGCTGGATGTTGTCAAAATCCAGCTTTAACCTGGTCATCAGATCAGAGGGGGAGGGATCGGAAGTAAACAGTACCATGTCATCTGCATACATGAGGAGGGACGCAGAGGTGCAGGTAGCAGGAAGGCCATTTAAGAAGAACAAAAAGAGTATCAGGCCCAAGATGGATCCCTGGGGAACACCAGTTCTGATAGGGAGTGAGGGAGGAATAGGGAGTCTCCAATTCTAACAGATTGAGTCCTACCTTCAAGATAGGAAAGGAACAGATTTGTAGAGGAATCAGGGAGCCCTGCAGCCTTAGGTTTGCCAAAGAGAAGAGAGTGGGATACAGTGTTGAAGGCTTTGGCCAAGGCAATAAAGATGGCTGAGGTGATAAGGCCTTGATCGATGTCTTAGAGGATGGAGTCAGTGAGCCAAAGAAGGGAGGAAGTGGTAGAGTGGAATGTTTGGAAGCCAGACTGGAAAGCGGTGAAGAAGGAGGTGGAGTCAAAGAAGGGGACAAGCTGAGCCAACGTGAGATGTTCTTGTAGTTTGGCTAAGATAGGGAGCAGGGAGATAGGGCAGTAGTTGCCAGGATGGTTGGGGTCTCCTCCTCAGAAAAGACTTGCCTACTTCTGTTGGAAGCTTCTGTTGGAAGCTGAGAAACTTGGTATACTGCAGAGATCAAACTAGAACGCATTTGAGGAACTGGGAACCTGTTAAAACATAATATTGCTGGGGACTAGTTAGGAAGGTAAGCTACGCTTTCTACAGAAAGTTTCATTATTTTCTTATTGGCATTAAGGAATTGCAGGATTCCATTAAAGTGTAGTAATTTTATAACCAGAGGGGGTGAAATACAACTGAAGTTGCTTGATTTCTGTGCTAGACACATAGGATTTGGAAGGATATTTGTGCAATATTTTAGAAGTGTCCTGCTGGCTGAGCAGTGAGTTCGTTTTTATCCCTGGACTCAGTAGAGTGGTTTGAGTCGGAGCAGTGGTCTAGTAAATTGTGGTGTTGGTTGACTTACTATAAAGGGCAGTACTCACCAAGGTGGTGGAGCAGTGGTGTATTTGATTGTTTCTTACAGTCACCAGTGGTTGTGGCATTTCCTTTATAGCCAAGGTTCTGACATCACTTCCTCAACAGGTCTTGGGGCAGAACTGTCATATTCTTAATTACCCAGCACAGTGCATAAAGGGTAAGTACACACACACACACACAAAAATGGATATATTACTCATTGTATATTATAAGGAAGAGGGACATGTGGGAAGTGGTGCAATGCACTGGCTGTGGGGCAGCAATTTTATGGGAGACATTCTGGAACCTGCGTTGCTGCCCTATTTGCAGACAACTGTCAGCTCTGAGGGAGGAGTTTGCCCACCTCCAGGCTGAACTGGCAAGGACTAAGGAGACCTCCCCAACCCAAAGAGCACCAGTTCCACAACCACTGCCTCAGAGGTTGCCATGTGTGAAGAGCAGATGGACCACAGTAGGTTCTGGGAGGGTGAGGGTAGTGGAACAGAGGCATAGCCCTCGAGTTGTACCTCTACACAAATCATATGTCAGTCTGGAAAATCAAGGTTCCTCTACGATGACATCCTCATTGGAGACAAAGAAGAATGCTGGGGACATCCACAAGGGAGATCCACCAAAGAGTGGCAAGGGACTCCACAGGGGAAAGAAACAGCTTCTGATAGGGGACTCAATTGTTAGGGGTGTAGACCTGGAGAAGGGACAGGAGAGGGAAGTAAGGTGCCTGACTGATGCCATGCCTTGGAGGGACAGGAAGCAAATCCTCAGGATTGCAGAAGCAGCATCACAGGAGAGGAAACTAGATATCATTGTCCACCTCGGGACAAATGACCTAGCTAGGCATGAAATCAGTGCAGTGCAGGATGAATTTGTGGAGCTGGGGAGGGGCCTCAGACAGGTAACAAGCGCAGTAACCTTCTCAGAGGTGCTGCCAGTCTATGGCAGGGGTGAGGCTAGGATACTGCACACAATGCAGTTTAATGAATGGTTGCAAAACTGGTGCAGAGCACAGGGCTTTGGCTTCATTGCGGACTGGGGGACCACCTGGAGAGATGAAGGTCTATACTGGCATGATGGTCTGCATCTGTCCAGGAAGAGAAACACGCTCCTAGGTGACAGGTTTAAAGGCTTCCTTGGCAAACTTTTAAACTAGCCAAGGGGGGAGGTGCTGATAGGAAACAGGAAAGTTCAAGCCTCCCTCCACAAAACATGGCAGGTAGTAGGGTAAACACTGAGGTACAGAGCTTGACTGAGGGCAGGACAGGGGTAAATGGAAAAATGGACAAGGGCAGTAAGAGCAGGGATAGGGTAAAAAAGGATAAAGCCAACATTAAATGCAGGGCAATGAGTACCAATTCCCGTAGTCTGGGAAACAAGCTTCCAGAGCTAGAGGCCCTGATGAAAGAGGAACGCTTGGATATTGTGGCAGTCACAGAAACATGGTACACAGAGAACCATGACTGGGATGTCAACATACCAGGGTACACAATCTACAGAAGGGACAGGGAGGGTAAAAGAGGAGGTGGAGTAGCTCTCTACATAAGGGAAGGGATCAAAGCTGCAGAACTAAAAAATAAAGGGAGAGAACAAGAGGAACTCTGGGTCACCTTGGAGACAGGAAATGGCATCACAATCCGCACAGGGGTTGTATACAGACCCCTGTCTCAAGGGGAGGAAATGGACAAGAAAATGATAGAGGGCATTCTCAAAATGGCTGCAAAAAGAGGAGATACTGTTGATGGGGGACCTGAATATGCCAGATGTTAACTGAGCGACATGGACTGCAGCCACATCCAAGAGCAGGGTCATTCTCGATGCCCTACAGGGGGCATGCCTTAGACAGCTAGTGGTGGAACCCACTCAGGAGGGAGCAATATTAGACCTGGTACTCTCAAATGGAGAGAGGATCACAAATTTAGAAGTCAGTAGACATCTGGGAACAAGCAACCACTGCACAGTGTGCTTCACAATAAACACAACTATGGAGACAAGCCATACAAAGACAAGGATACTGGACTTTAGAAGGGCTAACTTTGGCATAATGGGTGAATACCTGAGGAATGCATGATCAAATAGCCAGAAAGGAGGGGTGGAAGAACAATGGAGAAAAATCAAAACTGCCATCATGTAGGCAACAAGCCTTTGTGTGAAACAAATAAAGAAAACAAAGCGGAATAAAAAACACTATGGTTCTCAAAAGAGGTGTCAGGGAAGGTTAAGGAGAAAAAGGCTGCATTCAAGAAGTATAAGGAATCACAGACGGAGCACGACAGGGAACTGTATCAATTAAAGCAGAAAGAAGTGGGGAAGGCAGTCAGAAAAGCAAAGGCCCAAACCAAGGAAAAGATAGCCAACTCAGTTAAGAAGGGGGATAAAACCTTTTATAGGTACATTAGGGAGCATAGAAAGGTTAAGGGAGGGATAGTGAAGATTAATAAAGGAGAGGGGAGGTGGACAGAGGGAGACAGGGAAAAGGCAGAGATACTGAATGAATACTTTTGCTCAGTATTCACAAAAGAAGAAGAAGAGGAAGAGTTACCTCTGGGTAGCGGGGTTGACACCAGTCCATTTACAGAAGAAAGAGTCCTGAAAGAACTCCTAAAACTCAAGGTGGACAAAGCAATGGGGCCTGATGGGATTCACCCTAGAATCCTAAAAGAGCTAAGGGAGGACCTAGTGACACCACTAACCACAATTTTTAACAAATCATGGGAAGATGGGGTGGTACCTGAGGACTGGAGGAGGGCAGATGTGATTCCCCTTCACAAAAGTGGGAGCAAGGTAGAAGCAGGAAACTATACACCTGTTAGTTTGATCTCACTGGTGGGGAAAATGATGGAATCACTTCTGAAAGAAAGAATTGTTCAGTACCTAGAGGCCAGCGGGGCACAGGACCCAAAGCAACATGGATTCACAGCAGCAAGGTCATGTCAGACGAATCTAATTGATTTCTTTGACTGGGTGACCAAAGTAATAGAGCAGGGAGGAGCTGTGGATATGGCCTACCTAGACTTTAGCAAGGCATTTGACACAGTCCAGCACAAAAGATTAATAATCAAGTTAGCCAGCCTGGGAGTGGGTTCCAGGGTGGTAGCCTAGGTAGCAAACTGGCAGCACAACAGGACACAGAAGATAATAGTGAATGGAACACATTCTGAAGAAAGGGGGGTTACTAGTGGAGTACCTCAGGGCTCAGTACTGGGTTCAGTCCTCTTTAACATCTTCATAAGTGACATTGCAGAGAGTCTGAAAGGAAATGTATGCCTCTTTGCAGATGACACAAAGATCTGTAACAGAGTTGATACACAAGGGGGGTGTAGAAAGGATGAGAAGGGACTTGGCAAGGTTGGAGGAATGGTCAGACATATGTCAACTTAGATTCAATGCAAAGAGGTGCAAAGTAATGCACCTGGGAAATAAAAATCAAGGAGAAGAGTACACAATAGCAGGGGAGGTACTAACAACAACAATAATGGAAAGGGATCTGGGTGTAGCCATATCAGATGACCTAAAGGTGGGTAAGCAATGTGAGAAGTCAATAAGGAGAGCCAGGGGGATACTGGGATGCATAGGGAGGGGCATCACAAGTAGAAAAAGGGAAGTGGTTATCCCTCTATACAGACAGTTGGTGAGACCCCATCTGGAGTACTATGTGCAGTTTTGGAGACCTCATCTACGCAAGGACATAGGCAGGATGGAAGCAGTCCAGAGGAGGGCAATTAAAATGGTGCAGGGTCTACATCAGAAACCATATGAAGAGAGACTGAGAGAGCTTAATATGTATACCCTGATGAAAGGAAGGACAGGGGACATGATAGAAACTTTTAAGTACCTCAAGGGAATCAACAAAGTCCAGAAGGGTAGCATCTTTCAGAAAAAAAGATGTGTAAGAACAAGGGGGTACAATTTAAAGTTAGAGGGGGGACGGCTCAGGGGTAATGTGAGGAAATTCTTTTTCACAGAGAGAGTGGTGGACACATGGAACCACCTTCCTGGAGAGGTCATGGGGTCTAAAACAGTGGAGGAATTCAAACATGCATGGGACAGACATAAGGCAATTATAGTGGGGGTTTGCAGGAAGTAGCCTGTTGGTTAACTAGAATCTGCAGCTTATCCAATAGATAGGGAAATGGGCAGACTGGGTGGGCCAAGTGGTCCTTATCTGCCGTCAAAGTCTATGTTTCTATGTTTCTTTCAGAAGGGAATGACAGTGG
This sequence comes from Neoceratodus forsteri, assembly GCA_016271365.2. Lineage (NCBI taxonomy): Eukaryota > Metazoa > Chordata > Ceratodontiformes > Ceratodontidae > Neoceratodus > Neoceratodus forsteri. The sequence goes on from CM057456.1 coordinate 191,962,756, forward strand.
CTTATTTCCAGACATCAGGGACTAAGGCAAATGAGAAAGACAAACTAAGAAGGAAGGTGACAGTAAGGGTAATGGCAAAGGCAAAGAGATAAGGAGTTTGGGGTCAAGACCATCAGGGCTTTTGCCCTTGAGAGGGTTTAGGGCTAGGAGAGCCTTGACAGTGTCAGCATAGGAGATGGGTGAGAAAGAGAATGGTGACGATGGTGAGTTAGGACAGGGAAGGGGGAAGGTGGGAAGAAGGAAAGAAGGGAGGAAGCACAGCAGGTGAAGAAGGAGTTGAACTTAGAGGCTACAGAATAGGGATTGGAAATTAGGGTGTTATTCACACTGAGGACAGGAGGTGGGGACATGGAAGGGGGAGAAAAGATGGCATGCATCACCTTCCAGAACTTGGAGGGGTTTGTTCAGGTTGGACTGGAATGTGGAGGAGAAGTACTCAGCCTTGGCATGCCTAGTAGCACCAGTAGCTCCACAGAAATCCAAGAGAGAAGAAACTTCAGATCCTGGCAGTCCTAAAAGAGGCATGCCAATCCTCAATTGCAAAGAAATTGTAGTAGTGAAGGGCTGTGCTAATTGAACTGGCAGCAGAGATGGGTGACCAATCTGTAGACAGCAAGTCTGCATGAGGGAGGACAAGTCCAGTGACTGGAAGGACCAGATCTGGAGGAGTTTGGGAGGGACTTTGGGGGGGTGAATTTTGCACACACAGTAGACCATGTGGTGGTCACTAATGGTGTCTGGGAGGATGCCAGCATCTGTGATGCAGTGGGGATGGGAGCTAAAAGCACAGTCTAATTGGGGGTGGTTAAGGGACTTTTGATTTTGGTAGGTTGGGTTAGAGATCAATTGAGTTAGACTGAGAGAATTAATATTTTGGCAGAACTTTGATTGAGAGGGGGAGAGCCAATTAATAGAAAAGTCACCAAGGATGAATAACTCCCCAGACGAGGCATGAGTAGTGACAGAAGTTAGGAGTTTGGTGACTGATGAAATAGATAGTCCAGGACAGCAATAGACACCTGTTGTGAAGATAGGGGCAGAGAAAGGGAGGGAGAGCTTGAGAAGGAGAAGTTCATAGGCAGAGGGGGAGGTGACAGAGAGTGTAGGAATGAACTGAATGAGGACGAGAGGTAGATAGCAACACCACCACCCCAAGAAGCATGATCCTGCTGGGTAAGAGTGTACCCAGGAATAGCAATTACAGAGTCAGAAATCTTGGGAGATAGCCAGTCTATGAGCACATCAGGTTGGAGGTTAATCATGAGAGGCTGGAGTAGGTTAGTCTTGAGGAGGATGCTATGGGCATTGATGTGGGTCATTCACAGCCCTCTGGGAAGGAGAGTAGGGGAGGTTAGAACAGGACCGGGATTAGATTTATCATCGCCTGTTGCTAAGAGGAGCAGCATGATGAGTTTGGCAGAAACAGAGATACATTTCTGAGGGGGGGATATAGGGTGGAAGGTGGGTGCAGGGTGGGAGAGAGGCAGGGAAGTAGAAAGGATTTAAGAGCATCAAGAATGAGCCAGGAGGAGGGGAGGAGTGAGCATACAGGGAGCTAGGGGGAGTGAGAAAGAGGTGGAGGGCAGGATAAGGGGAAGGTAGCAGAAGGGGGGAGGGGGAGGGAAGTCCACTGGGAGGCTGGGAGGAAGGGAAGCAGGTGAAAACAGAAGCGGGAGGAGGGTGAGGGTGATAGATAGCATATTGGCCATGAAGGCTGGAGGCGACAAAAAGAATGGGGGAGGTAGAGTAGGATAGAACAGGTTGGATAGGGACTGCACAGTAAGAAGAAGATAGTGGAACCTTAAATAAGGTGTTTGTGTGAGAGAAGGAAAGTGAGAGAAATAGGGGGAGAGAAGACAGCAGGAAGAGGAGGAGTTAACTAGCCAGTGCAGGAGCAGCAGAATGGAAGGAGATTCAGGGCATTCTGAGCTTTTCTATAAGATTTACTGTTGTGCCCCATATTTTGATTCCTTCTTCTTCTACATCTTGATGGTAAGAGTTTTCACCTTTGGGCAATTAAAGAATCAGACTGAGATTTGGAGACACAAATTGAGATTAACGTCTCTAAACATTCGGGGTTGGGCAGCGATGACAGTAGCACAGAGCCCTCCCTTCCACTCTTGCCCCACCTGTTGCTTTCTGCACTTTTCCTCTGCCTGGCTGTTTGAGTCTCACTGCAGTGCAGTGGGTGAAGTGGAGCCCAATTGGCACTCAGCCCCTCCGTGTTAAGCAGGAAGTGGCAGTGGCTATAGAGGCTGCTCCTGTGGGCAAACTTGACACATGACTGCAATAGTAAACACCCAGATTCTGAATGGTTGCTTTTGTATATCATGAGCAGGACATTCAGTCAGTAGGTGAGGTGGAGATTAACAGCATTTCAATGTGAAAACTTGCTTCTAGGTTGGAAACATTCCTATTTATTTACATCCTGTGGGAGGAGGAAAACACATTTGGAAAGTAACATTAATCATGTTGGAGAAATTCCCAAGCATGCTGATCAGCAGCTGCTGCTAATGCACTTACTCATTTGCATTCCTTGAACATTGGGGGCCTGGCAGAAGCTTTCTTGCTAAGGCTCTCTGATCATCTGCCTCCCCCATTTTAAAAAAGAAGATATATAGGAAGTAGTAAGCACCTATTGTGATCAAGTGTTCTCTTTTCTCCATTTCAGTCAAGTTTAAGGATACTGGGTGCACCAGTAATTCCGCTGCATTATGACTCTACAAGATTTCTTCTCTGTTCATGAATCCAATGTGTAAAATGTGTCAAACTCATAACACAGCAGAAATACATTTATTTATTTATGTATTAGATCTCAGATTGCAGTACAGTACCTTTGAGCTGGCAACTCATTTACACAGATTCCACATCAGAAATTAGGAAAAAAACAATTGAGGTAGTACAGAACAATTACTCATTAAGTACAATACAAACAGACTAAGGACATAAGTGGAGGAAAGTACAGCAAACATGTCTGAAAAACAGTTCTTGTCTTAAGTGCATCTCAAACAGTTCAAAACATACTAAAACTTTAGCCCTAATTGCAAAGCAAAAAGATTAAGAGCAGTTAGAGGGTGGAATAAAAAAGTGAATAAAGTTGGTACCAACTGAGGCTCTCGAGAGAATTAACATGGTACATTAGGAGGAGGAGGACAAGGAGAGGGGTCAGGTTGTGGCCATTGACGGATTAGAAGTGGAGTTGACAAATGGGAGGGGACCTTGATCGGAGAGGTCTAGGGAAGGGGGAGCATGGAGGAGGGCTGTACAAGACAGAGGTTAGGAGGGGATAGGAGCACTGGGTAGCTAAAAAACTGGTAGGGCTGGAATTTCATGACTGACCTAGGAGGTCTTGGAGAGGAGGGGTGAAGGGGAGGAATTCCCAACCAAAGGAGGAAGAGGGTGGAGGTACTGGGTGACCTAATTAAAAGTGGAAGGACTTAGTTATCATAGAAGGTTGGTTCCATTAGACTCAACAGTCATAGCACCTGGTTGAAGCTAGAAAAGCTCAAAGCTTAGATTTAAATGTGGCAAGTTTAATTTCCATCAGTATGTCATCATTGAGTGCATTTAACCAGTGAGGTGCATGGTATTTATAGAACCATTGGCCTTGAGTGGTCCGACGGAAAGGGGCTTTTAGGAGCTGGCTCTTTGTACCCCTGGTGCACCTGGCTATATTGAACATACAGAGGAAATTTTACACTCCTAGGGGAGTTAGGCTGAGAGTGGATTTCTTTTTGAGTAGACAAACTTGGTATTGTATTTGACAGTCCAATTAAACCAACCTGATTGTACATGCAGCTCACATGTGTGAGTATGACAGTGTGCTCCCAGCACACGCCTACAGGCCTTGTTGAGGGTTGTTTTTATCCATTTGAGGGCAGAGTCAGTTGCAGCACTGTAGTCCACTAGTCCACAGTCAATTACAGACAGCACTGAACTAGTCACCACTAGTTTTAGTGTATCATTTGTTAGGCACTATTTGTCTCTGTGTAGCAGCTTCAATTTAGCATTTGTAGATTTAGCTACAAGGTCTATGTGCTGTGAATAAGAGAGGGAACTGCCTAGTATTACCCCTAAGTACTTGAAATTTTGCAACATTTCTAGGGGTGTATTTTGGCTGTTTAGTGTTTTTAGGTGGTAGGACCAATGTCTGTTGTGAGTGGAGGCAAATACCATGGTTTTAGTCTTTTTGTAATTTAGCAGCAATTTCGATCTTAGGAACCATGCTTCAATTAGAAGTTAGTAAACATCTGATTTTCTAATGCTATAGGGTCAGAGTGACTGGAGTATAGTACCACATCATCTGCGTAAAGTAGGGCTTTATCTTGTGTAGCTAGTGGGAGTTAATTGAGAAACAAGCTAAAGAGCTAAGGCTACATTCTTCCGTGAAACCGGTGGAAAAGCAAGTAGGCTTTAATCATTTCTCTATGGAACTTTCCCCAGTCTGAACACCCAAGAACAGCTGCTCTCCCAGCCACCTACAGTACATGCATATGGAAGATGGGGGGACTCAGAGGAAAATTACCATCTTAAAGGTACAGCACACCTTCTCTTTATTTATAAGAGTTTTAGTGAGAAGTGACGGACCAGGAGCTACCTTTTAAAATCATTGGTTCACCTTTATTCCTAGGGAGTAGCAGCCCCAGATTTTCAATTTTCACAGGCCCACTTGAAGTGGCAATGCTGAAAAAATGTTCTACAAAATTGCAAAGCAATGAGAATCACTCATTGTAGTATGCAAGCATTCTGAAGTGAAAGGGTTAAAATTCACAGTATAGTAGAATTCATTGAGTTGCATCTGAGCAACTGGTGTTGACTCTACCCAGGTCAATATTTTTCAGTCAAGAGGTGACTCGGAGTAAAAATGAACACAGGTCTGGTGCACAGAAAGCTGAAAGGAGGAAAATCCAGATACATTTTTGCAGCAAAACAGGTTTCATGAGAATTCAGCAGTAAAACACCTTGGCGCTTTGAATCGTCTGTCATGCAACCTGTTTTGCTGAAGAAATGTCACTGGCTTTACCTTCTTTCAGCATTCAGTGCATCAGCCAAGTGATCTTTTTCAGTGAGTGTCTTCTTGTTTATTGGCTAGTACTGATCCTCCCCAGTGAGCATGACATCTCCTTGTTTTTTGACTTAAGGTAAAAGCCTTCATTATCATACAGCTGCTCAGAGATAAGCAATAATTCCTGTTTGGGGACTTTTAGTGTATCACATATGAACTGCAGCATTAAGGCCTTGTTTCAAATAAAACCATAGACATCACATTTCTGTGAAAATACATGTCATGTATTTTGAGTAAATTTAAAATGCAATTAAAATGACCACTGCCACAGATGATAAATGTGCAATGACCCATTATCTATTGTATATATGAATCCCTTATGATCTTTTGAATACATACAGTTTTAGTCTATTGAAAGAGTTCAGGCCACAGTGATCAGTACATACAAGTGCTGTTTAGTATGGGGATGCTTCGTTTTTTTGAAAATGTCTTTGAAACTATGTAATCTATGTCAAAGGGTTCTTATGATGCTCACAGTGCAGCAGATTGATATTTGTGGGTGTTCTATATACCTTCATTTACTATTATTCTTCCATAAGAATGGCACCTTTTAATGTACAAAGATTGTATTAAAAATATTGATTGAAGAGACTGTTACCCCTTGGTGTGAGAATCCAAATTTATACAACACATCATGTACTGATAAACAATAAGTTAAAATGCATTATCCTGATCCAACTTATCAAGATAAATTAAGCTGGTCACTGGTGGAGATGAGTGAGGCAACCATCTTCCAGCTGTGGTTGGCGTGCTCCCCTTACAAAGACTATCAGCCTGAATCAGGAGGTAATGTAAATACTTGGACCTGTGCTTTTATTGGCTAGAATCCACTTCTAAGCAATAAACCATGACACAGATTTTTTTACACCGGATACTGTAATTCCCAATAACATTAAGAGCTACATGAGGAAGGGTACATATGGGGCATGAAGGGTAATTTGTTGGCAGTTAAAATTGACACATCATTGATTGTTTCTTTCATAACTTTACCCTCCTATTTAGGTGACAGCAAGCATACACTTGTAAGCACCCCCTCTGTATGTTCATGTGTATTCTCTTGAGCATCAAGTCAAGTTTCAGGTTACATAGAAACATAGAAATATAGAAGTTGACGGTAGATAAGGACCACAAGGTTCATCCAGTCTGCCCATTTTTTCTACCTTATGAATTTGCAATAGGCCTGAACTCTGTCAATGACCTATCTATTCATACTCATCTTTATTGCTCCCTTATGTCTGTCCCATACCTCTTTGAAGCCCTGCACTGTATTCATATCCTCCACTTCCTGAGGTAGGCCGTTCTATGCATCCACCACCCTTTCTGTGAAAAAGAACTTCCTCACATTACCCCTTAATCGGCCTTCCTCTAATCTCATGCTGTGTCCTCTTGTCCTGATATTTTTCTTATATTGAAACATGTTAGATTCTTTCACCTTGTTAATGCCCTTAAGATGTTTGAATGTTTCAATCATATCACCTCTCTTCCTCCTTTGCTCTAGAGTATACATATTGAGCTCCGTTAATCTGTCCTCATATGTTTTCTAATGCAGTCCCTGCTCCATTTTGGTTGCACTTTTCTGGAATGCCTCCATTTTGTTAATGTCATTGTGCAGGTGCGGCCTCCAGTACTGCATACAGTACTCTGGATGGTGCCTAACCCGTGTCATGTAAAGCTGGATTATTACCTCCCTCTTATGACTTGTGATACTCCTACTAATACACCCCAACATCCCTCTAGCCTTATCTACTGCTTTAGCAGTCTGCTTGGATGATTTCAGGTCATCTGTGATGATGATGCATAAGTCTCTTTCTTCCCCTCCCAACCTATAGGTGGCTTCAGGGTTTCTCTTCCCTATGTGCATGATCTTGCACTTCTTTGTGTTAAACCCCAGTTGCCGCTCTTCTGAACATTTTGCCAGTTTATCTAGATCTCTTCTCATTCTGCCCACCCCATCAGGATCATCTGCTCTGTTGCAGATCTTGACGTCATCTGCAAACAGACAAACCTTACCCTCCAGTCCATCTGCAATGTCACTGATGAAGATATTGAAGAGTGTGGGCCCCAGGACTGATCCCTGAGGTACCCCACTTGTGACTTGCATCTCTTCTGACTATATACCATTTAGCACCTCTCTCTGTTTTCTGCCCACCAACCAGCTTGCCACTCAGTTGACCAACTTCTGACCCAGCCCAAGCCTACCCAGCTTAATAATCAATCCTTCTATGTGGAACAGTATCGAAAGTTTTGCTGAAGTCAATGTAGGTGACCTCAACTGCTCCCCCATCTTGGTCCACCACACTGGTTACCCAGTCAAAGAAATCTATGAGATTAGTTTGACAGGACCTTCCTGTTGTAAACCCATGCTGTCTTGGATCCTGTGCTCCTATAGATTCCAGGTTTTGCACTATCCTTTCCTTAAGGAGTGCCTCCATAATGTTGCCCACTACTGAGATAAGACTAACTGGTCTGTAGTTCCCTGCCTCCTCCCTGCTACCACTCTTGTGGAGTGCGATCAAATGAGCCCTTCTCCAGTCCTCTGGGACCTCTCCTGTGCTCAGAGACTCACTAAACAGTTCTGATAATGGCTATGCTAGTTCCACCTTTAGCCTCTTTAGTACCCTGGAATGTATGCCATCAGGTCCCATTGCCTTGTCCACTCTGTGTTTAGCAAGCTCTTGTAGGACCCATTCTTTTGTGAAGGGACTAGTGCACACCTCTCTCCCCCCTGTGTCCATGGTGCTGAGCTGTGGGCCCTGCCCTACCTTTTCCTCAGAAAATACTGAACAGAAGTATATATTTAGGATAAATGCTATTTCTTGGTCCTCCTTCTCACACTCCCCCTTATCCCCTTTGATCTTAGCAATATCCACTACAGTTTGTATAAGTGATGCAGCCACACATCAGGGTGGCAACAGGTGGATTGTTCTACCATGCATTAGTGCCATCCAAGCAGTGTTGGATAGTAACATGCATGTGCATCATCCTCTTCACCCCCCACAATTTAGCACCTGCACCCTGGGCATTGACACCAATTGTGATGCTTGTTAGATGGCAACAGCATAGCTGCAAACAACATGTCATGGTCACGCATATTCTTTTTTGAGTTTGGTCAACTTCAAACCCATATTCAGTGTGAATAATTCACCTGCATGATGTACAGTAATGGATGATGTCAGTGATAGGGCTTTTAGGTCTTAGTTTAGGGATGCCCACCTACAGAAGCCTGAGCTTAATCCCTGTTGGAGAACATCATTTTCTTTCTCACTACAATTTATGTGAAAGAAATTGTTAGATGTCATGCTAATATAAATGATAGCATTGCAACAAGGTCTGACATTCTTTACTGCTGATAACTTGAAAAGTTCCAGCTGAGATTTGCAGGTCTGAAAGCAACTCAGAAAACATTACTTTACATTGGCAGACTGTTCATTATGAAAATGCATTGCAGTTGTTTGTGTATGTGTGGGGGGGCTGCACTCACTTCTAGACATCCTTTGCCGCAGCATGTGCATTTCCTATCTAAGGTGCTTAGTACAATGATAAAGTTGCAGGCTTGCAAACAGTAGAGGGTAGGAGGCCTGAGTCTGGTCCCAAAAGAGGAACATTTTTTCTTTCCCACTGCAATTTATGTAGTACAATAGAAATTATAAGATATTGTTGCTAATGTTAGTGATAGCTTTTCAGCAAGATTTTAAGTTCTATTTTGTTGCCTGCATATAAAGCTCATTCTCAGACTTTGAGGTTTAAATGCAACTTGACAAACATTATTTTAAATAGACATACTGTTGATCAAGAAAATCCACTGCAACTATTTGTATGCTGGGGAAGGGGGATCTGCACTCACTGCTGGACAACCTTTGCCACAGCATATATCTTCTGTCTAGGAAGCTTAGTACAATAGTAGAAATACAGGCTACCAAGCAGCAGTAGAAAGTAGGGGTCCTGAGTATGACTTGATTTGATTTTGATTTTATTGTTTGGCTAAAACGCCATTGCAATATGCTAAAAACAACTACAAATACTGAGTACAAAATGCACAATGTAAAAGAATAAGATATCACAGTTGTACAAACTGTAGATGCCTAAATTCATTTTCAGCCATTACAAACCATTTATAGGCTTGTTCTCTTATCTGTTCCTAGAAGTTAAAAATAATGTACATTTTAGCAATTTCATCCATTAATATAACAATAAAACATACCTGTTGTATCTCTGTACAGGTACATGTTGACCACAGTCAGAAACACAAGGTAATTCATAGAACTACACATGTTCATAGTCAAGAATCAACATAATTTCTAAGTAAAAGGGAAGGCAAATGTTAAGAGATTCCATTTGCACTTAACAGTCCATGACTTTGTACACAGAGATTATGGGTACCCATCTACATCCTTGAGTCCAACCATCTTTTATGAGTGGGAGTTTAGAGACTCCAAATACACTCAGAAGTCCAACAATTTAAAAATGAGGACTGTAAAACTCAATTTTTTTCTCCAAGGTCCACCCATTTATAGGGAAAAATTAATAAACCCGGTTGTGTGCTAGAAACATTACTTTGTGTAGAAATAACGTATACATTGTAAGAGTCCTTGCTCTATGTATGCTGTTGCCAGGTATCACTTATTTACTCAGATGTATAGTAACTTTGTAAAGGCAAAGTAATCAGTCAGAGGTGGGGACTGCATCACAGTTCAACAAAAAACATATTCATTTCCAGCACACTAGTTCAATATAGATAAAAAACTAGTTTGAGCAGACTTAAAAAAAAAACATATGGCAAACCATAACAGTATCAATGCCTCTCAAAATTGAGTCAGCAGAGTCATTTAACAATTCTGGACAACTGCAATCATGACTTTCATGCCTTTATCAAGGTTCCTGAAAGGTAAATTGCTTCAATGTTTAAAGAGGACCGACAATTAATAGTTCATGACTTTAGGCTATAAATACTAGTTATAAAAGTTCTAGCTTCACAGTAGTAATTGTTGGAGTGACTCTTAAATATTCAAGCCCTGTTACTTTTTTAAAATTTTAATTAAGCTGGATATCAGTATGTCAATATCAGAATATCAGTATGATACCTTAAAGAAATAAATCACTACCTCAAAAGGGGGGTACTAACCCCCTTTACAATTCTCCTCCAGTTGCTACCCAGTGTTTTTATGAAAATTTTATTTTATAGCTGGAGAATTGCCATGAATAAACAAAAATTTAGCTTCCATTTTCTCAGTCCAGATCCTGGAGTTTAATCCTGATAATGTATCCCAATTTCTCTAACTCTCTGTGGTTAAGAGATGTTCTCCCAACAGAAGGTTAAATCCTTCCAAACCATCATGTGGGACTGCATCACCTGTGTTTCCACTTCATAGACCCATTGTAAAGTCGTCTGAACTACAAAATAGGAAAAGATGCTCCTATGAGCTTGGCATTTTTCTCATTAATAAATCAACAGCACCCCATTATCTCGGTAATATTGGCATACCTTTTATATGAATAAAAAAGGACCTTCGAGTGCTAACAGCTAACAGCACAAGCAAATGCTTAGGTTCCTTCTCACCAAGCATCAAATCTTTTGGACAAATACAGCTCTGATTCCACTTCGGTTGCTATTCCTATTCTCCGATCCTCCAAACATGCAACTCAAACTAGAAAGTTGCTATAAAGTCTTGAAGTGCTGCATCTTAACATGACTACCTGTCTCAAAAGGCTCAAGACTCTTAAAATCCTTGAACGCTTGGAACAACACAGGTGGATGGCCAACTAGGCCGTTAAGGGATAAAACTCAGTATACAGCTTTTCAAACTGCAAATAAAAACTCTTGTCCCTAGGCTATAAATTAAAATAATATTAGTTTAATTCATAAGGACTTGATTTCTACCAATTGTTAAACAGAGCAAGCAGGGAAAAAGCTAGATAGTGAAAGAGCAGCAGGGCATCTTTTTAAACCACTCTGTCTCTCCGGTCAGTGGTACTTCTATCAGTCGTCTCACTGAAACATGCCCTTAGTAATCTCAATGAACCCCTTACATAAAATAAAACAGCCATAGTAGAAAATGATTCAGAAAAGGTGCTAGATAAAATACAAATTTTGCCTGTGAGCAAAACAAAATGAAAACTTGGAGCAGTTCTGTGGGGCAGAGCAGCAGCATGGCCATATTGCTGCTCCTCCCATCCTGAGTATGATCACCAGAATGGATTTTTTTTTCTTTCTCACTACAATTTATGTAGTAAGAGAGAAATTGTTAGATATTATTGCTGACTTGATGATGTTAGTTATAGACTTTCAGCAAAGTTCGAAGTTCTGTATTCACTGCAACTGTGTGTGTGGGGACTCAGTGCTGGATGTCCTTTGTCACAGTCTGCATCTCCTGCTTAGAATGGCTAGTACAGTGGTACAGATACGGGCTGCAAAAAGTAGATAGTAGGGGTCCTGGGATTGATTCCCCAGAGTGGATTTTTTTTCTTTCTACCCCATACTCCAAGCCACTCCCTTTTTTATTGCCAGGAGAGGTATGTCAGCCTTCTTTATGGCTACATAATAATTTTGTACAGATCTCCTTTGGTGCTTTGAGTACCACTGGTACTTTGATTTTGTTTTCTTTTTATTCTATTGTGGGTTTAATTCAGATGATTCTATCCAGGGTTACCAACCATTGTTGCTTTTACAGCATTTTCTACAGTATTTATGTTAGTGAACAAAGAAAAATGGTGGTCACAAGAAGTAATCTGTTGTAATTATAAACTATATTTCACAGTCTTGATAGGAATTTGGGGAATAACATAATAAAAAAGGAAAAAAATGTTAAGATGGGTAAAACTAAAAAAATGGATTCAAAACAAGGAAAGATCATGGCCGTGTGATACAGACAAATTTTATTCAGAAAATGGAACCTAATGAGAATACTCACTATAACATCAACCCCAAAATTGAATAGGACCTCCCAAACCTTGTTAATAAGTGCCAGAATCATACAGAAGGTAGAGAGTGTATTGTGAAGTATTAAGGAATCTAATTCCTTTTAAAATTATCCTAATCTACTGACCAATTAGACAGACAAAAATCCCTAGGTAACAATTATTCAGTCATAGCTGAGGGGAATAAAACAGCAGAGTAAATGTGTTTGTGGAGCTTTTTATCACTCCTGATGTTGAATCATTCTAATAGAGGTAGGCAAAATCATTAACAATGGACACAGAGGTCCAGAGTTTGGGTATGGGTATGCCAAAAACCAAAACTGGAATGCTGAAAATTGTTTCTGAATTACAGCAAACCATTAATAGATTAATGGTATGGATAAAACAGCATCAAAAATCCCATAATGAGGTTGTGTATACTCACACATAGTTAAGTAAGGAAAAAGTAGAAATTATGAAGAACCAACAAATGGTAACTATGTTTTTAAATTAACAAGTAATAGTGATGAAAAAAGACATTCATCAAGGAGTCGAGCATTAATATAGGAAGTGCAGTTAGATGACGTTCTGTCACTCGTTCAAAAACAAGCAGAAAAGGTTAATGGAAGCCCAGATACCCCCACCCTGATGACAACAAAAATAGGACTGATTTTACTCCTATTAAAATTTCCACTACTCCTGACTGAAAGGAAGAAAAATTATAAATAAAAATAATGGAAAAAAGAAACTGGTAACAAAACAGATCATAATTATAAAGAAAACCTTAAATGGAGATAACACTGTTATTAACATATTAAGGAATGAGAGTGACAGAAGCCAATTTGGTGAGTTAAACACTTCAATTAACAGGATATCCCAGTAGTCTGAAACATCTCTAGAACATAAAGAAGTAGTATGAGATAGAAATAAACAGAATGACTAACAGGGTCTTCAGAATGGCCACACAAGGAAGAGAGGGATAGAGAGATGTTAAAGTTGGATTAGAGTAACAAGCTGTAGATGAGTGTAATATATCTAGCAACCTCCTCTTACATTCTGAATTACTCTGAGCAAGTCATTTAGCTTCTCTAGTCTTCCCAGGTTGCCCCTGAAATCAGGCATTGTGCCTAGTGGGCCTTACAATGTTATCAAAGAATTAAATAAAAAAAAAAGGAAGTTAGCGAATTTGATTAACTTTACCATACAGGGAGATGAAGCTATTTTAGGGATACATGGACTAACACAAATGGAAGAAGAAGACCCCAAGACAATGACTAAATGTATGCAATTTATCACAAGAAAAATTTATAGTGGCACAGTGGAACCACATCAAATTAATATTTAGATGAGAAGAGTATAATAATTTTGGCCAAAAGATGGTTATGTTGTATAATATGGATACAGCTCATGCAATATGGGAACAAAGTGCAGATCCTAGATAACATAGAGATCTGTACTGAAGAACTAATGTGGTTAGTGGATTTTGTGGAGTTTACTGATCAACAAAGATAGAGGTAATACAACCTAACAACGTATTATTAAATATATAGAAGACTGCCATAAAGGTATAGATTCATGGGAGGGCATGTGCCTGCATTTAGAATACTGTGGGCATGAGGTAAGGCAAATACTAAATTGATGATTACAATTTGTAACTAATATTCAAACATTCTGAATGTAAAATTGGGAAACTAGGGATTAAAATAGGTAATAGATTAAACAAGGAACAGGCGCTTACATTAACTGACATGGTGGTCAAATGTACAGTATTGACAAAACAGCAGATCACTAAGGCAGACAAATTAGTCACCTTAGGGATTTTTATTACTGATTGGTGCCAGTTATTTCCTCAATCCCAATGTTGTATAAAAAATCAAGATAGTATATTTAATGATTAAAGCTATAACAAATTGAATATGAACAATGCATAATGATCCAGGGGAAAGTTAATAAGTGATATAACTCTCTAAGCAAATGTACTGAGCAGGCTATATGTGTTGCCCGCAATGCCTGCAATGGATTGTTGTCTTTTATTGATTCAAAACTAAATAAAAAAAGTATTTAAAAAAGGAGGTCAGGAGGAAACAGAAGTGCAGGATTATAGGGCAGATGGAATGCCAAGAAATAAGTTTAGAAATCTTGCAAGAGACTACTGCCTGACAAACTACAAACAAAAAAAAAACGTACCTTTTAAATATCCCCTAAAATTACTTAATTGGTATATCATGGGGCTAACAGACAAACTGGCTGATATAGAGTTTAGAGAGTTTATTGGAACCTTTAAAATAGAGCTCTTGCAAGAGACATGGTGCTTGCAAGATACATCAAACATGTGGGTTTTGTTTCTTTCAGAGTGTCAGTGATAAAGCATAAAAAGGGGCAAGACCTGTAGGGTACTTTTAACTATGGCTGGAAATTCGACACAAGCCTGTTATTTAAAATTTGGGAGGCTATATGAGAAATGTAACCTTGCCTTGGTGACAAGAACAATAGTAAGTACTGAATCTTTGATTATGGTTAATATATACCATTTTCTGGCTAATTCCATAAGCTACAGTGTTGAAATCTGGAATGTGTACAAAGAATTATTGAAAGATTTAGAAGAGGAGTTTCCAGTTGACTGTATACTTATGAAGGAGGGAGGGGTAAAAAACAATAGGCAATTTTGAGCTTGTTGAGCAGAAGAAACTAACCCAAAATTTGGAAAGTCAATGTGTGACCAGTATTTGTACTGAGAGAAAGGTTAAAGATGAAAAACCAAAAACAAAATGAATATTTCAGGAATAGAATTGGTCACAACAATGTTTAACCATGCATATTTGGTGTTAAATGGTAGAACTAAAGTAAAACAGAGTGAGTTTTAATACGTTTTGGCACTTTTGAAGCAGTGAGGGAACTGGAAGCAAGCAGAGAGCTACTTCCGGTCCCCCCACTACAAGTTTCTCAGCACCAGCCATTTTTCTCAGATTATGGCAGCAGTGTTTGTTAGAGGCTGCTCTGTAGCTCTAATTCTATCTTTTCTACTTTAAGGAATTTTATTGGAAAAGTAGCTCAAGGATCTCCCTGGATGCACTGTGGATAACTTAGAGGGAACACCTGTGTACCAGGGAATAGGACGTACCTGGTGAAAATGACCACACAAAAGAGGTAAAAACAGGTATGTTGTGGTGCTGTTTTTAAAGTCTTGTGGCCATACACTGTTGGGATTCCTTTTAAGGATACTACAAAGTGAATTTTAATACTTTTGGCACTTTTGAAGCAGTGAGGGAACCAGAAGCAAGCGGACACTACTTCCAGTCCCCCCACTATAAATTTTCCCCTCCTTGTGAGAATCTGGAGAGCCAAGCATCGGTGAGCCCAGCAAAGGTGATATAGCTAAGGCAAACAGCCTGTGTCTGTCATGCCAGCTGAGGAAGCTGAGCTAGCCAGCAGGGATATTTTCACTGTCAACCTATAGTTCAAGTGCCTATTACTGAAGGTAGGACTTGAATGACATTTGCCCACTGTTATTCTGGAAGAGATATCTTTTAAAATAAAATAGTCAATATAGATGTATGAAGGAAAGACTCACCGGAGTCCAAATACATTCTAGTGTAGTTCTTTATTAAGTGTAATGAAGGATAAGGCTTATAACTTTGTTGTATAACATATGGTACCAGCTTTAAAAAAAAAAAAAAGACACTGTTATTTTCAGATGCTGCTTGTATTTGACTGAAATGGGTTCTAATATAGTTAAACTTGCAACTGGGGACTTGGGAATAAAATGCATCCTATGTGGCAAATTTAGTACAGAATCAACATATGAGATTCTAATAAATAGATGTAATTAATGAAAAGAAATAAGGGAGTTAAAGGTAAAGATTATCCAATTGGAAATGGGACTGGCCTCATTGCAGCAACAAAATTTCTTAAATAAAACAGGAGATAATGCGAAGTCAAGTACAGAGGGGACAAGTAATTTAGAGTCAAACATAGAAAACAAGAAAAGAATTAGAGAGGTAGATGAGGAGGGTACCTGGATGATTGAAAAAGAAAATATAAAAATGGTCAGTGGGCAATGGATTATAATATTGATTTATGCAACCATTTTGAGCCCCCTTGTTGATATTTTGGACAGTAATATAGAGGCAGTGGAACCTCAGGTGGAAGGTGAAAGTGAAGCTAATACTCATTTTAGAAAGCAATATGTATTTGTTCCCCCAGGCCTAATGGATGTGCAGCCTTGGAACTGTAATGGAGCTAATGAGGAGTTTCAGTCAGAAAACTGTAGGAAGCATATACTATAGATACTGACTTAGAGGTGAATCCCATGGAGGAAGAAATAAATAAAACAAAGCAAATATATGTTCTGGGAGACTCCATAGTTAAATATACTGATATATATATATATATATATATATATATATATATATCTCAAAAGGTAACATGGAGAATGTTACAAATGTCGGCATATTTATTGATCAGAATTTAAGTTTCATTCAGAGGACCAGTTATTCTATCAATAATATTGAAAGATCATTTATAAGCCATATCACAACCTGTATACTGCCCTTATATAAATCTTCCGTTAGACCACATCTTGATTATGGTTCTCCTTGTGGAGTACCTATTTGAGGAGGGAGGTGTAACGTGTGGAGAGGGTACAGCGTAGGGTTACAAGAATGATCGGGGGGTGGGAGAATGCCATATGAGGACAGGCTAAAACATTTGGGGTTGTACAACATGGAACAGAGAAGGGTAATTACAACCTTTTAATGATGTATAAACTCATGAAGGAGACAGAACTAATGGAAAAACATACCATCTATATCCTGGTCAAACCAGGGGCCTAAGAACACATAAGTTCCAGCCTAAACTGGATAATGTGGTTAAGAAGGGAGATTTCATTTATTTTTACATCACACAGGTATGATTTGGAATGGACTGCCAAAAGATATAGTTGAGAGTAAAAGTTTGAATGTTTTTAAGGGAAAACGCAACAATTATTTCATTAATGGAAGGATTGATTGGACCTGCTCATTTGAGTGGACAGACATAATGGGCATCCTTGCCTTCTCATGTCCATAACCCAGTATGAACATACAGTATAACGATCATTTAGAGGGTGAGTACACCTTCTGTGGAGGTAAAGGAACTTCAACTGTTGGTAATATGCCATATTTGCTAATTTAAGCACCTGGGATAGGATAGCTTCATTTAAAATCACTACAAAAGCAGACAGTGATCATCTACCATCTTCTTGACCCCAAATGCAATATTAGAGGCCAAATTCATATTTGAGGGCTTGGTCCTTACTGTAATTAATAATAAGAAAATACTAAGCAGACAATACATAAATAAGGTAAATATTGAATATCTGTTGGGTTCAGAAATTAATCAAAGTCTTTAATTATATTGACTAGCAACAAATGATACAGGAACTATAACTACAACACTGGCAAAAATTTTGGAAAATTGATCAATTAAGATACACAAAAATAGTAAAGGAGAGCCAAAAACAATGCATGGTACAATGACAAATGCAGAACACAAAAGACAAGGATTAAAAAACATTAAGAGCAGTAAAAACCATAAAACTAAGGAAAACCTAGATATTTTACATTCACAAAGAATTAACTATAAACAAATGACAAAATTATAAAAAAAGAGAGAGGAGAAATTTACCAGCATTCCACTTGGGATGACCTGTACAAATCCATTGTTTATAATGATTACAGGAAATTCTGGTGCACTACAGCTAAAGGCACCTCAGAATGGCATCTACAGATACTCCCTAGTCTATGGAAGGATTGGTATAGTAAGCAGTAGTTTTCAGAGATTGAAAAAGGTAGACCAGATATGTGGAAGGAAATGATGGAACCAATGGAAAGTCCAATAATTTAGCTAGGGAAGACAGAGCTATAAATCAATATAGATAAGGGAAAGCCCCTGGTCTAAATAAATTATCAGTGTACATATACAGATTTGAACTTTATTGGCAAGCTGCTATTCTACTGAAATTATTTCATAACATCTGGAGTACAGTAAACATCCCTCACTCCTGGAAAGAAGAAATTATAGTCTCCATACTCAAAAAGGAGATTGTGGAAATTGTCTTATGTACAAACCTATTAGCCTCCTTGATAACCTTCAAAACATTTTCTCAGGCATAGTTCTGGACAGACTGTGGGCCTGATTTTAGAAGGTGCATCAAGTCCTGCATCAACTGCAGTGTTGTACACAGATGCACCAAACCCCTTGGATGCAATGCAGCTTGATTTTGGAAGGTTTGGTGCAATTGCTACATCTTTCACACTTTACGGCAGTTTTCACCAAAGCTTTGATGCAAGCCCTGTAAAATGGCTCACCAATGATGCAAATGTAGACCGGTAAGAGCTGGTCTAACTTCCTGCATTTGGCACAAGGGACTTGCATCAGAGATTGTGACTGGCTCATTTGCAAAATCGCAGATGCCACAATGCCTACTGCAAGTTGTCCTTTGTGTCTGACTCTCTGACGCAGGTCCCTTGTGTCACTCTACGGCCATTCTAAAACCAGACCCTGTCTGTGTGGGTCTCTGTAAATCATATGTGCATGCTGGGTAAGACTCAAATGCCTATATTTATTCAATAATATTTTATTCTCTTTTTTTATGTTGGCTCGCGCTTGTGACTAGCCAAAATCTTGCGGTAGTAGCAGATTTGGAGGCGCGGTCAGTGTTGGGCGAATGCAGGGCATGCATCAGTATGTGCCTCCCTCATTCCCAAATAAGCCAGCAGCAGGCACTGACATTATGCATCCCTAATGTGGCCACCAGATCTAAGAAAAGGTCCGCTGCAATGATAGCTAAGCTATCATGCAGCGGGACCATAACACACCTCCCGACATGCATGCAACATGGCGGAAGTGACTGTTGCCACATCTTGTTGCAATGCTGATGGGGGAGACCACTCCCCATATACATAATGACCCCCCCCATTTAAAATGTATGCCGAGGGGATGCCCAATCCCCCTCAGCATCATGTGTCCCCCCCAACAATTTTTCTTTGCCAACGGGGGGCCCAGTCCCCATTGGCATTTATACCCATCCCTGTTTATTTTTCCAATGGGGGCGCCCACTCTCCATTGGCATAATGTCTCCCTCCCGCTTGTGTTGTGTGCCGAGAGAGGTGCCCAAGACCCCTTGGCTCGTGTCCCCCCTTTGGTATGTGCCTATGGGGGTGCTCAATCCCCCATCAGCTACAACATCCCCCAAAAAACACTTAGGTGGCAAACCGGGAGCCCACCCCAGTGTGCCAAATCCCCTGCAAAAGAAAAATCATCCCCACAAAGTTTTTTCTTGTTTGTTTTTTTAAACCTGTAAAAAAAGAAAATGGTCCCTTGTGGTCTCTCTGCCCTCTCCCACATCCCGTGCCCGCCCTCTACGCACCCTGCCTCCCCACACCCCCTCACCCCATACTTACCTCTGGAGTCTGGCGTGATGATCTTCGGTGGACCGAGAACACGTCTGCACTCTTCAAAGCCGACTGCGAACTGAAGAAATGTCGGTAAGCTGTGTAATGGCATAAATAAGGTTTTTTCAACTTTGGTGCATATCTCAGCCATTTTGGGGATGTTTGGCACCACATTTTCAACATGGGGTTATTGGGATCCCTCCTCATGAATTCAGGTACTGTCATGGCTTTATTCAGTCCGGAAAGGTCATTTCACGGTCATTGCACGGAATCACCTTTTGGGACTGATTAATGAAACTACAGTGCCACTGTTCATGAGGGGGGCTCTCAAAAAGTCGATGTTGCAAATTTGGTGGGAAAAATACAAAAAATGGCAGTTTTACGCGCGCTCATTGCGCAGTTTCCACGCACGCTCATAACTTCGTGAATTTGTAATATTTTCACTCCAGATTTTCAAAACTGGCATTTTTCCACACCTCCTTATGAACAGTACAGCTGTCATTTTACATATCCTGGCAGGAATGTGTTTTTGCACGTCCAGCACAGAATTGCACAGTAGCTGTGCGAAATCAGTTTTTGGGACAGTTTGAGGAAATGACGGTGACACTGTTTATGAGCAGAAGTCCTGAAATGCCTATGTTGAAAATTTGGTGACGAAATTCCATAAAATGACTGTGTTGCAAGTGTGCATTGCGCAGTTTCCACGCACCCTGTAACTTCGCAAATTTGCAATATTTTCATGTCAGATTTTCAACACTGGCATTTTTTTCACACCTCCTTATGAACAGTACAGCTGTCATTTTTTCACATCCTGCCCTAAATGTGTTTTTGCACCTGTGGCGCACAATGGCGTGGTCACTGTGCAAAATCAACATTTCAGACAAATTAACACAATCATAGTGCCACTGTTCATGAGGGAAGGTCCCAAAATGCCTATGTTAAACATGTGGTTAAAAAATTCCAAAAATAAATGTGTTACGGATGTGTGTTGCACAGTTTCTATGCATGCTCATAACTTCACTAATTTTTCATATTTTCACTCCAGATTTTCAACTTTGCCATTTTTTTACATCTCCTCATGAACAATACAGTTGTCATTTTCCACATACTGCCCAAAATGTGTTTTCATCCCTGTGTCACCAAATGGCATAGCCGCTGTGCAAAACCACCTTTCAGCTAACAAACTGATAGTGCTGTATTTCATGAGGTGGGCTCACAAACAGCCCATGTTGAAAATTTGGAGTAAAAATACCAACACATGCCTATAGTGTTAAGGTTTTCAACTGTAGCACCCCTCCCTGTAGAGACTGACAGGCATCATGGCTGTGACTTGGGATCATTGGTTGTAATGCTCATGCCATTCCACCTCCACTCCCACCCTGCAGTCAGTGACAGGCATCTGGTGTGCCTTGCACTGTTCGGCCACAAAGTTCACCCCATTCTCCTATGCTGCACCCACCTCAGCATATTTTCTTATGGAATATTGTAAGTATAATGCCAAAAGACCCCAAAGCACACCACAACACTTGTCAGTGTCTACAGGGTAGAGTGAAGTACAATGGCATGAGCATTATAGCTGATGACCCAAAGGCACACCCCAATGCCTGTCACTCTCTACAGGGTGGGGGTGGGGTTGGCATCACTTCAATACTTCACTGCCATTCCTATCATGCATCTCAGACTCTGGCACTACCAATGCCAATGTCAGCGAGACAACATTTGGCATTGACAAATGTTTGTTTTACATAGCCACCTATTTGGCACAGCCAATGTTTCACTTCCTCAGGGCCTGCAGTGGTCTATCCACCTATGGTGGTACCTTTTGTTGAACTTCTATCTGTGACATTATTTTTTTTATGGATCAAACTTTGTTTAGTTGCTGCTTCATTCACTATAAATTCTATGGGCCCGATCCTCAAAGGGGGCTGTGTCCAGCGCAAGCTGCAGCAAACAATAGCTTGTGCCGAAGTCCTGTATGCCAGAGACCCTGCACCAGATTCTGGTACAGGATGGATCCCGACGCCAAGGTGCCCACACTTGCAGCAACCTCTCCAGTGTGACAAACATCCAGCACATGGGAAGCATTTGTCAGAAACTCCTGTGGACAGGGCCAGCAGCTGTGTCCCCAATCTCTGGTGATCAAGCAATCCCTAATGCCCATTAACACCAGTAAAGTAATATTCCACCCTGGCTGTCTAGTGGTCCTTTCCCCCACCCCGATATTCTCTTGTAATAAATAAATTACCCTGGTGGTCTAGTGGTCCTGCTCTCCCCACCCTGACAGTAGTGTCCCCCACTCCCCCCCAACCCATACCTCGAGCCAACGCTAGCAAACCCCTCCTCTAACCATCTCCACTGGCGCTGACTGAACAGTCAATTGTGCGCTTGCATTATAATACAGTACATGCTCATTGTGCATACTGTGTTATAATACAAGTGCTCAATGACAGTTCAGTCGGTGCTGGCTGAGGTGATGAGAGGAGGGATGAGCAGGCTCGGGGTATGGGTTGAGGGGGAGCAGGATGGGCACTACATGCCAAGGTGTGTGTGTGGGGGGGTGGGACCACTAGATCAATGAGGGTATTATATGAATTTTAAAGTGCATACCAGCCATATTGGGGTGGGGGAGGGACCACTAGACCACAGGGTTATTTGTATTATTAAACAAATGTGGCACAGTGCCCCAACAGGCTAGACATCTCCAGGGGATGTTGTTCTAAGTAGTCTTAGACCAGCCCTGGCTGGTCTAAGGGTACTTAGAAATGTGTCCTCTGGAGGACATCTGTGAATTACATGTAGGGGGCAGTGGCAGCTTGCATCTGCCACATGCCCCTAGCACCGTATCGCAACCCATTCTTAGGTGCACAGGTGGTGCAAGCCCTGTTTGGTGCAGGCAGCCTGTGGCTGATGCAGGCTGCCTTTGAGAATGGCTCCAAGGGTGTTTTCTGGCACAAGGCGCCACTTGCACCATTCATGTTTGGTGCAGGTATCTTGCGTCAATCAAGGGGCTTTGTGGATCAGGCCCCATGACTCTATTAACATGCTGTATTTTACTTGGCAACAGAGCACCTGCTGTGATCTTCAGTAGTCCAATAGGAGGCTATGTAAAGAAAAAAAGATGATAAAATATTATCAAATGAATACAGGAGTTTGAGTCTTCCTCAGCACACACAGTTATTGTACCATCCCACACAGACTCCTCCACCCATATTTAGCTCATCCTTATTTGGGAATTAGGCAACCAGACTGATGGATATCAACAGGTATGCCCTGGAAAAGAAGAGAGAGAGAGAGAGAGAGAGAGAGAGAAAGAGAGGTGACATGATAGAGACCTACAAGTACCTCACAGGGATAAAAATGAAGTAAGAGGGGAATCTGTTTTGAATGAGAAAGAGCACCACATCCAGCTGGGGTGGGCTGGGGGTTAAGAGAGATGTGAGGAAATATTTCTTCACCGTAAGGGTGGTAGATGCCTGGAACACTGTACTTCAGAATGCACTCTCAGCAGTAGGGGAGTCCAGGTGCTACAACTTGGGTTGACAGCCCACCCACTCGAGACACAGTCACAGGCTGTCGCACTCACCATTGGATTAAAGACCCCGAGAAACCACTTGCTGATACTGCTAGTAGCTCAGCTATTTCTTTCTTTATTGTGCAAAGTGATACAGAAGGCCTATCAGAAACTTTTTCCTCAGCTAGGTAAAATGAGGCCTGGGTGCAGGAATCACCATGGTATTGTATTTCCAAGACAGATTACCTAGTCAACAAAGTACCAATAAATAAATCTAATTAAAACTAATAGGAGTTTGCAGTAATATTTCTAGGTATTGTATATACCTTTGGTTACAACTATAATTTCAGTAACATCTGCTGTTTTGCACTCATAAAGCCACCAAGAACACGTAGATATGATTTATACAAATGTTTTGGTATTCTTCCTTCATTAAAAATGTTACCATACTTATGAGTTATGATTTATTACCCTGTTAATTTAGAACTAGTACCACAAGATTTCCCTTAACCCTTGCTGTGCTGCAGACTGAGGTATCAGTCCAAAATTCCTTTACATTCTAATTCTGTCAGCAGCCTAATTAAAAGAACACAGCAGCAACCCAAACTCATCTGTTGAGAGAGTCACATACTCTTAGGTAAAGGATAACATTCTGTAAAACTAAAACTGGAAAATATTCTTTTGCATTTTATGGAAGTAAGCTGTTAAATTCTTTTCACCCAGGTTTAGGTTTAATGTTGCCTGCAAAATATTAAGGCCCATATATTCAGAGCCAGCTACAAGTACAGTACAGCATATTGCACTGTGCTTGCAAACGCATACAGCAGGCTCTGAGTGACATTCTGCCAGTTAGTGTGAACCAACAGAGTGTTCCAACAGACTGAATATCGGGCCATGTCGGCACAGTGCTATGTGGACATGCCCTGCTGCAACATGGACCAAGGCTGCATATGGCCCACAGGAGACAAAGCTCCCAAAACATGATAGTGCTAGGGCTCCTATGGGCCATATTCATCACGAGCATGTAAATGAGCTCATTGGGCATGCAAGGCACTAAGGGGCCATCTGCATGCTTATTAAGAGCTCATTTGTATGGGTGCAGCAGACCACTAGCATCGAGCGGCACACGATCCCTAGTAGTCTATTAGACCCCTTCCCCCAATCACCAATCTTGTGTTTTTTATATTCCTAGCAGTTTAGTGGTCATCCCACCCCCTGCCACATATCATGCACTTTTTTCATATCCCTGGTGGTCTAGTGGTACCCCCAACCCCCAATCACCCATCCTGCACTTTGTATTCATGTTCCTGTTAGTTTATTGGTCCTCCACCCCCAGATCACCCATTCTGCCCTTTTTATTCATATTCATGGTAGTCTAGTGGTGCCTCCACCCTTGATCACTCATCCTGTGCCTTGTATTCTTATCTGTGGTAGTCTAGTGGTACCCCCACCCTTGATCACTCATCCTGTGCCTTGTATTCTTATCTGTGGTAGTCTAGTGGTACCCCCACCCTGATCACCCATCCTGTGCTTTGGTATTCTTATCTGTGGTAGTCTAGTGGTACCCCCACCCTTGATCACTCATCCTGTGCCTTGTATTCTTATCTGTGGTAGTCTAGTGGTACCCCCACCCTTGATCACTCATCCTGTGCCTTGTATTCTTATCTGTGGTAGTCTAGTGGTACCCCCACCCTTGATCACTCATCCTGTGCCTTGTATTCTTATCTGTGGTAGTCTAGTGGTACCCCCACCCTTGATCACCCATCCTGTGCTTTGTATTCTTATCTGTGGTAGTCTACTGGTACCCCCACCCTTGATCACCCATCCTGTGCTTTGTATTCTTATCTGTGGTAGTCTAGTGGTACCCCCCACCCTTGATCACTCATCCTGTGCCTTGTATTCTTATCTGTGGTAGTCTAATGGTACCCCCACCCTTGATCACCCATCCTGTGCTTTGTATTCATATCCCTGGTAGTCTAGTGGCTCCCTTATGCCCAGTCATCCATTCACCTACTAAGACCCCCGCCCTCAACCTTTCTCACCCAAATGCCCCTCACTGGTAAGATGGGAGTAGAGCAGTGGCCGGTGCAGCCCTCAGCTCGCCTGCTTCTGACAGTCATAGAGTGCAATCATGTATGTGACTGCCCTCTGTGACTGTCAGATAGTGGCTGGCTGAGGGGGTAACAGAGAGCTGTGCTGGCCACTGCTCTGCTCCAATCTTACCAGTGAGGGGTATTCAGGATGAGGGGAGCTGCGGGGGGTCATAAGTGGGTGGCAACCTGTTGGGGGTGGGGGGGTCCACTAGACTACCAGAGATATGAATAGCAAGTGCAGGATGCGTGATCAGGAGTGGGTGGAAAACTTGAATATCTGGGATATGAAGACAAACAACAGAATAGGTGATTGCAGGCAAGAGACCACTGGACTGCCAGAGATATGAATAAAAATTGCAGAATGGGGGAATCATTTGACTACAAGGGATATGAATACAAAGCACAGGATGGGTGATCAGGGGGTGGCAGGACCACTAGACTACAACAGATACGAATACAAAGCACAAGACTGGTGACTGGAGGGTAGGGGACCACTCGACTACAAGAAATATGATTATACCCAACAGCATGGGTGATCAGGGAGTCGGGAAGAATGCTTGACAGAGAGCCGGCCCGGTGGCACTGAGGGTTGAGGCGCTGGATGCCACACCTTTAGCCACGCCAGTGACCCATGTTTAGGAATGAGCATGGGCCACCAGGGGTTGGCAGGGTAGGAGAAGGATTGACCATCTGATGGACTGCTTTCCATCTCCGGGGAGGGGGAATCTCAGTGTCGGTGCCCATTTGCCCCCTGGCAGAGGCTAGGGACAAGGCGTTGTGCTGTAGAAGGGTGGAGGCAAGGGCAGATGCTTAGAGGAGAGTGCACATGGATGCATGCATGCTCCACCTCTGTCAGCATCATTGCACATCCCCCAGCTCCAGGGGAGAAAAAAGTAAGAAAATGCTGGCCCCCGCTTATGAGTCAGCTCCGGTGCTGTCCTCTCTGGCCACATAAGTTCTGCCGCCATCAGCCTCACTCAGGGGGGATCCCCAAATATGAGGAAGCAGGTCACTGGAGCCTGGCAAGCCCATTTGCGGGGCTTGGGGAACCCGGACACAAAAAAAAAAAGAATGCTTGACCCAGGGGTGGGTGGCTGTAGTACAGCTGCTCTGCCTTTGGGGGTGGGTCAGTGGCATTAGTGCCATGATATGATGTCGCTTTTTGCAGCAGTTAACAGCAGTGCTCTGGGAGTTGTTTAGCACCACTGCAAACCATTGAATATACTGCAGTGCCAGTATGCATGAGGGAATCCCTCATTTGCATAGGCTCAGTGGTATAATTAATGTGATCGTGCTGCCAGGTTTGAACAACACTCTGGAGGCCTCTGAATATGGTCCTGCCTGTAACGTTGGTGCAAACCCAGGTAAACATCAATGCAAACTACATTCATGTCAGTGCTACCCTTTGAATATTTTTTTATTTTATTTATTTATTTAAAAGTTTTACTAGGAAAGGCATACTGAGCCGACTACCGCTCGATTCCAGATGCGTCCTGGGAGTTGTTGGGGACGGGATGATATACTGTATATCAAATACAGAAATACAAAATACAGAATACAGAAATTTCACAGTTTATATACAAAAGATATATACAAGAATATAAACAGTATTGACATAGCAAGCAACAGAAACATCTGAGTAGAGAAGGCAGCAATTGGTAGAAGGTGCAATGATAACTAACTGGGTCAGGGCTAAACATTTCGAGTAAACCACAGTTGGAGCAAGCTGGCCCATTCCTAGTGTGAGTCTAGGCAGCATGAGCAGTTAGCGGAGACTTGCCCTTTAAGGATGGAAATTAGTTGCAGAGAGGAGGCGGCGTGCTGAATGTCCACAGGCAGGGAGTTCCATAGTTTTGGCAGTCAGGCTCTAAAAGCTGACTGGCCGGCAGAGATCGCCATGTACGGGACTTGAAGGACCTGGAAGTTGAAATTCCTGAGTATGTAGGTGGTGTTTGAGCAGTTAGGGTAGAGGCGAGGTAGGAGGTCAGTAACTGGGCCCAGAATTTGGCTTTGAGTCTACTACAGTGGGACAGGCGCCTATCGAAAAGTGAGGGGAGGTTAAGGGACTGGTAGAGGTCGCAGTGGTGGGTGAAGGGTGAACAGTCCAGCGCGAAATGACAGAAGGAGTTGAAAAGAGGATCCAGTCTAGCCAGGGTGGACTTAGGGGCGGTACCGTAGATTACCTCCCCATAGTCAAAAATAGGGAGGATCATTTTCTGCAATATTTCTTTGCGGGCTGACAGAGGAATGCAGCTATGGTTCTGGTATAATGCGCCCAGCCTGGGGTGCAGTTTTTTGTGGGTTGCTTCGATATGTGTAGAAAAGTCAAGGTGCTGGTCCAGCCAGAACCCTAGATATCTGAAGGAGGTATAAACTTCTAATGGGGTCCCATCTAGGGTTTTGAAAGTGGGGAAGGAAGGGAGTCGGGAGAGTCTCTGCCTCATGCCGAAGGTTAAGGAGACCATTTTCTTGGCATTGAGAATAAGTCGATTTGTGCAAAACCAGAGCTGAACATCGTTGAAATCTTACTGGAGTATGGGCGCTACTTCCACGGGGGAGGGGCCTGAGGTATACAGTACTGTATTGTCTGCATACATGTGAATGAATGTGTGTGGGCAGGCTGATGACAGGTCATTAAGGAAAATGAAGAACAAGATTGGGCCAAGGACAGAGCCTTGGGGGACACCAATGGTGATGGGGGGGGTTGGAGGTGGAGGCACCAATTGTGACTGATTGGGACCTGTCTGCCAGGTATGATTTGAACCAGCTGATGGGCGCACTGGAGAGTCCTGTGCTGGAGAGCTTCGGCAGGAGAAGGGCACGTGAGACAGTGTCGAAAGCCTTAGCTAGGTCAATGAAAATGGCAGATGTGATGTGACCTTTGTCCATGCCTGTCAGGATGGAGTCTGTGAGTCTGAAGAGGGACGTGTCAGTGGAGTCGGATTTCCTAAAGCCTGATTGGTTAGGAGTAAAGAAGGAGGAGGAGTCAAGGAAGGAGATAAGTTGTGAGAGGACTAGATGTTCCTGGATTTTGTCTAGAATGGGTAGGAGGGAGATGGGGCAGAAGTTACCTGGGGAGGATGGGTTGCCACCTTTAGGGAGGGGGATGACTATGGCATGCTTCCAATCTGAGGGTATAGAGGCGATAGTGAAGGAGAGGTTGAAGAGAGATGCTACTTGGATGGCGATTGCTGGGGCAGACAGGTAGAGCATTTTGGCATCCAAACCCGAGGGGCATTTACCCTTAGAGGGCAAGCAGGGCTTTTAGTACTTCAGGTGGAATAACCAGGGAGACAGAGAAAGCCTGGTAGGGGGTTTGGGTGGGTAAGGATGTGGATGAAAGGTGGTGTGTAGCAGGCGGTGGGTTAGAGCAGTGAGGGGACACACTGCTAGTGAACACCGTGTTGAAAACAGTGGCAACTGCAAGTGATTCTGATATGGTGGTGCCACCTACAACTAGGGCAGGGTGGGGGCTGGGTTGGAGGGAAGAAGAGTGATTTGATCGACTCCAAAACTTAGCTGGGTGATTTAAATTGTTTTGGAAGGATGATGTGAAGTAATAGGCTTTAGCCTGTCAGATAAGCCTAGTGCAGGCATTTCTAAGCGTTTGAGTGTGTAGGTGGTCAGCGTGCATACCCGATGCTTTGTAGGCTTTCCACACCTGGTCCATGGCTTGGAGGTAGTCCATGAGGTCTGCAGAGATCCAGGGCAGATGTGATCCCCTTACTCAAACCTTTTTGAGTGGGGCATTGTGGTCCCAGACGGCAAGAAATTTGGACTTGAAGAAGTCTATGGTGGAGTCAATGGAGGTGGCCTTGGGGATGTAAGACCAGTCCAAGTTTGCTAAGTCATTTAGGAGTCATTTAAGGTTAAGGGATTTATATGACCTGATGAGGAGAGTTCTTGGTGGAGGTGACTTGGCTTTAAATATTTTTCTTACTACGTATATCATGTGGTGATCGCTCACGGAGTCTAGTAGGAGACCAGAGGCAATTATCCTGTGTGGGTGAGAAGTGAGGGCCCAATCCAGTAGGGAGTGGTTCAGAGTTTTGTGGTTTAGAAGCGTGGGCTCAGTGATCTGTTAAGACAGATTTAATGTTGCCACAGGGTTTCGGAGCTTGGTGCTAGTACTAGAGAGCCAGTTCAGGTTAAAGCCACCAAGGATATGGAGCTCCCCTCCTGAAGTAATGGTTTTTAGGGTGTCCAGGTGCGCTGTGACCAAGTTTAATTGGGAGTCTGGGGAACAGTAGGAGCCTGCTATAAATATGAGGATTGAGTGGGGTAAAGAGATTTTTATTAGCAAGGCATCAATGGCTTGCGGGAGTGTGGATTGCGAGACCAGAGAGAACTTTACCAGGGATGATATGTAAATGGCTATGCCGCCACCTCTCTTGGTGCCCGGTTGATTATGACGAGTGATGGAGTAACCAAGAATAGCTACTTCTGCATCTAGGTTGTGTGGTTTCAGCCAGGTCACAGTGATAATCAGGATGTCAGGACATAGAGATAATACTATTGGCTGTAGCAAGGGCAGTTTTTGTAGGAGGCTGCATATATTTAGGTGGGCTATTTTTAGGCCTCTGGGTAGTTGAAGAGTGGGAGAGGGGTTGCGGCTAGTGTGGGTGGCTGGTCCAGGGTTTAGCTCGATGTCTCCTGCGAGGAGGAGTAGTAAAGTTAGCACCAGTTTTGAATTTGTTAGAAAATATTTTGACCTGCGGTGGCAGTGGGAGTCTGGGGGGCTGTGAGAAATAACCCAACACAGGGAGTTTCATCACTGTCAGCCCAGCGTGAAAAGATGAGGGAGGATGGAAGGACCAGGAATCCAGTAACAGTGAGGCCCAAGGGGGTACTGTCCAATTGTGGAGGAGGAGCATGGACTTGGGTGTGTGCTTTGGGAAGTGATTTCTGGAGCACTAGGTTGCGATTTAGGGAGGAGTGAGGGTGGGAGGGATGCTATTGTGGCAAAAAAGGCTATCCTTAAAATAGTTTTATAGGCTATGTGCAGCATGGTGTTGCTGGATGGGGGATTTAGTGCAACAATTAGCTGTAGTGGCCACTTGTGGTGAGAACTGATAAGCTGCAAAGTGGAAACATAGAAACATAGAAACATAGAAGTTGACGGCAGATAAGGACCGCAAGGCCTATCCAGTCTGCCCATTTCTTTTTCTACCTTATAAATGTGCCATCAGCCTTTGCTCTGTCAGTGACCTATCTATTCATAGTCATTTGTATTGCTCCCTTATGCCTATCCCATGCCTGTTTGAAGCCCTGCACTGTATTCATAGCCACCACTTTTGTGGTAAGCTATTCCATGCATCTACCACCCTTTCTGTGAAAAGAATTTCCTCATTCCCCATTAATCGGCCTCCCTCTAATCTCATGCTGTGTCCTCTTGTCCTGCTATTTTCTTATATTTAAACATGTTAGACTCTTTCACCTTGTTTATGCCCTTAAGGTGTTTAAATGTCTCGATCATATCACCTCTCTCCCTCCTTTGCTCAAGGGTATACATATTGAGCTCCGTTAATCTGTCCTCATATGTCTTCTGATGCAGTCCCTGCACCATTTTGGTTGCCCTTCTCTGGACTGCCTCAATTTGGTTAATGTCCTTGTGAAGGTGTGGCCTCCAATACTGCACGCAGTACTCCAGATGGGGCCTAACCAATGTCTTGTACAGAGGGATTATTACCTCCCTCTTACGACTTGTGATACCCCTAATACACCCTAACACCCCCCTAGCCTTACCTACTGCTTTAGAGGTCTGCTTGGATGATTTTAGGTCATCAGTGATGATGATGCCCAAGTCTCTTTCTTCCTTTGTGACTGCTAGCAACTCCCCTCCCAGCCTATAGGTGGCTTCAGGTTTCTCTTCCCTATGTGCATGATTTGCACTTCTTTGCATTAAATCCCAGTTGCCACTCTTCTGACCATTTTGCTAGTTTATCCAGATCTCTTCTCATTCTGCCCACCCCATCTGGATCATCTACTCTGTTGTGCAGATCTTGGTGTCATCTGCAAACAGACAAGCCTTACCCTCTAGTCCATCTGCGAGGTCACTAATGAAAATGTTGAATAGGACTGGCCCCAGGACTGATCCCTGAGGTACCCCACTTGTGACTTGCATCTCTTCTGACTGTATACCATTTACCACCACTCTCTGTTTTCTGCCAGTCAACCAGTTTGCCACCCAGTTGACCAACTTCTGACCCACCCCGAGCCTACCTAGGAAAGTAGGGTGATTGGTTGAATATGTCCCCTGACTCAGCCTATATAGTAAGTTGGTCACCAAGGGTGGAGGTGGGGGTAGTGGGGCAGCTGACGCAAAGCGTCAGCAGGGAGAACACAGTCCTCAGAGACACAATGGATTAACTGCCGTGCCTGAGTGCCTCTTCTCGTACCTTCGTTTTTCGGCTTGGGGGGAGGGCGACTCCGTGTGCCCTCACGACCACCAGAGTAGCTACCAGCAGGAGAGCTTTGTTTTTCTGCTCGAGGGGAGGGCGGCTCCATGTGTCCTCCGACCACCAGCGTGGCTACCACCGGGGGAGCTGAGGAAAGAGGACAAAACAGAAGGTATTTATAGGCGTGGCTTGCTAGGAGCAGGCCCTTTAAGTTTAAACTTCCTTCTTACTTGCAACAGATGAATAATTGTACCTGCAGTGATGGATGATAGCAGAGGCTGTATACTTCTACCCAACCATGGCTGAAAAAGGGACTTAACACCCCAGTCCAACTCATCTGGTAAAATCTATCAAATGAAATTAAATGTTAGTGTACCACTAAATAATGAAATCCTGTATTTATCACAGTATAGGTGCAACACAAACATTTAATTTCTAGAGGTATTCTATTTTACAATTTATTTATAAACAATGATAGTCATATATAGCAATGCCTATAATCAATCCATTTTGAAGACCAGGCAACAAAATATAGAGAGGCAATGCAGAAATTGCACTTTTTCCTATCAAATAATGCTGTTAATAAATGTTTATGTTTAAGGGAGAATGATTGTTTGAACCATCAGTATGTGAAAGTGTCTTCAGTTTTATCTACAGCCATTTTTTTAAGTGTCACACAATATTGACTTATGGTTCTTACAGTGTGGAAGGCGAGCAAGATCTAATAAAGTGATGCATTTATTGAATTAATCTTCTAAATAGCTGATTAAAAAATATGCCTGTTAATAAAGGTAAAATTACCCTGCTTTCAAGGATAAGAGACTTAATTGGCTGTTTCAGAAATGCTACCACCTTTTTGTCATTTTATGTTTAAGCAATAGGTGTCACTTAATTTTAACACTGGGCAATTAATCACTAGTCTTTTCTTCTCAGCCATTTACACCTGTTAATGAGGATTCACCACTTAATCTCTCATTATGTACCCAGTCTCATCGTTAGAGTGAAAACATCATTATCCGTCCAAATATTAAAAGTAATGAGGAAAATGTTCAGCCAATTACCACAATTTCTTCCAAAGTGATATTTCAGTGATCAGTCCTAAACGAAGAGTGCAAAACTAGATAATTGATCAACTAATTCTGAACATTACAGGATGCATTAAATCATGTAACAAAATCAAATAATCCACTAATAGTGCTGTCAGCTCCTAAGATCATCACCTCCTCCCTGCTGCGGCACCAGCTACAGTAAGTAGCTTGCTGTTCATCCTTCCAGTCATGGCCGCAACATATCTCTATCCCTAACCAAGGGGCAGGAGCTGTGCTTGCACATTCAAGCGCAGTTGGTAGAATGCAGTGACTTTTTCATACTACTTTGGCCTACTTGGTTCCTGCGGCCTTACTTTGCAGGAAGAATGGTCCCTCTTTCTTTGTCCCTATTGTGTTGTCATGGTTCCACTTTACTGCCAAACTGAGGCCATAGCTCTTTGGTTCTATGCAAGGCTCTTTTTTACTAAACATGGCAAGAGTCTGGGAAAGAGAGAAGGAGAATGATAGACTGGAAAATTGTTAAAGATGGAGAATAAAATGGAAGGTAAGAGGGAGAGACTGGTAAAAAAAGGGAGGAACATGGAGGGCCAGATATTCAAAACTTTGCTCCGGGGCTAAATTAGCACTGCCCGGCGGGCAAACTTAGCCTGGAGCACAAAGCAAGCTATATTCAAAAGGAATAGCCGAGGGCAAACAGCTTCTGAATATACCATGGGAATGAGGCCATGCAAACTGGGCTGGGAGTGCAGGGCAAACGTAGCCCTGGAATAAGACAGCACTGAATACAGCAACCAGGAAGTGCAAACCACAACAACAACACAGTGCACAGAGACGTGAGGGTAGGTAGAGAGGAACTATGTGGCCAATGTGTGTTCTGGCAAATGCAGGGACCCAGTACAGCTGCAGGCAGCAGCACACATGGAAAAACTGTGCTCAAAACTGTATAATATTCCCCGAACCGTTAGCGCCGTGCTAACACGTTAGCGTGGCTTTAGCACAGAGCTAAGCGGTGTGCCCTGTGCAAACACGTTAGCCCCGCGCTAAGCTTTGCCATATTCAAAAGTGACATGCAAATGAGCCTACTTAGATAGTCCGTGGGCAAACAGCCACATTAGCATCTCATCATGCCCTGATTTTCATGCAGTTTGCACAGCGTTACTGCAGGGTCCCACAGCTCCACCTGTAGGTCAGTCTGGAGGTACAGGGGCTGGCCAGGTCTGACCACAGCTCCACCTGTAGGTCAGTCAGGCAGTGCATGATGATAGCTGCAGGCTTCATGTAAACAGTACAGCATAGCATAGCATATCGTACCCCAGGGGACAACACAGCATAGGCACAGATGGTGGTAGTGCTGCATGCAACCTTCACACTGTAAGTCATGCTACAGTGCACAGCAGACACTACAGTAGCAAGAGGACTGGTAGTGTGAGGGACACGACACTACCTATGGTATATAGGGCAGTGATGACCACTGCACTGTACACAGTGCCAGACACAGCTTGCAGGTAATTACTGACAGTGGACAGTACTATCACACTGTTGTGTGATCCACAGATGCTGCAGCTGTGACATGGGATGCACACAGTGTCATGTATATGGCTGGCAGTGTGTGCTGTGACATCTGTACAGTTGTGTGGTAGGTGGCTCGGGGGGCATGTAGGATCTGACAGGCACACAGGTGGCGTCGTAATCTCACTACTGGCCCATGTGCACTGAGCAATGTGTCCCAGCCTTGTGGCCACACGTGGGCTGTGGTGAGATCTGGCCACCCATAAACCCTACCCTCACTGGCCACCATGCCCACAGTGCTGCATGTCTGTGCTGGCATCTGTTACACACCACAGACATATGGTCTGCAGGTGTGTGCTATATGGCCACACTACCATGCTGTCCCCTGTGGGTCAGATCACCCATCACTGTCTGTGCTTGGCTCGGACTGGTGGCAGCTGATAGCATCATTGTGGTGCTAGCAATGTGCAGCATGTGTCTTCCATGTCTGGCTGCTTCTAAGTGTCATACTCATATGTTAGGGCCGAGCAAGCCACGCTAATGCTGAGATAGCACCATGCAAAGCGCGCAAAGCTGTTTGCCCAGGGTTAAGACCAGCTTTTTCTAGGCAGTAAATTGTACCGCGCTATGGGTCGCGCTATGTCACGCTAAACACCTTAGCGCGGCGCTAGTCGCTGAATATCTCATTGCACCTGTATTCATGTTCACTTTGCCCCTTGCATATAATTATAGTTTACCTGGCACTGAAGCTGTTTGCCTGCACTATTCAGCCTTTTGAATATAGCAGACCCGCGCTAATCCCGCTCAAACATTTTTTGCCCGGCGCAAAGCTTTGAATATCTGGCCCGGAGCCTTAAAGATTTTTATGGTAAACATAAACACATAATTTGTAAGCCAAAAAGGGACACTTGGCCCACCCAGTCTGCCCAGATGTTCATTGCCTAATCTGTCTCCATAAATCCTAACTGGTCTCTGGCAACCCAGCTCCTCCCTGCCTATTTTCTGATATACTCCTATGTATATCCCATGCATGCTTGAGGCCCCCCACTGTTTTACCATTCACCACTTTCACTGGCAGTCTGTTCCAGGCATCTACCACCCTTTAAGTGAAGAAGTGTGTCCTTACATCTCTCTTAACACCTCCACTTCATTGCATGCCCTCTTGTTGGTGGTGTGGAAAGTTGCTAAAATTCATGAAATTTCTGTAAATTAGCTTCACCAATGACCACAATTTGCATATTAATTTGCCTGGAAAATTGCCTAAACTCACCTGGCAGAACCACGAAAATTATATTTGAGGGCCTCTTCGCAGTTTGCATAGTTATGCTGCATCAATCTGAACAATTCGCAAAGAAGACACACACACTTTTAAATCTAATAATAACTCCCACATATCCCCCCACTAGTACCCTCCCCCCTTCTCCCCCCTGCCCTGGTAAATATATATGAAAGTGAAGTCCTGCTCCAACTGTATATAGGTACTATATACCCTTCAACCCACCTCCAAGTAAAACATACTCTTCTCTCCTCCTACCTGACCTCACCCTATTGCTCAAGAAGACACCCCACCCAACCCCACTTTGCCCTCAAAAGCACCCATAAAAAAGCTGCTTCTCTGTGACCGTGTGATAAATAAAACAGTCCACCAGTGCAAAGCCTCTGCTCTGGGGCATGATGAATGGTGAATGATGATGTCTTCACTCCTAGTAAAACCTGACTGACTGAAAATGCAGCCAATCAGATTTTACTAGGAGCAAAGATGTCACCTTTCATTCATGCACAAGGAGCATTACCATGGAGGAAATTGAACAGGGTAGATGCTCTGCTTCAGGGGACTGTTTTCTTTAATACGGGGTCACAACAGATTTTTTATGGCACTGGGGGGAGGTACAGCAGGCCAGAGGGGGTTAGGTGGGCATCCTCTTGTGAAATAGGGTGTGGTCAGGTGCAGGAATGATGGTGTGTGTTTGGCATGTAGGTGGGGGAAGATTACATAAATAACATTTTGGAGAGTCAGTGATGGTAGAACTTCACTTTTATATATATTCACCAGGGCAGAGGGGAAGAGAGGAGGGAGGATAGTGATAGTGGTGGGAAGAGGGGGTTGAGATTTAAAAGTGCTTGGGAGGTGGGAAGGGGTGGAGTTACACCACAAGGGGAGGTAGAGGGATTTTATGGAATTTTTGTTTTTTAAAACTAATTATAAAAATTCACTGGCAAAGCTGGTGCATCTGCCATCAAATTTGGGAAGCTTTGCAGTAGTGAATTTCCTGTATTTATGAAAAAGAAATACAAAATCACACATAACCCCATAATGCAAAGCATCATGGGCTGTATATACAAATCACCACAAAAATGTTATGCTGGTTCAGTTTTAAGCATGAATGCATGGTGCCGAAAAGCCTCTCACACAGTCTGCAATGGGTGCCAACAGAATCCTGTATTTATGTGAACTTCACTGGCGAATTAAAACTTTGCAACATCTTTACCACTGTTCTTGGTGCTCTTTTTCATTTGAATGAGAGTACCCTGTGGCACTATATTTAGCCCTGTGAGGCACTTGAAGATTTGTCATATCACCTCTTGCTCTCCTCTCTTCCAGGGTACACATTTTGAGATTCCTCAGTCTCTCCTCATAGGGCCGCTCATGCATGTCCTGTACCGTTTCAGTTGCCTTCTTCTTAACTGCTTCCATCTTCTCTGTGTCCTTTCTGAGATGCGGCTTCCAAACTGGATGCAGTACTCCAGTTTGGGTCTCATCAGTGAGCAACACAACACCACTACCACCACTACTCCCCCTCATTGGAGATACCCCTCCCTATGTACCCCAACATCCCACAAGCCCTACCCATTACTTTGTCACACTACCCTGCCACTTTAAGGTAATCAGATATGGTAAACCCAAGGTTACTTTCCTGTTTACTGACTGTCAGTACCCCCATCCGATACTCAGCTCCTGGGTTCCTATGCCCTAGATGTGTGATTGTGCACTTTTTGGCATGGAACCCCAGCTGCCATGCTCTTGACTATGCCTCAAGTTTCCTAAGATCCCCATGCATTCTCTCCACCCCCTCCTGATTTGTTCACCCTATTACAGATTTTGGTATCATCTGCAAAAAGGCATCTCTTACCTTCCAGTTCTTCTGCAATGTCACTTATGATGACATTGAAGAGGACCAGTCCCAGTACTGAGCCCTGTGGCATCCAGCTGTTCACAATCCCATCATTAGAGAGAGTGCAGTTAACATCCACCCTCTGCTGCCTGTCCATTGACTAATTCTTTATTCAGTTTACTGTTTTAGATTCCCCCCAGGCTGCTAAATTTCTTTATCAGTCTCCTGTTGCAGCTCAGTGTCAAAGGCCTTGATAAAGTCCAGAGAGGCCACATTTACTGCCCTCCCTGGATTTATTTCCCTGGTCACCCAGACAAAGAATTCAATCAAATGTGTCTCTCATGACCTATCCCCCATCAATTCATGCAGTCTGTGGTGTTACAGCCAGTTGGATTCAAGATATTCTACTCATCTTTCCTTAATCAGGGTTTCTATTAATTTCCCCACCATGGAAGTGAGACTAACCGGGCTATAATTGCTAGCCTTTTACCTGCTGCTGCTGTTATGTAGACAGACCATGTCATCTCTTCACCAGTCCTCAGAACCATGCCTGTTTCTAGTGAATTGTTGAATAAGCCTGTCAGTGGGGCAGCTAGCACCTTCCTGGTTCCTTTACTACTATTGGGTGTATCCAATCTGGACCCATAGCCTTGTCCACCTTTATAACTGCAAGTCTATTCTGGACTCTTTCCTCTGAAAATGAACTTGTGTCTACCTCTCCCTAGTTCCTGTTACTCCCTGATGGTCCATCCCCTCTCCCTGCACTGTGAAGACTGAGTAGAAGTACCTGCTAAGGATGGCAGCTTTTTCTTGGTCTTCTTCTGTGCATTCTCTCACTTTTGCCATTCTAATCCTCACTATCCCTCCCCTTGCTTTCATCTTTTAAGTTATGTATCTGAAGAAAGTCTTATCTGCTTTAGCGACCCCTTTGACTAGCCTTTCCTCTAACTGCACCTTTGCTCTCCTTTCTGCCTTTCCTGCTTCTCTCTGTTTTACTTGGTATAACTCCCTGTACTCCTCCCTCTATTTTTCCTCAAATCTCCTGAATGCCACCCTTTTTTCCTTCACTACCCTGGCCACTTTCTTGCAGAACCATAATGGTCTGTCTCTTTTTCCTCCCATTTTTATGTACTTCCTTCACATAGAGGTTGGTTGCATTAACTATGCCCTCCCTTATTTTTCCCCACTGTGTCTCTATGCTTCCCTGGCAATCCCCCCATGAGGCAGTTTCTGAGGCAGTGTCTCTCCTTTTTACAAAGTCTGCTGTCCTGAAATCCAGGACCCTCATCTCTGTGTGGCGTGCCTCTGTTCCTGTCTTTATGTTCAACCACACTGTATGGTGATCACTGGTACCCAGGGGACTGCCCATTGTTACATCCATAGTGCTGTCCCTGTTTGTAAGCACCAGGTCTAGCACTGCCCCATCCCTAGAGGGTTCATTGACTAGCTGCTTGAGTAAAGCCCCATGAAGTATTCAAGGATGGCCCTGTTCCTTGCTAAAGCTGCAGTTTAAAGACTCCACTCCACATCTGGCAGACTGGTATCAAAAACTAGCAGCACAACCACCCCCATACTAGCTATTCTGATGATGGCTTCCCAAGTGTCTTATCCATCTCTTCCCCCCATGCTGCAGGTCTGTACACTGCCACAGAATGAATATCAGCCTCAGAGCCAGTCCCCAGAATGACCCACAGCACCTCCTGCTCCTCCTTTGCCTCCAGGTGCCCCTGTACCTCTATGGCCTTGACTCCCTTCCTGCCATATAATACAACCCTCCTCTACTCCCCCCGCCCTGTATCTTGTGAACAGAGTGTAGTCCGCTACAGCCATCCTAGTCATTGTGCTCAGTGCATCACAGTGTCATTATGGCCACAAAATCCAGGTCAGCCTCCGCCATTATGGCTTCCCGGTATGAAATTTTATTTCCAGGACTCCGTGCATTGATGCATGGCTCTCCACATCTCACTCCCCCCCACCTGCTTCCTTGCTCCCCCTTCTCTCCTTCTTTCTGCTTGTGCTGTTTCCTGACTCTCCCCTGACGCCCCTTCCCTTTTTACCTTCATCATTCCCTGTCCCCCTCTATCCTCTAGCATGCATTTACTGTTATCTGTTTGTTTTGTTTTGCTTTCTACCCCATATTTTCTTTTTTATTTGAAACAAATTCTTCAATAGTTTTAAAGGATGCTTTGCATAAGCTTTCCCAGTGGTGTGGAGGGCTGGGGCACTGGTTGCCTCACCTCTTGCTACACCTGTGACCATGGTTCAAGAATGGATCAGGGTCACTCAGAGGCTGGTCAGGTGAGGGAGGACTGGGCGTCCCCAGGACAGCTCTACTTTCTCAGGGTGGAGGGTGAATGTTTCCTCCTGCTTGTCTGCCTCTAGAGAAATCTGAGTGGCAGAGCAGTGAGACAGTATGGGGAAGGAACTCCACATGCAGATGCCTGAGAGCATGCTCACATCGCATCACTGCATGCAGTGTGGGCCCTGGGAGAAGACAGGAAAACCCCTGACTGCAGGCAGGACGGTAGTCTGTCCCTTGCAGGCCCTGCACTGGCCACTGGGCACCTCTACTATCATGTTGCAGGGAATGACAGTGGAAGGCAA
Organism: Neoceratodus forsteri; assembly: GCA_016271365.2. Classification (NCBI taxonomy): domain Eukaryota; kingdom Metazoa; phylum Chordata; order Ceratodontiformes; family Ceratodontidae; genus Neoceratodus; species Neoceratodus forsteri. The sequence goes on from CM057456.1 coordinate 192,002,425, forward strand.
GCTGCAGAGCAGCCGGGTGATGGTGCCAACAGGACAAGTCTGGGTGGAAGCATGCCGGAGTAGATTGGGAGATAACAGTACAAATTGAAAAAAAGAAGACTTTACATAGCAATGAACCACATGTTTGGCAAAGGCAGTAAGCTAGGCAGATTTCTTTTTTAAATACAGCAGGAAGAAGTTGATATTTTAAACATGTTTTGCATATATAGTACCACTTGGGGTGTGCAAATAATTTATAACTTATTTTAGCAGAAAACAATTTCTGCCCTGATTGTCTAGTATGTCACCAGTATGTACAATAGTTATGGTGCTGCTGATCTCCCAGAAATTCTGTGAGTTAGTACTATTGCTACTTAGAAAACAAGCATTTGTCAATGCTGAATGTTGTCTTACTGGCATTGGCATTGGTAGTGCAGGCATTAGAGAAACACATCATGGGAATGGCAGTGAAGTATTGAACCAACGTCAACTCTACCCCACCCTCCAGAGAGTGACAGGCATTGGAGTGTGCCTTTGGGTTGTTGGCCTTAACGCTCATGCCATTTCACCTAACCCTACCCTGCAGACTCTGACAAGTGTTGCGTTGTGCCTTGGGGTCATCGAGCCTTACGCTCACTCCATTTCATAAAAAAGTATGTTGAGATGGATGCAGCACAGGAAAATGGGAAGAAATTTGGGGCTGAAGAGTCCAAGGCACACCTGGATGGTTGTCAGTGGGTGCAGGGTGGGGGTGTGGGTGCAATGGCATGAGCATTACAGCTGACAATCCAAAGGCACAACCTGATGCCTGTTAGTCTGGACAGGGTGGGACGTTATGGTTAGGAACCATAATGCCCTGGGCATTTATTGGTATTTGCACTCTAAATTTTCAAAATGGCCTTTTTGTGACCCCACCTCATGAAAGCATGTGGGACCTCTGCTCATGAACAGTGTCACTGTGATTTTGTTAATGTGTCCCGAACATTGATTTCCCACAGTGACCGTGCCATTCTGCACCACATAAAAATGTCAGCTGCACCATTCATAAGGAGCTGTGAAGAGATGGCAATGTTGAAAATCTAGAGTGAAAATATTAAAAATTCTCGAAGTTATGAGCGTGCATGAAAACTGTGCAACACATGCTCGTAACAGTCTTTTCTTGGAATTCTTTCACCAAATTTTTAACATAGCATTTTGGGGCCTCTGCTCATGAACAGTGGCAGTATACTTTTCTTAATCTGTCCCGAACATTGATTTCCCACAGCGACTGCACCACTGTGCACCAGATGTGCGAAACCACATTTCGGGCAGGACGTGAAAAATGACAGCGGTACTGTTCATTAGAAGGTGTGCAAAAATGGCAATGTTGAACATCTGGAGTGAAAATATTAAAAATTCTCGAACTTACAACTGCACGTGGACACTGTGCAACACACGCTTGTAACATATTAGTCATTTTGTGGAATTTTTTCACCAACTGTTTAACATAGGCATTTTTGGGACCTCTGCTTATGAACAGTGTTACTATGATTTTCTTACTCTGTCCCGAACATTGTTTTCCTACAGCGACTGTGCCACTGTCCTTCAGATTTGTGAAAACACATTTTGGGCAGGATGTGGAAAATTACAGCTATACTGTTCATAAGGAGGTGTGAAAAAATGGCAATGTTGAAAATCTGGAGTAAAGATATTAAAAATTTTCAAACTTACAAGCATGCGTGAAAACTGCGCAGCACACGCTTGTAACATGGTCATTTTATGGAATGTTTTCACCAGATTTTCAACATAGGCATTTCAGGACCTCTGCTCATGAACAGTGTTACTGTGATTTTCTTACTACGTCCCAACTATTGTTTTCCTACAGTGACAGTGCCACTGTGTGCCAGATGTGCAAAAACACATTTTGGGCTGGATGTGGAAAATGACAGCTGTACTGTTCATAAGGAGGTGTGAAAAAATGGCAATGCTGAAAATCTGGGGTAAAAATATTAAAAATTCTCAAAGTTACAAGCTTGCGTGGAAACTGCACAACGCGCACTTGTAACACAGTCATTTTTTTGGAATTATTTTTACCAAATTTGCAACATAGGCTTTTTGGGAGCCCACCTCATGAACAGTCACACTGTTGTTTTGTTAATCGGTCCCGAAAGGCGATTCCATGCAGTGACCGCAAAATCACCTTGTGGGACCAAATAATGAAATGGCAGTGACTGAATTCATGAGGTGGGGTCCCAAGAACCCCATGTTGAAAATTTGGTGCCAAAATTCACAAAAATGGCTGAGATATGCACCAAAGTTGAAAAAAAAAATGTATGCCATTATGCAGCTTACAGGCATTTCTTCATTTCGCGATCGGCTTTAAAGAGTGCAGACGTATTCCCAGTCAACGAAGGCGTCACCAGCTCTGGAAGTAAGTATGGGTTGAGGGGGGAGTGTGGGGAGGTAGAGTGTGCAGAGGGTGGGTGCAAGCTGGGGGGGAGTGGACAGGAAAGCGAGGTACCATTTCCTTTGTTTCAGGTAACAAAAATAACAAAATTCACCGCAGACCATTTTCTTTATTTTCACAGGTTTGGCCACACTGGGGTGGGCTCCCAGTGGGGCACATTTCATTGGAGGGGCATGTTAGCAATACTGGTGTGGGCTCCCAGTGTAGCACACTATTGGGGTGGGACAGCAGCAGGAAAATGGGGGGGTTAACATGCCGACAGGGGGATTGGGCACCCTAGTTGGCAAGCATATCTGTGTTCAGAGGCATGATGACGAGGGGAATTGTGCACCCCCTCGACAGACCATATCAGTAAAAGGGTCATATATGCTGACATTAGGATTGGGCAGCCCCCACATTAGCTTCCTAGGGACTGTGAGTGGCAGGTGGTGAGCCACCACCCACCATGTTTACTGAAATGTTACACCAGGCAAGGCACGCCCTGCAATGAGGGGACACTCCCTCATTGCAGTGGCTAAAACATTTCAAGTTGGTGGCACATTTTGCAACTGTTGTCATAGACAGCATGCAATCTAATTCATGACATGGAGACCAGCCCTAGAAAGCAGTGGTGCCACTGGCCACAGCACGACCGCGCCTCCAAAACCCGCTCTTCCACTTCAAGCAACCCCAATATGTTGTCTGCACTGCACGTGCAAGACAACATAAAAAGGACAAGGCCAGTCCAATAGCACAGTGGTACTACTACTGCTTGCTATGCTAGTGACCTGTGTTCAGGAACTGGATCAAGTCACTCGGGGGGATAGCCAGGGGAGCAAGGATTGAGCATCCCATGGACAGCTCTCCTTGAAGGGGAATGCAGCATTCCACCATGAGACAGCACAGCAGGCCAGCAGCAAGGGGATAGGTAGGCCCCGGATGCCAGCACACTTGCCACTGTACTGTGTGTGTGTGTGTGTGTGTGTGTGTGTGTGTGTGTGAATGTGTGTGTGGTATGTGAAACACTGGCAGCCTTGGGGAGAAAATACAGGAGCTGGATGAAAAATCCCTGGCTGACCCTTGCACAGCCCCCCCCCTTGCTGGTCCAAGCATGACTGATGTGGCAGGCCACCCACCACAGCTGGGGTCCTGAGCAACTGGTGGACAACCAGTAAGTCCATGGGAAGGTTGGTGACTGGGATGGGGTGGGGCATTGAGCTGGGAAATGAGGAAAAAGTTTGGTTCAAAAAGATAAAATTGACAGATGCCAGCTCCATGGTGTTGAGTGGAAGGGGGCCACTCAGTATTTTGGTAACCAGGGTTCCTTCCCATGATGGTGGTACAGAGCACAGGCTTGCTGATAAGGAAGGACTGAGCATCTAGCCAGACATTCTTCTCCCTGCATGAGGGATCTTTGGGTCCACTATATAGATGTCTTCCAGCACTAACCATGAGGCAGCACATTAAAACCAACCCCTAGCACTGTCGGTGGGGGTGTTGATATGGAGGGACATCTGATACTTGGAAGAAAATATAACAACATTCTTCCACACCACAAGAGGAAAAAAGCTATCTTTCTAGTGTGATAATGGGGTCTTTGCCACTCCCATACCACTAGGGTTTATGCTCAGAAGGGGTCTTCTCTTCTGATGCCCCATGTTATTCACTGTCATTCGACTCTACCCTCTCCTCCCTTAGAAAACTGCTGACTGGGGGAAGAGACTCAGAATAGTGTTGCTCGGATAGTGCTTTTGTGGATCCTACCACTATCTATCAGATAGTGCTAGTATCCTGACTTGCATCCTACCAACTATCCTACCAAAGGCAGATGCAGGAACCAGGGTCAGATAGTGATGGATTCTAGTTAGGATCCATGGATCCTAGGTCAGATAGTTAGGATCCAGAGCCAGATAGTGATGGATCCTGGTTAGGATCCAGGTATCCTAGTTAGGATCTACAGATCCTAGGGCAGATAGTTAGGATCCGGGGCCAGATAGTGATGGATCCTGGTTAGGATCCAGGTATCCTAGTTAGGATCCACAGATCCTAGGGCAGATAGTTAGGATCTGGGGCTAGATAGTGATGGATCCTGGTTAGGATCCAGGTATCCGAGTTAGGATCTACAAATCCTAGGGCAGATAGTTAGGATCTGGGGCCAGATAGTGATGGATTCTAGTTAGAATCTGATGGCTGGCTCCACAGGGAGATAGTGGAAGTATCCAGAAGATCCACTATCCTACTGCAAAGGGCAGGAATCTGTGGATCTGCATTTGTCAGGATCCATCTGAGCAACACTAACTCAGAATGCAGTCAGGGATGGCACAGACCTCTCAGACAAACCCTGGAAGATAACTTGGGATGTGGTACCCATGGTGAGAATTGACTGACCATGAATGATTGACCAGAGGGGAACCAGGTATAAGCCAAAAGAAATGTGACAACAAATCCATAGATGGATTATTTTGGATTATTTTACTGCCACTAAAAATTTATCCGAACCTCTGCTAATGAAGATGGATCATATCTCTCTTATTTTCTTAATTTTCTTTTTGTTTTTTTTTGCGTTTTGTTGTTGGTTTTAACAAACCACTGTTGCCTTGTCATCCAAATATCCAACTCCTGTGCAAGTCAAACTTCCCACCTCACAATTCTTTATTTTTAAAACAATACAGGTTAAGGGCAGCTACAAAATTAATGGCTGTGGTTGCAGATGTTGTAGAAGGAGTTCTGGAAAACCTGAAACAATCAATTGTTGGGGAGCAGAAGAGGGTGCAAGATCATGTAAAGAAACAAGACTGTCTGCGGATTGCAAATATGAGGGAATCTTTGCTTTGTTTTAATGTAATGATTGGTTCCTAACTTATCTACCCAGGACAGGCTAGCTGAAGTGTAACATGTCATTTTCAGTGGGCCAGATTCTACCAAGCTTTACATTTGGATGACACTGAAGCAAAAGAGGTCAGACAGCTCAAGTTCCCAAAAGCAATCTACTATGTGTGATGGGATTGGAAGCTAGGGCTCTAACTACTGAAATATGTTGTGTTGCATTTAAAATAAATAGTAACCTATGTTATGCCAAATGTGCTGTCCCTGAACTTTTTTATTCTACTTTAGGGTACCCCTTTTCTCCTGTCTTTAAATTTGCCTATATTCTTTTTGAGTCTGCTTTAGAACTTTGTAGATTCAAAATAAATTAACGTTGACAATCATTAAACTTGATGCTTACAAGGATTTATCAATATTCTCCTCTGTATTTGAACACTCCTAGTAGCAGTAATTTATGGTTTGAAGGGAATCAAGACCTATCATGTCTGTCCCCTCCCTATTTCCTAAGAAGGAGCAGCAAGAAATATTAAATACAGTATACAGTACTGTGCAAATGTGAGCTAATTTTAAAGGGTTCTTTACCCACTCTGCTATCTGGGTTATCTTGATAAGCAGAAGTTTATCCAGGCTTACAATGATGGCCTGTGCTGTCTTCATGTCTAATACCTCCATTGATAGCTATTCCATAGATACACCAATCTCCAGGAGAAGCAGTGTTTCCTAACATTACTGCTGAATTTATCACCTCTGAGCATCAGAGCATGTTCCTATGTTCTGCTGGAATACACTGCATCAAACATCTCTGACTGTTCAGTCCTCTCAATACAGAGTATGTGTCCCCACGCAGTAGACCCCGGAGTCAATTGAGAAACCAATTATGACTGACTTACCACACATTGTGACTGATTTTTTCAACTAGTTTGAAATGTCTGACTTCAATTAACTGAAGAAAATCCAACCAAGTTTTTCAACTTTCACCATCATTGAATTTTATTATGTAGTAGTTTGTCATTCTTTTTAAACTTCCTATCTTTTTTTTAATTAAAATTTCAACTATAAAGTTAATGAAATGTATGGAAAAGCCTCCTCCTTGAAATCAATGGGCATCTTTTACACAACCCTCACCTTCTGACTGTCCTAGAAACAGGGCTGCGTATGCCTACGTGGGGGCGTGTTGGTGGGTTAAGGTCAGTTTTTAGCATTTGGGATTTAGCAGCATTATAACTTCATAAATGGGCAGAAACAAAAGGAATTACGTATGCCTCTCAACTCTGGGGCAGGTGAGGTATTGTATATGTTGGAGAGAGCAGCAACTGGTCATCAGCAGCTAAGAAGCTGTCTGCTCTTTAAAATGCAAACACAAAGTGCAGTGAAACAACTCCACACACAGCAGGGACCCACTAAAGCACAATAACCAGTCAAAACAACAACAAAATATACTAAGTCCCTAAAAGTAACAAGTTGAAGCAGGGCAGTAAAACAGTATACGGTATAGAAAAATAAGCAGCAGTAATACTAGTTATTTAGGAAAAGAACTGAGAGTCTAAAATAGGGTATAGGTAGGGCCTCTTAAACACCCCACAGAAGCTAGAAGGTAATCTTTTGCAAACAGAGCTAACCATCAATATATGTTAGTTTACTAGTAGTCATAGAATATGTGAGATTAAAAGCAGTTTATGGGAGGACCCTTAGAAATACCTCCTATATGGTATACCAAAACTGAGATGTATCCATAGTTTAAATTTAAAGCTAAAAAATTCATGCATATTAAAAAAACATTTTCTGACACAGTTTCTGAACTTATTTTGGCTTTCAGCATTTACACTAATGTGTTTTGTAAAAAATGTTATTCATCTTGCCGTGCGGACTTTAATAATTAGTCTATCCGATTCCTACAGTGTCAAACAACAAACATTTTGTCCATTGGACCCGACCAAGCATGCTCCGCGCTCTGGCCTCTTATGGGTCTGGGAACTCACCAACTGACCACATGTGCCTGGCCTGCTCCATGACCTCTTGGGGAGTCTGACCTACTCACAATGCCACCACAGTCAGAGAGAGCCCAGCCAGGCCACCAGCAGTAGATCGATGATGATTGATCGTCTTGGCTTTTCAAGTTTGGCCCCCTGGGCACCACAGCTCCCAAGCCCTCAACCATCCAGACAAGCCAGCCCAGCATGTAGCAGACACACAGGCAGACTGAGTAGTCTGTGAGAGACCATCCTCCTCCTCCTCCTTCCTACTGCCCACTACCCAGCCCTGACGGGCCTTACATACACATCCCATACAGTACCTTGCTCACTGTAGTAGCCTATTGCCAGTTCAGTCAGGTGTCGGGTGATGATTCAGTCAGTGTCAGTGGGTGGCTCCATGGCTCAGGCTACCACTGCTGCTCTACTCAGTGGTGGTGCTGGTGTTTTTTTGGAGCTGTGTGCTCCCTTCTCCCAACCCACACAATCGGTCCCCAACCCAGACCCACGTCCCCACTCCGATACTCTGCGCAATGGAACTAGTGCACCTACCACTCTTCTTCCTCGACAACTCTGAAGACCTTACCAAGACTGAGTGAGAGTCACCCGATGGGCCCGACCGATGGGGTCACTGGCTGATCCCGACCATGACCAGACCACTGACTTGCTGGCTTCACACGATTGCTGCCTGGCTTTGCTACAGGACTGACTGGGACCTGCACAGCCACAGACTAGTCTCTCTCTGGACATCGGACACATCAGGACAGTAGATACAGTTAACTTATTTCTAAATTAAAGGCCAAACCATCAAACTTCATTCCTGCAGAAAAACACTGCTCACTCCATTGCCCATACACCAACACAGATGCCTCTTCTCCTGACAGTCTCCTCTCCTATGTAGGCATGCTGTCCCCACCACCTTGTGCAGCCAGTCACAGACACTCTCAAGCTCCTGGCTCCTCCTTCTAGCTGTCCTAAGTGGTGGATGCTTCATGTCCAGCAACCAGGGGTGCATTTTATTGGCTGTAAAGCTCAATGCTGGCGGTTGAGGATCATTACATTTTCACAGTCCCCCTGGCCCCCTCCTCCTCCCCCCAGGAAAGAAAAAAAGAGAAAGTGCACCACAAAAACAAACCTGGACTGGTCATGGAATCATCAAATGCAGTGGATTTCAGCTCTACTATTTTATGACTGCAATCCAATGCAATTGCAACTGATTGCAACTGCATTGAATTGCAACTGAGCATTTCAACTGCCGACGACTGCTCCGGGGTCTACCATGTAGCCTCCATTTCTTCTCCCATACTGCTGATCATTTTGGTGGCCCTGCATTGCACCCTCTTGACTGCCTCAGTGTCCTTTTTATATTGGTAAGTCCAGAACTGCATGCAGTACTCCATGTGGGGCCTGAGCAGGGCCTTGTAGAGGCAGAATTACATCAGTTGCTGGTCATCCCTTTTTTCATGCAACCCAGTATTCTTCTGGCCCATTTGGCAGTGGCTATGTACTACCATACTTGTCATGCGTCATCTCCTTGCCTATTAGGAACCACAGTTTACCACTTTTCTTAGTAAAAAAGATGAATTAGCATGCCACAAAAACTGTTTCCTGACCTTATGGGATATGGTGACTCATGGAGTTAACTCATACAGGCCACAAACCATAACCTCTTACATAATGACTATAAAATGGAATGGGATGCCATATAAACAGATTTGGAAATAGAAATGATCAGAAGAGATTAACATTGTGGTGGTAAAAGAAACATAGACATGTAGAAACACATAATTTATCAGCAGAAAAGGATGCTTGGCCCACCAAATATGCCCAGAAGGTCTCCGCATAGTCCGTTTCAGCACACCCTATCTGGTCTCCAGGAACCCTTCCTCCTACATGCCTATTTACTAATATTCCCCTATATCTGCCCGTTCGTGCTTGAAGTCTCCTATTGTTTTTGCCTCCACCACTTCAGCTAACAGTCTGTACACCACTCTTTCAATGAAATAGTACCTTTCTCACATCACTCTTAAACTCCCCCCCCAAGCTTCATTGAATGCCTCCTGGTCCTGGTACACTTTCTCATTTGAAAGAGACTTCCCTGCTGTACCCTATTAATCATAAGGAGGTACTTGTAGGTCTATCATGTCCCATTTTCCTCTACTCTCTTCCAGGGTGTACAGGTTGAGATCCCTCAGTCTCTCCTCGTAAGGATTTTGGTGCAACCTTGTACCATTTTAGATGCCATTCTGTGGACTGTTTTCACCCTTTCTATGTCCTTTCTGAGATGCTACCTCCAGAACTGGGCACAATACTCCAGGTTGGGTCCACCAGCAAGCCATACAGTGGTAACACCATCTTCTTCCTCATGCTGGAAACAACTTTCCCTCTGCACCCCAACATCCCACTTGCCCTAACCACTGCTTTGTCACACTGTCCCGCCACTTTGAAGTCATCAGATACGATAACCCCAAGGTTCCTCTCCTGCTCAGTGACTGTTAGTACCCCCCATCCTATACATAGCTCCTCGTTTCCTATGCCCTAGGTGCATGACTTTGTACTTTTTTGGCATCGAACCCTAACTGCCATATTCTTGACCACTCCTTGATTTTCCCAGGATCCCTATGTATTATCTCCACCATCTCCTGAGTGTCCATCCTATTAAGGATTTTGGTGTCTTCTGCAAAAAGACATACCTTCCTTTCCAGGTCATTTCCAGTGTCACTTATGAATGCGTTCATGGTGGCCAGTCCCATTACTGAGCCCTATAGCACCCAGCTGGTCACTCTTCCCTCATTAGATTGAGTGCCATTAACCATCACCCTCTGTCACCTATCCATTAACCAGTTCCTAACCTACTTCACACTTTGGATCCCACCCCAGGCTGTTCAGATTATATATCAGTCTCTTGTGAGGCACAGTGTTGAAGGTCTTGCTAAAGTCTAGCTAGACCATGTCTGCTGCTCTCCCCTGATATACTTCCCTTGTCACCCAGTCGAATAAGTCAAACAGATTCACCTGGCACGACCTCTCCTGTGCATACATGCTGCATTTGGTATTGTACCCCTTTGGATTCAAGATACTCTACCAACTTTCCCTTTAGCAGGGTTCTCCATTAATTTCCCCACCAATGATGTTAGACTGAACAGCCTATAGTTGCTAGCCTCCTCTCTGCTGCTGCTCTTATGGAGAGGGACCATGTCTTCTCTCCTACTGTGCTCTGAAGCCATGCCTGTTTCCTGTGAACTGTTAAATAAGGCAATCAGTGGGTAGCTAGCACCTCCCTGAGTTCCTTTAGTATCCTTGGTTGTATCCCATCAAGTGCCACAGAGCTGTCCACTTTCAGAGCTGCTAGTTCTTTTAGGGCTCTTTTCTCTGAAAATGGACTTGTGTCTACCTTCCCCCTTTTGTTCCTGCTGCTTCATGGTGATCCATCCCTCCCTCCACCATGAAGACTGAGTAGAAGTACTTGTTAAGGAATGGATGTTTGCTTTCTCTTCTTCCTCTTCTGTGCAGTCTCCTCCTGCCTGCCTTCTGATCCATACCATCTCTTCCTTTGTTTTCCTTTTCTCACTTATGTACCTGAAGGAGGTTTTATTCCCTTTAGCTACCACTTTAGCTATCCTTTCCTCTATCTGCAACTTTGCTTCCCTCACTGCTTTTCCTGCTTTCCTCTGTTTTACTTGGTACACTTCCCTGTCTTCCTCTATCTGCATTTTCTTATACCTCCTGAATGCCACCCTTTTTTCTTCACCACCTTAGCCTCTTCCCTAGAGAAACATAGCGGTATCTTTTTCCTTCACCTTTTACTCACACCCTTTACACAGAGGTGGTTGCCTTAATTATACCGCCCTTTATTTTTCCCCTTTCTATCTCTAACCCCCACCCCGATAATCCCCCCCATTAGACAGTTTCTGAGGCAATCCCTCATTTCTATAAAATCAACACTCCTAAAGTCCAGGACCCTTGTCCTCATGTGGTTTGCCTCTGTCCCCATCTTAATGTTAAACCACACTGTACAATGATCGCTGGTGCCTAAGAGACTGCCCATTTTGACATCTGCAATGCTGTCCCTGTTTGTAAGCACCAAGTCCAGCACTGCCCCATCCTTAGTGGGTTCCTTGATTAGCTGCCTAAGAACCCCCCCCCCCTTGCAGGGAGTCAAGGATGGCCTTGCTCCTTTCCAAAGCTGCAGTTGCAAGGCTCCAATCCCCATCTGGCAGATTAAAGTCACAAAACTAGCAGCACCTCCCCCCTTACCTCCCATCCTGATTATGGCTTCCACAAGTGCTTTATCCAACTCATCTCCCTGTGCTGGAGGTCTCCATACCACCTCCATACAGATGGCAGCCACATTACCTACCTGCAGGGTGACCCTCAGCACCTCCAGCACTTTTGTTTCATCTGGGTGCCCCTGTATTTCTGTGGCCTTTATTCCCTGCCTCACATAGAGTATAACCCCTCCTCCTCCCCTCCCTGTCTTTCATGAACAGAGAGTAGCCTAATATGGCAATGTCCTAACTGTGACTGTCAGCACACCACTGAGGTATGCATAATGAATTATATAAGCATGATTTGTACATGAACTGCTGCTTTAAGGATCAGTAGGACATTCAGATGTCTTAGTAAGTAACTCCTGCTACTCTTCTGCCATTTTCTCATCCATACAATATGTATGCAGGTTTTCCTTTTGTATTAGGACATTCCACAATTGAGATCTGTGTCTCATGGTACTCATCCTGCATCAAAATTTTCAACAAATAAATATGTGTATGCACTTACTAGGAACTCTACTTCCCAACCCCCTACAGTTGTATACTGTATTGTACATCAGAAGGTGGACAGAACACTCAGCTCCTAGTGGGTCAATTTGAAAAATATCTTTCTTCCGCCAATAAACTTTGGTGTAAGAAATACATTTTCAAGCTGACCCACTAGGATTTGAGTCTTTCCCCTCTTTAGGACTGTTCTGCACTGCCACAGGAAGGACTGCTCCACATTATTGATGATTTGCCAATAAAAGACTCTGGGCATTCTGTAACTTTACCTAATGTATCATAGAAAATTCATACAAATTACAGAAAATGTTGTTTTGTGCATTTATGATTATGTTTAATTCAAACAGCTCCCAACAATCATATTGAAATATATAAAGGGGGTGGGATCAGGCAGTGGAAGCAACCAAAACTGAAAACAAAAATGGCTCCAGCATGCCACCCTCTCCAAAATCAACTTGTCCACCATGGCTTACTTGGTATATATGTTCCTACACCAATGGTTTGCATGTGAGATTAATGCACCTACAACTTGTCAGGTGGGTCGCACAGTGGATTGGGTGTAGGAATTGCATTTTATGAGATTCAGGAGCTCAGGCCCTGTTCTTCAATTAATCTTCCATTTGTATATATTATATAAGTATGGTGCACAGTGGTGCAATAACTACCAGGACTCATTTTAAAACTGCAGGGGGGGGGGTGGGGCATGTGACTCCCATATTATTTCAACCCTGCAGTGGGGAAATAGGACTAGTACACTTTGACGTATGGTGACATATATCACTGCTGGGAGGTCCCTTTTTCGATTTTGAGTTAATTCTCAGGTTTTTTGGATCCTACTGAATTTAAATAAGCATGATTTATACTCACCTCTATAAGTGGAAAAAGATAGTGCCCAAGGCAGAGATACAGAAGCAGCATAGCATGAATTTTAACAAGAATCCATTAAGCAGTTAAGTAACACCTTAGATAAAATTAATTAAAGAATCTAAGGTAGCTGAAGAAAGCTACATTACATTACAAACAAATCCACGTATACTATAGAAAAATGCTAGCAAGAGTGAATATTTGGTTACTGTCACGTTAGGTTGACTGTGCCATGCATTTTTAGGGCTGTGAGTAGAGCCTACAGCCCTACTGGGATTGGACTGTAGCTCTAAAAATGGCTGATCATGGGACCTTCCTTTGGACATTTTGAATTATCCTTCTGAATGCCCAATGGAGCTTGAAACCCTCCGCCACGATTGGCCACTTGGGCATAAGAGCTGTGTGTGTGCGTGCGTGCGTGTGTGTGTGTGTAAGCACGCTGCTGTTTAACATCTTTGCTGCCTTAGACTCGACCACACTCTGCAAGCACTCTGCTGTGTAACATCTCTGCTCCATGGCTTGCCAGTGTTTTGAAAGTGCATCCTGAACTTTTGAAAGCTGTAGTCTGTCCAGCTCAAATAGCTTCATTCTAGTTCTTTCAGCAGCCTAGGGGTTAATTCAGTATCTCCTTGGCCATTGAATGGTCACTCTGCAAGCACACTGTTGTGTAACATCTCTGCTCCAGGGCTTGCCAGTGTTCCCCAAGTGCATCCTGAACTTTTGAAAGCTGCAGTCTGTCTAGCTCAAATAGATTCATTCTAGTTCTTTCATGTCAGCTGCCAGGCTAAGAGCTGTTCCACACATCCAGCACAATATTATCACATAGAAGACTTTTCTGATGAGCAAAAGGAAAATAAAAAATACTTCAGAAATAAAAAGTTACAACTGACTGCTACTTAAATTAGCAGTATCTTCCTATCTGCCTGTTTTGGCTCCACTAGCTCTTTAAAATATATTCATTTGGAAGGCTTGCACTGGGTGAGTCCCTAACCTTTGTCTGCTGCACCCAGCCACCAAATCAATTTGATCTGTACACCTCCTACTTTGCTTACCTCTGATGGAAACTTTTTTTGCAGCAAACAAACCCCCCCAACCCTCCTGGAAAGCCACCATACTAACAAAAGTAAAAATCCAGGCTAACTGAATTGTCACCAGGGGGCTATTTCAAGAACCAGTTTGCCCACGTGTGGGTGGCGGGGGTAGCGTTGGAAGCAAACAGCATGGTAACAAACTAACAAAGCAAGTAAATTAACCACTGCTGGGGTGGTTCAGCAAACAAAGTACTTAGCTGGGCTAGGTGTTAAGGGTAACCTTAAGAAAAGTTAAGTTAGTTTAGCGCAGTGGTTTAAGGCTCTAATCTGCAAATCTGGAGACCTGGGTTTGATGCTCACAGCTCCCACTTGCATACTGTGTGATTAACTTCCTTGTGCTCCCAGGTTGCACCTGTAAACAAGCTTCAGCTTAGTGTGCGTCTACTGGTTAAAAAAATAGCAGCACTTGCATCTTAGGCAGATCTTTTTGACTATAGTTGGCTAGTGGGGCTAAACAAGCAGAGCAACAAATGACAAACTCCTCTGGTTGCTAAGCTATGCAAGGTTTAGGCAGCTGGCGTTGCATTTGTTGGAGCAAGCAGCTAGGGCCACATCTGTTGGACGTGGGAGGAGAACACTATAAAAAGTTGAACCAGTGGCATGGTAGTAGAGTTTAAATGATTTAGTCCTCCTCCCCCAAGACAGCCAGGTGGCAATTGCAAATTGTTACTCAGGTGTCTGGGACTCCGGGAGCAGCAAGGAGATGCAAAAAGACATACATACAACAAAGCAAACATTAAACATCAAATACAACAAAAAAACACCCTGGAAGCAGGGGATGCTTTATTCTCAGCTAGAGTTTGGGGAAGAGGAATGTTTCTAAATTCAGACACTTCTCTCCTCAATGCCTGATAGCTCAGTCAGTGTCTCTCCTTAGTTTCTGTGCTCTACAGGCTGCCTTGCCTTGTCAGTCAGTCTTTCCCTGTGTGTGTTTATCCACTTGCTGGTTTCTTTCCTTCAACCAGCAGCGAGCACTATGACCAACACTAACACACAGACACAAAACCACACAGCCAATAAACAAATCAGCTGCTCCCCTAGACTACACACTTCTCAGCAGCTAGAAATAGAGACACACACACACACACACACACTACACTGCACACACAACAGCTGCACATACCCTGCAGAAAGTCAAACTTGTCAGTCTCAAGACACAGAGACAAAGCCATCCCAAACTAGATAAGTGCAACAATGCAACCTGCATTTTGTAAGACGAGTCTCCGATTTATAAAATTATGCAGAGGTTTTGAAAGACAGTGATTTAATATGTGTGGACACCACTACACCAGAGACCTTTATCACCCCAATGACAACCAACAAAAAGGCTACAGAGAAGAGTAAGAGTTCATACCACCTCTCCTCCTCCAAGTCTAACCACGCAACTTTATGCATCACATATGGAGAAGAATTTTAACATGATACAAATAAATAAGCACAGGCTTGCTCAGAATAAGAAAGGAATAATAAAAGAAGCCCTAATCATAGATACATTTAGCAACAAGATGATGCACAGCACTGCCATGAAGTACATTTTCTCAGCCAAGCTCCCACCTTGAAAACTAGCCACCCTTCTCTGTTTACAACCACCTTATGTTCCCATGTGCTTCCTTCCTCTGATGTTGTAAAACCTGGTGGAATTCCTCTCTCCTGGGATTTCTTTAACCTTCTCTTTGCCAGAAAATGTGCTTCCCTCTTGCAGGGCTAGTAGAGCTATACATACACACACACACACATATCACACTGACTGTGTGTCCATCCCGTGTAGCTTGTAAATCCCAGAAACTGGAAGCAAGAAGTCCTAAAATGCCTCAGTTGTACTAAACAGCCTCCATCTGGTATGGCAGCATCCCTGGGGTCACATTTACACAGAATATGAAAATTAACTTACCAGTTAGTGTTTGGACTGGCGATAGTATTCTTTAACCCAATGGTCATGAGAGAGAGACTAGTTTCATCGTTGAGCGATCTCTCTCTCTCTCTCTCAGCATGACACTGCAACTCCTTCTCACTGACCACACTACCAGGCAGGCTTGCAGTAGCAGAAGAGATCAATGGCAAATTGTACTTACCAGCAGCAAGAGACTCACTCAGAGTATAAGCACAAAAATCTGAGCACTGCTCTTGGGCCAAGTTTTGAACTGCCCGCCACCTTGCAGGACTGATTCATGAAATGACAGTGCCACTGTTCATGAGGTGGGGTCCAAAAAAGCTCATGCTGGAAATCTTGTAAAAAAGTTCCAAAAAATGACTGCGTTACGAGAGTGCATTGCACAGTTTTTATGCAAGCTCCTAACTTCACCAATCTTTCATATTTTCACTCCACATTTTCAACATTAACATTTTTGCACACCTCCTTCAAAACAGTACAGCTGTCTTTTTCCACAACCTGCTCAAAACATGTTTTTGTGCCTGTGGCACAGAACAGCATGTTCACTTTGTGAAATCACCTTTCGGGACAAGTGAACAAAATGACACTGGCACTCTTCATGAGGAGGGGTCCCAAAAAGGCCATGTTGAAAACATTTTGTGCATCACCTCCAAAAAATGGCAAAGTTACACCCGGGCATTGCATATTTTCTATGCACATTTGTAACTTTGGTCATTTGGCAGCTTTTCACAGCCTTATTGGCACTGACTAGAGTTTGTTCTATACCTGGATTGCTCTCCTAATCCTGGGATCTCCTCTGACTCCAAGTAACCTTGAAGAAGCAACGTCATTAAATTATGATGAACAGGGGTGATTGGGGGTCACATGGTGATTAAGGAACAAACAAGCAGCCATCTGGCAGACACATGTATGGCTAAAACTCAGAATTCAGGTTCCTAAACCATTGGGATTTATTTCTCAAAAAGGAGGTCTGTACAAGAGGGACAGAACCTATATGAATCCTAAGGGGCAGGTAGGACTGACAAAATGCTAGTGATCTGTTTAATCTAGGACAGGGGTTTGGAAACCACCAGCACCCCTCTGATCAGGTTACTGGATCTAATGGGCAGGACCAGCATAGAATCAAAACAAGTAAGGCAGCAGCACAGGTAGCCCAATTCACAAAAGGATCCACACACGAAGATATGGCCCCATGACCTAGACCAAGCTGCAGGTTTGCATGCATTAATGCACATAGTCTAAATGACCACATGTCACCTAGAACAACTAAAGGGGTTGTATGGATTTGAAATAATTGAGGTCACTGAAACAGTGTGGACTACTTAAACCCATGAGATACCAACCTGGAGAAGTATAGTCTGTAAAGGTGAGACAGAAAAAATGAGATAGCGGTTGGGTGCTGTTCTATATCACCCTTCCTCCCATGAATCCATTGTCGCACTCCTATCCATTCCTCCCTCCACCCCCCCTTCATTAGGGCTCTATACATCCCACCAAAGACCCCATCCAACTCAGTCCTCCATGCCATCTCCTCTATCTCCTCTAGGACATCAAATGGCAAATTTGGGCTTCTAGGCGACTTCAATCTTGACTGGTTTTCCTCCTCCTCCATACTCACCACCCTTAGGATTGAAGCCCTGAATCTCTCCCAGCTAATCCAGGAACCTACCCACCTAAACCATCACTCCCTAAACCACACCCTTCTGGACTGGATTTTATCCACCCATCCCCACCGTATCACGGCATCTGACATTTTCTTCGATGCTCTTAGTGACCACTGTGTTACTTAATGGGTCCGGAAAATCCATTCCCCACTCTCCCATCCTAAATTCATCTATTCTCAAGCTCTACACACCCTAAATGAGCATGCCTTGCAACAAGGCCTCTTCAACACAGATTGGCAACTAGTCCTTTCTGAAAGACAAAGAACCTCTGCGTGCAAACACTGAGGCAAGGGTTACCCCAAAGGGCATTTGGCTGGGAAGCCAAGTTTCAAGAAAATACAAAATCACACATGCCCCCACAATGCAAAGCATCATGGGCTGCATATGCAAATCACCACAGAATGTTATGCTGGTCCAACTTTAAGCAGAATTGCATGGTGCCAAAGGCCTCTCACACAGTTTGCAAAGGGTGCTAACAGAAGACATAGACACGTGTTTCATCCTACCAGGACTCATCAGTATGCCTCGTCTGTTTGACACCCCAGTGGAATGGACCAGCTACCCTTAAGGCAGTGTGCCTTGGATATATTGTGGTGAATCCCTTAAAATAAAAAAACATTTAAAAGACAAAGAACCTCTGTGTGCAAACACTGAGGCAAGGATTACCCAAAGGCATTTGGCTGGGAAGCCAAGTTTCAAGAAAATACAAAATCACACATGCCCCACAATGCAAAGCATCATGGGCTGCATGTACAAATCCTCACAGAATATTATGCAGGTCCAACTTTAAGCAGAATTGCATGGGTGCCAAAGGCCTCTCACACAGTTTGCAAAGGTACTAACAGAAGACATAGACACGTGTTTCATCCTACCAGAACTCATCAGTATGCCTCGTCTGTTTGACACCCCAGTGGAATGGGCCAGCTACCCTTAAGGCAGTGTGCCTTGGATATATTGTGGTGAACCCATTAAAATAAAAAAATATTTAAAAGACAAAGAACCTCTGTGTGCAAACACTGAGGCAAGGGACACCCCAAAGGGCTTTGGCTGGGAAGCCAAGTTTCAAGAAAATCGAAATCACACATGACCCCACAATGCAAAGCATTTGCATTGTGGGGCATGTGATTTCGTATTTTCTGAAACTTGGCTTCCCAGCCAAATGCCCTTTGGGGTAACCCTTGCCTCAGTGTTTGCACACAGAGGTTCTTTGTCTTTTAAATAGTTTTTTATTTTATTGGGTTCACCACAATATATCCAAGGCACACTGGCTTAAGGGTAGCTGGTCCATTCCACTGGGGTGTCAAACAGACGAGGCATACTGATGAGTCCTGGTAGGACCCTTTGCAAACTGTGTGAGAGGCCTTTCGGCACCATGCAATTCTGCTTAAAGTTAGACCTGCATAACATTCTGTGGTGATTTGCATATGCAGCTCATGATGCTTTGCATTGGGGGGCAGGTGTGATTTTGTATTTTCTTGAAACTTGGCTTCCCAGCCAAATGCCCTTTGGGGTAACCCTTGCCTCAGTGTTTGCACACAGAGGTTCTTTGTCTTTTAAATAGTTTTTTATTTTAATGAGTTCACCACAATATATCCAAGGCACACTACCTTAAGGGTAGCTGGTCCATTCCACTGGGGTGTCAAACAGACAAGGCATACTGATGAGTCCTGGTATGACGAAACATGTGTCTATGTCTTCTGTTAGCACCCTTTGCAAACTGTGTGACATTCCTTTCGGCACCATGCAATTCTGCTTAAAGTTGGACCAGCATAAAATTCTGTGGTGATTTGCATATGCAGCCTATGATGCTTTGCATTGTGGGGGCATGTGTGATTTTGTATTTTCTTGTCCTTTCTGAGTCTGACGTAGACATCACCCTTTCCCTGTTCTGCAGTATCTTCCGGCGTATCTGGGACCTACACTCACCCCTCAGGAAAGTAGGGGTAAAATGCCACCATCTCCCGTGGATCTCACCCAACCTTATCGCCCTGTGTCATTCCAGGGACAAGGCATGGAGACTGTACAAAGCATCCCATGCTTCACAGGACTTTCAATGTTATTGACATCTCAGAAATGTATGCACCAAGGCCATGCAGCACTCCAAATCTTCCTACTTTAATACACAATTCACTGAACCAGAACCCCAATGCATCTTTCTGGAAACTGATCAACTCCCTACTTGACCCCACCTACTAAACCAGCATTCCCAGCCCTCAATATTGATGGCAGCACCGTCTCAGATCTGGCTCCATGGCAGAGCTATTCAACAAGTTCTTCATCTCCTGTGCCCTTCCTGACTCCCCCTCTCACCCTATATCAGCCAAACCATCCTCCCTTAACCCCCAGCTTCCTCCTTCCTCCTCTTTTGCCCCTGGAAGTATACAATGCACTCACCTCCCTTAACACATCCAAATTCTGTTCCGATGGTATTCACCCCAAACTGCTCCAAATCTTGGCCTATGCTATTGTGGCCCCCTTAACTCACATACTAAACCTCTCCCTTTCCACAGCCAGTGTCCTCAAAGCCTGGAAAATGGCCAAAATCATCCCTCTGCTCAAAGACAGAGATCCCGCCCTTCCGAGAAATTACAGACCTATCTCACTCTTCCCCTCCCTAGCCAAAGTCCAGGAATCCCTTATATTGACCAAACTGTCGGACTTTCTCTCTTCCAATAGCTCCATCTCATCTGTACAGTCCGGTTTCAGAAAGCACCACTCCACCATCACCTCCCTTCTACATGTAACTGACTCCATCCTCTCTGCCATAGATACTGACCTAAACACAGCCACCATTTTCAAAGACCTGGCTAAAGCCTTCGACTCTGTCTCCCACCCACTGCTACTCTGTAAACATACCTCTTTTGGCTTTGCCCACCTACCATTGCCTGGTTCCACTCGTACCTCCACAACTGACAACAATCTGTTCAAACAGATGACACTCTCTCAACCCCCCTCCTATCTTATCTGGTGTTCCCCAAGGCTCTATACTTGGCCCCATCCTCATATCACTCTTCATAAATGACCTTCCATCCACCTGCCTCTACTCCAATGTGCATCTTTATGCAGATGACACTATCATCTTTGCTTTGGGCCCCTCCTATGAGAGTATCCTCCCCAACCACCAAATTGACTTCAACAGAGTTCAGTCCTGGTTCCATGAAAACCTGCTCACCCACAATGCTAAAAAAACTGTCTCCATGGTCTTTGGTTCCAGGCAGAAGCTTGCTAACCTCCCAGCCCCCCCAAGCAATCACCACCCTGGCTGGCTCATCGCTAGAGCTAGTTCCTGCTTTCAAGTACCTGGGAGTTTGGCTGGACAGCCACCTAAACTATGCCTCACATGTTGAGGCCATCTGCACTAAACTCTGGCCCAAACTCACCATCCTCTACCAACACAAGGCCAGTCTACCCATCCCCACCCGTTGTGAGCTCATACATAAAACTATCTTGCCTGTCATAGACTGTGCCAACATAATCTACAGTATAGCCCCAGCCTCCTCTCTCTCCAGACTTGACACCCTTCTCAACTCTTTCTACAGCTTTGCCACAGCCTCCCCCATTCACTCACCACTGCCTACTCTATGCTACACTCTCCATTGCCCCTCTCTCCCACAGAAGAACCATCCACAGCACCTCTTTCATATCAAAATACTGGCTTGACTCTCTACCCCCCTACCTCTTCTCCCTCCTTTCCCCTGCCACCCCCCTAAACTACCCTCTTCACCATAGGGACTAGCACACTTTCCACCTTCCCCACCCTCACACTCTCACTGGCCAAGCTGCCTTCTTGTACCATTTCCTGCTTCTCTGGAACAACCTTCCCTCCAACCTTCACCTGTCCCCTCTCATTCTGCATTTACGCAACTCCTCAGGCACCTCCCCATCCCAGACTACCCTAAATGCTCCACTGGTCATGGCAGGCAGCAGAGGCCCCTCACAGTCTCTACCTACCTACCTTAGTCTACCTACCTTAGTCTATGAGTGTACTCTTGCCTCACTCCATTATTTACTATGCATGTCAATTAGTTATAGTTTGTTGGAATTATATTACATTCTTTGTAAAATGTTTGTTTATACTGTATGTGCCCCTTCCACTATTGTTACTCTTCTTCCTCTCTGTGCACTCTGTACCCAGGTCACACCTAGAAATGAGCCTCAGCTCAGTGTGCCTTTCCCAGTCATCAGTTTTAAATAAATAAATACATTTCAGGCA
Source organism: Neoceratodus forsteri (assembly GCA_016271365.2). Taxonomy (NCBI): domain Eukaryota; kingdom Metazoa; phylum Chordata; order Ceratodontiformes; family Ceratodontidae; genus Neoceratodus; species Neoceratodus forsteri. Next base: position 192,024,123 of record CM057456.1, read on the forward strand.
GAACCTACAGGTGCAATTAGGCAAGATGTATGAAAAACAGACATGGAATCACTATGGGTGGAGGTAACTGGGAGCAGAAAAAGTAAAATCATGGTGGGTATCTGTAATAGACCTTTGGGTCACACAGGGGACCTAAATCTCCAACTTTGGAATATCTGAAGCATAACATCAAGGAATAGTTAGGTAATAATGGGAGAATCTAATCTACCCAGCATTAACTGGGGTGACAAATTTCCTTCTGAGAGGGGAGAAAAACACATCCTAGAGGTTGTGGAGGAGTAATTCTTGTCCCAGTGTGAGACTGCAAACATTTGGGGGAGAGGATGTTAAAATCCTACATCTAGTCTTAACCAGTGACAAATATCTGGTATCCTATCTAAATGTATGTGAGCACCTGGGGTTCAGTAATCACTATATAGTGAACTTTGATTGAGCAAAAACAAAGGTAGAAAACAAAACATAAAGTATCAAATTTCAGGAAAGCAGATTTCACAAAACTCAGAGGCTTAGTGAGGGGTAGTCTAAGTTGGCTTTATCCCAAGTAAGTGTTGGAGGAGGTGTGGAACTCTTAAGGAAAAGATCAAGGAAGCTGTATAAATAATGTGTACTTACACAGGGGAAAAGAGTTAAAAAATCTAGAACATGCTCTGGCTGGATGGTTAGTATTCATATTCATACTCGTACAAGGAATATCAGAAAATCAAGAGACCAGAACCCATTAGAAATATAAGCAAATCTCCCCTTTTTCTTCTTATGTACAACTTAAGAGATTTCAGCCTTATGTCATACTGTATGTTAAATTAATCAATCATTTCACATTTTTTATTTTACGCTGTATTTTCTCAATTGCATCATTTTATTTACATATATAAGGACTCCATATCTGACTAGCATAGTCTAAATGAGGGTGTATATATGATCTATAAATCGGTAGCACAACCTGTACATCTCTACTCTTTATATGTTTTTATTAGGCCACCATATGTTGTTAACTCTTGAAATAAGTGTTGTACAGTGTGTATGAAACTTGAATACATTTGATATATTTATGTCTAAGTCCTTTTCCTTAGTAACTGCTTTTAAGGTTGTATTACTTAAGATATAATTTTGACCAGGGTTATTTTTCCCAAGGTACATTATGCTGCACTTATCTAAATTAAACTTTATTCCCCATCTGTTGGCAGAAGTAATAATACTGTCCAGGTCCCTTTGTAAGGAACACATTTCCATATTGTTACTGCAGGGTCCACCAAGTTTACTGTCATCTGTGTATTCAGAGGTCCAATTATTTGCCTCCAAATTCATATCTGAAATGAACAGGGAGAATATAATTGGCCCCTCACTGATCCCTGTGGTACCCCACTGGCAACACTCCCAATAGTGGAGTGGAATCTTTTTGTTGATGTTACTTGAGTTCTGTTATTTAGCCAATGAAAGAATCAATTAATTATTTTATTATTAATATTAAGTTGTGCCATTTTGTCTATAGTTACCCAGTAAGGTACGGTGTCAAATGCTGCTATGGTTTGCAGATAGTTAATGCTAAAAATTTACTTTTATGGAGATAAAAAGGAATTACTCAGAGGATAATGTCAAAATATAAGGAGGCAGTGGGAAACTGCAAGTTGGAAGTTAGAGTGGCTAAGGGGCAATTTGAATTCAAAATTGTGGGGTACATAATATACAGCAACAAGCAATTTGTCAGCTATATAAGAGGTAAGAAATCAGTCTGGGAAAAAGTGGTAATACTCACCACTGAGGCAAAGACTATATTAATTGATGACACAGCTGTAGAGAGTCTGAATGATTAATTCTTAGTCCTCACAGATGAAATTTCAGGAAACCTACAGTACCAAATATGAAGGATATACCTGTGGGATGTAAAGTTGTGAAGGTGTGTATTCCAGCCCAATAGACATCACTTGAAAGCTGGTTTCAGAACACCTACAGAGGCTTACTATATGCAAATCATAAAGGCTGGATAATATGCACCCAAGGGTATCACAGACTTGATGAAGGAGATTGCTGGCCCTCGACACTGAAATTCAACAAGTCACTTAATACATTGGATGTGCCACAGGGCTGGAAGTCATCTAATGTGATGTGCCTGTTCATACATGGGAGTAAAAGCAACCCAGGGAACTATAGGTAGAGATTTGCAAATTCCACAAAATTTGCTCCGTGATTTAATTCATGGATTACATGGAGCAATTTCACACAGTTCACAGCCATGAATTTTGAAAATTCCACTACAAAATGCAAAATTTGCCTGCAGATTTCACACTTCGCCCACAAATTTTTGTCGCCTCACATGAAATTCACAGGTGAAATTTAACTTCACAGCATCTCTAACTATAGGCCTGTGATCCTGACTTTTCATTAATTCAATCTTTATCTAATCAGTGTTTAATGTCATTACATGTTAGCCTGACTTCAATAGTGGGCAGCCTGCTGGAGTCTATCATTAAGGATAAGACCACAAAGACATGAATAGATTTCAGCTGCATAAGGGGAACCAGCATGGTTTTACTAAAGGAAGATTATGATAATGAAACTTACTGGCTTTCTTTGAAGAAGCCTACAGAAAACTGGATCTTGGGAATACCAGTTGATGTATTGCATCTAGATTTCAGCTAGCATTTAATATGGTCCCCCTCAGTAAACATGTCAAAGCTGATCAAGTATCACATTACGGTGAATGCACTCAATGTGGTAAGTAACTGGTTGAGAAATGGGGTCCAGAGTGCAATTGTTAAGGGTACAGTCTCAAACTTTAGGCCAGTAATGAGTGGAGTTTATAAGGTTTCTGTACTGTAACCTCTACATTTTTAACATCATCACAGATGACATGGAAAATGGAGTGTACAGCAATAGGTAACAAAAGTTAAAATAGCAGTGACAAAATGCTTCATACTTAGTGGTGTGAAATAAAATTGAAATGCTATTTTCTAAATAAGTCCAAGTGCTTCATGAATATAGACATATCTGCTCTTCCCAGCTCCTTGTGTGAGAACAGGAGTGATAGGGACAAGCGTAAATGGGTGACTGGAATGTGGCAAACTGGAGATTGGAAAATGGCTATCTGACTGATTACTGGAGTCTGGAAGGCTACTGTATGGCATTTGTTCTCATTACCTTTTCTTTTTTCTATATATGCTTTATCTTCTGGTCTCTCTGGTGGCCCCTCTCTGATCAACCCCCTCCAGCCCTGACACCTGGCGCCTCTGGGGCTTACCTGCACCGTTGTCCTCTGCCACAGGACTGTGGCTGTGCCCAGTGACCAGTGCAGAGGCTGCAGGGGGTCAATCTTCATTCTGCTGCCTCAGGTGTTTTCCACCATTTTTTCTCCCATTTCCCCCTGTTGCTTGGGCATGACATGTCAGTGCATGGAGGCATACACATGTAAGTGGAGGCATACACATGCTGCAGAGTCCCACAGCTCCCTCCCTTCATGGATGACCCGACCCATTCTACCCTCAAGCCTCCACCTGGGGGCAGTCATTTGGCAGAACTGCCAAGCCACCCTCCCCGGGAGAGGAGAGCTGTCCTCTGGATTCTCGATCCTCTCCATCCCCGGCCGACCCCCAGCAACCCACTTGCACTGCGAACAACGGTCACCGTTGTGGCAGGAGGTAAGGCACCAGTGCCTTAGCTCTCCACACCACTGGGCCAGCCTGTCATTACCTTTTCTTATTGCAGCTTTTGTTCATCTCCTCTCTTTTCCTTTTAAATTTCAATGTCTCCCCATTGCTGTATGCTGTAAGGAAGGCAGTCAAACCAAGGAAGGCAACAATTGTCCTCTCCAGTGATGGAGCATCAAGAAGGGAGGGCCTGAGGAGAATAAACTCCCATAGGACAGGGGCACAAGAAGGCAGAAGTGGGGACAAGACAGAGAAAAGGAAGGGCATGAGTCCCTGTAAATGGAAAATAAAGTTGGAACTGACATTTCAACCATAGGACTTCTTCAGGAACTATCTATAAAAAGAAATTAGGCAACTAACTTTGCTAAATTTTCTCTTTAGAGATAATCCCCCATTTCTCAGAGATTAAAATTTCTCAAAGAGGGATTAACTTTCCAGACTATCAACCAGTTTCCTATATACTTAGGCACTTGACCCAGCACACTCTTGTAAACCAACATCAGTTTATGTAGCATCCTTCTTTCTTACCCTTTTATATAGGTTACAGTGATGTGTGTCCCCAGGGTACTTAAGTGTTAATCTGGCGAGATGGTTGTACAGGACCTCAAGTTTTTGCAAATTATATTTGAAGCATGGTCATACAGGATATCTCCATAATCAAATAATGGGAGAACCTGTACCTGAACTATCTTTTTTAATTGTTTTAGAATCCATACAGTTTTGGTTCCTATAGAGCAACCCAAACCTCTTACCCACTTGCACAACCAGTTTGTCCACATGTTTCTTTCCTGTGCCTGATGGATCAAGCCAGAAGCCCAAATATTTAAAGGAGTCTACCAATTCCAATGGGAAAACATTCTTATCTTTTATTGAGACAGTATAGGCCATAATCTTAGTTGCTACCCCAAAAAGCATTAGCTCAGGGCCTGTATCCCATAATATCTGCACTGTAACCTGTCTTGAACCTCCTAGGCAAAGGGGGTTGAGGTATAGAGTACAGAAGTATCCACATATAAGTAATAGAATGAGTCCCCCACACTACTCTCCCACCATCTCAAGTAAATCAAGAAAATGAGCTGACCCAGTACTGATCCATAGAACAAATTTATTGCATCCCTATTTACTCCCACCTCAGCTAGACTGTCCAGCAAGATTTTGTAGTCAACCATGTTGAAGGCCTTGGAGAATTCAACAAAGATGGCCCTGATAATTTGCCCAATGTCCATTGTTTTGTTGATGTCATCCAAGACCCTAGACACAGAGATCACCATACCATGATTCTTCTGAAACCCTGGCTGGAACTCATCAAACAGTCCATGGTCACTCAAATGCACAACTAATTGCTTAGGCAGCAGTCTTTCCAATATCTTAGAAATCAGGGAAAGTAACAAAATGGGGAGGTAGTTTGCCAGGTGGCCAGGGCTCCCCCCCTTGGAAATTATACGAACATAGGAAATTTGCCAGCAGAAAAAGGCCATTTGGTCTATCTAGTCTGCTTGATTATGCAACTAGTAGCCCTATTCTGCAGCTGCCCCTCTCTCCTCACCCCCGTTCCTTTATTCCCCCCTTGCCCTGTCCAAGACCTTTTTGAAGCAGCCCACTTTTTACAGACTACTGCCTCCGCTGGTAACACGTTCCACCCTGCCACCACCCTCTCCATAAAAAGTGTCTCTCCACTTCCCTCCTGAACCTTCCCCTCCAATCTCATGTCATGGCTTCAAGTGTCCCTTCCAACCCATGCCCTGAATAGCCCCTCCATACCAGTCTTGTTTATCCCTCTCATGTACTTGAATGTCTCAATCATATTCCCTCTGTCCCTCCTCTCCTCCAGCAAGTACATGTTTAACTCCTTTAGCCTACTGTCATACATTAAGTCACCCAACCCCTGGATCATCTTAATTAGTAACTAAAACAAAACTGACCAGCTTCCAAGCTTGAGGAATGGTACCTGGAAGAGGGAAACCAGTTAAATAAATAAGTAAGAGGTTCAGCTGTATGGGGAGAAGAGTATTTTGGTATTAGATGACTCTGTCCATCTGGGCGACAGCTTTTGTTTGTTTTTTGGTCAAGTAGAAGTTCAAGTACTGGTACTTCATACATTTCTATCTTGGTAAAATAAAAAAGGAGTTTCGATGCTGGGTCACCACTGTCCCAGGGATTTTGCAAAATTTGAGCTGACTGGCCAAACAAATTTCTAGATTCAACAAAGAAGTGTGCTGACTAGCCAAAGAAAGTACTAGATTCAAGAAAAAATGTTTTGAATCTGTCAGCAAGAGGACCAGAATTTTAGGGGATATCCTGCACCCTCCATGATTTTCTTCCTGAAAAAAATCCAGTTTGGCTTTTCTCACCTCAGCTACGTATGAATTTCTGGATTTTGTATAAGACTCACAATCCTTCGATCCTCTTGAGACTCAAGCCTTCTCCAGTGCTTTGTTTTTGTCTCACTTTAGTTTCATTAAGTAAGATGTGTACCATGGAGTGGAGTTATTTGTAATTTTTTTGGTCTTCATGGGAAAATGTTGCTATAGATTAACATTAATTCTGTTACAAAATATGACTGTTCCTTATTAATATCAGGGATTAACTATAGTTTTCTCCCAATTTAGGTTTTCCAAGTCTGACACACAGGCCAGATAGTCAAAGTCTTTAAAGGATGTAAATTTAACAAGCTTAGATAGATTTCTGTCCCTATTTCTGCCTCTAGTAAGTACACCACATTATGATCACTAAATAAGACAGCCATCACACCCGACTCATTATAGTAATGTAATGATTTTTTTAAGATCAAGTCATTAAGGGAAGAACCCTAAGGATTTTTGATATTTATATGTGTGGGGTCCAGATCAGTTTTTCCAAGCCTGGACATAGAGAAATTGTTCTGACATACATAAATTTTCCTTGATTTAGCCAATCAGCATTAAGATCCCCAATCATCAATAGCTCATGAGAAGAAGAGAAGGGAAGTAAAACATCAAGCAATCCTAGTATATTCTGCACTGGACATTTTGGTGGCCTATAGATTTCAAACAATAACAGAAGATTCCCACTTGGGCATTTTATTTCTAGTGTCAAGTATTCACAAGAAGAGGAATCAACTTTTAAGTAAATCTAGTTTGGTGTAAACCTATCTTGGTAATATATTATAACCCCACCCCTCTTTTGTTCTGGTCAGCCCTGATCAGATTGCACTCCTGGATAGCTAAGACAGCATCCTTTTGTCTATTACTTAAATAGGTTTCAGTAGAAATCATAAATTCGGGAACATAGTCTACTGCAAAGTCCCTAATTAAATCAATTTTGGGGAACATACCTCTGCTGTTTGAGTGACTAAACAGAGTACCATAACTATTTTTCAAGGTACTTGTGCCCAGGCCAGGGTTTGGGCTAATGTCCTCGTGTTGTAGTAAACTTAAAGGTGAACTGTCAGCAATAAGAAACTCACACCCAAGTATAAGGCTGATCCTAATGAGCCCTTTCTGTGAAAAAAACATGTGTTTTACTTACTGATTGCTGCAGGGTGATATATTGTATCACATGAACATATGACTTTGCCAGCAGAAATAGGCCACCTGGTCTATCAAGTCTGCTCAGGTGTGCAGCTTGCACCCTCACCTTGAAGCTGCCCTGCCCCCCTCCCCTTCCCAATCACCCCCCTCACCTTGTCCCATCCCCTTTTGAAACTATCCACTGCCTTACAGGCTACCACCTCCTCTGGTAGAGCATTCCATTCTGCCACAACCCTCTCCATGAAAAGTGTCTCCTCATTTCCATCTTAAATCCCCCCCTCCAATCTAAGGCCATGCCTTCTCATGTCCCTCCCCCTCTTCAGCCTGAGTATCTCTTCAGTGCCTGCCTTGTTTATAAACTTCACGTACTTAAGGTCTCAGTCATATCCTCTGGTACCATCTCTCCTCCAAGGAGTACATATTAAACTCTCTCAGCCTCTCCTCATATGGTCTGTCCTCCAATCCCTGGATCATACTTATTGCCCTGCATTGTACCCCATCCAGTAATTTCACATTCTTCTTCAGATATGGGCACCAGAATTGCACACAGCACTCCAGGTGCAGCCTGACCAATGCCCTGTAGAGAGGCAGGATCACCTCCCTGCTCCTGGAGGAGATCCCTCTCATGATACAACCCAGCATCCTGTTGACTTTCCCTGCTGCCCTCCTACACTGCTCTGTATTGTTCTTCTTCCCCATTATAACCACTCTTAGATCCTTCTCCTCCTTGGTGGAACCTAGCTGCAACCTTCCCACCTGGTAACCCCCAAATTCTTTGCTCCAAAGTGCAGGACTTTGAACTTTTTCGCATTGAACCCCAATCAGGCTAAGTTTGCTGACATGTAAGCTGACATTTCCTGTAACCAGAAATGCCAGACTCCCCTGCAGCTGACATCAGAGGAGGACTACAGCATTGGGAGATTCAATAGCATGCAGTGCATATTAAGATTTTTATAAGTTATAATCTTTTGTTTGTTGATTTGCAGTTCCCCTTGGGCTAGGTACAGAGGACTGTACGTAGCCCCATGAGCACATCAAGACCAGTAAACATCTGATGTTAGCTGACAAAATCTTTAACATGTATACTGCTGGCTATTGAAGTCTATTAAATCTCCTAGCTCTATATCCCTCCTCTGATGTCAGCTGCAGGGGAATCTGGGATTTCTGGTTACAGAAAATGGCATCTTAGAAGTCAGCAAAATTAGCCTCATACATTCCACTATACTGCAGTAAACAGTAAGTGAAAAAGAAATGTTTTTATACACAAAGTGAAAATTGGGATCAGCCTCACATTTGGGTATGAGACTCTTAATGCTGACAGTTCCCCTTTAATATAATATAGGTCCTAAAAGGAACCTGACTCCCATAAAGCTTACCTTGTGAAAGGAAGGACTTCAATTCCTGAAGAATCAGCACTCTACTTTTTGCTCTGAAATATGGAAAATATCAATTTGTGGCTAACAGCTTAGTTTTGAATGTTATTCAATGTGTAATAATGCAGTGGTGAGCTAACCAAGGTGTAGCACATCATTTTCAGAGGTATCCTCTGTCCTGTTAACAGCACAGTACCATAGAAAGACAAGGGAAAGACATTTTAAAAGGATCCACTCACATTCCAACTGCAGCTATTTCCAAAACAGAAATGTGTTGAGTTTGTTAGGCTTTCTATAAGATGCTCTAATTGTACATAACGCCTGAGGCAATAAAAGCCACAACCACAGCAAAGATGATGCAGGTTGTATTTGTGTCATTTATTTTTACTTAACTGCAAATCCTGGGTTGGGTTTCTAAATGGCACAGACACAGATTTAAATGCCTGCTGTGCCGTCTTACCCCAACTGTGTCAGAACAGCCCTGTTGCTCTTTTCAAAAGATGCATCCCTCTCTGGCACAAATCCAAAAGCAAATGATTTTATACCTTTTATTGGACCAACATAGATGTAACAAAAAAGAACAAAGTGCTTTCGGACCAACCCAGTCCTTCCCCGGAAGCTTAATGACAAGTTTAATTTGTATTTTGAAAATAATGGCAGACACATCCTGGACAGATCCTTTTTTGGATATTCTGCCCTGAAACATTTTGTCTCAAACAGGTGCATCTGTTGAAAACAGCAACAGTGCTGCTTGGATGCAATTGGGCAGATGAAGATACAGATAAAGCATACATTTCCACATGTGTCTGATCCTTTTGAATATCCAACTCTGTAAACCTAGTATAATAAAGTAATAGAGATGGCATTCCCTTGATATTTAGGACTTGGTGGATAAAGTGCAGGCAATAAAGTTCAAATCCAACCAAAGTCATAGAATAACTGTCTGACCTTGAACAAGATATTTAACCTCTGTCTGGTTCAGTCCCTCCCAACTGTAAAGTTATGTATACAAAAAGACTGTGACAGCTGCATGCCCGGAGGTAGAGTGAGGTCCAAGGCCACAAGCCAAGTACCTTCAGCCCTTGAAAGTGCACTTGTTACAGCATAAACCAATATCTGGAGTGTCTTGTTGTGCTTATAAAATAGGTTGTGAGGAACATTTAAAGTACAAAGAAAACTTTAAAATAAAAAAAAAATGTAGCCATTGGTACTACTGTCACCAAGTACAGGACATGGCCAATCAGCATGCTGGGATTTCTGTACCCAATTTATATGAAAGTACATAAACTGTGAAGAGTCGAAGAAGCATTTGATGAGTGTCTGCATGGAATGTACGTCAACTCCTAGGGGTTCCAGCCAGAATATGGCTGAAGAAAGTCCCATTGTCTGGCAGGAAAGCAGCATATGAAAAAGAAAGACAAATAAGGCACACTTTACTTTTCTTTTCTTGCTCATGTTTTTTATTCTCCCCCAGCCCAATCCTCCTCCCTCCAGCTGACCCTCTGATGACCCAGGCTTGGGGCATGAATCCAGGCCACTGGTGTTGCGAGAGGTAGCTTTACAGGCTATGACAATGGGTCAGACTAAACCAGGCTCACTTTGAGGAAAGACTCCACGTCACAACATCAGACATGATCCAGTTTTATTGTTGGAGCCTGTAGATTTCCAACATTTTCTTGGTTGCAAAAGGACTTATGGAGACAGTTTTGTATGGTGCGTAAAGCACTGCACAGAGCAATTAACTTAGTGACATGAGTTTGAATTCCACTTGCACCACTTACTCACCTACTGTAGTGACCCTGAGCAAACCACTTAACTTCCATGTGATTAAGCTCTCTGTAATTTCAATCTAGTCCATCTGTCCTGTTTGTTCTCTGTGCATGATGAAAATAACAGCAACTCTCCCCTTATCTCTCATGGATTTTAAAATACTTTGGGGTACAGTCTAAAAGAAAGTGGCCAGATACCATGCAAGTTGGCTACCATCTGTATCCCCCCCCCCCCAGGTCGCCCCAGGGCCAACCAGGTCAACAAATTCAATACATGAATAAATAAAAATAAATAAATATAAAACCAAATTCCATTCCTTTCTTAAGCTGAAATAAAATTCTGTTTGTGAGAATAAAGTAACACAGCTAGTATAGGTTCTGATGTTATGTTAGATAGAAAGGTATGGAAGTGTTTAACCATGGAAAAGCCCAACTGAACAATCATTTAAAATACCATAATGCATCTTTTATCTGTTTAGATGATCACAAGTAGCTCTGTGTGTAGAGATTAAAGGAAACTTTTCCTTCTGGTAAATGTATTTCTAGTCATGTTACTTGGTAAATTTTCTGTTCATCAATCAATTAATCTGTGCCAGTAATATTGCACCCAGACTTCCATGAAAGCTAAGTTGGTAACACTTTAAAATAAGTGATGTTACTTCCAGAGTAATTACACTGAAATTAAGATACAGCTGAGATGGAGAGCAGCCACCAGCTTCCTTATGGTATGGAGGTTATTTAATAGAGTACACGGAATTGAATTCTTAATTTTGGGGCCTGTGTAAGTAAGTAGAAGTCAGTGTTTGGGTTCTCTGTTTTTGGGGTTGACTTTTCTTAGTGTAACTTTTATTTGCCAGGGAGGAAATCTAGCTGGGAGAATATTTGCAGTCATTTGTGACTACACCTGTTACTTAAGCTCTGTGAAATAGATGTCTGATAAGGAGAGGAACTGAAATGGGCTGAGGAACTGTGGATTCAAAACAGTAGTTGTTTGTGGACTCTGTCTGTTGTAGCTGAGACAGAGGGCAGCCACCAGCTTCCTTATAGTGAGAAGATGATTTAACAGAGTACATTGAATTGAATTCTTAATTTGGGGGGCTGTGAAAGCAAGTAGAAGTCAGTGTTTGGGTTCTCTGTTTTTGGGCTTGACTTTTCTTAGTGTAACTTTTATTTGCCAGGGAGGAAATCTAGCTGGGAGACTATTTGCTGCCATGTGTGTCTAGACCTGTTACTTAACCTCTGTGAAAAAGGCATCTGAAAGGAAGGAAGGCGCTCACCAAGGTGGTGGATCAGAGTTGTAGTTGATTATTTTTTGGAGGGCATGGGCTTAGTCCCTCCCACCCTGCCCCTCACCACACTGACCACAAGTGCTTCATTTCCTTTATATCAGGGGTTCTGACATCACTTCCTCAAAAGTGCAAAGGACATACACCTGTTCATATCCTCAAAGGCACAACACACTGAATAGGGGGTAAACACACTCACACACTTGCACACACTAAAAAAATAAAAAAGCAAACATCTTAAACAGGAAGGGAGACAGACATGTGGGGAGTGGTGCAATGCACTGGCTGTGGAGTGGCAGTCTTCTGGGAGATATTGTGGAGGCTGTGTTGCTGCCCTATTTGCAGGCACCACTCTGGTCTGAAAGAGGAAGTTTCCCATTTCCATGCTGACCTGGTGAGGATTTGGGAAACCTTTTCCCCCACCCAGGGGACCACCCAGGCCACCACCACTGCTTCAGAGGTTGCCAATAATGAGGAATGATTGGACCACAGTGGGCTCAGGGAGGGTGAGGGTATGGAACAGAGATACATCCCTCCAGTTGTGCCTCTTCACAATTCATTCACCATTCATTTGGAGTGTGGTTCCTCTATGGAGGCACTCATAGTGAAGACAAAGAAAGATGCTGGGAAACTCCACAAAGGAGATCCACATGAGGGTGGCATGGGATCCCACAGGGGAAAGAAACAACTCCTGGTGGGGGACACAATTGTTAGGGGGTAGAAATGGAGAGGGATCGGAGAAGGAGATATGGTGCCTGCCCAGTACCATGGCTTAGAGGGACAGGAGGTGAATCCTCAGGACTTTGGGAGCAGCTGCACAGGGGAGGGAGCTAGATGTCCTTGTCCACCTCAGAAGAGGTACCTGTCTATAGCGTGGGTGAGGCTAGGGTACTCCACACCATGGGATTCAATGACTGGTTGAAAAACTGGTGCGGAGCTCAGGAGTTTGGCTTAATTGGGGACTGGGGGTCCACCTGGAGGGATACAGGCCTATATTGGTATGATGGTTTGCATCTGTCTGGAAGGGGAACCAGGGTTCTAGGTGATGGGTTTAAATTCTTCATTGGCAAGCATTTAAACTAGTCAAGGGGGGGAGGCACTGAAGAGAAGCAGGGAAATCCCAGTCCCCCCCCAACAAAACAGGGTATTTAGCGAAGCAGACACAAAGGTAGAGAAGTCAATAGGGAGCAGGACGGGGTAGATCCAGAAAAATGCAAAGGTAGTAAGAACAGGGATGGGCCTAAAAGGGATAAGGCCATCAAAAAATGGAGGGTGATGAGTACCAATGCCCATAGTCTGGGTAACAAGATCGCTGAACTAGTGGACTTGATGGAAGAGGGATGCCTGGATATTGTGGCAGTCACAGAAACATGGTGCACAGAGAACCATGACTGGGATGCCAACATACCAGGGTACACAATCTACAGGAGGGACAGGGAGAGTAAAAGAGGAGAAGGAATAGCTCTCTACATAAGGGAAGGAAAATCAAAGCAACAGAACTAAAGGATAAACAGGAAGGGGAGGAGGCACTGCGGGTCACCCTGGAGACAGGAAATGGCACCACAATCTGCACAGGGGTTGTTTACAGGCCCCCATCTCAGGGGGAGGCAGTGGACAGAAAATGATAGAAGGAATCCTTAGCATGGCAGAAAAAGGAGAGATATTGTACATGGGGGACCTGAATATACCATATATTAACTGGAGCACCTTTACTGCAGCCACAACCAAGAACAGGGTCATTCTCGATGCCCTACAGGGTCATGCCTCAGACAGCTAGTGTTGGAACCCACTCAGGAGGGAGCAATCTTAGACCTGGTACTCTCAAATGGTGATGGAGAGGGGATCTCAGATTTAGAAGTGGGTAGCCATCTGGGAAAGGGCAATCACCAAATAGTGTGGTTCACAATAAACACAGCTGTACAGTCAAGCCATACAAAAGCAAGGATGTTGGACTTTAGGATGGCTGACTGTGACAAAATATGAGAGTGTGTCTGGAAAGCACTAGCAAACAGGCAAGAAGGAGGGGTAGAAGAACAATGGGGACAAATCAAAACTGCCATCACAGAGCAACAAACCTTTATGTAAAGGAAATCAACAAAACAAAACAAAGGAAAAGGCCACTATGATTCTCAAAAGAGGTGGCAGGGATGGTTAAGGAGAAAAGGATAGCATTCAGTAAATATAAGGAAACACAGAAGGACCAGGACAGGGAACTATATCAGTTAAAGCAGAAGGAGTCAGGGAAAGCAGTCAGAATAGCAAAGGCCCAAACTGAGGAAAAGATAGTTAACTCTGTTAAGAAGGTATATAAAACCTTTTATAGGTACATTAAGGGGTGAAGAAAGATGAAGGGAGGGATACTGAGGCTTAATAAAGGGAAGGGAATGTGGGCAGAGGGTGACAGTGAAAATGAAGGGATACTGAAAAAATACTTCTGCTCAATATTCACAAAGGAAGAGGAGAGGGATGTACCTAAACCAAACAATAGAAACACTCTGGATAGGGGGGTCAATACCAGTCCATTCACAGAAGAAAGGGTTCTGAAAGAACTCTTAAAAGTGAAGATGGACAAAGCAATGGAACCTGAAGGGATTCACCCAAAAATTCTAAAAGAACCAAGGGTAGAACTAGTGACACCACTGACTATCCTGTTTAACAAATCATGGGAGGATGGGGTGGTACCTGGGGACTACAGGAGGGTGGATGTGATTCCATTTCACAAAAGTGGGAGCAAGGCAGAGGCAGGAAACTACAGACCTGTCAGTTTGACCTCAGTGGTAGGGAAAATGATGGAATCACTTCTGAAGGAAAGAATTGTTGAGTACCTAGAGACCAGCGAGGCACAGGACCCAAGGCAGCATGGATTCACAGTGGGAAGGTCATGTCAGATGAATCTAATAGATTTCTTTGACTGGGTGACCAAAGTATTAGATGAGGGAGGGGCTGTGGACATAGCCTACCTAGACTTTAGCAAGGCATTTGACAAAGTCCCACACAAAAGATTAATATACAAGTTAGCCAGCCTTAGAGTGGGTCCCAAGTTGGTAGCCTTGGTAATAAATTGGCTGGACAAAAGGATGCAGAGGGTAATAGTAAACACAGTCCACTCTGAAGAAAGGTGGTTATTAGCAGGGTACTGCAGGGTTCAGTACTACAACTCTTTAATGTCTTTGTAAGTGACATTGTGGAGGGACTGGAAAGAAAAGTATGTTTATTTGCAGATGACACAAGGGTCTGCAACAGGGTTGATACACAAGATGGGGTGGAAAGGATAAGAAAGGACTTGGCAAGGTTGGAGGAATGGTCAAATGTATGGCAGCTTTGATTCAATGCAAAGAAGTGCAAAGTAATGCACCTGGGAAACAAAAACCAAGAGGAAGAGTACACAATGGGGGGTGAGATACTAACAACAACAAAAATGGAAAGGGACCTGGAGTGGTCATATCAGATGACCTAAAGGTGGGCAAGCAATGTGAGGAGGCAGTAAGGAGGGGGGGATACTGGGATGCTCAGGAGAGGCATCACCAGTGGAAAACAGGAAGTTGTTATCCCTCTATACAGACAGTTGGTGAGACCTCATCTGGAGTACTGCATGCAGTTCTGGAGACCCCACCTCTGCAAGGACATAGACAGGATGGAGGTTGTCCAGAGGATGGCAACTAAAATGGTGCAGGGTCTGCACTAGAAGACATACGAAGAGAGACTAAACAAGCTTAATATGTAAACCCTCGAGGAAAGGAGGGAGGGGATGGGACATGATAGAAACTTTCAAGTACCTCAAGGGAATCAACAAAGTCCAAGACGGTAGCATCTTTCAGAAAAAGAGATGTGCAAGAACAAGGTGGCTCAATTTGAAGATAGGGGAAGGGGATGGCTCAGAGGTAATGTGAGAAAGTATTTTTTTACAGAGAGGGTTGTGGATACGTAGAACAGCCTTCCTGAGGAGGTCATGGAGTCAAAAACAGTGAGGGAATTCAAGAATGCGTGGGACAGACATAAGGCAATTCTGGTAGGGGGTAGGAGGAAGTAGGCTGTTGGTTAACTAGGATCTGCAGCTCATCCATTAGGTAGGGGAAATGGGCAGACTAGGTTCGGCCAAATGGTCCTTATCTGCCATCAAATTCCATGTTTCTATGTTGTATTATTTCCATATGAATTAATATGAATTACTCGTTATTTCCTGGTGTTTTCTTGCCTTATTCATTAGGACTGAGGCATATGTGTTCCTTAGGATTTCCAAGTTTCTATTCCAATTGTATTACATTTGAAATACCATGTTTTTAAAAACCAAAAATAAGGCCTTTATTAAGGCCTAATATATAAAAAGAATAGAATTCTAGAAAGAACCTAATTTTTGGAATTCACCTATGCAAAATTATGAGCATTTTGTTTTTTCTGATCATGTATTACTTCCTATGGAGCTACCAGTGCAAGCCCACATTAGCTAAATGTGTATCCTTTCCTTATTACGCTTAAGTCATGTTTGTTCCACTGGATTTCTAATGTGTTATTCCAGTTGTATTAAATTGGAATTCACACTCCAAAGAGACTGTTAATAAGGTCTTATTCATAAGCAGAATATGAGTCCTGAAAGAACTTCATTTTAGGGATAAGCATATGCAAAATCATTAGGATTCTGTTTTTCAGATCATGTATTACTTCCTATGGAGCTACCAATGCAAAACTACCTTATTTCCTTGCATATTCATTCCCTTATCCATAAGTGTTAAGTCATGTTTGTAACATAGGATTTTCTAAGTTGCTCTACCAATTGTATTATGCTGGAATTACCATTGAAAACAGATAGTTATTAAGGCCTTATTCATAAGAATATATGGCCACCGGGGGCCCATTGTTGAAAACTGAAGAACTTTAATTATTCAGCCTACTAGTAGAAGGTTATTTTTCCTTTTTCCACAGCTTCTGCTTCTCTTCTGACTTTTTTTTTCTTTGTGGAATTCTTAAAGCGGTAGTCCATTACTATTAGTCTTTATTCCTAGAAATATAGAATATGACGTCAGAAGGTGTCCAAAGTTCTATTGAGTCTACCCTTACTATATGACATCACCCTCCACCTACTGTTCTGGTGGGGGTGACTGTTTCCCTTTCCCACCCTGTCACCCCACCCCTCAAACTCTTCTGCTCCCTCTGGGGACAATGAGTCCCCTTGCTCTATTCCAGCCATGTTTAAAACCACTACAAATTTGAAGGCAGAAGGAACTGTTTTTTGCTGGATTCTTGAGCAATGTTAACCTGTTTTTTTTTACAATACTGATGGGCTGACAACTCATTGTTAGCACCTGCATTTTCTCTTCATCACATGCTGCAGAGTTGTGTTTTTAATGAAAAGATACTAGTCAGCTACTTCATGCAGCCAGATCTGACTATTCACAGTGGAAGCCCCTTACTCTGATGCTTTTGAGATGCAGGAGAGAAGGAACATAGCACAAGATTGGAATGAGTGCATCTCAGCCATAGAATTTAGAGAAAAAGATTATTATTGCTATGGCACTCTTCAAGTTCCATAATCTCAACAGCAGACTCAGAATGGCTAGTCTCACAAAACTTCACATCTTCAGTAGCAGTGCGTGATTACCACTCTAAAACTGGGTATGTGGGCAGTAACACATGCCAGGGCATGCATTATGCTGATCTAACTGCACACCCTGGGGCAGAGGGAGGCATAATGATGCAGGTGGAGGGCTTCTGTGAATTAACATATCACAAGATGTAGTGCATTTATTCTCTAGTAATTTTGCAGTTCCTTCTTTATTTTTCTTTACAATATTTTATATAGTGATAGTATTCATAGGAGGGCTAGAAAACTGCACAAAGACGGAGGTAACTGACTTCAGGGGAACGGATTTTAAGGAAATGGGAAGGATCCTTAAGGAGCATTTGGATGGGATTGGGTCAGACATGGATGCTGATAGTAGGTGGGAAATCATCAGGAGAGGGGTGCAAGATGCTACCAGCACCTGTGCAAGAGTAAGACGAAAATGCGGTAGGGCCCGAAAACCCTGCTGGTGGACCAGGGAGGTCCAGGAGGTGGTGCAGGGAAAGAAGGCAGCCTATAGGCAATTCAAGTGCTCAAGGAGTGAGAGGGATCGAGGGGAGTATGAGCTGATAACTAGAAGGGCCACTAGGGTGGTGAGGGCGGCTAAGGCAAGGAAGGAGCAGAACCTGGCCAGGGAAATCAGGAGAGGGAACAAGGGGTTCTTTAGATACATTGGGGAAAAACGAAGGGTGAAGGGGCAGATTAGCAGGATTAAATCAGGGGAGAGATGGGCACAAGACCCGGGGGAGCTGGCTAAGGTACTAAATGAGTACTTCACCTCAGTTTTCACCAAGGAAAATGGGGGTGCTGCATCATACATGGGAGGAGACAGAGATACTGAGGGGGGGGGACCCTTACCGATCGGCGGGTCTGGGGAGAAGGGGAGGCATCACTGGCAGGACGGGGAAGGGCTAAGCAGGGAGAAGAGGTACTGGAAGTGGAAATCACAGCAGAGAGAGTGAGGGAAGCCCTCAGCTCCCTTAAGACGGAGAAAGCACCGGGGCCAGATAAATTACATCCCAGAGTGCTGAAGGAACTTGCGGATGTCCTAGCGAAACCCCTGGTGGAGCTTTTCACCATCTCTCTG
Organism: Neoceratodus forsteri; assembly: GCA_016271365.2. Taxonomy (NCBI): domain Eukaryota; kingdom Metazoa; phylum Chordata; order Ceratodontiformes; family Ceratodontidae; genus Neoceratodus; species Neoceratodus forsteri. The sequence goes on from CM057456.1 coordinate 192,042,345, forward strand.
AGGACAGGGTGGGAGCCCCAGGACTGGAAGGTGGTGCATATAGTGCCTATCCACAAGGGGAATCAAGGGAGGTGGCAGAGAACTACAGGCCTGTCAGCCTGACATCGGTGGTGGGCAAGGTGATGGAGGGCATTGTCAAGGAGAGGCTAGGGGGGACCTGGAAAAGTCAAGGTGCCTGGACGATAGACAGCATGGATTCATCTGGGGAAATCGTGTCAGACAAACCTTGTGGAGTTCTATGACTAGGTGACGAGTGCCTTGGACCTTGGTAGACCAGTGGATGTCCTCTTTCTAGACTTCAGCAAGGCATTTGACTCTGTTCCTCACATGGGCCTGTTGGATAAGCTGGGAGAAATTGGGGTGGGGAACCAGATGATCAGATGGATAGGCAATTGGCTCCAGGACCGGACCCAGAGGGTCGTAGTTGGCGGGATAGTCTCATCCCCAAAGATGGTCATTAGTGGGGTCCCACAGGATCAGTCCTGGGCCCCTCCTGTTCAACGCCTACGTCTCTGACATAAGGACAGGAATCAGGGAGTGAGATGAGTCTCTTTATGGATGACTCAAAACTGGGGCGGTGGTGGATGGGGAGGATGGGAGGGTGGCCTACGGGAGACCTGGAGGCTCTGGAAAGATGGTCTAGAAAGTGGAAGCTGAGGTTCAACCAGAGAAATGCAAGTCGCCACCTGGGGCCAGAAACCTGGGCCAAGTGTACACCCTCGGGGGGGAATGCTACAAGTCTCGATGGCTGAGAGGGACCTGGGGGTGGTGGTGGATGTCAAAATGAACAACTCGGAGACTTGTAGAAAGGCAGCAGCCAAGGCCAACAGGATGCTGGGATGCATCGCTAGGGGGATCACCTCCAGAAGGAGGGAAGTGATGCTCCCTCTGCATAACTGCTTGGTGAGGCCACACCTTGAGTACTGCATGCAGTTTTGGAGGCCACACTTAAAGAGGGACATTAAACTCCTGGAGAGGGTCCAGAGGAGGGCAACCAAAATGATTTGGGGCTTGGGGGACAGGACCTATGAGGAGAGGCTCGAAGAGCTAAATATGTACACATTGGAAGAGAGAGAAGGGACCTGGGGGACATGATAGAGGTCTTCAAGTACATGAAGAGGGTAAATAGGGGAGGAACAGTCAGGGTGCTTCAAAGCAAGGAGGAGAGGGCTACTAGAGGGCATGGGTGGAAGCTGGAGGGGGGAAGATTCAGGGAGAAAGGAGGAGGTGCTACTTCACTGAGAGGGTGGTGGAGCCATGGAATGCACTGCCTAGGGGGCTGGTGGAGGCAGAGACGGTGGAGGGGTTCAAGAGGGACTGGGACAGGTACAGGGGAAGGGTTCTGGAAGCAAAATCCAATGCAGCAAGAATATCTGGAACTGGGGGGAAGAAGCCAGAGAAAGCGAGGGGGGCAGCAAGGTCAGCACCCAGGCCGGGGGCTGACCAATCGAGCAGACTCGAGAGACCGTTAGGCCTATTCTGCTGGCATTTTAGTATGTTAGTAGTATATTTTTAAAATATGTGTGTAATTCTGTTATATTACAATAGTCTTTTCAAAATGCGTTTATAGGAGCATGGCTTGGACACCGAAAGGAGCAGACGTGAAACAGATCAGCTCCTGAGAAGGACCATTTAATTTAGTTCCTTGCTTAACTTTAAAAGCTCTTTTAATACTCCAGTCCTTGCTGAAAGGCACTAATACAGTGAACAGCTTCAAATAATGGGTTGTCCTAAAGGTTCCGGACCACAGGCAGACTTCTTTAAGCCAAAATCGAATCAGCTGGCGGCGAGCAAACAGGCCGTGGATCTGCCATCTTCCCAGCAGCAGGCCAAAGGGGATATTGCATTAGCTACTGTGAATCAGACCCTGTCACCACTCTGTAGATTGGTCCAGGATATGGACAAAAAACTTGACGGTGTGAAGGGCAAAGTGGCTGCTTGGAACAACACATGGACAGTGTACAAGAGAAAGTGGATATGGCTGAAACTTCTGCTGGGAAAGCCCGTGAAGTCTCTGAGAAGCTGCTCCAAGAAAACCAGGCTTTGTGACAGAGACTTGAGACCACAGAGAACTTGACTTGGGTAAACAATGTTCGGGTAGTGGAGCTGCCCGAGGGTGTGGAGGGAGATGTCCCTAAACAATTCATGGAGGCTTGGAAGGCTTGAGCACTCAACATGAATCCCTCAACTCCCCCCTGCACTTTGAGAAAATCTACAGGATTATACCTCAATGAGCAGTTGCTAGACTGGAGTGCCATAAATCACTACTATTGGTATGCACAGGGGTCAGCACCAAGGAAACTAAACTACATGCAGCTCAGCAGCAACATGGGGTTAAATACAAAGATGTCATTATTTATTATTTATTTTATTAGTTTTTGTTGATCAGGTAAGTGCACTAGACAAATCCTGCCTATTTTCAGGCACGACCCATATGTGTAAAAGACATCATTGTTGAAACTTTGTTAGCCTTATAATGTTTTTTCTTAGATTATTACATCTCAAATTTTCTCTAAGTCTTTAAAGAAATTATCTGTAAGATCTGCACTGCTGAAGTGCAAAATGAGCATGTTCCTAAAAAAGCACTGAAACCCAAGCACTTCAGATAGACAGACTCTGTAGCTGCCATCTGAACAAGGAAGAAGAAACTATAGTTTTCAATCCCGACTTTGTGAACTAGGACAAAAGGTAACACCAATACAGCTGTGGCTGCATGGCAGGAGATCTGATTTCTCAAAAGCAAGAGTTTACAGTCTCTTGCTGTGTGTGTGTGTGTGTGTGTGTGTGTGTATGTGTGCATGCGTATGTAAGTTCTGTAACATGTCACCATATAGCTTCCACAGACACTTGCACATTTTAGTCTTTTGTCTGCAGTTATGCTCTTGCTTTTCTGTCCATGTTCATTGTGATTTTTAGGCATTTCAATGAATGTGTAGTACGTGCTTTCTAAAGCTGTGTTGAGTATTAAAGAATTTGAAACTGCAGTGAAACAGTCTAAATTATTTGAATCTGAATAGTATTATTCAGGACCAACTTCACTTAGTGACAAACCTACTGCAAAACACAATTTGTAAAATTTCAGATAAACGAGCCTTCATTACATTTTTATGTTGCTTGCACGCATGTGCAAGAAACAGTGCCATCATCAGAGATTTCAGAGGTGTGTCACCTCCTCCTCCAATTCAGTCAGTGTGCTGGCAGGTGTGGCCCCTGTAAGCCAATGCATTTTGGAGCTGTCTATGACACGCTCCAAAATGCAGTGGCATACAGTTGAAAGCGGGAGCTACGCTTCAGTGAGCAGCGATAAGAGGCTGCTCACGCGCAGCCCCCACCCGCAGGCATGGGCGCCCTGCACACTGTATAGCCGATGGGGTGCCCAATCCCGTAGGCTGAGCTGCGCCTCCCCCAGTAGGTGCCACGCTGGGAGCCCACCCCAGCGCGGCAAGCTGTCCTTTTGTCGACGGGGTGCCCAATCCCCGTCAGCCGAGTGCCCTCAACGTTTCAGCCACGCCAGAGCCCACCCCAGCGTGGCAATGTCCCACGACGTCTTTTAAAAACCCTGTAAACAAAAACTGTCCCGCTGGCTCGCCTTCTGACCCCCTCCCACAACCCGCAACCACCCACTGCGCACAGCCTCCCCACACCCCCTCACCCCATACTTACCTCCGGACTCCGCGCGATGATCTTCGGTGGACCGGGAACACGTCTGCACTCTTCAAAGCCGACCGCGAACTGAGGAAATGCAGGTAAGCTGTATAATGGGCTAGATAGGGGGGTTTCAACTTTGTTGCATATCTCAGGCATTTTGGGAATTTTTGCACCAAATTTTCAACATGGGGTTTTTGGGACCCCTTCTCATGAATGATGTCACTGTCATGGCGTTATTCAGGCCGAAGAGGTGATTTCGTCGCAGTGACTGTGCAGTGACTGCGAAATCACCCTTCAGACCCAAATAATGCCATGACAGTGACATCATTCATGAGAAGGGGTCCCAAAAACCCCATGTTGAAAATTTGGTGCCAAAATTCCAAACAATGACTGTTTTTCGAGCGTACGTTACGCAGTTCTTACGCAGGCTCGTAAGTTCGCGAAATTTCAATATTTTCACTCCAGATTTTCAACATTGCCATTTTACCACACCTTCTTGTGAGTAGTACAGCTGTCATTTTTCATATCTCATCCAAAATGTGTTTCCGCCCATGTAGCGCAGAATGGCGCAGTCGGTGTGTGAAATCAATGTACAGGACAAATTAAGAAAATCACAGTGACACTGTTCATGAGCAGAGGTCTTAAAATGGCTATGTTGAAAATTTGGTGAAAAATTCCTAAAATGACTGTTTTAGGCGGCGTTATGCCAGTTCCTACCAGGCTCAGAAAGTCGCCAATTTTCAATATTTTCACCCAGATTTCCAAAATTGCCATTTTATCACACCTTCTTATGAGTAGTACAGCTGCCATTTTTCACATCTCACCCAAAACGTGTTTCTGCCCATGTAGCACACAATGGCGCAGTCGGTGTGCGAGATCAATGTACGGGACAAATTAAGAAAATCACAGTGACACTGTTCATGAGCTCAGGTGTTAAAATGGCTATGTTGAAAATTTGGTGAAAAAATTCCCTTTAGATGTTCTGCAATATTACTAATGAAGACATTGAACAGAACTGGCCCCAGGACCGATCCCTGCAGCACCCCACTGGTCGCCCCCTCTCCCTAGACTGCATGCCATTTACCACCACTCTCTGCCTCCTGTCTGTTAGCCAGTTTCTAACCCAGTTTACCACCCTTTCCCCCATGTCTAGCCTACCCAGCTAGTTTATCAGCCTCCTATATGGGATGGTGTCAAAGGCTTTGCTGAAATCAAAGTAAGCGTTGTCCACTGCCCCACCATGATTCACTTCCTTTGTCACCCAGTCAAATAAATCAACCAGATTTATCTGACATGATGTCCCCACTGTGAATCCATGTTGTCTATGGTCCTGGGTTCTGATGGTATCTAGATGCCCCACTATCCTTTCTTTAAGCAATGTCTCCATGATCTTCCCCACTACTGAGGTGAGGCTGACTGGCCTATTGTTCCCTGCCTCCTCCCTACTGCCGGACTTGTGTAGAGGGACCACATGTGCCCTCCTCTAATTCACTCATGTTGAATGACTCAGTGAACATGGCTGCCAAAGGTACTGCTATCTCCCTTCGCAGTTCTGTTAATATCCTTGGGCATATGCCATCTGGTTCCATCGCTTTGTCTACCTTCAATTTAGTGAGTTCCCGCAGGACTCTTTTGCCTTTGAATGGACTATTGTCCACCTCTTCACCCCCTTGGCAACTGCTGTACTCCTGTGACCCTTGCCCCTCCCACTCTTCTGTGAATACTGAACGGAAAGACACAGTGGATGTCTTGGGAGGAAGGCATGAAACTGTCACTTCCAAATACCTAAACAGCACATACAAGCAAGCAACATTCAGCATTGATAAATGCTTGTTTTATACTCCCTGCAGATGCAGTTGGGTTGAGACTTTGCTGCTAGTGGACGGAGAGCTGCAAAGGGAGGTGGAGCAGGGTCTTATGCAGTGACAGTGAGGGAGTACACAGGGAGGTAGGGTGTGTGCTGTCCAGGGAGTTTGGGAGTGGGCTCATTTATTGGTTGTTGGTACTGCAAAGGTAGTTGGAGGTTCATTTGCTATAAGGGGGTTGCACAATGATGTGGGGAACCATTTACTAACAGAGGAAGGGGGCTTCACAGTCATTTTGGCAATCCTTTGCTGGCAATAAAGTGGAGCTGGTAGTGCTGGGAGTGCTCATGAAGGCGTGATGGGGGTTCCTTTGCTGGTGATAGAGAGGGGGACTGCACAGGAAGATAGAGTTGATGCTCTTTTGCTGGCAGGGGGATAAATAGTGATGTAGGGGGCCTCCTTTACTGACAGTGGGGTGGGCTGCATAGGGTATTGGGATGGGGGCTCCAATGCTTGCAATAGGAGATGGCCACATAGGAAGGTAGGCTGATGGACTCTATTGCTAACAGTGGGGTGGGTGCACAGAGAGGTGGTGTGGGGGCTCCTTTGCTGGCAATGGAAGCCTGCAAAGGGAGTTTGGGAGTAGGCTCATTTGCTGGTAGTCAGGGGCTGCATGGTAGTTGGAGGTTCCTTTTCTAGCAAAGGGTTTTGCAATGGTGATGGACAATTTACCGACAGTGGAAGGGTGCTTCACAGTTATGTGGGGAAACCTATGCTGCCACTGAAGAGGGGCTGCACTGGGAGGATGGATGGGGCTTCTTTGTATGCAGGGGAGAACTGCAGAGGTAGTTGGGATGGGGATCTTTTGTTGGTAATGGGAGGGTGACACATGGAGGTAGGAGCTTATTTACTAAAAGTATGGAGAGAAGGGCTTATTTACTGGAATATGGAGAGCTGCATAAAGACATGGCATGGGGTTCCATTTCTGGCAAGGGATGGGGCTGCACAGTGGTGTGGTGTGGAGGTGGGCTTTACCGTACACATGGCCAGCATGATCACTTTTATTGTGTGATACCAAGGACTCTGTAGCACAGCTGGGTGGTGGTGAGAACCGAGCTGCTCATTGCACTGCATTGTATGACAATGCTAGATGTGGACTGTGCAAGCTAATGTGTGCAATCATGTTTTAAGTACTCTTTTTTGGAAGAGGACACCAAGTACAGGTGGAACAGTGGTTTGGGGGCTCCTTTGCTGGTATAGGTGTTAGTAGTGGAGGCTGGTAGTGAGCTGAGATGGGGATTACTTTTTAACAGTGGGTGCTACACAGGATGGTGTGGTGTGGTGGAGGTTCATTTTCTGGCAGTGGGGCTGCTGCACAGGAAGACATGGTTGGGGCTTCTTTTCTGCAGTGGAGGGGGCTGTACAGTGGGGTGTGATAGGGACTTCTTTGCTGGCAGGAGACTGCTCATTACTGTTGAGGATTCTTTGTTGGCAGTAGGGTTGCTGCACTGGGAGGTGTGTGGCTCATTTGCTGGCAGGGAGACGTTACAGTTGTGTGGGGATCCCTTTCTGGTAGTGGGTAGTATGAGGTTGCACTGGGAGGTGAAATGGGGGACCATTGCTGGGACTGGGTGGCAGGCTACACAATGAGGTGATGTGGGGGTTCATCCTGGTAGTAGGAGAGGTCTGCTGTGGGAGGTGGGTGGGTAGGTACTCCTTTGCTGGCAGTTGCTATGGCTACACAGGAAGGTGGGGTCTCCAATGAGTACTTAAACAGTCTTCAGAAATCACGTTTGATCAAAGGTCTGACATTTTATATCCAGTCAGACCACTGTGGAGCTGCTAGGCCAATGGACGTGGGTGCTGTGACCTGAATGTGATCATCTGTGCTTCAGCAGAACAGGATGAGGTGCTGTTTAATTATAAATGCAGCTGTTAGAGTGCGCATGCAGTCAGCGCTGCTCAGCATGAAAGGATCTTTGATGTTTCTGGAGTGGTTACTGGTTTGGGGTTTAATGTACTGTTGCATATGGCCAGCATGATCACTTTTATTGTGCGATACGAAGGACTCTACAGCACCGATCGGGGTGAGAACCGAGCTGCTCACTGTACTGCATTGTGTGACAGTGCTAGATGTGGACTGTGTAAGCTAATGTGTGCAATCATGTTTTAAGAGCACTGCTTTGGAGGAGTATGCTAGGGACAGAGTCACAATAAAAGAATTTGGATATATTACATCATGGGGTCACATAAGAAGTGTGTTTTGTTCCCACTGCAAGTTTTGAGAGTGGGCATGGGCCCTTGTAGGTAGGCAGCCATAAGTACTGGAAAGAATCCTGACCATGGTAGCATGTCCCAGTGCAGGGGAGAATGCATCGTGGTAAGCCAAATTAACTCTCATGGAAGGTGAGTGGTCAAACTATGGCCGTATGCAAAGTTGTTAGCATTTTTGAGAGTGAATACAAATGTTACTAGTACTTTTTCATCTTTTATTTTAAGTTTGAAAATGAGCTTGCAAATTTCTGAGGAAAAGGCACTTTGCTGCCATCTCATGGGCAGTGGCTACTTCTGGTACTCTATGACAATGAGCTCTGACAGTATTGACCTTGTACATTTGCATATAGTGAACATGGGAAGTACACTGCTGCTCATGAGATGGCATTGAACAGCCAACTGATGGGAAGTTCCAAGTAGACTGTCAAAAAATGAAGGGGCAGAGTAAAGTTTTTAGGGGTTGTTGGTAGAGGGTTTAGGGGTTGTTGGCAGAGGCCACAGATTTCTGTGTAATTTTTTATTTAAAACAATGTTTCTATGGCCAACCAATAGCCCAGTGAAGGCATGTCACATTTCCATTCTTCTGACCCAAGATTCAGCAGTCAGGTTGGGGAAGCATGCTATATGCAGCAGTGAGTCCCTCCTAGGGAAAGGTGGCTGCCTGTCAGGTACTGTAGTCATTCCTACTGGTGGGCTGGAGAGCTTGCTTTCCTAGCAGAAGCATACTTTGTGCTTTCAAGGACCCCTACTGTGTAGGCCACCTGGCGATCAAGAAATAAAGGAGGAAAATGACGGGCTCCAGTGGGACAAATTCTTGGAAGCCCATAGGTCCAATGCTGCCAACTACATTGCCTGTCTCTCCCCTGCAATTCTGAACTTGGTTGCTCAGAGACAAGGACAAGTTTTGGAAATGGTGGGTTATGGGGTTGGCGCTGGTTCTATTCTGAAGGACATAGAATGGCATTTCTACCAGAGGTGACTAAACTATGAAAAAAAAGTAATGTCCCTTGTATTATCAGTTACTGTACATCAATACCCATTCCCAGTATACTATGATGGACCTTGCAGCAGGGTGTGCCCAGGCAATTCACGTGGCACTGCTGCCACCTTTATAAACCAGAGTGATCTGGTCAAATGGGGTTCAGGGTCGAGTGCTAGAGAAACTCCAATCAACTGAGTCACAAGGGCCTCAAATCTTGGTGCATTCAGTAAGGAAACCACTCTTTTTTTTCTACCACTTAATAACCAGATTATGTTGAACAGTAAAACACAGGTTTATTAACAATTGCAGCTGGAAGGAAAAAGGTTAGTGCAGCCATAAACATTCAATCATGGTCTTATTTGGCACCCTTCTAGGTGGGCCAGATCTGCCCCTTCCCATCTGGGTACCAGGATATAAAGAGACCCACACAGGAGCTCCCTTAACTCAGTTTCTGGGTACCACAGTTGTAGAATTGGTGAGTTGAGACCCTTAGATGTTGCCATGGGTTGGCTGGCATTGGTGCACTTTAAACAGAAGCAGTGTGCTCAGTTCCCCAAACCCCACAGGCCATGCAATTTCTTAAGTGGTGGAAAATCCCTCAAAGTGGGGTACTGTATTTGTGATCCAACTAGCAAAGCACAATGAAGCAAGATGTGATGTCCCTGGAAACTGCTGCACTGTGGCATACTCACGGTTCCCAAGTTCTAGATTACTCCTCCTCATGTAGCAGACTGCTGAACGTCAACTCTCCTATGGCATCCCCCTGACAAAGAGGCTGTTAGAGTCTTAAAGTGCTGGGGTTTCTGCTTCTGGTCTTCAGTCTACTTGTTCTTGTTGTGTGTTGCAAGATGCTGTAATAAAAAGTTGATACACCATCGACTGGTATGTGAGCACTTCTCATTTCTGACCATCTACAATGCAAGCAGGCTCTTTCTCCCCACTCCATGCTGAAGCAACCACTTTCACCAGCTCCTGTGGCCTCCTTTCACTTTCACTGGACTGCTAAAGCCTTTGACCGCCCCAAGCCCTTGTGCCCTGTCTTGCAGATCCTTAGGTTGATGGCAGCCAAACACCTTGCTATAGTGCCTGCTATGGGACCTGGATCAGCAGCCTTCAGTTTCTTGCTCTGCATTGGGTCTTCAGCTTTGAGTTCTTGCCAGATTGCATGCAATTGTTGCTCTGTTTCACTGTGTAACTCAGCAGATCTCTTTAAGGTTAGCTGTCCCTTCTTAGACCTGGGAAAGCACCTCACACACAGTCAAAGCACATCAGGTTTCTTCTGCACAAGATCTCCACCAGCTCTTCCTGCCTCCATCTCAGTCCTGTCTTCATAGACTTTACTCACAGTCTACTGCAATAGGTGCCAGGGCTTGTAACTCAAGGAACTTGACATCCCACAGGACACAGAAAAGGTGCCAGAATTGAAGGTCCATCCTTTCCACAGAAGTCCCCTGAAGCTCTGCTGTTGTGGGAAGGGGGGCTGAGCATGAGGGATGGCACACCCACATGGGTCCATTACACTGTACCTCCAGCACTGAGGAATTTGTCTCCTTTGTGACCCCCTTCCTCCAGGATGCCCCTGGAAACAAGCTATTATGACTGAGTAGGCCTTTCCTAGTAAAACTCTTTAAAGGGACTTAGTAAAATTCAGACCACTGGACCCTGACTTCTGGATCTGGACCAAAATAATAGAAACTGGACTGAACTCAACTTGTGCAGTCTTGCTAGTCCAGGAGGACCAATTGGTGCAGTTTCTTCCATACTGATCCATACGATCTGGCTGGTCTGGATTTCATCTAGGGTGAGGATATGGGTGTAATCTGGACTTTCAGAAGCAGACCAGACTGTTTTGGCCCACTCAGAGCCTAGCTAGTTAAGATTTCACCCATATCCATCACTCCACACTAAATTCAGGCCAGCCAGAATGGATGACTAAAATGGTAAAAAACAGATTGACTGGTCTAAATGGAACAAACTGCAACAGCCGGCCAGACTTTTACCATTGGTCTGGCTCTGACAGTCCAGATCTCCCCAATATCCCTGTTTCAATAAACACAAATAAATATTTCCACTTATAGCAGTGCTTCTTCCACAACTTTTAGTTTTCAGTTCCCTGATATTGCTCTATTGTTAAAGTAGATTCACGATGTCTGAGCCTTCCCGGGCAAATTGGTAAATCACCAATCATGTTTTTGGAAGGTCAGTCACGACTGACCCTTGTTAATCATCAAACATTACCATATGATCATCAAGACAGATCGTGATCTAAGATCATCATCTAGATCATGATTTAATCATCAAACATGTAACTTTTAAATCACCAATTGATGATTATTGGTTATTTTTGTAAGCTTAAATCAGCATGATGGTTTTTGATGTTGTGTGGATGATCAAGAGATTGTCATTGATGATCACTGATGATTATATTAGTTCTGTATTATACATGGTAAATTACATTAGCAATACTTAAAGTATTGTTACTAATATGAAAATATGAATGTCAACTATCAGCAAAAGCACACTGTAATGTGAATCATCTTATGTTTTAATCCCTTTAGGAAGAGTACATTAGATGGTAGGTATAGTGTATATATATATGAATAGCTAATTTTAATATTTCTTGCAAATTTCAAAAGAACAGCTTATGGACTAATACAGTGGTAATTTCTATGCTAAATTATTTTTGCCTTTACAGTATTAATTTGCAGACCGCTTGGAAAGGTTCTCAGCCCAAACCAGGTACTTGTAGGAACTCACCACAACTCTAAAGGGAACCAATGAATGGAGCTATATAAACCAATTTAAGTGTTTACAACACTAGAAGTGAGGAGTCAGAGTAAGTATAACCAGAAATGGTGTGTTTGAGCAGAAGTAGGGTCATAACTAATGATTCCAATGAACACGCCTAATTAAAATAAAAGGCAAGACGCATTCCATGTGCATAGGAGAAAGATTAATTATTTTTCTTTTAATTTACTGTATCAATTTTGTCCATGGCCAATTATGAAAAATCATGATAATATGAGATCATTAAGCACAATCATTATTTCCATCACATTGTGTTTTTATGTTTGCTTGTGCGCATGCTCAAGAAACATTACGGGACAGCTTAGGACAGAAGCAGGGTTTTGGAGGTGCGGCACTGTGCCGGTCAATGACCCCACTGCATTTAGAGGCTTGGCCCACTTTCCCCAATGCAATGGCATGCTGCTGCTGGCACTAGTTCAGCCAGCATGCCACCAACTTGAAACTAATCAGCCACTGCGATGAGGGAGCGACCCATCATTGCAGGGCAGTGCCTTGCCTGGTGTACCATATCAATTAATATGGCAGCTGTCACTGACCACCTCAGACTCCCAGTGAAAGCCGATGGGAGTACCCAATCCCCTTGTTGGCATACCCCTCTCCTGAGTTAATTTGCCAGCTGGATAGCCCAATCTCCATCGGCATGATGTACCCCCCCATTTGTTCTGACAGTGCTCCTCCTCCCCCCAGCACACTGTATGGCTGACGGCATTCCCAATCCCTGTCGGCTCCTGTCCCCCCCCAAACACCCAGGTGGTATGCTGGGAGCCCACCCCAGCATGCCAAAAGTGTCCTGTAGTCTTTTTTTAATCCTCTAAAAAAAGAAAATGATCTCTCATCAAGTCCCGTGCCCCCTCCCCCAACCTGCACCCACCCTCTGTGTATCCCACCTCCCTACACACACCCTCACCCCATACTTACCTCCAGAGCTCTTCGCGACAATCTTCAGTGGACCAGGAACACATCTGCAGTCTTCAAAACCAACCGTGAAATGAAGAAATGCTGGTAAGCTGTATAATAGCATACTGTACATGTTTTTTTCAACTTATGTGGATATCTTAGCAATTTTTCTGACTTTTGGCACCACATTTTCAACATGGGGTTCTTGGGACTCCTCATGAATTCAGTCACTGTCATGGCGTTATTCAGTCCCGAAAAGTGATTTTGAAGTCACTGCATGGAATCACCTTTCAGGACTGATTAACAAAATGACAGTGTCACTGTTCATGAGGTGGGCTTTCAAAAAGTCTATGTTGCAAATTTGGTGAACAAATTCCAAGGAATGACAGCGTTACGAGTATGTGTTGCACAGTTTCTACTCAGACTTGTAACCTGGCAAATGTGTAATATTTTCACTCCAGATTTTCAGCATTGGCCTTTTTTCCATACCTCCTTCTGAACAGTATAGCTGTCATTTTTCACATTCTGGCTGAAATGTGTTTTCGCACTTCCAGCACAGAATTGCGCAGTCGCTGTGGGAAATCAGTGTTCAGGACAGATTAAGAAAATCACAGTGACACTGTTCATGAGCAGAGGTGCTAAAATGCCTATGTTGAAAATTTAGTGACAAAAATCCATAAAATGACTGTGTTATGATTGTACGTTGTGCAGTTTCCACGCACTCCGGTGATTTTATGCATTTGTAATATTTTCACTCCAGATTTTCAACATTGGCCTTTTTTCACACCTCCTTATGAACAGTATAGCTGTCATTTTTCATATCCTGCCAGAACAATATATTTACACATCTGGCGCACAATGGCGCCATCGCTGTGAGAAATCAATGCTTGGGACAGATTAAGAAAATCATAGTGGCAGTGTTCATAAGCAGAGGTCGCAAAATGCCTATGTTGAAAATCTGGTGAAATAATTCCACTAAATTACTGTGTTAAGCGCATGCGTTGTGCAGTTTCCGTGTATGTTTGGAAGTTCAAGCATTTTTAATATTTTGACCACAGATTTTCAACATTGCCATCTCTTCAAACCTGCTTATGAATGGTACAGCTGTCATTCTTCACATCCTGCCCGATCTGTGTTTCCACACATCTGGCGCAGAATGGCACAGTCACTGTGGGAACTTAAAGTTCAGGACACATTAACAAAATTATGGTACCACTGTTCATGAGAAGAGGTCCCAAATGCTTTGATGAGGTGGGGATCACAAAAAGGCCATGTTGAAAATTAGTGCAAATACCTACAAATGACCAGGGTGTTAGGGTTTCTACCCATAACGTCCCACCCTGTACAGACTGACAGGCATCAGGGGTGTGCCTTTGTATCGCTGGCTGTAATGCTCATGCCATTCCACCCTCACCCACACCCCACCCCCACCCCACCCTGAAGCCAGTGACAGGCAGCGAGGTATACACTTCACCCCATTCTCCCTAACTGCACCCATTTCAGTGTATGTCCTTATGAAATAGGGTGACTGTGAAGCCAAACACCCCAAGGCACACCTCAACACTTGTCAGTGTCTACAGGATAGGGTGAGGTGAAATACCATGAGCTTTATGGGCAACGACCCAGAGGCATAACCCAATGCCTCTCCAACTCTGCAGGGTGGAGTTGGGGTTGGTGTGAGTCCAGTACTTCACTGCCACTCCTATTCTGCATCTGTCTAACTCCTGCACATCCAAAGCTAATATCAGCAAGCAAACATTCGGCATTGACAAATGCTTGTTTTGTTGGTGGCCATTTAATGTTCATGTTTAGTCATTGTTAGTCATGATCACAATGACAGTTTTTTGAAGTTTGAACATGATCTTTGAACATAATTGATGATTATCATTCATGACACATCATTACTAAATCATCATCATTTAGACTGGGTTCAAATCCACATTGTGCAAAACTAACAGTAGTGAAACTGAGTCCTGTTACAGTAAAGGGACACTGTCAGCTTTTGACTGCTTTTTTTACCCCATTTCCACAAAAACGCCTGCACTCCCTGCTGCCTTCTTAATGGTTCTATAATGTATATAACTTCAAATTAAGTCTGAAAATTACTTATTTTTCTCATTTTTGAATGTACAATATAATTCTGGCAATCCACTCTTACCAGCGGCTACCCAACGTTTATGCACACTCACATATATAAATAACACAAAAGTACTGGCAGACTCATCTATGAACATGTTGTCTCAGTTTAGAGCTGTTTGAGACAAACACTGATCTTTGTAAATTAAGGAGACCAAAACTTACTATTGTAATTCATTTTTCAAAATGAGGGGTGTGTCAAGGGTAAATCCACATTTGAAAGTCAAGCCATGGCACCGGGCATGTGCAGGCTGACATGCATACTCGGTGTCATGGCTTGACTTTCAAATGCAGCTGTATCTATAATACACATCTTATTTAGAAAAAAAGAATTATAAAGATAAGTTCAGATTGCATTATAATTATTTATTTATTTATTTATTTATTTCAAAAGTTTCACCAGGAAAGACATATTCAGCTGATAACGTCCTGGGGCTGGCGGTAAAGTAGGGTCCTGGATAAGAAATAGAATTGTGTGTACCTAACAGATGAAAATATACCTGAGAATCAAATAGCAGCATATAACAAGCAACAACAAAGTCATTTTGGCAAAATATGTACACTGGCGTGGATAAAGCCGGATGCAGCCCGAGAACAACAAGAGGATGCAAATTAAATGCAAAGTGCAGATAATGCAGGCAGGTGGTGGTGAAGCTAACCAGTAGATATTTAAGAAGAGTCAATCTGAAGAGGGGGAGAAATGGTGGTTGGCAGCAGGCGCTAGTGAGTAGTTAGAGATCAGAGGAGGAAGGAGATGAGGGGTGGGAATGGCGGAGGGAGTGGAAGGAGGAGATGAGCGATACAGAGGGGTGTCAGGTGCAGTTGCAAGAGTGAGAAGAGAAATTGAGAAGAAGAGAGGAGAAGGTGTGTGCAGGGAAAAGATAAGTGTTTATTTCATGGGGCTCCAAATTGAGAAAACTCATCCGTGGATGAACCTCCTGGGGCTTCAGCACCATTTACATATATGTGTGCACATAAACTTTGGGTGACTGCTGGTAAAAGTGGATCACCAGGATTACACAGTACATTCAAAAATTAGAAAAATAAGTAATTTTCAGAATTTCTTTTAACTTATATACATTATAGTGCCATTAAAAAAGCAGCAGGGAGTGCAGGCGGTTTTGTGGTAATGGGGATAAAAATGGCAGTTAAAAGCTGACAGTGTCCATTTAAACGAAATACATTATTTGCAAACCTAAGCCCTCACAATACAGTATACTGATGCAAAAGCCTGGCTTGTACCATTATGAAATACAGGAGGATTGTAGTAAAAAGTGCATTTTTAATTTGGCTTTTTAATTTTGCCTGTGTATTTATGAATTTACATTATTTATTTTCTTTCAAAACGATTGTATTGTTGCATGGGAAGACCTTCTAATTTCACAGGCTTATAAGGTTGCATTTTGAGAGCTCTATGCAGAGCTCTCTATTGTGAGACATGAACTACAACAGAGGTCCAACTGATACAGCAACTTTGCTGGTGGATCAGTATGTGACAGTGTAAAACAGGGCTTACAGTATTTGGAGCTTTTAATGAGGCTTTATCTTAATCGGTACCGTCTGGAACATGCCTGTGTCAAACAACTTTTTGTCAGGACCATCTTGGTATGTAATAATCTCTTTTTCTGCAGCTTCACAGCTTATGAGAAGGCAACTGTTTTACAGCAGGTGACTAGGTAAGTGAGGTCCATAAGACTGTTTTATAAGACTGAAGTTGAGCTGCTGTAACGTGTGGTAGTACAAACTGGTACGTACTGGAAGGCAAGTTTTAGTAATTGGTAGTTGGTATCATGAAACTCAAAATGTTGCTGACTGTGAAAAGCATTTTTGAAAAATAACTATACTTGTACACTTTAACATTCCATATAGGATTTTATACTTGGAAATCTCATCATTCGGTGACAGAAACAGCAAAAGTAGGAGAAAATACGTTTTTTTTTTTTTAAAGGAAAATAGGACATTCCTAAAAACCAGGGAGTGGGAAACTTAAACAGTTTTTTTGTATTTTAATGTAGATATCTCTTATATATGGTTGTTTTACATGGTTGTTTTAGATGGTTGTTTTTTCATAGTCTCTGTTGCACTTATTGTATACTGTACAATTTGTACATGTTTTTATTGTGTCGCTGTCTCCCCTGCACTTGTCTCCTGTAGTATTACTCCTTATAAACTCATCTATTTTGGATTTATTTGATCCAGCTAGTTTACCTTTCACCTTTATGTAGTGTTATTTTAATTCTTCCTTGTCCCTTTCTCATGGGACACATCTAGAAATGAGCTGCCTGCCTCTCAGTATACTCTTCTGATGAAAATCTTTAATTACTAAATAAAAAATTATGCTTGCAAACTGGTATGCACTTTTTCACATAATAAAGTAGTATGACTAACTTGTGGCACTGGCGTGTTCCCAAGAAGCAAACCTGGGCTCATCTTGTATGCCTGGCTTGAGCATCTCAAGTCAGAGGAGCCTGCAATACACAGTGGAGTGCGGAAAGAGAGTGTTTGAGCTTTGGGGGGAGAGGGGAGTTTTAGGGATGTAAAAATACAAGAACTTGTGTATTTCTCAAATAATCAATGAAATACTGCCTTGGCATTCAGGTTTTCAATATTTGTCTTTTGAACTTTGTTTTGCAGGTCTGTTCTTAAAACAGGGTTTAATCAAAAGGCCAAATGGGGGAGCTGTTTTGTGGAGAACCCGGGCCAAGGGCCAACACAGCATGACACAAAAACAGATGACCAGCACCTGGCGAATCCAATTGCATGCTTGCAGAAAAGTACAAAGTTCAAACATTTTGTTGAAATTCTCTTTTACTGTGCAAATTTTAACTGTGCAAATCAGCTTCACAGCAGCTCTGCGAATCAGCAGCAGCCCCCACTATTGCATGGCATGTTTCACGCCAAACTGAAACACATGATGAAGGTACTCAGTTGGAATACTGTTGTTTGCACATGACACCTTTGCACTTCTGTAAAGTGTTTAGTTGATTAAGTATTTTCATCAGGCAGATAAAAAGTGTCTACAGTATGTGCCTTTAAATGATCACTATGTCAAGGACTCATTACTGTATTACATTTATGCACCTTTGGCAAAGACCTCAGTTCAGCATGAATTATGTCAGGTGACTGAGGAAGGACTGGTATTGACTCACCGAGCTACTGTGCAGGTGTTTTACAGTATTAAAGTTTACGCAATAAAGCAGCATTAAAACAGTAAGCAATGTCTGAACTTTGTGTTTTTCTGCAAGCGTACAAGCAGAGTCACTGTGTGCTAGTCATCTGTTTTTATGAAATTCAAAGATTTAACCAATGTAGGTCTCACCCTACTTTCTTCCCATTGAAAAAATCTACCCCCCAAGCTGGCCTAGTGGCATGGAGGGCAGAGGTGCCAGCTGCCTCACCTCCTGCAGTGTTGGTGACTCCGGGTTCGGGTATGGTGCAGGTTGCTCAGGGGCCATCCTGGAACAGGAGGACTGAGCATCTTTAGGATGACTCCTCTCCCTTGGGGAAAAGGGACAGTGTGTCTCACTGTTTGTCTGCCACATGGAGGTGTCTGGGTGGCAGCACAGTCAGATCACATAGTGTGAGGGACCCCAAACACAGGGAGCTAGGGCATCTCCATGGAGGTGGAGCTCAAATGTCGTACCCATTACACATGAGGTGGGCCTGGGGCAAAAACAAGGAAGAAAAGCTCATCAACCACAGGATGAAGCCTGATTCCTTGCAGACCGCAAATCAATGACTGGGCACACCCCTCAGTCCTGTGACAGAGAACAACGTGAGAAAAAAGGTAATCCCTGGAGAAGCCTTGTGATGTGGTTGGGGGTTGGTCAGAAGAGGGCCATTGGTGTGAACAAAGTGGAAAAAAAGTAAAAAAAAACCCTGTCCCCCCTCCACCCATCATGCATATGCAGCAGTAGCACTACCCCTTGTGACACAGTTGACATGGGTTCAGTATGGAGCCTGTGCCTCTGGGGGAGGAAGTCTGAGTGCTCCAGATGATGCTCCCTTCCAGGGAGAGCAGGCAGTCAGCTCCAGCTCAATACTGCCACCTGAGTGACTATAGGTGGCAGTGCACTTGGAGAGGCCTACAGATTGGAGGATGTCAAAGGTTACATGCTTGTGTGTGCAAGCTTGCACACCCCCCTGTATTGGCATACCACAGGGGAAGAAAATACAGTGGTAAAATGACATTAAAGGTCTGACCCTTTTAGGCTCTGCAATAATGACAGGTCTGTCTCCTGTAAAACTGGATCTGTAGTTCAACAGTACATATGGACATATAAAATAGGCATCAGAAGGCCTTTTCTTCTATTGAGTTTGTTAGATTGTGGGACCCCTGATTTAGAGATTACACTGGGCCTCACCCCCTCCCTGTCAACCTTGATACTCCCTTTTACCCTGTCCCATCATCTCTTGAACCTCACCACCATCTCTTGAGTGACAACCTCAGATAACAGTTCACTTCACTCCGACACCACCCATTCTGTAAAGAAGTGTATCCTGACCTCCTTCCTGAACCATCTCCCATCAGCTTATAAGACTGCCCCCTTGTGGTCTTATTTTCACTGAGACAGAAAAGTTCCCCGATAGACAACTTTTTTATACCTTTCAGGTACTTGAAGGTTTCAATCATGCTCTATCTCTCTCTTGTCTCCTCTTCTTGACCGAGTACATGTAGAGGTCTCTCAGCCTGTCCTCATATGCCCTGCCCTGCTGTCCCTTAAACATTTTTGTCACCATCCTCTGAACTACCTCAAGTTGGTTGATATCCTTTTTCCAGTAGGGGCGCCAGTATTGTACATCATATTCTAGATGCGATTGTACCTAGGATCAGTGCAGGAGCAGTATAACACCCTCCCTTTAGCTTGTGAACCCTCTAGGTGTGTCACTCTTCCCATGAGGATCAGAACACCTTATAATAAACTAAAATATTATGCTAATGGTAAAACCTGCTTCAAACTACCACTGATACCTGTTGTTCTACAGTCAGTCTGTAGTCCAGAATAACCCTCAGATCCTTTACCCCATCTACAGCTCCAGGTGGCCAACCATTCACAGATGGCAACAAATGATCCCCACTTGTCATTGCTGAGCCAGGCTGGCCTGGATTGACAGCCATCTCCTCTGTTTTCATTGGGTTGAGACACAACCAGCTGGAGGCCATCCAATCGCTGATTTCTTGTAGACAGCACCCAAACACCATTGCTGCTGTTTTTGATGTGTCAGGAGTGCAAGACAGATGAAGTCAAGTATCAACTACATACAGTGAAACTCAAATCCATACTGTCTGATGATCTCACCCAGTAACAGGGTATGAAAGGTGAGCAGCACAGGTGCCAAGAACAAGGCTTGGGGAACTCCACAGGTGACTACAGCCGCTCCAGAGATGACATTTCCTAGAGCCACCTAATGTGATCTCCTAGTAGTGTAGGAACCAAACCAGCAAAAAAACAGTGCTAGTGAGCCCCACATAGTTCCTCAGGTGATCAGTCAGCACACTGTGGTAAATCATGTCAAATGCTGAGTGATCCAAATGGTACAACTCCTTTGGTCTCTCGCCATGAGGAGATCATGGAGCACTCTGACTAGAACAGTGTCAGTACCATGACGGGGCCTAAATCCCAACTGGAGAGGCTTGTAGATATTAAATAGCTCCAGGTGAGCACATGCTGTACCACAACTACCTTCTTGATTACCTTCTCTAGAAAAGGAAGGCTTGAGACAGGCCTGTAATTCACCAAAGAGTCATGATCCAAAAGATTGTTTCTTTAGGACGGGCTTGATCACTGCCCTTTCAGGGCTGATAGAAAAATATCATTCCACAAGGAACTCCTAGCAAACTTAGTGTATATTGGCCTCAGAGACTCAATGCTGATTCTAGTTAGCAGTCTAACATTCTTTTTGCCCTGGTTTCTGCGTTCCTACACTGCATAGTTTGTTATAGTTGCTGTTGGTGGCTATCACCAAGTCCCTTTATTCCTCTGATTCAGTAACCTTGACCCCCTAGACTGTTCTCAGCCCTTGGGTTCTTCCTTCCTATGTGCATGACATTGCACTTCTTAGCATTGAACGCCAGCTGCCAGATACATGACCTCCTCTTCGGCTTTGCCAGGTCCTCCTTTAGGTCCTGCAGCCCCTTGTCTGTTTCCACCCTCCCACAGAGCTTGGTATCTTCTGCAAAGAGGCAGATCTTGCCTTTAACACTGTCCCCAATGTCATTAATGAACACATGGAACAGCACTGGGCTGAGCACTGACCTCTGCAGGATACCATTTGTAACTTTCCTTGTACTGGAGAGACCCCCCCCCCCACTCTCTGGGTGTTACTGCTGAGCCAATCTGCCACCCACCTGGTTAATTTGCTGTCAGCCCCTAGGTCCTCCAACTTACTGCTCAGCCTCTTGTGGGGCACTAAGTCAAAGTCCTTGCTGAAATCCAAATACAGAATGTCATGCATCTGACCCTTGTCCACTGCCTTCACTACACAGTCAAATTAGGTTGGTTTGACAGGATCTCCTTGACATCAACCCTGCTATCTCTCATCTTGTAGCCCATTAGCTTCAAGGAGCTCAACTAGTCTTTCCTTCAGAATGGTCTCCATCAGTTTTCAGTAGGAAGAACCTGCTGGCAATGCCATGGGGGTGGGGTGGGGGGTGGTAAGCCACAGAGGAAGATGCAGGATAGAGCTAAGTCTTTGAGACACTGTTTGACTGGACTGGATGGTCAGACCAGGAAGGGGCCTGCACCAAAGTATGAGATAAACAGAAAATAAAATAAAAAAATAAAAAAAATGCCTCCAGGGAAGGGGGTTAGGCAAAAAAAAGTGTTTTAAGGGTCAGTCTGGGAATTTTAACAGCACTGTTTGGGTCTGGGGTGGAGAGAAAGGTTACAGATAGCTACAGGTTTATCGTGTCAAGGAGGTTTGGGAGACTGTACTAGAAGGATAGGGTTGGTGGAGCCTGGATATTGTGATAGACCTTGCAGCAAGGTGTGCCTGGGCCATTCATGTGGTTCTGCCACCACGTTTAGTAAACTTGTGTGATCCAGTAAAATGAGTTTCAGGGTGAATGTTGGGGACATTCCAATTGACTGAATCACAAGGGTCTCTGCTCTTAGTGGGCTTAGTAAGGGAATCATTAATTTCTCTAGCACTTAACATGAAAACCTGGAAGAAAGCGATTAGTGCAACCATAGACTGCTGGTGTGGCCTTATCAGGTGCCCTTCCAAGTAGTGCAGTTCCACCTGCTCCCTATCTGGTACCAGGATTTGCCTGACCACATCAAGTCCCATCAAACATGATCCCTGGGTACTGCATATGTAGAACAGATGCAGGTTCGTAGATGTAGCCACGATTCTTAAAATGGAAGAAACCCCACAATCCAAAGTAATCTGGCCTGATGGCCAGCTTGCAAAACATGATGAATAACAGATGATGTTCCTTGAAACAGAGCAACACTGCAGTACACTCATGGTTCCCAGACATAGAGGGCTCCTCTTGATGCAACAGACCACTGGATCCCTGCTTTCCCAGGACATCTGTGATGTAGGCAGGCTCCCTCTCTCTCCACTCCACAATGAACTGGCCTCATTCAGGACTGGCTACTGGCTCCTCTCTCTTCCTCTCATCCACTACTGCTAAGAACTTGGACGGACTTAGACACATGTTGACTTCCAAACCCATAGGCTGATGGCAGCCTGACTCTTAGCTGCAATGTCTTCTATGGACTTGGATCAGTAGCCCTCGGTCTTTTGCTCTGTGTTGGATCTTCAGCATCGTACACATGCTGGCTTGCATGCAGTTGCTTCTCTCTTCCTTGCTGAAACTCAGCAGCTCACCTCACCTCACAGTTCATCCTCTGTTTTTTAGGCCTGGGATGGTGCAGCTTGCATCCACGCCTAGCTCAGAAGATCTCTCTCCTTTAAGGTCTCCACCAGATTTGTCTGCCTGCAACGCAGTACTCCTTTTGCAGGCCCTGTACATAGTCCTTTTCCATTGGTGCTTGAGGCTGTCACTCTGGGAACTGGACAGCCCACAGGTCAAAGAATAGGCATCAGAATCTGGGCTTCCCCTTCCCCCAGATGTCTCCTGGAGTCCTTACTGTGGCATGGATGTCAAGTGCAGGGGCAGACCTGCCCACATGGGTTTATTATACTATATTTCACACACACACCTGTTTTTTAGCATTCAAATGAGACTGGTGACAATAAATTTCTGTGTGTCTCTGGGCCCTCTTGTAGTTCAAAAAAGGAGGAACCTTTTTGGGGGGGAATATTTTTTTTTTAATAGGAATAGGAAGTCAGGTAAGTTAAAACTGTGCTTCCTCATGCTGATCTTGTCTCCTGCATGGGGGTGTGATCAGGTTCATCATTCACTTCTGTCACACATGTCTTTGCTCCGTGGGGGGAGGTAATCAATGATCAGATCCATCACATGCTTCTCCCTCCCAGTGAAGTGCAGTGTATGTTTTACTGCTGTACTTTTGTGCCATACTCTTCAATAAATTGTCAGCCTGAACTTTCGCCATTTGGATTTGGCCTTTTGTTCCCAGGTCTTGGCTGTTGCTGGGGGGCAGGAGAGAAACAATCAAGTCATTTGAACCAGGATAGCTCAGTTGAGATGTCTTCAATGTGATCCTAGTTTTACTCAATTTAACCGCTGGGTGGTAAGAAGCACTGGGAGGTTACATGACCCGATCAGTGTCATGCTGTAAGCTGTAGCAGGATTTGAACCTGGTTACCAAGTTGATGCTCTAGAAACATAGAATTTGTCTGCAGAAAAGGACGGCTTGGTCAGCCCAGTCTTCCCAGATGTTCCCTGCCTAATCTGTCTCTGCAGAACCTGTCTGGTCCATACTGATCCTCCTGCCTACCTGCCTATTTTCTAATTTACCCATATGTCTATCTCATGCACGCTTGAAGCCCCCCACTGTCTTAGTCTCCACCAGCTCTGCTGGCAGTCTGTTCTAGGCATCTACCACCCCTTCAGCAAATAAATATTTCCTTACATCTCTCTTAAACTCTAAGCTTCATTGCATGCCCCCTGGTCTTTGTGCTCTTTCTTGTTTGAAAGAGACTCCCCACTTGCACCCTGTTTGCCCCTGTTGGTCTACATCATGTCACCTCTCTCTCATCACTATTCCAGAGTGTACATGTTGAAATCCTTTGATCTCTCCTCATAGGGCTTCTCGTGCAGCCTCTGCACCATTTTAGTTTCTTTCCTCTGGACTGCCCCCATGCTGTCTATGTCCTTCCTCAAATGTGGTCCCCAAATCTGGACACAGTACTCAAGGTGGGGTCTCACCAGCGAGTTATACAGTGGCAACAGCACCTCCCTCCTCCTGTTGGAGATATCCCTCCATAAACACTCCAGCATCTTACTTGCCTTACCCACTGCTTTGTCATACTGTCCTGCCACTTTGAGATTATCTGCTATGATAACTCCAAAGTCCCTTTCCTGTTCAGTGACTGTCAGTACCTCCCCACCATGGTATACACAGCTCTCGGGTTGCTATACCCTAGGCACATGCTTTTGCACTTTTTGGCATTGAACCCCAATTGCCATGTTTTTGACCACTCCTTGAGTTTTCCAAGATCCCTTAGCATTCTCTCTACCCCCTCCTGAGTGTGCAGCCTATTGCAGATTTTGATATCATCTGCAAAACTTTCCCTTCCAGTTCTTCTGCAAAGTCACCTATGAAGACACTGAAGAGGACTGTTGCCAGTACTGAGCTCTGTGATACCTTGCTGGTCACTCTTCCATCAGTAGAGTGAGTACTGTTAACCACCTCCCTCTGTCTCCTATCTGTTAACCAGTCCCTAACCCAATTTACCACTTTGGAGCCCACCCTTAGCTCGTCAGCTTCCTAGTCAGCCTCCTGTGCCACACAGGAGGCTGACTAATTACTCGATCACTCTTCACCTTGTGCAGAAGGGGAGATCAAAGATGGGCCATTGGGCCAGCTCAGTGGCATGGCGTGTTGAGTCATCCATACCTCCCTGATGTCATACTGGCAACCTGGGTTGTGAAGCGGATTCGGGTCATTCCAGGGCTCGGCTGAGAGAGGGAAGATAGAGCATCAGTAGGACTGCTCTCTTCCCTAAGGGAAGGGGGATTCTGTGCCTTACTGTTCAACTGCCACCTGGCAGAAGCCAAGTGATGGCACGCGCAAGACCAGCCAATTAGTGGGAAGTGCCAGTGTTTGAAATGCTGGGGCACCTCCTCAGAGGTGGAGCATGCTTGAATGCTCATTTCATGTCCACTGTGCTTGGGGAGAAAATCTGGTGGAAAAAACGGAGGTTGAGCTTCATGATGCTCAGCTCCCTTGCACTGGTGGCCCGCCCAGTCTCGAGGGGTGGACTGAGACATGGGATGGCTGGGGACTGTGGGATGAGCTGATATAGCTGCCTAGCCTGACAAAAAGGGATAAAAACCTTTATGAAAAAAAAAGATGAGCCTTTGGGTCTATTACAAGCTTCCACATTGGGTCTGAATTCCTGTTGGTGGGGTGAAGGGATCATTGATCAAGTCTGATGAGTAGTACTGTGTATATGTGGATGTAAGTGTGAGGTTCTCTGTATATTGTTTGCATCACTGGGTATGATTTTGTGCATCTGAAGTAATGTGTAGTGTGTGTGTGTGTGTGTGTGTGTGTGTGTGTGTGTGTGTGTGTGTGTGTGTGTGTGTGATAGTCTCCTGTCCTGGCTTACCCATCAGTCTCTGGTATCTCATCAAACTACCACTGATTATGGCAGTTTATAGAGAAAAGTCCTGAATGATGGGCCTCAAGACTGGGAGGACTTTGCCATTTCCTGCCTTGGGAATATTTTCATTAACAGTCCCTGGAAGGATGAGGTTGGGGAAGACCTTGGCTTCTTATGTGGACTCTTGACCATGTCATGTGCCAGCCAGGGTCCTTTTTCTTCAATTATAGGAACATCTTTTCTTTCCTCACTGCAACCAAACACCAGTTCACTGCTTGGGGAGGCGCTGGATATCAAGTGGTCACCCATGATGCTCAGTGGCACTCCTAACTGTACAGTAGGCACTGCAACAATGAATAAACTATCTTCCTTTCCCCGGAACCACTACAAGAACCCTATTCGTCTGCATGGGCACTAATCCTGATGATACCGGTGTACTTTTCTTTAAATTCCCCCAGGGTTTGGGTTACTGTTGCCTTCCACAAACCACCATTGTCCTGCCTATTCCCCACTACCCTGCAGCCTGCACTCCTGGGGTTCCTAGGCCCACCTGTGGCACACTGTTGTGCTGTCCCTCCAACTGGGGTTGTCATCAGCTCCCTGGCTGCTTTCCCACTCTTATTTGGCCACCCACAGCTGAGGTGATGGCTAGGAGCACCTCAGGAGAAGGCTGCTAGAGACTGGAATGGATGTGGGGGAAGATTCATCTGATTGTACTAGTGCCATGTTTTTCCCTTTTTACTCCCTGCCCACTCCCAGGAGAGCGATGGCGTAATCAGTTGCTAGCACACCTAATGCATCTGATGACAACCATGCTCCATCTCCCTGTATTTCACCACTCCCCTGCACCGCCACCTGTGTTCAACCATGTGGCGGTATAGCACAGGATGCAGATCCCTTCCTCTCTTAAGGAGGAGAGCATTCTCTGGGATGCTTGCTCCTCCTCCCATAGCTGGCCCTGTGATGGCCCAGGCTTGTTCCTGAACCTGGGACACCAGTGTTGCAAGTGGTAGCATTACTGCTGCACTAGTGGGCCAGCGTGTCTACTTTTTTTTTTTAAACATACTTTTCTAGAAAGCTTATTTAATCCCTTTCTTTTACTTTACAGATCCAGAAAGAAACTACATCTTTGCCATCAAATAAGTATATTATACATACTGTATTTTTTAATCTGATAATATAAATGATGTTTAAATCCTCCTTTGGTATTTTGTGTCTATTTGAATGTATTTTTTTTTCCACCATCCCTCATGATCATCTTCATGGAGCAGTTTGCCAACTTGGAGTCTCCAGGTAAGAGACATTACTAAAGTGGGTACTTTGTGGAAACAAAGCCACGAAGCACACACTTCACTAAACAAAAAACTTCATGAAGACTATGCAATGTATAGTTTCTAAACCTGGCCCATCAATCTGGGGACAAATGACTTGGCAAGGTACGCAGCAGTGGTTCTGCAGGATAAGTTTAGGGGGCTGAAGATGGACCCGAAGCAGGTATCTTGGATGGGTGCCTTCACTGAGGTGCTACCTTCAAACAGCTGGGGGAGGCTACGGAACACCACACCACAGTCTTCAATGACTGGTTGAAGGCATGGTGCAGGGAGGAGGACTGGAGACCTCCCAGGTGGGATATAGGACTATGCAGTGGAAATAGTCTTCATCCATCCAGGAGGGGAATGGTAATCCTGGGTTGAGGGTTTAAATGCTACTTTGATGGTCATTTAAACTAGCCAAGGAGATAGGCAGGAAAAATGAGGCAGGCAGTGAATGCCTCCCCACCCCATAAACTGGAGCAGTAGAGAGGAGAAGCTTGGGGAAATAAATTCTCCAGGGGTAGGGGCATTGGGACTAGTGGGAGGAAATGAGGGAAGGGTTGGTTTGTGGTTGTAAGGCTGAGAGAAGAGTTAAGGAGGGTGGCAGGGGAGGACAGAACCAGGGACAAGGGAGTGGGGGAAGATGGAATTGGAAAAGGAGTGCAATGTAGGGGAAGGGAGGGTAAGACGGTATGATCAGTCTTGTGTGCTGACACAAGGAACCAGAATTACAATTTTTGACCTTGAGGCAGCCATTGCTGAGGTGGATCTAGATCTGGTGGCCATAACAGAATCATGGTGTACCAACAACCACAGCTAGGATGTGGTAATTCCAGGCTACACCATGTTCTGGAAGGATTGGACAGGGAGGAAAGGGGTTGTTGTTTTAAATGTGAATGAACATATAAAGGCCACAGAGGTACAGGGACATAAGGGGGATAAGGAAGGGTTGGAGGTTCCTTGGGTTGGTTTAGAGACAGGATCTGGGCCTTTATCCACTTAAAAGTGGTGTACAGACCACCAACATATGAGGAGGAGTTAGACAAGGTTTTGGGGAAGACCATTGGCAGAATGGTAAGCAAAGATGAGGTATTGAATATGGGGGACATTAATCTGCTGGATGTAGATTAGAACACCAGCAGCAGCTACAACAAGAAGCAGGGTCCTCCTTGACTCCCTAAAGGGGGCATTTCTCAGGCAGCTGGTTACAGAACTCACTAGAAATGGGGCAGTTTTGGTCCTGATGCTTAGCAACAAGGATAACACTGCAGACATCACAGAGAGTAGTCCCCTGGGTAGAAGTAATCATTGCATGGTGTGATTTTGCACACTGATTGGGCAGGGGAACAATGACACTAGGACAAGTGAGGATGACTTCAGGAGGGCAGATTTTAAAGAAATGGGATATAAATATCCTGAAGTGAGGGGGTGCTGGGGGGAGTGGAGGCACAATGGAAAAGGATTAAGGAGGGAATAACTAAGGTAACAGCAAGGTGTTTGAAGGAAATAATCAAGGATAGGAGGAGGAGGAAGACACCACTATGGTTCTCAATGGAGATGGGTAAAGCAGTAAGGGAGAGAAAAAAAAACAGCTTTTGGAAAGTACAAGAAGACCCAGCCAGAGGGGGACAGGGAGGCATATTTAGATAAACAAAGCAGGAAGAGAGTCGAGGGCAGCTAAGGCACAAACTGAGGAAAGGATCACCAAGGAGGTCAAAAAAGTGGTTAAGACTTTCTTCAGGTATGTGAATGAAAAGAGGAAAGCAGGGGGTGGGATAATGAGGCTCAGAAGAGCAGGTGGGGAGGTGTGCCAGAGAAGATCAAGACAAAGCTACAGTTTCAAATGATTCCTTCTGCTTGGTCTTCAACAAACAGGCTAGTAATTACATACAGCCTCACATCAGTGGTGGGGAAATTATTGGAGACCCTGCTTAAGGAGACGTTGATGGAGTACCTGGAGGTAAATGGGCTGCAGGACCACCAGCAACATGGTTTCACAGGGATGAGGCCATGTCAAACAAATCTCATAGATTTCTTTGACTTGGTGACTAGGGAGGTGGCAGTGAATGTGGCCTTTCTGGACTTCAGTAATGCCACTGACACTGTGTCACACAGCAGGTTAATTAAGAAGCTTACCAACCTGGAGGTAGGAGAGAATGTAGTATACTGGGTATCAAACTGGTTGAAAGATAGGAGGCAGAGTGTGGTGGTAAACAACAGTAACTCAGGGGATGGGATCAGTGAAGTACCACAGGGACTGGTACTTGGTCATGTCCTCTTCAGTGTCTTCATAAGTGACATTGCTAAGGAACTAGAGGGAAAGGTGTGTCTCTTAGCAGATGGCACCAAAATCTAAAAAGAGGGTGAAAACCCAGAAGGGGGTGAGTAGAATAGAAAGGAATCTGGGGAAACTAGAGGAGTGGTCTAGGATGTGGCAACTGGGTTTCAATGCAAAAAAATGCAAAGTTATATACCTAGGAAATGTGTATAGGATGGGGGGAGGTACTTACAGTCACCAAGCAAGAGAGGGACCTTGGGATAATCATATCTGATGATCTCAAGTGCAGGGCAGTGAAACAAAGCAATAGGCAAGGTCAGTGGAATGCTGGGCTGCATAGGGATCAGGATTTCTAGCAGGAGAAGGGAGGTTTTGTTGCCACTATCACTTGCTAGTGAAACCCTGCCTAGAGTACTGTGCCCACTTCTGAGGGCCACACCTCTACAAGGACACTGATAGGGTGGAAGGTGTCCAGAGGAGGGCTACCACAATGGTGTGGGGGTTACACAAGAAGCCATACAAGGAGAGGCTGCAGGAGGTCAACATGTACTTCCTGGAGGAGAGGGGAGCAACAGGGGACATGATTGAGACCTATAAGTACCTTGCAGGGGTGAACAAGGTGCAGAAGGGGAGTCTCTTTCTGAGGAGGACCAACACCAGAACATAGAAGCATGTAATGAAGCATGGGGGGTGGAGTTTAAGTGGGATATGAGGAAATACGTCTTCACAAAAAAGCTAGTGGATGCGTGGAGCAGCCTACTGGAAGACTCTGTGGTTGCTAAGACACTGGGGATCTTTAAAGGGATGCTGTCAACCTGTTTTTCATCATATTATTTCTAGTTGAAACCCTACATTTTATGATTGCTTACCTTCTCTAAATTCCATTGATGTTGCTGTTTGTTTTGTTTGTCTCCTTATTTAATAGGACTGAAAAGCATGGCAGTGTGTATCTATAAACAACTTTGTTTTGTTTATAATCCTGGATCTGTTCTTACTACATACTTCCTGAGCATTAGAGACACACCCAAACAGTGACACTGCATCATGAGGGGTTAGACTGTGTTGTGGGTGCTCCCAAGTCCAGGAAAGATGCATTTGGAGTTGATCAAGGAATATAAACAAACCTGTTTTGGTGTGGTAACACCAGTATGTTAGACAGTCTGTTTTTCACTTTTTAGAAAAAATAAGAGCCATAATCAAACTACCAGCTACATCAGCAATCTTTACAGAATTTTGGCAATCATATAATGTATTTTGTAAACTAGGGACACTTTGAGACCTAAGTGGGTTGACAGTGTCCCTTTAAGCATGCATGGGATAAGCACATGGGCATAATAAGCAAAGGAAAAGGAGGACAGAGGAACACCTGAGACCAAATATGGTCCAGAATATAGTAATAGGCAGGAAAGATAGGGCAGACTAAATGGGTACACCAGTTCTTTTCTGCCGACAGATTTTATGTTTCTTTTTTTCTGATGCATTACCCTTTCTTAAAGACAAACAGGAAGGATTTATACCATTAAGCCACCACTTTCATGTAATGTGCATGGTTCAACAGTTTCATTCCTGTTACTCCTGTTTTATATGGGATAGGTTCATGTGCATAGATGTAACCATACAGCTTGATTAGTCATCAGCAACACTTTATGGGATAAGTAAGAGGAGCAGTAATATAGGATGCCAGCTTTTTCCTTATCCTCCTCTGCGCTGTCATCATCTACCATTCTCCTTATCCTCACTATTCCTCTTCTTGCTTATGTACCTGAAAAACATCTTGTTCCCACTGGCCCGGTTTCATGAAGGGTTGAGGCACGGGATGCCACACCACGTGCCATGCCAGCGACCCGGGTTCAGGAATAAGCCTGGTCGTCGGAGGTCAGCTGGCGGGGGCTGGATTGAGCGACCGCAAGGCAGCTCTCCTTTCCTGGGGAGGGACATTATCACTTCCACCATGTGACTGCCACCAGGTGGAGGCCTGGGGGCAGTATCGGATTGAGGGCAGCATGAAGGGAGGGTGTTACTGGGAAAGCAGTGTGCGTGTGCCTCCATGCACATACGTGCACCCACAACGGGGAAGGAGAGAAAAATGGAGCCGACAGACTCCATGATAGTCCTGGTTATGATCCCGTGTGATTAGGATGCAGATCGGGGACAGATGTGGGTCCCCCGAGGGGGGGCCGGAGCCTTGCCTGCCACCTCAAGAAACATCGGGGATAAAAACTTGTATTAAAAAAAAAAATCTTGTCCCCTTCAGCCACCTGTTTGGCTATCCATTCTTCTGTCTGTGCCTTTGCCTTACTGCACTCCCTGCTTTCCTCTGTTTTACTTGGTACTTCTCCCTATCCTACTTCCTCTGTGTTTCTATCTAGCTCCTGAATGCTGCCCTTTTTTCTAGTAGTTTCTTGGTCACCTCCCTAGAATGCCATAGTGGTCTTTTTTTCCCTCCTTTCTTTACTCACGTCCTTCACACATAGGCTGTTTGCTTTCACTATGCCTTCCATTATTTTACTTCCTTGTTCCTCTATCCTACCATGGCAATCTACCCCTACTAGTCTGCTTCTCTGGCAGTTCCACCATTTCCTTAAAATTCACCCTCCTAAAGTCCAAGATCTTTGTCCTCATGTGGTTTGCTTCTGCACCCGTCATAATGCTGAACCACACTGTGCAATGATCACTGGTCCCAATTGATTGTAAGTAGGTAGGAGAGCTACTATAAAAGCAGGTTTATGGTTATGGAGAGGAGGGTGGCACAGGCTTGTAACCAGAATGAAAATTCCAGTGGGGGGGTGGGTTTTCATTGTGCACAGTGCTGTTGGTCGGTCAGGATGAAAGGGATGGTGTTAGGGATAGGGGTTCCACTGGACACCAGGGATTAAGGAGCACTGTACAATAATAAGGGCCACTGTGCCACGTTGGAGGTTTGGCCCTTACAACAGGATGAGTGTAGAAGCAGGCTACAGATATGGGGGTTGAGGATAACTATGGTCCAGAGCTTGACCCAGGGTATAGCAACTGCCATACATTTATGTCTGTTTAACCCATTTGAAATTGAGCCCTCGGTGTAAAAGCACTATTTTATTCTTGGTAGTGAGTGTTAGTGTACAATGTATGGAGGTATTCTATCTTGAACAGAAGAACACATGACTCGTTCACTTTTAGAATTTATTTATTTGATAATAAAAAGAAAAGAAAACCACTATCATTATTTCCTCCCATCACTCCACTGCCTCAAAAATCAGGGTTGCCGTAAAAGCAATGCCTCACTCATCCATACATCTGCTGCTTCCCAGACCTGTGCCATGTGCCGATGCTGATATCTGCCCTTGTGCAAATAACTCCTCTACTGAATCTCTCCCACTTCCCTTTGTTATTCACAGGTCCAACTGATTTTTTTTTCTTACTGCCTTAAGTCATGAGCTACGTACTTCTTCTGGTCTGCCTAAAGCATGATGCTCACTGGACTTACCCAACAGACTCCTATATCCATCTCCCACTCTATCCTGTCTCCAGCCCCCCCCCCACTGTCATAAGGGGAATTTGAAAGAGTTTAGAAAAAAAACAGGAGAGCTTTTCCTTCCACCCCTTAGTTATGCTGGTAAAGGACAACATACAGTACTATGCTGTGTTCTGTGTCTTGATCCATGGCACACTCAAGATAGGTGCTACTGTACACCACTCAAGATTGTATCCTTCCTAACAGAGGGAAGAATATGGGTATAGATGTGTGTTTAGCCCCCACCACCTGACTAATAGATAACCCACAAAAGACCCGAATCCTAACTGGTTGTCTCAACTAGGTCTTCATAATGCCTGCTCTTGACATTGGCTTGTAGAGGCGGTGCTGCTGAGACACCAAGGAAAAGCCCTTCACATCTCAAGGAGACTGATACTTTGCCTCTGTAACTCAACTCTGTTCCTTTCTGTTTGAAAATAAATTATTTAGAGTGGAACCTGGGTCTTTCACAGCAGTACATGTGTCGCGGTGTCTTCATCACGGCCAAACTGCCATGTTTATTTAAACTTGCTTCAAGACGTTAGTGCCTGCTCTGCTATTTGGTTCTTGACATGCACATCTTGGGATTTAAGCAAGTCTGTGAGACATGTTTACACTTCTTCACCTGACAGATTGAAGAGAACAACTCAAAGGAAAGAGCCGTTTTCATTTCATTTTAATTTTTATTTTTTATACTTGTTAGCTGATGAGTAGAAAACTGTCTGTTTTTACAAGTGACAAGTTAAAACATTAAAACAAACATAGCAAATACATACGTACAAATTGTTAAATAACCATAACACCACTTAAAGACACACCTGAAATAAAATCAGATAAGTCCTTTTTTCTTTGTTTCTCTTTTATTGTACATTTAATTATTTCTTTTGTGTACAGATGGGCAAGGTGACAGTGACACAAGTCTGTGACTGATGACTGCTCTTTCTTTACCTGTCAGATTGAGCAGAACAACTCAGAGGGAAGAGCTTCACTAGCGATAAAATCAGATAAGAACTTTCTCATTGTTTTGCTTTTATTTTACACTTAATTATACCTTTTGCATACAGATGGGCAAGGTGACTGTGACGTACAGTAGTTTGGTTTTCAGCCTTTGAAAATCTGGTCTAATCTGATTCAGTTTGCCTTAAAGGTCAACCAGATCAAATTCCAAGTTTTGCCACGTTAAACTACAGGCAACCTCTTGAAGGCCTACACAACTTTCATACCTGGAATGGCTTACATGTTAAAGAGTTTAACTCAGATAGCAGAGTGGGCAGAACCAAAAACACTATCTATTTGACCTTCAGAGGACCCTTGTCACTAGTGCATGACAAGCTTCTGGGCAAAATACACCAGTGCAGTGTACACAAGGCATGCACAAGGTGGTTGCTAACTGGCTTGTGGGCAGGAAGCAGAGGGTTGTACTTGATAGGCACTACAGTTTGAGAGGGATACTCAGCAGCATCCCTCAAGGGTCTGAGCTGAAGCCACTGCTGTTCAACTTTTTCATCAGTGATCTGACTGCTAGGATCTCAGGCAGGATAAGTGTGCTGATGACACAGCTACATTGGCCACAGTAGTAGACTCATTATGGCTGTGGGTGGAGCCTGCAGCTATCTTGTTATCTGTAGTTGGAAAATGGAGTATCTTGGAACACATGTTTTGGACTTTTCAATGTATCCTTCCATGTCAACTGAAATAAAATACTCCCTTTTTTTCTGTTAAGAATGTTGGAAACGTAACTCCAAGCTGCTTATCAGATGCCATTAGGAAACTTAAACAGCTTTTTAAATATTTTTTTTAAATATTGGCTGCCTATTAAACTAGAGATTTGTGTACCCCCTTCGGAATGCAACAACTTACACATTTAAATACTAAGCATTTAAACAGCTTCTTGCTAGAGTTTCACTTGGGAATATATTGTCTTTCAAGAGAGATTCATACTTCATAAATGTCACCCTTTCCCCCAGCGCATCTATAATTTACACTGTTTTTTTGTAACCTGTGAAGACACTGCCTCAGACAAATGGCAGTTCTTCAGTGAGCTACTATTCAGTGAATATATAGCAATCAGCAGGCATTTTCTTTTCTACTATGCTTTTTGGGGAAAAAAATATATTGAGCTACAGCAAACACACACACACACACACACACACTCTGTACACACCATCCTCATGTTAACAACATTCAAAATAAATACTGCATTCTAATATGTTATAAAAAAATAAACTGTTTATGTCATTGAACAGAGTGAAGTTCAATTTAGAGTCGATTTCCTTTAAATATTTCTTATCCTATATTTTGTATCCTGGACACACACACACACACACACACACGCACACTGTACACACCATCCTCATGGCCACAACATTCAATATAAATACTGCATTCTAATATGTTAGAAAACAATAATAACAGAATGGCATTAAAAAGTCCTGGAACGCGATTGGCTGTCTGCCCTTGGCAACAGAGAGGTTATCTGAGAACAACCTCACTGTATTGATTTGTTGTTGCATTGTTTACATCTTCTCTTAAGAAACAAAGATATATTGCCACACTAAAAATCTACTAAAAACTTTTTCTAATTTTTTTTTTTAATTTTGTATAATAATGAGCCATTGTGTAATAGCAATAACGCACTCCAGGGTGTGGGTTGTGATGCAATAATCTTACTTCTGGGACATTGGTTGCACTTGGCCTGCTGCCTCGTGCCCAACCACCCAGGCATGAGGAGATTATCCCAGCACAACCGACACTGTCTCGTGCATTATTGCTTAAAGAAACTATTTGTATACATCAGTGAACACAGTGAAGTTCAGTTTAGAGTAGACCTCCTTTAAATATTTCTTATCCTATATTTTGTATCCTGAATAGAGCAGGGGAGATGCTGCATTTCATTGTCATAGGGATCTTCATTTACACATTTTTGCACTGTATTTACTCAGGCTGTCTCAGATTAGATGCAATATCTTATTTTCAGTGGGGTCATGATTTTACCATTTTGATAAAGTATTTTTTCATGGTAGCCTAGTACAGGGCACCCATATTCAAAGGAGATGCATGGTGCATCCTGGTGGAAAAAGGGAGATATGCTACGCAACTCCAACAATGCACCACAGTGTGATAATCAAAAGTGTGGGATGTGCCAACTGCAAAGGAATGGACCAGGGTGCACACAAATAGTATGCTATGCAACTCGAGGGTGCATTCCCATGCATATGTTGCACTGCGGCATACTCAGTGGGAATGTGCCTCTCACAGTCAAGAGCAGCACAGCCCATAGGCCATGAATAGCTGGCCTAACTTGGCCAGCCTCCCACAGACAGGCTGCGGAGGTGCACCCAGGTGCACAGCAGCTGGCAACCCTGGTGGACTAGAGGTACCCCCTCCCATCCCTGACCAATCTAACTCCATCCCAGAAGAGCTCCATAGTGTAGGGCTCCCCCTGTACTCGATCACACCAGATGGTCCATATCCACAGCATAGAGGACCTCCACTCATTGCCTCAGTATATAGGCACCCCTGCTCCCCCATACCTGACCTGTTGTGGAGACTGGCAATGCCCTCCACACCCTGCCATGGCCAGCCACCGACTGCTTTGAACCCAGGTCAGGGACCTGCACTCCAGAATGACCCAAGTGGCTGTACCGTGTATCGAGGCACTACATAAGCTGCGGACCTACCAGTGTATGCAGCCGTGTGTATGTCCCTGGCAAATGGTAAGAGGGAATTGACATACCTCCAATGCATGCCTTGTTGATGCCGTATCTTCCTGCTGACATACACTGCTGCAGGCCCACACTCTCCCCCATTCAACTGTATAATATGCCATTCTCTGGACTGCTGAGGTATCCTGGGTTCCATGGGATGCAGTATCCTGCAATGCCATTTGCAGTGTACGGTCCAGGCTATGGATAGTGCAGCTGCAGTTCTCTGATTGTACAGATGAATGGGAAGTCAGCTGTAGCATGCTTCTTCCAGGACCTGTGTGAGTGGGTACAGCATCAGCTGTCACCCACTCTGAGCAGTGCAATGGCACTGGAATTATAATCCTCATGTGAGCTCCTGAGGTGTATGGCCACTGGGTATCATCGCCTGCACAGAGCTTGTGCCTATGTATGACACATTCCAGTATCCTACTGCCAGTGCTCTGCCACACGAAAATAAGATACCATTTCTTCTGTGAACTATCCAGGCTAAATATATAGCAATCAGCTGGCATATTCTAGGAAAACACATTGTGAAAATATGTAAAAGGAAAACCACATTGAATCTGCCTCTCAGCAGATCTGCATTGTGCAAACTCATTAGAAATAATGGATAAAAGATCCCAAATACCCTCCATAGCCATATTGGCTCTGACCAGACTGTGTTTTAGGATTGAGACAGACTTCAGGAAGACCTGAACCAGCTGGACAGTTGGTCAATGGGTCAGAATACTGGAATTCTGGATTCTGGATAGTCAAATGCCAGGTACTTTGAATAAAAAAAAAATAAAGATGAAGAACCTGCACACTTTTTATGGCTCTTCATGCTGTAATGGAGGAGAGAAAGGACTGGGAGATAATAATAGACATGGAACCAAAACAAGATATGCAGTGAGTAGCTGTAGTCAGGAGGTGTCAATAAAATGTTAAGATGATTCAAAATGAAGATGACTGAGTCAGTCCTCCGGCACAGTGACATGGATTCCACGCAAGACAACAGATACTAAGTTTTGAGTACTGAGCCTGGATCAGCAGGGACAGATACTCAGTTTTGAGTATTGAACCTGGATCAGTAGGGAGAGAATGACATTTCCCTAGGGAAGGTAAAATCCTACCTGTGTCATATAGCAATATAGCACTGTCACCAAAGTAATGAAAGGTTGAAGTGCTGGCAAGCTGCATGTGGGCACCCACCGGAGCCCGAGCATGCAAGTGTCTGCAGTAAGGGGATAATATTATCTGGCCTACAGCATGATTCGCAGTACACTCTGGCCCTATGCATCCCACTGCACCTCTCAGTATACTTGGGTGCTCTGGTGAGGTGGGCTTTCCCTGACTTTGTCCTGCCCCTAGAGGGTGAGGGACTTGGGAAATTAGGGCCGTAGTTAAGGAGACAGAACTGAGTAGTCACTTAGAGCAGATGTAAAGCATAGGAAAAGTTAAAATGAAAAAACTGAGGTGATCAGCAGAGCAGAGGAAGTACAATAATACTACCACTTTTGAAGGTCCTGGTTGGACACCCACCTGGAGAACAGTTTGCAATTCTGATCTTCTCAATACATAAGAACGTTAAGACAGATAAGACAGTACAACACAGGACCACCAAAATGATCAGAGGTATGGAGTACAAAAAATATGAGGAGATAATGGAGGCTCTTAAAATGTTTACCATGGGGGAAAGCAGACTGCCAGGGAGCATCATCCCAGTCTTCTGCAGAGTATCAACAAGACTGAGTAGACAGAGATGTTAGAGCTGGAGTGGTCCAAAAGGAGGGACTTATCCTGAAGCTTAGATGTTGCACTTTTTTGCTTTGGGGTGTGAAACCTATGACATAGCCTACCTGCTGAGACAGTGGACAAGAGGACAGTAGGTACAGTCCTTCAAGATAAGTCTGGACAAATATCTGAAACTAACAGACTTACTGGGTACCTGAGCAGTCAACCTGTATATAATTTGTCGTTCTTGCTTATGAAGTGGGGGGCATTATAATGGACCTAGAGTCCATTCCACCTTAACTTACTATGTTACTATGATGCAGTCTAATTTGAAGCACAGTTCCTCACTTTGGTGGGGGAAGGCGATCCTGTTGTGAATTGAAACCAGTTAGTTCATCTCTACTTTGGATGTTTTGTTTTGGACATAAGATTGTTAGGAAGTTTGTCTTCTCTACTGTTGCTTGTGCACATGGACACTGAGGACAGCCAGATGAGATACTTCGAAAATACTGAAATTTTATTTTACGAACTTTCTTTTTTTTTTTCTGTGTTTTATATTTATATTTACCTTAGTGTTTGTTTTTTTGCCTTGTTAATTCCTTCTTTTGTCTTTTTACTGTGTTACCTATCGTGGGTTTACAGACTACTACATCACAAAAATAGATTATTAGTAAAGTAAATGTTATCTTTTGAAATGAGACCATTGGCCTTCTGTCAGACTAGCTAAGTCAAAAGCACAGAACAGTAGAATGACTTCTGAAAAAGGGCCCCCAAGTTAGCCCTATGAGAGTCACTGCAGCAGCTCCGTGGAGCCAGACAGCTGTACTGTAACTTCAAGATTTTGTTTTATTTATTTATTAATTGTCTTGGAGCTCTTTTACAAATGTTCCACATCAGCTAACAGATACAAATAAGAAAAAGACAAGAACATAAAAGACAAAATAATATATACGGAATGATTACAAAAAGGCTAACTATTAAATGCAGAATAGTTGCATAGCTTATACAATAGTAAGTAGTGTACCAACATAACACTGTCAAATTTCCATATCGAGAAGTACATTCCTAGTGCAAGGAAGTGAGAAGGGAATGAAGCAGCCTGGAGTTTGCATTGTCAAGAGGCAGAGGGAAGGGGGTTTAGTACAGCAAGGCTGCTTAGTATAGGTGGGGGGAGGAGAAGTGGAAGAGGAACTTGAAGGGGGAGTAAAGGTAGGGTGACAGCATGGATAAAGATAAAGTCCACACTTCTGAAATCAGGTTTTTCTTTTTACATGTTTTGCCCCTTCTTGCTTGTCCGCTATCTCAATTATCAGGCTGTCTAATACTTCACCATTCCCCCAGCTAAGTGGGCTGACAAGCAGCTGCCTTCACACCCAATGCCAATACTGCTCCTTGGTTAGTCAGGAGGAAATGGGCAAATGCCAGGTGTCCCTCACTTTCCCTCCTCGAAGCTGAACACTTAACTTCTGCAATGAGGTTGGCCTCCAACAAGTCTCAGTATGGGATTCATAGAAACATAAAAACAGAGACAATGAGGGCAGAAAAAGACCAGAGGTCCATCTAGTCTGCCCAAGTTCCCTATAATCCCTGGAACCTACTGTTCCTCCTGGGTAGTAATCCTCCCTGTCATCTCTCTATTCTCCTCCATGGTTCTGTCACCCCCAGTAACCACTATCCCATTCATTATGTCCCAGCCCTGCTTGAATCCCCTGACTATTTTTGCACCCACCACCTCAGTGGACAGACTGTTCCAAGGTCCCACCATCCTTTCTGTAAAGCAGTGCTTCCTCACATCCCTTATGAACCTACCTCCTGTCAATTTCTATTCATGTCCACGTGACTGCAAATTGGTACTCAGGCTAAATGGTTCCCCACAGTTCATTTTGTTAATTCCTTTAAGGAACTTGAAGGATTCTATTACATCTCTCCTCTTCCTTCTGGTCTCCGGTGAGTACATATTTAGTGCCTTGAGGCACTCCTCATAGGATCTGCCTGCTGACCCTGAATCATTTTAGTTACTCTGTGCTGCACTGTCTCCATCTTAATCCTTTCTGAGGTGAGGACTCCAGAACTAGGTGTAGTACTCTAGGTGAGGCCTCACCAGGGATTTGTAGAGGGGAAATATTACCTCTTTTCTTCTGCTATCAATACCCCTCCAGATACAGCCAAACATCCTGTTAGCCTTGCTATAAACCTTCTTGCACTGACTCGATTGCTTAAATGATTTGCTAATGATAACTCCCAGATCCCGTTCCTCATCTGTAGTGCTAAGTCTCTCTCCTCCCATCATGTACTCCGTCTTGGGGTTCTTTTTTCCCCCAGGTGTATCACCTTGCACTTTTTAACATTGAATTTTAACTGACAGACCTTTGACCACCCCTCTAACTTTTATAGGTCTCTCTGCATCTCACTTATTCCTTTGTCACTATCCACCCTCTGGTACAGTGTTATGCCATCAGTAAAGAGACACAACCTGCCCTGGATTCCTTCTCCAATGTCACTAATGAACATGTTGAAGAGGACTGAACCTAATACCAGTCCTGTAGAACCCCACTCATAACCTCCCTCTCTTCTGATTTAACCCCATTGACCAGCACCCTCTGCTGCCTCCCCTTTATCCAGTTACCCACCCAATTCACTATGTTTTTAGCTTCACCCAGGTCTTCCATCTTCTTGAGCAATCATTTGTGAGGTACCAAGTCAAAAGCCATGCTGAAGTCAAAGTAAAGAAGATCCACTGCATGGCCCATGTCCAATTCCTTTGTCACCCAGTCAAAGAAAACTATCAGGTTAGTCTGACAAGATCTTCCTGCCATGAAAACATGCTGTTTACTATTCTGGAGCCAGTTGTCCTCCAGGTAGACTATGAGATCCTTTTTGATCAGTGACTCCATCAGCTTCTCTACGATAGAGGTTACACTAACAGACCTGTAGTTCACTGGTTGTTCCATATCCCCTTATCCCCCTTATGAAGGGTACAACGTCTGCCACCTTCAAGTCTCTTGGAACTTCCCCAGACCTAAGTAAGCTGTTGAACAGACATACCAGTAGTTCAGCCAGCTCCACTGCTAATTCCCTGAGTATCCTCAGATGCAACCCATCTGGTCCTGGGGCCTTATCTATATTAGGGCAGCCAGCCGTTTCAGAACCCTTTCACTAGTAAACAATGGCTGTCTCATTTCCGGGATTCTTTTAGTGGCCACTTTGATACCTCTCTCTGGCATGGACCCATTGTTCTCATGAACTGTCCTGTCCTATGACCTATGTCCTGGGCATGAACCATAATCCCAGTTTTTGATGAGGTACACTGCTGGACTAAGCTCATTTCTGAAATTTAATTTCTTCCTTGGTCATGTCCTCTTCTAAAACTAGCCTTTCGAGAGGCACACTGTTCTACTTATGGCACATAAAAGACTTGGTACCTGCTCTTTCTTCCCTTGGTTGGGGATATGGGAATCTTCAAATGACACTGTCCTCTCTATAAGAGGGCTAACAAGTGATTTGAAGAGCTCCCTGATCTGCCATGTGGCAAACATCCTAACTCTAGTGTGCACTGCTGAATAATCTACTTAATGTTATACCCAATTTAAAACCTCAAAAAAATGTGTTTTCTTCTACATCCAACACTTAACAGGATGCCAGACAGTTTTTAAGTTATCCACCATACCAGCCTGGAAGTTACCAGTATTATGTGACAGTCAACAAGGAACAAGGAAAAGGAGGAATGGTAGGCAAGAAAGGGTTAGGTCAGAGCTAGGGGGCAAAGAGGAGGCTCATGAAGAAAAAGGCACAGAGGTCAACCTAGTGTACAGGAGACCTAGTGGTAGGATTAAACGTGTAAGTGACTATTGCAATGTAAGCTTAGCTGCAGAGGGTACTCAGTAGTGTATGCTGCTGTGGGGTGCAGTATGAACCCTGCTGAGTAAGTTAGAGTACATGGAAAAGTAGTGGGTGAGGGGAGGAATGCTGAGGATGTAGCATAGTATGCTGTGGTGAAGGGGGGCCCAGTACAGTGAGTACGGGTGCAGAGGGGACCAAGTGGATTATGCAGGAGTGCAGGGGGAGACATTTAAGTCAGCTAAGGTGTAGTCCAGACCCAGTGGGGATCAGCTGAGGTGTCAGGTACCCAGCAGAGTGGACTAGGTTGCAGAACAACACCATGGGGGAGTCTTTTTTGTTATCTGCATTTTATCTGATCTTGCATATGCTCATTGACTTAAAAGCACTATAGTTTCTCTTGTTTCTATCATGCAGATTTTAAGAGTATTAAACAAGGTTTATAGGGCAGAGATGGACACTAGGCCTGCTCAGGGAAGTAGGATCACATAAGTCTGTGATCTCCACAGACTATCAGTTAAATGTACAAGTGAGAAGGATGGAGTCTGCTACCCTAAGAACTGTCAATACTCGCTTACTGTAATGTGTACAGTACACAAGGTATTGACAGTGCAATCGAGGACAACTATGGAGGTGTCTACGGATGGCTGTGCCAGTCCCTGGTTCTGTCTGGGGATGGGGGCACTAGCAGCTGGGTGGGTGGGGTGGGCACTGGCTCACCAATGCAGAAGCTGTGTTATATGTAGGGGACATTGGGGATCCGGGGGGTTTACATTGTTAACATACAGGGGAACATCGGGACTTGGGGGGGTGTTCTACAATATCTTATGGGTATGGGGCACATCAGGAATTGTGGATGGGAGACGCATGCCACTATTGCATCCTGCATCTCACCCAGAGGAGAATCATCTAAGTTCCCCTAGAATTTCTCCCCTTGGGAGATCTTTGAGAATTGCTCTACTGGGGCCGTGGAAGCTTGCATCTGCCATATGCCCCCTTGCACCTTGTTGCAGCCCATTACTGGGCACAAGAGTGGCGTAGGACATGTTTGGGGCAGGCAGCCTGTGGTTGATGCAGGCCACCTTTGTCAATCGCTCAGAGGGCATTCATGGATGCAAGGTGCACCTTGCACCATATCTATTTGGCACAGGCACCTTGCGTCAAACCTAGGGCTTTGAGAATCGGGCCCACAATCTCATCATCATCAGTCTCACCATGACCACGGTCATCACCATCATCATCATCAGACTCAGTAGAGCTAGCATTTGCAGTCACAGGTTAAGTTATTCGATATACACGTGTTGCAAATCGAGCAACTCCACTGCGAGTTGTTCCTGTAAGTGCTTTAACTTTATGTACAATTGGAATACTCTTTGATTTTGCACTTTTTTTCTCAGACGACTTCCTGTTGCCACTGTCTTTCGACACTTTGTTGGCTATACTACTGAGCCCTTCTGACATAGATAATCCACCAACCCTTGCTGGGTTTTCAATATATTGAGAGTTAGTCTGCACATGGTTAGTAGTAGCATTTAATTCAGTCCCTTCGACAGAGTATGGTGCTTGCTGTTGTGGTTGTACTTTACTTTTTGGGCCACTTCTTTCTGGGCTCTTGAATAAACTTTTTTTTACATTTATTACTTCCTTTATCCCTGGCTTTTGCTTTACTATTTTCTGGAGTTCTCATAATGCCAGTCTGTTGCTTGTTCTGGGTCAAAAAGTGGTTATTAATTGTTTTATCTATTCCACGTGATGTGACAGAATGCCCTGCCCATTCATCCAAAGCTTATACCTCACTGAGTGAGCACAGAAAGAAGGATGACAGATGACTGACTTTTGGGGGGCACAGTATGCAAGAAGTGGCCCTGGTGAACTGATGACTAGCTGGCAGATTTTATTACATACACACACACAAACACACACAGAATTTATTTTACACACCACCTATGTTAAGGGCGATGTTGCAGGCACTGCTGCTACCCACACAGATTCAAGGACAATGCCTGGCCTAACCATCTCTGACACAGTACTTTTTCCCTTCAAGGATTTTATTATTTTTTTACTTATTCAATGTGATGTGATGGAATGCCCTGCCCACTGAGCCAAAGCTAATACCCCACTGAGAGAGCACAGGGAGGAAGATGTGAGACAACTGACTTCTTGGGGGGGGGTCACACAGTATTCAAGAAGTTACACAGGTACATTGATGGCTGCCTGGCAGATTTTATTTCACACACACACACACACACACAGAATTTTTTTCACATAAAACCTATGTTAAGGGCGATGCTGCAGGCACTGCTGATACCCACACAGATTCAGGGACCCTGTCTGTTCTAACCCTCACTGACACAGTACTTTTTCCTTTCAAGGATTTCATTTTTTTTATTTATTCCATGTGATGTGATGGAGTGCCCTGCCCACTGATTCAAAGCTTATACCTCACTGAGTTAGCACAGGGAGCAAGATGACAGATGACTGACTTCCGGGGAGGACACACAGTAAGCAGGAAGTGGCACTGGTGTACTGACTACTGCCTGGCAGATTTTATTTCACTTACACAGAGAGAATTTATTTCACACACCACCTACACTAAGGGCAGTGCTGCAGGCACTGCTGCTACCTGTATTTATGTGATAACAGAGATCGTTGAATAGCAGTTGCCATTAAGGTGAATGTACATCACTGAAAAGAAATTTTGGTGATGTACTCCCCAGCGCATAGCAAAAGAGCACTGGGGACTTACATTTTAACTGTTCATGTGGGTGCTGCACCCCATGCACCCCTCTACTGAAGGATTCTCAACTCCAGGGGGTGCATGTCGGGGATGAAAAATTAAAAAAAAAAACATATCAGGCCAGGTGCAAGAGAAGGTACCTGTGCCTGGACACAAATCTAGCACCCTGTACAGACTAGCCCTGAACCAACCCACCATGCCATGGGAGCAGCTAGGCAGCTCACCATGGCACCACCCCTCACAATCTCTCCTTCCCCCCTCACTGAGCGTGCTCATTCCCCCCATCCAAGTATGCATGTAACAACATCCTGTCACTATATGCTCGAACCCACCCATCTGGTCACCCTCCCTGCTGGGTCACCCTAATGACAGGTGCCGCAAATGAGTCACCATTTTAGTAGATGCCCAATTGTGGTCACCTGTGTCACAGGAAACCCTTCTACCCATACAGATTCAGGGACCCTGCCTGGCATATCCCTCTCTGACACGGTACTTTTACCCTTCAAGGATTTTTTTTTTCATTTATT
Organism: Neoceratodus forsteri; assembly: GCA_016271365.2. Taxonomy (NCBI): domain Eukaryota; kingdom Metazoa; phylum Chordata; order Ceratodontiformes; family Ceratodontidae; genus Neoceratodus; species Neoceratodus forsteri. The sequence continues at coordinate 192,087,201 of CM057456.1, forward strand.
CCACCTGATGAGACAGAATCTGCACACTGAGCCAAAGCTTGGGGGAGGAGTCACACAGTAACCAAGAAGTGGCACTAGTGCACTGATAACTGGCTGGTAGATTTTATTACACACATACACACAAATTTATTTCACATACCACCTATGCTAAGGGTGATGCTGCAGGCACTGCTGCTACCCACACAGATTCAGGGACACTGACTGGTATAACCCTCTCAGGCACAGTATTTTTTCCCTTCAAGGATATTAATTTTTTTATTTATTCCATGTGATGTGACAGAATGCCCTGCCCACTGAGCCAAAGCGTATACCCCACTGAGCGAGCACAGTGAGGAAGATGACAAATGACTGACTTCTTAAGGAAATGCAGTATGCAAGAAGTGGCACTGGTGCACTGATGACTGGCTGGCATATTTTATGTCACACACACACACAACTAATTTCACACACCAGCTATGGTAAGGATGATGCTGCAGGCACTGCTGCTACCCACACAGATTCAGGGACCCTGCCTGGCCTAACCCCCTCTGACACAGTACATTTTCCTTTCAAGGATTTTATTTCATTTTATTTATTCCATGTGATTTGACAGAATGCCCTGCCCACTGAGCCACAGCTTACATCCCACTGAGTGAGCACAGGGAGGAAGATGACAGATGACTGACTTCTTGTGGGAGTATTGTTTAAGTACTCACTTGTTTTTAATCAGTCATAGTGTCAGATAAGCTGAGATTTTATGTTTTAGTAAAATTTTATTGGGTTTTAGACACCATGAAAGCCTAGGAAATTTGGGCAGAGTATGATAAAGTTGTACTCAGATAGTGTATCATAGGATTAAGCATTCCCCCCACCTTCTTTTTTTTCAATATGTTTGCTTTTTTGTTTTCTACCATCTGCAATTTGATTATTTGGGGATTTACATCTAAAAAGAATAAAGAATAAAGGTAAGACAGAAAATAATTTAACCCATGCATGTGATTAGTGGCAGTCACCAAGTATTTAAATTGAGTTTCTAACTTATTATTGGAAATCACGAAAATTACAGGAAATATTCAAGGCATTAGTGTAGGCCTGGATTAACTGATTGATAAACTAAGCTGACCCAGTACCAATATAGTCTTTGTTTAATTAAATACAAGCAAGATTTGGTGGAATTTGTATAGTGAGAAGAAAAGGAATAATTGAATAATTGAACAAAGGATGTAATTCAACTCACTACTAAATTAACAGATTGATTAAATTGACTAACTGATTTATTGATTAATTGGAAACAGCTTAAGGTACTTGGTGTATCTAATCAATCCTTATTAATCTTGGCTGACTTAAAAGGTGTTTAAAGAGAGCCTTTTCAGTTTGCTCTGAATGCAGGCATTGTAAAGAAGCTGTTTTACTCTGCTCCTGTTACGGATATGCTATAATTAAAACAACACTTTTATTAAAAGTTAAGCTTGAATTTGGCTTCATATAATAAAAATAACCAGTAAAATCTATAAAAGTTTGATATCCTTTATCAGCTATCTGACTAAAAGACATATAAACCTCTAAAGTACCGAGAGTGGAATAAAGGTGCAGCTATAAAAAGTGGCTTTATTCTGTTCTTTCCACTTGTTAGAAGTATGAGACCTGCAAGTTGTGAGTCCTTTGGAATCTGGAAATCTCTATGCATCTTAGCTTAGCACTTATAAATATGACAGTGGACAAGAGCTTAAAGGCCTTAAGGATGCAGGTAAATATATCTGATAATAACTGAAAATTATTGATGTGCTATCTTCTCTCCATACAAATAACAGTTTCCAAGAAAGGGATCTAAGAATGTATAATTGCATATCTAACGCTAGCTGCTTTAATATTTAATAGCTATATTTAACAGCCATAAATAATTGAAAGAGCTGAAAGTGCTGAAATAGTGGAAATAGCTGACACACCTGTAATAGTATCCCAGCTTGCTTTAGAAATATTAGGCAACTCAGTTTGGGAGTGAAGGGGGCACTTTTGCCACTTCAGTATTACCTCCTCTTTTGCTTTATTTTATCATTTTTCTTTAGTATCTACAGATATCTCCTGAAAAAATCCACAGTAAGGAGAACTACAATAGAAAATCTCCTCTTCATAGACCATTTGAAAACAACGAGAGTGACCAGGTCGACTAGAGTCTCAAAGAACTGTTACATTTGTTACTGGAGTCATGTACACCTTGCTTTGCCTGTTCAAAAACCTTTTTGGACTTGAGACCAAGATGCTGATCTGGGCTCTACTGCAAAATGTGTACTGTCTTTTTTCTTTTTTTTTATCCTGATTTATACTTCATGTACTTGACTTTTGCTTTTTTTAACAAAGCTCTGACGCAACAATACAATAACTGTATAAAGACTCATAGTTCCCGGAAAAGAAAATAAGAATCACAGAAGAAAAAAGAGCGTATTTCATCCATAAGAAGAAGAAGAACTAAGAAGGACTTAGGACAATGGTGTTAAAACTTGATTGATTTCATTTTTGTAATATCTTAATTTCCCCAAGTTATTATTTTTATACTGTGTTTATTCCCTTGATTCATTTGCTTGTGTTGTCTGAGTTTTGGGAACTAAAATGAATATCAGAAGTGGTAAAATAGTAAACGATTTTCAGAAGATGCCACAGAAAGGGGGAAAATCTAAGAAGGGCTGTGTGTTTAATGGAGAATTACAGATTACTACATATACCCCAATAGAAAAAAAAACAAATCTCTAAGGATTTAGTCAAATAATCAAACACAAAGATTAAAACCCCTAGTAGAAATGTGACACAGGGTTGCCACCTGTCAGGTTTTTTACCTGGTGATCAGGTTTTCAGGGTCCCTATCAGGTAATCCAGTTTTGCTCTGTGCTGGTCAGGTTTTTGAGCCATTTTGAGTGCTCACATACTTTTGAAACACATTTTGTCCTATAACTCATTGTTTCAGTTACATGTCCAGGTTACAAACAAGTTCTGTTGTCAGTGTAGCCTTTTGTTTGTGAATGCAGTCACCTTGGGAGGTGTAAAGTTATGGCCATTAACACTATTAGCACTTACTTAAGCTAATCTTTCCACTGCATCTTAAAGTGGCATAGCAGCACAGCTGCCCCCACCTTTTGTAACAGTAACAGAGCCAATTGTCCTCCACTTTCATTTGCTGGTAAACATTTTCATTTCTAACAGAATTTAGGCATTTTTAAATGTTTTAAATGTTTTTTTTTTCCCACAAGAAAAAAGTATGAACACTTCTTTGGCTTTGAAACAGTACTATGGACAAGAACAGGAAATGGAGGCAGAAAAAGATATAAAGTATGTATACTGTTGTATGCTATTTACAGTATTACCCTTACTCCCCCCAGATCATATCTGTAAATGTGATTTCTTTTATCTCTGTATGTTTATCTGGTTAACCAATGTCAATAAATAAACAAATAAATAATTAGGAAGAACCTCGGAAAGTGACTAACAGGCACAGTACCTTAACATTTTTATTTCACTGCTGCTTTAAGTGTTGCCTTTTATTGGAAGAACAGTGCATGATGAGTCATGAAAAGGGGTGGGACTAGAGGCAGAGCTTAGGATCCGGTTTTTGCCTTATCCAAAGGTGGCAACCCTAAAGTGACAAAAAGAATAATAAAAAATAATAAGGAAGTCCCAATACTCAGACTACACAAACAGGAAGGATGAAGTAAAGGGAGTTCCTGGAAAGGATAATAATAATAAGGACAGTAAGGGGGGGACAGATCAGAGTTGATGTATTTTACAACCTTTAGTAATAGAAGAGATGGGAACCCCATATACTTGGGTAAAGGAACATGGAGAAGTTAGTGATAAGAGGGGAGAAGAAAAAGCAAGAAAGCTAACAAATGGCTTTTATAATATAATTTCCCAAAAAGTAATATTTGACTTCTTCCTTAAAAAAGAACAAGTTAAAGCTGCAAGAATAAATTCAAAAACAGTTACTATGGGAATAACAGTGGACAAAAGAGAAAGTAGTCAAAACCTACAGCTAGAAGCAGATCAAGATGGGGTAGAAAAATCAAATAGGGAATCTACAAGACTGGGCTCATTTAGCCCACTAGATTTATCAGGGAACTTGGCTATATTAGGTATAACAGGAAAATCAATTAAAAATATTTCTATATTAGCTGGGTCACCAAACACTGTATTCTAAAATCTGGATAATGAAGTTGAGCAAATAAATCTGGGACTTGAATTTCAGGCACAATGCCCAGATACATTGCCCAAATATACAATAAAAGCATTAGCTCACCCAGTAATGGCAAACATAGTTCTGTTAGAAGCATTGACTGATATTAAAGGAACATTTTCTGGATTTACTAATCTGATTCTAGATCATCTGGATAAACTTGAAAACAACGTAAATTACCTAGAATCCAAGTTAAACAGACAGAGACCATCTTTTTCAGCATTGCGTATACCAAACACCCCAAAAATAAATTTAAATATACCAAAAAAAGAAAAAATCAAATGGTAAAGGAAAGAAAACAAACCTTAACAAAAGGAAAAAAAGGAAAAGACCAAAACCAAATAACCCAATAGAAAAAGGGGGGGGGGACAAGACTCAAGCTTTAATATGAGACCCCTCCCTCTTGAACCCCTAATTATGCAAGGAAATGGAAAAATACCTGGTGTGTCTGAAAATAACATTGTGGAGGATAAAAATAAAAATAAGACACAACAAAATCTCATGAAAGGGAGTGCTGACAAACACAAAGCAAGTAAGACATCTGATAGTGTACAATGTCTAAGAAAGCTAAGTGGAAATGAAGTAACAGTAAGAGTAAAAGGAATATATCAAAAAAGTTATGAAACCCCAGAAACCTTAAAAAAGCTGATTGAGTATCTCTTCAATGAAGAAATGGGGGTCAAAACCAGTACTGATGATATAGTCCTAGTACATAGAGATATACAAGATGAGGAAGTTCCAGTTTATGTTTTGCTAAGTGAAATGGAACTAGCCAAAAGAGTATGGTTCAAACAACAAAGTTTACACACATTAGGACTATAAGTGCAACCACCTATAACTTGGCAAACAGTTCAAGGTCAAAATAGAATAGAGGGAAACCCGATGAGAGAGATATCTCAAGAAATTTTCTCCATAATACTAATGCAACTTAAATGGGATTTTATCCAAAATAAAAGAGAAAGGAGGATGATGGAGAATAATTATACCTTATCACTTTTTGGTATTAATGAAATTTATGGAGAAAACAATGATATGTCAAACTCATTTGTTACAGTCTTATTAGCCATTATTCTGAGCATTGATATAGAGGATTATCATATATAGAAGGTTGTGAGGGTGTTCACCAAAGGGATTGGTACTCAGATTAACTTAAAATGCAGCTATGAGCAGATGGCAAATAAATTACTATGGGGGTAGAAACATTGAATAAGGCAGGTTTTCTGTTAACTGACATGAATGCCTTGAAAAGAGAAGTGACTACACTAAAGCAGATGCCTCAAAATATATGACTAGAAAGAAGCATTATACAGCATTCAAGTCTGATTGATAGTCATATACTTCTCAAGGACCAAGTTATCCTACTTCATGGAACATTGTTGGGATATCTGGAAAGACAGCTGATAATGAATGGCTACAGTTTATGAATACATTTTATATTGTCCCACTTCAGGAAACCTGGGTTAAAAACCAGGTTGACTTGAATGGCTCCCATGCATTTCACACCCCTGCAGCTAGGATTAAGAAATTTGGGAGATTCTCTGGAGGTTTAGCATCTTATATTAAGTTTGGTAAAAATATTACAGTCATTGAAGTTTTTAAAATTGACCCAAATGATATAATATTATTTTTGAAGTGGGGTAATGATTTGTATAACATAATGAATATTAACATATTAACATCCCTCCATCTAATAAGAAATGTGATACCAAAAGTATTTGGTCTAATTTGTCTAAAGATATGGCTGCTTCCATTAAAAAATATCCACAAGGAATTATTATTGCTACAAGGGATTTTAATGCTCGGATAGCCAATTACAATAACCGAAACATCATGGAGACCGAAATGAATTTAACGGAATGTAAAATAAGAAAAAGCATGGATAAATCTAAAAATACTAATGGATCGGAATTACAGAATTTGGTAGAAGACAATGCTTTAGTAATACTAAATGGGAGACTCTCTGGAGACCTAGATGGAAAAACAACTTTCTTCTCCCATAATGGTCAGAGTTTAATAGATTACATTCTCTGTAGCCATGAAAATTATAAATCTTTTCAGAACTTAATTATTACAACTGGAGCTGAGAGCGATCATGCCTCACTGGAACTTACAGTTGAGCTAAATGAGGGAGAAGATATTTCCAATGAGACTGATAACCTACAAACACAGCTGGCCATATCTGGGAAAAAAGTACTTCTCCAATCAAAAATAAATATAGAGGATAATGTATGGTCCTCTATCGTAAACTGGTTTGTTAACCATTGAGAGGTTGCCAGGGTGACCATGTAAACCTCAAGAGAGAAGCACGAGAGGTTTATGTCACCATGGCAGCCTCGAGATCTTCATTCTGCCTCCCCCTATTGAAGGCACTCCCTCCTACTGAGCCGACTAAAAAATGTTGGTCTCTCCAATGATTCAATCTCTTGGTTCAAAAGCTATCTTGAAAACCGCTCCCAGCATGTAAAAATCAGGGATGTGCACTATGATTCCAAACCTGTCCTCTCTGGAGTCCACCAGGGTTCAATACTGGGCCCACTACTCTTCAGCCTGTTCCTTAACACCCTACCGGACTCCTGCACTGAACATATCACCCTGTATGCCGATGATGCAGTAATCCTTGCCACACACCAGGACCTGAAGAAATTGCAAGAAAATCTCCAACTTGGCTTCTCCTTGGTTGAGAATTGGTTCACAAAGCACAAACTGAATCTTAATCAAAAAAAAAAAAAAACAAGGCTATGATCTTCAGCAGCTCCCATAATAAACATAAGCACTTCCAGCTCTCCATCATCACCAGACAAGGTGCCACACTGGAACAGGTCAAAAACGTTAAATACCTCGGGATCACCTTTGACCATCACCTCTCCTACATTGCCCACATCAACCATGTTGCCAAAGCCTCTAACTCCTGGCTAGGCCTGCTATTCCATCATAGGAAACACCTGACACCCGAAGCCCTCGCTGTCACTATCCAGAGCTCCATCATATCCATCACTGATTATGGCATTATCATTTATGGCTCTGCTACAACCACCACACTCAAATGTGTATCCACCACCCTCAACAAGGCCTGTCGACTTGTCACTGGCTCCAAACGCCTAACTCACACCTGTGACCTCTATTCTCAAACTGGATGGTTGAATCTTGCCAATCGAATAAAACACCAAACTTGTATTACTACTAAAAAAATCTTGCTGGGCCTTGCCACCCTGGAGTCTGTGCCCTCATACAACTGAGAATCCACACCCGCCATACCAGGGAATCGAAACCTCAGCTTCTGCAAATCCCACATTGCCACACAAGGCCAAAGATCCTTTGCTTACTGGGCCACTAGTTGTTACAATGGTCTTCCCAGCAACATCTCATCCTAACTATCGCTCAGCACTTTTAAGACTCGGCTCTGCCTAACACTCACTGCCTCCAGCCTCTGTGACTATTGTGGCTAAACGTGTCTTTTGGTTCCATACCTAAAGATGCCCGTTTGGATCCACATCTACTCCTGCACTTTGGCAGCTGCCCCTCCTATCTTCACCTCCCCTTCTGGCCCATGACAAATGCCACCCGGCTGCACTACCTCTATTCTTACCTGCCTTCCACCTCTCCTCTCTCTCTCTCTCTGTTCCCCCCCACCTACCTCCCCTTTTCTTCCATCTACTTAGTCTCCCTAATTTCACCGTCCTCCTTTCCCTTTCCCTTCCCCAAAGTTTCACCTTATTGTTCTTTTTTTCCTCTACAAGACTATGTGTTTTTTTTTTATTTTATAAACTGTTATCTTTGCTTATGTTTGTCTCAATTGTACCAATGATGTGGAACCTTTGTAAAAGAGCCTCGTCTCAAAGGTATTTGTAATCCTAGAACAAATAAATAAAAAAATAAAATAAATAAAAAACATTATATTTTATAGTGTATGGTCCCCTAAACTGGCAAGACAAATGAATGTGACTTACTTTTGGCACCACTGTGGACATTCTGGGTCATTTTCTCGCCGCTGCACTAGTTTCGGGAAGGCCATCGGTGCACGAGATCAAAGGTATATGCATGAGCAGATGGGCTCCATTTGTTATCCTATCACTATGACGTACTCAAAAGAGGTTTATAACCACTTATGTCATAACGATGGGATTATCAAGAAATAATTTTGCCACTTTTTAGCTGTAATAAAGGCTCACCATACATTATAATGATATAATGGATGGGGTTTTTACACACTGGGGAAGATAAATTTAACAAGTTAAATAATAATCAGATTATAAATCATTTAGATATACTTGAACAATGGCTATGTCAATTGAATGCTAATACAATTAATTTAATATATAAAGAACAAAGCATAGAGAGAGTTATAAAGAACACATGGTTTGATAAATCATGCCATGAAGCTAAAAATGAATTTAGCAAATTGATAAGATGGACAAAAAACATCCAGCAAGGGTAAATTTCTCTAATCTTAATAAAGCTAGAAAATCATATACTAAATTTCTTCAGTAAAAAAGATTAGAAGCTTTAAATAATCAAAGGAATGAAATGTTCAGGGTAATTCAGGCAAAGGATAATATCAGATTTTGGAATTTGGTGTCTGAAGGTACTAATTCATTCTTCCCCTCTCCTACAGTGCATATGCCAAAGCATGACCGGGTTACACATTTCAAAAAAATATTTAATGGGGCGGAATCCCTGGTGATTTCTGACTCTATTAGAGGACTTATGAATTGTGTTTATGAACCATTGCTTGTATCTGAGCAAGATCTAGAAATAGCAATTACTAAATTAAAAAATAACAAAGCCCCAGGTCATGATCTCATCCTACCTGAAATTTATAAAAAATATAGAGGATAATGGCTGGGGATCGGGTGATAACCAGGCTGCAATCACCTCGAGTGGTTGCTAGGGCAACATGGTAGACGTCGAGAGCACAGCTCATGAGATTTACTATAGCCCTAGCAACTATGAGAGGTGATTTCAGCGTGGTTGTCACTCGATCTGCAGCCATCATCTTTTATAGTGTTTGGTCAGAAAAACACTGTTTGCATTCTATGTGTGAGAATTATGGAACTCTGGTGCATTCTTTTTTGTTATGCCATTGTTTGGAAGTTCCAAAATGTGGTTAACAACTTTTAACATTCTGAACAGTGCATAACAAAACGGTGTGACTGCTGATTATGGTGGTTAAGGCACTTACCATACATTATATAGTGATTTCCAGATACTGATACTCACATCCTTTTTCAATTCATGTTTTTGCCATAAATTTATACCAAAAGATTGGACAACTAACATTATTGTACCAATACATAAGAAGGGATCAGTATATGATTCCATTACTTTTAGACCTATTAGCTTATTAAATATATCTTCTAAAATTTTTGCACAGATCATACTGGATAAACTTACAAGCTGGATAAAAATTACCTCAATACTATCTCCATTTCAAGTTGGATTTAGAGCAAATTTCTCTACAATTGATAATGTATTCTGTTTAGCTCATCCAATTGAAAAATATATACATATATGTAAAATTAAATTGTATATACTATATGTAGATTTTTCACATGCTTTTGACACCATTAATAGAAACACCTTATAGGAGATATTATTAAATAAGCAGTTACCCCCCCCCCCAACTTCTGCTTCCAATTTATTTATTATACACTGGTACTGTATGCATACTGCAGTCAGATATAGTAAAAATGGGGATCTGACTGAATTTTTTCCCTTTAGTAGGGGGTTTAAAAAGTGAGGCTTTCTGGCACCATCCCTGTTTAATATATACATTAATACACTCTCAGAATATGAGGTGGAAGACAACTTGGATGCTCCAAATATAAATAACCAAATTGTACACTCATTGGCTTACACCAATGATGTTATTCTATTGTCTTTATCCAGGACAGGTTTACAAAAAAAAATTATATTTTCATAGAAACATAGAAGTTGATGGCAGGTAAGGACCACAAGGCCCATCCAGTCTGCTAATTTCTTTTCCTACCTTATAAATGTGCCATTGGCCTTTGCTCTGTCAATGGTCTATCTATTCATACTCATCTGTATTGCTCCCTTATGCCTATCTCATGCCTGTCTGATGCTCTGTACTGTATTTATATCTACCACTTCCTAAAGTAGGCCTTTCCATGCATCCACCACCCTTTCTGTAAAAAAGAACTTCCTCACATTATCCCATAATCGGCCTTCTTCTAATCTCATGCTGTGTCCTCTTGTCGTGCTATTTTTCTTATATTGAAACATGTTAGACTCTTTCACCTGGTTAATGCCCTTAAGGTGTTTGAATGTTTCGATCATATCACCTCTCTCTCTCCATTCTTTGTTCTAGGGCATACATATTGAGCTCCGTTAATCTGTCCTCATATGTTTTCTGATGCAGTCCCTGTACCATTTTGGTTGCCCTTCTCTGGACTGCCTCAATTTGGTTAATGTCCTTGTGAAGGTGTGGCCTCCAGTACTGCACACAGTACTTCAGATGGGGCCTAACCAGTGTATTGCAAAGAGGGATTATTACTTCCCTCCCTCTTCTGACTTGTGATACCCCTGCTAATACACCCTAACATTCCCCTAGCCTTACCTACTGCTTTAGTGGTATGCCTGGATGATTTCAGGTCATCTGTGATGATGATGCCCAAGTCTCTTTCTTCCCATGTGACTACCAGCTACTCCCCTCCTAGCCTATAGGTAGCTTCAGAGTTTCTCTTCCTATGTGCATGATCTTGCACTTCTTTGCATTAAATCCCAGTTGCCACTCTTCTGACCATTTTGCTAGTTTATCCAGATCTCTTCTCATTCTGCCCACCCCATCTGGACCATCTACTCTGTTGCAGATCATGGTGCCATCTGCAAACAGACAAACCTTACCCTCCAGTCCATCTGCAATGTCACTGATGAAGATATGGAAGAGGACTGGCCCCAGGACTGATCCCTGAGGTACCCCACTTGTGACTTGCATCTCTACTGACTGTATACCATTTATCACCACTCTCTGTTTTCTGCCTGTCAACCAGTTTGCCACCCAGTTGACCAACTTCTGACCCACCCTGAGCCTACCCAGTTTATTAATCAATCTTCTATGTGAAACAGTATCGAAAGCTTTGCTGAAGTCAAGGTAGGCGACATCAACTGCTCCCCCTTGGTCCAACACTCTGGTTACCCAGTCGAAGAAATCTATGAGATTAGTTTGACAGGACCTTCCTTTTGTAAACCCATGCTGTCTTGGATCCTGCGTTCCTATGGATTTCAGGTGTTGCACTATCCTTTCTTTAAGGAGTTCCTCCATAATCTTTCCCACTACTGAGGTAAGACTGACTGGTCTGTAGTTCCCTGCCTCCTCCCTGCTACCACATGAGCCCTTCTCCAGTCTTCTGGGACCTCTCCCAGAATTCCAAAAATGTAAATATTTGGAATTAAAAATAAACAAACAAAACTAAAGTAGTGGTGATGGGATCTAATCCCATAAATTATCATAAAACTAAGATTTATATAGATAACCAACTAGCTGATGTAGTTAATGAATATGTATACTTAGAAAAAAAAAATGACATCAGATGTTAAGTGAACAAAACATCTAAAAGAACAAAGTAATAAAGCCAAAATAATAGCTAAAGCTTTATTAAAGTTCAACAGTCAGTGTGGAGGGAATACCATAGTATCAGCTCTTAAAGCAGGAGATGCAAAAATAAATCCAGTTTTATTATATGGAGCAGAAGTGTGGGGGCCTAAAGATAGAAAAGATACAATACTGGAAACTCCTTTAATGTATTCAGGAAGTTGCGGACTTCATCGTTGATATGGTATTTGAGTCACCCAGACTGATGGTCCTGGGTGATTTCAATGCCTGGGTCGATGATGAACTTTTGCAGTTTGGACAGCACTTCCTCCAGCTGATGACATCTCTGGGCCTCACACAGGTAGTCACCACTACTACTCATATACACGGACACTCCCTTAACTTGATCTTTCTCCTGGTGATCGAAGCCTCTGACTTGGGGGTGGAACTAGTTGGGTGGTCCAATCACTACAGCATGGGGTTTAATTTTAGTGCCCCCATTCGTAGGCCTGCTCCTGTGGAGATGGTTAGGTACTGTCCCTTACTAAATGTAAGTTCTCAAGGCCTAGCAGTGGTGCTTGACCGTTCGTCCCTCTCAGTGGCAAACAATGATCCAGAGACCCTCGTGATGGCCTATAATTCAGCCATTTCAGTGGCTCTGGATTTCATTGCTCCAGTCCAAGTTCATCCTCTATCCCTTCACCCTCAGTCCCCATGGTTTGATGGGACTTTGAGAGAGATGCGGCAACTAGGACAAAGGTTAGAGCACTGCTGGTGGAAATTCACCCTTGATGCCAGCCTCCTTTGATTGATGCACCATTATCAAGCCTATCAATCTGCAATCACAGATAAGGAGGCAGAGTTCCTGTCCAGGGAGATTGTGGCTGCTCAGAATCGACCAGCTCAGCTGTTTTGAACTGTGGACAGACTGTGCAACCCAGCCTGTCTACAAGTCCAAAAAGCCTTTTTGCAAATAGTGTGCGATGAACTTGCTCAATTTTTTGCAACTAAGGTGGCTGACATCAGGGCAGCATTCCAACCTGCACACTTTATGGGCATTACTTTGTATCAGCATGAGGCCACTGCTTCTTGGCCTACTTGGAGTACCTTCGACTGACTGGAGTTCATGGATGTCATGCGGATCATCCAGAGTGTGCACCCTACATGCTGTAGTTTGGACCCAGGACCAACTTCCCTAATTTTGGGTTGTATTGACTCCATCGGTCTGGTCCTAGCATGGATAGTCTGGTGCTCCTTGGAATCTGGTGAGTTTCCTAGCTCCCTGAAAGAGGCGGTGGTGACACCGCTCTTAAAGAAAGCTGCTTTGGACCCAGACTGCCATGCAAACTAAAGACTAATCTCTAACCTTCCCTTTTAAGGGAAGGTGATTGAGAAAGTAGTAGCTGCACAGTTGGAGGACTATTTGCCCATCCATGACGTCTATGAACCCCTCCAGTCCAGTTTCAAAAGAGACATAGTACCAAGACAGCACTGGTTCGGGTGCTCGATGATCTCCTGATGGCTAGAGATCAGAAGATCCATTCCATCTTGGTCCTTCTGGATCTCTCTTTAGCATTTGACACTGTGGACCATGAGGTACTGCTTGATCACCTGAGGTACATCTGTGGACTGTTGGGTACAGTCCTCAGGTGGTTTACATTGTTCCTCATGGGAAGAAATCAGACAGTGGTGTCTGTTTTTTTTTCCTGAGACCCAGTCTCCCTAGAGTGTGGGGTACCCCAGGGTTCACTGTTGTCCCCCATGTTGTTCGCAGTGTATATGCTGCCCCTCGGAAATATTGTAAGAAGGTATGGGCTGAGGTTTCACTGCTATGCTGATGATATCCGGCTCTACCTTTCTATTGCACCTGACCAGGATGGAGCTCTCTCAGTCTTTAATAGCTGTCTCACAGAAATCAGGAGTGGATGGATTCCAGCTGGTTGAAGTTGAACTCCGAAAAGACTGAGGTGCTGGTTGTGGATCCAGGTCGCCGGATAGGGAGGTTGGGGGTTGGTTTGCCCTCTGGACTTTTTCTTGGTGGCTCATCACTCCCAACCTCTGGACAGGTGCGAAATCTTGGGGTAATTTTAATGAAGGACTGAACCTGCATTTGCAGGTGTTGGCTGTTGTCAAATCTTCCTTTTATCATCTAAGAAATATCACCAGGATTAAGCATCTGGTTCTGTCCGGTGATCTTCCTACTCTGGTCCAAGCCTTTGTGTCTTCATGCTTAGATTTTTGCAACTCCCTCTACCTATGGCTTCCTGGGGTGAAGATCTGCCACCTGCAGCTGGTGCAGAATGCTGCAGCACAGCTTTTGACAGGATTGTCTCGGTCCTGTTATATTTAGCCGGTACTACGCAGACTGCACTGGCTGTCAGTACAGTGGTGGATTACCTTCAAAGTCGGTCTTCTGACTTTTAAAGCCCTACACGAACTGGGCCCTAATTACCTTAAAGAGCTTCTGGTCCCTTACTGCCCTGGGCGATCGCTCTGCTCAGCCAACAAGGGGTGGCTAGAGATTCCAAGGGTGTGTTTGAAATCTTCTGGGGCACATAATTATTAATTGCCCATTATATACTAAACCAATAAATCTGTATCTTGCTCAGATACTTACTGTCTATGCAATTATAATGTATGATGTGGTTTTTATAGTATTACACTCTAGAACCTATGAAGAAGCAGTGGCAGTGACTAACTTCTTTACATCAGTAATTAAGTATACAAAAATTATACATAGAAATCACAATAGACAATTGAATCAACCAGCTTAAAAGACACAGAATCTAAACTGAACACTGTATTTATTGCTATTGTGTTGTAATGTCTATTTGAAATTACCATATGTTTTAATTTTTTACAAAGTACTGTATTAGTTTTTAACCTGAATTTGTCTACGATATGTGTCCATTTTAGTTGTAAAAATCATGATACTCAACTGTCATGAATGACCAATAAACTGATTGATTGATTGTCTGACTGGCAGATTTTATTTTGCACACACATGCACAGAATTTATTTCACACACCACCTATGCTAAGGGCGATGCTGCAGGCACTACTGCTACCCATACACATTCAGACACCCTGCCTGGCCTAACCCTCTCTGACACAGTACTTTTTCCCTTCAAGGATTTTATTAAATTTTTCTATTTATTCCACATGATGTGATGGAATGTCCTGCCCACTGAGCCAAAGCTTATACCCCACTGAGAGAGCACAGGGAGGAAGATGTTAAATGACTGTCTTCTTGGGGGTGGTCACACAGTATGCAAGAAGTGACACTGGTGCACTGATGACTGGCAGACAGATTTTATTACACACACACACACACACACACACACACACACACACACACACAGGCCCAGATATTCAAAAGAGTTGAGCCATGTGAAATAGGGTTGCGCCTGCGCAAGTCTGAAATTGCGCCATTCTGCGATATTCAGCAAGAGGCAGTTGTGCCCCGGAAAACATGCTGAGCAACAGCGCAAAGATAATGAAGGCATGCACAACCGAAGGGGAGGAACCATGCATAAATGGCGCAGTGTGATATTCAAAGACTTGCGCCATGCGCAATAGTGGAGCAAGCAGAAGTTGCGCCATAGTGGAAATGAGCCAAAATAAAAAGGAGCAAGGAAGAGGCACAAGAATGCTACAGGGAAGCCACATGTGTCAGAGGCAGAAGCAGACAGACAGGGCAGGAGGCACAAACAGGGCAGGCCAGGGAAAGGTCACTCTGAACAGCTAGGCACAGGGAAGGTGTGAGGAGTCACACAGCACAGAGGATAGCACAGGCAGGTGTACCCGGTGCAGGGGAGGTAGCAGCTAGGACAGCGGGGGGAATACAGCAACAGCTGCCGGGGGGGTGAACACAAGCCAGGGACATGGCCAGTGCCACCTTCACATGGAGCCCGTGTGGGGGGTGAGAAGGTGGTGCTTGAGGGGGCGTGGCCATGGAAGGCCCACGTTGGTAGTCACCCCCAACAGGCAGTGCCGAGCCCACACCAGCTTTGAGATGTACAGTGATACTGAGATTGTGGGCCCGTACTGCCTGAACAGGGCAATTCTGAGGTGGCTCTGTGAGCTGTGCAGTGATGTGATGCAGGCACCCACACGATGGAGCCATGCCCTGTCAGTGGAGACCAAGGTAACAGCCTGCATGTGCTTGCTCACCATGGGTACCTTCCAGGGACCAACTGGGGACACCACAGGCATAACCCAGTCAGCCACATCATGCCACCTCACCCAATTCCTCAGCGCACTTCTGCCACATGTTTAGGAGTACATCCATTTCACCAGCACAGGGGCGGAGCGCTCAGCAAACATACAGGAGTTCCACAAGGTAGCATGTATGCCTGGCATGCTAGGGGCAATAGACTGCACCCATGTGGCTATACGCACACCACCTGGCCCAGAGGGGGCTGCATACATAAATCGTAAGGTCTATGCCAGCATCAACTGTCAGGTGGTGTGCGATGCCAGGGGGTGCATCATCAATGTCTGAGCCACGCACACTGGGGGAGCACATGATTCTTTCATCTGGCACCAGTCGGCACTGTGCCACAGATTTGAGAGTGGGGACATCCCCACTGGACACCTAGTGGGTGAGTATGCAAACCACATGGACAATCATAGAGCCTGGGGGGGATGGCAAGAGGTGGCATGGGTAGTGGCCTACATGGCCTGGGGCAGGGCGATGCTGATCACCAAACTAACCTCCACCCTCTGCACACAGGTGACAGTGGATACCTGCTCCATCCCTGGCTGCTCAGACCCTACCAGCGACCCATGATCCCATCGCAGCAAAGCTATAATGAGGCACACGCCACCACACGTAATGTCATCGAGCGGGTGTTCGGGATGCTGAAGGCACTTTTCCATTGCCTGGACACCTCCGGCGGTGCCCTACAGTACAGCTCCTCAAAGGCCTGGAGGATATTCCTGGCCTGTTGCATCCTGTACAACATGGCCAACGAATGTCGGATAGCCGTACAGGTCAAAGAGGGGGACAGCGATGGGGACGATGGGGCACCAGTGACGATGGTGATGGGCAGCCCCCCCTTGGCTGATGGGACCCCTGACTGCTCTGGCTGGCACAGCTGCACCAGGACACCATCACAGAGGAGCACTTCAGCCAAACCAGGTAAGTCATGGGGCTATGCGCAACCACCAGTGGCCAAGGCACAACCCACAAACATGCATGGACACACACCGGGGTGCATGCTGTCAAGGGAAGTTGCAGGGCACAGAGGCACACACACAGCCAGGGATGGGTGAGGATTAACATGCCACGCTGAAGGACACACACAACTCAACAAACATGCACAGAGGGCAGAAGGCACACTGACCCAGAACGCACACCCTAGCAACACACATGTCTACAGGCCACCATGCCCACTGCTTGTCCATGTGCATGTGTCAGATGCTGAGCACCATTGCACATTGGTGTACAGCGCAATGCAGGCATCATCATGCACATGCAACTTCGGACAGCAGCCGGGAGGGTGTGCAGGTGGACTGTGTGTCCGTGTGCAGGGCCGGGTACCCACCCATGCACTGCCCACTGACAAACACAATGCACACAGGGCAGCACCAGATAATAGCCATGCTGGGAGACAGGTCAGTCCCATGACACAGTGCCACGGCCACCATGGATGCATGGGTGGCCCCGCTGAGACCCGCCAGCACTGGCAGACTGACCACTGGCCTCATGGGGTGGCACCAATGGACCCCCAGGGGTTCCACTGCATGAACATGACCGTGCCCGTGCAGGGGTCTGCAGCACACCGAACATGCCTGCACCAGAAGTGCTCGGGATGCCCAGAGCTGAACCTGGCATCGACAGGGTGGGAGTTGCACAACGCCGGGAACGGGGGGTGGATAGTGCACTGCGTGGTGTCCGAGATGCATGGGCACCTGACTGTGTGCCCATTGTGGCCATGACAGCAATGAATGCCTGTGCATGCCTGTCAATGGCAGGGGTCACATCCTCCCACAAATGGTCCATCCGTGTGAGGATCAGTTCAGTGTCCCTGCTGCGACACTCCTCTGCCCACTCTAGAGACACACGGAGTGCATCCACGGATGTCACAAGCCACATCTGCTGCTGGACTGATGCTCGCAGTAGGAGGGTGTGCTCATCCAAGAGGTCATCATCCTCCTCGGCATCCTGTCCCTCAGGGTGTGCAAGGCCCTGATGTTCAGCACCCCTTGAGGGTGGGTGCTGTGCAACAGGACCAGGTCTGGGCATGTCCACAGATGGTGCACAGATGCCACCACTGAACCCTGTACCCCCCAAGCCCAGTGGGTGACTGCTGATGCTGCCCCTCTGGCTGCCGCACCCCAGGGCTCAGTGGTGCCACTGCAGTGGCAGCAACAGTCCCACTGTCCTGAACAGACACCAGTGCTGCCCCACTGATGCTAACAGGTACAGCCTGGGACTGTGCTGACACACAGGCCTCCACAGTGGCACCACCCACAGCCATGGGCACGAATTGCCCTGCTGTGTGTCCATCCTGTGGCACACATGTGTCACTGCCCATGACGGTCTTGTCATCATCATTGGTGCCGGACTCTGTCCCGGCCACAGCCACAGCGTGCTGGCATCCATGGACACCAGCATGCTGGGACACAGGCAGGGCTTCCTCCACACCTGTCACAACGACATCAATGTGGACAGCCAGGCGGTGCCACTGTCACAATGATCCACATATACCTGTGGAGGTGGATGGTCCCACCTCTGACTCCATCTGACTGTCTGCAGTGGACAGGCCCACCACCGCTGACCCATGCAGATGCTCAGGATCTGTAAGGGAAAGTAAAGTCGCGTTACTGCATGTGACCTACCCTGCCCCTCCATAGACAGACCATGACTTACCATGCAGTGATGGGCCACCATCCATCTGGAAGCCACCACCCGGAACACCATTAATGGTACTTCGCTGCATGCTTCCAGCAAGCCTGTCCTCTGCTGGGGTGAGCTGTACCACCTCCGGCTGTCCCCCACCTGTTGCAGCACGTGCTGCCCTGATGGCAGCCACCTTCTCCTTTACCCTCCACCTGTCTGTGCCCATCTTCTTCTTACACTCCTGCATGGAGCGCTGGTGGCTGCCATGCAGATTCACGGCATGTGTCACCTCCTCCAATGCAGCAGCATGGGCCTGAGAGGTTCCCCACCGTCCACTGAGCAGTGGCTCCTGATCCAGGTAGGCCTCAAACAGGGCCTCAGTTTCAGCCTTTGTAAAATTCAGCCTCCTCCTCCTCCCACCACTGTTTTCCTCCTCTCCAACAATGTGCTCGTTCATTATGTAGCCTGTAAGAATGGCAGTTGTTACCTGTGACTGTGCAGTCCCATGCATGTCCCTGAATCCACAGTCCACACTCCCAAACAGCATGCAACTCACCAATAAACTGCAGTAACCGACTATGGCCACTGCAGCACATTGTTGCACCTTTATAGTGCAGTCCATGCAAATGAGGCGAGGAGCAACTTTAAGTACATGCAAATTGCAGTGCTGCACCATTGAATGGCTGATTAGATGATATGCATATGACGACTGAATATCACGCTGTTGCTCTTTGCTCAATTGTGTTAAACATGCTGAGCCAATGGCACAGTCCTGTGACATGCGTAGTACACCTCACTGCACATGCCCGGGTTGCTGACGTAGGCGTCTGCTGCACTGATGATGTGCTGTGCACGGTAGGCAATGCAGGGCATGGCCATCATTGTGCCAGTGGAGCTATAGCAATGGTCACTACATGGCACTGTGGCACTGGGCCATCATAGGTGCAATGGCCCAACTGCCCGGTAGTCCACTATGGCGCTGGCACACAGGCAGTCAATTGTACTACATGCATTGTCATCCAATGGTGCTGTGCGTGGCCTTGCGCCAGAGACCCTTGACCCTGTGCCCAACCTTTGCCTCCTTGGTGCCATGCATCAGGCATAGGTGCACCTCTATCACGCTGTTTGGTAACAGCACGATAGGGAATGGCAGCACTGTACCACACAGCATCTGCATGTGGGGAGCCATGCTTCAGAGTGCCATATTGCCTACTATAGCTGCTAGAATGGCACACAGATGGGCAGCACAGTGGACAGCAATTGAGCTGGCCAATCTGGTGCATATTGTTGAGCCACACCATGAGCCTCTCTTCGGGGAGGCCCCCCTGGACAGAGCCAGGACCCAGGTGTGGCAGGAGGTGGCCACTGTCCTGGAAGAGGCCACAGGATGGGGGCGTAGTGCTAAGCAGTTCAGGCACTGCTATGGTGACCTGCGCAGGAGGGAGCAGGAGCTACTGGCCCAACTGCGGTCAAGTGCCAGGAGGGGCACGTTGCCATGTCCAGGTAGGGGTTCCATCAACACACTTTTATCATCCGTATGAGTCACAGTGTTGTATGTGTCCAGCACATAGGGGAGGGACCATATGGGGTTGGCCATGGCGGTGTTCACAGGGTGTGGGGTGGTGGGTCTGGTGGTGTGGAGGCACACCTTGGGGCAGGGGGACTTTGCTTTGGGAATGTACTGATGATCTTCTCTCCTTTTTTCCCCACAGGCCTGGATGAACTCCGCAGATTGCAGGCAGAGCCGCGGAGGGGGAAGGAAAATGCAGCCAGGAGGGGTGCGGGCCATCAACACCCACCTGACCATCCCGATAAGGGTGAGTGCCATTCATCCATGATTAGTATTGCATGCTGTGTGACAGGGTGGGCAGTGGGGCATGGCCACCATTCACCGACATCACTGCCATGCAAGCAACTTGTTACAGTCAACACTGTCCAGTGGCAATGCATGTCTGGGTGTGTGTCACTGGTGGTCCATGCATGCACCAGGTGCATGGCTGTGCCACTGCCTTTGCACCACATAGCCATGTCACTAAACGGCCACGGTGGTGCTGTGCATGACTTGGCCGGTGGGTGTGTGCAGCATTCCACATGGCTGTATGCATCTGGGTGGGCAGATCCTGTGGACATGATCACTGTGGGTGGTCACACACCATCATAGTGGTATGTCCCAAGGCCGTATGCCATGCACAGTGGATGGGCTGTATGGGGTTGTGCATTCACACCTATTGACTGT
Source organism: Neoceratodus forsteri (assembly GCA_016271365.2). NCBI lineage: Eukaryota > Metazoa > Chordata > Ceratodontiformes > Ceratodontidae > Neoceratodus > Neoceratodus forsteri. The sequence continues at coordinate 192,108,036 of CM057456.1, forward strand.
GCTCCCTTGTCCTAGGTACATGCCATCTCCAGGACATTCAGGACACCTTACAGGAGCTCCTACAGATGGCCCACGAGTCCGTCGACATCTTGAGGAGGCTTGACACAATGGGGTGCTGCGGAGGCACAAAGGCCAGTGGTCCCAGAGCCAGTAACGGTTGTCCAGATGACAGTCCTTCAGTCCCTGACTTCCCTACCCCCTGGACCCACCCTCACACCCTTCCTATCCCATCCCATGTGTCCATCCCTTCTCCCTACCCACCCTCACCTTGTTTGTGTCCCCCCAAGCTTGTATATAGTTTTTATTGTTGTACATAGTTCACTTTTATATTTACAATACATTTGAATTTGATATAAATACTGTGGTGGTCTCTGATTTGCAGCGGGCTATAGGTGCTCAGCTGCAGTGGTGTGCATGGCATCAGGGGTGGTGCAGTCATGGGTATGAGTGTGTGTCCATGTGGAGGTTTCTATGGTGTGGGGGTAGATATCAGTCAGTGTCTGTGTTGTGTGTGTTGTTCCCTGTGCACTGGATGACTGTGTGCAGTGGTCCATGGCACGTGCTCTGTGTCCATGGCGCACCCATCGGCCCATCCATGGCCTGTGCAGCTGACACACATACCTGTCTGTGACCTGCATGGTCCACTAGCATGTCAGTGGTGGCATTCCCTGCAGGGCGGACACTGTACCCGTCACTTTGCTGGGTTGCCCCTGTCACTGGTGTGGTGCATACCTGGCTCGGGTGGCACTGTGGGCAACACGGGCATTATCCCACCTCCATGCTGTGGCTTGTGTGTGTTGCAGGGGATGTGCCCCACTGTCTGTGGCTTGTGCTCTGGGTGACTATTGGTGGTGTATGGGTCCACAGTGCCTGCACAGGGTAGCTGGCACTCCAGTGCCATGGTGGACTGCGGGTTGTGTGTACATGGCTTACATGGGCCCACAATGGGGGCTTGGTTGCCCCACCACTGTGTCCCTGTGTTGTTGTGCCCTTGGGTATGGGTGGGTGTCTGTCCATACCCTGTGTGGGATCTGGTGTGGTGCATGCTTCCATGCACCACTATGGGTGTCTGTGCTGGCTGTTGTGGCCAGTGGTGGGTCGGGGTGTGTCACTGGAATACCATGCAGGGCACTGTACCACTGGTGGTGGTGTCAAGGGCACACCCATCCCATGTGGGGTACCTCTTGTGCCAACGCATGGTCAGTCTCTCAGCAGTACCTTGGGGGGACTGTGCATGGTGGCGCTGTGTCTGCCATTGTTGCATTGCCGTGTGCTGCAACCCACTGATGGGTGCTCGTGGTGGGGCTGGCTTGCATGGTTCTGTGGTGCACAGGATTGCAGTGTCACAGTGGGGGTGGTGGCATGCATGGGGTTTCCTGCAATGGTGGTCACTGCTCATGGGGGTATGTCTGGGGGTCATGGTGCAGGGTGTGCTGTGCACTGGGGGGATGGTGTGGCATGGGGTGGTCTGCCCTCCTTGTGTGCCAGTCACAGCTTGCCAGTAGGTGTGATGGGGGCACCATGGCCAGGCTGTGGGTTGTTTGCTTGTCCCCATGGGCCAGTGGTTATTCCAGCCCTCCCCCAGTTGTGCTGTGCTTGGGGTGTGGGGGGATGATGTCTGTTCTTCTGTGTGTTCCTGTGCCCATCTGTGGCATGGGTGGTGGGCCCCTGCCTCCCTGATTGTGCAGTTACATTGCTCTGTAGCTGGGGGGCTCCCTGGTTGTGCTATGGCACCTCTGGACTGCTCAGCTGAACATCCCTTGTTGCGCTATGGCACATCAGATCTGATCAGCTTCCCCTCCCTAGTTGCGCTATGGTGCAGGTTGTGCGATATTCAGTCGTCAGCTGTAGGAGCAATTTGGCCTGCTCTGTTTTTGAATATTGCGTCTCTTGTGCATGGGCACAATAGACTTGCGCTTGCTCCTGCTATTGTACACTTTTTGGGCATAGTTTGAATATCTGGTCCAGAGTCTACATCATGTGCTAAAATAGTAACATCATCTGCGTAAGCTACTATCTTTTCAAGAGGGAGAGAAGGGAAGGGATAAAGTCCTATAATCTGGACATCCCATTTAATATGACGAATAATAGGATCCAAAGCAAATGTGTACAGCAATGGACTTAGAGGGCATTATTGCCAAATACCCGTCGAAAAAGAAATATCAGTCCCATAAATCCCATTCAATGTGGGGATAATACTAGTATTGGAATATAACTTCGACAGCCAAGCCAAATAAAAATCAGGAATATTACACCATTTAAGGACATCAAAAAGATAGCTGTGTCTAACCCGATTAAAAGCTCCATCCTGATTCAAAGCAACAATATACCCAGATATATTTCTGGCCTCAAATAATTCCCTTAAAACAAAAAGATTGTGCTGAATCAGGCTATTCGGGATGGGACAAGTATGGGAAGGATCGATAAGAAATTCAGCAGCTTTTAGGAGTCTGGTATGTAATATTTTTGCCAATATTTTATAGTCAGAATTCAAAATACTGATAGGTCTCCAATTGGACAAAAGCTTCCTATCCCCTTTTTTGAAAAGATAGCGAATAATTGCAGTGCTAAAATCTCAGGAATCAATATTGTTAACCAAATAAGAATTGAAAACATGGGAAAGAAAAAACTCATATGGGAAGCAAACTTCTTATAAAATGCATTTGGAATCCCATCAATACCAGGAGAAGTGCCAGTGCTCAAGGAGTTATTTATAGCAAAAACTTCATCAGAAGTAATTGGGGAGCAAAGAGACCAACTGAAGTATCAAGAGATGGGCAAGGAGCCATAAAAATATCAAAAAAAGAGCCAATAGGAGGAGGGGTATAAAAGAAAAAGTGTCCTGGAGATGCTGCTGAACTACAGAGAGCATGCCCAGATCAGAGGTAACACAGGAACCATCAGGCCTATATAAATCTGACATTTGGGTCTTCTCCAACCTGGTTTTACAGGCTTTATAAGGATATGAGGAGGGTTGATAATGTGTTCCAAAATTCATCTCCATATCCAGAAACTTTGCTCTATTATACTGGTAAAGAGGCATCTGTGATCGAAGTTCAGTCAATTGAGATTTATACTGAACATGATCCCTAGGGGGAAAGGACATTAAATGATAAAACTTGTTATGATATTGATGATACAACAAATAATTGGAATTAGCCACTGTACGCCCAAAAGAAATAAGTAAAGATCTTAAATCTTGTTTAGTATCTATCCACCAATCCCATAGATTATCATAAAGACAGAAAGTAGAATACCTGGCTTCAAAAAACAATTCTAGTCGGCCCGCCGGCGCAGCGGTTGGATTTCCGCTTGCGATGCCAGCGACCGGGTTGAGGCGAGCCGGGAAGCTGGAGGGCCAGCCGGGGGAGAGGGCTTGAGTGTCCTAGGGACTGCTCGTCCTCTCCAGGGGGGAGGGGGGAACCAGAGCCCGGCTCTTGACTGACCTCGGGTGGAGACCGAGGTGTAGCAGGCCGATGGCAGAGAAAGAAGGGGTGACATGCCAGGCGTCTGTGTTCAGTGCCTTGGCGTCAGGGGACGCAGCGCGTCGTGAAAGAACACGGAAAAGCACCTGCGGTCTCCCAGTAGGCGGAGCACTGGGCCCGACCCTCAATGCCCCTGCCTGCCCAGAGACAGCATCCCGACGAAAATTTCATAGTCTCGGGGTGTATAGGGCCCCCACCCCGTACCCCGCCTGGGGGATAAACCAAGGCTCCGTGGAGGATGGACTGCTCTGGTCTACAGGCAGGTGAGCGAGGGCTGAAAAGGCCGTAAAGGTGACTCCTGAAGAGAGGGGGACCGCAGGGGAGAGGGGGAGTAAAAAAAAAAAAAAAAACAATTCTAGGTTATGTAAATGGCTCAGGTCATCTAATAAGAAGACATTCAATCTCCAACGCTGTACAGGGGAATACATTTTGGGAGGTATACCTGCTAAACTAAAAGTACCCAAAAGAAGATGATGGTCAGCTAATACATTAGGTCGAGAAAAAATGAAAAAGGTTTGATTTGGGCAGAGACAAAAAAGAAATCAATACGAGAAGAATATATATGATGAAAGTAAGTAGCCCCAGCATCCTGTCAAAGAGAAAGATATGAATCCACTAAACCCATATCAAGAATAAGTTGCTTCAAGGCATGAGTATCACAATAAATTTTACAAATCGTATCCCCAGAATATTTAAGGTCCAAACTAACATTAAAATCCCCACCCCAAACAATATATTTTCTTGTGAACAAATAGGGTTTAACAGCTTCAAAAAGTTCTATGTGAGTAGCTTTAGTTTGTGGGTCATAAATAGTAATAAGGTGGAAAAAAAAATCTCCATAGGATACATCCAGGGCCAAAGCTCTGCCAGGTGCAATATCAATAAAGCACGTAACATGAAAATAAGTATTTGTAAATAAAATACCAAGGCCATCAGCAACATCAGTGCCGAAAGTCCAAAATGAAGGACTGTGGACCCAGTTACGTTTAAGCTGATCAATTTCCCTTAAGGAAGAAATTCTAGTTTCCTGAAGAAAATTACATCAGTTCTTAGTTGACCAAAAAAAAACAAAAAACAGCTAGCTGTTTCTTGTAGTTTTTTAAACTACAAATGTTGAGAGATGCAAATTGAAGGGAAGCCATAAAGAGAAAAAAATTAAAGAAAGGAAAGAAAGAAAAAAGCAACAACAGACATCACACTAAACTATAATTGCTTTTTCCTTTTTTTACCTTTTTACTCTTCCTCTCCTTAGCCAGTTCAGTAGCCTTGCTGTCTTCCTTCTCAGTAACCCAATCAGAGCATAAAGAGTATCAGATTCAAGGTCAGAATCCCCCATATCATCCTGTAAAGAGGCAAAAGAATTAGTGGTAGAAAGGGGGAGAGGGGGTTGCTGCTTCAAAGAAGCTCTAGTAAAATGTTTCCCACCTTGACAGTCTCGAAGGGGGGAGGCATGGCAGTATCAGACGAGTGAGCAACTATGGGAAGGTCTGCTGGAGATAAAGCAGTAGGACCAGCAGAAACAGCCTCCGGGAGAGAGGACAAAGATCCATCGACTGGGCCAGTAACCTGACTCTGCATAACAACATCATCAGAAATTCCAGGATCCAGTTCCTGCTGAGAAACATCAGCCTCCTGATGCCTAGCCACAGGGGTAGGGGAGGGTTCCGAATGCCGGCCTTGGGCCTTATCAACAAGATCATCCTGATCCCACCCCTTGGACCTGTTCTGCTTAGCCCAGGGACATTGGTGGAAGGCATGACCCTACTCATCACAAAGATTACACTGAAAAATGTTCTCACAAAGTTCAGTAGAATGACCATAACCTTCACAGAGAGAACATCTCAGCATATCACAAGCACTACTAAGGTGGGTTTTAGCACCACATTTATAGCAAGCATAAGGTTACCCCCTCATAAAAGAGAACCCACCTATCTTTTCCAAGAAAGAAGCTATTTGGGAGATGAATCATTTCAGAGTTAAGCTGAAGTAGTTTAACTCTGAATTTTCAGCCCCCTGTCCAGAGCCCTTCCAAATCAATACTAGCCTCAGGGGGTCCCAAAATGCTACCTCGATTCTGCAGCCCATGATAAATGTCACTGACATTCACCCCTTCATTACAAAACATTATAGGGATGTGGCGAATCGGAAGCTTAGTAAGGGATATAGCATAAAATGGGCACCATAAAGGATGGATCTTTAGAGCATTAAACTTATCCCAAAAATGTTCCAAACCAGAATTACTCTTAAAACTGATATCAAAGGAGTCTTCCCCTGAAATATGAATTAAGGCATAGATATCAGAGGGTGTAAAATGCATAGAGCCTTTCAAAAATTGCTTGTTATCATAATACCTGTCAGAGTGCACAGCAAGACCCCCCTTATACCTTAGGTGGACAGCATTGCACCTGGGTGCCTGTTACAACTTCTTTTTAAAAAGGTCCATCATAGGAATCCTCCAAGTACCTCATCGCCCAGACAGTGGGGGACCAGGAGGGTTCACAGGGAAGAATCAGAGACACCAGGCTCAACACCCCCTCTCTCCTCCCGAGATGTGCTAAGCCCAGAGCGAGTCCGAGACCCATCTACTAGTTTCTGCGCAGCAATAGTAACCCCAGTCCCTTTCAAAAGTCCAGTACCTGAGCTCAGGGATTTTGCAGAGGATTGGCCGACAGGAGCTGCAGAAGAAGTAGATGGAGTAGGGTCGTCACCCCAATCCGGGTCGGGAATCCTCTGCCCAGTGTTCAGTTGCTTCCAGCCCGATTTTCCAAGGGCCGATTTGACTGACCAGTCAGTCCCCAACAAATCTCCAGAAGAATTTGGTAGTCTGAATTGCCGTCGCACATGCTGTGATGTAGTGCTAGTACCAGTAACTTCCTGGTTAAAGTCCATCTCTCCATACACTGCGTCAGACAAATAGCAGTCTCGTGAGAAGCATCAAGACAGTCCGAGTCCAAAACACACATCTCCAGAGTAAAAGAAACAGCATCGGAGTCAGTAATCTGGAAAACAGGAGGGACAGGCTGTAAAGTAAAGGAATCACCACTGTCCACTTCCATCGCCGGTATAACAGGATTGGGAACAAGCTTACTCTCTTTCAAAAGCATGATGGTAGGCATCGAATTTTCCTTCAGCTCTGAAATTGTACCAACATTAGCATCCATAGCACTAGAAGAAGCAGAAGCAGAAGTAGTCACCAGAGTAGCAGCACAACAGATGTTCTGCTCCATCGCGACTTGCTCAGCAACTGAGCCAGCCATCTTTTGAAGGCCAGAGGTGCCCCCTAATGATGATCAGGGGAATTTCCATGGTGTCCTAGCAAAATTTCCCTCATTCACTAAAAATACCACCAACAGCTTAATCTGGTTCAAGGTCATATGGCATTCATATGTATTCCCCTTCCCTGTGTCGTGCCTGAAAATAGGCAGGATTTGTCTAGTGCACTTACCCGGTCAACAAAAACTAAATAAATAAATAAAACAGAGAGCTGACTTGCTGTTGGGAGGCAATTGGGCATACAGCAAGAAGGTTAACTGGGAGTGGTGTGGTATTGCATGGCACACTGGCACAGTTCAACGGACTTCACCCCTTCTGCTAGACTGCTACCCACCAAATAAACGGGCAGTCTGGCTTTACCACTTAATAGTGAAGTCTATCTTCAATCTCTTGTTCTCTTCTTTCTTATCTGCAGCACTCTGTCTTCAAGTTCTTGCTCACAAGTTGCACCCAATCTCCTCCAAGTTCCTCCTCCCCTCCCCAAGTCTCCTCTCCCAACAATAACTACTCCCTTCCCTACCCAAATCCCTGACTCCCACACCCAGTCCAGAGCTCAATCCTCTCCCAAGTCCCCGGCTCCCTGTCCCTTACTCCCATCCCCCAACTTCCCCTCATGTATTTTGTTTTAGTTTAGTACTTTTCAATATATATATATCTTTCATTTTTTTACAGTCAACTTCTTCCTCCATTTCCCAAGGAGCAACAATAAAAATGCAAGCAGCACCAGTCAAGTACACAGAATCCAATGCAGCATGGAGCAACCTACAGAAGCTGCTGCTCCTTCTCTATCCCGATTCCTCTGTGTAGCTCTAAGGTGGATCACATGGGTAGGAGCAGCAACCCAATCAGGTACCACCTTAGAGAGACAGATAGCTCTGCCATCCAATGAGGAACCAGAGAGTCTTGTCTCTGCTCCCTTCTGTGGGTTCCTCCAGCTCTGGCTCTTCTTGCGCTGCATTTCCCATGATACAATGGATGTCCAAATGGATCCAAACAGCCGAAAGTGTTTGGAAGCCGTTCGTTTATGAACACTTCAGCATGTTCGGGTTGGTTAGTATTTTGGACGAACCGGTTCACCCATCCCTACTTCTGAGCCGCTTATTGCCCTAACCTGGTTAGCAGAGCTCAGTTTCATATGTTCACCTGACCAGGCTTCTGCATAGGATCTCAGCTCCTGCTATTTCAGTTAAAATTGTAACTACCATTACTGCACATAGCAACCAGTCTACAAAGAAGATTATATATACTCATCAGGTAATCCTGGTTGTAGGTAATTTCTGTTCATGCACAGTAAGGCCCCCCTTTGCCATTGCCTACCTGTTCTCTCTTTCTGAGGTATATACATATGGTTTATTATGCCTAACAGTTATGTTCTTCAGTTCCATAGATCGTAGTTCTTTGCAAGACAATGAAAATGGAGAGGAAAGGGAGGGGCTACATGCATACATACATAGTCACCAGCAGATTAGGCCAAATGGTCTATCTTGTCTGCCCAATTGCAGCTCCTGAATTAAGAATCACCAGCTGCCCCCATTGAGTTCCCCCCTACACGCATCCTACCTCTGTACCTATCCCACCCAACATTGAATCCCTCTACTGTATCCTTTACCACCAACTCCCCTGGCAGTGTGTTCCAAGGTTCCACCACTCTTTCTGTGCAATAATGTCTCCTCACTACACCCTGAACCTCTCACCCACCAGTTTAAACTCATTTCCCCTCATATTACCCTGCCCTTTTAACTTAAAAAGCCTCTCCATTTCCTCCCTGTTGAACCCCTTCATTTATTTGAAGATCTCTATCATATTCCTCCTGTCCCTTCTGTACTCCAGGAAATCCATGTTCAGTTCTGCCAGTCTTTCCCCACAAGACATGTCCCCCAGACCATGGATCATCTTAGTGGCTCACCTCTGAACTCTTTCCAAAAGGGCAACATCTGCCTTTAAATACGGTCTCCAGAGTTGTACATGTGGTGGACGATCTGTGGTGGTTCATACCCCTATAGTTTAGGGTGATGCCAGATAAATCTGGAAGGAGAGGCTGGAGATGTACTCTAAAGCCAAGATGCAAGGTTTATTTGCCACAGTTGGAGCACACAGAAAAGTCTTAGCATTCACTAACACTATACACATGAGAAAGAGTGAATAAAATTACTGGGACCACAAACTGGCCCCACTAATGTCCTACAAAAGTCCAGGTTATTCAAGTCTTAAAGGTGTAGTGATCCGATGCACCAAGCTTGGGTTTCTAGTATTTTGGTTGGCCGACTGCTGAGGGTGAACCTAAGGAAGCGCTTCCTACACAGGCCATAAAATGGGGTGTACCCCAGTGAACCAAAAGCCAAGTAAAACACTGTAGGCCTCCTGGCCCTGGGAAGAAGGTGACTCCTGGCGTCATTGAGGCAACGTTGAAAGGGACGCGCCTGGTCGAGGATGGGTGTTGACGTCCAGTTGTAGGGGAAGAGGACCCTTATCTGGGGATGTCGGCTGTGGTGACCTCAGGCGGGTGATCTCTAGTCGAGGAAAGGATGCTAGGTGTGATGATCCACTGGACAACTTCTGGGCAAGTTCCCGGAACCCTTACCACCTCACCCCTGCAGCTTCAGAATCCGACAATCTTCGGTGTGACCTCTTGATGTATCACTGGAACATGAGCCACCTATGGGCAATACAATCAAGAGTGTGGCGACCCTTGGTGTGGCCTCTTGTGTGGGCCACTGGTACTTATGCCACCTCAGGGAATGGGGCACAGAGCCTGGCAATCCTCAGCAAGGCCTTGGTAAAGGCCACCGGTACTGGTGCCACCTAAGAACAATGTCTATTCGGGAGAATAGGCAACGTGACTCTGAGTTCAGTGGATGATTTGAGTTCCTCAAGCTAGAGCTGGGGCAGCTCCTAACCTAACTCACTTTGGTGGGCCCTAGCTACCAGCTGGCTACCACTTATGACCCGCAACTCAAACCTGGGGTGACATGGTGAACACTTGGAGTTGATGGAGTTAGTTGGAAGTGGGTGCAGGTGATACTGGGCTTCCCGGGGGCCCTCCCTGGGTTGAAGAAGAGGCACCGGAGGACTTCTGGATGAGGTGTGAGGTGTGAGGTGTGTGGTGTGTGCAGGAGCCTGGAACAGAACAAAAATTAAAAACCTGAAAGACAATTCCCCCCTTCTTGTATGACCGAGAGCCCTGCCATTTGGGATGGGGTGGCCCCAAATGTCTTCAGAGGAAGTAGCAGTAGGCAAGTGCAGAAATCAATCCCTCAGGGCAGTACAGTCACACAGGACAATTGAGAAAATAAGGCAGTGCAATCATTTAAACTCCTCCATTGAATATAACAGTTCAGTCACAGCAAGCAGTTCAACAATTTAAAACAGTTTGATTGATTACAGCAACTCAGACACAGCAAGCAGTGAGTCCAGGTAACCATACCTCTTAACCTCCCTCATCACAAGGCAGGGACAAATGACCAAGATCGTGAACACATTAGATAAAACAGTAATAGTAGTCCCAGAAGCTGTATACAACATGTTTCTTAGTGTGAAAAGCATTTTCTTAATGAGAACTAGACTGTAACATCAATGGCTGGCATTATTCTGTGATCCCTATCCCTACTCTTTAGTGCCAGATATGCCAGGCTTAGGAAGGACAGAAGAACTCTCTGAGGCAAAATCAGGGACATCCCTGAAAATCAGAAACAGCTGAGAGGTAGGCAAGCAACGGGAGATTGCAGGCAGATAAAGAAAATACAGTTTGCTTCATGGGCATTGAAGGAAAATCGGGAACAGCTGAGAGGTAGGCAAACAACAGAAGATTGCAGCAGATGAAGAAAATACAGTTTGCTTCATGGGCATTGAAACAGTTTGATGGCCCACCCTTTTTGTTAATATTCATCAGCTCTGGTTGCCATCTGAATATGGAGGCAAGGGTATCTAGTGTCTCTGTCCCAGCTATGGGTTGCCACGCTCTTCTACTACATGGACAAAGGACTAAGGGCAGGATTCACAGATGCCCAGAAATACCCGCAGCTGCGGTAAAACACAGTGCAAGTCGGTGGTGACTTGTGGATTCGCAGGTTACCCACAGCTGCGGGTATTCACAAAGGTGGCTTTCTCATTACTTGGGCTTAGATTACCCTAGAACTCTGAGCAGAGCATGCAAAAAGGCTCTGCCAAGCTTTTAGTAATCAGCTTCTTACAGCTAAACAATTAGAAATTCAGCAATTCAGCAGGAAATGCACATCCTCACCAATAATACTTTGACCTGGCTTTACCTAGCACTTCTTTGATTCTTGGCTAAGAGGGAGTGCCCAAGTCTCTCTATATGGAACACAGACTGCCTAGAATAAGTTAAACTAGCAGATATTCTTTCAAGATAAGAGTTCACAAACACCTTTAATCTTGGTCCTACAATTAATTGGTTTGAACCCCTCTAGCTGCTGCCTTTTTGGTTCTTATTGTTCTCTCTCTCTGTCTCTATACAATTGGACAAGGTAGCAGCTTTCCTCCACCGGGGTACAATGGAAGCAATTTAACAATTCTAACCAATAATTGCACAGTGCAACAATGCAATTGCTAAACAAACAATCCTTCCCCTGGTTGGAGCAGGTCTAGCTAGGACTAATTATTAAAGGAAATGCTGGCCAACAAGCCAACTCACCCATGGAGTTCCACACCTATTTCTGTACTCTGGGGAATGTACAACCAAGAAGGAGTGATAAGGCCTCTTCTCCTGGGGACTGCTGCATGAAAGGTTCACTGGGTCTGTTTCCCTGCCAAAAGAACTGACTCGACACACTGGGGGACCCAACTAGATGGCAGATTTCTGCAAAAACTGACTGAGGCTGCTACTGGGGATCTTCTGGAGGGAGTTACACCAAAGAGACCCAGGGGATTCACTTCACCCTCCTAACAGGGAAGCCAACATCCATTGTCTTGCTGTCCTTCACCCTCCCTGGTCAAACTCTTTCTCCCCTCCCTCCATCCTGGCAGAGCCTCCTCTAGGCTGGGGCAGTCCTGGCTACCCGCCAGGGAATTGGCTCCTTCATCCAGAGGTCAGCCTCCGGAAGCTGGGTCAGTGGCTTAAAAAAAAAATTCTCCAGATTTGAATCTACCCTGGCCACAGGGATTGGCTGAGAGGGCTCAGCCTGGCTTCCTTCTCCACTGGGGACAGGAATGTGCCCAACTGGTTTGGCTTTGGCTGGCTGGGTGTCGGTCTTGAGCAGGGGACAGGGAGAGGAAAGAAAAAAATGGTTTTCTTTTCAAACCCTGAATTTAGACTACTAGGACTGCCTGCTGGAGTTGGGCCTGTTCTGTGTTTCAGAGGGTCACCAAAGCTTTTCAAGGGTTTCTTATTAAGCTGCCAGGGTCCTCATAACTGTTTGACCCCTCATATCTCTGAGGATCCCCTGTTTTCTGTGATGCTCCCAATTTCCCTGGAACACTACATTCACAGTACTCCAAGCGAGGTCTCACTAAGGAATTGTACAGGAGCATGATGATCTCCCTTCTTCTGGATGTTATCCCTTTTGAGATACACCCCAACAGTGTATTAGCCTTAGCTGCCACTCTCTGGCACTGTTCTGAATTATTTCTTTTGGGGTCTATGACCATCCTCAGATCCTTCTCCTCCATAAATGTTGACAGCTGTATTCCCCCCAACTGATAACTGTACCCAGGGTTCCCATGCCCCAGGTGCAGTACACTGCCCTTTTTGGCATTAAAACCCAACTGCCAGGTGTGTGCTCACCTCTTCAACTTTCCCAAGTCCTCCTGAAGTATCCTCCTCCCCTCTTTGCTGTCTACCACTGCTACCAATTTGGAATTGTCTGGAAATAGGCTCACCCTGCTTCTAGCATCTTCTCCAAAACTCACAATGTAAGCATTAAACAGAATTGACTGCACACCAGCAACCCGGGTTCGGGAACAAGCACGGGTCGCTGGAGGGCCGGCAGGGGGAAGAAGGATTGAGCATCCCATGGACAGTTCTCCTTCTCCAGGGGAGGGTAGGGGACTTGTCTGGCACCTGCTGGCTCCTAGCAGAAGCTGGGAGTATCACAGGACACATGGCCCAAATGCCAACTGGGGGAGGAGCGGACGTCAGCATATGCCATGATGTCAATACGCTGCCCCCAACAGAAAAAGGGAAAAATTGCTTGCTGGCCACTGGATGATGGCTCTCCCTTCCCTGAGTGCCTTCAGGCCTTCCCAGGGCCTCCCACACCTCAGCAGCATCCCCAGGCCCTAGTAGTGAGTGTGCTGGGGTCATCCCCTCTCCCCCCGGTGCCTTCCCCTAGGAGGAGGGGGACCTGCACGGCGAAGGGATACGCCGGGATATCCTGGGGACCAGCTGCCATATGGGGACCAGATGAGGGCTGGGTAAGGACAGTAGGTCTGAAGGGAGCCTGTGGAGCCTGAAGGAGTGGGGGACCAGTAAGCATGGAGGATGGAAAAAACAAAACAGGATTGACTGCACTACTGAACCCTGGGGAACTCCACTGATGACAGCCCTGGTAGCTGAAAACTCCCCCCCCCCCCCCACCACCACCCTCTGTTGATGGTTACTGAGTGAATTTGCTATCCAGATCACCATTTTCTCTCCCACCCACAGGTTCCTCAACTGCCATAGCAGCCTACCATGGGGCATCGAGTTGAAGGCCTTGCTGAAGTTCAAGTATAGGACATCAACCAGCCTTCCCCTGTCCAGTGCTTGTGTCACCCAATCAAAAAATTCAATTAGGTCAGTCTGACTTGATCTGCCCCATATGAACCCATGTTATTTAACATTCATTGCACCATTTGTCCCCAGGAACTCCACCATCCTTTCCTTCAGGATGGCTTCCATCAGTTTACCCACTATGGACGTCAGATTGACCAACCTGTAGTCACTCGGTTTGTCCCATGATCCACTCTTGTGTAGTGGCACCACATGTGCTGATCACCAGTCCTGGGGTACCCAGCCTGTTTGGAGGGAGGAATTGAACAATTCTGTCAATGGAGTTGCCAGGACATCTGCCAGTTCCTTTAGGACTCTGGGGTTAATTCCATCTGGTCCTGGGGCCTTTTCAGTCCTCAAAGACTTCAGACCCTCCCTTACCCTACCCACCTGGATCTCACAGTCTGTAAGTGCCCCTCCCAACCCAGTCCACCTCTTACCGCCCCGAGTGGTAATGGTCCAATCCTCTCCCTGGTAAATATACAGCAGAAGTACTCATTAAGTACCTCAGCTTTCTATACCGCCCCCTCAATCCAGCGCCATTTTTTCTTCAACCTGTTTATCTGTACCCCCCTTTCCTTCTTTCATTGACATAATTATAAAATGTTCTTCTCTCCCCCAATATCCTGTGCTAATCTCAGATCCCTTGCTGCCTTTGCTGATCTTACCCTTTTACTGACCTCCTTTGCGATCCTGTGGTACTCATCCCTATTCAGCCTCATTTTGGGAGTGTTTCTACTTTTGGAAAGCCAACCGCTTCTCCCTCACCCCCTGTTGCACTTCGCCAGTACACCAAGAGGGTCTCTTGGCCCTAGACTTCTTGCTCTGGATTGAAGTGCAGGCTTTTGTAGCTGCTAGCAGGCCCTGTTTTAATATCTCCCATTGCCTGTCTGTGCTCATCCCTGGCCTTATATCCCTTAAGTGCTGCCTCAGTATAACAGCCATTTTCCCAAAGTCAGCTCCCCTGAAATCCACCACTATAGCTTTTGAATGGTTCCATTCTTTCCCCATGTCCAAAAAGAACCACACTACAGAGTGGTCACTCCTGCCAATGGCTCACTCACCTCCAGGTTTTTAATGTGAACCCCATCCATCAGTACCAGATCAAGGATCCTATCCTCCCTAGTTTGCTCCCCCACTCACTGCATTAAAAACTCGTCCTGAAAGGCATCCAGTTGCTTTTGTTCTTTTGCAGAATCTGACATCATGGTACTCCAATTCACCCCTGGCAAGTTGAAATTCCCCCAGAACCACTGTCCTTCCTCTACCCCTACTACAATGTTTACTAATACTAGTTGCCAGTTCATGTTCAGTTCCTCTGACTGAGCTGGTGGCCTATACAGAACTCCCAGATTGAGCTTCTTTCCCTTACTATCCTGTATTGAGGCCCACAGTGCCTCCACATTCCCCCTCAGTACCCTCTTCCTCACTACACTCAATCCCCTCCGTAACAAACAGGGCAACCCCCCCCCCCACCAACCAATCTATTCCTCCTACTATAATACCATAAAATCTTCAGAAACCATTCTTCTTGGCCGAGAGGGTGAACAGCTCACTGGTTATTGCACAAGAATTAAACCTTTTTTTTTTCTCATTTTTACTTTACTGACTGGGTAAGGCTGGTTTGGTGCAAGTCCTGTGTTCAGTTTTGACTGAGGAGCACTAGGAAGGTGAAGTGACTTGCTCATGGTCACACAGTATGCAAGTGGATGTTGTAGGAATCAAACCCAAGCTGCTGGATGTACCAAGCTCATTCACAGCTTGTTACTCAAACCTCTAGTCTATATTGCCTGTCTCATGATTGGCTTGTAAGTATATATTTTCCTTCTGTTCTTTTAAACAGAAAGCTATACCTACAAGGATGTAACTCATGGGGATTTCACAAAGTACACTAATTACAGTATGATTTGAAAGGGTATGAGTAGAATCCACCTCAGAAAGTGACTGTATTCAAGCATGGCTGGTAGGAAAGCATGTTTTTTTTCTTTTTTTTTTTTTACATTTTTTGTTTTTGCCAGGAAAAACACACTAAGCTAAGGCTTGTTTCCAGGCACATCCTGGGAGCACAGGAAAATTAAGTTACATGCTCATTGTCACACAGTATGCAAGTGGTGGCTATGGGATTCAAACTCAGTTCTCCAGGTTTGCAGCTCAGTGCTTATGCCATACTATCTCCCCCAATTAGCGTGCTGCCATTCTGTAGTGATATTTCTACATGTATAGCTTGCTTATCAGTGCACATTGCATGTATGAATTTAGGGCTGTGGTAGTGTGATCCAAAGTGCAGATGTGCAGCACAGCTGCCTGCTAGCATCATGGCACCCAGGAGCAAAGGGGTGAGCACATTCCCAAATGGGTTGGTACCTTTGATCCTGGATTCATATTCGGACAAATAAACACATAAAGCATGCAAAATGTGAAGAGGCCATTTGCATGCCATCATGTGGCAATTAGTGCCCGTAAAAATACAAATACAGATGGCAGTCTCTTCTTATATGTAAGATGACACCCATATGGTATATAATGCATCAAAAATTGGGGGTGGGGCACCCTGAGTGACAAAACCCACCTAGTCATAGATTTTTAGAGTAGGAATTTTTGTACTGATATCATCCCAACATTTCGACTCAGGGGCTTTATCAGTGGCTTCTCAAACATTACTTATGTGTGCAGTTTAAAACTTAAAGCGTAAAGACTGTTTAAAGAATGCAGGAACCATGTAACAGTCAAAAGGAAAGGTGCTTATTGCTGACTAGCATATCCTGTTTTGCTAAGGTAGTTGATTTAGGTCAGGTGATCTCTCTAGTACTTAGTCTGCTCCAGAGTAGTAGCTAAGAAATTTGCTTCAAAACCTCTCTGCCCCTAGTACTACTCTATAGTCAGGTGAACTCTTTTCTTATTAGCCTGACTAGGAGCTGTACTTAAAGATTACTGCTTCAGGCTCCACTGCCTATAGTAGTATCCTGCAGGGATTAAGAAATTCTCCTCCATTAAGAATCCCTTCTCTTGTCCACACTTGTAGTGCCCATTGGGTGATAGTCTCATAATGAGGGCATATTAACTGCTTCTTTGCTTGTCTCTGCTCATCTTTCATGTATTGGACCCGAACGTGAATCAAAAAATAACTCCTAGAGTGGAGAATGGCTCTCTTTTTACATTGTCCAACTGGGACTTTTCCTATCGAGTAGAAGAACTTGTATGTGCTCTAACTTCCCCTAGCCTGCTGCTGGTCCTTCACCAGCACCAGCATACGGGAACTCTCCTAGAGTCTGCCCACAGGGCTACACCACCTTCAGCATACTCCCCCGTACTTCCATTGACTCTCTCATCAGGGTATTATTGTATGCAGCATCAGGAAAACTGGGAACTAGCCTCACAACTCCTTATACTGCTGCAGACAAATCACGTAACCGAAAGAAGACCCAGCCACCCACACTTCTCCTAGGACTTTGCAGGAAACTCCTGTTCCTGCTTTTACTATGCTCAGGAAATGTTGAGCATAATCCAGGCCCTCTGGCACCTGTGGAATCCCCAGCAGAGCTACAAAGCCTCAGGGGGCTTACATTCTTGCATATTAATGTATGTAGCCTATTAAAAAAATCACTTCTGTTCAGGCCTGGGTATGTCATACTGCTCCAGATGTTCCAGTGATTACAGAGTCATGGCTCCAACCGGTGGCCAGTAACAACGAAGTTAACATCCCCTCCTACTCTTTGTTCAGAGCCGACAGGCAAACCAGAGGTGGTGGGGTAGCTATTTACATCAAGGATAAATTCCCTGTCTCCATAATTGACTCAACCTCTGTCCCAAAAGAATTCAAAAGCTTGTCATTAAACATTGAAATTGCCACCAGTGTCTCATTATGTATAATAGGATGCTACAGACCCCCATCAGTTGGACTACAGTTGTTAAAACATCTCGAAAACATCCTGGGTTCGGCATCTTCAGAGTGTATCATACTAGGGGACTTCAGTTTAGACCGGCTCTCCAGTGCATCCACCCCACTTAAAATGTTCTTTGATTCCCTTGGGTTGTCACAGCTAATAAATGAATCTACTCATCCTAATAAGCTCAACCCTAATAACAGTACTCTCTTGAATATCCTTTTAGTCAACAAACCCCATTTATTCTCCCATGCTGGCGTCTTTTTCTTTGATATTAGCGACCATTGCTTCATCGCGTGTGTAAGGTCCACTCTTAAATCCACAACTGTACCAAAATTCTCGTTTAAAAGGTGCATATGCAACTTTGATCTCCATGGGTATATATCAGACTTAAAAGACTCCATGCGATGGCAGGACTTCTATCTAGCCAAGTCCCTTACTACAGCTTATGATATTTTCTCAGAAATTGTGCTAGGGGCTCTCAACAAGTATGCTCCCATAGTAAAAGTTCATGCCAAAAACAAATCCTGATGGTGGTTTACAGAAGACCTGAAAGATGCTTTGAGGAGTAGGGATGTACTCTGGAGAACTGCTAGGAAAACTAATTTAATAAATGACTGGAATTCTTTCTGGAGGGTGAGGAACCTCTACACCAAAATGGTCAGAGAAGCCAAAGCTAATTTCTATCGCTGTCAGCTGGAGAGCTCCTCAAGAAATGCCTCCAAATTCTGGAAGACTATCAAAGACATTGAAGGTCACACCACTGTAAATTCCCTACCTACTAAATTATTGATTGACAATACTGTCATCTCCGACAGACCGTCTATCCTCAATGCTCTCAATAATCATTTTGCCACTGCAGGGCTAGCCTCTGACTCCTCTTCCTCGAATATTCTCTGCCAACAACTTAGATTGTATACACAAGAAAAACCCATCCCCAGTCCATCCTTCTCTCTGCAGCCTACCTCCCTAAAAGAAGTCAAAGATCTTCTCTTTCAGCTGGACACTAGGAAAAGTGCTGGGGCCGACTTCATTGACCCGTACTTCTTAAAGGTCGGCTACCATGTCCTCGCAGTCCCAATTACTCATCTCTTCAACTTATCCTTGTCCCAGGGTGACCTACCACCCATTTGGAAAAATGCACTTGTGGTCCCTTTGTTTAAGTCAGGAGATCCTAGTGACTTCAGTAACTACAGGTCAATCTCCTTACTTCCAATCCTATCAAAGATGCTGGAGAAAATAGTGAACTCCCAGCTTCGGAAGTACCTGGAATCAGAAAAATTTCTCAACCCATTACAATCCAGTTTTAGAGCACAGCACAGTACAATCTCTGCTCTAGCCAAGGTGACAAATGACTGGCAGCTTGAATTAGACAAAAAACACTTTGTCTGTGCAGTTTTCTTGGACCTAAGCAAGGCGTTCGATACAGTGGATCACAGACTGCTTCTGTTGTCCATCCAGAACATTGGTTTGGATTCCCTAACCCTTAAATGGTTCTCCAACTACCTCTCAGGATGACTTCAACAAGTAAAGGTAGAAGGGGAAGTTTCTCCACCAAAACCCCTATTGAGGGGTGTACCGCAAGGTTTCATTCTTGGTCCCTTGCTCTTCAACATTTATATTAACAACGTAGATGCCCCCATCAAAGAAGCACAAATACACCTATTTGCAGATGATACGGTACTCTATGTTAGTAGTCCTACACCTGAAGTGGCCTGTAAAGCACTTCAAAATGAATTTAATCTGCTGCAACATCAGCTTATAAACCAGAAACTGCTCTTAAAAGCAGAAAAAAAAAAAAGCAATGTTCCTCTCGCCCCTTCAAAATGCAATAAATCCTGCAATTGCTGGGACACTCCCACAGATCACTACCATTCTAGGTGAGCAGTTGGACTATATACCAAAGTTCAAGTACCTGGGGGTCTGGTTAGACCATAGACTTACTTTCACAGATCACTTAGAAGAACTGGCAAAGAAACTTAGACAAAGACTTGGTCTGTTCTTTGGGATTAATAATTTCTTCACAAGAGATGCTAAACTGAAACTGGTTCAAACTACCTTTTTTTCCCTATTGGATTGCGCAGACTTTCTATATAGTCAGGGACTTGCAGGCACCCTAGCCAAATCGACACGCTTTATCACAGAGCCATAAGATTTATCACGGGTCTTCCATACTCAATCCACCACCGTGCATTGTACACGGCAGCGGGATGGTCATCCCTTGCTTACAGATGGCAAAAAAATGCTGCAGTTTGGACTTACAAAGCTATCTCAAATAAACTGCCCCAGTATATCTGTCTGTTTAACTTTGTGCACTTTGGGGAAGTATGCCCTGAGAAACATTTCATATATCTACCTTTATGTTTACAAAGCAAAATCTTGTATTGGCAGAGCAGCCATCAGCTTTGTGCTCCCTCAATTGTGGAACAAGCTGCAAAAGACTTTGAAATTAACTCACCCCATCAGCCTAGCAGCTTTTAAATCTCTATATCTACATCATAATAAGGAATCCTGTGCCTGTCTACCCTAAATAGTGACTCCTATAAGTTCAAGCACTAATTACTACTGTTAAAAGACTGATCACATCTATAATCGACTCTTCCCTCTCCCCTTTTTCTACCCCCATATCTGTCCCTTCCACAATCCTTTGACCCTGGTTCCAGCTCTAAATTTTCCATAACATATCACTATATATCTTTTTATATTAGGTTTTATTTGTGTTCGGTGCAGCCGATATGTATATTCCTTTACTTTTATGAAAAATTGTGTCCTACCTAAAACTAGCTGTATCTTCTGTTCCAAACATATACTACTGTCAATGCTACCTGCTGATACTTTGTATATACTGCAGGATTTTAAATAATTGATTACCAGTTTTTTTCTTTGGACTATACTAACTGTACAGAAAGTATTTATATAGATTTTCTAAAAGTGCTGTGTTTGTTAAACACAGTGAGGCAAAAGCTATGCATTTCCACAAAGATTTAGTACGTTTATGAGCAAAACGCTAATCAATTTTTAGAGTTAAATAAATCCCTGTACTGTATTATTGTATCTCACTTTATTTGTATTATTACTATTTTCTTGTGTGTTGCATCCCATGTATATTGTCCCTTGTTCCTTGTTAACAAACCCAGGTCCACCTCGAAAATGAGCTTGCTCAACGGTGATCACCTGGTTAAATAAAGACCTTGATTGATTGATTGAGTTCAGAAGTCACTGGGGGAAGCAAGATTCTCTTGTAGTACTGCCTACAAAAATACTTTAAGTTGGGAACTTTGCAAAGGTGAGTAGTTTTTGAGAATCCTCTGAAGAAGCCCCTGAGGTGAAATATTGGGTTGATTTGAACAAAAAGTACCTGCTTCAAAAATCTTCCAATACTGAGATGTCTTTTGTTTTCCAGATCATGCCTCCATATTTTTTATGGATCATCAGCAATGTCTCTGCACCTTCATATGCATTCATGAATTATAAAGAAAGGAATACATTGCACTCATCCACCTTGAACCACCTGCCAACCTTAGGGATTTGAACATTTAGTCTCTGGTAGTATAATGGCCTCCCATCCATCACCCAATATTCATTAATAACTGCTCGTAGTTTAGTGGTATCACTCATTTGATAACTATTTGCTTTATAGATGTATATCGGATGTCCAGTGGTAACAGTTTTCCTCATCTGATCCACAAATTAACATAACCATAAAAAGTCCATCTTTGTGTACTCTGAAGAGCTGTTCATAAAGGACAAATGTGCCATAAACAGAGCAATCTGTTATAAGCAGCATTGACAATATAGATGTAAACCTGGTGTCCAGTGGTACTTCCCTCCATCACCTGATGCCCCCTGGCGTCTTAGAGAAGCCCCCTGGAGTGCACTGGTCCCTACCCCTTAACATTAGCCTCCTGTCCCAAGCTTCCCTAATGTGAACCCCCCAAACAGAGAAACCAGCACTTACCCTCAAATCACCTTTGTGGCTGGCTGCCATTTGCCCTGTACAAGTCCTGAATAGATACTGGATTTCAGTAAGACTTTCAACACTGTTCCTCATAGAAGGTTGCTTAACAAATAGGAGAATCTGGGTGTGGGCTCTAAAGTGGTAAAATGGGTTGGAAACTGGCTCAAAGGCAGGACCCAGAGGGTGGTAGTAAATGGCATACAATCAGAAGAGGGGGAGGTGACCAGCAGGGTGCCACAGGGATTAGTTCTGTGTCCAGTTCTATTCAACGTCTTCATAAGCGACATTGCAGAGGGACTGGAGGGGAAAGTATGCCTGTTCACAGATTACACCAAGATCTATAACAGAGTCGACACACAGGAGGGGCTAGATAAAATGAGAAACTACCTAAGACTACTTGACTAATGGTCAAGGGTTTTGCAGTTGGGTTTCAACACTAAGAAGTGCAAGATAATGCACCTGGGATACAGAAACCCAGGAGAGGAATACAGGATGGGGGGCAGGTTCTAGCCACCACAGGTCAGGAGAGAAACCTGGGGTTTATTATATCAATGACCTGAAGTCAGCCAAACAATGTGAAAAAGCAGTGGGGAAGGCAAGCAGAATGCTGGGGTGCATAGGAAGGGGGCATAACCAGTAGAAGGAGTGAAGTGGTGATGCCACTGTATAAATCACTGGTGAGGCCTCATCTGGAATACTGTGTCCAGTTCTGGAGATCACATCTCAGGAAGGACATAGACAGCATGGAAGAAGTCCAGAGAAGAGCAATAAAAATTATACATGTGTAAGCCCCCCAATTAAAGGTTACCTGGTAGGGCTATGGCCTTCCGACCCTCTGACAGGCATCCTCTGAATGGCTGTGGTGTTAACAGGTTAAATTAAATAATCTGGGGCCCGACTTCAGCAAGCCTGCCAGGAAGACAAAAGGGGAGCTCCCTAAAGAACTACAAACTGGTTGCTGCTGGGAAAATACCCAGAGGCAGCCTGGAGATTACCTGGGGAGTAGCAGCCAATAATAGAGAGGCTGGTCAAGGGAAATATAAGGCTGTTTCTTGATGCCGAAAAGGGGTTGGAGGTCAAGAGGGACTGCAGGGTGGATGTGAGAGGAGAGACTTCTCTCATGAATAAAGTCTAACTGGCTGTGCAAACCCTGCCTACCCCCATCTGCCAAGCTGAGTACAGGAGGAAAAGTAGCTGCTTGTGAGATTGAAACAGGGTAGAGAAAAGCAGAGTTTATAGCAGCCCAGCTAGTTTGGACTTCAGTTTAATTGATAAAATAAGAGATGGGCTGTGGACTTTGAAAATAATCCCTGCTTCCCACAGCACAGAAATCATTAAGTGAAGTGGACATTTCAGCCAGGGGAGAGTCTGCAAGTGTTGATTCAAGCTGCTGCAAAAGGACCCAACATGTTGTGAAAGTATCCTCAAGGTGAGGGGCTGTAGATTTTGAGAGTGTGGAAACACTACTGCCCTGTGTTGGTCCTGAGAGTGGTCCTGCATGCTTTGGAAAGAATTTGGAGAACATAAGCAAATTGGTTCCCTGGACTGAAGACATCAATGCATCAGGTTGAAGACTGAAACAGGCCTGCCTGTGTGACGTCTGTATACAAAGGCCCATATGCAAAGCTGGCAAGGCCAGGCAGGTGAAGCTCATCATCCCTGGAACCATCAAGTTTATTTTCCCCTCCAGTGGTGCACCACCTACATCAAAACCTCCATGGTACCGTGCAACGCAACTGGCTGTGAACCCCCAGAGTGGACTGCAAACCGTGAGTACCCCGAACTGTGGCTCTGGGGAGTCTTTTAGTTAGCTAGTCAGATAGAAATCTGGGGGTAAATCATTCCACCTCTATTAAGAGACACTCAAGTCTGCCAGCATAAGATAATCAATTCAACGTGTGTTGTGTTTGACTGGGCCCTGACGAAAGAACCCAGGCCTGAACCACTGCACAGGGACAATCTGGGTGCACCCAGGGGGTGGTGAGAAGAGTTGATACTGGGGGAAAATATTGAGCCTAGAGTGAATTGTGTTTGATATTCTCCTCCTTGTTCCCCTTCCCCAATAAATGAGGTTACTGTTTGCATTTCTTTCACTGTTCCCATGTTATTGAAGAGTGCTGCTGGGGGGTGTGGGGCCATAGTGTGGAAACTGTAATTTGTGTGGGGAAAATATTGTTGGGGTAGGGTACTATTTCCTGGGGGGTGGTAACCTGTTTGTTATCCACAGGATTCCCTTGCCATTACCCCAGGTGGGGGCACCGCGCCACACGAGCTGTCATAGCAGAACACAGGACGGCCCCCCTAGAGGTGTTTTCGGAACTACCCTGAGGGCCCCAGAGCAGCCAAGGTGAGTCAAAGGGCTGTTACACATGGACTGCACCACAAGCCTTATGAGAAAACACTCAAGGAACTAAACATCTATTTACTGGAAGAGAGAAAGGAGAGAGGGGATATGACGGATACTTTCAAATACCTTAGAGGAATAAACAGGGTACTGGAAGGGAGCATATTTCAGAGAAGGAAGTGCACAAAGACAAGGGGACATAACATGAGACTGGAAGGAAGGAGGCTTAGGGGGAATGCTAAGAAGTATTTTTTCACAGAGACAGTGGTGGAGCCATGGAACAGCCTATCAGCAGTGGTGGTGGAAGCGAAAACAGTACAGGGATTCAAAAGTGCATGGGATAAGCATAAAGGCACCCTGCTGTACAGCAGAACGGGAGAAAGGCAGTCCAGATAAGAGTAGGGATTGCCAAACCAAGTTGGAAATGAGCAGATTAGGTGGGCTGTACGAGCCTTATCTGCTGACAGATTCTATGTTCTATGTATGTTTCTATGACTTGTGGACTGAAAATTAACTAAACCACATAAAGCTGTTTTCATTTCAATTCTGCCAATGCACAGACATTTAGTTCAGTTTTCTCAGATGTTCTTCACTTACCAAAACTTGTATCAAAGTCCAAGCTTTTTGCACCATACTTTGATGAAAGTTTTTCGAGCAGCACACTCACAAGCATATTATTGGTGAAAAGTAACTCCCATACAAAATGGCGGACAGGTGACATGTAACAATTTGGGAGTTACATTTTGCCTGTCATGTGTCCATGACTGGGGGTATTCTGAAAATGTTTACCTAATCTTGCTAGTGCTGTGCTAAGCATTTGAGTATGGAGGCCATGATATCCTAAAGCATGTGGAGACAGAATCGTATGTTATTTTTACAATGTTTTCTACACAGTAAGTTGTTTGTGTGTTATTTTTGTGCATGAACCACCTACTTGACTGGGCAAATAACTGTGCCATGTCATCATAAAATGTAGACACTTAATTTCCATGCCAACTTGTATCAGCTCTTCAACAAGCTAAAGGTTCAAATACTCTGGTTTATGATCTAACTTTGAATTATTACCACTGTACCTTAGCTGGCACTGTTGGGCTTTTATTTTAATAGATGGATCAGTGCTCAGTGATAAGGATCACAGGGACTTTGGTGAGGTGCACTCATTTCTGTATGTAGCTACAGTAGTAGCCACAGACATCGCCAGCTATTTCTAGATATTTCACGGAATTTCTAAAGAGTTTCTCTCTGCTGCTCCTACTGAGGAAATGCAGAAAGCAGGAGATTTCTCTAGAACTATCACAGACTTTTCAAGAAATAGCTGGCAATGTCTGTGGCTACCACTGTATGTTGAAATTCTCACAGTGCTGTGATTGCTGTCAGTCACTGGGCAGGTACTATATACAGTACATGCTCATTCAGAGCTGAGTCGGTGGGTGGCTGTGGTGGTGAGTGGTGGACTGTACCAGTCACTGGCTTGGTTACAGGTTGGGGGGAGCAGGGTGGTAGGGCACTGAGGGGTGGGGAGCTCACTAGACCACCAGGAATTTCAGAATTTCTTTTAATGGTGGATTGGGGATAGGGTGGTCTGCCAGACCACCAGGGATATTCTAAATATTATGACATTAGACAGGGGCTCAGGGGTGCTAGAGTACAAGGGATAATTTAATTATTATCAATGGAGATCGGGGCTTGGGGGGAGCTAGACTACAAGGGATAATTTAATTATTATAATGGGAGATTGAGGCTTGGGGGGGTGCTGGACTACCAGGGATATTCTAATTGTTGTATTGGGAGATCAGGGGTTGGTGAGGACTGCTAGACTACCAGGGATATTTTAATTATTGTAACAGGAGATCAGGGCTTGGAGGGGAGAAACTGCTAGACCAGCAGGGATACTGTATTTTAATTATTATAAAGGGAGATAAGGGCTTGGGGGTGGACCGCTAGACTGGCAGGGGTATTTTAATTATTATGAGGGGAGATCGGGGCTTAAGGGGGGGGACTGCTAGACTACCAAGGATATTATTAATAAAATACAAAAAGGATTGGGGCTGGGGGGCAGCACACTGGCACACCCTCCCAGAGGATTTCTAAGTGCCATTAGACCAGGCAAAGGCTGGTCTAATGGTACTTAGACCATTGCCCTCAGAGAGGGTTTTAAAAATACCAAATGAGGTGCTATGGCAGCCTGCATCTGTCGCAAGCACCCTAGTGCCATGCTGCAGCCCCTTTTGTGGTACAAAGCTGGCGCAAGCCCCCTTTGGTGCACGCAGTCTACGTTTGACAAAGGCTATTTTTTGAGAATAGGTCAGGTGCATTTTTTGATGCAAAGTGCCACTTGTGTCATTTATGTTCAAAGCAGGCGCCTTGCATCAGTATAAGGGCTTTGATAATCTGGCCCAATGTATTGAAAGTTCCAGTTGTGGTAAAATGATTAATGCTTGACTTTACAATATGTGTCTCGACATGGTGAATAACTGCTTAAGTAAACATGAAATATGACTCTGAAGTCATGTTAGAAAGCATCCAATGCTGTGAAAAGAAGCAATGAAAATGCCAGCACTTCCATTAGAGTTCCAGTGAAAAAGGTAAAGCATTGCACAAAGTGCCTTTTCTCAATACTTTCTGATCTGCAAACTCAACTAGTTACATATGATTTAACTCTAAATTCATAGAGTTCATTGGTGTCACTAACCATATAACTTGGGGTAACTTCAGTTGGTATACAGAAACAATGTACAGCAAAATGATGAGAAAATGGCTTCATAAATGTGACATTTTAATGTATATAAAAAGATTAAGGCTTGACTTTACAATAAGTGTCTCTACATAGTGAATAACTGCTTAAGTAAACATGTTTTTTCATAGATTTTGTCAGTAGATAAAGACCTCCTGTCCTGCCCAGTCTGCCCATATAATTCCCCCTAATAGTGCTACCCAAGTCTCTACTGGGGAGCCGTCTTTTACCCCACCCCGCGTTATCCAAGATGCCCATGTTTTTATCCCAGGCACACTTAAAATCTGTGACTATATTTGCCCCCACCACCTCTGCTGGGAGGCTGTTTCAGTTGTCTACCAGCCTTTCTGTAAAGAAGAACTTCCTCATGTTTCCCCTGAAACTACCCCCCAACTTCATATTGTCATCCCTAGTCATAGAACATCTTTTTCTCTTGAAGATACTCTCCTTCTGCATCTTGCTTATTCCCTTGAGATATTTGTATGTCTCTATCATATTCTCCCACTTCTTCCTGTCCTCCAGGGAGTACAAGTTAGAAAGCATTCCGTTCTAAAAAAAAGAAATGCAAATGGTAGCCCTTCCATTAGAGCTCCAGTGAAGAAGGTATGACATTGCATGAAGTGTCTTTTCTCAATACATTGTGATTAGAGATGCAGCAAAGTTTAACTTCACTAGCATAGCAGAGGCAAAGTGGCCCATTCCACCTATATATACAGCTATGCAAAGTGCCCATTGAAATGCAGTACTTCACCACTTTGCATCATAATGACTTTTCTTTATGATGACTCCACGTTACTTCACTTTATTTTCTTTTAAAGGCGGAGTGAGTAAGCATTGTAACAGCCCACAGATCACATGGCTCACAGTCTGCAGGTCACATGCTCTAGGCAGGAAGTTAATCATGCAAGAGAGTGAAAGACTTTCACTTTCACCTTACCTAGTGTGGAAGAAAGAGCTGTGTTTGAAAGGAGATAGAGAGATAGCAAAACATATAAACCCTGCTTTGAGAGGAGACAGAGAGATAGCAAAAAATATAAACCCCGCATCTGAACTGGAGCACCTTCTTGCTAGTGGTCCTCTCCCTGGAGCAGAAGGTAGTGATGCCATGGAAGCACCACCTCTGGTGGCACCTACCTGTCCCCCCTCCACCAGTGCCACCACCTGCCATGGCCCCTGCATCAGTGGCTCAGCAGGAAGTGAGGGAGGAGCTGCAGCAGTCACAGCAGTAGCAGCAGCAGGAGGTTTCCCCACCCTCATCCCCAACTGAGCACCAACAGAAGCCGGCAACAACATCTGGGGCTCCCACTGCCAGTGCCCAGTCCTCCCCACAGCTCATCAGTGTGGGAGTTCTTCACTACACTGCCTGCAGATACAAGTGTAGTGTAGTGAAGTACAATCTGTGTGGTGAGGTGGTGTGCCATGGCCCCAAGGGAAGTCATCTTGACACAGGTGGTCAGTGCACCCACCTATATAATCACCACTATGCAGATTGGCAGGCCAAGCTTGCTGAACAGGGCAGGAATAAGGCTGCTGGCCCTGCTGGGCAACAGGTTGCTGCAAGGCCTCCACCTGCACATGGTGTCAAGCGGGACAGGCAATTTAGCAAGCAGGTGCTCCACATCCTGCAAGTGATGTTGGCAACCCTGCATGAATACTTGCCACACATGCTGATTTGGGCCTGATGTGGAGTGAGTTGGACCATGTGATCCACCAGACTGACAATGTGGAGCAGCAGTTGGAGTGCATGGAGGTGCACCAACTCTAAATAATGGGCATGCTTCAACTGCTGCTCTCACACCATAACTCTGATCATTAGTTTTTGTTTGTCCTTGTACCCACCACCCCCTCCTTGAAAAATTAGTTCCTGATGCTGCCCCGATCTGTCCCCACTCTTTCTTCAGATTTTGCCCACTTGTTCATGCCATCTCTTTTTCTGAAAGATGCTACCCTCTTGTACATTGTTGATTCCCTTTCGGTACTTGATAGTGTCTATCATGCCACCTCCCCTTCCTTGCAGTTATACATATTAAACTTCAGACTCCACAATATTTGGGAAACCAGTTAACTTGTTGTCATGGGTTGAACTTGGGGCAATACTCATGCCACCAGCAACCACACTACCACCAGTGGGTACAACAGCATCTTCAACCATGATTGAAGCTACTGATTGTGCTGTGAAAAACATAGAGAAATCCCTTTACTGGCATCAACTATGCACTTCTGCTGCATACTACCACACCCATGGCAACTCTTGCCACTGGCAGCAGTGCCATGGCAAGAAGCATCTTTGCATGCACGTCTCTTTGCAGGCATTTTTTGGGATTACACAGAAATTTCACAACAAATTGAGATTTCTGAAATTTGGGGTGGATGGGAAAACAAAAAACAACTGTAGCTTGGAGATGCATATTGGGCACTAACCAAATGCAAATGCACAGAAGCAGATTGTGCACTATAAAGAGATGCAGGCACACAGGCACCAAAACACCTTAACCAGTGGTCACACAAATCCAAAAATGAAAAAATAAATTATACCTTTTTCGAGTTGGGGGTGGGGCTGCAGTAGCAGTCCACTAGCTAGATAGAAGGAAGCAATAAAAAATACCACAGATGGATAACCGATTCAGAGTGTGGCGGTTACTATGTGGCACAATAAAATGTGTTTGACTTGAAGGCACACACACACATTCACACACTAGAGGTACTGCACCGAAAATTTAACAGTGCAGTACACTACATAAACAGGTCTTTTAAATAGAATGAAAATATGCACTGCACCACAACCAACAGAAAATAATTATCAGAAATTACTTCAAGTATTACTGTGTGTACATAAACACACAAATACTAATACACACTACTAGTACAAAACAGTTAGAAAGATTGCCTTTCTCATGTGAATCTCACTCCACCACAGATGCGCCCCTCCCTGAAGCACACTTCAACAGTGTCTGTCAGTACACAGGCTGAATATTCTAAACTAACATTCAAAATGCACACAAAAACAATCAACACTCGATGATCTAAGCACAGGAGGATTTCCTACAGTTGATGTACTAAATTTGGAACAAAATAATTAGACCAAAAGTGATTTTTTAAATATTTTTCGATGGTTTGATTCTCAGAGCTCTGAAATAAAACTGTCTCCAGCTTTCCACTACATACACTATGCAGAACTGAGGCTGTGCAAGACAATATAGTGCCCGTGTGTCCTGCCATCCCATGAATTAATACAAAATTCGCCTCACATAGCAAAAAACAGGCAAAGCAAAACGAAGACCATTCAAATCAATAGCACTTTGCGTTAAAATGAAGGGGAAGGCAGTAATCAAAGGCAAAATGGCATGAAGTCCTTTGAAATAATCCACTTAACGTTCCTAATTTTGAGGTGGAGTAATTCGCTTCATATTGTATAGTACTACGCGGATTGTGGGACAATACACGATGTGCTCCGCAAAGCAAAGTGGGAGCACTTTGCCTGCCTCTAATTATGATTTGCAAAATTAATTAGTTGCATGTCAATTAATTCTAAATTCATACAGAGTCAATTTATGGTAACAAACCATAAAAGTGTGGTGAGTTCAGGCAGTATAGAGAAAACATGCCTACATGATGAGGAACTGACTTGATTTATGTGAACATCCAATGTTGATAAAAAGATTAAGGTTTGAGTTTACAATAAGTGCCACAACATAGTAAATAACTGCTTAAGTAAACACAAAGTATGACTTTGACAACATGTCAGAAATTGTATGATTCTAAGAAAGGAAGCAGTGAAAATGCTGGCACTTAATTAGAGTTCCAGTGAAGAAGATTTGTGTTTGCATGAAGTTCCTTTTCTCAATAAGTTGGGACTTGCAAAATAAGTTACATATGAAATACTGTAACTCTAAATTCATGCTGAGTTAATTAGAGGTCACAAACCAGGTGAGTTCAGGCAATATGGAGAAGCCATGTATGTGAAGTTCCAGTGTACATAAAATGATTTAAGGTTTGACTTTACAGTAGGTGCCTATACATAGTGAATAACTGCTTAGGTAAATATGACATATGAGTTTAAAAACATTTTAGAAAGCATTAGGTTTGGAGAAAGGAAGAAATTAAAATGGTAGCACTTCAGTTAGAGGTCTAGTGAAGAAGGTATGAGTTTGCATGATGTTTCTTTTCTCAATACATTATGATTTGCCATATCAATCAGTTATATATACATTAACTCTAAATTCATGCTGAGTTAGAGGTCACAAACCATGTGAGTGAGGTGAGTTCAGGCAATGTAGAGAATCCATTTATACATAAGGAGAATATTATTTAACAGTTGTGACGTTCCAATGTAAATAAAAAGATTCAATTTTGGCTTTACAGTAAGTGCCTGTACATATTGAATAACTGCATAAGTAAACATGAAGTACGACTCTGAAAACACGTTAGAAAGCATCTGGTTCAGAGAAGAGAAGCAGTGAAAATGCTAGCACTTCAGTTAGAATTCCAGTGAAGAAGATATGATATTGCATGAGCAGCCTTTTTCTCTAAACTTTTTGATTTGAAACATTGATTAAATACATATGAATTAACCATAAATTCATGTTAAATCAGTGGTCACACATCATATGAGTCAGACAAGTTCAGTCAATACAGAGACTCCATGTACACTGCACATAATGAGAAAATGACTAAAGAGATGTGAAGTTACATTGTAGACAACAAGGGTAAGATTTCACTGTACAATAAATGCCTCTGCCCAGTGAATAACTGCTTAAGTAAACCCAAAGACACTAAAGAAGATGAATTCCACATGCCAACAATTATGTTTTCATGCTACATTGCCTACTGATGAAAAAAGTGAGAGAACTGTAGTCCACATATCTAGTAAAATAAATACTAGCTACAGTCAACATACAGTATTATGTTGTTTACAGGTTCCTTAATAGTGACAACATCCTTAGTTTAACAGCCCCACCCACTCCACTGGTTTCACTCACATTCTTCTCATAAACAAGGCCTTAAAAAGACAACTAAAATAACATTTAGTAAATCATGAATGCTTATGGATCTAATTGATACTTTTAATTAGTTTATATGGAAGGTCTAGGTTTAGTAGTCATTTGTAGTTCAATAAGAAGTGACCAGTCACCTACAAAATGGAAACATGATTAATTACAGTGACTTTACTCAAGAAAGGGGATTCCTTCAACACTCATAGAGCCCAATTTTCAAAGGTTGATGCAGAGCTGGCATCCAGCCTTGCATCAGCCCCAATAGTTGGCCCAACTGTGCCAAACTCCTTGTATGCAACGGTGCCCAATTTTAGAATATCCGGTGCAGTTGCAACATTTTCCACATTTCACAGCAGGTTGCACCAAAGATTTAGCTCAAATCATGTAAAATGGGTTCCCAAATAGTGCAAAGTTAGACCAGGTGGAGCTGGTCTTTCTTGCGGCATTTGGTGCAAGTGATCTGCATCAGGGTTTGCGGCAGGCTGCTTTACAAATTGTGATTGCCGCAATGTTTGAAGCAAGTTGCCCCTGGTGTCAAACTCTTTTGATGCAAGTCCTTTGCATTGATCCAAAGCCCTTCAAAAATTGGGCCCCTATTCTTATTATGAATAAGGCCCAAATAACTGTCTACATTTAGTATTACTAGTAGCCTAGAGGTAATGGCATCACTAAAATACCTTGGCCTCACCCTGGACCAGGGTTTCACCCTCAAGAACCATGTGGACCAAGTTACTAAAACCTTACATTGGAAACTAGGCACCTTCTACCAACTGAAAAATCAGCTGATACCCGAAGCAAGGGTCGCCATCGCCACCAGTGTCTTCCTTCTGACAATCACCTATGCAGCCCCAGTAGTCCATGGATTACCAAGGCTTGAGATGAACAGACTCCAAGCCCTGTACAATAAGGTGGCCTGGTTCACTGCCAAGTCAAAACCTAGGAATCACTACTGTGACATGCTATCACAGCTAAACTGGCCCTCTTTGGACGCCCGTCTCCAGTACTCTCTGCTATGCCAAACCTTCAAATTAATTAGCCCAACTCCCCCTCCCAGCCTATCTGGACTCATTGCACTAAAAACTAATCCCTGGCTCCTCCGCACAACAGATCGCACTCTCCTAGCTGTCCCCAGAGTAAGAACCAAGTCAGGAGGCAAGTCTTTCACTCACACTGCACTCACCCTGTGGAACTCCCTCCCTCCAGGGGTGAAGGAATCACAGTCTATCAAAAGTTTCCACACTAAGCTTAAGGCTAGCATGATTGCAACTTCCAAATGCCACTGCTAGGCTCCTGGGACCATCTCACGGTCAACTGAATCTCATAGTCCTATACTACCCTCAGAGAGTAAGTCGTATTCTGCAATGTGGCTCACACCCTCCTCTTTCATTCTTCGTGTCTATTCAATTACTCTGCTAAACTCCTGTACCCACCACAAATGCATTGTTCTCAGCACATGTAACCAGCTGATTGTATTCAAGTTTATTGCAGGAAAACTCCATTGAGCAAGCTCATTCACAAGGAGGTCCTGTGACATAAACACTTAAAGTACAAACATAGATAGGTAATAACAGTATATACATGAAATGCACGTTACATGATACAGGCTGGATATACATACAAGGGTACCACATAGGGTGACCGCGGGTGGTAAACATTAATATGAGACAGGGAAGCGACTTACAGGTTGCATACTGATAAATGAAACATGATGACTGGTATGTGCAATACATATATTTTGGCAGCTAGAACAAACAACAGACTACAACTGATATGGGGGAGGAGTATTTGATAGAGTAACAGTGGAGCGTAAGCATAGATAAAGCCAGGAGTAGAAGGGGAAGGGAAAACAGTTAATATGACAAAGCAATTATACCTTACCAGTGGATAAATATGGCACACATGGGGAAGGAAGAGACTTAATGACAGTTACAGGTGTCTTTTATTTTGGCTGAACTTAGCTATTTGTAGAAGTTTATTGAAACTGTGCTAGTTAGTTTCAGTACAGTTTGTAATTGGTTCCAAATGGAGGGAAGGGCATATGCAATAGCACGTTTACCAAAGGAGGTCCGCGTCCTTGGTATGTAAAGCATAATAAAGTCAGATTTTCTTAACGAGTATGCACTATGTGAGATACTAATAAGGGAAGAGAGATAGCTTGGCAATTTCTGCAGGAGCAGTTTAAGAGTCCATAGCCCAGCATGGAGCAGGCGTCTGGTAGTAAGGGATGTCCAACCAGCAGCTGCATATAAGTCACAGTGGTGTGAACGGTAAGGGGAGTTGGTAATGAACCGTAACGCACGGTGATAAAGGATGCCAATACTGTATAACTTGTATCTTACTGTATAATTTAATTATCATACTGTGATATTTACCAATGTTATGTAATCCCGGGTGGCCCCTGAAAAAGGGACCTCCAGGACTCAGTGGGCTTACCAGGACACCAAAATTTAATAAATAAATAATTAATTAATTAATTCAAAAGCAATACAACAGAAATAACATGGATTTGCACTGATAATTCTATAGATAGAAAACATTGTTCTGAAATACAGAATTCTGATGAATTACATATTATTATTCATGACAGTCTGGATGTTACATTAATTTTGTGAATAAGGCCTTCATACATATCTACATGCAGTAGTAATTCCAAAGTAATCAAAATAAATAACATGCATTTGCATCGGTAGTTCTATAGGAATTAATAAAATATCTGAAAGAACATTACATGAATGAAGTACCATATCCGAGTTCACCAAAACGTCTTCTGAATGTAACATTCTTAGGAAAATTGCCTTAATAATTGTCTTCATCAAATAGGAATTGCAAAGTAATATAATAGAAATAAAACAAAATGGTAATGTTAAATGCACACAGAAAATAGAAAATATAATTAAAATCAATATTTTGACCATAGGTCTTCTTCAGGAATTATCTAAAAGAGAAGAAGTAAGCTTTTGTCTTTTAGATAACTCCTGAAGAAGACCTATGGTCGAAACGTTGATTCTAACCCTAATTTCTATTTTCAGCATTCCAGCGGCTGTTTCACCTAATCCTGACACATTCATGTTTCAACCTTTTATCCCCTTTCTCCTCTTTCTCCCCACCTCAAAGCATTACCTTCCCTTTGCTCTACCCTCCTACCCTTGTCCTCCCCTCCTACCCCCCACTCCCCAGCCACCTCACCACTCCTAGAATTCTAGCCACTCTTTCTACCTCACATTTCCGACAAGGCCTGCTGGCTGCTTATTCCTATTTCTTTCTGTATCCCCTTCACCCTGTTTCAACTCCCATCTCTATTGTTTTATTTCTAGATACAAAGTATGTGCTATTGCTGTTAATTTGAAACCCGTCATTGTCTTAACACCTTTTTATGCTTGTTCACCCTTCCCCACTGATGTTGAACCTTTGTAAATGAGCACCTGCACTCAAAGGTATTGTAATCTGAGACTGAATAAATAAATAAATAAAATAAAATAAAGCATTCAGCATTTTGTTTTATTTCTGTTACATTACTTTGAAATTTCTATTTGATGAAGACAATTATTAAGGCAATTGTCATAAGACTGTAACATTCAAAAGTTTTGATTTCAGACCACACACTGATGCAACATTTTTTTTTTTGTTTTGTTTTTTATCCTAACAGAAATAACATGGGTTTGCATTGGGAGTTCCACAAGATGTAACAACTGATCTGAGTAACAGAAGTCACTTGTCAGCAAAGGACCCTCACCCTATCACACTGTGCAGCACCACCACTATCTGTAAAGGGGCCACATCACACCATCCTGTGCACTTCCCACTGCCAGCAAAGAAGCCACCACAATGCCTCCCTGTGGGGCCACCAACTGTTATAAATGAAGCCCCCATCCCAATACTATGAACAGCTTCCCAAATCCAGCAAAGGAGTACCAACTGTACCAAACTGTACAGCCCCCAAACTGACAGAAAAGGAGGTCCCATCTCATAACCTGGCACAGCCCACCTCCCCACCACAACACTGTGCAGCCAACCACACCTGCTATAAAGGGAACCTCCACACCATTCTCTGTGCAGCCCTCCTTAATGCAAGCAAATAAGCCACTACCTCACCTCCTTGTGCTGTCCTTTTAGCAGCAGAAAAGCTCCATACCAATAGCCTTTGCAGTTCTCCCCATACAGCCAACAAGGAAGCCCCCACCACCCTGTGCAGCCCCACTTCAGTTCCAGCAAAGGATTCCTCAGATCACGGTGAAGCCCCCTTCCACAGTCAGTAAATAATCCACCACACCATTGTACAACACTCTGCTACAGTAGTAAAGAAACATCCAACTACCTGTACACCCCCAAACTACCAGCAAACAAGCCGACTCCCAACCTCCCTGTGCAGTTCCCCACTGCCAACAAAGAAGCCCACATTCCACCTCCCTACGCAGCACCACACTGTTAACAAAGGAGCTGCCAGCCCATCTCACTATGCAGCCTGACCAAATTGTCAGCATGGGACCCCCATCCTACTTCTCTGTGAAGTTCACCCCACAGTTAGTAAAGGAGGCCCCACATCATGTTGCAACCCCTTGCAACCAAAAGAGCCCCCAATCTACATTCTTGTGCAGTACCCTCTCCATCATCAGTAAAGGGACCCCCACCACTCCTTTCTGTGTGTGCACACCACCACTGCCATTAATGGATCCCACACCATGCCTCATGGTGCAGTATACCACCACTGCCAGTAAAGGAGCAACCATCTGGGCTCACTCTGCAGCCTCTCCGTCACAGCAGAAAAGGAGCCTCCACCCACTTCACTGTGCAGTTCCCCACTACCAGCAAATGAATATCCACCTGACCTCACCTGTAGCCCCCCCACTGCAGAAAAGGAGCCCCCACCCACCTCACTGTATAGTCCCCACTACCAGCAAATGAATATCCACCTGACCTCACGTGTAGCCCCTACTGCAGAAAAGGAGCCCCACCCACCTCACTGTATAGTCCCCCACTACCAGCAAAGGAGCATACACTGAACCTCCCTGTGCACTCACCCACTATATCTGAGGAAGACCCTACTCCACCTCCTGGTGCATCCCCCTCCCCACTGGCAGCAAAGTAGCAACCCACCTCCATATGCAGGAACTATAAACAAATGTAACAAAGGCTATTTTATCTGAAATTTTACAAATTGTGTTTTGCAGTAGGTTTGCTGCTAAGTGAAGTTGGCCCTGAATAATAATAATATTCAGGGATCCACAAAATTTATACTAGACTGTTTTACTGCTGTTTCAAATTCTTAAATACTCAACACAGCTTTAGAAAACACATAGGCCCAGATATTCAGAAGGGTTGCACCATGCGCAACAGGGATGCACCAGTGCAAGTACGGAGATTCACCATTGTGCGATATCCAGTGGGAGGCGGCTGCACAGTGCAATAAGCAATGTGCCAGAGTGCTATAGTAATGAATGCATGCGCAACCGTAGGGGGTGGAACCATGAATAACATGTGCAGTGCGATATTCAACAGCATGCACCATTCACAGTAGGGGAGCAAGCGGAGGTTGCGCAACAGCAGAAATGATCCCAAATAAAAAGGGAGCAAGAGAGGGGCGCAAGAATGCAAAAGGAAAGCTACAGGTGGGAGCATTATGACAGACAGCATGGGTGGTACAGAAGGCAGCATTGTGCAGAACTGGCCAGGAGCAGGACAGGGCCCACCAGAACTGAGCCATAAACAGGGTAGGAGTGGGGAGCCTGTGCCACTGTGAAGAAAAGACTGTGGAGTGCCACAGTGGACTGAGGTCGGTGGCAGGAGGCAGGACAGCCACAGCCAAAGGCCGGAGGTGTACCGGTGCAGGGGAAGCATCAGGAACAGACAGCGGGGGGAATGGGACAACACCCACTGGTGGGGGAACACCAGCCAGGGACATAGCCAGTGCCACCTTCCAGATGGAGGTGGTAATGAGGAGTGTGAGAAGGCAGGCAGCAGGGGCGCATGGCCGTGGAAGGGCCTGTCAGCAGTATGCCCAGAACAGGCAGTACCGAGCCCGCACCAGCTTCAAACACTACTCTGACACAGAGATTGTGGGCTGGTACCACCTGAACCGGGTGATCCTGAGGCAGCTCTGTGAGCTGTCCAGTGATGAGATGCAGGCACCCACATGACAGAGCCATGCTCTGTTAGTGTAGATGAAGGTGACAGCCATCATGTGCCTGCTCACCATGGGCAGCTTCCAGAGACCAACAGGGGACACGACAGGCATAACCCAGTTGGCCGCGTCATGCCTACTCACACAATTCCTTAGCGCACTGCTGCCACATGCTGCGGCGTACATCCATTTCCCCAGCACACAGGCAGAGTGCACAGCACACATACAGGAGTTCCACAGGGTAGCACGGTTACCTGGCATGCTGGGTACCATTGACTGCACCCATGTGGCCATCTGCATGCCACCTGGCCTGTAGAGAGTGGCATATATCAATTGCAAGGATTACACAAGATTTAACTGCCAGGCGGTGTGTGATGCCAGGGGGCACACTACCAATGTCTCTGCCACACACCCTGGGGGAGCGCACGATGCCTTCATCTGGCACCAGTCTGCACTATGCTACAGGTTTGAGAGTGGGGACATCCCCACTGGCCATCTAGTGGGTGAGTATGCATATCACGCAGGATGACATGAGCAGATGTGGGGGGATGCATAGTTAGAGGTGCCATGGGTACCGGCCTTGTTGGCCCATGGCATAGCGTTGCAGACCACCATACTAATGTCCACCCTCTACACACAGGTGACAGTGGTTACCCACTACGTCCCTGGCTGCTCACACCATACCAGCACCCCACAACCCCATCACAGCTACAGTACAATGAGGCACATGCCACAACATGAAATGTCATCAAGCGGGTGTTCGGGATGCTGAAGGCACTGTTCCGGTGCCGGGACACCTCTGGCAGTGCCCTACAGTACAGCCCCTCAAAGGCCTGTGGGCTATTCCTGGCCTGCTGTATCCTGCACAACATGGCCACCGACTGTGGGGTAGCCATAGTGGTTGAAGAGGGGGACAGCAGTGGGAACAATGAGGACGCATGTTCAGCCAGTGATAGGCAGCCACCTCCTGGGCGAAGAGACCCCCGCCTGATCTGGATGTCACAGCTGCACCGGGACACCATTACAGAAGAGCACTTTGGTCAACACAGGTAGGTCACAGGGCCATGTGCAACCACCAATGGCAAGGGCACAGCCCACAGACAGGCAGGTGGAACACCAGGGGCGGATGGTGGTAAGAGAATGGGTCTGAGTGTGGCACCGCACACGGCGTCAGGGATAGGCAGGGCTGAACATGACAAGTGCACACACACGCACGCACACACCACAAGACATGCACAATGGGTAGACGGCGCGCCAACCCTAACTGCCACCCCAACCCCCACACAGGTCCACACATGACCTTGCCCAGTGGCCATCACTGTGCGTGCCTCAGATGCTGGGCACCATTGCACACTGGAAGACAGTGCAACCCAGGCATCATCATGCACACGCCACAGCGGCCAGCAGCTGGAAGGGAGTGCAGAGGGACCGTGTGTGTGCAGGGCAGGGTACCCCACCCATGCGTCACACAATGCACACCACACTGCACAAAGGGCAGCAGCAGACAGTGGCCATGGTGGGAGACAGGTCAGTCATGCGGCATAGTACCACAGCCACCACAGATGTGTAGGAGGCCCTGCCGAGATCTGCCAGCCATGCCAGGTTGACCATTGGTCTTATGGGGTGGCACCGATGGTCCCCAGGGGTGACGCTGCATGAATTTGACCATGTTCATGCAGTGGTCTGCAGCCCACTGAACATGCCTGCTCCAGGCATGCTCAGTATGCCCACGGCCGAACCCGGTATTGACATAGCAGGTGTTGCGTGGTGCCAGGAACAGGGGGTGGACATGACACTGCATGGTGTCTGCAGTGGATAGGCACCGAACTGGGTGCCCAATGTGGCCATGACAGCTGTCAATGCATTGGTCTGCCTGTCAATGGCAGCGGTCACATCTGCCCGCTGTCGGGCCATCTCTGCCAGGAGTAGACCATGGTCCCTGCTGCGCCATTCCTCCGTCTGCTGCAGAACCACACTGAGTGTATCCACCGCTGCCAGGAGCCACATCTGCTGATCTACTGAAGCCTGGAGTAGACGGCTGTGCTTGTCAAAGAGGTCATCCGCAGGTCTGGCATGCTGTCCCTCGTGGTGTTCCTGGCCCTGCGGGCCAGCACCCCTTGATGATGGGCGCTGCACACCAGAGCCATGCCAGGGCACATCCACATGTGGTACACTGCCACCACCCCCTGACACTGTCCTCCCATCACCTTTGGCCAATTGCTGGTACTGTCCCTCAGGCTGCCATTTGCCAGGGCTCACTGGTGCTGCTGCAGCAGCTGCAACAGGCCCCCCCACCCTGGAAGCACACCAGTGCTGCCCCACTGGGGCATACAGGCACAGGCTAGGACTGTGTTGTTATGCAGGCCTCCACGGTGGCACCACCCACGGCAACGCCCATGCCATTGCCTGCTGTGGGACCATCCTGTGTCCCACATGTATCACTGTCAAGGACTTGTGGTCAATCATCATCGGTGCTGGATCTGGCACCAATCTGTGTCCCAGCATGCTGGAGACCATGAGCACTGTCATGCTGGGACACAGGCAGGGCCTCGTCCACACCCACACCGCCCTCATCAGTCCAGACAGATGTGCAGGTATGCACTAGTCTGGTGTCTCGGTCATCTGTGAAGGTGGATGGGTGATCCTCCATGTCCAGGGCATCCCCCTCAGTGGACACACACACCATCGTTGACCCATGTAGATGCTTAGGAGCTGAAAGGGAATACATTAGCATTAGTGGCTCAGCCCTGCCCCGTGGCATTCCCTCCACCACCCACACAGTGACAGCACAAGACTTACCATGCAGTGATGGGCTGCCACCCATCTGGAAGCCACCACCAGGAATGCCCTTGATGGCACAACGCTGCATGCTGCTGGCCACCCACTCCTCCTGTGGCATCAGGCATGGCACATCTGGCTGGCACCCACCGGTG
The DNA here is from genome assembly GCA_016271365.2 of Neoceratodus forsteri. Taxonomy (NCBI): domain Eukaryota; kingdom Metazoa; phylum Chordata; order Ceratodontiformes; family Ceratodontidae; genus Neoceratodus; species Neoceratodus forsteri. The sequence goes on from CM057456.1 coordinate 192,148,465, forward strand.
GCAGCACATGCAGCCCTGATGGCAGCCACTTTGTCTTTGATCCTCCTCCTGTCCGTGCTGACCTTCTTCTTACACTCCTGCACGGACCACTGGTGGCTGCCATGCTGGTTCACAGCACGCACCACCTCACCCCACACCACAGCATGGGCCTGTGGCATTCCCTGCTGTCCACTGAGCAGCGGTTCCCTGCCGAGATATGCCTCGAACAGGGCATCTGATTCAGCCCTGGTGAAGTTGGGCCTCCTCCTTCTCTCCCGTCCCCTCCTCCTCTTCTTCACGTTCAATCATGATCAAGCCTGTGGGAATGACAGGTGTTACCTTGGACTGTGCAGTCCCATTCAGCCCTTACAAACCACGGTCCCCACATCCCAACAGCATGCAACCCACCACAATAGACTGCAATACCTAACTATGTCATCTGCAGCCCCATGTCACATTGATATAGTGCAATGCATGCAAATGAGGTGAGGCACAACAGTAAGTGGATGCTAATGCAGTGGTTGTGCCGTGGAATGGCTGATGAGCTGATTTGCATATGCTGGCTGAATATCGCGCTGTTGCACCTTGCGCAATGTTGGTGAGTGTGCTCAGGCTATGGCACAGCACTGTGACATGTGCAATTAGCACCACACAGTGCATGTCCAGGGTGCTGACGCCGATGTGTGCAGCACTGCTGACATGCTGTGCATAGGAGGCAGTGCAGGACATGGCCACCACTGTGCCTGTGGTGCTACTACATTGTTTGCCCATGTGGCTCTCGTGCCCTGGTGCACCATAGGTGCCATGGAGCCACAGCGTGGTAGGCCACTTCAGGGCATCACACGCAAGCACCCTTCCATGCTACATGCAGGGTGTCCCAATAGCATTGTGGCGCTCCATGCGTGGACAGACCCAAGATCCTGTGGTCGACCTTTGCCCCCTAGGTGCCATGCGTCCACATGGGTGCACCCCTATCGTGCAGTTCAGTGACAGCGCGATGCAGACTGGCAGCGCAGTACCGCACTGCCTCCACACGTGGGGCACATGCACTACAGAGTGCCATTTTCATAGCGATACACACTGAAAGATGCCACATAGGAGAGTGCAGGTGTGGAGCACTATTGAGCTGGCCAACTTGGTGGCCATAGTTGAGCCTCATGCTGGTGCCCTATTTGGCCATAATCCCCTGGACATACCACGCAGTGCTGTGTGGCAGGAGGTGACTGATGGCCTGAAGGAGGCAACTGGGATTTCCAGGACAGCACAGCAGTGTTGCCATAGGTATGGCGACCTACAGCAGAGGGACCATGACCGACTGGGGCACTGCAGGCACATGCCCGACGAGGCGCCATGCCGTGGTCAGGTAGGTGCTTCATCCATACACTGGTAGTGTCCATCTGTCCGGGTATTGTGGTGTGCATGTTTCCACCCTGCAGGGGGGGCTGTCTAGTGGGGGTGGTGGTGGTGGGGGTGCATCACGGCTGGGCTGTGTGGGCATGCACACACCTGGGGGCCTTTGCTACTGGTTTGTACTGATGTTTCCCTCTCCATGTTTGCACCCTAGGCCCAGAGAAGCTCCGTAGGGTGAGGCAGGCCCATGTACAGGAGGAGCAGGACCGAGTGGGTGTGCCACCAATGCAGCAGGGACAAGGTGGAAGGACCATGGGCCAGCATCGCCCTGCTGGACTGGATACAGGTGAGTGCCATGTTTTCCCTTACATCTGTGCATGCTGGGTTGCAGGGGTGGTGGTGGGGCATGGCTACCAGCACTTGGACCCACTGCTGTGCATGCCACACGGTACACTCAGCACTGTCCTGTGGCACTGCATGTGTGGGTGGGCATAGCAGCTGGTCCATGCGTGCACTGGGTACATGGCTGTGCCACTGCCTTCGCACTGCATAGCCATGTCACTGTACGGCCACAGTGGTGCTGTGTGGGACATGGGTGTGGGTGTGTGCAGCATTCTGCATGGCTGTGGGTGGCTGGGTAGGTGGGTCATGTGGGCACTGTCACTGTGGGTGGTTGCATGCCATCACAGGGGCATGGCCTATGGCTGTATGCCTTACACAATGGGTGGGCTGCAGGGGTCTAGCCAGTCATGCGTAATGACTCTGTTCCCTTGTCCTAAGTGGACAATTCTGGACTGCACTCAAGCAGAGTATCCAGGAGCTGCTGCAGCTGGCAAGGTCCACCCTTGAACTGCTCCAGAGGATGGAACAGGGCAGAGGATGGCATCCTTGGCAGAGGCACAGAGATCTAAGTGGGGAGAGGGGTCAATGCTAGGCCCATTATGCCCCTGTTATGCATTCCCCCCTGGACTAACCCTCGCACCCCTTCATCCCACTCCCAGTTGTTCACCCTTGCCCCATGCCCACCCCCACCTGGCATGTGGCCCTTCCCCCCACATTGTAAATAGTTTTATATCTCTTTTGTATATTGTTCACATCTATATTACACACTTATTTGTTATGACAACTGTGGTGGTCTCTGATTTGTAGTGGGATTATGGTGCTTGGCTGCAGTGGTGTGCATGGCGTCAGGGTGGTGCAGGCCTGGGCATGTGTGTGCCTGGCAGGGACCCACCTATGGTGTGGGTAGGGGACTCGGTCCCTGTCTGTGGTATGTGTGTTGTTCCCTGTGCACTGGATGCCTGTGTGCAGTGGTCCCTGGTGCATGTGCTGTGTCCCTGGCACCCCTGTCAGTATGTCAATGGCCCGTGCAGCTGGCACCCTTGCATGTCTGTGGTATGCACGGTCTGCTGTCATGTCATTGGTGGCTGTCCATGCTGGACACTGTCTGGCCACGGCACAATGGCTACTTGCCTCCTGTCACCGGTATTGTGCACATCTGCCTCGGGTGGCACTGTGGCCTATGCTATTGTTGTCCCCCCTCCATGCTGTTGCTGGTGTCTGTTGTGGGGTCTGTGTTCTGATGTCTGTCACTTGTGCTCTGGCCGCATGCTGGTGGCAGATGGCTTTATGGTGCATGAACAGGATGGCTGGTACACCTGTGCCATGGTGGGGTGCAGGCCATGGGTACACAGCATCAGTGGTTGCATGCCAGCAGAATTTGTTGCCCGCTATTGTGTCCCTGTGTTGGGGTGCCTTTGGGTCTGGGAGGGTGTTTGTCTATGTCCTGTGTTGCATCCTGTGTGGCGCATGCCTCCATGCACCACTGTGGGCATCTGTGCTGGCTGTTGGGGCCAGTGCTGGGACAGGGTATGTGCTTGGGTGGGTGTGTGGGGTGCTGTCCTGCAGGTGGTGGGGTCCAGGGCAGGCCTTGTCTCATGCGGGGTGTCTCGGGTACTGACACAGGGTCAGCCTCTCTGCTGTGCCATGGGGAGGCCAAGCAGGGTGGCACTGTGTCTGCAGTTGTTGCATCGGTGGCTGGTGCTGCCCACTGCGGTGTGCTCACAGTGGGGCTGCCATGCATGACTCCATGGTGCACAGGGTTGCAATGTCACAGTGGGGGTGGTTGCTTGCATTCGGTGCCATGCACTGTTGGGCACTGCTCCTGGGCAGGGTGTCTGGGGATCACTGTGCAGGATGTGCTCTGCATTGGTCAGATGGGATGGCACTGGGTGGCTGGCCCACCTTGTGTTGTGGTCATTGCTTTCCAGGGGGTGTGCTGGGGCACCATGCCCCAGCTGTGGATTCGGTGCTGGTGTTCATGGGCTGTTGGTTCATCCAGCTCACCACTGGTTGTGCAGTTCATGGGGTGCGGGGGACATTGTCTGGTCTGCTGTGTGCTCCTCCTCCCATGGCTTCCATGGGTGGTGCACCCCTGCATCCTGTCCCTGCGCATCCCTGGTTGTGCTACTGCGCTACTACCCTGCTCAACTGCGCATCCCTGATTGTGCTACTGTGCATCAGCCCTGCGCTACTGTGCATCCCTGGTTGCACCATGGCACAGTTGGTGCAATATTCAGTTGTGTTGCACGAGCACACCTTGGCTTGAGCTGTGTTTGAATATCGTGCATGTTGCGCATGGGCGCACTGCACTTGCGCCTGCTCCTGCTATTGCACTACTTTGTGGCACAGTCTGAATATCCAGGCCATTATGTACATTCACTGAAGTATTTAAAAATCACAGTGTGGAAGGAAAGAAAAGAAAGAGCATAACTGCAGACAAAAGGCTGAAATGTACAAGTATCTGGGAAAGCTATACAGTGACATGCTACAGAACATACAAATGTGCACACACACACACGCGCACACATGCGCATTCACACACACACACACACACACACACACACACACACACACACACACACACACCAAGAGACAGTAAACTGTTCAGTTAATGAATTGCTCAACTTACTGTATCTGCTTATGTTTGAAGGATAGGATCAGGTCTCCTGCAGTGCAGCCATAGCTGGACTGGTGTTACTTTTGACCTAGTTCACAAAGTCAGGATTGAAACCAATAGCTCCTTTTTCCTTGTTCAGACAGCAACTACAGAGTTTCACTATGTGCAGGGCTGGGGACCGAATGCTTTTTTGTTAACATGCTTATTTTATACTTCAGCAGTGCAGATTTTGCAGATAATTTCTTCAAAGACATAGAAAGAATTTGATATGTAACAATTAAAGAAATAAAGCATTTTAAGACTAACAAATTTGTGACAATGGTGTCCTTTTCATATAAATGTAGTCTTTCTTTCAAAGACCTCAATGCAACACAATTATTAACATAATTAGAAAAGAATGATATTATAACTACATAAAATATTATAAAGAAAAATAATGGGCTGCAGAATTACTGGAGAGTAAACGTACTGTACCTCGTGGTATGTAAATTCACTGAACCTCTCTACCTGCAGTGTCATGCCTCACCATGCTCCAAGGTGTGCAGTTAGATCAGCATAATACATGCCCTGCCATGTCTTATTGCTTATATACCCAATTTTTAGTGTGTCTTATCTTGCAATACTACTGAAGATGTGAAGTTGTGTGACTAGCCATTCTGAGTCTGCTGTTGAGAATATAGAACTTGAAGTGTGTCACAGCAACAGTAGTCTCTTCTCTAAATTATATGACAGAGATGCAATCATTCTAGTCTTGCCCTCTACTCCTTCTCTCCCATTCCCCACAAAACATCAGAGCAAGGGGCTTCCAGTTTGAATGGTCACATTTTAGCCAAACGAAGCAGCTTACTAGTAATTTTTCATTCAAAACACTGCTCTGCAGCACGTGCTGAAGAGACTATGCTGGTGCTAAGTGTGGGGTCTTGGCCCCTAAGTATTATAAAGAAAATAGGCTGGAATCGAGGACTTAGCAAATAAAAACAGTTCCTTCTGCCATCAAATTCTCAGTAGTTTAAAACATGGTTTGGAAAAGGCAAGGTGACTTGTAGTCCCCAGTTAGGGCAGTAAGGGTTGGATGGATGGGGTAATGGGGGTTGAGAGAGAGAAACAGTCACCCCACCAGGACAGTAGGTTGGAGGTGATGTCATATAGTAAGGGTAGACTCAATTGACCTTCAGATGCCTTCTGCCATAATATTCTATGTTTCTATGACTAAAGACAAATAGTAATGAACTGTAACACTATTATTATAATACCACAAAAGGCAGAAAGTCAGAACAACAGCAGAAGCAGCAAAAAATAAAAATCCTTCTTCTAGCATGTTGAATAATTAGCTATCAGGTCAATATGTTGTACGCTTAATAGCATACAACAGAAGCACTAAACAGAAACAGCGCTGTACATGACAGTGAGAGGGTGCAATACCATGAATGGTTCTGGGCACGGTACTGCACTCTCTCACTGTCCCAGCCAGAGGATAAGACCTCTGTTGGAACAAGTTTCCACTGAGGAGTTGCTGTGGCTTAATGAGATGAGCCACTAGCAGCAAGGGATGGAAGTATAGTGTTTGGGACTGGGTTCGATTCTGAGTCCCAGACGAATGGACATTTTATTTATTTTTTTGCACTTTGTATGATATTTACTTTAACCCTCCCCGGAGTTAGTTATTTTAGGGGATTAAGGGGGCACAGCCTCCCATAATGGGGGGCACATGGGTGGAGCCCCCATAGAAAAAAAGACATATGACACATGCAAGAAATTGCGCTGTATTGGCAGAGCGCTACCTGCATGTGGCATATTGTTTTGCAACATTATGACCCCGTGCCAAATGATTATTTGTTTATTTATTCATTCATTTATTTATTTCAAAGATTTTACCAGGAAAGACATACTGAGCTGGTAATAACAGCTTGTTTTCAGATGCGTCCTGAGGGAAGGGGAAGAGAGGAGGAGAGAACAGATACAAAATACAGAGTATAAAATACATAGAATGGAAATAAATATGTTAAAAACAAGACAATAATGCATAAGAATAAAAACTGCCAAACAATAAATTGCATAAGAAACTTTTAGAACTAATGAAAGAGCAAATAAATATTAATCAACATATCAAAATAAGGAGGTGAGGTATTAATGTTCTTCAGTTTTCAACAAAGAGGTGGTCATATCTTCTTATGAATAAGACCTTAACAACTGTCCATTTTAATGTTAATTCCAACAAAATACAATTCAAAGAGCACCTTGGAAATGCTATGGAATAAACATGACTTAAGCCTAATGAATAAGGAATTTATGTAGCTGCAAATGACTCTGCATTTAATAGAGGTAGGTTAGTGTATAATAAGGCCTACAGATTTCTATTAGGTGCTGACATGCTTGTCCACAGATGCTCCCTTAGCCCCTTAACAACTGGCTTCCCCTCCAGAACAGACTATAATACCAGAGCTGCCTATTTGCAAAAAAAGCACTAATGGACCTTACCCTCTTGGTTTTCCAAAACTTTTTTCACCTTGTTACCAGCCAAAGGCACTTCCCGGAGTATGGCTAAGAATGCCCTAGAAATACCTTTCCATAGAGCAAGCTTGGGTAAATGGTCCTTCACTGTAAGGGCATCTCTATGGCTGAATGAATTACTAGAATCCTTGTTAAGCCTCACTAAAATTGCTCTCTTTAAGAATGCTCAAAGAAAAGAACTCACAGCAAGTTCCATATGCTCATGTTTCATCTAAGATGAACACCTAGCACACATTATATATTTTTGTATTATTGGTGACATTTATACTGCTTGAATCTCTTACCTAATTCTTCCTATTTTTTGCCATTGACTACTCTGCTTATGGGGCAGTGGTTTTATGTTTTCGTATTGTTTATTGTTATGTGTTGCATCGTGTCATTGACATGGCACCTTGGTAAACAACCCACTGCAGGCATTCAGGGCACCACACCATTAGGGCACCAAAATCGGGATTCGCTGCCCCCTCCCAGGGGTTCACCCCCCAGAGTTTGTATCAATAGTTAGGGGGGTAGGGGACGACAACCCCCTCCCAGAAACAGTGGTATGTGATATTGCTGATTGGCAGCCTAATGACACAGTGCCATAATGCTGGCCCATTCTGAGGGTGGAACCTAAACAATCATTTGTGCTCAAAGGTGTTTTCCAAATGAGTAAATAAACAAAAATTAAAAAATAAAAAAATGAATATGTATGGAAATAATAATGGTTTGCATTGGTTGCTCTATAGGAATTAAAACATCATCTGAAAAATGGAATCCTAATGACTTTACATACGCTTATTCCTGAAATGAGAGTCTTTTAGGACTCACATTCTTGTTTTGAATAAGGCCTTGATAACTATATTCAATGGTAATTCCAATGTTATGCAATTGGAAAACACCTTGGAAATCCTATAGAACAAACATGACTTACGCATAAGGAGCAAGGAAAGTATACACATGGAACTAATGTGGGTTTGCATTGGTAGCTCCATAGGAAATAATACATGATCAGAAAAACAAAATCCTAATGATTTTATATAGGCTCATTCCAAAAATGAGGTTCTTTCAGGACTCCTTTTTATGAATAAGGTCTTAATAAATGTATGTATTACATGGTAACTCAAATACAACCCAATTGGAATAAAACCTTGAAAATCCTAAGGAACACACGTAACTTAATCCTAATGAATAAGACAAGAAAACAAAATGAAATAACAAGTAATTCATATTAATTCATATTGAAATCTTGTTTTAATTCCAGTGTAGTTACAATGGAGATAACATTAGTTACTGTAATAGTTACCACTAATTTAACAGGGAACGGTCAGCACAAAGGGCCCCACACTCAAGAGTTGAGCTGGTCCCAATGAGCAATTTCTGCAAAAACATTTTGTTTTATTTATTGCTTACTGTTGTATAGTAGATGTATAAGATTAATTTTGTTCAGTTCAGGGCTAACATCTTATTTTATTACAAATCCCAGAATCTCCTGCAGATCACATCAGAGAAGTGGGAAGTAGTGTGAGATTCAATAGCCTGTAGGGCATGTTAGAGCTTTTATTAACCCTGATCAGATGTTTTCTCAGGCTGCTTTTCTCCAAGACCTAAGTACAGTCCTCTGTGACTGTTCTGAGCCTGGAAGGACAGTGTGACCAGCAAACAAGAGATGAGGGCTTGTTAAAACTCTACAAACTATAGGTAGTGGGCAATAACACTGTGTCGTCTATGCCACTGAAAGTGCAAGTAATATGTGATGTGGGGGGGGTTGTATTACACTTCTAAGATGAATGCAGTTCACTCAAAATGAATAAATGATTCTTATTAATTTGTCTGGTATTGTCAGGCCTTTTTAAGGAGATTTAGTTTTGTAGGAATTCTAGAAAAAACCAAAAAAAGTAAAACAAAAATATAATACCATTTTTACAGTTATGATACATTTTCAATAATTTAATTCATTCATGTCTACCTTAGCACTGCATCTTGTTGCTTTAGCAGAAATTTGTTTGCTTTATATTATTACTGTACGTGACAGGCTGCAATAAATACAGATAAATAATTGTTCAATTCATGTAAAACGTTTAGCTGCATATTTAATTGCTGGCTGTCATGAAAAGACATCAAAATTCAAATCTCAAACTCACAAAAAAAATTGTTCCCCGTTAACACAGTTCCAAGGAATCAGCATCCCTATCAACTTTCAGTATACTCGTCCTTTTGAGAAATCTTATGAGTTCATAGTCTATCATACCTCTTTGGCAGCACGTTTAGTCATTACACTTTTTAGTGTGCTGTTTTCTCTTTGCAGCTCTGCTGCTACCATGCCCTAGACAGAAGAACTACATTTCTTGCAGTGATTGTTGCTTTAAAACAAACTGCTATTAAATATGACTATAAAATGCTTCCTTGAAAAAAAAATCTTTCAAACATCACCTGCTCTACTTAGGATGCAAACTTGATGCCAAAGAGGATGCTAGCTGTAGGACTGCTCTACTTCAGCCTACCCTGCCACCACATGCAGCATAACATCACACAACTACACACACGTTAACGTCAATGCACAGGCATCGATTGCTAGGCAACCGTAAACACTGAGCCACCTGAGGCTCAATGGGAGTTTGCATGTGACCCACAGAGAACTTTTAAGAACTGGGAATCCAAATCCTTGAACACTTAAACATTGTAGCATGATCTCAACCTTTCACATAGTGATGAGTAATAATGCTACAGTACTCCATGTTCTCTTAAAGATGCCCACAGAAAAATAGGTGCTCTTCCTACATTTAAAACACTGCCCCATTAAAAAGGTTTTTTCTCTATAACTTTCCTGTGGTTTATAATGAGGACCTCCCACGTACAAGTGGGTGAATCTCTCCTTTTGACTTTTGGGTAAATTTAACAAACAGGACCACCACTAATAAATATTTTAAATTTAAACCCACCATGCATCAGTGGGGGAGGGGGTGGTAAAAGGTTTACCTCTGGACAAATATTCCTTTGAACCATCAAACAAAAAAGAAACAATGGTAGTTGTGTTCAAACTTCCTTTTGTAAGGACAGAAAGGTGCCGGTGCCAAATTGATTGACTGATTGATAAAAATGTTATTTTTATACAGGTGGATTTGTTGGAGAAAAGACCCCATTTACAACAAATTCCTGTGGTTTCTATCTAAAAGTTGCTTGTAACAAATCAATACAAAAGTCATACATAATAAATAAAAAGGAAAAAACACATAATGCTTACTTACATGGAACATAAAAACAAAATAAAATAGACACATTGGGCTGGATATTCAAACTGCACCATTCTGTGGTGCAAGCCCTTGCGCTGCTCAAAATAGTTGCGCTGGGGTGTGGCCGGGGTGATATTCAATGGAGTTGAGCAATTGAGCAACTCCTTTGAATATCACCCCCTGCCCACAGCCACTGTGCATGGTGCAGTGGAACTTGCGCCACCGCAAGTGGTCAGAGTGGAGCATTCAAGATGCGGTGGCGCAAGTTCCATTGCGCCATGCGTAAATTTCCGATATTCAAAAGGTGACATGCAAATGGGGCCATAATCCATGCAAGGCACAGGGGGGGCCATTTGCATCTACTTATGGCCCATTTGCATGCCATTAGCATGCAAGGTGCGCCCATTCTGACGACTTGCGCCTCTGCCAGGCAGCAGTCTCGGGATGACGCCTGCAGCCCTGATCAAGGCATAACTGTAGTAAACCCCACCCCCGACTGGCTCAAAAGGCATAACTGTAGAACCCCTCCCCTGACTGGCCCAATCGCGCAAAACCGTAGTAAACCCCTCCCCCATTAGCCCAATCGCAGGCAGAACAGAGTTCAACCCTCCAAGAACAATATCCCTGGTGGTCCAGTGGACCGCAAAGCCCGATTGTGGGCATTAGAGTCCACCCCCAGGTCCAAGTACCCTGGTGATTAGTGGCCCCCACCCCACCCACCCACGGAATCCCACCACCCCGCCTCCCCTCAGCCAGTGGCGGCAGCACCTCACCGACCTGCCACCCCGCCACCCACCAACTGACTGTTAGTAGGGCTGCACGCCCATTGGTTCAGAGCAAGAGCCAATGGGCGGCAGCCCATACCATACAAGGCAGTCCAGACTACGGTTTTGCCCGTGATCGGCCAGTCGTGGGGAGGGGGTTTATTACAGTTATGCCCTTCGGCCAGTCGGGGAAGGGGTTACTACGGTTTGCCCGCGATTGGGCCTGCCAGTCGGGGGAGGGGGTTACTATTATGCCCGGTGATTGGGCTGCAGGGGGGCACAGGGAGGGGGGCACCCACAGGTGGCAGCTGTGTTGCGCCCCGTAATGCGGCAGCTCACCTGTGGGTGGCCCTTGACTTACTTTTTTTGCTCAAAGTTGTGCTGGCACAGGTTGGGGGTTGCGCCTGCATGACTCTGCACAGCCCGGCTGAATATCGGGCTGTGCAGTTTATGCATGGTTCCTCCCCCTCTGGTTGAGCATGCTTTCATTAGCATTGCGCTGTTGCTCAGCATGACTTGGGGGGCACAACTGCCTCCTGCTGAATATGGCAGAATGGCGCAATTTCAGACTTGCGCAGGCGCAACCCTATTGCGCATGGCACAACCCTTTTGAATATCCAGCCCATTATCTAAAACAATGACAACGAACCTTCAGATAATTATGCAATTTAAGTCTGAATTTGTGCAAGTCAACAATCTCAATTAATTCAAGGGGCAATTTGTTCCAATTTTTTGCCAAACCATTCTGGATTGTCATATCCCCCATCCTATTCATACTTCTAATCGTAGGTACCTTCCTAGATGATTTCCTTAATTTGGGTGTATATATTGGATCTGTTCTCAATTGAACTAAATATGCTAATGGGTGCAATTTATTATTATTAGGATGAATTAGCCCATGGCAAACCACTGACCACAAATACTCTCTCCATGCTATTGGATACTACCAATCAAGTTCCTGAAAAACTAAACAATGATGTACCCCATATCCTTTTCTTAATATGTAGTTCCCCATCCTGTAATACAGTTGGTCTATTCTGATCAGAAACTTCTGGTTTGAATGCATGTAAAGTGAAGATCCATATTCTATTATGGGTAATAATAATTGCTTTACCAATCTACTTCTAATATCCCTAGACAAACATCCAGACATTCTTCAGAGAGCTCCCAACCTTTGACTGACTTTTTTAGTTTGTGACAAAATGTGTTCTAAAAAGGAGAGCCGAGAATCAACAAGGACTCCTAAGTATTTATAGGTAGTCACATTCTGGACCTTTGTCCCATCAGAAAAATTTATCTGTAAATCTGAGATGTTCTTTTTCACTTGGGTACCCACAGAGAATGTCATGCACTGTGTCTTTTTTATGCTTAATATAAGGCTAGAGTCCCTCATCCATGTCTCCGCAAGGGAGAAGTCTGTCTGAAGCCACTGTCTCAGGTCCACGGGGTTATTTGCAGATGCAATTAGGACTGTTTCATTTGCATAAAACCTGATCTCAGTGCTTGTCATCTGGGTTACAAGACTATTTACATAAATGTTAAATAGTACAAGGTCCAAAATAATGCCCTGTGGTACACTTCTTTCTAAATCCACAGAACTGATGCAGCGGTCCCACACAGTACACGTTGTTTAGGTTCTGATAAATAGGACTCAAACCACGACAGGGTTTCTTGCTGTACCCCTATATCGAACAACCTCTGCAGCAAGATCTCATGCTGCACCAAGCTGAAAGCCTTACTGAGGTCCATGAACAGCGCCCCAGTGCATTTACCCTGGTTCAATGATGCTGCCACCAGGTTGTTGAACTCAATTAGGATGGTGTTCATGGACCTACCCTCCCTAAACCCATATTGATACTTTGTTATAATCCCCTCTTGTTCAAGGTACTGGCCAAGCTGATAATTTACCAGCTTCTCCAGGATTTTCAAAAGAATGGGGAGTAAAGTAATAGGTCTATAGTTAGAGGGAAGTGTAGTGTTCCCACCTTTATGTGTGGGAACAATTTCCTCCATTTTCCAAATTTCAGTCACTGAGGAAGAGTTTATGCTCCAACTATAGAAATATGTAACTATCGGGGCAATTATGTCATCACCTACCTTTAAGAACCTAGCATCAGTGCCATCCATTCCTCCACTTTTTGAAACTTTGAAACTTTTTAATTCTTAAACTACATCTTTCACCTCAACTGTTCTAAGTTTAAATCCTCTAGTGTTGGTCATGGAGGTAGCCAAATTTAGTTGTTCAAAACAAGTTGCCTTCAATTTAGGAATTTTTAGATCAGGTAATTCCTTAAAATAATAATTTAATAGATTAGCAACCTCTAATCGGTCATCAACCAACCTATCACCCTGTAATAGATTAATAGGATTTTTAGATTTTACCAGGTTTTTTAAATCAGAAATATTCTTCCAAAATATATTCGGATCCTGCATCTTATTAAAAGTATTTTGGTAATACCTTTTTTTGGGTAAGACTGTCACTCGTTTACATTTGTTCCACCAATATTTAAACACATTCCTGTCCTCCACTGATTTAGTTCTTTTAGCTTTCTTCCATACTCTGTTCCTTATACGTAACTGAGTTTTTAGGTGCACCTTGAGCCAGGGGGCATCTTTTTTGTTGTTATTCTTTTTTATCTTGGGGGCATGCTGTTGGACAATATCCAAAAAGGAATCAATGAATTCCTGAATGGCTAGGTTTAAATTGGGATCATGTACACTCTAGTCCATTTAAAATTACTAAGGCTATTCCTAAAAGATATTGCACTAACTCTCCCCAGATCTCATACCCAATGGTCCAGTTTTCTACCTCCCTGAACTCCCTGCATAATTAAGGTAGATTGAATTGAGTTATGATCTCCAAAATTTAGTGGAAGGATTTTATAACCTTCCACTCTCATGTCCTATGAAACAAAAAATAAGTCCAAATCAGATCCAGAGGTTCTGTTATTTAAACTCCTCATTGGTTGATGAATTAGTTGTCGTAAACCCAAAACTTCCAAACTGGTTTTTAACTTTTTCCCTCTACATTGCTCCCAATTTGCATTAAAATCTCCCATTAGTAACATACACTGATCTCCTATTAGCTGGAACATAGATTGAATATTGTTATGCCTACACCTAGGGTGTGGAAAAACGTATGTTTGAGGTGCCTGCAATAATAAAAAATGCCTTTCATTTAGCATAAAATAGGGTGTGTAGCCATTTGTCTATGTGCAGATTAACTCTACTATTGTAGAGCTCTTCCTGATCTATTCCTTTGAACTACTTTCCCAAAAAAATAGATATATAGATAGTTAAGTCAGCATTCCCTAAAATGATGTTGGCATTATTTTAACAACATAATGAACTGTCACTACAGCAATCAACTGTGACATTTCATCTAAAATAAATCCATTGAGCTTAATTTTTCATATATTGACATGTTGGTATCTGTCTCCCACACTTCTCCTACACAGATTGCCAGGAGGCTTGACAGTCTGTGTCAGTGTTCATATCAACATGAGGTTCTATTGCTCCTAGTTCAAAAATCCCCTTCATTCTAGCCCTATCTAGCTTTTCACATAGTCAACATCTCTTGGTGATTTATTTACCACTTCAAGGCCCCAAAACCTAAGCGATGCTTCCATGTGTCTTGCTGCTTAAAAATGTTGTGCTACTGGAGACCTTTTGTCCTGCCTTCTTATGTCTCCCTTGTGTTCCAGGTTTATTACTTTTATTGCTCTGCTTTTCTTTCCAGTATATAATAAATCACAGGGGCATTGTAGGACATAAATTTCCCCCGGTATTGCAGTCCCTGTGTTTATTTTATAAGGTATTTAATTGTGAATGTACTATTTGGGGCCCAATTTTCAAAGATGGATGCAGGGCTTGCTGCAAGCCCTGCATCCACCACAAAGTTAGTCACAGCTGTGCCGAAGCCCTAGGACACACCACAGTCCAATTTTAGAAGGACTGGCACAGTTGTGACACTTTTCCTGCTTTATTATAGCTTGCACCAAAGATTTGATGCAAGCCCCATGGAAAGGGTACCCCCACAGATGCAGAGTTAGACCAGTAGGGAGCTGGTATAATTGTGTTGCATTGAGGACTTGTGGCAGGGGACTTTCTAACATTGTAATTGCCCCAGTGTTTGCCACAAGTTGCCACTAGTGGCAAAAAATCTGCAGCAAGTCCCCTGCGTCGGGCATATCACATTTGAAAATTGAGCCCTTTATCTTTAAGACTGTCCACTCTTTTTGTTGCTATAATTGGTCTCTTTTGGAAGACCCTGACCTCTGATTCTCCCCTACTAGGTATGAACCAGTGTTTATTCATTCTCGATGACAGACTGACACTTGATTCTCACGTGTCATCTGTTCTCCAAAATGGTTTTTACTACTTAAGGAAAGTCACCCAGATTAAACCCTTGATTCCACCCGAGGACCGGCCCTCACTGGTGCATGTCTTCGCTACATTCAGGCTGGACTACTGTAACACTCTATACTTTGTGGTTAGTGGAGGGAGCTTCTGCTGACTGCAACTGGTGAAGAACGTGGAGCCAGGTTGCTGACGAACCTGCCTAGGTCCAGTCATGTGACCTCAGTCCTGTGGGATCTGCATTCACTGCCTCTCAGGTGGAAGATAATCTTCAAGGTGGGCTTACTCACCTATAAGGCCCTATACAGCTTGGGCACTGGCTACCCGTCAGACCTCCTTATATCTGCCATCCCGGTACACTCACTCTGCTCCTCCCCTGAGGGCTTCCTAGCGATTCTGAGGGCCAGGCTGAAAACCTCAGGTGATTGTTCATTCTAGGTGGCTGGCCCAGTCCTCTGGAACTAGCTCCCAAAATCTCTAAGGAAGGCTCCATCAGTGGAGGTATTCAAGAGTAGTCTGAAGATCTATCTTTTTAAGAAAACTTTCTATGAACATTTATACTGATTTTAATGTATGTTTATTTATTAGTAATTTATTGTATAATTTATGTGTTTGTATGCTGTCTATTTAACCTTGCTTTTATTACCTGTAAAGCATCCACAGCCTCTGGGATTGGGCTCCATATAAATATAATTTGCTTGCTTACAATTTTCCTAATGTTTCTGATCTTATGGTTGTACTCGTTTGCTAATACCAACCAACTGGTTTTCTCTTCTGTATCCTTCCTTACCAGAAGCTGCTCTCTTTTTGCATTTTGTATTCTTAAAGCAACTCTGTAATGTGTTGTGTCTGTATCTCCTGTGTCTGAACCTGTTAGTCATATTTTTCTTCTCTTTACAAATTCTTCAGTAGCAGTGCTATTCTGTCTAACCTTGGCTAATCCAGGTAAATTGGGAATAAGGTATAGTTTGTATCAGTTTTGATTTATGGTAACTCAAGCTGTGCTGTATTGTATTATGGCCTGTGGGTTTCCTAAAAGAGCAGTTGTTATTTTACCATTAATAAGGTGGATCCTTCAATCTAAGTATAATGCTTCCTTCGGGTTGTACTCTATGCTAATTCTGAAATTTGACTTTCTAATATTTAGATATATCTCAGGCTCCAAAATTGGTTATCTGTTTCTATCATATTAAAGAATATCATCTGTATATCAAAATTGTAAGTAAGTAAATTATATTTATACAGAGTCCAATCCCAGAGGCTCTGGGCACTTTACAGGTAATAAAAGCAGGGTTAAATAGGATACAAACATCTTTGGGTCCCTGGCCAAGGTTAAGGACTCCCCTGCCCCCTTGTGTATCACTGGACTCCATCAAATACATTGGGGTGACACTTGACCCTCAGCATGACCTTGGACACCATATCCAGAATGTATGCAAAGCTGTTAACTGCAAACTGGATCTGGCTTACAGAGCAAAGAGCATTCTCACTCCGTCTGCTTGCCTTGCACTGGCTAGAGGTGTGCTTCTGCCCTCTGTCTGCTATGGGCTCCTCTTGTTTGCTCGTACCTCCAAAGCCCATCTTTCTAGATGGACCATAGCCTTCAACAACATTTGCCATTTTGCTCTTGCTCACCCATAACTGTGACTCGTATAGCAAGCTTAGCTGGCTCTCCCCGCCCAATTACTTAAATTTTGTCCTGGGATGTTTCACGGGCAAGGTTCTTGGCACTGAAACCCCCCTCTTGACTGGTGGAGCTCCTTGTACCGGCAGTCTCCACTACTTACTCCCTAGGTCTCTGGGTCCAGCTGTTCTTAAGATTCCTGCCACTCACACTCAAATGGGGGATAGAGATTTTGCCTCATGTGCCCTCAGATTATGGAACTCCCTTCCTGTCCAGGTCCAAGCCTCCACCTCCCATGCTTGCCTCAGAACCTCCCTGTGGAATCACTTGAAGATCTCCTCAGCATGTGGTTGTCTCAAACCTCCATAATTTCACCTGGCACCTGGCACTGAACCCCACTTTTTTAGGTGTTGCTGGCCTGCTTGGGCATGGCCCTGCTTATAAGGTTGTCATCCTATGTGTTAAGTGTGGCTCTGACTGTGGCTCCACTTTTGAGGTTCTAAACTGTATATAATTGTATATAATGCACTGCTCACAGCCTTGGTGACTCTATGCATATTTTCTGTCCATTTTAACTGTGTGTACCTACTGACTATCTTATGCTTTCCCTGACTCGGTGAAACTGCCTAAATCATATCATGTTGACCTATGTACTTGAACTCGTATTTCCTTGTACTGTCCCAGATCATACATGAAAATAGGCAAATGTCTTGTTTAGTGTACTTACCTGGTTAACAAAAGCTAAATAATAAATAAATCTGTGCATCAAAAATATATTCATTTTCAAATTCATTACATTTGCATTAGCTTATAGCAGTGCCATTGTACTGCCAATGGCAGTTCCTCAAGTTTGTTCATGAAAGGTGCCCTCAGATTCAAAATAGTTTCTTTCCAATATAAAGGTAGCCAATTTTTGTAATACTCATGTGCATGGTCTTTCTGTATTGTCTCATCTATGCAACATTGATCCCATACTTTCTATTCTTTCACTGTGTGGTAAAGAAGTGTATAAATCTGGTACATTCCAGGTAACTATCCAAGCATTCTCTTGATTTTAAATAATTGTTATAATGTCTGTTTTTATATGGCATTTTATATTATGTACAGTGCCATGATTTTTGAAAGGCGCTTTAAAAATAAAGATGTGCTTGCTTGCTTGATCTGACAAATGTTGAAGTATTCTTATAATATCAGTACTGTCTTTAATATACATGGTCATTAGCGATACCTGTGGCTGCAGTTTATAGTTGATAAATGTTGCTACAGGTTCAAAACCTGACTCCAGGCCACCTAGGAGGCAGTATAGCACAGTGGTCTAAGGCTCTGAGCTGCAAATTTGGTGATATCTAGCAGGCCAGACCTGGGTTTGAATCCCACAGCTTCCACTTGCATACTGTGTGACCCTGAGCAAGTCACTTAACCTCCTTGTGCTCCTGTAAAAAAGCTTTCAGCTTAGTGTGCTATACCTGGTTACACAACTATGATAGGCCTACCTGGTGGTACCTCTTGATTTTTGTGTATCTTTGGGATGCAGTAGAAGGTGGGTACCCTGGGAAAGGTCTTTTCCAGGATTTCCTCCTCCTGCTCCCTCAACCATCCCAGATTTAGTTATTCTTCAAACATTTCTCTGATTTGTGTTGAAAATTCCATTGTTGGGTGTTGAGAAAGAGCCCTGTAATTTGTTCTATCCGGTAATAGTTTTAAGCACATGTCTCTGTACTGGGCCCATTCCCGCACCACAATACCCCCCCCTCCCCTTGTCTGCTGGGTTGATAACTATCCTTTTGATCTTGCTTTTTGCTGTGCTAATGCTTTCCTTTCCTCAGATGGCAGACTACTCCATGGGGAAGGTGAGTGATGGGGCTGGTGTGCCTCACAGTGGTCTGATGGGGTATCTTCCTGCCAGAAGAGGAGCAGAAAAAGAAAGCTTAGTAAAAACAAAATCTGACCAGATCTGTCAGGGCTGCAGCTGAGGAATTTGGGGGGTAGAAATAGCGAACATTTGTTTTTTAATATTTTACACCAACATTTCAACATAGCCTTGTTATGATCCTGCCTAATGATGAAGGGCAGAGAAAATGTTCGACTCCTGGACTAAAGGTGATTTTGCACAGGGATTGCAAAATCAAGTTTCAGGACACAAAAACATATTTTGAGCAGGAGTTGAAAAATGACAGCTGTCACATTCATGAGGTGCTGTAAAGATATGGCTAGGTTGTACATTTGGGGAAAAAATATTGACAGTTATCAAAGTTATGAGCCGGCATTCACAAAATTCAATGCAGGCTCATAACTTTATTGTTTTTAATATTTTTAAACCACATTTCTAACATAGCCTTCTTATGACCCCACCTCATAAACAAGGGCAGATAATATGTTCAACTCCTGCCTGAAAGGTGATTTCATGGAGGGACCGCAAAATTATCTTTTGGGATGTAAAAAAGCATTTGGCCAGGATTTGAAAAATGACAGCTGTCACATTCAGGAGGTACTGTAAAGATATGTCTATGTTGTAAATTTGGGAAAAAATATTGAAAATTACCAAAGTTACAAGCCTGCTTTCGCAAAATTCAATGTAAGCTCATAACTTTATTATTTTTAATATTTTTACACCAAATTTTCATCATAGTCTTCTTATGACCCCACCTCATGAACAAGGGCAGAGAAAATGTTCAACTCTTGCCCGAAAGGTGATTTCACAAAGGGACCATGAAATCACCTTTTGGGACAGATTTGCCTAATGTCAGTGCAATTGTTCATGAGACAGGGTCCCAGAAAAAGCCATGTTGAAAATTTGGGCCCAAAATATGAAATAATTTCCAAGTTATGGCACTAAGTTCAAAACCCCATTGAAATACATTGAACCACTTACCTGTTTCTTCAGTCCATGGTTCGGCATTGAAGAGTGAAGACATGTCTGCGAGACAGAGAGAATTACAGCATTGTGACCCAGATGGGTAAGTAAGGGCTTCGGGGGGGGAGGGGGTTGCAGGGTGGTTGGTGCCAAGTGGTATGGTTGGGTGGAGGGTCAGGAAGGGCCACAGAAGACATCAATGGACAGTTTTCACTGCAAAAAAATAATATCTTGACAAGCCTAAATATCTTATTTCACTAACTAAAAATCTTGAATTTTTATCCCCAAGTTTATTTCTAGAGTTTCTTTCTTATTCATTAATAAAAATTACTTATACCAAGACAAAGTATCTTGATTTATTTCAAGAAAAGCAAGCTTATTTTGTTATATATTTTTCTTATTTTAATCATTTTTAATCTCAGTGATTAAAAATCTTATGTTTTAGCTTGATGGCATCATCCTGTTTTTAGACTACAATACTACTAATTTTTGGAGTTTTATTTTTTCTCTCAATCCACTTTTAGGATTTATTGTTTGGCAAGTTTTTTAACCTTAAGACCACAATCCATTGTCATTAGACACCTTGCAAACCCCCCCAAGATATGAAGGTGTTTAACATTCCCTTTGTAGGCTTTTAACCCTCCAATTTTTGCCACCCTGTCTTGCAGGCTATTATCCACCCCCCTTTGAAGGCTTTAAGCCCACCTCACCACAAGCTTTTAGGCCACCCCCATTGCAGGCATTTAGCCCCTTTACTGCTTATTAGCCCCATATGTACAATTTACACCCTCCTCCCTCTCTGCAGATTTCTGAAGGTTACTAGCCTGTTTCCCCTAACAGATTGTTAGATCCATCTACCGCTTGCAGGTTTATTGCCCCCCTCCAGATGCAAGTTATTAGCCCCTTTACTCTTGCAGCTTATGAGCCACTCCTCTTAGGTTATTGTCCCCCATCCATAGAAACATAGGCTTTGATGGCAGACGAGGAACTCTTGGCCCACCCAGTCTGCCCATTTCCCTACCTATTGGATAAGCTGTAGATCCTAGTTCAACAACAGCTTACTTCTTCCTACCCCCCCGAATTACATTATGACTGTCCCATGCATTCTTGAATTCTGCCACTGTTTTTGACCCAACAACCTCCTCAAGTAGGCTGTTCCATTTATCCAGCACTCTCTATGTTAAAAAATATTTCCTCACATTGCCCCTGAGCCGTCCCCCTCTATCTTCAGATCATGCCCCCTTGTTCTTGCACATCTATTTTTCTGAAATATGCTACACCCTGGACTTTGTTTATTCTGTTGAGATACTTGAAAGTCTCTATCATGTCCCCCCTCTCCCTCCTTTCCTTAAGAGTATACATACTAGGCTCCTTTAGTCTCTCTTCATGTAGCTTATAGTGCAGACCCTGCACCATTTTAGTTTCCCTGCACTGGACTGCCTCAATCCTGTCTTTGTCCTTGTGGAGGTAGGGTCTCCAGAACTGCACACAGTACTCCAGTTGGGGCCTCATCACTGTCTGTACAGAGGGATAACAACCTCCTGTTTTCTACTGGTGATGCCTCTCCCTATGCATCCCGGTATCCCCCCGATCCTCCTTACTGCCTTCTCACATTGCTTGCCTAACTTTAGATCATCTGATATGACTACCCCCAGTCCCTTTCCATTTTTGTTGTTGTTAGTACCTCCCCCTCATTGTGTACTCTTACCCTGGATTTTTGTTCCCAAGGTGCATTGCTTTGCACCTCTTTGCACTGAATCTAAGTTGCCATACTTTTGACCATTCCTCCAACCTTGTCAAGTCTCTTCTCATCCTTTCCACCCCCCATGTATCAATCCTGTTGCAGATCTTTGTGTCATCTGCAAAGATACATACTTTTCTTTCCAGTCCCTCTGTAATGTTGCTTATAAAGCCATTAAAGAGAACCAGTTCCAGTATTGAACCCTGTGGTTTCCCTCTAGTAACCACCCTTTCTTCACAGTGGGCTCCGTTTACTATTACCCTCTGTGTCCTGTTGCCCAGCCAATTTTTTACCCAGGCTACCATCCTGGGACCCACTCACAGGCTGGCTAATTTGTTTATTAATCTTTTGCGTCAGACTGTGTCAAATGCCTTGCTAAATTCTATGTAGGTCAAGTCCACAGCCCCTCTCTGGTCTATTACTTGGGTCACCCAGTCAAAGAAATCTATACAATTAGTCTGACATGACCTTCCCACTGTGAATCCATGCTGCCTTGATTCCTGTGTACTGCTAGCCTCTAGGTACTCCACAATTCTTTCTTTCAGAAGTGATTCCATCATTTTCCCTACCACTGAGATCAAACTAACAGGTCTGTAGTTTCCTGCCTCTGCCTTGTACCTACTTTTGTGAAGGGGAATCACATCCATTCTCCTCCAGTCCTCCGTTACCAGACAACCCACTTATGATTTGTTAAAAAGGGTAGTCAGTGGTGTCACTAGTTCACCCCTTAGTTGTTTTAGAATTCTGAGGTGAATCCAATCAGGCCCCATTGCTTTGTCCACCTTCAGATTTAGGAGTTCATTCAGGACCCTTTCTTCTGTGAACAGACCCTATCCAGAGTGATTTATTGCTTGGTTTAGGTACCTTCTCCGCCTCTCCTTTTGTGAATACTGAGCAGATGTATTCATTCATTCACTATCCCTGCTTTTTCACTGTCTCCCTCTGCCCACCCCCTCCACTTTATGAAGCCTCACTATTCCTCCCTTCATCTTACTTTGCTCCCTAAAGTACCTATAAAAGGTTTTATCCCCATTCTTAACTGAGTTGGTATCTTCCAGATTATTAGCCCCCAAACCCCTTGTAGGTTATTAGCCCCCCTTCCCACTGCAAGTTATGAGCCTCCCATCCATTTTGCAGGTTATGGGCCCCCTTGCAGGTTATAATCACCCATCACCCAGTGAAGAATGCTAGATCCCTGCCCTCTCCTTTTTTGGATGCTTTAGAGCCAACCTCCCTCAGCAGACATTTGGTTCTCTGAGCAGCAGTACTGGACTCCACTGCAAAATGTCTTGTGACTCAGTGCTTTTTCTACTAAGGAAAAAAAATCCATGCTGAGCCAAAGACCTGCTATTAAGCAATATGGGGGGGGGTAGATATAATAAAAATGGTACTTTATAATAATTGAGAAGGTTTCCCCCATGGCATGCCAAGTAATAATTCAGCACACCATGTAATGCATAAAAATAGATTTTTTTATAATGATGATAAAAATGATTTACCTACATTTTTGCCAGTTGCATACAATTATTTATTTTTAATTTACAATGCTTTGCCCCTTTCATATCAGACAGCCCTTCACTGGCCATGCTCCTGCATCCAGCCCCATCACCCACTTTTCCCAGGACTCACCACCACCACCTGTCTTCCCTGGATTGTCCACTGTGTGGGGCCATCAGATTTTAGCTCAGTTTGGTGGTGGAAGCTGCTGTCAGTGGTGTGAGATCTGCAGTGCAGAGCCAGCATCATGCTGCTTCACCTGGGCATTTTCATTTGTGCTCCCACCTGTAAGGATGTAACCCGGTCTTTCAAGAACTTGTGCATGGATGCTGATGTGTGGTGATGAACGCATCTCAGTGGTCAGTGAACTCCCTCTCACACTTTTGCAGCTCCAGTTTCTGCCACCATCTGTGGTCACCCAGATGAGGGTAGTACAGCAGAGATGGATGCGAAATGATGGACATGTCTCAGTGGTCAGCAATCTCCCTCTCATATTCCTGCAGCTCCAGCTTACACTGCCACCTGTGGTCACCCAGATGAGGGTAGCACAGCAGAGAATAATGTGTGGTGATGGACATGTCTCAGTGGTCACTGAACTCCCTCTGATACTCCTGCAGCTTCAGTCTGAATGTCCATTTCTGGTCAGCCAGAGGATAGTAGCACAACAGAGACTGGTGTATAATGATGCACATGTCCTGGTGGTCAGTGTCCTCCCTCTCATACTCCCACATCTCCAGCTTACACCACCATCTGTGGTCACCCAGATGAGGGTAGCAGAGCAGAGACTGATGCTTGGTGATGGACACATCTCAGTGGTCACCATCATCCCTTTCATACTCCTGTAACTCCAGCTAGCACCACCACCACATGTGGTCACCCAGATGAGGATAGCACAGCAGAGACTGATGTGGTGTGATGGACATGACTCAGTGGTCAGTGAACTCCCTCTCATACACTTGCAGCTCCATCTTGAGCTGGCACCTGTGGTCACCCAGATGAGACTAGCATAGCAGAGACTGATACCTGGTGATGGACATGGCTCAGTGGTCATCAAACTCCATCTCATACTCCTGCAGCTCCAGCTTGTGCCACCATATGTGGTCACCTAGATGAGGGTAGCACAACAGAGACTGATGCGTGGTTATGGACGCTTCTAAGTGGTCATCAATCTCCCTCTCATGCTCCTGCCGCTCCATCTTGCACCACCAGCTGTGGTCACCCAGATGAGGGTAGGACAGTAGAGACTAATACATGGTGATGGACATTTCTCAATGGTCAGCAAACACCCTCTCATACACCTGCATCTCCAGCTTGCACCACCACCTGTGGTCACCCAGATGAGGGTAGCACAGAAGAGACTGTTGCATGGAAATGGACACATCTCAGTGGTCAGTGAACTCTATCTCATACTCCTGTAGCTCCAGCTTGTGACACCACATTGGTGAGCCAGATGAGGATAGCACAGCAGAGACTGATGCATGGTGATTGATATGTCTCAGTGGTCAGCAAACTCCCTCTCATGCTCCTGCAGCTCCAGCTTGTGCCACCATCTTTGGTCACCTAGATGGGGGTAGCACAACAGAGACTGATTCATGGTGATGAACACTTCTCAGTTGTCAGTGAACTTCCTCTCATGCTCCTGCATCTCCAGCTTGCACCACCACCTGTGGTGCCCCACAAGAGGTTATCACAGCTGAGACCAATGCATGGTGATGGACACATCTCAGTGGTCAGTGATCTCCCTCTCATACTCCTGAAGCTTCAGTTTGCACCACCACCTCTGGTCACCCAGGGGGTAGTAGCACAGAGGAGACTGATGTGTGGTGATGCATGCATCCTGGTGATCAGCACCTCCCTCTCATACTCCCACAGATCCAGCTTGCACCACCACCTGTTGTCACCCAGATGAGGGTAGCAGAGCAGAGACTGATGTGTTGTGAAAGACATGTCTCAGTAGTCAGCAAACTCCCTCTCATACTCCTGCAGCTCCAGCTTGCACCACCACCTTTGGTCAACTAGATAAGGATAACACAGCAGAGACTGATGTGAGGTGATGGGCATATCTCAATGGTCAGCAGACTCCCTTTCTTGTTCCTGCAGCTCCATCTTGCACCTCCATCTGTGGTCACCCAGATGAGGATAGCGCAGCAGAGACTGATGCATGGTGATGGATATGTCTCAGTGGTAAGTGATCTCCCTCTCATGCTCCTGCAGCTTCAGTTTGCACCACCACCTCTGGTCACCCTGGAGTAGTAGTACAGAGGAGGCTGATGTGTGGTGATGCATGTGTCCTGATGGTCAGCACCTACATATCATACTCTCACAGCTCCAGCTTGCACTACCACCTGTGGTCACCTAGGGGGCAGTAACACAGTGGATACTGATGTGTGGTGATGCATGCGTCCTGGTGGTGAGTGTCTCCCGCTCATACTCCTGCAGCTCCATCTTGCACTACCACCTGTGGTCACCCAGGAGGTAATAGCACAATGAAGACTGATGTGTGGAGATGCATGCCTCCTGGTGGTGAATGCCTTCTTCTCATATGCCTGCAGCTGCAGCTTGCACCACCACCTGTGGTCAACAAGTTAAGGGCACTAGCAGATTGGACACTGGCAGTTCTCCCCTCCCAAAGAAGGGATCATCCTCTTGGTTGTTTGGTCCTCCCTCCCTGGCTTGCCCTCTGATGACTCAGGCTCATTCTTGAACTGGGGTCATCGGTGTCACAAGCGGTTGTGCTAGCGCTATGCCAGCGGGCCAACCACTGCTGCATACATTTATGGCATGTGTATGTTTTTACATAGGTGGCATGAAACAAGTTACCCCATCCCCCAATTTTATTATAAGAAATAAAAATGGATTTGAAGACATGCAGCATGTAATTTATAGATACAAAATGAACAATTAATAATAAAACACAGCACACAATTATTTTTGTACAAACTTTTTATTAAAATACCTTGTTGACATACTCTGATAATCTTTTTGTCTTCATTGGTAAAAAGACAGAACACTGCAGACTGAGCCCTCGCTGAAGTTGATTACTAAATTTAGTATTAAAACAGTCATTAATTTGTCTTAGAAGACTAATTTTAGCAATTTTAATCATCTTTAATTATCATTAAAAATACAACCGCTAAGCATGCTAAATTCTAAGAATATTCAACAGACTACTTGTTTAAGAGTAAACTATTACTAAATGAGGATTAGAAATACAATTGCAATGCTCTTCAATGCACAATTTTTACTACTGAATCATAAATGACGATTACAGTCAGCAGAGTAATTCAAGAATTTGAATTGGCCAAACAAGACTGGGTACATTCCCATGCATTTCACTTCTACCTAACAAGGAGGCAGATAAAACAACCAGCAATATTAATGAATTTTAGAGAAGGTAAGCAATCATAGCCTGCAGGTTTTTACCTAGAAATAATAGGAGCAAAAAAAAAAGTGTCCCTTTAGAAAGTTTACTGGCAGCGGTTGGATTTCCACTTGTGATGCCAGCAATCCGGGTTCAGGAACGAGCTCGGGTCGCTGGAGGGCCGGCCGGGGGGAGGCAGCTTAAGCATCCCATGACTGCTCACTGCCTTCAGGGAGGGAAGGGGCTGTGACCCGGTGTTGAAGCGACCACTGGTGGAGGCCAGGTGTAGAGCAACACGTCAGGGTCATTTGGGGTGGTGTGTGATAGACATCGGCTCTTGCCTTGACGTCCGGATGTCACGCACCTTAAGAAAACCAGGAAAATCACTCGCTGGCCACTGGATGATGGCTCTCTGTTCCCTGTGGGCCTCCAGTGCCTTTCCAGGGCCTCCTGTTCCTCAGTAACATCAATGGGCCCTAGAGAGTATGTGCTGGGGTCATGCCTCTCCCCCTGGTGCCTTCCCCCTTGGATGAGGGGGACCCACCCGGCAAAGGGATATGCCTGGATATCCCAGCAGTCAGCTGCAATATGAGGATCAGAGGAGGGCTGGGTAAGGACAGTAGGGGCTGGGGGGGAACTTGGTGGAGCCCGAAGGAGTGGTGGACCAGCGAGCACGGGGGCAGAAAAATAGATTACACAAGAAAGTCTACTGAATTACATTTTCCAGAAGTCTACACAGTCTGATAACTACATATTCCAGTTCACTTCTTGTTTGCTGCCCAGAATGAAGGGGAAAAAAACTGCATGAGCACTAACAGTCTCCATTTTGGAGGCGAACAACCTGCTGTTGCTAGCAGTAAAGATTGACATGTATAAGGTAAGTGCTTATGTTTCAATAGAAAAGTGCATCATTTTAACTCCATGAAATGTTAAATACAGTAAGGGAATTATTACTCAGGTATATTTAATTGAAATGTGCAGGTTTTATTATCAATATTTTGTTATGAAGATCTTGTCTCTGCTCTGAACTCATGTGGCTACAAACCTTTGAAAAGCCTTTAAAATGCACAGTTTATTTTCAATCAAATCACTCCTTTAAATGTCTAGTGTGCATTGTCTATGTAGATTTTAGAAAATGGGCTTTTTATTTACTGGGTTCTGATTGGCTAGTACCCCAGCCAGGGGGGTACATTAACTTTCAATAGACGCCCAGTAAATAAAAAGTGCCAGTCACCTGACCACATCACCACCTAAGCTATCCTTGTGCCCACCCTGCCTACTGCTCATTGGCCAAAACCACCCTATTCAAGTTGAAATCGGTGCCATGTTTTAAATTTTGTTTAGCGAGTGAAACTGGCATCCCCATGGGTCCCTAATTCAGTGCCACTGCCAGAACATCGCAAATCAGAGAAGTGCCCCACTCCCAACAGCATTCCCAAAATACACTACTCTGATTGTCTACTGTAATAAAGAAAGAAAAACATTAATATTAAATCACTAGCGCTTAGCACGTCATGGCTCAGTGCTACTGCAGCTGTCTTACATGTCCTTAGTGTTTGACACCTCTACCTAACTGCTAACCACTTCAGGAAATTAATAAGAAAAATACCTCACTCACCACCCAACTGCCCCATCAGCCTGCTCCGCTGTTCTGTACACTGCTGGATTCCCACCTGCTCTTTCTACAGAGAGCAACTGTAAAGCTAAGAATGGCAGTGATGCGGGAGACAGGGACCGTCGTCATTACACAAGTAGAAGTTCCTTCACTGCGGTGGCCCTGCATTTCCCACTCGTCGATGGAGTAAAGAAAGACAGAAGGGGCCAGACAAATGGCTGGGGGTGAATACAGAGACAAAACTTTCACTTTTCTGCGGTCCCGACAAATGGCTGGGGGCTGAATACAGAGACACCGTACATACTACACAGCTTCAAAACTTTCACTTTTCTCCGTCCTGCATTACGGTCTCGCCCATTGGCACTTATCAATGTGGTTACAGAAAAACGAAAAGACAGAAGGGACAGACTGTTTGGGGAAGGAGGGTGAAGTGAGACAACACATGCATGGGATAGTCATAAGGCAGTTCTTAACTATATTTAAACATATTAAACCGGACTATTTTTCTCAAATTTCAAAAAATTTTAAAAATAAACTTCATTTATTCACAAAAAATTAATACTCTGTCTCTTTATTTTCAACAGTTAGCCCATTTTCTAGCATAATAATGCCCTCCAGGGTGGGCGGTATGGGCAATACCGGACCGGCCAAGGGCTATAAGGCCCTCTGCCTGCGGCGTCGAGCTTCATTACGCCCCTGGTCGGTCTGGTATTGCCCAATACTGCCCACCCTGTTGGGCATTATTGCTTACATCTAATAGCTGTGGTATTGTTTACTGATTTAGTTACTTTATGGTTGTAGTTTCTTTGGGGAAGGGGAGTTCATTATTAGCAGCAGGAAGATTGTATGAATGAGCAAACTGAGAATGTATTTGCTGTATGTATATCCATTCAGTAGCCTTGCTGTATGATAGCAGTTAACTATTGTTTTTTTTTCTCATCACAGTCACAGCAACAGTTTGATTAGAATGTAATGTTTGCTTTTCAAACCAAATGGATTTATTTAGCTTTGTTAGCATACTTATTGAGAAATGTTTCAGTGGCTGTTTAGAAAAATAATGTGTTTGATGTGTTTTACAATTAATTTGTTCAGTTTTGTTCATGTTTTCATAGGTAACAAGCTGTGAATGAGCTTGGCACATCCAGCAGACTGGGGTTTGATTCCGACAACCTCCACTTGCATACTGTGTGACTCTGAACAAGTCATCAGTGCTCCTGGGTCGCCACTGAAAACAGGCACCTGTGCCTAGTGGGCCTTACCTGGTAACCAAAAGAATACAATACAAGAATAAAACAAACCAGTGGTCCAGATAATGTTCTGTACTGGGAAGTATTTACTGTCAACTAATTCCACCTGGTATTATGTCCACCTAAATGGTAGTAGTACCATCCATTAACCTGTCTAACCCCCAACCTCTAAACCAAGTCTCAAACTCACTGGGTGCCTGCAGTCATGGACTCTTTCTTCTCACACTCTGTGGTGTCCTAACATACTTCTCCGCTTACTGCCTTATAATGCCTCACCCCTATTTTTAATATTTTTTCCACGTTGCAACTACTCTTCTGGCCAGCCACCAACATACTATAAATGTGCAGGGTGGGAAACAAATTCCTCAAATTGGAAAGAGGGAATAAATCGTGCAAACACAGAAGTAAAATGCTCCTTTACCCCCCCCCCAATCTGTTGCATTGCAATAAACCTTTATTTCAGTAGCACTTTAGACATACTGATGTGGGTGATGGTGGAGGACTCTGGACTCATGCAAATAGCACAGTATGTAACTGAGTTAGTGTGATTTACACTTTACTACCACTGCACTACCTGCCACTTTCAGCTTTGGTGGTGTATGGACCTGCTTACACTGTATATGGACCAGCTTATGCTACCTGTGGTTAGTTGGTATGGCTGTGTGTTTTGTTTTTATTTTGTTTGTTTTTTAATCTGTTTGAATTGGAGGGCTCTGCCCCTATACTCTGCCATGTTTTTTCAGTTTAACCAGGGGTGGGCTACTAAAATTGATAGAAAAACCTGCAGAGCCATACTAACCAACTCCTAGTATGAGTAGCACAACTAGCACAAATGTACAAGTAGAGCTAATGCTGGAATCAGTGGAGTGATCAGAGTGGGGTTCAATGCATGAAGGGAGAGTAAGAGCATAGTATTGTTACCAACATAACATAAGTGGGTCCCCTGCTTATGGGGGGGGTAGACCTGATGGACTTAGAGTCCATTTTGGTCAGATTTTAAATTACTATGTTACTCAATGTATAACATTTTAGTGTTCACAAAGAAAATCCCTTTTCTAGAGCTCTGATTTACTTTTCTTCAGGATGGGAACAGTCGGTACCAGGTGAGATTTATCTTCTTTTGTTTGAGGGAGGGAGATGGTTCTTGGGGGATGGGATTGATGTTTGGGAGGAGTGGGGGCTGACACTTGAGGGTGATGTTATTGGGCTGATGATGAAGTGGGTGATTCTGGGTAAGGAGATTAATGATTGGGGTGCTGATGCTTGGGGGATTGATATGGGGTTGGGGAAGAGGGATGATGCTTTGGAGAGTGGGTTGATGCTTGTGGATGGGGTTGATGCTTGGGAGGAGTGGGGTTGAAGTTTGGGTTGGGCTGATGCTGTAGTGGAGGGGGATAATGCTGGGGGAAAATGGCTTATTGTGGGGTGGAGACTGGGCAGATGCAAGAGAGAAGGAGAGGTGATTGGCCAGGAGAAGAAGCTGAGTTATGGACAATGAGGTAGCGGAGAAAATGATTGCTACAAAGAGCTGATACGCCCATGGGGGAGCAGGTACTGATGATGGATGTGACTGGGTTTACAGTGACTGGCAGACAGTATTTTATATACTTTCTGTTATTATTTCCCACAGTTTCTTTTAATACTGGGGGAAAGCACATGAGAACAAAATAAATCCCATAGATAGGCCAGCCTGTCAGTGCAACGGTAGGGCTGATGCTCGTGATGCTGATAACCTGGGTTTGGTAAAGTGCCCAGGGTGCAGGAGGGCTGGCCGGTGGAGATGGTGGCTGCAGCCAGCCTGTCAGTGCAACGGTTGGGCTGCTGCTCGTGATGCTGATGATCTGGGTTTGGTAATGTGCCCAGGGTGCAGGAGGACTGGCCGGTGGAGATGGTGGCTGCAGCCAGCATGTCAGTGCAACGGTAGGGCTGCTGCTCGTGATGCTGATGATCTGGGTTTGGTAATGTGCCCAGGGTGCAGGAGGACTGGCCGGTGGAGATGGTGGCTGCAGCCAGCATGTCAGTGCAACGGTAGGGCTGCTGCTCGTGATGCTGACGATCTGGGTTTGGTAATGTGCCCGGGGTGCAGGAGGACTGGCCGGTGGAGATGGTGGCTGCAGCCAGCCTGTCAGTGCAACGGTAGGGCTGCTGCTCATGGTGCTGATAACCTGGGTTTGGTAACGTGCCCAGGGTGCAGGAGGGCTGGCAGGACGAGAGGGTGGCTGCCTCTATCCATATATAAGCACCTCCTCCATGGGTAGCATCATGATGGCCTTCATGTTAAGGTGGGACAGTGTGCCAGCTTGCACATGTATTTGTTTGTTGCAAGCATGCATGTGCATGTTGATGTTGTTGACTTTTCGGGGAGGGAGTAAAATTAATCACTGATTCATTCTCACCATGGGGCAACTTGTGGGACAGTTCAAGTTCTGAAGATGTGGGGTGACAGAGCTGGGGATACAAGATGAAAAGGCACAGGCCGAAGTTGAGGAATAAATAGTTAATTAAAAAAATGCCCTAGACTTTCTCTTCTCTGGCTTCTTGTCCACATGTTACATCACAATCCCCTTATTTATGACATTGTTACCTCCACAACAGATTATGTCGTATAAACAGAATTGTCATGTTGGGTGTAGACAAGCAGCCAGAGCAGCATATAGTTAAATAATGGTGGGAACTGCAGAAAAATATATAAACTATAACAATATTAATTGTCTAAATATTACATTTATTTTTTCAAACTTGACCCAGTGGAGTCGGAGGCTCCATAACCACCTAGTTAAAGATGAGCCACAGAGGCAGTTTCCTGTCTTTTTTTATAAAAAAGCCAACATCCAAGCTCTGTCTTCCTATTCCACTAGTGTGCTATTTTTTTCATATGTACATTTTATAGTTCACAGGGGGCTGTGTTGATGGACAAAAAGATTTAGGGTTGTCTCAGGATCCCATTAAAGTTCAGTGGGACATGGGCATGACTTTGCATCATCCTTTGCTGCAGAGTGTGCCTGTGAGAGCTGCAGACTGTACATATCAGCAAAACTGGAGTGCTACTTTAGGAATATGGGGCCTCGATTTTCAAATAGCACAAAGCAGAGCAAAAAACTGTGCTGCACCTTGCATCTGCTTAAAAGCTTGAGGTAGCTATATTCAGTTGACTAGCACACTGGTGCTATTGAACTGAAAATAAGGCCATGTGGGTGCAGCGCTAAGTCATGTAGTGCTGCTTTGACATGGATCCTGAAGTATGGTACCAGGATGGATAGTTCCGAAGTGCTACCTGCAGTACTGAAAGGGACCCATGCAAATGAGCCAGTTGGGTATGCTTCGCACTAAGGAGCACTTTGCATGCCTATTATGGGTTCATTTGCAAGGGTAGGGAGACAGGTTTGCATAGTGCCATCCCCAACCCCATCCCCATCCCCAGTTGCCTGGTTCCAGATGTGTAGATATCCTGGTGCTAGTGCCCCCCCCCAGTCACTGACCTGTACTGTAATAAGAAAACATCCCTGGAAGCCCTGAACCTCTAGCACCAGGGAATATTAATTGTTCTTCAGGGCTGGAAATCTGATGGAGGGGGCCCCGCTAGCACTAGGGAATATTATTTGTTCTTCAGGGCTTAGTACTGGGGGGGGGGGAGAGACCACAACCACTAGGTAATATTATTTGTTTTTCAGGACTGGGAATTGGGGGGGGGGAACCAGTACCACCAGGAAATATTTGTTCTGCAGGGCTGGTGATCGGAGGGGGTTCCACTACTACCAGTGAATACAAACTACAAACATACAAAAATTGCCAGCAGCAAAAGGCCATCATGGTCTATCTAGGCTGGTCAAGATTGCAGCTAGCTCCCTATTCAGCAGCTGTCCCAACCCCCTCCACTTTGCCCTGACCCACCCCTTCTTGAAGCATTCCACTGTGTTACATGCCACCATCTCAGCTGGTAGTGCGTTCCACTTTGCCACCACCCTCACTGTAAAGAAATGCCTCCTCGCCTCCTTCTTGAATCTTCCCCCTTCCAATCTCATGTCATGGCCCCCAGTGTCTCTCCCCACCCTCCTCCTGAGCTAGAGAATATTATTTGTTCTTCAGGGCTGGCAATTGGAATGGAATGACCACTACCACCAGGGATGATCAGAAGGTGAGGGGAACTACTACCACCAAGGAATATTACTTTTTCTTCTGGGCTGGTGATTGGAGGGAGAAGGAACCAGTGCCACTGGGAGATATTACTTGTTCTTCAGGGTTAGCAATCGGAGGGATGGGGGACCACTACCACTAGCGAATATATTTTTTAAGTCGGTGCAGCACACGGGATGTTTTTTTACATCAGGGCTGGCAATCAGACGGGGACCTAGACTAACACCAGGGGATGTTTTTTTCACTTAGGGACTGGCAAAGGAGGAGTGCCATGGATGACTAGGGCTGGTATTCTCCCCCAGGCTGGATTAAGTTGGGATTTTGTTAGGCAGTATTTGCACTGTGCAAATGGACAGTGCTAAAACCTTTTGCACTGCATAAAGCTGCTGAATATGGGGTAGCATGGCTATTTATGGCCCCTTTTCCTACTCACATTAAGTTTTGCACAGGCGCTATCCTTTTTGCCCACACAACAGCCCTTTTTGAATATGGGTATTCCATGAAGACCCTGGCTTGCACAGCAAAAGACCTGTTAGCACCTGCACAAACTTTTGAATATTGGGCCCATGGAGTCTAGTTTGGGGACTGGTTTATGAAAAATGGAAAACTCCTAATCGCTCATCTTAGTGACTTGGCATTTCAAAGACGGTGCTTGACAAAATATTTCCCCAATTTTGAATTGGGACCCTTCCTTTAAAGAGTACCTTTCTCTGTGCTCAAAAAAAAAATAAACAGGAAACTCCTTACCTGAATGGAACTCATGGCTGTAGTTTTTTACGGAAGGGATGGAAAGGGATTTTAATTTGCCCCCAAGGGATAGGCTGCTTGATCCACTTAATTCCCCTGTTACCTACTCTGCACCCATTCTAAGATGTTTTGTGAAGTCTGTCTAGCGAGAACACCATTCAGTTCCTATGGAATGTCTATTTTCAGTGCTAGTTTCTCTTTTTGAAATCAGGTTTTTGTACAAATAAAAGCCAGGTTTCAACTAGTAAGAGTCACATAACAGTTGAGCAAAGGCAGAGCTGTATATAAGGAAGTGGAAGGGATCGAGCCGCCAGCCCCATAATGGAGCAGCTTCTATTCAGATAAATCATTGTCTCCTAGCAGACGCCTGTAGTCATCAATAACATACACTGGTGTGTCCTGAGGACATCTGCAGAAGTCAGCTACTGACTCCCAGTGTGCCCTTGCAACATCTGGAGAAGTCACATATATTTTAATATATAGTGTAACAGAATATAATATATATTTTACTGCATAGCAACGTTGGAAAGGTAATTTTATGCTGAACAACTTTGTCACTGATATTTTGTGTATATCATGTATACTTTAGGAGTTATTTTCATTTGTTTATGGTATGTTGTGTATGGCTTATGTTGCCTGTTTTGGTGAAAAAATATTTTTTTTTTTGCTGTTTCAACCAGCATAGAAAAAAAGAAAAATTACATATTATTATTTGCATAACACCATTGGAAAGGTAATTTTGTGCTGAATAACTTTGCCACTCATACTTTATGTCTAGCACTTATGGTTCTTAAGCTATTAGGATTTGTTTGTGGCATGCTGACTATAGCTTGATTTTGCTTAGAAAGGCACAGGATTTACTGTTAACAGTATACAGGAGACAAGTGGTGCAACTTCAGAGAGCTTCTGTGGAGGCAATGAGATAAAGGAGCCCCAGTTTTTTTTAGCAACTTAAAAATCATAAGGGTTATAAATAGCCAGTGTGATGCGAGCTGGCTGCTCATGTGACCCATTTCTACTTTGGATCGCAAAAAAAAATGCAATCCATTTTGTGAGCTTCCCCCATTCTCCTCAGTGCTTCCCCCGTTCTCCTCAGCTGCCGACATTATACTGTAATAGTCTCACTGCGGGCCTCAGATGCTGGCAGTTGCTCCCAGTAGTGCTTGTGATGTGCAAGCGCGGGAGCAACTGCCGGCATTTAAGGCAAAGTGGTGGGACTATTACAGTATAATATCAGTGGCAGCACCAAAACACCTGGGCACTCAAGGGGGAGTTAACCAGCCAGTCTCTCTGGCTTTCTCAAGTCATTCCTCCACTCTGACTGCACCTCCCCACTACATATGCAGTCTTCTCCTGATGCCTGTTTGGTCTGAATTTTGGCACCAAGTGTAGCTACTGGGACCCCATGGGAGTAGTTTGTGTGGTGGCACTACAGAGAAGACAGCTTTGACCAGCAAAAAGAATAACGTGCTGCTCAAGTGACGGGAACTGAGAGAAGGAAAGGAGTGTTGCCCTCAGTGCTGCTTCTCCATGAGTGAGTGAGTGAGTGAGTGAGTGAGTGAGTGAGTGAGTGAGTGGGGTCTCAATTATTTATGATATGGCACACTTGACCAGTTTTCAGGGATGACCGAAGTGCATGGGGGGGTGCTCAGAGTTGCACAGTATGCAAACTGGAGGTTGTGGGAATCAAACCCAGTTCAGTAACGTTGGCCCACTACGTGTAAGTGCCTGTTTTCAAGGGGAGGTTAAGTGAATTGTGTAGAGTCACACAATATGCAAGTGGAGGTTGTGGGAATCAAACCCAGTTCTGCTGGCGTGAGTTAGGTGTCTTAATTCTTTGGTACCCAGGTAACATTGACCAGCTATATGTGAGTGCCTGTTTTCAAGGGGAGAGTAAGTGACTTGTCAGTAACACGGTATGCAAGTGGAGGTTGTGGGACTCAAACCCAGATCTACTGGATGTACGAAGCTCATTTACAGCTCATTACTCTAACCCTAGGCTGTACTGCCAATTAGGCTTGTGTCTGTGTATTGAAACAGATAACACAAAGACAATTAATTTTAATGAGAATATTGTCCACCACAGGGGCTGCTACGATGCCAGAAGCTTTGCCCTTCCCTGTCTGGGCTTGGAAGTGTAGACATTGGCAACATTGTCCTTATCCCAGCTGCCCATACTTGATTCTGCTAATGAACTTAGATCACCAGCCCAGCAACATAATATGTGACTCCTTTTATACAGAGTATTAACCGTTTCATATTATTGACACTTTTTATAGGTACCAGTAACTCTCCTCTCCAAAATATTAGATAAGTATGAGCTTTAGTTGTCTTTTTTTATTTTCTTTTTACATATATTCCCTTGAACTATGGATTCTTTGTGACCCATTTCATTTTACTTTCACACATCTTTCTGACAAGGATCTTCAGGTGAGCCCTACTCTAGGATGGGTGAGTATGTGCTTTTGGGTTTATTAATTAACAATCAAAAAATGCAAAATGATGCTGCAACATCTTTTAGCAGCTCTCATGCAGAGAGCTCATATTGTGCCTTGACTTACAAGCTATTTGTTTGTTACATTTTATTACAATGCACTGCAGCTGCCATTTTAATAAACTGTTTAGAATGCTGTACTTTCCCCCTTCACTATGTACAGTATATCACTGATCCAGATAGTAAAAGAAAAAAATGAAGTGCTTTTTAACCCCAGTCTGGCAACTAAAAATCAGTTAGATAAAATGACATCCCTAAAGCAGGCCCATCGGTGCAGGGCTAGTGCTGCTACCCATGATGCTAGTGAGTTCAGGCTGTTGGGGGTCGAGTTGAGAAGGAGTGAGCATACCGTGGGCAGCTCTTCTTTTGTGGAAGGAGTTATGTGCTTTGCTGCACACCTACTACCTAACGGAATCTGGTTGGGAGCACAGTCTGGACCACCAGACAGAAGGGATGCTTTCAGACTCGAGTATGAACATGCCTGTTATTACACACCTACGGGCCTGTGCAAACACTTGGATGGAATACACCCAACAGCAGTTGGATGGAATACCCCCAACAGTAGATGGATGACAACCCAGTCCACTGCAGATTCTGTACTGCCAACTGAGTGTCCTCTTCCACTGGATCCTGTGCTGAGAGGGCTTGGCCAACCTTCAAGGTGCCATGGGGGGGTTGCAATACAAACTGTAGAAGATAGATGAAGTGCCGGCCAGTCGGCACAGTGGTTGGATTCCCGCTAGCGATGCCGGCGACCCGGGTTCGGGAAAAGACTCGGGTCCTTGGAGGGCTGGCTGGGGGAGAAGGTTGGAGCATCTGCAGACAGATCACCTTCTCCGGGGGGAGGGTGGGGATGTGAGCCGGGCACATGCTGGCCCCTGGCGGAGGCCGGGAGCATAGCAGAGCATCAGGGCTCTAATCGACGAGGGCATGATGGACGTCGACATTCGCCTTGACGTCAGGTGGCACGTCACTCTCCAAGGGAGAAAACTGAGGAAACAGCTCCCTGGCTAAGCCAGATGATGGTCTCCAGTCCCCCCCAATGCCACCAGGCTTCATGACCACCCACCTCAGCAACACCTGGATGATCCCCACTGGTGCCTTCCCTCTCGGAGAAGGGGGACCCACCCGGCAAAAGGGAAATGCCGGGCTACCTCCAGGGGGTAGCAATATGAGGTAGGGTCAGCATCGGAGATGGTGGGCAGATGGAGGGATCTCAGGGGGTCTAAAGGGGAGCTGGCCAGGGGAGCAGAGGAGGGGAAAAAAAAAAGATAGATGAAGTGGGTTATGTCCTAGGGAAGGCAGGTGGTGGGGCTCAAGGGGCTGGTCCTGATGGGGGGAGCTTAGTACATAGAATGAAAAATAGGATTTAAAAACAGGACAGCCCCAGTGAACTGTACAAAATCATCAGTTCACCACATAGCAGATGAACCAATTATTTTTTTTAGTTTTCTGTCTTGCTTTGCTGTCAGGAGCTTTTACACATACTAGCTTGTTGTAGTTATCGCCGTCTTGGCTGTGTGCATGCCAAGTTGGTATTTATAGCCCAAGATGATGTTGTCAAGACTTAGATGTATTAGCATCAACACCCTCCTCATCAGTTTCATTACCTGAAATCAACAGTTAAGATAAAATCCACATACAGGAAAGGATCAGTTCTGTCCTACTCCCTATTGTGGAAGACCCTATTTTTGTACATTAAAGTCCTTACAGGAGCTAGGGACAATAGAAAGGAATGCTAAGGGGCTTGTTCAATCACCCTATAGTAAAGTGTTGCCCAACAGTGCAGGTGACTCAGCTTACAGAAAGATCCAGAGTCTTTGCTCATTTGGTGGTATGATGCTTTGGCCAGCTGGTTATGATTATTGTATGCTATTTGTAATATAAAAATATAGTATGTGATTGTCTCACATAAGATAGCCTGTGCTCCATGGGTGTCCCCCCCAGGTTTCAGAAGCTACATATATTACACAGACAGGAGATCTCTGTAACGTAATTAACTTCCTTGAGAAATTGCATTTTATGGCCGTTTTAAGCTGATTCCTGCCAGATATCTTGCATCTAGGTGAGAGAATTGCAGGGCTGTAAACTTAAAAGGAACTGGTGGATCAAAAGACTCATTATTTGGGAAATGAGTTTTTGCTGATGTCACCTTATTTAATATACCCCCTGTTAGGACATCCTGTTTTGTATTTTCTTTTATATTCTAAAAGGAGGAGGAGCTAGATGACTCACAGAAGGGGTGTGGAGAGACACAGTTTAAACTATATTGTGTCTGAACTGTTTGAGACATATTATTTGGGGACTCTAGAAAGACACATCACTCTGATAAGCACTTAGAGGTAATACATTAGATAGAAAAAGTGTAACTGTATTATGGTAGGAATTTTTGTTTTGTAATCTTCCCTTGTTCTTTTATGTGATTGTGAGCTCTTTGATATAGTGTTCTGTGTTTATATTTTTCATATTTTTTTAGTCTTTTAGTAAATTCTTTATTTGAAAGATACTGCCTGGGTGTGTCTTCCAAGTTCTTTTTGCATGTGATGTATACATGGTTAAGTTTGACAGCTTTTCTGGAGAGCTTGATGGTGTTACTAAACTGGGAAAAGGTAAGAATATAACTGAGTACGTTAGCATAAGGTTCACAGTTTGAATCCCCCCCAGAACTTGAGACTAAAAGTGATTCAAACCCAAAAGCAGACAGAAGGGTTACCCTGTATGTTACCTATTCACATTACTGTGCTCGGAGGTAGGTGACTCCTGAGCAGCTAATTAGAGAAAAATAGTTTAGAAAAGATAATTGGCACTGCCTTCTACAGAGGCACCTTCACTACAACTGGATGCAGTGATGGTTCACCACCACTGTGGTCAGCCTGCCTACCTGCAGTGAGGATATATGTGATTGTGGGTAGGCAGTGTAATCCCAGAGGAGGGTATCACTGTCTGAGGACAAAGAAATGGTTATTAAAAATAATACCATCAACTGAGAGGGTCTGGTGTGTGCCATCAGCTTCATTTTCCTCCTTATTTGCTGGTTCCTTGGAGTGGTTAACTTTACTATTGCCCTCTGCATCGTGTTAGTGTGTGAAGGCCAGTGTGGGTCAAACATCCATTTGTTTTTGTTTTGCAGTGTGGACTCTGCCTGGATGCTGCCAGTGCCTGGATGATACCGGTGCAGTTTGCTGGTTTCTAATGCACGTACAACATGTTCACAGTATGTCTGCATCTTTTTCTTATTAATGTTTATTTTAGAATTGCAGGTGGCTTGTCAGTGCATACACCCTTGCTGAATGGAGAACGTCCTTAGTGTTTTCTTTATTTTTTTTACTTTTGGCCAGGAAAGATGCACTAAGCCAAGGTTTGTTTTTAGGTGCATCCTTGAAGCACAGGGAAGTTAAGTGACTTGTTCATGGTCACACAGTATGCAAGCAGTGACTGTGGGATTCAAACCCAGTCCCTCAGGTTTGCAGCTCAATGCTCTTAATCACTATGCTACACTGCCTCAAAATGTGTAATTTCTATTCATTTAGCTCAGTGGTAGAGTTCTGGTCTAGGAGTATCAGGGATGGAAGTACAAATCTTGAGCCACTGAATTGGGAACATGAGATAACAATTCTATGAAATCTCTAGAACATTTTAGTGTAGATCAAGTTCTGGTCTAGGTGCATCTGGGATGGAAATACAAATCTTGAGCCACTGAGTTGGGAGCATGAGATAACAATTCTATGAAATATCTAAAAAAGGTTTAGTGAAGGTCAGTCCATGAGCACAGTGGTAGTATTATGGCACAGATGTCCCTAGTTCGAAGCAAACTTGGGATGTTGGAGGGTCATCAGGAGGGGGAGGGATCAAACATCCAATGGACTGCTCTTCTCCCTGGGAGGGATTACAGAGGCCAGTTGGGGATGGGGGTGGTGGGCTGGGGTGAAACAGAGGCAAGGCCATAACGAGCTGGGGACCAGGTAAGCCCAGGGCAGAGAGATCTGGAGTAGTCAAGGTGATTGGAGAAGAGAACAGAGAACCAGGATTGGCCAGAGCAGCCCAGACCTGGGGTTGCCCTGGGGCAGGGCTACTTGGAGCTAGGGAGCAAAGTAGAGCAGGGATCTCTGAGTCAGGGTTAGGTAGGGGCCAGTGGGTGGGCTACAACAGAAGGAGGAAGTGTTGTGGTCCACAGGCAGGAACAAAGGAGCCAGGGTGGCCTTGGGGAACAGCATGGACCAGAATAGGCTGGTGCTGGTACTGAACATGGGGCAGGGCCATGCAAGCCTGGAGGGGACAGGTAAGCCTGGGACAAGGTGAGCTGGTGTAGTCCAGTTGAAGACTCATGGGAACTGAGAGAGCCAAGGTTGGCTAGGGTAGCCTGAAGCTAAGGCAATGGGAATCTTGGGTTGTCCTGGAGCAGAGCTGTGGGACCTGGGGTGAGGTAGGTTGGCCTGGGGTGGCCCATAACAGTGTGAGCTGATAGTTTGGTGGGGATTGGTGATGGGGTTCACTATCCACCCCACATGGTGGTTGTATATATTTATAGATTATTTTTGTGGTGATTGGGGGGGGCAAGTACAGTACCACCTAGTCTTCTTCTACAATACTTTCTATGTTCCTTAGAAGCTGAGACACATCTTAGTCATTTTTTCTTTGTTGTAAAGTCTGCTTTGAGCAAACAGATTTCAAATATATCCAGTAATAACTTGCTCACTGATTAGTAACTGTTGTGGGTGGAGAGCGTCATAATTGTTGGATTTAAGGTGTAAGTACAGACATGTAACATGAAATGTTACATGTTTGTTTTTTATTTATTTTTATTTATTGAAGGAATCAGAATTACAACCTTTGATTCAAGGACTCCTTTGCAAAAGCTCCATGTCACATATACATTACATACATGATATACATGCATTACAAGAAATATAAAGATATACAATAATAAATAAACAGAGAACACACCAGAAAACATACATTACAAGTTCAGAGACAGGATATACAGTAAGAGGCATGTAATGAGGACAAGTTACAGTTTAAGGGTGGAAAGGACAAACCTGTGTCAAATCATTATAAATCCAGCATGTACAATAGCATTTACAGAAAATCAAAAGGTTATAGACACAGGCAAGGGGGAGAAGGACTAAGCACAGTCACAAATGGAGTGGGAGAGGATTTCAGCACAGAGTAGGGTTTTAAATGGGCCTAGTTTCTGTTCCTGGGTGATGGCCAATGGCATTTCATTCAACTAGATGGGGACCCTGTAATAAAAGGAGCATTGGCCCAAAGAGGTCCTGCAGTAGAGTACAGAGAGGGGGAGGGGGGCTAGCAAGGAGCTCCATGTAGACTGTGGCTGAGTGGAGGGCTGAACAAGGTGGCAGAGTCCTATGGGAGAGGTATTTAGGGAGAGTTTCCTAGCAAGGAGACAGGTCTGGTACCTGACTCTGCCTTCAAAGTTA
Source organism: Neoceratodus forsteri (assembly GCA_016271365.2). Lineage (NCBI taxonomy): Eukaryota > Metazoa > Chordata > Ceratodontiformes > Ceratodontidae > Neoceratodus > Neoceratodus forsteri. The sequence continues at coordinate 192,190,351 of CM057456.1, forward strand.
AGCCAGTTGGTGCATTTATAGAGCTCACAGGTGTGTGTCCAATGGTTGCATCCAGTGACTAATAGGTAGGCTTTATTTAGGGAGATCATGATTCGACGCAGGGCAGTGGGGTTGTCTGTGCCATACAAAACAATCCCCTAGTCAATAAGGGAAAGCACTGATGATGTCATGGCAAGACCTAGGGTGTCAGGAGGCAGACACCCCCTGTGCCTATATAGGACACCTAGTCCGGACTTGATAGCTGAGCTGAGCAGATTGATGTGATCACGGTACATGAGAGAGATGTCAAGGGTGATGCCCAGGTATTTAAAAGTGGGCACAAGGTCGAGGGTGGAGCTCTGCACATTAACGATGTTGAGGGGGAACATTTATAAGTTTATTTTGTCTGTGGGTGAAAAGCACAGCCTTGGTGTTTTTGTAATTCAGGAAAAAACAGTGCTCTGAGAACCAGGCCTCGGCTTCAGGAAAGGAGCTTTGCAGGGATGATTGAAGGGAGTGGAGGTCCAAGTAGCTGTCATTTAACCGCATCATCAGTGTACAGAAGCATTTGTCCCGAGCAAGCCTTTGGGAGTTTAACTTCACCCTCTGGGTTCTGCCACTGAGGTAGCTTTTAAACCATGTGGTAGCATCCAGGGACAGACCCATGCCATGCAGGGGCTGGATTAGGAGTGTGTGGCTGACAGAGTTGAACACCTTGGTTAAAACAATATAGGCAGATCCAACTAGGTGCCCTCTATCAAGGGCTTTGCTTATAAAAGTGGTGCATTCAAGATGGGCAGTTGTAGTACTGTGGCCCGTCCTAAAACCATGCTGTTCAGGCAGAAAAGGTCGTATTTATTGAGATAGTCCGAGAGTTGATCTGACACTATTTTTTCTAGTACCTTGGGGGGGGGTGGAGAATGGAGATGGGGCGATAGTTGCCCCGGGCAATGCGGTCCCCACTTATTAATACTGGGGTGATGACAGCTGCTTTCCAGCGAGAGGGAAATTGTCTGTGACAGAGGAACTGGTTTACGATGTCAGTGAGTGGGGATATAATCTAATCTAAGGTGAGAAGGACTAGTTTTAGGTCCAGCAAGTCGCTACTAAAGTGCATTTTCCCAAGGGCTTTCGTTAAATATTATGGTCTTATTTCTAGGGGGGGGTGATTGTTCGGAGCCTGAAAGCGGAGGAAGACGCTTTAAGGGGTGGGATGGTGGGCAAGTCTGGGGCCGGGTCAAAGAAGCTAGGGGGAAGGATACCACTAAGATCAGAAAATGCAGTGTTGAGGGTATTGGCAATCAACAGGGGGGTCCTGGGAGAGTAAGCCATTTACTAGCAGCTGGGTGGCCGGGCCGGGGGGAGACAGATGACAGATTTTCCATTCAGTTCTTTAATGTTGTTCCAAAATTTGCACCCAGAGCCTCATGTACTCCAATATTGTGAGACCTATAAACTGAATTTAGAAAAAAGTGTAAATTTATTGCAGTTTTATTGTAATGAACATAAAAAAAAAGATGTAGTGTACAACTTGTTTTAAAGTTCAAGTTTATTCATCACTCATTTGGTCATAAAGTAACATGTCTATGCAGTTGGGAAGCTAGTTCATTTTTGGTAACAAGGGCTACAAAGTATTTAAAAAACACTCTGAATGTGGAGTCGGGATACTGGGCATGCACTGATGCATATTCATAACCCTTGTTCTACGAATATGCATGTGCACATGCCCAGTACTGTGGCTCCACTTTCGGAGCATTTAAAGTACATAGCCCCCGTTACTGAAAATAAACTAGTTGTCAGAGTTCAGCATTCTGTCTAGTAACTTAACATGTAGTTAGTTGATCTCAGGTTGAAGATGACTTGCACCAGCCTCTGGAGGGATATTGTCATGTGCACCCTGGGAAAGCACTAAGGTCTGATCCCAGGTGATTACACCGCCACTGGATGCAGCGCAGAATGATACGCTGAAACAGCAAACCCAGAAAAATGGGGAGTGCTGTTTCAGTGAACGCTCACTTTGGATGCAGTGCAGGTAGCATCTGCATGAAAAAAGAGGTAATGCTTTAGTTGCTCTCCACTGATAAATGTGGTGCAGATCCTGTCGAGTAAAAGAGGTTTACAAGCAGTCCTGTCCTCTGCATAGTTTGCCAGCAAACATATTCTGCTTAACAATATAGAACTTCAACAATCCCACCCTTCTGGCAGGAGGATGTTCACCTGTGGGTGTCTGAAACATAGAAGCATAGAAATTGTTGGCAGATAAGGACCGCCAGGCCCATCCAGTCTGCCCCAAAGCTCTACACGTAGTTTGTGGCCTCTCACCTGACCTGGTCAATGACTTTTCACCTCTGCCTTCCCACCCCTAAGGTTCCCTTACACCTGTCCCATGAATGTTTAAACCCCTCCACTGTGGTCACCCCACCACCTCCTGTGGCAGTTTATTCAATGTGTCCACTACCCTCTTTGTGAAGAAAAACTTTCTTACATTTTCCATCAGTCTGCCACCTTCCAATTTCATATCATGCCCCCTTGTTCTTGCACATGCTCGGAGGTCTATAGCATGGGTGAGGCTAGGGTGCTCCACACCATGGGATTCAACGAATGGTTGAAAAACTGGTGCAGAGCTCAGGGTTTTGACTTCATTGGGGACTGGGGGTCCACCTGGAGGAATGCGGGCCTATACTGGTGCGATGGTTTGCATCTGTCTGGGAGGGGACCCAAGATTCTAGGTGATAGGTTTAAATGTATCTTTGGCAAGCATTTAAACAAGCCAAGGGGGGGAGGCACTGAAAAAGAGCAGGAAAATCCTAGCCTCCCCAACAAAACAGGGTAGTTAGTGAGGAAAATGCAAAGATACAGAAGTCCGTAGGGAGAAGGATGGGGGTAAATGGTGAAAAAGGCAAAGGCAGTAAGGACAGGGATGGTGCTAAAAGGGGTAAGGTCATCAAAAAATGGAGGACAATGAGTACCAATGCCTGTAGTCTGGGTATCAAGCTCTCTGAGCTAGTGGCCTTGATGGAAGAGGTACGCCTGGCTATCGTGGCAGTCACAGAAATGTAGTACACAGAGAACTATGACTTGGGATGTCAACATACCAGGGTACACAATCTACAGGAGGGACAGGGAGGGTGAAATAGGAGGATGAGTAGCTCTCTATGTAAGGGAAATGAAAGGATAAAGCAATGAAACTAAGGGGTAAACAGGGAGGAGAGGAGGCACTGTGGGTCATCTTGAAGACAGAAAAAGGCACCACAATCCACATGGAAGTTGTTTACAGACCCCCATCTTGGGGAGGAAATGGAAAAGGAAATGATGGAAGAAATCCTTAGAATGGCAGAAAAAGAGGAGATATTGTTAATGTGGGACCTGAATATGCCAGATGTCAACTAGAGCACATTTGCTGCAGCCACATCCAAGAGCAGGGTCCATCTCGATGCCCTACAGGGGGCATGCCTCAGACAGCTAGTGTTGGAACCCACCTCGGAGGGAGCAGTCTTAGACCTGGTGCTCTCAAATAGGGATGATGAGAGGTTCTCTGATTTAGAAGTGGGTAGCCATCTGGGAACAAGCGACCACCAAACAGTGTGGTTCACAATAAACACATCCGTAGAGTCAAGCCATACAAAAGTGTGGGTACTGGACTTTAGGAGGGCTGACTTTGGCAAAATGGGAGAGTGCCTAAGGAATACACTAGCAAATGGGCAGGAAGGAGAGGTGGAGGGACAATGGGGAACAATCAAAACAGCCATCACAGAGGCAACAAGCCTTTGTGTGAAGCAAATAAACAAATGAAAACAAAGGGAAAAAAAACACTATGATTCTCAAAAGAGGGAAGGTTGGGGAGAAAGATGGCATTCAGGAAGTATAAGGAATCACAGATGGAGTGGTACAGGGAACTGAATCAGTTAAAGCTGAAGGAAGCGGGGAAGGCAGTCAGAACAGCAAAGGCCCAAATGGAGGAAAATATGGCCAACTTTGTTAAGAAGGGGATAAAACCTTTTATAGGTACATTAGGGAGAGAAGAAAGACCAAGTGAGGGATAGTGAGGCTTAATAAAGGGTAGGAGAGGTGGGCAGAGGGTGACAGTGAAAAGGCAGAAATACTGAATGAATACTTTTGCTCAATATTCACAAAAACAGAGGAGGGGGAGGTACCTAAGCCAAACAATAGAAGCACTCTGGAGAGGGGGTCGATACCAGTCCATTCACAGAAGAAAGGGTCCTGAAAGAACTCCCTAAAACTGAAGGTGGACAAAGCAATGGGGCCTGATAGGATTTTTCCCAGAATTCTAAAAGAATGAAGGGGAGAACTAGTGACACCACTGACTACCCTTTTTAACAAATCATCTGAAGATGGTGTGGTACCTGAGGACTAGTGAGCAGGTGTGAATCCCCTTCATAAAACTGGGAGCAAGGCAGAGGCAAGAAACTACAAACTTGTTAGTTTGACTGTAGTAATACTGTATCCAAATGTCTTAGCCCTTGCTGGTGCCCAGAATTCACACATATTGGTTGCAATTCCTAATCCCTCTCCAATCTCCATCTGCTGCTGGATTCTGGCCAAATGTAGAGTTCTGACTCTGTCCTGCTATCAGATCTCCCCACCCATCTCTTTTTGCTTGTTCTGGCCTCTCTCCTTTTGCAGACTGCACCCCTTTTACTTTGCAACCTCACTCCCTCCTTTGCAGACTTTGTCCCTTAATATTTTTGCAGATCCCTAGCAGTCAGTGACCCCTGGCCAACCATCACCAGAGGTTGGAAAGCACCATATTCCAGATGGATACAGCATTCCATGGTGCACTTATCACCCCTCACAGAGTCTATGATGATCCAACAGAAAAAAATAGCAGTACAGCAGGTAGGCCCACAATAAAACACTGACCTCATTTGCTGTTCAGGTCCCATGTCAGCTTTGCCTCTCACCCATTTCATCAGCAATCCTCCCAACTGTACAGGTCTACAGGAGTTGGCAGTATTTGCAGATAGTATACTGCTGACATTGAAAATAGAACTGTTCTGTTCAGGAAGCAGCAAACACAATTATGACTTTGCTGTTATTTAAACATGTTTAAGAATTCAAATGGACAGTGGTGAGGCCCTACTCCCTTTAGCAGACTCTTATTGAAGGCCCCAGTCCAGCTTTACTATCTCCTTGATCTGCATATTGTAGGTTCTTATCTATTCCTTTGTAGACTCACACTCCATTCAGTACCCCACATCCCTTTGGTTTACAGACTCTTATCCCCCTTGCTTTGCCTGCTCACCATCTTAATAATTAAGTACCCCTTTGTGCTCTCCCTATAATCATTAACCATTTTTGCAGACACACAGAAAAAGTACAGGTCCCAGGAGGATATCTGTCTCCCCCTCATAGTACACTGCACAAACTGTAGCTGCTTTCCTTCTGCTTTTATTCACTATGGAGCATAGCTTCTAGGCTGGACATAAAAAAATTACCAACTGCTGCTGTTCCCCTTCTCACTATCTCATGAAGGCTCATTCCTAAGCATAGCTTCAGGCAGAACGTAAAATTACCTATCCATCCAGTGGCTCGGTGGTGGCTCTACCACCCAGCATATTGACAACCCAAGGTGCAGAAGCGGACACAGATTGCTAGGGCTCAATCAGTGGGGGGGGGGGCAGATTGTGTCACAGGGACTGCTCTCCTCTCCCCTCCCAAGGAGGGGGGGGCAGTCTTTGCTGTCTCTAACTGCCACCGGGTGGAGGCCTGATGACAGTGCAGGTTGCAGGTGAGTTAAAGAGAGGACTTACGGTTACGTGGTGCATGCATGCCTCCACATGCACATGTTTACAGTACATGCTGCCATGGTGAGGGAACAGGAGAAAACAGAAAATGGAGCCAGGTGGAGGCCTGATTATTGTGCAGGTTGTGAGTGAGTTAAACGGTAGGATTATGGTTCCATGGTGCATGCATGACCCCACATGCACATGCATGTGCCTGCATACCACCATGGTGAGGGAAAGGGAGAACATGGAACATGGAGCCAGGTGAGATTAATGGCACTCCATCTTCTCCCTCCTCAGCCCACACTTTGAAATTGAGGAAAGCCCATCCTGGGCTGAACCACCTCATGACTGGAACCCCCAAAAAAAGGCATATTATGGAGACCCACTCAGTGAGTCTATTAAAATATTAAAGGCCCTGCTGGGCTGATATGGGGAACCCACAGTGATATAAGCCACTCCTGGGCTGAGACCTGCTCTGAGCAGGAATGTTTGATTAGCAAGTAAGGGGAAGGGTGTTGGGAGGTGGTAACTAGGCCAAACTGCAGATAAACGGCATACAGGTAACAACATAAAGCCCAGACTCCTGTTACTGATTGAAGAGGCCACAGTCTATTGGGTGTCTTGCCTCCCACCCCTTCCCTGTCCCCAGTCTTGAAGTGGCACCATGTGGCTCCTGCAACTATCTGTCTGTTGGTCTCATGGTCCATCCAGAATGCCAGTATTCAGCATAGCTTTATGATGACTCCCTCAATGTTACACAGTCTATATCTAGTTTTTTTATAGCACTTGAACATGTAGATAGCAAACCGAAGTTAATAGCTGTGTCTGTAAACAATGCCCAAACACTCTCCCACAGCTGCCCTCCAGTCCTGTCGTCTGACTTAGGACAGCTGTGGGAGGTTGTGGGCATGCCACTAGGGGTTCTTCTTTCAAAATGCCGATGGGAGAAAAGGCAAGATGAACCAGAGATAAAATCTACATAACTAGAATATCAGTAAGTTAAAAAAATTGTGCAATTTGTGAAAATGTTAATTGGGACATGCTTCACACTAAGATGTGGCCTATTTACAGGTGAGCATTGCCCTTTAAATGTTAATTCTCATGTAACGTCCTGTGCTAATTATTGACTGACTACATGAGCTGGCTGATTTGCAAAACAATTTTACATAACTTTAAAGTACCTTTTGATAAAATTGAAAGCCACCGCTCAATCAGTAGGGTCCCGTTACTATACTATACTATACTATACTATACTATACTATACTATACTATACTATACTATACTTGTCGCATCCAGTTCTCCAGAGGGGTTGGGTGAACAGTCTACCTCCTCGGGGGGAGGTCAGTTGAGCACACCTCTCAGTGGTCGATCATCTCGGAGCCACGACCACCCCCGATGTTGCAATTGGAGCTACACGCTGGAGCTGTACTGGTGGGGCCTTCGACTCCATCCACCAGCTCCACTTTACCTCCTGGCACAGTTTCAGGAGCCGGTAAGCAAGGTGCGTCATGGCCTTTGTTCAGTGCTGCATGCAGTCCCAAACTCGGTAGGGTGCCAGGGGTGGCCTATCTCCTGGTCACCTTGCTCTCTTCCTCTTTGGAGGAGGAGGATGGATCTGACCTGGACTGATTCCCCCCACCCCCTCCGAGGAGCTCTCAGGCTCTGAAAAGTCTTGCCTTCCTACAAGGCTTAGTGGCAAGACTTTGAAGGTTTTTTCTGCTCCTCCCACTGGCTTTGTCTCTGGGTCCACCATCTCTGAGTCCTCCAGCACCGTTTGCAGTATCGGGGACTTTCGCGGGACTGTTGGATGAGGTGGCACCATCCCCGGTGCTGTGGAAAAGGGCAGTGCCATCTCCGGTGCCATTGAAAAGGGTGATGCCATCCCCGGTGCTGTGGAGAATGTTGGCACCAAATGATAGAGCGAGGTCGGGGATGGTGCTGGGTCTGGAGGTGGCACTGCACCCAATGCAGAGTCAGAGGCTGGCACCTCTGGAGGAGCCAAATCTGGCACTGAAGCTGCGAGTGGCACGGCTTCTATTTCCTTGTTAGAGGTTAACTTGGGGGTTGCTAGGACAGGTTTGCAGACACCTGTGGCTCCTCCAGTGTTGCCCCCATTGATACCTCAGGGATGGACAAGGGGCAAGCCTCTTTCTGAGGGGGAGAGCTTGAGAGCACCTGAGATGGCCCAGGGATCTTCTCTCAGAGCTGCTGGTAGCTCTGGTAGGAGCCACAGTGCCGATCCCTCACATTTTCACTCTCCTCAGCGGAGAGGGCCTATATCTGGTGTGGTTAGGGGCCACATGCAAGTGCCAGACCTGCCCCGGTCTCCTCACTTTAGGGCTTCTTCCTTAGGGCACCACTCAGGCTGCACCTGCATGGTTGTGCGACCTTCTGTGGCTTCTTTACATAGCCCCACCCTCCAGGAGGGGTCGCGTGAACATTCCCAAAGCCCTAGTATGGATTCTGTGGTTTGCCATTCTCCTCCTCCTCCTCCTTCGGATCTTCTGCTCAACCCTTCTACTCTCCCAGGCTTTTTGGGTCCTTCGGAGCCCTTGTTGTGGGATCAATTCAGGTGCTCAACTGCAGCCTTTTCTCTCTACCTTAGAGCTCTGGACCAGGTCATTTTTAGACCTGAACGCCCTGCTGCATCCAAACCTGAATCAAGCTCCTTCGCCTCCTCATCTTCCTCTCCTGAGGAAGAAGACTACTCGGTCCACTTGTCTTCAGATGCTGATATCACCAGCTATCAGCGGTCTTGTCAAGGCTGATGGATGAGCTGCACATTTCCAATTTCTCAAGTTGCGATCCTGCCCATATGATGTGGGCTTTCCTGAGAGAGTTTCCATTGGGGAATGCGGCCATTGTCCATGGCTTGTTCCTTTTCAGGAAGCATCCCATCGGGTCTGGCAGTCTTCTGCTTACCCTTATCCTGCCCAGAGAGATTGCCAGTGCAGGTATTGTGCCCCCTGGGGTCTCCAGGTGCCTTGCCTCACCCCATCTCGGGGAAAGTCTCTGTATACCCCTTGTGGGCATCATCACCGAAGACACGATCGTGCCCCTGAGTTCAACTCAGCTGAGTTTAACCACTGGGGGAGAAGGATCTTCTCCTTTGTGCATCTCCTTTTATGTATTTCAGCACATCAGGCCCTTATGGCTGTCTGTGCTAGACACTTATGGATGGTGTTGGGACAACTTATGGCAACCTTGCCTGACACGAAGGCAACCAGGCAGGCCATCTGTTTTTCTGCTTCATCCCTAGAACTAGTGAGACATCTCTCAAGGGAGTCTTATGATGCTAATGAGGTAGCTTCTAGGTTGTCAGGATTTGCAGTCTGTGTGAGTGGGGTAGCATGGCTTCACCTTTCTAGGTTATCACCCTTGGCCCAGCATAGGGTGATTGCATCCCCTTTCCAAGGAACCCACTTTTTCTCCCACAGGGTGAAATGGGAATTGGCAGGGAGCTTTCCTGATACCAGGTCTCGGGAGTCCCTCTCTCATCCTGACCAGTCTCTAGCTTCTCCAGACCTGCAAGGGGCTATCCCCTTGTGGTCCTCCCCCAAAGAGGGCTGAGGGGAATGTCTACCTTCAGGGATGTGCCAGGTCCCCTTCGGGGGGCTTGGTACTCACCCACCAGTGATGAATGGTGAAGATACATACAGAAAGATATGAAAATTGTATACCTACTGTAATTTTTGATCTTCTTGTATATCTCCACCATTCATCACTGCTTCCCCGCCCACCATCCCCTCTGGTGCCTCAACTTCTGAGCAGTACCCCCCCCCTGCTTGCTTAGTCCTCTGTGGGTACCTTGTGGGGTAAGCCCTTGCTTCTCTACTCTGTTCCTTCTGGGAGCTTTTTCCCCTTGTGAGTGGAGGACAAGCGGGTCCCCCCCCTTTTTCCCTTGATAATGGGTGCTCCTCGGGTCTCTCTCTCTCTCTCTCTCTCTCTCTCTCTCTCTGTCTTGCCCTCAAGATGAGAGGTTGGTTGCTTCAAGCCTTTAGATCTGTGGGCATGAAGGACCTGAAGACATCTACCCTTCTCCTTAAACCAATTGGTTGACCTAGGACAGTGCCTCTTCTGCCAGGAACCCTTCTCCCTTGCCTTGCTTGAGATCTGTTTCAGGTTAACAACTCCTGAATGTAAAATTAATTTGGGAGGTCCTTCATCTTGGTGTGTACTCTGTCCCCACCTCAGTGCCCTAGGAAAACTTCAGAAACCCCAACACCCTACTGTCTGGGGACTTGGTCAGGTGCCTCCTATATTCCTCATTCAGGGTCATTTTCCTTGGACTAGCTTTGCTCAAAACAGCCCAGTCTCTTCTCAGTTGGAGACAGGCTGATCTCCCCTATTAAGAAGCATCTGGTGAAGGTAGAGGTGGAGGCAGCCTTGACATCCTTCTTTTTCCCTTCGAGAGTAGGGTGTTGAGGGGTCTCCAGTATTCCTTTTTTATCCCTTCTTATTCTGATTCTTTTTCCCTGAACCCTTCCCACTTCTCTATTCCCTAGGACTGTCCAGTGGTTAAGGCCTCTTCCTAGGCGACAGCCTTAGGTAACCTCCTTCCCCTCCTATGTCAGATTTTTCTCCTTTCTGTTTATATCCTTTCCTTTTACTATCTCTAGGGCTCCCTTGCCCCGCCCTCTATTTTTCCTTTATTGCTAATTTCACTTTGTCTGGCAGATGTAACTGAGATGCAGGAGGATTTAGCATTGGTTGCTGGCTGATGCTTGAGCAGCACACTGTGCATTTTCCTAGAGGGTGGCACTGGCCTCGATGCCTGATCCCCCCCCCCAAAACAAATAATTTGTAAGCTAATAGCTCTTGTGCGGTCATAGCGCCTCCGATGTATTCCCACCAGTGATGAATGGTGAAGATATACAAGAAGATCGATAATTACAGTAGGTACGTAATTTTCATTTTTGTGTGCTGTAGTGCCTGCATGCCCTCATGAATTGCACCATGCATTCATGTTTTGTTACTGTGCCAGCATTGCTAGCTGTTTGTGTTTCTCAGTGGCAGTGGTGCTCTGGCCATGTAGTTAGCACATGCTACTTCCACAGTGTTAGGCAGGAGTGCTGTTATGTCCTCACTAACTGCTGTTTCATCTCAGCGCAGTTTCCTATATTGGGGTATGAAATATTATACACTATCTGAAACATCATGCATTTATCGTATGGTATTTTCTTCATAAATATAGCCAGAGATGTGTTAAATTTCAGTTTGTCTTCTGTTCCCACCTACTGATATGGTTTTAATACACTGAAAATATTTGCTGAATTTAAACAATGAATGTCACTAACAACTGACCTGTGTGCATGTTGACTGTCAATGTACTGTATAACAATGGAAACTTCACTAAAATTGTAACCTGTTCAATAAAACTTGAAATTATATACTACTATTTGCTTGTTTATTTTGGAATGGATTTGGCAATGTGTTTTTCATAATTCACAGCAGTGCGGAATTTAGCATGGAGGAACTAGGAGGTTAAGGGACTTACGGAAGGTAACAAGGGGTGGGATGCAAAGACAAGTGTTATGGGTAGATGCAGTGTTTACATGTTGGTTTGCAAACCTCTCGGATATTACCTCACTGTCAAATTCAACAAGGAGTATTTGGATCTGCTTGCAGGCATTGAACCAAAGGACATCCTGGTTCACTGTCCAGTACTCTAAACACTATCAAGCAGGTGAGCTAGTACTACAGGGGATTATATTGTCACACTAAAGAGGTAAGTGGGGTAAGGAAGCAAAGTGGCTAGAATCTGAACACACACACATGACAATATTGGTTCAGACAAAAATAAAAATGTTATCTGGTAGAAAGATTATTTTGGATGAAGTATTGCATTATTAAGAGACTTAAAGACAATTCGATTTTTTTTTATTAAAACCTTTTCAATCTACTTACAAGGGGTGTATTTTTATTTTGTCAAGAAATTGAATAACTTCAAAAAATATTCTAATCTCTTACCTTAAGGCAAACTCATATACGAAGAAATGCAGTTCTTGTAATGAATATTTACTTTAGTTATAGAAAGTTAATATTGTAACACTTTTTCAGACTTAAAAACTGGGAAAAAATAATGATTTAAAGGCAGACTGCCATAAAGCCTTAATTTCCTACATCAAAAATTTTGCTTCAAGACATTTGCACGATTTTACATATTTAAATTAAGCAAAGAAGTGTCTGGATTTATGGGAAAGCAGTCTGAATATGCAATTTCTTGGACTTAAGTATATCTAAGAACTCTTGTTTCAAGACATTTGCAAGATTTTTCATATTTAAATGAGCAAAGAAATGTCTTGATTTTGGGGAAGAAGTCTGAATTTAATATTTTCAGGACTTATCTAGGTATGTCTAAGAAATCATTTCAAGACATTTTGCAAGAGTTGTCATACTTAATTAAAGCAATGAAGTGTCTTGATTTGTGGGAAGCAGTCTTAATTCAAGATTTTCTGGACTTCAGTATTTCTAAGAACTCTTGTTCCAAGACATTTGCAAGATGTGCAAGATTTTTCATACTTAAATCAAGAAAAGAAATATCTTGATTTTGGGGAAGCAGTCTTAAGATTCTCTGGACTTCACTATGCCTAAGAACTCTTATTCCAAGACTTTGCAAGATTTATCATACTTAAATTGAGCAGATAAAAATCATTTTTTGGCCAAACTGTCTTAATTTAAGAGTTGTTTTTACTTATTTCAGTATGTCATATTTTAAGATTTATAATCTTATTTTAAGAAATTTTAAAATGTTATGCAAGATCTAGAATCAAGTCATATTATCTTATTTTTCAAAAGTCTTACTAAGATAATTATCTTACCCGATTGGCAGGTAATTTTGCTTATTTTAAGGATAAAATTTATAAATTTAAGCTATTTTGGCTAATTTTAAGATGGCCATTTTTTGCAGTGTTCTTTTTACAGGTGTGAAAAAATCACAACCAAGGATATCCAATAGGGATATTGGGGGACTGGGCACCTCTAAGGTCACTGTTATGGTTTTGGGGGAGATGTAGGGTGGCGTGTGCTAAGAGGGTGGGTTGGGTGGTGGGAGAAAAAATATATATTAAAAAAAAGGTCACAGAGAACATGATCATGACACTGGGGGATTGGGCACCCAAGTGTCATTGTTATGTTTCTGGGGGTATGGGTGGTGGGTGCTGAGAGAGATGGTCAACTGGGGAATATCCATAATTAAAAGAAAAACTCAGCGGTCACAGCAGAATGGGATACATACCGCTGTGTCCACTATGGCTGCTGCTCTCTGTGTGCATGCGTGGTAATCGGCATAGAGTGCAGCACAGTTTGGTGGCCATTTTGATCATGATGAAGTGTGTCCTGTTATGCCGTGACCACCGACAGAGTAAAGAAAATAGTGCAGTGAACTTCCAATGGAGACAATAAGCAGAGTGCTTCATGGATGTGGAGACAACTGTATTGCAACTCCAACTTGTTCGGTTGGAAGGAATGCGCCAACTCCTTTTCTCATAGCAAGAGTTCTGCATGGCTACACCCACTGCAGCCATAAAAAGCATGAATTAACCAAGCACAACTGGATGCAGACATTAACAAGCACTATTTAAGTTTGCTGTTAAATGACTGTTGAGTAAAATCACACTGTATTCTGCATAGAAACATCGGTGGGAGGAGCTTCAGGCACTGCATGCTACTCTACTGTGGGGGAGCAGAAGCAGCAGGACAGCCAGAATGTGCTACATTAACTTTTAACAGGTATGCCACCATTACCTGAGTTTTGAAAGCTGTGGAAAGTGTTTCAGCTAGTTAGTGGTCTCGGCTGTCTTTCCAGGCCGACTTATGTGTCTTGGTTTGTGGAGCTATTTTTTCCTGCTCCTGCCCTGCAAGAGCTTGGAGTGCTGTGGTGGTCATGCAGCCCACTCTGCTGGAGCATAGCAGAAGGCTCTGCACAAAGCCAAACAGCAGGAGAAAGTAGCCCCAGAATGGCAGTTTTTACACTGAACTGAAGAACGCCCTATGCCAAAAAGAAATTTCCACCTTCTTCAAGCTACTTCTCAGCTCCTCACCCTTATAATTCTGCTGAACTTGGATTCCAACTAGAAATTACCTGGAAATGGAGCACATCCATCAGTCAGGGCAGTGCTTGTTTGTGTATCTAATTTTATTTTTATTTTTATATTTTACTCCTCACCAGTATTTTATAACTTTTCTATATGTTAGTATTTTCACTTTATCCTTTTACTCTTATCCTACCTTAATTCAGGAGTCTGGTCATTTCTCTTTTGTAATTTTAGATCCCTCTAGTATTGTTTTTTTCCATATCCCATGGAATAGCCCATGTTTTATGTTTGTAGTGGCTCCCCTTCTAGGTTATCCATGGTACCCCAATTTTTTTCACGTGACACCTAGACCTTTAAACACATGCGTGGCGTTCTTGTTTTTAGATTCGCCATTTCTGACCTTTCAGAGCCTACAAGGTTTTGTAGCCACTGCCTCTTTTTATATTTTTAAACTTTAGTGAATTCTTCTTCTTTTTTTTTTTTTTTTGTCCTACCTTTTTCAGCTCTTGGCCTGTTACCTCAGGTTGAAGCTCTTGAACTGTGTCTCTTTTTGTTAAAGTATGGCCCCACTGAGGCAATGGCTAACAGTGTTCTGCTGGATCACTTTTCTATCAAACCCTCTCTCCTAATGCCTGAGATGTAACCACTTTTAGATTAATTACAAGTAGTTTATATTTTTGTGAGCCCAGCCTTTTTGGGTTTTATATTCTTTGTGGCTGCACTTAAATAATTTTTTCTTTTTTTTCATCCTATTACTTTACATCTATTTTTCTGTTTATTCTTTGCTTAAGGTTTTTGGAGCCTGTTGATAAGAGAGCAGCTTTCTTCCCTGAACATAGTCAGAAGGTTCTAGGTCAGGTGCAACCCTTCTGGAAGACCTGGAGGATTGACAGCCTTGCCTCAGAACATTGGCCCTAGATTCTGTAACTTGCACCATCAGTCCAGTGGATCTTCTTGTACCCACAGAGGTGACCACACAGATCTGAACAAAGTGGCCTCAGCCATCAAGTGAGAAATTGAACTGTAGTAAGAAATTTAAAGATATTTAGCTATGTTTGGGGGCTCTGATAAACTGTGGACTGTTGAGTCTTCACGTTGACTTTACACCAATATCTTATATTATTGAACTATTGAACTGATCTTGTTTTCTGAATATTTTTATATGCAGTGCTAGCTTATTTAGTTTTTTAATTATACATTTTATGGGAAAAACTGTGACTGTAAAACTTGTTTTATATACACAGCTTGACTGCTACTTGCAATTAATTTTCTGTACATAAGATGGTACTTGCATTAATTAGCTCTAATTGATAACAATAGGATTGTGACCAGTGGCTCACTCCACTGACTGATGGAGGGCCATTAGTTTGTTAGTTTTTATCATTTAACACTTTTAGTTCCCCCCTTACCTTACTTAACCATTTCCAGTTGGCAGGATGTTTACAAGGAGTGGTAAAGAGCTTAATGACTCCATTATTAAACATAAAAGGAAGAACAATTGTATTTTTACAGAGTACTTGACTATTGATCCTGTTATCTCCCCCTCTACACCACTGGGGAATAGTAAAACTGTTTCTTATGCAGGAATTTTAAAAAGCAGGGAACTCAATCCACATCAAGAGAGATTCCCACCTGTAATGCTAATTTAATCCCTGACCCTAGTGGGAAGGGGGATATTGCACCACCTAGATATGAGATTTCCCTAGAAAAGACAGTTCTTAAAGATAATCCCACTCTTACTAATAATTCCTCACTCAATACAGCCTCAACTTTAATAATACATGGGCTAAATAAAAGCCCTCAAAAACCTAATCCACCCAAGGATGAGGTGGTTAAAATTTGAACAATCCAGAGGCGATAATAAATATAAAAATAAAAACAAATCTAATTTCAAAACTAGAAATAATTCTTCTACCAAATCCATGTCTAATAAAGGAAAGATAACATATTTCTTTTCTCCAATTACCCCAGTTTGCAATTAGTCTGAGTCTGAATCACAAAGGGGGGTTCCCATCAACAGTCGATTCTTACTGACTCAGCCACTCAAGATAATTCACAACATTCCTCCAATGGTATGGTTACTTCAGTAACTAACTTAGAATTGTTCAGCCCATTGGATCTGGACTCACTTTTTGGAACAACAAGGTCAACTAACTGAGGATGATCCTAACACATCTATACTTGTAGGATCCCCTAACATAGTTTTTGAGAGATTAGACAAAGAAGTTGAAAAAATCATCTTGAATGATAATGTCCTCGCTCAGTGTCCTGACTATCTTCCTAAATACACAATAAAAGCTTTAGTCCATCCCATAATGTCTAAAATAGTGCTTCTAGAGGCTATTAATGATTTAAGACACAAAGTGGAAAATCTATCAGCAACAGTGGCTGGCAGTATAGCCTAGAAGTTAAAGTAATGAGCTGTGAGTGAGCTTGGTACGTCCAGCAGACCATACCTGGGTTTGATTCTCACAACCTCCACTTGCATACTATGTGACTCTGAGCAAGTCACTTAACTGCTCAGTGCTCACAGGTCACCCCTGAAAACAGGCACTTGTGCCTAGTGGGCTTTTCCCAGTTACCAAAGATTAAAATAAAAAAATAAAAATAAAATAAAACAGTAAATGAACAGGAGCTTTTCATTTTACATTTAAAGGATCTCTGCAAAAATTTGCCAGATTTTAAATCAAGACATTTGTCTTTCTCCTCAATTAACATCCCAGACTCCCCAGTGAAAAAAAATAAATCTAGAAATACTAAGCAAAAAAAAAGCTAAGCACAACGCCAAGAATAATAAACCAAAAGCTAAGAAAGGGATAGAGTTCATTGAGAGAAAAGATGCTAAGAATACTGTTCCACTTTATGGTAATCATGCAAACTGTGCACTAACCCCTAATATCATTATAAATAAAAAAAAAAAAGATACACAGAATCAAAATGTGGTTGACAAAACCAAAAACCTGGAAATCTCAAAACCATTTGCTCCTTCTACAACCCTGTCCATAAATAAGAAAACTCAGGTGGTCAAGGAAATGGAACCATGCAATTGCCAGGACAAGGATACAGCTGCTACATCTACAAATTTTAATACTCTCTAACCTCAACAAATTATTTCAGATAACACCATTGAACAACTTCCTGCGAAGATCAAAATACTAGGACAGGAAGTGGTACTTAGAATCACTGGGATGTATGAAAAATCTTATGAGTCTTGTTCAACTCTTATGGAGCTGATTTATCATCTTTTTGAGGTAGAATGTGGATTAACTAATGTCAGAAATACCACTAAATTAAATTATCAAGATAAAACTGATTCCTTACCCCCATGTATATCTTGGTTAAGGACATGAGTTTTGCTAAAACAGTCTGGGCTAGGCAAGAAAGAATAGCCCATCTAGGGCTTGAGTTAGTGGCCCCTGTAAGATAGTCCACTATTATGGACTACACAAAATTTCAGGTGGAAGCAAATTGGATGGTAACTTACAGTGAATTCTGTTTCACCCTACCCAAATTACACTGGCATTTTTTATCACAATTGGTCTGCCCTGTCAGTACTCTGAAGACCCTCTCCATCACTGGCATAGAACACATGTCGATTGAGAACTCTGAAACTTTATAAGAACTCATAGTCCCTATATTGAATTGTGCCCTGGTGCTATCTGTCCAGAAACATGATATTATTTTTGCCCACAGGGCACTGAGTGCAGGTACAGGCACTCAGATTAATATTCAGTTTTCCTCAGATCTCATTAATACCGGTGTTCTAAAAGATTTGCACAAATTGGATCAAACTGATATTTTTAATACTGATAGGTTAGAAATACATGAGAACTATAGGAAACAATGATTAGCAAACTCCATGAGTGACTTAAGTTGTGGCACAGAGGTGATTAATGATTGTTTGTCCTCTAAAATTATCTCCTGGAATGTTACTGGTCTAATTTCTAAACTGTCCTATCCAGACTGGAAAACTCTTGTCTGCAGTCATGTTCTATTAATATTTCAAGAAACCTGGACCATGCAGTCCCTCAATATCAATGGTAATGAAAACATCTGGTCTCCAGCAATAAAAACCAACAAGTCAGGGAGAGCAAAGGGTGGGTTTGCCATATATATTAAAATTGGACACCACTTAACATTTCTGAATTTCACGATTTTGAAACCCAATTATATTATTGGTGCTAATAAGTGGGATGATCTCATTTTGATTCCAGTTAATGTGTTTATACCTATTAAAACCCACCAAGCGTTTAAATAATAATTTAAGGGGTGAACTTAATGCTGACATAAAGGTTGCTCAAACCAGATTCCTGGCTGGAATTTTGTTTATTGCTGGTGATTTCAACTCAAGAATTGTCAATTATGATAACATTGAGAGTCTGCAACAAACAATCTGCCTAGGCAATCTTTTGAATAGAAATAGTATTGACAATGTAATCAGTACTCAAGGAAAAAGACTCATCCAGTTTATTGAGCAAAATAAGTTATTAATATTAAATGGCAGATAGCGTGGTGATGCCTCAAGTAATTCCACTTATTTTTCAACTATAGGCCAAAGTACTATTGACTATTGTTTATGCACACCTGAAGGTTACACGTTTTTTACATTTTTGTACATAAAAATGAGACCTGATAGTGATCATGTTCCTCTATGTTTATTATTTTTTGCTTCAGATTCAAACCCTACGAAGGAAGAGTTGCATTGCCCACTTACTCCCATTAACTTACATGGGAAAAATAAATTAAATCTAAATAACAATACAGGGAACATTCTTGCTCAAATAGTTCTTGAAGCAACCACTGAATTCAATAATATTGAGATGGCCCTTTTATCTATACACCAGATGGATAACTGACTTGCCCAGCTCTTCATGAATATCAAATCTAGAATTTACCCCACACATAATAAATCCAATCTGATAAGAACATGGTTTGATGATGTGTATAGAAGAGTCAAGAAAAGGTTAAGAAGCCTAATATGGAAAGCAAAGAGAATGCCAACAAAAGAGAATTTCTCTCTGCTTAAAACAATCAGAATAAATTATAAAAAACTTATTAATCTTAAAAAGCAGGAATATAGCTATAAGAGATGGTTAATCATGTATGAGGTTATTCAAAATAATGACATTCAAAAATTTGGGAGGTTAGTAGCAGAGGGAACCTGTGAGCATTCATAGTGCCTTCCCACATATATCTCTAAGTAAGTAAGAGTAAACTATTTCAAAAATATTTTCAATAAAGATGAATCCTCAAAAACTTTAAATTCAGTGGATTACATCCTACAGAAAGTAACAAACATCCCTCTTAGGTTTTCTCAACTAGAAGTGGAAGAGGCAATAAAATCCCTTGCATCCAAAAAAGCCCCAAGTCCTGACCAGATTCTGGGTGAGTTATATAAACAATATCTCACATTCCGTGTTGCTGTATTAGCTGCCTTTTTTAATTTATGCCTTACGCATAATTTTATTCCAGTTTCCTGGACAAGAACTATCATAGTGCCCATTCATAAGAAAGGCAGCTATTGTGATCCCGCAGATTTTCAGCCAGTTAGTGTACTTGACATTAGCTCTGAGATATTCACTAACATTTTACTGGACAAATTGCATATTTGGCTTGAAGATAATGCTCCACTCTCAAAATTCCAAGCCAGATTTAGACATAACTATTCCACTACCGATAATCTTTTCTGTTTTACACATCTCATTGAAAAATATGTGCATATCAGAAAATCCTAATTTTTTGTTCTGTTTATAGATTTTTCTCAGGCTTTTGATTCTGTCAACAGAAACACTTTATGGCATATTTTATTTGTTGGTGGTATACCAGCTAATATCATAGCTCCAATAATATTACTATACTCTAATACTACCACTGCTGAAAGATATAACACACAAGGTAATATTTCTGAATTGTTTCCCTCTGGCAGAGGTGTTAAACAAGGCTGCTTACTTGCTCCTAGTTTATTTAATATTTGTATTGATTCCCTTTTGAGAGCCCAGAATGTAGAATGTGTTGATGCCCCAAACATTTTAAATACACCTTTACATATTTTGGTTTATGCTGATGATCTTGTTTTATTTTCACTAACCAGGAAAGGGCTTCAAAACCAATTTATCCAAATTGTAACTAAATGTGAGGAACTGGACCTAAAGATCAATTCCTCAAAATCAGAGTTAAGATTTTTGGTCACTCTAAATTGGATTGTCACATCAAATTACATGAGAACACAATAGAAGTAGTCAAGGAGTATGTTTATTTGGGTCTTAGGTTCTCTTCCAAGGGTAAGTGGAACCTACATCTAAATCAACAGACTATTAGAGCAAAACATACTGCAAAGGCTCTTATACATTTCAATTATAACTTTGGAGGAAACACTATTATCCCTGCCATAAGGGCTGGTGAAGCAAAACTGAATTCAATCCTCCTATATGAAGCAGAAGTCTGGGGTTTTCAGTTTTTCACCAGATGTGAAACTCCACTATTATAGTATTACAAAGCATTATTACAGGTCCCTTCCTCTACTTCTTTGGCCCTCGTCAGGGCTGAACTTGGTAGAATAGATCTCAGTTATATTATACAATTAAGGGTAGTCTCTCAGGCCTTGGACACACTGGGGAACTTAAAATGGTTTAAGTGCCTTAAAATGGTTTAAATCCCCCTAGCACTGTTTGAAGACAGACTATAAGCCCCTTAAAATGTTTTAACAAAAGTGTTTTTCAACCCTGCTAGATACCTAGTCTTAAAACCATTTTTAACAACTTTTTGGAGATAGCATGGTTTTACTCACAGGTCTGTCCAGGAGTAAAAGTGTTTTAAGCTGTAATGGTTTAACTAAAACAATTCTAGCTGCAGTGTGTCCAGGCAATCACAGTTCTGTGTGTTGGACTTAACACAAAATAGGTACAAGGAGAACAGGTTTAACACTAGCAGTGTGGCCACACTAAACCGTCATCAAAAATGGTTACTGAGTAGTGTGGCTGTACTAAAATGGTTTGGTTAAACTGGTTTTAAAAATGGTTTTCAAAACAGTTCTGTAGTGTGTCCAGGGCCTTGCTGGCTTCAACTAATTAACAACTTAGCTAAAACATTACCTAAAGAATGCTTTCAGGAAAAGATGACTTGGTTCAATAGAGGTATCTCCACCCCCAACTAGAAAAACTTCTGAATATTCTCAAGAATACTGAGTCTCTTCACCTTTTGAATGATTACAACAAGGGCATACTTATTTAATCTCTATTTAAAACTACTGTTAAAAGAACACTAGTTTGGTCTGCTCAAAAGAAGGACCTATCCTTGCTCAAGAATCAAAAACAGTCGCTATGGCTTGCACATTACAAATTAGTTCATGGGTTAGAAGATTACTTATTGTTACCTGTCAAACCATATTATAAAAAATTATAATGTGGGCAAGATTCAATATTATAAACTCCAAACATATTTACTTTAATAAACATAGAGGAGACTATCAATCTGAGCAATGTTCATGTTTCAGAGGACACAAGGAAACCATTGATCACATAATCTCAATATGTCCTCTTTATAACGCTCCCAGAACTTTGTTTCTGAGGATTTCTTTATAAAACATGCTGATTATAATTATGACACTACATTTATTCTATTGAATCATAAGATGGAGTGGAAAGGATAGCAAAATTCCTTGCTAGTGTCATTAAACATAAAAAGAAGTCACTAAAGGATAACAAAATTAAGGCCATCTGAGATATTTCATGGAGGCTGTAATACAGATTGTCTTTTAATTGTCACATGTCATGTCCTTTCTGTTTTATTGCACTGTACCTGACTGTATTTTAATATGGTGGTTTTTAATCTGTTATTTATTTCTTTCTGTATGGAATTGTAATGTTCTTGTGATATAAGGATGATCAATAAAGATTTCCTACTACTGCTACATAGAAATATAGACCGTAATAGTAGAAAATGACCAGACTTCATCCAGCCTGCTCAGAATTTCTACCTGTTGCCCCATTGACCTACTGCCAAACAGGATCCATCTACTTGAGAGAATCCTCAATTACCCTCACCATCCTTCCCATCACCTGTTACTGTACCCCTTATCTCACCATTTGGTGTCACCAAGCCCTGAATCTTCCCCCGTCACCATAAACCTCTTTATAGTCCGTGCCTGCACCACTTTTCAGTAATCTGCTCAACTGATCCACAACTCTCTCATTGAAAAAGAATGTCCTAATGTCCTAACTAAGCTTCCGCCCTTATAATCCCCACCAATGCTCTGTCATCACCACTTTTTCCATTTCAAATGAACAGGTCCTCACTGTGATCTTTGTTTACTCCTCTCAATGATTTAAACATCTCAGCCATACCCCCATTTCCCTCCTGGCCCCTAGAGAGTAAATGCTTAGATCTGCCAGCTTTTCCTCATACATACTACTCTGTTGCCCCTGCATAATCCTGATGACCCTCTGTTGCACTGTCCCTAGCCTGTGTCTGTCATTCTTCAGGTGTGGGTTACAGAACTGAGCACAGTACTCCAGGTGGAGCCTCACCTGGGTCCTGTATTGAGGCAGCATCACCTCATTCCTCCTGCTATCAAACCCCTGGCTTATTGACCCCAGTATCCTGTTCACCTTGCTGTATGCCATGTTGCACTGACCTGAAGCTTTGAGACTGTCACTGATGGTTACCCTGAGATCTTTCTTTCCTACACTGTCTTTGTAGGTAGGTAGGTAAAATCTTTATTTTTATGCAGGAAAAAAACATGTCATTAGGGATGTTGTACCCTGTTTACAAGACAGTTTTGTGTTCAGATCTCATAAGTTACTCAAAAAATACACTACATATAAGATATACTGTAAGTTGTAATACATTACAAGTTCACATTTATCAGGGCAGAAAACCATGTCAACAACAATTATATTTCTACAGTATATACATTAGCAAACAAATGGAAAACATTCATCCAAAACATTAATAAAAGCATGGTGAGAGGACAAAGTTTGTACTGTAAACAGCAATTCATTCCATGGTGGTGTAGCTTGAGATCACAGGGTTTTGTCTCCGAATTTTGTTTTTGTTTTGGCAAGATATATTTTTTTGATGTGCACTAATCTCTTTAGCTCACGAACTGACTTACTGTCTCTACCAATACTATATGTGTTATATAGTGAGTAGGGTTGTAAATTTGATACTTTTATAAGAGTTTTAACCAAGATTTAGTGTTTCTGGTAGTTAAAGTTTGCCAGTTTAACCAAGAAAAACTGCTTCAGTGTTGTGTATTGAAATTATATCTCAGTACATACCTAGCAGTTTTGTAATATAATCTGTTCAATTTACAAAATAAATTTTTGTTTGCTGTACAATAAATTAGATTGCCATATTCAAAAGTTGGCATTATCAATTGTTCCGCTATTTTCTTTCTGGTTGACATATTCAAACATTTTGCAGTGCGCCTAAGTGCACCTATCTTTTTATTAGTTTTTCCCACTAATGTTATGATGTGGTCAATGAAGGTTAAATGGTCATCAAAAATTACACTCAAATAGGTATATTTGCCAACTGGATCAATTTGCTCATTTTTATCTGTAGTTATACTAATATGAGATGTAGTCTTTTTTGTTGTAAAGTAAAGCAATTTGGTCTTTTTTACATTCATCTTTAGCCTCAACCTGGTGAACCACTGCCCCACACTATCAAAGTCAGTCTGGAGTTTACTTTGAAGTTCTAAAAGATTACTTCCTGTGGTGACCATTGCGATATCATCAGCATGAAGTCTTATAGCTGAGTGCTGTACCACTTGTGGTAAATCATTATTAAACAACAGAAATAAAAGGGGTTCCAGAATAGACCCTGGGGCAAACCTCGAGTTAGATTTCAACTTGTTGAGAGTCTTTGTTATCTTTTCCCAAGATATCCAATATTATGTGTGTAGGTTCTTATCAATATGCAGCAACTTGCTTTTCTTGATGTTGAACCTTTACTGTCATTTTTGGATACCTTTCTAAAGTTTCCAGCTCTTTCTTCAGTTCCCTGAAACCCTTCTCTCTGTTCACCCGCCACAGAGTTTTGTGTCATCTACAATGAGAGACACATCTTGCCCGGAATACCTTCCCCTAGGTTGCTGATCTGCATGGTGAACAAAATAGGCCCAGACATGACTGATGCCACACCTTGCTTGTGACCTATCTTGCCTCTAATTTAATCCCATTCACTACCATCCTGTTTCTTTCTCACCATCCAATTCCCTGTCCACCTTGTTAGCCTTTCCCCAGTCCCCAAATCTTCCAGTTTTTTGAGAGCTTCCTGTGTTATACAGAATCAAAGGCTTTGTTGAAGTCATGATACAGCACAGCAACAGTTTGTCCCATCCACTGCCTTTGTTACCCTGTCAGAGAAGACTATCTGGTTGGTCTGGCATGATCTTCCCACAACAAGCCCATGCTGCTTACTGTCCTGCAGCCAATTTGCTTCTAGATACTTTACAATTTGCTCTTCAGCTATGGTCTCTAGAAGCTCACCCACAGTCAAGAAAATGCTAACCAGCTTATAATTTCTTGGGTCCTTCTTGCCACTGCCACTGGGGTGCAGTGCCACATATGCAGTGCTCCAGTCTTCTGGAACCATCTCATAACCAAGGAGAACCATAGCAGATCTGCCCGGGGTGCTGCCAATTCCTGCCCTAGGTATTTTGCTATCCATAGATACATCGACATTGATGGCAGTTAAAGGCTTACTGGCCCATCCAGTCTGCCCACTTTACCTAATTACTCTGCTGTAGCCCTTCTGGTCTTCCCACCATTTAATTTCTGCCCCCTCCGACTAAGCCCAAAGGACTGTTCCACCCCCTTGAAATTAATCACTGGTTTGGCACTTACCACTTTGTATGGTAGCTTGTTTCACTCGTCCACCACTTTTTCTGTGAACAAGAGTTTATGGGCATCTTCTATGATTTTCCCACTTGCTAGGTTGAGTGTATTTCCCCTCGTCCCTGTATTTGAGTGAATACTATTTATCCTGTGCTGAAACTTATATGTTTCCATCATGTTGCCCCTTTCTCTTTACTTCTTGAAGGTGTACATGTTCTAGTCCTACAGCCTGTTCTCATATGTCATGCCCCCCCAGACCCTGAACCATCTTGATTGCCTAGGCTGCTCTGCTTCCACCTTATTACACTTGAGGAAAGACTGTGAGAGGGTGGAATCAGAACATCTTCGTTACCCTGCACTGTTCTGCTTCCATCTTATTGTAGTCTTTCTTCAGGTGTGGGCTTCCTAACTTTGCACAATATTCCAGATGGGGTCTCACCAATGGCCTGTACAGTGGGAAGATTACCTTAAGGCATCTGCTGTTCATCACCCTCCCTCTGCATCCCAACATCCTGTTTACCTTACCCACAGCTCTATTACAGTGTGATGTGGATTTTAGGTTTTCTGTTATCATGACCTCCAGGTCTTTTTCACCCATTGTGCATTCCAGTATAACCCTTCCCCCATTTCATACTGCACTCTTGGGTTCCTTTTCTCAGTGTATGTTGCTTTTTAGCATTGAAGCAATATTGCCCAATATTTGACCAGTTCTCCAGCCTGCCTGTATCCACTCTAAGTTCCCTTAGCCCCTCCTCTGTGTCAGTACTTGCACAGATCTTTCTGTTATCTGCAGAAGGCAGAACTTGCCTTCTACACCTTCCCCTTTGTCCATATGAACACACTGAAAAGGACAAAGCCCAACAATGATCTCTGTGGTACTCCACTGGAAACCTCCCTTACCTCTGAGAACTCTCCATTTACTACTATCCTTTGTGTGCTTTCCCTCAGCCAACATTCTACACAAGTCAACATTCTTTCCACTCCAAGTCCCTTAGCCTTTAGACCAATCTTCTGCAAGGGACTGACTTTGAAGCCTAACTAAAATCTGTTATATGGATTGCCTGCCCTTTGTCACTGCCCTGGTCATCCAGTAAAATAAGTCAATAAGATTCATCTGGCAAGACTTACCCCTTTGTTAATCCATTCTGTCTTGTGTCCTATAGCCTATTCCCTTCCAGGAATTGCACCAGTTCCTCTACTAGTATGGCCCCTCATTACCTTTGCCACTATAGATGTCAGATTGAGCAGTCTATTGTTTCCTGGCTCATCTTTCCTTTCACTTTTACACAGAGGGACCATGCCTGCTGCTCTCCAGTCCCAAGGGACGACCTTTTTGGCCAGCAAGCAGTTAAATACATCTGCAAGTGGAGCCACAATTAAGTCACATTCCCCTTGATCATTTTGGGATGCAATCTGTCAAGTTCCATAGATTTTATTACTTTTTACCCTTTTAACTTTTCCATCACCCTGTCCCTCATTATATTGCCCATTCTGTTTGTGCTCTCACTCCCTTCTACCCTCCTTACTCCACATTATAGCAGCAGTCCTTCTTTTTCTCTTGTAAATAACAAACAAAAGTATTGGTTCAGTATATCTGCCTTGCCTTTGTCCCCCCTCTTCCCAGCATCTCCCCTCTTAAGCTTCTATGTGGCCTCCTTGATCTTACACTTCTCCCAAATATGTGTAAAAAACAATTTGTCTCCCTGTTTTAACCCCGGGGATGTAATTTATCAGGTCCCAGTGTCTTGTCTACTGTAAGGGTCGGAAGGCTTTTGAGCACTCTGTATTCTGTGGTCTGTACTATCTTCATTCCTCTCACTCTCCTCAGTGATACATTTGCACTAATTTATTTTTTTCCTGATGTACCTAAAACCACGTTTTCTATCTTGTTAACCCCTTTGCTAGTCTTACTTCCATATACAGTATGCTTCTCATAACCATTCACCTTGCTTCCTTCTGTTTATTTTGGCAAATCTCCCTATTTTCTTCACTTTGTTCACTCTTACACTTCCTGAATACCTGCCTTTAAGTACTGACCATCTCTGCCACCCCCTGCAGAGCCTAGAGTGGTTTGCACTGTTTTTCCTCTTAACAACCCTCTTCATATATGAGATCATCTCCTGTTTGTCTCCTTTTGTAACTCCCCATTTGGCTTCCACTCCCACTGTTTCTACTACTCCCTCCAACTTTTCACTCTGTGCCTCCCTCATCATCCCAAAATCTGCTTTCCTAAGGTCCAGGTATACAACTTTTGACATAGAGTGAAAACTTCCAGTGGGTATTTCAAACCACATTGAGTTAGTCACTGGACCTCAGTGGTTCCCTTACCTCTACCCCCCCCCACCATTTTTGTGTTGTAAGTACCAAGTCAGAGGTGGCCTTCTTGCTATTAGATCTCTAACCCATTGTACTAGGAAGCAATCTTGTATCATATCCAGCAGTGATTAACTTCTCACACTTCTGATAGCTGGTTCCACTCAGCCCATATCCGGGTATGTTTAGATCTCCTGCTATCACCACTTCTCCCTTAGCAGACACCTTTTTTATTCATTCATATTTATTCAAACATTTTACCAAGAAGGCATACTAAGCTGTGAAGCTAATTTTCAGAAGTGTCCAGATGATTTCTACCCCCCTATTTTCTGTTCCAGTCCTTCTTCTGGCTTGGAGACATATAAATCACCCATATCTTCATCCTTTTCCCTCCGTATGTTGTAAACTTAACCCATGCTGATTGCACCTCACCCTCCTCAGTGTTGGAATGACACCTTTTGAGCTTTGGGAGCTAAGAGGCATGTAAGGATCCTATCATTAAATTGCCCCCCCTTCCATTATAAGTCAGTGGCAGTGATGTGTGAGCTACCGGGGCTCAGTTCAAAGCTATGGGGGCTGAGCACTGACCCTCCTTTTATTGATGAGTTCCCCTGTGGCTTGGCTTTGATACCCTCCACTGCATTTATAGCAACTGCCTTCACCTTTTCTTCTGTCCTTCCTGAACAGGGAATAACCTGGAATCACAAGGTCCCATTTGTTGTAATCAGTTGCCCATGTTCCTCTTACCATCACTACGTCAAGATTAACCTCCTGTGCCACTGCTAGGAGCTCACTTATTTTATTGCCCAAACTCATAGCATTTATGCTTATTTCCCTCTACTTGACTTTCTAGGACTTTCTCCTTTTTCTTGGGATCTGTTTACTATTGGTGCTGTCTGCCTCTATTTTCCCTGCCCCCCTCTCAAATCCATTCTCTCCATTCCCTTTTGTCTTTCTCCCCCATTTCTCTCTCACCCTACCCCTTAACTTCCCCACTCTAACCTGTTGCAACCTACCCTTTGTGGTTCCTTGTTTTACTATCATACCTCTACAGAAACTGTCTCCATCTCACTGCCTAATAAATTCCAAGCTGTGCTTATACCCCTGCCTTATCTTATCACAATTGGGGGAGAGCCAGTATGGCCTACCTTATCAGGGTTAGTGCCTGAATCCAGTAGTTCACTTGCCTCACCCTGACTCTAAGACTTGTCTATTTAACAATCTAGTCTTTTTTTATTGTCTCAGCTCAGAGGACCCCTCAATAGTTAGAGAAATGATCTGGCCAACCTAACTATAGAGGAAGTTAAAAACAATTTCTGTATACTGGATAAAAGACTGAAGAGCTAGTGGCTTCTGTGACCTTTTCAGATGTTCTGCTGGTCATGAGGGGAGGCAGAAAGGTTAAGATGTCTGTGTAAAGGGAATGGATTCAAATTCATAGCAGACTGGATGGTGTTTTTTGTGTGATCATAGCTGTTCAGAAGGGATGGCTTCCACCCAGCACAGGAAGAAGCCAAGCACTGGGGAAGAGGTTTTAAACCGTCATCAAGGAATATTTATAATTGTGATAGGAAGGGTAATGCAAAAACAGGTGTGAACATTAGCTCTGGTATGGAAGCCCTAACTGGTACTCCCTTAGCTAGAAAAAAGAGAGAGGAGCAACAGATGGAGACTATAATAGCATATAAGGACACATGTAATAGAGGGACCATAGTGAAGAAGAAGGCTAGGGAAAAACTGGTAGACAACAATTCCAGTAAATAGGCTGTTGTGAAAAGGAGAGGAGGGTGCAGGTAAAGAAAGGAAAAACAGGGAAAGAGGTGGGGATGGAGAACTGTATAAGAACCAGGGGTGGGAGCACTGCGGGGATTAATAACATTCTAAGGAAAGGGCACAAAAGAGGCTGATGAAAAGCTGTATTTCTGAACACCAGGAGCCTGGGCAAAAACTGTGTGAGCTTCATGTTGTGGTTGCAGAGGTCAAAGTACACCTACTGTATCTATTACAGATTACAGACACATGGGCAACTAGTTCCAAAAATTGAGACATTGCTATCCTGGGTGACTCCCTTTACAGAAGGGATAGACAGAGGGGCAAAGGCAGGGTGGTGGTGGTGCTGTATGTAAGAGATGGTACTGAGTCCACAGAGGATACATCACTGGGTGGAAAAAAGAGTAGAACCAGTCTGAGTGCTACTGATAATTGAGTAATGGGAAAAGATCAGGGTAGGGTGGTAAACAGACTGTCAAACAAGAAGGAAGAAAGGGGCAGGAAATTGGGAGATGAAATAAGGAACACATCCCCCAAAGATGAGGCGATGCCAGTGACTGACCTAAATATGTCTAATGTGGAATGCAAAACCCCAAAAAAACAGGAGTGCAAGGAGTCAGGTGCTAGTAGACATGCTGCAGAACTGTTTTGTTGTACTATGGGTTAAGAAACCCATTAGAGAGGGTGTCATCCTTGATCTGATTTTCTCTAATGTTTTCATCATTGGATATACAGTATTTGGGTGAAGGAACCACTAGCATCCTGTGACTGCAATTCAGTGAGGTTCTACATGACCAAAAATAACAAGAAATGGAGACGGGCCCACATCAAGAACATACAAAAATACATACAAACATATGAAAGGGCCAGCAAAAGAAGGCCATCTGGTCTATCGTGTCTGCTCATGTTGCAGGGTCCTGGATACTGCAGAACAGTATGCAAATGTATTTTATTTTGACAAGGCAGCCAAAGAATGTACAACACTGGACTAACACCCCTATGTATTGCTTCTGACGGAGGTTTCATTTTATTTCCCCCCAACTCTGTTTATCTTTCTACTGCTACTGGCAGGAACTTCCTTTGGCTGACTTCCAGCAGCTGATCCCACCTGAGTGAGAGACTCCCTGACCCATAACCCTGGTTCCCTCAGTCCACCAGTGTCTCTCCCTCTAGGATCTTGGCTTACTCACAAGGTGGTTACACTTTCAGTTCCATATCATTCCAGTACATCAATCCAGTTCCCAAGTAGGCAGAGGTGAAGGCTGGAGGAATTGCAGGGCCCACGCAGGCAGGGTCCAATTGTGGGTGTGGCGGCAGAGAGTGACATCACCTGCTCAACGAGTGGCTTTTTCCATTTTTCAGTTTCCCTGTATGGGAGCAGATGTGCAATGACATCCTGGAATGTCATGCATACTCATGTGCACAACATGTTAACGTCTGTTGTGTCTCACCAATCCCAGCACTTGATAGTACTGCAGGCTCATTGACCCCCAACTGCCATCAGGAGGTACTCTTTGCTGGAGTCCAACACCCTCCCACCCTGGAGGAGGCGAGTTGCCCATCAAACACTCAAGCTTTCCCCCCACCCTGGCTGGCCCTCCGACACGGTGGGATCATTCCTGAACCTGGGTCATCAGCATTGTAAGCATTAGTGCTACCACAGTGCTGGCAGACTGGCTTGACAGAGGCTTTTTAATAGTCAATTTGACAAAGTATTTTAGTTAGCTCTCCTGATAAGATTAGCTGGCTTCAGTTGTCATTTGGGCACCCCCCCATGCTGGGCCATTTTAAGGATCCTTCCTTATAACCCATCTTCTTATGGGACCACCATGTGATTGAGATCAAACAACTGTAAATAGAATGCTTTTTTTTACTTCCTCTTTTTCTGCCTTACTTGCCCCATCCCTCCACTCAGTCAGAACCCCTCAAGCCTCACAGCATCCTCTGGTGCCACAGGAGTCTGCTCCTGGAGTGACCACTCACTCAGAAGCCTAGGTACCCCGGTTAACCCTCCTGGGTGGGGCAAGGAGAGGTCCCTCTTACCTTCCCCTGAACAACGGTGAAGCGGGTGGTGCATAGTGGAGTCTGCCCCCATTGATGGCTGGTGACGTGTTTCGGCTCTGGAGGGGCCATCACCTGGGAGTGACAGGCTCCATTTTGCTTGTTCTGGTGAGCCCATACCCTGCAGATGCCGGCACTCTAGGAGAGCCAATTGGGATGTATGCATCAAGATGCAACTCCTCCCAGGACTCTAGGATGATGCTGTCCCTCCCATTGCGTGTCCCGACTTGCATCGTCAATCCCAGGTTCACCTGGGAGATGGCAATATAGCAGTGGGACAGGCTCACAACCCTCCCCAGAGAGGGACAGCCACCTCTGGGCACTTAATCCCTCTCTCTCCCTGCTGACCCCCGGCAGCCAAGTCCATCACCGAACTCGGGTCACCAGCATGGAGTGAGGCGTGGCATCCAGCACCTCAACCCTCAGCTCCACTGGGCTGGCTTAAATAGAATGCATTTTGATTGTAACACTTACTTTGAATTTTTGATTTTTGATATTAATTGCTCTTCTTTTATTCACTGTCATTATCTTTTGCTCATCATCTTAAATGTTGAATGTATTTCTAACCAGTGGCATTAAGTGATGTCAAACAAGTGGGTTATGAAAGGGTGACAGCTCAGGCTAACTCCAACCCCTGAGGAAGCCTTGGTCAGAGGCAATTCATAGGGGTGTCACCCAGTGTTGTGCATGCTTTGGCTGCCTTGACAAAATAAAATAAGTTTACATACTTCCAGTGTGTTCTTATCTCCAGTTTTTTTTTTGTTTCAATCCTTGGTTGGAGTACCTTTACAGGTAAAGGAGTGCATCCTTCCTGTTTCATTGCTACAGGTTCTACATAGCCACGGGGATCACCGCTCCAATTCAAGAATTGTAATCATGGACTTTGGAAGGCCACATTTTAGGAAGATGGGAAATCACTCAATGAAACACTAGTACAGTGGTGGAAGGTGAATGTTATATTGTTAAGATGGGGGAACTTGTCAAGAGAGGGTAACAGAGGTGGTTAAATACTGTATGGGGCATGTCAAGGAGAAACAAATAGCATACACAGCTGAACTGGTTCTCCAAAGGGATCTTGGGCAGTAAGACAAAAAGGGTAGTGCTCTAAAAATAAAATGGGAAGCACAGTGTGGGCAACTGTGAAATTTATTTGGGAACAATATATAAATAGAATAATAGATACCTAAGTCTGTATTACCAGGCAGTAATCTCATCGAGAGGTTTTGGGGACTTGGAACCTCGAGAGCAAAGCTCAAGAGGTTCCCAAAGTCCCCAAAACCTCGAGAAGAGATTACTGCCTGGTAATACACACTTAGGTATTTGTTATTTTTTTAATATAAGGATCCAGTTTCTTTTGTAAGGGGCAGTCAGCTGCTGTGGGAAGACTCTGTTCTGGCCGACCGCCACACTGTCTCGCTCCTCTCAGCTACTGCAGTGTCTTGCTATTCTAACCGATCCTGTGGCCAGGCACTGACTCCTCTATCGAGGGGAAAAGCTTTTTTTTGGTAGCCAGACTTACCTTTTCTCCGAATACAGGATTAACTGGATAGTTCCATTTTTCGTAAGAATTAAAATAAAAAAAAGGAATATCTCGGTCCCGATTTTGTCTCACTAAGTGAGAGATGGCTGCCATATTATTCAAAATGTTCCGCCACCCAGAAAGAGAAAGTGGCCAATCATGAGGCACGTTTTCAGAAGATAGCGTTTGATTGACACTGACAACATAGCATGCTGTGGGAGAGCTTGCACTTGCGCTGTTCCATTTTTATGATAATACTATCATTCAGAGCTCTGAACGATACTATTACAGACTCAGAACGATAGTATTATCAGCTGCCAAGTATGGTATTATCACTTCAGGGACAATGCTATTATTAGGATTTTTTTGTATGCTTTTCAACCCTATTATTTCAACATTCCATATATTAAAATGCAATAAGAAACCCAAGGCTGAGATGGAGATGAGAATAACAAAGTTGGTCAAGGAAGGAGGAAAAAACGTCTTTAGATACATCAGGGAAAAGAGAAAAACAAGGGGAAATATAATCAGATTTACAAGAGAGAGGGCAGGGGTGGAAGAGGGTGGAAAAAAGGTGGATATTCTGAATTCTTTTGTTTTTAAAGTAGAAGAAGGAGGGTCACTGCTTGATTGTGAGTTGCCAGGGGTTGAAGACACTGGAGACTTATTTTTTATATGGTGGGCTTTCAAATGCCTTTTGTTTAAGTGGCTGCTTGTAATAATATACCCTATATTTAATCCTCTCAAATATATGATTCTTGAACTATCTGTAATGGCATTAGCTTCACTGCTATCACTCAGAAGGATTGAGCAATGTTTTGTATGTTCACTTGCAAAACATGCAAACATACTGGAATCAGTCTGCTTTGGAAGGGCTTTCTGGGGAGTGCCCCTCATCCACCTGTCACAGCTTCAGAATACCAACTCTCCTCCCTAATTTTGCCCACTCTCTATCTTTCTCCTCCTTTTCACTCTAAGCTCCTTGTTCAGTCACAAGGCTGGAAATGCAACCTGCAGGGTTTTTGTATAACTTCTAATAGAGACTGCTTGAAACCTGGGCCTTGCTCCCCATTCCACATATGTGCTCCTGTTTACTTCTTCCCTATATAGTGCAGTTTAGTGCTTTGTTTCTCAGGGAATGGCAGAGATGTTGCATAATGCATACAATTTGCATATCCATGATCCAGTGCTTGCAGCTCACTGAATTAATGCATTCTCATATGTGGGGAAAAAGCAAGTAAAACATGTGGCAACATGTCCATACAGTCATTTATCACTTTAGGTAAATAGTTTTGTTACTCTTACCTGTGTTTTGGATACTAAAATTGAAGCATTTTGGACAGTACAGCATAAATAAACAAAGTTCAATACATAAACACAAGAAAGAAGCTGACTATGTTTGCATATAATGCATGCGAATACAATGGCATCAGTTTGAATTGTGAGAGGACTATTGGAAGTGTGTCTTTGTTCATCTAGCATGACTCCTGAATACTGAATTTCCTTCTTAATTCCACCCAGCTGTGTGTCTTCTCTTCCTTTTGAAGACCTTGCTAAATCACAAAGCTGAAAATGCAAAGTAGACGGTTTCCTTGTGCATTTCATTTGACCTGTATAAAACCTTGTCCCTGATTTTTGTTCTGCTTCTGCCCACTGCTTTCAGTGCACTCTATACTGCGGTGAACAAACTGAAAAGCATTCTTTGCTACTTTACATTTGCCACTCAGTGGCACTTCCTTCTTACATCCCTCCTCAATCTCTGCTGTCCCCACCCTAAAACACATGATCTACTCTTCCCCACTCATTCTCCATCCTTCCATCTCTGACTCTTCACACCTTGTGTCCAAGTCCATATACACTTGCCACTTTGCAGCAACTGCTTTCTCCTCCACTCCACAGTCCATGCCTCCACCCAAAATGCTACCATTTCCCATAATTTCCATCATGCTACTTGCCCTGTACCCTCACATTCCATTATCTTTGCCTCCACAAAATTCCCCCATTCCCACTAAGTCACATTATCTACTGTTTGCCATTTGATCTGTATCCCTCACCTCACAGATCTCAGCACTCCCCCCTCAAATTACTGTCATTCTCCATATACATATATTAGCCACTCTATCTGTGGCACTTACTCTCTCACACCTACCTTCAAATGTCTCACCACTTCTGGTACTTCATATTACCTGCTGTGTGTCATTTGCTCTCTATTCCTCCCCTCCCTGAACCCCCCACAATATACCACCATTCTCCATATACATAACATGATCTCTGTCTCTATCCCTCTTCTACCCCATCTCTTACCCCCCCAACATGCCGCCATTCTCTGTATACATTTGCCACTCTGCGCCACTTGCTCTATCCTGGATCTCTGCCCACCCCCAAATACTGCCATTCACTCATTCACATTAGCCACTCTATGACACTTGCTGTCTCGTTCTCCCCTTCTTGATATCTGCTCTGCCTAAAATGCCAGCATTGTCCCTACACATTAGCTGTTTTGCAACACTTACTCTTTCTCACCCACCCCAAAATGTCTCTCCACTCCCAGTACTTCATATTACCTGCTGTGTGCTATTTGGTCTCTATTCCTCCCCTCCCTGCTTTCTCTCCCCCACACAACATACCTCCATTCTCCAAATACATGATATGATCTCTGGTTCTATCCCTGTTCTGCCTCATCTCTGACCACCAAACATGCTCCCATGCTCCATATGCATTTGCCACTCTGTAGCACTTGCTTTCTCCCTACCTCACGATCTCTGCCACCAACATGCTCCTATTCCCCAGCATTCACATTACCTGCTCTGTAACACTTGCTTTCACCTCCCTCTCCCATATCGTCCCCCTAAACTGCTGCTATTCACTGTGATTCACATTAGCTGCTCTGCATCACTTGCTGTTTTTTCATCTTCTCACCGATCTATGCCCTCCCATAACATACCAACATTTTCCCTATAAAATACCCGCTCTGCAGAACTTGCTTTTTCACCTTCTCCAATCTCTGCTCCCATAAAATGCTGCCATTCACCATCATTTACATTAGCCACTCTGTGGCACTTGCTCTGTATTCCTCCCCTCCATTAAATCTGTCCCCCCAAAAAATGCCAGAATTGTCCCTACATTTTAGCATCTCTGTGGCAGTTACTTTCTTCCACCTACCCTCAAATGTCTCACCACTTCTGATACTTCATATTGCCTGTTGTGTGTCATTTGCTCTCTGTTCATCCCCCTCCCAATCGTTCCCCCAACATACCACCATTCTACATATACATGATATGTTCTCCAGCTCTGCCTCTGTTCTACTCTATCTTTGACCCCCCCAATATGCTGCTATTCTCTGTATACATTTGTTGCTCTGTGGAACTTGCTTTATCAACACCTCCCCAATCTCTGCTCCCTCAACATGCCCCCATTCCCCATCATTCACATTACCTGCTCTGTAGCACTTCTTCTCTCCCCGCACCTTGATATCTGCCCCCAAACTGCCACCATTCACCATAATTTACATTAGCTGCTCTGCACTTCTTGCTCTGTATCCTCCTTTCTGATCTCTGCCCACACAACATGCCAACATTTTCTCTATACATTAGGCTCTCTGCAGCACTTCCTCCTTCCCAATCGTTGTACCCAGAAATGCTACCATTCATGTTCATTCACATTAACAGCATTGCAGCACTTGTTCTCTATTTCTACCCTTTCCGATATATCTGCCCCTCCTCAAAATGCCAGCATTGTCCTTACACATTATGTCTCATCCCTCCAAATACTTCATATTAACCACTGTGTGCCATTTGCTTTCTCTTTCTCCTTTCCCTAATTCCCCCAACACACCATCATTCTCCATTTGCATGATATGCTCTCCAGCTCTATTGCTGTTCTACCCCATCTCTGACCCCCTGACATGATGTCATTCTCCATATAAATTTGTTACTCTGTGGCATTTGCTCCTTCCCCTTCCCCATCTTTGCCCCTACAACATCTCCCAATTTCCCATTATTCACATTACCTGCTGTGCAGCACATGCTCTCTCCCGCATCTTGATATATGGTTCCCCAAATTGCACCATTCACAGTAATTCACATTAGCTGCTCTCTGCCACTTGCTCTATATCCATCCTCTCCCAGATATCTGTCTCTGACAACATTTATTCATTCATTTATTTATTTATTTATTTTTATGTATTTATTTATTTATTTGTTTGTTTAGATTACAAGACCTTTGAGCCAACGGCTCTTTTATGAAGGTTCCACATTACTGAGTGAACAGTATACACAACATGGACCATAAAAAAAAGGAAAAAAAAGAATATATACACAAGATAGTCAGAGTAGAAAATACAACATAATCATAAATAAATATAGTGATTGGGTAAAGTGGCAATCATACAATTCCAGGAAGAACAATGGAGTAACAAGAGCAGCCAAATTTGGCTTTGTTGATAAATTACAGAGGGGGTGAAAAAGCAGGGTAGGAAGGGCAGAAGCAAGAGGGAGAGTAGCGGAGAGAAAGAAAGACAAAAGAACAAGAGGTGCAGGATAAAAGGGGAGGAAAACGGGGGCATGCCAACATTTTCCCTACATATTAGCTGATGTGTAACACTTGTTCTTCACCCTCCACAGTCTCTGACCACCAAAATGCTGCCATTCACTGTTATTCACATTAGCCGCTCTTCAGTAGTTGTTCTTTATTGATCCATCCTTGATATGTGCCCCCCCAAAATATCGGCATTTTCCCTACACATTAGCCTTTCTGCATTAGTTATTCTCCTTCCACCTCTCTGATCTCTGCCCCACCAAACCTGTACCCATTCACCATCATTCACATAAGCCACTCTGCAGCACTTCCTCTCTGTTTTCCCCTTCCCAATATCTGTCCCCCAGAATGCCAGCATTCATCCTACACATAATCCATTCTGTGCCACTTGCTATTCCTCCTCACTGATCTCTGCCCCTCCCTAAACCTGCAGCTATTCTCCATCATGCAGCACTGTCTCTGTTCATCCTCTCTCCAATTTACTTCCCTAAAACATGCTGGCATTGTCCCTACATATTAACTGCTCTTCAGCACTTGATCTCACACCTCCCCAATATTTGCCCCACCCCCAATGTGCCACTATTCACCATCATTCCCATTAGCCACTCTGTAGCACTTGCTTTCTATACCTCCCTTTCCCAGTCTTTTCCCCCAACATGCCTATATTCTCCATATACATTAGCTACTCTGCAGCATTTGCTGTCTCTTGTCACCGATCTTTGCCTCATCAACAAACCTGCCACAAGTCACTGTCATTCAACTTACAGTAGCAACTCTGCAGCACTTGGTCTCTATCCCTCCTCACCCTAATCTCTGTTCACCCCAACAAGCTGGCATTGTCCCTACACATTAACTACACCTTGAAACTTGTTCTCCTTCCTCCCTGGTCTCTGCCTCCCAATATGCTACCATTCATCATTCACCAACACTCCCATTAGCAGCTCTTCAACACTTGCTCTCTATTCCTCCTCTCCCCAATCTCTGCCTCCAAGCATGCTTGTATTCTCCCTGTATATTAGCTGCACTGTGGCAGTTCCTCTCCCCCACCAATTCTCCAGCTCTTGCTCTCTCCCACCAACATTTGCCCTATCAAATCTGCCACCATTCATCATAATTCACAATAGTCACATTACAGCATTTGTTCTTTATCACTTCCCTCCCAAACTTTGCCTTCTTGTGCTGTCATTGTCCACATACTTTATCTGTTGCCTTCTATTGCTTGCTACTGTTGTTTGTAATGTTATAACACATTTCTGCTGCTTGCATTGTTTTTTTCCATACCATTCCTAACAATGTTCCACCACATGCTTGCTGTCTTTAAGTATACCTCTTTTCATTTCTATCTACATTTCTCATGTTACCCCAATTACTTTGTTCTCAATTGGTACATTTTCATTTGCAACTTTCTTCATTTATTCTGTTTAACTGTTCTTTTTCTGTTTTTGAAACAATGTGCACACCCTACATTTCTTTTATCCTACTAGAAAAGCAAAACAAATCTTGCTCATTACTTCACCTGCAAATTGATCCCTTCCACTATACATTTTAATAAACAAACAAAAAAATCAATGTGATGCATGTATTTCAATTTTATTTCTGTCCACATCTCTCAACTAAACCCCCACCCCATCTCCTCCTCCCTGTGTTATTGTCTTCCTTAATCCTTATTTGTAACAAAGTTTGTCTTGAACTGGCATAAAAATGGTCAAGAACAAATTTACAACACAACACCAGTGTGCAATTGCACAAACATTTCATTACTATCGCAATGCAAAAAAGAAACAATTTCC
Organism: Neoceratodus forsteri; assembly: GCA_016271365.2. NCBI lineage: Eukaryota > Metazoa > Chordata > Ceratodontiformes > Ceratodontidae > Neoceratodus > Neoceratodus forsteri. The sequence continues at coordinate 192,228,944 of CM057456.1, forward strand.
ATGATTTTTGTCACCTGACAGAGGCTTACCAGACTCACCTCCCTCCTCATATTCCACACATCCTCCTTTAAGTACCTTGGGGTTTGGCTGGACCAATTTCTTGATTTCTCAGTGCACACTGATGCCATGCACCACAAGCTCCACCACAGGCTTGGTGCACTGTACAGAAACAAACCAAATATTCTACCTCCTGTCCACTGAGAGATTGCCTTAAAGGAAAAATACACCCAAAACTGGAAAAAATATATGTTGTGCAGAGTGTTTTAATTTGTATGTGAAGTTCTAGTGTTTCCTTCCCTCTGACTGGTATTAGGAGTTTTTCCTAAATTAGCCTGCTAGCTTTAGGGTAGTTTTATGACCCCTGGAGATCTCCATATCAAATAGTTTTATTGCATTTCTTTGTCCTACAGTGCACCTTCTTTCATGTGATGGTGATGTAGCAGAGCCCATATATCCAGCAGAAAGCATTGCATTACAATCAGTTCACAACAATAGAGATGGCTATATTTTAAAATCTGTAGAATTCAGCTTGGTGACCACCCTCATCCTAAAGGTTTTACTGTCCTGAAAAACTCTGCTGCTAGTAATTTTTGTGCAGGTTGTAAAGCTTCCAAGATATTTAGTTTGTTTGGCATGTGTGTGCTGAATGTTGGGTCTCTCTTACATCACAGTCACATGAGACAAGATGCACTGTGGGAACAAGAAATACAAGTACGCTATCAGGTATGAAGATCCCCAGGGGTCGTAAAACTAGCATAAAGCTAGCAGGCTAATTTGGGAAAAACTTCTAATACCAGTCAGAGGGAAGGAAATACTAGAACTTCACATACAAATTAAAACACTCTGCACAACATATATTTTTTCAAGTTTTGGGTGTAGTTTTCCTTTAATGATGATTCTCCCTATTTTTGACTATGGTAACATATTTTACAGTGGAGCTCCCAAATCCTCCCTTGCCAGGCTGGACCCCCTCTTTCAGTCTTTTTGTCATTTTGACTTAGACAGTCTCCTCAAAATTACCACTGCTTGATGTTCTCTGCACTTTCACTACCCCTTTCTTGATGCCAGGTGCCTTTCCCATTGTGCCTCCTTTATATCCAAATTCTTGTTTGGTTTCCTTCCCTACTACCTTACTTCACTACTTTCCTGTCCCCCACCTTCCTTTTACCCTCTCCACAGCAAAGTCTCCCAATTAATTTCTATTCCACCTAGGAAATCTACTGTTGACTAAGCTGATTTCTCATATCACTTTTGTAAACTCTGGTCCACCCTTCCCTTGTCATTGTGCTCTGCCTCTTCTGCCTTCTCCTTTAAGTCTCTTCTTTGTGACTTTTCTACTCCCAAATGCAACTGTCCATGATCTTATACCTCTTGACTTCCTTCCTTCCCACTCATATATCCTGGACATTTTGCTCCACTCTTCCCCTGCTATATCTGTAAGAGTAATCTTCTCCTATCTGTCAAAGCTCAGTTGTTTATTTACTTGTTTTACTGATTTACCTTACAATTTTTATAATTATGCTCCTTTGATATACTGTATTGCTGTATTTGACTTCTGTTTTTGTAATGCTGGTAAAACTATTTATTTATTTTTCTCACTTACCCCTAACCCTAGGACATATCTGAAAATGAGCTGCTATCAGCTTAGTATGTCTTTTTTGATGAAACTGTTGAAATAAATAAATATAAATTATTTCAATGTTTCCATCTCAGTGCAACTAATGCCATTCTTGCCACATTTGTTAGTGAACATAATCCCCATACAGCCAGCACCATTTCTACATTACTTCTTATAATTTACATGTCCTGTATGTAAGCATGTATAATAACTGGTGACCCCTTATAATGGCTCAATTTCCACTCCTGATAAAATGTTGCAATAATCCACTGAATTTCATAATAACTCAATAGGGGATTATTGAGGCATTTTCCTCCTCATGCTCTCACCTCACAGAAGCATGAAAGAAAGCACACTGTATTTATGTGAGTACAGTGGCTGCTCAGAGACACGTTCACTCACACAAGCACAGTTTTTCTCTCTCTCTCTTGAAACCTTGTACCAGTTACTATAAAAAATAATGCCTGTGCAAAGTTTGTTTTATGAGCATTTTTCACAGACCGTCATTATGTTATAATCTCATAAACTCCTCGAGTGTTTATGGATTATCACACTCCCCAGGTTTGGGAACATTCCTCATAACACACACCTGCACAGGCATTATTCTCTAAATAATCACGTTAGTACACAGTTTTACTAATAATGCCATCACATAGCTCCAGTAGGATACAATCTGATTATATTAAAAATAATGGCTGTATCAGTTAAATGGCCATTGAAGACCATCATTCTGCCATTTAGCTGTCTTGCGCACCACATTATACATGCTCACTGAAGTCTTGATTGTATGAATGCTACTGGCATTCTCACAAATTACATTTTTACTTTTTTTATTTCTTCATCATACATATGCTCCAAAAAATGTATACAGTACATAGTCATGAGGGGCAATCACATTGTCTGCTGTTCACCACCTGATCTCTGTTCTTCCACTCACTGATCTGTTTTTACTCCAATCTCTGCCTTTGTCCATATCTATCTATCTATCTATCTATCTATCTATCTATCTATCTATGTATATATATATATATATATATATATATATATATATATATATATAGATATATATATATATATATACACATACATATTATAGCACAGATATCAGGGGTAGAGAAGAGGATGGGGCTGTTCTGGTAGCCTGTGGGGTGGGCGGGATGGAGGAATGGTGTGAGGTCCACAATGCCATTCCCCCAATCCTGCCACCCCAAAGGTGACCAGAACAGCCCCATCCTCTTCTCTACCCCCTGAAAACTGTGCTGTAATATGACCAGGAGCTGTAATGAATGAGAGTGTGTGCTCATTCATTTAGCTCTGTGAGCAGCCAGCTGCAAAGGAGAAAGGAGGGATGTGCTGGTCACCAGCTCGGAGTCGGAATGGGGGAGAGCGGAGTGGAAATGGACTTTCTGCCAGGGTGAGAGGTCCACTAGACACCATGGAATGAGGAAAATAAATGATTATTTTTTATATGGAGTGGTGACTGGCGGGTGGGGGACTAGACACTGACATTTTTTTTCCTTTGGGACCAGCGATCGGTGGTTGGGGGGGCACTAGACTCCAGGGACTGAGGGTATTTTATTTTTTATATGGAGGGCAATCAGTGGGTGGGTGGGGGACTGGATGGACACCAGTATTTTTTTTATATACGTGGCCATCAATCGGTGAGTGTGGGTGGCCACTAGACACTAGGGAATGAGGATATTATTATTTATTATATGGAGGGTGATCCACTGTGGATGGGGGACTGGACACTAACACATTTTTGATATGGTGCCAGTGATCAGTGGGGGCACAAGAAATCAGGGGCCAGCAATTGGCAGGGGGGTAATGAATTAAACTGTGGGGGAAAAAGCCGCAGAGCTGAACACTGACAGTGATCAGTCCTGCAGATTTTTTTCCCATCAGTTCAATACATTAACTAGCAGTTCTTACATTTATTCTGCAGTTTTCAGGTGGAATTTCCACGAAAGTTGGCAAAATGATTTCTGACTTTCAGAAGCGAAAGTCTGACTTTTGCAGAAATTTCCTCCAGCAGAATTTTTTTTCGCACATGCCCAATTTAGAAGTTCTCATTACTACTGCAATTTCTCTTTAAGATAAGGCATTTACCATTTGGAATAGATGAAATAAAGGTGGGGTGGTGGGCACTGTGTGCTTCTAGTATACTACTGACTGCAGTACTCTTTTTACAATATTTTGCTTTTATTTTTTGTCTATGTCCCTTTTTAAGGTCAGGTCAAAAAAATTCACCTTTTGAGTGTTCCATTCAACTGTACATTTCAATCTGATCTCATAATTATTCAAGTAGCTCACAATATTCTCAGTCCTACTCTCTGACCTTTCCACATACGCAGTACATTGTCTATATATAATTTTTACAACATTGTGTTCTGTGTGTTGGGGTTAACATTCAAATCGAAAAATTCCTTCTCCTCCCACATAGCCATATGCAACTAGAGGGCCATAGAGGCTCCCAACACTGTTCTCTGAATCTGAAAATAGAACTATTTTTTAAAGGTAAAGTAGCTGTGGTTCAACACATATTCTAATCCATCTAGAATAACTTTATTTGGCATATCTTGTCTATATTTGTTCAAATAATATTTTACTACTCTTAATATGTCTTCATGATGGACAAAGGTACAGTACACAAGGAGTCAACATTAATCACAGTCCAAGTTTATTCCTTATCCCAGACCAAGTCATCAAGCCTCCTCAGGATGTAAAGCATGTCATGGATATATGAAACAGTTTTAATTACTATTTTGTTAAGGATAAAAATCCAACATTTTCCCAAAGTTTTGGATTATTTAATTTTTAATTTTTTTATTTAAACATTTGGTAACCGGGAAAGGCACACTGAGCCAAGGCTCATTTCTATATACAACCCCAATTAAAGAGTCAATTCCTGACACAATTCGATGTCCTAGGGGGTTCACAGCATTCTTGTGGATTTCTTGGAGAGAATCAGGAGCCGGAACTACCATATGTTCACCCAGTGAAAATTCAGGCACTTGTTCATGTATTTCATACATGTCTTTTGCCCTCTCCATCACTTTACATAAATCTATTAAAAAATTTGATATATGGTTTCCAACTAGTCTATCATAACTCTCTTGGTCCTGTATCAATTGCAAAACCATTTTCTTGTAAAGGAGTTAGTTTATCCTCACAGCATTACCCCCTTATCTGCTTTCTTTATTTCAATCTCATTTTTATTCTTCAGTTCTTCCAAGGCCTGGGGGTAATGCTGTGGTGTTGTCTCTCTCCTTCATTTTTCAAGAAATTTCCAATGCCCATGTATAACAAATTCTGAAATGCTTTCAAGATATCATTTTGCATACTTGGCATACATTTTGATTTATATTTGAACAGTTTATTATGTTCCACTTAATATATCAAATGTTGTAGATCATCTTGAACATTATATTACATTTCACTTAAGATATCAAACTCTTGATCATCTTAAAATTGTTCTCCTTCTCTGGATTTCATTTCCAGATTTATGTTGAAAAGTAAGTCACATGAATCAATGATATCCAACAAGTCCCCATCTAACTCATAATTGGCCTCATCTTGATGGAGACTAACTCTCAGTGGTGTATGTACTCCACTACTCTGATTTACTGTATGCAGGATATCTGTTTCTGGGGCATGAACAACATTTTCTTGAACCACGCTTAGAGTGTATCTTCTTAATTCTGGGTCCCCTACAAAAAATAGATTGCCTAAGGCATCTATTATACTCCTATTTCTTTTAATATGGCTGATTCTCCCCCTTGATTCAGAACTAAAAAATGGCCTCAATTGGATTTTACTAATTAATCTGTATACATATAGGAAAAATCTTAAAAAAGGTATACAGTACTTCAGTCTGCATTTCAGGCGATGTCCAATCTGATAGTCACATTACCATTATACTCATGCTTTCATTTTCCCCTTCAGTCTTGGATTTTGTTTCCTTGTCTTTGGGTTTTCCTTTTTCTTCCTCCTTTTCATCCCCCTCTTCTTTCTCTTCTGAATCTTCTCGTTCTTTCACCTCCTTTCTGTGTCAGTGTCCTAAAAAAATCTGCACCACCTCCTTGTTCACCCTCACCGTCTGTTGAATTTATAATCACCACTGTTTTTTGGCAGTACTCTTCTAATTCCAATTCCTTCTTGTACTTTTTTTAATCTCTCTAGATCACCCAACATCTAGATTCACAATGGTTTCTACTAACTCAGTTGTCAAACATCTGACTGATTTATTATCGTGTTTCTGCTGCTATTGATTTTTCTCTTACCATGGTCTCCCAGTGTGCAATGCTCTACAATGACAAGTCTGTAAAAGCTCCAAGAAGGAACCCCATAAAATACTTTAATAGTTCAACAAGCTGATAAAATATTTGAACCTGAGCCTTTCAACCCATCCTTTCAAGGTCTTGCACAATAGAAGATATCACTATTCATCAGCTACTGTACTTCAGTATATTTCTGGTCTTTAGACCTGCAAGGCCAACCCATCCAATGGGAAGAAACCCAGAGGTTTGACCCTTCACATCATAGATGTGGAAACACATACTTCAAGTAAGTCATAGCTTAAAAGTTGACTGGAGGGTAGAGGAGGACAGAATTCTGAACCATGATCATTGATTGTAGTTAGCTCTGTCTGATATCCAACCCAATAGTATTATAATATGGTTGTTGTGCTGTTTCAAATAAACATAATTTTAAATGCATAACACAAAGTACTGATGCATTTTTCCTCTTATAATGTAGTTCATGAAGTATAATGTGAAATATACAAGAGGTTTGGGTAAAAAATATGAGCATGTCTGCATGGGGGGGGCAAAGGGGCACCAAGAGGTTCTGGCTTACAACTTATTTTCCTAGCTATGCCACTGCTTCACATAAATTACAGGCTAGTTCAGAAGTAGGAGGTGAAATGTCTCGCAATGCATCTTCTCTTGTTAATGTTTGTTTTTCAAGCATGTGTGTGACATAAATTATTGTGTAGACAATGTACAATGGTCAATGGGGAGTCATACTTGGCAAGCAAATAAACTTGAAACAGTACTACTGGGCCATTTCCTTCTGATGTGGGTTTTGCATTCAGTTTTATTTGAAGCCTGATGAGTCCCCTAACTGATCATTATATGAAATTCTGACTGAAGGGAGTTTGTGCATTTTTGTTTACCGTTTTTTTTTTTGCTGTTTGCTGTCAACAGATGTTCGTAATTTATCCCTGGCAGATAGTACTGAAGGTTGCTTCTTCATTATCTCTGTTTCTTGTGCCAGTATACTGACTACACAGTTGCCCTTTATACAAAAGCAAGCATAGGCAACAGTGCCAAATCTTGTTCATGGAGAAAAATTGGTGGCAGCACTGCCAGTTCTTGTATTAAATCTGGATTTATGATCACTGTTCTGCATCCTGTTTTGCCAAGAGACTCTGTTGCATGTGTCAGGATTCTAGACCAGTTCCATATATTTTTAATAATTTTCTTCATAAGCATTGCACCGTATGTTCTCTTATTCTTTCACAAAATAGGTGAATGATGTTCATATTTGGTTTAAATCATGTATTTAGTTGCATTAGTGAATTAGCCAAGGTTGAGCTTGTCAAACCCTTATCAGTGCTTTATAATTGCATCCCTCTTCTAAGAACGAAGAGAATAACAGGGCAGTGTGACAAGGCAGTAGGCAAGGCTAGCCAGTTGCTAGAGTGCATAGGGAGGTGAATTTCTAACAGGAGAAATGAGGTGGTGTTGCCACTGTATTGCTCAATAGTGAGACCCCACCAGGAGTACTGTGTCAAGTTCTTTTGGTCATACCTCCTCAAGGACATTGAGAGGGTAGAGGTGGTCCAGAGGAGGGCTACCAAAATGGTGCATGGGTTGCATGAAAAAACATATGAGGAGAGGCTGCATGAGCTCAACATGTATTCCCTGGAGGAGAGGCGAGTCAGAGGGGTCATGATTAGGACCTACAGTATAATAACTTGTATTACCTATATTATGAATTACTTGTAACTACTGGTACTTCCACTCTCTTCCTATTCCTGTATGATGCTGTAAACCTGTGTTCTATGTGCCATCTAGATAGCCCGGATCCTGCCTGAAAAGGGTCCTTGGGATCAATGTACTTACCCGGTTATCAAATAAATAAATAATATCCTGTAAGTACCTCAAGGGGGAGAAAAAGGTGTAGAAAGGGAGTCTGTTTCAGAGAAGGAAGAGTCGGCACCCCAAAACATGGGGGTATGCTATGAAGCTTGAAGGTGGGGGGAGTTTAAGTGGGTTGTGAGGAATACTTGGGATATGAGGAAATGCTTCTTCACAGAAAGGGTGTGGATGTCTGGAACACCCTGGCAGAAGAGGATGTGGGGGTGAAGACAGTGGGGTGCTTCAAGCATGAGTGGGATAGGCACATGGGCATAATAGGCAGAGGAAAGAGAGGAGGGAGGGACATCTGCGACCAAATAGTGTACAGGATGTAACAATAGGAAGGGAAAATAGGGCAGACTGGATGGGCATACCGTTCCTTTTCTGCTGACAAATTCTATGTTTCTGTGTTACAAAAAAGAAACCAAGAAGCAAAGTGTTTGCCAGTCAAAGTCAAGATTGCCCATTTAGTCAGTCTCACGTATTCTGACTGCACCTGACTCAAGAAATCCAGAAATCAAATTTGCTCCTTGTAATTTCACTGAGCCCATTTAACTTTTGGAAGCGTCATTCCCCAGACTCCTGTCTTTTTAGCAGCTGAGTAATTAGCAATGTATTTTTATCAATTGCAGATTGTTAGAGCAAACTGTAGTGGTATGTGCGGTACCCTATATCTGTCTGCAATGGGATCTAAAGATTCCCAGCATATGATGCCGTGCAGAGTTAATACTAATGCTTATTATAAAACAATGATTGTTAATGGTGCATTCTGATCAGCTGGTAACATTCCAATACAGTTACTTAACAGATGGAAACCCTTACATATCACAGAACAATTTGAATGTTAACTTTTAAAACAGTCCATTAACCAAACAAAAAAAGTTGTTGTTTAATAATATCAATAAGGCACTTCAGTGGTTGAGTTGCCTTTGTTAATCAAATCCTAGGGACAAAAGGCCTTAGCTGAGCCTCATGTCTCATCACCACCTAGTGATAGAGTAAAAGACGGTAACCCAATCCCTTGCCATGCCTTAGTACTTAATTATGAATTGGATAGAAACAAATCCTGAAGAGCTACTCATCCCCTGCCCACCCACCTGCTCCTTTTCTGCAAAGGATTGGTATTGCTGCTGCTAACCACAGTACCCCACACAAATTCCTGAGGAGGTAGGTACTGGTGCTCCCAACTTTGGTACCCCACTCAAGGACAGAAGTTGGGTGGTACTGCCAGTGCTGACTGTGACACCAGACATAAGGCTACAATGGGTTCAGTACTACTGCCACCAAGTACAACACCCCACACAGACCATAATGAAGCCATTACTGCTTCTTTCAACCATGGCACCCACACATGTGCACAATAGTTCAACCACTTTTGCTGTTGACAGTGACACAACTGAAAAGGCCTCTTTGGGGCCACACTGACTGCTACCACTAACAACCGACAGCAGTATAATAAATAATAATAATTATAATACATTTTATTTATAGGGTGCCTTATCCATAGCCAAGGCGCCTAACAGTTTTAAAAACAAAACAAACATCAATTCAATTAACATTAAAATAGCAGTACACCAAAAAAAAAAAATCAGTCACTGAATGCCTGGTGCCACAAAAAAGTTTTTAAAGCTTGCTTAAATCCCTCCACAGTTGTGCAGTCCCATAACTGACTGCGTAGAGAATTACAAAGGGAGGGGCTGCATACATAAATGCTGCCACCCCAGATGATTTCAAGCATGCCCTTGGAATCTCTAGCAACCCCTCATCAGCCGAGCGGAATGATCGTCCAGGGTAGTAAGGAACCAAGAGCTCTTTCAGGTAATCTGGGCCCAGTCCATGTAAGGCTTTAAAAGTCAGCAAACCAACTTTGAAAGTGATCCGCCACTGTACTGGCAGCCATTGCAGTTCGTGCAGCACCGGTGAAATATGACAGGATCGAGCAGATCCCATCAAAAGCCGAGCCACCGCATTCTTCACCAGCTACAGGCTGCAGATTTTGAGTATCACTCAAGAGAAACTGACGTACCCTCCACAGGTATCACCAGTCTGACTCCTCTCTAGTGACCTAGTGTAGTGTGACTGCAACAACTGCTACTCCTTATCTTTGACTATGGTGACTTTGTGAATAGTGCTGCACCCAAATACACCCTGTCTAGACTAAACCCCTATTCCACTTGTTTTTCTACTTTACCCTTGACTGTTCCCCCAATCCACTATACTCATCACTTCTCCTTTTATACTTCTTTTGCTTGTACCTTTCTGGAAGTCAGATGCATCTCCCACTGTGTCTATAATCTCTATCTGTAAATTCTTATTTCTAAATTCTGATTTGGCACCCACCCCCGGTTCCATATCAGTATAGCGAAAAATACAGGGTGAATTCAAATTGTGCAAAAATAAAATAGCGGCGTCAATTATAGCAATCGCAACACCCGGCGACCGCATATTTCAGCAATTACATCAAGAGTGACTAGTACATGTTAACTCCACTGTCCAGATTTAGAGATGTACATGAAGGTTTTAAGCAGTCCACACAGGTACTCCAGTCTGTGTCATGTGGAGTACTCACCGACCACCTGCATCATCCTTTTGGTTAAGTCGCGATACTGTCTGCGACTACTCCCATTCTTGGAGCCTGACACCACCTGCTCCATCTGAATGGCAGACATCCTCTCCTTTCTTATTAGAGCACCAATCATGTGCTCCCATGTCACTCAGGAGGCTATGCCTCCTTACTATCGGGGCACGTACCCCTTAACAAGGATTCTGACATCAAGCCACTCCTTGATAGTGGGGTAGGCTAAAACTCCATCCACCGAACAGGTGAGTCCCTCAGTTACCATTTTCTATGTAATTGTCATTTGCTCTTATGTGTTTGCACTAGCACTGTTCAGTCGCTCACTTTGTATGTACTCTTATTTAGTCATTCAAATGTATTCGCTGAATTTGCATCGCTATATTGACATGATACCCCCACCTCCATACCCTAGAGGCCTCCACACTTGCCCCACCTCTCCCATTTCCTCTGCTTCAAACTCTAACAGTCACTCTCCCTTCCTCTCGTTAAATCTTCTGCAGGTCAAGTAGAATTCTGACTCAGATTCCCCAAGTTTTGGTTCTATCTCCTCCTATCCCACCACCCCCTGATATCTGTTCTGCCGCCTTTTCTTTTACTCTCAAAACCGTACTCTATGACTTCACAACTCACTCTGCAAACGTTCTTGACCACTCCATGTCTCCCTGTGCTCTCTAAAGAACCACCCCTTTCTCAATCGCATATTTTTACTGGAAAATTACTCTCTGGATATTTTTGACTGCCTTAACATTTATAGTGTTATTGTTAGAAAATACAGAAATGAACACCAGGAAACGTGGTAGTGCTGATAAATCTCAGAACATGAAATCAAATCAAAACAGCACCTACCACAAAGAATTGGAATCCATGGTTTCTTTCATATTTCAAAACCATTTATTTTATAAAAAGAAGTACAAAATATACAAGAAAAACTAACGTTTCGCAAGGACGATGCCCTGCTTCATCCGAGTTATTATGCACCTTTGTATTGTAGATGTTTGTGTTTTTTGTTGATCACCAGAGTTGCCCCCTTACAGTCTCTGATGACAGTACAATTGTGCAGAAATTGAATCTACACTGCTCCTGCATACTTCCATGTACATTTATTGTGTTATTGTATCTGTTGTGTTAATGGTATTGTTGTTTTTTCCACAGCTATGACACATGTTCTCTCCCTCACTTATATTTATATTTAATTAGGTACTGCACCTTACATACTGTAGCTATACTGCTTTTATGCTGTTACTTCCTGCTCCCTGTGTCCTCTTGGTCATGTCTGAAACTGAGCTGTTACCAGTCCAGCATACCTTCATAGTAAAACTTTTGGAATAAATAATCGGTAGGCAGTCCCTCACCTTTTCCCTCCCCCATTATAAACCCTCCCACCAGCTCCATCATACCTTGTCTCAACCCTCCTGACTCCCAAATCAGGAGCAAAGCTTAAAACAAAATAAGGAACACATTGTCAGCTCGGGAACCTATTACAGTAAGTGACTTGGTATGTAAAACATTTTCAAAGGGAGAACAAGTATGTAGTTCTAATGTATAGCAGTATGTTGTCATTCAAATGCCTAATCATCAGTGACAGACTTTCCAAATTTAGGAGAAAGTGAGGACACTTTTAAGTAAAGTCAAGGACATCCTTGAAAATAGGGGACACTTGAGAGGTATAAGCCCAATGAATACCTTACCTTCTCTTCATAGGACACATACAGGTATCTGTGAGGGCTCCATTATCTTTATATTTCCCTCCATCTGGCTCCTCCAAGCTCATATTCCAACTTCTCTTCATCATTTCCTCCTATCCCTTCTGCTGACTCTTAATAAGTACACATTTTCCATAAGATTTAAATGAAAACAAGCCTAATGTTCATTTTAGTAAATGTTTCAAATTGTTAAATTATTTTTTAAAGGTAAACCATTAGTAGGGCCACTCAGTGTTGTCGCCGCCATGTTAGCGAAGGAATGCTGCATGCTATTGTTGCTACTTGGATTTTTTTAGCATGTGGTGTTTTGGGTATTAGTGATGTAGGTGGCATTTTACAAATTTGGTGTGTTTAAGTAGCAGCCAGGAAGAGCGTCACTGCAGCAGCGTGGTCTGGGAGGGGGTCGGGAAAAGTGGCAGCCGTAATGGCGAATAAATAAAGACGCAGAACAGCAGTACAACAGCGACTGTAGCTGCAGCCCTTTAAGGGAGACACCCTGAGTAGCAACAGTCCACCCAGTGACCACAACAAGCCCATGTGGCATGGAAACGAGCACTGGGTGCTGGCCGTAGGGAAGCTGACACCCTGTGGACAGAGGCCCAGGAGGGCGTGTGTTGTGTGCGGCATGGACACCCTTGGCCCACTTGCAATGATTGCTGATGCCCCCCAGCCAAGCACACCACCATCACCACTGGAGCAGACTCCCCCCACCACCAGCAGGATCACAGTCACTCACCTGAGGCAGGTCCATGGGCCAGATCAGTCCTTGTGGCTGTGTCTTCAGGATATGGGGAGGGGGCCAGGCAGAACACCACTACAAATAGGCCTAATGCCTGATGGTTATACTCCTGGCACAGGTCACCTGTTGCCACATGGCCTGGGCACAACAGCCTGCTATCGAGCCTAGCAGTGGAGCAGAGCTGCCCTGGTAAGGGTGCCTGCTCATTTCCCGCATCCCCCAGAGTCGCACTTTTGATGCAGGTGCCTGTCCCCCACATGGCACCCCTTGCCAGAAGAGCACCTGTGCCTTACATTGCAGCCATCACAGACCTGTCCACTCCCCCATCATGTGCTGGCCAATGCAGCTCTGCCACAGCATGCCTGCCACTGGCATGGGCATTGCTGCACTGTTGGCATCCACCTCTGGTGTCCTGTGCACCCTGCCTTGCTCCCATCATCTGCCCCCTCCTGCAGCAGGATGCCCACTGCCTGTCACTGTGTGCCACTCGCCCCCTGTTCTGTCACCCACCACACAGCACTCTTATCCAGGTGCATCATTGGACATGCTCTGTACCCATCGTCATGGTGTGTTCACCCTTACCTGCTCACCCTGTGACACGGTCGCACATCACGACGTGGCCTTGCAGCCTCTGCCCGCGCTCTCTCCACCACTCACCATATTTCCCCCATTGCACTTCCTGTGTTCTGTGTCCTGCATTCGCCCTTTGGGGACTCGCTCATATGGAGTCACCCTTATCATACAAAACTGTATGTTTAGAGTGCTGCTGAGTGCTCTAGAGTTCCCAGAGGTGTGTCTGACTTGTAACTGAAGTCATTCATGTGTCTGTTGCTGGTAGTGCTTTCTACATACTGATTCATGCCCATAGTAAAAAGTGTGCAGACACAGCATCTCTGCCTCATGTGTTTGTTTCAGTTTCCAAACACAACGTGCAAGGTCTCAGTATCACAACCCTATCTCAAACAAGCCACAACCTAGAGTTGTTTATAATAATCGATGGAGGGTACAGTGGGTGAAGTAGGTATATAGCTGGGTGTCTGTGTGTTGACCTGCTGTGGAGTACATTTCATGATGTTTACTTTGATTTTAGTTAAATTTTGTCCTCATGCAGGTCGCTTATAATGTGGGCCGGCAAGGTTTGACAGCACCATTTCTGTTTGAAAATTTTTTGCGCTGTGATTTACGTTGCACATTGACTGTCACTGTAGCATGGGTGAACCTTTTTTACAGGGACTGTTTTAGGGAGATGGAAGGCTACATATGAAAAATTTTAAATGTTTTAAAATCAACCTTCTTTATCGCTTCTTAAACAGACCTATTATATGAAGATCAGTTTAAATATCTGCATAAAACACAACGTAGCTTAGTATGTCAGGGGTTAATAAAAAAAGTACATTATATGGCAGTATATTTATCGAACCTATCCATGAACAATATAAGCTTCCTGAAGTGTCCTATTATTTTGCAAGCCTGTAACATCATCTATACTTATTTTTAACTTCTAAGATCTTCATCATGATGTAAGTGATCATACAAAGCAGAGTGTGTGGTTGAAAGGCAATATGCACATGCTTGGAGTGATTATTGGACACAAGACACAGCTAAGTGCCTTTAAACCACTGGATAAGTGTGTATATTCCCATGACTGTATACCATGAAGAATGTTATCATGCTAATAAAATGGCACAGCTGTTTTTGTTACTGGAAAATGTAAATTATAAAATTATGCGTGTCGGAAGAGGGCGCTTCATCAGCATGCTGGTGAGGTTGAATTCAACAGCATTAAACATTTGTTTGCAGATTGGAATTACTGCAGAAGGGTGGCTTTGTTTTTAGTAGGCCATATCTCGGGAAATTATATCCCAGTTGTTTTTTAAGCAGTAAACTAAGATTTTAGCAGCCTGGTGGTAGAAACTGTAAACCTAGCGAACATAGTAATTTAAGATTGGCATCTGAAGGGACTCTAGGTCTGTCATGTCTGTCTCCCCCCCTCACTTGATAACCAGGTGTAGCCACCCCCTCCCTGATGTCTAGGGGCCTGACAGAACAGTTATGGGGAGGAGGCACCACTTAGCAGCAAAACACATCCAGAAAAGGAAAGCTGACACATACCTGGGTCCCTCTTAGTCTCCAGAAGTCAGTCGCTGGGTACGGCCTGCATCAGGGCGCAGAAGAGCAGCAAGACCGTATGCTGTGGGGCAAGAACATTTAATTAAAGTTGCATAAAACAGTACAGACTGCTCCTGGGAGCAGGGGGCATGGCTAGTCAGAAAGAACAGTCTTCTGTGGCACAGAGCCATGGCACCATACTTATGGCTGTTAAGGCCGTGATACTGAGTCCCCATGGAGCTGAAGTGGCTCCTTTTCTGGAACTGATGGCAGCAGCATAACTTAGGCCTTGCACAGACCACCATGCCTCACACAGCTCGACTCCTGGGCCTACCAGTCTCTCTCCTCGCACATCTGGGGTGGGAAAACACAGCTGTAGTGTCTCTCGATTTCCATCACCCAGCAAAATAGGTCCTACTCAACCAGGCCCCGGCATCCCACCACATCCCCGGTGCAGGTGATCTGAGGGATGCCATGACTGAAAATTTTCATGCCCCGCAGGCCATCATAACCTCAGGCAGAGTGCTACATGGGTTAGGGGACAGGGGCTGCCACCACCGCTCTCCCCATGATGTAGGCTACCACCACTGCACTATACCTACCACTAGAGATGCAACAAAATTAAATGTCACAGGTGAAATTCTGGCAAAATTGAGAATTTTGCCATGAGAAAAAGTTTGTGAAATTCGTGGATTTCGCTGATGAATTTTGCAGCTCTGAAATGCGAAATTCTGCCAGAGAAATTGTGAATTTTGCCCGCAAAATGTGGAATTTCACCCATGAGCAGCGGAATTTCACCCAAGAGTGATGAAATTCTACTGTTCACAGGTGAAAGTCGTGATTTAGATGGCAGGATTTCGAGTTTCTCACCCACAAAATATTTTGTGAAATGCAAATTTCTCTAAATATTTCATGGAACAAAATTCACAGATTTCACACATCTCTACCCACCACCCAAGACTCCTTTTCAGGCACTACTTTACCAGCATCTGGGCCTTCCTTACCCTGGTGCCACAGTGCACGCAGGTTGCATCTTACTCCCCAGGCCATGGATCCTAGAAACAGGCCCAGCTTCCAGCACCCCACAAACTCAACTATAGTCACTCACTCCTCCGAGTGGACTTTCCCATAATGAACCGCTGAGCCCCGAACTGGGCCAGGGCCGATGCCCCAGCCCCACTGTATGTCTCCGTTCTCTCTCCCGCTGGCTTCTCCAAACCCACCAAATGCCTCCCAATAAATATTATTATGGGACACTAACTTTGCCCAACCAGCGGGCAGGCCAGCCAGCCCCAACCTCCCAAAAAGGCAAAAGGGGCAGAGAGGGTTACCTTAGTAAGCATCCACTGAAGGAGGTGCCTACACTCTCCCCCCTTTAAACCATTCACCTCCCAGTGAATGGGTCATCTAGCTACCCCCAAAACAGGCACAAGGAAGGATATATGCACTCTCCAGTCCCTGCCTGACAAGGGCAATACCAGTTAAAGGGGGCAGACCCCTAAACTTACACCCAGGGACACAGGGACCCAAAACCCCACTAACAAACCTTGTACTGCTGCCACCAAAATGTTTTTGATTCAAAACCTTTTTGCAGTTTCTTAAGCCAAACAACCTTTCTCTCCATAGTTAATACAAACAGCAAATAGCAATAACAGTAAGAAGATAAGTGCTACAAGATGATTAATATTTATCCCACAATTTATTTATTTTATTTATTTATGACTTTGATAACTGTGTTGCTACACTGATCCCAGGGACTATTTTCAGGTACGACCCGGGCCATGGCAATGGCACAGGAGACAACTAAGACAATACAATAGTGCAAATAAATACAAAATACAATGGTTCACATAGAACATGGAGTTATCACAGGGATGACAAGGTAAATACAAGAGAAATGCAACAGTGGACCAAGCAATAATAGGTACATAACCTTAGATAATAAGGCAAATATACATGGTTCCGTGAGGTAACAAAGAAATGCAGTAACGTTTGGTAGCCAGAGGCAGACTAGATAGGGAGGGAAGGGGAAGATAGATGATACCTAGCAACTCACTCACACCACACACTCCTATAGACACCCACAATCACAGACACTGCCCATACAATTAATACAGACACAGCAAACTCCCACAACATGCATACACACATACACACACACCAACTTTTGGCTCTCTTTGTATTGCCCCCACCTACTAAAACATTGGGCAATAATAGGCTATCAGTCTTTTGAAGGTCTGTAGTCTGCAGAACACAGTCTTAAGAATCCCAGGATATGAGACTATCTTTTGATCAGCAGGAAATGCTCAAAGATAGAAAACTTCTACTCCCATTATTTCTTTTGTAAACACAACAACTGTAACAATGGTAATAACAACCAACAGAAAAACAGAGGTAACGTTTTAGGAGGATCTCATCCATTTTAAGGAAAAGGTCCCAAACAGTTCAGGAAGCATCCCAAAAGGACAGTTCTGCAACACTGTTGGAGGTAGTGAATCACTTCAGCAGAGGAATTTTAAGGTTCTCCTCTGCAGGGATAGTAGAACTGAGGATCCAGTTTAGTAGTCTTGGCTCAATAGGTGTCAGTGGAAACAACATAGTACTTATTGAGTCTTCCCATCACTTCCTGGATTAGGGCAAAATGCTTAAACAGAGTCAGTCCAGTCCACACAATTGAATTACAAAGGGACCGAGCCTTGGTGATGATGGCTGCAGCAGGGGGTCCAGACTGTCGGTTTCTAAGTTGTATCTTGTCCACAGCTCCCTGGAACACCCAGTCAGACCTTTTCTCCTCAATGACATCCCAAATCCGTTCTGACACATAAGGGTACTCCTCCTTAGGATACTCAGCATGGATTCTACACCTCACCGATCGCTCCACCTGAGACCACTCTGGCATACTGCGTATGCTGGTCCGCTGGGCCATACCTTCCTCCAACCACACCCCAGAGTGGTACTTCACATTCAGGGGGCATCTGAAAGTGGTCCATCTATCTTTTCTCTGAGGAGGATATAATGCTTAGTCATTCTCAGGGTGTTATGGGGCAGTGTGAGGCAAGAGGGGTAATAGGGCTGTGGAATGGCACACTCCACATCCTGGTCTTCAATGGCCAAAGGTGAAAGCTGCTTTCCAGGAGGTAACATGGTGGGTCTATGTTGTCAGAATCACTAGAGCTGGCCTTTACCATTTTTCCCTCCAGTGACTCTTCTCCAGTAACAGGAATATCACGTCCTGAAGATCTAAGGGTCCTGGTGGCCATGTGGGCAGCCCCTGACTCCTTGGGCCCCAAGGAGCCAGCCAGTTTGTCAGTTCTTCCTCGCTCTCTTCCTCTGCCATGGGGAGGCTCAGGCGTCATTGGTGGAGAAGGGTGGGGCAGACATCTAGGCCTACTCTCCACTGGGGTATCCTCATCAACAGGCCTAGCTTCTGGTGCAGATGGTTCTGAGGAGGCAGTGGCAGATCTCAGATCACCCCAGTTCTCCAAACTGCCCATAATAAAGATAGAGGTAGTCTCTGGCAACACGGATGTGACCAAGGTCAAGGAGGCAAATATGGAGGCACATTGTAGACATTGGCCATGGATGGCACACGAGAAGCACAAAGGCAGCTGGGTCACTCCAACATTCTGATAACCACAGATCACACACCTGTCCAGCAGGGCCCTCTCCCAGCATTACTTCACAACCAGGAGAGCAGCTAAGCAGGGACAGTCACTATAGAATCAGTCTCATTAGGAGCTTCAGCCATCTCACCCAGTACACAGTTCTGCTAGTTCACACCCAACCTTTCAAAATGGTGCTTCAGTTCTTTCACCCATAAGCCCCTCACCTGACACCATCCAATCAGCTGTGCTCACTAAGTTATTAGCATGAAACTGATAATGCAAACAATCTCCCATTATGGCACCAGAGGAGGAAAAGGTGCAAAGCACTAATTCAAGATGATGGGACCTAGGAACAGCACAACAAAAAAAACAGGCCTCAGTCCACTACGAGACACTGCAGCAGCTCTCCAGAAGCCAAGGTACTGTCCTACACCCCAAAATCTTGATCCTGGATGACCCCCACATTGTAGCCACCCCCTCCCCAATGTCTAGGGGCTTGATGGAACAGTTCAGGAGAGAGAGCAACACTTAGCAGCAAAACACATCTAGAATAAGAAAGCTAGCACATGCCTGGGTCCATCTTAGTCTCCAGAAGATGGTCACTGGGCACAGCCTGCATCAGGGTACAGAAGAGCAGCAAGACCATGGGCTGTAGGGCAAGAGATTAACTGGTAGCAGGAGTTAAATTTATAAAACAACCAGAGGCCCACTCCAAAGACCATTTTTTAATGGTAAGAAAATTTAATTAAAACAGCATAAAACAGTATGGACTGCTCCCAGAAGCAGTGGGCATGGCTAGGCAGAAAGAACTGCCTCCTGTGGCACAGAGCCATGGCACCATACATATGGCCATTAAGGCCACAATACTGAGTCCCCATGGAGCTGAAGGAGCTCCCTTAATGGTATGGCAACAGCATGACTTAGGCCTTGCTCAAACCACTAGGCCTCACACAGCTTGACTCCTGTGCCTACCACTGTCTCTCTCTCTCTCTCTCTCTCTCCTCGCACATTTGCAGTGGCAAAACACTGCTGCAGCGTCTCCCTTGATTTCCATCACCCTGCAAAATACAGCCTACTCAGCTGGGCCACTGGCATCCCAGTGCATCCCCAGTGCAGATGATCCGAGGGATGCACCGGCCGAACTCTTCACTCCCCACAGGCCATTTTCACCTCGGGCAGAGTGCCACATGGGTTATGGGATGCGGGCTGTCACCACCACTCTCCCCACAATGTAGGCTGCCACCACTGCACCATCCCCACTGCCCAAAACTCCTTTTCAGGCACTACATTACCAGCATCTAGGCCTTCCCCACCCAGGTGCCGTGGTGCACAGGTGGGTGCCTTACTCCCCAGGCCACAGCTCCCAGAAACAGACCCAGCTCCCAGCACACCAAAAACTCAACCACAGCCACCGACTCATCCATGCAGACTTTCCCATAATGAATTGCTGAACCCTGAACCGGACCAGAGCTGATGCCCCGGCCCCACTGTACATCTCCATTCTCTCTCCTGCTGGCTTCTCCAAACCCACCAAATGCCTCCCAATAAATACCACTCGGGGCACTAGCTGTGCCCGATCAGTGGGCAGGCCAGCCCCCAACCTCCTAAAAAGGCAAAAGGGGCAGAGAGGGTTACCTTAGTAAGCATCCCCCAAACGGGGTGCTTACACATGGATGAATAAATGTTCTCTGAAACCATTTACAAGATATTAGGGATTTCCTTACCCACTTGACTATTCTGGGTAGCCTGTGATTCCCTTGGTTAACAGAAAGTTGTCCAGGCTTACCATGAAGGCCAGCATTGTCCTTACTTCCACTGTCATTGCTAGTAGGCTATTAAGTAGGTTCACCTCCCTCTAGGAGAATTGTCTTCTAGCATTACCCCTGGATTTTCCACCTCTGAGCTCTAGAGTGTGTCATCTTGTCCTGCTGAAGGCCACCAGTTTAAAAGAAATCTTTGTTGAATCTTTTTGACTCCCTTGATTATAAGTCTAATTAATTATTCATGAGCCTCTGATTGACTAACAGATTGGTTATTAACATTTTAGACATGACCGATCCATGTGCCAACTGACGTTATGTGACATGCACAGCTCACGCCATACTGCTAAAACCAAAATGTAAGTAAACTCAAATAGTGACAAGCATTTGTCAATGCTGAATGTTTGCTTGCTGATATTAGCATTGGATGGGCAGGAGTTAGATGCAGAATAGGAGTGGCAGTGAAGTATTGAACTCAGGCCAATCCCACCTCCACCCTTGCAGAGATGGATAGGCATTGGGGTGTGCCTGTGGGTCATTGCCCATAATACTCACGGCATTTCACCTCACCCTATCCTGTAGACACCGACAAGTGTTGAGGTGTGCCTTGGGGTGTTCGACTTCACAGTCACCCCATTTCATAAGAACATATGCTAAAATGGGTGCAGTACAGGAGAATGGGGTGAAGACTGGTGCTGAAAAGTGCAAGGCACATCTCAATGCCTGTCACTGGCTTCAGGGTGGGGGTGAGATGGCATGAACATTACAGCCAGGGATCCAAAGTCACACCTCTGATGCCTGTCAGTCAGTACAGGGTGGAACGTTATGGTTAGAAACCCTAACGCTCCGGGTGTGTGTTGGTATTTGCACCACACATTTTCAACATGGCCTTTTTGTGACCCCCACCTCATGAAAGTATTTGGGACCTCTTCTCAAGAACAGTGGCACTGTGATTTTGTTAATGTGTCCCGAACTTCCGAGTTCCCACAGCAACTGTGTCATTCTGCCCCAGATGTGCGAAAACACAGATCAGGCAGGATGTGAAGAATGACAGCTGTACCATTCATAGGGAGGTGTGAAGAGATGTCAATGATGAAAATCTGTAGTGAAAATATTAAAAATGCTCGAAGTTCCGAGCGTACGTGGAAACTGCGCAACACATGCTTGTACCGCAGTCATTTAGTGGAATTATTTCACCAAATTTTCAACATAGACATTTTGTTACCTCTGCTCATGAACACTGTCACTATGATTTTCTTAATCTGTCCAAAACATTAATTACCCCCAGCAACCGCACCATTGTGCGCCAAATGTGAAAATGCATATTTTAGGCAGGACATGAAAAATGACAGCTGTACTTTTCATAAGGAGGTGTGGCAAAATGCCAGTGTTGAAAATCTGGAGTGAAAATATTACAAATTTGAGAAGTTACGAGGGTGGGTGGAAACTGCGCAACACACGCTTGTAACACAGTCATTTTATGGACTTTTGTCACCAAATTTTCAACATAGGCATTTTAGGACCTCTGCTCATGAACAGTGTCACTGTGATTTTCTTAATCTGCCCCAAACACTGATTTCCCACAAGTGATCGTGCCATTCTGCGCCGGGAATGTGAAAACGCGTTTTGGCAAGGATGTGAAAAATGACAGCTGTACTGTTCATTAGGAGGTGTGGAAAAATGCCAATGTCGAAAACCTGGAGTGAAAATATTATAAATTTGCAACGTTATGGGCATGCGTAAAAACTGTGCAATGCATGCTCATAACGCAGTTTTGGAATTTTTTCACCAAATTTGCAACATAGGCTTTTTGAGAGCTCACCTCATGAACAGTGACACTGCCATTTCATTAATCAGTCCAGAAAGGTGATTCTGCGCAGTGACTTCAAAATCACCTTTCATAACTGAATATTGAGATGGCAGTGACTGAGTTCATGAGATGGGGTCCCAAGAACCCCATGTTGAAAATTTGGTGCCAAAATTCAAAACAATGGCTGAGATATGCACCAAAGTTGAAAAAAATAACATTTATGCCATTATACAGGTTTCCGTCATTGCTTTAGTTCATGGTTGGCTTTGAAGAGTGCCGAAGTGTTCCCGTTCCACCGAAGATCATTGCGCCAGGCTCCCGAGGTAAGTATGGGGTTGAGGGGGGTGTGGGGAGGTAGAGTACACAGATGGTGGGTGCGGGTTGGGGTGTGGTGGGGGCATGGGGCTCAACGAGGGACTGTTTTATTTTTTTACAGGATTTAAAATTTAAAAGAAGACATCACGGGACACTTTTGGCACACTAGGGTGGGCTCCCAGCAGGCCACCTGGCCAGGTGTTTGTTGAGGAGGTGGGTACTGTTGCCGACGGGGATTGGGCACCCCCGTCAGCCATACAGTGTGGTGGGGGGGTGTGGGAGTGCATGAGCTGAGGGGGATTGGGCACCCCCTCGGCACATAACAAATGGGGAGGGCGCATCATGCTACTGGGGATTGGACTACCCCATCGGCAAATGAACTGGGGATGGGGGGAATGCCAACAGGGGGATTGGGAATCCCTAAGTTGGCTTTCATGGGGACTCTGAGGTGGGCGGCAAGAGCCCCCACCAGCTGCCATTTTATAAAATGTTACGCCAGGCGAGGCACCGCCCTGCAGCGATGGGTCGCTCCCTCATTGCAGTGGCAGATTTGATTCAGGTTGATGGCATGCTGGCTGAACTAGTGTCAGCAGCAGCATGTCACCACACTGGGGAAAGTGGGCCAAGCCTCAAAAGGCACTGAGGGCATTGGCCCTCACAGTGCCGCACCTCCAAAACCCTGCTTCTCTCCTAAGCTGTCACGAAATGGTTGTTGTGCATGCGCACAAGCAAGCATAAAAAATGAAAGTTGTTAGTGCGATTAGACTTATAATTGCAATAACAACCTCAAAGCTGGTCATTTTCTAGGATTAAATGGCCAGCTGGAGGGACATGACCCTCAGCTTCACCTCTGACTACCCATCCCCTAACTGACTGTTAATCCCTAGGAAATAGCCGCCTTCTCAGTCATTATTACTTAAGTATGCAGAAGACTGAGATCAAGTTCCATCTCTGCAAGTCATTGAATCGTTCTGTACTTAATTTGCTGCCTGACTCCCCCTCTCCATCTCTGTCTGTCTCCCTCTCTTACTCACTCTCCCTAAACTTCCCTTAACCTCCATTGACTCATTTAACCTCCACGTGCATTGTTAATGGTTGATGAAACTGCTCATGGCTTTAAAATGCGTTTGGAATACATTTTATATGAAAGGTGCTCTATAAAAGCAAAGCCCCTTCCTTTTGTTTAAAACTCAGCATTCCCTACAGAAACAGTGGACCTCCCATTGAACTGAAGCAACCCTTCAGGGAAACTTTTTCATAATCCAACTTCTATGTAGATGACCTATTTTCAGCTTTGCCTTGGATACCAAAATCATCTTCAGCACTGTCCTATCTATGAAGAAATATACCTCTGTTCTCAAGGTGGTACCATGACAGACTGAAATTTTCTCACCTTCTTGCTAGCCATGCTTCCTATAGTATTTCTACTATGAATTTGTTCTTCCATTTCATTAACAAATTAACCCTTTCCTCAACTCCTTCAGGGCAGCCACTGGTATACCTCTCCTACTGCCACCCACACTGGCTCTAAATTCTTTCTGAAATTATCATTCCATTTCCTGCCTTTCCTTTCTAAGATATTTACTGTAAAAAGATTGTCCACTTTCGGTAACTGATCATCCACCTACCTGTCTTTTCCACCACACCTCAATGAATTTCAGAGAGGTTTTCCAGTTAACCTCAGCAGTGGAAAAACTTTCATCCACATAGACAAGAAAATGTTTTCATTTCAGTGATTGTCGCATTTTCACACTACTTTTACTGCTATACTTTAGGCAGAAATGGGCAAAATACAGTGTCATCGAATCCGTGGCACTACATGTTAAAAGAGTACACCAAGAGCATTCACAGGCACCATAAATCCACACCTAGTGAGCATGATCAAAGGCCACATGTGAGCATCATCTTTATTATGCATTACCCTGATACTACCCTAATAGTCAGGCTCAGCATGGGCATGCATAGGCATTAAGAGTGATCAGCAACAATCATTTTTAGAGAGAAAAAATAAGCCCCAAGGGCAAAGAGCAAGCTGGTTCTCACACCGATTAGTACTGTGATGTCATAGAACATGAAAGTGACGCTCAAGTGTTCCTATAGCATCACAGTATGTATAATGTGTGAGAACCAAGACTGTTCTTCACACTTGGGGGGTTTATGTTTTATGATACAATCTGAGTATTTTTTTTGAAGAGGTGCAGGTCAGGAGCAGCATTTGATGTTAAAATAGAATTTTGTCTAGATGGAATAGCGCTTCTTTGTTTTTGGTTTCATAGAAACATAGAAATGTGTCAACAGATAAGGGCCTTTGGCCAACCTAGTCTGCCCCAATACATCCAATAACTGCTCTTTTATGCTCTGCCAGTATTAGGTTGTCCCCCTCCTCAAATTACCAGTAGTCTTCTATGCCTATCCCAAGCATTTTTAAATCCATTTATTGCTTCTGCCCCCACCACCTCCTCCACTGGCAGGCTGTTCCACTTGTCCACCACCTTCTCCATGAAGAAGTACTTTCTCACGTTTCCCCTGAATCTCCCTCCTGCAAATTTCATCTTGTGGCCCCTCATCCTTGACCAACTTTTTCTATGAAAAATTTTATTCTGCTGTACCCTATTTTCCCTGTGAGGTACTTATATGTTTCAATCATATCCTCCCTTCCCCTCCTCCTCTCTCCTCTCCTCTCTCTCTCCCTCTCCTCTCCTCTCCTCCCCTCCTCCTCAAGGGAATACATATTCAGTTCCTTCAGCCTAGCTTCATAGGGCTTGTGATGTAGTCCTTGCACCATTCTGGTCACCCTCCTCTAAACTTCCTCCACCCTATCAACGTCCTTATGCAGGTGGGGCCTCCAGAACTGGATACAATACTCAAGATGTGGCCTTACCAAAGTCCTGTACAGTGGAATTATTACCTGTCTTTTTCTGCTGTCGATTCCCTTACCTATGCATCCTAGCATTCTGCTAGCTTTTCCCTCTTCCTTGTCACAGTGCTTCGCAACCTTGAGGTCATCAGAGATGATTACCCCCAAGTCTCTTTCCTGTGTGGAGCATTCTGTTTCCTCCCCCACTGGATGATGTGACATTCCTGGGTTTTTGTGCCCCATAGGATGGCAGAAAAAGGGGAGATATTGTTGATGGGGGACCTGAATATGCCAGATGTTAACTGGAGCACCTTTGCTGCAGGTACATCCAAGAGCAGGGTCATTCTTGATGCCCTACAAGGGGCATGTCTCAGACAGCTAGCATTGGAACCCACTCGGGAGGGAGCAATCTTAGACCTGGTACTCTCAAATGGGGATGGAGAAAGAATCTCAGATTTAGAAGTGGGTAGCCGTCTGGGAACAAGCGACCACCAAACAGTGTGGTTCATGATAAACACAGCCATACAATCAAGCCATACAAAAGCAAGAGTATTGGACTTTAGGAGGGCTGACTTTGAGAAAATGAGAGAGTGCCTCAGAAAAGCACTAGCAAACAGGCAAGAAGGAGGGGTGGAGGAACAATGGGCAGTAATCAAAATAGCTATCACAGAGGCAACAAGCCTTTGTGTAAAGCAAATCAACAAAACACAATGAAGGAAAAAACCACTATGGTTCTCAAAAGAGGTGGCAGGAAAGGTTAAGGAGAAAAAGATAGCATTCAGGAAATATAAGGAAACACTGAAGGAGCAGGACAGAGAACTTTATCAGTTAAAGCAGAAAGAGGCTGCGAAGGCAGTCAGAATAGCTCACAGCCTCCCGAGTGGGTTCCAATGCTAGCTGTCTGAGGCATGCCCCTTGTAGGGCATCAAGAATGACCCTGCTCTTGGATGTACCTGCAGCAATGGTGTTCCAGTTAACATCTGGCATATTCAGGTCCCCCATCAACAATATCTCCCTTTTTTCTGCCATCCTATGGGGCACAAAAACCCAGGAATGTTACATCATCCGGTGGGGGAGGAAACAGACAGTCACTGGCAGGAGGGGGGAGGGCTAAGCAGGAAGAAGAGGTACCAGAAGTGGAAATCACAGCAGAGAGAGTGGGGGAAGCCCTCAGCTCCCTTAAGACAAAGAAAGCACAGGGGCCAGATAAATTACATCCCAGAGTGCTGAAGGAACTTGCAGATGTCTGGTCGAAACCCCTGTCGGAGCTTTTCACCATCTCTCTGAGGACAGGGTGGGTGCCCCAGGACTGGAAGGTGGCGAATATAGTGCCTATCCACAAGGGGGATCAAGGAGGTGGCAGGAACTACAGGCCTGTCAGCTTGACATCGGTGGTGGGCAAGGTGATGGAGGGCATTGTCAGGGAGAGGCTGGGGGGGACCTGGAAAAGTCAGGAGTGCCTGGACGATAGACAGCATGGATTCATCCCGGGAAATCGTGTCAGACAAACCTTGTGGAGTTCTATGACTGGGTGACCAGTGCCTTGGACCTGGGTAGACCAGTGGACGTCCTCTTTCTAGACTTCAGCAAGGCATTTGACTCTGTTCCTCACGTGGGCCTGTTGGATAAGCAGGGAGAAATGGGGATGGGGAACCAGATAATCAGATGGATAGGCAATTGGCTCCAGGACCGGAGCTGGCGGGATAGTCTCATTCCCAAGGAGGGTCATTAGTGGGGTCCCACAGGGATCAGTCCTTGGGCCTCTCCTCTTCAACGCCTACGTCTCTGACATAAGGACAGGAATCAGGAGTGAGATGAGTCTCTTTGCGGATGACTCAAAACTGGGGGTGGTGGTGGATGGGTAGGAGGGGAGGGTGGCCCTACAGGGGGACCTGGAGGCTCTGGAAAGATGGTCTAGAAAGTGGAAGCTGAGGTTCAATGCAGGGAAAAGCAAGGTACTTCACCTGAGGGCCAGAAACCCAGGCCAAGTGTACACCCTGGAGGGGGGGAATCTCGATGGCTGAGAAGGGCCTGGGGGTGGTGGTGGATGTCAAGATGAACAACTAGGAGACTTGTAGGAGGGCAGCAGCCAAGGCCAACAGGATGCTGGGATGCATCGCTAGGGGGATCACCTCCAGAAGGAGGGAAGTGATGCTCCCTCTGTATAACTGCTTGGTGAGGCCGCACCTTGAGTACTGCGTGCAGTTTTGGAGGCCACACTTAAAGATGGACATTACCCTCCTGGAGAGGGTCCAGAGGAGGGCAACCAAAATGATTTGGTGCTTGGGGGACAGGACCTATGAGGAGAGGCTCGAAGAGCTAAATATGTACACATTGGAAGAGAGAAGGTACCGGGGTGACATGATAGAGGTCTTCAGGTACATGAAGAGGGTAAATAGGGGAGGAACAGTCAGGGTGCTTCGAAGGAAGGAGGAGGGGGCCACTAGAGGGCATGGGTGGAAGCTGGAGGGGGGAAGATTCAGGGGAGAAAGGAGGAGGTGCTACTTCACTGAGAGGGTGGTGGAGCCATGGAATGTGCTGCCTAGGGGGCTGGTGGAGGCAGAGACAGTGGAGGGGTTCAAGAGGGGTTGGGACAGGTATAGGGGAAGGGTTCTGGAAGCAAAATCCAATGCAGCAAGAATATCCGGAACTGAGAAGGGAGAAGCCAGAGGAGGTGATGGGGGCAGCAAGGTCAGCACCCAGGGTGGAGGCTGACCAAACAAGCAGACACGAAAGACCGTTAGGCCTATTCTGCTGGCATTTTAGTATGTTAGTATAGCAAAGGCCCAAACCAAGGAAAGGATAGCCATCTCTGTTAAGAAGGGGGATAAGACCTTTTATAGGTACATTAGGGAGCGAAGAAAGACCAAAGGAGGGATGCTGAGGCTTAATAAAGGGGAGATAATGTGGGTAGAGGGTGACAGTGAAAAAGCAGAGATACTGAATGAATATTTCTGCTGAGTATTCACAAAGGAAGAGGAGGGGGAGGTACCTAAACCAAACAAGAGAAACACTCTGAAGATGGGGGTCGATACCAGTCCATTTACAGAAGAAAGGGTTCTGAAAGAACTAATAAAATTGAAGGTGGACAAAGCAATGGGGCCTGATGGGATTCACCCAAGAATTCTAAAAGAACTAAGGGTAGAACTAGTGACACCGCTGATTACTCTCTTTAATAAATCATGGGAAGATGGGGTGGTACCTGAGGACTGAAGGATGGCAGATGTGATTCCTCTTCACAAAAGTGGGAGCAGGACAGAGGCAGGAAACTACAGACCAGTTAGTTTGACCTCAGTGGTAGGGAAAATGATGGAATCACTTCTGAAGGAAAGAATTGTTGAGTACCTATAGGCCAGTGGGGCACAGGACCCAAGGCAGCATGGATTCATGAGAGGAAGGTTGTGTCAGATGAATCTAATAGATTTCTTTGACTGGGTGACCAAAGTAGTAGACCAGGGAGGGGCTGTGGACATGGCCTACCTAGATTTTAGCAAGGCATTTGATACAGTCCCACACAAAAGATTAATACACAAGTTAGCCAGCCTTGGAGTGGGTCCCAAGATGGTAGCCTGGATAAAAAATTGGCTAGACAACAGGATGCAAGGGTAGTAGTAAATGGAGTACACAGTGAAGAAAGGAGGGTTACTATTGGGGTACATGAGGGTTCTGTACTGGCAGTCCTTTTAATGTCTTTATAAGTGACATTGCAGAGGAACTGGAAGGAAAAGTATGTCTCTTTGCAGATGACACAAAGATCTGCAACAGGGTTGATACACAAGATGGAGTGGAAAAGATGAGAAGGGACTTGGCAAGGTTGGAGGAATGGTCAAATGTATGGCAGCTCAGATTCAATGCAAAGAAGTGCAAGGTAATGCATCTGGGAAACAAAAACCCAGGGGAAGAGTACACAATGTGGAGTGAGATACTGACAACAGTAAAAATGGAAAGGGACCTGGGGGTAATTATATCAGATGACCTAAAGGTGGGCAAGCAATGTGAGAAGGCAGTAAGGAAGGCTGGGGGGGATACTGGGATGCATAGGGAGAGGCATCAATAGTAGAAAACAGGAAGTTGTTATCCCTCTGTACAGACAGTTGGTGAGACCCCATCTGGAGTACTGTGTGCAGTTCTGGAGACCCCATCTCCGCAAAACATAGACAGAGTGGAGGCTGTCCAGAGGAGGGCAACCAAAATGGTGCAGGGTCTGCACCAGAAGACATACGAAAAAAGACTAAAGGAGCTTAATATGTATACCCTTGAGGAAAGATGGGAGAGAGGGGACATGATAGAAACTTTCAAGTACCTCAAGGGAATCAACAAAGTCCAAGAGGGTAGCATCTTTCAGAAAAAGAGATGTGCAAGAACAAGGGGGCACAATTTGAAGATAGAGGAGGGACGGCTCAGAGGTAATGTGAGGAAATATTTTTTCATGGAGATGGTTGTAGATGCATGGAGCAGCCTCCCTGAGAAGGTCATGGAGTCAAGAACAGTGGGGGAATTCAAGAATGCATAGGACAGACATAAGGCAGTCCTAGTGGGGGGGGGTAGGAGGAAGCAAGCTGTTGGTTAACTAGGATCTGCAGCTTATCTGTTAGGTAGGAAACTGGGCAGACTAGGTGGGCCAAGTGGTTCTTATCTGCCATCAAATTCTATGTTTCTATGTTTCTGTGTTCATTATCTTGCACTTTTTTTGCATTGAACTTCAGCTACCAATCCCTTGACCGATCCTCCAGCTTCTTTAGGTCTTCCTTCATTCTATTAATCCCCTGGCGTGTCCACCCTGTTGCAAAGCTTAGTGTCATCAGCAAACAGGGCTGGTATTCCCTTCTAGACCCTCTGCAATGTCATTAATAAAGACATTGAAGAGGACTGGGCCCAGTACAGATCCCTGTGTTATCCCACTGGCCACCTTACCCTCTTCAGGGTGAATAGCATTTACCACCACTCTCATTCATTTTTCGAAGCTCCAGGCTCCTGCTCACAGGTGTTGCTGGGAAAAACTTCTCAGAAACACTGGAGAAAGATGCTCAGTGTGTATTACTTTGAGAATACTGGATGGCTAACTATGCACAACCAGTGTGTTCTGCTACAGAGGGTTCTGAATGCCACTGACCTCGTGAGCGAAGATCAAGAGGTTTGTGGCAATCAGAACTCCAAGGTAGCAGAACACACTGGTTGTGCATAAAGTTGCTCAGCTTCTATCTTTCTTAGTGTATTATGTGAAAATGTGCATGTGGCAGTTCTTTCACTGTCAAAATGAAATTGTCTTTCTAGAGGTTTCAGAATGCTGTTGAACCACAGAAGGGTACAATCACATTGCATGACCTTTGAACTGTCATACAACAGCATTTTGAAAATGATGGAATTATATACAAAATAGTGGTCTTCTGTATAATTTGATATCATTACCTTGATGTATTGCAACCAGTGCATTTCTATTTGTGCTCATAAGACACAACAGGTAATGAATTACCAATTACAAATAACTTCCCCCACTTGTCCAATGTTACAAGATAAAGCAAAGTGCTGCTGCACGTTACCCTGATTTTAACACATAGCTATTTATCAATAGTTTAAAGATTGATTAAAAAAAAAAAACACTAAAATAAAAACCAAGACAGTTCCCTACTCTCTCCACATGTAGGCCTCTGCTTCATGCAACAGCTGGATTTTAATATGAGGTATTCACAAAGGTGTTTGCCAATCAAAAGGTTGGCATTCCTCCAGCTGTTTTATTATGTAAAACATTGTGAGATGAATTTGATCATGCCATTTGCATGTTTGAAATTGTACGAAGGGAATACTATAGCAACTGACCAGAAGCATAACAACTAAAATAATAATGCAATATCCATACAGTGCCTTTAGTCTGAAGAATTCTCCTATGCACTGGCATCAGATCATGAAATTCAAAGCCCTATGCTCAGACACAAGCGACTGTTGCTATGTGGTCGCATGGCACAACTGTGATTAAAGACTTTTTTTATCCACACACAGCCACATTAAATATATCGCATTTGTATTGGGAAGGGGGCATGGGGCCCCATTAAAATGCCCCCCAGGGTCATGCACAAAGCAGGGCAACATGTACTAGCCCTGTCAAAGACCATGGTGACACTTCGGCCTATGGACCTGTTACATGCAGACTATAGGAGTGTTGCAAAGCTGCAGCAGCCACCTGTGCTGCAAAAGGGGATGGATTTGGGCAGTGGCTGTGAACATTGGTCTGCAATTTCAAGGGTCTTGGTCTACGGAGGGAGGTTCCACTGTAAACAACAGAATTTTTGAAATAATGAAGCATGGCTGTTGGATTCACTGGATGCCAGGGATTAGACCATTGACTGTGAAAAACAGAATACTACTAGCTCAGAGAAGGGCCTAAAGGTATGGAGGGATCAAGTGGGAGGACTACTTCCATGTGGCAATGCCCATCGCACATGCTTTCAACATGGCATAGCACAATGCAACTTGCACTATGCTATGTTGCAACTCTGTATGAGCTACACACCAGATGGCTGCACCCACTGTTAACTGGACCACGCATTTCCATTGCATGATAGTCATAGGGGTGGGGTAGCAGGACACTATATGCATCACTATAAAAAGTGGCCTTGTAACAATGTAGTCACTGTTTGCCCCTTGTTTTGCCTGCCTCTTTGTGAATGTGTATTATAGCCTTTAGTATGCCTCTTTAAAATCTGAGGAATTTTGAAAGTAAATGCATTACATTCACCATCTACCTACTATCTGCATATTTACCGTGTTATTTGTTTATTGAAAATTTGGTGACAAGGAAGACATACTGAGCCAAGGCCATTTTTCCAAGTGTGACCCAAACAATATGGGTGCAGGTAGTGAAAAAAGGGGAAGAAACATCAGAATAGGGGTGGTATGGTATACAGACTACCATTTCAAAAACAGGAAGTGGACAATGGATTAGCAGAGGAAGTTAATAGGGCAGCAGAGCTAATGGAGATGCTTTTGCTGGGAGACTTCAACAAGCCAGATGTGGACTGAAGGATTCCTTTAGCAGCAAGTGTAAAGCCAACAGCTGGCAGAAGTCTCTCTCAATGCATTACTAGCACAGGGGGCAGAGGAGCATACTAGGGAAGCATTATCATCATAGATGTAGCATCTACCCGTCGGGTGGAGGTGATGGTGCTGGATCCACTGATAACCAGTGACCACCAGACAGTTTGGTTTAGCACATCAACACATCAGACTTGATGCAGAGAGAAGCCAGTACCAGATTAAAGTCCAGTTTAGGAGGTCTGATTTCAGAAGAATGATGGCGCTGTTATAGGGAAAACTAGAGGGAGCAACACTGACAGACTGGTAGACACTAACTAGGAATGCTAAAAAGGGGATAACAAGGTCACAGCTCTCTGTGTAGGGGTAATCAGCAAGAAAAACAGGGTTAAAAAACAATATGGTTCACAAGGGAAGTAGGGGACACCATGAGGGCTAATTAAAGGGCATTTAAAAATACAGAACCAACCAAGCAGGAGGTAGCATGGTGGGTTTCACAGAAAACAGAAACCAACAGGATAGTGAGGACAGCTAAGGCTGACACAGAACTGAGAACTGCAGAGGGTA
This sequence comes from Neoceratodus forsteri, assembly GCA_016271365.2. Lineage (NCBI taxonomy): Eukaryota > Metazoa > Chordata > Ceratodontiformes > Ceratodontidae > Neoceratodus > Neoceratodus forsteri. The sequence goes on from CM057456.1 coordinate 192,261,777, forward strand.
TGAAGCAGGGAGATAAAACCTTCTTTCATCACATAAGTGAGATGAGGAAGACAAAGGAAGGGATAATCAGGCTGACACAAAGAGAGACGTGGGAAGACAATGAAGCAAAGGCACACATCCAGAACAGATATTTCTGCTCAGTGTTCATAGCTGAGGACAAGTTACCAAAGCATGATGGTTCTAGGTGAAATAAGCTAAAGCAAAATAATGTGAGCATGAATAGTACAAACAAAATGGTGTGGCAAAAATAAGAGCTTAGTGAAATAAGAGTTAAAATACCATACAGTGTGACAACGTGCAGGCAGCCCAGATGAAAGTGACACATGTGAACAAAACACACAGCACATCAAGTGTTGCAGTTCTGAACACAAACATGTATTAATGCACTGTTCGCACGTGTCATTTTCATCTGGGCTGCCCTCATGTTATCATGTTTTGTGGTATTTTAGCTTTTATTTCACTGAGCTCTTTTTTGCCGCTCTGTTTTGTTTGCAGGATTCTTGCTCACACTATTTTGCTGTGGCTTGTTTAACCAAGAACCAAGTCTGACTGTACCATCTGGGCAGAGAGAAGGAGTCAGTGGGGATCCCATTCCAGCTGAAAGTATATTGGAGGGTTTATGTGTATTGAAAGTGGTCATGTCAAACAAACATGATCAATTTTTTGATTGGGTGGTAAAAGCAGTGGAAACAGACAGATGGTGCACATACTGTACCATAACTTTAGTAAAGCTCTTGAGTCTGTCCTACATGGGTGGTTGCTTATGAGAAGATGCAGGACCTCAGGGTAGGGTTCAAAATTACTAGGTGGGTGGGAAATTGGTTACGTGACAGGACCTAGACAGTGGTAATAAATGTGGTGTTCTCGAGGGTCAGGGGGTCACTAGTGGGGTGCTACAAGGTTTGGTCTTGGGATGGGTCCTCTTTAACATCTTTATCTATGACATAGTGGTAGGGATTCAAAGCAAACTATACCTTTTGCAAATGATACTAAGGTCCATTTCTGGGTGGATAATGATGAGAGTGTGATAAATATGAAGAAGGACCTGGATAGATTGGAGAGGTGGGCAAAAATATGGCAGTTATTAAAGTATAACACCAAAAAGTGCAAGGTGATGCACATAGGGCAAAGAATCCTAACACTGAACACAAGTTGGGTAAGTAACAGTGGAAAGCACTACAGAAGAAAGGGGTTTGACAGTAATAATTTTAGACTGTCTAAAGACATCGGTACAATGCAATGGGGGGTGGGCAGGACAAATAGGATGCTGGGTTGCATATGGAGTGGGGATCACCAGCAGAAGAAAGAAGGAGCTGCTACCACTGAATAGGTCACTGGTTTGTCCTCACCTGGACACAGTGTGCAGTTCTGGAATTTACATCTAATAAAGGACAGTGACAGCAGGAAAGGATTATGAAGAATGATTGTCAGCTATGAACGTGTCGAACTTTGAGGAGAGACAGGAGGTAGGATACATGATGGAAACATACAAATAACTCCACAGGGTAAATAAAGTGTATAGCGGGGAATTGTTCAGACTAAACTTCAGGTGCACTTCCATGAAGATGGGGGAATCAAGTTTCATAGAGATTTCAGAAAGTCTTTTTTTTTCATGGACAGGGTGATGGAAAGGTAGTAGTGTGGTAGTAGTGTGCTGGATGGGTAGTATAAGCTCTGTAGACGGTGGTGTGTGCCAAATTAGTTGGGACTTTAAACAAGGAGGAGTTAGATACAAGGGCTTATTAAAGAGTGCACCAGAAAGAGAGGGGGAAGGGGGAGTGAAAAACCTCTCAGCTGTCCAATTCAGCATTAATTAAGTAGCAATGGGAATACACGAAGGGCCAATGGGCCTTTTTCGTACTTACTGGTGTACCGTACAACATGTAAATGCACTGTACAGAATAAATACCACATTGAACTGAGACAAAGGCAGTGAGAGTGAGAATTCTGGGTCAATGAAGTGCCACCCACAGAGAAAAGTAGAATGCAGAGAAGTGTTGGACTCCACTCAAGGGATTCACCTGAGGTCTGCTCCAGGTTTCGTGGTTCTGGTGGAAGTGTCCTACTTAGGTCATAAGTCAGAGTTGTGGGGGAGTCGAGGAGAAATCTTTTACCTGCAGCCATGGAGCTGCTTTTACTGCAGAGATCACACATATGTGCAGAGTGTGACCTGCCAGGTATGTGTCTTGGCCTCAGGAGGTTCATGAAAGGTTGCTGTTCACAAGCTACAGCTGATGAGAGAATGCAAATGAACATATAGAAAGGCACCCTTCACTTTAGGTCTCACGGGAGGTAGAGTTGTCTCATCCTCACATACAGAGTATTCCCTTAGAGTTAGTGGCTATATTCTTATAGCAAAATTCCCCCTGTAAATGAGTAGATTGGGTAGTGTTTTTACTCTGGAGTATCATGGCTAAAAGAAGACTAGTGTGTGTAACATGGCACCCACAAAGGGACCCAATATATGTGCCCTCCAGTAGTGAAGTATCCTATGATGTGATAATGCAATGAAGAAGCAAATAAGACAGATGCACAATGCAGAGGGATCCAGGACATGTAGGGGTCCTATACTGTACCAAATATGTGTGAACAGTAAATATATACATAATATGTCCCTGCCCAGGACTCAGGTTTTTAAGTGTATGTGTAGAGTGAAAGAAATGAAGTTATGTTTGACTGTGTCGCTGCCCAGGACTCAGGTTTTTAAGTGTACGTGTAGAGTGAAAGAAACGAAGTTATGTTTGACTCTACTTCCTGGTGAGGAGGACAAAGGCCTTCATGGCTTGAATCATTTTGTTGTATCAAATACTTTGTGCTTGTGTTGTATCATATCAAGTAGCAACATGGACTTCACCGTTAGCCCCAGCAGCCAGACAAAAAAAACATCTGGCTCATTGGAGTAAGAGGCCCTTAGTACTAGACATGGGGGTGGAATGGTTACATGGACAGAATGCATTTTGTTAAACTGCCAACTTCATTCTGTGAACAAATTACATATTGTTAAACCCTTAGCTGAATTCTGTGAACAAAATGTTAAATGTTACAAACAGCACCCCATATGGGGACTGCATACAGCAGGCAGGAAGAAAAACACAGACAGCAGAAAAAATTACCTCTGGATGGCCAGTCCAGGGCAAAGAAAAGTAAAGAAAAGAGGGCAAAGATTAAATGTAAGTAAAAATAAAAACAGTGGGGTTTGATCTTGCATGGTGCCAAACAGTAGGCCTTGATCTGTTGTCTTACTTAGCCAACAACTTCCCCCCGGTCCTTCTAGTGAAAGGGGCACCTTGACCACATCACAGTGGTCAGCATATAGCCTCATCACTGAATATTTTGTGACTAATGTTAAATAGTTTATAAACATTGAAAACAGCGGAGTCCAACTATAAGTCTGGTTGAGTTCAGTCTCCCTACAGATTGAGTAATACTTATAGTACAAGGTATCCACAAGCAGTACGCCACCACAGGGCTTGGGTTTCTCAAGACTGAATGCATGCTCCAGGTTAATTGAAAGGTGTAAAGTCAATGGTCAAATGCCTTTTAATGTGCCAAGGAGGTGCATTAATTCTTAAGATGCAATGCCCAGAAGTTGATTATTGCATTTATGAATTGGAAAAAGGTTCTTTTTTTCCTGTGAAAAGGTTATTCCCTAGATAGAATATGTGAGTTTTGCCTTTTAATGTGTCAGGGAAGTACACTGATTATGACAAAACTATGCCCAGTCATGGGTTATTGCATTTAAAAGTGGAAAACATTTTACTTTAATCAGAAAAGTTTTTTTTATTTACTTAGGATATTATTAGGTAGATTAGGGCAGGTTAGTTACAACCTGAGCAGTTCCTAGGAAGTTAATCACTGGTTTGGTGATGTGTTTTGAACAATTACATTTTTAGATTTGGTCACTTTGTGAAACGCCATTTTATATGTTTCGTTATAGAATGGAAAAGAGAGATGGAATACTATAATTATCATTTCAGCTCAAGTAATTGTTTCCCATACTTACGTAGGCTGGGACTCATCTACTGTACTATTCATAGCAATGGTATCCCCATGCCTCCAAACATTTTTAATTCTGCAGCCACAGAACATCTGTTTCCTGCTCAGCAACCTTATAAGCTTTCAGTACAGCTCAATTATGCCATTAAAACCAATTGATCATTTCTTCAGTAACCACAGATATGCTCAGTAAGCTGTGAAATTACCACAAGTCCAGCTGTCCCAGTGGTATGGAGGGTTGCGGTGTTGAACAACACGCCTCCCAAGACACCGGCAACCTGGGTTCAATGATGAAATTGGGTTGCATGGGGTTGGCCATGGTGGGAGAGGTCTGAGCATCCAACTGACTGCTCTCCTCTCCCAGGGAGATGAGACAAGCCTGCACCACTCCTGCACTGCCACCAGTTAGAGGTGTGGTGGTATGCAGCGGGAGCAGCTCAAATGGGGACAGCCTGCAGCAGATACCATAGTGCATGTGCACCTTTACATGCATGCATGCATGCCCCACATCACTGCATGCCACCAGTCTGGGAGGGTGAATAGGGAAATGTTGGGGCAGAGCACCATGACACCCCTGCCTGCCCACCCCGGACTGTGCCACTACCTGGTATCCCTGCCATCTTGATTTGTTGCTCCTGTGAAAAGGACAGCCCTCCCCCTCCTGGCTCCAACATGGAAGGAATCTGTGGGGGAGCCAGAAGGGGTTCCAGAGGGGATTGTTGTTGTCTGGGGATGCAGAGCAGGGACTGAGAGCACTTGCCTGTAGCAGAGAAGATCAAAAGTTTTATGGAAAAAAACACAAATCACAAATCCTGCACACAAAACTATATTAGACAATTCTCTTTAAATCTCTTTAGGGAGGCAGTACAGCCTAAAAGTTAGATGCACCACACTGTGAACCTGAAAACACAGGAGAAAGGGGTTTGAAACCCAGTGCTATCACTTGCATACTGTGTGATGCTGAGCAGATCACTTAAGTTCCCTGTGCTCCTCCAATGCACCTGTAAATGAGTTTTAGCTCAACACGTGTTCCTTGGCTAAAAATTCTTAAGTTCATTAACATGGTTACTCCTCTGGCAACTTATCCTCAGAGGTGTTGTTAACTCCCATACCTTAGGCAGTCACTGACTCACTCTGGTGCTGTCTCTCAAATGAGAAAGTTCAATTTCTCCAACAATCAACACTATGCTCTGAGGTACCATGGCAACATGCTTGGTGGCACCTTTTAAACAGGTTAATACATGAGAGCAAAACAGACTTAAATTGTGAGCATACTGTGAAATATGGAGATCACCATCAAATACATACAGGACAGTGTATGGTAGCCCATACACAGCAAAGCTATTTTACACCGAGTAGTTACCCTGATGTCAAGGACCTCAAGAATGAAGCTCAACAGGTAACTTTGATGTCATGGTAACCACGAGGTGTAAGAAGAGCATAATTGTTTATTAGGGCTACCATACACTATTCTATTTTTATTTATTTATTTATTTATTTCATTTTGGTAACTGGGTAAACCAACTGAGACCATATGTCCCTTTTTCAGAGGTGACCTGGAATTAGATACATACAGCATATATAGTACAACAGTTTACACAATCAAGAACAGAGGAACACATCAGAGATGGATACATAGTTACAGCATAATCACAGGATTAATTAGTCACAAAGGAAAGTCATATAGTAATCAATGACATTGATCAGGGGGAAGCAATGGATAGTGCATGGTGTAGGCAATAGACATAAAAATAAATAGTCTGGGTCATGATTTCCAGAGGGTCTTACATTACTCTATAACCATAATAGTTCAGTTAGAATAGGAACCAGTGCACGGTAGCATACCTTGAGGGGCAAGGGTAGTGGTGGTTCAACAGTAGCAGCTGCAGTGGCAGCGTTCCAGCATGTACTCCTTTAGACCAGACTTGAACCCTTCTAGGGTTGAGCTATATAGTTCTATGTAGTGTATGGTGAAAAGCAACCAAAAATCAATTACTTTTTGTGCTCTGAAAAGCTGTTCTTGCTTTCTGTAGCCTGCAGTTCACCACCTACTGCACACCAGCCAGCTCACTCACGCGACCTATCAACCGCCGCTAGCCCTATCAACAGCACTGATGGGGAAGCTAGCATTGTGATGAGGCTTCTAACGCAGAATGAAAAGTCATTCTGCATTAGTAGCTATGTCACTACTGCAGCAGAATGACTTTTTATGGTGTATGGATTTCCATACATAACAGCATTCCACCATACACTGTATAAGGAATAAAGTATGGATGCCCATACACAACAAGCCTGTGTTTCCATCGAGGGGTTGAGATACCAGTACGGGTGCCCATACTCAACTCGCCATGTGTTTTGGCACCTATACTTTATTCCTTATATGCTCCATCATGTCTTATTGCTTGCTTATAATACACAGGCATTTAAAGTGTCAGACAGCCAATAGAGATTTGCAAACAGAACCATGTGGTAAGTAGTGCTGTACCATTGCTTTTAGGGAACAGCTAGCTCTGTTGCCATGCATCAGTTCCAATTAACATAACTTCTCCTGTCCCCTATACTGATGGCAAATATCACCCACAAAGTAATTATTTTAGACTATCATCTAAAGCAAGAATAAACATCAGTCAGTGATCAGACTTGCAACCTCCTCAGTCCAAAGGTGCAGGATTTTCAAAAGGGTGGCCACAGGAACAAATGTGTGTTGTGCTTGCATTCACCAGAATACATCCAAGCAGCCCTGATCTGTGGTAAAAAAGTTACAGAAATACTGTCCGCATCATTTTTTGCTGAAATTGTGTCTTTTTTCCACTCAGAATTCGAAATCTGTAGGACCATCTGATAAATGATGAAACAGTGTGGATGCATTTGGAAATGAGCTGGTACCAGCTCAGTATGCCATTCCTGGTAAAACTTTACAAGCTCAGTATGCTCTTCCTGGAAGAGCTTTTAAAATAAATAAAAAAAATATCATTTTTAAAATAGCCACAGATGCATCGTAGATGGATCCTTTGAAAAGTCTGCCAACAGCTTCTGTGCTCAGTACTACATCGCTAGATTAGTTTGTTGCATATAAGAAAATAAAATACATTAAACAGGAATAAAATATGATCTTTCCAATCTTCTTGAAAACATTTTGAGCCATAGGTAATGCTCAGTAATGTGTTGTAGGTGTGCATTTTGTCTCTCAATTATCTGTATACTGTGACAGGTTCAGACGGACTCTTTCTTTCCCCACAGGGTGTGGGAATCACTTAAACAGGAGTATCCCATTTTAAAGTATTGGTGAGAGAGCCAAATATCATTTTACAAGAAGCTACCGGTAAATTAAAACACTAGGTTGTAGTTTTGAAGGATGTCACGGTGGCAAGTCTCTGCATTTCTCAGAAACTCACTGTCCACTCTTTGATGACAAGCCAGTTGGCAGCCATACCCCACCTTCTGAGCCAAGAAACATGCCTTGAGCTGCACTTTGCCTTCCGCGGTGGGACTAGATGCTGGAGTATCCCAGCAGCTGTGAGCATGGCTCCTGCTGCTAGGTGTGTGCACAGTTGGTTTACTCCCAATTTGGATTCAGCAGGTAAGAGGTTGTACCAGTGCCCAGCAATTATGGAATTGGCACGATTCACACTGTTTACTCACAGTACTATTCCTACTGGACTTTATTAAAACACCATCTGTTGTCAGTGCAGACGCTGAATTAAATCAGTGAGGGTTCAGTCATGTAGCTGGCCTCGGCCATATTTCAGAACAAATTAATTCCTTCTGTCTGTGAGGACAGTATCACTCAACCCTCTGTTAGAGAATTAAGGGATACTACTGGCTGAAGGGGGGCAAACATAATTCCTGTGAACAGGGAGCCTTTGGCCACCTAAAATGTAACATTGACCACCAAATAGTAACTTAAAGTACTAGTAAATTCTTTACAATCTTTATCATTTTCAAAAGTAGCCAGCTACAACTTTTTTTTTATTTGCAATGTAGTTTAGTTTTTTTCTTTTACCTGGGCAGATGCCTTTCTGTGAGATTCAATGTGCAATGTTTAGAAAATCACTTTACCTAAAGGCTGACGTGTTTAGTGCCTTATGCTGAATACACTGAGTATGGCATTATAAGAATAAAAGAAAAGACATAAGGTATTACATTTTATGCTACTAAGAAATGAGGACTGACAGGGCCGAAGTCCCATAACTAGTCAAGCTTGGGAAGTCTACATGGGCCGATATGCCATTGGCTGCAGACATTTTGTATGTTTCTGTGTTTATGCATTCTGCAGTATGATTGAGCTGCTGTGATGTTGCAGGCAGTGTGGTCACAATTCTACTTGAATAGGAAGGAGAGCACTGGACTGTCAGCTTTCAATTAAAGTGCTGTCCTACACTTCTCATTGCAGGAGCTCTTCTAGCTGAGGACGGAAAAGGTACTTTAGAATTAGAAAGTATCAGCTGGCTACCTTAAAAGCATAACATTTCTGATCTAGTGCTTAAAGTGAGTTTAGTTTAGTTATTTCACCAAGAAAAGGCTATGTTGAGCAAACTTATTTTCAAGGTGGTACTGGGTAGGACAGCATGCAATAAGAAACTGTTTACAGCAGTATACAAAAGTGAGGAAGCATTGAACATAATACAATATCTATACACAGCAGTACTGGTCAGAGAATAGAGTATAACATGAAGAATAATTAACAATGCCTATACTATTACAAATGACACAATCTGACTCTGTGTAGAACAATTGTCCCTAATATAAGACCATGACATATTTACATTTGTTACAGGAGGAATATAGATTTTTCACAGAGAACCAAAATAAATGCTGAATGCATTGTTAGTCATATGTTTAGGCTTTTACATGTACATGGTTCATTGCATACATTTTCTGTGAGTGATTTGAAAACTCTTAGGCTAACTATGCTGGTGAATTTAAGGGAATTGTGCAGGTTTGTCACATTTTGTTTTCATTCTATTTATCACTCCCCCATCACCTGTTCTGTCCATCTCTGTTTGGATGTCTCCCAGCCCCATTAGACCCCTTTTCTGGCTCCTAATCTACCTTCCATGGGGTCCATGAAGCAGATTATGCTCCTTTCTTGGATTCTGCCCCACCGCCCAACAAGTCCATGATGTGTTGGAATGTTGTGGCCTATTGGGACAATAGAATCAGGATTGCCAGCATTACAGTGCTGTGCTCCAGGGTTATCTGCTTTCATCCCTCTCAGATGCTAGTGGCAAGGACACTATGGAATGCATACACATGCAATGCATGCTTGCATCTCAGTATCAAATGGTACCTTTTCACCCACAAGCAGAGCAGCTAAACCACCACCTCTGGTGACTTAGGTCATGGTATAGTAACGGTGTCTGCTACCCTCTCTCCCTAGAGGAGAAGAGTGTCTCGTGGAATGCTCAGTCCTCCTCCCTCGGGCAGGTTTCTAACTCTGGTCAATGGAGCTGTAAGATATATCCCAGCCACAGTGCCAAAGGACCAGTGTCAAGTTTGCAGTTTTGACAAAACTTCAAAAACTAAAACATTTAGACGCTATTCAGCTTGTGTTTATTAGCTTGCCTTTATCTCTTGTTATATTTCATTACTCATGCTTCTAGCACTGGTGCAGCAATCCCACAAGCGGCTGTCAGGAGCGAGAAAGGAGCAAGCAAGCAAGGTAAAGGGGATTCTTGGCATGCTTGAAACAAAGATGCCATATTACCTGTTCATGGGTGTTTTCATCAGAGTGCTGTGGTGGCTGGGTGGGAAGATCTGAGACACAGGTCTCAAGGGAGAAACTATATTTCAGGGTTGGTAACAACACAGCAGTAGGGGATGTACATATCCAAGCAATTCATCCAGTAAATAAATATCTGTACTTGTATTCATCACTATTATAGGGTAGAATCTAAAAATGGAGCTTTACATTGCACAGCCTTACTGAAAGCGGTAGGGAGCCAGTGTTAACAACCAAACTATGAAGTTATCTAATCAGCTAACATTCTAAGCATGACAACAGGGGGGGAGTATTTGGTAAGAGAAGGATTTGGGTTAGCAGGAGTGAATATAAAATTTGCTGTCTCCACTGCTACTGCTCATTGTAGAAACACCTGCATTACCTTACCTGAGTTCTCTTCCAGAACAGCAGCCACCTCGCTTGAGCTATCTCTCTCTCTCTCCAGGTTGGGGGAAGACAAAGACCAGGGGTGACATGGCAGCAGTAGAACCAAATGGAAAGCCAGTTGCTCAACAGGAAGTCCCGCCCGGGGGAGGCTCCTCCTGGTGTATAAAAGCAGGTACTGCTAACGTGTCTCCACACATGTTTTTGTCCCAGCGAGTGAGTGAAACAGCACAGAAGTGGAACAGGTGTAAGACTGGTATCTTAGGTAGTGGCAGGCATCAGCAGAAGGAAGCAAGGAAGTGGGGAACTCTGCTGGTCAACTAAGATAAGATACCTATTTACTCACTGCTGGGAAAGGTGGAAGGTAAAAAGGTAGGCCAAAACTGGAAATAGAAGCAACACCCTATCTAGGGCAGGAGTATAAAGGGATTTAAACAAGGTACCAGGGAACACAAATCACAACAAACACAAAAAAGGAAAAACTAGAAACAGTCACAGAATAATATTGATGGGGTAATAAGATGCTTCTAATAAACAGCTTGATAATCGTTTTAGTCTTCTTTCTTCACTTTATTACTTTACCCCAATGTTTCATTCTCTCTCTCAAGCTTTCTGAAGGGGATTTCATTCAAAATCTACAATAAAGATAATTTTTATCTTTTGTATTACGTGTGTTTTATATACAGTATATGTTTAAACATAAATTAAAATTAATATAATATTCTGAGGTTTTACTAACTCTGGTGCATCATTTCTGCTCCAGTTACATTTGCACGTATCCAGTTCATATTTTAATTAGTTTGCTGAAATTAAAAAAAAATATGCTTTTTAGTAGAAAATGTATGTGTTAATAATATCTCTTTTCACCTATTCATATCAAGTCACCACCACCTTAAGTGTTTAAAATGTAACATAAGCTACTAAATAGCTTTCACCCAAATAGCTCCATGTTGTGATTGTACCTGTCTGCACGGTAGATTTCAACTGAGTATATTTTAATTCATTGCATTTAGCTTGGCTTCTGCCTTATTCATCAAAAATACACAGTAGTAAGTATCTGATAACACTGCGGTTTCTTAAAGGGAAAATCCCCTCTGCCTTTTATTCTGTTTACCTGTTCATTTCATGTCCCACCACATTAAGTGTTTAAAATGTAACATAAGCTACTAAATAGCTTTCACCCAAGTAACTCCATGTTGTGATTATAGCTGTCTGCATGGTAGGTTTCTACCGAGTGTATTTTAATTTATTGTCTTTAGCTTGGCTTCTGTCCTGTTCATCAAACAAAATCACAGCAGTAAGTGTTTGATAACATTGTAGTTTCATAGAGGGAAGGTCCCCTTAGCCTTTTACTATGGTTACCCATGCAGTTTGTGTGAACAATGACTACCTCTACAGTACCAGACTAATTTCATCAGGACTTAAATGTACATGAAGGCACTTAAGTCTGGTATGAAAACCTGCTTGCTCCATTGCAAAGGTCATGACCTGACTCATGTAAGGCATCCTAGAATGTTATGATGTTTTAATATTAAAGACTAAAGCAGTTATACTGTATTATACCATGGCAAGAAAATTTCCTGGACTCTGATTGGTCAGTGTGTGCTTGTTACAATGAGATTGTCTGAGCACAACCTCACAGCATCAAGTCTAAACATGTAGATGATTGCATGCCAGACTACATAACAAACCACAGCTTCTCTTATCAAGAAAGCTTAAAGTCTTATAATTGTAGTACAGAAGCAAAAGCTTAGTTTCATATAAAAACCTTGCTTACTGATATTGTTGGGGCAAAAATTTTTGTCATGGCTAAAACATTTCATAGTTAGGCAGAGAACAAGTGTCAAAACATCTCCTTTATAGTGTGGGGACATCTCTTTTATAGTATCAGTGTTACAGTTTTATTTTTTATGACGAAACACACCACATATGACTGCACTGCATCACGGGTATGTGAATACCCAGTTGCCTGGTATTGCATAACAAACTACAGTGATAAAAGACAATTGATTATTTGTATACCCATGATGCAGTGCTTTCGCATGGGAGTGTTTCCTCCAAAAAAAAAAATACATTAAAAAATAAAACTGTACAACTGATACTATAAAATAGATGTCCCTACACATAAAAATGATGTTCCAACACATGCTCTCTGTGTAATAGCCATCTACAATTGCTAATTTGTGTCCCCACAATATTAATAAATACAAGCCATTGTATAATAGCAAGAATGCACTCCAGAGTGTGGGTTGTGCTGGCATAGCCTCACTTTTGGGGTGTTGGATGCACTCAACCTTTGGCCTTGTGCCCAACCATCCCAGGTGTGAGGGTCATCCCAGCACAACCCACACTCTGCTTTGAATCATTGTTTAATTAGTCAGTGTTGTAGCTGTCCTCTGCAGTCCCTGTGTTCTTGTATTATGCTGGCCATGAAACCTTTCAGAGCACAGTAAGTGCCCTGCTGTTTTCTGTAGTTCAAAGTGTATCTGAGTTTGAAAAAAAAAACACTTTTACAGAATACAGGGAATTTACAACACATGAAACAGAAGTGAATGAGAGTATAACTTCTATTGGCTTGTGGAGGTACACATCATCAAATCCCATGATGGCTTGCATGAGTGGGCACATGATCTTTGCAATGGAGACAAGCAGGTTTTCACAACAAGGCAAAGCAGAGTGAAGCAACCTCATTTGTATTTAAATTAGGATGAAATTAGGGAGATGCAAGAGAGGGAATCATTGTTCATGCCTACAAACTACACAGGTCATACAGAAAATAGGTTGAGGGAACTTTCTCTTTAATACTTTTAGTAGGAAAAAGTAATGTGTTTTTTTGAGTTTACCCATGCCAGTGCGTGGACAAGTACCACAAAGTACTTTAGGGCGCTGACTTTAGCAACTCAGAAAAAAGAGTGCAAGACATTGCTAAACTCAGTATGAGTGCAGCACTGTCATGGGTAAACCACACAAGCACAGTGTATATGGCCAGCAAATTGCAGCAGAATGAGCAAGTACCAATCTTTGAAAGCACAGGTATGGAGCTGGCATTATGAGGAGCTATGTCCCCATACCCACTGAAGATTATTATAACAAACTCCATGTCACACCTGTAGTGGTGGAAGGTGCAAATTAGAGGGAAGTCAGAAAAAAGTGACACAGGGATAGACTGCAGGCAGCACAATTTTATTACAGTGCCATGCTGTTCCCAGGCACAATACAGCGTTAGTAAAGCAAGCATCACAGACCAGTACATGACAAAGCAGTGCAAATTAACAGAAACCACATGGTGTACACATCAAATTCCCCTATGCAGTACATCATAGTCACACCTGTAACTGAACATTTGTGGCTATTCCCAACATAAAATCCTGCACAGATCTGATATCGAAGATCTCCATGATATCCAAAAGCCACAAACAAATGGCAGTGGGACTCAGGTCCGCACCTGGTTACTAATGGCCCAGTGCTGAAAACAGCCAGAGATCACAGCAACCAGACACCCAGACTACCTGCCCTCCCATGCTCATGCCCACTTCATGTCACCCTAATTGTCATGCTCTTATTATGGGATAACATTTTTTGGAAGGTATTCTGAATTTCATTAGTTTCAATTTTCTTTCCATCAACCACAAACTGGCTCCTTCTTGATCCCACAGATCCCCCAATGTCTAGTGATATCAGATGTTACATAGACACATGCCTGCTCCAATGTGAGCATGCATTTGGTTGTTAGGCAACCAACAACACTGAAGGCTCAACATGACTTGGAGCGGGAGGCTGGTCTGCGGCCCATTAAACACTAAAAGCTGCAGTCAAGGTCGTGGATCTCATTTGAATCAGTAATTGCATATTATTTCACTTTACCAAGATGTAATACTTACATCTCCTAAGTTTGTAATGTTTATTTTTCAGTCTCAGCTTTGAAGGAAATGGGGGAGATGCACTGTCTGAGTTGGGGGCTAAATTGAGGAAACAAGTATAATAATATGGATTTTATGTTCCTACAGGTTGGTTTACATGCCAAAGTTAGATATTTCATGGCATTACCTGTATTTTATTGCTTACATTATCATATTGTTCTCATACTCGATATACAGTTTACATATATGTTCACCCCAGGGAGAAACAGAGCCACACAAAAACCATTGGGTGCTCTGTGACAAAGAAAATCAATGTCTACATGGTCACGGCGCACCATACACACAAAAGAGACTATCCACATTTCAATACAAACCAAGATACTTTATTTTCTCACCGCGTGGTGAACATCAATGGTTATCAGAATGTAAAAGCCCACAGTAACTGATGTCTAACATTTCACGAAGTCATTGGCTTTCACGAAGATTAAATTAATTAGTACATACACCCTTTTTAAAGCCCAGATGCTATCATCACATGACCATTACTTAAAGTGACAGTGCTTAAAAACAATATATACATTTTACCAGTGCATACTAAAGTGCAGGGACAATCAGTCAGAGTGTAAACAAAAAACAATTAAAATCAACCACTGCCAGTTGCATATTTAGACTGCATTATGATGCTTGTTATTATATCTTACCAAATGCTTTTATATTTATTCCAAATAATTTTATTCCAAAAGCAATATTTTAATTCATTTACAGAAGCATACAAAACAACAAACTAAAAGCAAAAAAGGCAACGAATATGAGAGCATCTATCATATCAGAAATTGTGCAAAAAAGATTTTTTTAAGAGGCAGAATAACTTTACTTATGCATATTTTTCTTATTTATTTCAGAAGTTCAAGTACTGAACTCAGGACCAAAAACAGGCCTCAAAATATTGCACATAATACCTTATTTACTTATTAACTCATTGTCTCCTAGCAGACACCTGTAGCCGTCAGTAAAATACACTGGTGTGTCCTGAGGACGCCTGCAGAAGTCGACTACTGACTCCCAGTGTGCCCTTGCAACATCTGGAGAAGTCACTTATATATTTTAATACATAGTGTAACTGAATATAATATATATTTGACTGCATAGCACCGTTGGAAAGGTAATTTTATGCTGAACAACTTTGCCACTGATATTTTGTGTATATCATGTATAATTTAGGAATTATTCGCATTTGTTTATGGTATGGTGTGTATGGCTTATGTTGCCTGTTTTAGTGAAAAAAATATTTTTTTTTTTGCTGTTTCAACCAGCATAGATGGGTGGACGGGTGTGGAGCGGTCAACCTAAGCAGGAATTCAATCAGATGCCTATCCCACATCACAGACTGGATCCCTTGCACCGTGAGAGCAGAGGATTGTTAGAAGGTGCAGGTCTGGAGTTTACAAATAGTATAGGCACTCCCCCAAACAGCTGCCCCCACCCCTCCGCATCTGCCCAGTGGGCTTGAGCAACATGGGGGGGTTGACTCCCGTTCCTACCGCAGACATTGGGTGTCATCAGTGGGGGTTCACAATGGCTTATGGCAGGGTCCCCAATGTCGTAGCCTGCACCCCCCTGTATCCAGTGCTATGAACCATTGTGAATGGCGTATAGTACGGGCATGGCCCCGACACTCCCTCTGACCACCCGTGGTGTGTAGCTGCCCACAGAGCCAGGGGATACACTGCACAACTGGATGGCGCACTGTCTGTGAATGCCACCATGGGTCCACAGGACTGCACTACACTTTGTTTTGTGCATAGGACCCATGGTGATTAGTTTAAAATGTTTGTTATGGACTATTTGTTGTCTAATGGCATTTAATTTTACATACGTTTTTGACACATATTGCCACTTCTCCAGGTCTGAATTGTGTGATTAGTGCCTGTTTCCACCACCATCCTCACTCTTGCCACTCACAAACATGCTGCCCATTTAGTTTCTGTGTTCTTGCCTATATTGGAATTAAGGTCCTTTAATTCAAATATCCACCTCATCTCTGATGGTTCTAGTTTTATAATGTAATCTCCTCCTCTCAGTGAGGGCGCTACTGCCTCAAGTTCCCAAAACCTAAGCACAGATCCTTTGTGCCCCACTGCCCTGAAATGCTGAGCCACTGGAGATTTTGCTTCCATCTTCTGTATATCACCTTTATGCTCATGTACATGCTGACATATAACAGGTTGTACGGATAGTGCAAGACATAAATCACACCTTGTGTAGTACAGTCTATATGCTGTTGATCTTAAATTCTCATCCAGTGTTTGCATGCTTAAACACATTTTTCTTACTGCAGTAGTGGTATATTGAGCACTGGCCACACTGGCCCATTCTGGGCTGTAAGGTACTCAAGAGAATTTGTCCATCGCTAAATTCTGTTATTTTAAATTGCAATCTGACTACTTGGTCATTTAGGTTTTGAAATCATCTTGCTGTAATTATTGGTACGTTATTCAGTGCTGTCACATTGAAATTACCTACTCCAACCAGGAGCCAGTGTTTGTTGATCCTACGTATCTGAGTGAATTTATGGTTGTATTTTGTAGCAAGTACTATTCTATCCGAATGCTGGCTTGGTCACCCTGATTCTAATAACTGTTCCCTGTTCACATTATATATCCTCAAATCTGTTACTTTTAAAATCCCTGCACCCTGCTATCTTTCCCTGAACCTGGTTAACAGTTCCATTTTCTGTTTTATGAATTCTTGTGTTTCTCTGCAATTGTGTTTTACATGTGTCAATTGGGACTATGGAATACTTCGAAGTAACCTAGCTTCATGATAACTTGAACCATGTAGAAGCGTGTTCTTATCTGTACTTTTCCAAAATAATCTTGTTGCAAGTTTGCCCTGTTGCTTCAATATCAATAAGTTCAAGTATGATATTTTAGTATCACTATATTGCATTGTAAACCAAATAAAGAATGTATCATCTTTATACTGAAGTTACGCTTCAAAATATAGAAAATAACGGTTCTCATTCTGGTCCATTATGTGCTTAGTCTCAAAGTCATATATTGGAGTAATGGTACATGAGCATTTTCAAGTAACACAGGGAGAATAGAAGGGGGGGTTACTGGGAGTGGTGTAGTGCAGTGGCAATGGGGTGGCAGTTTTCAGAAAGACCTTCTTGAGACTGCAGTGCTGGTCCATCAGCATGCACCTCTCTGAGTTGAGAGAGGAGGTTGCTAGACTCCAGGCAATGTTGGCTAGGATTTGTGAGACCTCTTCCCATGCCCAGTGGACACTGGGTCCACCACCATTGCCTCAGAGGATATAAGGGAAGAGGAATGGCTGGGCTATGTTGGGCTATGGAAGGGTGAGGGTGGTGGGTCAGAGGCACATCTCTCAACTGGTACTGTTACATAGTTCCTACACCACTCTGGAAGGGTGCATCTGCCAGGAGGAGGCATCCATGGTAGTGGCCAGGGGGCATGTGGGGGTCCTCCAAAGCAGAAACCCCAAGGAGGGTGGAAAAGGACCCCAGAGGAGGAAGCAACTGCTGGTATGGGACTCAACTGTGAGGGAGATAGCTTTGGGAATAGGAAGGCTGGAGGGAGGTTAGGTGCCTACAAGGCACCATAGCCTGGAGGGATGGGAAGTGGTTCCAGAGGATTGGTAGGGCAGTAGGACTGGAAGCAGAGCTGGATGTCATTGTTCACCTGGGAACTAATTAACTGGATGGGACAGGGCTGACTAAAACTATGGTACTGTGCTTTATCCTGGTTGTTATACTGTAGGTGGAACCAAATTGCCCCTTCAAATATGAAAAACTCCTCAGGCAAATCCACCTGCATACATACAGAATGAGAGACACATTTTCCTACCACACCCTGGAATAAAGCAGAGTGAGAGGAGTCATGATCTCAAACAATTTTTTGCATACTCAAAGGTATCAACAAGATCAAACAGTCAGAAATGTTCGCTCTGTTATATTGCAACAAGATGAGAGGATGTGCCCTGAAGTTCTGATGTAGTGAATTCAAAGGTTATGCTAAGAGACACTTTTTCTCCCAGAGGGAGGTAATCCTATGGAACAGCCTCCCAGCAAAGACAGTGGTAATGAAGACAGTACATGACATCAGGTTAAGCCTGGACAAATGTCTGCTTGCAAAAGGAATGGGTAGTAGGGTGGGTA
The DNA here is from genome assembly GCA_016271365.2 of Neoceratodus forsteri. NCBI lineage: Eukaryota > Metazoa > Chordata > Ceratodontiformes > Ceratodontidae > Neoceratodus > Neoceratodus forsteri. The sequence continues at coordinate 192,279,919 of CM057456.1, forward strand.
GAAGAATCGCTTTAAACTGGTATGTGTTTGCACAGCATACTTGATGGAACTTGAGTCCATTTTGACCTTAAATTACTATGTTCTTACTGTATGTTACTATGTTCTTACTGTATGTTATGTTACTTTTTATCAATTTCTTTTTTTTTAGCAATAGATTTAGTCAGTATCAAAAAAGTTTCTTTACTGCCCCACTCCAACCACATCCACATCTCAGAGAAGTAGAGGTGCCCCACTGATCCCCTGAACAACGTCACAAGTCATTCTCCTAGGCACAATGGACTGGTGGACGGTAATGGATGTCCTACAAACTTTGATGATTATTGAAAATATTTTTGTGCAGGAACAGACCAGATCTGGATTCCGCATGTTCTGTTCACAAGCATACTTTTTGTTTCGTTAAAGTATTTCATGCACTGGTGCTCTCCATGGCATCCTTCAGAGGTGCCCAACTCAATCCTGCCCCTTTGACTCCCTACTGTGGCCAGCCATCACCAGTTCACCCCACCAGAGGGACTTCCCAGCACTCCAGATCACCCCCAGAACTGGGCCTGCCCGCCCTCAATGGCACTTTCTGAAATTAGAGGGTCCATCCCTCTGGGAGGTCAACTGTGGATCCCCGGTGTGGCCTGGCCAGGCATTAGGGATGAGAGGGAGATCCCTGGGGCCCTCGTCATCTCTTTGGTGAGCCAGGGATTTTCTACTTTTTCAGTTCCCCCCCTCTCCCTGAGGAGCCCGGCCAGCAAGGCAACGAGTTGCCATGGCTCCGCCCCCATGGCATACGCTGCACCTCCCCAATAGGCAATCCTCCAGCCACCGCCAGAGGTTGCTCCAAGAGTGAGTGCACCCCATACCCACCCCCGGGAACAGAGAGCAGTCCTCTGGATGCTCGATCTCTTCCCTCCCCTGCTGACCCCAGTGGCCCTGGCTTGTTCCCAAACCCAGGTCTCCGGCGTGGTGTGAGGTGTGGCATCAGCGCCACAACCCCCTCAGCACCACCAAATTAAACCACACAAGCATATGACCTGGAAATTGTGCACAGGGCCAGCCCACTGGGCCAGTGGTTGATTTCCACTTGTGACGCCAGTGACCCGGGTTCAGGAATGAGCACGGGTTGCTGGAGGGCTGGGCCAGGGAGAAGGATTGAGCGTCCTATGGACAGCTCTCCTTCTCCGGGGGGAGGGTAGGGGACAGGTCCGGTGCCTGCTGGCTCCTAGCGGAGGCTGGGAGTATCACAGGATGCACAGCCCAATGCTAACTGGGGGAGCAGCGGACGTCGGTGTATGCCATGATGTCACTACACTGCCCCCAACAGAAAAAAGGGAAAATTGCTCGCTGGCCACCGGATGACAGCTCTGTTCCCTGAATGCCTCCAGTGCCTTCCCAGGGCCTCCTGCTCCTCAGCAGCATCCCTGGGCCCTAGTACTGTGTGCTGGGGCCATCCCCTCTCCCCAGTGCCTTCCCCTTCAGAGGAGGGGACCTCGCCTGTCGAAGGGATACGCCGGGATATCCCGGGGATCGGCTGCCATATGAGGACCAGAGGAGGGCTGGGTAAGGACAGTGGGGCTGGAGGGAGCCTGTGGAGCCTGAAGAAGTCTGGGACCAGCGAGCACGGGGGGCGGAAAAAAAAAACAAAAACAAATTGTGCACAGCAGAATAGCCACATTTATGTATAACACTTGGTTTACAAGTGGTCCTGGGGGAACCAAGCAGCAGCAGCTGAGTAGTTACACAATAGAGTCAGACATACAGTGATAAAATATGTACAAATTGCAGACAGTGGGCCACATATTCAGATGAGATGCGCAGCACATCTCTGGATGCACCATGCATCTCTGGACTTGCGCGGCTCATCGGGGTTGTGGCCATATTCAAAGGCCACCAATGCACCATGCACCCCCAACTGTGCCACCACACACACACTATTGTGATGCACCTATGCAAATGAGGGGTCCCTCATGCATAAGCTTCATATCACAATATGGAGATCCCCCAAAACGTAACTATGGTCGGATGCACTGGCACATAGTTATGCTTTTGAAACCCTACTTTAACTCTGCGTGGGCCTGGTTGGTGCCCTGTGCACAGTCTAGAGTCGAGTACACAGTCCCACCCCTCCCAGCCCCAATCACCATAAAAATAAAGTAACTTCTTCTTGATTGCTCTGGTAGTCTAGTGGTTCCTCCCTCCCCAGCCTCGATCTGTAATAAAATAAATATCTGCTGGAGTCCCTTCCCTTGTAGTCTAGTGGATCCCCCCTCCCCGGCCCCAATCCATAATAAAATAAATATATGACAGAGTCCCTTCCCTGGTAGTCTAGTGCCTCCCCCAGCCCTGATAACAGTGCTTATACAAAAATAACCTGAACCAACTTCCCTAGTAGTCTAGTGCCCCCCTTTCCCAGGCACGATCACAGTGCTCTTGGATAATAACCCAATCCCCTTTACCAGGTAGCAAGTGCCCTCTACCCCCATTAGCCAGTGACCCACCACCCTACTTCCCCCCAGCCTGACAGGAGCCAGCAACTGAAACAGCTCACCACACACTGCACTGGCCAGCCGCTGACCAGTCAGCCAATGGATGTGAGCTATATACTGTACAGCGCTCCTGTACAGTTCAGCCAGAGGCTGGCCAGTGCAGTGTGAGGTGGGCTGTGCCAGTCGCCAGCTCCCATCGGGTTGGGGGAGTGGGGGTGGTGGGTCACTGACTAATGGGGTAGGGGACCACTTGCTACCTGGTAAAGGGGATCGGGTTATTATCTATGAGCACTGTGATTGAGGCTGGGGGGGACACTAGACTACCAGGGAAGGGGGTTTGGGTTATTTTTGTATGAGCACTATGATCTGGACTGAGGATGGGGGACACTAGACTATGAACATACAAACAAACAAAGAATCCAGCAGAGGAATGCCATTTGGTCTATCAAGACTGCTTGTATTGCAGGGTCCACAGCTTGACCTAATGTCCCTGCCCTCCCTCCCCACTCCTCCCATCCTCCCTACCCATGATCCTTACCTTCCCCCTATGCCTATCCCAGCCTCTCTTAAAGCTGCCCACTGTCTTCAATGAGATGACTTCTTCCGGCAGCGCATTCCAAGTGTCCACCACCCTCTCTGTGAAGAAGTGCTTCCTGATCTCCCTCCTAAACCTGCCACCCTCCAGCGCAAGACTGTGCTCCCTCATGTTATGGTTGTCACTCAGCTTAAAAAGTCTCTCCTTATCAACCTTATTCATCCCTTTCAAGTACTTGAAGGTCTCAGTTAAGTCCCCTCTCTCTCTATCTCTCATGTCTTCCAGGGAGTACATGTTCAGTGCCCTCAACCTCTCCTCGTCTGCCTTGCCCTACTGATCGGCTCTTATCTTTGTAGTCCTCCTTTGGACCTTCTCCAGCAGGTTAATGTCCTTTTTTGAGATGTGGGCACCAGTACTGAACTCCATACTCTAGATGCGGCCTTACCAGTGACCTGTACAAGGGCTGTATAACCTCCTCTCTTCTACTACTGATCCCCCTAGCTATGCATTCCAGCATCTTGTTTGCCTTTGCTGCTGCTTTCCTTCAGTGTGTGGAGTGCTTCAGGTCACTAGTGATCATCACTTCCAGGTCCTTCTCCTCCTCTGATACAGATACTCGGACTTCGCCTAGGTAGTACTCTGTCCTGGGATTCTTGGCTCCAATATGCATAACTTTGCATTTCTTAGCATTGAAGCCAAGCTGCCAGATCCTAGACCACCTCCCAGCTTTTCCAGATCTTCCTGTATGTCATGTATCCCTTCAGCTGTGTCCACTCTCCCACATAGCTTGGTGTCATCTGCTTCTTGGTGTGACTACCAGGGAAGGGTCTCTGGCATATATTTAATTTATTACAGATCAGGGCTGGGTAGTGGGGAACCACTAGACTACCAGGGAAGGGACTCCAGCACATATTGATTTTTATTATGAATTGGGGCTGGGAAGGGGGACACCTCTAGACTACCAGGGAAGGGACTTCAGCACATATTTATTTTATTATGGATCGGGGCCATGGAGGGGGGAACCACTATACTACAAGGAAAGGGACACTGGCACATATTTATTTTATTATGGATTGGAGCTGGGAAGGAGGGACCACTAGAATACCAGGATCACTGGGGCAAATTCATTATTTTATGGAGATTGGGGATGGGGGGCCTGGCAACATTCCGCCAGGTGCAGCCATGCAAATGAGCCCATAATGGGCATGCAAGCAACACAAGGTTACATGTTATCTGGCTAGGGGACATGATCCTATCTGACCATTGCCCAATTTATATGAAGGTCACTCTGGGCCCTTCAAAGCAATCTACATTTTGGAGATTAAACATCTCTGCTCTATGATGAGGCAACATAGAAAGCTATATAAAAAACAATAGAACAGGCAGTAAAAGATAACAAGAATCCAGAAATCTCCCCGGTGACTCTCTGGGACACTATAAAAGCCATAACTTGTGGAAAATTCATTGAAGTTTCCTCCAGATTTAAAAAACAAAGGGAAGCTAGAAAGCTGACCTTACAAGAATAAATTAGGGAGTTAAAGCAAAAACAGCAACACAGATTAGACAGAGACAGGAGTAAGACTCTAGATAAATTAAAAAAAGAATTAGTAGCTGTGTTGGATTATCAGGTGGAGCAGAAACTATTGTATTTACAGCAACGATGCTATGAAGGGGGTCCCTGAGCCCTCAAGCTGCTATCTAGCTGAATACGCCAGCATAGAGCCAAGGTCAGTATTTCCAGGATTATTAACCCATTAAACAAAACATTGCACTATTCGGTAGAGGAGAAAGCTGAAGTATTTAGATCTTCTTATGAAAAATGATATAGCAAAGGAATCTCCCCTACCTCAGCTGAAATCAGGGATTTTTTTGTCCCCTCTCTGCTTACCTAAACTCTTTGACCAGCAGAAGGAAATTCTGTCCTCACTGTTCACTATAACAGAGATACATTCAGAAATTAAAAGTTTAAAAACAGGGAAATGCCTCAGAGTGGATGGCCTTCCTAATGAGTTCTTCAAACAGTTTAGAGACACCATTTCCCCTTTACTGCTATGGGCATACAACTACGCCTGGTCAGAGGATGGCACTGTTGCTCCGTCCTGGACTCAGGCAGTAATCTCTGTCCTCCCAATGCCAGCCAGGGACCCAACCTTGTGTTCTTCGTACCGACCAATTTCCATTCTGAATACTGACTATAAAATAATATCTGGGATATTGGCCCGAAGGCTAGAACAGATCTTGCCAACAGTTATTCACTTAGACCAAACAGGCTTTGTCCCAGGAAGCAAACTATAGATAATATCAGGATATCATCAGGTATTATAGACTATTTAGAACAAACAGCCCAGCCTGCATATATAATGAGTTTGGATGCAGAGAAGGCTTTTGATCAATTATCCTGGGCCTTCCTGCAGGGTACCCTGGCTGGCTTTGGTTTCCCGGACCCATTTCTCCAATTTCTTGCTAAGCTTTACTCTACCTCAACAGCCTACAGTGGAGCAAATGGCTTTATTTCTCAATCTTTTTGTCTTTCTAGGGGAATAAGTCAGGGGTGCCCCCTCTCTACTCCTCTTTGCTTTGTATATTGAACCATTGGCGCAAAGTATTAGGCAGAATCCAAACATAAAGGGGGTGGAGTTGGGGGGCACACATCATAAGCTGGCATTGTATGTGGACGATGTCCTGATTTATTTGACAAACCCAGAATCCTCCCTTCCAGAAGTTTTTAAACAGTTTGAAGTTTTTTTCGGGCCTCTCAGGAAATATATTCAATTGGTCAAAAACAGAGGTTCTGACTATGGCCTCCCAGGTCCCACAATCAATTAAGTTGAAGTACCCAATGAAATGGGACCTTGAAAGTATAAAATACCTGGGAGTAAGGCTTGCCCCTAGTTCTTCTAACCTATTTAGGAACAATTACCCCCCATTGATTCATCAGATAAAGGTGGATTTGCAAAGGTGGGCCCTAATGCCTTTCCCCTTACATTCAAGACTTCAAATTACAAAAACTAATGCCCTTCCAAGACTCCTATATTTATATCAATGTATCCCATGCACTGTCCCACAGAAGGAGTTATCAGAATAGCAGGGGATGGTGATGGCATTTCTTTGGGCCCATCAGCGCCCATCAGCGACCCAGAGTTGCTCGGAGGACTTTATGCCTCCCTAAATAGGAGGGTGGCAGGGCCTGTCCAAATCTGCTGGACTATTAGGTTGCTGCCCAGATGAAATTGGCTCCTTTGTGGTCACATCGTACATATCGGGCCCATTGGCAACAGATTGAACTTCAGCAATGGAGCAATTATCCCCTAAAGGCTCTCCTGTTCCTTCCCAATCCACGTGCATATATACTCACATCCACATTTATATCTATTAGGTCAGTCCTAGCCGGCTGGTCCCTGGATGTCAAAAGGGGCATTATGGCCCACACTCTATGGAAATATATTTGGTGGAGCCTAGACATGGGCTTTCCCCCTGCCTGTCAGGATAGCTGGTACAAAAGGCAGGCAGCTAGGGGCATTTTGGCAGCATGGCAGCTTCTCCAGAAGAATACCCTCATCTCCTTTGAATTAGCTCAGGCAAAATATTCTTGGATGGTCTCTGACCTCCTTCATTATTATCAGCAGAGGGATTACATCAATAATAGTCTACGACGAACATCAGCTTTGGAGGATCCCAGGCCTTACCCCACAGCATTTGAAATGATATGGGGGGACTACTGATGGAAAGGGGGCAACTATTATACTATATTGGAACCTGGTAGCAGACCAGGCTCACAATATTCAAATAGTCCAAAGGAAGTGGGAACAGGAGTTGGGAGTGAGGCTGGATGCCTACAAATGGAAAATGATTTATAGAAGCTTTTGGAGGACTACCTCATCTCCTGGATGGCAGGAATACACCTGGAGTGGGATATTCAGAAATGCACCAGAGGTCAGCACAAGGCCAGTGCAGCACAAGTCCAATGCACCATGGTGCACTGAGCATGATATTCAAAGGTTGAGCAAGGCAGCATGCGCCAGTGCAACACAGCTGAATATTGCATGGATGTGCCAGAGCGCAGTCAGGGGTCCACCAGAGAGCAACCCAACATGTGCAGTAGTGCAACCATGGCTGCGCAAGGGGCTGAGGAAGATGTGCCAGGATGCATATAGAGCAGCTACAGGCACAGAAAGGAACAAGGCACTGGGGAGGTGGGTGCGGCTACCGGGGAGATGGGGGAGCCAAGTGAGGGGCATAGCCAGCCCAACGAAGGAACACCGCCCAAGGAGAATGGGCATGTAGCTGGGCCCTGCCCACATGCACCACAGTGGTGGACATAGGTAGGGTGGCACCAATTGCCATGGGTGGACAGCCACTGGCCACCTCCCTCAGGATGGCATGCACCATGCCATGTGGGTCACAGCTGGCAGCACCCAGGCAAACGACACCCAACACATATGCCACACAACCTGAACAGCCAGCCCATGGCCACCCCAGGGTACAGCCACTACCCGATAGGCGAACACCACCACGCACAGCCCCAGAACAACACAGGCATGCCACACAGCCACCCAGCACACCACTGCAGCATGGCTCCACTCGCCAGCCACAAAGCAGACCCAGACACAGATGGATAATCAAAACAAATCTGTATTAAATAACAAAGAACAAACACAGATATAATACAGTGAACAAATAAAACATGGGAACAGGTACAAGGATGGGGAAACTATATACAAAGCAGGCTGATGGCAGGAAAGGGAGGTAAGGGGACAAGGCTATACAAAGGGACAGGGGAGGGCAAGGGAAGGGGGGACAGGGAAAGGCACAGGTGTAGCAGGCCCGACAGGCCCTATGGGTGGCCTCATCCCACCGCTGCCTGGTGCTGTCCTTGCTACAGCAGCCGAAGCATCAGTCTCACGACCTCCAAAGTGGCAGTGGTGATCAATATAATCTTCCTCAGGAGGTGGCCATAGTTGGCCTGAAGAGGCCCTCGTTGGACACCTATGACAAAGGAGGAAACACATGATCAGTGCATGTCCAGGACACCCCGGCCCATCCACTGTGTGCACCGGACCATGGTGACACTTGCCCCTGGGGTGGCACATTGGCCACCCGCAGTGGGTGGGCCCACACTTACCACTGACTCGGCATGCCATGGCTATGCAAAGCGCTGGACACCACCACCCATAGGCCACCCGCTAGCACTGTGGCAGGCAGGTGACATGGTATAACGGCGGGACCGCAGCGGCACAGGTGGCAGCCGGACGCACCCACAGCCCACACACATGTGCAATGGCTGCAGCACAGTGCCACACACACCACGGGCAGAACACAGCTTCCATGGATCAGCGCACAGAGGGCCATGGCCCACCCCCCGCCCACCCTGCACAACATTGTAGGAAAACACTGTGCCTAGCTGCACGCTGATGTGCTGCACACGCCGGTTTGGCAGCACCACATCCCTGCCCTGCATCCCATGCTGTTGGTCCCATGGCAGTCTGCCATGGCCTGCCAGGTGTGCCTGCTGCCCTGGCTCTCCTTCTGTCCTCAGGGCCTAAGACAGAAATATATACATGCACACATCAGTACACAGCAACACCATGTTTCCCCCCTGCACAGAGTGCACCCCAGCCCAGCACGGCTGCAGTGTGGTGGCGCAGCATACACAGAGCGTGCTGCACCAGCCCACAGGGCATGCACTGCCAGCACCCACCCCAGCATGGCATACAGCCCTGCCAGCCCCATGGAGCACTGGACATGCACAGACACAGGCGGTGCACACTTACCTGGCCGTGGCACGGCCCCCCCCTGGACGCGTGCCTGCAGCGCCCTAAGCCACTCTGGGTCCTGCCTTTAAATGTCACCATACCAGTGGTGACACTGTTCTTCACTGCGCCGCACACCAGTGGCCTGCTCCAGTCTATCTGCTACCTCCTGCCAGACTTCCATTCTAGGACTTGCAAGGGGCTGCTGCCCAAACAGGCAACCTGCATGGGGCTCCAACAGGGCCAGCAGATTTACAAGTTCTACCTGGCATCAGTTAGGAGCCTGTGGTTCGGCATGGCACAACATTGCAGTTCCACCATGTAGCAAACCAAAATGGTGCCCTGTAGTGCATGAGCTCCACGTGCTTGGAATGCGTGCTTCGTTCGGAGATGCACTGCCCTTGCCAATTGTGCATCCCCGGGTATGTGCAGTTCAGGTGTGGCTGCACTGGCATGTGGCGCAGTGATCCCAGGGGGGCATAGGGCAGAGCAGGGGTCAGGGGTCAGCATGTGCACTGTGCGTGAGTGTGCTATTGGGACCACAACACATGGTGCCCAACAGGAGCCTGAGGGCACCATGGGGTTAATGGTGCCCAAGCATCATGAGGTTAATGGTGCCCAAGAGCTATGGGGCCTATGGCACCCGGGTGCCATACACTCCATGGGGTACCTAGCATATGCTGCGTATGTGGCGTAGGCACAGGTTATAGTGCATGCGTACTGACGGTCGCACTGCGCACATCACAGCATTGTGCCATGACTTGTGCCAGTGCAAGTCCATTGCGCAAGGTGCAACATCGCGATATTCAGCCGGCATATGCAGATTAGCTCATCAGCCTATCCGCGGCGCACTGGGGGAATTAGCATCTCATTACAGTTGCGCATCTACTCATTTGCATGCAATGCACTATGAAAGGCACCGCGGAACTGCACAGGACATGAACCGGTATTGCAACCTTCCGAGGTAAGTTGCGCCCGCTGAGGGGACAGACAGTGCAGAAGGATGGGCAGTTGGTGTGGGCTTCTGCAGCCATTGACCACATGTCATTGCCCACAGGTAGCAGCATGTCCAACAGAGAGGAAGGCGAGGAGCATGTGCCTGCATGTAAGCGCAGGCCCAACTTTACGAAGGCAGAGACAGATGCCCTGTTCGAGGCATACCTTGACAGGGAACCTCTGCTGAGTGGCCCGACCGGCACTCCACAGGCCAGGTCCACAGCCTGGGAGGAGGTGGCGAAGGCTGTGAACCAGCAGGGCTGCCACCAGTGGTCAGCGCAGGAGTGCAAAAAGAAGGTCGGCACTGACAGGCGCAGGATCAAGGAGAAGGTGTCGGCCATTCAGGCTGCAAGGAATGTCATGGGTGGGGGTCAGGCCGGCATGCCACAGCTGGCTCTGCAGGAGGAGATGGTGGCAGCCACCATGTAATGCAGCACTATCGAGGGGTGCCAGGCGGTGGCTTCCATACTGGTGGGAGCCCATCACTGCATGGTAGGTACAACGGCATCAGGGGTGGGGGGGTGGCCGGGGGGAGGCCTGTACAATGGCGGCACTAATTCGACTGTTTTTCCTTTCAGCACCGGAAAACCAGCATGCAGTGGCAGGGGCGGTGGTGTCTGCCGTGGGGGCATGCCCAGCCCTGGAGGACCAGCCATCCACCTCCACCGGCATCCAGGGGCCTGATCAGCTGCAGCACACTACTGCTGTCCAGCTGGATGTCCTGGGCGTGGTGGTGAATGAGGCCCTGGCTGTGTTCCAGTGGGACACCGGCCATGGCGTGCAGTGTGCGGAGGCACAGATCGGGGCAGAGTATGACACTGATGACGATGCGACCATTGTCCTGGACAGCGGTGGTGTCATCAAGGGGAGGCACCCATAACACACACCATCCCTGGCAGCACCACCAGTGCCCTGTTAGTGGTGGGTCGGCTGCCCGCCACCGCCCCCAGTGCCACTGTGAGTGACAATGGCATGGTGCCGGTGTATGGTGGTGGTGGTGTTTCAGCTGCACAGGTGCTGCCCAGTGCACAGCGGCCGGAGGGGCAGCAGATGGCTGGGGACATTGGGGAGGCACGTGCTGCATCTGCTGCCGGTGCGCCGGTCGGTGGGCAGCCACAAGGAGACCTCGCTGTGCAGCGCCCACCTGAGTGGGGAGCTGGGCAGCATGGTCGCACATCACCTGTGGGTCAGTGCAATGCCCACGCGCCCCTGGGCGCTGACCCCTTGGCCGAGCACACCTGTGTGCTGCAGGCCTCTGTGGAGCAACAGGTGCTGCTCATGGCTGGGGCACATGCACTCCATGCCGAGGTGCACCAGGCAGCAGAGCAGTGCGACAGGGGCTTCACAAAGGTCCAGGATGCCATCACCTGACTGTGGGAGGATGCGACTGCAGCCCGGGATCACCTTACCACTGCGGTCATGGTCGGCCTAGCCCCACTGGCCACCATGGGGCGCGGCCAGCCACCACAGACCTCACGGAGTGCATTGTTCACCCCACAGTCATGGCTTCGTGCAACCCCCTCAGTGTCGACACCGGTATCCGCTGTTGGCATTCCAGGTACGCCTGGTGTGGGCCTGTTTGGGAGTCTGCAGACCCCTGAGAGGATATGGTCACATTCCCACAGTAACACCCTTGGGGGACTGTCACAGACACCCCAAGTGGCTGTCGCAAAGCCTGGGTCTGCTGGGCGGCATCCACGTGGCCGTCCATGAGTCCGCAGTAGCCATGTGATCACGTGGTGGACCTAATGTGCCTGCCTCCCTGTCCACCGTCTGCTGCCGCTGCCCTGTGTGTGCACATGGGTGATGTTTGTGCATGTGCATGCCATGGACATAGCATCCATGGACTGCGCCACACACTGGCTGTGTGTGCACCTGTCCAGCCTCTGGCCTGTGTGGCATGTGCGTGATGATGCCAGCACAGCACTGGATGCCCCTGTGCACCGGTGCTCTGCGTCTGATCCACGCCTGGTGCTAGCACGGCGGCTCATGGGCACCAGTGTGTGTGTGTGGGGTGGATGTGTGTGTATGGGGGGTGAGGGGTGTGGGTGTGTGTGCATGTGGGGGTGTGTGAGTGGGGTGTGCTGTGCTGTGCTGTGTGTTGCTGCATGTGACTGTGTGGTTCGGCCCCATGCCCGCCCAAGCCCCCCACTCAGCTGTTCAGGCTGCTGGGCACACCCACACATGCTTGTGTGCCATGCCACTGTGGCTATCCCGTACATGGGTGTTTGTCCACCTACCTGCATGTGCCGTAGTGCTCCTCCACTATTGTGTCCCTGTGCTGGCGTGACATCCTGGTCAGCTGGGGATCCCTCCACCTGGGGGGGCTGCCCACCACCACTTGGCCCGTTGGCCACTTCATCCTCACTGCTGTTCTCCTCTTCAACCTCGACAGCTATCCCAAAGTCAGTGGCCATGTTGTGCAGGATACAGCAGGCCAGGAATAGGCCGCAGGCCTTTGAGGGGCTGTTCTGTAGGGCACCACCAGACCTGTCCAGGCAATGGAATTGTGCCTTCAGCAGTCCAAAGACATGCTTAATGATGTTCCACAAGCTGGTGTGTACCTCATTGTACTGCACCTCCACAGGGGACAATGGCGCCGGTATGGAGTGAGCAGCCAGGGCTGGAGTGGGTAGCCACTGTCACCTGTGTAGATGGAGATATGGTTAGCCTGGTGGCCTGTGTTGCTGCACCCCTCATCCTTCCCAGCTGCACCCTGCGGCACCACTACCCTGGCGGCCCCCCCATGCACTGTTGTACCCAGCTGCTCGTGGTCTCTGCATACTCACCCACTAGGTGACCAGTGGGGATGTCCCCACTCTCAAAACTGTGGCACAGTGCTGAGCTGTGCCAGATGAAGGCATCATGTGCTCCCCCAGGGTGTGTGGCACAGACATTGATTATGCACCCCCTGGCATAGCACAGCACCTGGCAGTTGATACTGGGGTAGCCCTTTCTGTTGATGTAGGCTACCCCCTTTGGGCCAGGTGGCATGCGGATGCCGACATGGGTGCAGTCGATGGCCCCTAGCACGCCAGGCATACGTGCTACCCTGTGAAACTCCTACATGTTTGCTGTATGCTCTGCCTGTGTGCTGGGGAAGTGGATGTATTCCACAGCATGTGGCAGCAGAGCGCTTAGGAATTGTGTGAGAAGTGGTGACGTGACCGACTGGGCTATGCCTGTGGTGTCCCCTGTTGGTCTCTGGAAGGTGCCCGTGGTGAGCAGACACATGACAGCTGTGACCTTCATCTCCACCATCAGGGCATGGCTCCATTTAGTAGGTACCTGCATCTCCTCACTTCATAGCTCACAGTGCTGCTTCAGAATCACCTGGTTCAGGTGATACTGGCCCACAATCTCCGTATCGGTGCAGTTCTCGAAGGTGGTGTGGGAACGGTACCACCTGTTTTGGGTGTACTGCCGACGGGCCCTTCCATGGCTGTGCCACCCTGCCTCCTGCCTCCCAACACCCCTTATTACGGCCTCCATCTGGAATATGGCACTGGCCATAGCCCCTGTTTTCCTGTCCCTCCAGGGCTTCTGACTCTACTGGCCCTCCCGGCTGTGTGCGGCTGTGTGGAGTGCTCTGCAAGGCCAACGCCTGTGTGCCCAGCCCCCTGCTGACTGCCTGTTGTCTGTGGCATCTGAGTCCCACCCCTGTGGGTTCCTGTGTTGCTCCTCTCGGGCCTGGTGTCATTGGCTGACACACACACACACCGTCACCTCCCTGCCTGTCTCACTCACATACACACTCACTCTCTCACACCCATTCACTCCCTCAGTGTCTCTGTCCCTGTCTGTGTTCCTGTCCTTGCCTCCTACACAGTTGTAGGCCAGTCTCTCTGTCTCCCTCTCTCCTGCTCCCCTCTGGTGTAAGTGACCTGCTCCTACTTGCTCCCTGTATTTATAGGCTCAAGTGTGCTCTGCGCAACTGCCATTTGCTCCACGCTTGCACCATTCCTCCAGTGTTGAATATCGCACTGTGCCACATATTCATGGCTACACCCCCTGAACTTGCGCATGCATACATTCCCATTGTGCATTGGTGCACTGCCACTTGTGCTGCGCAGTTGCTGCCACTGAATATCACTGTCCAGCGCATGTTTGCTGTTGCACAATCCGCAACTGCTTTGAATATCCCACCCCTAGAAAATAAGGATTAGATATTTTTTAATGCCACACCCTCAGGTGAGAATGGTCTCTTTGTCCCGTGCAGATTGTTGTAGGAGATGTAGGTGTTCAGACGTGGACCAAGCACACATATTGTGGTTTTGCCCACCCATTATCAGTTATTGGAGCCAGGTTAAACACCACTTGACAAAAATGTTTTGCCTTACCTCACCATATAGGCCCTGAGGATTTGGTTCTGGGGATGTTTCCTCCCGAGGTTCAGGGTAAGGAGGGTCGATATCTCTGGGCAATACTAGCCATCGCAGCATTGAAAACCATCACAAAAAATGGCTCCAACCAGTCCTGCCAGGAATTTCAGATTGGGTTGCAATTATTAATCAAAATTCAAACCTTGGAACGTATTACTTTTGAGTCTAACCATAAGAAAGAATTGTATTTGAACACATGGACTAGATGGGAAATATATAAAGTTGAAATGGAATAACAAATGGACCCAGATTCTGTAAGGGAATATCAGGGTATTGCCCTCTTTCTCTGCACTGTTTATGGTTTTACTATACACTCCCTTTCTGTATGAGTGGCTACCCTTTCTCAACCCCCCTTGCCTTCTGTCCTCGAGTTTAGATACTGCATATTATTAAAATCTCAATGCAGAAATTATGGGTGCTCTTGTTTTGGTTAATTGTTTTGTTTAATTGAATCTACTTCCCAAATTCTGCAATTTGTGTAATTATTGAATGTGTGGTTTTATAACTTTAACAGTTCTGATTTGTAAAAATATGGAACGTATTATTTAAAGTGTGGATAAGAATTCCTTTTATAAGGAAGATGTTTGTACTTTCAAAATACTCAATAAACAAGTATACAAAAAAAGTTACGCTATCTACAAAAGAGGTAATATGTACATAAATATACATTTGCATTCTTGTTACTTAGACCATTGTGATGTACCCAGGTCAAGATAAGAGCTCCTGTGGATGGGTAAATGATGAGAATCAGGTCAGAGAGGTGGGAATGGACATATAGAAGAAGCAAGAGAGATCAAAACATCAGGAGGTACCAAGTGGGATGAGCTAGGAACAGCAGCACTGGAGGATTTATAAACACATAAGGCTATTATGAGTTACATAGCTAACTTCTGAGGTCCTTTTTTTTTCTTTCATTGAACAACCCCAAAATAAATCCTCTCTGCCACAAAATGCATATTATCTAATTCACATTGGCCCAAATATTCAGACGAGTTGTGTGGCACAAAATGGAGGTGTGTGGCGCATCCTGAAAAATGCGCAGCAGTGTGATATTCAAAAGTAGGAAATGTGTCATGCACAGTGGCGGAGCCAGGTTTGGGTCCAAGGAGATACCCAGTGGCCATCTTGTGCCTGAGTGCAAAACAGCCACAAACAAGGTGCCCACATGGTATCACGGTGCAGTTATGGCATCTGTACAGGTGTAGGCACAGTAGAAAGGAGTGCTGCAATGGCAGACAGCCATGTGACACACAGACTGGGAGGAGGCAGGCAGATACAGGGACTGGAATACGACTGACACTGAGCAGATGTAGAATGCTGCCATGGGAGGGAGAACATGCGATGGTGTGCAATAGGCATAGGTTACAGGGGTGGTGCCAGTCAGTAGGGGCCTGTGCCAATGTGGGAGGGGTAACGCAATGTAATGCATTGGCAGGGGACAGCATTGTGTGACACATTCAGGCCAGGGTTGTGCAATAGCATGCAGGCTGCAGCGGCAGTGATATTGGAAATACGACAGCAAGGAAAGGGCCAGATAGGGGAGGGTGGGAAAATGCAAAAGTGACATTGTGGGTGGGGAAATGTGCAGATGAGGCTGACCAGATGTAGCAGGTCTGTGTGGAGGGCAGAATGCCATGGATGTGTAGCGTATACTAACTTATAAAATAGGCAGAGAAAATCCAGGTATCGGATTGCTTATTACCTGTGCATGAAATCTGTTCTATGCAGAGCTTATAACAAGTGCCTAAAAGTGGGACCGAATTGAAAAAAAAAAAAGAAATCAATGTGTGGTTAGAACTTTAAGTTTTTTAATGGTGCCATTTTTCTCCCTGCTAAAATGGCTCTTCCCCAATCAAGGATGATGCTCAGTCATCACTCTTCCCCCTTTATGACAAACAAGGCAAGTTACAAAGAAAAACTCAGCCCTGCCATATACACTCCTATAAAGTCCTCTTACCAGACCCATCTCGGTCACCTGTGCTATTAGCCTCTTTCGTCTGCTCTCTGACCTTCCCTACCCTTTCGAGGTGTCACACCACAGTTTGAAAGTTAACCTATTGCCTCCGATTTTGTATCCCTTCTGATTTTGTCTCCCTTCCACTGCTGGTTTTAACACAAAACAAATCAGTTTTTTTCCCTCTTTTTACTTAACGAAAAGCTGCTCCTGACATACAACTGCAAACAACAAAGACACAGTAACGGGATATTTTTTTCTGCTGTTATGAAACAAAAGATGGTGACACACCTCAGTTACATGCCACCTGCTCTGTTTCTGACTAAAGATGCCAGATCACTGGAAGAAAATTGAATGATTTTATAAAATGTCTTGGCCGTTTGTAACAACGGCAGTATGAGCTTGTTTCCCGCAGCTGCTGCGTTTAGTTCCAGGATTGTCCCCGAACAAATCATTGTAGTACAGGGTAAATTCCAAACTAATATTAACATTATAAAAACACACATACATACACACACAAAAGGGAAACAAAACACATACATCAAGAAAAAGCTTCTGGGACCAGGCCCATGTTTCCAATTACTCACCCTGACCCTGCACGTCCCCTGTAACCAGTTACTGCAGTGCTAGTGTTTTTCACTCCTGCTTGCATTCTGAAGACAACACAAAGTACATTTAAATAACATAATAACATAGTAAAGGTAACATTTTAAGCCATAATTTAAAAATTATATGTGTTTGATTTGTAAGTGATTAGAGAGGAGGTTGCTATGAATTACATGATTACAGAACTACAACTACAGAAGTCTACTTTGGATGAAAGTCCCTCCAAAAATAATGCATCAAGCCCTTACTTGGTGGAGGAACTATTTTATGTAAAAATACATGATCAATTTATATTTTTTTGTAAGTAAACTTAATTCTAAGTACAACATGAATCTAAATTATAGTAGTCCATTTTATAAGCACAATAAGGCACTCTGGGGGTGTGCATGGAACAGATATTACTACACTTCCAGGGGCTGAAGGCACTCAGTCTGTGGCCTCGTGCCTCACTATGCCCCTGGGCGTGTGGTAATAGCTGTTCCATGTACACCCCATTATGTCTTATTGCTTACATTTCATCTTCCCTCACACAGGAGACAGCGCATACCCCATCTAGCCATGGATGCTCACCCCAATACTGTGGACCACATCTGATACAGAAGAATAGTACAATGAGGCACACATGGCTACATATAACATTATAGAGTTTGTGTTCAGCATGCTGAAGATGTGCTTCAGAAGCCTGGATAGGTCCAGTGATACCCTACAGTATAGCCCAGACAAGGCCTGTGGCATATTCCAGAACTGTTGTATGCTACACAACACAGCCATAGACTGTGAAATAGTTGTCCAGGTCCTGGAGGGGTGACAGTGCAGAGGATGTGGAGCCACCAGATGAGAGTAAACATCTATGGCAAGACTGGGGGGACCCAAAATTGGCCCTGAGGGGACGCAAGCACAGAGACACCATTGTGCAAGAACATTTCGGACCCCGACACTGAAATGCTTGCAGCTGTGACACTGCTGTCATGCACATAGGCACTGTATATGTGGGTGCACAGTGTACTCAATGGTTATGTTGAGTATGAACCAGTCGCCCCATTTGGATGTCCAGTCGCATGCAGACATGTGCACAGGTGGGATAACATTACCAAGGATGCACAGAGGTATGGGTATTGAATTGACATAGGTCAGAAATAGACTACTGGAACATACCAACAGTGGTAAGGCACAGGTGCACTCATGCCCATGCCGGTCCTATGACACCATGGCCCGGATGCCATCCATACAGTGTGACAATGCCACAGGGTGGGTAGGTGGGGCAGTCTGGTCACATGGTGTGGACTTCACACAGCTGTAGGCACTACAGAGCAGAAGAAGTCCCAAATGTGGTCTGCAGGCATCTCGGGCAGCCTATAAGGACCCCAGACACCTCAGAGTGTGTGAGTGCGGTCACCATGGATATGTATACAGCCTTGCCCCACAGGCACAGGTGACTCCAATGGGGAACTCTGGGCCATATAGGGCGATGCCTCCACCTCTGAGTGGGTAGATGCACATGATCATGAATAGGTATGTGTCAGGGTGGTTGTTGAGAACCAAACACCATAGCCAGGGGTAGGTGTGGGTCTGAGGGCAGGAGACAGGGTGTTAATGGAAATGCAGATACTGCATGGTATTTGGGGAGTGCTGGGGTCGCTGTGAGCTGTGTGTGGTGTGGTAGAGCATCCATGGGCAGCCAGTGCTGCAGTGCCTTCCTGTATAGCTTCCGCTACACCGGAGAAGCCTGCAGTAATGTCAGTGCATAACAGGTGAATAGCCCCTATGTGCTGTGCATGGTGGGCAGTAGTCCACTCCTCATGGTGGCAAATCTGTGACCACAACCCCTGCAGAGCATCGTGGAGTTCCTCCTGGCTCTCTGCGGAGGCTTAGTAGTCTCATCAGTTCCAACAGCTCATTGTCTGGGGCAATGTGTTGTTGTGCTGGGGGAGGCTGCCAATCTGGTGGGGTGGCCTGGTGTGCAACTGCCACGGGGTGTGGCTGCCCTAAGGGTGGCCGCTGGGGATGTGGGGATGAGGCACATGCAACAACAATGCACACCAGGGCTGCCTGAATATGCAGCTGGTCAGGCTGTGGCTGGTCACCAGTTCCCCATCACAGGGCAACAGTGCCCAACTCCTGCACCTCTGCAGGGGCTGGCCCAGACCGCTGGTGGCATGTGCAGCATGTGGGTAATCAGTCCAGGGCACATGGGGGTCAGTGTCAGGGATGACACTGTCGATACATGTGGTGTCATCACTGTCAGTGTCTGTGACTAGCACATCCACAGCACTAAGGAGTGCCTCGGCTAACAGGAAGATGGACAGTCTCATCATCATTACCATCCAACCCCTCCTGTGTGTACAGGTCCACAGCTGTGGGCCCCACACTGGCCATGGGTGTGGCCACAGGTAGAGTGCCATGCTGTGTGGGAAGCTGTACCCATGGACCACCACCTGTCCCAAGATGTGTTGGTGCTGTGGAAAGGGGAGAGCATGGTTAGGGATGCATGTCTATGTCAACAGTACTGTAACATACACAGGTAGGTGCTCATGCATGTACCAGAATTGTCGATGAAAACACACACAACCATGACACTGTGAGCAGGGCACATGCAAGACATGCTAGGATGCACACACAAATGCAGTGGTACACACACATATAGTGGACGCTGTTCTGTGGCCACACAGTGCTACACATAATGGATAACATGATACACACAGACATAGGAAGTTACATTCAGGACCAGACATGAAATGCAACCTGTATACTCATAGTGATGTGACAGGTGACTGCCTGTCTCAAATCCTCCACTGGGAACACCTTCCACAGCCACCTGGCTGAAGGTAGTGGCCATAGGTGCCTCCAGTGGTGTCATAACAGGAGCTGTGGAGGGTCTGCCACCAGTTGCCTGAAGGGAAGCATGGGCCTGGGCCAGTAGGTCCTTGCATCGCATCAGGAGGCCAATGATCCACTTCATGCACTCTTTGGGAGTGCAGTTGTAGTCCTCTTGTGCATTCATGCCCTTCACCACCTCCCTCCAGCCATGTTCCCACTCATGTGGTGTCCCATACCTGCGACTGAGGAGATCCTCCCGGAGCAAGTACGCTTCAGTGATGGCCTTTAGTTCATCCTTTGTAAAGTTTGGAAGTCTCCATCTCTCTGATGTCATACTGGTGCTTGTGGAACAAACAGATGGAGACAGGCCCAGTTACTATGACATTGAAATGTAAAATCTGTACCCTGCATAGAACAAGTACAGACACACAGAATAATGGCACAAAGCCTACCATTAAAGTTGCAGTACCTCTCAGTCACCTGGGTGGACTGGTGGCGCATGCCTGCTTCTATAGTAATGTGCATGTAAATGAGCTGAATACATTCCAGTAATGAGATGCAAATGTGCAGATTGGCCACAGAATGTGCAATGGGGCAATTTGCATATCCTGGCTGAATATTGCAAAGATGCAACCTGTGCAATTGGTTTGTAATTGTGGATTACCATTTGCTCCACCGAACACCATGGCACATATACACAGGCATCTGTGTAATAGACACCATATGTCACTGCCCCATGCAGGACATGCACAACACCATTTAGTGATGACAGCAGTGTTGTATCATGCAGATGCAAACAAGTGTCGGTCATGTGCGACAGGCATCTGTGGTATGGATGGCTGGGGTCATGGCATCGGGCACCCTTCACAAGCTGGTGTTGCGCAGCTGTTGTGAATGTGTGGTAGCATGGGGTGTGACCTTAGTTTGCCATGCAGCAAAACACTACTACACATGCTCAGTATTGCTCCTGTTAAACCCTATCGTGCAATGTCATGGCACAAACACCAGCAGCACGTAGCAAACCATGTTTGCCCTATCACGCTATGTACATGGGAGACAGGCCTGCCAGAGTTGCAGCACAGCTGCAACAGTACCAAAATGGCACGCACTACCCATAGGATGCACCCTGCCAGCAAACTCAGAGGTGGAGCAGGCAGGGCTGGCAAACCTGGTGGACCTGGTGGTTGGCAGGGAGGCCCAGCTGTTCGAGCAAGAGGAGCTGGACAGGGCCAGGTCAGCTGTATGGCCAGAGATTGCCAGTCACCTCAGCAAGCATACTGGCATCTTACACACTGCAGAGCAGTGCCACCACCAGTTCAGGGACCTCAATAGGAGGGACAGGGAATACCTCAATTGCTTTCATGCCATGTTGGAGCAGGGCACAGTGCCACACCCAGGTATGTGCACCATGTGACTGTGTGACATGATCTTTGTTGTTTATATGTCAGGGGTGTGTCTGTGCCTGACACTGACCAGTGTGGACTGTGACATGCCATCTGTATTGGACCATGGATGCAGAACACTATGCTGCATAATGGTCTGTTGTAGATGGCACAGACATGCCTGACCCACTATATAGTGCATAAGTACAGTGGCACATGTCAATGCCTGTTCTACTGAGGGCATCACCTGCTAATAGAGGCCAACAGGATGCCAAGTGGTACCTGTAGACAGTCATCTGGTCAGGGAATGGTGCCTTCAGAATCCGGGCGCACAATGGGCAATGGTGTACAGGCAGCAGGACCTGTGCATTGCACCTGTTTCACCCATGAACGTGGCACAATGTGAGGTCACAGTGATGTACAGCATGGCCAATGTACAGTGTGACATCACATAACATTCCCATGCCACTGATGTCCGTATATGTTCATGCATGTGTCAACCCATGTGCCACAGGTCACACAACAGGGCATGGTACATGGATATGGTGTGTCCCAGCATGCCGGTGTACAACAGTCCTCCTGCTGAACCTCACATGTCAGCACAGTCCTCTATGTGGCCATGCATTCTGAGGTATGTAGGCATGTACCATTTCACAGCACGGTGTGACATGGTGGGTGCCCATTGCGCATCCCTGTGATACTGTGTGTTGGTTGCCATGACACAGCAACAGGGTATGCAGGTACCTGGATGACGTGTCCACAGTGTGTCCTGCCCCATTCCTAGAAATGGCATAGTGGCGATGACAATGTATCCATGTATCCATCTCGTAGTATCTGCTGCAGGTCAGGGGTCACAGTGGCAACAGGCTGTGATATGTCCCACCCTAACATGATACAGTAGACATGCGTAGCTATACACATGTAGGCGTCTGTCATGAAAATGGTGGCCATCAGGTGTCATGGGGCATATTGGTGACCCTTCTACCACAGCTATGCAGTCCTGTGTCTGTCCATGGCATGCCAATGGTTGGCTGTATACCATCCCTGAGGGTACATGGCCATGATAGTGGCCCCAGCTGGTGTTGTCCAAACACCATGGCCTATCATTGGTGTCACATGTCCATTTACATATGTGCCACACAGTCCAGTGAGGGATGTACTTGTGACTGTCACTGTGCTGACATGGATATCCATTGCAGGCCACATGGGAATGCCCACTGGGACCAGTGTCCATCCTGTGCATTGGTTGCCAGTGCTGCACTATAGTGGTGCTCCCCGGGCTGGTTGACAGCTATGTCAACAGTCTTCCTGGGGTGTCGTCCACTGGACACTGGCTGTGTATTGTACATGCATGACATAGGCAGAGGACAGGCATAGGGTGTCACATGCATTACATGGTACACCCACTTACTGCATGTACCATCCCCTTTCACTGTACTGTATGTGTATTGTGGTGGACTTGGGTTGGGGGGCAGTGTACAACCCCACATTGTGCCTCTGTGGGGGTACACTGTATGCCATCCACTGTTGGGGGTTCATACGTTTGCTTGTGGGTGTACAGTACATATCTACAATACTGCATTGTATTTGGGTGTTCTGTGGGGGACATGTGTGTTACTGCATGGCTCTGATTGTGGCTTTGTCATTGTGCTCACATTGCAGATAGAGAGGCCAAGAGATAGGCCCGGAGGAACTCCCACAGTCGTGACCAAGTAGGAACACAAGGGGACAGCCAGCATGGTGCTGCCATTGTGTCGCTGCAAGGACCCTCACATGAGTATGCATGTGTGTTTGACAGAGCCATCCCCATTGTGTTCTGCAAAGACACAGGGAATCACCCTCTGTGGCCATTAGTACACCACATGTGTTTGCAACCTGCTGACAAACATGGAGGTGCATTCACACTGTACATTCTGGCCTTCCACACCCAGTTGTCCACCACAGTGAGTCATGTGTATTAACATGCTTCCTGTGCTGTGCACTGGATAGTCCTAGCCTGTGCCACATGGCACTTCCATTGCGGCTGTGTAGCCCATATCCATGTTGGACTGACATCCCCTACAGGTCTCCACTGCACACAGTGGGTACAGCCACATTACGTAGACCATGGGCCACACTGTTTGTCCCTTTCCTGCTACATGTGTTCAACACTGGGGCAGTGTACACACCTGCCCAAGGATGTATTGGTGTTGTGGTCATGAGGGCCCCACATGGGCCAGTGGGTTCCATGCGATAATGGCGAGGGTGACCATCATAATGGTGAACTTGGAAGTGCGACTGCATAAACGGCACCCACAAATTATGGCGACTGTCAGACATAGCGACATTTTCTCTGATTTCCACTGCAATGTACCTCACAAGGCAGCAAAGCTAAACCTGTCAGTGGAAAGGTTAGTCACATAGGGGGCTATGCCCTCCACCACCACCCCCGGGGTACTGCACTCCCCAAACTCCCCAATCTCTAAATATACCACTCCTAGGCATTCATTGACAGTGAAGATTGCCATACCAGTGGAATCGCTGTTATTTCATGGTCACCGTGAATTGTATGTCACACTTTTAACATTCGCTGTTCTGCCATCGCCCTTATAACTTTGCTATTTTCATGTGCTACCAGCCAATGAGGCCTGTGGCATGCTGGTTGGACATATCCAAGTGATATTTATATTTAACTCTTGTGATAGCAGTGATATGCTGTTGCTCAATTCTGCACAGCTGACAGCCTCAGGGGTCTCTGCATAATCCAGCGTGTCATGACACATACACAGACCACCAATTGCATGGTGTACACCACACACCCATGCACATGTCACACTCAGTGCAGCATGTCCCCCATTTGTGTGGTCACATTAATGTGTTTGACCCTGTACAGCTCTCCATGCCCCCTGTGCTGTCCACCATACATCATGGTATGCAGCAGTCATCCAGTGGACATCCCCCCCATATCGCCCTCACATATTACATGGCTCATATTGCTCTGGTGTTGTACTGTGTTGTCCAGATGTGCCACAATGGGATATTGGTATGGCCATGGCCACCCCCTTTGTACGTAAGATTACATATCCCTGCCCAGTGCAGACTGTGCCACACATATGGTAGTGGGGGGCAGCCCTGGCAGTCTCACATCAGACACTGTGGGCAGTGTTGTCACAACACTCACCAATGGCCATGTGTCGCATGTGCTTGTGACTGTGTGTTGGTGTTGTCCAGTGTTCGCCATTGACTGTTGCCTGGTGGCCCATCTTATTGGCCTACGTCACCATGTCACTGTGCAACCTGAGTGTGACATACATCAGAGGGTGTGTTAACATCCTGTTCCTCTGCAGCTCCTCCACATATGCGCCCATCTGTGTACATGCCACCATCTACTGTGCAAGTTGTAGTTGTGCCATGCAGTCATGCCCACTGACAGTGCATTTGGCCTTTGCATTGTCCACCACCATACACAGTGTGTGATGGCCTGTTGTGTCACCCTGTGTACCAGCTGTACCCAGTGACAGGTGTCAGCCTCACAGTGTCCTCTCTGTGGCGGGGACATTGGAATGGACTTTGTTCGCATACAGGATCTTCTGCACCATGTTGTCTGTGCATAGGTGTGGTCCTGTGGTACTACACATAGTTCCATTGGGGGTGGGATGTCATTTTGGCATGCTTCCATTGCACAACAGGGCTGGTGATTGAGATCGTGCACATGACCATGGCCTATTGACATGGCCCTGCTGCAGTACATACTGGGTCATGTCCCTGTCCACTGCATGTACACTGGACTAGTTCAGGGCTGCTCACCCCATGGCTGTGCACCATCGCCCATTATTTGGCTGGCATACCAGTGCCAGTGTCCACACTTGCATGTTCATCTGCATGGCTGTCCCCAGGCCCGCCAGACTATGGGTGTTGTCATGGGTATCCGGTTCGCACCTGGAAATGAGCTCCAGCTCAGTGTGCGTTTACTGGTTACCAAATGTTTAAATAAAATTAAAAAAATGGGTTGTGGGGGTGTTGTTGTGTCCACACATGGGTACATACTGTATGCCATCCATCCTTGCTTACATTGGAGGGCCATTGTGGACAGTCAGGGACATCTGTGGTGTTACTTCTAGCACACCTGTACCAAGGGTCAGCCACCTGTGGCCATCACACACATGCTTCTGTGATTGGACAGTGTGTCATAGCAGAGGCTACTGTGCATCCTACACACAGCCATGTGCCTCTCCACAACATTGCCCTGTGCCATGTTGGCCGCATGTCCTTCAGTACCATTGTCTGCTGCCACGCCCATGACACATGTGTTGTGCTTTGTGGTGCACATGTCCACCGCACATCAGCTATCACTGTTGCATGTGACACTGTGATAGGGCCTGTGCATGGCACAACACACATGCATGGCTGCACATCACCGCCATTGTTGGGGGGGCAGGACTATCTCTGCCTACATGATGGACCATTGGCATGGCTGCTGGATTGGGTTTTCCTTTTTCTCCCCATAGGATGTGTCCAGCCAGAAAGAAGAGGAGGCCAGGGATGTAGCCAGCCAATGAAGCCACCACAGAGGAGGGGAACATCGCAGACACTGCAGCTGTTCAACACCCTCTGTAGTAGTGTAGTAGTAAAAACTTTATTTTTATACAGGAAAAACAAATCTTTAGGTGGGTTGTCCTAGTTTACTATATTGTCCTGTTTCTTATTAGTTGCCTGTCTGCAGCAGGAGGCCATGTTGCGGACCAAAAGGATGATTGCCCATCATCTGGACACCCTATGCTGCAGACAGGCCCCACGCCATGCCCCGTAGGCCCTTAGGTGTTCCCAGTACCAGGTGTTTGGTGCTGTCCCACCAATCCCACACCCCACCACCACCCTTCCATTGTACATAGTTGGGCCCCTACCACCCTTGTCCACCTTAACCCCCCCATGTTGTCTCTGTACATAATTTTCTATTGAATTGCATATATTACTGCTGATGTTTTTGTTATTTTTTTATCATTGTTCATGTGTTACCTTTCTGGTTTTCATGCTGTTTGTTTGCTGTTGAGTATTTTGATGGTTTTAAATGTATATATTTGAATCATTCACACGACAGTGTGCAGTATGTTCTTCCATAGGGATCTTTGCCAGGTGTTTGGCTCATGTGCACAGGTGGGTGCATGTCTTCTCATCAACCACCACTCCCTGTCCGGGGCACAGGCACACTGTGTGTGTCATTGTGTTCACCTACAGAGGTTGCATGGTGTGCCTGTTATATGTCCATCCTTCTATTACATCCTTCTGGTTCACTGTGGTGGCACAGCAGTGTACTGTGAGGGTGACACTGGCTGCAACATGCACCCTTGTGTACCTGTGTGCTTGTGTCCTACATTGTCATCGGCCATGTCTTGGTGTTAGTGTGAGCCCCATGTGTGACCTCTGGCTACATGTGATTGTGGTGGTGTCCTAGTAACACACTTTGCCAGCCATCATACTGGCATGTCTACTGCGGTGTCGCTCAGCATTGGCCTTCAGCACTGTCCATTGGTCTCGGACAATGTTGTAGTTCCCTATCCATGGTTATGTGTGTGTGTGTAACATAGGTGGTGTGCATTGGCATCCACATGCCTAGCCATGTCTGTATTGTGCACAGTGCTGGCCACTCGTTGGCCTTGCATCAGGTCCTTGTAGCTGTTGTGGTGTGCCACTGTGCCTCCCCTGTCCCCTGGGCTGTTGCACTTTTGCACAAGCGCCGTTCTCCCATGCACCCATACAGTGTACCAGTGTCATTGTTTGTGCATCAGTCTCCAGCCTTTTGTGTTCAGTTCCCCCATATTCAAACGTGGCCTGCTGCGCCACACATCTTCAGTTGTGCAATCGTGCATACTCGGGATAGTCAGTCAGATTTGCGTGATTGATTTGTTGGCACATTTTATGAATATCCCACTGTTTTGTGCTGGTGCTTTAGATGTGTGGTGCATTCCTTGCGCAGTGCACCTGCCACTTTTGAATATGGGACACTCTAGCTCCATCTGCTGGACTAGGTAGTTCTTGCAAACTTTTATTAATGTGCAAAATGCTGAAATGAATCAATCAATGACTTATACACATCCAAGCTGCCATATATAAAGTCTGTATCACTGATTTATTCTGTTCTTATCAACATAATGATCAATAGTAATGCTAGTAAGCAATAACCCACAACAGGGTATGGGGTTATGGGGATTTAATGCATGACTGGGTGCATTGTGAGGCATGAGGCCACAGGCCGAGTGTTCTCACGGCACTCCAGCCGTGTATTACATCTCTATAACCCCATACCCTGGAGTGGGTTATTACCCTTATAACATGGGTTATGTTTAAACAAGGGAGAAATCCACAGAAAGGGGCTTTTCCCATTTTTAAATAGCAAAAAAAGGTTCTATGTCCTGCCACCTTGCAAAATAGTCCCTGAAATATAATGCCTCTTGCATTCCTGTTCTGCACATAGAAATGTCACAGATACACTATTCAAATTCCTTGTGCATGATTCTGTCTGTTAACTTGTTTAACAACTGTACTTTAGTCCCCCCCACCCTCTGCACTGACTGGTAAGCCAACTTTTATGCTGCTCTTGCAACACAAAGCCTCTCCACTCCTACACCATTTCACTGCTTTGCCCTGACACAGATGACATGAAGAGAGAAACACATTTAATACACTCTAGGAATTCTGAACTACATATTGACCCTGTCTGAGTTTCTGCTAGTCTCTCTCTTGTTCAGCGACAGGAGGTGCAGTCCGACTGTTCTGTTGCTCGACTTTGCCCTCGGGAATGACAGTGAGTGAGAGAGAAAGAGAGAGAAACACAATTACTACACTGTAGGAATTCTGAATTGCATAGTGACCTTGTTTGTATTTCTGTCTCTCTCACTGTCTCTCTCTAAACAGGAGCTGCAGTCCGATGGAAACTCTCACAGACAGACACAGAGCGAGACAGACAGAGACCCACACGCTCTCTCTCTCTATCACGGTCTCTCTCTCTCTCCACAGCATGAAACCACTGATCCTCAGTGGGGCATGTGTATTGTGTGTGGGGGGGGGCGGTTGTTGTTGAAGGGTAATGAGCAATCTGGGTGGGAGACAGCACAGCACCTCACAACACACACACACACACACCACAGCAGACAGTGATGACTTGCATGCCTGGGAATGCTTTTGCACAGCACTGTGATTGTGACACTGATACTGTATGTTGCTTGGGTGGGGAGCTGAGCTCCCTGTCACTGCTTCTCGCATGCTGTCTCTCCCCCACTGTGCAAAAAGACTGTCCTCCCACTCAGTCTCTGCCAATGTCCCTCTTGATCTCTGTCTCTCTATTTGTCTGAGTGTTCAACTGTCAGGAGGGCTCCATGGCACCAGTCAGGGGAAATCAACATGAGAACACTGAAAAGTCCACTCACAGCACCCTCTCTCTCTCTCTCTCTCTCTCTCACTTGCTGTCACACACTTGACCAACACTCATCTAGGGCACTTGCATCAACCCTTACCGACACCACACATACCGCTGCTATCAACTGGTAGTGTCATGATCTGTGCTGCTGCAACTCCCTTTGAACACTATGCAGATCATAGCTGGCAGACTTTGCGTTCTACTGTTGCAGACCACTGCACTTCACTTTGCTCACTACCACCGGCTAATGGCTATGGCTGCCATTTTGGTGACTGTATTGTCAATGAGACCCAGTGGCAGATCATCTAAGTCACTTCAAGCAACTGTGCATTAAAAAGGGGATTTAATGCATGGCTATGCAGAGGCTATCCACCAATTAGCTTTCAGGCTCCAGACAACCCATGTTATAATATGTGTTAATTAATCAATAAGCTCACAAATATTAATAAACTTTAGTATCAGGAAGGTGATATAGTAATGAACTGCTCTATCCACAGTTCTCTGCTCATGCAGAGCTGGGGAGCTAGTGGTGGCTCAGCACAGACTTCCTATTGAAGACCTTAGGTTTGATTTCCAATAACCCATTGGATCACCACAATTTGCAGTGATTTAGGACTGTGGCAAACTCGAGGTGTGTCAGGAACCCTGCCCCTAATTTTGTAAAAAACAGGATTCCCTGCACCAAAAACCCAAGCGTTACAGCACCTCCAGGCTAGCATCAAATACCTGCACACCCACAGGAATTGCCACAGGGTTCCACCCCCTCCAACGCAACAGTAGAAGGGTTGATGGTTGGGGGGTGATGAAACATGCTTACCAGGATGGGTCTGGGGTAGAAGGGGCATGGGGGTACCATAGGTGGAGTTGGAGTGACAACTGGGCATGTGAGGGAGTGAGGTGATACCCAGCGGATGTGCTTGCTTTTGCATTTCTGTTGGTACTGTCAATCAATTCATAGTATTGTATGACAAAATACTGCATCTATGAATTTATGTATTTATTTATTTATTTAAAAGTTGGTAACTGGGTAAGGCACACTGAACCTAGGCTTATTTCCAGGTGTGACCTGGTGGAAGGGAAAGGGGAGTATGTACAGATATATACAGATGTGTACAAACAAAAGAATTACAATGACCAGATAACTAGTGAAAAATGTCCAGATATTTGCAATCCCCCCCAAAAAAACAGCTACACGAACAATTGATCCAAGTTACAGATACAATTCAAGGGATAAAAAGGGAGAACAGTATGAAATGAATTGAAATAAATGAAAGATACTGTAAATACATGAACTGATCTAATCCAGTGCATCCATGGGGGGGGGGGGTCAAATGATATGTCCAAATAACATAGTGAGACATAACTCAGCAGAACTCAAAACTTAAGTTATGCACACTGTAACAATTATACTGTTTTGAAGTCTGCTGAGTTATGTTTCAGTATGATCCCATGTTATTCAGACTTATCACTTGCCCATCCATAGATGTGTTGGATTAGTTCAGTTTATGAATTTACAGTATCATTCATAGGTACAGTATTTTGTCATGCAATACTACAAATTGATTGACAGTACCAACAGAAATAGAAAAGCAAATGCACCCGTTGGGTGCCACCTCACTCCCTTACATGCCCAGCAGTCACCCCAACTCCCCTTATGCAACTTCCTGTGCCCCTTCTGTCCAGAGCAGTCCTGTCTGAGACTCCGTCCACCTTCTTCACAGTGTGTGGCACTGACACAAGTCCACTTAGACTACGTTCTGGCTAGTCTAAGTGGAGCCCCTTGCTGCATCCATGGTGGGGTTTGCAAAATCTCAAAAAAGGGGATGTTGCAACCCAATCTGGGTCACAAGACTGGGGTAGTACCACTTTGGTGAAATGGCTCCCCTCTTGAACACAGACTGCATTCGAAAATTGTGGATGCTGCATCTTTTGATGCAAGGTGCCACTTGTGTCATTTATGTTTGATGCAGGAACCTTGTATCGTTCCTCAGGGTTTTGAAAATCAAGCTCCTAGTGTTCTGTCAAGCTCTGCCTCCAGCAGGCTCTCTCTCCATTCAGAGCTTTGTACCAATGCAAGGGGCAGACAAAGATTGTGTATACTGTATACCACCCACAAGCCCATGCTGTCAGAACAACATAGGCTGACTATGCTTGAACTGCACACATGCTGGTTAGCTATGTGAATAGAGTCCCATATGACTGGACAGCTGATCATTTAATTCAATACAACTGCCCACCACAATATAACATAATGCAACACGACATGACATAACATAACATAACATAACATAACATAACATAACATAACATAACATAACATAACATAACATAACATAACATAACATGCCTCCAGAAAGAAGGTTTTTCCATTTGCTACAAAACTATCCACATGCATGATAGAATTTCTCAGCACACAAAGAGAGGCCAAGCACTACAGAACTTTGGTACAGGTAAGTAAACCAATTGTACATGCAAAACCAACTAATGGAATGAAATTAGATAAAATAATAACACCCACTGTATTGCACACCGATATCACACTGATGAATCCCAAACAAGGATGAAACACATGTCTGTTGTTTGGGAATTCAGCCATTGCAGATCACTTATTAGGCTTTTTGGCACCTTACAGTCCTGTTCAGCTATCCCAAATTCCCCCATGGTAATTTGCATCGAGTATTTATTTATTTATTAATTTATGTATGTATGTATATATGTATTTATTTATGCAGGTAGAAATTGTTGACATGGAAAAGTTAGTCCAAGCTTGTTTTTTGTTGAAAACTGGGGATAAGGGGGTTCATAAAGTAAGGGAGTGCAAAACAGTAAAATATACAAACTGAGCAAAGAACAAATCAGTGCAGAGTACGTACCATGTGTTGTGAGCTATGCCACTGGCAGTCAGTTGTACAGCTATATGGTGTTATATTCTGTTATATTTTGTGTATGTTTAGAATGCCACAAGGAATAAACTAATGGATAAAAGGGTCACATGAAACAAGGGAATGGATTGTTTTTTTTCAAAGGTCTGCTAATTCCCTATGACCTAAGAGAAACTGGTTTTCCCAGGGAAGCTGGAAATTGCATTTTAAAAGAGTCTTCCTGGCTAACTAACACGGAGGTCCTAATTCAATCACCTGTAATAATAATTGTCACTTGAAAAGCTAGGATGCTTCAGAAGACAGCATTGGGGGTAGTTGTTAAAGAGGAAAAGGGTTATAAACTTAGAAGATGTTAACAGCTAGCCCTATCATAAAAAGATAAAAATAAAAACTTTACACATTGAAGGACTGTGCTAGATTTCAGCAAACTGCCATGGTATCATTACATTGGTTACCTGACAGAACATTGGAATTGTAAGAGTCTGACTAATAAAGGTATGAGTCCCTTAATAAGAATTTTTTGGGAAAGTGCAAGAGTGACATCTACTGGCCTAAAAGTTAGGACCAGACCAAGAATTACAGACTGCCTTGGACCACAGATATTTCAGACCCTCCACAGAGCATTTTGAGGACACTTTGCTTTTGGACACTCTCCTGACCACAAGAGAACAACTGCCAGCAGACACACAAGAAGCAAGACTGCTACAGAAAGGACTGAAATCTTTGAAAAACCATTTATTTTTTTTGGACTTCATTTCACTGCAAATTTAGGGTACAACTTTAGGTAACTGTTATAGTGTGTGTTTTTTTTTGTACATATCCACTTTGTTTGTGTTATTCTGTGACCAAAAGTTTCCAAACCTTTTTGTCGTAATGTATGATAATTATTTAATTATTTAGTAAAGACATTTGTTTTGTTTAAGAAACCTGCCTGAGTGAGATTTCTATATTACGTGTGTGATTGTGGGATGTTTCAGTAATAATCTGTGACTAAACTGTTATTGCTAAGGGGTACTATCATAAACTGCCTAATTAAACAAGGGTCTGAAAAGGGAAAGTCTGGATAAAGATATGGGGAATCCCAAAGTCTCACTGAATGGTCTGTGGGGATTTGAACCAGGTTAGTGCATGCCTAGTGGGAAAAGGAAGAATCAGGGTTACAGCGCTACCTCGAAGAGGTTATAATGCCTGAATCTTCCCCCATTGTGTAACAAGCAAGAAGGGTTTGTATTTTGTTACAAGACCAAGATTAGAGGGTCCTGGAACTTTGTGGTGAGTGTTCAGTTGTGAGCTCAGTGAGCACTATAGAAGGAAATGAAGAGGGTATCCCCTGTTTCCCCCTCCCTGTCATGGATTGCACTTGGGGTGGACACTGTGAGCTCAGTGGACCTGACCCTCAGGAACGGGTTCATGACAGATCTGGTGAACAGTGGTTTGATCTAAGAGATCTGGTAGCAGTGAGATTCAAGAGATATTAGTGGCACAGGCATAACAGTTGGATTCAAGGCCAGTGTATCAGATTGATAAACTGAAAACAATCCACACATAATCAGGGCAGAGATTTAGAAAAAAATAATTTGGTTACAGTATAAAATTCCCTACCTGTTTTCTTTTTTTTTTCAGTGTAAGCTAGTGTAGTAGTAGTTAGGGAAGATGATCACTTGCAACTACAGGGTATCTAAGGCAGTTGTGTCAGGAAAGAGGGGTCCAGTATGAGGGGCAAACCAAAAAGCACCTCATGGAGGCTCTCATGGCAGCTGATGAGCAAAAGGTTTCTCGAGTCACAGCTGGTGACTGAAAGAGACCAGACCTTGGGCGTAGGGTGCCAGGGTCCATCACAGAGTCCAGTCCCTGGGAGGAGGGCAGTGAGACCAGAGGGAATCTAGAGCCACAGCAGCAAGAGAAGGTCACCACAGAGCTGGGGCTAGAAGGAATCAGGCTGCAGCTGGAGCTGAGGAAATTGGAGCTGGAATTCGAACATAAGAAAGTCTGAAACACAGCAGCCAAGGGAGTTCAAGCAGAAGAGGTTTAAACTGGAGATGCAGGAAAAGGAAAACCAGCACTGGAAAGAAGAGGAGGAAAAAGAAAAATGGCTTCAGAGAGAGGCTGAGAGAGTGATGAAAAAGAGCGCCAGAGGGAATTTGTATTGGAGAAGTTAAGACTCCAATGACAAATGCCAGAGGAGGTAAGTGGCAGGGATAGACCTGAAACTCTAGGGCTGGGTTATAAATTAAGTTCCAAATTAACAGCGGAATTTAAAGAGGGGGAGGATATGGATGCATTTTTGAATTAATTTGAAAAGATCTGTATCCAGGCCAGGGTATCCAGGAGTCCTGGAGCTTCCAGCTATCCCTACTGCTTTTGGGTAAAGGGGCATGAGGTGTTAGGCCAACTGGATAGTGATGATAGCCAAGACTATGAGAAACTAAAAGCTGCTTTACTTAAAAAGTATGAACTAACTTCTGAGGCCTACAGGGTTAAATTCCGTAAACTCCAAAAAAGCCCTGACATGAGCTTTGAAGAACTAGCTACAAACAATGGCAGTTTTTAAAGCGTTGGTTGGAGGGGGTGGGAGCAAAATCTGAGGGGAAAATTGAGGAGGTTGTACTTTTAGAGCAGTTCTTTTGGGCTTGCTCAGCAAAGTTGCAAACATGGCTTGAGAACCAAGATCCAAAAACAGCACAGCATGCTGCTGAGCTCTAGGATCACAATGTCAGGCTTAGGCTTGCTCTGAAAGAAAATGGAGCAGGTGTGGCAGGGCCGAAAGGGAAAAGCGTGCCTTCAGGGCAGCTAAAACCCTCACAGCTTCTGCAGAAAGGGGGAAGCCGCAGGTTACAAAAAGAGATTTCTCAGATAAAAGAAATGATGACTGTTGGTTTTGTAAACAGCTAGGGCATCTGCTAGACAGTGCCCTTAAAGGGTATAGATTGGCAAAGTGGCCCTCAAAAAGAGTTGGGTTATTTGTGTATTCCTGAAAGCATGCCTGTAAACATGAGGGAGCACATGCACTCGGTTACCGTAAATGGTGTGCAAACCCATGGGTTAAGGGACACAGGGATGTCTCTTACCTTGGTAAAACGGGATTTGGTTGGGCCTGACCAGCTTATACCAAATCAGTTTATCACTGTGATGGGATTCACTGGGGAGGAGAAAACTCTGCCACATGCTAGTGTTCACTTGTACTGGGGCGAGACAGGAGGGATGGTGCAAAAAGTGGCAGACATCCTCACCCTGGATGTGATTACAAGGAACAATCTCGAGAAAGGATGGTGTGTGCGGTTACCTGCATTCAGATGGCAAAGGCTGATTGTAGTTCCCTGAACCCCATAGAAGCCCCTGTGGAAAGAAATGGGAGGCTGGTTCCCCAACCTGTGTTTCCTGAAATGGAGATTAGTGAAAGGGAAGTAAGACTTCCCCAGGTAGCCATTTACAAAACAGCTACAGAAGGTTACTCCGAGGAGGGAGGGGTAAAAAATGGTCAGAAGGTTAAGGATGGCAGTTACCCTGAATGTCCTGACACCAGATCTATGGACCTCAGTTTAGAAATTGAAGGGGACATGTCCCATACCATGGGAAACTGTGAAGATTTTGCAGCTGCTCAGAGAACTGACCTGAGTTCGGAGAGGCTGAGGTCTTGTGCAGAATATGATTGGACACAGGGAGGTGACATTAAACATAGAGTATTTTGGAACAATGGACTGTTGTATACACATAAAACCCTTTCCTGGGGTGAGATACTAACAACAACAAACATGGAAAGGGACCTTGGGGTAGTCATATCAGATGACCTAAAGGTGGGCAAGCAATGTGAGAGGGCAGCAAGGAGGGCTGGGGGGATACTGGGATGCATAGGGAGAGGCATCACCAGTAGAAAACAGGAAGTTATTATCCCTTTGTACAGACAGTTGGTGAGACCCCATCTGGAGTACTGTATGCAGTTCTGGAGACCCAATCTCCACAAAGACATAGACAGGATGGAGGCTGTCCAGAGGAGGGCAACTAAAATGGCGCAGGGTCTGCACCGGAAGACATATGAAGAGAGACTTAAGAAGCTGAATACGTATAGCCTCGAGGAAAGGAGGGAGAGGGGGACATGATAGAAACTTTCAAGTACCTCAAGGGAATCCACAAAGTCCAAGAGGGTAGCATCTTTCAAAAAAAGAGGTGTGCAAGAACAAGGGGGCACAATTTGAAGATAGAAGGGGGGCAGCTGAGAGGTAATTTAAGGAAGTATTTTTCACAGAGAGGTTGTGGATGCTTGGAATGGCCTTCGGAGGTTGTGGAGTCAAAACAGTGGTGGAATTCAAGCATGCATGGGGCAGTCATAAGGCAATTCTAGGGGTTGGGGGTAGGAAGAAGTAGGCTGCTGGTTAACTAGGATCTGCAGCTTATTCATTAGGTAGGGAAATGGGCAGACTGGGTGGGCCAAGCAGTCCTTATCTGCCATCAAAATTTATGTTTCTATGTTTCCTACTCTGGCGTTGACCATCACAATGGAAAGGGAGGAACCATAAACAGGGAAATCTACAAAGAGATGAACAATAAGATCAAGGGAGGCATGACAAACAAAGTGACATAGCAAGAGTGGTCAGCACTATCACTCAATGCATGTAGTCTGGCTAACAGGATGACTGACCTAACTGCCACAATAGCTGAGGCAGGACTAGACTTGGTGGCCATGATCAAAACATGATTCACAAATAATCATGGTTGGGAGGTGACTATCCCAGGATACAACTTGTTTAGGAGAGATAGGACTGGGAAAAAGGGATGGGGGGTAGCTATTTATGTTAAGGATACCACCAATACTACAGAAATGCAGCAGGCACTAGGAGAAACAGAGGATCTATGAATCACAATAGAGGCGGAAGCCAGAAACCCATTCAGGCAGGAATAATCTGCAGACCCCCAAATCAGGAGGACACCAGGGATAAGGAAATCCTGGAAACCATCCTCCAGATGTCAGGCAAAGGGGACATGGTGCTGTTGGGAATTTCAATCTGCCGGACATAGATCGGAATACCAACACAGTGGCATCACAGAAGAACAGGGAATTTCTGGTCACACTATAGGAAGCAGGCCCAAGTCAACTAGTGACATCACCCACAAGGGGCAACTGGGTTCTAGATCTAATATTCACAAATAGCTATAAGGTTATGGGTGTCGGAGTAGGGAATCATCTGGGCAACAGAGATCATAACACAGTATGGTTCAGGGTAAAAAGGAATGTAGACTCCACACACTCCAAACTGAAGGTCCTTGACTTCAGGATGGAAGACTTCACAAACATGAAGGCCTGACTAAGAGACAACCATGGTAACTCAACAGAAGGGAGCGCTGAGGAATATTGGACCAGATTGAAGGATGCAATAACCATGGTCACATCACAGTGTGCCCGTCAGGTTAGTAAGAACAAAATTAGGAAAACCCACTATGGTTTTCCAAGGAGGTGGCAACCATGGTGAGAGAAAAGTGCATAGCCTTCAGAAAGTACAAGGAAGCAGAGAACGAGGCAGACAAAACAAAATATAAACGTAAACTAAAAAAGACAGGGAAAGTGATAAGAAATGTAAAGGCTCAAACAGAGATTAGGATTGCTCAAGAAGTAAAAAGAGTAACCAAACCTTCTACAGGTACATACGTGAAAAAAGGAAGACCAAAGGGGGCATTGTTAGTATCACAAAAAAAGTCAGACAAACCACAGAGCAAGAAGGAGAGAAGGCAGAGGCACTCAATGAGTACTTCTGCTCAGTCTTCACACAGGAAGCAGATGGTAACGGACCAACAATAGGCATAAAGAAGTGTCCGATTGAAGGAATAGACATGGGTCCCTTCACAGAAGAAAGGGTCCTGGAGGAAAAAAACAAGTTAAAGGTAGATAAAGCTATGGGGTCAGATGGGATGCACCCAAGAATACTGAAAGAACTAGGGAGGGATCTGGCAACCCCCCTAGCAGTGCTGTTCAACAAATCATTAAGGAGTGGGAAGGTGCTGGAGGATTGGAAGAGTGCAACAGCAGTACCATTCCACAAGAGTGGAAGCAAGCAACAGCCAGGTAACTACTGTCCAGTTAGCCTAACATCAGTCCCTGCTGAAGGAAAGAATCATAGTTTTTTTGAAGCAAATTGGTCAGCTCAACAAAAATCAATGTGGTTTCACAGCAGGGAGGTCCTACCAGACAAACCTGGTTGATTTTTTCAATTGGGTCACCAAAACAGTGGATCAGGGTGGAGCAGTGGAAGTGATTTACCTGGACTTCAGCAAAGCTTTTGACTATATTCCTCACAGAAGACTAGTCAAAAACTGAAGAACATGGGAAATGGGCCTAAGGTTACAAATTGGGTCAGAAACTGGTTACATGGGAGAACGCAGAGAGTATTAGTAAATGGCACTCTGTCCGTGGAGGGAAGGGTGACTAACGGGGTCCTGCAGGGCTCAGTTCTGGGGCCAGTCCTCTTCAACATATTCATCAGTGACATTGTGGATG
This sequence comes from Neoceratodus forsteri, assembly GCA_016271365.2. Taxonomy (NCBI): domain Eukaryota; kingdom Metazoa; phylum Chordata; order Ceratodontiformes; family Ceratodontidae; genus Neoceratodus; species Neoceratodus forsteri. The sequence continues at coordinate 192,317,577 of CM057456.1, forward strand.
AACTGTAGGGAAAGGTGTGCCTGTTTGCAAATGACAACAGAAACTGCAACAGGGTAGATAAAACAGAGGGACAGCAAAGCATGAAAGCTGATCTCTGAAAACTGGAGGAATGGTCCAAGACCTGGCAATTGAACTTCAGTGCCAAAAAATGTACGGTCATGCACCTGGGAAATCGTAACCCAGAAAAACTGTACTCAATGGGAGGGGAGCAGCTGGTGGCTACCAGGCAGGAGCGAGACCTAGGGGTGATCATATCAGATGACCTCAAGGTCAGTAGACAATGTGAAAAGGCAGCACTAAAGGTTAGTGGTATTCTGGGATGCATAGAGAGGGGCATCACAAGCAGAAGGCATGAAGTAATCATGCCCCTGTATCAGTCCCTGATCAGGCCTCACCTGGAGTACTGTGTCCAATTCTGAAGGCCACACCTCAGGAAGGACATAGATAGGCTGGAGATGGTACAGAGAAGAGCAACAAAGATGGTGCAGGGCTTGCATTAGAAACCGTATGAGGCAAATTATACTCCCTAGAACAATGCAGGAATCATGGGGACATGATAGAAACATTCAAATACCTTAAAGGCAACAACAGGGTGCATGTGCAGAACCTCTTTCAGGTAAAGAACTACAACAAGACTAGAGGGCACAACCTTCAACTTAAGGGAGGAAAGTTCAGAAGCAATACGAGGAAATTCTTCTTCACAGAATGCATTGTGGAACTATGGAATAGCCTGCCGGAGGGGGTGGTGGGAGCCAAGACAGTGGAGGAATTCAAGCAGGCATGGGACATAGGCAAAGGCAAGGCAAGGCAAAATTTATTTAAAAGATGCCCAATCCCAGAGGCTCTGGGCACCGTACAGATAAATAAACACATATTTCAAAACAAATCAATAAAACAAAAAAATAAAAATAAATAAATAAATACATAAATAAATATGAACATATAAATAATTAACTCCTCATAAAAACAGTTCCCATAAATAATAAACTAAACATCAGATTGCCAACTACTATAACCAAATCTATGAATTGACAGCTTAATCCAAAAAAGGCCTGGGTGAATAGGAGGGCCTTGAGGTGGGCCTTGAACACCTCCAAGGTGGGGTCCCTCTTAACCCCAAGGGGCAGCGAATTCCACAGGACAGGAACGGTGACACTGAAGGCTCTGTCACCAGCTGATTTCAACCTCATCCTGAGAATTGCCAGGGGGTCTCCACAGGAGGAACGGAGGGGGTGAATAGGTACAAGAAGGTCTAACAGATAACCAGGGCCCCTGACCATGTAGGGCCTTATAGGTGAGAAGACCCACCTTAAAGAGGATCCTCCATTTGACCAGCAGCCAGTGCAGCTCACGCAACACCGGTGTAATGTGGCAAAATTTTGGCTTCCCAGTAAGTAACCGGGCAGCTGCGTTCTGCACTAGCTGCAGTCTGCGTAGAGATCCTCCTGTGAGCCTGAGGTAGAGCACATTACAGTAGTCAAGCCTTGATGTAAATAAGGCATGCATCAAAGTGGGGAGGTCCATAGGTGGAACAAGGGGCTTTATCCTGGCAACATTTCTGAGATGGAAAAAACAGGAGTGGATGGAAGAAGCTATCTGCGCCTCCATCGTCAAACTCCTATCCAGAATGACACCAAGATTTCGCACCCTAGAGGAGGCCTTCAATGGAAGAGATCCCAGAACAAGTCCAGTCTCTGATCCAGAGGCCATCCTATTACGCACGCTGTTTGACTCCTTGTAGAATACATAAGCAAGCAGCTAAGTTGGGGGGTAGGAAATCAAGGGCAGACTTGATGGATCATATGGTCCCCATCTGTCGACAACTTCTACATTTCTATACACAGGACGTAAGGACAGAGGAAGGGTTGATGGGCAGGCAGCTTGTTGTTCCCCAGGGGTATCGTGAGTGATTGCTCAAGGTCGCTCATTACATCCCCATGTCCGGACATCTGGGAATCACATGCACCATGCAGCAATTGGCCCAGAATTTCTGTTGGCCCAATTTCACCCAGCAGATGAAGAAATATTGCAGGTCTTGTCACCAGCGCCAACAAATAGGGAAGGTAGGCAGTTAAACCAAAGCTGCCCTAATGCCCTTGCCCATTGTGGAGGAGCCATTCCAGAGGACAGGAAAGGATAGGCTATTGTGGGACCCTTGAGTATCCCAAGCTCCTCTGGGAAGAAGTTTATCCTGACAGTGGTTGATTATGCCACCCAATACCCAGGAAAGACAAAGTGTAAAACACCTTGCTAGGGATTTTCTCCCGTGTTGGGTTTCTGCAGGAGGTTATCACTGATCAAGGGGGTATCTTCATATCAGACCTGGTGAAGTGTTTGTGGAAGAAGTGGGGGTTGGTTCAGAGATGCATGACACCTTATCACCCACAAGCCAATGGGCTTGTGGAAAGGTTTAATGGTACCCTAAAATTGATGCTACAAGTGTTTACTGAACAGAATGGGAGGGGCTAGGAGAAATAGCTTCCCCACCTGTTGTTTGCATACAGAGAAGTGCCCCAAGAGTGGAGAGTGTTCTCCCCTTTGGACTCTTATATGGACGTAGTGTGCGTAGGCCTCTAGACTTGATCTGGGAAGACTGGGAAGGCAAGCACACCACCCAGGGAACTCCCATAGTGGACTATGTCCTTAGGTTTAGGGAGAAACTGAAATAGCTTATGGGGGTGGCCAAAAGCAACCTGTCAGCTTCCCAACAGAAGCAAAAAGTCTGATGCAACCATGGAGCCAGAACTTACACATACCGTGCAGGTCAGGAAGTCATGGTCCTAATTCCAGTCCCAAAGAACAAGCTGCAGGCTGAGTGGGTGGGTCCATATAAGGTAGTCCGACAGGTCAATGACATGAACTATATTGTAGAACTGCCTGACAGGAGACATACTCATAGGATGTACCATGTCAACATGATGAAGCAATATGTAAATAAGGATGACATAGTATTTGCAATGTGTAGTCCTGGGGAGGGGGATGGATGAAGAAGACCCCCTACTGGATTTGCTGGAGGAAAGCAAGTGGGAGTCATCTGTGGAGGCAATCAAACTGTCACCCCAGCTGACCCTAGAACAGTCCCAGGGAGTGTGAGAGGTTTTAGAGGATTTTGCCCCTTTGTTTAAGGCCAAGCCTAGATGAATCCCCTTAGCGACACATGATGTAGACACGGGGATGCAGGCACCCATATGGCGGACAGCCTACTGGATGTCTGAGGCCATCCTAAAGGACATTAGGGAGGGACGTGGAGGAAATGCCGGATTTAGGGGTAATCCAGGCATCCCACAGTCCCTGGGCCTCAACCGTAATCCTTGTTCACAAGCCAGATGCCTCTACTTGCTTTTGTGTGGACTATAATGGACTCAGCATAGTCACAAAGTCTGCCACTCACCCAATGCCATGGACGGAAGAACTACTGGACAAGCTGGGAGGGGTGACATACCTTATCACAATTAACTTGACAAAAGGGTATGGGCAGGTGGAGTTAACCAACAGAGCTAGAAAATGATCGGCCTTCATCACTCCATTAGAGTTATTCGAATTCTGGGTACTGCCTTTTGGAATGAGTAATGCCCCTGACATCTTCCAAAGGTTGGTTAACCAGGTGTTACATGGTACTGAAGAGTACGCAGTGGCATATCTGGATGATATTGCCATCTTCAGTACCAGTTGGAAGGAATACCTGTCCCACCTGAAGGAAGCATTGGGAAGGATACAGAGGCAGGGCTCACTGTCAAGGCTGAAATGTGCCAGGTGGCTATGGCAGAGGTGGCATACCTAGGCCATGTAGTTGGGCAGGGGCAGCTTCACCCTAATAAAGCAAAGTTTGAGGCAATAGGGGCATGGCCTACACCCGAAACCCAGAAACAGGTTAGGAGCTTGCTAGGGATCACAGGATACTATCAAAAGTTTGTTCCAAATTACAGTACTCTGGCAGCTCCCCTATAAGAAAAGAAAGCCCAAAAAGGTACTGTAGATTGGGAGCCAGCCTGTGAATGAGCCTTCATATGGCTAAAAGAGGCACTGTGCAGTGCCCCTGTGTTAGCCAGTTCAGAATAACAATAGGCAGTTTGTTGTACAGAAAGATGCCTCAGATGTGTGGACTGGAGCAGTCCTCAGTCAGACCTCTAATCAGGGTACATATCACCCAGTAGTGTATCTTAGCAAAACATTACTTCCCCCAAGAGCAGGCATATTTCACAGTGGAAAAGGAATACCTTGCTCTGGTATGGGCCCTGAAGAAATTAGAACCTTACCTCTACAGGAGAGGCTTCAAGGTACAGACTGATCACAACCCTCTGGTGTGGTTAAATACAGATGGGTAAAACAAATGGTCATCTCTTTAGGTGGAGTATAGCCCTACAGGCCTACTACAAGAAAATTACCCACAGGGCAGGATTGGCCAATGCCAGCACAGATGGCCTATCCTCACCAGTTAGAAAAATAACAGAATTTTTGAAAATCTTACCATGCAGTAGGGGGTGTGTTCCCACAAATTCAGTCTAGGATGGAGGGATGTTGCAAGCTATGCCACTGTCAGTCAGATGTACAGATATATGGTGCTATATTCTGTTACATTTTGTGCATGTTTAAAATGCCACAAGAAATAATATGTAAAAGGGTCACATGGAACAAGGGAATGGATTTCTTTTTTCAGAGGTCTGCAAATTCCCTGTGACCTAAGAGAAACTGGTTTTCCCAGGGAAGCTGGAAATTGCATTTCAAAAGAATCTTCCTGGCTAACACAGAGGTCCTAAATCTATCACTTGCAATACAAATTGTCACTTAAAAAGCCAAAATGCTTCAGAAGACACCATTTGGATAGGTATTAAAAAGGAAAAGGGTTATAAACTCAGTAGATGTTATCAGTTAGCCCTGTCATAAAAAAAATGTTTACATTTCAAAGGACAGTGCTAGATTCCAGAAAGCTGTCATTGTATAATTACATTGGTTAGCTGACAGGATATTGGAATTGTAAGAGTCTGACTAATAAAGGTATGAGTACCTTAATAAGAAATGTTGTGAAAAGCAGGACCAGACCAAGACTTACAGACTGCCTTGGACCACAGGTATTTAAGACCCTTTACAGAGCATTTTGAGGACACTTTGCTTTTGGGCACACTCCTGACCACAAAAGAACAACTGCCAGCAGACGCACTAGAAGCAAGACTGCTACAGAAAGGACTGAAACCTTTAAAAAAACATTTATTTTTCAGGACTTCATTTCACTACAAATTTAAGGTAGAACTTTAGATAACTGTTATAGTGCATTTTTTTGTACATATCCACTTTTATTTGTGTTATTCTGTGACCAACATTTTCCAAACCTTTTTGTTGTAATGTATGATAATTATTTAGTAAAGACATTTGTTTTGTTTAAGAAACCTGTCTGAGTGAGATTTCTATATTGTGTGTGTGTGATTGTGGGTGTTTCAGTAATAATCTGTGACTAAACTGTTATTGCAAGGGGTGCCATCATAAGCTACCAAATTGAACAAGGGTCTGAAAAGGGAAAGTCCGGGTAAAGATAGGGGGAATACCAAAGACTCAAAGAAGGGTCTGTGGGGATTTAAACCAGGTTGTGCATGCCTTGTGAGAGAAGGCAGAGTCAGGGTTACAAAGCTACCCCAAAGAGGTTATAAGACCTGGATCTTCCCCCATTCTGTAACAACCAAGAAGGGTTCCTATTTGGCTACAAGACTCGAGACTAGTGTTGTACCCTGATCCACAGTAATGATAGGATCCTGGGACTTCCTGACGAGTTTTCAGTTGTGAACTCAGTGAGCACTATAAAAGGACACGAAGAGGGTATCCCTGTTTCCCCATCCCTGTCATGGATTGCATTCAGGGGTGGGCACTGTGAGCTCAGTGGACCTGACCCTCAGGAATGGGTTCATGACACCATGTAGGTAAAATGTAAAATCAAGGATGTAGGTAGAAAAGTACAATAAAAATGCACAACATATTACAACATCTACAAACTATAGAAAATTACCTAACTCCAACAGGAGTGAAGTGTAAACAGGCACCAGAGCAATAAATGTGAGAACAAAATGAGTGAGTTGAGGGCGGAACAAGGGGAGAGGAGGTAGGAGGGGAAGCAAGGGAGCAGAGACAACAAAGGAAACAAGGTTGAGTGTGGGAAAACCTATGACCGCCCATGCCTTGTATTGGAGGTGAGGTCTATATAATTGTGTAATTGTATATTTGTTATTCTCTGCATGCACTGGGTTACAGTTTTACTTTTCTAACAATTACTATAGGAAATAGCCTTGGTTTCAAAAAACACCTATATTCTGGGTATCAATACAGTTAGAACTATTCAGCAATCTTGTTAAGTTTATATGTCTCCAAAATTGAAGAACTTGTTAATGCACGAGTTCGGCATCATGTAGAACCAGTCCTTATGTCAGGGACATGCAGGAAGCAGCAGACTGTGCATTTCGGTTGGGTCAACTGAAACTCTTTTTGGTAAAAAATATACATTAACTAAGGCACATATGTTTTTGAAACAGAACCAGAGCAATTACTGAGTACATCTCTGTTAACAGGCACAAATATTACAGGGGCACTAAAAATGGGTTAAAAAGCGGACAGTGTCTCATTAAAGGGGAAAAGTCAGTACTAAGAACCCCACACCCGAGTTTGGGGCTGGTTCCAATTTGTACTTTGAGTGCAAGAACATTTTTTTGCTTACTGTTTACTGCAGTATAGTAGCTCATATCAGAATGATTCTAGTGACATCCAAGCAGACATTTTCTGTAATTACACATCCCAGAGTGCCCTGCAGCTGACATCAGAGCAGGGCTGCAGCAGTGGGAGCTTCAGTAATCTGCAATGCATATAGGGTTTTTATTAGTTTTAACCAAGTGTTTGCTGGTCCTGCTATTCTCATAGGGCTTAGTTCAGTCCTCTGTGACTGTACTTAACCCAGAAAGGACGGCAGAACTTGCAAACATATAAAATCCCACTTCTGTAGTCCTGCTCTGATACCAGTTGCATGGCATTCTGGGATTATTATTTACATAAAATGTCAGATTGGATCTCAGCAGAATCAGTCTAATGCAATCTACTATACTGTATTAAACAGTAAGTAAAAAATAATGTTTTTGCACATAGTGTACAAATTGGGGCCAGCCGCACACTTGGGAGGATGGCTATTAGTGCAGACTATTCCCCATTAAGATGAGAACGGAATATTGTAGCTATTATAGGACTATCATGTTGCCCTTCCACCCCCCCATTATGCAGGGATAAATACTTGCTGTGTTAACATGCACTAATATAATGGGATTATCTGGGTGTCCATGGTGATGGCACTTGGGAAAGGGCACTGACAAAAACAGCAACCCTCTCCCCAGCACATTGCAGCAATGGCACACAGGGTATACGGCAGCCGGATTGGGGGGGTGGGTGACTATAGCAACATCCTGTCTCTATACGTACACATGTGGGGGGTGGACACGCACAGCAAGGGATGTGGGGGATGGTGCTGCGATCGGTTGCCATGTTGACCCTGTGGCGTGGTGGGTGGGTTGCCAGCATTGGTCGGCAGGGTACTAGGTTCAGGTCTGGGTGCTGGTGAGTTTTTGTTGCTCCCGGCCTGAACCTTTTTTTTAATGTTTTCACCCCCCCAACATGCACCCTCCTGGAGTTGAGAATCCTTTAGTAGGGGGTGTGGGGGGTGCAGACCCCCACAGAAAACATTAAAAACGAAGTCCCTGGAGCCCTTTTGTTGTGAGCTGTTGTGTCAGAATGCCGAAATAAATTTTTGGCACTCTTGACTTCTGCATAACGGCGATTGCCATTAGGCTTTTGCCATTATGACATGGATCCGATTACTTAATATCCCAAGCACCTTGAAACATGTGTTATAAATTCTGTCAGTGCCATGAAGAACATGAAGAGCTCTACAAGGTAATGGATAACTGTCTTCAGTTCAAATAACTTGTTGTTTATTGGAAAAAAGTCAATTATGGGCAGAATTGTTTTGGTGCAGCTCATTGTCCATTTGTGAACTATGATGTTTCCAAATGTAGTTGTAGTAGTAGTAAAATGTTTTTATTCATGTTATCATAAACAAAGGATAGACTCGATAGAGCCAGAGCTCATTTATGAGGTTCCATTGCACAATTACCAAATGAACACACAATAGGGGCCCCGGAACAATTCCCGGCAGTTGTGATTCATGTGACATCATATTTGTAATAAACTAAAGTTTTCAAACCAAACTAATATAGAAGGCTGTCACAGCCACAATGCCATAATGGCAAGGCAAGGCAACTTTTATTTCTTAGTCACCCAATCCCAGAGGCTCTGGGCGCCTTACAAGTATAAACCATTCAAAAGGATAGCACAGCCATAAATTCATAAATAGAGCTAAACGTATATAAATATAATAAAATTAGTAGACAAAGTGCAGACAATAAGCATTATGACTATATCAAAAAGATCTTCACAGCTCTATATCCAGGAATGCTAAGGCAAACAGACAAGTCTTTAGGCGGCTCTTAAAAACCTCAACTGAAGTGGCCTCCCTGACAGCTGGTGGTAACGAGTTCCACAGGATGGGGCCCTGTGACACTAAACGTCCTGTCACTGGCAGTTTTTAACCTCATCCTGGGAATCACAAGGAGGCCCCTAGAGGAGGAGCGGTGGGAGTGAACAGGTGCGGCAGGTGTAAGGAAGTTGGAGAGATAACTAGGGCCTAGTCCATGCAGGGCCTAAAAGGTGAGCAAGCCCACCTGGAAGAAAATCCTTCACCTGACTGGCAACCAGTGCAGTTCATGCAACACTGATGCAACATGACTGAACTTGGAATGTCCCATCAGCAGCCTGGCAGCAGCACTCTACACCAACTGCAACCGGCGGAGGATCCCTCCAGAGACCCCGAAGTAGAGCGCATTACAGTAATCATGCCTGGATGTCACAAAGGCATGCACTAAGGTGGGAAGGTCCTCAAGTGGAACTACAGGTTTGATCCTGGTGATAGTCCTCAGATGGTAGAAACTACATTGGACAATAGACAACACCTGAGATTCAAATAATGGTTCTTTAAACATCCCCTGCCTCCAACAAAACAAATAGAAAAAAAAACATGTAACAAAACAGAATTGACAAATGCTTCAACTGAGGCCTATAAGTAAAGAAGCCTATTGAAGGTGGGAAGGGGCATTTCCCAAGGTTTGGTGCTGGGGCTGCTATTCCTCTTATTCATGAATAACTGGACTGCATGCCATACATGGCCCTTTTGTGTACACGTATGCGGATGACACACTCCTCTATGGTATCCTTGCAGTCAACTCTGCAATAAGGGCTTGACCAAATCCTACTATTTCTGACAAATAACAAACTGGTTCTAAACTCTGGTAAAACTCAAACCATTATGTTTGGTACCCCCTGTATGTTAAAAACTAATCTGTCACCATTACAGATAATTTTATGTGACAACACACCACTGATGAACGCAACACAGTGTAAATATCTAGACATCTGGATGAACTCCCAGCTGATATGGGAGTTTCATATAAGCCAGATATTGAATACGATAAGGCCCAAAATAAGACTTCTGTACAGGCAAACATTTAGTATACCTTTTGAGGTCTATGCAAACAGCTGGAAGCTATGTTACTCCCTCTACTGGACTATGGGGATATTGTAAATGTTAGCACAAACTATTCTGAGAAAGCTAGACACCGTATATGATGCACAGGCTGGCCCACCTTATTCTAAATGCACAAAAGAAACCTCAGCAATGTGATCTTCTGAATTGGCTGGGGTAGATCTCTCTGTTTAATAGGCATAAGGCCCACATGATTGCTTTCATGTATAAATGCATCACCAACAAAGTCACAGTTAGTTTTACTGACCTTCTGTGCAACTGTACTGCTAGGTCTGACCTTAGGGCTTCATGCTGCCTTGACTTTGCCCCAGACTCAAAAGCTGACTGGGCCAGCATGCTTTTCCTGTGTTGGTCCACATATATGGAACACCATACTGGACCAGTGCAGACCCTGCCCTGGTACTATAACAGCCGTCAGTGTCTCATTAGGTAGCACTCTTGCCTCAGGGGCCAGAAGATTGTAAGTGGTGGGCTCAGTCCCACACCAAATACTCAGGGTAATGCTTATAACTGATACTGTAGCATAGCAGAGGGGGTGCTGCACTGGTGAGGAACCATCCTTCAGATGAGACATTCAACCAAGGTCCCTTCTGTCCAGTTTTGGTCACTGTCAAGGTGGAAGTAAAAGAGCCCAAGGCACATATTGAAAAAGAGCAGGGGAGTTTCCTTGATATCATTGGCAGCATTTCCCCTGTCAATGAAACAGGTCCATGCAACCCACTCACCAGGACAGACTGGAAACAGTATAATAACGTAATGTGCTTTTCTGGTCAAAAATTACAAATACATGTACTGAAATAAATAACTTCTGTGTGAAAAATGGGACCTAAGCCAAGTTTTTGCAGAATGTGATTCTTGTTCAGGCCACATTGACTGATAAACATCAACACAGAACTGTTTAACATTAATGCTGGATGCCATTTACTGCCAATGTTGATATGATATAATGATGGAATTGGAATTATATTGAATTAATATTCTTGTATCATGTTATAATTATAGGTATTCTGTAACCTTTAATAATGTTTTATAAGTATTGTATAACCTATTGTACCTAAATAATTGCATTCTCATTAAGGACACCATTGAAAATAAGACTCGGCTTAATGGTTCATAACATAATTTGTTGATTTTTCAATAAACTCAATTAATGGAGATGAAAAATGCATTCTTTAGTTATGTGCCTAGGATTATTACATTAAAAACAGCATCACATTTAAAGTGGAACCCTACAGCTTCCATCCAGAGACTACTGAGTGACTGGAGCACAAAATTGTCATTTTATAAAAAGAATTACGTGAATCTAATTTCGGTAATGTAGAATGCCAGTGACATGAAAATGCTGTTATTTTTTTTAAAATAGTTTTTGTCATCTTTTTTTTCTTCTTATGACTCAGCTTGGAACTCGTCAGCCTTATCAATACCCGATTTTCAATCAGTGAAGATTGTGCTGTGTTTCTATTATCATATGTCATACTGTCCTGTCTCCCTAAGGGTCCAAAAGTATCTAGCAAGACAAAATTTACTATAATAATATAATTTTACATATAAATAAAGGTGTTTTTTATATTACTTACGTTTCTTAATACTTATGCATTCATACTTACATTCCTAATCCCATTTCATATATTAAACCTATTGGCCTGGATATTCAAACTGCGCTCAAAACTGGCGCAACAGTAGGAGCAAGCGCAAACCAGTTGCTCAAATGCGCAACAGGTGCGATATTCAAACATGGAGCAGAGCAAATAGCGCAAGCAACCAACGTCTGAATATCGCACATACTGCGCCTTCGCGCAACCAGGAAGGAGAAGCTGAGCCAAAATGTTGAGCTATGGCGCAACCATGGAAGCTCAGCTGAGCATTCCAGAGCTGCCATAGCGCAAGCACAGCCCCCCCCCCCAGAGCAATGGAACTGCACATCCAGGGAGGCAGGCTGGGGCCCACCGCCAGCCATGCCACACATGGGCACAGGAACACACTGCAGAACCCACACAACACCGGCACACCCCAAGCGCAGCATCACTGGGGGTGGGATGGATGATCCACATGCCCATGGGGACAAGCCAACAAAGCATAGCAGAGCCCTGACACCCCAGCACAACCACTGGCAGGCAGAGAGTGCCACACACAGGGGGTTGACAACCACAGTGCACATCAGCCCCCCGTATGCACAGCGCACCCTGCACTGTGACCCCAAGACACCACCCATGTGCACTTCAGGAAACCATGCAGTCCCCCCAGCACTCATCAGCCCCATGCAACACAGAAGCCTACAAGCCAGACACACCCTGTGCACCCAGCAGTGGGTGGCAGCAGATGGCAAGACCAACGGAAAGGCACTGCCATGCTGGAGATACCTCCCCATGCACACACATGCACACACACACACACATACCCAGGACCATACCAGCCCAGATGGCATGTACACCCCTGCAACTGAGCACCCATAGCCAGCTGCAAATCAGAGACCAACACAGTATTCATATCAAAATAGAAATGTATATTTAAAGGACTAATCACAAAACCAAGTGAAACTATGTACAAGTGGGGGGGACAGGTAAAGGCAGGGGTGCTCAAGGGGGAGAGAATAACAACTTGGAGAGGGAAGGCAGGGTGATAGGGATGGGAGAAGTGGGAAGGGAATGTGGGCTATGGCCCAGCTGGCTGCTGGTCCTCCCCCTGCTGGCGCCCCCTCCTGTGGCTCCTTCGCCGATCACCATGGCGCTGTATGGCCTGCAGGATCTCCTGGTTCTGATCTGCAACCTGGCTGAGGTGCCGAAGATACTGGGACATCCTCCTGAGTACCTCGAGGCCTAGGAAAATGGGAACACAGTCAATTGCTGAGACTGACCACAACCCTGAACACCACCCAAACTGCAAGCCATATGGCCCAATGTCCGCACCTGTGATGGCATGCACCCACCCACAGTGAACATGCATGGCCAACGCCATAGGCAAGCGGCACCAGCTATCTACACCGCCCACACACACTGCCCGTCAATCACAGTACAAACTAGGCTGGCAAGTGATGTGGCAACGTGGTGCGATGCCAGTTACACAGCTATGTCCCAGTGCATGCCTGGACCACCAGTGATGCATACACAGATGTGCCGTGATACTGCACTGTGATGCAGGTCACCTGTGTCATGCCTACATACATGGATACATAGACAGTGTCAGCAGATAAGGGCCTATGGGACACAGTCTGTCCATCTGACCTTGTCGTTCACTCTGTTGTCCTATAAGTCCGTTCCCCTTACCCCTGACCTCCAGAATTCCGTTATGGCTAACCCATGCATTCACAAATCCCATGACCAAGTCAGCCCCCACCACTTCCTCTGGCAGGGTGTTCCACTTGTCCACCACCCATTCTGTGAAGAAATACTTTCTCATGTTTCCTCTGAATCGTCCCCCCTCCAACTTCATCCCATGCCCTCTAGTCCTGGAACATCCTTTACGCTTAAAAATATTGTTTTCCTGCACTCTGTTCCCCCCTGTAAGATACTTGTATGTCCCCATCATATCCCCACACCCTCCTCCCCTCCAGGGAGTACATGTTCAGTTCCGTCAACCTGTCTGCATAGGACTTGTGATGCAATCCATGCACCATCCATGTCGCCCTCCTCTGAACCCTCTCCACCCAGTCCATGTCCATACGTAGGTATGGTCTCCGGAACTGTACACTGTACTCCAGTGTGGGGACTCACTAGTGTTTTGCATAGTGGAATTATGACCTCCCCTTTGGTTGTGTACCACATGGCTGGTGGTCTTGCCCCCCCAGCATGCAATAGCATCCATGAAGTAATGATACTCACACTCCTCCAGCAGCTGGGTCTGACGCTGCTGCTGCTGCTGCTGCTGCTGCTGCTGCTGTTGTTGGGGCACAACACCCCCCGGCACCTGGGCCCTGGCATGGCCCACGTCACCCTGGTCCTGTGTCCTCACAATCCGGCCTGTGGGAGACATATGTTGAGACAAACATCAGTGTGACTCAAAAGCAGAGTGCCCCCTGCCCCAGTGAGAGTGCCTGCCCACACAGCCATAACCATCCATCGCACAGCTGCACACACAACACACCTATGCACAGCCACCCAAGCACACACACACCCTACAGAGAATATAGGTGCATAGATGGTACACTCACCTGGCCTAGGCACCACGCCCGCCTGGCACGTGAACGCAGCCGCGTCAAGAGTTCCGTCTCCCTCCGGCGGAGGTCACTGTACCGGTGCCGGCACTGCTCAGCAGACCGGCCCGGCCAGTGACCTCCACCAGGTCAGTGGCCACTTGCTGCCACATGTGGGTCCTAGGCATGGTGAGGGGGGCCTCACCATACAGTGCCTCACAGTGGGGCTCCACCAGGGCCACCAGGTTGGCCACTTCAAGCTGGCTCCAGGACACCGCTCCTCCTAGCCATGGCACCAACTTTACAGCAGGCAATATGGCGCCCGCTGCGCCGTAACCCACGTGGAGTTGTTGCGCATAGACCACCACAGGCTCCAATCGGCTGTTCGAACAAGCGCCCGTCGCTTACATGGCGCTGTCACCAGACAGCGCAATAAGGACGCACATTACGGCATGCCAACAGCGCCAGGGGTCAGAGGGCATACACAAGGTCACGGCAATGACGCAAGGCTACGCACAGCGCCATAGGACGTATAGGCATCCTGCGTGACTGCCAAGCTGAGCACCAGTGCCACAGTGGACTATCGCGCAGTAGTGCCACAGCGCCATATAGTGCCCAGTGCTGTAGCGCCACTGGCACAATGGTGGCCATGGCCTGAATTGCCTATCGCGCTCAGCAGGTCTGCAGCACGATAGACGCATGCGTAAGCTGTCTGGGCATGTGCAATGCAGTGTAGCACGCAGCCACAAACATCCGCCATTGGCTCAGCGGACCTTCCGTGTGCGCTAAGCGCCAAATCACGTGATATTCAACCGACATATGCAAATCATTCGATCAGCTATTCAAAGGCGAGGGCGCGATTAGCATGTTCATTAAAGTAGCGCCACACCTCATTTGCATGTGTTGCGCTATAAAAATGCGACAGTGGGTTGTGCTGGCCAGATTTGGTTACTGCAGGTGAGAGGTGAGTTACATGCTGTGTGATGCTCAGGACAATGCTCATGGGCAGGGGTGCCGGAGGATGATAAAGGCTGAGGGGGCTGAGCATGAAAAGGGCACTTAGAAAGGGACAAAGGGCACCCTTTCTATCAGTATCTGCCATGCGGAGAGGAAACGGGGGGGCTTCTGCCCCGGGCCGGCAGCTATGCTCATGGGGAAATGCTGTCGACTGCACAGTGACAGGTGTCCACTTCCACCCATACAGATCACCATGACTGACCAGAGCCAAGCTGAGGGTGTGGACGGCGGGCGTAGGAGGAGGCTGAACTTCACCACGGCAGAGACAGAGGCCCTCTTCCAGGCCTACCTGGAGGATGAGCCAGTATTGAGTGGACGGAGGTGCACCCCTCAGGAGTGTGCAGCTGCATGGAAGGGGGTAGCTCAGGCCGTCAACCTGCACGGAAGCCACCAGTGCTCCGTGCAGGAATGCAGGAAGAAGATGGGGACTGACCGCAGGAGGCTGAAGGAAAGGTAGCAGCCTTCAGGTGGACGACATGCTGGCACTGGTGGGGGGCCCACCAGTGGTGTTGCAGCTGACCCCTACAGGAGAGACACTGGTTGCGGCCATGCAGCCAAGTGCCATTGCGGGCGTACCAGGCGGAGGATTCCAGACAGGTGGAAGCCCATCACTGCACGGTATGACATGGTGATGTTGTTGGGGGGACTGTTGTTCACATGCACTCACATGTACTCTCTTTCTGTTACAGATCCTGTTCATCTGCAGGAGACGGTGGTGGTGGTGGGTCCAGACAGTGAGGCAGACCTGCTGGACGTGGAGGAGGGACCATCCACCTCCGGCACCAGCCTGCAGGCACTGCAGCAGCATGCACGCTGGGCCAACAACTCCGGCGTCAGTGATACGGGTGCAGGTGGTGCACAGCCTGTGTCACAGCAGTCTGGCATGCAGGTATGCCAGCATGCTGTGCCTATGGCAGTGGCATGCACCTGCACCATTGATGATAGCAGGCCTGCAATGGGCAGTGATAGGTGTGTGTCCCATGACGGACACATGGCAGGCCAGCACGTGCCCCTGGGCCTTCCTGGTTCACACCTGTGTACCAGCATGCTGGCACAGTCCCAGGCTGTGCCTGTCAGCACTGGTGGGGCAGCACCAGTGGCTGTGCAGGTGTCTGGCACTGTTGTCAGCATGGAGGTGGAACAGGTGGACCTGGGGCTCAGCAGTTGGAGGCGGCAGCAGCAGTTGCACACCAGGTCTGGGGTACAGTGTCAAGCAGTGGCACATGTCCACCGCCCTAGATCCGCCCATACCTGGTCCTGGCGAACAGCGCCACCCTCAAGGGTGCTGTGCACCAGGACCGCCCACACCCTGGGGTCACGATGCCATTGGGGCACAGTACCCATGGACACGCACACCCACCTGCTGCAGGACTCAGTACAGCTGCAGGGGCGGGTTGCAAGGTCCGTGGAGGCACTGTCTGTGTCCGTGGAGTGGCATAGCGGGGGTGTGCGCCTGCCGAGCCGAGCTGGTCCTTATATGCGGACGGATGTGACCGCTGCCATTGACAGGCTGACCCATGCAGTGGTCTCTGTCGCGGGCGCGTAGCCACACTTCAGGTGCCCCTGTACCACACACCCCACACAGTGCACTCTCCACTCCCGTTCCGGCGTCGTGGACACCAGGCCTGTCGGCGCCAGGTTCTGCTGTGAGCATCCGAGCACCCCTGGTGCAAGTTTGTTTGGCAGATGCAGACCCTGTGCGGGCAAGGTCGGGTCGCGCGGTGGGACCCTGGTGGTGCACCAGCACCACCCGATGTGGCCCCTGCTCAGCCTGCCAGTGCTGCTGGGCCATGGCGGGGCCGCCCATGCATCCATGGTGGCCGTGGGACAGTGCTACCTGCCTGAACTGTCTCCCAGTGCAGGCCCTGTCTGGTGCTGCCCTGTGTGCAATGTGTGTCATGGTGGGCAGTGCACTGCTGGGTGCTCTGCTCACCAAGCTGACACATGGACCACCTGCACACTCTCCCGACTGCTGTCCACAGGTGCG
This sequence comes from Neoceratodus forsteri, assembly GCA_016271365.2. Lineage (NCBI taxonomy): Eukaryota > Metazoa > Chordata > Ceratodontiformes > Ceratodontidae > Neoceratodus > Neoceratodus forsteri. Next base: position 192,334,332 of record CM057456.1, read on the forward strand.
TGTGCATGATGATGCCTGCATTGCACTGTACACCAAGGTGCAAGGGTGCCCAGGTCCTGACACACATACGTGGACAGTCCAGGTGGTGGGGGTGGTTGGTGGTACTGTGTGTTGGCAATGTCATTTCCGCAGTGCTGTGCTGCTGCCCATGTATGCTGCCTGGTGTGTGTGTGTGTGTCCATATGAGTGCTCACCCCTCTCTGATGGTGTGTTGGTATGCCTGGAACCTTCAACTCCCCTGACCTTCATGCATGGTGTGTTCCCCTGTGTGCCTGTGGTTTGCGCATGGACAGTGTTGCCTGCACATGTCCCTTGACTTACCTGTGTTGGGCATAGTGCTCTTCTGCAATGGTGTCCCAGTGCAGCTGGGCCTGCGGGTCAGTCGGGGTCCCTCCGTCCTCTCGGGGCTGCTCATCACCCATATCATCAGGCGCCACTGGCGCCCCCATCGCTGTCCCCTCTTTGGACCTGTACGGCTATCCCATGGTCTTTGGCCATGTTATGCAGGATGCAACAGGCCAGGAATATCCCACAGGCCTTTGGGGCTGTACTGTAGGGCTCCGCCGGGGTGTCCAGGCATCGAGGCGTGCCTTGAGCATCCCAAACACCCGCCTATGATGTTACATGTTGCGGCATGTGCCTCATTGAAACCTAAGCTGCGCTGGGGTCGTGGGGCACCGGTATGTGTGAGCAGCCAGGGACGGAGTGGGTATCCACAGTCACCTGTGTGAGATAGTGGAGATCAGTGTCATGTCAGGTCCATATTGCCCATATCCTTGTGTGCCACTACCATGGCACCTGTGTCATTCCACCCTTGCACAGAGTTTGCATTCCATACATGTGTACTCACCCACTAGATGACCCTGGGGATGTTCCCTCTCGAATCGATGGCACAGTGCAGACTGGTGCCATATGAAGCATCATGTGCTCCGCCAGGTGTGTGGCACAGACAGTGATAATCGCCCAGTGGCATCACACACCACCTGGCAGTTGACACTGGAAAAGCCCTTTCGGTTCCGATACACCTGGCCGTCCGGGGCCAGGTGGCGTGCGAATAGCCACATGGGTGCAGTCTATGGCCCTAGCACGCCAGGCATATGTGCTACCCTGTGGAACTCCTGCATGTTTGTTGTACGCTCTGCCGCGGTGCTGGGGAACTGGATGTACTCCGCAGCATGAGGCAGCAGTGCGCTGAGGTTGGGTGAGGATCGTGACATGGCCGACTGTGTAATGCCTGTGGTGTCCCCTGTCGGCCTCTGGAAGGTGCCCCATGGCGAGCAGGCACATGCAGGCTGTCACCTTGGTCTCCCACGGACAGAGCATGACTCCGTCGTGAGGGTGCCTGCATCACATCACTGCACAGCTCGCAGAGCCGTCTCAGTGTTGCCCTGTTCAGGCGGTACGGGCCACAATCTCAACATCTGTGTACAGCTCGAGCTGATGCGGGCACGATACCGCCTGTCGGGGCATACCACGACCGGGGCCCCTCCGCTGCCACGCCCCCTGCAGCATGGTGTCTCACCCCTCATTACAGCTTCCATGTGGAAGCTGACACTGTCCATCTCCTGGCTTCTGCCCCCGGCTGCTGTTCCTGTGTTACCCCCGCTGCCCCCATCAAGTGCTTCCACTGTACTGGCACCCCCACTGGCCTCTCTGTCCTCCTGGACCCACTGTCCCTCTCTGCCCTTCCAGCTCCTGTCTCTCTCTCTCTCTCTCTCTCTCTGTCTCTCTCCCCCAGTTTGCGGCCTGCTAGAGTTCTTGTGCCGCTTCCTTGAGCCTTTTTATTTTGGCTCAAATCCGGTACTGCACAACTTCCGGCTAAGCCACTCTTGCGCATTGCGCAAGTGTTCGGATATCGCATTGCGCACTTTATGCATGGACCCGCCCCCTTCGGTTGCGCATGCCTTCATTTCCATTGCGCTGTTGCTCAGCATGTTTTCGGTGGCACAACTGGCCCCTTCTGAATATTGCAGAATGGCGCATTTTTGGAGTTACGCACGCGCAACCCTGTTGCGCATGGCGCAACCCTTTTGAATATCTGGGCCATTATGTTCTTGTACATCTATTAATTACGCACTGGAAAGAGACCCTTATTATGTTAAATTGTTCAATTTGATCACTCCGGATATAATAAATATGCTCCAACTGGGTTATATCATTAATATAGTTTAACCAGGTCTCAAAAGCTGGGGGATCAGCATCCTTCCATTTTATTAATGTGCATTTCTGACCAATATTCATTGCAATAGTATATAATACCTGGGTGCTATTCTCTATTTCACAATTACAAGTGAATATTGACAGTAATGTTGCCATTGGTGTGCTCTGAATATTCTGATTCATAGCTTCATTTAAACATTTAAGTATCTTCGGCCAAAAATTTGAAAGTTTTGGGCAAGAGTTTTTGCCATCTTTGTGCTTTCTGGCTACTCCCATCTGATCAAGCTCCCGACACCCAACCCTGCCCCAACTTCTCTGGGACTTATCTCACTCCACTGTCCTCCACCAGAGGAATAAATGATAATGAAAAAAATAAAAGGCTTGTTGGAATATTTACTGAGGGCTATGTTTCATTTCCTGCTGATATAGCTCATGTATGCAAAAGATCTTGTAGAGATCCAAGGGCAAGAGTTTTTAAACTTCTTTCAACTAGAATAAGAGAGCATAGAGTTTTGTTTTGCATAGGGCCATACACACACACACACACACACACACTCAAATTGTTTTAGAATCTGTGTTGCTCTTACCCTTCTCATCCTCTTCACACTCTCTCTGTCCCCACTCCTCTCCCCACAAGCAACTCATAAGCTCGCTCAAGCTCCTTGTCTGCATGTTGTTTATAGCTGCAGGTGATACGAAGCTCAATCCCGGCCCTACCCAGTTATATCCCTCTCATCTCCCCTAAAGACTGAGAGCGACCCACTTAAACATCTGAAGCCTCCTCCCCAAAACTGACCAGTTGCAAGAGTCGATGGTTAGTCTCAATCCTGATGTGCTGGTGATCTTGGAGTCTTTGCTCTCCCCAAAGATTCCTGATATGGCAGTTTCCATCCCTTGGTACATAATCAACCAGCAGAATCATGCTATGGGAAGTGGTGGTGTTGCTACCTACTTCTCCCGTAGCATTCAGTTTCTAGCCTGTGCTCTTCGTCACCTCCTCTGTCTATGAGTTGCTCCTCCTCAAGCTCTCCCTCCCATTCTCTGTCACTGTATTCTTAGCTGGTGCCTACTGTAGTCCTGGCATATCCCCGTCTTCAGTCACTGAGCCCCTCACCACCATCTCCTCCCATACCTCCTCTGGTGAGCTGCTCATCCTCAGTGATTTTAGTCTCAATTTGCCCCCCCCCAAATAAGTTGTGCTAAAACATTAAGTCCCTTCAACTTACCCAACTGATCAATGACCCAGCCCAGTGCAATCACATATCCCTCAAGCCCTCCCCTTTGGACTGTGTTCTATCCTGTCATCCCCACCATGTTGTGAATTGTGGTACACTCCCTTATGCACTTAATGACTGCCACATGGTCTGCTGCATGTGCATGACTATCTGTCCCAAAGCTCCCTCCCAAATTCATTCAGGTAAAGTCCTTCAGGGTGCTAGACTTGTCTGTTAATCTGGCAGCTACCAACTGCTCATAGTCACCCATCTCTTCAGCCATCATCATAAATACTACCCTCCATTGTTTCACATTTATGTCATCCTGGGATCTCCATGCCCACCTCCACCCCCTCCTTAGAAACACTAGTGTTCAAGGATCCACCTCCCATGGATCTCAGCTGAGCTGCTGGCCTGCCACCATATGCATGATCTGCCTGGAGGACCAACAAGTCCTCCAGCTCCCCTGCTGATCTAATCGGGTACTGGACCCTTCTTAATACCTGTAGCAGAGCTACCAGGCTTGCCAAGTCCGAAATTTTGCATCCATGCTCCAGAACAACGTTAATCACACCATAAAAATCTGGAAAGTTATCCAAACCCTCTTCTGCCCCCCAACCAAATCTCCTCCCTGTCTTCAAGGTGGGTGACACGCCTATTTCATACTTTTTTTGGCACCTCAGCTTTCAACATTTCTTCACCTCCTGTGCCCTGATCCCTTTCTCCTCCTCTCCTCCTCTACTCCTTCCTTTCCACACCCCACACCTTCCACCCCATGCCATCCCTTCTCCTTCTCTCCTACCATTCCTACTGCTTTCCTTAAGGCCCCCTTGGCTCTAAACCTCCACAAGGCTATGAGCCCTGATGACTTTGACCCCAAAAATCCCACATTTCTCTGCCCATGCCATTTCTCTATTACCTCCCTTCTCCTCAGTATATCCTTCTGCATAGCCTCTGTCCCAGATACTTGGAAACAGGTCGCAGTCTTCCCTCTTCCCAAAGGGGTGAATCCACTCTCCCAAGAACTACCACCTTATCTCCCAGTTCCCCACTATGGTTAAGATCCAAGAACACTTTGTGCTAATTCAGCTCTCCCACTTCCTTGATTTGTTCCCCTTCTTCATTCCTTTCCAGTATGGCTTCTGGAAATTCCTCTTCACCACCACCTTCCGCCTCTAATTTACTAATTCCATTCTATCTGGCATGGATCAGGGCTTGGTAATCTCCACTATTTTAGTTGATGTGGCCAAAGCCTTCAAAACTGTTGCCCAACACCTCCTCTTGGACAAAATCAAGGCATGGGGCTTTTTGACTCCTGAGTTGTCTGGGTCTGCTCTCCATCTTCTTGAATGTTCTCCCCACTGCTTGATCTTGTGCATCCATCCATATGTACACTGATGGTAGGGACCCTTTGCCTCTGGCTCTTCTGTTTCTGACCTCATGGATTTTACTAACATCCATCACTGGTTTCTGGCAAATCAGGTGTCCCTCAATGCTAAGAAAATTGTCTTTATGTTCTTTGACACTAGGCAGAGGCTCACTGGGCTCACCCTTCTTCCATACACTTGATGGTGCAGCTATTGAGGATATCCCCAAATTCAAGTTGTTTGGGATTTGGCTGGACTGGCACCTCAGTTTCTCTGTACATGTGTATGGCATCCACAAGAAGCTGCATTCTGATGTGGTTTACAGGAATAAAGGGCATATCCTTCTTCCTGCTCATTGAGAAAGTCTGAGAGATGATACTTCCCAACTTCTATTATGATAAATTAGTATACCGTGTTGCTCCCATGTCCACCATGGATTCCCTCTTTCACTCCTTTTACCACTTTCCTCTGGGCTGTCATCCTACAATGCACCCACCGCTGCTGCCTTACTCCTTCCTGTCCTTCCCCTTCCTTAAGGCCAGACACCTTGTCCATTGTGCTTCCTTTCATCATCTCTAAAAAATGGTTAGGCTCCCTCTCTTCTCACCTTGCTTTCCTCTTCTCTTACCCCTACTCTGGCAATTGCTCTCTTGCACTCCCTTCATCCCTTCAAGGAAAACCACTGCTGTTCAAGCTGTCTTTTCCTTCTGTTTCCTCAAACTATAGAGTTCTCTCCCTCTTACCATCTGTTCTGCCTCTTCCCACCACTCACTCACTCACCTCTCTCCTCTATGATTGTACTACTTATTCCTGCAGTTGCCTCTGATATTGATCCCTGGACTGCTGACCACCACTGTTTGTTTAAGTGGCTATATGCTACAGCAGCAGCACATTTGACATTGGTCAGGAGCACAAGCTCTGAGGCAGCATGGATTCACATCATGAAAGTCATGTCAGACAAATCTGATAGATTTCTTTAACTGGGTGACCAGGGAGGTGGATCAGGGGGAGCAGCAGATGTAGCCTACCTTGACTTAAGCAAGGCATTTGACACCATGCCACATAGGAGGCTGGTGAACAAGTTGGGCAGCCTGGGACTGAGTCATAGGGTGGTGAACTAGATTGGAAATTGGTTGAGGGATAGAATACAGAGAGTGTTGGTAAACAGAGCTACAACAGAGGTAGAGAGGGTGACAAGTGGAGTGCCACATGGATCAGTTCTTGGGCCAGTACTATTTAATATCTTCATCAGTGACATTGCGGAGGGGTTGGAGGGGAAAGTATGCCTCTTTGCAGATGACATCAAGATTTGTAATAGGGTGGACAGCCCAGGAAGGGTAGAGACAATGAGAAGCAATCTAGCTAAGCTGGAGGAATGGTCCAGAGTGTGGCAGCTGAGATTTAATACAAAAAAGTGTAAAATCATGCACTTGGGGAGCAGAAACCAAGGGGAAGATTACATGATGGGGGAGTATTGTTAGAGAACACACAACAGGAAAGGGATCTAGGGGTGATCATATCTGATGAACTAAAGGTGGCCAAACAATGTGCCAAGCTGGTAGGTTGAGTCAGTGGGATGCTGGGGTGCACAGGGAGAGGTATCACCAGCAGAAAGAAGGAGGTGGTAATGCTACTGTACAGGTCATTAGTGAGGCCTTATTTGGACTACTGTGTCCAGTTCTGATGGAGCATCTCCAAAAGGACAAGGATAAGATGGAAGCAGTTCAAAGAAGGCCAACAAAAATGGTGCAGGGCCTATACCAGAGATCCTACCAAGAGAGAACGAAGGAACTCAATATGTATACCATGGAAGAGAGGCAAGAGAGGGGTGACATGATTGAGACCTTCAAGTATCTTAAGGGAATAAATAAGGTACAAGTGGGAAGCATCTTTCAGATGAAATGGTGCTGCAGAACAAGATTACATGACATGAGACTGGAAGGGGGTACACTAAGAGGCAACTTGAGAAAGTACTTCTTCAGGGAAAGGGTGGTGGAAGCAAGGAACAGCCTCCCAGTTGAGGTGATAGGTGCAAAGTCAGTGGGGGAATTTAAAACTGCATGGGATAGATATAGGAGAACCCTGGTGGATCAAGGGAAGGGTTGAGACTGGAGATCAAGTAGGATCTGAAGACTGTTTTTCAGGTAGGAAGGGAGAACAAGGTAAACATGGTGGACCTGGTGGTTCTTATCTGTTGTCAAATTCTATTTTTTCTATGTTTCTGTGGTCGGAGTGCATGGTTCTTTTGTTTTATTTAGAGTTTAAGAGTCTGCTGCCCACCATCCTTCTATCTCTGCTCCCCCTTTGCCCTGCACCCACACTAGTGCAGTCCCTTCTTCCACCCTCCCCAACTGACAACCTTTTCTCCCACCCTAAACTCAGTTTAGTCTAAGCACATTGCAAATGTGGTTGTCCTCCAGCACTTTTTGTATTGTTCTGTATTTTACTCCTCACAATCCTTGTCTTTGCACTATTGTTATTTATGATGCTTATTTACCTGCTACTGTATTCTTTTCCTTAGTGTTCCTCATTATCCTCCTCCTTCCCTCCCCCCTCTCCCAGACACATCTGGAAATAAGCTGTTATCAACTCAGTATGCCCTTCCTGGTGAACCTCTTGAAATAAATAAATAAACAAAGACATGCATGCCTGCAGGTATACATACATACATACATAAACAAACAACCTGAAGCTTCTCTGAGATGACTCCTCTCCTTACCCATTCCTCTGGTCCTCCTTCCCTTTTCTTTGCTAATAATCCTGATGTATGTTATCACAGAATTTTGTGAAAAAACATATGCCAAAATGTGACTGCAAATGCCATAGGCGAGGACACTATTGGAATTACATGGGGCTTACTAGGGCCTGGCCCCCTCATAATTGAGCACCTGTAGTTCTCACATCACTGCTGTATAAAGGGAAGGGGCACTTTTAATTGCATGGACCCAAAGGGCCCTACTAGGGCCCAGAGCTCATGAAGAGTAATTCCAACACTGGCCTGGGATGAACTCAGGAAGAATTATTGGTCTGATTTTATCTCACATATCTAAATTCCAATTCACAGTGTTAGAAGAACAACACTGCTGCTCACCTATTGAGAGGCATAGAAATAAAAGACCATGGCAGTTGGAATTCAATGCCAAAAATACAAAACCATGCACCTAGGGCATAGGATCCCAGGAATGAATATAGGATGGGGAGAGGTATTGACAGTCACTAAGCAGGAAAGGGACCTTGTGGTATCATATCTGATGACCTCAAATTGACAGAGCAGTATGAAAAAGGCATGAGTAGGGCCAGTTTGATGCTGGAATGCACAGGGAGAGTTAACTCCAGCAGGAGGAGGGAGGTGGTGTTGCCACTGTATGGCTCATAGGTGAGATCCCCCACCTGCAGTATTGTGTCCAGTTCTGGAGGCTGCACCTCAGAAAGGACATAGACAGATTGGAAGCAGTCCAGAGTAGGGCAACTAAAATGGTGCAGGGGTTGCATCAAAAGCCCTATGAAGAGAGGCTGCGGTATCTCAATGTGTACACACTGGAAGAAAGAATAGTGAGAGGGGAAATTATAGACACCTACAACTACCTCAAGGAGTGAATAAAGGCAGGAGGAACATCTCTTTCAAATGAGAAAGAGCGCCGGGACCAGAATGAGTGCAATGAAGCTGGAGGGGGTGGTTGTTTAAGAGGGATGTGAGGAAGTACTTTGGGTGTTCAAATACCCTATTTAAAATATTAACCAAGCATTCATATTTGGGGGTTCCAATTATTCATGCTTTGTTATTAATTACTTGGCCACTGGAACTGGCTGTGAGACTAGAAGATCTCCTGAGACTTCCTGTTCAATCTGAGGACAATTTGGAAGTTCACTGAAGGCAGGACATGTGATCCAGTATGCACAGAATCTTCAGGCAGGATGGGCACACAACTTTAGGTGCTGCAGAGGAAAACTCTACTTCTATCCACTTGCTAAAACTAGGCAAAAATCTGAAATCTTGAAATTTTTTTGTTCCTTCTCTAAATCCCAAGTAAGGACAATTTTTGTCACACTTTTGTGTGATAATTTTCAGTGTTTCTCAGGAGAACTGCTAGGATACTTTTTTACCTTAAATACTAGGCCTGTTTCTGATCTGTAACCAAAAACAATCAGTCACAGCCTGGCCAATAGGGCCTTTTGGGAATGTTTCTGTTGTCATCATTTTGCTATCCATTTTTTACTTGCAATTATGTACTCTGAAAGAGTAATCTACTTTTAACTCATCCACTTGTTGAAATTAGCCAAAAAAAGGCAGCAATCTTGACAGTTTTGTTCCTTTTCTAAATCACAAGCAAGATGAGAGGGTAAATTTGTTCACACTTCCGTGTGATAATGAACCTTTTTTTGTGTGTTTTTTAGGAGAACTGCTGGGATAGTGGTTTTTTTTGTTTGTTTTTTACTAAAAGTGAAAAAAACAATAGTTGGACTATACTAGGCGAGACCTGTTTCTGCTCTCCAAGCAAGAATCAGTTACTGTCCTGGTGCAAATCCTTGTTATTTTGGCATAAATTTAACAACTTGGCATTTCCAGTATCAAGTTGTTAAATAATTTCCACAAAACCATACATATTAACCCCAGTGTTTCACCAACAAGGTCTGTTTAGGGGAATATTTTTATGGTTGTCATCATTTGCTATCCTTTTCTTACCTGCAATAATTTATTTAACACACAAATAAATAAGGTTGTCTGCTTTTATGGCTCTTGTTAAGTTGTCTTGCACATGCACAAGCAACATCTTGTGGTAGTAGTAGCACAGTGAGAGGTGTGTCAGTGTTAACAAATGTAGGGCACACTTTAAAAAGTGTGTCCCTCATTCCCCAATTAGTCAGCATGCTAGCACTGACACAAGAATTATGTAAAGTGCCGTCAACTTGAAAGAAATGTGCCACTGCAATCAGAGACAAGCTCGTCATGCAGTGGCAGAGATGACATGCCTCCCATACTTGCCTTTCCTGGTGAAACATTTCAATAAACATGGCAGCAGCTCCTGCCACCACCACACAATCCCCAAACACAGGCAACATCGGGGGTGCAATCCCCATGTCGGCATGTCCCCCACCCTCCCACATTGTGTGTCACACTGGGAGCCCACCCCAGTGTGCTGCTGCTCACACAAAGCTGACCAAGTCGTCATGTTCTCCCCACCCCCATTGTGTGGCACACCCAAAAAATCATCCCACCATATCCAGTTCCATGTTTTTTTTACCTGAAAAAAAGAAAACAGTCACTCGTCTGCGGCACCTCCTCTCCCAACCTGCATCAACCCTCTGTGCACCTCACCTCCCCACACCTCCCTCACCCCATACTTACCTCCAGAGGTCCAGCGCTGTGATCTTCAGTGGAGCAGGAACACATCTGGACTCTTCAAAGCCGAACTGCAAAATGAAGAAATGATAGTAAGCTGTATAATGGCATCAATGGGGGGAGGAGTTCAACTTAGGTGGATATCTCAGCCATTTTTTTTTATTTTGGCTCCAAATTTTCAACATGGGGTTTTGGGACACCTCCTCATGAACACATGCACTGTCATCTCGTTATTCTGTCCCGAAAGGTGATTTTGCACCCACTGCATGGAATCACCTTTAGGAACTGATTAACAAAAAAATGGTGCCACTGTTCATGAGGTGAAATTTGATGAAACAAATTGCAAAAAATGACAGTTACAAGCGTGCATTGAGCAGTTTCCATGTATGCTCGTGACGGTGACAATTTTTTATATTTTCACTCCAGATTTTCAACATTGCCATTTTTTCACATCTCATTATGAACACTACAGCTTTCATTTTTCACATCCTGCCCAAAATGTATATTCACACGTCTGGTGAACAATGGCGCGGTCACTGAGGGAAATCAGCTTTTGGGGCAGATTAACAAAATCACAGTGCCACTGTTCATGAGCAGAGGTCCCAAAATGCCTATGTTGAAAATTTGGTTAATAAAATCCCCAAAATAATTGCTCTACAAGAATGTGTTGCACAGTTTCTACACACACTCATGACTTCACCAATTTTTTTATATTTGCACTCCAGATTTTCAACATTGCCATTTTTTTACACTTGTTCATGAACAGTGCAGCTGTCATTCTTCACATCCTGCCTGAAATGTGTTTTCTCACCTGTGGCACCAAATGGTGCAGTCGCTATGAAAAATCACCTTTCGGCTAATGAACTGATAGTGCCACTGTTCATGAGGTAGGGTCACAAAAAGCCCATGTTGAAAATTTGGAGTGAAAATACCATAAACGCCAGGGGCGTTAGGGTTTCCAACAGTAACACCCCTCCTTGTAGAGACTGACAGGTGTCAGGGGCGTGACTTGGGATTGTCAGCTGAAATGCTCATACCATTTCATCCCCACACCCACTCTGCAGCCAGTGACAGGCATTGAGGTGTGCCTCGGACTCTTCTGCCTCAATGTTCACCCCATTCTCCAATACTGCATCCATCGTGGTGTATTTCCTTATGGAATGTGGTGAACGTAAGGCCTGAAGACCCCACTTGTCGGTGTCTGCAGGGTAGGGTGAGGTGAAATGGCATGAGCATTATGACCGATGACCCAAAGGCACACACCAATGCCTGTCAGTCTCTGCAGGGTGGGGTTGGTGTTAGTTCAATATTTCAGTGCCATTCCTATTATGCATCTCTCTAACTCCTACAGTACCAATGCCAATGCCAGCAAGTCAACATTCAGAATTGACAAATTCTTGTTTTTACATCCTTTCATTTCATTTTTGAGGATGGACCAAGGACAAGGCCTCATGGAACAGTTTTTCATAAGGTTCCATTTTGATCACATTTCAGGGATCCCCAACCCATGGGGAGACAAACATGGTACAGTCAAAATATTTTGGTTATGTTGCTACCCTGATGGGCCAGGCTCAGGAGGAGCAGAGCTGGAGGTGGGCATGGGGTGTTACAGGCCCATTGACTGAAAAAGCCTTAATGCTGTCTCAATGGTGGCTCACAGATCCTAAAGAAGATATATCCCATTCCCTGTCTGATTTCAGGGCAGGGTGTATATGTCTGTCTTTTATGAGGGCACATCCCTATCTGATTACAGGCTACATCCCCAGTGGGAAACAGGAAGGGAAAATAAAAAAACAAAACAATGGTTTGGTTTCATAAAATGAAAAGAAAGAACCAGCGCAGTAGCATTACGGTTCAGTCAGTGCTTAACTACTCTGATGAACCCAGTTACCAAATGGTCCTTGGTCACTTGGGGGCCAGACAGGGGAAAGATGATTGATCATCCCATGGATGGACTCATCTCTCTGAAAGAGGGGGCACAGACAGTGTCCCTCCTGTGGGACTGTCACAGTGTCCTAGTGTAAGCTGGGTGCTGGGTGGTGGCAGCTATCAAAGTGGATGTGTGAAAGAAGACAGTGAAATAAAAGAATTTTAAAAGAGCAATAAAAGCAGGCAGCCTTTTTTATTTGTGAGATAAATAATTGCAAGCAAAAAAGGGATAGCAAAGTGGAGAAAGCAGCAAAAACAGTTCCCTAAACAAACCATATCAGCGAAGTGTTGGGACGATGTGGAAACTGGGAAGCAAGAAGATCTGGGAAATGTTGTTTTTACTGGCTTTATGTAAAAGCGGTGTGATGAGTGGTGCACTATGTAGTGCACCCAGTTTCTCAACCTCATTATTATGAAGTCATAATATTAGAAGAAAGTTATTAGCAGCCACTGGGTTTTGATATACCATAGAGCTATTATAGCTTTCTTCTTGTACAGCATCCTTACTGTTTCTAAAATACATGATAAAAACATGTATTAAAACAACAAGAAGAGAAGAGAAGTTATATCTGGTTCAGAAAAAAGTTAATGTATTTAATGATGTTATAATGAAGATGTGTGCCCTAAATGTTGCAGGAAGGAAGCATGGGGAATATAAATAGGTTAAGTTTGAGTAAAGCAATCTGCAAAGGCAGACTTGAGAGGCTATATTTCAATTTTTATGGGGGGTAACTCATATTTGTACCCAAGTAATGGCAAGTTAAGCTTGGTGGAAACAAGCTGTTAGACATGTTCAGGGTCTAATGTTGAATGATGATGCTCAACAACATCACCAACTGTGCTAAACATCCTCTCAGATGGCACTGTTGTCGGGAGACAACTGATGTATCTCACAGCCAGTTGTGCCAAATGAGGGGATGAATACATCTTCTGTACCCAGTCGCCTAATGGATAAAACTGAAATGGCTCAAGAGACTCTTCAAAATAGCCATTCATGATATTTTTCTCAGAAAAAGGCTATGACTGTATCCCCTTCAGTTGCTCTTGACCTAAGGATGTGCTACACAGTGCTAACTCGCTCCTTTTAGTGCTGCTGTCAAAAACAGGTATTTCTTCCCCATCCCTAACAGTAGAAGGAGAATCACCAGATGGAATTCCCTCTCTTTATCTTCTGTGCCAGTTGCCAGTGTCCCTGCATGCCATCAGTCAGCTTATCACACAATTCTTGTCAAAAATGAATCAGTCGGTGTCTATCCATAGCCATGTGAAGGCTCTCACATTTGAACTGGGGATCCAGCGTGATTGAAAAAATATGGCTGCAACTATCCAGCACTTTCATAAACCTTGAATCCAGTTCAGCTTGTAGCTGCTTAGTGAGTACAGCTGCCCAATCTGAACTCTCCCTGTGTTCCTGTATAGATCTCTCCATGGATGCTTTCAGTATATGTCCTACTGATATCACTGGACTCAGAGTGGCAGTGGACACACTTAGATCATGGGTGCTGCTCTCAAATGGCCCAAGTAGTCTCATCATGGTGTCAAACAGTGACCACCCATGTTGGCCTTGGACTCCACCAGTGTCACACTCCACAGCCATGTCATGAAGTATGTGCTTCTCTTCTAGCAGTCTAGAGAGCATCAGGTATGATGAATTCCATCTGGTACTGACATCCTGTATCAAGTGATGTTTATATAAACCAAGGTGTTGTTGCACTTCTCTTAGCTGGTTAGTCACCTTTAGAGAGTGATGAAAATGAGCACAGATGAAGCATGCTATGGAGACACTCTTGCTAGCCTCAGAAATATGACATGGTGCAGATGTGACTACTAGAGTCAAGGTGTGAGCAAAGAAATGAATGCTGACAAAATTTCCATCGGCAGCTGCTTTCACTATATTTGCCATATTATCTGGAATGAAAAAAAAACATGTTTATTGGTACTAACTAGCCATGAGTATGGCATGTCTTGAATAAATGCCTGGATGTTCTGTGACACATGGTCTTTCTCCATCAGCCCAACTGTTAGAAGAGCAGACCTGGAGTGACTTCCAGATTATGAAGAGACTGATGGAGCTCCACTGACACAGGGAGAAAAGGAGGCACCTGCAACAGGACACAAAGGCTTTGGCACACACCAGTCTGTGATCAAGGTGAGATATTTTATTTTATTTATTTAGTTTTTGTTGATCAGGTAAGTGTACTAGACAAATTCTTCCTATTTTCAGGCACGACCCAGGAGAAGGGGATACAGATGAATGCCAACTGACTTTGAACCAGATTAAGCTGTTGGTGGTATTTTTAGTGAATGGGAGAAATTTGGCCAGTGCACCAGGGAAATTCTCCTACTGCGTGGCCAGTAGGGGGACTTGCTGTTGCTGGACACCGGACCATTCGGTAGTCTGTACTGGAGGAGGATGAAAGTCCCTGAGCAGAGAACGCAGTCAGGAGCTAAAATGCATGGTTTTGAAGTTACAGAGATCGAGGGGCACCTAAGAGCAGATAAAGAAATGGAGGAAAGTGAGTTGTTTGTTTCAACGGAAGATTTACTTAACCTATGTGTCCCAGAAATTTCAACGTCTATTTCATGGGTGTCTCCTGAAGTGGAACAGCTAAAAACAAAATTAGAAGACATACGGCAGGAACAATTGAGAGTTGCGAGGCAGTTGTCGGCACTGGGTGCAGGGGAGGTTACGGTGACTACTGCAACGGAGGGCAGAGAGCCTGTCAGCGGTGAGTCCGTACCTCCTTGCACCATTGGAAACTGGTCTGATGAGTCACTCTTCAGATGTGATCAGAAACAAGTCGACAGTCCTGGATATGAGAGGGAAAAGGCTGGCAGTGGAGAATCGGAGTTGATTCAGTGCCGAAAGCCGTTTTCGGAGATGGAGGAGAAGGACTGTGTACAGTCGGTTGCCGAGTTACCCCAGGAAGTCCTGGATGCAGAGGAAGTGGAGCGGGGATGCTCAGTCTCTGCTGAATACCCTGCTACCCCGACAAAAGAAGCAGGATTTGTTTTACGGGGACAGATAAGTAACCCAGTCTCTGTGAACACAATGGAAGCGACTTGTGTGTTTCAAACGGAACCACTGAATCAAGATGGGGTGTCAGACTTTTCATTTGTGAAACGGCATCAGGAAAAGGTAGGAGAGGAGGGGAAAGATAAAAGAGCAGCAGTTACCTTCGCTAAAAGGAATTTGGAGATGCCTGTTGTGGGGTTGGCTGGGAACTTGCACAGTAAAGGAGGGACTGGCATGATAACTTCATTTATTAAGCCTCCAGGAGAGCCTTTAATGGCTGGAAACTGGTCTCCACAAAGAGCATTAAGTGAAGCCGGCTGGACTTTAGAGAAAGGGTCTTGGAAACCCACACCTGACTGGGACCCAAAACTAAATTTTCCGCAGAATGAGCCTACATGGCAACCGAAGTTACTTGAGGAACTGAGCACTGATGGGGATTCTGTAAAGGTTGGAGGGGGGGTAGGGCCTTCTAAGGTGGCAGTGCCGACAGAAGTTCCAGTAGTTACTACGTAGGTTGATCTTGAGCATAAGGTGGTTACAGTACAGGGGCCTCCTGTTACTGAAAAACCCTTACTGTCTGAATTGTTTTCAAAGATTAAAAAAGATGCAGCACCACGTAGGAACGCGGTGCAACTGTGTTATAAAGGGGGCCTAGAAGTTAGACCGGATAGACAGTATGTAGGTAAATGTTTATTGAAAGAATCTTTGCATTTTTCTCCAAGGGAAGTATTTGCATTTATTAATATTTCGGGAGAAGACAATTTTAATGTGAGTTTTCATTCTGCTTATGCTCTGGATCTTTTTTGGGAAAGATATAACCAAATGAAATTTTCCCCCATATGGACACCTTTCTTCATGATACCCTTAACTAAACCATTGATTAAATATGTGACTATCATGTTTTGAAATGAAGGTGTTCATGTGGATGATATTTCATATTGGTTGGCCCAGAAATGTGAGATTTTGAGTTCCCCAGAAGCTATCTTAGATTCGGAGCAGTTTTGGACAGGGGTTGGCGTTTCAAAGTTAAATTTAGGCAATCAGACACAGGGATTGATCATATTCCAAATTCTTTCATGTTAGGAAGGGATAGGGGTGTGTGTTTTTATGCAGGGCAGCCTAGGGCTTGTTACAAATGTGGAGCTAGAACACATTTATCTAGTTCCTGTGATAAGCCAAGATGTGAAAACTGTGGAGAAATTGGCCATATAGCATTTCAATGTTCTAATTTTACGAAATGTGATCTCTGTGAGGACACGGGCCATGTTTTTTCTGAATGTGTCTGGGCAGCCAAGAATAAAGCATCTTGTGGTAGTGCTGATTTGCTGATTCAAAAAGCCCAGGACCTGGTAGCAGGAGAGGTTCACACCAGCCCTATGATAAATACAGAGGAATTAACTCCTGTTCCTCTATCAGTGGTGGCCCAGCTGGAGGAGGAATCCTTAGTGGTTATTGACCAACGGTCTTCGACCCCAGTCCCTGTTTGTTATGTGGAACAAAACGACAACAGACCACAGGAGCTTTTTAGAGCACCTTTGGTAACACCAGTTAGAAGGTCCTCAAGGAAAATCCCTCAGGCCCCGTCCACTACTGAGGTAGAAACTGGTAATCCCTTTGCGGTGTTGGCCGTTCAGTGGGGAGAGTCGGACATGGATTGCCAGGACAATGACTCTCAGCTGACACAAGGTGGCCCCCCTTCCCTTTTTCAGGTTCAGGAAGGGTATAAAGGTAAAAAGAAGAAAAGAAGGAAAAAAGATGGGTAAACATCAAGCCTTTGAATGTTACAGTTCAAATTGGGTTCATTAAATATCCATAGCCTATTAAATTTTAGGAGAAGACAGGAGATTTATGATTTCATTCATTACAATGCTTTAGATGTTTGTTTGTTGCAAGAAACTTGGATGTATTCTATGGAACAGGCCAGGTTCTTTCAAAGAGAATGGTGCTGGGGACCATCTTATTAGTCCTTCAGACTACAATCAGCGGATGGTATAGAGTTTTTATTTAATTCTTATGATTTTTCATTAATTAAATTAAAGGATCTTATTCCTGGATGGTTAATGGTATTGGACGGGGTTTGGAGATCCAGGACATGTCGATTTATCAATGTATATGGCTCACAGGTTAAGGCAGAAAGGGTAGCGCTTTTTCAGATTTTACAACCTTTTTTGGTAACCTCTTATGATGTTTTTTTATGTGGGGATTTTAATTGTGAGTTAAAGGCAGCAGGAAGTCAGCCCTTAGGGGCTGGGAAAAATTTACTGTGACTCTAATGCCTTAGGACAAATGATAAAATCATCTGGATTAGTAAATGGGAGTAGTCAGCAACGTGGTGGGTTAAAATTTATTTATAAAAAAACCTCTATACTTCTACTATTGATTATATTTTTCTTTCTGAAAGAATTCCTTTCAAATTAGAAACATGCCCGGTTTCCTTCTCAGATCATTTGCTTCTGTTATGTACCCTTTCTCCACATTCCATGCCACTGAGACAGAAGGCGCGGTGGAAACTGAATCCAATGTTATTAAACTGCCCGGTGGTAATGGGAAAAATTTGAGCATTATTGCTGCAAGACTTTCAGTAGCTTTTTTATATGAAGATGTGGGTGAATGGTGGAAAGATTCTAAAGAAGATTTTTGCCAATTATTAAAACAGCAAGGGAGGTCTAGGGCAAATGGTATTTTTTTGCATTATCTTAAGTTGAGGCAGCAATTATATTATTTAGTCTTGGTAGCAAATACCTCTAAGTTGGATTTTACCTCTCAAATTTCAACTTTGAAAGAACAAATTCAAGAAGTTCAATATAATAGGGCTAAGACATTGAAAGCACTTTTTCAATATGGGGTAAAAAAAAAAACAGCCTGTTGGGGATCCATAGGAAGCCTTCAAAAAATACAAACATAATACACATTTAGAAACACTCTTAAATAAGGAAGGGTGCTTAGTGAGAGAGCCAAAACATCTTCAAGAAGTTGTTAAACATTTTTTACTAGTGCATAAGCCGGAGAAGCCTCCTAGTGAGAATACCATAAAGAAGTTTTTGGAACAGATTAAAGTACCAATCAACAGCTTTGACACATCAGTTTTAATTCAGCCTATTACACAAATAGAAATAATGACTGCCATCAAAGCCCAAAAAATTGCTACATCACCGGGGATTGATGGTTTGACAGCGGAGTTATATAGAGCTTTTCCAGCTGAATTCTCGGAGTGTTTGGTGTTGGTATTCAATTTTTTTTAACTTTCCCAGTGATTCCAACTTGGTTTTCCAAAGGATTGTTAATTTTTTTGTATAAATCAGGGGAAAAAACTAGATTAGACAATTGGAGACCAATTACTCTACTGAATTCTGATTATAAGCTTTTCACAGGTATTATGAATACAAGATTAAAACAGTTTGCTGCTATGGTTCTCTCCCCCTATCAATTTTGTGGGATTCCTGGAAAAAAAATTCATCAGGCACACATGGTCATAAGAGATATAATAGAGATTTCAAATTTGAAACGGCTTTCTGGTTGTATTATCTCAGTGGACCAAATGAAAGCTTTTGATAGGGTTTATCACCCTTTTTTATTTTTAACTTTAAAACACTATGGAGTACCGGAAGTTTTTTTACAGTGGGTGAAATCTATTTATCTTACTGCTATCACTCACCCTATAATTCAGCTGGAAATAGGAGAGGGGTTTTATATTCCTACAGGGGTCCATCAAGGATGCGCCCTGAGCCCATTACTATATGCCTTCACAATCGATACATTAATTCAGTCCTTATCACAGAATCCACGCTGGGAAGGGGTCGGTAGGTCTGCCATCTTGGATGACTTATATGTACAGGCATATGCCGATGATTTATGCATTTTTTTTTCTAAAGTTGAACAGGTAGAAAGGTTTTTAGAATTTATGGACTCTTATGCTTTAATGTCTAATTCTAAATTGAATAAACATAAGAGTCAAGGGTTGTTTATCGGGGTAGGTGGTCAGACAGAGCTCCTCTTGCAGGGACTGAGGATTTCAGCTGAGTCAATTAAAATTTTGGGATTGTTATATGGGTCACAGAATTTGCCAGAGCTCAATTGGGCAAAAGCCTTAACTTCTATAGAAGGGAAGATACAAATTTGGAAACGATGGAAATTGGCTAAATTGAAAAGGGTACTAGTCATTAAACAATTTATAATTCCAAAGTTATTATATACAGCAATGATATTTCTGTTACCACTAAAATTTGAAACAAAGTTATACAGTTTATTTTTCCAGATGATATGGGGTAGTAGACTCAATCCTATTAAAAGGCAATATACGTATTTAGATAAAGAAAAAGGAGGCTTAGGGATGGTAGAGCCGATAATTTTCTTTTCAACATTATTTATAATTACAAATGTTAAGGCAGGATGGGGGACTTCAACAGATGGATATCAGGTACTAATGAAACAAGTGCTAGGGCAGTATTACTCTGGTTGGCTCACGACTCCTCCTAAACCGATTCCCACATTGTCTATACCTAATTATTTTTTGCCTATTGCAAAAAAAGTATTTAAATGGGGGTTGTTGGCACACCCTGTGAGGGATAGTACTGGACCACAGTTATATACCACAGTGATGCATCAATTATATCCAAGGGAACCAGCTTTTAAGAACTGTCCTTCAAGGTGTTTGGAGGTAATCTTAAAAAGATTAAATAATCCAAGATTACCAAATTATATGTGGGAAATTTTATGGCTCACGGTTTATGGCAGGATTGAGGATAGGAGGAATGCAAAACATAAAGCCTTACAGGAAAGAACTTGTCCTTTTTGGAGTGTGTGGCACAGGAAGAGACCGTAGAACATTTTTTCTTTTATTGTACTTATGCCAGGTCTCTTTGGAAATTCCTCGCCTGGAAATGGAATATGAACTGGTTATTACATATAGATTATGATACATTGGTACTTGATACTTGGTCATTCTCCTCAGTTCAGGACCAAGTATAATTTAGAAACTTTGCAAATTTTTTGTAGTGCTTTGATATATTATCTATGGCAGGCTAGGTGCCAATGGGTTTTATATCAAAATTTGATGCCATATGATACTGTAAAGCTATTGATTCAAGGGGCATGAACAGGGTTTATATTCAAGATTCAGAATTTTCATCCTCTAGGAAGATGATGGAGTGGTGGAAAGGGTTTACAAAGTTTATCAAATACAAATAAGGGAAGGGGGGAATAAATATTGGACAAAGTGTGGGTAGGAACTATATATAGGAGAACGGTTGGTACATAGGACTATGGAAATGAATGGTTTCAGCATGACATAACGTTTATTTGTTTGAATGGCTGACAAGTATAATTTATTTTCTTTTTGGCATTACTTGCCTTAAAGATCAATTTGTGTGACTTAACACTGTTAATAATTGTTTTGTTTTTGAGGTTATGGAAAAAAATTCCCCCTACTCTTAGTGGGGGATTCCTTTTTTCTAACACAATGTTTTAATTTGGTGTGTAAATCAGAATTAGGAGATTAGTTAGATAATGTCTGACTATAAAACTCATTTTTTTTTTTCTGGCCTGTTTAATTTTTGTGTGATTTAACACTGTTTTGGAATTATTTTTCTTTTGCTGCATGATTAGTATATGGCTTTGTGTAATTTAACACTGTTTATCATTATTTGTTTCTGATGTTATTATAATAAAAAAATTCCCTAATTCTTTTCAAGAAGTGCCATGGGATCTTTAATATCCACCTGAACTACCACCAGAACAGGCAGATGGGACCTCGGTTTAACGTCTCATCTGAAAAGATGACACCTCAGGAGTGCAGCACCTCCTCATGCTGCACTGCAGTGTCAGTATTGGGATATTAACCCAAGTGCCTGGTGTGGGGCTAGAACCCACAGTATTCTGATCTCCCAGCCTCAGAGGTGAGTGTGCTGCCTGCTGAGCCACTGACATATTATTTAGTTGTTTAACCAGGAGTAGCACACTAAGCTGAAAGTTTTTTTACAGGAGCAACCTGGGGGCACAGGGAAGTTAAGTGACTTACTCAGGGTCACACAGTATGCAAGTGGAAGCTGTGGGATTCAAACCCAGGTCTGGTCTGCTGGATGTCACCAGATTTGTAGCTCAGAGCCTTAAACCACTGTGCTATGCATGCATGGTATTTGTACTGCTCAAGATGTCTGAGGTACAGTGGAAGATTCCACCCACTGTCTTCAAGAGCTGTGTGGCAATTGCCATTCTCAGACCCTCATAGATCTTTGATAACACAGTGTGTGAGAATGTGGAACATGAAAGGAGCTTGTACCATGGCTGCAAGTGCCGCAGAAGCCTGTAAAAGCAGTGTCTTTCACAAGTGGAAAGGATTGCAGATCCACCACCATCATGTCATCTTTTATCTGTCTAATGTATTGAGCTGTTGGATGGGATGACTAGTGCTTAGTTCTAGCCTGGAATGCTTCCACTATTGGCACTGACCATGGATGGGGGGATATTCCACACTTGCTAGATGGTGAGCAAACATCAGGGGACTGGTGTCTGGTGGGATTGCATGGGGTACATGGGGTACATGGAGGACATTTTGGTGCTGAGAGAGATGGAGTAGTAACAGCAGCAGATGCAGCAACATTTTGTTTACAGGCAAAACATTCTGTGGCATTGCCATTGCCATAACACCACTTCCTGCATCATCACCATGAGATGGGTCTGATGGAACCACAGGCACTGACCTTGATGATAGGGTTGTCAGAACCCTCTGAATTTATGGGTTCTAGTTCTAGTCTAGAACTTTTGAAAAAGTTCTAGGGTTCTAATCTTTTCTAGAGCTTTTTGGAACTTGAACCCTATTTTTTTAATTGTGCTGCCAATCATGAGGATAATAGTAAAATACATGTGAAATTGAGGACATGCTGCCAATAATGAAAATAATAGTGAAATGCACGTGAAATTGAGGATAAAAAGAAATAAAATCTGTTCAATATAAGGGGAGAGAGAGAGAAATGATCATGTGTGACTTTGATATACTGTATACAGTGCAGCAAAGAACACACAGCAGGAGTATGGTCAGTATGCCAAGTAGCAGTCACACACACACACACACTGGTTACAGTGCAGCAGTCAAATGGCACACAGCAGGATGATGGCCAATATGCCATATAGGAATCACACACACACACACACTGAGTACAGTGCAGCAGTCAAATGGCACACACCAGGATGAAGGCCAATATGCCACATAGTAGACAGAGTCAAGGAAGACACAACACACATATTTTCTTTTTTTATGAGTAAGGGATTTTTCTGTCCCCCCAAAGTCCCCATAAAAATATTTCTGGCATGTATTAACAGATACTAGAGAAATGGGTGCAAGGCTGCACACACTCACACACTGGATAGGGTTCAGTGCATTCAAAGTGCACATAGCAGAATGATGGGCTGGCCAGTATGCCACATAGGAGATGGAGTCACACAACATAGTGAAAGGGATTTTTCTGTCTCTCCTCCCAATAGGGAAATGTTTCTGGCATGTATTTACTCATTCCTTCCTGATGACGCCATATAGCATCATAAAAAACATACCTCTTTTTCCTGATGACGCCATATGGCGTCCTAAATCATGTGCTGTACTGCCTGATGACGCCAATTGGCGTCCATATCTTTCTCTTGGTGCAGCTCAAGCATTTGTTTACATTTGATGAATTGAGTTGTACCAGCTAATAGGGCACATCGTACCCTTACTGATTTTACCTAATATAATATGTGTTCCCATTGGCTATTTTTGAGAAAACAAGCCTTAATACATAAGTAAATAAATTTACTATTTTTTGCATGTGCTGTGAAAAATGTATTATGTTCATTCTGCCATTAGTTTGTATTGTAACAACAAATCATCTTGTTTTAGTGTAACATGTTAAGCTGATCAGGTTGACACTATAATTAATTTCATAACTTACATTTTTTTTTAATCAAGCAATCCGATTGGCCGTCACCACTTTGGTGTATTTTTTTGTCTTTTGGGGTATTTTTCTTCAATAACATGTTGTCACTGATATCATGATTGTTATAACTATAAGTCCATTTATACCACTAAGTGAGCTGAATATTTCCGTATTTAAAAATCGAGCTCTGTGATTGGTTGGATTTTCTGACATCATCATTTCTGAATTTAATTGGTATAAAGGGATTTTCTTAGATGCAGGCACCATCCCCCTGATGAAGCCTTAGTTGTCGAAGCACCAGGGAACCTGCAAGCAGATCTTTTGTTGTGCCTTCCACTATTCTATTCAATGTGTGTGCCTAAAACATTAGACTAAATCCTTATTTAGCATTCAAGCAAGAACTCGTATTTTTTTGCAGCCATCACTGGAGGGAAAGTGGCTCTCTGGACTCTGGACTGTACAGTGATTTTTTTTTTTTGATGTTTCAGTTAGGGGTTGCAGCCCTCACCTGCAGCTGCCCTAGCTCTGTAGTGCGTCACCATTTGGTCATATTGATCCTCACTGTTGCCATGTTTGCTCTATGCCTATTGTACACGTCACTATTTCCATTAACCAGTCAGAGTGCACACTGGTGCATGAAGACCATGGTGACTGGAAACTTAGTTTCAAGATGGAGGTGCTACTGTTGTCCTAAAATACTCACTTCATTTCAGTGCCAAAACCTCGATTTGTAATCTGTATTTACTTTATCTTTTTTTTTTTTATGATAAAACTGTTCATAGTTGTCACTTTGATCCTTTTGGGATAATTTCTGGTCATCCTATGTGATCACATCTTATGGATCCGGCTGGCATTCGTGATGGGAGAGAGTGTTCCTTGTGCATGTACTAGATGAGGTCACATGAATTCAGCACCTTTTGTTACTTTTTAAAGAGTTTACGTTCGGATTATGGCTATGTTAAAACTGTGTGGCAAGTTGCTCTCTGCATTATGGATGATAAGTGTGTTAGAGTCAGTAGCATGTTTGTCTCATGCTTTGCACTTGAGTTTTCTCCCTAATACGCAGTTGCTGATTGTTTAAAATGAAAAAATAATGGTGTTGCCTTCGACTTATCTGGCATCAGTCCAGCCCCAATCTCTGATGCATTGTAAAGGCCAAATCAGTTTTGAATCCCTCCACAGTCACTGGTGTTGTCCATCGACTCGTATGACATCAGTCCAGACTCAACCTCTGATGCACTGCAAAGTGTTTTTCAGGTTAAAATCCCTCCACAGCCACTTGTAAGATCTAGCTGCTTACCATGCATCAGTCGAGTCCCAAACTGTAGTGAACAGTGAAGTGCATTTCAGGTTCAGATCCCTCCAGATGCATCAACTTACCATGCATCAGTCCAGACCAATGCCATAATGCACTGTGAAGTGCATTTCATGTTCAAAACCCTCCACATCCACTGGTGTAGTCCATCAATTCATATGACATCAGTTCAGCCCCAATCTGTGATGCACTGTAAAGTATTCTTCAGGTTCAAATCCCTCCACAGCCACTTGTAAGATGTGTCTCCTTATCATGTGTCAGTCGAACCCCAAACTGTAGTGAACAGTGAAGTGCATTTCAGGTTCAGATCCCTCCACAGCTGATGGTGTTGTCCATCGACTTACCATGTATCAGTCCAGACCAATCCCAAAATGCACTGTGAAGTGCATTTGATATTCAAAACCCTCCACATCCACTGGTGTAGCCCATCAATTCATATGATATCAGATCAGCTCCAATCTCTGATGCACTGTAAAGTATTCTTCAGGCTCAAATCCCTCCACAGCCACTTGTAAAATCTCAGACTCAAATCCTTCCACAGCCACTTGTAAAATCTATCACATTATCATGCATCCAGTGAGGTCCAAACTGTAGTGAACAGTGAAGTGCATTTCAGGTTCAGATCCCTCCACAGCCAATGGTGTTGTCCATTGACTGATCTGGTGTCAGTCCAGCCCCAGACTCTACTGCACTGTTAAAGTGCTGTTCAGGTTCAAATCCCACCAGAGTCACTGATTTAGTCCATCTGTTCATCAGTCTTCAGTCCAACCTTTATCTCGGACACTCTGTGATGTGCATTACTGATATGGATCCCTCCTCAGTCACCATGGCGTAGTCCATTGTGCACATCAAGATTCATTCCAACACTACCCTCAGATGCACTGTAATGTTCTATTCAAGTTTGAATCACTCCACAACCACTTTAGTCCCTTGTGCTCATAATGCTTCAGACCATCCCTTACCTCTGATGCTCTGTGATGTGATCAGTGACAGTGTATGACTTATACAGTCCATTCAAATGAAACATAGCACACAGTACACATGTGCACCAATGAGCATCACTCCATGGTGCAGGCATCCCCACACTCCTTCCAACCCACACAGTGCACCATACTGAATGCTGCAACATATCACATGTGTATGCAGGCAAACCATGTTACACAGCACATAGTACACAACCTTTACAGGTGCCCATGTCATCACCCTGTATGTGTACCCACAATGTTTCTGCATGGGATATGAACACCATTACCAGGTGCAGGCAGCCCCACCTGCTTCCCTACAACTGAGTATATCCCAAGGACGGGTGCCAATTCATGACACAAAATGACTGCAGTGCCTATGAGCATCATTCCTTGGTACAGGCACACTCACCCCCTTCCCCATGACACAGTATACCCCAAATTACCAGTGCCTTTTCAGCAATTTTGTCATCCTATACAAATACCCATAATGTATCTACAGTATCTGTTAGCACCATCATTACATGCATACAGTCCCTCTAATTTCCCCAGAACATATGAAGTGCATCTGAGCCTGTATTGTGAATGCAGCCCCCCCCGCCACTAAGACACAGTGCTTCATCATACAGTCATTCCCTCACCTTAAGCCATCCCATAATACAACCCTCAAAAAATAAACTATGCCAGGAAATTAAATAATACACAGATTTATGTAACATGATGATTGCTGAAAGACTGTGAACCTTTACATGAACAACATCGTGCTTCATTTACAGTATGATCAAGCAAACAGCACAAATAAAATACAGTTTCCTATACTTATTATGGGATTTTATTACAAAAATAAAATAAAATAGTTTATTTCAATGAAATTACACGTTTTAACTACAGCACATATGCAATTAATCATAGAGAGACCTCCAGCACTAACAAATGTCTCCATTTCCTGTTTCAGCTCACTGACCTACACTGGAGGTGTTCTTCCTAGTTACATCACTTGACCTACAAAGCACTTCCTTCCTGCATCACTTCCTGATATGCACTTCTAAGGTAATGTGTAAATATGTTCTTACTAAAATAGGGGAAAAACAAAAAAATTGATAATCAGATTCATAAACTAAAATCAGTAGGTAAGAAGAATTAAACACTGCAAAAATTCCAACCGGTGGAGTGGAACAAAAAACTCAAACTGTTATAACAAGAGATTCAGATATTGATTTCTGACTAAAAAAATGGTAAACAAAACTTGCAAAATTTATATTTAGACAATGACAGATGTTTATTATATATTTTTAACAATTTTAATCAACAATTTTACAGAAATGTAATATTTTTGCATGACTAAGTAAACAGAGCATAATTATATTTAGCTAAAATCATCCGAATTTATTAAAATATGAAAACAACCTTACACAACATTAAATCCAGTTAAATAGACATTACCAAACCTCACTCATTTTCAAAAACATTTTGTCCTGAAAAACTTTTCTTTTTACAGTTTTAAAATTGGATGTATGGTTTTTAAGATATGTAGGTTTAAGCACAGTGTGTTTGTATGAATGCTGCAGATCTAAAACCCCTTCAAGCACACAGGTGTTCTAGCAGCAGGCAGAGGGTACCTGAACATTCTAAGTGACAATAGGATAGAATGAGTTAAAGATACCACACAGCTGGCTGCTGGGCTGAAAATAGTCACACACACCGGTAGGACACAATGCAGTCAAGGGGCACCCAGCAGGATGATGGGCTGATCAGTACGTCACATAGGAGACAGAGTCACACAACATCTGTCTCTCCTACCAACAGGGAAATATTTCTGGCATGTATTTAAGGATATCACACAACTGGCTGCTGGACTGCACAGTGCACAGAGTCACACACTAAGTATGGTGCAGTGCAGTCAAAGGGCACTTGGCAGGAAGATGGGCTGGACAGTGTGCCACGTAGAAGATGGAGTCACACAACCCAGTGACAGATTTTTTTTTTTTTTGTAATGAGTAAGGGATTTTTCTGTCTCGCCTCCCAACAGGAAAATATTTCTGGCATGTATTTAAAGATACCGCACAACTAGCTACAGGGCTACACATGGTCACACACTTGGTAGGCTACAGTGACGTCAAGAGGCACACAGCAAGATGATGGGCTGGCCACCAGTATGCCATGTAGGAGACAGAGTCACGCAACACAGTGACAGATATTTTTTGTAATGAGTAAGGGTTTTTCTGTCTCTTCTCCCAACAGGGAAATATTTCTGGCATGTATTTAAAGATACCACAACTGGGTGCTGGGCTGCAGTGCACACAGTCACACACTGATGACCTGTACACAGAGACTCCCAAATCTCCCAGTCAGTTCAACTACCAGTCCCTGCCTGTCTTGCCTACTCCCCTACTCCATTCCCAACAAACCACCTTACCACTTAATGCCACTGCCTGGCTGCTCCTTTTGATCCCTCTTTTCCTTTCTGTAAGTTCTGTCACACAGAAAAAAATGCCCTGCCAGCACCTGTCTGCCTCTGCACTGTAACGTTTACTTCCAGCAGTAACAAGAGTCACCAACATTTGCCAAATGGAGAGCAGAGCAGAACACACCTCTGCCCTGCTAGCAACCCAACTGCAACTGCCCTGCTGATTTCCTGCTGTGCAAGAAGAACCAAGTTTGAGTCACATGACTCAACTGTACAGATCATGCTGCTCGCGCAATTGTACAGTAATGGTACTACAAATTTAACTAGTCCCTCCATCACAGATGTCCTTCCCTCCCTCCCAATGTCTCTATATTCCCAGCATGTTGTGCTATGGTTGGACTGCACTGCCCTCTGAGACCAGACTGCCCACCCACTCACAAGCATGAGGAAACAGAAGGCAGTGGCACGGCAGCACCGTGTTAGTCACGTACACATAAGTGGGAGAAAAAACAATTCAGACCCCTTTTTTGAACCCTCTAGTGTTCCAGTTCTAAATTAGAACTCTAACACCAGGGTTTGAGGAGGGTTCAAATCTTTGCCAAACTAATTCTGACAGCCCTACTTGATGCTTTAAATACCTGCTGATGTTTTACCTTTAGGTGGTTCGTTAAAGAGGTGATTGTTAAATTTGCCAGAGACTTCCCCTATTAATACTTGTACAGCACAATGTGCACACTACTTTTCTGGTTTATTTATTCATTCTTGGATTACAATACCTCTGAGCACAGACAGCTCATTTGCAAAGGTTCCACGTCAGTGGGGAGGGGAGACAAAACATACAAAGGAGGAAAAGTACAATGTTTTAAGAAACAGTAAAATAAAGTGAGCAAATATATATATATATATATATATATATATATATATATATATATATGTGTTTGCTATGGTTAGTGGGTCCAGGTTTGGAATTCCATCGATATTGAGCATGGAGGGTGAGACGTTAGAGTCTTTCCTGGTGACATTTTTTATGTTGTTCTAGAAGTTTTTGCTGTTTCCCCAGGTATTGGTGAGTGTTTCCCTATGATATTTGGATTTCATGGTATGGCTTTCATGTGTACAGACATTTCTCACCTTCTTGTATTCCTGAACATCTGCTTATTTGCCTGACACCCTGGCACAGTGCCAGAGGTGATCTCTGTGCTTCATCATAGTAATGAGTTCTGGTATAATCCAGGGGTTCACAGTGCCACAGAGTTTCATTTTCTTAATGGGAGCATGGGTGTTACAGGCACTGATGAATTGTTTTATGAAATAATCCAGTGCCAGGTTGACACCATCAAAGGCATCGCGATGGGACCAGTCAATGTTGTTGAGGTCATTTTTTAGATGTTCCAGATGTCCACGTTTTGACACTCTACTGTAGATATTCAGAAATGGGAGCTTGCAGAATTTATTGGACCAACTGCAGGAAACAGGGGAGTGGTCACTCAGAATCTGGATGTACTGCCATGTTGGAGATTCATTGTGGGTGGCTGGAGAGTATCAGGTCCAGAAGGGTATTTGTTCCCATCTTATAGTTAGTCCTTGTTCTGGATGTAACAAGTTGGGGAAGGTGGAGTAATGAGATAGCATCTTTGTATGGAGAAGCATTAGAGGATAACCAGATGACATTTAGGTCACCCAGTAATAAGGTTTCAGATTTTTGGTTGAGGCTATGAATGTAGTCTATTAAGCTGTGGAAGCCTACCCTATTGTCTTTTGGAGGAACACAGGGAGAGATTACTGCCAAAGCTTTATTTTGGGCCCCAAGCAGTACTTTAATGGTTAGCGCCTGAGCCACGCAGCCCAGATTGGCCACAGGTAAGGCATATCCTTTAAGTGTCTCTTTCAGGTAGATGTCACAACCACCAGGTGAGCCTATCCAGCCAGTAAAGGGTATACCCAGATAGAGCAATTGCAAAGTCAGGAACCTTTGGGGGAAAGCCACAAACCCACTCAGTAGGTCAGCTCTCTACTCCCAAAGTGCCAACCTCCAAGCACAGTCTTGTGAACAGTTAACAGAAACAGGGTAACTCTCCTGTCTGTTCTGTGGGTTAGAATCAACCTTTAGTCTCAGTTCTGGAGGGATTCAAACTGTGAACCTCTTGCTAGTGTACCCAATGCACAAGCTCAGATAATTCTGTCTTTGGGGGGCCAGATATCTTTGCCTACCGGCACCTAACCAGGTGTACAAAATGAACCCTTGAAAACTGTAATAAAAAGACCTTAGATTACTCTAACCTTTTTCCAGTTTGGTATCACCATTCAAGCTTATGCACAGTGTCTGCTTTAACCATATATACTTCACTTGTTAAAGAAAATAAATTCAAAGACAGACCAAGTAGGCTCTAAAAATAGAGTTTTACTAAAATAGATAAAAGTATGTAAAACATAAAATACAGAACCATTATATCACAAGAACCGTACAGTACAATCTTTTAAAAGAACAAAGTTTTAACAGTGTAATTCCTACTACAGTACTTAGATGTCTCTCTCTCTCTCTCTCTCTCTCTAAATACCTGTGTAAAGTGCTCAAAGATGTTTCTTTGTCAGAGTGTAGATAAAAGTGT
Source organism: Neoceratodus forsteri (assembly GCA_016271365.2). Taxonomy (NCBI): domain Eukaryota; kingdom Metazoa; phylum Chordata; order Ceratodontiformes; family Ceratodontidae; genus Neoceratodus; species Neoceratodus forsteri. The sequence continues at coordinate 192,364,559 of CM057456.1, forward strand.
CTCTGAAGGAAAACAGAATATTCTTTAAAAAAACTGTGTTTGCCAACCCCTTTGTGTGAGGTCACCTAGCTCCTCCTCTGTTTATTAAAAAAAACATACACCCAGGAAGTTTTATCATTTTTGAAGGAAAGTCAATCAAGGTTACATCAGCAGAAACTCCTTTCCCCATGTGACTTCCCCAATCAAGTCTGTACATTTCCTTTCATCTATGAGCATTGTCCCCCTCACACAGACATCAAAGCATTTATGATTTTGCACCAGTGTGCTAAACTTGGTTTCCTCCTCGACACATCATAAAAGGGATACTGATTTCCCTCTTAGCAGTTAAAGCTTTATTTAACTTAGATAACAGGAGATTCTTGATTAAGGCCTGTTCTAGTCTATAATTAGCTTCTGGCCTTCCAGGTAACACCTTGTATCTAAAACATGTGTGTGTGTGTGTGTGTGTGTGTGTGTGTGTGTATGTGCTCTCACACGCTGTCTCAGCATCTCTCATGAGATACAGTCCATAACACGTTTTTATATTACAAAAAATCATACTGTACTCAGAACTGGCTGTCCACGTGTCACATCCACCACTGACAGAATGTCAGGGCTATGTTGTAAGACCCATACCTGGAGGTTATCCAATTTAGTCTGCAAGCCGCAGATGTTGACAGTTGCTAAATTAATAATTCCTTTTTTAGGGTGGTCATGTGTGGACATAGGTCCAGCAGGACCAGGGTCAGGGTGAATGTTGCCTGACATAAGAAGTAAAAGTAGGATGATTCTGAGTAAGCTTCCTTTAAGTTGTTTGTAGAAAAGCTTATTGGATCTTCTGGCGCTGAGGTGCCCTCTATGTTCCAAGCACAGTACCATAAGCTTAAGCGGAGTAATTGGGGTGGTGTGTGAGGCAGGGACCCCAGTGGTAAGCCACCCCTGTAGAGGCAGCAGGAGCCAGTGGCAGGACCAATGACCCTCGGTTAACAGTTTAAAATTACCTGTAATAAAGGAGGGGTCATAATGGAGATTATGCTCAATAGTAGTATGGCATAGGGGAACTAGCATATCATTTTGTGAAGTGCCATTGCTTAGAAACATCAACAGTATGAAAGACAGGGATTGGAGAAGGTGGACATAACCCATGTTCATAGGAGGAAGAGCTTGCATGTAGCCCTTGTTTCGAAGGAGGCAGAGGAAGCAGGCAAATGTACACAGAGTTGTGATAGAAACATAGAAACATAGAAGTTGACGATAGATAAGGACCACAAGGCCCATCCAGTCTGCCCATTTCTTTTTCTACCTTATGAATATGCTATCGGCCTTTGCTCTGTCAATGGCCTGTCTATTCATACTCATCTGTAATGCTCCCTTATGCCTATCCCATGTCTGTTTGAAGCTCTGCACTGTATTCATATCCACCACTTCCTGAGGTAGGCCGTTTCACGCATCCACCACCCTTTCTGTGAAAAAGAACTTCCTCACATTACTGCTTAATTGGCCTCCCTCTAATCTCATGCTGTGTCCTCTTGTCCTGCTATTTGTCTTATATTGAAACATGTTAGACTCTTTCACCTTGTTAATGCCCTTAAGGTGTTTGAATGTTTTGATCATATCACCTCTCTCCCTCCTTTGCTCTAGGCTATACATATTGAGCTCCGTTAATCTGTCCTCATATGTTTTCTGATGCAGTCCTTGCACCATTTTGGTTGCCCTTCTCTGAACTGCCTCAATTTAGTTAATGTTCTTGTGAAGGTGTGGCCTCCAGTACTGCATGCAATACTCCAGATAGGGCCTAACTAGTGTCTTGTAAAGAGGGATTATTACCTCCTCTTCTGACTTGTGATACCCCTACTAATACATCCCAACATCCCTCTAGCCTTACCTACTGCTTTAGTGGTCTGCTTGGATGATTTCAGTTCATTGGTGATGATGACACCCAAGTCTCTTTCTTCCCTTGTGACTGCCAGCAACTCCCATCCCAGCCTATAAGTGGCTTCAGGGTTTCTCTTCCCCATGTGCATGATCTTGCACTTCTTTGCAGTAAACCCTAGTTGCCACTCTTCTGACCATTTTGTTAGTTTATCCAGATCTCTTCTCATTCTGCCTCCCCCATCTGGATCATCTACTCTGTTGCAGATCTTGGTGTCATCTTCAAACAGACAAACCTTACCCTTCAGTCCATCTGCAATGTCACTGATGAAGATATTGAAGAGGACTGGCCCCAGGACTGATCCCTGAGATACCCCACTTGTGACTTGCATCTCTTCTGACTGTATACCATTTACCACCACTCTCTGTTTTCTGCATGTCAACCAGTTTGCCACCCAGTTGACCAACTTCTGACCCACCCAGATCCTACCCAGCTTATTAATCAATCTTCTATGTGGAACAGTATCAAAAGCTTTGCTGAAGTCAAGGTAGGCGACATCAACTGCTCCCCCATGATCCACCACTCTGGTTACCCAGTCAAAGAAATCTATGAGACTAGTTTGACAGGACCTTCCTTTTGTAAACCTGTGCTGTCTTGGATCCTGTTCTCCTATGGATTCCAGGTGTTGAGCTATCCTTTCCTTAAAGAGTGCCTCGATAATCTTGCCCACTACTGAGGTAAGACTGACTGGTCTGCAGTTCCCTGCCTTCTTCCTGCTACTACTCTTGTGGAGCAGGATCACATGAGCCATTCTCCAGTCTTCTGGGACCTCTCCTGTGCTCAGAGACTCACTAAACAGTTCTGCTAATGGTTCTGCTAGTTCCACCCTTATCTCCTTTAGTACCCTGGGGATATATGTCATTGGGTCCCATTGCCTTGTCCACCCTGAGCTTATCGAGCTCTTGTAGGATCCTTTCTTTTGTGAAGGGACTAGTGCACACCTCCCTCCCCCCTGTGTCCATGGTGCTGAGCTGTGGGCCCTGCCCTACCTTTTCTTCAGTAACTACTGGGCAGAAGTATCTATTTAGGATAAATGCTTTTACATGGTCCTCCTCCTCACATGCCCCCTTATCCCCTTTGATCTTAGCAATACCCCCTCTGGATTTTCTCCTTTCACTAATGTATCTCTAGAAAGTCTTGCCACCTTCTTTTACTGTTTGTGCTAGTGTTTCCTCAGTTTGGGCCTTTGACTGCCTTACTGCCTTCCCTGCTTTCCTTAGGGAAGTTTGGTATGTCTCCCTATCTTCATCCTGCTGCATTCCCTTATATTTCCTGAAGGTCAGCCTTTTGGCTCTGACCTTTTCTGCTAATGTTTTTGAGAACCAAAATGGTTTCCTTCTTCTTTTGCACTTCCTTTTCTCTCTAACACAATAGGACGTTGCTTCAAGTATTGCATTTTTAATGCTTGCCCACTTTGCCTGTACCCCCTCACCTGTATTTCTTTTTGCCAGGGCTAGCTTAACTCTGTTGGCCATCTTATCAAAGTCAGCTCCTCTGAAGTCCCATATGTTTGTGTTGGAATGGGATGTCTTAGTTCTAGTGGCCAAATTGAACTATACCATTTCATGGTCACTGGCCCCCAGGTGACCTTCTACCTGGAGATCTGTGATCCTTTCCCTGTTAATCGGTACTAGATCTAGGATAGCCCTGTCTCTTGTGGGTTGCTGTACCAGTTGTTTGAGGCCTTCCCCCTTCAGGGAATCCACCATGTGCCTAGTTCTGGCAGATATTCCTGCTGGTATTGACCATTTCCTTATCTGCCATGTTGAAGTCTCCCATTATCAGAATCTCCCCTTTAGCTGTCATGTTTTGTATATCTTCTAACAGTAATGTGTATATGTCCTCCCCTTGGTCTGGAGGCCTATACACAACCCCAGTTCGTATGGCTGTGTCATTTCCTGTTTCCAGGGTGATACATATTTCTTCTGGCTCCTTATGTATATTCTGAATTTCTGTAGCTTTGATATTTTCATTGACATAATGACAACAGCTGGGAATAGAGTGTGTGATGTGCCAGATAGGATAGGAGCCCCAAATGGCAGCTGCATATAACCTGCTAATGGTGGAGTGGACTCAGTAAATTTCACTCGTTCTGGAGATATAGCCCTGTAGTGGCTAGAAGTTATAATCTGCTAATGAAAAAGTATAAAATAAAAACACTTAGCGCTACTCCATCAGCTCTGAGTTACAGGTCAGAGAGGAGCATACAGTCTAAAATTCTAACAGTATCTGGCAATTTAAATCACAGCAATGTAGACTCTAGGCATTGATGAAAAAACAGATAAAATACCGAAATCTATGCAGTATACACAGCAGCAAAATCCAACCAATAATATAAAAAGTTAGTGCAAGGGAAACAGCTTAGGGAGATGAAACCAGTTGGTAATAGGAAGGCAGGAGAAGGCCAAGTGTCCAGTCAGGGCTGAGAAACTTAGATACAGCACCAATCAGCCAGTGGAGACAGAAAGTGCCAAGATTCTAACCGAGCAGCACCTCCAAGGGCAAGGCTGTATCCCTGTGTCCATACCTGTGGGTCTCTGAGCTCTCTGGCAGTCAGGTGGGTCACCGGGGAAGAGCCACCAGAGAAGGCACAGCTCCCATGGGGAGAAGTTGGAGGTGTGCTCCAGTTCAGGGCAGAGTAGCCTGATGGTCTCTGAGCAGTCTGGCAGTCAGACGGGTCACCATGGAAGAGCCACCAGAGAAGGCACAGATCCCATGGGAACAAGCTGGAGGCATGCTCCCGTTCAGGGCAGATCTTCTTTTAGCAATGTGAAATGCAATCATACCATGGTCTTACTGCTCCTGACACCACTTATGTGGCTAGTGTCACCAGTACCACCAACACTCTTTTGGTCCCCACTAGTCTTTGTTGTTTGGACCTGCATCTGTGGGTTTGCTCCTGGCACCACTGGTGCCCCTGCACCTGCTCCACTTGGCTAATCAGGCTGGGACAGAGCCTGCTGAACAAAGTACTGAAGGGTAGCTTGCTGAGATTTTGTTTTTGGGGGGGGAGTGAGTCATATCCTTCATTCTCCTGCCTCTGAGACTTCACTAGGCTGAGGTTTGTTGGCCATCCAGTTTTCTTGTTTTTCAGATTTCAAGGTGCTCCCCATATCCTACTTCCTCATCAAAGCTGTTTAGGTTAGCTTTCGCACACAATGTATCAGAGGGCAAACCTTCTGGTTGAAACTGTTCAGACCCAGATGAGTGCATCTCTGCCTCGTCAGCACTGACAAGTTGTATAGTTAAGGAGATGGGCCGAGAAACATGAGGTGTCATAGTAGAGGTGGACATGGTACTGGAAATAGTTATGCAATTGGCTGGGGCAACATAGTAGTGGCCAGTGTCAGTATAGCAGTACTAGTGGTCACCATGGTTACAGTGGCAGAGTGGTCTGAGTCACAGTGGTAGAAGTAACTGGCAGGGCCACTGCTGTAGATTTGTTGGCATGCTAGTAGTTGGAGTGGATAGGTGGTGGATCAGAGCAGTGATGGTTATTAAGAAGGTGTCCTCATCTTGGTGGCACTGGCAGTAACTGCAAAAGATGAAGAGGATATATTCACATCTGCAGTATCAGTGGCAGTTAATGGAATGCTTGTTGTCAGAGTGGATGGGTGGTGGATCAGAGCAGCGGTGGTTTAAGGAGGCTGTCCTTGTTCTTGTGGTACTGGTAGCAGTGGCAAGAGATGAAGAGGACACATTCATATTGGTAGAATTGGTGGCAGTTAATGACAATGTCCTCCTATCAGCATTACTAGTACTTTGAATGGTATTTTTACTTTTTTTCATTGGTGCCAGCTGATGTTGTACTGCTGGTGGAGACTGCAGACTTTGGTTTGGTTAAACATAATTTGGTGTGGTGACTGCAACTTCAGCATTACTGCAGTATACTCACCCTCTCCTGCTGCATGCTGTTTTACACCTGCTGCAGCTTTGTTGAAGCTGCTGGACCAACTATATTTTAGAAACATAGATTTTGTCTGCAGAAAAAGGACCTTTGGGGCCATCTAGTCTGCCCCTTGTCCCTGCCAATTCCATCACCACTGACCCTAGTTGGTCATAGGGGTCGCTCCCTCCCCTGTTCCTCTACTTAATATGCCCCTGTGCCTATCCCACACATGCTTGAGGTTCTCCAGAGTCCTTGGCCCTACTACCTCCTCTGGCGGGCTGTTCCAGTCATCCACCACCCTTTCTGTGAAGAAGTGTTTCCACAAGCCTCTCTTAAACTTTCCTCCTCTTAGCTTCTTTGCATGCCCACTTGTTCTAGTGCCTTCCTTTCTCTGAAACAGTCCCTCCATTTACACTTTGTTCACTTTTGTGAGGTACTTGTAGGTTTCAATCTTGTCCCCTCTCACTCTCCTCTTTTCCAGGAAGTACATGTTGAGTTCCTGCAGCCTTTCCTTGTATGACTTCTCAAGCAGCCCCCTCACCATTTTGGTTGCCCTCTTCTGTACTGTTTACCCTCCTTCAATGTTATTGATAAGGTGCGGCCTCCAGAATTGGACACAGTACTCAAGGGGGGACTCACCAGTGAACGATACAATGGCAGCACCACCACCATCCTCCTGCTAGAAATCACTCTCCCAATGCACCCCAGCATCCTGCAAGCCTTTCCCACTACTTTGTCACATTGCCCAGCTACCCTGAGCTCATCAGATGTAATGACCCCTAGGTCTCTTTCTTGCTTGGTGACTGCAAGCTCCACTCCTCCCATCTTATACAAAGCCCCTTGATTCTACATCCCTGAGTGCACAATCTTGCACTGTTTGTCATTGAAACCCAGCTGCCACCCCTTACTTAGACCATTCCTCTAGTTTCCTCAGATCCCGTTGTATGGTCTCCACCCCTTCTTGAGTGTCACCACATTGCAGATTTTTGTACCATCCACAAAGAGACACACCTTACCCTCAAGCTCCTCTGCAATGTCACTTATGAAGACATTGAAGAGGACCAGTTCCAACACTAAACCCTGAGGCACCCTACTAGTTACTCTCCTATTGCCTTAGTGGTTACCATTTACTACCACACTTTGCCTCCTATCCCTTAAACAGTTCAATACCAAGCTTGTCACATTCTCCCCCATCCCAGGCTGCTAAGTTTCTTAATTAGCCTACTGTGCGGCACAGTGTTGAAAGCCTTACTGAAGTCCAGATAGGCCATGTCCACTGCTCTCCTTTGATCCACCTCCCTGGTAACCCAGTCAAAGAAATCTATCAGATCAGTTTAACATGATGACCTCCTTTCTGTGAAATCATGCTGCTAGTGGTCTTGCAGCCCTTGTGTTGAATTTTTTGAATTTTGTTAACCAGGTAGACCAGCTGGAACTCAAAGTCCTTTTTTCAGGGACTTTGCCTCCAGGTGCTCCACGAGCCTCTCCTTCAGTAGTGTCTCCATTAACTTCCCCACCACTGATATGAGACTGACTGCCCTGTATTTGCTAGCATCCTCCATACTGCCACTTTTGTGTATAGGGACCACATCGACCCTTTTCCAGTCCTCTGGAAATTCCCCCATCTCCAGTGATGTGCTAAAAAGTGCTATCAAAGGGTTGTCCAGCACCGTGCTGAGTTCCATTAGGATCCTTGGATGAATCCTATACTGCCCCATTGCCTCATTCACCTTTAAGGCTTCCAATCCTTTCTGGACCCTCCCCACCAAGAATGGACTATTAATGCAGTCCCATACTATGTAAACCCTACTCTCTGTGTACTCCCATACCATGTAAATTCTATTGTCTGTATATTCTGCCTGTTACTAATGCCACCATTGAAACTGTTAGAGATGGGCACATTTTTTCTTCTGCCAGTGGAATTCTGGCAAAATGCTGATTTTGTTTATGTGAAATTTCACAGAATTTCCATGAAAAGTTCATGAAATGTTGCCAAAATTGTGATTTTGGTTATGTCCATCTATTTTAAAAAGTATTTGTCCGGATTGCACCTTTTGCATAACATTGGGTGTCCCCGTGCCATACAGAAACATACCAAGTTACAGATCTCTGTCTTTAAAAATGACTGAATTATAAGCCTCCAAACTTCTGGAAATCTTAAAATTACAGTTAACTACATAAACTAAAAGTATTTGTGAAAATTACACCAAATTTAGTGTGGTGCTATTACCCATGCACATACAGGACTGACAGGCTCTCCCCAGACACCTGTAATCCCAAAGCCAAGATCCAGATACTGAAAATCCTGACAGTGAGATTTTACCTGCAGCGGATATGTTTTTCATGTTTTGGGGGGCTTTGCACCTCCCGCACCCCTCTTAATTATTATGACATACTCCACCGTGGGTAAAATCCCACTGTCAGGATTTTTGGTGTCTTGATCTTCATGTCAGGATTACGGGTGTTAGGGAAAAGTCTTTCAATCTCATGAAAGTATCCCCACATACATATGTATGTCAAGTTTCAGATCTCTAGCTTTAAAGGTGACTGAGGTATAAGCCTCCAGACTTTCAAAAATGTTAAAATGACATTTCACAATTACATAAACTGCTGAATTTTAAGCCTCTTTAACTAGAGAACAGAGTATCACCAATGTTGTTAAGTTCATTGATCCTAAATATTAGGCTTTAAGGTCTGGTCCTGGTCTAGCATCAGAACATCATGCTGTCACCTGACAACCTGGGTTCGGAAGAGAGCCCCATGAAATCGTGTTGAGAAGCAGGTCATAACTAAACCTTACAATCTCTATTTTGCAGTTTTCATGTATCTTCCAGTAAAGTATGCATCTGTGTTTTCAATTATCTAGCTCCAAAGGTGGCTAAGTTCTAAGCATAGAAATACTTTCATACATTTTCACATGAATATTAAATTGCTAGACTTTGAGCCCCTATAACTTCCTCACCCTTCATCCAAATATTTTGTAACTTGTCAACCTTTTAGGACCTCTCATAGATAATACTTACTCGAAATATCAGATGTCTAGCTTTAAAGTGAACTGAGTTATGGCCAATTAAAGAATTTCAGAAAATTCCAAAAAAAGTTCATGAAATCTGGCAGAAATTTACAGAATTTCATGAAAATTCTGTGAATTCAGAATTTGCTATTTTCACCCACCTCAAGTAACTGTCAATTGTCTGAATATATTGCCTGCAATTAATTCTGGGTTGCCCCTGTAAAAGGGACCTCTGGTTCCAGTGGCTTACCTGTTTACCAAAATTTCAATAAATAAATAATCTTTCTCTGCAGTGGCTCAAGACATCTGTCTCTTCTGCCTGTAGCTTCTGTGAATGCTGGGTCACATGACCTGCTTTCAGTGAGCTTCCAAAGTGGCCTTTGCTTGGATTAGTAGTCTTGGGAGATCTTGAACTCCCACCTAGTAGCAAAATTCCAAATAACTCCAAATAGAAGTTGACGGCAGATAAGGACCGCAAGGCCCATCCAGTCTGCCCATTTCTTTTTCTACCTTATAAATGTGCCATCGGCCTTTGCTCTGTCAGTGACCTATCTATTCATAGTCATTTGTATTGCTCCCTTATGCCTATCCCATGCCTGTTTGAAGCCCTGCACTGTATTCATAGCCACCACTTCTTGTGGTAAGCCATTCCATGCATCTACCACCCTTTCTGTGAAAAGATTTCCTCACATTCCCCTTAATCGGCCTCCTCTAATCTCTGCTGTGTCCTCTTGTCCTGCTATTTTTCTTATATTTAAACATGTTAGACTCTTTCACCTTGTTTATGCCCTTAAGGTGTTTAAATGTCTCGATCATATCACCTCTCTCCCTCCTTTGCTCAAGGGTATACATATTGAGCTCCATTAATCTGTCCTCATATGTCTTCTGATGCAGTCCCTGCACCATTTTGGTTGCCCTTCTCTGGACTGCCTCAATTTGGTTAATGTCCTAGCACCGATTATTCATTTTACATCCTGAGTAACAAGTAACCTATTATTTATGGTATTTGGGAAATACTTTTCGTTACTCTCACACTCCTAGGGAGTACTACTTTACCAAAAGAGTGGTGGGTGCCTGGAAGAGACTACCAGCAGAAATGGTGGAGATCAAAACAGTAGGCAGCTTCAAACCAATGTGGGATAGATTTAAGGGAATATTTGTAAATAGGCAGAAAGGAAGGAGGGTCACTAGACAGCAGTTAGGGTCTGTGGAGAGAGAGTAAGCAGGGTCCCGCAGGACATACCGGGAGGGCTAAGCAGTCCTTTTCTGCTGACAAATTCAGTGTTTTTATGTTTCTAAAAGGACTAGAACAGAAATGTTACTGTTTCTTGCTCATTTGCTTTCATGGTGACTGCTTTTTCCACATAGGAAAAATACTTGTATTCCATACATCATCCAGGATATAGAGATAGTGGCAGGCACATCATTTTCCTACTAATCCTTTTATTGATATTTTTGAAAGACCCTCACTCCCACCACTTCCCTCTTCCGAAATCTTCCAATTCTTGTACAGTTGAAACACAGCTGTGTTGAGTAATCATTAGCCCCACTGTGCTGACATCTCTTAATGTGCCATCAGCCCTGCTGAGATAATCAGATGCAAGCGTGAATTTGATTAACATTTGTTAGCTAGTTTGCAGGACAGAAGTGATAACAGACCTCTTTGCCATCAAAGGGTAAAGCAATGTGACAATCTGGAAAGCAGTTTTAGGGCCCCATCTGCCAAACCAGAAAGAAATCAAGATTTTACAGTTCTATAAATATTTGAGTGCATGCCATCATTTATGAACTCTGGCAGCTATCATAAAACCTCCCCGACTTTTGTTAGAACTGCATATTAGGCCAGAAAATTGCATCTCATGGTATCCCATAAAAGGTGAAGTAAAGCACTTTGAGTTCAGTATTACTAAAATAATATACAACCTTCCTTTCTGCAACTAGAATACCCCTTCCCCCTTTCCAAAAATGTGTTCCATTGTTTTTACTTATTTACACCACTATGGGGCAATTATAAAAAAGATACTTTTCATATTTTTTACAAGGTTACCAGGAAATGGGATGAAGCAAACTGGAAGTCATTTTCATATTCTGTTTTGTATGAGGGATTGTGCAGATGCAGTACATTTTATACAGATGTTGCTGTGTTCTAGCATGTTATTGAGTTTTTTTTTTCTTTTCTTTTTTTTTTGATATCCTATGCCCCCCACCTGTTACACCCGGGAACAAGTTTCGGCTCAGTGTGCTTTTCATGGTCAAGAAATTACAAAAAGAAATGAATGAATGAAGAACTCAATTAATAAATAAATAAATTACATCTATTGAATACCTTCCTTGATTGCACCTTCAAGTTCCTGAATCGAAATACAAGTCAAAGGTATGCATGCACATGGGACTGTTTCTACAACCTTCAAAAGACAGTATCTTCTGTTTACCTCAAGAAGTGGAAATAAGGGGCAGATACTGAGCCACTTAGTTAATTCTAAAGAACGTCCTTTCTAGCAGAGCTCTTATGAGATTTATTTGGAAATATTTCATCAATGAGTGGAGGACAGCTCATTTCCAGAGGCATCCTGGGGGAAGGGTACAGGGGAGAATTTACCACAGAGTGAGCAATCATGTTTTTAGTAGTATTTACAGAGCAAATCAAAAAATGTTCAGCTGTGCAGGTAAATTATTTGAGCTATACAATAATTGTGCAATATATCAGCAGTACAAGAATACAACTGTAAATAAATAAATAATCATAATAATAAAAAAAATTGTGTATAGGAATGCCAGCAGTGTGGGGAAACATAATCCAGGATACAGTTTTGCAAATGCAAAGCCATTTCACAAGTCTCTGAGCTTATGAATTCGAGATAAAGCCATATTTATAACAGATATCCCATCACTGCAACTCCACCTAATTGGTAATTGCTACTGTACTGAATATGTCACATAGTAAGGTTACCATCTTACTCTGCAGCCTGTTACATGAGCTACTTTCTTTTAAATAGGAGAATAGAAGTATTTTTTCCAGTTTTTAACTGTCCACATACTGACAAAGGCCCCCCCCCCTTTTTTTTTCCAGATTTACATAGTATACGCAGCTGAAATTAGCCAGTTTGTTTTCAGTCGGGTCCTGCATTGGTTCATTTCACAGCTGGGGTATCTGGAGCATTGGGAGGTTAAGTGACTTGCTCAAGGTCTCACAATAGGTAAATGACTCTACTCAAATCAGAACTCGGGCCTGCTGCTCTAGCCACTGAACCACTCTGTTTCTATTATAGTGTGCTAGATACTGAAATTCATTCCCTCAAAATGACTATGCAAATGTCCTGGACTTCTTAATGTAAACAATAACAGAGGACAGAATGTGGGCAGTACTGTAATAATCCATGCTGGAGTCACGAGGCAAAGCTAAGCAGCTTAAATCACCCTTCACATAGTCATTTATTAGAGAACAACACAAACCTTGGAGTGTGTCCTCAACTTATAAGTGGGTATTGCAATTTACAATTAAAATGCAAGTAAAAGTGACAAAAAGTGACAAAGACAAAACTAACTACTACTTGAAACATAAAAATGAAACAGTTTTCTTCTTATTGTCATGATTGGGGAGCTGGAACCAGTGGGGCACATGAAGTGCTTTCATAGAAATATAGAAACATAGAATTTAACAGCAGATAAGGACCGCTTGGCCCACCTAGTCTGCCCATTTCACTATCTAATGGATAAGCTGCAGATCCTAGTTAACCAGCAGCCTACTTCCTCCTTCCCCCCACTAGAACTGCTTTATGTCTGTACCATGCATTCTTGAATTCCCCCACTGTTTTTGACTCCACGATCTCCTCACGAAGGATGTTCCATGCATCCACAACCCTCTCCGTGAAGAAATACTTCCTCATATTACTTCTGAGCCATCCCCCTCTATCTTCAGATTGTGCCCACTTAGTCTTGCACGTCTCTTTTTCTGAAAGATGCTACCCTCTTGGACTTTGTTGATTCCCATGAGGTACTTGAAAGTTTCTATCTCATCCCCCTCTCCCTCCTTTCCTCGAGGGTATACATATTAAGCTCCTTTAGTCTCTCTTCATATGTCTTCTGGTGCAGACCCTGCACCATTTTGGTTGCCTTCCTCTGGACAGCCTCCATCCTGTCTATGTCTTTGCAGAGATGGGGTCTCCAGAACTGCACGTTGTACTCCAGATGGGGTCTCACCAACAGTCTGTACAGAGGGATAACAACTTCCTGTTTTCTACTGGTGATGCCTCTCCCTATGCATCCCAGTATCTCCCCAGCCCTCCTTACTGCCTTCTCACATTGCTTGCCCACCTTTAGGTGATTTGATATAACTACCCCAGGCCCCTTTCCATTTTTGTTGTTGTCAGTATCTCACTCCCCACTGTGTACTCTTCCCTTGGGTTTTTGTTTCCCAGGTGCATTACTTTGCACTTCTTTTCATTGAATCTAAACTGCCATACATTTGACCATTCCTCCAGCCTTAGCAAGACCCTTCTCATCCTTTCCACTCCACTTTGTGTTTCAACCCTTTTGCAGATCTTTGTGTCATCTGCAAAGAGACATCCTTTTCCTTCCAGTCCCTCTGCAATGTCACTTATAAAGATATTAAAAAGGACCGAACCCAGTACTGAACCCTGCAGTACCCCACAAGTAACCCACCTTTCTTCACTGTGGACTCTGTTTACTATTATCCTCTGTGTCCTGTTGTCCAGCCAATGTTTTACCTAGGCTACCACACTGGGACCCACTCCCAGGCTGGCTAATTTGTTTATTAATCTTTTGTGTGGGACTGTGTCAAATACCTTGCTAAAATCTATGTAGGCCATATCCACAGCCCCTCCCTGGTCTACCACTTTGGTCACCCAGTCAAAGAACTCTATTAGATTCGTCTGACATGACCTTTCAGCTGTGAATCCATGCTGCCTTGGGTCCTGTGCCCCACTGGCCTCTAGGTACTCAACAGTTCTTTCCTTCAGAAGTGATTCCATCATTTTCCCTACCACTGAGGTCATACTGACAGGTATGTAGTTTCCTGCCTCTGTCTTGCTCCCACTTTTGTGAAGGGGAATCACATCTGCCCTCCTCCAGTCTTCAGATACCACACTATCTTCCCATGATTTGTTAAAAAGGGTAGTCAATGATGTTACTAGTTCTTCCCTTAGTTCTTTTAGAATTCTGGGGTGAATCCCATCAGGCCCCATTGCTTTGTTCGCCTTCAGTTTTAGGAGTTCTTTCAGAACCCTTTCTTCTGTGAAAGGACTGATATCGACCTCCTATCCAGAGTGCTTCTATTGCCTGGATTAGGTACCTTTTCCTCCTCTTCCTTTGTGAATACTGAGCAGAAGTATTCGTTCAGTATCCCTGCTTTTTCACTATCCCTCTCTGCCCACCCACCCTCCTCTTTATTCAGCCTCAATATCCCTCCCTTTGTCTTTTTTTGCTCCCTAATGTACCTATGAAAGGTTTTATCCCCCTTCTTAACTGAGTTGGCTATCTTTTCCTTGGTGTGGGCCTTTGCTATTCTGATTGCCTTCCCTGCTTCCTTCTGTTCTAACTGGTACAGTTCTCTGTCCTGTTCCTTCTGTGTTTCCTTATACTTCCTGAATGATATATTTTTCTCCCTAACCTTCCCCACCACCTCTTTTGAGAACCATAGAGGTTTTTTCTTTTGTTTTGATTTGTTTATTTGCTTCACACAGAGGCTTGTTGCCTCTGTGATGGCAGTTTTGATGTTTCTCCATTGTTGCTCCATCCCTCCTTCTTGCCTGTTTGCTAGTGCTTTTCTGAGGCACTCTCCAATTTTGACCAAATCAGCCCTCCTGAAGTCCAGTACCTTCACTTTTGTACGGCTTGACTCTACAGCTGAGTTTATCATGAACCACACTGTTTGGTGGTCACTTATTCCCAGATGGCTACCACTTCTAGATCTGAGATCCTCTCTCCGTCCTCATTTGAGAGTACCAGGTCTAAGATTGCTCTCTCCCGAGTGGGTTCCAACACTAGCTGTCTGAGGCATTTCACCTATAAGACATCAAGAATGGCCCTGCTCTTGGATGTGGCTGCAGCAAAGGTGCTCCAGTGAACATCCTGCATATTCAGGTCCCCCATCAGCAATCACTCCCCTTTCTCTGCCATCCTAAGGATACCTTCTGTCATTTCCTTGTCCAGTTCCTCTCCCTGAGACGGGGGTCTGTATACAACCCCTGTGCAAATTGTGGTGCCATTTCCAGTCTCCAGGGTGACCTATAGTACCTCCTCTCCTCCCTGTTTACCCCTTAGCTCCATTGCTTTGATCCCTTCCCTTACATAGAGAGCTATTCCTTCTCCTCTTCTACCCTCTCTGTCCCTCCTGTAGATTGTGTACCCTAGTATGTTGACATCCCAGTCATGGTTCTCTGTGTACTATGTTTCTGTGACTGCCACAATATCCAGGCATCCTTCTTCCATCAAGGTCACAAGTTCAGGGAGCTTGTTACCTAGACTATGGGCATTGGTGCTCATTACCCTCCATTTTTTGATGGCCTTTCCCCTTTTTGCCCCATCCCTGTCCTTACTACCTTTGTCTTTTTCTCCATTTACCCCTGCCCTTCTCTTTATCAACTTCTCTATCTTGGTGTTTACCTCAATAACTACCCTGAATTTTTGTGTGGGGGGCTAGGATTTCCTGTCTCCTTTTCAGTGCATCCCCCCTTGATTAGTTTAAATGCTTGCCAATGAAGCATGTGTACTTTGGCTGGGGTTCCTTGAAATAGATACTGACATGTAGCACAGGTGAAGTGTTTTAGCTGTATGAGCTGATATAGCCACTAAAAAACAGCCATTTTATCATTGTTAATTATCGCCTCAGACAGTTTATAGACTGCTTACCCTACCTCACCTACTCCACCCCATCCCAAAGGCCAGCCTTCCACACTTTGGTGCTGTTTCAAGGAACCCTAACCAAACTGTGTGTGTGTGTGTGTGTGTGTGTGCGTGCTGAGATAAAAATATAGTTTTCACACATTGACAGCCAATCATATTCATGACAAGACTGTGGGCAGGGGACCCACCTGGAAAATTAATATGAGGACCCACATGGAAAATGAGTATGCGGGCCCAGTGCTGATGTTCTGATATCACTATGTATTGCACTTCAGTCTGGCATACTGACTCTATTTTTGTATTTGATAATCACTTGCTGTGATCAGAAACACCATTTATTAGAACATATTTAAACAAAATTCAGTTATTACAATGTGAGGACGAGCCCAACTGGGGGGAGGGGGGGCACCTGGAAATTTCCAGGTATCCAAGTGGGCCAGTCTGACATTGATCATATTGTGGCATTTGACCAAACTATCTTGTAAAGATCATTAAACCTGTAGGTATCTTCTTCTGGAAGATGATTTTTATGCCAAGTCCCTGCTCTGTAAACTCTCTTATCATACCTGCTCCTGCAGCATGCAACCCCCTCTCCAATATGGCCTAGTCCCCCCACACCATACACAGAACTAACAGTGATGGCCTATTTCTCCACTTTCAACTGTTTTCTAGTTCTACCCTGTTACTGTATTACTGCTTCTGTAGTATTGACTTTTTTTCTTTTTTATCCCTGTTGCCCAGTTCACATTTCCCCTTGTACTTGATCCAAGAACTAATTTCCCTGTCCTCCACTGCCTGTTTGTATTTTAAATCCACCTTGCCACTATTTGTGGCTGTTTTATGCATGTTGTGTATTACTGCATCACACGTGTGTGCCCCCCCCACCCCTTGGTTCTGTTACATTTTTCCCCTGCACTCTTTTCCAGCACTAAACTCCCAGTTCTTTGTCTGCAGTTTTCTTTTTCTATGCCCTGTCATCAGTTTGGTGTTTAATGTGTTACAGGCAGTGTTGATGCTGCTTTATTGTGTTAAACATTGCATTGTATTTGAGTTTGCCTTGCAATCCCATTGCTGTATTACAACATTGTTTTACAGTTTTCGTTTTGTATTTTTTATTCCTCATTTTATCCCTTTTACCACCACCCAAACCTTTAAAAAATGATAGGCAGGCAGATAAATCCTTTGTATTTCCTTCAAATCATAATAGTACTTTAACATTTAATGTCTCCTTTAAATTATAAACTAAACATGCTTTCAGTAGCATTGCTAGTTAACTGATTACTTGGCACCTGAGTAAGGATCACATTTATGGAATAAAGGGCAACATTCCCCTGATTCAGTCCTCCTATCAGAATCAGTAAATCTGGAAATGAACAATCTAAAAACAGAGATGAAGTGCACAAATGACACACTGTGTTCTGTGTGAGCTTATGTACCCACCATGTAACCAGAAAGATCAGGAAAACAAACAGTGACATATCTGCAAAGACTTTTAGTTGTACTGAACTATAACTACAAGGACCCTAGACAATAAGAAACATCAGACATTTTAATCATAGAGTACTTTTCTTGAGAAATGTCTGTTGTTAGTTTCACAATTTGCACATTTTGGAAAATCCTCACAGTTAACTCTTTTGGAGTGATACCATACTTTTAACAGATTGACATCAGGCTGATATAGCCCCTGTAAAACAGCCCTTTTATCATTGTTAATTATCGCCTCAGACAGTTTCCAGACTGCTTACCCTACCTCACCTACTCCACCCCATCCCAAAGGCCAGCCTTCTACAAGAAGCTTTTATGTTGCAGGGGTTGGTGGGATACTCCCCAAGTGCTCTGCTTTTTAAAGGTTTTTTTTTTTTGTCTTCACAATAGGAACACTGACTTCCATCTGTGCCTTCAGGACATGGTTCAACCCTTTCAATTCAGAGAAGTAGCACAGAGAAAAAAATACAAAGCAAAAACACAAGAACCAATAAGATTTTGTTGTTTATTTACATTCTTCTTTTTTCATAATGTGGTCATTTTCCAGCTTTCTATACAAAAAAAAAAGTTTAACCCTTTCTATTATCATATCAATAAGGAATGAATAAATATTATACATGCAATACAACTTTATATAGCAACTATTACACAAATGTAACCAAATGCTTTATCTTACCATATAATACATACAATAATATGCAGCTTGAGAATACTCAGTACATAAATATATAAATTCTGAAAAAGAATAGAATCTAGAACGGTAAAATAAAGAAATATATAGGAATATGTAGAGGAAGACATTATTTTTCTGGAACAGTCTTATGCGTGTGGAAGTCAAACTCACATATATGTTGACTCCCTTTTTACCTGAGCAATTTTAAAAACATTTGAGTTAGACATTTGTGGTCCAAATGGAATGTCAACATCTGGTTTTGTGGCCAGCATGTGGCATATAATTTGTTTCTGTAGAAAGAGTTGGACATAACATGACATTTTGTGTTTTTAAACATAGTTAACTCTTGTAAACCCCTTGGATAGTTTGATAAAATCTGTAAGTAGTATGCTTAGTAACAACAATTTGACTTGTTCTATTCATCAGTACACACTTATAGCAATATTAGATACAACCTTTGACTGTACCTATTGATCCAAATATCTTAAGTGTAACATATAACCTTCTCATTTTGCAACTGTTACTTGCTCAATGATCTATTTTGCATTTTATTTACAGTTAAAAAGTGCAAATAAATTGGCTGTATCAATTGCATACAATTTTACAATAAGGCAGGTAGGCAGAATCAGTGTAGAAGAGCACTGGCATGCAAGCTCATCCGTAGGGCTTCTGCTTGTTATGCCAATACCCTGGCTTCAGGAACAGATCTGATGAGTCAGAGGGTCAGTCAGGGGAAGAGGATTGAGCATCTGACGGACTGCTCTCCTGTGGGGGGGGTGGGAAAGCGTTCAGTGCTTGTCTGACCTCTGGTGGAGGTGGGAGGGAGCAGCTGCCGGAGCTCCGGTAGTGAGGAGGCATGCCAGACGCTGGCACCCTGCACCATTACATGATTACATACCATGCTTCCCTTAGGGACTAAGCAGCAAGAAAAACTGCTGGCCCCATCTATGATACCCTGCTCCACTCATTTTGCCTAACCTGCCCATGGCACTTAGTGATGACCTAGCTTAGTGTTCCATTCAGATTGACCTGACCTTGTGGTCCTGCTCTGGGGGGCAAGACAGTGAGACACACCAGTTATGCAGTTATGGGGGTCTGCTGGGAACCCGATTTAGTAGTCCATTGGGTCAGCACCTGCTTGACGTCCCCACCTTGGGGGGAAAGCCTAGGAGTATCGTAAGCAGAGGTATCTCTGGGGGGCTGGGTGGGAATTTGAGGGCAGGGGCTGAGCTACTGGGGGCACGGCAACAAAATAAAATATTCAGTGTAGAATAAGCAAAGCAATAGTACCTGTATATGGCTTCAGAGCCAGAGCTTGACACAGTTCACAGAGTATAAGAGTATTTTTGCTTCTTCCTGCTCAGGCCATGGCTACAAACTTGTGTTTGACCTTGTCTGCCTTTCCTAATAAACTAAATAAATACAGACTAAATGTTGTATCTAAAGAAATATGTCAATAAGTATCATTAGTGACAGAAGAAAAGAAAGGCACTGGTTTTGCTGAGATCAGTATGCTTTTTTATTTCAGTTTGTTTATCCAGGATAGCCTAGCTGAGATTCAACATCTCATTTCCAGCTGGGGTCTTGGTTTTACCCATTTCTCCAGCTGGGTGGAGTGGAGCACAGAGAGATTAAATTACTTGTCCAGGGCCGCACAATAAGAATCTGGATCAGGTGGGGTTTGAACCTTGATCTCTGGGTTCCCAAGCCAGGTTTGTAACCACTAGACTACAATGCCTGTAGTATAGAAGGAATAAGAATTTGCAAAGCATCTGTGGCATATAAGTCTTCCCAACTGCCCTAAAGTATGGATTGTAGCAATTTGGAGGAGTTGCCTCACTAGTGCTGCTATGGCAGTTTATACCTATTTTTAGTCCAAACTGCCTTAAAATCAGGTTCAAGTCATGCACAAACAAAAACATTTGTGATCCTGCTAGTATCCAGTTGTATTAAACTTATGGCCCATTAGTAACATAGAAATATAGAATTTGTTGGTGGATAAGGACCACTTGGCCCATCTAGTCTGCCCATTTTCCCTTTCTATACTGTCATCGCAGACCCTACTTGATTTCCAGCTTCCTCCACCCCCACTTTCCTGCCAAGATTCCTTTGTGCCTAGCCCATGTTTGAAGCCCACCACTGTTTTTGTCCCTACAGCTCCATTGAAAGACTGTTTCAGCTATCCAACACGCTTTCTGTGAAGAAGTACTACCTCACATCTCTGCTAACTTCCCCACTTCCAGCTTCACCACATGCCCCCTTGTTCTCATGCATCTTCTCCTCTAAAGAATACCCCCTCCTGTACCCTATTCACTCCCAACCTTTAGTGTGGTTTCATTCGTTACTTTCTAAATTGTATGAAATACTTGTTTTATAAAGTTTTTATTTTTTTTAATGGACAGTCATGTTTGAATGCTATAGCCTACATTTGTTGTCATGTCTCAATGCAGGAGTCCTCTTGGCATGATCTCATTACCACTGCAAAGAAGAACATGTTTTATTGGTTTCAACTCCTATATGGTATAGTAACTGACTGACTGATTGGTTTATTAAATGGTTTGTAGTCCCTAAATCAGGGGACTAGTAATCTTTTTATTTTTTTATTTTTTCCCTGCTTTAGACATTAAAACAAAAAGTAATTCACTTGTTATATTTGTCAGGTTTTATGGCTACCACCTTGGCAGCCATTTTTTGCCGTGGTTTGAACCCTTGCAGTACAATTATGCCCTCAAGTGGTCAACACCACTGCACAATGTCTTCATTAGAATGGTTCTACTGAGAGGCAAAACGTAGAGCTGCGCTTGTCCTGAATCTGCCGCATGTTTGCTACAAGCTTCAGAAGAGGATCTTTGACAATCTAGCTAATAGTCAGGGCCCCTGGTGTTCTGCGGCAGCATTTTCTGATTTCTGCAGCATGATTTATTCATTTCTCTGGCAGAATGCAGTCCTGTCATTGGCTAAATATGATGTGATGTCATCGATGACATCATATGCTGAGCATAGAGGAGGGGCTTCAGGATAAACGAGGTGGGAAAGAAAGCCTGACACTATGGAAAAACAGTATATTTATATGAAAATTCACCAAAAACAATGAATTCTGTGGCACTATATATATTCTGCGGCATGATGCAGATTCTGCGGCAAATTCCGCAACCGCAGAACCGCAGAATTCCAGGGGCCTTGCTAATAGTATCTCTCTGTAGAGAGCATCCATTAAAGCAGAAGTATTTGTTAGTCACCATATCATTTTTTCCAGCAGTTTTTAATTTTTTTGCAAAAATATTAAGATTGCTAATTTTCCTTTCATTTTCTTTCATTCTGAACAAAGAAACATGATTTTGAAGTTTTTAAAAGTTCCCTTTCCCAGTATCATGCTGTGCCATTTACCATCAGATGTAGGTAGTAACAGCGTCCTAATACAGCTACATTATGAATCCAGCATAAACATTCAGCAAGTAATGTCAACAGAATCGATTTTTAAAAATTGCAAGTGGTGGCCACCTTTAAAGACATGAGTCTTTTAATAACAAAATTAGCTATAAAGGCTGTTTTATAAATATCTGAGAAATATACAAATGCACCGAGGATGAATCTAAGCATGTCAGAAGTACATTTTTGGTAAAAAACTACTATGTGATACAAATGTTTTGCTGTCTTACACATAATACTCATTAAGTAAGTGATGACACATGACAGAGGGTGCAGTTATGTTTGTCATAAGTAACAGCCACTTGGGAAGTGCCATTACTGCTGCATAATTATACAGTCTGTAATAAGTTGTTGTTCATATAAAAAAGTAAAAACAAAACAAAAAAAATGGAAAAGCTCAAAATAAAAGACATTTGAACTGACCTTTGCAATTAAAACATATTAACTGAATAATCATGTGACTAGATTCCACCAGTCACATCAGAAGATGTATTTTACCCATATTTATCATTACATTTTAAAAGCTCAGTACTCAGTAAGCTACTAGGCTAATTATCTTAAATTATAAAAAAAAGTTCAAAGCGAAACATCTTGTTCTTCAGACTAAGTAAATTTCTTCAAATAAACAAAATGTCTTCATTTTAAACACTTTCATTGAGACATTAATTCTGTTTTTTTGTACTATTGCTATATTAGTTTTGTTGAAAGATATTCACATCCTTATAAGCCTTGCCCTTCTCATATTCATCATCTTTGCTAAGGTACTGCACTTGAACTGTAAATTATCAGAACTCAGGAAGAGCCTGGCCCTGCAGATTAGGAAATGGCAATAAATGGAAACCAATGTGTTGCTCTTGCTGGAGAATCAGAGAGGAAAAATGAAACAGGGCAATCCAAACTTACACACTAAAGTCAAAATATGAGCATTTTTACAGAAAATAACTGTACAAAGAGTGGCACATGCTAAACATTAAGCAGTAGAGTCCACCTCCTAAAACATTAATGTCACCGTTTTCTCCCACTTCCCTTTCAAAATGCTGTGATGGCTTTTTTAACATTAAACAGCTAGTCTTCATCTATGGCAATTCTCATCTGACCTATGTGGGCCTACACAAAGGTCCTTTTCATTTTTGAAGGCATTAAGTTCTGAGACTGTTGGAAAGTCCCCCACAGAAACATAACAGAAAAATGATTTCCCAGTAGGAAAACAATACTAGAAAGAATTTAGATGACCTCTTTGGCATTTATTTATTTGTGCCATATTGAGCTTGTCATATGCTGGTAACCACCAGAGCTGTGCTCAAGGGAAAAAACATACTGTAAATGGTAATTTGCAGCTTCAAACTAAGGCCAGATTTTACACAGTGTACACATAGGTTTTCAAGTGTATAAAGTCACATTTTTATCCTTTCGTTTTCTTCTGATAATAGTCTTTCTCTGGCCCCAAACCTGAACACTTTAACTCAGATTCTGGAATCACCTATTTATTGTGTGACAGGGTGACATCTATCAAGGATGGGTGCCCATGAAAAGATGAGGGCTGCCTCTCTCCAGCAGTGCACTGCATGTCTGTGGGGAACCGGGTGCTAAATAATTCATAGACAACCTGAGTGGAGAAGGGTTCCATGTGAACAGCAGCGGTCTTAAGAGATAGGGTGTCAGTGGAGAGCTGACTGTGTGAGGTGCAAGACCTCAGATGCAAGCATGTGTGCTTACACACTTAACTGAGCTGTTTGTTTGCTGCTGGCCACCACGATGTTTTATTTTGGAATTTGCTGGACTTACCATTATTTTCTTGAATTCTGTTCAAACTGCTAATCATTTCATGCATTGAACATAAAATGGTAAATACCACCTGGCATTTTTAATGCACTATAGCTGTGGTCTGTCTGAATGTATTATCCTGAAATCCCTACCCCACTACAATTGGTGTGAGCAGTGGGATTCCTGGCTGAACGCCCAAGTCATCCTGAGGGAGTTCAGTTGGGGGTGCTAGACCTGGCACCTCAGGATAAGGTAGAAAGTGCATGGTGCCAGAGGAGATGAGGAAATATGGAGTTGGTGGCCTGGATGAGGCACCACAGGACCAGATGGCTGACCAGATGCGACTGTTGTGATGGATGAATGAATGCTGGCTGGATGCAGAGTGACACTGCAGGGAAGCAGAGCTCAGATATCAGGAGCTGAGGATCCAAATGGAACAGGCAAGAGACCTATCAAGGAGGGAACTGATACAAGTTGAAGACAACATTGGCAGGGTACTCCAGCTGGGGTCCACCTCCACCATAGCCCGGATAGCCTTCTCTGCCACGTATGTCCTATGAGGCAGAACCACTGGACAAAGCAGGTGTATACAAGGGTTGTGGTACTCATGGGCTTAAGACAGATGGTGTTAGAGACAGCAGGAGGCAGCCCCCAGAGGACTTCAAGCCACGGGGAGCTATTGGCCCACATCACCCCGGTTTATTATTGGTCTGGCATGTATCGGCAGGTGGACGACTATTTAAAAGATGGTGCAAAATACAAGTCGAGAAGGGCATGAGAATGGTGGATGAGTGGAATCACTTCAAGGGTTGAAGACCAGGGTATGTGGCACCCAGGGAAGAGATGGTGATTCCGACATACAGCTACCAGGTCAGGATAGTAGCCTATGTAATCCCTTTCAGTTTAAATGTTTCTGACCATCATGTGAGGTGACTTCCCAGGAGGATTAATTCTGCAAAGGGGCAGGTTGTACTTCAGAATTCCCTCAGGAAGCCTATTGGGAATAGGGACCACTACAGATGTGTCAAACATTTAGTTCTAAGGAACTAGTAACAAAGGTTTCATATGATAGAACGTAGTATGTGTCTGTTTGAAATGTTCACTTGATGTAAGCAGCTGCAAGCAGCATAAAACTGCTGTATACTATACTGTCTGGTGTTTAAAAGTGATAAAGACCAGGAAATAAGTCTCAGGGTAAATGTATGAAATGTATGACGAAGACTTAGACTCCAGGTGAGAATTTATTGTCATTATAAGGGACCCTGAGATGGAGCCAATGAATGAGGGTGGGCCATGGATCTGTTCCCTTCCAGAGTAAGGGAAGGTGGAGAACAATCTGAACCATCTTCTTTCTTCAGCTACAAGAAAAACTGCTGTTGCAACAGTCTCTTCTTCTATTCTATTTTTTCTCATATCTTCCAAAGTCTGAACAGCTGGCCACCATCAGGTGATTTTCCCTCCTTCTTTTGATCTTACTAAAACTGCTGATCTTTATAAATTATTCTTCTGGTTCAAATAAGGGAGGTTCAGGACATAACCTTCAAAGATATATTAACAGGTGCATTTTTGGATAAGGGTGCCCGCTAGTACTG
Source organism: Neoceratodus forsteri (assembly GCA_016271365.2). Lineage (NCBI taxonomy): Eukaryota > Metazoa > Chordata > Ceratodontiformes > Ceratodontidae > Neoceratodus > Neoceratodus forsteri. Next base: position 192,389,180 of record CM057456.1, read on the forward strand.
GATGAAAAATGGGACTATGGATTCTAGGTAATGTAAAAGAATTCAGGAATTTTCTGATCAGTGATGACTGGTACTGTTTAAAACTATATGGAATATGGGACTGTTAACTTTGATTTTTATTATGTTTAACAGGATAGTGGATAGCCCCAGGGTAAATGCTCTGGCAGTATTGTTGTGTAAAGATGTTCAAGATTACGCATTCTGATTCATGGGACCCTGGGGTGGAGCTTCACGGTGAGGGTGGGATGAAGCTCCACCATACCCCTTCTTGAGATGGGTATGAATACTGGACAACCAGAGATGGTTGTCCTCTTAGGTGGGAAGGTATGTTACAGGATGACCTCTGTCAAGGATGGGTGCAAGTGAAAAGTTGAGGGCTGCCTCTCTCCAGCAGTGCACCGCATGTTCGTGGGGAACCGGGTGCTAAATCATTCATAGATGACCTGAGTGGAGAAGGGTTCCATGTGAACAGCAGTTGAACATGGGTCAGTCGGTCCTAAGAGATAGGGTGTCAGTGGAGAGCTGACTGTGTGAGGTACATGACCTCAGATGCAAGCGTGTGTACTTACACACCTAACTAAGCTGTATGTGTGCTGCTGGGCACAACAGTGTTTTTTTTTTTTAATTTGCTGGATTATTATTTATTTAATTCTGTTCAGACTGTTAATCATTTTATGCGTTGAAAATAAAATGATAAAGGCCACCTGGCATTTTGTATGCACTATAGCTGTGGTATGCCTGAATTTATTATCCTGAAATCCCAACCCTGCTACATATTGGTTAACAAAAACACACAAGTGCAGGCTGATTAGTAAGGTAACATGTAGAGGGTTCAAATGGAAGCAAATAAAAAAAATAAAGTTAGGATCAAATGTCGGGGAACACTTGTTCATATAGTGAACATAAAATATGTGAAATAGTGCACTAAGAAAGGCTGCAATAGCAAAATTACTCAGGTTTTCAAAACTTGAGGCTGCCCTAAGAGGAAGCTGGTTAGAGTATAGAGCTGTGAACCTGGAGACCTGGGACTGAATCCCACAACCAGGTATTGTGGTCACACAGGCTTGGGAACCAGAAGATCACAGATTCCCACCAACACCACTTGAGCCCAGTTCTCATCCCTGCGTGACAATGAGTAAGACATTTAACCTCCCAGTGCTTCTAATCTTTCACACAGCTATGGAACTAGGTGGAAGCAGAACTCCACTGGAAACCTCATGTGCATCTCATGTGGGCTATCCTCAGGTGAAAAAAGCATCACTTATTGTGGGACCCAGAGCAAATCACTTAAGCTCTCTATGTTTAGCCTTCCTGCAATCCCTCTCTCTCTCTCTCTCTCTGTCTCTGTGCACTTTGAATCTCATTGTGTGCTGAAAGTTACTCCTTGTGGTTTATCTTTGCTGACAATATGAAAAAATTCCAATAAACTATGATAATTAAAAAAATAATAAAATAACAGCAGCAGTCTCTTCCCTGCATCTCCTGGCTTGTTAAATGCTTTGAGATAAAGTTTTTAGGGAAGGCTATATAACATTCTTTAGGAAAGACCCTATAACTTCTTTCTTTCTTTCTTTCTTTCTTTCTTTCTTTCTTTCTTTCTTTCTTTCTTTCTTTCTTTCTTTCTTTCTTTCTTTCTTTCTTTCTTTCTTTCTTTCCTTCTCTTCAGTGAGTTAAATGGCCTCTCCTCTTTTTCAAATGTTCTTAATCAGTATGCAGCATGTTTTAAACCTGTCACATTGCATAAACCAATTGAAGTGTATCAGGGTTGCTTGCCATTATGGAGACAACCACAGTTCACTTCTTTCTAATACGATCAGTGGAAAAACACTCTTGTAAAATGCGGTTAAACTGCACTGCAACTAACCCATAAGGAAACAAATATTATGTGTATCAATTATGATGTATTTGCAACTGCAACAGAAATCTTAAAAGAAATCTCACAAGGTCTTTAGAGTCAGCAGTACATGTAACTTGCCTAATGGCCCTGAGTCCAATGGCCTTCTGTTTCACCACTCGCTGTTTCTAGTTACCTCCTTTCCCTATTAACATTTTGCACTAAGCAGGAGGCTCATCGATTACAAGGGCCAACACAAAGCAACCTAATGATGGGTCAGCTTTAATGAGACAGGCGGCTACTTGTGATGTGGTGTGGCTGGGGCCTGCACCCTGCTGGGCCCTGGCATGTAGTACTTAGTCTTCTTTTAGAAAGCAGAGCATGGAAAATCAACAGAAAGCAGCCTGATGTCTCCACACAGAATGGGTCATGTGCATGGATATTTAATGCTGTGAAAGACAGAGCATTAGTGCAAATGGGAATGAACATAAGGAGTCCTCTAGAGAAGAATGGGGCTCTGGCAAATTTATAGACTCCCCTGAAAGAAAGTGATTACAGATCATTATCCAATTGAGGCAGATTGATGGGAAGGGGTCAAAGTAATATTGTGCAGTGCACTGAGGGGACAATGCCAGCTTGTCACTTTGAAAGGACAAGGAAAGGGATTGAAAAGTCCTACATTTAACAAACTTACCGTATTAAAGTAGGGCACTGGCCATGGTGAAAGAAATGTGAAATACGATATAATGCATCATGAAAGGCAAGTTTATACCCTAACTAGATCTAAATTGCCATGAATATTGAGTGTGTGTGTGTGTGTGTGTGTGTGTGTGTGTGTTGGGGTAAGGGGATGGAGTTTGCATTAACATAATTTTATCTGTTGCTTTATAGTCCGATTTGGTTGGATTAGTATTAATTGCAAACATTATGTTTATGCATCTGCTAGGGTTCGAGGCAAGCTCATAGCCACAAAGGTAGAAAAATGTGAAGTTAGGCTGCAAAATTCTTCAGAATCTTAGAGAATATGTGTGGCAGGGTGTTTTTCAGGAAAATAGATGATTACTGAAAGCAGCATTGTTATTACCCTGACTTCAGCTTGTCTTTCAAGGTTTGGAAACTTACTCACTCTGCAATATTTTGAGACATGGTGCTGAAGTTAGGGTAATGCCAGCACAGTTTTGAGCAATCAGGTTAAACTGTGAAGAACAGTATACCTCATTTGCCAAGAGTGATGGGAATTTTCTACTATCAAGGCAAAAAGGTGAGACTTTACAGGAGCTTAGTGCTGTTTAAAGTAACATAGATATGGACTGTACAGAAAGAGAGAGAGAGAGAGAGAGAACTTACAAAATTGAGATTTTCTCATGCTTTATTTTTTCAAATAAAAAAATGCTTTATTGGTACAAACTTAAAGGACTATACAGCCTGTGCAAAAAGTATGTAGCACATTGCAACCCCTGCAGGTTACCTGATGCATTTCACACTTGATCACTACTTTGAAAAGCTCTCGGTAGGCACAAGCAAAACTTATCAGGTGACCTACATGCATGTTTCAGTGTTCTACTCATTGTTTGCACCAGCTGTATAAGTAAAGCATGAGTAATCTCCATTTTCAAAGGTCCACATTTGGTCCCAAGTGTTGGTTTCTTTCTTTGTATTGGGAAATTTTGTACCCTAACTTTGTGTTACTCTATGTTTGTGGCTTTGTGCTTTAACCCTAACTGATGCTTAAATGTTTTTTTTTTCCGTAATTAATTTCTAAACTTTTTAAAATTGTTACTTAATTACAAATGCAGAGTAGTTTGCATTGACAATGCAGTACCAGCAAAACCTAATGGTGCCTGGCATCCAGTGGCACTCCTTAGCTCACCCCACTAAGTGTCAAGCAGTGCCAGGTGTCCAGTTGTGCCCTTTTTTTTCTCATGTCCAAAGCCAAATAATCTCTGGTGAGCAGTAGCAACCATTTCCTCACTCAGCCCAGTGTCAAGCAGTTCCTGTCCTCAAATGGCACCCCCCCTCACCCTGCCTAACTGCCTTCCCTGGCCTCCAGTTGCACCCATCTCTCACCCTGCCCAAAGTCAAGCATTCTCTGGCCTCCAGTGGCATCCTCACCCTGCATAACACCAAACCTTTACTGAGTCCAGTGGTATCTCCCTCTCACACTGCTCAAAGCCAGCATTCTCTGGCCTCAATTGCCACCCTTACCATCTCCAAAGATAAGAATTCCCTAGCCTCCAGTGGCACCCCTCTATCACTCTGCCCAAAGTCAAGCACTCCCTAGCTCCAGTGATCCCACGCTTCCCAAATCAAAGTATTGTTTGCCCTCCAGTTGCACCATCTATCATCCTACCCAAAGTCAAGCATTCTCTGGCCTCATTTTGTACTCCCTCCCTCCCTCCCTCACCCTGCCCAAAGTTACACATTCTATGGCCTTCATTGGCACCTCATCCATACCATACCCTACCCTGCCCAAAGCCTAGCATTCTCTGGCCTTCAGTGGCAACCCCTCATGCACCCCATGCTAAAGTCAAGCATTGTCTGGCCTCCAGTGGTATCCCATTCTTCACTCTGCTCAAAGTCAAGCATTCCCTGACATGTTATCCAGTGGCAATAGCACCCAGATCAAGCATTTACTGCCATTTAGTGGCAACTATTGCCTTATTCTGACCCAAGCCAAGTAGTCCCTAATATCCAGCGCCCCCATTCAAACTGCCCAAAGCAAATAATTCTATGGCATTCTGTGGCACCCTCCTGTGTAACATCGCATTTACCTCCCCAGAATGCAGCTGGCACATTTCACTACTCACCTACTCAGCCAGCCACCATCTAGAATGGTAATTTCAAATGTGACTTGTAAAATCCACATAGTTTACATGTATTTCATCACAATGCCTTATTATATCAATCATGTTTGCAACTTACTGTGCTAGATTGTTTCTGGCTGAGGACATAAGTGAAGGGTTTATGCTGGCTGATGGTTCAGATGGTATGTTTAGATGCAATTGATAGAATACACAGAATTGATGTTGATGGCAGATCTAGGTCACCAGAGAAGGGCTCCATGTGAAAGGGCTTAATTTTGGAGAAACAGGATGTCAGGTGGGATGTGCACAACCAGTATGAACTCTCAGTGGTTATTTTTAAGTACAAGGCAGGGAAGAAACGTGCCACCACCAGACCACCAAAGATGAGTGCCCAATGGATGCATTGAAATCCTGAGGCAGGGGTTTCATGGCAGAACTGGGTCACCAGGGATGTGTTCCCTGTGGCAGGACTTAACTTTAGGAAGGAGAGGGTGTCAGGTTACAGATGGACACAACCAGAATGGTCTCCTGTTGCTATATTTAAATGTGGGGCATTGGGATAGTCATGCCACCACCGAGACTGCAGAGATAAGTTCCCTGTGGCCATTTATTTCTTGAGGCAGCCCAGCAGAACTTCACAACTAGGGATGGACTCCCTCTGCAAGACATAATGTTGGGTGGGGGAGGGTGCCATGTGGCAGATGTATACAGGATGGGATTCTGGAAGTTGCATTTACGTTTGGGGCAGAGGTAGCCATGCCACCCCTTGGTCACCAGAGATGAGCTTGCAGCAGCCACATTTAAATTTTGGGATGGTGTTCAAAGCAAAATTGGGCCACTAGAGATGGGCTTCCTATGGCAAGATTTAACAACCAGTAGAAAGGTGTCAAGTGGCAGATGAACACAACCAGGATAGGTTTCTGGTGGCTGCATTTAATTGCAAGGCCAGTAGGGAGACATACCACCATCACATCACAAGAGATGAGTTCTCAGTGGCCTCATTCAAATCCAGAAGTTGATATATTGGCCAGACTGGGCCACCAGTGATGGGCTCCCTGTCAAGGCCATGAATTCAGAAGGTGTCAAGTGGCAGATGCATACAATCAGGATGGGCTCCAACTGTCCACATTTAAGTATGGGGAAGGGGGAAGAGCTGTACCACCACCAGAAAAAAAGAAAGGAGCGCCCAGTGACTGCATTTTAATCTTGTGTGGGATTCATGAAAGAACTGGGCCATCAGGCATGGGCTCCCTCCCTGCAGCAGGATTCAACTTTAGGTGGGAGGGGGTATCACATTACAGAAGTGTGCTGCACAACTAGGTTGGGCTTCTAATAGCTGCATTTAACTACAGGGCAGGGGGAAGAGTTATGCCACCACCAAGCCACCAAAGATGTGCTCCCAATGGCTGCATTTATAGCCTGTGGGTCACAGCATCAAGTAATCCAATGGCAGTTTAAACTTGGGGGTGTCAAATAGTAGAAGACTGCCACTAGGGATGGGATTCCAATGGCTGTATTTAACTACAGAGGGAGTGGGAAAAACTGGGCCACCAATGGGCCTCTACAGAAGGGTTCTGGGTGACCACATTTAACAATGGGGAGAATGGGGGTTCTACAAATGTGATAACAAAGTTTTTGCAGATATAAGCAATTGTGACAACATGTCACAAAGCTGGTCACATGCTGTGTGACTAAGTGAAATGTTTCAGAAAAAGCCATGAAAACAGTATTGTGCATACGCAGCTGGTGGTGTCAGAAACTGATTATAACTAATTAACTTTAGATTTGTTCATTTCCCAAAACTCTAAAATCTCTGTGTAATGGGATCTAAGAAACTTGAAAGTTCAGGCTGACAAAAAAGGAAAGCATCTTAGCAATTCTCTTGACAGCCCCTCCAACAAAAGCTGCTGAATTAATTTCTACCAAATATGGTAGATCCCAAGATCCAGCCACAAAAGCTGTGCATGCAAACTGAGATGGACGACTTCTAAGTGAATAAAAACATAATTTAACATAGAATCAATAACTTAATCCTAACTACTCTGCCCCTATAATACTAGTAACCACTAATGAAGAAACTCAGTTCCAGTATCAGTTTTAGTGCTGTGTTCGGAGGTGTTGAAATACTGGACAATGCAAAAACTTGAAATAGCACTTACAGCCTGAAGGGCACTTTCTGTGCAAGTACAAGTGAGTGTAGATGGAGTGCAGTGTCTCAATTCTGGTGAAATGGCCACATGAACCTTTTTATTTTCATATGATGATTTTTCCAAACACTGAATATTTTGTGATTTACACAGAATTCCTTACCACTGTGGTGCAGAGGTTAGAACACAGAACTTGGACAAAGGCCACCAATCTCTGGTTTGAATCTCACCAGAGCTCCCGGTTCAGCAAGCAACCCTCAGCAAATCCCCTGACCTCTCTAGGTTCTGTCTTCCTAGCTGTAAAATTGTATAGAAGCAGGACTCCACTGAAAACAAGATGTTGCATCTCATTTGGGTTACCCTGGGTAAATAAATTATAATAAAAAAATATTTCATGTTGCAAAACCAGTGAAAGTCACACTGAACAGCTTATCTAGTTAAAGATTAACATTTGCAAGGCCTTACTTACATGGTATAAAAGTTTGAGTTTTGTGGATTAGCTCAAAATTTGACACCCAACATTTCATGAATCTTTTCTGGTAAACATGGTGTAACAATGTAAAACAAAGCAAAAGTATGATATTTTCCTGGTTTCTTTTCTCTGGTGAAAGCTTACTGAAGGTTCTACTAGGTTTCTTTTGAAACTTAAAGCTTGCTCAAGTCTGTAGAGTACACATTTTTAAACAAAATAAAAGTAATTCTGTTTGAATTAGAATGCACTTTTCCTCATTATAGGACCCCAGAAAATAAAGAGAGGTCATCATACCTTTCAACTTTCCCAAAATTATGAGGGAAGTCCCTCATTTTACCCCTCTAAATTAATCTGTCCCATATCTATCTCACATGAAAAAAGTGCTATCCAAATTCACAACATTCTAAGATGCTAAATTAAACTTCAGCTGCACAAACGAAAGCAGTGGTTTCCACAGTGTTCTGCGCTTGTATCTTAAAGAGACACTGTCACACCTCCCACCCCCAGCCTCAGAGTGTCTGTAGTTAACACAAAAATAAACATGTTATGGGGTGGCAGCAAAATGGCCTACCATAGGAGGTGCTTTGATTGTGTGCTCTGAAGCACGCTCCAAGAATTAGCTTTTAAACTTCCTTTAAAGTTATTGCTTTTGACTTCAAACATCTCCAAGTGGAGCCTCTTACTGCTGAAGAGGCAAAACTGTTAAAGAAAGAGAGGAAAAAGCTTATGGAAAGAGATTGGAAAGAAAAAAGGAAACTAACCAACATTTCACCTGTAGAGCAAGTACAGTCGTACATGAGAGAACGTATCAGTCCTAAAGACCATTACCTAAGTTCTCCACTCTCAGCAGCCCCACGAAAGTAGACCCATCAGCTGTGGCTTAGGTCTTAAGCACTGGACCTGTCCAAAAAGATGCTATGGCTGAAGCTCATGTTGGTGAGGCTATCTACATACATTTACCAGGATGTAAGCCCACACATGAACCCAGGCCTGGCAGAGAAGGTTCCTGCACCTTAAGTTGGAAGTAATAGAAATTGGGAGAAAATTTACATTATTATATCCATGCAAAGCCCAGATAATCCTAAACTAAATTAAATATATATTTTCTGACCCCAACCAGCTAGTGAACATTGCCCAAACTAGGAAAGCTATAGCACAGGAAGTTTCCTTCTCTAATGAATCTGAGGAGTTTGACATAAGCACAGCGGAACTGGAAGAAATTAAGCAATGAAACAGCATGATTTAATTAAACAAAGTGTGGACAAAAGAACTCTGTTGATATATTGCCAGGCATTGCCATGAGTTGTTACCAAAAGACATTTGTTTCACTTCCTGAATGATAATGGAATTTACTTGACTTTGCAGCTGTTTAGTCTTTATATCATCCTCCCATGGAAGATATACCTTGAAATATGTCCCTCAAGTTTTCATACTGCAATGGCTCTCCAAATGGTTGACTGAAAATTCAAAATGTAATTAACTAACTATTGCTTCTATAATGAGTGATGAGGTTAAATAGGGGTTTAGCAATGTCATGTATCTAACATCCTTATCAAATATTTACTTTTCTATATTTTTTTATGGCTAATGGCAGAGGTAGACTGTAGTAATAATTCTTTCTTTACAGGCTTAGTGGTGAAAATTTCTTTATTTTTCAGCTTAGAATGGTAAATGGATGTGTTTTCTTTAAAGGGTACCTAAACAAGTTGTTTTTTAAAACTGCCATCTCCAAAATCTGGCTTCATATCGAGGTAAAGTAAAGGCTGCTGTTTACATTTATGCTAAAATTGCATTTATGTAAATAACATAAATGCAGTTTTATAGCTTTTGTAAAATGTAAACATCAGCCTTTCACTTTCAAAAAAACAGCCTTGGTTTCTCCATAAGATGTCTGCCAAGTGTGTTAAGTGATGAATCATGATGACATCATCAGAGCTAGAGACAGAGACCCACATATATTCCTACATAGTGCTAACTAGTTCTTCTTTCCCTCTTTGTTTTGAATTGTTGTACCAGAATGATCAACACCATGTATTAACTCATGGATTATTTTGATCAGAACACGTTAGGCTATGATTTTGTTCATTTTGTTTACTTTTAACTTGTGGAAAATGTTTTGCAATCCAGCTGACTTTTTCTTTGGAAAACTGCAGTACATTACAACACTTCAAATACCCGATGATCTAGTGGTTATGTGATACACTGAATTTTGTTTTTTGTTAACCAGAAGAGACACACTAAGCTGAAAGGTTGTTTACAGGTGTGGCCTGGGAGCACAAGGAAGTTTAATGACTTGCTCAGGGTCACACAACAAAGTACTGGTCTGGTTCAGTTCCAAAGCTCATGGTCTCATGTTAATCCATAAAAAAAGCTTTCATTTTCCACGTGAATCCCCTGCACCTAGCCTGCCTTCTGTTGAACACCCCATCATTCATACCCTGTCCTCAGTACTGCCTGGGCCACACATGTGCTTACGTTCTCATGAAGAGAATTATTACACCTCGGATTGTAATCTTGTATCTCAGAGAGTTGTGCACACCTATACTGATACGCATCATCAGCTGCCACTGTTAAAAAATGCCTCACAAATCACTCTTCAGTCCACATTCTTAATGTTTGACTTCTGCTCCTACATTAAACATTGAGTGGATCACCACCCTTCTGCACAGTGAAGGTAGTATGTACAGTTCCCATGTTGTGTTTTTTTACCACCTTATTAACCAATAACTAGGTATCCTGGAAGGCCAAGCAACAAGCATCATGACCCACCAGAAAAACTGCTGTTATTGACCTCATAACGGCTGCACTTACAATGGATAACAATATTATTAGCAGGAAAGGAATACTAATGCCATGAGCAAATCCACCCGACTTCCAGTGTCAGTCTACTCCTTTACCTGTGATCTGCAGTTCCCAGCAATTCTTTTCCATTACTTTTCTGCGATCTATTCCACAATGCGAGTTGGCTGGCAACCACCCTTCCGAATCTTGAATGAGCTATGCACAACTCTCTCAATACTGTCCTAACAAATGTCAACATCCCCCCAACCCGATGGTAATCTCCCAACACTGAATTCAAGTAACAGTTTAGGTGCAGCCCTTCCACTCTGAGTATTTGTCATTGCTGTCTACTCTTATCCACAGTCAGGTGATCACGATGCTGGCAGCCCCACATTTCAGATCTCACAGTGATCTGCTCAACGTCCTCCTTCATGTCTTCAATTAACCTGAATATAGCTGTATCCTGCTAGAATGGCCTTTTCTGCCCCCCTCTGGCATTCATTCTTCTCACGGGCTCCCCACACCAAAAACTGATGAGTTCACTACCCTTCCACATCATGAATGTGGTTAGTACAGTCTCCCATGCTATTTTTACATATTAATAATAAATATGATCTTCTGGTAAGCCAGGCTGATAGCAGCATGGCACAAGTGAATCATTAGGCTTTCCTACCCATATAAGATCTAAGCCACCTATGATTAGGCACTATTTAATAACGTGCATAATGATGTTCATACCCATCATTTAATAGTGCCTAATGAAAGGTAGCCTAGATATTTTAAGGAGAGGAAAGCCCATCATTCCCCTTGTTCCCTGCTGCTATCAGCTGCCTGACTTACTGGAAATATATGTTTATATTTGATATGTCAAAATAAAACTGGGACTGTACTACTGGCATTCATGATGCAGAAGGGTGATGAACTCACCAGTTTTCAGTGTGAGGAGGAATAGTGAAGAATGAATACCAGAGGGGGACTGAGAAGGCCACTCTTGCAAGGTACTGCTATAATAAGGGAAGGGAGGGTCAGAAGGAGAGAAATATGAGCAGATTACTGTGAGAAATGAGATGTGGGTCTGCCAGCACCTTGATCACTACTTCACTCATTGTCGTGGCCAACATTCCCCTTCCCATAAAACCAGTTCATGCAATTGTCCAAAGCTGTGTGTGGATATTAATGTATGAAATGGCTGCCACTACATGTTCAGTTACTTCACTACCAGTCTAGTGTTGCTTGTAAAGCACTTTGGGATACAATGTGTATGAAAAGCACTATCTAAATGCTGATTCTTATTATTATTATTATTTCCCATGCGAAAAGAAAACAAGACAAGCATATATTTGATTTTCGAGAAGGTATGAACTCTAACATTGGACTGCACAAGAACTTTGCTACAAAAAAGTGATGCTCTAGGGGGTGGTGAGGGCGTAGCTGCAACCCCCCCCCCACACACACACAGTAACATACTTGCTTGCTGCTGCTGCATTTCACTTTGTTGAAGAAGTCTGATTAATTGATTGTACAAATGTTTACATTCAAACTATGGATTGCATTTGTAGGTTCTGTTAAACACATACTAGAAAAGAATAACAGCAGAAAATATAAAGGTTTAATAACAATGTTAAAAAGTGCATATTAAGCATACACACCACCCCAGCACCCCCATTGTAGCATCTTGGATCTGCTATAAACACTAGACCACCAGGTTATTCAAGATTTGTACTGCACTGTGGTTTGCCACAGAGAAAGTCAGTTGGATTAAAACACAATTTCAGCATGTTAAAGTAAACAAAATGAACACAACCTTAGCCTAACACATGTATTATACAAAATAATGCACATGGTTGTGACCATTTGGGTGAAACAATTCTATACAAAGGGATAAAAGAACTATGTAGCACTATAGAGAGTCATATTCCTATAAATAAATAAATAAATAAATAAATAAATAAATAAATAAATGTATCTCTCTGACTTTGGATCCGATGATGTCATCACATAACACATTTGGCGGCCATTTTAGGAAGCAGGTAAGGCAGTTTTTTTTTTAAATTGGAAGGCTGATTTTACAATTTTCAAATGCTCTGGAACCACATTTAGGTAAATTATATAAATGTAGTTTTAGCATTAATAAATACAGCAGCTTTTCCTTTAGTCACCTACAGAGTCAGATTTTTGAATAGTTTGATGTTAAAATGTTGTGCAGGTATCCTTTAAGCAGAGCTAGCATAAACTGTTTCTATTGCACTTTAATGGTTTAGGGGATGTTGGCTTCAAATCAGGGGGCATTATGATTTGGGGGAGACTTAATGGTATCATGCTAATAATATTTGATGAACCTTTAGACCTCAAGGGCCTTGAGCCTATATGAGCATTAGAATTTAAATGATTTACTGAATAGTGAAGTAAAACTGATTTTGCTAGTCCTCAGGGAACTTATTCTACAGGGGAAGTAGACTCTGCTTAATATTAATAGGAATTTTTTCATTGTGCCCCCAACTCCTCTTTAAGGACTTATGTATACATTGATAATACTCTGTTATGTACATAATTTTTATTCTTGGAGCATATATATAAATATGTTCAGAGTGGGCTTTATGGAAGTGCCCTTTACAATATATGGAATACCAGTGTATTGAAAATTCTATAAATAAAAAGTATAAATAACGCATATTATAATTGGTCACATTCTGTACAGATTGCTGATGTAGCTGGTAGTTTATTCTGATTCCTTTATTCTTTTTTAAAATGGAAAAACAGACTGCCTTCCCATACTGGTGTTATCACACAAAAATGTCTTTGTTTACAGTCCTTGATCCATTACTACTGCACCCTTCTTGGACTTGGTAATGCTCTCATCTCAATCTAACCACTCATGATGCAGTGTAGGAGGAGAGGAAACTATTGCAATGTTAGTGGCTGCACTGTTTGGAGCTGTTCCTAATGTTCAAGAAGTATGCAGTAAGAGCAGATCGATGATTTGAAACAAAGCAAGGTTTGGTAAAATGATACCATTAACATGCATTTCAGTTCTACTAAGATGGAAGCAGATAATGCAACCAGCAACATCAATGCATTTTAGAGAAGGTAAGCAATCATAAAATGTGGGTGTTCAACTAGAAATAATATGGTGTAAAAAGGGTTGACAGTGTCCGGTTAATATTTGATAGTGTCCCACATTATTCAGTGTCCCACATTGTCCCTCAATTAGAGTGTCAGTGTCATGCATTTCAGTGGCTTAGGTTTGCGAGATACAGAGGTCACCAAGGCAGACAGTGTGCTCCACTGCATTAGAAGTAAATCCTCCATAATAATCCAACAGTACTGTACAACTGAGCCTCAACGGATATTTAGTTTAATTCACGCCTTACGGGGCTGGCCAAAAGCCCTCTTCTACTGCTGTCAAATGTGTTGGAGGGTCATGTGACCTGGTGTTGTTGCCAGTGATGGCATTGTATTTCTGAGTCTCCCAGCAGGAGCAGACCTGGGCAGGCTGTGCACCTTTTGCCTTTGAGTAGTTGGGTTGTTACATGGTGAGTAGCCTATGGGTTTTTGATGACATTTGGAAGTTTCATCTCAGCCCGTTAATGACACCATTGTGCTTTTACTAACAGGGACAGAGATGCAATACATTTAAATTTCAAAAGACTGATGACTTGCATTATGTTTGGCTGTGGTTTCCATTGTGTAGCCCCCTTTCTCCTTTCTGGCTGCAGAGATTTGGCTGTCTGTACCTTTTACAAAACAAAGCACTTGTGAAATTGGAGCATCTTATGTCATACATTACATTTTTTTTAATGTTAACCTTGTAAGATAAACAACAAACTCAATTATACAACAAGAGGGGTGGTTAGTCTATATAAATAAAATGGGCTGTTCTACCCCATTATTCACCTCTAGTCCCTGATTATAAGATGTACAGGAGGGGGGGGGGTTGGAGAGGGGAGTTGCTCTGTACGTGACAGAGGGAATGATCTGTACCAGAGAGGACAAGGTGGTAGGAAGGGCAGAGGTGTCATGGGTACAAGTACAGTCCAGTAAGGGTAAGAAGAAGCTAAGGATAGGGGTACTGTACAGTCCGCAAAACTGAAGGAGGAGCTGGGGTCACAAATTATGGAAATGATGAGAAGAAGGGGAGGTAGTGATTGCAGGTGACTTCAATCTTCCAAGGGTGGACTGGAGTATCCCAGATACCCCATGCACCAGGTCACATGTACTACTGAAGGTGTTCCAGAGAGGGTTCCTGACACAAAGTGTCCTGGAGCCCATTATGGAGAGAGCCATACTGGACCTGGTCCTATCTAATTATGCACATGTCCAGGATGTAAAGGTGGAAGCAAGAAAAAATCATCACACTTGGTGGCTTCACCTGCACAAGGTCAGGGTAAGCACTACGATGGGAGAAATTCTGAAAGGGTTCCTTGCTATAATCAGGAAGGAGATACATGTGGACCAGAAATGGGCAGTAATGAAGGAAGGACCAATGGCAGCCACCAGTGAGTGTACCAAAATCAAGAGCAAGAAATTCAGAGCCAAATGGCATCATATTGAAACAGAATACAGCACACCACAAAACTGCCCAGTTTTGCAGTCTGTTGTGTTCTGTTTTAATATGATGCCATTTTGCAAATGCACTTGCCCCTCCATAGCTAAGTTTCAGTTATGATGTCCAATACTGTATCTACAGTATAGCAACATAGTACATCACTGCATAGCCCTGTACATGATCTTCTGAATTGCACCATATTATATTCGGAGGCATATGCACACCCCAGGTGCCACAGTAATCCCATACTTGCCCGCTGTCTCCCTTACTCAAACAATGCCCCCTCATGCCCCTTCTGACCTCTGACCCTCTCCTGGCAAGTGTATTCATCCCCCCCAACACTGCTGACCCCTCTTGTGTTGCACTGGTTGGGGGGGAGGCCAGATCCCTGCGGCATGTCCCGCAGGTGTGCCAATTGATTTGGCACTGCTGCTGCACACCAGCGGCAAACCAAGGGATTTTGGCGCCAAGACCCTGATTTCTGCAGAATCTGGTGCAGGGTCTCTGGTGCACCCGCAGTTTGCTGCAACCCTAGAGTGATGCAACTTGTGTCTCTCTCATGGCTCTTTGAGAATCGGACCCTGATAGTTTTTTTAAAGAATTTCCACTCCTCCTTGACTGTGTGCACAACCCCTGAGGAAGACCACACTTCTGGTTGAAGCATTGGAGAGCAAGTTTGGGCAGTGAAAGGAATCACTCAAGTAAATGGAAACAGTTTTGTAAAGTTCGTACCAATAAATCCTGGAACTGAAATTTTTTTCAACAAAGCCACATCTCACTTGTTTGTACAGAGAGTGCAGATCGTATTTTAGACCAGTCTTTTGAAAGGTCTGACTTGATAACATCATGGGTTTTGCAACCAGTCAGAATCATTATACAGTGCAATACCATGAAAAATAAATGTGAGTGCAGTTTCAAAATAAAAAAAAATGCACAAAATATGATATCAAAATCCTATGCAGAACAAATGTATAATTCTCTAATAGTACAAAACTGTACAAAAGTGTCACGTGTCAGCTGGTTCTAGTGTCTGTATTCAATTACATATATCTATGTAACTTGATGCTTTTATGTTTGTTTTTTTTTATTTTGAAACTGCACTCATTTTTATTTTTGTTTTAAAAAGACAGTCAATATATTATGTCTCTGGATAATATTGGAATAATATTCTGTGATTTACATGATCTGCAGAAAATTATTCCTTAGTTCACACAGAAATGCTTTTCAGTATTCTATGGCATTTAAAATGAAATTCTGATATGCATTTCCAAAGTGGAATTGCTGCTGTACACCAGTTCTGATGGCCGAATTCCAAATTTTGCACAGCCCTAATAATGATGACCAAGTAGTAACAGCTGATTGGCTAGTGTGGTCAGTCTCAGCCAATCATGTTTAACTATACGCAAATACATTACATTTATTCCTGGCTTTATGATATTTACTTTGAACACTGTGGGTGCTCTGCATGGGAGATGAGTTTCTTCTTTTTATAGGTACACTAAAAGTGGTTCCTTTTTACAGGTACACAGGAAATGGATTACTTAGGGTGCTCAGGGGAAGAGGGAGGTGGGAGACAGAGCAGGGCACAGTGGGGGATTCTAAATAATGGTCAGGGTCATGTTGGGTGGAGGGAGTCAGGGAAGTGGTTTTTGCCATGTGGGTGGGAGGAAGGGAATCAAGCTATACAATAAAATCTCTTCAATACTACATTGGTGGCAAACTTGGCTGGGAGGAGTGCAGGTGGGGAGATTTCAGTAGACAGTGTGGTTCAGTGGGGAAGAACATCATGAAATGGTCTGTGTTGTGGGAGGGGGTCATTAAGTTATGGCACAGGGGGTGAGGGCTGCAAAATGGTTTAAACTAGTTTTTTTTTGTTTTTTTTTAAGAAAGGCCTGGTAAGTTGTTGGAGATGTAGGGAATTTGTCATAGCTTTGTGAGATGTGAAGTTCCCAACTTCACTAACAAAGTAACACTGTGCAGCATTTCAGAGGGTGCTGAATTTGTGGTTTTGGTTTTTGATTTGGAACCAAATATTTTCAACAGCATCAAGAATTCCTACTGTGCCTTCCATTTGTGTCTTTTCAGAATTCAGAACATGGCTGTCGGCATTTGGAGGATTCAGCGGATATCTGTAGATTTCACTTCCTACTGTATGCAGTTCTGTACTAATTTCCAGTTTTTCAGAGGAACTTCCACATAAATAACTTAATAATTCCTTCCAGCCTGATTTAAAACCATTTGGCTCATGAATGTGAACCAAATGCTCCTTTTTTTCTGATGTGCTCTGCCCTGTACTGTACTGCACTGTAATTGTGTCCTTGCAGGTTTTTTATATTTTCAGCAATCATGCCCCCCTTTTTTGTTATTACGTAGGACAGTTTCATGAAAAGAGGATTACTGACCTCTAGACTTCACCTACTCTAGCAGCTTGTCTACACCTTACATCACACCATTTTTTGACATCATAATTATCACTACAGCAACATACTGTGATGTCATAAACAGAGTTGTATTATCAGGTGAAGGCACACAGCCACAGCAGATAGGGCAGAAATCCTGTTACCATGAAAATGTCCTTAGTTATAAAAAAATAGGACAACTGAAGAATGAGACAAGAAATATAGGCAGAATTGTGTCTAAATATTAATTTTTTTCTCTTTTTTCAAATTAAATAAACTTTATTAGGGACAGGATAACATGACATCTGACATAAGAATGAAACAGATTCTGAATGTACAATGATAAAAAAGATAGTCAGGAATGTGATCAGGAGGTAAACAGTTTATAATACAAAATACAAAATAACAACCCTCCCTCACTCCCCCACCCAAACCCCCAACCCCCACCACCCCACCACTGAAGGATATTCAGAGAGACCCGGTAGCTCTAAGGGAAAGATGCTAGGTTATTTCAGCACCAATATATAAGAAGAGGCCAAAGGGGAACTTTAAATGAAAGTAGTCAGACCATCAATAAGACCTGTAAAGGTTCCCAAACCCGGGTAAACTTGGGCTAATTGCCAGCCATTCTGGTACTGAGGCACTCAGCCCGTAAGTCAAACAATATCTCCCTGTACCATTCAATGAGTGGGGTGTACACTGGTTAAACCAGTGGTGGAGAATCACCTTTTTCTCACATGCTGAAGTCAAGGCCACAGGTGGCCTCTGGTTTCCCAGAAAGCTGTCAGTGTAGTCCCCCAAAATACATATTTCAGGAGAGAAGGCATCAGAGAGCCCTAACAGGGGTCGAGATATATATGAATGGATTCCCAAAAGGGGACCACCTTCTCACAGGACCACAAAATGTGAAGTAGGGTACTCGGTTCTTTCCCACATCTGGAACAGGAATCTATAGGAACTCTGCCCATTTTATGTAATTTAACTGGAGTATAGTAAAGATTATGTATAATTTTAAATTGCATGAAGTGGTATCTATCCCATTTTATAAAGGAATAAAGGTGTTGCCATATAATGGCCCGATTTCTGTTGGGGGAGGAGCCTGGGAGAGATTGATCCCAATATAAGCACAGTTCTCCTCTGGAGAACAGAGATTCTTGTAGCGATTGATAATAGTAGGGGAGATATAGTGGGGGGGGGGGGCAGTTGGAGAAGAGGGAAAATTAAGGTACCAAAAGGGCTAAGCCAAGGTCCAGTACAAAAAAAATGGATAAGCACGTGTAATAACTGTAAATAGCTGGAGCAGGTAAAAGAAGGCCAGTGGTACTTGTCACAGGCATCCCTTAATGATAACAACTTGTGGTTAAGCATAAGGTCTCCGACAGTATATGCACACATGTCAGGCCAAAATTTCTGAGAGATTGGCTGACTGGCTATAAGGAGATTAGGATTCCTGAACAGGGGTTGGGTAATATCTTTAAATGGGCAGATCTTAAGCAGGGAGCAAAGTTGTAAATTAACCCGAATGGAGGCTGCTAGAGGAGTATCCCTTAGGGGTAGAGGAAGATTCTTCCCAGTGAGATATGGAAAAGACCTTATGTCTAGTCCATTGTTGAAACACAGAACTGCTCCATGTCCACCCAGTACTGGACATAAGGCTTGGGAAGGTCTCTCTCCCCCACTCCCAGCCAGTAGGAAAACCTTGTAAGATGCATGGCCAAATAATATAGATAGAAATTGAGAACCTGTAATCCCCCATCCTGCTTAGTGCACATGAGGTTAACTAGGGCTCGTTGTGCCATCTTGCCCTGCCACAAAAATGAGGAGATAATTCTATGGACTTGGGTAAACCATGAGTGAGGGAGGGAGAGCAAAATTATACAACTGGAGGGGATATAATAACCTGAGTAGAACATTCATTTTCAGAATATTCAATCTGACCCACAATGAAAGAGGTAACAAGGACCTATACTCTAGATCCAGCTCACTTAGCTCCAGTTGACCATTTTGGCCCTGTCCACACTCACGATCGCGGGAGCGTAAAGCTTTCAAAAACAGTTTAGTGCTTACCATTACAGCCATTCCACACTATCCAGCACTGTGTGGTGACCAGTTTTGAAAGCATTCGTCTCATGTCCACACTGTAGTGCTCCAGACTGCAGTAATGATGCCCGCCATGATCAGGTCAGAGCAAAGTAACACACACAATCCCAGTATGCTGTGCATCACTTCCCTATGTGTCCCAGCTGTATGCAGCCAAACTAGCAGTGGCAACATGAAAAGACAATTGCCTGATATACTTTCTAAGCATCTTACAGGCTGGATAGCAGTGGCAAACACCAGGAATTTAAATGGCCTGCTTCAGTGCACTTCGTGATACGCTTTTAACATGCATGTACACATGCCGTGTTCCTTCATGGGATGCCTGGTGGGGACATGGAGGACCAGTGTGTACAGTACAGAATGCTCTCCCATCTGAACTGGTGAGTATTCCATTTTGAAGAACGATTTCACTATTGACCGTTTGTGCTACCGATCTCAAGACTACCTTCCAACAGGTCTTGAGATCGGTTGCCAAAATGCATTAGGTACCGTTACCAGTGTGGACGCAAACTATTTTTTACATGGTCTGTAACGGTTGCAACCCATGGTAATGGTACACACAGGTGAGTGTGGACAGGGCCTTTGAGTAAGGTGAGGCATAGAATATTTCAACTCACATATGAGTTCTGGGGCTGAGTGAGCAGATCACAATCGAATCCAGGGTATACTGGCACATCTTAAGGGGTGAAGTACTAAGATAGATCCCCAAGTACTTCAATTTGTCCCATTTCCACAACAGACCAAGGTGTTCAATGTCCACTTTGAAAGTGGCACTATTGAGAGGCATGAACTCAGTTTTAGCAAGATTTAATTTGTAATTAGAAATGGAACCAAATTGCAATATAATCTGTAGGACAGGAAGCAGGGATGTAGTAGGAGAGGAAATATGCAGTAGTATAACATCTGCATACACCGATAACTTTTAGTCAACCTGAACAAAAGGAATACAGGAAAACAGGGGAAAAAGGTTAAGCTTGCGGTTGAGAGGTTCCAAAAAAAGTTGAATAAGTAAAGGGAGAGAGAGGACATCCCTGCCTGGTGCCCTGGCGAAGAGAAAAAGAAGATGATAAAACCCCTTTACAGAGTATTCAGGCCGATGGGGAAGAACAAAGCACCTTGACCCATCGTTTGAATTCCTGGGGAATATGATACTTGGGAAGTAACGCAAACAAATAGTCCCATGAAGCCTGATCAAAAGCCTTTTTGGCATCTAGGGATACCAATGCCACAGGGGTGGAGGAGTCTCTGGACGTGGAAATGAGATATGTTAGCTTCCTGAGGTGGTCCGCCTAGAGCCTACCCTTTACAAATCCCGCCTGCTCCCTGCTGATGAGGGAATCCCACACTAGTACCAATCTACTGGCCAAAACTTTGGCTAGGATTTTAATATCTACATTCATAAGTGATATTGACCTGTAGTTGTAGACCAGCGGGTGGTCCCTCCCAGGTTTAGGGAGAACCACGATAGTTGCCACAGTAAAGGAAAAGTTGGACAGGACCTCCTTGAAGATATAATTATAGGTGTCCAGGAGAATAGGGTCCACTTGATCACTACAGGCTTTATTAAAGTTGTTGATGAAGCCATCTGGGCCAGGGGATTTATTTGAAGCTAAAGATTCAATAGCCTGGGAGACCTCAGCCAGGGACAACGGGGCCAGTAAAATGGCTACCTGTGGGTCATTAGATTGTGGAAGAGGTATGTCCTGCAGGACTGTCTCAAGATGGTCAAGACTCAATGGAGGGAAAGGCGGGGCATATAACTGTAGATAAAAGGTTTTAAATAATGCTACTATGTCCCACGGGGAAATGAGAAGGATGCCTGACTCCGTTCATATGGAGGAAACAATTTTATCCATAGTTTAGGATCTCAGCCGGAGAGCTAGCAGTTTCCCTGCCTTTTCTCCCTGATCAAAATACTTCACTTTGGAGTGCAATAACAAGTGTTCTGACTTTTCTCCCAGTTCAGAATTGTATTGGAAACAGAGACCTTCTAACTGTTCCCAGTTCCATGACATAAAGTCCTGTATAACATGCCTTCCAATACCTGTATACGAGCTAATAAAGAGGATAGGTTGGTCAAAAGTTGATTTTTCCACTTGGCTGAGAGCTGGATCAATTCCCCTCAAAGGGCACATTTCAGGGCTCCCCATAGGATTTCAAGTGCGGGCATAGTCGGGGAGTTGCGTTCCATAAACAAAATAATAAAAGACAGAAGGTGTTTCAACAAGTTCCCTGATCTGAGTAGTTGACTATTCAAAATCCACATTTTATCCCTGTTGTTGAGGGGGTAAGATTTAACTGAAGGAGGGCAGGGTGATGGTCTGAGACAACTTTAGCCGAACAGTGGCATAAAAGTACCCCAGAAAGAAATTCCACCCCTATCAAAAAATAGTCCAATCTAAAAAAGGAATTATGGGTTAGGGAATGAAAGGAATACTCCTGGCTATCTGGGTTTAATGCCCTCCACAGGTCCACCAGGCCCACAGAGTCCATCAAATCCCGAAGAGCTAGTAGAGCAGGAGAGGGGGCTTGTCGGGCCCTACTGGACTTGTCTAGATCGTTACACAGAACTAGATTCCAGTCACCCCCAAATATAATTGGAAGAGAAATACAGGAAGCCAAAATGGATGCTAGTGTGGTAAAGAACTGAGAGTCCTCAGTCGTGGGGCCATAGACAGCTCTCAGTATCACCTCTGTATGTCCAAGCAGGGCTCAAAGGATGACGTATCAACCCTGGGGGTCTGCCACTTCCTGAAGAAGATGGAAAGGAATCTTACAGGCTATGAGAATAGTCACCTCTTTATTACAGGAATCTGAACTTGCACCAAATGTCTGTCCCACCCAGGATTGCCTAAACAGGAGAACCTGGCATGGGAGGAGTGGGTCTCCTGTAAAAAGACTACATCAACTTGTAATTTGCTTAAGTGTAAAAATACCTTGGCTCATTTAGTAGGTGACTGGATGCCCTTGACATTCCAGGTACAGAAGTTATAGACAGCCATGATGAGGTACTGGACAAGGGCTGGGATTAGGAATTAGGTGCGAAAAAAGAAGGGGGGAAAAAACCTTAACACCCTTATGTGGAACAATCTTCCAGTGGTACCCTCCCCCCTTCTCACCAAAAAACCCACATCCCTAAACAAACAATCCACTGTCCAACAATACCACCCCCCCAGAACCCCACCAAACCAACAAAAAGCAAAGCCCAAAAAACAGTCCCCAAAAACTGACCAAACCCATAACCATTCCTGGTCCTAGTGACCAAACTCCCAAAACAGCTCTGCCCATGATGAGTATAAATTCTTACCACCCAAGATCACCCCTCCCCCCAAGATTACAGCACTAAAGTAAGAAAAGGGTAAACAAAGTTAACTATTAAGGCAACACTCTAAACTCTGGGGAGAAATGTAACATGGCAGTCTCAAGCATGTACTCTCACAATGCCCCACCCAAATGAATGAGCCCAAAGCCCTGCATAAACACTAAGGAAGGGTGAACAGCAGGCATAGTTATACAAAAAAAAAAAAAAAAAATCACCCAATGTAGTAACACCTAAGCGAGTGGGGCATAACAAGGGGGAGCTTCCAAAACTAAACCCACTGAGCATCTCCCCATAAAAAGAGCAATAAACAGTATAACAAGACTAAACACGTTAATACAGGTAATACATAAATGTCTCCCAGCTGAAGCAAAGTATGAGTCCACCCAGCCAAAAAAGGAACAATTTCTGCAATCAGTGTGCATAAGAGTCCAAAAGTCCAGAATGCAGGCTTAAACCCTCCTCGGAGGAACAGTCAGATGAGAAACAATCCAAGAAAGAGAAATCCAGCACTTAAACAAGAAGGAGGGTACTCTCAGTCACACATCTGGACTCCACTCACCCGAGAGAATATGGACCTCTGAAATTCAACTGCCATAGTGCTACCATAGTCCAGACCACAGAAGAAGTGTTTTAAAAAACATAGGCAAAAATCCACAGTGTCAAGCAATAGCAGCTGAGATAGTTTTTCCCACGATGACAGTCCTATAGTGCACAACAGGAATCAGGGAGCAAATCAGCTGAACAAACACTAGACACCTGAAGTCAGCAACAAGAAGTCAGGGAGCATTTTCAAAGTACCTGAGCCCCGTCCCATCAATCTGCAAAATAAAGCCCATAACCGGGCATCCTACGAAAAATAAAACAGTGGGCCTGGAGGGATGACATGATGAAAAGCTGAACAAGGCACTAGCAAGTAAGAAACATGACAAAGAGCACCAGTCCATGTTCATCAGGAGACTGTCAGGCTCACTTAAACAGATCTGGAAACCATTTCTTAACCTCTGCTGCAGCCTTCTCCGGGTTATCTAAGGACTTTCAGATACCCTCGCGCTGCACCTGAAGGATTGCAGGGTATTTAACCATTAAAGGTTTCCCCACTGCAATGAGCTTTGACACTAGAGGGTGCAGTTCAGTCCTCTTAGCCCTCACAGTTTGGGGCAAATCTTGGGCTAAGTGCAAATGGCTCCCTTCCCATAACAGTTCCTTCAAATTATGGGTCATGGACAAGACAGGTTGTTTGTCTAGATAGTGTAACATCCTAAAGATAAATGGTCTTGGAGACAAACCAGGTGGTGGAGGTGGACGGAGTGACTGATGTGCTATCTCAGTGATATAGAGGGGCCCATTGGGCGAGGGGCCTGCAACTCTCTCACAAAACTTCTGGGCAAAGAGGATTGGGTTGCTACCTTCCTCCTTTTCAGGCAACCCAAAAATTATTAAATTGTTATGCCTACTCCATGTTTTGAGGTCTTCAAGCTTATCCTCGAGATGACAGAGCTTTTGATGGAGTCCAGTGACCTGTGGTTCTAATCTGGCCCTCCTATCCTCCATAGAAGAGATGTAGGTTTCTGAATTGGCCACCCTTGTTGTCAGAGTGTCCATCAAGGAGTCAAGCCACTGATGTGCCTCAGTTAATGCAGACACAGGAGTCTGGAAGGACCGCATCTCTTCCAGAAACTGTTCCTCGGTTAGAGCTGTCCCCATGGCTGCAGGGATAGATGACGCTGCAGCCTGCTGCTTAGTCTGCTTGGATGCCTTGTCTCACTCAGAGTTCTGTGGAGGTGTGTGGCGTGGAGGAGGATTCTTCATCTCAGTGTCTGTCATAGCTTCACACCTCCAGAATATCTTCTAGCTGAGGAGGTAAGATAGTGTTGCCAGAAACCAGCAAAATTGTGAAAAATTAAGTAAATTAACCCGTGATCGGGAAGAGAGATGTTATCTCCTAGGCAGCCATCACATGACTCATAAATATTACATTTTTCTAAGGTTGCCCTAATAGGGTCTGAGGATCTTTAAGGGTCTACATATCTGAACAGAAATATTTTGCATTGTTGTTTTAATATAGCTGTGGGTTATGCAATGCTGGTCTCCCAAGAATTGACTAAGGATGAATTCTAGTAACTTTTCAATGCTTACTTTTATTAAAAATAGGTAACACTGTTTTAGTTAGTGATTATATTGAAATTGTTTCAGTCTTTCTTGGAAGGCCACGGGATTGGTGCGAAAACAAACATATTCATATGTATTAAGTTCTCTGACTAAATTAATTTTGACAAGAAGTCATGCAAATCTAAAGCCCATGTATTGTTCTGATATGGTAAAGAAAAGTAAAAATGATATGTACGGTGTGTGCCAGATATCTGACACTGTTTTCAAGGAACACATTTTGGAATGATATTAGTCATTGATAGTTAGTCCCCTCCAAACAAAGTAGTCATGTTTTGATACATGTACAGTATCTCAGAAAATGTTTCTTTGCATGTACAGTATACTGTATGAGTGTGTACATGTTTGTATGTGTTTCTTTGTGCTTATGTGTGAACATGTATTTCACTATGCTTATGACTATACCTGCATGTAAAACAGTGTCTCTGCCTGTATATGACTGCATGATTATGAATTTAACAGCATGCCTGCGTAAGTGAATGTTAGGGCTACTTAGCATAACCAGTAGGCTTCTTGTGTGCACTCCAGAGTAGATCTGCAGGAAGGAAGAAGGAAAATTACCCAGTGAATGATGGTCTACTCTTGTGTGTACCTCTGCCCAGTATTCCAGATAAGGCTAAATACGCATTAGGAGTTCTATATACATATGGGTAGCAAAATCTGGCTGCTGCTATATAATCAAGTGCTCGAGATAAGAGAGCAGAAACACAGTCAGGCTGTAGCTGAAAAATTGAAAGTGCAGTTTCCTGCACAAATCAGTGCACCAGCAGCAGTGTGGTTCATCAGCTTAAAACTACAATATGGTACCATGTCATAATGGCAATCGCAGAATAGTGATCACCGTTATAGCAAGTGTAGATCACTGAAAATTAATTTCAGTGATGCACATGCGCAGCGAGGATGAAGAGGGCAACCTAGACCTATGGGTGTGGTTTTTTTTTTGGTCATCTTTATTGCCTTACCTCCTTGGCTTGGGGGGGTGGTTCTGTGGTTCCCTCCTGCATCCAGTCATACCCCAGTGGCCCCTGCACTACCCGCCATGCCCAAGCTGCTACACCTTCACCTTCTCACCCTCTTAGCTGCATCATGCTCTCCTACAGCACAGAAGTTCATCCAGGGAGTCAGGACCAGATGGAGCTACATAGGAGCGCTCAGTGCAGGTTTGCTGGGGTAGACCGTCACTTGTGCTGGAGGATTGGGGCTGTTTTTTCCTCCCTTTTAGTTCATTACACAGCACACCAATGACACAGCGATATGCGCTCCTGTACATGACGCATCGGACATCTGCCATGCCAACCCATTCTTGCTCCATGACTTGCCCTAGCTGCCAGCTGCCGCTAGGAGCCAACACATGTGCAGGTGTCGACCCCCACCCTCCCCAGAGGAGGAGAGCAGTCCCCAGGATGCTCAATCCACCTCCCACCCAGCAAACACCCAATGACCCGAGCTCATTCCCAAACCTGGATCACCGGTGTGGCGCGAGGTAAGGTGTCCAGCACCTCAGCCCTCAGTGCCAGATAACTGGCCATGGGTATTTTTTTTTAATGTGGTTGGCTTAACCCCCATCACTTCCCTACTAGTAGATTCTCAACTCCAGTGGGGTGCATGTCGGGGGTGTATGAAAAACTTGGAAAAATGCAAAGCCATCCGCAGGCAAAAAAAAAACACGCCACGCCGAACCCGAACCCTGCACCTCCCAAGTGACCACCCACCCCAGCGTGCTAGCAGTCCAGCTCGGCAGCTTCCCACCACACCCTCTCCCACATACCTTCCTTCCCCTTCCTCCCCTCCTCATGTGTATATGCTCTTACATCCATTCGCTCTACCCTGGTATCCACTTGCTACCCTGCCAGGTAGCCCTGTACACAGGCGCCATGACTGAGTCACCCTTTTTGTAAGTGCTTAATCATGGTCGTCCTGTACATGGTATACCCTACAATATAGTATCCTTTTTTTATCAACAGTGTTGTTCTCTTACAAGCAGTGCGTGGTGTTATGTAAATGTTTTCAAATATATGTAGTAATTTTAGGCTAATTATGTTGTCTTGCATGCGCAGAGCAAGCAACATTTTGTGGCAACTTGCTGGAGTAACAGGTTGTGGAGGTGCGGCAGTGTTGTGGCAAATGTCGCCACTGCTTTTTTGTGCTTTTCTCTGTGGCACTAATGAATGAGCATGCTGTCTATGACAGCAGTTGAGAAGCATGCCACCAACTTGAAAGAAATTCGCCGCCTCAATGAGGGAGTTCTGCGTCATTGCAGGACATGCCTTGCCTGCTGAAACATTTCAATAAACATGGCGGTGGCTGTTGTCATCCACCTCTCACAATCCTTAGAAAGTCGACTACAGGGGTGCCCAATCACCCTGTCAACATGTTTATAAACCCCCCTCAAGATTGTGTGGTACACTTGGAGACCACCCCAGTGTGCTTCGTGTGTTCCGAAGCCAACCATGTCAGCATTTTCCTGCCCAGCCCCAACCTACCCCACCCCCCATTGTGTACTACACTGGGACACCACTCCAGTGTGGCCAACATAACCCCCCCAAAGTCATGGGGCACACTGGGAGCCCATCCCAATGTGCCCAACAGTTGTTTTATTTCACCTGTAAATAAAGAAAACCTTCCTGCGATGTTCCTTTCTGAAAAAAACAAAATGGTCCTTTGTTGAGTCCAGAGCGCCCCCTCCACCAACCAGCACCCACCATCTGTGCACCCCACCTCCCCACACCCCCCCTGCACTCCATACTTACAGTCTGGTGCCACGCTCTTGGCTGGAGCTGGAACACGTCTGCAGTCTTCAAAGCCAACCGCAAACTGAAGAAATGCTGGTAAGCTTTATAATGGTATCAATGGGGGGGGGGGTGTTCAACTTAAGTGGATAGCTAGGTAATTTGTTTGACTTTTGGCTCTAAGTTTTCAACATGTGGTTCTTGGGACCCCACCTCATGAAATCAGTCACTGTCATTTTGTTATTCTGTCCTGAAAGGTGATTTCGCGGTCACAGCGCGGAATCACTTTTTGGGATGATTAACAAAACGACAATGCCATTGTTCATGAGGTGGGCTTCCAAAAAGGCTATGTTGCAAATTTGGTGAAAACATTCCAAAAAATGACTGTGTTACGAGCATGCATTGCGCAGTTTCCACACACACTCATAACTTTGAAAATTTTTAGTACTTTCACTCCAGATTTTCAACATTGCCATTTTTTCACACCTCCTTATGAACAGTACAGGTGTCATTTTTCACAGCCTGCCCAAAATGTATTTTTGCATATCTGGCACACAATGGCATGGTCTCTGTGGGAAATCAATGTTTGGGACAGATTAAGAAAATCACAGTGCCACTGTTCATGAGTGGAGGTCCCAAATGCTTTCATGAGGTAGGGTCACAAAAAGCCCATATTAAAAATTTGGAGTGCAAATACCAACAAATACCCAGGGCATTAGAGTTTCTAACTGTAATGTCCCACCCTGTAGAGACTGACAGGCAGCAGGGGTGTGACTTTGGATTGTCAGCTGTAATACTCATGACAGTCCACCCCCACTCCCACCCTGCAGCCAGTAACAGGCATCAAGGTGTCTTGAACTCTTCAGGCCGAAAGTTCACCCCATTCTCCTATACTACACCCATCTCAACATATTTCCTTATGGAATGGGGTGAGTATCAGGCCCGACAACCCCAAGGCACAACACTACACTTGTTGGAGTCTGCAGGGTATGGTGAGGTGAAATGGCATGAGTGTTATTGCCGACAGCACAAAGGCACACCACAATGCCTGTCAGTCTCTGCAGTGTGGGGTGGGGTTGGCGTCAGTTCCATACTTCACTGCCATTTCTATTATGCATCTCTCTAACTCCTGCACTACCAATGCTAATGCCAGCAAGACAACATTCGGAATTGACAAATGCTTGTTTATTTTGGCACTGCTATTCCTATTGAACCCTCTTCATAAATAGGTGGGGTGTATGCACGATTCATGAGTATAGAACCCGTGCAGCTCTGCACCCCGGGACAGGTGCACACTGGCTGGTATTCACCATTGTCTGCCAATTATCTGCATGCCTGCCCCCTCATGCTCAACTGCGTGGGTGTGGTTCGTGACTGTGCAGGGGGTGGATCATGGAACCTGGGCAGCTGTGCTCATACTGGGTCCCTAAGTTGTTCCCCTGTTGTGCATGTGCAGGGGATCCTGGGAAGGCATGGACCCCGGGATGTGGAGTCCAGTGGGTGACTACCTGAATGACTGCCTCCAGTCCTTCCAAGCAGTTCAGTGGGGTGGGGCAACAATATGGTGGGAGTCCCATTATCGATGCTGCCAGCAGGTGTCCATTATGGGGGATTGTAAGAGTTATGGCAGGGTCTCCCATTGGATAACTTGTGCCCCCTTGGCCCGGCACTCTGCACCTGAGTGAATGGCGTGGTGTGTAGGCATGCCCCATGGCATGCCTCTGGACCACTTGTGGCACATAACTGCATGGACAGGCAGGACTCCAGTGCACAGGGTGCTAGCATGACTATAGTAAATGGCACTGGGGGTCCACTGGACCCTGCTGTGCAGCAGTTAGTCGAAGGCATGCCTACATACCGCACGTGTGTGGCACATGGGCATTAGTGAATAGACACCATTGTTCTTGTTAACTGTGTTACATAACAATTCTCCCCCACCCCTTCCCAGCAGATTGCTCTTTCTTGGCTTCAAGAGAAGCTTGGAAGTCTATTATTGCCATGCATGTTATTCTATGCATTTTATGAAGATTAAGGTTACATTTAGTGTGTGTGAGTTGGCTGTGGTGGGATCGGAGTATTTTCTTTTGAATTTACCCACTAGTTTGCATGCCCATGATGCTTTGATCTGGGGTTTTGGCTTTAGAATGAGTGCATGTGACAGGAAAAGATTGTTTTTTTATTCTTTGGTAACCAGGTAAGGCCAACTAAACACAAATGCCTGTTTTCAGGGGCAATTTAGGAGCACTGGGGAGGTTAAGCGTCTTGATCAGAGTCATGCAGCATGCAAGTGGAGGTTGTGGGGATCAAGCCCATGTCTGCTGGATGTACCATGCTCATTCTCAGCTCATTACTGTAACCTCTAGGCTATACTGCCAGACCCAATTTTTTTGGTTACAGAAACAAAACAAACTGGAAATTATCTGTGTTGTATTGTTTATGCATTCTACATAGTAATCTTTTTTGAAACTGTCTGTCTCTTTGGCTGTTTTTGCGTGTTATTTCTGACTGTAATTGGTGTTACATACTGTAAGTAGATTGATCTGTAGGGAACTGGCCATTTTGTGGATGAAGTGAGTGCATTTGTGATCCACTGTCTTGGCCCTCAGGGGACTGGCAGACGTTAAATAAACCTTCTACTTTATGTCTCATTGCAGGGCTTTTTCAGTGCAAACAAACTGTTAGTTCTTGTGATTCTCTGGAGTACAGGAAATGAAATAATTTTTATTTACATAATGCTTTCGTATACAATATCCTAACAGCCTGGTTGCAACTCTCCTATTCCCTGCCAGTGATGTGGAATCCAACCCAGGGCCCCCTAACATCTTGTACACAGATCACTACTGATCCAGCTTCAAGGGTATTATGCTGTCACATATCACCATACATAGTCTCAGGCCCAAGATGCCTGAAATGGAAGCATGGATAGCTCTCTACTGCCCTGATCTTCTTGCTGTGTCGGAGACCTGGCTAAAACCCTATATCATGCAGCACAAAGTCGCCATCCTTGGTTATTCTGCAATTATTTATTTATTTATTTTATTTAGTTAAACATCAGTTTAGAAACCTTTGAGCCAGAGGCTCATTTACAAAGGTACCTCATCACAAATTAGGAAAGATCGCCTAGGGAAAAGAGGTGGGGGAGTTCTACTGTACACTCGAGACACTCTCACTGTTTCAGAAATATAGTTGTCCTCATTACAGCATTCACCCTTGTCTCCTGGTCATACTTGTGTTGGGGAACTCAACGTTCCTACACATTGGATGTGTCTATAACCCTCCACTGCTTACTCAGCCTGTGATGACCTTGCAAGCTGCTTAGAAACCCTCTCACTCATGCAGCTAATAGTCCTTGAAGACTAATGTAAATTGGTGTAAACCGGCTCATGTCACTTCAAAGCCCCCCTGCATGATGTGTGCCATAGCCAAATCATTATGGACCCCACCCGTCTTAATCTGAAGACAGGCAACCATTCCTTCCTAGACTGGATTCTTGTCAGTAAACCTAATAGGATAAAGTCTTCTGGTATTCTAGCCTACTCACTCAGTGACCACTCCACAACCTTCTGCTCTTGGAGCAATGGCTTTAACAGACCTCCTCTGAGAACCATCTACATTCGTGACTACTCCCAACTTAATGAAATGGCCTTCCTCATGGACCGGGCTGCAGTAAATTGGTCAGACATAGGCAGGCTGAATAATGTTGATGCTGCACTTGACTATCTTGCCTGCAACCTACTCAGCATCATAAACAAACATGTTCCACTGGTTTACAGAAGGGTAAAGGGTCTGTGTTCCAAGTGGCTCTCACCAGAATTGTGGGTACTCATGAAAAATAGAGATAAAGCCTGTTACCCTCTAGAGCTTCTGGCCAGCTCTGACAGGAAAAATTATATGCTGCAAGGCAATCTCAGGATGGCAAGGGCACTGTATCTAAAAAAGCTACAGTCCTCCAGCCTACAAAATACAAAGCAGTTCTGGTCTCAGATCAATATTCTTCTTAAAGGCAAAGCTGGTCTCCATCCCCAAGAAATACTGTATGATGTCAAATCAACAAATGATCCTGCCTAGCAGTTGAGGCCTTCAATACATTTTTCATGGATCTGGCACAGTACAAAGATCCCTCTCTGAGTTACCCCCCCTTGGCCCATCCCCATTACCCCTTAATCTACACTCACTTCAAAGACCTGAGTGCCACCTTAGGCTCATCTCTCACCGAGAAGCCTTACTCCTGCTCCAGAAAATCAAGGCTGAGGGTTCTGCTGGACATGATAAATTAGACCCTAGACTATTCAAACTTGTAGCCTGTGTTCTTGCTGTCCCCTGTAGCTCCTTTTTCAACTTGTCCCTACTGCATCATGTGTTTCCAAGCAATTGGAAGGTCGCCCATGTAGTCTGAATCCACAAAGGTGGTGCTAGGGAACCAGTCAAAAACTACCGGCTCATCTCCATATTATGTACATTATACAAAATACTTGAGTGGCTGATCTACAACCAGATCCAAGAGTATACTGAACTACACTCTCTGACTACCATTGTCCAACATGGCTTTTGCAAGAACCATGAGGCCAGCACTTCCCTAGTCCACATGACAACTGACTTACTCAAGGCCTTCGAGTCCAAAAGAGTAACTGGAGCATTTTTTATAGACTTGACCAAGGACTTTGACTTGGTCAGTCACAAGATGCCCCTCCTCAAACTTAGAAAACTTGGATCTGATAGCATGTACTGCTTATGGTTTACCAGCTACCTGATTGGTCATAAGTAGTTGGTAAAGTGGAGAAGGTGTCTCTCCTCTCCACAGGATATCATGGAAGGGTTCCCCCAGGGGTACATTCTTGATCCCTACCATTCTCCCTCTTCATAAATGACCTGCCTGTGCACTGTGGTGTTGCTAGTGTTATCTTGTATGTCGACGGCATGGTGCTCAACAAAAGCCACTCCGATACATCTCGATTGAGAGGGACCATACAGCCAGCTTCCACCTACTGGAATCATGGCTTAAGGCAAACAACCTGCTGTTGAATGTAAAAAAAACAAAACAAAGAGCAAGTCAGCTATCTATGGTCCTAGTCACATAGGAGCAGATAGGACCAAACTACTAGAAATCACCTTCTGAAAGGGTAATCCCACTGAGACAGTCTACTCACTCAAGTTCCTTGGCGTCATTGTAGACCAAAAGCTTTCATTCAAGTCACATGTTGACAGAGTCACCAAAACATATAACCAAAAGCTGGGGTGCCTTTATTGGCTGAATCCCTACCTCACTATCAATGTTAGGGTATCCATATCTAACAATATTCTATTGCCCACTGTGCTGTATGGTGCACCATTCTCTCCTCTCTCAAAGACGGAGAACTCAATAGACTTAAGTTTCTTTACCACCGTGTGTCTTGCTTTGCAGTGGCTGCTAGCAAAAGGGAGCATAACTGCTTTTTCCTCTATGCACTTAACTTGCACCCCCTTCAAATGAGGATTCACTTTCCCACTCTTTACATAGCCCACAAAATTGTGTACTCCCCTCCTCCCACCTTGCCTCTCTCGTGTTTCTCAGACAACACAGTGGAGCCCTCCGATCTTCCTCCCACACACTCTTCTAAATATCTAGATCTACTATGTCTGCTGGCATGAGATCCTTTGCCTCAGTGTATTCCAGGCTATAGAACAACCTACCATAGAAACAAAGAAGCTGATGGCAGAAGGAGACCACCAGGTCCATCTAATCTGCCCACTGTCTTTTAGCTTAGCCTTCTAACTACCCTTGGATTTGAGGGCTTCTTTGAATCAGTCCCAAGCATTCTTGAAACCTACCAGCTAGTAATCTGGCATGCTCTAACTTCAGGGCCTTTAAAGCTTCCCTCAATGACCTACTCCTGAGGTATTGTCCATGTACTGTACCTGCCCAGGTTAAGGACCCCTAGCCTCTTAGACATTGCTGCATTTGGCTACAAACATTCCCTCCTCCTGTCATTGCTTTTGCTTATTTATTTTCTGTTGTGCAGTCACAACCATTTGACTATTCTAATGTTTTTGCTTATTTATTTCTATTGTGCAGTCGTAACCATTGTAACCTTGTAAATTCTAACTACAGTTGCATGTTTGTTTTGATTTATTGTAAACTATCATATCTCTTTATTGTTGTTGCCATGGTCAACCTACTGATTTTTGTTGTTGACTCATGTATTGAATGATGTATGTAAATAAATCCTGGTTGCCCCTGAAAAAGGGATTCCTAGTCTCAGTGGGCCCACCCGGTCAACAAAGTCTAAATAAAATAAGTAAAAAAACCTTACAAGAAATTAATTTGCATATGATTAGTATGGTCCTAATTATGCTTGGAAAATCATCAGTATTTTGATTTTATTATGCAGCCCCCTTAAAAAAAAAGTTTTTGCCTGCTTAGCACAGCCAGTAGACCTCTTGTGGGTCCTCCAGAGTAGGTCCACAGAAAGGACTTAGTGATCAGGAAAAGTTCTATGTGAATGATGGACTGCTTTGTGTGTGCCTCTGTCCAGAGGTCCCAGTAAGGCTAACTACACATTAAGCATTCCGTATATGCATGAGCAACAGGATCTGGATGCCACTGTATAATTCAGTTCTGGAGACAAAGGGAAGAAATAGAGTCAGCATAAAACTGGAAAAATGAAAGTGCAGTTTCCTACATGAATCTATGCACCAGCAGTATTTACACACTGATCAGCTGGTTTTAATATTAGACTGAACAAGCACATGAGCACTTCTACTCATTCTAAAGGCAGCCAACTGTGGAGCTGGACAGGTTGTGCCTGTCGCCTTCGGATGTCAATATTGGGTGCTGGGGGGAGGATGGTGGGATCGGGGTACTGCCAGGGTGGGGGCTGGGCTCCAGTGTTGGGCGTGTGGTGGTTCGTCACTGGGATGGTCGTCACCTATCCGGACTGCTGGGGCTTTTTGTATGTAAGTTTTTACGCCCCAGATGTGGGATGTGCAATGTTGTCAGCCCACGACGTGGGTGCTCCCACTCACGTCCAGAAGGCAGCTGCCCAGCGTCTTCCCCGATTGTGAGCCCCTGTGTGCTGCAGTGCCACCGGTCTCCACCGGGGGCCGCTGCTGTGCCGACTATCCCTGAATCCCTCCCGGGAAAGGCAGTCCTCCGGATGCTTGGTCTCTCTCTCCCCTGCCGACCCCTAGCGGTCCAGGCTCGTTCCCGAACCTGGGTCGCCGGTATGGCGAGAAGTGTGGCATCCAGCGCCTCAACCCTCAGCGCCACTGGGCTGGCCTAGATGTATCTTTTTTTAAGCTATTCACAGTAACTACAGTTCATAATGGGTAAAGGGTTAAAGCAAGACCCTGCTGAAAATATTTGTACCTCAGCTAGGCTATCCACAGTAAATACTCTAGCAAATTTGTAATGATTTGTACATTGTTCCAATGTCCTGTACCTGTATTTACAGTATATTTCCCACTTTCTGGTGTCTGTCCTTCTTTATTACCAATTCCCCCGCCCCAGGTTACACCTGGAAATGGATCCTGTTTCAGTTTGCCTTTTCTGGTTAAAAAACTTTAAATAAAAATGGGTAAAATCAGGACTGTACAAAATTAAGATGTGGCATCACAGCTTAGTTCTCACTGGTAAACACAGAGTAAAAAAAATTTGCAAAAGCAGGACCCCACTGAAAATTAGATGTTGCATCTCAGATGGGCTATCCAGAGACAATACAGCTAAAAAGAAGGATCTATGCATGACCTTACTGAACATGAGTCATTGCATCGTAATGGGGCTATTGAGGTTGCACTGTGAAATTGGTAAAAGCAGGATACAATCAAAACTAAGATATTGCATCTCTGGTTATCATGTGTAACTGCAGAGTTACAGTAACTAAATGTAGATCACTTCTGAAACTGAGCTGTGTCATTTCATCAGAGTTCTCATGGGTAAATACATTGTAGACGTGGGTGAATGAGGGATCTTAGTAAAGAATGAGGTAATGCACTTCATGTGAGTTGTGCTATCCCATGTAAATAATGTGTAAAATGGGTAAAAGCAGGACTCCACTATAAATGAGATGTTTCATCTCAGCAGGACTGTCCTTGGTAAATACAGAAGAAAAAATATGGGTGAAAGCAGGACCACACCGGAAATAAATATTCCATCTGACTTGGGCTATTCTGGGTAATTGCACTGTAACAGTTGATCAAATCCAGACCCCGCTGAAAACAAGATATTGAGCTGAGCTAATCTGGATACATACAGTGTCAAAATGAGTAGAAGCAGGGCTCCACTGAAAAAGAAACCTTGAATCTCACCTGTGCAGGGTACCCTTGGGCAACTACAATGTAACAAGCATTTGTCAATGGCGAATGTTGATTGCATTGGTCCGTTTGAGCTTGCTCACTGCCCCTCTGTCACTCACTCACTCAGTCTGTTTCTCCCCGTGCAGCAGGCTGCTCTTTTGTACTGGGCTTCTGCCTGTGTTGACACCTTTTTCTACCCCCTAAGAAATCCACAGCGGTCCCGACAGAGCTCTGTTGAGGTGGCTCACTCCCCCTCTCTCACGCTCTCATTCTGTTTCTCCTGGTGCTGCAGGTTGCCCTTTTGTACTGGGCTCCTGCCTCTGTTTTAAGCTTTTCTGCCCACAAAGAAATCTGCAGCAGTCCCGACACAGGTCTGTTGGCGTGCTCACTCCCGTCTCACTCCTTGTTCCGTTTCTGCCAGTGCTGCAGCCTGGCCTTTTGTACTGGGCTTCTGCCTGCATTGCCGCCTTTTTCTGCCAACAAAGAAATCCGCAGCAGTCATGATAGAGCTCCATTAAGCTCATTCACGCCCCCTCTCTCACTGGCTCATTGTGTTTCTCCCGGTGCTGCAGACTGCCCTTTTGTACTGGGCTCCTGCCTGCATTGGCACCTTTTTCTGCCCACAAAGAAATCCCCAGCTATCCCGACAGAGTTCCGTTGAGGTCGCTCACTCCCCCTATCTCACTCATTCTGTTTCTCCTGGCGATGCAGGCTGCCCTTTTGTAGTGGGCCCCTGCCTCTGTTGGTACATTTTTTCTGCCCACAAAGAAATCTGCAGCAGTCCTGACAGAGCTCCTTTGAGCTCACTCACTCCCCTTCTCTCAGTCACTCATTCCGTTTCTGCCGGCACTGCAGGCTGTTCTTTTGTACTGGGCTCCTGCCTGTGTTTTCGCCTTCTTCTGCCCACAAAGACATTTGCAGCAGTTACAATAGAGTTCCGTTGAGCTTGCTCACTCCCCCCTCTTACTCGCACATTCTGGTTTTCCCACTGCTGCGGGCTGCCCTTTTGTACAGGGACCCTGTGTGCATTGCTGCCTTTTTCTGCCCACAAACAAATCTACAGCAGTCCCAACAGAGCTCCGTTGAGCTCACTCACTCCCCTTCCCTCACTCACTTGTTCTGTGTCTCCCGCCGCTGCAGGCTGCCCTTTTGTACTGGGCTCCTGCCTGTGTTGGTGTCTTTTTCTGGCCACAAAGAAATCTGAAGCAGTCCTGACACAGCTCCATTGAGCTCACTCACTCCCCCTCTCTCACTCTCACTCATTCTGTTTCTGCCAGCGCTGTAAGCTGGCCTTTTGCACTGGGCTCCTGCCTGCATTGCTGCCTTTTTCTGGCTGCAAAGAAATCTGCAGCAGTCATGATAGAGCTCCTATGAGCTTGTTCACTCCCACTATGTCACTCGCTCATTCTGTTTCTCTTGGCGCTGCAGGCTGCTTTTTTGTACGGTGCTCCTGGCTGCATTGGCACCTTTGTCTGCCCACAAAGAAATCTGCAGCTGTCCTAACAGAGCTCCGGTGAGGTTGCTCAGTCTCCCTCTCTCGAGCACTCATTGTGTTTGTCCTAGCACTGCAGGCTGCCCTTTTATACGAGGCTACTGCCGGCATTGGCGCCTTTTTCTGAAAACAAAGAAATCTGCAGCAGTCCTGATAGAGATCCGTTGAACTCACTCAGTCCCCGTCTCACTTGCTTATACTGTTTCTCCCACCACTGCAGGCTGGCCTTTTGTACTGGGCCCCTGCCTGCATTGACACCTTTTTCTGCCCACAAAGAAATCCACAGCAGTCCTGACAGCACTCCGGTGAGTTTGCTCACTCCCCCCCCACTCTCTCGTTCTGTTTCTCCCAGTGCTGCAGGCTGCCCTATTGTACTGGGCTCTTGCGTTGGGGCCTTTTTCTGCCCAAAAAGAAATCCGCAGCAGTCCCGACAGAGCTCAGTTGAGCTCGGTCACTTCTATCCCAAACACTGATTTCCCACAGTGACCGTGCTATTCTCATATTTTAGCCAGGATGTGAAAAATGACAGCTGTACTGTTCATAAGGAGGAGTGAAAAAATGCCACTGTTGAAAATGTGGTGTGAAAATATTACAAATTTGCAAAGTTACAAGGGTGTGTGGAAACAGTTCAAGACACACTTGTAACACAGTCATGTTATGGAGTTTCATCACCAAATTTTCAACATAGGGATTTTAGGACCTCTGCTCATGAACAGTGCCACTGTCAGTTTCTTAATCTGTCCCAAACACTGATTTCCCACAGCGACTGCGTTATTCTGCGCCGGAACTGCAAAAACATATTTCGGTCAGGATGTGAAAAATGACAGCTGTACTGCTCAAACGAGGTGTGAAACAATGCCACTGTTGAAAATCTGGCATGACAATATTACAAATCTGCGAAGTTACAAGGGTGCATGGAGTGTGCAACGCATACTTGTAACACAGTCATTTAATGGAGTATCACCACCAAGTGTTCAATATAGTCATTTTAGGACCTCTACTCATGAATAGTGTCACTGTCATTTTCTTAATCTGTCCCAAACACTGATTTCCCACAGCAACCATGCTAATATGTACTGGAAGTGTGAAAACACATTTTGGGCAGGATGTGAACAATGACAGCTGTACTGTTCACAAGGAGGTAAGAAAAAAATGCCAATGTTGAAAATTTGGCATGAAAATATTGCAAATTCATGAAGTTACGAGCATGCGTAGCAACTGTGCAATGCATGCTCATTAAACAGTCATTTTTTTTTATTTTTTCCACCAAATTTGCAACATAGGCTTTTTGAGAGCCCACCTTATGAACACTGTCACTGTCGTTTCGTTAATCGGCCCCGAAAAGTGATTCCGCACAGTGACCACGAAATCACCTTTTGGGAATGATTAACAGAATGTTAGTGCTAGAATTCATGAGGAGGGGTTCCAAAAACCCCATGTTGAAAATTTGGTGCCAAAATTCAAAAAAATTACTGAGATATGCAGCATAGTTGAAAAAACCCTATTTATTGCATTATACAGCTTACCTGCAATTCTTCAGTTCACGGTCGGCTTTCAAGAGTGCAGACATGTTCCCAGTCCACTGAAGATCATTGCGCCAGACTCCGGAGGTAAGTATGAGGTGAGGGGGGGGTGTGGGGAGGCAAGGTGCGCAGTGGGTGGATGCAGGTGGTTGGAGGGGGGCAGAGAGACAACCAAAGGGACTGTTTCCTATTTTACAGGTTAAAAAAAAAAAAGACATCGAGGGGCCATTTTTTAATTTACATAGGCATGTGGCACACTGGGATGGGCTCCCAGTGTTCCATCGGAGTCTTTCTCTTGGGGGGACAACTGTAGCTGCCGGGGGATTGAGTACCCCCCACCGGCACACAACAAAAGGGGGAGGGTGACATTATGCGATGGGGATTGGGCACCCCGTCGGCAGACAACAAAAGTGAGGGTGGGGTTACATAATGCTGATGAGGTGGGCTCCTCTGTTGGCAACATAAACATTGGGGTACTGAAGCTGACAGGGATTGGGGCTTCCATCATCAAATAAACACGGTGGGGGGGGGCACATGCTGCCAAGGGGGATTGGGCACCCCCTCAGCAGGGGGGGAGTAATATTGTTTGTGAACATGGCAGCAAGCCGCTACCATGTTCGTAAACAATATCAGTGTTTCCAGATCCCGCCCTGCAATGATGGGTTGCTGCCTCATTGCAGCGAATGGCTTATGCTGCAATGACGAGGCAGCCCCTGATTGCAGCGGCTAATTTTTTACAAGTTGGTGGCAGGCTGGCTGAACTAGTGTCAACAGCAGCATGCCACTGTCTAACGGGATGCTGGTCAAGCCTTTATAGGCTGTGGGGGCACTGGCCACAACAGTGCCGTGCCTCCACAACCTGCTTGTGTAGAAAGCTGCCACAATATGTCTCTGGCCATTGTGCTCAATCAACATAAAAATGGATATAAGGCTGACTGGCTAGCACAGTGGTAATGCTGCTGAATGCCATCTAGACAACCGGGGTTTATGCTCCAAGACCAGGATGTCTGGGGATGACCAGTGGGGATTTGATCTTTGCTTTGGGCACGTCCTGCCTCGTGGAATGAGGATAGCTCCTTCAGCTGCAAACTGGTGGCCTAGGGGAAGGGCATGTTATACGGGAAGAAATATGTGGTCCTTCAGGAGATACCTTACATTGGTACACACCTGCTCATCTGGTGAATGATGTGAAGGTATCACACCCCCAGATTGCATCCAGCAGGGGCATTCCAAAGGAAAGCTGAGGCTCACTCACCCTTCAGATGGTTTTAATAGGTGCACTACCAGGTTGCTTACAGGGTCATTCCTGGGGAGGGATAAGAGAGACAGATAAAGTGGGATAAAGTACCCCAGCAGCCCAAGGCAGATGAAGCTGCTTTGACCATAAAACCATAGTAGGACCCTGCCAACTCCTTCCATACCTCTCTGGCTCCTCCCAGACCTCAACCATTGAATGTGGATAGTAGATTCTGCACCAGGCTTGGGAAACTGGGGTTCCAACACACAGGGTACAAGTTGCAAGTTATGATCAGTAGTCAGGATAGGTTGTTGGGCAGAGGCTCGTAGCAGGTTAGATTTTCAGTGGCCTCCTATAACAGAAAGAACGGCTTGGGCAGGTGAAAGGACGACATGCCAGTAGGTGAGGAGAAATAGTAGTCTAAACAGAAAGTATAAAGTAAAGTTTGTGACAGCAGGACCCCACTGAATAGAGACCTTGCATGTTACCTGAGCTATCTTGGGTTAATGCACTATGAAAGATAGTAAAGTCTGGACCCCACTAGAAACAAGATATGAGCTACTGCATTGCAGCTGACCTATCCAGAGTAAATACATTACAAAAATGGGTAACAGCAGGACCCCACTGAAAATTATCTGGGGTATTGTAACTCAGCTTTGTAAATACACATGGGTAAAAGCAGGGTCCCTTTGAAGATGAATGTTTCAAAAGTACTTGTATGCTTGATCCCTTTCATTTAGATGGTGACCAGCTGAGGTGGTGAGCTGAGTCTGTGCTGATCACCGTGCAACGATCTGCACACAGTCCTGGACTGGAGTAGTAGGCTACGCTGGATGCCAGATGGGGGTGGGTGCTGTGTGGGTGGGACGGATGGAGGATCATTTTAATGTGGATATCATGTTGGAGGGGGTACCACTAAACAAACTAGAAGGTTGTAAATCTGACTTTCTCAAATAAATAAATAAAAAAAATAAAATAAACAGGGCTTTCTATGTGATAGTACAGGCAGTTGATGAGGGTGAGGACAATGATCAAGGTTCCACACAATGCCTCGGTGTAGTTGTTCATGAAGGCATTGTACAGAACTGTGCTGATCACTTTGCAATGATCTGCATGCAGTCCTAGACTGGAGTCATAGGCTGAGTTGAGTGCCAGATGGAGGGTGAATGGGGGTGGATGCTGAGTGTGTGGGCCAGGGTGGGGGTCTTTTTAATATGAAGATCATGTTGGGTGTACCACTAGACGAGCAGAGTTTCTAGATGAATGTACGGGCAATGGGGGTGGGGGTGGTAATGATCAAGGCTCTGCACAATGCCTCCATGCAATCTTTCATGGAGGTATTGCACAGAGCTGCTAATGACTGCACAAGGCATGTAAATAGCACCTTAGTGCCTTGCATGTCAAATGTACCCATTAGTATATCGGTCACTGGCTATGACATCCTGGAACAGGTGCTATCCCATTTGGGATGCTCTAGCCTCCTTTGCTGCTGCTGAGTGTCTGCTGCCAACAAGGGACTGGGGTGCACTATATATATATATATATATATATATATATATATATACATATACATGCACTTTCTGCACTGCTAACATATCTTGATATTTTTACAGGCAGTACACACCTGTCAGGGCACACTGCCTGTATAACTATGGCTCCCTGATGGGCACACACTATGTTTTGGGTGATGCTATGATTTGTTCAATGCAACTGACACAACTGAATATGGAGGTCATGCATCTGAAAGTCAAAGTGCTGTTGCTTTATTGTACTCGGGGCATACAAAGATAATATGCTTTAGATTTTCCTCATCTCCTATTTCACAATTACAAAGGCAGATCATCTTTAGTGATTTTGATATATCTTGTCTCCATCTCTTTACAAAGAAACAGTTTAAATTTAAATATAATAAGAATGTTTCAGGGTCCCTTATTCAGAGCTGGCCGGATGCACATGCAAATCAATGCGCTGCACAAAAAAATTGGGCCAGCCAGCTCTGATGCGATATTCAAACAGAATGCGTGATTGGAACAGATTATGAATTCTGTTTGAATATTGGATCATGGATGCACGGTGCATAGCAAGTGGCTGCCATGTAAGGTGCAGTGCATCCAGGGTGTAGGGCTGAAGACTGCCAATTGGGGAATATGTGGCACATGCCTGGATGCACCGTGTACCCAAGGATGATATTCAACTGGAATATGCAAATAAACTCATTGGGCATGCATGAAGAAATGGGGCCTCATGCATTCCCATTATGGGCTCATTAGCATGGCTACGTCGGGCTGAATGCACCAGGCCAGTCCTCCCCCCTCCTGAGCCCCAATCCAAGACAGTGTTACAATAAAAAAAAATCTTGTCACAGGCAGTCTAACGGTCCTTCCTCCCCGAGCCTTGATCCATGACAGTTGTACAATTACAGCACATTTTCCATGGTAGTCTAGTGGTCCCCCTTCCCTGCCCTGATCCCTGTGTGAGAAATAAGAAACACAGCATCCCCTTTTCCATGGTGTAGGGCCCCACTCCCCACTCTGTTCACTGTATGGTAAATAAAAAACACAATATTCCTTTTTCCCATAGTGTTGGGACCCTCTACCCCACCATGATCACTGTAGGAAATACACAAAACACATGATTCCCTGCTTGCCATAGTGTAGTGTCCACCCACCTCAGTAAGCAGTAATCTTCCACCCCACAATCCCATCCCATCCAATGACGGTGACTGGCACAGCCCTCCTCACCCTGCTATGGCCAGC
The DNA here is from genome assembly GCA_016271365.2 of Neoceratodus forsteri. Taxonomy (NCBI): domain Eukaryota; kingdom Metazoa; phylum Chordata; order Ceratodontiformes; family Ceratodontidae; genus Neoceratodus; species Neoceratodus forsteri. The sequence continues at coordinate 192,431,759 of CM057456.1, forward strand.
CACTGACTGATCAGTACCCAAGCGCATACAGTACATAGAATGCGCTCATTAACTAATGATCACATACTATTTACTGTACCGCTCGGGTACCGATCAGGCAGCGGCTGGCTGTGGCAGTGTGCGAAGGGCTGTGCCAGTCTTTCTTCGTATGTCTTCTTTGCGGAGAAGGGGTCTCCAGAACTGCACACCGTACTCAAGATGGGATCTCACCAACTGTCTGTATAGAGGGATAACAACTTCCTGTTTTCTACTATTAATGCCTCTTCCTATGCATCCCAGTATCCCCCCCAGCCTTCCTTACTGCCTTCTCACATTGCTTGCACACCTTTAGGTCATCTGATATAATTACCCCTAGGTCCCTTTCCATTTTTACTGTTGTCAGTATCTCACCCCCCATTGTGTACTCTTATCCTGGGTTTTTGTTTCCCATGTGCATTACCTTGCACTTCTTTGCATTGAATCTGAACTGCCATACATTTGACTATTCCTCCAACCTTGCCAAGTCCCTTCTCATCCTTTCCACTCCATCTTGTGTATCAACCTTGTTGCAGATCTTTGTGTCGTCTGCAAAGAGACGAACTTTTCCTTCCAGTTCCTCTGCAATGTCACTTATAAAGACATTAAAAAGGACCAGTCCCAGTACTGAACCCTGTGGTACCCCACTAGTAACCCTCCTTTCTTCACTGAGTGCTCCATTTACTACCTACCCTTTGCGTTCTGTTGTCTAGCCAATTTTTTATACAGGCTACCACCTTGGGACCCACTCCAAGGCTGGCTAACTTGAGTATTAATCATTTGTGTGGGACTGTATCAAATGCCTTGCTAAAATCTAGGTAGGCCATGTCCACAGCCCCTCCCTGGTCAACTACTTTGGTCAGCCAGTCAAAGAAATCTATTAGATTCGTCTGACATGACCTTCCCATTGTGAATCCATGCTGCCTTGGGTCCTGTGCCCCACTGGCCTCTAGGTACTCAACAATTCTTTCCTTCAGAAGTGATTCCATCATTTTCCCTACCACTGAGGTCAAACTAACTGGTCTGTAGTTTCCTGCCTCTGTCCTGCTCCCACTTTTGTGAAGAGGAACCACATCTGCCCTTCTCCAGTCCTCAGGTACCACCCCATCCTCCCATGATTTGCTAAAGAGAGTAGTCAGTGGTGTCACTAGTTCTACCCTTAGTTCTTTTAGAATTATTGGGTGAATGCCATCAGGCCCCATTGCTTTGTCCACCTTCAATTTTATTAGTTCTTTCAGAACCCTTTCTTCTGTAAATGGACTGGTATTGACCCCCGTCTTCAGAGTGTTTCTCTTGTTTGGTTTAGGTACCTCCCTCCTCTTCCTTTGTGAATACTGAGCAGAAATATTTGTTCAATATCCCTGCTTTTTCACTGTCACCCTCTACCCACATTCCCTCCCCTTTATTAAGCCTCAGTATCCCTTCTTTGGTCTTTCTTCGCTCCCTAATGTACCTATAAAAGGTCTTATCCTCCTTCTTAACAGAATTGGCTATCCTTTCCTTGGTTTGGGCCTTTGCTAATCTGACTGCCTTCGCAACCTCTTTCTGCTTTAACTGATAAAGTTCTCTGTCCTGCTCCTTCTGTGTTTCCTTATATTTCCTGAATGCTATCCTTTTCTCCTTAACCTTCCCTGCCACCTCTTTTGAGAACCATAGCATTTTTTTCCTTTGTTGTGTTTTGTTGATTTGCTTTACATAAAGGCTGTGATGGCTGTTTTGATTACTCCCCATTGTTCCTCCACCCGTCCCTCTTGCCTGTTTGCTAGTGCTTTTCTGAGGCACTCTCTCATTTTCCCAAAGTCAACCCTCCTAAAGTCCAGTATTCTTGCTTTTGTATGGCTTGATTGTATGGCTGTGTTTATCTTGAACCACACTGTTTGGTGGTCGCTTGTTCCCAGATGGCTACCCACTTCTAAATCTGAGATTCTTTCTCCATCCCCATTTGAGAGAACTGGGACTAAGATTGCTCCCTCCCGAGTGGGTTCCAATATTAGCTGTCTGAGGCATGCCTCCTGTAGGGCATCAAGAATTACTCTGCTCTTGGATGTGCCTGCAGCAAAGGTGCTCCAGTTAACATCTGGCATATTCAGGTCCCCCATCAACAATATCTCCCCTTTCTCTGCCATTCTAAGGAAGCCTTCTATCATTTCCTTGTCCATTCCCTCCCCCTGAGATGGGGGTCTGTATACAACCCCTGTGCGGATTGTGGTGCCATTTCCTGTCCCCAGGTGACCCAGAGTGCCTCATCTGCTCCCTGTTTACTCTTTAGTTCTGTTGCTTTGATCCCTTCCTTTACATAGAGAGCTACTCCTCCTCCTCTTTTACCCTCCCTGTACCTCCTGTAGATTGTGTATCCTGGTATGTTGACATCCCAGTCATGGTTCTCTGTGTACCATGTTTCTGTGACTGCCACAATATCCAGGCAACGCTTTTCCATCAAGGCTACTAGTTCAGGGAGCTTGTTACACAGACTACGGGCATTGGTACTTATCACCCTCCACTTTTTGATAGCCTTACCCCTTTTAGCCCCATTCCTGTCCTTACTGCCTTTGCCTTTTTTTACATTTACCTCTGTCCTGCTCCCTAATAACTTCTCTACCTTGATGTTTACCTCACTAATTACCATGTTTTGTGGGGGGAAGCTGGGATTTCCCTGCTTCTTTTCAGTGCCTCCCCCCTTGGCTAGTTTAAATGCTTGTCAATGAAGCATTTAAACCTCTCACCTAGGATCCTGGTTCCCCCCTGGACAGATGCAGACCATCGCACCAGTATAGGTCTGCATCCCTCCAGATGGGTCTCCAGTCCCCAATGAAGCCAAAACCGTGAGCTCCAGACTAGTTTTTCAAACCACTCATTGAATTCCCTGGTGAGGAGTGCCCTAGCATCACCCTTGCCATAGACAGGCAGCACCTCCGAGAAGGTTACCGTATGCGCTTCTTGTCTAAGGCCCTTCCCCAACTCTACAAACTCCTCTTGCACTGCTCTGATCCCATTCCTAGCCAGATCATTTGTCCCTAGGTGGACAATGACATACAGCTCCCTCCCTCGTGCAGCTCCTCCCATGATCCTGAGGATTCGCTTCCTGTCCCTCCAAGCCGTGGCGCCAGGAAGGCACCTTACCTCCCTCTCCCCTTCCTCCCCCATTTCTATCCCCCTAATGATTGAGTCCCCCACCACAAGTTGTTTCTTTCCCCTGTGGGGTCCCATGCCACCCTCCTGTGGGTCTCCTTTGTGAAGGTTCCCATCATCCTCCTTGGTCTCCACCTCTGGTGCCTCCATAGAGGAAACACTATCCAGCAGAAGAGTGAATGAATTGTGGAGAGGTACAGCTGGAGGGATGCAACTCTGTTCCACCACCCTCTCCCTCCCTGAGCCCACCCTCGTCCAGCCACTCCTCTTTCTTGGCAACCTCTGAGGTAGTGGCATTGGCCTTGGAGGTCCCTGGGTGGGGGAGGAGGTTTCACGAATCCTAGCCAGGTCAGCTTAGAGATGGGCAACCTCCTCTCTCAGACCAGAGAGGTGCCTGCAAATAGGGCAGCATCACAGCCTCCAGAATGTCTCCTGGAAGACTGCCGCTCCACAGCCATTGCACTGCACCACTCCTATCATGTCTTATTTTGTGTCCCCTCTCCTGTTTCCCTGTATGCTTACTTTCTCCTTTCCTTACAACTCTCACCCTTCCTGTTCTGGGACAACAACTTCCTATATTCTTCAGTAGCCTCCTTCTTCCTTGCTCAATGTCAGACCACCAGCAGCTAAGGGGGAAGAGTGAGCTACTTTTTTCCTTTAGGGTTGACAAAACCAATGTTTCTCTATGATCCGTCCCTCCCTACTGCCAAACAGAAAGCTCCTGTTGACAGTCAAATCCAGTGGCTATAAAAGTATAACTGGCTTAGGGTGGGTGGGATGGAGGGCAATTAGTAAGAAAAAAAGGCTAGCAACAGGAAGTTGTAATTTCAGTCACCTGCTTTTATAGTGTCTAAGCCACACCCCCAATTAAGCTGTCTCTCCTCCTACTGGTTTAGCAAAGTCAGCTGATACAGTACCTTTCCCAGCACAGACACACACTGACTTTCTTTCTTTTCTTTCTTTTTTTAACACTAAATAAGACCCCTTCTACTTCTAATAAAGTATCTGTCTACTTAATCTCAACAGACACTGACTTCTGCTGAGATATAAGTGTTCAATTAATAAGAAAATGTAGCTTATTTTAGTTAGCTGCTTTCTGCTCTACAAGCAAGGCTAACAACAGGAAGTTCAATTATGATAGATTTTTATTAGGTTTGGGAGATGATTATCTGTCCCTTGATGGTCTATGGTTTGCCACTGAACATTTATTGCAACTATACTGATTATACAGACTAATTTGATCATGGCCAGCATAATGGAGTATCTATTTAATGCCATGGTCTTGCCTCATCTCAGCAAGGCTTTATGAGGGGCAGATTACGGAAAACCAACCTAACCACATTTTTCAAGGGGGCAGATGACCAGAAAGGTGGACTGAGGCATGGCCAGAAATATACTTTGCACATCAGCATGGTCTTTGACACTGGTTCATGAGAAGCCTACAGGGAAAGTACACTAGTACAGTGTATGTGAGACATGCTACTTTATATGCATGATGGATTGCTACCTTGCTTGAGGGAAAAGGCAGAGGGTTGTGGGGGACAGACACAATGCCACGTGGAAACGGGTACTTAGGTGTTTATCTCTGGGATAGGTGATGAGTAGAGTTGTGCGAAATTTCGTTCAGTGAAATATTTTGCAAAATTTCCGCATTTTGTAAAATTTTTCTCGGGTGCAAAATGTGAAATTCCACTGGCGATATGCAGAATTTTGCTGGTAAAATGCAGAATTTCACTACTCACAGGTGAAATTCTGCTGCTCACAGGTGAAATTCCGCATTTCACACCCACAAAATATTTTGCAGAATGTGCAGAATTTCACAAAATATTTTGAGTGGCAAAATTCGCAGGTTCGCCAGTGAAATAAAATGTTGCTGCATTTCTCATGCTGAGGTCATGGCTCTTCAATAAATTCCTTAATGAAATGGAAGATGGGGTCTCCTGCAGTCTGCTTAAGTTCACAGATGACATTAGGCTAGCCAGGTTGGTGGACTCACTTCAGTAAAGGGATAAGCTGCAGTAGGACCTGAACAAGCTGACCATATGATCAGACTCCTATGGCCAGAGTTTTAAAACTGGAAATATGTTGTATGTGCAGAAAGCAAAATTATGTAATGGAGGGTTTACTTGCACAACCACAATTTATTTGCATTGGACTCAATTTTTAACAAGGATGTCTTTTTGCAACATTCTCCTCAAGTTACAGCAACATGCACATTTTTATGTTTGCTTGCATGCATGTGCAAGAAACATAGTGCCATCATCTGAGTTTTCCAGAGGTGTGTCAGCCTCTTCCAATTCAGTCAGTGTATTTGCAGGTGCAGTCGCAGTGTGCCAATCACTGCTCCAGCTGTCTATGACAGCTGAAAATGCAGTGGCATACAGTTGAAAGGGAGAGCTCCGCTTCAGTGAGCAGGCTCCCCAACACGCACACATTGCGTGCTGGACGCACTCCCCATACTGTATAGCCAATGGGGATTAACTAACAGCTCTACAGCTGCCATGCTGGGAGCCCACTCCAGCATGGCACAACCCATTTGGCTGATGGGGGTGCCCAATCCCCCATCAGCTGCAACCCCCCAAACAGCCTTACAGCTGTCATGCTGGGAGCCCACCCCAGCATGGCACAAGCCTGTATGGCTGACGGGGGTGCCCAATCCCTCGTCAGCACCAGCCCCCTCAAACAGCCTTACAACTGCCACGCTGGGAGCCCACCCCATCATGGCACTAGCCCGTATGGCCGACAGGGGTGCCCAATCCCCCGTTGGCTCCAGCGCCCCCGAACAGCCTTTCCAGCTGCCATGCTGGGAGCCCACCCCAGCGTGGCAAACATCCCACATCGTCTTACTAATTAAAAATAAAAACTGTAAATTTGAAAACGGTCCCTTGCAGTCTCCCTGCCCACACCCACACCCACCCACTGCGCACCCTGCCACTTCACACCCCCCTCACCTCATACTTAGCTCTGGAGTCCGGCACGATGATCTTCGGTGGACCGGGAACACGTCTGCACTCTTCAAAGCAGACCGCGAACTGGTGAAATGCCGGTAAGCTGTATAATGTTATAGATAGGGTTTTTTCAACTTTGCTGCATATCTCAGGCATTTTTTGGAATTTTTGTACCAAATTTTCAACATGGGTTTTTTGGGACCCCTTCTCATGAATGATGTCACTGCCATGGCGTTACTCAGGCCCAAAGGGTGATTTCGCAGCCACTGTGTGAAATCACCTTTCGGGACTGATTAATGAAATGACACTACCATTGTTCAAAAGGTGGGCTCTCAAAAAGTCTATTTTGAAAATTCGTTGGAAAAATTCCTAAAAATGACTGTTTTACGAGCATGCATTGTGCAGTTCCTACTCACACTCGTAAGTTCATGAATTTTCAATATTTTCACTCCAGATTTTCAACATTGCCATTTTACCACACCTTCTTATGAGCAGTACAGCTGTCATTTTTCACATCCCATCCAAAATGTGTTTCCGCCCATGTAGCGCTCAATGGCGCAGTTGGTGTGTGAAATCAATGTACAGGACAAATTCAGAAAATCACAGTGACACTGTTCATGAGCAGAGATCTTAAAATGGCTATGTTGAAAATTTGGTGAAAAAAATTCCTAAAAATGACTTTTACGAGCATGCATTGCAGTGTTCCTATGCAGGCTCGTAAGTTCACGAATTTTCAATATTTTCACTCCAGATTTTCAACACTGCCATTTTACCACACCTTCTTATGAGAAGTATAGCTGTCATTTTTCACATCTCACCCAAAACTTGTTTCCACCCAAGTAGCGCACAATGGCGCAGTTGGTGTGCAAAATCAATTTACAGAACAAATTAAGAAAATCACAGTGACACTGTTTATGAGCAGAGGTCTTAAAATGGCTATGTTGAAAATTTGGTGAAAAATTCTTAAAAATTACTGTTTTACGAGCATGCGTTGCACAGTTCCTACGCACGCTTGTAAGTTCGCAAATTTTCGGTATTTTCACTCCAGATTTTCAACATTGCCATTTTACCACACCTCCTTATGAGCAGTACAGTTGTCATTTTTCACATCTCACCCACAACGTGTTTCTGCCCATGTAGCGCACAATGGCGCAGTTGGTGTGCGAAATCAATATATGGGACATGTTAAGAAAATCACAGTGACACTGGTCATGAGCAGAGGTGTTAAAATGGCTATGTTGAAAATTTGGTGAAAAAATTCCCAAAAATGACTATTTTAGGAACGCATGTTGCACAGTTCCTATGCACGCTGGCAAGTTTGCGAATTTGTAATATTTGCACACCAGATTTTCAACAGTGCCATTTTACTGCACTTCCTTATGAGCAGTACAGCTACCATTTTTCACATCTCACCCAAAATGTGTTTCCACACATGTAGTGCACAATGGTACAGTCGGTGTGCGAAAACAATGTTTGGGACAGATTAAGAAAATCACAGTGACACTGGTCATGAGCAGAGGTCTTAAAATGGCTATGTTGAAAATCTGGTGACAAAACTCCATAAAATGACTGTGTTACGAGTGAGCATTGCACAGTTTCCACGAACCCTTGTAAGTTCATGAATTTGTAATGTTTTCAGTCCAGATTTTCACCAGTGGCATTTTTCCACACCTCCTTATGAACAGTACAGCTGTCATTTTCAAAACATGGCCAAAATGTATTTTCACACTTTCAGCACAGAAATGAATGGTCGCTGTGGGAAATCATTGTTTGGGACAGATAAAGAAAATCACACTGACACTGTTCATTAACGGAGGTCCCGAAATGCCTGTGTTAACAATCTTCTGTAAAACAATCCCCAAACTAGTTACATTACGGGTGTGCATTGCACAGTTTCTATGCACGCTCATGACTTCACCAGTTTTTTTAAAGATTTTCACAGCAGATTTTCAACATTGTCATTTTTTACACCTCCCCATGAACAGTACCGCTGTCATTTTTCACATCCTGTTTGGAATGTGTTTTTGCACCTGTGGTGCCAAATGCCATAGTCACTGTGCAAAAGCAGTTTTGGCTAACAAACTGATATTGCCACTGTTCATGAGGTGGGGGTCAAAAAAAAAACATGTTTAAAATTTGGAGTGAAAATACCAATGAATGCCTGCGGCGTTAGGGTTTCTGACCATAATGCTCCACCCTGTAGAGAATGACAGGCATCAGGGGTGTGACTTAGGATTCTTGCCTGTCATGCTCATACCATTCCACCCCCACCCACACCCTGCAGCCAGTGAGAGGCATCAAAGTGTGCCTCAAACTCTTCAGGCCCAAACTTCACCACATTCTCGTATACCGCACCCATCTCACCATATTTCCTGATGGAATGGGGTGCACATAAGGTCCTAAGACCCCAAGGCACACTGTGACACTTGTCAGTGTCTGCAGGGTAGGATGTGATGAAATGGCATGGTCGTTATGCCTGACGACCCAAAGGCACACCCCAATGCCTGCCACTCTCTGCAGGGTGGTGGTGGGGTTGGCTTCAGCTCAATACTTCACTGCCAATTCCTATTATGCAGCTCTGTAACTCCTACACTACCAATACCAATGCCAGCAAGCAAACATTCAGCATTGACAAATGCTTGTTTTATGTTAAGCTGTATAACATGCAACATCTAGTATTACCAGGTGTAACATTTTTATGGTTGCTTGCAAGCATGTGCAAGAAACATAGTGTCATCATCCGAGTTTTCATAGGTGGGGCACCTGTCTTCCAATGCAGTCAGTGTGTTTGCAAGCGCAGCCACAGTTCACCAATGAATGCTGCAGCTGTCTATAACAGCAGTTGAAAATGCAGTGCCAAACAGTTGAAAGGCAGAGCTCCTCTTCAGTGAGCAGCGAGAAGCTACTGCCTGCGCATGCGCTCCCCCCCAACAAACAGGCACACATGCATATTGCGTAAGTTTTGGATCTGCTGCCTAGTGGCTTCCAGTAAAGGAAAAATAGCTTCATCCCCCTCCAAATGCTGCTGCTATAAATCTTGAAGCTGGGACAGCAAGCCTTCTAATAGAACCCCCTGTTCCTTTTTATATTGCACACAGAATTTCAAGATCTCTCCCCTCAGGACCACCTTTACTGTGTTCCACAAAATACCAGGAAGAACCTCAACCAGGTGCCACACTGGGAGCCCACCCCAGCATGGCAACAGTCTGTATGGCCAATGGGGGTGCCCAATCCCCTGTCGGCTCCACTGCCCCCACCCCAAACAGCCTTCTAGCTGCCACGCTGGGAGCCCACCCCAGTGTGGCTCAAGTTCCACATCGTCCAAGAAAAAAAAAAGAAACCTGAAAGAGAAAACCTTCTCTTGCTGACTGTCCTGACCCCCACTCCCCCCCACCTGCACACACCCTCTGAGCACCCTGCCTCCCCACACCCCCCTCACCCCATACTTATCTCCACAGTCTGGTGCGACAATGTTCGGTGGCCCAGGAACACGTCTGCACTCTTCAAAGCCCAGTGCGAACTGAGGAAATGCCGGTAAGCTGTATAATGCAATAAATAGGGGTCTTTCAACTTTGATGCATATCTCAGTCATTTTTGGGAATTATTTCACCAAATTTTCAACATGGAGTTTTTGGGATCCCACCCCGTGAATTCTGTCACTGTCATTTTGTTAATCAGCTTGGAAAGGTGATTTTGCGGTCACTTCATGGAACCACCTTATGGGACCGATTTATGAAATGACAGTTTCACAGTTCATGAGATAGGCCCCCAAAAGCCCTATGTTGAAAAGTTGGTGAAAAAATTTCCAAAAATGACTGTTTTATGAGCATGTGTTGCGCTGTTCCTACGCACGCTCATAAGTTCGCGAATTTTCAATATTTTCACTCCAGATTTTTAGCACACAATGGCACAGTCGGTGTTCGAAATCAATGTTTGGGACAGATTAAGAAAATCACAGTGACACTGTTCATGAGCAGAAGTGTTAAAATGGCTATGTTAAAAATTTGGTGAAAAAATTCCCCAAAATGACTGTTTTACCAGCATGCGTTGCGCTGTTCCTATGCACGCTCGTAAGTTTGTGAATTTTCACTATTTTCACTCCAGATTTTCAACATTGCCATTTTACCACACCTCCTTATGAGCAGTACAGCTGTTATTACAGAGATCCAGGAGGAACAAATTGGGGGAGAGATACTGTGGGTTAAGCTGGAAAGGAAAATGGGGCCAGCCATCCGCATAGGTGTGGTCTATAGACCACCAGCCCAGGAGGAAGAAACAGATAGGGAGCTGATGCTAGCCATCCAGAGGATGGCAGACAAGGGTGAGGTAGTACTGGTTGGAGACTTCAATATTCCAGACGTGGACTGGAGCATCCCAGCAGCAGCATCAACTAGGAGCAGATTTATCCTGGACTCCTTCAGGGTGCCTTCCTCAAGCAACTGGTCATGGAACCAACTCGGCAGAAGGCAATACTGGACCTTGTGCTCACAAACAGGGACAGTGTGATGGGGTAAGAGTGGGGAGCACCTGGGGAACAGTGACCACCAGTCACTGTGGTTTGAAATCACAGAAAGAGCAGAACCAAACCACACAAAACACGATCCTGGATTTTAGGGGGGCAAACTTTAAGAAAATGGGGAGATACTTGAAAGAGGCATTAAGGGGAATAGGGCAGGAATCAGGGGTTGAGGAACAGTGGGAAGTATTTAAAATGGGGATTACAAGAGCAGCAGAATTATGTATTAAGCAGGTTAGCAAGAGGAAAAGGAAGAGGAGACCATTATGGTTTTCCAAAGAGGTAGCAAAGAAAGTGAAAGCCAAAAAGATTGCATTCAGGCAATATAAAAAGACACAGGCAGAAGGGGATAGGGAGAAGTACCAGGAGAAGCAAAGGGAGGCAGGGAGGTCAGTAAGGGAAGCCAAAGCTCAGACAGAAGAACACATTGCAAAATCAGTGGGTAGAGGGGACAAAACCTTTTACAGGTATATAAGTGAAAAAAGAAAGGCAAAGGGAGGGATAGTGAGACTGAAGGGGGAGGATGGGGCCTGTGGAGGATGACAACAGTAAAGCTGACATATTGAACAGGTTTTTCTGCTCAGTCTTTACTGAGGAAGAGGAGGTAATGGGTCTGAATGGAGTACAAGGGGTGAGAATGGTGCAGAAATGGACACAAGTCCCTTTACACGAGAAAGGGTCCTGAAGGAACTGGAAGTAATAAGAGTTGATAAAGCAATGGGGCCAGATGGGGTGCACCCCAGGGTCCTTAAAGAACTAAGAGAGGTGGTGGCTGAACCTCTTGCTATCCTGTTTAGCCGATCACTAGAAACAGGGGAGGTACCCAAAGACTGGAGGATAGCAGATGTAGTCCCCTTATACAAAAGTGGGAACAAAGAGAAAGCGGGAACTACAGACCAGTCAGCCTCACCTCGGTAGTGGGGAAGATCATGGAAGCACTACTGAAGGAGAGATTGGTGGAACATCTGGTTGTCATGGACTACAGGACCCAAGGCAGCATGGTTTCACCAGGGAAGGTCATGTCAGATCAACCTCATTGAATTTTTGACTGGGTGACTAGGGAGGTGGATCAGGGAGGGCAGTGGACATGGCCTATCTGGACTTCAGCAAGGCCTTTGACACTGTGCCACATAGAAGACTATTGCACAAACTGGGGAATATGGGTGTGAGCAGGACAGTAGTGCGGTGGGTAGGTAACTGGCTGGGCAGCAGGACACAGAGGGTGGTGGTAAATGGCTGTCACTCCACAGAGGGAAAAGTGACCAGTGGGGTACCACAGGGATCAGTGCTGGGACCAGTACTATTCAATATCTTCATCAGTGACATTGTGCAGGACCTAGAAGGCAGAATTTCACTGTTCACTGATGACACAAAGCTCTGTAACAGAGTAGACACACCAGAGGGTGTAGACAGAATGAGAAGGGACCTGCAGAAACTTGAAGAATGGTCAGGGTTTGGCAGTTGAAATTCAATGCAAGGAAGTGCAAGATAATGCATATGGGCACAAAACCCCTGGCACAATATATCAGTTGGGGGTGAGGATATAGCATGCACCAAGCAGGAAAGGATCTTGGAGTTATCATCTCTGATGACCTCAAGGCAGGGAAACAGTGTGACAAGGCAGCAGGTAAAGCAAATAGGATGCTGGGATGCATAGGCAGGGGCATCACCAGCAGGAAAAGGGAGGTCATAATTCCACTATACAAGACACTAGTGAGGCCGCACCTGGAGTACACTGTGCAGTTCTGGAGACCTTACCTACATAAGGACATAGACAGGGTAGAGAAGGTTCAGAGAAGGGCAACAAAGATGGTGCATGGATTGCATCACAAGTCCTATGAGGACAGGTTGAAGGCACTGAACATGTACTCCCTGGAGGAGAGGAGGGAGAGAGGGGATATGATAGAGACATACAAGTATCTTACAGGGAGGAACAGGGTGCAGGAATGCACTATTTTTAAGCGAAAAAGATGTTCCAGGACTAGAGGGCATGGGATGAAGTTGGAGGGAGGACGATTCAGAGGAAACGTGAGGAAGAATTTCTTCACAGAACGGGTGGTGGACAAGTGGAACACCCTGCCAGAGGAAGTGGTGGGGGCTGAAACAATCACGGGATTTAAGAATGCATGGGATAGACATAAAGGAATTCTGAAGGTCAGGGGTAAGGGGCAACAGACTTCCTGGAAAACATAAACTGAACTTACAAACTTAAATGGGCAGACTGGGTGGGCCATAGGCCCTTATCTGCCGACACTGTCTATGTATCTATGTATTTTTCACATCTCACCCAAAACATGTTTCCGTGCATGTAGAGCACAATGGCACAGTCAGTGTGTGAAGTCAATGTCTGGGACAGATTAAGAAAATCACAGTGACACTATTCATAAGTAGAGGTTCCAAAATGCCTGTGTTGACAATCTGCTGTAAAAAATCCCCAAACTAATTGCATTATAGGTTTGCGTTGCACAGTTTCTACACACGCACGTGACTTCATCAGTTTTTTTAATATTTTCAATGCAGATTTTCAACATTGCCATTTTTTCCACCTCCCCATGAAAAGTACAGCTGTAATTTTTCATGTCCTGTTCGAAATGTATTTTTGCACCTGTGGTGCCAAATGGTGTAGTCGGTGTGCAAAATCAGCTTTCAGCTAACAAACTGATATTGCCACTGTTCATAAGGTGGGAGTCCAAAAAAACCCATGTTGAAAATTTGGAGTGAAAATGCCAACGAACGCCTGAGACGTTAGGGTTTCTGACCATAACACCCCACCCTGTAGAGATTGACAGGCATCAGGGGTGTTTCTTGGGATTCTCGCCTGTAATGTCATACCATTCCACACCCTGCAGCCAGTGAGAGGCATCGATGTGTACCTTGGATTCTTTGGCCCCAAAGTTCACCCCATTCTCCTATACAGCATCCATTTCACCATATTTCCTGATGGAATGGGGTGAGCATAAGGGCCAAAGATCCCAAGGCACACCCTGACACTTGTCGGTGTCTGCAGGGTAGGGTGTGGTGAAATGGCATGGCCATTATGCCTGATGACCCAAAGGTACACCCAGGGCCCCTGGTGTTCTGCGGCAGAATTTTCTGATTTCTTCGGATGATTTATTCATTTCTCTGGCAGAATGCAGTCCTGTCATTGGCTAAATATGATGTGATGTCATCGATGCCATCATATGCTGAGCATAGAGGAGGAGCTTCAGGATAAACAAGGTGGGAAAGAAAGCCTGACACTATGGAAAAACAGTATATTTATATGAAAATTCACCAAAAACAATGAGTTCTGTGGCACTATATATATTCTGCAGCAAGATGCAAATTCTGCGGCAAATTCCGCAACCACAGAACCGCAGAATTCCAGGGGCCTTGGGTACACCCCAATGCCTGTCAGTCTCAGCAGGGTGGTGGCGTGCTTGGCTTCAGTTCAATACTTCACTGCCATTCCTATTATGCAGCTCTCTAACTCCTACACTACCAATGCCAATGCCAACAAAAAAACATTCGGCATTGACAAATGTTTGTTTCCTCAGCCACAGGAAAAAGGAAAACTCCAGCTGTGTACACAAAATGCTGACAATTTATTTTTTTCAGGCATGAGGATTTTTCTCCATGCAAGGGAGTTGTGCACAAGGACTAAATCTCTATGCCTTGTAAGGCCCTCTGAAAATCAGATCACTGAAGTCAAAGCCAAATACAAGGTACTACACTTGGGGAGGAAAAACTTTAGTAGAATCTATGCACTAAGTGGGACTTTTTGCTGCACTTCAGAAGGAAAAGGCCTGTGGGTTGTTGGAACATGGCAATCAGTGTACAGCAACTGTCGAGAAGACCAACAGAATACCGGGATGTATTACAAGGTGTGACTAGCAAAGCAGGGAAAGCAATCTGATATTTTAACCTATCCCTGGTCATGTCCCACCTGGATCAGTGTTTGCACTTCTGGGCCATTCAGTAGAAAAGCACATTGAGGCAGCTAAGAGGGTGTATCACAAGGCCACCAAAATTATCACTGATATAAAGGATGAAGCTATGAAGAATGGCTGGTGGTCCTAAACATGCTCACCTTGAAGAAAAGCAGGCTGAGGGACATGGTCTCAGTCTTCCACACACTCAGGGGTAACAATAAAATCAAACATGAAAGGATGTTTGATCTGGTATCATCCTGTAGGATGAGGGCTTACCCCTGAATTGCAAAGGTGCTGCCTTCAGAGGAAATGAATGCACTTTCTTCCAGAGGGTGGCAAACTAATGCAACAGCCTACCAGTGGAAACAGTGAATATCAAGAAACTGCATGCCTTCATGTTAAGCCTGGACAAATGTCTGCTTACCAAATGAATCAGAAGGTAACCTGGGTAGTAGAGTGGTTATGGAATTTATGCAAATTAGTATATATTGGACAGCATACTGTAAACTCTGTATGTTCCATAGGTTTGTCATCATAGGTTCATCTTATGAAGCAGGGCAGACTTGATGGACTTAAGAGTCTCTTTTCCAGCCTTTAATTACTGTTACCCATGGATGGACTTTGATTTTGCATTGATGTGAATGTGATTCCCCAGTGACTTTACTATATTTCTACCACTGAATTTATACGCTGTGTCAAAAGAAGCAATCAGCTAAAGTATTACTGCACCTATAAACATGAACACAAAGGATGGTTGTGGCTCAACAAGGTTCCCAAGTTTTATTTATGTGTTATATTTTTTAAAAGATTTTCACCAGAAAATCATACTGAGCTGCCAGCAGCTCCTTTCCAGATTCATCTTTTTAGAAGGAAACATAAAAACGAGAGCGGTCACATGATATGCCTTAAAGTGTGAAGCATCTCCTGTTTTCTCTGACCCTGAACACCTAACTACTATAGTTTTTTTTTTTTTTTTATTGCTCTGTAATTGAAGTATACTAGTTTTGTACTTACATTTTAACTCTTCTGGGTTCAGTTGCAGTGGGCTGTTTTTGCCTATTTTGTTTTAATTATGGATTACAAGAGGCAGCACCTCCTCACCATATGCCACCAGTGGCTCTGGAATGTGAAAAAGGCCAGAAACTGGTCAAAGGAACCCAGGTGCCCTGGTGGCCACTCCATCTGCTCTCTCTGCTACTGTCACGGAGGAGAGGTTTCTAGTGGTGTTCTCTCCAGTGAAGGAATTCATGCAGTGCATCATGGAAGAACTTAGGATGCACTACCACCAAAACCCTGGCCGAGCAGGTGGGTGACTCAGAGGTGAGGATTAGCTCTCCAGATGACTGGAGAGCAAGGGTTGATCCAGATAGCATGATGGTCTGCCAAAGGGTGGTGAAGTTAGAGGACCAGATTATGGACCTTGGAGGGGAGAAGCCTCTGAAATAATCTGGTGGTGCTGGGTCTGCCAGAGAAGTTGGAAGAGGCTAATGCAATCCTCTTTGCCCAAATGCTTTGCCATAAACTGGTGGGTCCCTCTCTGAATGGGCCCGCTTACATCATTGAACGAGCCCATCACTAATTAAGGACAATGAGTCTGTAGGATGCTCCACCATGCCCCTTCATTTTAAAATTTCTGAGCTACTTAGATCAACAATACCTTTTTTCTAAACTCAGAGAGCTGCAGTTGATTACCTGGGTGGGGGTGAAGATCAGAGTGACCCAGGATCTGCCTTTTGAGGTATGCAGGAAGCGAGTGGCTTGTCATGGCACATTTTCCAAGCTGTTGGCAGCAGGCATCAAGTTCCAAATGTGGTACCCCTCCCAGTTGCAAGTCTACACTGGTACTCCTATGAGTCAGCAGAGCAGGCAGGAAAAGAGATGACCAGCTTGCTTTCTTCATTGTTTAAACCCTAATGGCATTATCTACACGTGCAAGTACAGATGACAAATGAGGAGGTGGAGTGAGTGCATTTGTTATGCTGCCTTCTGAGACCAAGCCCTGTTGAGGGTTTGCTTTTCCACGTGGAGATGTTGTAGGAGACCGGCATCTATGTAACCATTTTCCTGAGACCGGGGTTGTTCTTTCAGTTCTTGGTGTTACAATGACAGGACTTTAGTCTGGCAGCTGCAAATTCATTGATCAGTGTTTTTATTTGAGGTCAAACTATGTTTCAGGAGCTTAGTGATGTGGAATCCCCATTTTGTTGCTCCTAGCCTATACACAGCTATTCTCCTCAAGACCCAGAGGCTTTTTCTGTTTACAGAAGTGGCCAGGGCTCGACCAGAATGGTTTCTTATGGATTTTCTGTGTTTTTCTACAGGTTCTTTCTGTTCAGTACAGTTTCACCGAGCCATTTGCCTCATTACTGTTCTGCTTTCTGGAATTTCACTGAAGGTCCTCAGCACTGTTTACATCTCTTGTTTGGGAAATCTGCTAGAGGTTATGACTTTCTCTGGGACAATGCTTGAGCTGTATATTTGGCAAGTACTTTTTTTACAAAATTTAAGGGAGCTGTGTCAAGGTCTTTGCTTCCAGGTGGTGAGCTGTCTGCCCCTTCAGCCTCAGTTTGTTGGACTTACTCAGCTTTAATTTATTGTATTTGCACATGGACTATGCTTTTCTCAGTCTCTGCTAGTTAAGGGCGGACATAAAACACATTAGCACTTTTTATATAGAGTGTTGTAGAGGGCCCCAAATCATTACTTTTTTGGGTTTGTTTTTTAGAGGCTCTGTTTTATTTTTTGGCACTAGTAGGGTTAATTTACTCATAATTATGGGGTTTCCAGGGGTATTATTGCTTGGACTGTTCACTTTGGCTTTATCAGAAGAGACTGAGATTTAATGTATTTTCCTGGGTCTAGCCTGGTTTGTTATATTAATTCTTTTGTTCTCTCTAGTTGGTCCTTTTAGTGGCTGGGGGGGGTAAAGGTGGGAGTTTGGGGATCAGGAAGCATTGGGAAGAACACCTCCCATGCACTTCATAACCCAGGACACATTGGGAGTGCGGTCGGCAGGACCAGGGTTAGTTGGGAAGGTAGTCTGCTTCTATCTGGGTGGGAGGATGAGGGTGGGGTTTTGGGAGTGGGATGTTGTGAATGGGGGTTTGTTGATAGGGTGGTTGGTGGCTGTTGGGAGGGGGATGTGGTTTATGGTTTGGGGGGATTGGGGGAGGGCCTCCTAGAGCACCTATTCTGTAGATTTCCTTTTAAAGCTCCACTGTATGTTAAGACTGTGGGTGCTTTGTTATGAGTCGGGTGTATAAATTTATTTCTTGGAATATCACAAGAGCGTAGAATAAACAGAAGTGTCACATGATTCTGTGGCACCTTAAGATGCTTCAGGCTAGTGTTGCCATGATCCAAGAGACACATTTAAGAAGGGAAGAGGTGTCGGGTGGACCAGACATTTGGAGCTGGTTCTAGCATGAAGAAAAGGGGGTGGTTATTTTGGTGTCAAAGGGTGTGTTATTCCAAGTTCTGTGGGAGTGCTGGGATAGGGAGGGAAGTTTCATGTTTGTCCATGGTAGGCTGGGGTTTTCAGAGGTCATAACGGGCTCTGTTTATGGCTCAAATATTAACTCTTCCAGTTTTTTTTCTGGTTTCGTTGTACATTTGGCTCCCTTTCCATGGTTACCAATTATTCTTGTGGGGGGGGGGATCGGAACTTGGTCTATCAGGCCGATCTTGATAGATCAGGCTCCTTGAAGAAAGGACTCTCTCTGGGACAAAGGGGACTTAGGGATTTCTTAGATCAGTTGGGTCTGGTGGATCCCTGGAGGACCTTGCATCCCCTAGAGTAGCAGGTTACCTTTTGCTCCTCTCCCCATAGAACCTCATCCCACATTGACTTTTTTCAGACCAGTAAGGATCTCCTGGGTGGCCTGATCTCCTCAGAGATTTTGCCTATGATCTTATCGAACCATGCACCGATATCCCTATCACAATCGTTAAATGCAGCAGAGGAAAGGGATGATATCCGGAGGTTAAACTCCAAACTTCTGTAAGATCCTTTTGTGTTACAAAAATTAAAAAGATTTTCTTACTGATCTGTTGGAGTTTAACAAGGGATCAGTTTTGCAGCTTGATGTCATGTGGGGGCAATAAAGTGTTTTTTCTGTGGTGAATGTATTTACCTGGCCTCTAAAAGGAAGAAATCCCATTTGTAGGAGGAGGCGCACCTCCTCTCCACAATTAGGGACTTGGAGAAGCAGCTCTCCTCAACATCACCCCTGGAGATTTGGCAGCAATTTAACTCATCTTGGACTAAATACTCTGAGGTCTTAGCTGAAAAGGCTGACCTGGCTAATTTTTGTACTAAAACTAGATATTTAGAATTGGGGAAAGAGATGGCCGGCTGTTGGCTTGGTGAGTGAGACCAAATTATGCTTCGAGGGTGGTCCCTCAGTTAAAACCTGGCCCAGGAGAGGAGAGAAGATCATTACCCATCCTCGGGATATCATAGAAGCTTTCTAAAATTTTTATAGTGCCCTATACAATGATCAGCCATTGACTACACAGGCTCAGTCACAAATAACTAAATATGTTGATGCTGTTCCCCTCCCTTGTCGCCCACCTCAGCAACAAGAATACTTAGAGGGGCCAATCTGGCTCTTTGAAGTCACGGAGATGATCCGTTAGCTCCCACTAGATAAGGCTCCTGGACAGGATGGTCTTAGCAATTAGCTCCTTTCCTTACTCAATTATTATTTTTTGCACTCGAAGGGGTTTATGGATCACTCCTTTACACAAGCCTGGACATCATTTATTTATAAACCAGGAAAGGATGAGCTACTACCGTCCAGTTATTGACCTGTCTCCTTGCTTAATATTGACCTTAAGCTACTAGCTTTTGGCAAATGGATTGAAGCTGGTCTGGGATGGCTTGATTTCCCCTTTACAGGTAGGATTCATGGCCAGCTGGCTTTTGGGTGATCACTTGCGAAAACTGTTGTATTTGATTTCTGCATCTGGGGAGAGCAAGGCCCCTGCGGCCTTGGTTTCCCTGGATGCAGCAAAGGCCTTCGATCAGGTCTCTTGGCACTATTTCTTTGCAGTGTTACAGAAATTTGGTATTCCCACTACTTTTGTACTTGGATTAAGATAATGTATAGCAACCCCTGGGCTAGGATCTGTTGTAATGGCCTTTCCTCTACACTTTTCCAGCTTAAGAGGAGCACTCACAGGGGTGTCCTCTCTCCCTACTTTTTTTTAATCTGTGTTTGAAACCCCTGCTATTTAATTTACAGAATAACCCAGATATTAGAGGAGTCTTGGTGGAAGGGGATAGATATAAAATTTTGTCCTATGCTGGTGACTTTCTGCTCTCTATTGAGGACCCTTTAACATCTATTCCAGTGGCTCAAGAAGAAATTACCAAATTCTCGGAGATTGCCAGCTATAAATTGAATCTGGATAAGACCCAGGCTATGCCTCTCAATAGTCTGATATCCAGGTGAAACATTCAGATTTTGGGCCTAACTTGGGAGCCAAAGGGGATTAAATATTTACGTATTCACCTTTCCTGCTTCCTCTCAGAACTGTTTCACCTGAATTTCAATCCATTGTTGCAGTCCATTAAACTGGATTTACATAGATGGGATTCTTTACCCATGTCCCTTTGGGATCAACTTAGCATTACAAAAATGCATGTCTGTCCATGCTTGCAATAACCCATGGGTATGTTGGGGTTGTTTCTGCCAAAGGTAGGGTTTTTGCAATTGCAGCAGATGTTAAACTAGTTTTTGTGGAAGGAGGGGGCCATGCGCCACTTTTATTTTAAGCTTACTTTGCCAGTGGAAAGGGGAGGCTTGCTAATACCCAACTTTTTTATTATTTAGCCCAGCATGCATTGAAAGTTTTATAATGGGGCAGCAGTGGGAATGGGTTCTTGGGTAGTGGTTATCAACCTTTCCGGCTGTATATAGAGACTCGCCTTTGTAGGAATGTGGGTTTAAATCTCAAGAGCTTATTTTATTCTAAGCCATCTAGTTTGTCTGCTGCCATACATTGTATCCTTCTTATCTGATCTATGAAGGCCCGTGGACAACTGGAACACTTTCTTAAGGTGGATTGGTCCCAGACACTATCTCAGCCAGTGCTGGGAAACTCTAATATTTGTATTGCAGGCTGTTCCAGTCCTACAGCATTCTGCCCTCAGCTTAGTGCAGCTTCTACGGAGTCACTTTTGGTACATGGCTCCTTCTTGCCCCATGCTGAGCTACAGGATTGTTTTTCCATCCCCCTTTTTCATAGGTTTATTTACAAATAACAAAAGCCTTAACATGTTTTTTTGGCCCAGGTCCCTGGCACTTGCTGGACACAGATATCTTACCCCAGCTTATTTCTCTGGCAATCCAGCAGCACCCGGTTTCTGGCTTGTACTCATTTTTACAGTCATTAGACCCTAATATATTATCAGGAAATTATTTTTATGGGCAGCAAACCCTGGGCTAACAATATGATTTCAAGCAATGATAAACTATATAGCGTAATTTATATCGATATGTAAAGAGGGATCATTACAGGTATGTGTTTGTGCGTGTACATACTATCCTTTCAGTGAAGCCCATAAACCACAAGTGTAAGCAAGAAAAAAGTCAGCCCTGCTGTCTCAATTCACTTCTTGCTTCTTACCAGACCTATACATCTCATCCAAAATCACAGTGCTGCTCCCATGGCACACCTGTTCCCACTGTCTCCACTGGCAACCAGCTACCATTCCACCACAGTTACTAATTCAAATAATCTTGGATCGATTCAGTTATTATTTTTTTCTATTTAACTAATGACAAGCTCACTTCTAGTAGGCAATACACAATGTTGGGGACAGATTTACTTTTGGTCACGGGAAGGAGAGGGGCCGCTTACTCCTCCATATCTCCTAGCAGTTAGCTTCTCTAACTTCTGCCATAACTGTTTTTTTTATTTTAAATGTGCAGGCTGTCTTGCGGTGGGCAGGAGGAGGGGCGAAAAGTACTTCCATTTGCTCGCTGAAATGTTGTCTCTTCCGGGACAAATACAGAGCTGTCTCTCCTGCTGCAGTCCTACTTGCTTACAGAAAAAATTAAAACAGTTTCACCCTAACTTTCCCATTCCACAATAATGGCATATCCTTTCCAGTACAGTGGGGAGGTGGTAGTTCTGGATGCAGAGGCTGCAGCAGTCTGCAAAGTGTAAAAGACAGAAGGTAGTATAGGAGAAATAAATAACATTTTCTAGTTGGCAGAAGGACTATTTTATATCAAAATCTAATAATAATACAATTTTATATATATAAATATATTTTTTTTTTACATTAAAAGTGAAAACAAAGTAGCCCATTTTATAAGCACAATAAGACACTCCGGGATGCGTATGAAACAGATTTTACTGCCCTCCCAATGGTGTACCTCATTATGCCCCTGGGCATGTGGTAAAATGAGTTCCATGCACACCCCATCGTGTCTTATTTCTTACTCAGCACCTGTAATATGCTTGTTGTGCTTCAGCAGTGACATCATTATATTGTGCTGCAGTAGTGATGTCACTATTGCAGTATAACAACTTGGAATGCTGCCACACAGCTACATTCCTCTATCCAATCGAGCTGGAACCTGTTTTTTTTTAAACTTGAATGTACAGAAAAAGCTGCGGCTTGCTGTCAACTCTCAAGTTGCCCCCAATGCCCAGCTCACTAAAAGGAAGTGGTGTGTCTGAAATTGGCATGAATGCCCATGCACTATGAAAGATAATATATGGGCATCCATACGTAGCCAAGCCTGTGTCTTCATGTGGAGGTTTCTATGGCAACCAATGGACCTCTCGAGCTTCGCTCTTGAGGTTACAGGTTGCCATAGAAACCTCTCAATGCAGACACAGACTTGTGTATTGCAGCCCATGCATTATCCTTTTTGTAGTGTATGCTGGAATGCTGGTCTGTATTAAAATCCATGCCTAGAATAGGGTAGTTGTACTGCAGCAGTGACATCAGTATGTTGTTGTGCAATAGTAGTGATACCACCACTGTTGCACAACAACTTTGAATGCTGTCATACAGCTGCTTTCCTCTAGCCCACAGAGCTGGAAGCTATTTTTTTTTCGAAACTTGAACTCACAGAAACAGGTGAAACTTCAATCACTAGCTGCACATTGAATCAGTAATTTAAAACCTGCCATCAACTGTCAGTTGCCTCCCTCCCAACTCACCAGTCTATTGAGAGGAGGTGGAGTATCCAAAATGGGCATGGATGGCAATACACTATAAAAGATAAACAATACATATGCAGACACAGTAAGTCAATGTCTTCATCTCATTTTTTTTGTGCCTTATCTGTTTGCGCTCATTTCCCTTGCCCCTCAACCTGCCACTCCTTTGGGAGCTCAACATCCTTGCTGCCTGTGAGTTCACCCCCAGCTGCCAACTCCCTCCATCTGAATCCCCAAGCTTAACTGTGTCCTGAAGGGTTCTGGCTTATCCCTGCTGGGGGCTCCCCCCTCTCATGGGGCAGGCAAGGAGAGGGTAGGGGAGTAATGAACTCTAAGGACCTTCAGTTAGACAGGTGCAGGGGGATGGAATCGGTGCACTGTGGGGACTGAGAAATGGAAGAACATGGCTACTGTCACCTGGCAGGCTGATACAGGTGTTTATTCTAGTTTTTCAGCCCTCCCAGCTCCCATATCTATGTGGCTGTAAGGACGCCCTGGGAGGCAGAAGTGTTTGACGGCTTGTGGTCACCCACAACAAGAGTACCTCTGCTAAGCCACCACCAGGAGCCGCTATGAGTGCAGCTTGTAGTGACCCACCCTCTTTGGGAGGGAAGCATCTGAAGGACACTCAAAATTCTCTCCCCCCCAGCTTCTGTTCCTGACACCTGAGCTTGGGGCATGAACCCAGATTGCTAGCATGCTGAGTGATGTCCCATCACCCAGTGCCACAGACCCAGCTTTTTTTTTTTTTAATAAAGGAGCCTACCTCTACAGGTCAGACCAGGCATCTCCTCAGACTTGTCCCCAGGTACTGCCAACCATCCTTTGCCTTACTTTCCTGATCAGGTCTAGGTTTCCCTGTGTATTCCCCCCATGGCAGTGCCAGACAGTAGGGCCATCCTTCTCCCACCAGTGCAGTCTCATCCAGAAGTCACTCCTAACTGTGAGATTCAGGGTGGGGCACAGTTCTGCAGCCAAGGGTTCACAAAGCCCAAGTCCCCCACTTTGTGACATTTTTTTTCTCCCATGTCCCAGAGCCATGGCAGCATGGAGAGCACATATGTGTGGAGGTGAGCATGCAGTCCAGAACTGCAGCTCATCCCATCCCACCCCCCCAAGAGGCAGTCTGTTTCCTCAGTATTTGCACTACCTCCAGGCCTCCACCTGGTGGAAGCCAAAAGCTGAGTCAACTCACCCACCCCAGTCTGGGAGATGACAGATGCAAGGTAGCCAACTGATCCTGTCCAGCCTTCCTCTCCCGCTGACCCTGGGGGACCTGAGCTCACTCCTGAACTCGAGTCACCAGCGCAGTGAGGCATAAGGCACTTACAGTATCTCAGTCCTCTGTGCCACCAAGCTGACTTATCTTACATTTCTGTGTAAACCAGGGAACCACTTGAGCTTTGCTTTTGAGGTTCTTGGTTGCCATAGAAACCTCTCAATGCAGACACAAGCTAGGTGTGTATAGTTGCTCATGTGTTATCCTCTCGGTTGTGCATGTTCTGCATTGTTGTGTGCATTCTGAAAACCATATTATTCACATTCTAAAAAGTTCAAAAGTCACAGAAAAAAAACCCCACCTGCTTAACCAACACACCCAAGATCAAAAACTGTAAGTTTTAAATGAGTTTAACATGATAAATCTTATTACTTTGGAAAAGCGTCCAACAGCTATTCTCACTCACTGTAGGCTTTCTTTTCAATCTCCATCATTAACACAGAAATGCTTAGTGACCGTGGATCATGGTGGGAGCTTTTTACAAAGTAATCACCATATGTAACTATGTAACCAATTTAAAACTTGCTACTTCTGAGACCAAGTGGTTGCCTATTAAAAAGCTGGGTGCAGAATGTTTTTTTGTACTAAAACCTACCAGTTTCTTAAATAGGAAGGGGGGCAATTATGTTTTACTAAACCATATACCATTATAAAATAGGAAATGGACAGCCCTACAAAATGAGGCATGTCTTTCCATCTCAGGGTTGAGAGGACCACACAGTCCTCTCAAGTTTCACTCTTGAGGTCCCTCTGATCTTCCTTCAGTCCCTTGATGGAGAGACAGCCTTGGTAAGTATGGTTATTCATATACTATGCCATATGTTGCATCTGTACTGATCTGTCCTGAGTGAAGTGACTGGTAAACAATCTATTTGTATACAGTAGTTCAATCTCAGCAAAAACTCTGTGGATAATCTGATTATTTATAACATTTGAAAATGATATTTCAGTACAGTACTTAAATGTCCTAAGACATTGTTTAGTTTTTATGATTAATATTAATACTGATTGGTTTTTTTCAGCCTCTCATTAATTTTACTTTCCTATGTCACTTTCTTTGTTCACCAGTAATGTCTCTATATCCACATGGCTTGTACTCATTGTATAACTTGTCACTACCTCTGTAACTGCCGCCTGTGTGGCCGGGGTCATCCCTGAAAGTGGTCCCCTGGATCAGTGCACTTACCCAGTTACTAAAGACTTAAATAAATAAAATATAAAGTATCCCAGTCTTACAAACCTGAACCCATTTTGATGCAGCATAGCATAATGGCTGAAGCAGAGCCTTAGGAACCAGGAGACCCAGGTTCAAATCCCACCAAAGCCACTTACTTACTGCATGACTCTGAGCACGCCCCGCCACCTTCCAGTGCTTCAGTTCTCCCAGATCTAAAAGTGGGTAACCCCCACTGAAAGAAAGAGATATTGCATTTCAGCAGGGTAAACACATTGTTAAAAAAATAGATATAGGAAGATGTTTCTGGCAGTATATATTAGTTTCAGTGGATTGGAAGTACAGGATGTGCATACTAACAGATATCCAGGAATATCGCTGTGGGAATTTATACCGTTTATACTTTAAAGAGATAAGATCTCTATATATATTTGAATAACATTTATATTGCGTTTTCTAAGTAACAAATAAGTAAATAAATACAAATTACAGCCAACTTCTACAATAACAGTGTGCATATAAGAAAATGAACTCCATCTGGTTCGGATGTAAAAGCTCCTGGTAAAATTATTTTATGGTTTACATACGCTAAACAAAAACACATGATCTGCCATCTTATGACATCCAAGAACCGCAGAGAGGAAGTTTTCCTTTTCTACACTCATGTGAACATTCCTGAACATTTTTCAGCATAAATAGGATTTTATCAGCCCTGATGAGAAGATAAGTGCATCACATGCATCCTTGACCATTAGCTGTTTGGCTACAAAACAGAAATGTGGTCACCCTTTAGGAATCCAGCTGATGAATAGCCAGCCTATTAAAGCTGCATCATGTCTGGTACATGACTAAATCTTTCCAGCTTCCTGCATCGCTGCATCTGATGTTATGCCATCGTCTCATGTGATGCAGAACTAGACAACAATCTTCCCTTTTTAACGTGGGGAACACAGACACCAGGTGATAAATCTCTGCTTTAACACAGGGTGTTTGCCCTTCACTCCAAGCCCCACTACTGGGGAGAAGTGCTTAGCAAACTGAAACAGTTCCTCAGCCTAGAACAAGCAGCAAGAATGACATCATATAATGTTCTCACCTTACAGCATTTCTGAAGAGGGTTAGGTATAATCAAAATGTCACTACAGACTGATGTGGACAGCATACTGCACTGTACTTTCCTATATGATGAGTGGCTGTAATGTTAATCCCCATCCTGCCTGAATGCAGTCATTTTAAGATTGTAACAAACTGGTTTAACTTTTAATGCTAAGACAACAGTCAGTGATATCTTTCACACCATCACCTGTTTGTAAGTCAAGATATAGAGAGACAGATATACTGTATAAAGGGCATGCTTTTCAAACTGTGTCCATCTTCTAAGGATGAGAGAGGTGTGCCAGTGGCATCCCCCTGTGTGTTATCTTCCTAAATCTGCCTGTTTCCTCTAGCATATGATGTTCCATGTTACCTTTAAATGAACTTGAACTTTGACCCTCAGCCAACATCCAGGCAGCTTGTACCTGCCCTCCCCCCAGAGTCTAGCTGTGTGAGTGCCAGCCATTCTTGCAATTGGCAGTGGTGGCAGAGCTGTCATTGCAGTACTCAAACTTTAAAAGACAGAAGCATCATCAGGAGCAGGGACAAGTGAGCGGTGGCAAAGTGAGACAGACAGATTGAATCAGAGAGAGTAGTGGCAGCCTCCCAGTGTGTTATCCTGCTATATCTGCCTGCCTGTCTGAGTGCCTAGTGTTCAGTGTGCTGCCCTGCCTTTATGTGAATTTAAACTGCAGTCCTTAGCCATCATCAAGCTGGTTTGTACTTGCCTGCTGCAACCCTATTCCAGAGTCTACCAGTGTGAGTGCCAGCAGAGTGGCAGAGCTGTCTTAAGAGGATTTAAATTTTAAAAGCCAGCTACCATGTCAGTAGTATTAGCAGAATGGGGTAGGCAGAATGAGTTGCCATTAGTTAATTAGAGCAAATGCAACCTGGGTCAGTAATTTTGTGTAAATGTTTTCCTGTCAGTGTTAGATAATAGGGGTGTGTGAATACCATATCCCAAATATTCAGTTAGTTACATCTAAGTAAAAATGGCACAAGGGTCCTGAAGAGGAAACTGGAGGAATTCTTGGAAAAAAATACTCAAATTAAACTGAGTGGGGTGGCAGCAGGGTGCAAGCACCCTCAGGTACCTGGTGGAGGAGGTCAATAGGCCTTCTCCCAATGCACAATGGAATAGTGAGGAACTAGTGTGGGGGGGGGAGAGAGAGAAGAAAGGACTGGGGAAGAGGGTAGCCAGGGTTAAAGGGGGCCCACATTATGGTGGAGGGTGATGTCTCTGAATGCCAGAAGCCTGGGAGGCAAAATGGATAAGATGTAGGTGCTGATGGCTAACAGGGACGTGGACATGGCTGCCACACTGAACCATGACTGGGACCATGCAGTCCCAGGATATAAAGTGTATAGGAGGGATTGGGAAGTGGTGGTGGGGGGGGAGTGGCACTATATGTGAAGGAGGGGATAACCCGTACCAGAAAGGAAGGGGTGGAGAGAAAGGTAGAAGTGTTAAGGGTGCAGGTACAATTCATTAAGGGGAGGAAACTAAGGTTGGGATGGTTTACAGCCCCCCTTCACAGGATGAGGAGCTAGACAAGGTACTGAGGTCACAAATCATAGAAATGGCAGGCAAGTGGATGTAATAATAATGGGGGACTTCAAAATGCCTCAGATGGTTTGGACAGTCCTGACTCCCTCCAGCACCAGGGAGGAAGTACTGCTGCTCACATTCCAGGTTGGATTCCTGACGTGGGGTGTTATGCAGCCCACTTGGGAGAGGGCCACACTGGATCTGGTCATGCCCAACTCTGACTTGGATATAGGTGGAAGTGAAACTTTCATAAAGTGACCACCATGTGCTGTGGTTCCCCATGAGCTTTGGCAGAGGGATGGTCTGGACCAAGACAAGGATTTTGGACTTCAGGAAGGCTGACTTTAAGACAACAGAAGAAATTCTGGTAGAACACCTCGCTGGAATCGGAAAGAAGATGGAGGTAGAAAGGAAATGGACATGATTAAGGAGGGACCGATGGAGACACTAGAGAGTGTGCCAAAATGAAAAGCAAGAAAACTAAAGCCAAAAAGCCCAGCTAGTTCAGAAAAGACATTGCAGATGGAGTAACAGAAAAGAAGGCAACCTTCCGGAAGTATGAACATTCTCAGGATAGGGAGGCTATTGTGCCAAATCTAGGGTAGCGTGTAGAGTGGTTAGAGAGGCTAAGCCTACAAAGGAAGTACAGCTGGCGCAAGAGATAAAATCTGTTGAGAAGGCCTTTTTCAAATATATAATAGAGAAGAGGGATGTTAAAGATGAGACTGTCAGATTAAAGGAGGGGGTTGGGCAGAAGGGAGTGAAGAGAAAGCACAGGTGCTTATCACATACTTTTGCCTTGTCTTTACCAGAGAGAAGGATAGACCAGTGCCATAAGGCAGCAAGAGGTGGGGATGGGGAAGGGGACAGTCACAGACAGCATAACAGACATAGACAGGATGTATAAAGAGATAAATGTATCACCCCTTGTGGTTGACACCCCGACGATGAAACACAGAAAAAGACCATTATGGCGACATTCACAGTAATGGTCCTTTTCTGTGTTTATCTCTCAAGTGTTCCACCTCCCGGACCAACTCTAACCTGGAGTTGGAATCCTAGAGTCTGGGGGGTGTGGGGGGCACAGCACCCCACAGAAAACAGCGATGCAAGAGGTGGCACAATACCTGCATCAGTATTGTGCCATCGCTGTGGGGGAGATTGGTATTCTCGCTGACGAGATATCTTGGTTCTTCTGGAGATAAAGGTGTGCACCCAAGGGTCCTAAAGGAACTGGCAGAGGTTCTGGCAACCCCCCTGGCAGACTTGTTTGACACCTCTCTAGAGTCTAGAAGTGTGCATCAGGATTGGAGAACTGCACATGTGGTGCCTCTTCATAAAAGTGGTCCATGGGATGATCCAGGGAATTACAGGCTGGTCATTCTGACCTCAATAGTGGGGAAACTGATGGAGACTATCCTGAAGGAAAGACTGGTGAGCTTTCTTGAGGAAAATGGGCTGCTAGACAGGAGGCAGGACAGGTTTATGTTGCGGAGGTCCTGCAGGACTAATCTGATTAACATTTTCGACTGAATGACCAGGACAGTGGACAGTGGCCAAGAGGTTCATGTTCTGCATCTTGACTTCAGCAAGGCCTTTGACTCTGTGCCACAGAGGAGACTGGTCAGGAAGCTGGAAGACCTGAGGGTGGTGGACAAACTTGCTAGATGGATCAAAAACTAGTTGTAGGACAGAAGCCAAAACATGGCAGTCAGGGGGAAATTCTCGGAAGCTAGGCGAATGACCACTGGGGTCCCACAGAGGGCTCAGTGCTTCAGCTGGTGTTATGTAACACCTTCATTAGTGACATAGTAGATGAGATCAAAGGCAAAAGCTTTCCTGTTCACGGTCAACACAAAGCTCTGAGGGAAGTCGGACATGGAGGATGGGAAACAGGAACTTACGGAACACCTGGCTAGGTTAAAAAAGTGAGGAACAAACACAAAGAAATTTGCACTCAAAGAGTCAGACCACAGACAGGGATGCAGTATGCAAGTATTTCTTTGAAAGCCAAAAAGTACATGGAAATGCTGACTGGCTGCCCCAGTGCTTCGACCATTAGGTCTTCCTCAGGGGGCATTCTAGCTGCTTCTGTTTTTCTCCATTGTCCATGTACTTGATGTTCCCCCACCCTCTGTTCTGTGAGGATCCTTTGTAAATGAGCTTTTAGCTCAAAGGTTGTAATTCCGATTTTACAATAAATGAATGAATGAATAAATAAATAAATAAATAAATAAATTCCTGTCTATGGTCTGACTCTTCAAGTGCAAATTTATTTGTTTTTGTTCCTGACTTAATCGGGCTAGCTGCCCTTATTTGCACCGACGGCCTGGTCTTGATTATTCACCCATACCTTTTTTGTTTAGGTTAGAAAAGGGGCCTGGCAGTTAGTAACTGGGGTTCAATGCAAAAAAGTAAAAAGTTATGCACTTGGGGATGAAAAACCAAGAGACCAGATATTGGTTGGGTGGTGTGCAGGTTATCAAGTCAGAGGAAGAAAAGGATATGGGGTTATCTTCATGAATGACCTGAAGAACTTGGCACACTGCAGAAGAGCAGCAGTAAAAGCAAACTGGATGCTGGCCTGTATAGCCAGGTGGATTACCAGCAGGAATGCAGAGGTCATACTGCCGCAGTGCAGGTCACTGGTAAGGCTGCACCTTGAGTACAATGTACAGTATTAGTGCCCTTATATAAAGAAGGATGTTAACTTGCTGCAAACGGTCTAGAGCAGGGTAACCAAGATGATCCAGGGGCAACAGGGCAACACCTATGACAGAGGCTTATGGGGCCCAACATGTGCTCCCTTAAGGACAGAAGGAAGAGAGGGCTATAATCAAGATCTTCAAATACCTTAAAGGCATTAACAGTGTGAATATGGAGGGCCTCTTCAGTCGTAATGGGATCAAGTCCAGAAGGGGTATAGCCTAAATATTGTAGGAAGAAGATTCAAGAGAAACGATAAGGCAGTTTTTTACCAATAGTATGGTGGCCAGGTGGAATGAGTTGCCAGTAGAGGTGGTCTCCCTGAAAACGGTGGATAGCTTCAGGAGAGGATGGAACAGAATACAAGGGAAAGTAGAAGTCAGAGGAGCGGGTAGAGGGGAGGAGGGGGAATTTGAGGGGGTCGGGGGAATTTGGGGGAAGCAGATCCTTCTGTATATACAGTGGGAACCTGCACACTTGAGCAGACTAGGTATACCATAAAGCCTTTATCTGCTGACATATTTGTTTGTTTGTATATTTGACTGAATATTGTATTCAGGACCCTTAAATATTCTGATATTTTTTATTCATCTTCATTATTCAGTGATTGTTTAAAAAGAAAAAAAAAGCACCCCACCCTTCTCCAGAGCCCAGATCCTTTAAAATATAAGACCGCCTGTCACCACCCTCTCTTAGAATCCCAATCCCACACTCCTCATAGTCAGCTTGTTTTACTATGTGAGCAAGAATGAGCACTTTCATTCAGCAGAAGGCTGCTGGCCATGGATGAGGGTGAGTTGTGTTGTTCATCTTCTTCAGTCTCACTGGGCAGATTCTTAAAAAGAATTGGATGCAGGAGGGGAAGGGAGGGCAAGGGGGATGCTGCCAGCATAGGGGGGTGGGGGAACATATTTGCTTTAGCAACTTGACACTGAAATATGGTGGCCAGCCATGGAGGCTGGTGGGTTGAACTGGTCGCCCATCATGGGAGTTTTTTTAAATCAATCAATCAATTAATCAATATCTTTATTTATCCAGGCGGGCACCATTGAACAAGCTCATTTACAAGGTGGACCTGCGGTCATACAATAATAATACAGAAAGACAAGTTACAATGGTACAAACAGTAAAAATAGCTGCTATTATAGTAATAATGCACATTTACAGGTAATATACATTGAACATAGGTCTACAAGAAGTCGTGGATATTGAACTTGTGCTGGATCCATGCCCAAAACTGTGCATTTTGTGGGGAGATTTGTTAGGGAAAGGGTAGGCATTCCAGATAGAAGATGTTGAGGGAATAATGTAGGGGGAGGATGGGAGTAGTGGTGCAATCGAAGAGGACCCAAGTGTTGGAGCAGAATGAGGAATTGGAAGGACGGAGGACCGTATGAAAGGTGAAGAAGCGATTTTACCCCAAACGCGGTGACTTAAGGAGGAATAATGCTGCAGTTAAACTGAGCACAAAGGAAGGAATATAGGATTAGGGATGTGACTCAGTTGGTCATGGAGGTTGGGGTAGAGGGATGTTTTGGATGGACGAAAGACCGTTTTTTTAGGGTGAAAGTCGATAATTATCCCCAAGTGCGGTAGTGTGTGCTGGCATCAGGCTGCAGTAGTTCTGAGTGTTGTAGAATGGGATATGGGAGTTCAGCAATGAATCCTGTTGATCTGTTGGTGGGCATGCCAGAGGCAGAGGCACACTTTTCAGCACGGGGCCGTCATTTAAGGGCCACCGTTTGAGGAGGGAAGTTAGTTAGTGTCGAGTAAAGCAGTTACAAATTTCCGTAATGCCATCGTGGGAAAGCCTTTTGAACAAATGGATACTTACTGGAGTTTTCAGCTAAAGTACTTTTTGGGATTTATTCCATAGTGATGGGAGTGAGAAGCCGAAGGCAGCTCTCCCAATGTGTGTGAGTGCCCTGGGTATATTTAGCAACAGTTGTGAGCAGCTTCTCAGGGAATACTTCCTAGGCACAATCGGAGACAGACAGTCGACGATGTATTGGGAGAGTTTGCCACTGATGGCTCTAAGTGTCCAGAGTGCTGCATTAAAGTTACGCCTATAATGAAGTGAGGTCCAGCCCGTGGCGGCATATAGTGCGCAGTGGTGGGTTGAGAAGGGGAGGTCAGTAATGAAGCGCATAGCTCTGTGGTAGAGCGTATCCAATTTTTCCAGATAAGAAGCCACACAGCTGCTGTATAAGAAGTCTGCGTAGTCAATTAAGGACAGCAATGTAGCTTGGACTAGTCGTTTCTTTGCGTCTGGTGTAAGGAATCTTCTTATTCTGTAAAAAAGGCCAAATCTTTGCCTTAATTTTTTCAGCAAGTCTTCCAGGTGGTCAGTGAAGGAAAGTTTACAGTCGATTCAGACCCTAAGATATCTGAATTTCGGAATGTACTCTAAGCACTCTCCCAACAACGTGGTTATTGGGGGGAGGGAGTCAGTAGTGTTTGTGTAGTTTGCAGGGGAAAATAACATGGCTTTAGTTTTCTTAGCGTTTAATAGCAGTTTTTTATTGATTAGTTGGAGTTGCAGGAGGTTGAAATCTTTTTGTAGGTCAGTACAAGCTTCTTTTGGTGTGTGGTGACTCAAGTACAGCACTGTGTCATTCGCAAATAATTGAATACTTGTATCCTTGATTCCCTCATCAATGTTGTTGATATACACTGCGAAGAGGAGGGGACCTAATATAGATCCCTGAGGGACACTTCTTTGTAAAAGTTTTAGGGCAGATAGTTTGCCATCTGCTTTCACCTGCTGGTATCTGTCTGTCAGACATTCAGAGAACCAGTTTAGAGAAATAGAATCCAGTCCTAGTGATTTTAGCAAGTCGAGGAGGAGGTCATGGTCGACTGTGTTGAATGCTTTGCTAAGGTCAAGAAACACAGCACATACTGACTTTTTTTGCTCCAACTCCTGTTGCCAGTCATTGGTTACTTTAGCTAATGCCGAGACAGTGCTATTAAATATTAATATTATACATTTAATATATTATTAATTAAATATTAATATTATACATTTAATATCAAACTGTGGGTGCTGGGGGGAAGGTGGGACTGGGATTCTAACAGAGGTTGGGGGGACAGGGGTTGTATGTTTTAATGGATTTGAGCTGGGGAGGAGGGTAGGGGGGCTGTTTCTTTTTCTTCTAGTATTTCCCAAAAAAAGAATAGGGGACAAATAGTGCTACTGTTCATTACTCGGATCCAAATAATGAGAAGTGCATTATTTGTGGTATTCAGGAAATACTATTTATTAGTCGCACACCCCTACTAAATAGTACACTGCAGTGGACTTGTTTCATTTCAGGTGAATGAACCCTTAGATGTGATGCCTCTACAAAAGTCCTTTCCAGACATTTTAGATGGTAATTTTGGCCCTCCAGTAGACTTAAACGTCATATTTTTTCAGTTTTATTTTGGTTTATTTTTATATCTCTTCTGTCTTCAAGGATTAGTAGTCTAATCCTGGTCATGCTCTAAATGGTTTAAGCTTGCAGTACTCAAGTGCCCAAATTTGTTTGTCAAAAAGGGACACTTTTCTGGCTTGGACATCTTTCTGTTCAATTCTCTCCTCTTGCTATATCTGGGATGTGGCTTGATCCAGATCCTCAGTGCTAGATGCAGAGGTTAACTTACTCAATTATTCTGTATTCAAGAATAACAGAACCAAACATGGTGGGGTGAGGGTGCTATTTTCATTCATTCCTCTGTTACCTGAT
This sequence comes from Neoceratodus forsteri, assembly GCA_016271365.2. Lineage (NCBI taxonomy): Eukaryota > Metazoa > Chordata > Ceratodontiformes > Ceratodontidae > Neoceratodus > Neoceratodus forsteri. The sequence goes on from CM057456.1 coordinate 192,465,993, forward strand.
CCCTTTTCAAAGCTGAGAAAAATAGGGTTTCTGTAAACTCTGTTTTAATATTCCTAAATATTTTGAATTCTGGTGGGTTGTTTTAATTATCCCACCCCAAGAAGTAGGTATGCATGCAAACTGTACACATTTGTGATCAGTTTCATCAGTACACATCACAAGCCATGTGCTTCTTTCTAACCTTTATCATTCTTATTTGGAATTATATAATATGGGAAGGTAACATGGTAGTGATGTATCTGAAAACCACTGATTACTTTCAAATTGTATGAACATATGAAAACTGCCAACAGAAACAGGCCAAATGGTATATCAAATCTGCTTGTGTGTGCAGCTAGCCATTCATTACACTGCCACTGCAGCTGTATTGTATTATTTGGGACATGGATAAAATATTAGTACACAGTATTTCTATACTATGGCCCAGATATTCAAAAGGGTTGCGCCATGCGCAACAGGGTTGCGTGTGCGCAACTCCAAAAATGCGCCATTCTGCGATATTCAGAAGGGGCCAGTTGTGCCACCGAAAAACATGCTGGAGCAAAGAAGCGCAATGGAAATGAAGGCATGCGCAATCAAGGGGCGGATCCATGCATAAAGTGCGCAATGCGATATTCAATACTTCTGCGCACGCGCAAGAATGGCTCAGCCGGAAGTTGCACAGTACCGGATTTGAGCCAAAATAAAAGGCTCAAGGAAGCGCAAGAACCCTAGCAGGCCGTAAACTGGGGAGAGAGACAGAGAGAGAGAGAGAGACAGGGCTGGAAGGGCAGAGAGGGACAGTGGGTCCAGGAGGACAGAGAGGCCAGTGGGGGTGCCGGTGCAGTGGAAGCAGCAGTGGGGGCAGGGGTAACACAGGAACAGCAGCTGGGGGCGAAGCCAGGAGATGGACAGTGTCAGCTTCCACATGGAAGCTGTAATAAGGGGGTGAGACACCATGCTGCAGGGGACGTGGCAGCGGAGGGCCAGTCGGTGTATGCCCTCTGACAGTGCATCGTGCCCGCATCAGCTTCGAACTGTACACAGACGTCGAGATTGTGGGCCGGTACCGCCTGAACAGGGCAATACTGAGACGGCTCTGTGAGCTGTGCAGTGATGTGATGCAGGCACCCTCACGACGGAGTCATGCTCTGTCCGTGGAGACCAAGGTGACAGCCTGCATGTGCCTGCTCACCACGGGCACCTTCCAGAGGCCAACAGGGGACACCACAGGCATTACACAGTCGGCCACGTCACGCATCCTCACCCAATTCCTCAGCGCACTGCTGCCTCATGCCATGAGTACATCCAGTTCCCCAGCACCGCGGGCAGACGTATAACAAACATGCAGGAGTTCCACAGGTAGCACGTGTTCCTGGGTGCTAGGCCATAGACTGCACCCATGTGGCTATCAGACGCCACCTGGCCCCAACGGCCAGGCTTATCGGAACCGAAGGGCTTTTCCAGTGTCAACTGCCAGGTGGTGTGTGATGCCACTGGGCGATTATCAATGTCTGTGCCACACACCCTGGCGGAGCACATGATGCCTCTCATATGGCACCAGTCTGCACTGTGCCATCGATTCGAGAGTGGAACATCCCCACGGGTCATCTAGTGGGTGAGTACACATGTATGGAATGCAAACTCTGTGCAAGGGTGGGAATGACACAGGTGCCATGGTAGTGGCACACAAGGATATGGGCAATATGGACCTGACATGACACTGATCTCCACTATCACCACACAGGTGACTGCGGATACCACTCCGTCCCTGGCTGCTCACACCGTGCAGCAACCCTAGCGCAGCTATGTTTCAATGAGGCACATGCCGCAACACGTAACATCATAGAGCCGGGTGTTTGGGATGCTCAGGGGCACGCTCCGATGCCTGGACACCCGGCGAGCCTACAGTACAGCCCCCAAAGGCCTGTGGGATATTCCTGGCCTGTTGCATCCTGCACAACATGGCCAAAGACCATGGGATAGCCGTACAGGTCCAGAGGGGACAGCGATGGGGACGCCAGTGGCTGCGTGATGTGGGTGATGAGCAGCCCCTAGGACGGAGGGACCCCGAATGACCGCAGGCCCAGCTGCACGGGACACCATTGCAGAAGAGCACCATGCCCAACACAGGTAAGTCAAGGGGACATGTGCAGGCAACACTGTCCATGTGCAAACCACAGGCACACAGGGGAACACACCGTGCATGAAGGTCAGGGGAGTTGACGGTTCCAGGCATACTAACAGACCATCAGAGAGGGGTGAGCACTCATATGGACACACACACACACCAGGCAGCGTACATGGGCAGCAGCACAGCACTGCGGAAATGACATTGCCAGCACACAGCACCACCAACCACCCCCACCACCTGGACTGTCCACGTACATGTGTCAGGACCTGGGCACACGTGCACCTTGGTGTACAGTGCAATGCAGGCATCATCATGCACACGCACTGTGGACAGCAGTTGGGAGAGTGTGCAGGGTTCTGTGTCACAGCGTCAGGAGCAGAGCACCCAGCAGTGCACTGCCCACCATGACACACATTGCACACAGGGCAGCACCAGACAGGGCCTGCACTGGAGACAGCCAGTCAGGTAGCACTGTTCCACGGCCACCACGGATGCGTAGGCGGCCCCGCGTGTCCCAGCAGCACTGGCAGGCTGAGCAGGGGCCACATCGGGTGGCGCTGGTGCACCACCAGGGGTCCCACTGCGTGAACGTGACCTTGCCCGCACAGGGGTCTGCATCCTGCCAAACAAACTTGCACCAGGGGTGCTCGGGATGCCCACAGCAGAACCCGGCGTCAACAGGCCTGGTGTCGCACGACGCTGGGAATGGGGAGTGGAGATCGCACTGTGTGGGGTGTGCGGTACAGGGGCACCTGACAGTGTGGCCAATGTGTCCGCCACAGAGACCACTGCCTGGGTCAGCCTGTCAATGGCAGCGGTCACATCCGTCCACATAAAGACCAGCTCGGCTCGGTCCCGAGCACACTCCCTGCTATGCCACTCCACAGACACAGACAGTGCCTCCACGGACCTTGCAACCTGCCCCTGCAGCTGTACTGAGTCCTGCAGCATGCGGGTGTGCGCATCCAATGGGTACTCTGCCCCAATGGCCTCGTGACCCCCAGGGTGTGGATGGTCCTGGTGCAGAGCACCCCTTGAGGGTGGGCACTGTTCACCAGGACCAGGTATGGGTGGATCAATGAGCGGTGGACATGTGTCACTGATTGACACTGTACCCCCAGACCTGGTGTGCGACTGCTGCTGCGCCCCTCCAACTGCTGAGCCCCAGGTCCACCTGTTCCACCCCGTGCTGACAACAGTGCCAGACACCTGCACAGCCACGGTGCTGCCCCACTGGTGCTGACAGGCACAGCCTGGGACTGTGCCAGCATGCTGGTACACAGGTGTGAACCAGGAAGGCCCAGGGGCATGTGCTGGCCTGCCATGTGTCCGTCATGGGACACACACCTATCACTGCCCATTGCAGGCCTGTTATCATCAATGGTGCAGGTGCTGCCACTGCCATAGGCACAGCATGCTGGCATACCTGCATGCCAGACTGCTGTGACACAGGCTGTGCACCCCTGCACCGTATCACTGACACCGGAGTTGTAGGCCCAGCGTGCATGCTGCTGCAGGTGCCTGCAGGCGGTGGTGGAGGTGGATGGTCCCTCCTCCACGTCCAGCAGGTCTGCCTCACTGTCTGGACCCACCACCACCACCATCTCCTGCAGACGAACAGGATCTGTAACAGAAAGAGAGTACATGTGAGTGCATGTGAACAACAGCCCCCCCCAACAACACCACCATGTCATACCGTGCAATGATGGGCTTCCACCTGTCTGGAATCCTCCGCCTGGTACACCCGCAATGGCACTCGGCTGCATGGCCGTGACCAGTGTCTCCTCTGTAGGGGTCAGCTGCAACACCACTTTTGGGCCCCCACCAGTGCCAGCACGTGCCGCCCTGAAGGCTGCCACCTTCTCCTTCAGCCTCCTGCAGTCAGTCCCCATCTTCTTCCTGCATTCCTGCACGGAGCGCTGGTGGCTTCTGTGCAGGTTGACAGCCGAGCTACCCCTCCATGCAGCTGCACGCCCTGAGGGGTGCCCCTCCGTCCACTCAATAGTGGCTCATCCTCCAGGTAGGCCTGGAAGAGGGCCTCTGTCTCTGCCTGGTGAAGTTCGGGCCTCCTCCTCCGCCGCGTCCACACCCTCAGCTTGGCTCTGGTCAGTCATGGTGATCTGTATGGGTGGAAGTGGACACCTGTCACTGTGCAGTCGACAGCATTTCCCCATGAGCATAGCTGCCAGCCCTGAAGTGGAAGTCCCCACGCTTCCTCTCCGCATGGCAGATACTGATAGAAAGGGTGCCCTTTGTCCCTTTCTAAGTGCCCTTTTCATGCTCAGCCCCCTCAGCCTTTATCATCCTCCAGCAACCCTGCCCATGAGCATTGTCCTGAGCATCACACAGCATGTAACTCACCTCTCACCTGCAGTAACCAAATCTTGCCAGCACAACCCACTGTCGCATTTTTATAGCGCAACACATGCAAATGAGGTGTGGCGCTACTTTAATGACATGCTAATCGCGCCACTGCGCCTTTGAATGGCTGATCGAATGATTTGCATATGTCAGCTGAATATCGCGTATTTGCACTTTGCGCAATACGGAAGGTCCGGCTGAGCCAATGGCGCAGGTTTGTGGCTGCGTGCTACACTGCATTGCGCATGCCCAGACAGCTTACGCATGCATCTATCATGCTGCAGACCTGCTGAGCGCTATAGGCGATTCAGGCCATGGCCACCATTGTGCCAGTGGCGCTACAGCACTGGGCACTATATGGCGCTGTGGCACTACTGCGCCGATAGTCCACTGTGGCACTGGTGCTCAGCTGGCAGTCATGCAGGATGCCCTATCGTCCTATGGCTGTCGTAGCCTTGCATCATTGCGTGACCTTGTGCATGCCCTCTGCCTCTGCCCTCTGGGCTGTTCGCATGCCATGTACATCCCTATTGCGCTGTCTGGTGACAGCGCCATGTAAAAATGGGCGCTGTTCGAACAGCGCGATTGGAGCCTGTGGTGGTCTATTGTGCAACAACTCCACGTGGGGTCCGCGGCGCAGCAGGGCGCATATTGTCTGCTGTAAAGTTGGTGCCATGGCTAGGAGGAGGGCGGTGTCCTGGGCCAGCTTGAAGTGGCCAACCTGGTGGCCTGGTGGAACCCCACTGTGAGGCACTGTATGGTGAGCCCCCTCACCATGCCTAGGGACCCCACATGTGGCAGCAAGTGGCCACTGACCTGGTGGAGGTCACTGGCCGGGCCTGTCTTCTGAGCAGTGCGGCACCGGTGCGGTGACCTCCACCGGAGGGAGCCGGAACTCTTGACGTGGCTGCGTTCATGTGCCAGGTCGGGGCGTGGTGCCTAGGCCAGGTGAGTGTGCCATCTATGCACCTATATTCTCTGTAGGGGTGTGTGTGTGCTTGGGTGGCTGTGCATAGGTGCCAGCTCAGACACGGTTGGCTGTGTCAGTGTGTGCAGCTGTGCGATGGATGGTTATGGCTGTGTGGGCAGGCACTCTCACTGGGGCAGGGGGCACTCTGCTTTTGAGTCACACTGATGTTTGTCTCACATATGTCTCCCACAGGCCGGATTTTGAGGACGCCGGGCGAGGGTGAGGTGGGCCGTGCCAGGGCCCGGTGCCAGGGGGTGTTGTTCCCCAACCACAGCAGCAGCAGCAGCAGCAGCAGCAGTAGCAGCATCAGCAGCAGTGGCAGACCCAGCTGCTGGAGGAGTGTGAGTATCATTACTTCATGGATGCTATTGCATGCTGGGGGGGCAAGACCACCAGCCATGCACAACACAACCAAAGGGGAGGTCATAATTCCACTATACAAGACACTAGTGAGGCCCCACACTGGAGTACAGTGTACAGTTCAGGAGACCATACCTACGTATGGACATGGACTGGGTAGAGAGGGTGCATGGATTGCATCACAAGTCCTATGAAGACAGGTTGAAGGAACTGAACATGTACTCCCTGGAGGAGGGAGGGAGAGGGGGATATGATGGGGACATACAAGTATCTTACAGGGGGGAACAGAGTGCAGGACAACACTATTTTTCAGCGTAAAAGATGTTCCAGGACTAGAGGGCATGGGATGAAGTTGGAGGGGGGACGATTCAGAGGAAACATGAGAAAGAATTTCTTCACAGAACGGGTGGTGGACAAGTGGAACACCCTGCCAGAGGAAGTGGTGGGGGCTGACTTGGTCACGGGATTTAAGAATGCATGGGATAGCCATACAGGAATTCTTGAGGTCAGGGTAGGTGCAACAGACTTATAGGAAAACAGAGTGAACTTACAAGGTCAAATGGCCAGACTGGGTGGCCCATAGGCCCTTATCTACCGACACTGTCTATGTATCCATGTATGTAGGCACGACACAGGTGACATGCATCACAGTGCAGTATCGCAGCACGCTGTGTATCGTCACTGGTAGTCCAGGCATGCACTGGGCACATGGCTGTGTAACTGGCATCGCACCACGTTGCCACATCACTTGCCAGCCTAGTTTGTACTGTGATTGGCGTGGGCAGTGTGTGTGGGTGGTGGTGCTATAGCTGGTGCCGCCTGTTTGTGATGGCTATGTGCATGTTCACTGTGGGTGGGTGCATGCCATCACAGGTGCGGACATTGGGCTATATGGCTTGCAGGTTGGGTGGTGTTCAGGGTTGTGGTCAGTCACAGCCATTGACTGTGTTCCCATTTTCCTAGGTCTCGAGGTACTCCAGCGCATGTCCAGGGATGTCTGGGCCATCAGACAGATGGTCAGTGATGACCAGGCCATCCTGAGGTCCATACACCGCCATGGCCCGCGGAGGAGGCGGCATGGAACTGGCAGACAGCAGGCGGAGGACGGGCGTCCGGCGGAACACTGATTTTCTTCCCTTCCCACTTCTCCCATCCCTACCACCCTGCCTTCCCTCTCCAAGTTTTAATCCTCCCCTTGAACACCTTCCTTGTACCCATCCCCTTGTAAATAGTTTCTATTGTTGTTGTTATTTAATGTTCAATATACATTTCTATTTTGATATATGAATACTGTGTTGGTCTCTGATTTGCAGCTGGCTATGGGTGCTCAGTTGCAGGTGTGTACATGCCATCTGGGGTGGTCTGGTCCTGGGTGTGTGTGCGTGCGTGTGTGCGTGGTGTGTGTGTGGGAGGTATCACCAGCATGGCATTGACTTTCTGTTGGTCTTGCCGTCCTGCCACCCACTGCTGGGTGCACAGGGTGTGTCTGGCTTGTAGGCTTCTGTGTTGCATGGGGCTGACGAGTACTGGGGGGACTGCATGGTTTCCTGCAGTGCCAGTCACTGCACATGGGTGGTGTCTTGGGGTCACAGTGCAGGGTGTGCTGTGCATATGGGGGGCTGATGTGCACTGTGGTTGTCAACCCCCTGTGTGTGGCACTCTCAGCCTGCCAGTGGTTGTGCTGGGGTGTCATGGCTCTGCTATGCTTTGTTGGCTTGTCCCCATGGGCAGGTAGATCATCTGTCCCACCCCCAGTGATGCTGTTCTTGGGGTGTGCAGGTGTGGTGTGGGTTCTGCAGTGTGTTCCTGTGCCCATGTGTGGCATGGCTGGTGGGCCCCAGCCTGCCTCCTGGATGTGCAGTTCCATTGCTCTGGGGGCTGTGCTTGCTGAGCAGCTCTGGAATGCTCAGCTGAGCTTCCCTGGTTGCGCCATAGCACAACATTTTGGCTCAGCTTCTCCTTCCTGGTTGCGCGATGGCGCAGTATGTGCTATATTCAGACGTTGGTTGCTTGCGCAATTTGCTCTGCTCCATGTTTGAATATCGCACCTGTTGCGCATTTGCGCAACTGGTTTGTGCTTGCTCCTGCTGTTGCGCCAGTTTTGAGCGCAGTTTGAATATCCCGGCCTATATGTTTAAACAGTAGGCAGTAAAACATGACTGCACTTTATTTGGGGGAGTGGGAGGAGGGCATTAGATGGAGAATGTGTGTATAAAATTGAAATTCATGGCTATTCTCCTGTCCCCCCCAACATTGAATCCTATTAAATTGTCCCTGGATCCCCACCCAGAAATAAATCACACCACTGCTTTGTCACTTTGGATGCTCGCTGTCAATATTTATTTAAAGGCCAATTTATACTCATCAATTTACATTCCATTTCATTTCTAACAATCAGTATTTACAACTCAGACATAACAGTCCCACATCACTTCTAGGACATAGCAGTTCTGTCTTCCCTCTTGTAGTTCTTCTTCTTGTTCTCTTCCTCTTTCGCCATTGCTTCTCGGGGTCCGGACACCATGATCCGGTCCCCCCTTTCCATCACCATAACCGAGTACCACACTTACCCAGACCACTCCCCCCCTCACTAGGTGTGGACACGGCTATCCACCCCCTAGTTCTATATCCCTACCCCATTACTCCCACGCCTGGGTTCTTTTGTCCCCAGCCTGTGGTACCTCCCCTTCCACCCTCTACCTGTCCCCCCCTTTTTCCCCTTGTTCCCAACCCCTTATCCTCCCATCAACTGCTCTCCCCTTTTGTCTGACACATTCCAGGAGGACACCACCTAGCCCCCGGACCCTGGCCGCCCATCTGCAGCCCCACCTGGCCTGTGCCGAGCCCCATTAGAGGTCACTTCCACCTTGTGCCTCTATCTCACTAGTGTCTATCTCATGTTCCCCTCCTCTTTCTTGCAGGGAGAGCAGGTGTGGAATTTTGCAGGAAGAAAGAGGGCTTACTGAGGGTTACATGCCCTTAAAGGGTACCTAAACAAGCAGTTTTTAAAAACTGCAAACTCCAACATCTGGCTTCATAACAAGGTAAAGCAGAGGCTGCTGTTTACATTTATGCTAAAACTGCATTTATGTAAATAATATAAATGCAGTTTCATAGCTTTTGAAAAATGTAAACATCAGCCTTTCACTTTCAAGAAACAGCCTTGGTTTCTCCCTAAGATGGCTGCGAAGTCTGTTAAGTGATGAGTCATGATGACATCATCTAAGCCAAAGGCAGAGACCTACATATATTTTATAGTGCTTACTAGTTCTTCTTTCCCTTTTTGTTTTGAATTGTTGTACAAGAATGATCAACACCATGTATTAACTCATGGATTATTTTGATCAGTATACATGTTAGGCTATGATTTTGTTCATTTAGTTTACTTTAACTTGTGGAAAATGTTTCGCAATCCAGCTGACTTTTTCCTTGGCAAACTGCATTACAGTACAACACTTCAATTACCTGGTGATCTAGTGGTTATGTGATGCACTGAATTTTGTTTTTTGTTAGCCAGGAGAGACACACTAAGCTGAAAGCTTGTTTACAGGTGTGGCCTGGGAGCACAAGGAAGTGTAATGACTTGCTCAGGGTCACAGAGCAAAGTACTGGTCTGGTTCAGCTCCAAAGCCCATGCTGTCTTGTTAATCCACAAATAAGGCTTTCTTTTTCCATGTGAACCCCCTGCACCTAGCCTGCCTTCTGCTGAACACCCCACCATCCATACCCTGTCCTTAGTACTGCGTGGTGCCACATATGTGCTTATGGTCTCATGAAGAGAATTATCATACCTCAGATTGTAATTTTGTACCTCAGAAGTTGTGCACACCTATACCAATATGCATCATCAGCTGGCACTGTTAAAAAATGCTTCCCAAATCACTCTCCAGTCCACATTCTCAGTGTTTGACTTCTGCTCCCACAGTAAACATTGAGTGGATCACCACCCTTCTGCACAGTGACGGTAGTATGTACAGTTCCCCCTGTTGTTTTTTTTCACACCTCATTAACCAACAACCAGGTCTTCCTGGAGGGCTAAGCAATAAGCATCATGACCCATCAGAAAAAGCTGCTGTTCATGCCCTCATAAGGGCTGCACTTAGAATGGGTAATGATATTATTAGCAGGAGAGGCATACTATTACCTTGAGCAAATCCACCCGACTTCCATTGTCAGTCTGCTCCTTTACCTGTGATCTGCAGAACCCGCAGGACAGTTCCAAGCAATTCTTCTCCAGTTCTTTTCTGTGCTGTACTCCACAATTCAAGTTGGCTGGCTACCACCCAGCCAAATCTTAATGAGCTATACACAACTCCCTCAATACTGTCCTAATAAACGTCAACACCCCCTCCCCACCTGAGGGTAATCTCCCTACATTGAATTCAAGTAACAGTTTAGGTGCAGCTCTGCCACTCTGAGTATTTGTCATTGCTGGCTGCTCTCATCCACAGTCAGGTAGTGATCACGATGCTGGCAGCCCCACATTTCAGATCTCACAGTGATCTGCTCAACGTACTCCTTCATGTCTTCAACTAACCTGAATATAGCTGTACCCTGCTGGAATGGCCTCTTCAGTCCCTCTCTGGCATTCATTCTTCTCACCTGCACCCCACACCAAAAACTGGTGAGTTCACTACCCTTCTGCATTATGAATATGGTTAGTACAGTCTCCCACGTTATTTCTACATAATAATAATAAACATGATCTTCTGGTAAGCCAGGCGGATAGCTGCATTGCTCAAGTGGAAAAATAGGCCTTCCTACCCACGCGAGATCTAAGCCACCTATGATTTGGTACTATTAAATAATGTGCATGATGATGTGCACACCCATCATTTAATAGTGCCTAATCAAATGTAGCCTAGATCTTTTAAGGATAGGAAAGCCCATCATTCCCCTCGTTCCCTGTTGCTATCAGCCTGACTTACTGGAAAGATATGTTTATATTTGATATGTCAAAATAAAACGGGGACTCTACTACTTGAATTCATGATACAGAAGGGTGATGAGCTCACCAGTTTTCGGTGTGAGGAGGAATAATGATGCATGAGTACCAGAGGGGGACTGAGAATGCCACTCTTGAAAGGTACTGCTATATTCAGGGAAGGGGGAAGACAGAGGAGAGAAAAATGAGCAGAATAGTGTGAGAAATAAGATGTGGGCTGCCAGCACCTAGATCACTACCTGACCCCGTTGTCGTGGCCAACATTCCCCTTCCCATAAAACCAGTTCATGCAATTGTTCAAAGCTGTGTGTGGATACTAATGTTCGAAATGGCTGCCACTACATGTTCAGTCATTTCACTACCAGTCTAGTATTGCTTGTAAAGCACTTTGGGATACAGTGTGTATGAAAACCACTATATAAATGCTGATTCTTCTTATTATTATTATTTCCCATGGAAAAAGAAGACAAGCATGTATTTGAGTTTCGAGAAAATATGAACTCTAACATTGGACTGAACAAGAACTTTGCTACAAAAAAGTGGTGACTCTAGAGGGTGGTGAAGGGTGTGGCTGCACCCCCCCACACACACACACATAGTAATGTACTGGCATGCTGCTGCTGCATTTCACTTTGATGAAGAAGTCTGATTTATTGATTGTACAAATGTTTACATTCAAACTATGGATTACATTTGTAGGTTCTGTTAAAAACGTACTAGAAAAGAATAGCAGAAATATAAAGGTTTAATAAAAATGTTAAAAAGTGCATATTAAGCATGCACACCACCCCATCACCCCCACTGTAGCATCTTGGATCCACCATAACCAATAGACCACCAGGTTATTCAAGATTTGTACTGCACTGTGGTTTGCCACAGAGAAAGTCAGTTGGATTAAAATACAATTTCAGCATGTTAAAATAAACAAAATGAACAGAACCATAGCCTAACATGTGTACTATGCAAAATAATGCACATGGTTTTGACCTTTTGGGTGAAACAATTCTATACAAAGGGAAAAAATAACTAGTTAGCACTGGAGAGAGCCATATATCTTTCTGACTTTGGCTCAAATTATGTCATCACATAACACATTTGGCGGCCATTTTAGGAAGCAGCTAAGACAGTTTTTTTTTAATTAGAAGGCTGATTTTACAATATTCAAATGCTCTGGAACCACATTTAGGTAAATTATATATATGTAGTTTTAGCCTTCATGAAGACAGCAGTCTTTCCTTTAGTCACCTACCGAGTCAGAGTTTTGAATAGTTTGTTGTCAAAATGTTGTTTAGATATCCTTTAAGTAGCCCCTAAGGACCCCGGATCAGGACCTCCGCTTGGCCAGTAGCCAGTGAGCTCCGAGCCTGGTCAGATGACACCATCTGTGAGGTTATAGTACCTCCCCGTTTCCCTGCAGTCCCCTCCCCCTCCCTCTCCCCCCTTCTGTATTCATTCTTGGCTGGGTCCCAGGACAACCTGACCTGCCTTTTAGTGGCAAGCTTAATTGTCCCTGGATCCCCACCCGGAAATAACTCAGGCCACTGCTTTGTCACTTTGGATGCTCGCTGGCAATATTTATTTAAAAGCTCAATTTATATTCATCAATTTATGTCCCAAGTAATTTCTAACAATCAGTATTTACAAGTCGGACATACCAGTCCCATATCACTTCTAGGACATAACAGTCCTGTCTTCCCTCTCATGGTTCTTCCTCTTGTTCTCTTCCTCTTTCACCATTGCTTCCTGGGGTCCGGACACCATGATCCGCCCCCCCTTTCTGTCACCATAACCGGGTACCACACTTACCCGGACCACTCACCCCCCCACTAGGTGTGGACATTGCAATTCATCCCCTAGTTCTATATCCTCCCCTTCCCGTTACTCCCTCCTGGGTTCTTTCCCCAGCCCATGGAACCTACCACCTCCCACCTCTACCTGCCCCTTTTCCCTTGCTTCCAACCCCTTCCACTAACCCATCTCCAGCTTGCGATGGAAGATAGGGCCCCCCCTTGCGGGTTAGCCCCTCAGGCCTTTCTTGTTGGTTTGCCAGACTAGCTCCCCAAAGGGCTGGAGGAACAGGCCCATGCCGAACTCCTTCAAGTGAACCCCATCCATCCAGTACACCACCTCATGCTCGTATGAAATGTTCCTATGCTGAATGTGACCCCCCCCCATCTCGATCACTGCCCTGGCCATTTTCCTGTTCAGGTGTTTTCATACCACCTCTATCACCCTAGGCCCTTTTGCTCCCTTCCATACCCTCCGGGAAGTGATCTCGGACCACCCTTGACCACCAGCTTTTCACTTTCTTCAGATCTGTAATAATGTCCCTCATCAGAGACTCCCAAGGCAATGTCCCCAGGTCATTGCCCCTCAAATGCACAATGATACAATCTGGTCTGGCCCTGTGCCCCTGAAGTTCCTCCAGCAGGGGAAGCAGCTGCGACCATCTCATGCCTTTCAGGCCCCTCCACCACACTCTAGTGTGCTCTGCTTCTGGGCACACTGCATCCCTATCCTTGTGGCAGCTGCAAACCTCTCCAACAGTAGATGAATGAGTGCCCCACAATCCACACCTGTCTCTTGAAACCTGCTGCGGGAAAAGAAAAAGGAATGACCATTAACCAATGTCAGTACCTCACACATCTCTTGTAACAGTTTGATGTCCATCTTCCCACCCACTTGACCTCACTCTCCCCTGCTCATACAGCAGCAGCAGCCTCTGATGCCACCCCAATCCTGAAGGAATGTGGGGTGAAATTGCTGGGGTTCCTCCACACGAATGCCACCCCTTTTTTCAGTACCGGCCCCACCTGGAAACCCCGTTACCGGTGACCTGTCCCCGTGCAAGAACCAGGCCCCTTTCATGAGGCCTCACACCCTACTATATTCCATCATGGCCTGGACTGCGCAGACTCCTGCACCTGCCTGTCTGCGCATCTCCACTGTGATGCTCTTACCCCGCTGGTCCATTTTGGACCTCTGAAGCCAGATGACCACCTTATCTGCCTCCAAACATAGAAACATAGAAACATAGAATTTGACAGCAGATAAGGACCGCTTGGCCCACCTAGTCTGCCCATTTTCCTACCTAACAGATAAGCTGCAGATCCTAGTTAACCAACAGCTTACTTCCTCTTACCCACCCCTAGGACTGCCTTATGCCTGTCCCATGCATTCTTGAAGTCCCCCACTGTTCTTGACTCCATGACCTCCTCAGGAGGCTGTTCCATCATCCACAACCCTCTCTGTGAAAAATACTTCCTCACATTACCCCTGAGCCATCCACCTTCTATCTTCAAATTGTGCCCCCTTGTTCTTGCACATCTCTTTTCTGGAAGATGCTACCCTCTTGGACTTTGTTAATTCCCTTGAGGTACTTGAAAGTTTCTATCATGTCCCTCTCTCCTTCTTTCCTCAAGAGTATACATATTAAGCTCCTTTAGTTTTTCTTGGTATGTCTTCTGGTGCAGACCCTGCACCATTTTGGTGCCCTCCTCTGGACAGCCTCCACTCTGTCTATGTCTTTCGGAGATGAGGTTCCAGAACTGCACAGTACTCCAGATGGGGTCTCACCAACTGTCTGTACAGAGGATAATAACTTCCTTTTTCTACTATTGATGCCTCTTCCTATGCATCCCAGTATCCCCCCAGCCTTCCTCACTGCCTTCTCACATTGCTTGCCCACCTTTAGGTCATCTGACACAATTACCCCAGGTCCCTTTCTATTTTTACTGTTGTCAGTATCTCACCCCCCATTGTGTACGCTTCCCCTGGGTTTTTGTTTCCCATGTGCATTACCTTGCACTTCTTTGCATTGAATCTGAGCTGCCATACATTTGACCATTCCTCCAACCTTGCCAAGTCCCTTCTCATCCTTTCCACTCCATCTTGTGTATCAACCCTGTTGCAGATCTTTGTGTCATCTGCAAAGAGACATACTTTTCCTTCCAGTTCCTCTGCAATGCCACTTATAAAGACATTAAAAGACTGGTCCCAGTACTGAACCCTCAGGTGCCCACTAGTAACCCTCCTTTCTTCACTGTGTACTCCATTTACTACTACCCTTTGCATCCTGTTGTCTAGCCAATTTTTTATCCAGGCTACCACCTTGGGACCCATTCCAAGGCTGGCTATCTTGTGTATTAATCTTTTGTGTGGGACTGTATCAAATGCCTTGCTAAAATCTAGGTAGGCCATGTCCACAGCCCCTCCCTGGTCTACTACTTTGGTCACCCAGTCAAAGAAATCTATTAGATTCATCTGACATGACCTTCCCATTGTGAATCCATGCTGCCTTGGGTCCTGTGCCCACTGGCCTCTAGGTACTCAACAATTCTTTCCTTCAGAAGTGATTCCAACATTTTCCCTACCACTGAGGTCAAACTAACTGGTCTGTAGTTTCCTGCCTCTGTCCTGCTCCCACTTTTGTGAAGAGGAATCACATCTGCCTCCTCCAGTCCTCGGGTACCACCCATCCTCCCATGATTTGTTAAAGAGAGCAGTCAGCAATGTCACTAGTTCTACCCTTAGTTCTTTTAGAATTCTTGGGTGAATCCCATCAGGCTCCATTGCTTTGTCCACCTTCAATTTTATTAGTTCTTTCAGAACCCTTTCTTCTGTTAATGGACTGGTATCGACCCCCGTCTTCAGAGTGTTTCTCTTGTTTCGTTTAGGTAACTCCCCCTCCTCTTCCTTTGTGAATACTGAGCAGAAATATTCGTTCAGTATCCCTGCTTTTTTACTGTCACCCTCTACCCACATTACCTCCCCTTTATTAAGCTTCAATATCCCTCCTTTGGTCTTTCTTCGCTCCCTAATGTACCTATAAAAGGTCTTATCCCCCTTCTTAACAGAATTGGCTATCCTTTCCTCGGTTTGGGCCTTTGCTATTCTGACTGCCTTCCCATCCTCTTTATACTTTAACTGATAAAGTTCTCTGTCCTGCTCCTTCTGTGTTTCCTTATGTTTCCTGAATGCTATTCTTTTCTCCTTAACCTTCCCTGCCACCTCTTTTGTGAACCATAGCAGTTTTTTCCTTCATTGTGTTTTATTGATTTGCTTTACACAAAGGCTTGTTGCCTCTGTGATGGCTGTTTTGATCACTCCCCATTGTTCCTCCACCCCTTCTTCTTGCCTGTTTGCTAGTGCTTTTCTGAGAAACTCTCTCATTTTCCCAAAGTCAGCCCTCCTAAAGTCTAGTAATCTTGCTTTTGTATGGCTTGATTGTAGGGCTGTGTTTATCGTGAACCACACTGTTTGGTGGTCGCTTGTTCCCAGATGGCTACCCACTTCTAAATCTGAGATTCTTTCTCCATCCCCATTTGAAAGTACCAGGTCTAAGATTGCTCCTTCCCGAGTGGGTTCCGATACTAGTTGTCTGAGGCATGCCCCCTGTAGGGCATCAAGAATTACTCTGCTCTTGGATGTGCCTGCAGCAAAGGTGCTCCAGTTAACATCTGGCATATTCAGGTACCCCATCAACAATATCTCCCCTTCACCATTCTAAGAAGCCTTCTATCATTTCCTTGTCCATTCCTCCCTGAGATGGGGTCTGTATAATCCCCATGCGATTGTGGTGCCATTTCTGTCTCAGGGTGACCCAAAGTGCCTCATCTGTTCCCTGTTTACTCTTTAGTTCTGTTGCTTTGATCCCTTCCTTTACATAGAGAGCTACTCCTCCTCCTCTTTTACCCTCCCTGTCCCTTCTGTAGATTGTGTATCCTGGTATGTTGACATCCCAGTCATGGTTCTCTGTGTACCGTGTTTCTGTGATTGCCACAATATCCAGGCAACCCTCCTCCATCAAGGCCACTAGTTCAGGGAGCTTGTTACACAGACTACGGGCATTGGTACTCATCACCCTCCACTTTTTGATATGACCTTTTAGCCCCATTTCTGTCCTTACTGCCTTTTGCCTTTTTTACATTTAAATCTGTTCTGCTCCTAATAACTTCTGTACCTTGGTCTTTACCTCACTAATCACCATGTTTTGTGGGGGCTTGGATTTCCTGCATCTTTTCAGTGCCTCCCCTTGGCTAGTTTAAATGCTTGCCAATGAAGCATTTAAAACTCTCACTAGGATCCTGGTTCCCCCTGGACAGGTGCAGACCATGCTTACCAGTATAGGTCTGCATCCTCCAGGTGACTCCCAGTCCCCAATGAAGCCAAAACCCTGAGCTCCACACCAGTTTTCAACCACTCATTGAATTCCCTGGTGAGAAGTACCCTAGCATCTCCTTGCCATAGACAGGCAGCACCGCCGAAGGTTACCGTGTCTTGGCTACTTGTCTAAGGCCCCTTCCAACTCAACAAGCTCCTCTTGCACTGCTCTGATCCTATTCTAGCCAGGTCATTTGTCGCTAGGTGGACAATGACATCAGCTCCTCCTCGTGCAGCTCCTCCCATGATCCTGAGGATTAGCTTCCTGTCCCTCCAAGCCATGGCGCCAGGAAGGCACCCCCACCTCTCTCCCTTCCTCCCCATTTCTCCCCCTAATGATTAAGTCCCCCACCAGGGTTGTTTCCTTCCTGTGGGTCCCATGCCACCCTCCTTTGGGTCTCCTTTGTGAAGGTTCCCAGCATCCTCCTTGGTCTCCACTGCAGGTGCCTCCATAGAGGAACTACTATCCACCAGAAGAGTGAATGAACTGTGGAGAGGTACAGCTGGAGGGATGCAACTCTGTTCCACCACCCTCTCCCTCCTTGAGCCCAACCTGGTCCAGCCTATCCTCTTTCTTGGCAACCTCTGAGGTAGTGGCATTGGCCCTGGTGGTCCCTGGGTGGGGGAGGAGGTTTCACGAATCCTAGCCAGGTCAGCCTGGAGGCAGACACCTCCTCTCTCAGACCAGAGAGGTGCCTGCAAATGAGGCAGCATGCAGCCTCCAGAATGTCTCCCGGAACACTGCTCGCCCCAGCCATTGCACTCACCACTCCTATCATGTCTTATTTTGTGTCCCCCCTACTGTTTCTCTGGATGCTTACTCTCTCCTCTCCTTACAACTCTCACCCTTCCTGTTCTGGGACTGCAACTTCTTATCTTCTTCAGTAGCCTCCTTCATCCTTGCTCAATATCAGACAACTCTCCACTCTCACATTCCCCTCCTGCAAGCCTGCAGTGGCTTCCCCCTTCCTGGGCACCACCACTTCTCCAACCCTGAAAGGCCCCCTAGCCATGGCCGCAAATATTGCCTGGAACAGAAAGGCTTTGTTAGCTGAATGGCAAATGTGGTCCAATGCCCTTACCACCTTTGTGAGTAGGAGCCCCATTATGGGTCTTCTCCCATCCTGCCTCATGCCCTGCCACCTCTGCCAACCCATGACCATCTGCTTGATGGCCCAGCTTCCCGCAGCATCCAACTACCCCTGATCCCTGCACATCCAGCTGATACCCGCCAGCTGGACTACCATGGTGGTGTTGAACCACCCCTTCCTTCCATTTTGCCACTACATACTGCATGACTTGCTCTTTCCGAACTGGTTCCTCTGTCTCCCAGCCCATCCTGGACCGAAATGCCTGGAAACTTTCCCAAGCCCCTTCATAGGCCTTCAGATTGTTGGTCGACCATGACTCTGTACAAGGCCCTGGCTTTCTTCTTCCAATCTCCCACAGCCAGTCCAGAACTCTGGTCCGGGCAGATGTGGCATGCGGTGCCAACTCCCAGAACCATTCCATCTGAAAACGTGAAAGACAGTGAGTCACGTCATTCTGTGTCCCTTCAATGTGCTGTGCCTTTAAAGATAGGTTCAAACACAGACCCAACAACACCATGCACCTTAGTACCCATCCCACTTACTACGTATGGCCACTTTGCCTGTTGATCACCTCTACCACCCCCTTGTTGTCACACCAAAATAAGATGCACCCCCCTACCATCCAGTCACCCCAAATTTCCAAAGCCACCCATATTGGGAAGATCTTAAGGAATGTGATATCCTTGGTCAACCCCCATTCCTGCCATTGGGCTGGCCATGCCTCCAAAATCCACTCTCCTTGAAAGTAGGCCCCCATCCAGAACCTCCCAGCCACATCTGAATACAGCTCCATGTCTGTATTGCAGGCCCACTCTTCCTGCCTGAATGTCACCCCATTGTATGATTCCAGAAAAACCTCCCAGACCTGCAGATCCTCCCTCATGCCTTTACTGATGTCCACCCAGTAATGGGGTTGTTTTGCCTTGCCTGTGACCCTCCCCAACCTTCTCATAAAAGCCCTGCCCGGGGTTATGGCCTTGCAGGCAAAATTAAGGTACCCCAGCAGCTGTTGTACCTGTACCAGCGGCACCCTCCTCCTCCTCCTGCCCACTAGCACTAACAACCTCTTTAACTGTGCCACCTTGTCCCCTGGCAGCCAAAAACACTCCTGCTCAGTGTCCACCTCGATCCCCAGGAACTCTAGCTTGCGGGCCGGGACCTTAGTCTTTCCCGCTGCCAGGGGCATCTCTATGGTGCTGCATATGTCCCTAAAGTCCACCAACATCTCTTGGGTCTCCGCCTGGCTGGCCCCGATCAACAGGAAATCGTCCAGGTAATGGACTACCCTTCTGTGCCCATACAGGTACCCAAACACATATTGCACCCAAGAACTGAATGCTTCGAATGTGTAACATGCCACTGAGTAGTCCATGGGCATAGCCTTATCGAAGTACAACCTGCCTTCAGATTGGAAACCGAGCAGGTCCCAGTCTGCTGGGTGGACCAGTAACGGATGGAACATGGACTCAATGGCCGTCTTTGTCAGCCAGGCCCCCTCTGCCACCCAGATCAACTCCACCGCCTGGTCTAGTGAGGCGTAAGAGACCATGCTCAATGACTCAGGGATCCTCCATTCACCGACCCTCCCATCAGAGTAGGACAAGTGATGTATGAGTCAAAACTCCCCCATTTGCTTCTTAGGCACCACCCCTAAGGGTGACACCCAGAACAGCCTGCAGGGGGGCTCGTGCATCAGCCCCTACACCATCCCCGCCCTGACCTCTTTCTGAATCTTTTCTTGGACTATGTCATCTTTCCCTTTTACAGAACCCAAGTTCTTAGCCTGCATCCCAACCTGTGTACCCATGAAATCTAGTGGAAAGCCTTCCTGAAAACCTGATCTCAGCAGCTCAGCTCCTCTCTTGTTGGGGTAGTCTTTTGTACAGGCCTCCACCACCCCTAGTTTGATGGGGGTGCGGGCCAGGGCATAGCCCCACCTCCCCTCCCTCAGTTCAGTCCTAATTCCAACCATAGCTGGGATTGAATCCCCCCTCTCCTGGGGCCCCCTGGCCCCTTCCATCTCCCCCTTCCACCCCAAAAGTGCTGTTCCTGAATCTGCCCATTTGCTTGGCTGGCTTTGTCGCCCCCCCTTGCCTGTAGGTCATTGCTGGGGGTGATCCCCCACACCGCGAGCATATGTGCCTAAACTTGCAACTAGGCCACATACACGATACCCTGTTAAATGACTAGCAGACCTTGGCTCTTGGGCTGGTGGCACCCTTTTCCCATGTTCCGCCACCTGCCCAACCGCTGTACCCACCAGGGTCCTTACCCACAACTCGGCATGGGTGCATTCCCACCTCAGGTCACCCTTCACCGCCATTCTCCTCCAGAATGCCTCATCATATTTAAGCCACCCAGCTTCACCTTATATGCATCCCTGATGATTGCCATATAAGTCAATAACGGGATTGCCAGGTCTGGCTGCTTCTCCAACACCAACATGCTATAAATCAGGAAACCAGCCTGCCATGTATCGATGATCTTCCCCTTGAACATGGCTTCCTCCACTTTGTGCCCAACCACTGCCAATGCTACCACCATCTCCGACTTGTCCACCAACTCCCTTTGCTCATACTTTTTGTCTGTCTCCTTGTCCACCAATCTGAAAATGTAAACGTACACCCCTTTCCATATTTTCTCCTTTATCGAGGCTGGCACATGGTCACCCAGTGTGAAACCTGGTGGTCCATTGTACAGGTTCTGCACCACTCCTGTGGTGCCTGCCCCTGGCTTGCCCAGCCTGCCCCCTTCTTTTATGGCCTGTAAGGCCCGCTCCATCTTTGAGACCCTGTCATCCCCCATGTCCCCCAAAAAATCCTCAATATATTCCTTTAAATCTGTTTCATTGCTCATATCCACATCGTCCTTACCATGATCCAGCTGTGGCCGTGCCAGAACCGAAATGGGCTCAACCCCCACTCCGGGTGCCGCCAGTGGGCTGGGTCCCACCCTCATTGGTCTCTTGTTTGTCTTCCTAGCACTGGCCCTCTCGTTTTGCCCTTTCCATTTCTTCTGGGCCTCCACCTCCCTATTTTTTGCAGCGTCCACCAACTCCATCATCTGTGTCATCAGTTTCGCTGCCTCCGCCAGCATGGTAGCGTTTGACACTGGAATTCTCTTGGGTGCCATCTCTTTCGCCACGTGCCTAGGCTGTATAATAATGATCATACCATAAACTTTCTGCCTGCCACCCGTCCCCCTCCACTCACCTAACAATGCTCTGCAATTCAGCCAGGTTACTATGATTACAAGATTGTTTCATTCATATGCAAACCCCCAGCTTGAAATATAACTCCACTGGGAACATGTCCCTGGTAGACATCTCTCATCCACAGATCCCAAATACTGTATGGTGCTGCTGTCCCCCTGGATCCCTTTCTAGAATAGTTGCCTCCTTGCAAGGCATGCATCCTCAATAGTGGACTTTGCCCCATTGAGTGAATGTTGTCAGATCTCAGGCTTCCAGTATATTGTATGGCAAACGCAATCAACAAAACTTTCTTTCTTCCCCATTTTTTTTTGCAAGCCAAACTCTCCCCCCCCCACCACCACCACCCGGCAATGCTGTTCAGTCTTCAGGTCCAAGATGGTGGCCGCACCACGTGACCGGGCCTCTGTGGCCCCAGCACTGCCTGACCTACTGGCCCATGGCCTTCAGTGCCAGAAAGAGCAATGAACCACCCTGGTTCACAAGGTCCTCTCCACCAAGCCTAACGGTTCCCATTACAGCAACATCCTTCTCCTTCTTTGCAAATACAAGTATGAGACCAGAAGATTAGAAGCACCATTGGACCTTGTAACTGAACTTGCCTGTATCATTGCTGCCTAACATCTAATTTGCTAGTTTCATTTCCTTCCCATAAAATTAGTGGAGTAGTGACCCCAACTTGCAGGGCCAAATAGCCTCATCATCTTCCACGCTGCACCGCATTGTGCCCTCAGGCATATTATTGCTGCATTGCCCAGTTTTTATATTTATTTTTTTTTTTTTTAAACAGGAACCTTGTCACATACCACACTGACTGACCTGGACCTCTAATTGGGCCTGCCCCTCCTTTCGGTGTTCTCAGTGGGTGAGTCAGACCCCAAATTTACCCCTACCCTGTAACCACACTGCAGTTGATCTCCCAGCCACAAATGGTGGCCATGCCACGCAGTCGGGCCTCCATGGCCCCCACCGACCTGCATCCAGGCCTCCTGGCCCAGAATTGGCCTCTTGCTGTTGTGATCTCCAGCCCCAAAATGGCGGACGCACCAAGCAGTCAGGCCTCCATGGCCCTGACCTGCATCCTGGCTTCCTGGCCCAGAAATTGCCTGTTGCTGCCACCTCCTGCTGTAAAACAGCCTGCAGGAATCTCCCCCCAGGCCTCTGTGGCTCCACCACTTGCTCCTCCTGACTGTGCTCCTCGAGCTCACACCATGCCATCTGGGCCTGCTGCCCCATCCCCTTGGCCAAAACTGTGCTTCCTTCACCCCACACCATGCAGTGTCACCTTTTTGCTGCCCTGCCTCTCTTTCCCAACCAGCACCCACTCTCCATGCTGTGTATGCCCTTCTGGCTGCATACTAAATGACACGTGGTGCCACCACCTTGCTGCCCTGCCACCAGCCTCCCCATTCCAGCACTCACTCTGTGTGACTCCATCATCTCTGAGGTGCTGATGCCAAATGCTCATAGGAATCAGACCAAGCCGTGAGTGTAGCCAACACACCCCCTGCTCCCAGCTCAGAAAACCTTGCGCAAGCCTACCGCTCACCAAAGAAACTGCTCCACTTGCATTATACATTTTTTTTAAATGACACTGCATGCTGAGGCAGCTCCATGGGACTCTGACTCCTCCATAAACACCATCAGACTCTGGGCTAGCGGCCAAACAATCTGCGCCACACTCCCTGGCTCCAACATATATGCATTTCATCACAATTCTTCTTCACTGCACACTGTATCACCTACTAGCCATGCCTTTAACCAAATCATCTGGTTGCAAACCCCCACAACTTCTGCTTGAGTGCCTCACAGAGACAAAGGCCCCCCAGACCTGGGCCCAGCAGTCCCACAATCTGCCCTACACTCCTCTGGCTCTCAAGGATATGCAGATTTGTATAAATCTTTATAGACAAACTGTATAAGATTTTAGCAAGGCATGTAAAACCAAAACCACCCGTCTGTGACCCCCACACCTCCAGCATGGGTGCCTCAGAGGGACAAAGGCCCCCAGACCTCAGTGCCTTACCTTAGATTGCCAGCAATGTGCTGTAGGTTTGAATTTTACCACAAGAAAGAGGGCTTACTGAGGGTTACGTGCCCTTAAATAGCCCCAAAGGACCCCTGAACAGGACCCCTTCTGGCCCCTCCCCTTGGCCAATAGCCAGCAAGCTTCGAGCCTGGTTGGATGACACCATCTGTGAGGTCATAGTACCTCCCCCTTTCCCTGCAGTCCCCTCCTCCTCCCCCTCCCTCTCCCTCCCTCCTTCTGTATTCATTCCTGTCTGGGTCCCAGGACAACCTGGCCTGCCTTTTAGTGGCAAGCTTAATTGTCCACATATTTTTCTCATATTTTTAATTTGATTGACTCAATTTATATGCATAGCAATACCATTATCTTGGGCGATTCTAATGCTCATTGCTTGCCAGTAGAGGATCTAGATTGAAACAAACTCTTCTTCTAGGATTTATTCAGATTATATGAGTCTCCTCATATTGATGCAGTTAGTTGCTTGTATTTTGGATCTGAGTTTTATTTATATTGGTCTTCCAATTTAAATTCTGGTTGCTTAGAGAATCTTTTAGTGATCACTCAGTTCCTTTTTGTACCTTTGATCACACAACAGTGAGACTATAGCAGTATTGGTTTGAATTGCAGTTGATGGATAGTTTTATAGTTTTTGTTGGACAAACATATGTCTTGTATAAACTTTTTATAGTACCCAAGCTTTCCTTGCCATACATGTTCCTTCCTCAGGTGCAATAGCCATATACAGTAGTCAACAGCAACAGCAATATTGCACATGATGAAAGGACTTGCTCGACCCTGAACGTTTGTGTACTATTATAAATCATGACATCATTCTTGGCCAATCAGGATTGTTTATTTCTAAAGGTTTCATGTACTTTTGTAACCATAAGAGTGTCTCATGCATATAGTTCTAATATTCAGAAGTTCTAAGTTCAATTGGCATGGTCCATTTCCAACAAAGGAGATTCTCTAATATTCAGTAAAGTAAAACATTTTCAATTAAAATTCCATTTTGTAAAACAAAGGTCTTCAACATGATTTATAATATGTTTATATGTACAGTTCCTGTGTCTCTTATAGTTACAAGATTTTCTTCTCAGGTCCTTTGTGTGCCCAAACTCTCAGTTTTGCTTCACATTTTTCTCACCCAAAGAACTTAATAATCCACTCTTATAACTATAAGACACCCACCAACTGTGCACATAAACATTTAGAAAATGGGTTTGGAAAATAAAGCAACCTGATTGGCAGAAAGGCCATGCCAGGCGTGCATTTAGTTTTCAACAGAACCCAGCAAAAAACTATTGCCCATTCATGGTGACCCATTACTTAGGGTATTCTTGGGCACCCTGAATTTTCAAGGTCACATGAAGCCATTGTTTTTTTCATGTTTGCAACTGAGTTCTGATCAGCCAAGCCCCCCATCTCTTTTTTTATGTTAAAAAAAAATAGAAAATACATAGCAGGCACACAGGAAACATAATCACTGAAAATAGAAGAAAAAAAGCAGTTACTTTGATCGGCTCCTTTTTCACCAACAGACACAGCTTGGTATCTCAGGTAGTGCTACTGTGTATAAGACCAGTGGTACTTTATTTGATTTCCATACCTCAGATGGATGTTCATCTGCGGTGCAGAAAATGAACAAACTACCACTCTCCTCAAACACAGTAGCACTACCACAGATAGTGCTCTCTCTCTCTCTCTATGAAGTAATTGAGCCTTTACAACTTGATTCCTAAGCAAGCATGATTCTCCTCTTCCTGCCAAAAATCAATGTACACAGCATATAAATTAAAAAAAAGTTATAAAACATAGTACCTCACTCCACCTGATGCCAAAGTCCTGTACCATACACAAAAGTTCAGTACCACAACAGTGCTGTGTGTTTGACTGGGGGGGAGGGTTACCATGAGAACCACCTCAAAAGGCACAGCTACAGGGGTTCCAGAATAACAAAAGACCATATCTCAAAAAAAACAAAAAACAACACAGCAAACTAGTGCAGGCAGGAGAACTAATTTAATACAAAATAAATGATCAGTTAAAAAATATTTTTTTTAAAACACTAATAAAACAGTAGCCCATTTTCTAAGTGAAATAATACTCAACAGTGTGGGCATTTTGGGGAAATATCAGGCTTTCTAAGGGCTAGAATGCCTTCTGCCTGTAGCATCAGGCCTCATTATGCCCCTGAGTGGCCCAGTATTTCCCAATACCACCCCCCTTGTCAGATATTATTGCTTACATATACCATCTTTGCACATGACCTATGTTGGTCCAATATAAGGAATCAAACTATCCAGCAACTCTGGATTACACAATACCAAGATTTCCTTCTAAAATAAAAAAGTTTTGTTGTTTTCAAAATTGTAATTCTGAAATTTTCTTATCTGACCTGAAAGAAATTTGTTCTCTATTATCCTGTTCTAATATAATGTCAAATAGTCTTTCTACACATTCAGTATGTTGTATGATTGTTTACCACGGAATACAAGAATTCAAAACTCTGCAGTATTCCAGTAGTAGAATGCTCCCTCCTCTCCCTCCTATCCCAAACACATGGGAAGGTAACCTGGAATACATGAATTCAAAATTCTGGTGAATTCCACTGGCATATGCATACAGACACACACACATAGGCCTCAAGTGGAACCAGAACCGCAGTTTCACCTGTTGCAGGGTAAGGCGCAGAGAGTTCTCTGGCAAACTGCTTAGGATAGGAAAGGGATTTTTCATGGTCTTCAAAGAAACACCAGCAATGGAAACTCTGAACAGCACTTGAGTTTTTTCAAATTTGGATATGTGTGTAAGGGGGGCTTATGAATCTAAAGAAAACTTAATTATTTACTTATTTTGTTTAATGTAGTTGTCTTTTATTTTTAGGGCCTGGTTGAAGGTTTGTATAAATGACTAAAGAAGGCAACCATGTTTGTGATGAAAATCAGGAATGAGTGAAGTGGCTCATGAATTCTATATGTGAGTTGCCCAAGTTCCATATCCTACAGCCTGAAATCTGTGTAGTTGTACAGAATTAAGACATGGGTCTCAAAACCTGTTTAGGTTGTCAGAGAGTAGGACATTCTCAACCCATTTTATAAATAATATTCAGAATACTATTCCATGGTTCGTTCAGAAATGCTTTTCAGAATTAAAAAAGAAATTCTGAAAAGCATTTTGAATCCAGAATTGTCATTCTGAAAGAATTCCACCAGTGAAACTTGAGATTACACACAGTTCTAGTTACTATGCGATCTGAAAACTGACACAGCAAAGGGATCTGACAGCATAGATACTATTTTGTTAAATATTGGCCCTACCACAATTGCTTCCTTAACATACTTGCTTAACCTCTCTGTATCTTCCCAAATGTTTCCCCTCAGCATGGAAACATTCAGCTCTTATCCCCTTACACAATGAGGGTTTAACAACTCAAGCAGTGCCAAACTAGTGGCACTGATGGTTGAGGTGGTAGATGCCACACCTCTCTCCATGCTGGTGAACCATTTTTGGAAATAAACACTGGACACCAGGGGGTAGACCAGGGAAGGAGAATATTGAGTGTCCCAGGGACTGCTCTCCTCTCTTGGGTAGGGAAGACTGCTGGTTCTGCTGAGCGACTGCCACCAGGTGGAGGTCTGGAAGTAGTTCTGGATGGGAGAAACAGATAGTTGGAGGTTGGAGATGCTGGCGATTCTGTGGCATGTTTCCACTTCCATATGCTGATGCGCACACCCTACTAATGTGGGCCAGGGAGAAAACAGAAGAAAAATGGCAGCAGGGCAGGCATTAATGCAGCACTGCCCACTGCTTCCTCACCTGCCTCACCACCAGGACACCAAATGCTTGGAACCGAATACTTGGACTTGGGGAGAGGACAGTCATCCCCCTCCTGACCCTGCC
Organism: Neoceratodus forsteri; assembly: GCA_016271365.2. Classification (NCBI taxonomy): domain Eukaryota; kingdom Metazoa; phylum Chordata; order Ceratodontiformes; family Ceratodontidae; genus Neoceratodus; species Neoceratodus forsteri. The sequence continues at coordinate 192,493,138 of CM057456.1, forward strand.
ATGGTGGGAAGCTATGGGGGAAGATAGGTGCAGCGGTAAGTCCTAGTGAGGTTGGAGACACTGGGGAAGAGTGGAGCAGGATGGATGGGAGCCTAGGTTGTTCTGGCCACAGGGAGGCTAAACATCTGTAGGGGAAAAAAATGAAAAGCTCAAGTAGACAAATATCCCCCAGTTTCACTTTTATCCATTGTTTTAAAGTTTCTGTAAAAATGAATTGTCTATTCTGAAGTGACGGAATTCATTAACAAGCATAATGTTGTAAATGATTGCCAATCTAGGATTCCCCTGAAATTTTTTACGCAGCTTTGGCTGACTTCCATGATTCGCTGTCTCCTTCCTTTGATTCTAGTGCCTTTGTATTTTTATTGACTCGTCCAAAACATTTGATTTAATTAACAAATCAATTTTGCTTTCTTGACTCTATTCTTACGTTTTTTTTTCTTTTCTTTTTTTTAACCTAATGTGATCAATCGGTTTTATTTCTATATTCACAATAATCCCTTAATAAGTATGCTCCCCTTATTAAAGTTTGAACTAGGACCAAAACCTGTAAATGGTTCACCCCTCAGATCAAGTCCTTGCTTCTAGAAAGAGATAAGCTCTGGAAAAAAGCACGCAGACTGAACACTGCAGAGGACTGGAACCAGTTCAGGAGACTACGAAATTTATGTACCAAAACAATCAGAGAATCGAGGCCACCTTCTTCAAATCCTAACTCGACTTCTGCCACAAAGAGCCCAATCAAGCTTTGGAACACAATCAGTGATCTGCTAGGCCACTCCCAGGAAATTCACTCCCGACCAAGATTACCTCTGGCAACTTGACTATAACCGAAAAATGGATATACTTGACACATTCAATAACCACTTTACTACTGCAGGCATGGCATTTGATAACTCCCCTGCAAACATACTTCGCTCTCAGACTGCCAGCCAACTGCCTGAAACTCCGATAGCTTCGTCGCCTTTCTCACTTCAACCTGCCACACTGAAAGAGGTAGAGGACCTCTTGCTTCAGTTGGATACTAGAAAAAGTGCTGGGGCCGACTCCCTTGACCCTTACTTCCTGAAAATTGCCTACCGCGTACTAGCAATACCCGTCACCCACCTTTTTAACTTATTCCTGTCTCAGGGCACCTTACCACCTATATGGAAGACAGCACATGTCATACCACTGTTCAAATCAGGTGACCGTGGCGATCTCAATAACTACAGGCCAATTTCCCTCCTTCCGGTCCTGTCCAAACTCCTAGAGAAAATTGTAAATGCACAGCTGAGGACTCACCTTGAGTCTAGGGAACTGCTAAATCCTATGCAGTCCAGTTTCAGAGCTAAACATAGCACTATCTCAGCCCTCGCCAGTTACTAATGACTGGCAGCGTAATCTTGAGAGCAAAAACTTTATTTATGCTGTTTCCTTGATCTAAGCAAGGCTTTCGACACCGTCGACCATAGTCTGCTCCTCTGCCCTTCAAACCTTAGGTGTGGACCTCCTCTCTGTGTTGGTTCACTGACTATCTTACAGGCGCCTTCAACAAGTTAAAGCCGAAGGAGGCCTGTCCCCTTAAAAACTCTGCAAGAGGGGTACCTCAAGGTTCTATATTAGGGCCCTTACTTTTGCAATCTACATTAATAACATCGACTACTGTATAAAAGAAGCCAACATCCATCTGTTTGCAGATGATACAGTTCTCGTGAGTTGCCCAATACCTGAAGCTGCCTGCAATGACCTACAGTCAGAATTCAACCTTTGCAAAGCCAACTCCTCCACAAAAGCTACTCCTTAATGCCAAAAAACTAAAGCGATGGTCCTCTCCTTTTATCCGTACAGCTAACCCTGTGTCCAGTGGGACAGTTCCCCAAATTACCACAGTTCTAGGTGAAAACTAGAATTTGTTACAAAATTCAAGTATCTGGGAGTTTGGATAGACCAAAGACTCTCCTTCATTGAACATATCGAGGACTTGCTAAAACGACTTCGCGGCAAACGCTTGGACTGCTTTTTAGAATCAGCCAATTTCTCACCAGAGATGCCAAGAAACAACTGGTCCAATCCATTTTCCTATCATTGGTTGATTACGCTGACTTCCTCTACAGCCAATGCCCCAACTCTTACATGGCTAAACTGGACACACTCTACCATCGAGCACTGAGGATTATAACGGGACTCTCCTTCGACACACATCACTGCACCCTATATGCGGCAGTGGGATGGACATCACTAAAGTTCAGGTGCCATAGAAACACCGCTATCTGGACCTATAGAGCCATCTCTAATAAGCTGCCTTACTATATCTCCTGCTGTCTTCCCATGAGTATAATTGGGAAATACACATTAAGAAGTTACTCAGCTATTACACTTAAAGTACCCAAAGCAAAATCCCGCTTCGGCAGGGCAGCCATAAGCTTCGTGCTACCTACCTTATGGAACGATCTACAAAAAAAACCCTCAAATTAAGCACTCTAATCGGTATAAATGCTTTCAAGATGCTTTATTTCCATACAATCAGAGAAGTATGTAACTACTTCACCCACTCAGACCCAGTACCGGTGTCTGCACTGGTATATAGCCACGCCTAGACCCAATTTTAAGTACTGACCCCCCCAGCTTGCTCCTCACCAGCCTAATTGTTCTCTCTCTTATCCCCCTGTCTTATCAACACTAGGCCCATCCATCCCCTTATTCTTCCTTTCCCAACGTCGGATAGGAGCTCACTACCCTGGGTTGTGACATCCTACCATGCCCCGTACTTTATAGCATTCAATCCCGGGGCTCACACATACTCCTTTTCTCCATCCACCTTCTCTACATCCAGCTTTACCAACTCCTTTCTGTGCACCGTGCCCTCCTAGCCTTTCTCCCCCTACTTCCCTCCCTCTCTTCCCCCCACCTTCACCTCTACCTGGTGTATATTTTTATTTTTATTTTTTTCTTCCGTTACTTCCTCCTGCAACCTTAGATAACCTGCTTTATCTTCCTATAGACACTTCTATGTATGTAAATACCGTGTAATCTGTACAATATCTGTATAATTCTATGTACATATGAACTTCTTTTTCTTCCTCTCTGTAAAGAGTATTATCTGTATTGCCTTGTAAATACCTGTGTTGACCTGTATATACAATTGTTCATGCTCCACCCAGGTCCATCTTGCAAATGAGCTTCTGCTCAACGATGAACGCCTGGTTAAATAAATAAAGACTTGATTGATAATCCTCAGAGTCAGTTTCTTGGGATGGGTATCTTTCTTCTTCTCTTCCTGTTTTAATTGGTGTTCCTTAGGGTACAGTCCCAAGGCCCCTTTTATTTACTCTGTTTATAGATCCTTTACCTTCTGTTGTCGATGTTTGTTCTGTCTATACAAATGACACTCTGCTTTTCATAGCTAAAATTCTGTCATCTGACTTTCATCACAGCTTCAACAATAATTAAACAAGGGGCTCGATTTCCAATCGAGATGCAGCGGTGCACTGGACTTGCAGCAGGGTGTGTCACGGACGTGGCAAATTGCATCGCACATTCCAGTAAGCCCAATTTTTGAAGATGATTACCGCAAACACCTACTGCAAGTCCAGAATGTCAGATGAGGGCGTTAGACCAGCTACTGCCTGGTCTAACTTTTTGTCTTGGATCAGGGCACTTGCGCCAACTCTTTGGTGCAAGGTGCTGTAAAGTGGGTATAATGTCACAAATAAGCCATCCCTTTGAAAATCAAACTGCTCTGCATCTGACGGGCTTTGGTGCATCTGCGATCCACTTTGCGTCGGATGCAGGGCTTGATGCAAGCTCTGTGTCCACATTCTAAAATCAAGCCCAAAGTATCTAAATGGTTTTCTGAAACTATATTGGTGTTAAGTCAGAAGAAAGCCACATCTATGAATTTTAGCTTTCAGATAGTCAATCCCTTTCATTATTACTCTGAATAATTTTCATTTGAAAACTGTTTCAGGATTTAAATATTTAAGTTTGACATTTGATTCACTGTTTTAGAATTTAAATATTTAGGCTTGAAATTTGATTCAAGAGATAGATAGATAGATAGATAGACAGACAGACAGACAGACAGACAGGCAGACAGACAGACAGACTGACAGATAGTTTATTAAAAAAATATTTTCTGAAAGCAAGATGCTTTAAAAAATCATAAATATTCAGGTCAAAAACATAATAAGATAAAAACAGATTATAATGTAACAATTGCAGGGAGGAATAAGTGCAGATAGCCATGGCTATTTTGATCTCCTGTAAATGCCTGTCTAAACAGCCATGCCTTCAATCTGTTTTTGAAGATGGTAACAGACAGGGCAGACAGAATATCAATGGGTAGGCTCTTCTAAAGTAATGGGACAACTACAGAGAAAGCTCTGTCCCCAGTTGATTTTAATTTAGATTTAGGAACAACCAACTGGCCAGTTCCAGTAGAAAGTAACTCATGGATATGTGGCATGTTACAAGAAGCTCACCAATGAACTTGGGTCCCAGTCTCTTGAGGGTCTTGAGAGTAAAAAGAAGACTCAAACTGCCATCTCACAAGAAGTCAGTGCAGACAGTGTAGCACTGGAGTGATATGTTTACTCCTTTTTACTGAAGTGACAAGTCTAGGTGCTTGATTCTGCACCAGCAGGAGGCAGCTCAGCTGACCCACTGAAAGGCTTAAGTGGAGCACATTGCAGTAGTCGAGACAAGAGACAATTAAAGCATTGGCAGTGTCAAAAGATCATTTTGATTATGGATGGGACACAATTTGGGCTTACTTAGGTTGTTTGGAATATGCACATCACTATCTAATGGAATATGATACCAAACAATATTGTACAGGCAATCCTATAAATTCTGAACTATGGTGATGTGGAATATTGCATTACATCGGAATACTTGTTATCACCTATAAAAATGCTATTTACTTTTGGTTATCATTGTTCATATTGAACACCAAGTGGGATTCTTCATATTATGAGCTACTTCTCAGATTAAACTGGCTTTCTCCTTCCCATAGAAGGGACTTAAATTGATATACCTTGATTTATAAATTATTTACTCTCCTTATTGCTTCATATGTGTCTGAACAGTTGCAGACTCCAGTACACCATCATCTCTTGAAAGAAGTTCAGCATTACTCCTTAACTCTGCCAAGGATTTCAACTTTATTTGGGAAAGCTTGTTTTTTCTAAGGTGCCCCCTTTATTGGGTAATTTTGGAACACGGATTCAGAAACAATACTAGTTTACACATTTTTAAAACAGCCATAAAAAAAGTATGTGAGTTCTCAGTCTGTTATTGTTTCTATCAGTGGTATGAACTGTATTCTTGTAAAAGTTCATGGTTTTGTATAGCCTTTAACCTTTTTTATGCTGCTTGCACGCATGTGCAAGAAACATAGTGCCATCATCCGAGTTTTTGGAGGTGTGTCAGCCCGTCTTCCGATGCAGTCAGTGTGTTTGCAGGCCTGGCCCCAGTTCCCCAATCACTGCTGCAGCAGTCTATGACAAGCTGAAAATGCAGTGGCATACAGTTCAAAGGGAGAGCTCTTCTTCAGTGAGCAGAGCTCTCCCCCCCCACGCACACACACGCGCAAGCATGCATATTGCATGCTGATGTGCTCCCCCCACGCACACACTGTATGGCCGACGGTGGTGCCCAATCCCCAACTGGCTCCATGCCCCTCCCAACAGCTGTCCAGGTGCCACACTGGGAGCACACCTCAGCATGGCAAAAACTGTTATAGCTGACGGGGGATCCAAGGCTACAAGCCCGCCAAAAAGAGCTTTCCCGGTCCCACGCTGGGAGCCCACCCCAGCGTGGCAAATCTTGTTTTGGCCAATGGGGGTGCCCAATCACCTGTTGGCTCCAAGTGCCCCCAAATAGCTTTTCCTGCTGCCATGCTGGGAGCCCACCCCAGCGTGGCAAACGTCCCGCGCCATCTTCGTAAAAAAACAACAACCTGTGAATAAAAAAATGGTCCCTCGTAGTCTCCCTGCTCCCCTCCCACAACCCACACCCACCCACTCACCCCATACTTACCTCCGGAGCTCAGCGCTACGATCATCGGTGGACCGGGAACACGTCTGCAGTCTTCAAAGCCGACCACGAGCTGAGGAAGTGCCGGTAAGCTGTATAATGGGATAGATAGGGTTTTTTCAACTTTATTGCATATCTCAGGCATTTTTAGGAATTTTTGCACCAAACTTTCAACATGGGGGTTTTGGGACCCCTTCTCATGAATGCTGTCACTGACATGGCGTTATTTGGGCCTGAAGGGTGATTTCGCAGTCACTGTGCGAAATCACCTTTCCAGAATGATTAATGAAATGACGCTGCCAGTGTTCATATGGTGGGCTTTCAAAAAGTCTATTTTGAAAATTTGGTGGAAAATTCTAAAATGACTGTTTCTGACGTCGTTACGCAGTTCCTCAGCGCTACGTAGAATTTGCAAATTTTCAATATTTTCACTCCAGATTTTCAACATTGCCATTTTACCACACCTCCTTATGATCAGTACAGCTGTCATTTTTTACATCCTGCCCAAAATGTGTTTCCGCCCATGTAGCGCACAATGGCGCAGTCGGTGTTCGAAATCAATGTACAGTATGGGACACATTAAGAAAATCACAGTGACACTGTTCATTAGCAGAGGTCTTAAAATGGCTATGTTGAAAATTTGGTAAAAAAATTCCTAAAAATGACTGTTTTTCGAGCGTCCGTTGCCCAGTTGCTACGTACGCTTGTAAGTTTGTGAATTTTCAAAATTTTCACTCCATATTTTCAACATTGCTATTTTACCACACCTCCTTATGAGCAGTACAGCTGTCATTTTTCACATCCTGCCCAAAATGTGTTTCTGCCCATGTAGCACACCATGGCACAGTCGGTGTGCAAACTCAATGTATGGGACACATTAAGAAAATCACAGTGACACTGTTCATGATCAGAGGTCTTAAAATGGCTATGTTGAAAATTTGGAGAAAAGATTCCTAAAAATGACTGTTTTACAAGCGTGCATTGTGCAGTTCCTACGCACGCTCGTAAGTTCGTGAATTTTCAATATTTGCACTCCAATGACTTCCAAATACCTAAACAGCACATAGAAGCAAGCAACATTCGGCACTGACAAATGCTTGTTTTAGTAACCGGTTGTGGCACTGAGCATTCTATAAATGAGATTAGCTTCCCACTAAACTTATCCTGCAAATTTTAACTTTTAATCAATAAAATAAATAGTAGACTTCAGTTCCACTTTGCCTTTGGGCGCATAGATTTGGTTAGGCTTTAAGAATTTTGCCAAATCACTTATACTCCCAGTGTAGTTATTGGCACAGGGGGAAGTAGACAACAAACGGAGATGGTGGTTAAAAAACTTTGAGGTCAGCAATATATGTGAATTACAGTAGCTTACAGTACATTTGGCTGGTGCTGTTGGCATCCATCAGGTGTGGATTAATGTTTGTGGTGTTGTGACAGAGTCTGTAAAACCCACTAAGCCAACCATGGCCCAGTGCAAGCTACAGTAATAGTTACTATTGACTGCTGACCTCAAGGCATACAATCCTTTGTATTCTCTGCTTTACCTCCATACCAATTACTATATACTCTCTGGCTAATTGATTTTCAAATGTTATAACACCACCTCAAAAAAAAGTTTGGTATCAAAAAACATAAAAATTAAAAAAAATAAATAAATGTAGATCATTACATTGCCCTTAATAATATTTTACATCTATGGAGGATTTTGTTTGCTTGACTTTTCTTTTGTTTTTTGTTGTTGTTGTATTTAATATTTTCTTTACTTTCTTGCTGACATTAATTTTATTTAGTTTGAATGCAAACGATGCCTGCTGACAGCAAAAGCTGTCATAGATAGCCAGTGCATAAAAGTCAGACTGGAGAACTGTGCAGATCTGTGCATGGTCATTTAGGTCAGTCATTCTGTTACTGTCCTATTCAAGATGGGTGGGGTGATGGGTCTTTTAAATGATACTGCCTCTGTGTGCTCAGTTGCACACCTGACTATATTGATCTTGTTACTGACAACAATGTGAAAGTTGCTGTAGATAAAAACTAAGATCAAAGGAACTGTACTCAACTCTTAAAAAGGAGGAGGAGATGTGTTTCTACTGCTGAGAGGGGTGAACAGGACTGTGATGCCAATGCCAGTGGAAGGAGTCTGGGGAGACTTGCCACCAGGAGGTGTAAGCGTGGAAATAGTTGCAGAGGTTATTTGTCGGACAGGTGAATAATCAAATGAATAGCTAAAGCTGATCATTGGTAAGTTGAATGGAGGACTAAGATTTTGAGATTCTTAGGATCTAGACTAGAGCAATGTAATGAGGCAATATTGCCAGCTGTATCGAAATCAGGGACATTGGATTTATGACACACTATGGAAAAGTAATACTGTATGTTACTTTATACAAACAATCTTTTTTTCTTTCTGTGCCTTCCCTCCCCCACAGTCTGTGTGTCTCAGATCATTACTAAGCAATAAGCCACGAGGGGGTGTGAGTTATCGGGTTTACCACAGCTGAGTGGTTTGCCCACGAGGCTAAACCGGAGTGGGTAACCGTCCAGCCATGGTAATCCTGATAACCCACATCCCCGAGTGGTTATTGCGATTATATATTGAGTTTGTTAAAATATATATAAATAATAAAACAACTTTTTTCTTCTCTCTCTCTCTCCATTTTTAACTGTTTTTTGTTTAGATTCTTGATGCTCAATAGAAAATAATCCTGGTTTGCTGTGAGCGTACCGGGGCTGTCATCTGTGAATGAGAGTATGCTTCCGGTTTGAATTTACAGTCTATAGGAAGTAGTAGTGTGTCGAGGAATATAGTTTTTTTCTGTTATTTTGCTTGTCATCATCATTATTTTGTTGTGCGTAGAAGGAATGGGTAGTAGTGTGCTTCTGTTATTTAGGAGGTGTGAATGAGGAGCGGAAGATAGAAGTGTGCTTGTGCTGCAGCCAGTTCGATGGAATTCGGAGGGAGCGAGCGTTACAGTAAAGATTGTGAGAAAATTTGGCATAATGTTTTTTAGGCTGCAGTTACTTTTTTGAGAAATGCCAGGAGTGTGGAATTTGTATTTAATGTCTGCGAGGCAGTGTTTTTAAAAATGTTCTGTGACCTGTGGGAGACAGCTGGAAGGGCGCTGTTTACCGAGGAATTCAACATGGCGACTGTACATTTTTAAATTCGGGGGTCGGATCAATTTTATTGGTAATGCGGGTGACTGGCACCTTTGCCGTGGGTATATCGTAGGATTTACAACGGTGGTAAGGTGCCAGTCAGCCGTTCTGATTGGTTGTTGTCTAAGGTCCATGGTATAATATGCTGTATTCCTATCAGGATACCTTTCAAATGAATGATTCAGGGCATTTTACTCTGCCTCTCTTACAAATATCTTAACACTTTCTGGTAAACATCCCCTCACAGCTATTGACCTGTTACTATTCACTGCCCACCCACCCTTCCATTAAGTCCTTTTCACCGTTCCTTTTATGCCTTTTTACAATCCTGTCAAAAATTGTTTTTAAACAGTGTATTTCAGCATATATAACTTCAGCTTCTTTTGTTTAGTTTGCTCTTCATCAGTAGAAGGTACCTGTGGGGCTCCAAAAGCCTGTGTACTACACCAGCTTTGTACAAGACATATGCTGGTCCAATAAAAGGTATCAAGCTATCCTGTGGCCCCTGTTTTCAAAGGACCAATATGGCTGCAATCTCTTTTTGCTAAGTTTATTTGCTAAATGAGTGAATTACTGGGGCAGGGATCTCTTGGGCAGTGATTACAGGAACATTCTTTTTTTCCACTGCTGTGGTATGATGTGGCTGGGTATTGCCAGGTAGGGCAGGCAGTAGCTGCAGCAGGTGGAACAGTACTATGGGTCTGATCATGCAGAGTGTGTGTGTGGGGGGGGTAGTCTTTAGATAGCACAATTTATAAGGGTCAAACAAAATTGTTCCAGGGCTGAGATTTACAATAAAAGGGCTAATGAATTGGAGCATAGGTTCAGAGATAAGGGTTACAGAAAAACACTGATAGCACAAGTGAGAGACAAGGTGAATCAAATGCCTTGAGGTGAACTATTACAGTATAGATAAAAATAGAACAATCTGCATAATCAGATCAATTTTGTCACCAGTTATTGTGCTAACAGTTATGTTATTAAAAATTGTCTACAAATGTTTTGTCTTATTTTGGACACTGAACTGATTCTGTCCGCTGTAACAGACACTCCCTTTAGGGTGACTTACAGAAGGAGTCCAAACCTGTGTGACGTGCTTGTTTACCGTTTTCTGCCACCATGTGTGTCCACAACTCAGCAATGGCTTCCAAATAGACTCAAGGGTAATTTTATTTGTGGCAGATGTGTCAATTGCCTGATTGTCACGAAGTGTAAGCTCTTTGAAACTGTTAACAACAGAAAGAAGTTCACCATACAGCAATTTATCAATTGTAGTACCATGGGGGTAGTTTATTTAGCTACCTGCAAATTCTCAGCTTTTTATGTGGGCAAGATGTGGCGTATGTTAAAAACAAGAGCTGGGGAGCATTTGAGAGTTCCATATGAGATAATGATCTGAGGAATGCATTAGCAGCTCATCTTTTTGAGACCAAGGGAAATGGCGTACATAATTTTTCTTTCTGTGGTACAGAGAAGGTAAGTGTGAGCCCAAGTGGGGGAGTAGATTAAGAAGCAAAACTTAGTGAAAGGGAGGCCTTTGGGATTTTTATGTTGTGTGTAATGCGAAAACTCAGACTCAATAAAAGTATCAACTTTTCAGTGTTTCTGAAAAAATAAACATGGAAAAATAAAGGAATAGAAAGAATGAGGCATAAATCATGTATGAAATTGGGTTGATTATTCCCTTACCTTTCAATTATTATATGGGCCCACGCTTTATATTAAGTGGTACGATATGTGGTTTATTGTTCTCTAGCATAATGGATATGATTTTTATTAGTAATTTTAGGATTTGGTATATTTATGTTCTCAATCTATTGTACTTTATAGGGAGTTCAATGTCACTTATACAGTACTTTATGGTGTTTTTAATGGGAGGTTTGAGTACTGTACAACACAGAGACTTGGGACAGATTTTTCTATTTTGTAATGAGATTTTCTAATAAAGTTTGGTAATTCCAACATGATTCTGTGCCTTATAACTCTGTTTTTGAGCACCTGTTTATGAATTTATTTAAGCACTATGCACTTTCAAGAATTGTGTATATACCCCTTTAAACACCATGTTTAAATATTTTGGAATACCTGTGGTTGCCACTCGCTGAGGACACCTTTCTGGCAAAACCAGTAGGAAGTGATGGTTTGTTCCCCTGGTAAGAGGTATTGCTGCACACTTTTGGAAACTAAAATCTTTCTACAGCTTGCAATACAACTGATTGTGTGACTGTTCTTTTACAGTTGGTGGTGCTGGAGTTTTGAGCCTGGTCTTTAGATTTCCCTGCCTGAGAAACCTTCTTTCTTGCTTTTCTCTTTTGCATTCTTTCTTTTTTAGTTTTTAATTTTTGCCATGTTCTGTAGTGATAGTCTCCACTCCTTTGTATCAAACTCATCATTTCCACCAGTCAGTGGTGCCATTGGACTGGGGTTGTCTACAGGCCCCCAGACCAGATGGAGGACATAGACACATTACTGTTAGAAGATATACAAAACATGACAGCTAAAGGGGAGGTTCTGATAATGGGAGACTTCAACATGCCAGATACAGATTGGTCAATACCAGCAGGAACATCTGCCAGAACTAGACTCATAGTGGATTGCCTGCAGGGGGAGGGCCTCAAACAACTGGTACAGCAACCCACAAGAGACAGGGCTATCCTAGATCTAGTACTGACTAACAAAGAAGGGATCACAGATCTCCAGGTAGAAGGTCACCTGGGGCCAGTGACCATCACATGGTATGGTTCAATTTGGCTACTACATCTAAATCATCCCATTCCAAAGCAAAAATATGGGACTTAGAGGAGCTGACTTTGATAAGATGGCCAACAGAGTTAAGCTAGCCCTGGCAAAAGAAACACAGGTGAGGAGGTACAGGCAAAGTGGGCAAGCATTAGGATACAATACTTGAAGCAACATCCCATTGTGTTAGACAGAAAAGGAAGTGCAAAGAAGAAGGAAACCACTTTGGTTCTCAAATACAGTAGCAGAAAAGGTCAGAGCCAAAAGGCTGGCCTTCAGAAAATATAAAGGAACACAGCGGGATGAAGATAGGAGGCATACCAAACTGCCCTAAGGGAAGCAGGGAAGGCAGTAAGGCAGGCAAAGTCCCAAACTGAGGAAACACTAGCACGAACAGTAAAAGAAGGTGACAAGACTTTCTATAGATACATTAGTGAAAGGAGAAAGTCCAGAGGGGGTATTGCTAAGCTTCATGGAGAAAAGGGAGCATGTGAGGAGGAGGACCCTGTAAAGGCATCTATCCTAAATAGATACTTTTGCTCAGTATTTACTGAAGAGAAGGTAGGGTAGGGCCCACAGCTCAGCATCATGGACACAGGGGGGAGGGAGGGGAGCACTACTCCCTTCACAAAAGAAAGGGTCCTACAAGAGCTTGCTAAGCTCAGGGTGGATAAGGCAATGGGACCTGATGGCATACATCCCAGGGTACTTAAGGAGATAAAGGAGGAACTAGCAGAGCCATTAGCAGAATTGTTTAGTGAGTCTCTGAGCACAGGAGAGGTCCCAGAAGACTGGAGAAGGGCTCATGTGATCCCACTCCACAAGAGTGCTAGCAGGGAGGAGGCGGGCAACTACAGACCGGTCAGTCTTACCTCAGTAGTGGGCAAGATTATGAAGGCACTCCTTAATGAAAGGATAGTGCAACACCTGGAATCCATAGGGGCACAGGATCCAAGACAGCATGGGTTTACAAAAGGAAGGTCCTGTCAAACTAATCTCATAGATTTCTTTGACTGGGTAACCAGAGTGGTGGACCAAGGGGGAGCAGTTGATGTCGCCTACCTTGACTTCAGCAAAGCTTTTGACACTGTTCCACATAGAAGATTGATAAATAAGCTAGGTAGGCTCGGGGTGGGTTGTGAAGTTGGTCAACTGGGTGGCAAACTGGTTGACTGGCAGAAAACAGAGAGTGGTGGTAAATGGTATACAGTCAGAAGAGATGCAAGTCACAAGTGGGTACTCAGGATCAGTCCTGGGGCCAGTCCTATTCAACATCTTCATTAGTGACCTCGCAGATGGACTAGAGGTAAGGCTTGTCTGTTTGCAGATGACACCAAGATCTGCAACAGAGTAGATGATCCAGATGGGGTGGGCAGAATGAGAAGAGATCTGGATAAACTAGCAGAATGGTCAGAAGAGTGGCAACTGGGATTTAATGCAAAGAAGTGCAAAATCATGCACATAGGGAAGAGAAACCCTGAAGCCACCTATAGGCTGGGAGGGAGTTGCTAGCAGTCACAAAGGAAGAAAGAGACTTGGGCATCATCATCATCACTGATGACCTAAAATCATCAAGCAGACCTCTAAAGCAGTAGGTAAGGCTAGGGGGTGTTAGGGTGTATTAGTAGGAGTATCACAAGTCGTAAGAGGAGGTAATAATCCCTCTGTACAAGACATTGGTTAGGCCCCATCTGGAGTACTGCGTGCAGTATTGGAGGCCACACCTTCACAAGGACATTAACCAAATTGAGGCAGTCCAGAGAAGGGCAACAAAATGGTGCAGGGACTGCATCAGAAGACATATGAGGACAGATTAACGGAGCTCAATATGTATACCCTGAGCAAAGGAGGGAGAGAGGTGATATGATCGAGACATTTAAACACCTTAAGGGCATAAACAAGGTGAAAGAGTCTAACATGTTTAAATATAAGAAAAATAGCAGGACAAGAGGACACAGCATGAGATTAGAGGAGGCCGATTAAGGGGGAATGAGGAAATTCTTTTCACAGAAAGGGTGGTAGATGCATGGAATGGCTTACCACAAGAAGTGGTGGCTATGAATACAGTGCAGGGCTTCAAACAGGCATGGGATAGGCATAAGGGAGCAATACAAATGACTATGAATAGATAGGTCACTGACAGAGCAAAGGCCGATGGCACATTTATAAGGTAGAAAAAGAAATGGGCAGACTGGATGGGCCTTGCGGTCCTTATCTGCCGTCAACTTCTATGTTTCTATGTTTCTATTGGTAGCATGCTTTCAAGCTCTAGTTTTTCATTTTCCACTCCTACATCTGTTTCCTTATGCCCTTGACTCCTGCTTCTTCCTTCTGCTTTTCCTCTTCTCACACTTCATGTTCCCCCTGCCCCTCCTCCTTCTTCCTATATGGATAACACACGTTTGATTTTTCCTTCTCCTTCTCCTATTCTGCCACCCTCCCATACCTTCACTCTCTCTCTTGCTCCTACTCTGACAGTTCCATTTTAATATCCTTCTCTTTGGCATTTTCCATAAGCTGGATTGTAATGTTTCAACTGGATGCATTTGTAGAACTGCAGGGTTTGTATACCTTTCATTGACCAAACCCTGCTCCATACTTCCATGAAAAATTGTACATTTTCCTCTTGTGGCAAGATAATGGCAATGTCTGTGCCAGGCCCAGACTCACTGTCACCTTCCTTATGTGATGACTGAGCAGCAGCAGTGGGTTGGGTGGTACTGCTGCTGAGGCATGATTTGGGGGAAGGCATGTATAATATAATGCTTCAAGGCAGACTGGCAACTGGCCACTCCCATGCACAAGTGACTATAATGGCAGCTGGTATCATGTTGGTCATACAAGATGACACAGGGTGGGCTTGCCTTCCCAAATCTGGATGGACATTTGTATATTGCATGGGGAAGTAGAAACAATAATAAAGAAAATGGGGGAAACTGCTGTGCTTCTGGGTTGCTAAGGGTGGTTTCATCACATGATGCACTGAACCACTTGCTGGGAAAACTGCTTGCAGTGGGACTGGAACTAGTGGATGTCTGGGGAATAATAGGAACCTTGGTTTCTTTGATTGTACTATCATGCAACATGACTAGTCCTCCTCTCTGGCATAGCCCCTGCCCAACCACTAAGATGCTCACTCCCTATCTAGACTCCTTCTTCACCACCACTGCTTACAAAACTGATACTTGGTGGAATGGGAATGGTTGAAACTTTCTCGACTCTTTTCCTTCCACTAACAACCCTTTGTCTTCCAGTTATTTTCTTAATAGTTTCTGATAGGCAACTAAAATGGTGCAGGGTCTGCAACAGAAGCCATATGAAGAGAGACTAAAGGAGCTTAATATGTATCTCCTGGAGGAAAGGAGGGAGAGGGGGGACATGATAGAAACTTTCAAGTACCTCAAGGGAATCAACACAGTCGAAGAGGGTAGCGTACTTCATAAAAAGAGATGTACAAGAAGAAGGGGGCACAATCTGAAGATAGAGGGGGATGGCTCAGGGACAATGTGTGGAAGTATTTTTTCATGGAGAGGGTGGTGAAACAGCCTTCCTGAGGAGGTAATGGGGTCAAAAACAGTGGGGAAATTCAAATATACATGGGACAGACATAAAGCAATTCTGGTTTGGGGTAGGAGGAAGTAGGCTGTTGGTTTACTACGATCTGCAGCTTATCCAGTATGTAGGGAAATGAGCAGATCAGGTGGGACAAGCGGTAATTATCTGCCATCAAAGTCTATGTTTCTGTGTTTCTATGTATATGATACAGTGACAGATGCTAGCACACAAATGCCCATACCCACTCTTTAACACCTTCCTCCTCATCACCCTTACAGAGAGACCTAGGACAGGATTCACAAAACTCGTGAAAGTCCTGCAGCTGCAGGTAAACCTCAGAGCAAGTGGTTTGCCACTTGCGGATCTGCAGGTTACCCACAGTGGTGGGTATTCACAAAGGTGGAGCTGGATTACGACTGGGTCCACAATTTGCAGCTGCTTCCGGGTGGTGTTGCCTGGGAGATCACCACAGCTGTGGAAAGTTACTACGGCTGGTGGGAGCAGTCATAACACCTTCTGCAACTGCAACGGCTGTGAATCACTATCACCACCGCTGCTGGGATTTCGGTCCACAACCTTGGCTGTGAAGTGGGACTTAGTTCCAAAATTCTTTGTGAATCCTGCCCCTAGTGTCTCACTTCAGTAGCCTAGTTCACTTAGTTTTTGCACACAAACAAAAACATAATTGTAAAGATAGATATCTGTGCCTTGTGACACCAGCAGTCAGTAAAGAAAATGATTTGCTGAATAAATCCTTCACATGCCCCCCCCCCCACACACACACCTCTCCCACTCTACTAACTCACTATACCCTACTCCTTCTACAGGTGGATAACATCAATACATTAATATGGATTTATGTGCCCTCTACTCATCAGTTCTTTCAAAAATCTCCCCTGCTCCTTTCTCAGTCTGTAAATTCATGCTACTATGCTCCTGCTGCAGGGCCTGTACCAACAGTCAGTGCAGGCTCAAACTGTGCATTCTGTCCTCTGCAGCATGACTTCACTGGCCAGGCAGGCCGAAGCTACAATTATGTGTAAGGATAATTAGCTGGCTGTAATGATAATGCACAATTTTCTAATGATTTCAGAAATTTTCTGTTCAAAAGTCACTCTTTTTCATATAAAAGTAGCTCCTTTGGTAGCTAGTTACTGTACTTCCCCTGAGAGACAGAGTTAGAAATGGCACTGTGAGGCGTGCAGCTATAGGAGAGTTCTCAGTCTCCAGTATCGCCGATTGGCTGCTGTGAGTCCTTGTCAATAGCTTGGACATTGGTCTGAGAGCTGCCTGTAAGACGTGTTGCATCATTACACTGAAATGCAGAAGTGCCAAAGAGAAATTGGTATTGTTTGGGCCTACTTTGCCAGTGTACAAAATGCTGCATTATGTCACATTCACTGAATACAAATACAGCATCAGATCATCCTTGCAGTCCACTCATACATATTTTTGCCACCTCACTTGCTCACTGGCACACCCCTCCTTTGCTCTCAAAAACTGCCCCTCAAATTGCAGTGCCGTTCACTGTTGCCATCCAGCACCAACCTAAACTCCAGTGCCTAAGACATCCTATGGGGCTGGCTTGTCCCTGCTGGAGGCCTCCTCTGACCTAGAGAAGGTGTGTCTATGAACCTTGTTGCTGGATGGAGGTGTGATGGCACACTAAAGGAATGGTGGTGATCAGGGCCATCATCTGGCACACCAATGTGTCATTAGCACCACTAACCTCCCATTACTTTTCTCGCATTCCTGCACACTATGGCAGGCCTGGGGCATGCCCAAAAGTGCATTGTCACCCCTCCATCAGTGGCACATCCACCGCAGAAACACCAGGAGCTACTGTAAGAGTGCTGCAGCAAACACCTTCCTCAGGAGAAGAGTGCCCATCAGGCACTCTGAGCCTCCCTGCTGGCATCCCCTCTTGATGTCCTGGGCTTGGAGCATGGACCTGGATTACCAGTGTGGCAGAGGGATCCCCCATCCCTCAGTGCAACAGAGCTGGCTCACACCCATGCATTCAGAGCAGCTTTCTGTCTGCACTGTTTTACCACCTATCAGATGATCTAGCAGTTATGATATAAAACATAGAGCTTGCATCACGATAATGAAGCATGCACTACTTGTTTGTCACATGTTCCTTTTTTTTTCTGTTTTTTTTTTGTTAATGCATGCACATTTTTTTGATGTAGTCTGAGACAAATCTTGGAAATGGATGCACAAACGTGAGACTGCAAACAAACAGGCTGTTGCAGAGTTGCACAGTGCTCTCAGCATTAATGTACAGAAATACAGAAAAAGCAGGACACTCACTACATCTCACAAAAGATAAAAAAATGATGATTCTTGTTGAAAATTTGTTTTTTAAGTACACAAAGGGATAAATAACATAGGCAGAACTGGGGAGACCCCCGAAAAGGTGCCATTATTTCAAGCTAGACCTGATTGTGTTCAAGTTTACCGTGAAACATTATGAGGTTTACAGGGTTTCCACAGGTATAACTAATAATAACTTATTGTGCACCAATAAATAGGGGTGTTCGAGTAATGAATATTAAATTCTGAATACTATGAATAATGTGCTATTTGGTGTTCGGGAACCGAATACCGAACAGCTGTGCTATTCTGCGATATTCAGCATTCCATGGGATTTTAAGATCTTGCAGGACTTCCTGGCCAATCGCTGAGCATTTGCCAAGCCAGATCAAGTGACACTTCAACATTGTTGCATAGTGGAGAGATCATAGTGGAGACTGGAGAGAGCTCTGACTCAGGAGAGATTAGCAGTTGAAAAAAACTAATATTTTCATCACAAAACCTTTGTTTTTATGGCTGTGGGTGGAGCATACAGCCATCCTGCTTTCACTTGAAAAAAGGTGTTTCCATGGAACACATCTTTTAGGAGTTTTCAATGTATCCTTCCAGTCTGAAAATCTCTATGGCAGTTAAAGAAATACTCCCTTCTTTCAGTTCAATTTGAATGATGAACACTGAACTCCAAGCTGCTTTTCCCTGGGAGCAAATGTGCATACCTTCCAAACAAATATAAATATCTGTAAAACTATTCAAGGTGCACAAAAACAGCCAGAGGGAACATTGTTCAAGGCAAAAAGACCGTTCTCATGAGGGTAGTCACTAATCTGAATTCTTTATATTTTGTAAAATATGGTCTTCAAAACAACCTCATTTTTTTTCTCTCTGAGTGAACACAGTAGGAGTCATGCCAAACAAATGTACATATCTTGGAAAGTATACAAGTTACCAATATACAACCAACATGAAAGTTGTTCAGGACAAAATTACCTTTCAAATGAGGGTTGTCACTAATCTATATTCATTACATATTTTTAAATATAGCCATCCAAAAGGCGAACATTGTGATGAAAAATGAAAATTCAGGTAATCAGATGGCCATAGTTTAAAAAATATAATTACTACAGCTTAATGAATAGGCTCATTTAAAAGGTCGTTTTGTCCTAAACAATTTTTATACTGATGGTTTATGCATAACTCGTATACTTTTAGAGATATTTGTATTTGTTTGGCATAACTCCTAGGAAAAATGAAAATTGAGGTAATCAAATGGCCATAGTTTAAAAAATATAATTCTTGCAGCTTAATGAATAGGCTTATTAGAAAGGTCTTGTTGTCCTGAACAGCTTTCATGCAGGTTTATTATCTGCAAGTTGTATACCTTTAGAGATATTTACATTTGTTTAGCATAACTCCTATTACACTTCTAAACTGCTTCAACTTTGCAAATTACTGTGCCAAGACAGGATTAGTTCCATCAAAAGAAAGCTAACCAAAGGTCAAATTTCACTGACTTGAAAGTTCACTCCCTGACACAAGCTATAAACAAAGTGAAGCTTCATTTTAAAACCCTCTGTGTGTGTCTGTGCTAACATTAATAAATGACAGAAATTAAAAACACAAGGAAAAATAAGCTTAAAGAGCAACTGACACCTTCAAGAGAACTTTAACAAAACATAATATTTAGATAAAGTTCAGCTTGTATTTCACATTAGTTATTTATTTCTCCTCCCCATTATTTATTGCTGAGGTCTTCTGCATGAAAACAGGATTTTTGCTCTTGAAGAGTTCATCTATTTCTGTTGCTGTCTCCCTACCTGAGGTCATAATGCACTGCTTGTGACATCACAGTTACTCTCATGGCAACAGATTGTGATGTTACAACAGAGCATTATGACGAAGTAGGGAGTAAGCTATAGAGGCAGATCAATTTTAAAGTAACTGCAAGTGATAAAAATCATGTATTCATGCACATTTTCTCAGTAATAAATAATGGGGAGGAGAAATCTAGACTATATATACAGAATACAAACAGAATTGTACCTAATTATTATGTTTTTCAGAGCTTTCTTTACGGCGTCAGTAGCTATTTAAGCAATACATAGTAAATAATGTTAAAAGTCTTATAAATATGAAAATATATACATATGTGTTAAGTAAAAAATAGGTTAGAAGACAACCTGTCCTACTGTAAGTTAAGCATTCACCAGCTGTTTCACACAAGTGGTGTAAATGAAATTTTACACAGTGTACTGTTCAAATACATTTTTCTTAAACTCTGTGTACAATAAGTCCGTATTACTTATGAACAGTCAAACTTATACTATTTTAAACATGATATATCTGCAATTATGTAACAAGTGACTAGTGTATGAGTACATTCAAAACCCAAACCTAACACAGACCCCCTTGTAATTGAGATACTGTTATCCTAATATGTCCATGTATCAACGTGTGTCCATATGTACCTAATATGCTGTTGTATTAAATAACAGTTCCATAAATCTAAAAACAAAAACAAACCACAACTAACAGCTTCAGCTTTTATTCAAGCATAGTTAAAATAGGGATCCTTTAAAGGTATGAATCTAATGTATAAAAACAGAGACATTTTAAACAGCTGCACATAAGTAATCAGTTCATGTTCCCTTTTTTTTTTCTTTTTCCCCCGGGAGATTATCCATAAATCTCTGTCCTAGTCACAGCCCCCAGAGCTTCCACCAACTGCCTATTGCCCACATACTCCTGATCAGCACCAGCTTGCCCCCTGGAAGGCAGGGCCACAGCACTGGTTCCCATAATTCCAGTGCTGCGGAACCAGTATCTAGTTGGGAGTGTGGCAGCAATGGCTAATTGAAGAATGGGGAGGGCTTCAAGTAGACAAAGGATCTCCCCTCCATTTTTTTGATTTTCCTCTGGGATCGGGGACATGCAATGAAGTCCAGCGTCCACCCCACCTCCATTAGAGATGAGCGCCAGAAGCTGCGAGACCCCCAGACTCCACCAAGGGTCAGTCTTGCACCAAGCACTTCCCTAACCTCCCCTCTGAGAAGGAGAGCAGTCCACAGGATGCTCTATCCTTCTCCCCCCAGCAGGCCCTCCGGTGACCCGGGTCCGTTCCCGAACCCAGGTCACCGGCATCACAAGCGGAAATCCAACAGTTCATGTTCCCTTTAACTCAATGGGTCATTTCTAAAATGTGCAGATGAGCATGGGAATCACTTTTTTCTGAGCATGCCACCACTGGCAGCAACCACGTCAAGACTGCTACTACCTACTGCTAATACAATCAGGGAAAAAACAGAATTAGTCTACCAGCACTGAGATCAATATGGTTAAGGCACATTTACCAGAAATGACTGCTTAGAAAAGAATGAGAAAGTGACTGTGATGATGAGCAAATCTGAGACCAGATCTTTAGTTTGTTAATAGTCTCCTCCTGAGTCTGATTTTTATGGTTGTGTGGGCCAAGCTCCACAGGTGTTATGCCATCATCAGATTTGTAAAAGAGCACTGTGGAAGCATGTAACTGGACTTCTGTCTGATGTTCTGCCCCACTGCTCCAGCATAGCTTCCAGTGATTCTGTTTATGCAGCCCTTCCCTTCTGTGGGCTGCATAAACATACCCACTTCCTGGCACACTACTTTTCCTTTCTGCAGGTCAGGATGTGACGGCCACCATGTGCAGCATGGTGGTGCAGACATAAACTGTGCATGCACGAGTATCGTGCATATGTATCTAACCCCCACACCACCTTTCTCTATTTGGCATCCCCTTCAAAAGAACTACTGACAACTACATGGCATATCATTTTCTTTTGGCAGAACTACACTCATGGTACCACCTCTAGCATTGGAGTTTATACCAGGCTCATTATCTAGAGGATGGGGGGGGGGGTTACATACTAAAATTGACCTTTTTATTTACAACCAGATCTAGGGGAGAGGATACTATGCATATGCTAGACCTAACTGCTGAGGAGCCCCAATAGCATTTGCACTAGAAGCAATAAGCGGAATGTCCAAAGCAGTAACTGGGATTTTGCAGTATGGCTTTATTTACAGATGTTACTTAAAGTAAGGGTGGTCCCCCAAATGTTTATCATTGCAATACAGGCACACTCTCTTCTGTAGGACACTTTGCTAAGCAGTACTGTTTTCCACAAAAAAAATCTCCATCTCTCTTCCAAAGTTGATATATGTGGGATGTGCCACACACTTTAACCATTTTCCACACATTTCCATTTCCAAAGTGTATATCTATGGGATGTGGTACACACTTTAAAATCCTCCTGGTGCATGGTCATTGCCCAGGGAACACTGGTGCCATCCATGAACCACTTAGCCCTGCCTGAAACTCCAGATGGCGTTCCTCATCCTTTGTCCCAAACAGCCTCTGACATTCCTTCAGGGTTACAACAAATGAGTCTCCAATCCCCAAAGAATTGCTAAAGACTCCCAACTTTAACTTTAAATTCAGCACAGTTGTGTTGAAAGGGGTGCTGACCGGTGTGATCTAGCCTTATCTATGGCACACACACACCTCAGACAACTCCCTCAGAGAAAAGTCTCAACTTCTGTACTCATAGATTAGTTGTTCCTTTCTCCCAGTCATGGAAAGAACAAAAGGCACCCTTCTTTCTCTGGTAGCTGTCAGATTCTACTCATTGTTCTTCCTTAGGGAAGCTGTGAACTTCAGGAACCTCAGGGGATTGCTCCTTGGATCCACAAGAACTACCTTCTCTCTAACTCCCCTTGGAGTAAAACTAAAGAGTCCTGCAGGCAAACTGAAGATTTTACCAAATTAGGGTGAGAAATACCAGGGCTCCCTTTGACAGAACCCCAATGGCAGACCTCCTGCCAGTCTAACTGCCACACTTGAACTTACTGATGAACATTCTAAGATCCCCAAGAGCAGCTGACTCTAAAATGGTTATGCTGCTGTGAGAGTTCTAAATGACATAATCATCCTTCTCTCAGGCTAGCTGAGTAAACAACTATGTAATTATGCAGAAAGCCTCTAATGGCCTCCCCAACAGCTGCCTTTTCCTACCTGCCTAAGACTAGTACTAATGGGATTCTAGTAACCCGAGGGGACTGGGTTGTTACGCGTAGTTATGTCAGCACCGCCATGTTGTGCAAGGCTGACTCTGGGGCAAACTGCACATGTGCAAGTATCACGCATGCAAAGTACCGTAATTGCTGCAGTATTACAGCTGACTCCTGTGCAGCGAGAGCACAGCATATTCTGTTCACCACTTATACTGCTCCTAAAAGCTCTCCACAGCCATATTGGCTCTGTCCAGAATTTGTTTTGTTTTGGAAAGTGTGTCTTAGTGCCTTGTACTAGTGGGAGCACTGGGAGTTTTTTTTTTCATAGGGAAATCATCTGATGTAGTGATTTTTTTTGTGAGGAGCTGCAGAGAGAAACTACCTTCATTTCAGGGGCTTCTGTGCTGTGGTCTGGAAGCAAAGGAGTAGTGTGTTTCTTTTCTTAGTGCCTGCCTGGTAGTGGTGTGAGGCTTTTTGCTTTTTTCTGCAGAGAAGTTGTCTGATCTAGTGATTTATTTTTTCAGGAGGAGCTGCAGAGAGACTTAAGTTGCAGTTTACCTCCTTACTTTCACAGACCTCTGTGCTTGGAGATGAAGAAGGAGAAGAAGACAGTGTTATTGACTGACACTATTTAATATCTAGTAGTAATTTAATTACAGTAGTTCTAACTTCTACCTTACCTGCTGTACTGACTAAAAAAAAGTCTTATTTGGTGGTGTAAATAAATGAGTATTTCTGGAGGCTCAAGTTTCTAAAAAATCCAGTAGTAGATTAGCCAGAAATCTGGGAGGCAGTCATCTGACTGCACTCCCTCTGCTCAAAATTTAGGGCTAGGTAGTGACACTTACAGTATGTGCACAAGCACACACTTGCCTGCCCTGCATGTGTGCTGCTTGCAAGAAGTTTTCTGTGCTAAAATAAAGCAGTACTGCTGCTTTCAAGAATTTTTTGCACTAAAATACAGCAGAACTTTTATGCATTTACAAAAAAAAATAATTGCAGGAGTTCTGCTGTAGAAATCTCTGTGAAAAAAATATTTGTGGTGTAATCTGAGGTTGGGTTCAAAGTTTCAGGAAAGTCAGTAGCCACCAGTAGTCTTGTAGGGCAGTTTGCTGACTGCACTTCCACACCACCATGGTTTAGGTCTAGGTAGTGATGCTTGCAGTGTGAGCACACCCTTGCTCGCCATGCGTGTGTGCTGCTTGCAATAATTTTTAGGTGCTAAAAAAAAAGGCAGTACTCCTGCTTGCAAGAATTTTTTTGTAGTAAAATACAACAAAACATTTGTGCATTTACAAAAAAAAAATAATTGCAGTAGTTGTGCCACAAAAATCTCTGTGTAAAAAAATATTCATGGTGTAATCTGAGGTTGGGGTCAGGTTTCAGGAAAGTCAGTAGCCACCAGCAGTCTCAGAGGGCCGTCGGCTGACTGCAATCCCACCCCCCATGGTTTAGGGCTAGGTAGTGATGCTTGATGTATGTGTACACCCCTTTCCTGCCCTGCAAGCAGACATTTTGTACATTTACAAAGCACTAAGTACCTGAAAGTGTTTAGAACTTGTTGGCACAGACACAGACAATGGCAGGTACAGGTGGAAAAAATATGCTTGGTCCATCCCATTGAAATCTACAATGGAGGGACAGGTTGGTGATGCTGAACCTGAATGTGAGCGATAGTTAGCCCATATCTGACACCCAAAATTATTCTTTACCCCTTCCAAGCCTATGTCTTCCAGCAATGGTAGTACTGTGGCTGGCACAGGACAAAGTGACACAAGAAGAACATGCAGAAGGACACTGTTCTCGACTCCCACCACAACCACCAATCTGTCTCCATCTCTCACCAGTACCATCACATCTGTTGTTACCACACCACCACTATAGAGATCCTGTCTTCCTCTTCCACAACTGGCAGCATGGCTACTACAGCCAGTCCTGCAACTGTGACTGTCACTCCAGCCACTATTGACTCTATGAATCCTGCCACTACTGTAACACTATGACCACAGTCTGGTATCCCTGCCATGATGCATATTATCAGTATGTGACTCCTTCAGTTGAGAGAAACATAGAATTTAACGGCAGATAAGGACCGCTTGGCCCACCTAGTCTGCCCATTTCCCTACCTAACAGATAAGCTGCAGATCCTATTTAACCAACAGCCTACTTCCTCCTACCCCCCACTAGAATTGCCTTATGTCTGTCCCATGCATTCTTGAATTCCCCCCACTGTTTTTGACTCTATGACCTCCTCAGGAAGGCTGTTCCATGTATCCACAACCCTCTTTGTGAAGAAATTCTTCCTCACATTACCTCTGAGCTGTCCCCTGTCTATCTTTAAATTGTGCCCCCTTGTTTTTGCACATCTCTTTTTCTGAAAGATGCTACCCTCTTGGACTTTGTTGATTCCCTTGAGGTATTTGAAAGTTTCTATCATGTCCCCTCTCTCCCTCCTTTCCTAGAGGCTATACATCTTTACTTCCTTTAGTCTTTCTTCATATGCCTTCTGATGCAGACCCTGCATCATTTTGGCTGCCCTCCTCTGGACAGCCTCCACCCTGTCTATGTCTTTGCGGAGATGGGATCTCCAGAACTGTACACAGTACTCCAGATGTGGTCTTACCAACTGTCTGTACAGAGGGTCAACAACTTCCTGTTTTCTACTGGTGATGCCTCTCCCTATGCATCCCAGTATTCCCCATCCTCCTTACTGCCTTCTCACATTGCTGGCCCACCTTTAGGTCATCTGATATGACTACTCCCAGGTCTCTTTCCATTATTGTTGTTGTCAGTATCTCACCCCCCATTGTGTACTCTTCCCCAGGGTTTTTGTTTCCCAGGTGCATTACTTAGCACTTTTTTGCATTGAATCTAAGCTGCCATACATTTGACCATTCCTCCAACCTTGCCAAGTTCCTTTTCATCCTTTCCACCCCACCTTGTGTTTCAACCCTGTTGCAGATCTTTGTGTCATCTACAAAGAGACATACTTTCCCTTCCAGTCCCTCTGCAATATCACTTATAAAGACATTAAAAAGGACCGTCCCCAGTACTGAACCCTGTGGACTCCATTTACTATTACCCACTGTGCCCTGTTGTCCAACCAGTGTTTTACCCAGGCTACCACCCTAGGACCCACTCCCAGGCTGGCTAATTTGTTTATTAATCTTTTGTGCAGGACTGTGTCAAATGCCTTGCTAAAGTCTAGGTAGGCCATGTCCACAGCCCCTCCCTGGTCTACTGCTTTGGTCACCCAGTCAAAGAAATCAATTAGATTTGTCTGACACGACCTTCCCGCTGTGAATCCATGCTGCCTTGGGTCCTGTGCCCCACTGGCCTCTAGGTACTCAATAATTCTTTCCTTCAAAAGTGATTCCATCATCTTCCCTTCCACTGAGGTCAAACTGACAGGTGTGTAGTTTCCTGCCTCTGTCTTGCTCCCACTTTTGTGAAGGAGAATCACACCTGCCCTCCTCCAGTCCTCAGTTACCACCCCATCCTCCCATGATTTATTAAAAAGAGTAGTCAGTAGTGTTACTAGTTCTTCCCTTGGTTCTTTTAAAATTCTGGGGCGAATCCCATCAGGCCCCATTGCTTTATCCACCTTCAGTTTTAAGAGTTCTTTCAGAACCCTTTCTTCTGTGAAAGGACTAATACCATCCCCCCCCCCCATCCAGAGTGCTTCTATTGACCGGATTAGGTATTTCCCCCTGCTTTTCCATTGTAAATACTGAGCAGAAGTATTCATTCAGTATCCCTGCTTTTTCACTGTCGCTCTCTGCCCAACCACCTTCCTCTTTGTTCAGCCTCAGTATCCCTGCCTTAGACTTTCTTTGCTCCCTAATGCAGCTATAAAAGGTTTTATCCCCCTTCTTAACCAAGTTGGCTATCTTTTCCTTGGTTTGGGCCTTTGTTATTCTGACTGCCTCACCCACTTCCTTCTGCTTTAACTGGTACAGTTCTCTGTCCTGCTCCTTCTGTGTTTCCTTATACATCTTGAATGCTGTCTTTTTTCCCTTACCTCTTCTGCCACTTCTTTTGAGAACC
This sequence comes from Neoceratodus forsteri, assembly GCA_016271365.2. Taxonomy (NCBI): domain Eukaryota; kingdom Metazoa; phylum Chordata; order Ceratodontiformes; family Ceratodontidae; genus Neoceratodus; species Neoceratodus forsteri. The sequence goes on from CM057456.1 coordinate 192,520,024, forward strand.
ATAGTGTTTTTTTTCTTTTGTTTTGATTTGTTTATTTGCTTCAAACAAAGACTTGTTGCCTCTGTGATGCCAGTTTTGATGTTTCCCCATTGTTGCTCCACCCCACCTTCTTGCCTGTTTGCTAGTGCTTTTCTGAGGCACTCTCCCATTTTGACAAAATAAGCCCTCCTGAAGTGCAGTACCTTCACTTTTGTGTGGCTTGACTCTACAGTTAAGTTTATCGTGAACCACACTGTTTGGTGGTCACTTGTTCCCAGATGGCTACCCACTTCAAGATCAGAGATCCTCTCTCCATCCCCATTTAAGAGTACCAGGTCTAAGATTGCTCTCTTCCGAGTGGGTTCCAAAACTAGCTCTCTGAGGCATGCCCCCTGTAGGGTATCGAGAATGGCCCTGCTCTCAGATGTGGCTGCAGCAAAGGTGCTCCAGTCAACATCTGGCATATTCAGGTCCTCCATCAGCAATATCTCCCCTTTCTCTGCCATCCCAAGGATGCCTTCTATCATTTTCTTGTCCATTTCCTCCCCCTGAGATGGGGGTCAGTATAAAACCCATGTGCAGATTGTGGAGCCATTTCCAGTCTCCAGGGTGACCCACAGTTCCTCCTCTCCTCCCTGTTTACCCTTTAGTTCTGTTGCTTTTGTCCCTTCCCTTACACAGAGAGCTACTTCTCCTCCTCTTCTTCCCTCCCTGTCCCTCCTGTAGATTGTGTACCCAGGTATGTTGACATCCCAGTCATGGTTCTCTGTATACCATGTTTCTGTGACTGCCACAATATCCAGGCATCCCTCTTCCATCAAGGCCACCATTTCAGGGAGCTTTTTACATAGACTATGGGCATTGGTACTCATTACCCTTCATTTTTGTATGGCTTTATTTCTTTTTGCCCCATCCCTGTCCCTACTGCCTTTGTCTTTTTCTCCATTTACCCTGCCCTTCTCCTATTGACTGCTCTATTTTGGTGTTTACCTCACTAATTACCTTGATTTTTTGGTGGGGCTAGGATTTCCCTTCTCCTCTTCAGTGCCTCCCCCCTTGACTAGTTTAAATGCTTGCCACTGAAGCATTTAAACCTATCACCTAGGATCCTGGTTCCCCTCCAGGGTAGATGCAGACCATCGCATCTGTATAGGCCTGCATCCTTTCAGGTGTAGTGCCAGTCCCCAATGAAGCCAAATCCCTGAGCTCTGCAACAGGTTTTCAACCAGTCATTGAATCCCATGGTGCAGAGTGCCCTAGCCTCATCCATGCCATAGACAGGTAGAACTTCCAAGAAAGTTACTGTGTGTGCTACTTGTCTAAGGCCCCATCCCAACTCCACAAACTCCTGTTGCACTGCTCTGATCCCATTCTCATCCAGGTCATTTGTCCCTAGGTGGATAATGACATCCAGCTTCCTCCCCCTTCCCGCTTCTCCCACGATCCTGAGGATTTGTTTCCTCTCCTTCCAAGCCTTGGCGCTGGGCAGGCACCTTACCTCCCTTTCTCCTCCTTCCCCCAGTTCTACCTCCCCTAACAATTGAGTCCCCCACAAGGAGTTGTTTCCTTCCCCTGTGGGGTCCTGGGCCACCCTCCTGTGGGTTTCCATTGTGAAGGTTCCCAGCATCCTCCTTGGTCTCCACTGCAGGTGCCTCCATAGAGGAACCATGCTTCACCATAGTGGTGAATGAATTGTGGAGAGGCACAACTGGAGGGATGCACCTCTGTTCCACCACCCTCACCATCCCTGAGCCCATCGTTGTCCAACCACTCCTCTTTCCTGGCAACCTCTGAGGTAGTGGTGGTGGCCTGGGTGGTCCCTTGGTGGGGGAGCAGGTTTCCAAATCCTTGCCAGGTCAGCATGGAGATGAACAACCTCCTACCTCAGACCAGAGAGGTGCCTGCAAATAGGGCAGCAATGCAGTTTCCATAATGTCTCCCCAAAGACTGCTGCTCCACAGCCAGTGCATTGCACTACTCCCCACATGTCTGTGTCCGTTCCTGTTACAGATGCTTTTTTTGTTTTTTTTGTTCTTGTTTTAGTGTGTGCAAGCTTGTGAGTGTCTCTACCCCCTATTCAATGTGCTGTGCATTTAAGGATATGAACAGGTGTATGTTGTTAGCAGTTTTGAAGAAGTGATGTCAGAGACCCTGCTATAAAGGAAGTTATGTGCTTGGGGTTGGTGGGGTGAGGGGAAGGGTGTGTGGGAGTAAACCTATGCTGTCCAGAAACAATCACCTACAATTCTTACCCTCCACCCCGGGGAGTGCCTTCCTTCCTTCCTTTCAGACAGCTATTTCACAAAGGCTAAATAACAGGTCTAGTCACAACTGACTGCAAATATCTCCCAGCTACAGTTCCTCCCAGGCAAATTAAAGTTAAAACTAAGAAAAGTCCACCCCAAAAACAGAATCAATACTAGTTACTTACACAGGTCCAAAAAGTAATAATTCAGTTTAGTGTAGTCTAGAAAATAACCTCCTTGATTCAAGGAAGCTGTGGCTGCTTACAATTATGCCTTCTGCTTCTCAGCTTCTCAGTATTCCTGAAAATGTTACAGAGGATTACCATTCATTTGATTCTGAGTGTTTCCCTCCACATGATGAATTGTCCAGTGACACGTCATCTTCTTCATCAGAGGCACATGTGAGTAACTTTGAAGATGAGGCAGAGTATGCTATGTACCTTGAGGGCAGAAAAAAAGGTGGCTGGCAAAACAGCTTTTAGGTGTAGCACTAGTAGCAAGGGTAGCAGAAGTAGAAGTAAGGGTAAGGGTCCCCTTCCCTCTAAAAAAGACCAAACAAGCAACACTAATGTTTCTTCAGCAGGCTCCATCACAGCCTGAAGGACAGCCAAGTGATGGCAGCACTGGCATGGTACCATCAGGGGCAATGGACACAGGGCAAGAACAGTAGGACAAGACAGGCACATCTGTTGAAAAAAGAACTGGGGGATGTGGTGTTAGCAGAATCACTGGTAACCACAGTGTTAAACATGCTGTGTGGTTGCATTTCACTGTGTTAAAGGAGGACACAAGGAAGACATTCTGTTGTTTTTGCAAATCCCTTATAAACAGAGGGAAATCATTCTCTAACTTAACCACAACATCATTACAGAACCACTTGAAGCTTAAGCACCCTCAAGTGTATCAAAGCTCATCTGGGTCTGGATCCAGATCCTTGGTTTCACCAAGACCAAATCCCTCCAGTCTACAGGCATGCTCTGTTGGCAGTGGTGGTGGTACCGACAGATATGATTTCAAGCAACCCAGTGGTCACAGCACTCCTTCTGCCTCACCAACACAGAGTCTGGCCTCTACTCTGGTGGTCACTTCTGACTCCAATGATACTACAAGGCAGAGACAGTCATCAGCACTTTGCATACCACCGTTGTTGAAGCTGTCCACATCAATGTCTCCCATGGCAGTTCCAATAATGGATGGTCTACATGCACGAACAAAGTATCATGCCTCACATCCAACAGCACAAGAAATCACACAGCTGATTGCTGAGATGATGGTGTTGGATCTCCAGCCTATGTCAGTTGTGGAAGATAGTGGCTTCTGACGGCTTCTCAACTATTTGCACCCACGTTATCGGATCTCATCTCATGCTACATTTCTCAAACTATATTGCCACAAGTGTATGATGGCGTGCGATCTGCTGTTGCTGCTTGCAGAGGTTGTTGGTGGTGTTTTTCACTGCACATCAGATATCTGGACTAGCGATAACTCCCTGCATGCCTGTCTCTCCTTAATTGTACACTGGTGTATGCAACACCCTGCTGCTGCTGTTTATGATACATCACCTTATGGATCATCCTCTCCCCCCCACAATCTGGTAGTCTCATTAGGTCAGCTTTGCAGACCATCGGACTGATGGAGGAAGACCACAGAGCACATAATATTGTCAAGTTCCTGCAAGACATGTTGCGGTCTTGGACTGGTGTTAACAATAATTTCAAAGCTGGATTTTTTGTTACTGACAATGGCACAAACATGGTGAAAGCTATCAATGATGGCCCTTTTGTGAGCATTCATTGCTTTGCACACACACTAAATTTAGTGGTGACTCATGCACTGCATAACAGTACTAGGAACAACAACATAATATTATCCACAGCCCGTTCCATCTGCAGCCATTTTCTTCACTCTGTAAAAGTCACTAACAAATTACGAGAAGTTCAGGAATGCCCCAACATTGTGTAATACAAGATGTTAGCACTTGGAATTCTTCATACCTGGTGCTTTCATGACTGCTGGAGCAAAAGCAGGCACTACACAAAACTTCTATGGAGGTAGACATTGAAGGGGTCCCAGGACATCATGATTAGTTAGTTCTTGAGGACATGGTGAAGGTTCTTGTGCTAATTGTGAGGAGTACATGTGATCTAAGTGCTGCCACAGCCTTACTTAGGTTATCCCAGCTGTGCATATTCTCAAAAGATGGTTACAACAATTTTTGGCTAACAATACACTCAGTCCACAAGAGGTCACTGACCTTGTTATTCATATCGATGCAGAAGTTGATACAAGGTTCCCCACAGTTATGGATACCTACCATCACATGTTTGCTATTATGTTGGACTCTAGGTTCAAATGCGAGATCCTTCATATACCCATGGACAGCCACAGGGTGACTCATTTTAGGCAACAGCTGAATGAAAAGTTAAATAATGCCATGCAGGCAGTGAGACACTCAGAAGGGGAAGAAGATGCTCCAGTTCAGGTTCCTGAGGAAGACAGACAGGCATGTGAAATCAGATGATACTGGTGGAAATGGGGAACAACGGCAAAGTGGCAGTGTAGAGGAGAGTGTCTGGGCATTACTCATTATATCATTGCATCAACAGCAATACAAATGCTCACAGACTCAGCCTTTCTCTACAGAAAATTTACTTAATGGCTACTTTGCAGAATAAATTGAGCCATTTGATGTTGATTCACTGGGCTACTGGGTTCAGAAAATGAACTCCTCTCCTCACCTGGCACAACCTGTTTTAAAATACCTAAACTGCTCTCCTACAAATGTGCTGTCTGAGAGGATGTTTAGCACTGCATGTGATGTTGTTGAGCCATACCGTTCCAAGCTGGACCATCAACACATTGATCAGCTAGTGTTGCTTAAGCTAAACTTACCAGTACTGTAATTGGCTACAAATATGATCTGCCGACACCAAACTGGTGGTACAGTACATCTCTCAATCTGCCCAATGTTACAAAATTGTACCGTTACTTTTTTTTAGCTTGCCCTTTTTTTTTTCTATCACGTTAAATATTTAATTGAAAGGGTAACTCTCCATTCCCTGGCATATAACTGCAGGAACACTATGAGGCCCCTGTTAAACTAGAAACACTTAAATAATGTATCATGTTTTAATGACCTTACTGTTGTGTACTTTAAGTTAACTAATTATCTGTTGGAAAAGGACTGTTTGGCCCACACAGGCAGCCCAGATTGTCCATCTCTGCCTTATCGGTCTCATTTGAAGACCCTAAAGCAACCCTGCTGCCTCCCTGCCTGTTTTCAAATACACCCAGCCCTATGCCTAGCTCATGCTTGCTGGAAACCCCACACTGTTTTTGGTGCCATCACTTATACAGTGGCATCCCTCAGGATGAATCCCAGTTCTGCAGCATTTTGCAGCACTCTGCAGAATGCTGCAGCAAACCTACTGAATAAAGCAATGTAATTTCAATGGCAACTAGTCCCTTTTGTCATGCAGGAAAATGTGACACTGCCAGGATGAAGTGAATGCCACCGTTTCTGCATGACAAAAGGGACTAATTGCCATTGAAATTACATTGCTTTATTCACGAGGTCTGCTTCAGCATACTGCAGAGTGCTTTAAAAGTGGGTTTCATCCTGGAGGACACCACTGTACCTGCAGTCTCTGTCAGTCATCTACCGTGCCTTACATGAATATTTCTTCACATCTGTCTTGAACTCCCCCTTCAGCTTCATCAATCAATCAAAATCAATCAAAATCTTTATTTAATCAGGCGAACATCATTGAGCATAGCTCATTTACAAGATGGACCTGAGTGGTCAAGAAGTGCAAGTGTTATTACATTGACAAGGGTATCATAAACAGTAATACAATGACAGGGGTAACAAAAAACAGTAATACTATGACATAAGTGCTAGTATATAACAATATACATATGTACAAGGCATTAACACTTTTAATCTGGGAGACAGTAGGCAGTTGGCACATCAGAGTTAATATGTAGATTATAGGACCTAGCAGGCATTTTGAGGTGAATCTTGAGACTGGGAATGGAGTTTTCAGCATATAGAAACATGAGCAGAAAAAGAGGAGGGTGGGTAGGGCCGTGAATTAGGCCTTGTGGAAGCAGTTGCAGAGTTCTGGGAATAGGGTGGTGAATAATCTTTTGAAGGATATTAAGGGTGGGAGGTTATTTAGCTTCATGGTTTTTTGGAGTGAGTTCCAAACAATTGCTAGTGAGTAGCTGATAGCAGCCCTCCCAAGCTGGGTGCAGGCATTGGGGACCTTAAGAATGATAATTTTGCTGATCCTTAGGTTGTATGGCCTAGAAGTGATTTGAGTAAAACAGTCCGAGATGTAGGAGGTAGCTTGCCTGATAAGGCTTTGAATATCAAATTGCAGCATTCCTATTTCTTCTGTGTTGTAATGATGACAGTTAACTACCTTATAAAGGGAGCAATGGTGGTGCTGAAGGGAAGGTCAGTAATGAATCTGATGGACCTGTGGTATAGGGTGTCAGTTTATTTAAGAGTGGGAGTGAACAGTGTCCATACAGAAAGTCAGCATAGTCAATGAGGGATAGGAATGAAGCCTTGATTAATCTTTTTTTGGAGTCTCTGTTGAGGTAGTGCTTTATTCTAAAAAATAAACCAAGCCTTTGTCTCAGTTTCTTTAGTAGCTCCTCAATATGGACAGAAAAGTCAAGTTTGTTATCAATCCAGACACCAAGATATTTGAAGTTATCAACGAATTCCAGCTTCTCTCCAAGTAAGGTGGTTAGTTGTAGGGTGGTAGATGATGGGTAGTGGCAGAGCAACTTTGTGAGGAAAAGAGCATAGCTTTTTTTTTGGCATTTAGAAGTAGTTTTTATCCAGTAAGTTGTGTTGCAGGATGGAGAATTCAGATTGTAGCAGTTCACAGGCTTTAGACAATGAAGGATTGCTAACATATAGCACAGTATCATCAGCAAACAGATGGATGTTTGATTGAGTGAGGTTAGCATCAATATTATTAATATAGATGGCAAGAGGATGGGGCCAAGAATATGTCTGCGGTACACCTCTTAGCAGTGGTTTTAAAGTGGATAGGTAGTTTCCATTTTTACCAGTTGTGATCTGTCTGATAGATGGCACTTGAACCAATTGAGTGAAAGGAATCCAACCCTAGTGAGCCAAGGAGGTGATCAGTGATTCATGATCCACTGTGTCAAATGCTTTGCTCAATCCAGGAACACAGCACAGGTACTATTCTTCCTATCCATAGCAGTCTGCCAGTCGTTGGTTACTTTGGCTAGGGCTGAAATGGTGCTGTGCCTTGATCTAAATCCTGATTGTGCTGTGTTTAGGAGGTTATTGTTATCAGGTAGACCCTAATTGTGAGTTTACTAACTTTTGAGCATCTTGGACAGAACTGATAGGATGGAAATGGGCCTGTAATTATTGAGATCCATGGGATCACGATTTGATAAAGGAACTACTTGAGCTGTTTTCCAAATGGAGGAATGGATCCAGTGGTGAGGGAAAGATTGAAGAGATGAGTGAGGGGCAGATAAGACTTGAGATGCAATCTTGAGGAAGTAGGGATCCAGGGAGTCTGTACCTGCACTTTTTGAAGTATCTAAATTGGAGGAGATCTTCCACTTCTTTCAATGATATTGGGTTGAAGGAGAAGGTTGATGTAGCCTTCGCCCACGGTGGATTGAAGATTCAAGGAAGATCTCAGGAGATTTGCAGGTGAAGAGTCAAATGCTAGTCAGCTGTGGTGAAGTGGTCATTGAAGGTATTTAGAATTTCTTGTTTATCCGTAATTTCTGTGTTATTTAGTAGCAGTTTGCAGGTTAAGGCAGGAGTAGAGTTTGTTAAGATACCGCTATAGTTCCCAGAGCCTGGTTGGGTTATTATAGGAAGTATCCAATTCAACTATAATAGGCGGCTTGGCAGATCTTATTTGTGTTGTCATGAATTCTTGCTTTTCTGAAATTTAGCCAGTCTATGGAGTCCTAAGTTTTTCTTGCCTTTTCCACAGTTTGTCTCTGGCTTAGCAAGGCTGTTTTAAGATCAGTGGTGAACCAGGGGCAGGACCTTGCTTTAGTTCTGATATTGGTGAATGGTGCATGAATATTTAGAGCATTAGTGATAATGTCCTTTAAGATCTGGAGCTGTTTCCACTGAGGTTGTAAGGTAGAAATCTTGCCAATATATTGTGTTACTCAGGTCATGGAGGTAACCTGGTATGTTGAACTTCTTTTGACCTTTGGGGACAAATTCAGCAGGGTTGGATGGTTTGGGTGAAGATCTTATGCCAGCTATGGGACAATGGTCACTTACATCATTCGGTAGTACTCCTGCATGAGTATATAAGTGAGGCTTATTTACCAACATAATATCCAGGAGTGAGCTGTTGCTAAATTTTTTAGGTTAACCCTGGTTGGTCTTTTATTAGCTGTGTAAAGCCATAGGTGTCACAGAAGGTTACCAATGGAGCAGATGCATTAGATAGCCAGTTTAAATTCAAATCACCAAGGATGATGGTATCTTCAGGGCCTAGATTGGTTATTGACCCCAGGTGAGATAGTAATTTGAGGCCTGCTGAGGGGCCTATAGCAGCCAATCAATTTAAATGGAGACAAGTTTGGAAGGATATTTTGATTGATAAACATTCAAATTCCTTTGGTTCGGATGTGATGATGAGGCAGGTAGCAGAGATGGTGTCCTTAATGTATATGGCCACCCACCACCCCTGGAAGGGCGATCTGCTCTGAAGAGCTGATAGTTGGTAAGGTTTACAACACTGTCTTTGGTCGATGGTCTGAGCCAAGATTCAGAGATGACCAGAAAGTCAGGCAGGGTATGTGCCACCCAGGCCTGTATTATGGAGAATTTTTAAAAGGCTGCAGGCATTGATATGTAGGAAGCTTAGGCCATTTATAGAGGATAGATCAGCAGGAAAAAATACTTTCAATGGGGCCAGGTTTATTTCAATGGTACCAAAACAGATCAGAAGGTAGAAGATTAATTTGAGGAGGGCACCAAGGGACAAGGATAGTGAGTGGTCAGGACGTTTCCTCCTAATCCTGGGTGCCTGCTGTGAGCTGAGTGATGGTCCTGATATATAGATGCAAAATTTTTCATAGCATAATATTTTAATGGACAGGCATAGTGGGTTAATAAAAAGCCATGATACAAGTAAGGTGCTAGGGCTGTGCTGAATTGTTAGGGTGGCCTTATGTGGGATATCCCAGAGGTTGCATTGTAAACGTGGTTCGGGGTGAATAAGGAATCCATGGTTGGCCCTTGTGGATGGCAGAAATGGGCAGGTCATATTAACTGAGTTATTTATCTTGACACTGGGTATAGCATTGATATCATAAGGCAGGGGTTCTCAAATGGTGAGGCCAGCCTCCTTGGGGAGGCCCCAACCTGTTTCAGGGGAGGCTCAAGCAAGTCTGAAAAAAGTACTGTACTTAAATTTTGAGTTTTATGTATTTTGTGTAAAGAGATGAAGCAAACTGAAAGAGGATGAAAATAGTAGGTGAATTTTATGTATTTATTTACTAATAGGTGACAAGGGAAGGTGAATGAGCCAAGGCTCATTTCAGGTGTACTTGGGGAAGGGTAGGTAGTGAATGCATTTGAAAAGGTAAGTGCAAAACAATCAAGAAGTACAAAATGAACAACAGTGCAAACAAATATGAACAATAAACTAATAATGAGAGGTGTAATTGATCAATTTGTAGCCTGATGCAGAACAGCCCAAATACAAGTTTGAGCATAGAGGTGCTAAGAGCAAAAGCAGGAAGGAGCAAAAGTAATCCCAGAGAAGTTGCTTAGGAGCAGGGAAGGAGGGGGAGAGGCAAAGTATGTAGGAAGGGTATTTCATGTAGAGAGGAAACTGAGAAAGTAGTGTGACCCATGAAGGTACTGCAACAAGGGGTAACAATCATTCAAGAATGAAAATAGCGGAGCAAGTAGGCTGGCCTGTGGGGGGTTACAATAAGCTGAATAATAATACTTTTTATTTTATTTGTTATTCAGATAACACCTTTGAGCACAGGAGCTCTTTTTCAAAGGTTCCATATCAGTAAAAGACAAAGAACTGAATGAAAGAACTGAATGTGAGCCTAGTACTCAAAGGGGTTTCAATTTATTCATGGTGTACTCGCAAAGTACAGTATGCTATTTTATTGGGGGGAGGCCCAAGATTATTTCAGTTTTTGGGGGAGGCTCAAAATCTTTTCCATGGATTTGGGGAGGCTCACTGTGACAAAGTCTAAGAACTGTTGTCATAAGGGATTGGGTGAGATACGAGGCTCAGGAGCAAAAGGGAGCAAAGTAGCATTGTGGAGGTTAGGTGTGGGTTAAGGGAGGAAGGGAAGGGATGTGAGCGTGGATTAAGAAATGGCGGGAGAAAGTGTATAAAAGGAATCAACCAAGACAGGGGATAAAGATATAAAAGATAATAAAGATTTTGATTGATTGATTGATTGATTTGACACAGCACAGCAGATTATATTACAATACTGCTTTCCTTAGCAGTCATCATCATGATCTGTTCATGCAAACCTTCTGACACTCCATGTTTGCTATTAGCTGATGGTAAGTTTAAACTCTGTATTTATACCAACGCATAGTCTCCTTTGTACTTCATGACTCAGATGCTGATTTTTTCCTCCTTTGCTTCTTTTGAGCTGTCCTTAGACTCCCTTGAGTAAGGTAAAATGTTTCTAGAGCACCAGGGACTGCTTGACCTCATCTGGTTTTTATGTCCCCTCTGTTCTGTCTGTTCCTCCGAAACCATAAGGGCAGACTATGCACCACTGCTACAAGGGTTCAATGTTAAGTTTTGTTCTGGGGGGGGAGAACTCTTGTAGTAGCCACTACCATCAAAGTTCTGTCATCCCCCATCTTTCCCTCTGGTTTAAAGTTTGTGGAGTTTTTCATAAGTTTGGCAGATTCTCCTGCTTGCCTGTCTTTACCTCTTCTTAACATTTTCTCCATTGAGGCTCCTGCTAAAAACTTAAGAATTTTTCCATCACAATTTTCTGATTCATTTACCCTATTGCCAGCTAGGCAGGTGCAGCACCAGTTCATCTGTTGGACCAGCTTCCAAGGTAGATTTTTTGTACCATCTCAATAATATTTTTGCCTGTATCAGAAGTCACATGAGGCTTTACCATTGTAGTTACCACTGCTGGTAGATTTTTGTTTATAGACTTACTAATCTCCAGAACCCCAAACTCAGTTGCTAACAATTTGTGTTTAAAACTCTGAACTGCTGCTTTTCTCGAGGTCATTGGTGTTTGCTTTGTCATCTTACTTTTGATTTTATTTGCCAAGAGGTCTGTGGTGAGCTAGCTAACTACCAGTCATTATTTGCAAATATAATTCTGATATATATATAATTTGATTCTGTGTATATGTACATGCCACATGCATTCCAGTGTTAATGCAAGGGGCACATGGAGAGAGGAAGACTGGATTTATTTTAAAAATGTTTGCCATTCCTCTGACCTGAGGGGCAGCTGCTTGCCAGGAAGCTAAGGTAGCATTTCCAGCTCCCTTAAAAGAGCTATGTCAAAATCCATTAGCTGTCACAAACAATGCACTTCAGAGCCCAGGATGTGTTAACCAGGATTTGGGGAAGTAGCCATTCTTGACAGGACACTGTGAAGTAGCTTACAGGGTGTTACCCTGAGACATCAAAGTTTTAACTCTGAAGTCATGTTCATGATTATTATATGTGCTAGGAAGTTGTGATGTCAGAACCTTAATAAGACAGTTTTGGGAAAATGCAAGAGTGATATCTACTGGCTTGAAAGAGAAGGCCACCCTTTTAGGACACAACAAAGATTTTGTAGGGTGCCAGCCGCTATATTGAGCCACAGACACTCTCATTTTTGCTAAGCATCTACAAGGGACACTCTTCTCCTGACAATACAAGAAGCAAAATTGCCAGTACAAAGGAAACTGAATCTTTCATTTACTTTCTTTGGGACTTCAATTCACTATGGACTTAAGGTAGACTTTAGATAACCATTATAGTGCGTTTTCATGTATATTTTTCCACTTTTATTTCTGTTATTCTGTCACCAAATTAGTGCATTTTTTAGTTGTAACTGTGTGATTATTATTTAATTATTTCAGTAAAAGCATTTGTTTTTAAGAAAACCTGCCCTAGTGAGATTCTTTTTAAACTGTGTGTGAATTGTGGGACAGTTATTAATAATCTGTAACAAACTGTTATTGCTAAGGGGTGCCTCCTTAAGCACCCAACTGAGCATCGGTCTGTAAGAGATATCTAGGTAGAGACAGGGAGAATACCAAAGTCTCAAAGAAGAGCCTGTAGGGATTTTGAACCAGGTTGTTACATGTCCTGTTGGGGAAGATGAAATCAGGAGCACACTGCTACCCCCAATAGAGTGTGATGCCTGGATCTTCCCCATTTGTGTAACAACCAAGAATGGTTCATATTTGGCAACAAAACTTGAGACTGGTATTGTGCTCTAATCCAGAGTTTAGAGGGATGCCCTAGGTCTTCATGGTGGGTGCCCAGTCCTTGACCTCAGTGAGCATTCTAAAAGGACACAAGGAGGATGTCCCTGTTCCCCCTCCATCACAGATTGCACTTAGGGATGGGCACTGTGAGCTTAGTGGACCTGACCATCAGGAGTGGGTTGGTGACAGATCTAGTCCCAAGAATTAAATGTTCTGCATTAATCATGAAAGCATCTCCAAGTTTAGGGAGGGATAAATCTGGATAACAACATTATCAAGAGTGTGTGGGGAGCTGCTTCACCACAACTTCAGATGTCCACCATCTTGCCCCCTGAGAACTCTGCAGAGTGTCCCTTTCTGTGAATATTAATGCAGTGAAGCCCACTTAAGATAAATAGGGGATAAACAATGGCCTGTCTCAAAATATGCAATTTATGTCCAAGTAGTGGTGAAGCTATGAGTGAGTTATGAAAGTCTGACCCCCTCACAAGTAGAGTTAAATTGTGTATTTTGAGTCATGCCATTGTGTATTGCATATACACAACATCAGTTTAAAAGCTATGACATTTTAAATCAGATTTTTGTGTTAAGCATTTACTGGCTTTCTGTGAATGAACTGCAGGTTTCAGTGCTGCACAGGCCATTGTGATGTCATTATCAGCATTGCATTAAATGATCTTTGATTGGTTCTGTTTTGTGCGGAGGTCAAGAAAAGTGATTGTGACATATCTAAACTCTAGATAAATCATTATCTGAACATTAGATAGCACAATAAACAAATGTACTGGGAAAATTTATCACAACTGGCGTTGCATAAATACACATTCTGGTTAAGTGCACACTTTTTCAATTTCCTAGTTTTTTTTCCTATCTCCTTAATATTAAATTTGCCTATTAAGTGTACACTGGTTAAATGAGCATTCCATTTAGGTCATACTTTGCTCATTAACAGACAGGCCTGTTCTCACATAATTGACACCTGATAAGTTCACATTAGGTGTCAATCAGCTGAGACTGATGTGCCTAAACCCTAAAATTGACAAGATCCAATGGGCAAGACTAAAGATGATGATAAAAACACCCACACTTACTCCTTGGTAAGAAGGTGAGGAGACATTAGAGGTGCTGACTACTGTTAGCACATAGGAGGCACTTGAAGGAGGAATTGCATGTTATAAGTAGTGACGTAGCTGCAGTAGAAGGGCCGGTGCAGCATGTGGGGAAACTGTGATCAGGAGAAAACCCTCCAGTTTTCTGTCCTCCATAAAGCCATGGGTTAAAGACTTTCTAGAAGTTATGTGAGTATGATCAAGAAGTGTTCAGACAGCAAAAAGTATGTTCTCAGTGTCACAGATGCGGGTAGGGAGGATAAGGTGGTGCTTACCAGCCTAAAATACAGCAATCTTATTACCATCAAACCAGGCAATGGGGGGGGGCAATGTAGTAGTCATGAATACCACTGACTATGTAAAGGAGGTGGAGTAGCAATTGAAGAAGAGGGAATTCTATAGACACCTAAATATTGACCCCACATTGCCCCCAAACATCAGATTAATGGTTTCCTGAACTGTGCTTTTCAGGGGTACTAATGAATCAGGGAGAAAGAGTACCTTACAGTTGAATTCCCATTAAGGGCAAAGATGCATATGTGACCAAAAACTGAGTAAGCCTCTCGAAAAGCCTCTGGGAAGGCACATCATATTGGGATAGTGTCACTGAGCCATTGGCATGTTTTGTGGATGACAGCTTTAAGTTACTTATCAATAAACTACAATCATTTGTCCCTGACACGGAAATGATTAGGGCACTGGGGGACCTTGACATGAGGGGGGGGCTGCTTTTTAGTTAACCTCAACGATGACAAACTATACACCAACATTCCACATGCTGGTGGTTTGAGGGCTCTCTGTCACTACCTGCAACAAAGGGGAGAAGACGCAACAACTGACACTGATTTGCTGGTGGAAATGTCTAGGAGTATGCAAGAGAGCAGCACTTTTTCCTTTATGGAAAGGTACTACATTCAGGAAAAGGAATAGCCATTGAAGTTACTTTTGCCCCAAACTATGCAAACCTATATTTAGGTTACTGGGAGGAATCAGTAATTTGGAATCATCATGCAAACCCCTATTTTGACAAGATAGGGGGTTGGAAGAGTTTTATTGCTGATATATTTATGGTATGGTGAGGGAGCATAGCATAATTGAAGGGGTTCTTACAATATCTTTATAGGAGTAACAGAGATCTTAGATTCACTTGCAGTGTAGTTTTTGAACATAAAAATTCAAAAGAAAATCGATGGTCATATGGGTACAAGTCTGTACAGGAAATCCATACCTCAAAATACAGTCATTTCATAGAAATGTAGAAACATAGAAACATAGACTTTGATGGCAGATAAGGACCACTTGGCCCATTTAGTCTGTCCATTTCCTTACCTACAGGATAAGCTGCAGATCCTAGTTAACCAACAGCCTATTTCTTCCTACCCCCCACAAGAATTGACTTATGTCTGTCCCATGCATTCTTGACTTCTCCCACAGTTTTAGACCCCACAACCTCCTCAGGAAGGCTGTTCCATGAATCCACCACCACCTCTGTGAAAAATACTTCCTCACATTGCCCCAAGCCATCTCCCCTCTATCTTCAAATGGTGTCCCCTTGTTCTTGCACATCTCTTTTTGTGAAAGGTGCTACACTCTTGGACTTTGTTGATCCCCCTGAGGTACTTAAAAGTTTCTATCATTTCCCCACTCTCCCTCCTTTCCTTAAGGGTATACATATTAAACTCCTTTAGTCTCTCCTTATATGGCTCCTGTTGCAGACCCGGCACCATTTTAGTTGCTTTCCTCTGGATTTCCTCCATCCTGTCTATGTCCTTGTGGAGATGAGGTCTCCAGAACTGGATGCAGATGCAGTACTCCAGATGGGGTCTCACCAACTGTATGTACAGAGGGATAACAACTTCCTGTTTTCTGCTGTTGATGCCTCTCCCATATCATTTAGCAGTTGCTACCCCCATCACATGATAGATATTATACCCAGAAGCTGATATTATTGGGTTAAATGTAACTGTAGTGAGTAAGATATCTACCTATGAGGAGGAATCAGTGGACTTGGCCAAAAGATTCAAGGAAAGGGGCTAGACTAGGGCCAGCACAGAGACAGCTGAAAATATTGTGATGAAAATGACAGGGAATCCTTGATTGCTATGAAAACAGAAGGAAAAAGGCAAGAGAATATGAAAACCAGATCAATTTTGTAACAACATATAGTATGAAGTCCTGAAACGTGAGGGAAATAGTTAACAACATTTGGTCTGTTCTTGGTTCAGATGCATGTTTAAGGGAAACAATTAAAACACCACTAGAGTGGTACAGTACATCGGACAGCCAAGCACTCAAGGGACCAGCTGGTAAATTCAGTGCAGCATGTGGAGAAGGCCAGAAATTGGTTGCCCTCCCTCCACAATGGATATGAGCATTGTGGGAGGTGTAAATACTGCCCATTTATTAAGGAGTGTACCATATTTATAAATGTGCAAACAGAAGATCTCAAAATTAATAATTTTATAAACTGTGACACCATGTTTATCAAGAACATGGCCAACTTTACTTGTGGGGACATCTATGTGGGTCCCAAAAAAGAAAACTCAAAGACTGAGTGGAGGACCACATAAGAGCAGAAAGGAATGAGAGTGCTGATTATGTTGCTAGCTATGCACATAAAAATGCAACCAATAAAGCTGAACATATGCTGACATTCATTGGCCTTAAAAAGGTAAATATGGGGCCAAGGGGAGGTTATGGACTGTTGGCAGTTGGAATTAGTTGCCTTTTTGGCAGGTTAATCCTGTTTCTATCAGCAGCTGGAAAACCGGCACAAAGTGTACAAGTCTAAAAGTTCTAATTTATTCAAATAATGGATGAATGTGTACTCACAACATAGTACAACAGGCTTAATGTGTAAAACAGAGAGTGCAGAGCAACAGCAATCCAACCAGGTTCCCACCAAGCTTTTCACCCACTAAGTGAATCTCTTATATACCAAACTTCACTTAATGACACTGTCCTATAAATCTCAAACAAGTTAAAAATAGATTTACTTACCTAAAACATGCCTCAGCAAATGAGGCAGGTACCTACTGTGCACTTGTAACCCCTCACCCCTGCCTTTTTGCAAAAACGACAGGTGTCATGCTGTTGAAGCTGACAGCAGTACCTGGTGGGGACTGGGTTCGGGGAGGATGAGGTTACTCGGCACAGGGGACCTAGGTTTGGCTACTCTGCACAGGGGCACCCAAGTAAATCCAAACACAGGAAGCAATAACTATAATGTCCAAAACCAGGAATGGGATTCTACAGTGTGGCTTTTATTCACATCCAAGCTGAACAAACAAAGCATAGATGGACCCCCACGGGGCTACATTCCTGGTAATGCAGATTAGAGACAACAGAACACTTCTTCACTATTTCCAGCCCTCAGGCTCTGAACCCACCAGGCACACAGCCCGGACTTGCACGCAGCTTTGGGTACACAGCCTGACTTGTACACTACTTGGGTTTTCCCCACGGGCCCAGCTCCCCCACCGGCCACTTGATCCATGGTCCATTTTGGGAAATGAACCAATTATCATGATGTGGTTTCCCAAACTACCTTAGAGCCTTCGACTCCTAGAGGGAATTTTCCTTCCAATCCCACGTCTGGGTACTTCCCTCATCACTGGCCAAGTGCCTGAGGCAAAGTAGAACTCCACAAAGCAAATCCGTAGAGGTGGACCTGGTCACTAAAGATGGGGGGTCTCCCACCTCCAGCTCCCACAGTCCATACCAGGCCATATCTCTGGAAACTAAACAATTCTTTTACTGAAAGCTTGACAATGTAGATTCCGGGGTAGACATATGTCACATCTCCTCTACAAATCATTTTGATTTCCCAATAAGCACTGGACTTGAGCCTACTTTTACTTTTTGGCTAAGCCTATTACTCTCGGCCTCCCACTATTTCAGTAGTCCAGTCCCCACATGTCACACAAGTCCCAGGGTGAAAACCATAGGCCCTTTCAGGAAGAGCAGACTCCGGTTGCAGGTGCCCCACAGGTGATTCACAAATATTCTTGTTCTCCCAAAAACTCTGGAACAAATAGGCAGCTTCTCCATTAGTAGCAGAACTAGGGGGTTGCCCCAGGAATATGCAGGAAACCCTTTTCCTGCCCCCATCCCAGAAGGGAGGGGGCACTGAGACTCGAAACAGCGGTCTCCACCACTTCAATTATCTTCTGTGTCTCTCTTTTGGTGGAGACACACACCCTTTTATCTAAATGTAGCCCACTGTCAGGGCTGAGGCTCCAAGAGCCTAACCAGAGCTGCTGTGCTGCTCCCTTAGCAAGCTCCAAATACCAACTGACCTACAGACTACTGTTCAAACCTCCCAACATTCTACTCCAACTCCCTGCTGCAGATTCCATTGTGGCTCATGCAGCTGTGATAGTTCTATGGTGATGTCATCCCTCAGTCTCAGCTGAGACTGAGAACAGAGTGAGACAGTGTGAAACCCATTTAACTGGAGTTTCACAAGCTGCCTTCCCTGCCTACCACTAAGTCTTACTGGGATTCTAGTAACCCCGGGTAACAAGGGGGTTACACACTTATGTTACATACTAGTGCTAACATAATAGGATACTTTAAAAACAGGACTTTTATCACCATTTCTATATATTTATAGTTTTACTATTGGTATAGTATAAAAACATCCTTTTCACTTCTTAGACCTGTCTTAACACCAAGTAATTGGGAATGTACAACAGATTAGAGACATTCACTTATGACATGGTTCCATACAGAGCATGTCTAAATGCTATTTGTAATGATCTCTGCCATTTTGGACTTACACCTCTAAATATGATGCCAAGAATTAAGGCTCTGGGTGAATCAGGTGGAATAGCACCTCACTCCCAGTGTAGGTCAATACTACCTTCTGTTTACTCCATGACTTCAGATATCTAAGGAAGAAAAAGAGAAAATATAAACATAAGCAATAGCACACTACAAATAGAGATGCAGCAAATTTAAATTCCGCCGGCAAAGTGAACGCGTAGTGGGCAATGCAAAGTGCTCACTCTGCCTTGTCATTACCACTTTGCGTTAAGGCAGAATGACAACGTGAAGTAAGGCATAGTCATTGTTTTCAATGGACTTTGCCATGCTCTTTAGCCACCATAGCCAGGCAGGAAAAGGAAGGAAGTGAGTCATACAAGCAGACACTTTCACGTTTTCCTGTGTAGATGGAGATGGAGAGAGAGGAGTGTGTTATTTTGTCACTGCTGAGACTTAGAGATCAGAGTGAAGGGGAGATTTAAACTTTGATTTAGATCAAACAGCTTTTTTAAAAGCTACATTTTTATGTCTTTTCTGTACTCTTTTTTACTTAATTTGTTCTTTCTGTAAATTTATTTTTCTTACCTTAGTAAGTAGTTAGTTGTTTGTCTGTGTCTGTGTGACTGTGTGTGTGTGTTGTGTGACAGTGTGAGTAGTCATTGCTTAGACTGAGGGAGCGCAGTAGGAGAGATGGACCAGGGTGAGGGAATGTCTGGGGCGGGGGCAGCTCTGGGAGAGCGTGGTACTGATAGGCATCATACTGTGCTCTTGCGTGGAGGGCATGGCCACCGGTTTCTGTTGGACCGATTGAAAATTCTGAGTGTCCCTCCTGGAAGCATAATCAGCACCGTCTCCTGACTCTGAGGCAGTTGAACAGAACGGGGTCATAATGTCGCAAGACATTATGCCACATGGCAAAATCGTGCTGCCAATACAGTGTGATATTGCCATGCAGCATAATTCTTTTTTCTGTGGTAGGCTGTGCCACCCACATTCTCTGTTATGGGGGGGCTGTGCCCCCAGACCCCCCCTCACTAAAGATTCTCAGCTCTGGGGGGGTCCAACTCTGGGATCGCACAAATTGTGCAGAAAAATAAAATGTCTGGGCCCAAGAATCAAACCCAGTCCCAGAAGCAGCGCCTGGGTTCCTGCTGCTGTGGCTCAGTCCAGTGAGCCACGGCAGCTTCACGGCAGAACCCACTCCCAGCAGAGGTCTTATCCTCTGCCTGGGAGTGTGTGAATGGTTTAATACCATGAACAGTAGTATATGCAGTACTGCACCATTCGCTGTCCTGGACAGTGCTCTTTTGGGTTACTTATAATGTTGGACACTATTAAGCATGCAGCATTATGACCTGGTAGGCAGTTGAACCACCACCACCACATCCAGCACCAGCTCCAGCACCAGGTCCTCTGGAGCAGGATTTGCCTGTGCCCCCAGGCCTGGGTGTGGATCCCATCCCTGCTGAGCACCATGACCAGCTGGCTGCCAGTCCATCTGGTCCTCCCCTGCCTGTGCCTGGTCCTCCCAGCACCTCCACTGTTTGGCAGTTTTTTGACTGTGTCGGGAGGGGAAAGCAGTGTGGTCAGGTGCCACCTATGTGAGGTGGAGGTGCACAGTGGCTTCCTGGGGACTTACCTGGGGACTGGGGCCCAGTGCACCCATATGCTCAATCACCACCAGTTGGAGTGGCAGGCTGCTACAGAGCATGCCATGCCTACACCTGCTGGTCCTTCTGTAGCAGAGGGGGCAGCTGTGTGTGGCGGTGGCCCTAAGAAGAGGAGGAGGAGGGCCAGAGCAGCACCTGCTGCTCTACCAGCACCCCCACCACCACCACCACCACTAGCAGGTCAGCCTGTAGAACCTGTGGACCCCAGAGAACTTCATGTAATGCAGGCTGACTTGGCAGTTCTCTTGAGTACTGTCATGAACAACGAGATGGCGAGTGCTATCGAACAGCAGCTGGATAGCATAGAGGGACATCAGTTGCAAATTATGTCGATGCTGGAACTGCTGCAGGATCACCATGGGATCCCACATTAGTTTTTTTTCCTCACACCATGTGCACCCACACACCTTCTTTGCTCTGTTATAAAATGTATTCCTCCACCATCCCCGACCCTTGTATGTAATTATGCCCTTTTTTTGTTGTCTCAGCATGTGTGACACTTTCTATTCTGGCCCCTCCTTCCTTCTGTTAAGTGTGTGTGTGTGTGTGTGTGTGTGTGTGTGTGTGTGTGTGTGTGTGTGTGTGTGTGTGTGTGCGTGCGTGTGTGTGTGTGTGTGTGCGCTGTTTTGGTGCCTTATTAATGTTTACTTTCTGTTGCAGAATGTTTGTGGAAAAGCAGACTGAGCAGTGCAAGTATACTGTGTTAAACTGCATGAGTGCATCAGTCTTCTTTCCTGTGTGTGTATGTATTGCAGACACTGTTCAGCTTCTTGCAAACATATATATGCTGATTGCTGTCTGACTTGTTGCTGTGTTTATGGTATAAAGAATAAAGATAAGAATATGTAACATATATTTTGTTAGGAGATCATAGCAACCAAAAATCCTGCTTTTCAACAAACCGTATCTAACAGACATGAAGTATTGCTGATGATCCCACAATATTTCATGGTGTACAGACATTATAAAGTCAGAAAATATATAAGGTCCGGTTCACTGCCACCACACTGTACTACCACATTCCTCCTTTTCATTATTTGTTCTGGAATATGTCTTTCTAGTTTACACTGGCAGTGTCAGTTTTTCATCAACGTTGATGGCACCATAACACGACATGGTGCCAGTGATAGCACAGTGTGGTGGCAGTGGACTGCAGGACCTGTTATATATTCTGACTTGAACATGTCTGTATACCATTAAATATTGTGGGTGCCTCAGCAATATTTTATGTCTGTTGGGTATGGTTTGTTTAAAAGCTTGATTTTTTTGTGCTATTATCTCCTCAAAGTCATGTGTACACTGTGTCTGTGTGACAAGTGATTGAGGTGCACACTGGCCCAAGACCTCTGAAAACATATCCTATGACTTTGTCTGCTGCCGTTGATGGTACAAATAAAATATATGATATATATTCTTATCTTTATTCTTTATACCATCACCATGAACAATGCAACAAGTCAGCATCAGCATATATATATATGTTTGCAACTTGATTCTGGACAGTGTCTGCACACACAGGAAAGAAGAGGGACTGCACACATGTAGTTTAGCACAGTACAATTGCAGTACTCAGTCCTGCTTTTTGACAAATACTTCACGATAGCATGGCAGAAAGTAAACATTTCTGAGGCTCCAAAAATATTTACCAGACTCACCAGAAATCCCAATCCTAAAATGCAACTGTCTTGTCTCCAGAAAATTCCCCAGTGCTGACAAAGTGAAATAAGAGTGTAACATGAAACGCAAGGTGTCCCAGAATTAATGGCGCACTCAGTCATGAATGCAGTACTCACACACAGTCCCCATAATTACTGTGCATTCCCACAATGCAACTGTCTTGTACCCAGAAAATTCACACATGCTGACAAAGTGAAATGAGAGTGTAACATGAAATGCAAAGTCCCCCAGAATTAATGGCACACTCAGTCATGCATGCAGTACTCACACACAGTCCCCAGAATTATTGTGCATCCCCACAATGCAACTGTCTTGTGTCCAGAAAATTCACACGTGCTGACAAAGTGAAATGAGAGCATAACATGAAATGGAAAGCATCCCAGAATTAATGACACACTCAGTCATGCGCGCAGTGGTCACACACAGAGTCACCAGAATTAATGTGCATCCCCAAAATGCTACTGTTTTGTGTCCAAAAAATTCCCCATTGCTGACGAAATGCTACTGTCTTGTGTCCAGAAAATTCCCCAGTGCTGATGAAGTGAAATGAAAGCGTAACAAGAAATGTAGTTTCTCAGAATAAATGGTGCACTGCAAATGCACAAACAGATTAAGATTGCGCTGCGCACTCAAGGAATGCATACGAAAAGGCACAATAACACCTAACCAGTGCTCACAAGTCACAAATCCAAATCTGGAAAGGAATACATTTTGCCAGTTGGGGGATTAGTGCATGGCAGTAACAATCCACTACCAGTAAAGATACCACAAAGCAGTATAAAAAATTCATGCAGATGCAGTGGATAACAGGTTCACACTGCTGCAATTACTCTGTGGCACAATAAAAGGTGTCTGATTTAATGGCACGCATCACACACACACCCACACTATAAGTAATGTGTAGCAAATTGAAAACTTTTAGTAATATAACCAAATGTTTTAAACAGACAAATTATACACTACTGCACCACAACAAACAGCAAAAAATGTCAAGAATTACTGAAAAATATTACTGTGCATACATTAACGCAGTTATACAAGAAAAATATAACCAAAACAGAAAGACTGCCTTATTCTCCCAGTTAATGTACCTACACCACAAATACGTCCCTCCTCAAAGCACACTTCACAGTACACAGACTGACTGTTCTAAATTAACATTCAAAATCCACATACAGCAATAAACACTTGATGATGTGAGCACAGAAGGGTTTCCTACAATCGATGTACTAAATTTTGAGCAAAACAAATGACCCAAAAGGGCATTTTAAACAGCTTTTAGAGGTTCTGAATCGCAGAGCTCTGAGAGCAAACTGTCTCCAGCTACCACTGCACACACACTACCCAGGCCAGACCTGAGGCTGTGCAGAACAATCTAGAGCCCACGTGACCTGCAATCCCATGTATCACTGCAGAATTTCATTTGAAGTTCAATTACAAGGTGAAGTGAGGCGAATTACACTGATTTCAAAGTACTTTGTCTTAAAATTGGTGAAGTGGTTTGGGGAAGGCGGAATAATGCAAAGTCATTGGTTTCAATAGACTTCACGCTCCTCATTATGAAGCAAAGTACTCCACTTCACAATGTGGAGTATTCCGTGGATTCTGTGTTGCTTAGTAAATCACTTCGCGGAGCGAATTGGGGCCACTTCGCCCAACACTACTTACAGTACTGTAACTCACATGCTGTACAGGAGGGAATGCGAATGCCTACAACTGTACTTCCCTGATGAGTTGTAGCACAAAATTCCTCTACTTAAAAACACTTATTAATGAGTACAATGGTGGGGTGGTGAAGCCTGGAGAGATCCTACAAAACAGGCTTACAATACATCCAAGTAATTAGTGAAAAAATGAATGTTGTGATTCGTGATGTGATTGTGAATGGTGATTTGTGACTGCATTTGTGACTGTGATGATGAAGAACATGATTTGTATCACAAGTAACTTGTGAACGTGATGATGGTCCTGACTTAAAAACGCATATTAATTAGTACAATGTTCATGCAGAATTCTGCACCACAGCAGTACAGTACTCTGAAGGGAAGCCAAAGAAACAACTGTGACTTAAGTTACAGATGGAGATTGGGCCCTAAAGAGATGCAAATGCACAGACAGATTAAGATTGCACTGCACACTGAAGAGATGCAGATGCAAAGGCACAACACCTAACTAGTGCTCACCATCAGAAATTCAAATCTGGAAAAGAATACCTTTGCCGGTTGGGGCAGGCCACGGGGGGGAGGGAGGCAGTGTTCTGCACTGCTGCAGTAACAGTCACTAGTACTAGTACCAGTAAAGACACCACAAAGAAGTACAAAAATCACACAGCTGCAGTGGATAGCAGGTTCACATTGCTGAAATTACTATATGGCACAATAAAAGGTGTCTGATTTGATGTCATGTGTCACACACATCCTCACACACACACTAAGTAATGCATAGCAAATTGAAAACTTCAGTAATATAACCACATATTTGAAACAAACTAAATTTATGCACTGCTGCACCACAACAATCAGCAAAAATATGGCAAGAATTATTGAAAATATTACTGTGTGTACATTAACACAGTTACACAAGAAAAATATCACCAAAACAGAAAGAACTGCCTTTTTCTCCATGTTAATCTACCTACACCACAGATATGCCCCTCCCCCAAAGCACACTTCCACTGTCTCTCCGTACACTAACTGAATGTCGTACATTAACATTCAAAATCCATGCACAAACAATAAATGCTCGATGATATGAGCACAGGGGGTTTCTCCTACAATTGATGAACTAATGTTTCAGCAAACAAAATTACTCAAAAATACTTTTTTAATAGCTTTTAGAAGGTTTGAATCACAGGGAGCTCTCAGAGTAGACTGTCTCCTATAGCTTCCTATACCCAAACTGAGGCTGTACAGAACAATCTAGAGTCCATGTGAGCTGAAATCCCATGAATCACTGCAAAATTCACCTTTGGAGCTTAAAAACAAGGCAAAGTGAGGTGAAGTACATTGTTTCCCATGTACTTCACCTTAAGACTTGGTGGAGTAGTGGTTTGGGAAGGCAGAGTAATGCAAAGTCATTGTTTTCAATGAACTTCGCATTACCCATCATAATGCAAAGTATTCCACTTCGCGTTGTGGAGCACTCCGCAAATTCGCTTTTGCTTTGCAATTCACTTCGCAGAGCGAACGAGGCCACTTTGCCAATCTCTAACTATGAAGTATGAGAACCAATTCCCATTCTACTTCACCTTTTCTTAACAATTGCTGCTATTTCCATATGGTCATTCAGGCCAGGTGGAAGATGTCAGCCTAGTTGTACTTTCCACATCATTTCCCTCTGTAGTACAAGATCCTCCAGACCCCCCCTTTCCAGGGTTACCTTTTCTATACCATAGTATTTAAACTGATTTATTTTGGAATCTACTGCTGAGTCAGTGTGGGTTGCCAAGGCATTTGACATGTCTTTGTTTATAATTGCCCTCTGAGGCTCTCCAACCATTTTTTTTAAAGTGCCAGTTTGTCTTCCTCATGTAGAATTCCCCACTGGTGCAGGTTGCCAGATATACTATGAGTGTGGAGTCCCAGTTCACAAAACTGCGAATCTCAAAATTCTTGGCTGCATTAACACTTGTGAAACGACTTGCTTTTTCTGTTACTACACAGTACCTACATCTCCCTCAGTTAAAGCATCCCTGAGGGAGTCTGGGCAGCCATGGCACCTGTGTGTTTGTATTTGCTGTTTGAAGACTATGTGTCAGGGTATCTGTCAAATTAGGCACTCTTTTATAACTGAATCTACAGTAGGTGGGTTAGGGCAACAGTTATGCAGTATTGGGTAGGTATGTATGATATTCCAGGTTTATTAATCACATTTCAGATAGGCTGGGCTTATCTACTATAAGTAGTGATAAAACTTAATGGCAGTTCACCCGTGTTTCCTTTGGCTTAGTTACTTGAAGGTCTTCTCTACTGACCTGACTTCTGCTGTATCTATCTCAGCTTGGTCCAGAGTCTGTGGAGTATACCCCCTTTGCCTAAACTGCTCTCTCATCTGTCCCTTTTGTTCCTGGACGTCATTACTTTCACTGCAGTTTTTTTTGCTCTAAGGTACTGGGATTTTGGAATATTACTTATCAGGTGTTTTGAATGGCAGCTAGAGGCATGCAGTATACAGTTCCTATCAGATGACTTTCTGTATAGGTTTGTTTTTATTGTACCAGCCACCTGTTTGCTTATTACCAGATCAAGAAAGTTCACTTTCTCCTGGTCAGTTTGTATTGTGAATCATAGGTTAGGATTGGTACTCTCAAGAAACTGCATTAATGCATTCAGTTCTCCTCTGCTGCCTTTCCATACCACGAAAATATCATCTATATAACTCCGCCAGAGATCCAGACTATGGAAAAAAGGGCTGGTC
Organism: Neoceratodus forsteri; assembly: GCA_016271365.2. Classification (NCBI taxonomy): domain Eukaryota; kingdom Metazoa; phylum Chordata; order Ceratodontiformes; family Ceratodontidae; genus Neoceratodus; species Neoceratodus forsteri. Next base: position 192,546,365 of record CM057456.1, read on the forward strand.
TTGGGGCTATAGATTGTTTGCTTTTCCCAGTGCCCCAGAAACAAATTAACATAATTGGGAACACATGTACTGTAGCTCCCTTAGCTGTGCCTTTCGCCTGCAGGTAGTATTCATCTTGGAACAGAAAAATATTGGAGGTTAACACCAGCTTGGTACACTCACAGAAGAACTCTATAAGACCTTCCTCAAAGTCAGTAACCTCTATCAGCCAATAGTGTAGGGCCACCAGGCCCCCCTCAAGGGAGATATTAGTATTCAATGCCTCTATGTCTAGAGATACTAGCCACCAGTGCGATTCAAGCCATAGGTCCTCCAAAATGTTTAGGACCTCTGTGGTGTCTCACAGGTAGGAGGGTATCTGTTTTACTAGTTTACTGATATGGGCATCAAAATATTGGGATTCTGGTTCCATAAGGCTGGATAATAATAATGGATGTAAGCATTGTGGGAGTTGTAAATACTGCCCACTTATCAAGGAGTGCACCTTTTTGGCAGGTTAATCCTTTTTCTATATGCTAATTGCTTATACCAATAGCAACACCTAATATAATCTTTTTCACTCTGTGGGCTCAACTTTTATAGAGCCCTTAGATCACTACAATTTGTGGTGATCAAGGGCTGCAGTGAACTCCGGGTGTGTCAGTGACCCTGTGCCCAATTTTGTAAAAATAGGGGTCCCTGTGCTGAAGACCCGGGAGTTGCCACAGCTGTAGGGTTGCACCAAGAGCAACACGTTTTCCTTTATGGAAAGGTGCTACATCCAGGGAAAGGAACAGCCATGGATGCTACTTTGCCCCAAACTATGCAAACTTATATTTATGTTACTGGGAGGAATCAGTAATTTGGAATCATCATGCAAACCCCTATTTTGACAAGATAGGGGTTTGAAAGAGTTTTATTGATAATATATTTATGGTATGGTGAGGAAGCATAGCAGAGTGGGAGGGTTTTTTACAATACCTTTATAGGAGTAACAGAGAACTTAGATTCACTTGCAGTGTCAGTGAGAGTGATATTCCATTTCTGGACATAAAAATCCAAAAGAAAATTGATGGTCATGTGGGTACAAGTCTGTACAGGAAATCCACAACTCGAAATACAGTCCTTTCATCTAGCAGTTGCCACCCATGTTACATCACAGATAACATATCCAGAAGCCAAATATTATTGGGTTAAGTGTAACTGTGGTGAGAGAGGCATCTACAGTGCCAAATGTGAATATTGTATTTCTGTATCAATCTCTGTGTTCTTTTCCCTATGTACCACCCACCCCCCAGGTCACACCATGAGATGAGCAACTTGTTGTTCAGTGTGCCCTCCTGGTGAAACATTTCAATAAATAAATGAATAAATAAGTACCTATGAGAAAGAATCAGCAGACTTGGCCAAAAGATTCAAGGAAAGGGGCTAGACTAGAGACAGCATAGAGACAGCTAAAAATGTTGTGATGAAAAGGATAGGGAATCCCTGATTGCTATGAAACCAGAAGGAGAAAGGGGTAAGGCAAGAGACTATGAAAACCAGATCAATTTTGTAACAACATAAAGTATGAGGTCCTGAAATGTGAGAGAAATAGTTAACAACATTTGGTATGTTCTTGGTTCAGACACTTGTTTAAGGGAAACAACTAAAACACCACTAGAGTGGTACAGTACATAGGACAGTCAAGCACTCAAGGGACCAGCTGGTAAATTCAGTGCAGCCTGTGGAGAAGGCCAGAAATTGGTTGCCCTCCCTCCACAATGGATGTAAGTATTGTGGGAGGTGTAAATACTGCCCACTTATTAAGGAGTGCACCATATTTATAAATGTGCAAACAGAGGAGGAGATCAAAATTTATAACTTTATAAATTGTGACACCATGTTATGTCACGAACATGGCCAGCTTTACTTGTGGGGACTTCTATGTGGGTCCCAAAAAAGAAAACTTAAAGAATGAGTGGGGGACCACATAAGAGCAGGCAGGAATGAAAGAGTGCTGATTATGTTGCTAGCTATGCACATAAAAAATGCAAAACACAAAAAGGTGCTCCAAAACAAGTCACATTCATTACAATAGAAACAAAGTCAAAAGTAAGTAAGGGCACCGGCCACCATCCAGGAAATAAAGTTATTTTTTGATTGCAAGTTGTAATCCAAATGCAATAAAAAACGGTTTCCATTCAAATGAAAACACTCCCCCTGTGGCCTCGACCGGTTTCGAGCCTGCATGCTTCCTCAGGGATGCCGGCCTTGTGGTGGGTGATACAATTTAAAGAGATGCTCACAGCTGAGCTCAGGAAGTGCACTGTGTACCCAAACCCATGATAGATAATAGTTATTGTGTTTACCTGTGTTATATGTATTGTTTAATGGCAGAACCTTGCTTTCCCATGAATTTATATTTACTGTTAAAGGGGCACTATTGTTATTATGGGGGGCATACATTATGATAGTACTTATCTACATTGAATTATTTTATTGAGTCCTTCCCCACTTTATGTTTTCATATAAATAAACATGTTTTATAGTATACATTTTTATTTCTAGAAGCACCAGTACTAATTCCCATATAAATGTTGAGGCTTTTTTCAATGAGATGTTTACTTGACACTCACTGAGCATACATTGACCTTCGTGACCTCCGGTTAAAATTGGGGTCACATAGTAATAAAAAGGTTTTTTTATTTAGTTACTAATATGCTCACATACTGTGGTTATGGTGCAACTATTTGGGGAGTTACATTGATCCTGGTTTAAATGCTTTAAAAAAAGCATTTATTTAGGCCATATGATTGTATTTCTTACTGTTCATACATTGTTCTGGGTGCAAAAATACTGGTCACTACTTATGACATACTGCTTGAAAAGCAGCACAGTTTGATGTCATGCCATGTTTGTATGTGGGGTTGGGTACACAGTGCACTTATTGAGCTCAGCTGTGAACATCTCTTTAAATTGAATCACCCACTACAAGGCTGGCCTCTCTGAGGAAGCATACAGGCGTGAAACCGGTCGGGGCCACAGGAGGAGTGTTTTCACTTGAATGGAAAGCATTTTGTATTGCATTTAGATTACAACTTGAGATCAATAAATAACTTTATTTTCTGGATGGTGGTCAGTTCTCTTACTTTTGGCATAAAAATTTAACCAATAAAGCTGAACATATGCTGACATTCACTGGCCTTAAACAGATAAATGTGGGGCCAAGGGGAGATTATGGAGTGTTGGCACTTGCAAATTGTAATACTGGATATACAGTTTATTGACATGCAGGAGTCTGGGTCTGAATGACCAGTTGTAATTAGTTCCCTTTTGGGCAGGTTAATCCCTTTTCTATATGTTAATGGCTTATACCAGAACCAACATCTGATATAGTCTTTTCCTCTCTGTGAGCTCACGTTTCATAGAGCCCTTAGATCACTGCAGTTTGTGGCAATCTAGGGCTGCAGTGAACTCTGGGTGCATCAGGGACCCTGTGTACAGTTTTGTAAAAATAGGGGTCCCTATGCTGAAAATCCAGGAGGTGCGACAGCTGTAGGGTTGCACCATACATTGGGTGCACTAGTGGGGTTTACCAGAGTGATCTGTCCCCCCACCTGATGCAACCCTAGACAGCCCAGAGAGGTGGGGGATGACAATGCATGGAAGGTGGGGACTGGGGGCCAATGTAGCCCTGGGAGATACCATGGGGGTGAAGGAGGAAATAGTGGCAAAGGGAGGGGGACATGTTGAGGCACCCAGCGGTTGTGCCCTATGAGTTGGCACACAGCAGGACTGGGCTGGGTAGGGGAGCATGGCTGGACCATCATGACCACAGGTGACAGCAGCCCTGGCACATGCCCCACAGGACCCACAGTTCCTGGCATAGTGGTCAGGCATTTGCAGGCTGCCAGATGGGGGACTCCTCAATGGGAAATGTTGCGGTGTCTGGGCATGTCCCTGGCCATCAACTGCACACCACAACCTGCACCTACTACCAATCATTGCATTTAGTGTTATGTGGGTCCTCTGGGGCAGGTGCCAGGGCTGCTGTCACCTGTGGGATCTGGGTCATGATTGTGAGGCCACTTTCTCCTGCAACTGGCCCATACCACTTTGTGCCAACTCTCTGGCCACCACTGCCGGGTGCCTCTGCATATCTCCTCTACTGCCGCTGTGCCCCCCTCACCCCCACGGCACCACCATGGCTACATTAGCCCCCAGTCCTCTCCTCCAGGTCTCCCCAAATTACTACCCTGCCAGGCAGTGGCACAGGGTCCCTAGACCACCTCCTGGGTGTCTAAAGGCAGTCCCCTTTTGTGACCATGACAGGGCTTCTGGAATGGGAAATGGGGATGTGCAGCCCCACAATGGTGCCACCACTCTTTCAACCTGGCGTATGGGTGCTTTTGGCACAAGGGTGGTGTAGGAGAGCCTTGCCATATGGCATCCCAATTTCACCACAGCCAGCATTTAAAAACTGGGATTGCCGTAAACTGTGATGCAAGGTGCCACTTGCATCATACCTGTTTGGTGCATGCTCCTTGCAGCATAGTTCTCCTTTTGAAAATCAAGCCCTGTGCATTTTTTTGGTAATCCAGATTGTAAGTGCAGAGTATTCTTTCTTGAATCTGAAAAGGGAGGACAATTAAACTTCTACCTGAGGCATTTTCCTATTGGGGAAGATGATCAATTCTAAAATGAATAGGGTACATTCAATTGGAGAAACATATTAGGACATAAAAAAAAGCTTCTTGTGTAAAATGAATATAGTGCAGCACATAAAACATGTTGTTTGAAAATGGCTTGAAAATTTCCTGGTCTCTGATTGGCTAATACCCATGCCAGGGGGGTACATTAGCTATCAAAAGAGACCAGAAATAAAAAGTGCCAGCCCAGCCTGCCTCAATCCCAAACTAGTATCACTGTGCTAGTTTCAATTGTAAACGATGCCAACTGCAATTTTTCCAGTCATTCAATGAGCAATGTAGTCCCCCGCCAGATACTATCAATGAAGCACCTAACAAAAGTAACACCAAACAAAATGAAATCTCTCCATAAAACTGGAAGAAAGAGCCATTTCCATCTCACCTTATAGCTATATATTTTATGGTCGCTTTCCAAGTGACCCGTAATCACTCTGCTTCCAGACCCTCACTCACGATCCTGCTGCCACTCCAAGTGGGCTCTGAACAAAGAGTAATAAACAACAATGGGGGAGTAAAAACATAATTTCCAGATGTGAAAAAGTAAATCAACATGTGCTCTTATTCATACTGTGGTCCTATCACTCAGCCACCATGTCTGATCTTTGGCTGCAGTCCAACGATACTGACTGCACTCTCCCCACTCAATCACAAATTCACTGTTGAAGTGTACCCAACTCCCAAATAATATACAGTACTGTAAATGTAAACAGAGCACTGCCAGCTGAGGGACAGAGGAGGGCTGAACAACCAAGGCTGGAGGGAGGGAAGGAGGAAGGGAGGGAGGGAGGAGGGCGTAATTACTCCAAAGCAAAGAATTTGTGAACAATAAAGTGCCCTCTACTGGCAACTAAACCAGTAGAGGGCCTACTTCTCAAAAGAAACTAACTGCAATCTGTTTTATATAAATATATATATATATATATATATGACACACACACACACGCACATTTCTTTTTTCTTTTATTTTTTATTTGTTAACTGTTACATAAAAATTCCACACGTAGCCATTTTCTAAGTGCTATAATATCCTCCATGGTGGGCAGTTTGGGCTATAACGGAACTTCCAGTGGCTATGAGGCCGTCCTTCTGCAGCATCAGGTCTTGGCCAGTGGTATACCCCAATACCACTCATCAGTCGAGTATTATTGTGTAATCCCTAGGTGGCGATATCCTATGGGCTACTACTCCTGCCTGCATGGCTAGGCACAGGTTAAGGGGCCTGAACTTGGTGAATTGGTGCCTCCACCTGGACGAATGGTTTTGGGGTAGCATAGCTGCTGTTGGTATAGCCCTCTGGGATGCTATAACCCCCCACCAACCCTTCTAGTGGCCTAAACAGTTCAGCAATAAGGTAGTCACTATACCTTATGACAATAATAATAATATGCTCACACTCCTTGCACTTACCAATTGGGTTGGATCTGCTGCAATTGCCCTGGAGGCCCCCTGGAAAACAAGAACAGTGTTGCAACAATACAAAGGCAGTACAATATCCCCACCAAGAAGGTACACACTAGCTAGATTAAACGTGAACAACCACAGTCTGATTTATTCAGCGGGATGTGAACAAGGGTGGGGTGTGAATCTAGCATGTGATTAGAAGATCTGATTAAATTCAGGCTGAACAAGCATGCATTGTAAGTCCCTCTGACACAGTCACACAACCCTGGGTACTCAGTTATTAAACTGGCTAGTCTGAAATGTTGCCTGGGGTAGGCCGATGTTGCAGCTGTTGTTGGGGCCCTTGGGAAAGAAAACAATTAGCATGAACTCAACCTAGAATTTGTAATCCGGAGCCAGATGGCTCAGTTTGTTGTAATAACTCCAAACAAGCAAATCAGAGGACACACAATGATTGTAGCTTATGTTGTGGTGAGCTACCCTGTTTGTACTTACGCAACCCAGATCAGGTGCAGGGCAGATGAAATGAAGACCTCAGGATGTTGTACTGGATTGCCAGGGGAAGCAGGGCCTACACGACTCACTGTGGTGGTTGCTACCTGTTCAATGGTGTTGAGCAGGGGGCCAAATCCCCGAGATGGTCTTTTGCTAGAAATGTCTCTTGAGTTGGGAGTGGCAGCCTAGGCCGAGGTTGCAGGGCCCAGGCAAAGTGGAAATTTTTGGATGAAGTCCGTGATGGGTGCTGGAACAGCCTCCAGCTGGCGTAACAGGACTCAGTGTGGGAAACCAAATTGCGACCCACACAATACATTCAGCACATCTGTAACACTTTAAAGCAACTTGCCACAGTTCAGATAAAGTCTCTTTGCAAATCGCAGTGTCTGTGCGCAAACCTCTTGATCTGGGGCTCACTTTGGTACCTAGCAGGCCGATCAATTCTGAAGGAAGTCTTCGGTCCATTTGCAGGCAGCAACAACACACTTTTCTCTTCAGGTTTCAGGTCTCAAATCAAGAAATCGGATAAAGTCCGACTTTCAAACTCACAGCAATTCTTCACACTGAAAGATGTGGCTGGCAGGCCAGCACAGCCTTCCTGCTGATTCTCCTGCACTCCTACGCAGGAGCAGCTGCTCAATGACTCAAGCTGTTCACTCTCCAAACTCCAACTCACAACTGACACACTGCTGCAGGCAGTTCTGGGCTTTCCCAGTGATCCAATGGTTCAGGTTGGCTGAGAGAGCTGTATATCACAGTAAGAGCTACCCCTCTAGGTCCATTTAGGCAAGAAACCTTAAAAACTACAATTCCTATAGATTTCCATCCCACAAGACCTCTGGGGACAGTCTCCATCTTAGGTCCCCTGAGATTCTGGTTGGTCCAACACCGGCAGTTCAGAAACAAGATGGTGGCTGTTAAGCAAAAGTTCAAGCTGACAAACTCCTATATTATTATTATTACAACAGATAAACAGTAAATGATTACAGTTCCTAACAGAGCTCCCTCTGTGCAAATAGCAACTGCAGAATGGAGCAGAAATACGAACAGTCAGGCTGGACATTATCCTTAATTACTCAGACCCAGTCCAGACTAATTTTCTCACACAGAAACAGCTCTCTTAAAGAGACAGGCATGGAGGCTTAATAGAGCACTCTCATGCAGGCATATTAAACAGCTGGATGCAGAACACCATCCTGACTGTGGGCATTAGGCGATCCCAGGAAGACATTATAGGAACCCCTGTTTGTAGGGGGTTACAATTACTTGCTTATGAAATCATTGAAGGCATAATTAGTTGCTTATTGCACTAAATTTCAATATTTAAACAGGTTATTAGTTGAGGTTCTCTTGAAACCAGTATTGGTGTGTGCCACGTAATAAGTAACATGTTTTATTACAACTGCGTGTAGACACTTTGCACATTCTGGCACATGATAAGTGTTTTACTTGGGGTTTGGGGTTTGTAGGTGATATTCTTATTGGTATCCATACAAGATCCCAACATACAAAATCCTGAGGATTGAAATCCTGACACCAAAATCTCAACAGCCACAATCCTGACAGTGTGGCGGACCTCCCGACAGCCACATTCCCCATGGTATGGCGACCCCAAGGTGTTTACGTATATTTTCATGGGGGTTGCAGGAGGAACGAGCTCCCTTGCAGAACAGTATCATGAATTGTGCTGTCAGCATTTTTCTTACTGTTGGTATTCTGGTCATCGGGATTTTGGTGTTGGGATTTTAATCCTCAGGATTTTGCATGTTGGGATCTTATATTAGATCCTATAGCAATTGTGCAAGGATAAGGATTCTGTGTAAGTAAAATACACTACAATACAATAAGTGCTGGAAAATAACAACACCCAGAATGTGCAGAAGGCAATACTGAGTTCAGGGTGGGAGCAATGGTTATGAGTAAGGGAGGGTGGATGATGGGACTGCACTAATGTAGGTGCAGAGTGAAGGGGGAGCAGAGGTAGAAGGCTGGACAGCAGCAGCCCAGGGTCCAGTATCAGGGGCAACTGCAGAAGAGAATAATGAATTCACAAAGGAGAGTGGTAAGTGATTGGCGGGAAGGGCAAAGTGGGCGAAAGACCCAAAGTTTGGAGAAAAGGAGGGAGAAAGGATCTTAGGTAGATTGAACTGCAGTGGATTTCCTTGAGGGGAGTTCAAGAGAGTGAGAGGCAGAGTTGCAAAGGGGGGCTAAGAAGTGGTGGGGGAGTGAAGAAGGAAGCAAGGTAGGATTGGAGGGATGTAGCAATGAAAGGATCACCTCGGATTGATTGGGTGCGTGGGCCAAAAGTTCAATACCAAAGAGAACAAGGAAGGTTGGCACACTGAGGAGATTAATCACAAAATAGCCATCACAAATTAAGTGAAAAAATGCAAAAAACTTTCGTTCATATTTTACACTTACAATATAAAAAGCAAGAAAATATAAAAGTGTACCACAGCCAAAAGAAAACACAATGGTATTTTGTGTTGTAATGCAGCACTTTGTCAAAGTGCTACATTAGGGCATGAATCATAGTTGTGATGGATATTTTGTGACTAATCACCTTGGTGTGTGAGATGTCCTTGCTCTCTATAGGACTGAAAGGAGCCAAGTTAGTATTTATAGATAAAGGAAGCACAATGTGTGATGTGTACTGGACTGAAGAGAGGGAAATAAATGGGCAGAGTACAGGGAGCAGTGGTGGATGCGGGGGTAAGACAGTCCAAAGAAAGAAGCAAAAGGAGAGAAAGAAGGAGTCCAATCTGACCATGTTGGACTTTGAAGCAGCACTGTATACCATGTCGCTAAGTCCATGATGGGATGTATCCTCTTCAAGATGATTTTACTTTGTGAAGGAAGTGCGATACTTCCTTTATTCCTGCAAAGTGCAAGAGGTTTGGGGTGAAGCTTCAGGTGGATGGCATCCACATGAGCTGGGAAACTGAGGTGCCAAGCCAGCCAGATCCAGAGGTACTTGAATGAGGGGAAATCCTCATTCATTGCACCATCAATGGTATGGAAGGTGGGGAAACGGGTGAGTCATTAGAGACTCTGCCTGCTGCCCGCAGCCGAGAACCAGACCCACAAGGGCTCTCAGGTTCCAGCAAAGTGATTCTTGGCCAGCGGGCAGTTGGTGCTCCCTCAGCTGCCGCCTGATACCACAACTGCTGTCTCCCAGTGCCTCAAGCCATGAACCAGCCCCAAAAGGGCTCTCAGCTTCCAGCCGAGGGATTCTCAGCAAGTGGGGGATTGGTGCTCCCTCAGCCGCCCAATACCACAACTGCGGAATCCCAGCACCTCAAGGTATGGCTAAAGCCGCAACCAATTGGAATGTGAGTGTCTTTCTGGACTTCATCTCTGATTGATCCCCAGGACTTCAACTTGTTTCCTCAGTGTTTTAGGCAACCGTGTTCTTATTTTTAGCTAAAAAGAAAATGTATTGTACTGGTTAATGCTGTTGAAATTGTGTAAAGCTGTTAGTGAAAGCTAGATCTGAATTTCCCATGAAAGAGCTAGTAATTACAGGCCTACTACTGTCCAATTGTTGCAACCCAGACATTTGGGCACCAATCTAAATCACATCCTTTATTTTACAAATTTGGACCCCTGCCTGTGCTGTTGGCCTTTGTCCTCAACAGGCATTTAAACAGTCTCTTTTTTCTTTATTTCTGCAGCCGAGAACCAGCTTCACAAGGGCTCTCAGCTTCCAGCCAAGGGATTCTTGGCCAGTGGGCGATCGTCGCTCCCTCAGCCACCGTCCAATACCACAACTGTGGACTTCCAGCACCTCAAGGTATGGCTAAAGCTGCAACTTTTTCACCCACCCCTTCCCCCCTCCATCTCTTATTAAATACACCTTCTCCATGCCCCTTCTTAGCTACATGCACACCCTAAGCTCTACTTCATATTATCATTCAGTTCTGTTTCCTTGTCCCTCCTCCCTCTCTATACTTTTCTCAAAAGAGGAACTTTTTGGCAGGTGGAACTCCTGGACATAGTATTAAAAAAATAAAAAGAAACTTGCTGAATTCCAGCCCTAGCTCTGGTGGATACCTTTATGATTGCCCTTGTATTGCTGACCTGGACAGATATTTCTAATATAAGCCAGTATCCTCCTAACTCTATAAACCACTCTTCACTACTACATCAGGCAAACTCCCCCCATTTTCTTTGATAATTCTACCACCTGTGCCCTGTACTGGGATCCATCATGTGTGGTAATCTGTGCCTCTTATTCTGGTTCCTTATCTACCTAATGCCCTGTGGCCAGATCTAGATGCCAGACAACATTGACTGTACTGACTATGAACCATTGCTGTTCTGCCATATGCTCAATAATTCCTCCTATGGGAACTTATGTATATGTAACCTCCCGGTGATACAGTATTCTCAGTGTTGCTATACTGGATGAACTTAAACTGAATCACCAATGCAAGGCTTGGAGGCCATTTCTCCCATGGTCAAATCTGTATTGCACTGTATAGTTAGGGTGTTAGTACTTGCTATACTTAATCAGAAGAGCTATACATGGGGGGACCTGCTGACCCAAGATGATAATACGTGCAGATGAAAAAAGGCCAGGAATCTTAAACTAACTCTTGCTGCCCTAAGTAAAATTCTGCACCTCCTTCTACATTGCTCAGGCAATGTGGAACTTAATCCTGGGCCACCGGATGCCATCTCGTCACCTGCAGACCTAGCTCAGCTTAAAGACATGAGCTTGCTTCATGTCAATATATGCAGTCTATTAAAAAAGATATCCATGATCCAGGCATGGGTCCTCCATTCCTCTCCAGATATTTTAGTGATCTCTGAAACCTGACTTTGACCAGCGACTCCTGATAGGGAGATCAACATCCCAAGCTATCTACTATTTAGAGCAGATAGACAATCCAGAGGAGGAGGGTAGCCATTTACATCAGGGATAAATACACAGTGTCTTGTTTGGATTCAACAATAATGGTGAACGAATTTGAACGCCTATCACTCAAGGTTACGGTATCACCAAATATGTCACTATGCATATTTGGGTGCTATAGACCACCGTCAGCTGGTCTACAGCTGTTAACACATATAAGTACTTTCCTCTGGAAAAGGCCACTAGAAACAATTATTATAGGAGACCTTAACCTAGATTGGCTTTCTAAGGCCTCTACACCTCTCGCATTATGTTGTGATATGCATGGCGTAATGCAACTCATCAATGAACCAACTCGTATTAACAAAAAGAATCCTGGTAATAGCTCTCTGTTGGATGCTATTTTAGTGAGTAAACCACATCATTTCTCTCATGCTGGCACCTTCTTCAGTGACATCAGTGATCACTGCTTCGTTGCTGGTGTGAGATCAATCAATAAGCTGTCATCCTCCTCTAAGTTCTCAGTCAAGAGATCCAGACGGAACTTTGACTGGATAACATCAATGACCTACAATACTCTCTATGCTGCCAAGTGTTCTACCTGGCAAAAACTGTGCAAGTGGCCTATGACATCTTCAATTAAATGATCCTAGGGGCCTTAAACGAGTATGTCCCCATAGTAAAAGTGCGTATAACAAAGAAAGTATGTCGCTGGTTTACATCGAAACTTAAATCTGCATTGTTAGAGTGGGACAAGCTATGGAAAAAAGCATGCAAAACACAGACTCCTTCAGACTGGGGCCAGTTTAAAAAATCAAGGAACCTATGCACCAGGATGATTAGAAATGCAAAAGTTGCTTATTTTCGAACCGAATTTGACACTGCCACCAACAGTCCAACAAAATTCTGGATTTGTCCGGACACATGCCTGGGAACTCCCTGCCGATCAAGATCATCTCTGGTATTGATACCATTAGTGACAGGCTGGAGGTATTCAATTCCTTCAATAATCACTTTGCGACTGCAGGCCTAGCATTTGACAAATCTCCTGCAAGCTTACTATGATCACAGATTGGCCCTTGAACCCCATGTTATTGACTCAAGTTTCTCCTTCAATCCCATCTCGCTCAAAGACATAGAAGATCTTTTACTGAAGCTGGATATAAAGAAAAGCACTGGTGCCAACTCCCTAGACCCATATTGTCTAAAGGTGGCATGGCATGTTCTAGCCATGCCTTTAACTCACCTGTTCAAACTATCCTTGTCCCTAGGGATCATCCCGTCCATCTGGAAAATGGCACAAGTCATTCCACTGTTTAAATCAGGGAACCCCTGTGATCTTAACAACTACAGACCAATTTCAATCCTTCCTGTCCTGTCAAAACTTTTGGGAAAAATTGTAAGCAACCAACTGAGATCATATTTAGAATCTTCAAATCTTCTAAATCCTGTCCAATCGGGCTTCAGAGCACATCATAGCACTATTATGGCCCTTGCAAAAGTGACCAATGACTGGCAAAGAGAATTGGACAATAGAAACTACATTTGTGCTGTCTTCTTAGATTTATGTAAGGCGTTTGACACTGTTGACCCTAATCTGCTACTCTCCTCCTTACAGTTACTAGGGTTGGATTCACTATCCTTGCAGTGGTTCAACAACTACCTCTCCGACCACCTCCAGCAAGTTAAGGCTGAAGGTGAACTCTCAACCCTTAAACCACTCTTAAGAGGTGTTCCCCAGGGATCCATATTAGGCTCCATATTGTTCACCATTTACACCAACAACATTGACAATTGTATATCCAGGGCCAGCATGTATGGTAAAATACTTTTCTTGAGCCACCCTACACCAGAAGACGCGTGTAGTGACCTGCACACTGAATTTAACCTGTTATAAAACCAGTTATTAAACAAAAAGCTTTTACTTAATGCCAAGAAAACAAAAGCTATGCTATTCTCTCCCTTAGTACATACAGTATACCAGGCTACCATGGGATCAGTGCCACATATTTCTACAATTCTCAGAGAAAAATTAGAATTTGTTTCAAAATTCAAATACCTGGGAGTTTGGCTAGACCACAAACTCTCATTTAACAGAGCATATTGAGGATCTACTAAAAAACTGTGTCAAAGACTAGGCTTTTTCTTCAGGATCAGTCACTTTCTAAGAAGAGATGCCAAACTACGTCTGATCCAAGCTACGTTTCTCTCCCTGATAGACTATGCAAACTTCCTGTATAATCATTGTCCTGCCTCTTATCTCGCAAAACTGGACACGCTCTTCCACAGAGCTTTGATGTTCATTGGGGGTCTCCCTTTTACCATGCACCATTGCTCCCTACACGCAGCTGTGGGTTGGACTTTCCTGCAGTATAGGCAGAATAGAAATGCTGCTCTATGGACCTTCAGAGCAATTACAAATAAGCTGCCCCAAAACATCACAGACTGCCTCCCTTTGTACCTACTTAGCAAATATGCCCTAAGAAGCTACTCATCCATTTCCTTGATAGTTCCCAGAGTTAAATCTCACTTTGGTAGAGCGGCTATAAGTTTTGTACTGCCCTGTCTGTGGAACAAACTTCAGAAAACACTGAAACTGAGCTCCCATGTCACTGTGACCACCTTCAAGACTCTATACTCCCACCTCATCAAGGAACCATGCCACTGTTTTCTGTGATCTTAGTCATGTCTATGCGGACTACATCTCCCTGACCTTTATGCAATATCTAGGTCTTAGCACCCTTCTTACTCATTTCCCAATGACTACCATATGTATCCTTATGCTTCTAGTGAATTTCATTTTCTGACCTCTAACTTGCTGTCCTGCATTGATATCCATCCCAGCATTATGCTAGCGTCTGTGGGTCTCACCTTCCCTGGATATCACCTGAGCTGATAGCTTGCCAACAAGTCCGTGACAGGGCGTGGCGTATTTACAAATCCATGCTCCTCCCAGGCAACAATATCACCTACAACATGCTCTGCAACATGTGCACAAAGGCCATCAGCTTAGCTAAGGATGAATATTTTAACAACACGCTAAACGCAGATCGTAGGAGGCTTCTAAATTCTGGAAAGTCATCAACTCCCTTTTCTCCCCCCTAACAACAAATCCCCCCCCTTTTCACCCAAGGGACTCTACTTTCCGACCCCTGATGGTAGCCTCCGAGTTTAATTTCTACTTCACTACTTGTGCTATGACCCTCCTGGACTCCCTTCCTCCTGCAACCCCACCCACTCCCCAGACAGCTACCCCCCTAGCACTTGGTCAGAACCCTTTCTCCTTCAGACACTTCTCCCCCATCGAAACCTTAGATGCCCTTCGCTCCCTGAACCCCACCAAAGGTAAATCCCCCGATGGTCTCGACAACAAACTCCTCTTCCTATCTGCCCCTGCCATTGCTACTCCCCTCGCTGCCTGCTAAATCTTTCATTCACCACTGAGTCACTCCCCACTGAGTGGAAGCATGTCACCGTCCTACCCCTACAAAAAGGAGGTGATCCTACCTCCACAGCTAACTACCGTCCCATCTCGATCCTCCCCACTCTTGCCAAACTCCAGGAACACCTAGTACTATCTCAACTCTCCCACTTTCTCTCTGAAACTAACTTCTTCACTCCATTCCAGTCCAGTTTTAGAGAAAAAAACACTCTACCACCAGCTCCCTACTAAGACTTATGGACTCCATCCTCTCTGGGATGGACAAAGGACAAATTACTGCTGCTATTTTCATTGACCTAGCCAAAGCATTTGATACAGTATCCCACTCCCTCCTACTATCCTGCCTATCAGGGGCTGGGCTATCAGCATCTGCCACAAATTGGATCAGTGCCTACCTACAAAATAGAACCCAATCCACAAAAATAGCTGACTACACCCCCCCACTCCCTATTACCACTGGCATTCCCAGGGCTCAGTCCTTGGCCCCATCCTCTTCTCCATCCTACTAAATGACCTGCCAAAGTCTTTCTCCACTATCTCAATACACATGTACGCTGATGACATGGTCCTCTTTACTTCCAGCCGTACATACGAAGAAGTCACCTCCAATCTTCAGACCGACTTCAACAAAGTACAACACTGGTTCAACTCCAACCAACTCTCCCTAAATGCCAAGAAAACTGTCTCTATGTCTTCTGGCACTAGACAGAGACTGTCCAGACTTATATCCCCTCTGATCTTCCGTACCCTAAATAACACCATCCTTGAAGATGTGCCCTCCTTTAGGTACCTGGGGGTTTGGATTGATCACCACCTCTCCTTTTCCACACACGTGGACACCATCCTATCAAAACTGCGCTCAAAGCTAGGAACCCTCTACAGAAACTGCACTAGTCTGTAGCTTCCTGTGAGATGTGAAATAGTCAAGAAAATTTATTCTACTCTCCTTTGACTACTGCTATGTTGTCTACAGCGCTGCCTCTAAGTCCACCTAAGTCCACCTTAGCCAGACTGGACTCCTTCTTCAATGCTTTCTACCGCTTTGCCCTTGATGCAGCCCCCTGGCTTATACATTGCCCTAAACAACCTATGCATTTACTGTCTCATTCACTTCTGCTATCTTGCTTCTTATTCCCCCAATGTCTTCCTTAAGTCAACCCCCCTACCTACCCCAGTGTTTACTATACAGTCCTGTCACCTCTCCCTGGCCCCAATCTCAGACTTCCATTTCTCTCTGCCAACTTGGTGCATCATGCTTAATTCAATCTCTGCTACAGGCACTTATGTAATCACATACAGTTCTAGATGTGTATTCAAATATGTATGCCACCCTCCTTGAGGCACATATATGTACTGTCTCCTCATGTAACAAGTTTGTAATTAATCTCACTCAATTATGTAATAATTATTTGTATTGCTGTACTCCAAGTTCAACCTACTGATTGTTTTATGTATACCCTCCTCCCTTGTAACCCCCCCAGGTCGCACCATGAGACGAGCATCTTTTTGCTCAGTGTGCCTTTCCTGGTGAAACTTTTTCAATAAATAAATAAATTATCCTCCCTTCCCCAGCATGGTGGATGTTCCCTGTCTCTGATAGTGGACTGAGTTCACCAGTCCTCTTCTTAGTTTTACATACGGCAACCTCCACTCCATACCTATATCACCCTATTACTGCTAGTTAACCCCTTCCTTCTATATTCCCTCCCCTGCACACCTGCTTACCTGCTACTATCCTAACACCCCCACCTTTTCCTCATGCCCTGACCCGACTACCTTAAAGAATTCTAAAGGAACCAAAATTTGACCATGTAACTGATTTCTACCCCCTGATTTCTTCCTTCTTTTTCCTCATCCCTATGTTTTTGTTCACTGTAACCAGAATAAGGGATTACAGAGATATGCTCAACATTACTGTAGCTATATATTGGCACCAGCAACTGGTTTGTGGTTCTCCTTAGACATGTTCCCCCATGTTTTGCTCTTTGTACCATGTACTGTGACCTGCTTATATTCAAATATTGTACTGTGTGTGTATATATCCATGTGTTGTGTATATATATATCTATCTCTCTCTCTCTCTATATATATAGTCATTTTTGTCCTCTTTGTACCTGACCTTGTCATAACCAGATTCATTTTGGAAGTGAGAACTGCTCAATGATGCTCACCTGGATAAATAAAGATTTTGATTGATTGATTGAGCCTCTGTCTAGTGCCAAAGGTCATAGAGACCATTTTCATTGCATTGAGGGACAGCTGATTAGCCAGAAGCCAGTACTGCTTGTTACTGAAGTACAGTTGCAGCTTAGCTATAAGGTCATGGTTAGAGGGGCCGGAGGCAAAGAGTACTGTGTCATCTAAGTACATATGAATGAAGGCAGAGTAGCAGGCAGTGGGAAGTTTATTCATGAAGATGGAGAAGAGCATAGGACTATGGATGGATTCTGGGGACTTGCCTGAGTTGGTAGGGAGTGGGGGCAGGAATATGGATTCTCTAATCCAGACAGGTTGAGAACTGCTCTCATGGTAGAAGCAGACCCATCTGACTGAGGAGCCAGAGAGCCCAGCTGTCTTGAGCTCATCCAGGAGAAGGGTGTTGGTGACAGTGTCTAAGACTTTGACCAAGTTGATAAAGTTGGCAAAGGTGACAAGGTCCATATCTATGCCAGATAAAATGGAGTCAGTACACCAGAGAAGGGAGGGGGAGGTGGAGTGGGAATTCAGGAAGGCAGTCTGGATGTGAGTGAAGAAGGAGGATTAATTGAGGAAGGAGGACAGCTGGGACAACACAAAGATGTTTCTGGAACATAGCCAGAGCAGAAAGGAGGGAGATAGGGTGGCATTTGCCAGGAGAGGTGGAATCACCCTTTTTGGGAATGGGAGTGAGTGTAGCCTGTTTCCAAGAATCCAGGACAGAGGCTAAGTAGAAAGAAATGTTGAGAAGGGATATAACAGATAGTGCAGTAGCAGGGATAGAGAGTTGCAGAGGTTTGGGTTCAAGATCATGAGGGCTCACACCCTTGTGGGGCTTTAGAGCAAAGAGGACCTTAAGGGATGCAAGAGGAGTGGTAGGAGAGAAGGAGAAGAGAATGCCAAGAGTAGTTGGGGGGAGGAGTAGAGGAGGTAGTGAGGTTATAAATAAGAATGTAACCTACCTTGAGGATGGGGAGAGGAGACTAGGTTGGGGGGAAGAAGATATGGAGGACCTTCTAGAACCTGGAGAGGTGGTTAAGATTGTTCTGGAGCATGGAGACAAAGTATTCAGACTTAGCAAGCCTAGTAGCTCTGGTAAAGGCATTCCAAACATTCTGGTACTTGATTAGGCCTGCAGGGGAGCCAGAGGACTTGTGAGTCCATCAGGCACAGTTCCAGGTGCAGAAGCAGGCCAGCAACTCTGCTGAGATCCATGGGAGATGGGAACATCTGACCCTGTTTTTTCAAAGGGGGCACTGAAATCCCAGGCAGGCATGAATTTGGAGCTGACATATTGGAGGGCAGAATGTATGTTGCCAGCTGTAGAAATTGGTGACCAGTCATAGATACTAGATCAGGGGGACAATTCCACTGACCTGAAGGACTGGAGCTGAATGAATTTAGGGGAGGTTTGGGACAATGAAACTCACACACATAGAACAACATACAGTGGTGACCGAGGGCATTGGGGAGGGCACCAGTATCCATGATGTGGGAAGAGAGAACCCAGTCCAGGAGGGAGTGATTGAGGGATCTGTCATTGTGTCAGGTGGGGTCATCGATCAATTGAGAAAGCTGACGGGACTTTATGTTTTGGCACAATTTATATAAGGGTGTCACACTTGTGGTGTCAGCTATAGGTTATTACAGTCTTCAGGTGATTCTGCCACATGTGGGACCATTTTGCCTCCCTATACTGGGGTGTAGCACCCTTGTGATTATAAGCCAAGGTGTTGTCATACTTCTAGTTCAAATATATTACTGCTAACTCAACTGTGCCACATTCTCTAAGAATGATTGAATTTAGGTTTAAATTATCTAAGTTAACTATAATGGCATACTAACCTCTTGTTGGAAAGAAACATGGAAATATAAGTTGGAAGACTTTGACTGTGAAACTTGATTCACTGAACTAGACAAAAAACTTAGAAGACGAGGTCTGGAAACCATCCTTCAAGTGAATTCAGATACAGAATCAGTAAAAGATATGGAATCATCTTTACAATGGAAGAGAATTTCAAAGACCAATGGAATCAGCAATATAATCAAAAAGAATTTCAAAGACACATGTCTGTTTTTAGGACATGGGTGCACAGCATCTGCTCATATAGGTAGTTCTCCTAAAAGGTGGTCTAACATCCCGAGCATGGCTGTTGTAACTTGCAGTCTGAAAATGATGCATGCATTAAATTTTTTAATAAATGTGTAATTTGTTTTCTTTAGAAAATGGGCTCAGTAAATAAATGAATCTCATTGGTAGAAACATCTGATGTGAGATTCATTTATTTTCCAATACAACTCACTTAGTAAAAAGAGCCTACCTGGGGTGTCCCATTTCTGATAAGATCCTTAGGCACCCCAAACATTAATGAGGAGTGCCCATCATTTTTCCCTGCTCACTAAGAAATCCCACAAAAATAGCAGGGAGGCCATCATGCCCCCCGACTCATATCCCCAAAAAAATATACCTTAGTTGTGCTGCTAAAGCACTGACCACCCACAGCAGCTCAACGATGTACAGACCATAGACAGTGAGACCTGTGGCAGCAAGCTATTAGTGTCACCACAACTGAGCATGAGAACAGAATCTCTGCAGTACAGAAATCTGAGAAAATACCGGCCCTCTCATGGTACAGTATTGACACCTATGGTAACACACTGGCTCACTTGGATCCCAGGCAGTAAAATGGGAGCAATTAATAACAGCAGTAAGCTTGAAAGCAGCATAAATGAACAGTTTTACAGCAATGCAAGTTTATTTTATAAAAAGCTGTATCTAAAATCTGACCTGTCTGTCCTGAGTACAGCATGAGGTGGTGAGTCACACACACACACTGTCTCCATACCCTAATTTAAAATGCAGCTTAACCACCAGTGCAAAAACAGAGAGCACAGAGACCACTACATCATCCAAGTTGTAAAAAATGTCAGACTTCCAGTTATCATCCTTTAATATCTCATCAGAAAAAACTGTTAAACCTTTGTTCCCTGTTGATGACAGCACAGAACCTGTACAGTTACCAGAAGTCATCAACCAAAAAGCCAAGGCTACTTCCAATTTTTCCACAGTGAGTACATCAGAGCTGAATACCATTGAGAGTCAGAGGGAAGAGATTAACACAAAAAAAACACACACACACACACAGTGGGCATTGACAGTGTTTGCAGAGTGGGCTAGGAAGGAGAACATAACTGTTGACTGGGTAAATGACAGTTTTGATGTTATCAATTGTCATCTTCATAAATCTTATGCTGAGGCTGGAACTGTGACTTGTGCACAGTATTCAGTGTCAGGGTACTGTGCTCTTTGTGCAGGTATCAACCGGCATCTCGGCTCCCCCGAAGTAGGCCGTCACTCCAGTATAATTGCAGATCCTACATTCTGCTCCAGCAACAACATTCTGACCTCAATACTGAAGAAACTTCAGAAGGAGCAGAAGGATGTTGCTGCCCACCACCCATCTATCACAGAAACAGACCTAACAAACTAAAAGCCTCACCAGAGATGTCAAGAGACACAGCAGAAGGATTGGTCAGGAAGGTGTGGTTTGACCTCCAGCTTTACGTAGCCCACCAAAGAAGGGAAGGACTACATGATCTACATCCAGATTTTTTCACAGTCAAGACCGACAAACATGGGGAAAAGTATGTGACACTTTCACACAATCCAACAACAAAAAAACACAAACATTGATTAGAGGCTAACAAAGAAAATAGTCGTGGTTTCATGTTTGAGCACCGTGAAAACCCTCTGTACCCTATACTGTCCTTACCAATGGACGCTCCTGCATTATACCTTCATCCCAGAAAGCTACAGCAGACCTACCTTGAGACCCAGGAGTGCTGGTTCACAAAGAAACTGATGGACAAGAATTTCTTGGGAAATATGATGTCCAGATTGAGTAAAGAAGCACAGTTATCCACAAGATACACAAATCACAGCATATGTTCAACAGCTGTACAACTGCTAACTCAAGTAGGACTGTCGGATCATGAAATTACCAGCATTACTAGCCACAGATGTGACACCAGTCTGCAGCACTACTGGTCAGCATCCATAGACAACAGAAGAAACTGAAGTACAATCCTAGGAGGATCCAACCAGCAGGCACAATAGCAGCAAGTAGCAAGTGTGCCCCCTGCAGGAGCCAGCAATGTACTACAAGTTCAGGAACCAGCACCATCCAGCTCCACAGCCACTAACTTCAACCCAGTCAATTGCACCTTCAATGCTCTAATTAATTTCTTCTCCTCAAACAAGTAGTGGTCTCTGTTTTTTTTATTTATCAGTAGTTATTTAGCACAGTGCAACTGCTTGGTTTATTTTGCTCTTTATTTGTTTTACCCACCACCCTTAAAAAAGGGACTACTTTATCTCAAAACTGAAGAAATATGTTCTAAAAAGTTAAATAAATTATTGTAACATTCAAATACTTTAAAAAACTGTGTCTAAGAGTTTCTTTCCATTTTCTAAGTGCAATAATACCCTCCAGGGTGGGTGGTAGTTTTTGCTGCGCTCTCAAGGTTTATCATGTTGCCCTAGCAACCACTCGAGGTGTTTACAGAGGTGTTTACAGAGTGGTTATCACCCAATCCCCAGCTATTATCCTCTATATTCATTGCAAAAAACTCTGTTAATGCATCAGTTAGGGTTGTTTCCACAGTGGCAAAAGTGTGGAAATTCGACGTTAGGGTTACCATCCCACCACCCCACCCCCACGCCCCCATTCTCTGACCCCTAACTCTGTATTCCTCCCACCCCCACACATACATGCAAGCAGTAAAAGACACATTCATCATGGTCTAGCAAACTGTATTAGTTCTGCTGCAATCAGAGTGCCTTGTGGGTACACACGGATTCTGGGCAACCATGGGAGATAGCCCACAGTAAGCATTTTGTCTGTTATAAACATAAATAACAAGATTTAAGCAGATGCCTATATTTCAATTGTTAAATGATGAAACACACAATATGTTATCTATAGATGGCTGAATTGGAAATAAGCATTTGGATAACCATGACAATAGTTATTGGATATTTGCATATTTTCTTCTGCTAGAGTGAGTCAGTCCTAATAACAAATGGTAGTAATAATAAAAGTAATGTTTTGTAGTAAAGTTTACAAGCAACATGAGACAGCAACAGTTGTAACATCCAAAGCTAACCATAACATGCTGCTAATGAGTAATTCCAGATAATGCAGCAGTATTACACCATGTGATGGTGCTAGTTTCATACCTGAGCAGTATCTGAAAAGTACTATGTATGTGTCAAGCAGTGTCTGTAGTGCCACCTCATGCCTATGTGGTAGCAACAATAACTGCAGTGAACCAGTCATAGAATTCTGACACATAAAAAATCAATATTTAGAAAATTTGTGCAGACTAAGTTCCACTGTATGAAAGGATATGTCAGCTATAATGTATCATCATACTGTGCTGGCAGTATAGAGTCAATCAAACTGTATTTGTTTTTTCATTACATACTGCTATGTGAAAAGAGTGCAGTGTAGTGATTTTTGAGCTTACAGATGTGACTGGCTGCTATAGTGTCTTACAATCTTGCATGTGTCTTGCATATGTGTGTGTGTGTGGGTGGGGGGAATGTGGAGTTAAGGGTTTGAGGATCGGGGAGTGGGGGAGGTGGTAACCCTAACATCGAATTTCTACACTTTTGTCACTTTGGATACAACCCTAACTAATGCATTAATGGATTTTTTTGTGATGAATGTCCCTTCTTTTTGAGAAAGTACAATAGAAATAGTAAATGGCATGTGTTGGTGGGAGTATGGGCCCTCTGGGCCCTGCGATACCACTTACACATAAGCACAGAGCCATACAGAAGCCCTATAGGCCAAGGAAGCCTTGTAACACAAATGTGTCAATATCTTGGGAACAGTAGCAGGTAGAAAAAAAATCAAGTGTGGTTACAATCATGAGAGTGAGTAGTTCTCGCAACGTAAAGTTGACAAAATCGTATCTTGCATTGTGTCTGAGATATGGGTAGCAGCAAGTGCTGTGAATGCTAATTCTGTGGGCATAATCGTGGGCCTCAGATATGAAAATGAGCAACTGGAACACTAATTCCCAAATATCTCAGTAACCGTACAAGCTAGAAATAAATTTCAAATTTCATGATAGTTATGGCTTTGCAGCCTACTTCTGCACTTAGTCCCCATAGAGGGGGACTAAGAATTTTTGCGACAAAAAATCAGTATCTCGCACCATTTTCAAGAAACGGGCCTTGAAAGGTGGCACGGGTGTTGCAATGTTATCCTATTGGAAAATTTATGAACTTCCGAATGCTGTAACTTTGGGCCCCTGTAATGTTTTGGCACCAAACCACCAAAGGGAACCTCTGTGGGACCAGGGCTTGCAACCCTGAAAATTTCAGCCCAAAGCATGCAACCGTTGTGTTGCAGGAGGATGGCAAAGATTTGCAGTTATTATGAGAATACTTTCGCAAATTACTTTTGCAAATCACTAATGTTTCGGAAAAAAATCACAAAGCTTTCATATTCACAAAAATATTTTGTGAAATTACTTTTTCCTCAAAGTTGGAAAAGGCATTTCTGGGGGGGGTTGAACCCCCCCACACAAGATAGGGCTAGCATCCTCAGGACCCCACTAGGTAAACACAACCATCAGTGTTTGCCTAGAGTGTCCCAATTTTAAACAGCAGGCATTTTTGTGTGTCACTAACTGAAAACAAGATGGCTGAATCACAAAAGTAAAAGGGCCATTTGCAAAAGTAAAAACAAGCATTTGCGAAAGTTTTGTGATTTTTGCTGACTTTTCCCATTGACTATAATGAGAAATTTGTTTTCTGATTAACTTTTGAACTGTTTAATATTTTTTCACCATATCTTCAAAAGGCACATCAGTGGCCAAGACTGCATCTTCCCTGAAGATTTCAGACTGAATGGACAAACCATTTTGCATCTTTTTTTGGCATTCTGTAGCTTCTCAACTGTACATCTGACTGTAACACAACTTGCCACATCCAGAGATGTAAGGAACCAGACCATGCATGCAAATTGTCAGGCAAATCCATTGTATGGTGGCAAAGTTATTAAGGTGCAATATTTTAGGTTTAACATTAAAGTGCTTACTGAACCTTAACTATAGTGACACTACCGTGCCACTATAAGATTTACACATATGTATGTCTATATATATATATATATATATATATATATATATATTCCATGTTAGGAAGTTACCACCCCCACCCCACCCCACCCCTCCTCAAAACCCTAACTCGCATTCCCCCACCCTCACACACACATGCAAGGAAGGAGGGGTCAAGGCAAGACAAGCAACCAGAGACAAGCAGGAACAGGTAACAGAAGTGACATACAACTCTGTAAATGTTCCACAAGACACAGGCATCATCACAGTCCACCAAGTGTATGAGTTCTGCAGCCATCATGGTGGCTTGGAACACACACACATGCTGGGCAATCATGGCACAGATACCTAAATTTCAATAGTTAACAGCTGATGAAACACACAGTATTTTATCTACACAGTGTATTAGAAATGAAAATTTCTGTGAGCCTAGCAACAGTCATTGGATGTTCACATTTTGTTTTGTGATACAGTGAGTCAGTCCTAATAACAGTGGTAGTAATAAAAGTAATGTCTTGTAGCATAGTTTACAAGTAAGATGTAAAAGCAACAGTTGTAACATGCAAAGGTAACCATAACATACTGTTAATGAGTACTTCCAGGTAACACAGCAGCATAACAACATGCATTGGTGGTAGTTTCCCACTGGAGCAGTATCTCCAAAGTACTGTATAAGTGTCAGGTGCATCTGTCCTGCTACCACATGCCTATGTGTAGTGAAGATACTTGCAGTGACCCAATTGTTAGATTATGACACATATAAATCAATATTTTGGAAAGATGTACAGACTAAGTGTCATTGTATTAGGAAGCTATGCCAGCAGTAATGTGTCATCATATTGTGCTGGCAGTATAGAGTCACTTATACTGTATTTGTTTTTTTATTACATAGTGTTATGTGAAATGAGTACAGTGTTGCGATTATTGTGCTTACAGATGTGCCGGAGTGGTACAGTGTTATACAATGTTGCATGTGTCTTGCATATGTGTGTGTGTGTGTGTGTCGGGGGTGTGGTGGGGTGGTGGGAATGCAGAGTTAGGGTTTTGAGGAGGGGTCGTTGGGGGCAGGGTGGTGGAGCGGTAACCCTAACATGGAATTTCCACACTTTTGTTGGTGTGGAAACAACCCTAACTGATGCATTAAGAAAGTTTTTGCAAAGAATTTCCTTTCTTTTTTTGAAAGTATAATGTAAGTAGTAAATGGAATGTGTTGGTGGGAGTGCAGGGCCCGAAAGCAGGGCCCTGCAAAACCCACCAAGCTGCCCAGTTGTGCATAATGATATGTGTCTGTGGGAGCATGGGCCCTCTGGGCCCTGTGCACCCATGTACACATAAGTATGGAGCCATACAGCAGCCCTATAAGGCAAGGATCTCTTGTAACATTAATTTGTCCATATCTCAGGAACCGTAGCAGGTATAAAAAAAATTCAAGTGTTGTAATCATGAGAGTGAGTAATTCTTGCTGCATAAGTTGATGGAATCCATATCTTACGTCATTTACAAGATACGGGCACTGAAACACGCTGTCACTGCTAACCCTGAGGGCATAATAGTGGCCTACGAACATGAAAATGAGCAATTGGAACACTAATTATCAAATATCTCAGGATCTGTAGAAGTTAGAAAAAAAATCTAATTTCATGGTTTTCATAGGTTTCCAACCTACTTCTGTACTTAGCCCCCTTTTAATGAGGACTAAGAATGTTTTCGATGAAAAGTCCATATCTCTAACAGTTTTCATAATACAGGCCCCAAAATGCTCGACAGGCACCACAGTGTTATCCTATGGGAAAATTTCTGAACTTCAGAATGCTGTAACTATGGATCTGTTCAATATTTCAATAACAAACCACCAAAAGGCACACCTGTAGGTCTATGGCTTTCCACACTGAAAGGTTCAGGTCAATAGCACAATCCACGTTGCCACAGTGAAGTGACAAAGAAAACAACCACCACAATGTTATCCTATGGGGACATTTCCGAACTTTGAAATGGTGTAATGATGAGCCTATTCAATATTTCTGCATCAAACCACCAAAAGGCACAGCTGTGGCACTAGGGCGTGCCAGCCTGAAAATTTAAGGCCAATATCGCAATCCAGTTTGCCACAATCAAGTGACAAAGAAAACAGCATTGAGCAAAATTTGATCATGCAGCATTAGCGCGATTACGTTCATGTTTGCACAATTCTCCTATCTCTATAATAGGAAAGTTAGCACATCCAAAACTATGTTATCCCAGTAACTTTTTGGAGATAGCGTGATTATTTGTGCACAGACAAAAATGTTAGCACGATCAAAACTCTGAAACATTTTACAAAACATATTTCTGGACCAGGTGCTGCAAAACTAATACAAAGGGCATGTTCCTTGTGGCCCGATTAGGTAAACCCAATGGCTGATGTTTTCAAAAGTGCAGCATTTTCTGAATTGCTATGTTTTTTCTCTCTCGCTAACTGGAAACAAGATGGCAGCAATGCGACAACATTTTTGGCCAAGCTCGACAACAAAATTTGATTGCGAATGTTTTTGCAATGCACATATAAATTTTTTCATAGGCTATAACGGGAGATGATAAAAGTAGCATAACTTTTGAAAGGAACAATATTTTTTCACCAAATCTCAAAAGGCACCAGTGCAACCCATGACACATGTAAAGAACCCAATCTGAACCTACTCAAATGCATTCTTCAGTGTATTATGGGTGGGACAAAGAATTTGCAACTTTGGGGAAATTTCACATTTTGAGCACAATACGGTTCCACAACTTTACATCCAACCAACAAAAAAATTTCCAGATCCAGAGATCTATGGTAGATCTTTCTACATTCCAAATTTCAGGCAAATCAGGCAAATGGTTCAAAAGCTATTAAAGTGCAAAATTTGAGGTTTAACATAGAAATGGCTATGCAACCCTAACTAGTAGTGCCACTATTATATCCATATACATATATATATATATATATATATATATACACATATATGCACACTGTATATAGATGGATACAGACAGATAGATAGATAGATAGATAGATAGATAGATAGATAGATAGATAGATAGATAGATATTGTAAACAACTTTGTTAATGCATCAGTTAGGGTTAAAGTGACAAAAGTAGGGAAATGTGGCATTAGAGGTTTCCAACCCTACCACCCCACCCCCCACCCCATACAGACAAAGAGGCATAAAGGGAGGCATTGGGGATGTCTGCCCTAACACTCAACCCATTGCATTAGAAAATAAGCTAGGTAAGTACAGCATAGGAGAATGGGGTGAGAGTTAGGGCTGATGACCCCAATATCACCCCCAATGCCTCATTATCTGTGCAGGGTGGGGGTGTGTGTGTGGGTTGGAAACCCTAATGCCATATTTCCCTACTTTTGTCACTTTAACCCTAACTGACACATTAACAAAGTTTTGGCAACTTATTTCCTTACTTTTTTAGAGAATGTAATCATATCCTAATGGGCTTGTTGTGCCCTGCACTCCAATTCCTCCATAGAACTTATATGTATGTCAGACCCTGTGATCCCACAGTATCTCATGCAGCAGTGCAGTGCCACATACACACTGCGCTAGCATATATGTGTAAGGGTGGGAGTGCAGGGTCCTTCAGATCCTATGCTCCCACAGTATCTGAAGCACCAGCACAGTAGCCCACAGACTCTGCACTGCAACATCTTTAGGGTGGGCCACAGTATCTCAGCACCAGCACAGTGGCCCACAAACCCTGTGCTACAAGGTCTTTACAAGTGGGAATGCAGGGTCTGAATGCAGGCACCAGTACAGTGGCACACAGACCCTGCACTACAACATCTTTAGGGGTAGGAGTGTAGGGTCCTTTAGACCCTGTGCACCCCTCACTATCTCAAGCACCAACACTATGCCCCAGAGACCTGGGTCAGAAAAGTCCTAATCCTTTTTCGTCATGATGACAAAAGATTTTATCATCTCATGAAATAGGAATCATCTCATGAAAAAGGTTTAGGGTGTCTAACGAAAGATGATTTAAAAAATAATTTGTTTGTGAGCTGTCAAAATCCTTATTTGTGTGATGATTCTTTTTCATGAGATGACAAAATCCTTTGTAGCTGAAAGTCAGTGCACTCACCCCTTCAAAAGATACCACAAACACTGCTAAATTTAGTGCAAAAGCATATTTATGCAGTCAGAGCCCCAGAATAGTAGCTGCTAAGGAATGTCTTACATTTCACTCCCTTCAGAGCTTCATCAGAGATGTCTATTTACATAACAGTCACTTATTTATATATCCACCAAAATTAAAAAAATATTTTAAACCAATCACAATACGTGATATATTAATCACTCAATGATGACACTTACTATGATATTTCATTCATACATAGTTTTATAAACAAAGTGTGCCTTGCCGTCTAGTGGACACTACTTTGAATTACAATTAATCAAACTGCTATATAATGCATACACATACATATAAAAAAATAAAATTATATAGTTGAACATTTCAGTGTTTTCTTCCATTGTGCATAATAATTTCTTCACAGAGTATGTGATCATGATCCATCCATTACTGCAGGCACATGAGCATCTAAAATATATATATATATATATATAGAGAGAGAGAGAGAGAGAGAGAGAGAGAGAGAGAGAGAGAGAGAGAGAGAGATAGAAAATAATGGTTAAATACAACATTATTTATACGGGTCTGGAGGTGAAATTTTAGCAGACAAAATAGAGGGGAAAAAACCTTTATAGAGATATAAAGATATCAATTTGTCATTTAACAATAACATTTACATTCTTTTAAATACAATTTTTAACTATTTTTTAGCAAAAATGGTGCAACTTCAAATCTGCCATTTCAGCCTGGCAATTTTAATGCACCCAGCCTATAGATCCATTCTTGTTCTCTGCAGCTCAATTCATTCTGGAGGTTCCCTCCCCTGATGTCAATATGGGCACAATCAATTCCTGTTGCAGTAACCTTATGAAAGGACATATCATTTTGCGAATTAATGTGTACTGCCATAGTATAATTTATGTTGTTATTCTTAATGGCTAAAATGTGCTCATTAATCCTAAAACAAAATTATCTCTTGGTTCTACCTATATAGCATTTACCACAAGAACAGGACAATAAGTAAACAACAGCTTTAGTGTTGCAGTTGATCTATCCTTTTATTCTTTCATATGCTCCTGTTTTTTGATTAACAAATTCTTTTGTTTTGTAACAATATGGCATAGTTTCATAGTAGGATTACAAGTTCAGTGAGCACTGGGCCCTTTAATGAACTTGCCACCAATTATTGGTGGAATATAAATTTCATATGTCCCATATAACTATCTAGATTTATTTTAAATGCTTTCATGTCTGGACTTTCTATAACATAAACAGGTAGCTTGTTCCACTGAGTTATTACCCTCTGGGTGTAATATTTACTATGTTTAATAGTATTATATGATTGTCCCAATAATTTCTTATTATGAGATCCTGTAACAGATACTCCTGGATTACTTCTAAAGCCAAGCATTTCATTCATGTATGGATCATGTAAGGTTTATCACACCAAATAAAGATCCCCCCTTTCCTGTCTATACCTAGTAGAGTAGATGTTTAGGTTTTACAACCTGTTACCATAGCTCATTTTTTTAGTCCTTATTACCCTTGTCATTTTCTGCTGTATTTTTTCATAAAGATCTTGTGTCCTTTTAGATGTTGGGGTGCAGAACTGTGAGCAATATTCAGTATGGGGTCTCACTAGAGATGTATAGAGTGGAACTATCACTGCCTCTTATCTACTTTTAATATTACGAAGTATACATCCCAATAATTTCTGACATTTATTTGCAGTTGTAAGTGCATAGGTATCAAACTTTAAGTCATCTGTTATAATGACTCCCAGGTCTTGTTCCTCTTTTACAGTCTTCAATAAGGTGTTGTTGATTTGGTAAGTGTACATAGGGTTTCTTTTTCCCAAATGCAACACCTTACATTTCTCTAAGTTGAAATACATTTAGTTTTCATTTGCCCATTTTTCTATGTCATTCAAATTTTCTTGTATTACATTGGCATCTTCTTGGTTTTGTACCAGTCCTCTCAGTTTACAGTCATCAGTGTATTTGCCGATCCAGACTCCATTTTTCTTAGGAAGTGATGAAATCAATATATTAAACAGTGTAGGTCCCAATACAGACCCCTGAGGGACTCCACTGGTAATCCCCCCCCAGTCTGAAGAATGGCCCTTAATAGTCACATGTTGTGTCCTATTACCCAGCCATGAAGTAATCCATTTGATTACCTTGCTGTTAAGTCCTATTTTGACAAGATGTTTAAATACACTTGTGCTACACTTTCCACATGGTTTGCATCCCCACCTATTTACATCTTGGGAAGTGTTCTCTTTTTTTTTAGCAGATAACTATGAACTAACCTATCCCTAAAGTTAGTGCCTATCTTATATGACATTCTTAAAGGTTTTTCAAACAGCATTTGCAGCTGTGGTATCCCTCTCAATATTGGCAGATTGTTTTTAACAATGTCCACCACTTGTTCTGACCCTCCCCAAAAGGTAGTAACAAAAGTAATACTTTGTTCTCCTTTTTCTTTAGCTTTAGGTATCAATAAAATTTCTCTTGTGCACATGTCTGTATGTAACTTCACCTTTGTTACAGTTTTATCACTGTAACCCCTTATGCAGCAGCCTGTTCTCTAATTCTTTAGCCCTTTCTGAGTATAGAATATAATTTCCACAATTTTTACAGACTGTGATAAACTGCCCCTTTGGTAAATTCTGGATGGTATGGCCTGGATGAAAATTCTGTGCATGTAATTAGCTGATCCTATCAGTAGGCTTTTTGTACAGGTCTGTCGGAATTGTACCATCTCCCATTTTATGTATCATCAGGTCCAGAAAATTAATGCAGTACCTTATCAACATGCACTTTAAATTTGAGATTGGGGTTTATTGCTTCTAAGAACTGTACACATTCCAATAGTTCTGTTTCATCACTTTTCCACACAAAAAAATGTCATCAATAAAGCGCTTAAAGATATCAATCTTTTCTCTGTATGGATTATTAGGTCCATTAAACACATATTTATCTTCCCATTCACCCAAGTACAAATTTGCTAAACTTGGGGCCAAAGTTGCCCCCATCGCAGTACCCTTCAATTGCTGGTAGGTTTTCCCTTCAAACATGAACACTTTATTTTTAAGAACCATTTCTGTCATGTCAAGCAGGAGATTAATTTTTGGCTGTGAAATCTCTGTTTTGATAAGCAAATAATGTTCAATGGCTGCAAGGTCATCTTCATGAGGAATATTAGTATACAGAGATTCAACATCCAAACTAACCAATAACCATTCATCCTGTAGCTATAGTTCATTTAAAATGGTCAACATGTGTCCTGTATCCCTAAGGTGATTCCGAAGTTGGGGAACCAAGTTGCAAATATAGGAATCAACATATTTAGAAATGGGCTCAGTGAGCCAACCTATATATATAATTTTTTTTTTATAGAAACATAGACTTTGACGGCAGATAAGGACCGCTTGGCCCACCTAGTCTGCCTATTGCCCTACCTAGAGGATAAGCTGTAGATCCTATTTAACCAACAGCATATTTCTTCCTACCCCCCACAAAAATTGCCTTATGTCTGTCCCATGCATTCTTGAATTCTCCCACAGTTTTAGACCCCACAACCTCCTCAGGAAGGCTGTTCCATGCATCCACCACCTCTCTGTGAAAAATACTTCTTCACATTGCCCTAGCTGTCCCCTCTATCTTCAAATTGTGTCCCTTGTTCTTGCACATCTTTTCTGAAAGATGCTACCCTCTTGGACTTTGTTGATTCCACTGAGGTCTTAAACACTTCCATCATATCTCCCCTCTCACTCCTTTCCTCAAGGGTATCATATTAAGCTCCTTTAGCCTCTCCTCGTATGGCTTCTCTTGCAGCCCTGCACCATTTGGTTGCCCTCCTCTGAACTGCCTCCATCCTGTCTATGTCCTTGTGGAGATGGGTCTCCAGAACTGGACGCAGTACTCAGCTGGGGTTTCACCAACTGTCTGTATAGAGGGATAACAACTTCCTGTTTTCTGCTGGTGATACCTCTCTCAATACATCCCAGTATCCCGTCAGCCCTCCCTACTGCCTTCTCACATTGCTTTCCAACCTTAAGGTCATCAGATATGATTACCCCAGGTCACTTTCCATTTCTGTTGTTGTTACTACCTCCCCCCATTGTGTAATCTTCCCCTGGGTTTTTGTTTCCCAGGTGCATTACTTTGCACTTCTTTGCATTGAATCCAAGCTGCCATACTTCTGACCATTCCTCCAACCTTGCCTAGTCCCCTCTCATCCTTTCCATGCCTCCCTGTGTATCAACCCTGTTGCAGGTCTTTGTGTCATCTGCAAAGAGGCATACTTTTCCTTCCAGTCCCTCTGCAATGTCACTTATAAAGACATTAAAAAGGACTGGACCAAGTACTGAACCCTGTGGTACCCCACTAGTAACCCATCTTTCTTCAGAGTGGACTCCATTTACAATTACATTCTATGTCCTGTTGTTCAGCTAATGTTTTACCCAGACTACCACCCTGGGACCCACTCCAAGGCTGGTTAATTTGACTACTAATCTTTTGTGTGGGACTGTGTCAAATGCATTGCTAAAGTCTAGGTAGGCCATGTCCACAGTCCTTCCCTGGTCTACTACTTTGGTCACCCAGTCAAAGAAATCAATTAGATTCGTCTAACATGACCTTCCCACTGTGAACCCATGCTGCCTTGGGTCCTGTGCCTCACTGGCCTCTAGGTACTCAACAATTCTTTCTTTCAGAAGTGATTCCATCAGTTTCCCTACCACAGAGGTCAAACTGACAGGTCTGTAGTTTCCTGCTTCTGTCTTGCTCCCACTTTTGTGAAGGGGAATCACATCAGCCTTCTTCCAGTCCTCAGGTACCAAACCATCCTCCCATGATTTGTTATAAAGGGTAGTCAGTGGTGTCACTAGTTCTCTGCTTAATTCTTTTAGAATTCTGCAGTGAATTCCATCTGGCTCCATTGCTTTGTCCACCTTCAGTTTTAGGAGTTCTTTCAGAACTCTTTCTTCTGTGAAAGAACTGGGATCGACCCCCCTCTCCAAAGTGCTTCTGTTAATTGGATTAGGCACCTCCCCGACTTCCTCTTTTGTGAATACTGAGCAGAAGTATTCATTCAGTATCTCTGCTTTTTCACTGTCACTCTCTGCCCACCCACCGTCCATTCTATTTAGCTTCACTATCTCTCCCTTTCCTTTATCTTTCTACACTCCCTGATATACCTATAAAAGGTTTTATCCCCCTTCTTAACCGAGTTGGCTATCTTTTCCTCAGTTTGTGCCTCTGCTATTCTGACTACCCTCCCTGCTTCCTTCTGCCTTAACTGGTACAGTTCTCTGTCCTGCTCCTTCTGTGTTTCCTTATACTTCCTAAATGCTATCTTTTTCTCCCAAACCTTCACTGCCACTTCTTTTGAGAACCATAGTGGCTTTTTCTTTCATTTTGATTTGTTTATTTGCTTCACACAAAGGCTTGTTGCCTCTGTGACTGCAGTTTTGATATTTCCCCATTGTTGCTCAACCCCTCCTTCTAGCCTGTTTGCTAGTGCTTTTCTAAGGCACTTTACCATCTTGCCAAAGTCAGCCCTCCTGTAGTCCAGAACCCTCACTTTTGTATGGCTTGACTCTGTAGCTGAGTTTATCATGAACCACACTGTTTGATGGTCACTTGTTCCCAAATGGCTACCCACTTCTAGATCTGAGATCCTCTCACTGTCCCCATTTGAGAGTATAAGATTGCTTCCTCATGAGTAGGTTCCAAAACTAGTTGTCTGAGGCATGCCCCCTGAAGGGCATCAAGAATGGCCCTGCTTTTGGATGTGGCTGCAGCAAAGGTGCTCCAGTTAACATCTGGCATATTAAGGTCCTCCATCAACAGTATCTCCCCTTCCTCTGCCATCATAAGTATGCCTTCTATCATATCCTTGTCCATTCCCTCCCCCTGACATGGGGGTCTGTATACAACCCCTGTGCTGATTGTAGTGCTATTTCCAGTCTCTAAGGTGACCCACAGTGCCTTCTCACCTCCCTGTTTACTCTTTTGTTCAGTTCTTTTATCCCTTCCCTTACATAGAGAGACACTCCCCCCTCTTCTGCCCTCCCTGTCTCTCCTGTAGGTTGTGTACCCTGGTATGTTAACATCCCAGTCATGGTTCTCTGTGTACCATGTTTCTGTGACTGCTACAATATCCAGGCATCCCTCTTCAGTCAAGGCCACCAGTTCAGGGAGCTTGTTGCCCAGTCTATGGGCATTGGTACTCATTACCCTCCATATCTTGATGACCTTACCCCTTTTTGCCCCATCCTTGTCCTTATTGTGTTTGACACTTTCTCCATTCACCCCTGCGCTTCTCCCTATTGACATCTCTATGTTGGTGTCTACCTCACTTGGTATCCTAATTTTTTGGAGGGGGCTTGTATTCCCCTGCTCCTTTCCAGTGCCTACCTCCTTGGCTAGTTTAAATGCTTGCCAATGAAGTATTTAAACCTATCACCTAGGATCCTGATTCCCCTCCTGGACTGATGCAGACCATCGCACCAGTAGAGACCTGCATCCATCCAGGTGGACCTCCAGTCCCCAATGAAGCCAAATCCCTGAGCTCTGCACCAGTTTTTCAACCACTGATTGAATCCCATGGTGTGGAGTGCCCTAGCCTCATCCGGGCCATAGACAGGCAGCACCTCCGAGACGGTTACCATGTGTACTATTTATCTAAGGTCCCTCCCCATCTCCACAAATGCTTCTTGCACTGCTCTGATTCCTTTCTTAGCCAGGTCATTTGTCCCTAGGTGGACAATGACATCCAGCTCCCTCTCCTGTGAAGCTGCTCCTGTGATCCTGAGGATTTGCTCCCTGTCCCTCCAAGCCATGGTACCAGGCAGGCACCTTACCTCCCTCTCCCCTTCCTCCACCTGTTCTACCTTCCTAACAATAGAATCCCCCACCAGGAGTTGTTTCCTTCCTCTGTGGGGTCCCATGCCACCCTCCTTTGGGTCTCCTTTGTGGATGTTCCCTGCATCCTCCTTGGTCTTCACTGTGGGTGCCTCCATAGAGAAACCACACTTTTCCAGAATGGCATAGAAATTGTGGGGAGGTACAATTGAAGGGATGCACCTCTGTTCCACCACCCTCATCCTCTCTGAGCCCACTGTGGTCCAACCGCTCCTCTTTCTTGGCGACCTCTGAGGCAATGGCAGTGACCCTGGTGGCCCCTGGGTGGGAGAAAAGGTCCCACAAATCCTGGCCAACTCAGCCTGGAGATGAGCAACCTCCTCCCTCAGCCCAGAGAGGTGCCTGCAGATGGGACAACACTGCATCCTCCAGAACATGTCCCAGAAGACTGCTGCTCCACAGCCACTGCACTGCACCACTCCCATCATGTCTTTTTACTGGCCCCCTAACTGTTGTTTGGAATACTTACTCTTTCCTCTGTTTGTTTATTTTCTTTTTTTTCTTCCTCTACTTACTTACTGCCGCTGTGCCCTTTTAGCTCCTGTTCTTTCTGTTCTGAGACAAGAAGTTCCTATATTTCTCAGTTTCTCACTTATGTATATGTGTGCATTATATAGCAGACTGATTAATTGTAATTCCAAGTAGTGTCCACTAGATGGCAAGGAGCACTTTGTTTATAAAACTATGCATGAATGAAATACCATAAGTGACATCATTAAGTGATTAATATATCATGTATTGTGATTGGTTTAAAACATTTTTTTGAATTTTGGTGGATATATAAATAAATGAATGTTATGTAAATGGACATCTCTGATGAAGGGAGTGAAATTTAAGATGTTCCTTGGCAGCTACTATTCTGGGGCTTTGGCGGCAATAAATATGCTTTTGCACTAAACTTAGCAGTGTTTGTGGTATCTTTTGAAGGGGTGAGTGCACTGACTTTCAGCTACAAGTGAGTACTTTATTGTCAAGTTGCACCACCATCCCAGTGCCATCCTCTTGTTTGCTTTCGAACAAAATCCCTTGTTGTCATCACGAAAGAGGATTAGCGGCAGGGCCACCTGTTCAGAGAACCCTAATCCTTTTTCATGATGACGACAAAGGATTTTGCTGTCTCAGAAAAAGGGTCATCTGCCAAAAAGATTTTGACTGCTCATGAAAAAGGATTTAAAAAAAAATATTCTTTTTGAAATGAGCTGTCAAATCTTTAATCTGATTCCTATTTTGGTGAGATGACAAAATCCTTTGTTGTCATCACGAAAAGGATTAGGTTTTCGACCAGATGGCCCTGCCACTAAAATTCTTTCTGGTGACGTAAAGTTTTGTCACCTCCCAAAAATAATTATGTGATGAAAAGGGTTTTGACAGCTGGAAAAAATATTTTTAAATACTTTTTTGTGAGCTGTTAAAATGCTTTTTCATCAGACGATTCCCTTTTTGTGAGATGACAAAATCCTTTGTCATCATAACAAAAGATGATTAGGATTCTCTGATCAGATGGCCCTGCTGCTAATCCTGTTTCTTCAAATAAACTCTTTTTTCGTGAGCTGTCAAAATCCTTTTTAGTCATGACAAAAAAGGATTGGAAAAGAGTCACGAAAAATGATTTTAAAAAATAAGCATTCTGAGGCCACATAAAATTAAAGTAAAGGCACACAACATTGAAGAGCGTCCAGATGAACAAGATACATACATGGATGTCTGCAGAAGGCAGGTTCCAAGTCAATTAAGGTACAAAGACAGACAGACAAAACACAGGTACAGAGTTAATACAGAACATTTGCAAAATTAGTTACACAGTTACAGATTGTAGCAAAGAGAAATCATTGAAACTAGTCATTCAGTAAACCAACAGTACTTGAGTATACATAAGTGTGTTAGTATGGTGAGATGTAGGTACCAGGAAAGTGAGAACAAGGAGTAGGAGCGTATAGTGAGAGAAGGGAAAAGCAGAGTTCTGAAGTACTAACTAGTGGCAGAATAAAAGGGTGTAGAGGAGCCAGAGTATGGCTTTGTCAGCAGAGGCATAGGTGGAACATGTAAGGGGGACAGGGGAGAAATCCAGAGGCCTAGTAGAGCTTGGGAAAGGGGGCAGAAGGGGGAGTGGGGGACAAGTGCTAGGTGAGTGGGAGAGTTTAGAGAGGTTGGGGCTGCGGGTGGAGGGGAGAGAAAAGAGGAGGGTGTGGGGACAGTAGATGAGTCAGTGAAGGGGGAAGATCATGCTGTAGGGAGCTAGCCTGGATTTATCCATCACTGTCTTCTCCTAAAAATAAGTATCAGGGTTCAAGTGGGACGCCTCCTAAACAGGTTAGTTTTGAGGATTTTGGTAGTTGTGTTAGGGAAACAGAGTTCTACTAAAAGATCCTTTTGGCTTCGGGTGCAATGCCAGGAGTCAGAAAGTCATTAAAATTACAAAAAGATTGCTTAGGAAACTGGGGAAGGGGAGGATGAGGGCATTAAATGACTGGGGTGGGAAGGGGATTACCACAGGACTAGTCCAGACTACCTGGGAAGGGGTCAAATTTATTTATTTTTATATTCTTTTAACCCCCACTGACACTCCAGAGCACACCTCTCCTTCAGGCTACCTAGCACCCCACTAACCCCAGCGATCCTCTTTAGGAGCTCCTCCATCCACAGATAGCAGCCGACCCCCAAGTTGGTCCTGGCATATCCCATGCTGGGTGGGTCCCCCTCCTTCGAAGGGGAAGGCACCAGGGAGAGGGGAAACCCAGTACACTATTGCTCACACTGCCCCGGGGGCGCCGCTGTGGAGGAGGATATTTCCAGGGGTCCCAATGGCATGGAGGGCAGATGCCGTCATCACATGCGCTTCCGAGCTGTTTTCCGGTTTTCTTGAGTCCCTCCTATGCTGCTGATTGTAGTGCCCCTGGTCTCCACCAGGGACTGCTACAGAGTGGGGCTATTCCCTAACCCACCCCAGGAAAGGAGAGCAGTCCTCCGGACACTCAATTCTCTCCTTCCCCTGCCAGTCCCTGGCACCCCAAGTCCGTTTACGTACCCGGGTCTCCCCTGTGGTTTGAGGTGTGGCATCCAGCACCTCAACCCTCTGCACTAACGGGCCAGCCCAAATTTATTTATATAAATTAGTAATGTTCCAAACTGCCTAAGTGTAGTCAAAAACATTGGTAACAGCTGTTTCTATAGTAGGCCTACAAATTGCGCATTGTCATTTAGATCATAGCCAGGTGAGGTGGTGAGTGGAGGAGCTGTGCTGGACATTGTGGGAGGGACTAGTTGGGAGTGGGCTGTAATGGTGAGTGGATGCTGGGGTGGTGGTGTTGGAGGGCTTAAGTGGGCAGGACAGAGTGGGGAGCTACTGTCATATTAGGGGACTAGGGGACTACTGAACCACTGAGGGGTTACTTACATGACTATAGGCAGATGATCAGGTGGGTACAGGGGACCACTATACCACCAGGAAAGATATTACAGTATTATCAGCAAGTGAT
The DNA here is from genome assembly GCA_016271365.2 of Neoceratodus forsteri. Taxonomy (NCBI): domain Eukaryota; kingdom Metazoa; phylum Chordata; order Ceratodontiformes; family Ceratodontidae; genus Neoceratodus; species Neoceratodus forsteri. Next base: position 192,585,068 of record CM057456.1, read on the forward strand.
CCGCTAGACCACCAAGGAAGATATTGCATGAATACCAGTGGGCAATGGGGGGGGGGCACTGGGGAAACTGCTAGACCACCAAGAAAGATATTATATTAATACCAGCAGGTGAATGGGGAGATAGGTGGACCGTTAGACCACCAGGAAAGATATGACAGTAATTCGAGAGACCAGTTGGGGAGGGGACTGCTAGACCACTGAGTAATTGTATAGGCAGCTCTGACAGGTGCTGTGGGGGTCCCAAACTCAGTTTGCTCTGGGCCTGTAATGAGGCCCTAATGATGTGCAACTGACCCCACAGTGAATTGCTAGCGTTGTCTGGTCATTTTCATGTAATGTACGAATATGGCAGAGCAATAGCCATTTGCAGGCCATAACAGTCTGATTGCTCCTGCAAGCTTCATACCAGCCCATCATGCACACACTTCCTATGGTCAGTAGTTGGCTGGGGTTTGTGGTCACAGTCAGGACTGTGTTTGGCTGACATACTGAAACATTCTGTTAGTGCTTGCAATATGCTTAAGCATGTTCCAGTACACTCGTGGTTTGCTCCTGGAGCAAACATTTAGTGAGCCCGATCCAGGATCATTGAATATCCTTGACATTATGTCTTCTGCCATGGTTGTTCCTACAAAAATGAAACCACCCATTTAACAAAATTAAAAATGAACCAACAATATTTGTTATGCTTACTTAGGATTACTAGATGGGTAAATAAAGTGAAACAAGCATTTGTATTAGCTGCCACAAGTCATTTTTCAGTAGCTATTGGATACCTGGCTACTGAATTTTATATAACCTGGGTAAATGTTTAAATCATCAGGTGCAAACCCTAGTTTCTTATACAGTGTCAAAGGATCCTAATGAAATGTTATCAGGACATCATCACATTTTGAATACCAACATTGCACCTATTAAAGTAGCTTTGGATACTTATTAAAGATGCAGCAAGCTGCATTAATATGCATTTCTTAAATGTATAGCTAACAGCTGCATCCACATTCAAAGCTATTAATACTTATTAGGTTATACTTACCATCTAATTAAGTTGCCATAGCCTGTTTATTATATATAGGATAAAGTATGGGGTGCAGTGTGTTACAAGAATTTAACACACACCCGAGTTGTTGGATGGCACATAAACCCCGAGGGTGAAGCCCGAGGGGTTTATGATAGCCATCCAACACTGAGGGTGTGTGTTAAATTCGAGTTAAACACACTGCAACCCATATTTTGTTTTATATCCGCAAGGACATAGACAGGATAGAGGTAGTCCAGAGGAGGGCAACTAGAATGGTGCAGGGTCTGCAAGAGAAGCCATACGAGGAGAGACTAAAAGAGATTAATATGTATACCCTTGAGGAAAGGAGGGAGAGGAGGGGCATGATAGAAATGTTTAAGAACCTCAGTGGAATCAACAAAGTCCAAGAGGGTAGCATCTTTCTGAAAAAGAGACATGCAAGAACAAGGGGACACAATTAAAGATTGGAGGGTGGTTCAGGGGCAATGTGAGGAAGTATTTTTTTACAGAGAGGGTAGTGGATGCATGGAACAGCCTTTCTGAGGAGGTTGTGGGGTCTAAAACAGTGGGGGAATTCAAGAATGCATGGGACAGACATAAGGCAATTCTTGTGGGGTGTAGGAAGAAGTAGGCTGTTGGTTAACTAGGATCTGCTGCTTATCGTGTAGGTAGGCAACTCGGCAGACTTGGTGGGCCAAGCGGTCCTTATCTGCCATCAAAGTCTATGTTTCTATGTTTTTATATAATTCAAGGTGTTTCATTTTTTCTTCTTACTGAGAGATCTGAAGATAAATAAAATATAGACAGTCGTACCTTGCGTCATAAATTTTCATTATTCGGTAGGCAGAGTACTTTGTAATGAGCAGCAATATTAAATTAACTGTTAGAACAGCAATTTCATTAGCTTTAACTGCAAACAGAAATAAGAAAAAACATCTGTTTGAATCTTCCGCCTGGCTGTTTTTTTTTTTTTTACGTTACTACGGCCGTTGCTACATGTTGCCTGGCAGTGGAGTCTTGTGATCTGCAGAGGGAGTGGGAGAGGTGAAAGATTTGGGAGAAAGCTAGGTAGACGGTGGAAAGAAGAAAATGTGCTTTAGTTTTACAGTGGCTGATGAGGTGAGTGTTTATCATTAAGTGTATTTTTTGAGAGGCAGAATGTTTTTGAAAATCTCGAGCCGCACTGCACTTTTGATTGGAAGCGGGCACGTGAATGCCATAACACCTATTCAGGTGTTACGATATTTAATACACAGTTTTGTCAATGTAAAAAAATGGAACCCATTAATTATATGTTCATTAACTACTATTTAGGGCATTTAATTTAATGTTCTACCCTTAAATCTTTGATGTTTGTCATTCAGTGATTGAGCTTCATGGACACTGTGTATTGCTATCACAGTTTTTATCTATCTCATTTCAAGATCCTCAGGGTAATGGTGGATGCTGGATCCAGGTCCTTATACCAAGTGAGGACCTGATCACACTGCTACATGCTTTTGTCAAGTCCAGGTTGGACTACTGCAATGCCCTGTACCTAGGGCTGTCTGGAGGTAATCTCCGCCAACTGCATCTGGTGTAGAACGTGGTGGCTAGACTATTGAGGGGCACATGAAGGTTTGATCATATTACATCTAGCCTCTGTGAACTGCACTGTCTGCCAGTTAGGAGGAGATTTGTCTTCAAGGTCAGGTTACTGACCAATAAGGCCCTACATGAAGGGGTACCAGTCTACCTGCAAGATCTCCTTGAGCACCACTGTCCATCCAAGGCTCTCTGTTCCTCTGAGGGTTGCCTCCTTGGGATTTCCAGGGTTAGGGTGCGGCATTCGGGTGATTGTGCATTTTCTGTTACCACACCTACTCTGTGGAACTCATTACCTAAATGTCTTCGGGAGGCACTCTTGGTGGAAACCTTTAAAAAGGGTTTAAATACCTTTTTGTTTAACTAGGCTTTTAATCTATAAATACAGAATTGATGAGTTATTTATTATTTTATAATGATAGATTTTAAGTCTAATGCTGCCTGCTTTACTTGATTTTGATTATTATACTGTGTGCCTTTATGCTGTTTTTAAATTGTTAATGTGACATGCTTGGAGTCTCCAGAAAAGGGCACTATATAAGTAAAGTTTCTATCTATCTATCTATCTATTTATCTATCTATCTATCTATCTATCCATCTGTCTGTCTATCTCTCTCTCTGTCTGTCTATTTACCTACCTACCCACCTATCTACCTGTCTGTCTGTCTGTCTGTCTATCTATCTATCTATCTATCTATCTATCTATCTATCTATCTATCTATCTATGCAGTGAGAGGTGGTTAACTAACTTACTGAACTTTAACCAGAGGGCATCTTAATAGCTGGATAATGTACATCATATTGTAGCAAACACCTGCATCATGTACAGTGTTTCAGTCTTTGTCCCCTCAAATTTGTTTCAAATTAAATTAACCTGATTGAGGTGAACTATCTTGTTGTCAGTGGGGTCCTGCTTTTACACAATTTAGAGGGGCCTGAAGTGCAGAGAGAGCCCATGACTTGCTCAGGATCACTTGGACTCAGTGACTGGGGTTGGATTCGAACTTGGGTCTCTGGGTTTATAGTTCACTGATCTTGCAACTAGACCAAACTGAATGAAGACCCTACTGTCCTAGCATCACTATTGTTATCCATATAAGCTGCATGGAGAGCAGCTCATATAAACAGGACTATACAATTAAGGATTTCAACCTGCACACACACTGACAGAAATAAAACCCACACAGGCATCTTGGAATGTTATCTTAGATGTCCTGTATAATGTGTCTATTCATCTAAGATGTAGGTGTGTCATGTTAAACTCATTTTGATATTGTTTGATTAAAAAACTAGTTACTCTTCTTTTCTGAGGTGTGTCTATATTAGCATTCGGAAAAATACATTTTTTTAAATCAAAATGTGAATGCGTGTGATCCCTGCTTCTGACATTGACAGATAACCTCAAAACAAAAACAGTATGTCTAAGTGGAAAGCCCATTATAGTTCCTTTAAATATCAAACCAAAACACTAGTCTCAATAGTTCTGTCCAGGGCACTACAGTAATTTATAATGCTTCTCTTGGTCTCTTGTACTAAAATATTTTAAGCACATTATGACTCACTCTTTTATAACAATTCCACTCCTAGCCATTCAACTCCTTTCTTTACTGCTCTGTTTCCAAAACTGTAGCATGACATCAAGGTTTCCCTTCCCCATTGACATCTTTGGCTGTTGTGGAGAGTTATACTCCGCTGGAGCAAGATATATTGTAAGTCTCTCTTTGGTGTCTCCATATCCATCTTTAGAGTTAAAAAAAAATGGTGAGGGAATTTACCATTAAAGCTATGTTTGAAAAATGTATTTATTTATCTTTTGTTATTTTTTGGTAACCAGATAAAGGCACACTAGGTACAAATGTTTGTTTTCAGGGGCAACCTGAGAGCACTGGGGAGGTTAAGTGACTTGATGAGGATCACACAGTCCAAAAGTGGAGGTTATGGGAATCAAACCTAGGTTTGCTGGATGTTTTATTCATTTATTTAGTTTTTGTTGGCCAGGTAAGTGCACAAGGCAGATTCTGCTTATTTTCAGGCACGGTCCGGGGGGAGGGGATACAGATGAAATGCCAACTGACCTTGAACCAGAGTAAGCTGTTGGTGGTATTTTTAGTGAATGGGGGAAATTTGGCCAGGGCACAGGGGAAATTGCCCCACTCATCAGTAGGGGGACCCTTTGGCCATTGGAGGATGGCTTCTCCAGTTGCTGTGCTGCCTGCGGTGGAGATGGATGTGCAGCTGGTCGGCGAGTCTGACTCCTCCTCAGCTTCTGAAAAGCCTGAGACAGAGGTTTTCTTTGATGCCAACTTGAGTTCTTTGTATTGGAAGCTGAATGTTTGGCTGATTTCCAACCCGAGGATCATATGGGCTACCTTTGGATTCTACCGTTGATCCTTTACCTGTTTCACTGAAAGTTTTTCCAGCTACAGATGCTTTGCAAGACTTGTTGCTGCTTGAAGAGTAAGCTTACGAAAGGAGGAAGAAGGAACTAGTGGTGAAATTCCAGTCCACTTCTCTGACGCCTGCTGCGGCCTCTCTGGAAGCCGGTACTAGCCATGACCCGGGTGTTGCCATGCCTATGGTTCACAATGAGGTCCTGAGTGAGCCACGCCTTGTGTTTCACTGTGTGGGTCAGGATCAGTCTGCTGCAACTGTCTTTTCTTTTTCTGCTGCTTCCAAGCAGCTACCCTCAGACAGTGTCACTCGTTGTGGGACACCGAGTAAATTTCAATGGGCTGATGTTACGGTGTTGGAGGGCTGTCCTTGGACTGTCGAGGAGTCCTTGAAGGTGATGGGTTGGGTTCACTCCCCCAACACGTAGAACTGGATTTCGGGCTTTTCGCCTATCAAAATACTGCGATTCCAGCTCTCACCTTTGCCTACTTTGGCTGTGAGTACTGTTTCTGCTCCAGGTTCTGCTGGGGCTGAATATCCCCTTGTTCTTGAACCATGCTCTACTGTTCCAGTTGTGCTCCCTATGACTCAGGGTGAAGACCCAGAGTCTTCCCCTCTTCATTTGTCTTCTGATTTTGACCTCACCCAGCACCCTGTTTTGCAAACTCTTCCTGGTCCTGACTCTGGGGTTCCTATCCCTGACCAGGCCACTGTGGAGGACGGCCTTAGTGACCTTTCTGACTTTTCAGACATTCCCAGAAATATCCCGGGTACTCTCAGGAATCCTCCTCCTGAGTCTGATGCTGTCCCTGTACAATCTGCTGTTCCCTTCCCTAAACCTTATGCTTCTTTTTTCCATAATACTGTATGTCCAGCTAAAAGACATAACGCTGTCCACATTGTTTATAAAGGGGGTTTGGAGGTCTACCCAGACCGGGTCAATGTGGGGAAAACCCTTTTGCAGGACTGCCTTCAGTTTCATGTTTCTGAATTATACGCTTTAATTCATGTGTCTGGGGGAGAATGTTTTTGTTGTTAGCTTCAAGCAAGGTAGTGGGCTTGATACATTTTTAGCACATTACCTTCAGAAAAAAACACCCCCCTTTGGTCTCCTTTTGAGGTTGTTCCTCTGACACAGCCTGCCTATAAGACTATCAGGGTCTTGTTCTGCAATGAAGGGGTTACTGTTACTGATCTCCTTTTTTGGGTGAAACAGCATTGCACTGTCACTGGTCCTCCTGAAGCTATTTTTGATTCAGAGGGTATTTGGACTGGGGGTTGATGTCTCAAGGTTATCCTAAGATATGATGATTCTGTTTTTCAACATTTGCCCAACAGCTTTTTTTTAGGTAGAAATAGAGGAGTTCTTTCTGTCCCAGACAACCTAGAACCTGTTATAAATTTGGGCAGGTGGGCCATATCAGCAGTGTTTATGACCACCAAAAATGTTCACTTTGTTCGGCCTCCGGTCACACCAGTGCTCATTGTACTAACCAGGTTCATTGTAATCTCTGTGGTACCTCTGGTCATGCATACGCTTCCTGTTCTGAAACTGCCCACCATCAACAGGCTTCAGCTGACTTGGAAGAAAAGAGGCTTTTGGTGACAACTGCACAGAGAGTATTCACTGCCGCTCATCCCTGGCCCATCTCCTCACCTTCCAACTATCCTTCCCTCATCAGTTGGGGCTTCCTGGGCTGTAGGTGCTACTGTTCTTTCTGATGGTATAATCCTTGACTCCCTTACCCTACTCCCCCCCATCTTTGTTGCCACGGCCCCCCAGCCCCCTACTCCTCAGTCCCCCCTTCTGGATAGAGCTCTTGTTACTCCTCATTTTGTTCTGGAAATCATACAGGATTCCTTGCCTACTCCCACCCTCGCTGCTATGCCCCCCCCCAGCTATGGTAGACTCCACTGGTGGCTGGATGTCTGTCAGAAAGCATTTATCTGGCTCGCAGTCTTTGCCCAAACAGCCCAAACTTGCCTCTATTATTTCTTCTAATAGATATCAAGTGTTGGAAGATGACTCTATTTCTGAGGCAGAGTCTTTGGCTTCCACGGTAGTCTCCCATTCTCAAGACATGGTGGGTGAGATTGTGTCTCTCGAGTCTTCAGTTGTTACCCAGCATCCTGACCCTAAAAGAAACAGGGTTAGGAAGAAAAAGAAGAGTTGATGGACTCTTTTCTGATTCACCTTCATGCCTCTATTTCCCTCTCTGTTTCTTTTGAATTTCAGTGTCAATAGTATTCAGAGTACCCGGAAATGTGGGGCAGTATATAATTTTCTCCTTTCCCAACCTCTGGGCATTTTCTTATTGCAGGATACCAGACTCCATTCCATTTCTGCTATTTCCCATGCTGCTAGGGAATGGACCTCAGGGGTTTCCTATGGGTCCCTATGCACAGATACCTGCTCTGGCATTGGCATACTGTTTCACCATATTCAACCCACTGTCCTGAAATTGCTGAATTTGATCCCTGGCCATGCCCTACTATTGGATTTTCATATCCATGCTGTTTCATTTTGCATTATTTCCATCTATGCCCCTCAATCGAAGGCTGACCGGTCCTCTATGTTCCACCTTATTAGTCCTCATCTGCATGTGGCCCATCATGTTATTTGGGGAGGAGATTTTAATTGTGGGACAAGTAGACTCGATAGGGGGTCTCAGATGACTACTGAGAAGATTTCGGGGGGTATGACTGCACTTAACTCTGTTGTTCATTTGACTAGGTTGAAGGATGCTTTTTTGACCCATACTGGTAAATGGAACAGGACTTTTGCTAAGGGTTCTTTATCCACAAGAATTGATTTTTTCTTTATTTCTAAAGCTTTACATATTGATGGGTCTACATTACAGCCAGTGAAATTCTCGGATCACTGTTCATTGACCCTACATTTAGGGAATCCACAGGCTCTGCTTGGCTCTGGTTATTGGAAACTGAATACTACGCTTTTAAGCCATACCCCAATTCTTCAGCAGATTCTTTGCTCTCTCCACTGTAGGAAAATTACGTTTGTTTTATTTGAGAATCCACTTCTCTGGTGGATGGAGCTCAAGGCTAACCTCTGTCTCCTGCTCTTGAAACTGGAAAAATCTGTCTGGTCCTCTACCTATATGGAGTATTTGACTGCTTTTAAGCAGTTGTAACATTTGATCTCTCTCTCTCCTCTTCTACTATTCATGATTTTTTGGCTCAGATTTCTCTCATCAAGGAAAAGATGTTGGCCTTTCACTCCTCTCAGCATGCGGGTATGCAATTTAAGCAACGCTATTGTACTTCTGGTACTCTTCCAGAGGTATGCACCCTGCTTCACAATCAGAAACATTTTGGTCACAGACTGATGTCTGTCCTCCGGGATTTGGAGGGCTCCCTCCATACTTCTAACTCTCAACTTCTTCGAATTGCCACAGATCATGCTATTTCTTTGTTTGATACCCTGATCTCGACCCAGTTGGATTTTGATACCTTTTTTGGGGCTTTTCTGATTCCAGAAGCCCCTCCTGACCTTCTTTAGGCTTTATCTGCCCCTTTATCTGTTTCTGAGCTTTTGGTAGTGATTGAATCATTGGCTTCAAAAAAATCGTCTGGCCCTTATAGTCTCCCCTCTGAATTATTTGTGCTCTTGGGTCAGGAACTTTCTGAGGAACTCACTGCAGTTTTCAATTCTCTTTTGCTAACTCATGATATTCCTCTGGATATGGCTACTGGCGTGCTTATTTTTTTTATTTAAGAAAGGGGATAAATCCGATATTGTTAATTGGAGACCGATTAGTCTTCCAACACTGACTTTAAACTTTTGGCTAAGATCTTGAATACTCTAATGTTGGTTTAGGTGGGCACACCCCGGGGAGGGATTGTTTAATGGAGGGGGAGGGCTTGGGGAGGCATTGGGGGGGGGGTTCTTTATCCTTCTACATAGTATGGATAAAATTTTCTGTGGATACTGTGGATTGTTTGTGTGTCCCAGTTATAGTATAAAGGAAGATATCTGTTGATACTTTGTTATTTTTATAAACTCAATAAAACTGTAAATTTCAAAAAAAAGATCTTGAATACTCGCATTTTATCTGTTGCCCCTTACTTGATATCTCCTGCCCAGTCTTGTATGGTTCCTGGGGGATCCATAGCGGATCCTTTACCTTTATTGCATGACATATTTACTTCTGACTTTTCTCACCTCTAGAGGGGGTTTTGCTTTCTTTGGACCAGAAACAAGCATTCGATAATGTCGCCCATTCTTTTTTATGGTTTACTTTGTTTCATTATGGTGTTCCCCCACCTTTCATTGCCTGGCTGCAGTTGTTGTATAAGAATGCTATGGTGAAACCTTATATTAATGGTCATTTGGGCCCTACATCCCCATCTGTGAGGGTGTTCATCGGGGTGTCCCCTTATCCCTTTACTCTATATCTTTTCCATTGACCCATTGTTACGTTTTCTAAATTCAACACAGGACATTTACCCAATCTCCTTGCCTTGTCACCCTGTCCCTTACAAAGCCCTCGCTTATGCGGATGATCTTATTGTTTTAGTTAAAGATGTTGACTCAGCGGAGAGGGAAATCCGCTGTTATCAAGCTTTTGGTTCTCTTTCTGGGACTCAACTCAACCTCTCCAATCGTAAAGGGCAACTTTTTGGGAGACCCTCCTTCCCCTCCTCTCCTCCCACTGTAGCAGGAGTTCCGCTCACCTTCACTGCATTTCGCATTCTGGGAATTGTTTTTGGTGATACCCATATGGATATAGTGAATTGGGATCTCAAAATTCAGCTGGGGACTGCTTTGGTTCACTCTTGGACAAAGCAGAAGATGTCTTTTCAGAACAACATTTTTCTTATTAAGTCTTTTCTTTTGCCTGTTTTTCTTTTTCTCAGTGCTATTTTTCCGATGCCAAAATCACATGAAGCCATGGTCTATAGTCTTTTCTTTCAATCTTTTAGGGGTAGTCAACTCAACCCCCTCCATTGCACCATTGTTTACTTGCCCTTATGTGATGGGGGCCAGAATATGGGGAACCCTATTCTTTTTTTCTACTGTACCTTCCTCTCTGTTAATCTGAAAGCCTTGTTACTTTCTCCTCCCAGACTTTGGTGTGGAAGTTTTCGTCATTCCATTTCCCTGTAGTACTGTTCCTGGGAGGTGGGACTGGCCCGATCTCTTTGCAGTTCTGTCCCTCCCCTAGCTTACCTTCATGATGTGTTTGTCAGACTTCGACAGTGGCAAATTACCTCTCAAATGGTTTTGAGCAACACTAAGAAGCAGCTTTATGCCCATGTTCTTTTGACACATTTTGGGGAACCTGATCCTTTCCCCAAATGTCCCCTATACCTTCGACCGATTTTGCAACATTTTCTCTTAGAACCCAGGATTCCAGTTAGGATGCATGATTTCCACTGGCTGACTTGTCATGAATGGCTCGATGTTAAAGCCAATCAAAAACACAAACAGATGTATGAATGGAATTGCTCCAGACCTCCTGTATCCTTCAACCTGAGGCTTTGGACCACCTGTTTTTTAATTGTTCTTATAGTTTGGTTTTTTGGACCTTTTTGCATACTAAGCCTCAGATGCCCTTTTTTCAAGGTATTACTTATTCTAGACTGATGTATGGGGAGTTCCCTCTGTCCTGGTTCAAATGGGATAGGAGTACATTGAATCTTATTTTTGTTATCATAAAATGGTATGTTTGGAATTCACTCTGCCCTTTTACCCTACAACAGATTCAAATTTCTCATTTAGAGCTTTTTCGTAAAATTTTGTATGAGCTCCAACAGGTTTACTTTTCTGAAATGAGGATGTTAGACAGGTCTCGGTTGTTGCAACTTTGGTGTAACCTGCCTTGGATTACTGGTACTGATGTCTCTGTCGCATGAATATGTTGCTTTATTTTATTTTTATTGCTGCTTTGCTTTAAATTGTCTTTATTTTATCTTGATTTCTTTCTGCATTTTGTACTTTTGTTCTGGCATGTCTGATTCTCCAATTAAAATCTTCTCCTACTCTTTTTGAGAAGTGCCATGGGATCTTTAACATCCACATGAACAGGCAGATGGGACCTCGGTTAAACATCTCATCCAAAAGATGGCACCTCAGGAGTGCAGCACCCCCCCTCATGCTGCACTACAGTGTCAGTATTGTGATATTAACCCAAGTGCCTGGCATGGGGATAGAATCCACAGCCATCTGATATCCCAGCCTCAGAGGTGAGTGTGTTACCTGCTGAGCGACTGACACTGACATGTACCAAGCTTATTCACTGGTCAGTACTCTAACCTCTAGATTATACTGCCTGCCCTGGGAGACATATGCAGGGGATCTGTAGCTAGAAAGTTGGGTAGAGAAGCAAAGGAGGAAATGTTACTGAGTAGATGAATATTTAATTTTCTGTAAATAATTAGGTTAATGGAGTGCAGCCTATGGAGTGGATCAGAAAAAAATAATAGTAGAGGAGGGAAGTAAGTACATTTCAGTGATTCAGTAATCTAAATATTTATCATAGCAGAATAGTAAGAAACCACCTTAATCCAAAATGCTGCCCTTAAAGAATAGCCCCTTCTTGCTAGGAAGGACAAAAGTGAGCATGCACATAAATGCATTTGCAGTTTACAAATTTTTTCCATAGACATCATAAAAAAATGAACTTTTGCCCATCAGTGAGGATCCATTACTCGACCCAACCCACATGCCGAACAGGCTCATGCTCAAAGAGTCCATCTCCAGTTTGTAATAGGAGGTAATAAGGACTTTCCCTTCTGCAGCATCACATGCATTTGGATGTCAGCAGAAGAAGGATATACTTATAGTAGCCTGGGGATCTGGGGCCTAGACCTGTCATGGTGAAAAAAAAAACTCTTTAAAAAATTGCAACTGAAATGAAATCTCATCTGCAACCAAAGGGAATGGCACTTTAAGTATGCAGAAGTGAAATGTGGTTTGTTCCTATTGCCTCCTACTACAAACTGGAAATGGTCTATTTATTTATTTATTTTTATTTTGAAGTACATCTTTGAGCTACAACCTTGTTTGCAAAAGTTCCACAGCAGCAGAAATTGTACAGTCATCAAAGCATAGCAGGGAAAACTGGAAACATTACAAAACTATCAAACAGGAAAAGCAGGGAAATACGTACAGAGTTTACAATGATTGCAAGTCATTGCCACACAACAGTGCTTTGTCAACGCCATACAAGAATCAAAATAGAGCTATAGGCAGTATTTACACTATTAGCAAGCCATTTCAGTCCAGTCTTGTATCGCACAAGGCCACTGTTGTAATTGCTAACCAGAAGGCTGTATACTGGTAGGGTAAACTCAGTATTCGGTACTGTTACTAAAAGGTGATGTAACCAGTAGGGGAGACAGAAAGGTAGACAGCAGCAAAGGAGCCTTGTCAAGGAAGGGGAGAGTGGATGGGGGGTGTGCAAGGGTGTGATGATCATGGGAATCACCCCGACTATCACCCTGGGCAGTTGCAGTGTCTTGCCAGGTTAAGGAATCTGAGAAGCTCCTTCTTGAACTGTGCAATATTGTTTATGTTTAGCACATGCAAGGCAATTGGTTTAACCATTTGGGCACTCAGACAGCAAAGGACTGACAGGCCGAGCTGGTTTTCCTAAAGGGTACAATGAGGATCTGTCTGGCCGTGCTTCTTCTTGTGCATAGGTTTTTTGAGGGGCAGAAAAGAGCTTATAGAGATGATGGGGTGAGGTCAAGTTGGGACTTTTTCCCCAAGAGGCATGCCTGATATCTGATTCTTTTGGCCAGTGGGAGCCCGTCAGTGAAGACATAAAGATCACAGGTGTGAGTGTATATGTTTGCATCTAACATGAACTGGCATGCCTTGTTCAGTGTTACCTGGATTCTGGGCAGGGCTGTGTCATTGGCTGCCCTATAAATCACCAATCCATAGTCTATGATGGGCAGTACTGAGCAGGTGGCAGCAACTCTCTTTGCCTCTTTGGTTAAGTTTAGGTGGTGACTGTATAGAACACCTACTCTCCTGTTAGTGGACTTTGTAATGTTGTCAATGTAGGGGTTAAAAGAAAAGGATTCATTGATGACCACACCTAGATACTTGAATGTTTGTACTTGCCCAAGCAGGGGCCCAGTACTTTTTATTGTAAAGGAACTTCTTTTGTTTCTCAACTGGGGACTGGCAAAGAGCACAGTTTTTGTCTTTTTGCAGTTGAGAATGAGCTTATTGTGTGTAAACCATTTACCTAGCTTGATAAAGTTTTGTTGCAGTTCATTTGTGAGAGAGTCCTGGCAGGGGTGGCTAGAGTAGAGAACTGTGTCATCTGCATACATTAAAAGTTTAGAGAATGGCAAGATTCCTGGAACTGGTTTATAAATAGACTAAACAGAATGGGCCCTAGTATGGAGCCTTGAGGCACACTTACTGTGTCAGGCCTGGAGTCTGAGAGAACTCCATTCAGTTTTATCTGCTGTGTTCTGCCTGAAAGGTTGCTATTAAACCAATCTAATGTGTCAGTTGAGAGACCAATTTGTTTGAGTTTGATGAGGAGAAGATTATGATCCAGAAGGTCAAAAGCCTTTGTGAGCATGAGCCTATACAGGACTGTTCCACATGTGGTCTGGGTTGGATAAGAGAGCCTTGCTAATGGGTGAAAGTTTAGTTTTCTTATGCTGCCTGGTGAAATAAATTTTACACTACAAATCCCTTTGTGTGCACAATCACTTTTGTCCCTTCTAGCAGGATGGGGTTGTTCTTTATGGCAACAGTTTGGTTCAGGCTGAATGTTCCCTCTGAGTGTTGCACTAGGGTATGAGATGATACAGTAGAACATTGGTTTTAACCACAAGCTATAGTAAGAAAGTCAATATTGTAGAGTTAAAAGCGTTATTATACCAGTTTATTCAGTTCTATCATCAAATAAAAAACATACTAGTATAGGATTTGTAAATTCTAATCTTTTACAGTATTTGGGTAAATTGATGATACTGAAGTCAAACAGTCACTTTGGGTTCTTTTACCCTATGCCATTTGTTCAATGTAAAAAGAAATGGGTGGCTCTCCTAATACAGGTAATACATGCTTTTATTTAACATGTGACATTTATTTTGCAGATCATGTTTTTGGGAAGTCCGTATTACTGGTAGCAGCCTCATAGGTGGCAAGAATTTTAACATTAATTATATGGACTGACTCATACTTGAGAAAATGTGGAAGAAATATCTTGGTTTTTCTTCAGTGTTTGCTTAAGTTCAAAGTTGCAGTTATTCAACTCCACAGCATCCATCTGAGGAACAAGTTTGCCAAGTTTAAATTGAATGGGATTAAAAGTATTCAGCTTTAAACTAACTGTTGAAAAGCAAGCACATCAACGGACAAAAGATGATGACAACAGGGCCCCACCTTCTGTGGTGTGGCCGCAGAAGGTATTATGAGGTTATACACATCAGGGTGTATTTAAAAAGACTGCATATTGTGCATCCATTGAATCCTATAGCCAGCGTAATGATTTTTAAAATGGTTCGCCTTTAGTGGTGTGTCATTTACTGCTATTGTTTCATTAGGTATCCAAACTCTACCAAGTATGACAATTATTTTACAGTTAATTCAGTTAGTTAGTTTTTGTTGACCAGAAAAAAAGAAGGCCTAGGAAATAATTCCTGTATTCAGACTCATCCCAGGGGGAGGAGATACAGATTTAAAACTCATTGATATAGAGCTAGATGAAGCTGTGGGTGTTTTTTAGTGAAAGAGGGGAATCTGGCCAGGACACCAGGAAAATTCACCTACTCTTATCCAGAAGTGCCATGGGATCCATAACATTCATCTGAACAACTATCAGAAAAGCAGACAGATCTTTGGTTTAACAACTCATCCAAAAGGTGGCACCTCCAAAATCACAATGTCCACCAAACACCATACTTGAGATTAGTATGGTTATGTTTTGAAACATGCTTTGTGCCCCCTAAAGAGCAACCCACGCCACTTGATGCAGCACCTAGTGTTCACTAGAGGTTTCCCATCCTACTTCACTGACCAAGGCTGATACTGCTTAGCTTCTGAGATCTGGCAGGACCAGGCATTCAGGTGGAAAGGCTGCAGGCTGTTACCATGGATAGCTCAGCTGAGATACAATGTCTCATTTTTGGTGGGGTCTTGCTTTATTAATTTGTATAGCTGGGTGTCTGAAGCACTAAGAGGTTAAGAAACTTAGTCAGGGTCCCCAGTCAGGGTCATGCTTTGTGTGAATTGTTTGAATGGACATTGAACCTGACTTTCTGGTTCACAAGTCTGTGCGCTAACCACTAGACCATACTGCCTCACCTTTATGTTTATCTCTAAGACATAAATACCCTTGACATAGAAACCAAAGTCTATGGAGCAAAAATGTAAAGGGAGTTATGTGTTATAGCGATGATGAAGTGGATGGATGGCAAGTGTTCTACAACCACATGCTGAAACAAAGTATGTGCTATGGAAAAGTATTGCAGTCTAGATGTTATTTTACTGCACTGTGAAGCATGAGATCACGGGTTCAAATGACACCACAGGCACTACTTACAATGTGATCTCTGGCACATTGCATGAGCTTTCTGTACATCTATTATCAGAGCTCTAAATTTTGGTAGCAACACTGACCCAACTGTAGATGGGTTGTTCATCTCACTTGGGCTATCCTGGGAAAATAAACAGTATAAAATGATAAAACCAATTTATGAATTAGAAATGATGTATAAGAATATAGAAAAATAGGGCAGAGGTGCCCATGGGAAGGGGAAGGGGCAGACTTGATGGGCCGAGGGGTCCTTTTCTGCCAACAGATTTCTATGTTTCTATGTTTCTAATATGGTATGACTGGCATTGGCCCGTGTGCAGAAAGCTAGACTAGAAAAAAATTAGAGCCTTGGCCTTTAGTTTGAATCACAGTTGTCTGTTAATGAGCACATCAATGACCAATCAGACATGCCCACCAAACACTTGGGGTACTATATCTCAATAGAAACCAGGTCAGGGTCCATACAAGAAAACTACAGCTCTAACAATCAAACTACCAATATCTGAATATGCAGTGAGGTATATATTTATTTTTTTACTTGTTGAAAGTATCAGAATTACAGACCTTTGAGCCAGAGATTCCTTTACAATTGCTCCACATCTTGAGAACAGAAAGCACAGAGATATGGTGCAAATACATAATCGCAATCAGAAAAAAAAACAGTACAGTAGCAATTTCTAGTAAAATATACAGGAAGACAAAGAACGAAGAAATACAAATGCAAATACCACACAGGGATACTGGGAACTTGGATAAAAAAATTGGTATACAGAGGCAAGAAGACAATTAACAGCATGTATAAACAGATGTAATATAATGGATGATAATGCTGGTAGACAACCACAAGTGCAGTAATTAGATTCAAAACTTGGTATCCTGAATAGATATCTTAGAGGAGATAGTTGCATAGAGGGGATATATCAGTAAAGCAGAGAATACAGAGGTGGGGTGGGAGAAAAAGCATCAGAGGGGGAGGAAGGGGGGAGGAAGCAGGTGGGCAAGGGAAAAGGGGGGCAGGCAGAGGAGGGGAGTTGGGGGGAGAGGAGTTTACAAGGGAAAAGCCAGTATTGGCCTTGTCATAGTAGATTATTGAAATCAGGGAGGAGTGACAGGATTAAGGGGGGGAGGAGGGGAGACTAGGAATAGTCACAACTGCTTTTAGCAAGGAGATGCTATCTGAGTGAATATTTGAAAGTGCCTAGTTTATGAACAGATGAGATTTCAATGGGTAGGTCATTTAACCAATGGGGAGCCCTATGTATGAAAGTCCTCTGTCCTATGAAAGTGCTGCAGAACAGGACTAGGAAAGCAGCTTTAGAAGGGCTTCTGGTAGCCCACGGGCTAGGAGCAGGAGTTTTGAGATGTAGGGTTCCTGGTGGGGAGATACCAGAGGATCTCTTTTTGGCTAACAAGCAGATCTGGAAGGTAAGCCTTCCCTGAAGGTTTAACCATTGTGCTTGTTCATACAGGTTGCAGGTGTGAGTGAATCTATCACCACCAACCACTATATAGGCTGGCTAATGCCATTCCTGTCTGATAGATCATAGATTCCTTCAAGAGCATTCATTGTTTTTTTTTTTTTTTTTTCAGTTGTTTAACCAGGAGTAGCACACAGCACACTAAGCTGAAAGCTTTTTTACAGGAGCATCCTGGGAGCACAGGGAAGTTAAGTGACTTGCTCAGGGTCACACAGTATGCAAGTGGAAGCTGTGGGATTCAAACCCAGGTCTGGTCTTCTGGATGTCACCAGATTTGCAGCTCAGAGCCTTAAACCACTGCGCTATACTGCCTTAGATTGCAGCACTCTTAACTCAACACTACATACTCTACAGAAGTTTAGGATTACTTCCACCAAGCATGAAATGGGAACTAAAGTGGACCTCCCTCAGCAGCCTGCAGACCAGATACCCCAGATCTATCATCTTTTAGTTCATTTTATATAGTTAGTTAGTAAGATAGTTAGTTATTCAGTTAGTTTTTGCTAAGCAGGAAGGTGTTCTAGACCAAAAATGCTTATTTTCAGACATAACACATGAGAAATTACAAATAAAATTGAAATTACAAAGACAGCACTGCAACAGCACAGCAAAAGTGTAGAACAACATGGAGATACAACATGTGTCCTAGAACAGTCACAGTGAACAGACAAGGTTCAAAACAAGCATGGATGAAACTGCAATGAGTGCAGTACAAAAACCATGCAAGATCCTAAAGTATATTACACAATAAGGTCAGGAACAAGTAAATACAATAAATGTTGCAAGAGGTAAACAATGCATACAGGGTGGTATCTTTACAATGCTGGAATATTAACCAAGAATCAAGAACATTTATCTGTGGAACTTAAGAAATTGTGAAGTACTTTTTTGAAATTGGGATGGCACTAAGATACCCAAAGATGAGGCGGGAGGGAGGGAGTTCCAGGCCCTGGGAGCAAAGATGGCAAATGTCTTCTCACTCATTTTTAATTGAAACACTTGGGAATTGTCTGGAGAGACAGATCATTTGACAGTAGGTTATAGGCCTGGTCTGAGAACAAGAACATTTATCTGTGGAACTTGAGAAATTGTGAAGTTCTTTTTTGAAATTGGGATGGGACTGGGATACCCAAAGATAAGGATGGAGGGAGTTCCAGGCCCTGGGAGCAAAGATGACAAATGCCTGCTCATTCTTTTTATTGAAAGACTTGGGAATGGTCAGGAGAGACAGATCATTTGATAGTAGGGTGTGGGCCTAGTGTGAAGGAATTAACAGAGCAGCCAATATGGCAGGTTTGGGTGAGCTGATAATGTTGTCAATAACATAACCTAGGGTATATAGGTGACGAGGAGGGGGAGAGAGCCAAGCAAGACTTGAGCATAGCATGTACTGGTGGGATCAGCCTGGTGCCAGATGAGGCAAACCAACATATGTTGTAGGTTATGTTCCATTTGGATAGGTTGGAAGCACTTGTCTGATAAAAAGAAGTAAGCCCATATGTAAGGCTAGGTAGGAGTACTTCCTGGGTTATTGCAGCCCTTACGACAGGAGTCAGGTCATATCTCATTCTGTAAGTGAGCCCAAGCTCAGAATTTACAGGCTTGCAGATGTTCAAAATATGCAGAGGAAAATCCAGGGTGGAATCAATGGTAAAGCCTAGGTTTTTAAAGAAGTCCACCGCAGTGAACAGGGAACCATCTAAACAGTGAATGGCTAAACCAGTGATGCAAGCCCTAACCTAGGTATTGACTCAAAAAGTTTATCCAGGGTTTTGCTGGAGTTTAGGACAAGTTGATTTTCCATGAATCAGGTTTTGGGGCAGACGACTCGAGAATCATTCAGTCAGGGAAACAGCAGGGTGTTACGAGGACAGGAATGTATTTTTACAGTGTTACCAATGATTGATTACCTGCTTCTGTTTCTCCCTTTGGTCTCTCTCTCTCTCTTTCTTTCTCTGCGTACCCCCAGGCCAGGTGCCATTCTGTCTGTCCATCTTTGGCTGCACATGAGCAGTGAAGCATGGAGTCATGTGATGCGGCGTGCTGAGTAAGACTCTTATCCGTGAGCTCCAACCTCCCGTCCACTTAAATAAATTAAAAACTCATTTTTTTCGTGAAGTTTACTGCCGAAAAAGCGATATTAAGTTACTTAACAGCTGGTACTCTCCCGACATAGGTGTTAATGGAAGAAGAGATGAGGAAAACTAAACACACTCCTCTGACAACACCGGAGAAGGCCCCAAAGAAAGCCAGGGCCTCCTCTCTGCAGTCCTCGCAGTCTACTAACACCGGGAGATTTGACTCGGATCCCCTCACCCACTCCAGATTTCTAGAGGAATTTCAGCCTTTTAAGGTTGAAATGCAGAGCATGGCAGGAGAGATAAAATGTATTTCTAATGCTCTGGAAGATCTATCCAAGAAAATGGCCAATAACGAAGCTCGGATATGTTCCGTCGAGGATAAAACAGAGCTTAATCTGGTGGCCGTTAGGCAATGCCTGGCAAAGATGGACAATAAGATTGAGGATTTGGAGAGTCATAGTCACCGCAATAATGTGGTGATCACTGGCCTGCCTGAGAGAGAAGAGGGCTCTGATCCTATCAAGTTTGCCAAGAAGTTCATGGAAAAGGTGGCAGGTCCTTCTCCTTTTGGTACAGGGTATATTATAGAGAGAGCTCACCGTGCGCTGCGACCCCCCTCCTCCTGATGGAGCTCCCCCCAGGTCATTCATATTCAGATTTCTGAACTTCCAGGAATGGCAGCACTTCCTTATAAAGCCAGGGATACCCATGATTTAGAATGGGAAGGCAAAAAACTGCAGGTTGCACCAGATTTGCCATTGTCTGTTTGCCAGAAATTAGCCACGTTTCACAAACTGGTCGTCAAATTGATCGCCGCAGGCATTAAGTTCAGAATGAGTTTCCCTACAAGGCTTCAAGTTTCCCTAAACGGTTCATGGGCGACCTACTAGGATGTGGAGTCAGCAACGGCTGGGCTCAAAGAAGCGCTTCCTGATCTGTTCAAAACCACCTGAAAATTAGACTGGGATAGTGTAATATATTGCCCCGTCATCTGGTGTAAGCGGCTTACCTTCACCTAACTTGCAGACCTCCGTATTTTCTCTCAGGATAGCCCTGTAACAAATTGCTCTGACTGGACACTCATTGGCAATGGTTAAGCTCCAAGGAGTGCAGTTTCCACATTTCAAGTGAAACAACTTGAACACTGCACAAGTTGTTAATCCTGGGACTGATATTCACTTTTTAGACTCTGTATGCATCTGTTAGTTGTAAGCTTTGTTTGGCTTCCTGGCATAGAAGAGAGGAGCAAGTGAGTGTGCTTAAACTTTTGGAAGACATTTAAATTCATGTAACTTCTGTCAGGCAGACCGCGGGAGCTGAATTTAATTTATACCACCCAAGGCTATCGAGGCTATAACTCCGTCAATGGACATTAGGGTTTCACATTTGCAGTTAAATTAATTTGTATCTTCCAGATTTGCAACTGCTAGTCCCCTTAGTTCTCTGCATTTTGATCATAATGTGGGGATGGGGGGATGTTTAGGTTAGCCTGAACTGTTAAAGGGGTGATGCTTAAGTGCAAGGTCTTGTTTTGGCTCGCATATTAGCTTTGCGATTTTCCTTAGTTTCTTCCTGTCTTTATATGCCCGCAAGGGATTTATGCAGTTAGCTCACTAATTAGGTTGAGTCCTCTAAAGTACAGAGTGAGTTAGGTAGCGTGATGCTTAAGTGCCCCAATTAGTTGACTGAAAATGATACAATCGCAACTTAGGTTTTTTGGGGGGGGGTCCTTTTTCATCCTTGTTTTTTAAGAGGGTATGTTTCTTGTTGGAGTAAAGGTAAGCGGCACTAAAAGTAAAGAGGAGGGGCACAAACACATTTTAATTTTCAGAGGTGGCGTTATTGCTTTACTTATAATATGCTTGCGACGTTTCTAGTTTTCAACCAGTGCCTCAAGAGGGCGCCAGAGCCTGTCAATTCCTGACAAGGGATTTGCGTTAAACGCCCCTTTTCCCCCTTTATCTACTCCTATATGGTTTGCTGGATTTTCAAAGGGGAGCACAATTTAAACATAGTGGTTATTTCTATACAACTTTATTGATTTACAAAAGGGAGTATAAGATATAAAAGTAATCGGGATAGTTCAAGGTTGTTTTAGAACATTGTTTATTAAGGGAATTTAAGTGTTTAGTGCACAAGGGGTTGCATTGAATTGGTTACTTTATTTAGGGGCAGGGGTTGGAGGAGGGACTATTCGGGTTGCTGTTCATCATGTACCATGTTAAATGGGGTGGGAGTGGAGGTTTGGGGCCTATGGGATGTTATTAGGGTGGATTTTCTGGGGGGTTATTATTGGGTCAGGGGAAAGAAATGGTAGGAGTGGGGGGATGTTAAGAAAGCCCAGCATATATTATACTTGGTGTAGTAAGAATGTTATATATGAGTACAGGCAGCATTTTAAAAGGTTTCTGAATGATGAAAAGGGTGATGGCTAGGAATATTCAGTTCATTACTTGGAATGTTAAAGGGGTGAGACATAAAGCTAAACAATATAAAATACTCAAGCACTTAAATCATTTGAAAGCAGAAATCATGTTTTTACAGGAAACACACCTGCTCAGCGGGGAAGCCAACAAAATAAGACATCAACAAGTGGGGCAGATCTTTGCTGTGGAAGGCGCTATCCAAAGTAGAGGGGCTATGATCCTCCTGCATAAATCCGTCCCTTTAAGACCTCTCCAAATTGTCTCTGATCCCTTAGGAAGGCTTTTATTTGTAAAGGGTAGATTGTATACTCTGGATATCATCCTGGGAACAGTTTATGGTCCAAACATAGATACTCCTAGGTTTTTTGTTCAGATAATTGAAGCCCTAACCCCAGTTTTGGACATCCCTATGGTTATAGGGGGTGACTTTAACCTTGTTTTTGATCAGGCTGCAGATAGGTCGGGTCAATCCCGTCAAGACCTCTCCCCAGCTCAAAGGGCCTTCAGGGACCTGCTGGATTCTGTGGGTCTCTGTGATGTGTGGCGAGTGCTTCATCCTAAGATAAGGGAGTATACTTTTGTTTCACAGGTGCATGGAACCTCCTCGCGGATTGATTATATCTTAATTTCCCAAACTCTCTTACCCGGGGTCCTTGAGTCTAGTATTGTAGCAGGGCCACCGTTGGACCATTCAGTGGTCACTTGTTTATTATCCGTGTCATCTTTACCAAATAAAGGGAGCAGATGGAAGTTGAATAATCAAATACTGAAGGAGCCAAAAATGGTTCAATATATAGCATCCCAAATAGAGTAGTTTACTGCCATAAATAGTAATTCTACAGGGCGGCCTGACATGGAATGGGGGGCTCTTAAGGCCTACTTGAGAGGGATTACAATCAGCCTAACGTCGAGAAGGAAAAAAGAGAGAGAAACTCGGGTTTCCTGTCTCCTATCTCAAATTCGGGGCATGGAGTCCAGCTTCTCTCCAACCTCCTCTGAGATTTTCAAGCAAGACCTAGTTAAACTGAGGGATGCTTACCTTACTTTGTTAGGGGAGCAAGCTGAGCTTGCAATTTTGAAAACAAAAGCAGCGTATACCGATCAGGGGAAAAAGCTGGTTGAATGTTAGCGTTGCATGTTTAGCAACAGGAATCTGCCAGATTTATTGCAGTGATTCATTCTTCCAAAGATGATTCCCTTAAAGTCTCACCTTCAGAGATACAGTAGCTGAAGAATTTACCAGTTACCTCCAGGAATTATATGGTCTCATGGTTAATCCCCCTTCGGAGGAAGAACTGTATGGATATCTGAGGGATTTACAATTACCTTCTCTTACAAAGTTTCAACAGAATATATTGTTGTCTGCAATCTCTGAGGATGAGATAGAAAGGGTAATTAAATCTCTTTCATCTGACAAAACCCCTGGTCCAGACGGGTTTACCTCCAATTTTTACAGAGTTTTTTCTAAGCAACTGATACCCATCCTTTTACCACTTTTTCAATCTCTTCTTTCTGGCCAGGCGTCTGATCCCTCCCTTTCTGAGGCCTTGATTGTTCTGCTGCCCAAGCCAGATAAACCGCATGATTTGGTGTCAAGTTATAGGCCAATTTCCCTTCTTAACCATGTTATTAAAATTTTAGCCAAATTATTGGCAGATCATATGAATGTATTACTTCCTTCTCTAATCGGGGCAGAGCAGGTAGGTTTCATGAAGGGGAGATCTTCAGTAGACCATCAGAGGACTCTGGCTCATGTCTTCTTGGCTTCCAGGGACACTGCCCTTCCAATGGTTCTGGTCTCAATGGACGCTGAGAAGGCTTTTGACAGGGTCCACTGGAATTATTTATTTGCAGCAATGGAGGTATTTGGTTTTCCTATGAAATTTCAGAGCTGTGTTAGCTCCCTATACATATTTCCCTCAGCTATAATTTTTTGCAATGGGGTAATTTCTAGCTCCTTCAAATTGCACGTGGGAACTAGACAAGGATGTACCCTGCTCCCCCTCCTTTTTAATATATATTTAGAACCCCTCATTTGGAAGTTAATAAGAGCCCAGGATATATCTGGTATCTCCCTAAGTGGACAGGTAGTTAAAGTGGCAGCACACGCAGATGACCTTCTGCTGCAGATAACCCACCCACTTACATCTATTCCTTCTATTCTCAAAACAATAGATGATTTTAGCAAGGTCTCCAACTACAAACTTAATGTAGGAAAAACAGTGTTTTTTCCTCTTAATCACAGTGTTTATAAACAAGAAATTACCGCTTTTGGGCTTGCTTGGAAGTCTGATTCTATTAAATACCTTGAGCTCATTTTAACACGGAATGTAGTTCGTCTTAGGCAGTTAAACTTAGATTCCTTGGTCCACAAAATAGATCAAGATCTCCGTAGGTGGACTCTACTTCCCCTCTCTCTCTGGGGCAGGATTAATTTAATTAAAATGAACGTTTCTCCCCGCCTTTTTTACTCCCTTAATTTGTTGAATGTCTGGCTTCCTTTGTCTTGGTTCAAAAAAGTGCACAGTACGATTTCTACCTTTATATGGGGGTCTAAGAAATCAAGAATGGCATTCCATAAATTAGCTGCACCTAAAGCAAAAGGAGGATTAAGGCTCCCTCATATTGGGTTGTACTATTGGGCCAGTCAGGCCAATAAATATCTTAGGTGGCTGACTGCGGAACAGCTTCTAGCCCAGTCTTCACACACCCTGATCTGGTTAGAAGCAGAGTTAGCCTCCATAAAAAAAACATTGTTATTCCCCCAGTGCATTGTTATACACTAAAGTTAGTTCCCTTCCTGAATCTTTATGTAGTTCCCTTATAGCAGTCTCGATCAAGGCTCATTCTCAGTTGTGTGCATTTCTGAAATATGAGAACATCAAGGATTTATCCCAACCTATGAAAGGTAATCCAAATTTTCAATTACTGTAGATAACAAGCCCCTTTTAGTCAGTTGGCTTCCCCAGATAGGAGATTGTCAGCTTGAAGAGTTTATCACACCCGATGGACAATGGTGTTCTTCAGCTGAAATTATGCACAAGTTTATGATACCCCATATAAATATTTTTAAGATTCTCCAGTTTCATAATCTTTTGATAAAGGTAATAGGAATGACCCCCCCTCCAGCTACCCATATTTGTTTTCAGGCTACCTTGACAGAGTTGGCTGGCTCACCTCATGCTGTATCCAAGATATACAGTGTTTTATTTAGTTGGGCCTACCCTGATAATTTTGCCCCTGTTGCTTTTTGGTCTTCTCTTTTCCTGGACAAGGAGTTGGACTGGTCTCTGCTGTGGCAAAACTGTCATAGATTTCTGCAACAGGATAGACTCAGGTTAATGCAATTTAAAATTCTGCACAACATTTATTATTCCCCACAGAAATTGGCTAGATTAGGTATCATGTCCTCTCTTCTCTGTACATGATGTCAATTGCAAAGAGGGGATCTTTTTCATATTTTCTGCAGCTGTTCCAAAGTTGCCCCACTTTGGGCCGCTATCAAACAAAGGGCTGACCCTCTTTTAGGGCTGTCGGACTTGTTCACTCCTGAAATATGTTTTTTGGGGATTTCTCCTGTATTTCAGTGGTGAATAGGAAATATCATATAGCATTCATTTCATTATCTGTTAAGAAAGTGGTTCTTAGACATTGGAAAGATTCTGACGAACTAACTTATGTTGAATGGCTCCAGGAATTTCTCGCTAATCTCAGAACGGAGAGTACTATTGCAAGTCTTCACAATAAAATCAAGAAGTTTAATAGGATATGGGGCCCATTACAAACCCTGTACTCTTTGCAAGTTTAAGACATGTTAATACTATACCATAAGTTGCGGCTTAGGATAGATAATGCTGTGCTGGGAAGTCTGGGTTGGGTTGTGAGGGTGGAGGGAGGGGGAAGGGTAGGGTGAGAATGAATCATCACAATATTTGTATCTGAATTGCTTGAATTATGTTAATAATGTTATGGATTTGTTCTCTGTATTGAAAATCTTAATAAAATTTGAATGAAAAAAAAGAGCAGTGAAGCACCACCTCCCCCTCTGTGTCTCTATTGTTTGCCCGTAACCTAATGCCAGTCTCTTTAATCCAGCAGGCTCCCAGAATGGCATACTTTCCCCACAGCACTGGAGCCCTCCTGCCTCAGACAGAACAGCCTGAAAACAGTTCAGGTATAGACTGTGTTTGCCCATTGGCACTGTGCACCGACTGCCCCACCGCTGCCACCACCACCACTCCCACTCCCACTCCCACCCTTGGTCAGCATTTCCTTTATGTACTCATCCTGTCATGTGACTGGTCATGTGATGCTGGGCTTTATTGTCTAACAGTCCATTTTTCCATTTGCTTCTTATACTATCCTACCACTAGGAGTTACTGTCTGCACCATCATTTCCTGCCCCCAACCAACCTTTCTTTCCCCATCATAGTGATTCACCAGACCTAAAACACACCCCTGCCCTCATATGTTCACCTCCAGGACCTTCGCTCACTCAGGCATCTTTCTCTTTGGACAAACCAAGATTCAAACCCTGCACCTTCTGTACCGGAGGCTACAACACTAACCTCTACTCTAACTGGCAGTCATTAGCACATAAAACCTCCAGTAAACCTTTATCCCTACAACTAAATATATCTTTTCCCCCATCTTCTCTCTTCCCTTCCATCTAGCAACTCACTCTCCCCTTCTCTGTCCCACTTTCACTCTGTACCCAGTATGTTAATCTTTCTCCTTCTCCTGGTACATCTAGACCTCCCCCACATGTATCTCCTAACCACCTCCCACTCTCAAGCCCCCATCCTGGCCACTATACACACACGTCATACACCAAACCCCTAAACCCACCACAGCCCTATGACTCATTCTTCCATACTGTACACAGTCAATCGGTGGGCGGCAGGGTGGCTTGTGGGTGGGGAGCTGTCACCTGCCGCTGAATGGGGAGCGGGGTGGTGGGGCTCAGTGGGCGGGTGGGAGGTACCCGCTGGACCACCAAGGATGGATTGGTATGTAATATTTTAAAACCTACGCCCATGATTGGGCTGGACGTGGTCCACTGGACCACCAGGGATATGGGACCTTTGATTTTAATACATATGCCCTTGATTGGGCTGGGAGCGGTCCACTGGACCACCAGGGATATAGGACTGTTATATATATTACATATGCCCACGATCGGGCTGGAAGGGGTCCACTGGACCACCACACAGCTGGCAGCTGCCGTGTTGCACCCTGCAATACGGCAGCTCACCTGTGGGTGGCCAGCTGTTGCTCCTTTTTTTTCTAGCTCACCTGTGTGCAGCGCAAGTAGGGTTTATGCCTGCATGGGCTCAGCACATCCCAGGCTGAATATCAGGATGTTCACGGGCACACCTTCCCTTCTTGCACCACATACCTTACTGATGTGCCCTGGCACATCGAGATTTGTGCCACGCACTTTCCCCTTTTGAATATCGCGCCAGAGCACATCAGTAGGTTGCGCATGGCGTACCTGTGTTGCGCCATAAACAACCCTTCTGAATATCCCACCCACTGTGTTTCTGTATGCAGCTGTCGAGCAAAAACAGGGTGTGCACTTCCATTACTGTTACAGTTAGCATTTCCACTTGCGTTTCCGTACCCGTTTGTGTTACCGTTCCCGTGTATTCCACCGTGTGTGTGTTACCCTTTGTGTTCTCATTTGCGTATGCGCATGCTTTCACATTTCTGTTTCTATTTCCTTTGGCATTATTTCTGCTGTTAACATTACCATTTGCATTTCCAGTTGCGGTACCGTGACTGTGGACATCTCGGTTTGCATTTCCTTATGTGCTGGCGTCTCCTTTTGCGTCCCTGTTTGCTTTGGCGTCACTTTGCTCTTGTGTTTCTACTAACATTTGCATTTCCATTTATGTTTCAGTCAGCATGTGCGCAACCGTTAGCGGTTGCATTTCCTTTGCACTTACCATTACTATGTCACAAAAAAATCATGTGGTGGGAGCGTGGGGCCCGGATCCCACCACCACATTCCATTCACTATTTCTACTCCACATTCTCAAAAAGAAGGGAAATTAGAGGCAAAAAACTGTGTTTAATGCATCAGTTAGGGTTGTTCCACAGTGACAAAAGTGAGTAAATTCGGTGTTAGGGTTGAAGGCCCCCCTTGCACCCCCCCCAGCCTGCCACCCCAACCACCAATGGAGTGTGCATTGGGGTCGTTGGCCCTAACTCTCACCCCATTCTCCTATACCTCAGCTTGTTTACACATGTGACGGGGTGAGAGTTAGGGCTGATGACCCCAGTGCACACCCCGTTGGCGGTTGTGGTGGCAGACTGGGGGGTGCAAGAGGGACTTTCAACCCTAACACCGAATTTCCTCACTTTCGTCACTGTGGAACAACCCTAACTGATACATTAAATAGAGTTTTTGCCTCTAATATAGATATATATATATATGTGTGTGTGTGTGTGTGTATATATATATATATATATATATATATATATATATGTATATATATATATTGTTTTTTCAAATATAAGGGAGTAAATAGTTTTATAAACGCACTTTGTAGAGGAGGACCATACACTGTTATTTATTACTTATTGTTATAAACACTGCTATGTATTTATTTAAGTACTAGCACTTTAAATTTAGGAGACAAGTGATTACAGTACTTATATGATACCTGCTATATTAGGAAGTCCACACAAGAGGGCTTTATCTTTGACAAAGCCCACAATTGGGTGAAACATGAGAAGCTTTTCTGCACTTTGTTTCCTGTACCGGAAGGGATGAACTTATGCACTGAGTAAAGTTGCTTTATACCATAACGTTTAGACTGTGGCTTGATTCTTTATGCAGTGTGTGGTGAGTGCCATGATTGTTTGCAGTGTGCTACTATCACTGAGCACCCAGTACCCTTGTGCAGCTCTGCCATTTTATTGCCTTTTTATATTTGCTTCAATTACTGACACTCTAGTTTACTGTTGTAGAGCAACAGTAGAGTTGCCAGAGGAAGTACCGCATATCTTTGAATAGAAGCCATGGCTGTATTAAAATTTTATATTTTGACCTGTGGCTTATATTGAAGGGCGCCTTGTATTGAAATATACAGTTTTTAACATGTCCAGAATTTCACCAGGTATATTGTATAAGGTCTATTTCACAGTGAAATAAACCTAAACATTTAACTAAGAGCATATGAAATACATTAATGATAGTATTTAAAGAGATTAAAATCACAGAGAGCTAATACAGCTAAACTGCAAATGGTATAAAACGTCATAAGTACACTAGGGTCCTGATATTGAAAACTGCACCTGGCAATCATGCAAGTGGTTGCTCCATGCAACTGAGTTGCCCTGGAGCAACAAAAGCATATATTCAAAAGAGATGAACAATGGCGCACCCCTACTGAATTTATCAAAATATGCTGGCGGCACAAATTCAATGCACTGGTGCATCCCCAGACAGGTCTGAAGACCTGAATCGGGAACTGCCCTGGAGCATCCGAGTTACGCCAGGTGCAAATTCCTAATATTCAAACTGAAATATGCAAATGGGGCTATAATACATGCAAGGCACAAATGAGGCCATTTGCATGTCATTATGGCCCCATTTGCATGAGCTGAGCAGAGCTGGCCGTCGGAATATGCTGGGCACCCAACACAGCACGTGTGATGTCCCAGGTAGTCTAGTAGTAACCCTTTCCTTGCAAGAAACCCCAGCCACCATAAAATAAATACCATCATTGTCCCTAGTAGTCTAGTGGTCCCACCTTCCCACCCAGTACCCCAATCGCTGTAAATGTAATATTAGAGCATCCCTGGTAGTTCAGTGATTCTCCCCACCCACCCACCACCAGAGGACCATCCCACCCAATCCCCCATGTCTCTGGCCAGCAAACCCACCAGCACACCTCCATGGCTGCCCGCTGAATTACTGTAACAGTAACAGCTGCAACCCCATTGGCTGACAGTGTCAAACAATGTGGCCTGCAGTGTGTAATGTAACAACTTTTTGAATGAATGCATTCATTTACAATGTTGTGAATGACGTTACAGTACACACTGTAGTCCCATTGATCGACACTGTCAACCAATGGTGTTGCAGCTGTTACTGTTACAGTCATTTAGCAGGCAGCTGCAGAGGTGTGCAGGTGGGTTTTGCTACCCACTGAAGACATTGGGGGAATTGAGGTGGGATAGGGTCCTCTGTGGGCGGGGATGGGGTGGGGGAACCACTAGATTACCAGGGATGCTCTAATATTACTTTTACGGTGATCAAGGAATGGATCAGGGAGAGGGGAACCACTGGACTACCAGGGATGCTCTAATATTACATTTATGGTGATCGGGGTACTGGGCAGGGAGGGGGGACCACTAGACTGCCAGGGCATAGGTGTACTGGTATCAGGGCATGTGCAGGGAGGGGACAGCCACCCAGGTGCTTGTGGCTGCTGTGTTGTGCCTTGCAATATGGCAGGTCACCTGTGGGTGGCTACCACTTTAGCATGTCGTTCACATGCTTAACTTAGTGCCCATGTATGCGGCACATCTCTGGGATGTGCTGGCCGGTGAACCACACATCTTGGCTGAATATCGAGATGTGCCACATATGCATTGGCATACCCCCTGGAGATGCATCACATACATTGTCTTTGCACTGCTGTGCATCGGGAATTGCGCAGTGCATTTTCCCCTTTTGAATATAGCCTCGGGGTGCATTTCTGGAGTTGCACTGGTGCAACTCAGTTGTGCCAGGTGCAACTCCTTTGAATATCTAGCCCAAGAAGTCCAATCTGAAGTGCTTTATGTAACATGATTAAAGGCCACAGCTCATGTTTGAGGGAGGCTTTTATTAAAATGTTTCACTATAGCCTGTGGCTTGTATTCAAGGGTGACTTCTAATCAAATATCTACAATAGTCTCCATGAAGACTGCAGGTAGTTTCAAGAGCTGATGGGACAGAGTAAAAGGGAAAATAGCATGGAGAGGGGGAATGGGGACGGGGATGTCGAGGAGAGGGTGTAGAGATTTGTCGAGAGGGGGTTGGATCACTCTGTAAGTACTGAGAGGTCTTCAAACTCAATGGACTGGATAGATCGCAAGGCCTTTTCCTGGTGGCTGTTTCAATATGTTTGTAAAAGAGCCAGACTTATATGACTGCCACCATGGTGGAGAAATGGCTATTTCTGTGTGTTTGTAAAAGAGCCAGACTTGCTGTATGTGACTGACACAGTGGTGGAGAAAAATTGTCTCAATGGTCTGATGGTGTAGTGAAAAGTGTTATCTCTCCCCACTGTTTTTGGATCTCTAAATGTAGTTGTGCAGATTATAAATGAGACAGATACTAGGACAACAAGGGATTGAGCTCAGAGGTGCAAGGCCAGGGTGCTGCTATTGGAGCTGAACACCAGAGCCAAGCATAGCAGCATTCACACAATGAAAATGCACCCAGAACTAGCCAAAGAATCACAGACTATGCATAAGGATTCTCCTCAGGAAGCTGCAGTTGAGTGAAGTGCAGGGACATTTGAACTGTGGTCCCCCACCCTGTACACAGTTCCTACCATTTGTTGTGTATTTTCACCAGCAATAAACTTTTTTCACACCTTTGGAAATTATGGATTATCTGTTATTCTTTGGCTGGTTTTGTGTGCATTTTCACTGAATGCTGTTACACTTGGCTGTGGTGTAGAAATTAGACAGAGAGGAACATGGTTGTGAAGAAAGGATGGCCCCGTATAAAGCAGTGTAGTGACAGCATCCATGGATACCCCTGACATAGTTCCAACATCCTTTGATTTTACTGAGTCTCCCATTCCAGATCACCATAGATGGATATTAAGCCAGAAGTTGGTGAAGTGGAAATGAGTTTTCTCTGTTAGTCCTGGAATGTGTGATGTGTTGAAGAGAAGCACATCATTCACCTTAATGATGACTTCCCATCACAAGAGCAATCTAAATGACTAGCTCTTGCAAATGTGGACGACATCTGATGACTCCTCCAAAAGCTGCTGGCTGCTGGAATATTTACTGAGTCTCTTAGCCCATATGCATCACATTTTGTGGCAACATAAAATAAATGAAGCCATCAGAACACATTTAGATTGTTGCACTCTAAAGAAATGTACTTTACATAATGAGTACAGCATGCCATGGATGGAGAATGCACTTCTTGCATCAGCCAGTGTGGTCCCTGTCTCCACAATATAAAGAAAACAGTGAGAGGAACCAATTCCAACAGTGGACAATAACAGATACTGCAAAGTTGAAAATGAGGCTCACTCACCACATTTTGTTTGCTTTTCACAATATATCTATTGCCAGATATATTTTATTTTGCCAGTGTTTCATGATAACTCACTTCATCAGGGCATCTGTACACTAATTTTTTCACTTCTTGTGTGTATTTATTGTTTCTTTCATCCCTCTGCCACTTTGAATGTTCAGACCTCCTATTCACGTTTGTGAAGTCACTATTTTCTACTTCTTTGTAGCTTTATTCTTTCAATTTTTTAATTCTTGTATCGCTGTTATGGCTTATGTCACCCTGTCTGGGGTGGTGATAAGATTTGCATTTTCTCGAGAATATGGTCAGACTTGCTGCAGTGACAAAGGCCTTTGCCACTGCAGGAAGCTGAAAAATGTTCACAGAGAAAGTGCAAATATCTTGTGAAAAGCAAACAAAACATGGTGAGTCAGCCTCATTCCCAGCTTTGTGGCAGCTGGAGTATGTACTTGCTTACCTGTATGGAAGCTATTGATTGTTGATTCTTCACCTTCAGAGCATCTTCTATCAAGCTGCCATGGCCACAGATGATGAAGAACAAATAACATTTATTTGCCCCTTGGATTCTATCAGTTTGAGAGGGCATCACAGGGCAGAGCTGGCGATCCTGACTCTTCTCAGCACATAATGGAAATGGCTGTGAAAGACAGGAACCTGCTTGAAGTTGTAGTTTATCTGGGTGACCTCATAATTTTTGGAAAACTGCTTGTCAAACAGAAGCAACACCTGTTGAAAGTGCTTGCCTGGCTTGTAGAATATGGCCTTAAAGTATCTACAGAAAAATGTTAATACTGCCAGCCTTTAGTTAAGTATGTGGGACATGTTGTCTCAGCTGAAGGAGTCCAGATGGATCCCTCCATAGTGGAAGCCCTGATTACTTGGCCTCAGCCCCCCCCCCCACATAATTTGAAGTGATTACAGTTTTTTTCAAGGATTTTACAGGTACTACCAGTGACTTGTCTTAAGTCTCTGCCACCATTGTTCACTCATTGTTCAGTCTCACCCATGGGTACTCACACATTTAAGGAAACAAACTTGCATTCAGTCTTGAAAAACTGAGTTAGATGCACTTGAGATGGAATCTTACTGTATCTGCATCTCACTACCCCATCACACTGTAAAGCTCTTTCCCCCAGTGGTGGCTATTCATGAATGTGGGTGGGGGTATGTGCTAAAGGCACATAACCCCCTGCACAGCTTTGCACCCTCAGGAGTTCCGCGTGTCAGCCGTATTCTCAAACATGGGCCAATGAGCAGCTCCCATCCATGGCCCTGCCCCCAGCATGCAGATTCATGGACGGTGATCTGGAGTGGAGCTGTGGACTCAGACATGCAACCAATCAGCTGCTCATCCTGGGTCGCTTGGTGGATCTCCTGCTCTCATGGAGCACCATGTTGGTGGCAGGTGCAAATGCACCAACAGCTCGGGTGGGATGCCCCCCAGATGAACACATCAGTCCTCCCAATATACCCTGATGGCAGGGTCAGCCTCAGTGGGGGTCCGCTGACCCCCACCATCCTCACCGTAACCAGCGGCGGCATCCTGGAGGCAGCGCATAACGTTTATGTCTGCCTGCAGAAGGCATAGCTGTCACCCCCATGCAATGCACCCGCACCATTGTGAATGGTGCAGTGTGCAGACATGACCCCTGTGCCAGCCTATGGCCCACCCCAAGTGGAGCTGCATGTTTGGCCAGGGTTTCAGTCACATTGGGGGGTGTTTTGGGTTTGTGCATGGTGCGCAGGAGGGCACACTGTGTGTGGTCAGGGGTAGGTGGGCTATGTGCCAGGGCTGCACAGCACATAGCCTCTCTGCACCTTTCATGAATAGAGTCCATTATGAACAAACTCTGGCCAGAACTAAAAGGGCTGCAGACGAAGAATTTGGGGTAGAAATATTGAAAATTACCAAAGTTATGTACCTGCCTTCACAAACTATAACATAGGTTGATTAATTTGTGTTTTTTTAATATTTTTACACCACATTTTCCACATAGCCTTATTATGACCCTGCCTCGTGAAAAAGGGCAGAGAAAATTTCCATCTCCTGACCTAAAGGTGATATCGCACAGGGACTACAAAATCACCTTTTCGGATGCAAAAACACATTTTGAGCAGGAGTTGAAAAATGACAGCTGTCACATTCATGAGGTGCTGTAAAGAATTTGGGGTAAAAATATTGAATATTACCAAACTTACAAGCCTGCATTTGCAAAATTCAACATAGCCATCTAAGTTTTTTTTAATATGTTTACACCAAATTTATAACATACCCTTCTTATGACCCCACCTCATGAACAAAGGCAGAGAAATTGTCCAACTTCTGTCTGAAAGGTGATACCATACAGGGACTGCAAAATCACCTTTCAGGATGTAAAAAAAACATTTTGGTCATGATTTGAAAAATGAAAGCTGTCACATTCATGAGGTGTTATGTGTGTGTGTGTGTATATATATATATATATATATGTATGTATATATATGGCTATGTTGTGAATGTAGCCTAAAAATATTGAAAATTACCAAAGTTATGAGAGCCTGCATTTACAACATTTAATAGAGGCTCATAACTTTGTTTTTTAATAATTTTACACCAAATTTATAACATAGCCTTCATATGACTCAACCTCATGAACAAGGGCAGAGATCATTATCATCTCCTGCCTGAAAGGTGATTTCATGCAGGTACTGTGAAATCTCCTCTTGAGAAAGATCTGTTTAATAACAGTTCAATTGTTCATGTGGTAGGGTCCCAAAGAAGGCATGTTGAAAATATGGGCCAAAAATACCCAAATTATGCCACTAAGTTCAAAACCCCTTTGAAATTCATTGAAATGCTTGTCTATTTACTGAGTTTGCAGTCCAGCTTTGAAGAGTGAAGACATGTCTGCGTTCCAGAAAGGATTATGGTGTTGGACCCCCAATGGGTAAGAAAGGGCTTGGCAGGTGTGAGGGGTGGTGGGTTCTGAGTGGGAGGGTTAAGTGGGGAGATGATAACAGCACAAAAGACATCGATGGATGGTTTTGTTTTTACAGATCAGACAAAAAAACAAAAAGGATGGAGGAACGGCCATCCTGACAATGGGGGATTGGGCACCCCCAGTGTCACTATTAGGTTTGTGGGGTTGGGATGCTGGGTGCTAAGAGGGAGGGTCATGTGGGGGGAGGAAAAAAATATAAAAAAACACAAACCAAGATGTAACCGTGCATGCATGGTAGTGGAGGGAGATAAAAACAAACAGGATTACTGATCAGGACACTGAGGGATTGGCCACGCCCAGTGTTACTGTTGTGTTTTTGGGGGTGGGTGCTGAGAAGGAGGGTCAATTGGGAAAAACTAGACTGTGCGACCACTAATAGACAGTGCAGAGTGCTTCACAGATGCGACTGTGATTGATCTATACTCTGTTGTTCAGTTGGAAATGTCTCCTTTTTTTGTAGCAAGAGGTCTGGAGGGTTCTGCCACTGTAGCCCTAAAAAGGGTAATCCATCCAATAAAGAGTGACTCTGCACTTCAGCATGTGCTGTCATACATAAGATGTTTCAACTGTTACAATTTCCCAGAGAATATTTTTTTCACTTTCAATGTCCCTTTCCAAGATTTTCAGCACATCTTGGTAGGCCATCTAAAAAATCTGTATAGAAAACAATTGAAAACATTTGCTTCTCCCCTGTTAACCTTACAGTGCCTTTGTTTATAATAGCATAGTGTTCCAATGACAACATGCTGTGATGTCACAAACAGCAATTGTGTGGTTAGCAGGGGAGAGTCAGATATATTTTGAAGGAGTGAAATATTTACTGCATCATCTACAGTATTTAGTAGACCAACAACAGGGGGGAAAAATAACTAGAAAACAATAAAGCTAAAACATAATTGTTGCAAATTTAATGTTTTACATAGAAACACAGAAACAGACTTTGACAGCAGATAAGGACAGCTTGGCCCACCCCATCTACCCATTTCCCTACCTATTGGATAAGCTGCAGATCCTATTTAACCAACAGCCTACTTCTTCCTACCCCCCACCAGAATTGCCTTATGCCTGTCCCACGCGTTCTTGAATTCTTCCACTGTTTTTAACCCCATGACCGCCTCAGGAAGGCTGTTCCATGCATCCACCACTCTCTCTCTGTGAAAAAATACTTCCTCACATTGCCGTTGAGCTGTCCCTCCTTTATCTTCAAATTGTGCCCCCTTGTTCTTGCACATCTCTTTTTCTGAAAGATTCTACTCTCCTGGTCTTTGTTGATTCCCTTGAGGTACTTGAAAGTTTCTGACATGTCCCCCTTTCCCTCCTTTCCTCAAGGGTATATATTAAGCTCCTTTAGTCTCTCTTTGTATGGCTTCTGGTGCAGACCCTACACTATTTTAGTTGCTCTCCTCTGGACTGCCTCCATCCTGTCTATGTCCTTGCGAAGATAGGGTCTCCAGAACTGCATGCAGTACTTCAGATGGGGTCTCACCAACTGTCTGTACAGAGGGATAACAACTTCCTGTTTTCTACTAGTGATGCCTCTTTCTATTCATTCCAGTATCCCCCAGCCATCCTTACTACCATCTCACATTGCTTGCTTACATTTAGGTTATCTGATATGACTACCCCAGGTCCCTTTTCATTTTTGTTTTTGTTAGTACCCCCCATTATGTACTCTTCCCATGGGTTTTTGTTTCCCAGGTGCATTACTTTGCATCTCTTTGCACTGAATCTAAGCTGCCATACTTTTGACTATTCCTCCAACCTTGTCAAGTCCCTTCTCATCCTTTCCACTTACCCTCCTTGTAAGTTGTGTATCAACCCTGTTGCAGATCTTTGTATTGTCTGTAAAGAGGCATACTTTTTCTTCCAGTCTTTCTGCAATGTCACTTCTAAAGACATTAAAAAGGACTGGACCCATACTGAACTCTGTGGTACCCTGCTAGTAACTCCTCTTTCTTTGGAGTGGACTCCGTTTACTATTACCCTCTGTGTCCTGTTGTCCAGTGAATTTTTTACCCAGGCTACCACCCTGGGACCCACTCCCAGGTTGGCTAATTTGTTTATTAATATTTTGTGTGGGACTGTGTCAAATGCCTTGCTAAAGTCTAGGTAGGCCATATCCACAGCCCCTCCCTGGTCTACTTCTTTGGACACCCAGTCAAAGAAATCAATTAGATTCATCTGACATGACCTTCCCACTATTAATCTATGTTGCCTTGTGTCATGTGCTCCACAGGCCTCTAGGTACTCAAAAATTCTTTCTTTCAGAAGTGATTCCATCATTTTCCCTACCACTGAGGTCAAACTAACAGGTCTGTAGTTTCCTGCCTCTGCTTTGCTCCCATTTTTGTGAAGGGGAATCACATCCACCCTCCTCTAGTCCTTAGGTACCACACCATTCTCCCATGATTTGTTAAAAAGGGTAGTCAGTGGTGTCACTAGTTCTCTCCTTACTTCTTTTAGAATTATGGGGTAAATCCCATCAATGTCCATTGATCTGTCCACCTTTAGTTTTAGGAGTTCTTTCAGAACCCTTTCTTCTCTGAATGAACTGGAATCAATCCCCCTATCCAGTGTTTCTATTGATTGGACTAGGCACCTCCCCCTCCTCTTCTTTTGTGAATACTGAGCAGAAAATATTCATTCAGTATCCCTGCTTTTTAACTGTCAACCTCTTCTCACTCACCCTCCCCTTTATTAAGCCTCACTATCCCTCCCTTTGTCTTTCTTTGCTCTCTAATGTACCTATACAAGGTTGTATCTCCCTTCTTAACTGAGCTAGCTATCTTTTCCTCATTTTGGGCCTTTGCTATTTTGACTGCCTTCCCCACTTCCTTCCACTTTAACTGGTACAGTTCTCTGTCCTGCTCCTTCTGTGTCTCCTTATAATTCCTGTATGCTATCTTTTTCTGTCTAACCTTCCTAGCCATCTCTTTTGAAAACCATAGTAGGTTTTCCCTTGATCTTGATTTATTTGCTTCACACAAAAGGTCTGTTGACTCTGTGATGGAAGTTTTAATGTTTCCCCATTGTTCCTCCACCCATCCTTCTTTCCCATTTGCTAGTGCATTTATGAGATACTCTCCAATTTTTACAAAATCAGCCTAAAGTCCAGTACCTTCTCTTTTGTATGGCTTTACTCTATGACTGTGTTTTTATTATTATACTATAATACAGAGTTTCTCTTTAAGTAAATGGAGGTGATAAAGGAACTATCATTTCTCACTTCAGAACTATGGGCTTATGAGAATTCCATTAATGCTTTTGTTTTACCAAAACAGGAATGTGAGGATGCCAAAGTGGTGTGTGCTACAGAAAATGAGTGTTTCTTTTAAGAGAGAGAGAGAGAATGACCTACACATTCTCCTACTGAAATGATTTCAAAATATTTACCTTGCTGAAGAAAAGCAAGTCTCTTGAAAAACAGATGGCTTCTTCCTTATTTGGCCAGCCATTTGGTACAGTGTTAAAGGAGAAGTCCACCCAAAATTTGCAAAAACATATGTTGTGCAGAGTGTTTTGAGCTGTGTGTGAAGTCCTAATGTGTCCTTCCCTCATCTGCTATTAGGGGTATTTCCTATATTAGCCTTCTAGCTTTACGGTAGTTTTACAACCCTTGGGGATCTCCATCTGAGATAACTTTATTGCAATCCTTGTTCCTACAATGCATCCTGTCTCATGTGACAGCGATGACGCAGAGACCACAGATTCAGCAGAAAGCATTGCTTTACAATCAGTTCACAACAGTAAAGATGGCTATATTTTGAAATGTATTCAGAGTTCAACTTAGCGATTACCCTCATTATAAAGGTATTTCTGCCCTGAACAACTTTGCTGCTGGTCATTTTTGTGCAGCTTGTAAAGATTCCAAAATATTTAGTTTGTTTGGCATGGGTGTGCTGAATTTTGGGTCTCTGCTACATCACTGTCAGATGACACTGGATGCATTGTGGGAACAAGGAATGCAATAAATCTAGCTCAGATGGAGATCCCTAGGGGGTCATAAAACTGCCATCATGTTAGCAGGCTAATTTAGGAAAACCTCCTAATAGCAATCAGTGGGAAGGAGACACTAGGACTTCACACACAAAGCAAAACACTCTGCATATCATATGTTTTTGCAAATTTTGGGTGGACTACACATTTAAGCATACTGTTTCTATGGGATTTGCCCTGTCTACCTGGGGAGGATGTGAGTGCAAACTATGTTTTGCTGCAGATTTGAACATGAATAATGAAATAATTTGCTGATGTACCTGGTGCTGTTTACCTTATATTTGCTCTGTTAGCTTGACTTACACTGTAATGTTCCCTGCAAGATTCAGGCTGCTCTCTCAATGTATTTTTACAT
The DNA here is from genome assembly GCA_016271365.2 of Neoceratodus forsteri. Lineage (NCBI taxonomy): Eukaryota > Metazoa > Chordata > Ceratodontiformes > Ceratodontidae > Neoceratodus > Neoceratodus forsteri. The sequence continues at coordinate 192,624,189 of CM057456.1, forward strand.
TATATGTGCCAGTTTCTGACCTGGGCTGTGCCTTAAAAAAAGTCTTCAGATCAGTGCACCAACCCAGTTACCAAATAAATAAATAAATAATATCCCCAAACATTGAGTTGCCTGAATATGAATATTCCAATACACATATTTTATGTCCTTCAGAGGTACACATATTTTGTACTACAATCATACATGTCTTTTCAAAGTAATTTCTTGTGCGACCTTACTTATGTAATATTATACCATTTTAGTTCATAAGAAAAGGTGGTGCTGCTGGCATGAAAGGTAGAAGACTCCTAAGTGTTTGATTGTGTTTTTTTTTTTTGAGTGGAAGGTCACAGAAGATAGGATGAAGGAAGTGCAGCAAGAATTCTACATGCAGTCACTTGATTCTCATTTTATCATTACAGTAGGTGAACATTTATGAATCATTTTGTATGATCTGCCTAATTCTTTTTAACTTCATGATTTCTATGCTCTTTATTTGTCTGTGAAGTTACAATAAGCAGGAAACCCTTGGGAAGAATGAGTGGACCTAGTGATCCTTTTCGGCTGACAAATTCCATGCATCTTTGTTTCGGTATCAAACATGATGGTGTGTTATCACAACTGCTGGTGTTAACTACCACAGTTTATAAAATGGGCTAACAAATCCCAAGGCACTGATTGGCTACAACATCATCTGAGCCCTGTCCTTATCAGATGATATTGTAGCCAACCGGTACTACTGCCCACCAACAAGCCAAATGACCAAAAAAATTAATGAGCTCTGCCAAGCATTAACAGAAACGTTGACTGGCAGTGCTCACTGAAGCGGCAACACAACATCACTCGTGGACAGCACTGTGCATTCAATAAGATATCGTACTCCACTACATTGAAGCAAAAAAACCTGGTACCTCATATATGAGTCTCTTTGGCTTGTCTGCCCCTGCCACCATTACCAGCTTTTGAAAAGGACCGCCGACAAATGGCGAAAAAAACAAAATAGTATTTTTTTTTCAAACCGCGGCAAATCCGGAAAGCGAAAGCCACCTACCCGACGCACCATTGCCAAGCAGCAATGAAGCAGTGCAGCAAAGCAGTGTTCTTCAGACACTCAGCAGGCACTCGCTTTACTATTTTTAAATAAATAACGATCCAAATATTGCCAAAAACCGAAACCAGGAAACTGGAAGAAATATTGTCAGTGCTTTTCTACGGTGTCTGCTGAGGGACACGCTCACTCCCAGTCAACAGACACGCTCCTCTGTTAACACTTCAATTCCCGAAGTAAACACAGGCAAACAAAGAAATAAAAAAAAAAACAATAAAAAAAAGACATACTGTAAATGTATGAGTAACTTTTTCTGTGCGGGGGGGGACACAATAAATACATTGCACAGAAACTTAATACAAGGGACTATTTTTTCACTGTTTTCACAATTTTAAACCTATTCTTATATTTCTCTCTTTTTTTTTTTTTTACATTAAAAAAAAAAATACTTTACAAAGGCCCATTTATAAAAGCGCAATAACACACTCCGGTGTGGGTTCGATGCTGATAAAAAAATTCACCAGGGCATAAGGCACTCAGCGCAAGCACCTCATGCCTTAGTACAACACCTAGGCGTGCTCTTTATCAGCACGTAACCCACACCGTCATGTGTTATTGCTTACATAACAAATAGAATAACAGATGAGCATCCATCTGTTATGGTGCTGTAAATCCATTGAGGGAATCCCAGTGACATCATAAACCTCAAGAGCGTAGCTTGAGAGGTTTATGCAGTCACAGGAATCCCGAGATGGATTTAACAGGAATGGTAAGAGATGGATGACCATCTGTTATTTTTTTGTAGTATAAGGATGCCATTTTTTTCCCCGCATATGTTACTTTTGCTGACTTACCGCATCTTGCTTGGGCTCAGCAATCACAGGATGCATTCTCCGTTCCATTCATTGTTAAAGACAGAACGATGGAAATGGAACTAAATACAGATGTGTCACTTCCCCTCCATCCAACCATGCAACAACACACATATAGATTGACATGATAAAAAAACAAGTAATTCAATAACAAGCAAGCAATTTAATCATGGCAAAGAGTAAAAAAAGTGGAGAAAATAAATTGTTCATCATGTTTGAAGTCCTGGAACTTGTGGCAGTCGATTTTGTTCTTCTAGAATTTATTCAGAATCTTAGTCAGATGAGAAAACTTGGAGCATACATTTCTTTTCTTGCTCATTAGGTGCTGCATTGGAATGAATATGAATGTCACCATTAAAAACACAATTGCCACCAAAGGATGCACTTAGACATCCAGATCCCCTGAAAGATCGAAATCAGTGCTATAATCAGTTTCCATTATGGTGCTGCTGGTGGATGGCACAGAATGAGATGCAGGAAGGGAAGGAGCAGCACCCATGCTGCTGTAAGAGATGGAGAGATGGAGATGATCGGGAATATCCGCTTTTGATTATTTTCTAACAAACATGAATAATTATTTATGGACTATACATTCTTGTGGTCTGATATTTCAGCCACTTCTGTCGGGGGAATGTCATTGTTGATCAGTTTCTGGATGGCCATTTTTCTGATGGAGTAATTGGTTATCCTCTTCTCTCAAGGTAAACCAGCTCCATCTTTCAATAGCTTCATTATCAATCATATTTTGTTTTCTTCTGTGGTCATGGATCTATACTGTACCATAGGGACATGCCTGGCCTATAAATAATATTTGGAGCAAGGTAAAAGTGTGCTTCTGTGTGAAGCATCTGAAGGAGTCTGTGGGACTGCTGCTGGACATCTCTGTGGGTTCTCTGTATTTTCACACATTCATAGTTTAACGGGCCTCACATCTCAAGTGTAGGTGCCAGTGCACATTTTAGTCTGCCTCTCATTGTACTCAAGATACTGGACAACCCTCAAGTCCCTGCTGAGCACCATGTCCCCACACCTCAAGTTGTACTATTCTGCTGAACGCAGGGCAAAGTACTGGCTGATGTTATAAAAGAATCATGGGCAGCAAAGCTGTAAGATTTTTTTTTGTGCCAGTTGTGCTTGTGGTATATACAGTAGTAAGTCAATTTCTTTCTCTTATACAGCCTCTGCTTTAAAAGGGCGGTTACCCTTGCCCCTTTTTTTTAGACACCTCTGTTTTGTGATCATTGTATTTATTGTTTGCTTAAATGCCTGAGTGCCACCTCTGTAAATTGCATATGGTACTGATTTTTGTGTACAAATATGTCTACCCTAACCAGTATTCTACATATTTGTCCCAGGGTCATAATCTGAGCCATCATTTTTTTAAGTGAAGAAAGCCAAGTCTGCAAGATGTATGTCAAGCTCCTCTAGTGGCATGGCATGAAGGGGCCATGACTCTCCCTCACCATCCAGGTAACTTGCTAGTAGCTTTGTGTCAAAATTAGTCTTCTGTATGGTGTTTCTGTTTGCCTGCCCTGCCATGAACTTCAGTTTGGCTTCACTAGTGTTTTTTGACAAAATGCCCACCGTGTTAGCTGATGCCAGTGCTTCAGTCACTTAGCTGAGGTCTGAAAGTCATGATAGAAGTGACTGCTGACAACAGCCGAGACTAAGCTGTGGCGACATTCCATTCTGTGATATCATCGTTTTGACATCAGGTCAATAGTCGTATGGATTCCTAATGTCAGAATGATGGTATTACTGCATTCAGTTTGTCTCATTGTCATGCTAAAAAAAACAACACCCATACATTACAAACTAATTTTCTTTAGGTGATGCTTAAAGTTAGGATAGCTCAAAATTGCAATAGACAGCACTGGTAGATGATGACTATCTGAATGACTCATGGTACAGGTGTGAGCGATGAAATTATATATTTGAGAACTTTTGTGTTATTAGAAATCCAAATAGAGAAAATATTGTGCAACTAAGGATTGTTACTAGCTATTTGTAGAATTTACAGAATCCAGTGGAATGGAATTCTATGGAAACTCAGTAAATTCTGACTAATTCCACAGAATTCTGTCAGAAGCAAAATAGCTGAATTCCTCCATGAATAGGCCTTAGGTCATAATGCTGACTTGTGGATTTTCATGGAATTAATTGCGGAACTTTGTTCCACAGATTCACATGTTTTCAGTGGAAAGCTTTCATGATCATTTCATTTAAGCTATATGAAAGCTAGATGGTGCATTTCTTTAGAAACTCACCAGTTTATTGTCTTAAGCCTGGTACAGACTTGTGATGATTATTAATTGCCTCTTCTAATGTTTTTAGCTAATATTTTCACGTGCCTAAATTTCACCATGTGCCTTTTGATCTGTGGAAACGTAACACACTGAATTTCATCTCTGGGTTTATTTTATGTGGAACTTACTATTGTTCAGCAGAACGGCACCATTCACTGAACATAATGCCTCATTTAATCTTGCAATACATTTTGGAACCACATGGTGCTTCATTCCACAGAAACTGTACCTATGTCACTTTCTTAGCTCACTGCAGACCTTATGGTTGTTTTAGAAAGATGGAGCTTCACTTTGGAGTTGCTCAGTTCTGTCCAAGACAAAATGTTCAAAATCCTTAGAAAAACACTTGCGACTGGATAACTTTTACTACAGGCCCGTAGAAGAAGTGACAGAGTGGTTTACGTGGTGTGTTTTTGTATTATTTTGTTGCAGTATTTAAATTAGATGAAGCTGTATTTTCCCAGTAGAATATTGAGGGAGGGTCATAGATGATACGAACATACAAACATACGAAAACTGCCAGCAGAAAAAGGCCTTATGTCATACCTCTCAACCTCTTGCATCATAAATCAGGGACAGGGCTTAAGAAAAACAGGGATGAAGACCCCAAATCAGGGACAAATTTTAAAAATGTGTAATATTCACCCAGAAAACTGATAGAATAAGGGGATTAGTTTAAGCTACATTTTCTGAAGAACAAAAGAGCTGTAACTTTAATGTTTGACATTATTTTACGCTTACAATCTTCATTGTTCAGTCAAAAAATAATAAATTTTATGAGGGACAGAGGAAAATTTTGAGGCAAAATCAGCGAAGTCCCTGAAAATCAAGGACAGTTGAGAGGTATGCCTTATGTTCTACCAAGTCTGCTCAACTGTGCAGCTAGCAGCCCTTGTTCTGCAGCTGCCCCTCCCTCACCTTGCTCTCTCTTGACCCTCTCTCTTGCCCTGTCCCATCCCCTTTTGAAGCAGCCCACTGTACTACTGGACACCACATCTGCTGATAACGCATTCCACCCTGCCACCACTAGGTGGTAGTTTAGCATAAGCAGAGAGAGAGAGAGAGACAAAGAGACAGAAAGAGAAAGTGAAACACACATATAAACACCAAAGACAGATTGATAATCAGCAACTATAGTATGTCTTCCTTCTTCAATAAACCAAAAAGACAACTTGCTGCCTTACATTAAATTCCCCCCCCTTTTCTTTTTCACCTTTGTTGACTCATCTTTATTGGCTATTCTACTGCTTATGTATAATCACATCAAGACAAGATTGCCCCCACCCCCGCATACATGTATGCACCATCAACAACTTAAAAGATAAGATGTTCTTCTTTTCTTAGCTCCCATCCATGACCGTTCATTGCTAGGAAATGGTGGAGACCCAATTGTGACAGTGCACAGGTGTGGTGTAGGCAGCCATTATTGGTTGCAAAAACCATGTGGGAAAGGTGAGAGGTTAGGTCATGCCCTTGAAGTAATCTCACAGAGTCACAGCAGTGCTTGCGGGAAGGGAATCAAATTGTTTGAGTCAGACTGACTGACAGAGGTCAGGGGACACTAACTACTGAAAGAGAAGACCCACTAGAAATGAGTCCCTGCCTGCCTATGACAATCTCATACTCCAGATCAGCTAGAGGGGCCAGCAGTGTCAGTGTCTGTGCAAGGAGAACGGAGAAGCATTTGGACAAATGGTGAACTGAGCTGCAGAGAGGGAGAGATTGGACAGGAATAAAGACTCAGGTAAGGGCTACCGGGCCAGGCAGTGTGTCACTCATGGCTGCTGGACTTGTGGTGGTGTAACAGAGGCAGAGTAACATGAAGCATTGAGACTGAGAGTGGGAGGCAGAAGCAAAAAGTCATGCCAGTACATGCATGTGCCTGTGTGGCAGTCAATAAGTCTTTGATCTGTCAGGCCAGCTGCCATAACTGGAGTCTGACTGGTAGCCATAAATAAATATCATATTCCTCCCAATGTGTTTACGGATGTTATCTGAGCACAAGCTATCACCTAATGAAAACTTTGTGAGTAAGAAATGTTTACAATTACAAATGTATAGAATATCACATCAAGTGAGGAAAAACGTAAGAGATGTATGCAATAATGATAATGTTTATAAAGAGGGTAAAATAGACTCCTCTGTACTGTAGAGGGATGCTGCCAAGGCAGCAGCCAAGGTTGCATACACCAGAATTCAGCTGCACAACCTTGTTATTTGTCCTTTGCCACCATGGGAACTTGTTTAGGCTTCTGGCTTGTATGCAGTTTTGAGAGGTACCATCACAGTGCATGCAGCTGTAGCTGTTGTCCCATATGCAATGGTAACCCTGACAGAGTGGTATACCTTTATTCACATTGGTAATGATTAAATATTAAAAAATGTTTTTTTGACAGTTGACACACCAATCTCATTTTCATATTATCTGTTGTATACAAAAATTTCACGAACAGTGAAACTGTGTAACAAATTTTGAAAATACCTCATAGAGAAATTAAAGTTACATTAATTACTTTTTGTCTGCTTGCCCCTATGTCTCATTTCTATAACTCAATCTCTGTAAAGGAAGAAATTTCATACTTTAGATTTTTTGGGGGGTGGGGTGGGCTTCAGTTTGAAAATGCCCAGGTGCCTTTTCAGTCTTAGTCTGGCCCATCACAGTGTATTTTATTATCTGTACACTTTTTTTTAACTTTGTACCATCTGTGTACTGTTTTGACACCAGCAAAAAAATCAGTGTGATGTAGAGTTTCAGAAAAGTGTTGGACACTTAAAGCACAATCGTCCTGCATGCCAGATGCTTTCAACAATAAGGCAGGCCTCAGAAAAGGTGGTGTATCTTATGTGTGCAGCTGAAAAACATGGCATATTTTGTGACCACTTCAGTATAATTGCATATATCTCATCATTATACCTTTGAAAATAGCAATCAAACATTGTGCCACGTTTTAGATGCCATAGGCACAGCCTAAACTTGGGAATTGTGCCTGTAGCATTCCCTTTGAAAAATGAAAACCAAGTCACATGACCACAAATCTATCATTCTACAAAGTAGAAAGTCTGAGGAAGTTTATGACAGACATTTCTCATGATGAATTGTGAACACAGAATTTGAATTAATAATTTCAGTATGGAGGTAGGTGACCACACCCATTTTGGGGACATGTACGGTAATAAGGAATGAAGATATTGTAAGGAGCTGGCAGAGGACCTAGAAGAGACTTCAGGAATAGAAATAGAAAAATAGAATTTGTTGCTGGGAAATATTCTGTAAGATAAATCATTCAACATACATAAATATAATTTTTTATTCTGCTAGTGCAGCAACAAAATATGTCACTGGAATGTGGGTTATACATTTCCTAATATGGAAGTATTAGTTAGGCATAGTGAATTAGACTGCTAAAATAAAGAAGCTGGTACACATTGTGAGACTACAGCTGAATGCTTTTGGCAATGAGTTGAAGATACAGGATGGATACTACTTAATATTTCAAAGGGTAAAAAGATTTTTCCCTAAAAGAAATACCCTGGAATAAGAACGCTACAGAAATATGTAGAGCTTGAGGAGGCATTTCTATAACATGGTGGGAAAAATTATATTTCTTCTGGAAACAGGCAATTGTAGTAGGAGATGCACACTGCATTTGATGAAGAATGCCGATACAGAGCAATTGTAAGAAAAAAAAAGTAGCATTAGGTACTGTACAGGTTTAACAAGTCTATGAATGTGTGTAATTAAATCTTTTTGTAGAAGCCTTTTTAGAATAAGTGACCTTTTCCTTCAAACATTTCCTGGGTGAGCTTATAAAAATTATTATAAGTAGACTTCAGAATCTGCAGGAATCATAGCAACTTTACTGGTTGAAATGTATCGTGTTAAGTCCCAGAAAATGTGCAGTTTGTCACCAGCCTAACATAATCTACCTAGCACTGCCTAACTACACAAAAGTAAAACTTTTTTTTCATTTTATAAGCACAGAAACCCACTTTAGCATGTGCATTTCTTGAGAATGCACTTCCCAGGTGCATTGAAAGGCATTCAGACATGGGCCTTGTGCCTTCTAGGTCACCTGGGCCATGCACTGATGCTCTGGAACTGCATGGCTTGTCATGTGTTATTGCTTACTTAATACCACTTCTGCTAGATTGTCTTTCTAAAGTAATGGCAGTATACATCAAGCTGGTTTATAAAATGAATGTTCCTGTCAAAGATCAAGTAAGCTTTTGATCATGAAAATCAACCCTGACTATTATGGAAGTAATGCTCTTTGTCCTTGTTTCCCAGTAGTCACTATGTGTTATATAAACTGAACAGTTACAACACTAGCCACTGGTATTGTGTGGGGAAATACAATTCTCAGTAAAAAGCTTCACATTTTCAAAAAGCCAAACATCTTATGATTATTACATACAGAGATGACAAGAACATGTGTTTTGCACTATCCCATTTCAGAATGGTTATTGTTGTTGGCTGCAGTGCAAACCCCTTATTGAAAAGTAGTAAAGTTAGAACTAGAGTATATCTGTGTGTGTTTGTGTGTGTGTGTGTGTGTGTGTCTCCATTGTTCCTGCTTTAAAGACAAGTTTAAAAATCTTACCAAAAAGAAATGTGGAAAAAGTTACTCACAATATCTCTTATTTATCAATACAAAATGTATATAGGCCCTAAGAATGGCAAGGCATGCTTTCAGTTTAGTAAGCAGCTGGGTTCTGCTACTTAAAAGGGCTACTGTGTACTAAAATAACTGTGGTAAAATTGTTGATTCATACTTTATTTTTATTTTAGTATGTTGCGTTTGCATACTGAAAGAAAGAATGGCTTTATCCACTTCCTCTGTCACTAGGTTATCAAGGAAGACAGCCTTTTAGGACACATCACAGTTTCTTGGCTCAGTGGTATCAGATAAGCCTCAGGGGCAGAGGATCTTGGGCTCTAGCCTTGCCCCAGAAATTGGGTTCATAACCCAAATGTCAACATTCCAGTGCAGTACTAGGGTGATGCTGTACTATCAAGGTATACTGTCTTTGGTTAAGACATACAATATCCCTATGACCATTTTCTGGTGCTGTACTGGCAGGGTATCTAGGTAGAAGTCAAAGAACCCAGGGCATTTTTTAGAGTATCTTTGCTGATATCCAAAACAACATTCCCCCTTCCCAATAAAACCAGTTCAGAGAATTGCCTCTGGCTGTCTGGGGGTGTCGTTGAGTGGAATGGCATTCCCTAAACATTTACCTAGTCACTTCACTTCACTTTGAGTCTTTCATTGCATGTAAAACACTTTAGAGTACAGTGTATGAAAATCACTGCATAAATGTAGCTTCTCTTTCATCATCTGAATGAGGTGAGTGCACTTTTCTTATGTTTATGCTGTGAACTTTCACTGAAGAACCAATTTACATATTTTGTTAAGAGACAAGGATACTACACGGAAACTATATATCAATGAATTTAGTAACATTTTGGGCGAGATAGTGGGGTATATGTAACCCACATTTTTTATTATTAATTAAGGCTGTATAGTCCAGGCCTTATTGCACTTTTGGGGATTTAGCACACTGGCATGGCCGGACAATCTGACTGATTTTTGTGTTACAGTAAACTGATGGAGCATCTTTATGAAGAGCTTCAGTTTCTTTTGTTACATATTCCTACCAAGAGTGCTTTTCCTCATTTCCTCTCTTGAGCATTTTAAGTACCCATACCAGAGTGAGCATGTCCAACTCTGTGCACCCACATGCCAATTTAGGCTGCTAAGCAGTGACCTCCCAACACCAACAAACTCTTTCCTGTCTCTGATGGCAGGACCTACACAGAGGTACACCTCCCCTCTGGGACTCAGTATTATGTGTGCAGAGCTGGCAGGGTCATGGAGTCTGACATTGCTGCTGCTGCCATCATGCTGGTGGATGCCATTTTCCTCCATTCTGACCCCAATGTTTGTTTACCCTTTGCCCTGACAGCGCTACATGTACCACCCACAGTGGCCCTACACACTCACAGAGTCCCTGTGCAGGCCCACCTGAATGGCTGCTGATGTGGCAAAGCATGGCACCAACCTTCCTCAGGCTGAGAAACATTTCCTTTGAGCAGCAACCTTGCCAGCCAGCTGGCTGATCAACAGTATTCCAGGTCTTCTCCCAAACATGAACTATTAAGCCATTGGACGCTCTGTAAAACCTACGCTTTGACATGCATTACAAGTCCTTTTTATGTAGCTTATCATTCTAAAGGCATCTATACTGGCTCTGTGACTTGGTAAAAAAGTTGGAGAGACTTTGGTTTGGTAGGAACCTCAGCTTGCTTGTTGCTTGAGCTTATGGGGATCCAATACTGTATGTCATGGAAGCGATTAATTCACTGTCTGGAAAAGGGAATGATGCAAATAACTTGTTAAATATACTTTATTAAAATGTTTTAAGAACAACAAGCAAAACATACAAAGCAAAAATTATATTATAAAAATCTTCAGCAAGAATAATAATGCAGAAAAAATAACACCTCCGCCCACTATCCCACCCACCCCTAGGAGCACAACACCTGAACTGAGGAGGCCTCCCAGACTGCAGGTGGTAGTGAGTTCCACAGGGTCAGCAAAGCGACACTAAAGGTGCAGTTGCCTGATGTCTTGAGCTGAGCCCTGTGAACATCCAGGAGGCCCCATGTTGAGGAGCAGAGGGAGCAGACAGAGGTTGCAGGTGTCATGAGCTCAGTCAGGTAGCCAGGGCCCAGCCCATATAAGGCCTTAAAAGTGAGCAAGCCCACCTTGAAAAGGACCCTTCACCTGACAGGCAGCCAGTGCAGAGCACACAGAACTGGGATCACATGACTAGACCTAGACAGGCTGTCAATAACTGAGCCACTGCGTTCTGCACCAGCTACAGTCTGCAGAAGGCCCCTCCCATGACCCCGAAGTAAAGAGAATTGCAGTAGTTGAGCCTAGAGATAATGAAGGCATGCACTAGTGTTGGCAGATCTTTGGGTGGAATGAAGGGCTTCATCCTGGCAATGTTCCTCAAGTGGTAAAAACCATTTTGATGAAAGAAGACACCTGATCTTCATGTGTCAGTCTGCTGTCCAGGATCACACCAAGATCGCGCACCCTCAGGGAGGCTAACCAATGGAGCAGACCCAAGGAAAAGTCCTGTGTCAGTTCCAGGTGTCAATCCATCACACCCGTGACCCGACTCAATCACCAGTACCTTCGTCTTGTCTGGGTTCAGTCACAACTAGCTGGCAGACATCCAGTGATTTATTTTAGCAAGACAAGTGTTAAGCATATCTACAGCATCGGATGTTCCATGAGCAAATGACAGATACAGCTGGGTATCATCTGCATAGCAGTGAAACTCCACACTGAACTGCTGAATGATCTCAGCTGGGGGCAGCATATACACTGCAAACGACATCAGTGACAAGATCAAGCCCTGGGGCACGCCACATGACAGAGGCATTGGGGAGGAGGAGAAATTCCCCATCAATACCCACTGCACCCTATCAGAGAGATAGGACTCAAACCGTTTGATGACAGCAATGGCAAGTCCACAATACTCACAGAGCCGATCGAGAAGCACAAAGTGATCCACAGTGTCAAAGGCTGAGGAGAAACTGAGGAGAACAAGAATTGACTTGTCTCCTCTATCTCTAGCCCTGAGCAGATCATTATGCACCCTAACTAATGCTGTTTCTGTTCTATGCCTGGCTCTAAAACCTGACTGGAATGGCTGGTAGATATCAATGGACACAAGGTGATCCTCGAGCTATTGTGTCACTAGTTTCTCAACAATCTTACTCAAAAATGGCAGGTTGGAGATAGGATGGTAATTCACCAGGATGTCTGGGTCAAGAGATTGTTTCTTCAGGAGGGGTCTCACCAGCATTTCTTTCAAAGCCGTCAGGAAGACCCCCTCTGCTATCGAGCACCTGGCAGTCCTGGCAAACACTGGGCAGACAGTCTCAGAACATCTCATTAAGAAATGCATCAGGGCTGGTTCCAGCTCACAATAAATATGCTTCAGCTCTGAGATCACCTCAATGAGCTCCGCCACCTCCACTGGTTTAAACTCCTTCCAGATCGACAGAGTGACTCTGTTCCTCCCAGTCCAACCTCTGTGAGGCAACAATTGCCTCACTGATGGAATCCTCGACCAGATAGACGACACTCTATCAGAGAAAAACAGAACAAATTCTTCACGTAAAGTGGATGAAAAGGTCTTTCTTGGCTGTAGACAGGCAGAATTGAGTAGCCTATCTACAGTCTTAAAAACCTGAAAAGGTCTGTTTTTCCCAGTTGCAATTTCCCTGGACAGGAAGTCTGCCTTCTTACGGGAAATTGCATCCTGGTATGAAATAAATATGTCTCCCTCCAACAAGGAATACATTGTTATATCTTTAAGATGGGGACAAAAAAGTGACAGGATCACCTGTCCACCAATACGGATATTTGGATTGCCAATCAAAGGTTGAGTGACGGCTTTTTTCTATTGGAGCTCCAATTATGCACCCAACTGAAGGTGAGCTTTCAGGGACCAGTGCAATGGAGTGGACTGAAGAGGATGAAGGAGCTGGGAAGGGGTTATATAAAATAATCTTTTGATCTGCATATCCACGGCATAAAATGTAAAGCATTCCAAGTCCAGCCATAATGGAATGTATGGCCTATCCATGAACATATCCTCTTGTACACCACACAACAGGAATTTGCTACAGTGGAGAGCATTGTAATATAAGAAAAAGTCAGGAAGTTGAAGACCACCACGCTGTTTTGGTATAGACAATTTAAAATATGATCTCCAAATGGCCCCCGCCTTCCAAAGGAATCTGATAATCATAGATTGAAGGTGGAGGAACCACTCCTTTGGGAGGCACACATTCAGCATTCCCAGTGGGTATAAGATGTGGGGTAAAATATTCATTTTGATAACGTTAATATATCCCCACAGAGAAATGGGCAAGGTAGACCACTGTTGCAAGTCCTGTTGAATGATGTGTAACAGGGCAGACAGGTTATCTGTTATTAATTGGGATGGGAAGCAAGAGAGGTGGATGCCCAAATACATTGGAGATCTGGGTTCCCAGGCCAGACCTAGATGGATAATATCTTGTTTTTGAACCATGTTATTTAAAGGCAAAACCTTTGTCTTGTTAAGATTTAATTTATAGCTGGAAATGGCAGAGAACCTATGGATCTCTTGCAAAACAGCCTGCAATGACACAACAGGATCTTCTTTATGCAGCAATAGGTCATCCACATAAGCAGACAAAATATAGCTATTCCCTCCCACCTGAATGCCTTTAATATCAGGGCAATTTTAAAGGTATTAAAGCAAAGGTTCTAAGTATAAAATAAAAAGAAAGGGGGAAAAAGGGCAACATTGCAGCATTCCCCCCTACAGGGGAAATGGGGCAGATAAGACCCCGTTGCATCTGGTTCAAGCCATAGGATTGCTGTATAGTACTTTAATCCAATTTAGATATTCCAGATAGAAGCCAAACTTATTCAAAACTGCAAAAAGATATGGCCATGACACAAGCAACTCAACAGCAACTGCTGCAACCCTTTTATGAAAAGAGTCAGACTGGCCTGGCTGGATACCTGGAAGTGTCCAGGTCACCTCCCCTACAGTAATGCTAGCACATACAGGTCCAGGGGAGGGAGCCTTTAAACTTTGTGTGTCTGAGCTCTAGCTGTGTAATCAGCATCTTGGGCACTGAGCAAATGTGTGTGCCCTACCCCAATCTTGTGTCATGCTAGCAAACATGCATAGGGGCAGTTCAGGAGGAAAACAAAACAAAGGGGAAACCACTCCAATAAGCAAAAGTGTTTAATCACTCACTGACACGTGAGAGCACCACAGCCATCTTGCCCAGCAGTAACACAATTCAGGGAGGCTGGTGGAGGTGGTGCTTGTTGCACTTTGCTGTTATCTTATTGAGTGTCAGGCCATATATTCCATCGTACAGTTGGCTGATTTCACCGGCCTATCAGCAGAGTACATCTATGTGGTTGAAGTGTCACAGCACAGGCTCTTCAAACTGAAAGATGCTGCAGCCTGTTACCCATCTCATGGAGACAGAAGTGCAAGTGCATCACTACTTTAAAGAAATGTGCTGCACACTGATTGTGGCAGTTGCATTTTTAATGCTGTGTCCTGTTGCTTGTCTCTTAACTGTCTGTGCATGCCTGTGACCCCAGCAATGGATTCCTGATCCCTGTCTGTCTTATACCAAATTCTGATTGAATCCAGTTGTGAGTGACTCCTCCCAACCTGAATGCCCTCACCATGAGATGAATATTGCAATGGCTAATCAATCTTCATTGACTGACAAACTATCACAGTGACCTTCTCCCAACCATCAACTTACTGTCAGAAGGAGAAGGGCAATGACAGCAGCAGTTCTGGAGTTCTGGGGAAGAAATAATTGGTTGTGTAGAGATTAGAACCAGGTTGGAACTTGGAATGCATGGTTGGAGCTAAAGCCAGAAGGTCAGTGAGCCAAGGATAGGTATCATCAGAAACAGAACCACAGACTGCAGTGATTCACTCTGCTAAGCTGACAACCACAGAGCATGGGGCAAGAAAAATAGATTTTAATTGTATTTCTTATATGGCATGCACTCTCTGCAGTCTACTGCATTTTAAAGACAAGAAAATGCTATACGTTTGTGTTGTGTCCCAACCTGTTCCTTGTTCTAGTGACTTGAGAGGCAGACTGTAGTGGTAGCTCGAGTCCCATCTCGCCTCCCTCCTAGTGAACTTTTTTCTAAAAGAAAGATACCCTTTTTTCTTTTCTGCTCCTGTTTGGAGCTATGCTCTTGCTGCTGCCCTTTATTGTGTTTGCCTGCAGCTTAAAGCAGCAGCATTAGTTGGCAAACAACTTCATCATATAGTGTTTTAGCAAAAATTTATTTCTGACATAATTAGATTCATCCTTAGTTTATTCTTATTTTTTGCACATATTTTTAAAACATCTCTTATAACTAATTTTGTCGGTTCACCCATGATGGTGCATGGTTGAGAAGAGCAATGTCTTTTAGGGTGCCGGCATTATGCTGTTCAGAATAAGGGTTCAAACCACTGGACACATGTACAAGGACATTGCAAGTCAAGCACCCCAAAGTACAGAGCAGCGCAGAGAACTTCAACCTACATTCACTCCCACACCCTCCAAACAATTATATAACAAATTCCAGTCTGAGTGATACTCCACACACCTCCAGTAACACTTTCCACCCACTCATCTAGCCATCACTGAAATTAAAACAGCACCCTAAAAGCCAGTATGACTCAATCACTGATCCTCCAGTGCTGTCACCCACATTACAACACTCTAATGATGACACCCTAACAATGGCATATCATAAAAGAGAAAGCAGCTCTGGTCAGACCACCAACTGTTCTGCCAAGTTAGGCAGCCAAAGCTTCCAGGAATGCAGCTCTTTTGGGTGAGTGGTCTAAAACCACAAACAAAGGTTTCTTTTTCTCAACCCTTTCTCCTGATCGCTCTGTCTCAGGAAATGCCTCAGGGTGTAGCAAGACAGAAGTGTGGAAAGGTAAGCATTTGTGCAGTCCTTACCCAGCCAACAAGAGGGGATTGGGAAGGAACTTGTGGTTGGGCAGGTGCATCAATAAACTGGACCCAATGTGAAACAGAGGGCTATGTCACAAACCATCCTGCCTCCTTAGAAAGAAAGTGTAAAACTGTATATGAACATATATGTAAACAAACATGTCTTCTTTTCTTTTGCCCTGCTAAATAAAATAGCACAAGCCCTTCTCCCAATAGTGTTTAAAACAGAGGTGAACATATATACAGTTTACACTGTTAAAAGCTATTAGTTTTCATGAACCAAACAAAGTTCATAAAGGGTTCTTTCCTGAGGCCAGGAAAGCCCAGGTCACATGGGACACAGCCGTGCTGCTGTACCTGGAAGGTATTATAGCACTGGAGGTCTGCCAGCTGAAACCTGCTCTTTATAAACCAAACTGCAGGCTATGATATAAACCCCTAATTAGTTTATCTTCAATTCCTTTTTCTATTTCTTATGTTTCCATGTACAAAGAAACAATACAAAGACACAGAGTGGAATTAAAATGTTTACTTTATTTGGCATGAGGTCAAAGGCAGAGTGCTTTACAAGAACCTGGGGAATGCATTACTTTCTCATAAATCCATGCCCTGGAGTGGGTACTTCACTATATAATAGGTGACTAGTAAGTTATTTTAATAAAAAAGACTGCTACTACAGTTTAATAGCCAGCAAATCAAAATTAAGGTGTGGCCAAGAGTTTTATCATTTGGCTAAAATGGAATTTGTCAAAATGTTACAGGGTTCCAGACTTTTAGCTTAAACAAAGTCCATAAAGGGTTCTTTCCTGAGGCCGGGAAAGCCCAGGTCTCATGGGCACAGCCCTGCTGCTGTACTTAGGCAGTACTATAGTACTGGAGGTTTGCCAGCTGAAACCTGCTCTTTATATACCAAACTGCAGGCTATGGTATTCACCTCTAATTGGGTTATCTTCAATTTCTTTTTCTATTTCTTATGTTTCTGTGTACAAAGAAAAAATACAGCGACTCAGAGTGTAATTTAAAAGCTTACTTTATTTGGCAAGAGGTCAAAGGCAGAGTGCTTTACAAGAACCTGGGGAATGCATTATTTTCTCACAAATTCATGCCCTGGAGGGGGTTACTTCACTATACAATGGGTGACTAGTAAGTTATTTTAATAAAAAAGGCTGTAGCTGCAGTTTAATAGCCAGCAAATCAAAATTAAGGTGTGGCCAAGAGTTTTATCATTTGGCTAAAATGGAATTTGTCAAAATGTTACAGGGTTCCAGACTTCCAGCTTAAACACTGCAGTGAGTGATTACTGCTAACCATTTTGTGAAAGTGTGAATCTTTCTCACTTTACATCCTGATATCTCACAAGCATGGTATTATGAAAGAGGACAGGCAAGGAGTAGGACTCACCCTCTGGAGGTGCCCTGGCAGGGAGCTGAGTTTAGTCATTGATTTTTCCTTTGATCGATGGGACCAAAGCCTCCAAAAATTAAGTACCATTATTCCTCTAATACCAGTAAAGGAATTGCTTTCTTAATGTAATGCATGTTCTTATTGTACAGTTGAAGATGAAGTATGCAAAAGCTACTGTCTGTACACTACAGCATACTGCTATCATCATATCAGTGCTGTGACCCCTCAAACCCAATTTCTGTGTGGACTCCTTGCTCCCCAGTCTGACCCTGTCTATGAACACCTGCAGCCAAGGAAAAAATAGAGTGATTAGAATAGAGAGATACAAATCTTAACCAGAATATTCACACATAAAGCTTTCTTGGAAACACTGGATGATCACTGTAGCGATGGTGATCATTCAAAAAAAGGTTGAGATAGATGCAAATTGACCATATGCCAATGGAGCTCTGCCACACCAGTGCCTGTCCATACCAGATAGATTCCATAGTCCCTGCCCACTGTTATCTATGAGTGAGGAGCTTTGCTCAGGGGCAGGGGTCAACATGGGATGGGCTGAGCTGTGCAGGACATAGGGCATCCAATCACCTACCTGGATTTACAATACAGTGGATCTCCATTCCAGGCAGAGCAGTGGAACATGGGATATATCAGTCATTCAAGGACTGCCATGTCCCTACAGAGAGAATTATGTAAATTTAAGAAACACAGACAATGCTGGAATGACCCCCAATGACCCCCAGCCCTAACTAGGTCAGTAAGCTAGGTGCAGGTAGGGGGGAAACCAGTCAGGCCTCTAGAGACATGCTGCAGCTGGGCAGAGAGGGGCACATAGTCATTACAGCAGGCTCTTGCCTCACATAGCCTTTACTCCATCTGCTGGCTCTCTGCACTGCAGAGATTGTGTGCTACATAAGGTAATACATGTAGGTGGACCAGCAGCATGGGATCGGTTGTAGTTGGGGGTGCACATCCAGGGCTATAGAAGCATGAAGTTTATTGTATGTGTAGAGTAGGACTTCTGGGCACAACTGGCCAGCACTAGCACTCCTCTGTGGGTACACAAGGCCATAGAGGACTGGGTACAAAGTCATTCTGTAAGCCACTACACAAGCAATTAACGATCATCACACAGCTATTTTTATATCAGCGCTTATGAGGTGCAACACAGGAAAAAATCCAGTCTTGCCACGCAACTGTATTGGTTTCTTTGACAATGGCTTTCAAAGTTTAAGATGCATTTGGAATGACACAGGCTGCATTGAAAATCAGATGATGCTTTTGCATCATGCTTCTGAAAGTCCTGCCCTGCTTATTGTTTGCAATACAAATCATGGCAACATTCTTAGCCATCAGGTTTGTTTATTTTTAATCATTTCAGCTACTCATATATGTTTAAATATATAGTTACTGTGTCTCTTATGGTTACAAGAATCTGTTCTTAAGCTCTGTCAGTGAGAGAACTACGAAGCTAAGCTAAGCAATTCTGGCATACAAAGGATTGGAGAAGAAACTCTTAAACAGTAGGAGACACAAGAACTATAGGTAACCCCCAGATGCCTTGTGGTTTCCAGTATCTCAGTTAAGAGGCAGCTCAGGCATGTATGGATTAATTGCTGAATTCACCAGGCCAAGTAGCAAAAATTATCATGAGACAATGGACTCTCTCAATGAAAATATCCTAATGATATTTTTTTTCAGAAACAGAGCACACCTGGACAGCAGGATTTGGAATGCCCCTGGCCACACATGCCATGTAATGTGTGCACCAGTGTCAGGTGGGGGGGACTTGGGGGACATATTCAGAGCCAGCCAGTTGCACACACAGAACAGTGTGAAGCGCAAAGCAGATGGGCCAACTGGCTCTGATGCCATATTCACCCAGAATGCATGATTGGCATAGATCACACAAAATGTGTGAATATGGGACCCAGAAAGCATGGCACAAAGTGGTCAGCCACCATGGGTGTCAGTGCATCCAGGGTAGGTGGCAGAATACGCCAATGAGGGAATGTGTGGTGCATACCTGGATGCACCATTACCTCCAAGGGCGATATTCAGTCACAATATGCTAATGAGCCATTGGGCATGCATGGCTCAAATGGGCCTCATGCATGCCCATAATGGGCTCATTAGCATGGCTGCACCCAGCTGAATGCACCAGGCCAGCCGACTCCTATCCCTGATTGAAATATAATCCTGGCCTGAACACGTTCCAAACTATGGTGGTATCCTCCTGCCCATCTCTAAACATGACTGGAGGACAAGAGTGCCCGATACCATTATCCAGAGTGTAGTGTTACCCCCACGCTTCCTTACTCCCTGATCAAACATAAAACAACCCCCACCTGGCCCTCAATCCCCATCTTAAGTACAATCCTGCCCCCAACCAAGCCCCATTCCCCAATTGTAATAAATATGGAACCCTTTTCCAGCACCAATCCCCAGTGTGTAAACTAAAGTCCAGATGCACCAGTATTTCCATAGTGTAGCGGCCCCCACCCACCACCACGTCATGACCTGACCCCCAACTCCACTCCCGCCCAACTGGAGCCAGTGACTGGCTCAGTTCTCTGCACACCACCATGGCCAGCCACCATCTGAACTGTCACTGCACTGTACTGTACATAGCATGTGCTCGATCAATGAGTGCATACTATGTACAGTACAGTGACAGTTCAGTCAGCGTCTGGCCATGGTGGTGTGCAGAGGACTGAGCTAGTCACCAGCTCTGGTTGGGGGGGTGGGGTTGGAGGACCAGTTCTACAGGAGGGTGGGGGTCACTACACTACACTATGGAAATACTGGGGGTCCTGACTCTTATGTACGACATTGGGGAATGGGATGGGGTGGGTGTTGTGCTCAAACAAGGATCGGGGCAGGTTGGGGCTGGGATTCTTGTTCGAATGGGGATCAGGGCCAGGTGGAGGGGCACACTACACTATGGCAATGGGAATGGGCACCATCGCTCCTACGATGGGGGTTGGGGTCGGGAAGGGGGTACCACTGGACTAACAGGGCAGGAAGGCTGCTGGGCACCTGTCTGTACTACAGCAGCCTGCCTGTGGGTGGGTGGACAATTAAGGCTATCTTTTCCCTGCCTATCTGTGTGCGGTGCATTACTGGCACATGTGGGGCACATTCCCTATGAATATGCCCATGCACGGCACATTCATGGGAACGACCCCATTGCATGTGCCACATACATTATGTTTGGGCCGTGGCCCATTCGCATTTGGGCTGCTGATCTCCCACTTCTAAATATTGCAACTCAGTGCATTTGGTGGGATATGCGGCACATCTGTGGTTTGTGCCAAGATGTGCCATGCATCTCCTTTGAATATGGGGGTCTTGGTGCAGCAGAGTAATGCACAATCTGCAATCTTAGAGAAACTGCAGAGAGACCCAGGAAGGTTGGACTGCCAGCAACTCTCAGTCTAGAGATACCAATTAATTTCTTGATGAGAGGGCACATAGAATGGAAGTGGCAGTGGCCATTTCTTCTAATGTTCCTCTCACAAGGAGTTCAAAGTTGTGAGAGGAAGGAGAGCCTTGCAGTTTTATGATATAAATCAAGATACAAGAATAAACTACGACTGTGACTTACAGTATATTCTTTATGGAAGTGGTATCTGTGCTGAGAATCAATGAGATTTCAAATTGCTTCAATGCCTAGCATTAGCTGGCATGCCAAACAATCATTAATGTGCCAGATTTGGGCTGTAGTGCAGAATATGTTCTGCTTTGCTTTGCTTTGCTTAGAGTACCCAGTGTTAGCTGTAATGACACATCTAAATGCTATTGATTACCAAGTGCCCAGTTTTGCTGTAGTGGCATCTGTGTCTAAAGTGCTCAGCAGTATGCTATAGTACCCATGTGCTCTCAGTTAATTAGTTCCTGCTTGGAGCTGCCCCTACCTAGAAGATGGTATGGATCGAAGAAAAGTGGATGCATATCAAATGTGATGCCTTTGCAGTCCCAACCTGTAGCTGAATACCCATGTTAAAAGAACAGCCACATGGATGGGATTCAAAGCTACAATAAACATGCCATGCTGCTTGTCTTTACCCCTGTGTAGATAATAACTTTGCTGAATATGTATATTACTGCCACTCCTCAGACCTCAAGCCTATTGTTCCATTTTTACTACCTTATTGACTTTGGCTGGCCCACTTCAATGGTGAAGGGCCCTATAGTACATGATTGTTGCTGAAGTAGGTAACAAAATGGCACACAAACAGAAACACAGGTTTGATTGAGGTCTGTAGAGGTGGTGGATCTTGAATGTGAAAGTCTCATACTTGTTTGCTATTCGGTTTTGTACCACAAAGTTGTTGCAGTGTGCTTGCACCTTTTTCTACTGTTGCTATATGACTTAGCCATAAGGGGGAGACTGGTCTCTGAAGATCATTTGCATGAAGCATAGAAACATAACATAAAAATTGACAGCAGATAAGGACCACTGGGCCCATCCAGTCTGCCCATTTTCCCTGCCTACTGTAAAAACCGCAGACCCTACTTGATCTCCGGCTTTACCTCCTCGTACGTATTGCTAGGGTTTCCCTATGCCTGTCGCATGCATGTTTGAATTCACCCACTGTTTTTGTCCCCACCACCTCCACTGGGAGTCTATTCCATGTATCCAGCACCCTTTCCCTGAAGAAATACTTCTTCACATTAGCCCTTAGTCTACCCTCTTCCAACCTCATGACATGCATCCTCATTCCTGAACATCTCCTTTTCTGAAAGATGCTACCCTTCAGTACCCTATTTATGCCTTTTAGATACTTGTAGGTTTCTATCATATCTCTCTTGTCTCTCCTCTCCTCCAGGGTACACAAATTGAGGTCTCCCAGTCTCTTCTCATATGACTTTTGGTGCAGGCCCTGCACCATCTTTGTTGCCCTTCTTTGAACTGCCTCCACCATGTCTACATCCTTACGGAGATGCAGCCTCCCGAACTGGACACCATATTCCAAATGAGGCCTCACCAATGATCTGTACAGTGGCATCACCACCTTCTTTCTTCTGCTGGTGATACCTCTCCCAATGCACCCATCATGCCACTGGCTCTCCCCACAGCCTTGTCACATTGCTTAGCCACATTTAGGTCATCAGATATGATTACCCTCAAGTCCCTTTCCTGTTTGGTGACCATCAGTATATCCATCCCATCATGTAATCTTCTCCTGGGTTCTTGAGCCCCAAATGCTTGATTTTGCACTTTTTCGTATTGAATCTCAGCTGCCACACTCTAGACCATTCCTTTAGTTTACCAAGGTCCCTCCTCATTTTTTACACCTCTCCTGGAGTGTCCACCCTGTTGCAGATCTTAGTGTCATCTGCAAAGAGGCACACCTTCCCTTCCAGCCCCTCCCAATGTCACTTATGAAGACATTAAACAGGACTCACCCCAGAACTGATCCCTGTGGCACCCCACTGGATTCCCTCCTTTCCTCAGATTGAGCTCCATTTTCCATGACCCTCTGACTTCGATCACTCAACCAGTTCCTAACCCAGTTTACCACCTTGTGACTCACTCCCAGACTGCCAAGCTTGTTCACCAGTCTTCTATGTGGAACAGAATCAAAGGGCTTACTGAAATCCAGGTAGGCCACATTCACTGCTCACCTGAAACATGAACCTAGTCACGCAATCAAAGAAATCAATTAGATTTGTTTGACATGACTTTCCCACTGTGAATCCATGCTGCCTCAGATCCTGTGCTCCTCTGGATTCAAGATGTTCCACAATCCTTTCTTTAAGTAGTGATTCCATAATTTTCCCTACAATTGAGGTGAGGCTGACTGATCTATAGTTTCCAGCCTCCTCCCTACTCCATTTTTATGAAGAAGGACTACATTTGCCCTCCTCCACTCCTCCAGAACCAGAACTTCTGGGTTCAGGAACTGGCTGTAACTGTGATAGGACCCACCCCCAATGAATTCAGAGTATGCAGTAGTAAAGACCTTTCTTTTTA
Source organism: Neoceratodus forsteri (assembly GCA_016271365.2). Classification (NCBI taxonomy): domain Eukaryota; kingdom Metazoa; phylum Chordata; order Ceratodontiformes; family Ceratodontidae; genus Neoceratodus; species Neoceratodus forsteri. Next base: position 192,647,353 of record CM057456.1, read on the forward strand.
TACAGGATATAACTCTTTATGCTAAATCTGAATGCTACGCTATAACTTAAGTTCTGAACCGTCTTTTTTCAACTCTGCCAAGAACTGCAAAGTATTCCATCAGCTGCTTTGTGTTTGTGACTGTCTAAACCTGCCCTAAACAGTGACTGCCACCCTAAGCCTTCAACCTCCTGGTGTACCGGAGAAATCATCTGTTGATGAGGGAGGAGAATGGAGGGGCACGTCACAGCAAAGGAGGAGCTACAGATTTCAAATAGCTTCACGCTGCTGCTTGGTCAGGTACGCTACAACTGAAGTTCTGAATCGGCTTTTTTCAACTCTGCCGAGAACTGCAAAGTATTCTATCAGCTGTTTAGTGTTTGTGACTGTCTAAACCTGCCCTAAACAGTGACTGCCACCCTAAGCCTTAAACCTCCCGGTATATCGGAGAAATGATCTGTTGGTGAGGGAGGAGAATGGAGGGATGCATCACGTCAAAGGAGGAGCTACAGACTTCAAACAGCTTTGAGCTTCTGCTGCTTCGCTAGATACACTATATCTGAAGTTCTGAACCAGCTTTTTATCAACTCTGCCGAGAACGGCAAAGTTTTCCATCAGATGCTTTGTGTTTGTGACTGTCTAAACCTGCCCTAAACAGTGACTGCCACCCTAAGCCTTAAACCTCCCTATGTACTGGAGAAATCATCTGTTGGTAAGGGAAGAGAATGGAGGGATGCATCTCAGCAAAGGAGGAGCTACAGACTTCAAATAGTTTTGCGCTGCTACAGCGTGAGCGTGAGTGGCACGAGCGCCACTCGGTGTAGAAAATAAAATCAAGAAGCTGAAGTTTATTGCTCCTACCTGACTGGTAAATATACTGGGAGTTTAATAAAATTGTTGCTACTGAAAAAGTAGTTTTAAAAAAAATTGGTGTATATGCCAACTTGAAGTGTGGTTTTAAAATTAGTGCCACTAGTGTTTAATGCAAACTTGAAACCTCACTATCTGCCAAATTGATAGCTCACTTGACAGATACTGAGTGCTTTCTTTGTTACTAGTAGTTTAGTGGTTATTCATTTGTGGTTTTAATATATTTTATTATAAACAATCATGGAAAACAAACAGCCTCATAAAAATAAAGTAATAATTAGGTTTGGCTGTGTTCTGGGGATACTGATTATACTTACTTGTTTGCTACAAATATGTTCCATAAATTTGGCTGCCTCTCTTTCCCTAAATTGTCAATTTCACCAGGGTCTTCATCCTTTTGACTGCTCTGCCAAAAATAGGTTAGGCCTGATAAAGAGGAGAAATACTTTCCTCCAGGTGAAACTGCAATTGAAGAACCAGCAGGTGAGGTATGGCTTCATTTCCAGGCAAATTGACAGAACAAATGGATGGGTACTTTTGGTGATTCTGGCCCTTAGTGGTGATCTAGAAACCAATCCTGGCCATGAATCAAGACATATAAAATTCTGCATGATAATGCACAAAGTTTAGTAAACAAAATGGATTTGCTTCATGCCTGGGTTGAAATGGAAAAAACAGAAATAAATGCTTTTTTGGAAACTTGGTTGGGAAAGAAAGAAGAAGATAAAGACTTAAATTTAACTGACTAATATTTTCATAGAAAGGATAGAGGGGCAAGGGGTGGTGGGATAATATTGTATGTAAACAACTCTTTGGGGCACTCCAAGACAATATTGTCTTGTAAAATTGAAGGAATGGAATGCATTTTGATATATATTTTCTCAATTGATTTGGTTGTTGGAGTGGTTTACTCCCCACCTAAGGTTAAAACATGTTTTTTTGAGAAGTTGGCTGATACCATATGGTTGGCTGCATGTTAGAGATAAAAATTAGTATTAGTGGGTCATTTTAATGCTGCCTGGGGGGGAGAGAAGAGGCCATAAGTTAAATAAATCATTTCAGATTTTAAATCTGACCCAAATAGTTAACACCCCAACAATGAAAGGTAAGATAGACAGTCCTGGAAACATATTAGACTTTATTTTCTTGTTCCCAGATATTGCAATTCTAGAAACAATGGTTTGTTCCCCAAATATGGGCGATCACAAAGTGATTTCCTGTTCTATCTCTATTAAACAACTTAAAGTTCACCCTATTAGAGAGAACTTTTCATTAAAGAGATGTTACAGGAATTATAACAAACAAACTTTTCAATCTAAAATGTCACAACAAAAGTGGTACAGGATTTCCCTTATTCCAGACTTGGATTTGGCAGTAGAGGAATTTACAAAAATGTTCATACAGGTATGTAACAACTGTGCTCCGTATAAAAAGAGAACAAAGAAACAAAATCACTTACCATGGATAAATGATGCTTTCAAAAAATTGATAATATGTAAAAAGAAATTATGGAAAAAGCTAACAAAACTTTGGACCAGGCTGTTTGGGACCATTTCAAGAAAATATGAAATAAAGTCAATCAGGAGGTAAAGAAAACAAAAGCACTTTATTACAAATATAAAATCAAAGGTGCTAATAATCCCAAAAAAATACTGGGCTTTAATGAAATCACTTGTTAAATCACAAAATAGCTTAAGTAGTATAAAAGTTATTGAAAATGGTGTTTTGCAAAATACAGACAATGCCACAAATATTCTAAACAAATATTTCATTGAACTTCCTGATTTAAACATCTCTACTGGATTACAAGAAAAGGGACAATGTGGGATACAGGTAAACGATAATCAAATAGATCAAAATTTTGTTGCAAAATTTAGGTTTAAACAAATAACAAAGAAGGAAGTAATAAAAGAAATAAACAAACTACAAAAAAACAAGCCCAAAGGCCTAGATGATATAGAAATTAGATTCTTGAAAGATTCCATACATGAGGTGGCCCAACCTTTAACTAATCTCTTTAATAGGAGCTTGATTGAAGGAAAATTTCCCAGATCCTGGAAACAAGTTAAAATAGTGCCAATTCATAAGGGTGGTACAGACTTTAGGCCTACAAACTATAGACCAATTGGCCTATTATCTGTCTTATCTAAGCTGCTTGAAAGGTTGATTCATAGTCAATTGATGGATTATCTGGAAAAATATAATAAGTTAAATAAATTTCAGTCTGGCTTTAGAAGGGGTAGGTCAACAACCATCACACTCACTGATTTTATTGACTTAGTGGCAACCCCACTTGGTGGGTCGAGGTCCGTGGGTGTGGTGTTTGTCGACCTATCAATGGCATTTGATTTGGTTGACCACTTGTTATTATTACTGAAGTTGAAACAGATAGGTACAGCAGCTGAACCATTAAATTGGTTCCAATCATACTTGGTGGATCGATTTCATATGGTGATGGTGGAAGAGCCTGGCTCAATGTTTCTTCCAGTGACTTGAGGCATTCCACAGGGATCCATATTAGGACCCTGTTATTTATCATTTACATCCTCATCATATAAAATCTATGCATGTTAGGCTTTATGCTGATGATACTGTTCTGGTCTCTGATGGAGTAGACACGGGGGAGATAGAAGCCGATCTGCAGACAGATTTCAATGCACTATAGGCTTGGTTTACCTCCTCAGGTCTTGTCCTAAATACTAAGAAGACCCAAACTATGTTATTTTGTTTAAACACAACTAAGAATGGTTTACAAAATGATAAATTATACATAAAAACTGTAAATGGAAACTGTTTGACACAAGTTTTGGCCTATAAGTACCTAGGGGTAACTGTTGACCATAAATTATTATTTGAACAACATCTAAATATGGTAATAAAAAAAGTTCACTCTAGAATAGGTATGCTTAGGAGAATAGTAAACTGTCTGGGTATTAGGAACAGACAGGTAATAGCAAACCAGTTAATAATTCCACTGATTGACTATGGAAGTCATGTATACTCCAGTGCTAATAAAACAATGTTACATAAGCTTGATACATGTTGTAATAGATTAGCAAGGTTTGTACTAAGATGTAAAATTGATACTCATCTTTGCCATATGTACACTAAGTTAAACTGGGACTCTCTAGAGATTAGGAGAAAACAAATCTGGACAAATTTGGTATATAAAATCTATAAGACCAGACATCCTACATGTTTGGCAGAGAGACTTATTCCCCCCTCACATCAGTTTAACCTTCGTAAAACTGGAGCTAGAGATTTGATAGTTCCCAAATATAAAAATAGATTTGTAACTCTGACTTTCCAGTATAGAGCTGCTATTACTTGGAATGAACTTTCACTGTCGTTGAAAACCTATGACTTGACTCTAGCTAAATTTAACTCTGCTATGAAACAAGAAATATGTTTTCGCTATGAATATAATAAATTACTTGTATCGCTTGAAGATGTTTAAGCTCTATGATATAAAACTTGTTCTGTATTAAGTAATTTATTGTACTGTTAAATGTGCAGTTTTTATTGTTTGTTCATTGTAACTTGTATTAGCATCTAAACAGGTGCACCTTGTAAAGAGGGTTATTGTAACCCTAATGGTGTTTGAAGTTTGTCTTCATATTCCTGTATAAATAAAATGTTACCACTAAATGTCCTGTTTACAAAGTTGACCTGTTACAGTGGCATTGTTACATAGTTTTACATAAGTACAGAAATGGTATTCACATAGATATAACTGAGATTGAGAAAAGACAGTGAAGTGAAGTAAAATGCTGAGTTGATATATATATATATATATATATATATATATATATATAGGTATGCAATGGGGAAGAGAATAAAAAACAACAAATAAAGGCATTTATTTTCAGTGATGATGTGCCTGGATTGTAAAAAAAATGATTTATTTACACTCCAGGCATGTCATCAGCATTTTTGTACACTGCAGCTGCGTCATCAAGAACACAAAGAGCAGCAGTAGCCTAAGGCAAAGCTCTTGCATAGCTGGGCCTACTTTGAAATATTTGTTTTTCTATGGATGAGTTTTCCCTTAGTCTTACAAAGTTACTTGTGCCGCAGTGAAAAAGTTCACAGGAAATGGTTCTGTTATATTAATGATGGATCACTGCAGTGCAAAATCTATGTCTTGAAATGGGTGCGAGGACCACTCATTCTTCTAAGAGAAAATACTCCAAAAGTTTTTCCCAAGATTATTTATTTATTTTCGCGTAATTATCCTAAAGTTTCAACCCCACATTAAAGCTTTTTCAAAGGGCTTTTCATAATCTGTTGATAATTACAAAATATACATATAAGTTTTCTGTTCATCAAAATCATAAATGCATTTAAAAAAATTACAGGAATAGTACATATGGAATTACCCTTGGAATCTGCATTGTAAGCATTTCATCATTTAAATTCATCCTGTTGCATATTTTTATCTTGAAAGGTCACCTAGGAAGCATCATATCAATTAAATATAACTTCTTAGTCCTTTTAGTTAAATGATGAATGACTAATCCATATGTACCACAACCAGTGTGCTGAATTCCATTTAACTTTGTCTGTTGTCCTGAAATCCCCCATAACTAGGAGAGCTCCTACATATTTTAAGTATTATAAAACTTCCATCCTAAAGTTTTAAACTTGTACCTCTAATACAGTGATCTATTATATTTTCCTCAGCAACATTAAACACTGACCTATAAAAAATCAGCAATTTTAACATGTTATAGTTCTTTTACATAATAAAATATTATATTTTCTAGAACTAAATATATTGACTTAATTAAATATTTTATTTCTTTAATGTAAAGTCTGCTTTTAGCAAGCATACCTCTTAATAAGTACTGCCACAGTGAAAATGCTGACTTGCTTTTTATCTTTTCACGAGGTCTAGAAAAAGACAAATGTTTGTTTTAAAATCAGGCACCTGCTGGCTGAACTGAAGTTTCTAGTATATTGTAAGTCTGCTTGTTAATGAGCATACCTCTTAATACACAGTGTCATGCAAAACCCTGACTTTTTTTTTATGTTCACAATGAGTGCCAAGAGGTCTGAAGAAAGAAAACATTTTTGTTTTAAAATTGAACTTTAATGAAATGCTAATTGGTAAGGAATGACCAAGACCTGTATTTAGATCTCATTCACATGCTTAGTTTTACTATTAAAAATATTGATGGCAAGTATGTCTTTTTGGGATGAGAATCACATCACCCGTCACTTGTTTAGTTAAGGATCAATCGATCTAAAAATAACCATTTGCAGTTCTTTACAGATCGAACTTTACTGATCAAACTGAAAAGACTGCAAACAGTAAACTTCCCTGACAGTTCAAACTGTCATAGCTCCCTGGTGTCTAGTGGACCCCCCCCACCTGCCGATGTCCGTCCCCTGAAGATAAAATAATGGTAGTCTAGTGGCCCCCTCCTCCCTCATTCTCCAGTCGCTGTTCCATAGTAAAAATTATGTTTCCTGGTAGTCCAGTGGTCCTTCCCCCCTCCCCTGTTCTTTTTTCACTGTCACCATAGTAAAAATGATATTCTCTGGTAGTCTTTTGGTATCTGCCCTTCCCCCTTTCTCTGATCACTATCCCCATAGTAAAATTATATTCCCTGGTAGTCTAGTTGTTCCTACCCTTCCCCATTCTCCAATCTCTGTCCCAGTAGTAAAAAATATATTCCCTGGTAGTCTAGTGGTCCTTCCCAATTCTCCAATATCTGTCCCTGTAATAAAATTATATTTTGTGGTAGTCTAGTGGCCCCCATTCTCTGATCGCTGTCCCCCATTAAAATAATAAAATCCCTGGTAGTCCAGTGGTCTCTCCACCTTCCCTGTTCTCTGATCACTATCCCTGGTTAAAAGAATAAAATCCCAAACAGTAGAGTGGTCCCTCCAACATTCTCTAATCGCCATTCAGGGTTATAAGAATAAAATCACTGGTAGTCCAGTGGTCCCTCCCCTCTCCCATACTCCGATTGCTGTCTCCAAGTAAAAATAATATTCCCTGGTAGTACAGTGGTGTCTCCCCCTTCCCTGTACCTCGATTGCCATCCCAATGTTTTTTTTGTAAGCATGCATAAAAAAAATGGTTCCTGGCTGATCAGCCCCCACCACACACTCAGCACCCACCATCCCACACCCCCCAGTACAACTCCTGAACCCTCACTCACCTGACCAGGTCCCAGGTTCAAGATCCCTTCTCTGATCAAAGACACGTCTTGCTGCTGGAACCATTGACTGCAATTTGAGAAACAAAGGTGAATGTCGTTCAATGTATTTCAATAGGGGTTTCAACTTATATGCATAACTCAGCCATTTTGGGACATTTTAACACCAAATTTTCAACATGGCCTTTTGGGGACCCCACCTTATGAACAATATGACTGTCAATATGCAACTCCTGCCTGAAATGTGACTTTGCAGTTACTTGGTGAATTCACCTTTCAGGAGAGATTTGAACATTTTGCTGCCCTTGTTCATGAGGTGGGGTCATAAGAAGGCTATGTTGAAAATTTGGTGTCAAAATATGTAAAAATGGCAAAGTTATGACCATTCATTGCAATTTCACTAGGCACGCCTGTAACTTTGGAAATGTTAATATTTTGATGACACATTTTCAACATAGACATCTTATTATCTCACCTCATGTATGTCACAGCTGTGATTTTTCAAATCTTGACCAAAATGTGTTTTCGCACCTGTGGCATGGAATGGTGTTGCAGTTCTATGGAATTACTTTTTGGCAGGGATTCAAAAAATTTCTGTACTGGGTACATGAGGTGGGGTAATAAGATGTCTATACTGACATTTTGTTTACTGTTGTCCTATAAATGGAAGTGCAGGGCCCTTCCACAGCATCACACAACTGTAAACACATCTATGGAGGGATGGGAGAGTAGGCAAATAAGGATACGGTTACTCTATCTCAAAAACTATAGACGGGTGGGAGCATGGTGCCCAAATAAGGCTACAATTACACTATCTTGAAAAGTAAGGAAATTATTTACAAAAAACTACGTTAGTGCATCAGTTAGGGTTTAGGATAAAGTGACAAAAGGAGCATGATATTAGGGTTTCCAACCCTAAAACCCCTGCCCCACCCCTGAAGCAAATGAGGGATGGAGTCTTCCTTGGGGTTGTCAACCCTAATGCTCACCCTATTCTTTGCACTCATGAAACATACATATGCATCTCCATCACATCTCAGCTTCTCTGCTACTGCAGTGGGATGAGCATTAGGTTTGACAACTCCAAGGAAGGCTCCACCCCTCACTTACTTCAGGAGTGGGGTAGGGGTTTTAGGGTTGGAAACCCTAATGTCATAATTCCCTACTTTTGTCGCTTTACCCTCAACCCTAACTGATGAACTAACATAGTTTTTCTAACTTCCGAAGAATATATCTATATATCTATATATATATATATATATATATATATATATATAGATATATATATACTGTATATATATATAGATATATATATACTGTATATATATATATATATATATATATATATATATATATATATATATATGGGTTTATTAGGGTTGAGCAGGCACTTTAATTAGTTAAACCCCAAATTTTGCACTTTATTAACTTTGCAAGCATTCCACGGATTTGCATGGATGTTTGCATGCACGGTCTCCTGGGGAAGATCACTTGATGTGCCAAGTTTTGTTCTGGCTGGATTTGCAGATTCTGAGATCCGGATAGTGAAAAAAAATTGAAAATGTGCCTGTTTTTGCAGTTTGTTACTCATCATGCTGTGCACAGACAGTGTTGAATTTTGGTATGAAGGTTTTATGGTAGAAAGAGTTTGGGTCACAGAAGAGGCCAGCATTTATTTGGTGAAAAAAATATTAATCCATTACAAAGTTATAGCATTGTTAAGGTCCCATTATTTTCAATGGGATTTTTATTTTTCAGGATAGCTGCTTGGAACGAAAAAGGATAATTTTTCTTGACTGGCCAATCCTTGTTCACCAGGGGCCAATCTTTATTTGTCAGAAAAAAATTCCTTTTTCATGAGCCGCCATGTGTTGTTTTACTTTTGGCTCAAAAAATTGTAATATCTGTTCCCAAGGATATCTGTTATAGACATTAATCTGTGTATTTAGCTCACCGATAGTCGATGAGCTGTGATTTGTGGTTTCTGATCTTCATAGGCTGCCAGAAACCTATTTTTAAACATTTAAAATCCTTTTTTGCCAATCTCCTAATACCTTTTTCGCCATTCCTTTTTTGTCATGGTGGAAAAGGAAATTGGCTGGTGAACAAGGATTCCTGGTCTGGCCATCTGTTCATGAAAATTTAATGATAAGATAGCTAGAACGGGAATCCTTGTTTGCCATCTGATTTCCTTTTTTGCTATGATGAATAGGGATGGCAAAAAAGGAATTCTAGTGGAGAAACAGAATTTTCTCACTGTCATCTGGTCAGGAAGATAATTTTGGGGGAAATCTGGTCATTGGAAATATAGCCATCATGTTGGGAAAAAAGGCTAATTTTTTGTCAAATGGAATCATTTTCGGCCACCGCAGGAAAGGATTGACGGAAAAGGATCCAGGTGAAAAATGATCCTTTTTTGTATATCTTTATGCTTTTTTTTTATTTAATTTAATTTTTTATAATGTGATCCCCCTAAAGGGAAAAATCCCTGGGCCCAGATATTCAAACTGCGCCAGGCTGTGGCGCAAGCCTGGGCGTAGCTCAACTTTGTTGTGCAGGGGTGTGGCCTGGGGGATATTCAACGGAGCTGCGCTATGGTGCAGCAGCTTTGAATATCGCACCCTGGCCACCCCCACTGTGCATGGTGCAGTGGCCAGAGTGGAGCATGGAGATGCCCTAGCACAAGTGCCATTGCGCCATGCACAGCACCTGCGATATTCAAAAGGGGACATGCAAATGGAGCCATAATTTATGCAAGGTGCACAGGGGCCATTTGCATCTCATTATGGGTTCATTTGCATGCCATTAGCATGCAGGTGTGCTGATCCCCGGCGACTTGTGCCTGGCGCCCTGCCAGGCAGCAGCCATCGGGGACCGACACCCCCTGCAGCCCGATCACGGGCATTCATCTAAAAGAACCCCCCGTCCAATATCCCTGGTGGTCCAGTGGACCACTATGTGCCCAATCGCGGGCATTTGTGTTGAAGAATAAGCCCCCATCCTATATCCCTGGTGGTCCAGTGGACCGCACTCTGCTCGATCACAGGCATCGGTAATATCACCCCCCCAAGTCCAATATTCCTGGTGGTCCAGTGGACCTTTATGTGCCCGATCATGGGCATCAGTAATATAACCCTCCCCATGTCCAATATCCCTGGTGGTCCAGTGGACCGATCGCTGCCCGATCGCGGGCATCTGTAACTCATAAAATAGTCCTACTACCCTGGTGGTCTAGTGTACCCCCCTCCCCACCAGCCCACTGACCCCCACCACCCAGCTCCCTTGTCAGCCAGCAGGCGGCAGCACTCATCACCTGTGCAGCCACGACTGATCGATCAGCTCGGTATCCATTGGTTCACAGTGTGAGCCAATGGGCATGCAACCATACCGACTACTAGTCCAGATATGTGAATGAATTCATTCACATATCTGGACTGAGAATGGTATGGTTGCACGCCCATTGGCTCACGCTGTGAACCAATGGATGTGCAGCCCTACCAAGCTGTCAGTCGGTGGGGGCGGCAGCAGGCGGGTGAGGGGGGGTACACTAGACCACCAGGTAGTAGGAGTATTTTATGGAGTTACAGATGCCCATGGATCGGCAGCGATCGGTCCACTGGACCACCCAGGGATATTGGATGTGGGGGGGTGATATTACCGATGCCCGCGATCGGGCAGAGTGCGTCCACTCGACCACCAGGGATATAGGACGGGGGCTTATTCTTCAAGACAAATGCCCACAATCGGGCACATAGCGGTCCACTGGACCACCAGGGAATATAGGAGGGGGGATTTCCCTATATGGATGCCCGTGATGGGGCATGGGGGGTGCCGCCAGGTGCGGCAGGAACTTAGGTTGCCACCCACAGGTGGCAGCTGCCGTGTTGCACCCTGCAATGCAGCAGCTCACCTCTGGGTGGCCATCACTTGTTCCTTTTTTTTTTGACTTAACTTTGTGCAGGTGCAGGTAGTGGTTGCGCATGCATGACTCTGCACATCCCAGGCTGAATATCGGGCTATGCAGGTTATGCATGGGCACCCCCCCCCCCACCTGTGTCTGCATTCATTACGGATGCACTCTGGCACATCGGGATTTGTGCAGCACACTTTTCCCTTTTGAATATCGCGCGGGGTGCATCAGTGGGTTGTGCATGGTGCAACACTGTTGCGCCATGCACAACCCTTTTGAATATCTGGGCCCTGGTGTCTAGTGGTGCCCCCACCCTGTATTATAAATATATTTTTAGTTATTTATTTATTTTATTTTTTATCCCAGACCCGCGTTTCTCTTTTGGGGGCAAGAGTCACTATGTTCCCAATTTCTTCCCTGGTGAATAGTGGTACCCCCACCCTCCAATGCACCTGAACTCATTGGTGGCAGTGGCATCCCCCTTAAAGTCCTTTTCTTATTTTCATTTTTTTTGGTTACCTGAAATAAAAAAAGTCTTCAATGTCTTTTAGCACTTTTTAACCTGTAAAAAAAATGTCCATTGCCGATCACACCCATATCCCCCACCTGACCTCCCACTGTGCACCCACCTCCCCATACCCCCTGTGACATCCCCACTGACCATCACTCACCTCAAGAGGTCCCATGTCAGAGACCCACTCCACCGATCTAAGACACATCTTGCTGCTGGAACTGGAGACTGCAATATGAGAAACTAGGGTAAATGCACTTCATGTATTTCAATGGGGGGTCAACTTTCAGTGATAACTCAGCCATTTTTTACAATTTTTGCCCCAAATTTTTAACATGGCATTTTTGGACTCCGTCTCATAAACAATATGACTGTCATTAGGCAGCTCCCACTGGAAAGGTGATTTTGTGGTCTGTTGATGAAATCACCTTTCCAGTGGGATTTGTGTAATGACAGTCATATTGTTTATGAGGTGGGGCCATAAGAAGGTTACAATGTGTTAAAAAATGAGGATGAAAATTTGAAAAAATGACTGTTATGGCCATTCCTTGCAATCTCGTTATGCATGCTTGTAACTTAGGAAATGTTCAATATTTTGACCCTATATTTTCAACATAGCCTTGTTATTACCTCACCCCAAATATGTGACAGCAGTCATTTTTTAAATCCTGGCCAAAATGTGTTTTTGCACTTGTGGCTCAGAATGGTTTTGCAGTTGCACAGAATTATGTTTGGGCAGGGATATGAAACTTTTCTCTATTGGGTACATGCTGTGAGGTCATAAAAGGGCTATGTTGAACATTTGGGGTCAAAAGGATTAAAAATGGCAGAGTTATGAGTATTTGTCACAATTTCACTATGCCTGCTCATAACTTTTGAAATTTTAAATATTTTGAGCCCACGTTTTCAACATAGCCTTCTTATTACACCATGTCATGTATGTCACAGCTGTCATTTTTAAAATTCTGTCCAAAACGTGTTTTTGCACCTGTGCTGTGGATTGGTGTTGCACTTGCATGGAGTTATGTTTTTGGCTGGAATTGAAAATGTTTCTGCACCAGGAACATGAGGTATGGTAACAACATGGCTATGGTGACAATTTGGTGACTGTTGTGCTATGATTGGAAGTGCAGGGGCCAGAGGTCTTTGTGTTTCCACAGCTACATACATATATGCATCTATGGATGGATGGGAGTACAGGGTCCAAAGAACCCTGCGCTCCCACTGTAAAATAAGGATACTATTATACTATCTCAATAATTAAGGAAATAAATTGCAAACAACTTTGTTAATGCACCATTAGGGTTGAGGCATCAAAAGTATGGAAATACAAACTTAGGGTTCCCAAGCCTAAGACCCACCCCCACCCTCAGCTTCCAACCCAAAGACACCCCACCCCCGCATGCAGGAACAGTTGTTAGGGGTGTACCTTGGGGTTTAGAACCCTAATGCTCACCCCATTCTATTATTCTATACTCATCTTACTCTCCTTACTCTTGGAGTCGGGTGGGAGCCGGAGGGGTGGGAGAGGGGGGTGTTAGTGTTCAAAACCCTAACACCTCATTTCCCTACTTTTGTTGCCTCAACCTTAAGTGATGCATTAATGACATTTTTTGCAATAAATATATATACTGTATATATGTACAGTTTCAAGTTATAAAGAGCAGTACATGGTATGATTGGGGAGAGGTGCCAGTGAGAAAGACAAACACCATGAGGCATGTGTAGGGAGACCGTATGGAGGCACATATCAAGGAGTGGCTCCAGGAGGCAGCACTACAGTTGAAGTTATGGGAGGAAGTTCATGAGGACTTTTATGCTCCTCGTTGCCCTTTGTGCTTCATCAAGGAATCTGTTTGCCATTTGAAGGGCTCATTTTAAACATTCAATAGAAAGAGCTTTCTCTTTGGTAGCCCCCCATTATTTGGAACACCCTGTTGTAACATCTTAGGAGTTCGCCTTCCTGGAGGAGTTTTAAAAGGGTCTGAAGTCCTTCTCTTTACCAAGCATTTAGTGTCCATTGAGCCTGGAAAGCTTGATAAATGGGAACTTGGTGTTATTGATATATTTTCTCTGGTGTCTAGTGGTGCTTGTATCCCCAATCACCTGCCACTGTACAGATACATGTTCCTTGGTGTCTGGTCATCCCCCTACCACTAGATTGCCCTCCTATGTGAACTTAACTTATTACCTGGAGTCCAGTGGTCCTCCTGCCACCCAAAGGCCCACCTGTGTGGACATACACTACAAGTCACATTAAACTGTTCCTCCAACTCACTGGTTTAGCATTTTGCAATGAGTTGCTTAATCTGTGCTATTTTCACTGCAATAAATTAATAAAAGTTTCTTAATGGTTTGCTTCTAGCTGATATTCATTTTCAACTTACTTATCAGTGCAGTACAACTCATTAAAGAGCTGCTGACGCCTCAAAGAAAACTTTAAAAAACATTATATTTAGGTACAACTTAGCTTGAATTCCATATGTATTTAATAGATTTCTCCTCCCCATTACTCATTACTGAGAAATCTGCATGGAAACATGCTCTAAATCCCTTAGAGTTCATTTGCCTCTTAGTACTCTGTTGTGACATCATAGTCTGTTGCCATGGGAGTAATTGTGATGTCACAAGTAGAGCATTGTGACCTTAGGTAGGGAGAGAGAAACTGGAATAGATGCACTTGACAGGAGCAAAGATCCCATTTTCATGCACACGACCTCAGTAATAAATAATGGGTCGGAGAAATACAGAACAAATGTGAAATACAAGCTGAACTGTGTCTAAATAGTATGTTTTGTTAAAGTTTTTCTAATGACATCAGCTGTTCTGTAAGAAACCCATAAAAAAACTTAACCACTGAATTGGAACCCAATTTCACTACTGCAGTGTTCAGTACAACTTGATTGACATGTCATTCTACCCAATTCCATGAAGAAGCTCTCACCAGATTTGAGCCAATAACTATCCTGCATTCAGATTGAACACCCGCCCCCACCACCATGTTGTTTTCCCCACTTCTGAGGACTCCACTCACTGCTGTTTTTTACATTAAATTTAGCATATTACATGTAATTTCTGCCCTTTTATTCTTTTATCCCCCAAAATGCCACTATTCCTGGCTTCACTGACTGTTTGCAGCTTATCTGCTCCTAGAACAAGCCACACAAAAGCTGCCATTTGTGCAATTGCGCAATACATGTTACATTGAATGGCTATCATGCAAATAACTTTTGTGCAATTAGCACTGTACTACAGCAGTTCAAGAAAACTGCTGCCATTTTCTGTATTCAGGACAAAAAGTAAACAAGCATTTGTCAGTGCCAAATGCTTCCTTGCATGCTTTATGTGGCAGGAGTGTACTGTGTTAGTTGAACTTCTAGTGGGAGAAAAAGCTTGCCTGAACTATATTTTGTCAAGCTGTCATATTTTGGACAGCATTTGAATACAGAAGCTTGGGTAATACGAAGACTATGTTGAAAACGTGGGGTACATTGCTGGGCCAGTGGTACTGAGGGTTGAGACACTGGACAACACACCTCATGCCATGCCAGTGGCCCATGTTCAGGAGCAAGCGCAGGCCACTGGGGGTCAGCAGTGGAGGAGAAGGATCGAGCATCCCAGGGACAGCTCTCCTTCTCCAGGGAGAGGGTTGACCAGTTGTCAATGCATTCCTGGACCCTAGAGGCAGCTGGGGGCTGGCACACCAACTCTGCAGACATCGGATCAGAGGTGGGGCAGATGCCTGATGGGATGAGCATATGGGAGCGTGCACAGCACCATCACCGGTATCCTTGCATACTCTTCCCCTGAAGGGAAGAAACCAGGAGGAAAAGAGCTCATGACAGATGATGGAGGGAGCTCGGAGGTCTCACCCCTGAATAGTCATGGCACCGATCCCTGTACTGAATCTGGTCTTGGTGTGGGTGGTCTTGGTGGCAGTGACCCCCCCCACTGATCCTGCCAGTGGGAGTAAGCCCTTAGGGTAGCTGGTCGGTGTCAGCTGGTGGACATTGGGGGTGGGGCTGAGGATCCCTCCAGATAGAGAGGGCTGTGAAGCAGGAGCACAAATAATTAAAAAAAATGTGGGGTGCAAATATTTAAGATTTCCGCAGTTACTAGCATGCATACTGAAACTGCAACAAGTGGACATAACTTTGTCTGGTGGGAGGAAAAGCCTGCTTAAACTATGTTTTGGCAAGCTGTCATATTTAGGACAGCATCTGAATACAAAAGCTGTTGTAATAAGAAGGCTGTGTTGAAAATGTGGGGTGCATTGCATGGCTGGTGGAACTGAGGATTGAGGCACTGGATGCCACACCTTGGGCCATGCTGATGACCCATGTTCGGGTGTGAGCGCAGGCCACTGGGGAGCATCCCAGGGACAGCTCTCCTTTTCCAGGCAGAGGGGCAGCCAGTTGTCAATGCATGCCTGGCCCCTAGCAGTGGCTGGAGGTTGGCACACCGATGCTGCAGACATCGAGTCAGAGGTGGGGCAGATGCCTGATGGGGTGTGCACATGGGATTGTGCGTAGCACCATTGCCAACATCCTTGCACACTCTGCCCCTGAAGGGGAGAAACCAGGAGGAAAAAAGCTCACAGCGGATGATGGAGGGAGCTTGCAGGTCCTGCCCCCGAATAGTCATGATGCTGACCCCTGTACTGGATCTGATCTTGGTCTTGGCCCCCCCAACAACCCCACCAGGGGAGTTAAGCCCTGGGGGTAGCTGGTCAGCATCGGCTGGTGGACGCCGGGGGGCTGGGCTTCCTCCAGATAGAGAGGTCAATGAAGCAGGAGTACAAATAATTAAAAAAAAATAAATGTGTCGGGCTAATATTTAAGATTTCTGCAGTTACTAGTATATGTACCAAAACTGCACAAGTGGGCATAACTTTGTAATTTTTTCATATTTTGACCCTAAATGTTAAACATAGTCTTCTTATCATCCCACCTCATGAACGCTGTAGGTGAAAATTTTCAAAGCCGTGGAAAAATGACATTTCACGTTACAACTGCGAAATCACATTATAGGCAGGATATGAAAAATGACTTCTGTACTGGTCATGAGGTGGTGTGATGAAAAGGCTTCATTGAAAATTTGGATTGAAAATATTGAAAATGACCAAAGTTATATGTGTGTAGAAAATTTTGAATGAGCCGGTGTAACTTGGTCATTTTTGGAGTTGTTTCTTTTTTTTTTTATACTTATATTTAATTTTTGTAAATAAAACAATAATATATGACACTTCTCATGCCAGACACAATAAAAGACAGCAAAACAAGATAATACTTAATACAGGCAATCAGGTGTTCGGATAAGGGGGTAGTCCAAAAAATCCATAAAGTCCAAATAATAATCCTAGACAGCTGCACCCTGCAAGCATGTGGTGGTCCATTCAAAGAAAATGAGATTTCATACATATGTGGTACTCAACAACCAGTGTTGATATGACCCCGTCCCGAACATATGACTATTGGCAAAAAGATTAGCTTTTCAGTGCATTCAAACAATCGAGGAACTCAACTCAAAAGCAAATCAGGTCCCTAAAACAGTAAATACAGCAGTGAAATAAATAGAAGATAGAGCTGATGAGCCGGAGAAAGACTTTGCTACAAACATTCCCTAAGACAGGAAATAAAACAAATTATATAACAATTGCTATAGACTAAAGTCCCAGATCAGGGAAGAGGCAAACCTGCCCTCTGCTGCAAAGTCCATTTCAGTCAACAGAACAAATAAGCCAATTGGTGGTCCTGCTCATGACTCATCATCCCCCGAGACTACTGGTTCAGTTGCTAGCCTCAAATTCACGGGCAATACACTCAGCTCATTTTCCAGCTTCTTCTGGGTCTGAGAACTGGAATGTTTGATCTCCATAGTATATACAGAGGCAGCCTGGCATTAGGAGTGAATGAACAACCCCAAGACTCCTCAACTTGGTGTGAACTCATCAAATCATTTGCAATGCATTCTAGTCGTGTATGACAAGTCCGGAAAAATATGTAGCATATTACCATCATAGTTCAAATAATCAGCAGCTCTTGAGGTGCCCAGAATCAGATCCCTGGTCCCCACACCATCTGTTACCAATAGTGCCATTCTAGGAAGATCACTCCGGGCTCCTGCAGCATGAAGAGAAATCCTGCAGGCTCTAATGAAATGTTGAGCATAGTCAGGCCCTAAGCGCAAAACCCCCAGAAGCCATTATTGAAGAAATGCTAAGAGATCATCACCTTCCACGTTCTCAGGTAATCATACAAGTCGCACATTTGATGCTTGCTGAGCAGTTTCCAAAACCTCTAAATGGTATTTTAGTTGTGAGTTCTCCTGTACCAATTTAGTTGTGTCAGCTAAAGCTTTTCCAGCTTGATTTTCAGCCAAAGTTGCAGTTTTTGTTGCCAGTTCAATTTTTATATCTTGCTTCCCCATTTGGCTTAAAATCATTTTGATTATGTTGTCAATTGCCTACATTTACAGTTGCAGCGACTTCAATGGGGACTCATCAATGGCAGTAGCAGGCCCAGATCCTCCATGTTCCCTCCTCCTGCAATCGACAGCTCTGATAGTGGCTGGTTTTTGGATCCGCTTGGACCGCTCTTTTGCGTGCGACCCATATTGAAAAAATAGATCACCGTGTACAGCTTGATGAAAGGTATCAGTTGCTATCGATTATATATCAAGCCCAAAAGGAAATGCAGTGATTTTTATATTATAAAGTTCCTCGATCTGCTGAGCAACACAGAACTGTTTCTACCCAGCAGGCATGCTCCACAGGGCCCCTGGAGTTGTTTTACCAAGTTTTCAAAATGGCCTTTTTGGGACCCCCCCCCATGAAGAGTGCCACTGTTATTTTGTTCACTCATCCCAAAAGGTGATTTCACAGTGTAACTGCACCATTCTGCTCCACAGATGCAAAAACACATTCCAGGCAAGGATGTGAAAAATGGCAGCTGTACTGTTCATAAGGAGGTGTGAAAAAATGGCAATGTTGAAAATCTAGAGTGAAAATATTAAAAATTGGTGAAGTTAGGAGTGTGTGTAGAAACTGGGCAAAGCACTTTTGTAATGCAGTCATTTTTTGGACTTTTTTCACCATATTTGCAACATGGACTTTTTGGGATCCCACCTCATGAACAGTGGCACTGTCATTTCATTAATCGGTCGTGGAAGGTGATTCCATGCAGTGACAGTGAAATCACCTTTCAGGACCAAATAACAAAATGACAGTGACAGTGTTCACAGGGTAGGGTCCCAAGAACCATATGTTGAAAATTTGGGGCCAAAATTCCTAAAAGTGGTTGAGATATCAACCTAGGTTGAAAACCCCATTGACTGCCATTATCCAGTGCTTACCTTTGATTTTTCAATTTGCAGGTTGGCTTTGAAGAGTGCAGACATGTCCCAGTCCTCAGAAGATGACAGTGCTGACCTCCGGAGATAAGTATGGAGTAAGGAGTTAGGGAAGGTGGGTGCTCAGTGGGAGGTTGGGAATGGGGGAGGGGGGGCTAGGGAGACGATAAGGAACTGTTTTCTTTTTTACAGGTTAAAAAAAAGAGGTCGGTCGGTCTTTATTTACAGGTACAAGAAAATTAATTTGGCACACTGGGGTGGGCTCAGAGTGTGCCACATGAGTTGGGGGGTACAAGATGCCGACACAGGGATTGGGCACCATGATGTTGGCATGGGAATGGGGAACGAGGTTGCGAGGAAGACAGCACACAGTGGGAGGAAGACAAGAGGGTTTTATTATATGACTGGGGCTGGGATGGGAGAAGGAAGGACAGCAACAGTGGGAGGGAGTGGGAAGGTTTAATGAAAGATGCCAGGCCAGTGGGGAACAGAGGGTGTGGAGTGGACTTCAGCAGTGGGAGGGTCTGCAGAGCTGCAATGCTAGCTGTGCAAATGAGAGGAATGAAGTGCACTCCCTCATTGGTGCAGTTCATTTCCCTCAAGTGTGGCTGGCTCCCCGCTGTGAAATTCCAACAGCCGTCAGACTCGGCTTCAGTGGTCATTGGTGTGTCAGGGTCGATCCCACTGTTCAGTGCTCTGTATTGGACTCATCCCTGACACACCTCTCAAATGTGGTACTGTCCCAAGATGTTTCTTGTGCAAGAGCAAGGAAACATAAAAAACAGGGGAAAAAACATACAAGGTACTGTACAAAATGGTATTGGAATTCATTAATTCCAATATAAAATGACAAGCACTGTACTGTAGCTGGGAGATGTAGTTTACTGCTGCACTGGGGGACTGTATAAGGGAGCTGACAATACATTGCATGTGAACTGCTTCTGAGCTGATGGATGTATGGTTGAAACAGTTTGTATTTTAAGCATTTAGAGTTGCCACTACATTGTCAACATATAAAAACAATGTCAGAGCAGTGAGCTGGAGGAACAGTTTAATGTAGCTTGTACTGTAACTTATTCCCTAGTGTCCAGCAGACCGCTCCCCCTCCCCAATTATCCAGCCATGTTGAAATAACTTATTTCCTGGTTCCAGTTTTCCTACCACCACCCCAGATTGCCCTCCCATGTAGAAGTAAGATATTCCCTGATGACCAGTGGTCCCCCTGCCACCATGATTGCCCACCCATATTGAAGTAACTTATTCCCTGGTTTTCAGTGGTTCTCCCTATCCCTGACTACCCACTCAGTCCCCACCACCAACCCCGGCCCCCCACTCACCGTAGTCATACCCCAACATCTGTTTTTATAGTAGGTGCACAATCACTTATTTTCATTCAGATGGTGTCGCGGGGTTCAATTCAGGAAGACAGCAAGAATCATTAAATATCATGTAAAACACCCTGAGGTGCTGTTTTATTGCCAGGTTTGTACAGATGGCATCTTCAGATATAAACTTTTGTCAGGTTACTATAAAAATACAGAGAGTATGGGCTGGGAGTTTAGCTAGGAGACCTCTCACTAGAACACTGCAGTTGGACCTTACAATGCCCTCTAGAGACCAGGAACTGAACCCATCGCATGGTATGGTCACCCACCAATACCCCCTGGGTTTCTGCAAGTTCCTCTGCAGTCTGAGTATCTGCCCACTCAGGCCTCTGCAGCTTCTCACCAGTCTGAGTCCTCTCCCTTTGGTAAATTCCAAGTGAGCAGCTTCTAGCATCCAGGTAGCCCAAACCTGACCTTTGGAGGTCCAGGGCCAATTCCAGGCCACAGTGATTCCTCCTTGCTTTTAGGCTTTACAGGACTTTCAACCTGAGCTCCACCTTAAGCTTGCCTCACCTTCACCTTTGGGTAACCAGGATCTCAGTACTTCAACACTGCATGTCTCTCTCACGTTTGGCTGCTTCTCTGGCTCCACACTGCTTCTCCCTGAGGTTCCTCTCTGCTCCTCAGCCCAAAGTAAATCTAAATTGTAGGTTACCTGAGCATCTCTTATATAGAGCTCAGGTATCACATGATTTAATCAGTCATGTTTTATTTCACAGAAATATAGTCTCAACTGTTTCTAAAATCAGCAGCAGCCTGCAAACAGCAAACTATTTAGCATAGGTATATTTGCCTGGATTTACTGCTCAGCACTTTGTTACACTTGTATTGGGGTGGGGGGGCACCTTCCCATTACATAGCCAAACTGCCTATGCTCAGTTTCTACAGCAAGGAGAACTTTATTCATTTATTAGCTGGCAGATTACATCCCTTGGGCAGTTTCTTTTACTCTTATTTAAAAGCAAACCCCTCATGTAATACTTCTTATGGTGATCTCTATACACCAGCATGCCACATTCTTTGGGGGGGGGATATTACAGAACACAAACTAAATTAAAAACTGAAGACTACCCTGATAGTGGCCAGCTAGCAAGGCTCAAAGATAAACATATTAAGTACAACAAACTTACATAGAAGGAAAAGGTAACTACAACTTTATTTTACTTCCAGGGACTACTGCATGCTATACATATCCCTAATTTGGCATCATGGGTAAACTCTGTTGAAGCTGCGCTGCTTTATTCATTACTACAGTTTTCCAACTGGGATAGGGACACCCACCCTATCACATATACCCCTCAGCTTAAAAGGGAACCAGTTCCTGCAAAGGACTGGTTTCCATGCCCGACTTCAGAAGCTTTATTGATTTAACTAACCCTGGTACTGACTCCTCTTCCACTTCCATTTTATTTTCATCCCTTTCTCTTTTAATAGAATCATTACCTTTCTTTATGTTCAGGTATGACAACTCAGCCAATTGACTGTACTATTAATAGAGAACTTCTACAACATGGTAATTCCTTTAACCACATCTTCATACTCTTGAGTCTAAAACCCTCACATTATTTTGCTTTTTTCTATCTAGAAGTACACATTTTTTTCCCCAGCATTATAATATGATTAAACATTTCTTCAGAACACACATTACCTTTTATGCTTAGAGAGAGAAACTATATCTAGGAGGTACTTCAATCTCCAAGAATCTCTCCCCAGTCTTAATGTCAAATAGATATAGGACTCCACCCATCCTGACACCTCCTACCAGAAAATTCAGTTTTATTCCTTGCAACTATTCTGGCTGCCACCCTATTGGTTGCCACCACACTCTGACATATTTTACAGGTCTTGCAGAACTTCACAACTTGTTTAATTACCCCTGGCCAGTAGAAATAGGATAGTATGCGATTTAACATCCCATGGCATCTCAAATGTCCTTTCTTGGGATCAAAATGTGCTGCCTGAAGAACCTGCAGTCGAAGTACCCTGGGCAACACCAATTGATCTTCAGTACATTTCTCCCGAAATTTCTTGCGATGCCTATACAAGACCCCATTCTTTATAAAATAAAAGGGTCTAGCACTATCCAACCTTTCAACATTAATGGGCACATCATCAACCATGTTTACAAATGCAAATAACCTACGTACACAGGTATCATTCATTTGGAGCATACTCCACATTTGAAAGTCAGTATTAGTTTTAGGCATTAAACACTCAGTCCCTTCTGGTCTTAAAAGGACCACTGGTTCTCCATACCTGCAGTCTGTTGAACTTCCAGGACCCTTCTGGATGTCAGCACACCAGTCCTTAAAATGTTCACATAGCTGACTCGGCTCTCCCTCTCGCCTTTCAAGCTCTGTCAGTTCAGGCAATTGTACCTGCACTCTTTGATCATCCAACTCTGGCAACTCCACATTTTCCAAAACAGCACACAAATCTGCAGGGAATACACCACAGGACTGTTCATCTGGGACATTGTCATCATTCTCCTTAGCAAAATTAGATGGCGCTGTTCCTTCACCATCAGCCTCATGGTTCCCAAACAGTGCTTGGTTAACAGTCGCAACTTCCATCTGCTCCAGTCTCTGGATTCGTTGCTCTGCCACAGAACATCGTTCCTCAGCTTCTAGCCACTTTTGAGTCAGCCGTTGCACCATCTTTGAGAGACTCATCAGCATCTCTCTCTCTCTCAGACAGCGCCTCCTCTGGTTCACTCTGCAAGTTCATTGCTGCCAGTTCCACCAAGGACTTTACTTTCTCATACATAATTATCACAGGATCAATTATTCAGTCAGCAAACTGTTCAGACTTTTAGCACTAGGGCCGGGGCTTCCTGCATGTCTCACTTTCTTCAGTACCACCACATCTAGTACGTAACCAGCCACACTTCCCCTGTCAGTGTGTTCTGGCATCCCACTTCTAACACCAAATGTCACGGGGTTCAATTCAGGAAGACAGCAGGAATCATTAAATATCATGTAAAACACCCTGAGGTGCTGTTTTATTGCCAGGTTTGTACAGATGGCATCTTCAGATATAAACTTTTGTCAGGTTACTATAAAAATACAGAGAGTATGGGCTGGGAGTTTAGCTAGGAGACTTCTCACTAGAACACTGCAGTTGGACCTTACAATGCCCTCTAGAGACCAGGAACTGAACCCATCACATGGTATGGTCACCCTGCCAATACCCCCTGGGTTTCTGCAAGTTCCTCTGCAGTCTGAGTATCTGCCCACTCAGGCCTCTGCAGCTTCTCACCAGTCTGAGTCCTCTCCTTTGGTAAATTCCAAGTGAGCAGCTTCTAGCATCCAGGTAGCCCAAACCGGACCTTTGGAGGTCCAGGGCCAATTCCAGGCCACAGTGATTCCTCCTTGCTTTTAGGCTTTACAGGACTTTCAACCTGAACTCCACCTTAAGCTTGCCTCACCTTCACCTTTGGGTAACCAGGATCTCAGTACTTCAACACTGCATGTCTCTGTCACGTTTGGCTGCTTCTCTGGCTCCACACTGCTTCTCCCTGAGGTTCCTCTATGCTCCTCAGCCCAAAGTAAATCTAAATTGTAGGTTACCTGAGCATTCCTTATATAGAGCTCAGGTGTCACATGATTTAATCAGTCATGTTTTATTTCACAGAAATATAGTCTCAACTGTCTCTAAAATCAGCAGCAGACTGCAAACAGCAAACTATTTAGCACAGGTATATTTGTCTGGATTCACTGCTCAGCACTTTGTTACACTTGCATTGGGGGGGGGGGTGCATCCTCCCATTACATAGCCAAACTGCCATGCTCAGTTTCTACAGCAAGGAGAACTTTATTCATTTATTAGCTGGCAGATTACATCCCTTGGGCAGTTTCTTTTACTCTTATTTAAAAGCAAACCCCTCATGTAATACTTCTTATGGTGATCTCTACATACCAGCATGCCACATTCTTTGGGGGGGGGGGGGGGTTATTACAGAACACAAACTAAATTAAAAACTGAAGACTACCCTGATAGTGGCCAGCTAGCAAGGCTCAAAGATAAACATATTAAGTACAACAAACTCACATAGAAGGAAAAGGTAACTACAACTTTATTTTACTTCCAGGGACTACTGCATGCTATACATATCCCTAATTTGGCATCATGGGGTAAACTCTGTTGAAGCTGAGCTGCTTTATCCATCACTACAGTTTTCCAACTGGGGTAGGGACACCCGCCCTATCACAGATGACAGCTGGCCGAACTGGTTAGTGGAGGGGTTGTACATTTACCATCAGGGGTGTCAATGGTAAAGGAAGGCTGAGGGTAGCTATGGTGGGGACTGAGCAGATGAGGGTGGAGGTTTCATTCCTATGGGAAGGCGGTGAACTGGGGGACATAAGGGTACTATTACTGTGCACATGGGTAGGCAATCGGGGGAGGGAGACCACTGGACACTAGGGAATAAATTACTTCTACATAGGCTGGCAATTGGGAGTGATGAGTGTACCACTGGATAGCAAGGAATAAGTTACTTCTACATGGGTGAATAACTGGGTAGGCAGAGGACCACTGGGATAGAAGGGAATAAGTTACTTGTACACAGAAGAGTGATTGGGGGTCAGAAGACCACTGAACACCAGGAAATAATTATTTCTACATGGGAGAGTGATTGGGGGCAGAGGGGCCACTGGAAATCACAGAAGTGGTTGTAGGCAGCACTGGCAGGCACTGAGGAGGTTAAAAACTCCATTTGTTTTGGGTTTATAATGGGGTCCTAATGGTATGCAAACAATCCCATAGTACCTTGCTAGTGCTATGGAGTCATTTGCATATAGAAATATCAACATGGCAGATTGCTCCACAGGAGTAAATGCCTTTTCGAGACCTATCAGCCAGTTTGCTCCTATGAGTCACAACTACTGCCTACATACCTCGTGTAGTCAGTGGGGTTGTGGAGTTTGCAAGTTCAATTTGGATAGTGCCTGAATGGTATTTTGGAACACACCATTATCACTCACACTGTGCTCCAACATGTTCCAGTATACACATACATTGCGCCAGGCACTAGTTTGTTGCTGGAGCAGTTAATGGCACAATCCAGGATCGCTGAATATCCTGGCTCAAGAGTGAAATTGCAGCATGCTTTTTTGCATGCCCTCCACTAGATTGGCAGTTCTGTTGATGGTATGTGGTAAAGGGACCTATGTATGTGACATTAATAAAATATTGATACAAACAGAGGTGAGAAAGAATAAGAGCCTCAGCTGGGGTTTGAACCCAGGCCGCCCAGAATACCTTTGCGATTGCACTAACCAGCTGTTACTCTTTCTCAAATGCACAACCCAATGGCAACACAAATATTTACTTGTAACAATCACACAGGAGTGTGGTGTGCATATTTTATGGAACACATTCAAACAGAGGTGAGAAAGAATAAGTGCTCAGACTTTTTTTGAGAAAGAGTAATGTGCTCGGGGACAGCCCAGGTTCCAGCTGTCTCAGTGGCACAGCTGGTTAGCACAATCAGAATGATATTGCAGGCGGCCTGGGTTCAAGTCCCAGCTGAGACACTTATTCTTTCTCACCTTTGCAGATCTGTAAACAAAAGAGGGAAAAAGAACTATAAGTTACTACGGGTTGAAGCATGGAGCTGACTACAGAAGTCTGTGTCCAAACTGGTTGAGTGAACAGCTTGCTAACTGGTGCCACCACACTGCCTCCTCTACTCGCTGTTTATCCTTTAGTTCCATTGCTTTGATCCCTTCCCTTACATAGAGAGATACTCTTCCTCCACTTTTACCCTCCCTGTCCCTCCTGTAGATTGTGTACCCTGGTATGTTGGCATCCCAGTCATGGTTCTCAGTGTACCATATTTGTGTGACTGCCACAATGTCCAGGTGTCCCTCTTACATCAAGGCCACTAGTTCAGGGAGCTTGTTACCCAGACTATGGGCATTGGTACTGATCACCCTCCATATTTTGATGGCCTTACCCCTTTTAGCCCCATCCCTGTCCTTACTGCCTTTTTCTACATTTACCCCTGTCCTGATCCCTATTGCCTTCTCTACCTTGGTGTTTACCTCTCTAACTACTGTGCTTTGTGGAGGGAGGCTTGGTTTTCCCCTGCTCCTTTTCAGTGCTCCCCCTCTTGACTAGTTTAAATGCTTGCCAATGATGCATTTAAACCTATCACCTAGGATCCTATTTCCCCTCCTGGACAGATGCAGACCATCACGCTGGTATAGGCCTGTATCCCTCCAGGTGGACCCCCAGTCCCCAGTGAAGCCAAAACCCTGAACACTGCACCAGTTTTTCAACCATTCATTGAATCCCATGGTGCAGAGTACCCTAGCATCACCCTTGCCATAGACAGGTAGCACCACCAAGGTTACCCTGTCTGTTTCAGTGTACTTTGCATTAACTGTATACACCTCAAGCCTAGCATTTTAATAGTCTGTTTTTGAGCAAAGTATCATTTTTGTACATTAAAAAACTAACAAAGAAAATTAAAACATCAGACCCCTGCTGCCATGTGTTTCGTAATGAGGCTCAGTGTCTCTTTGCCTGGTGGAAATTTGATATATTGAGCTTTTGTAAACACCAGAAGATAAAACAAACATTGCACACAAAAGCTCTTGAAGAGTGTGATAATAAAGACATCCATGACAAAAGAAGAGGGAATCTGTGAAGCAGAGCACCATTGTGCTGTTGTCTGAGTTCAACCATTTGGTGTCTCTGCTGTGGCTAAACTATCAAAGCAGGTTCTTCTTCATGCAGTACATAATGGGGTTGATGGAGACAGAAATTGGGCTCTGTCATGCAAAGTGTATTTACTTTTGTATGACCATGCCTTGAAGTGGGCAACCGAGACCGATGAAAACAATGATATAGGTCATCTAAGCAACAGTAAAATAAAACAGTGAAATAATGCCATTTTACTACTAAGGGTATACAAGGGGCAATCATTCAAAATGTGTTACAGTTATACCAGTTTTTAGTTAGAGAATACTGTAGCAATTCAGACAGTTTCATTTTTCAAAGGATTAAATTCAAGACAAGGAAAGCCAAAATATTATAACACCACATGGATAAGTAGTAATTGTGTTTTTTAATAAAGTATTGTGAACTTTTTGTGAGTAAGACCTTATAAGTTACAATGGAGAGTGGATAAAATTATCTCTATATGCACAAACAAAATGAAAATGAACCATAAAGTTACTTTTGTGGCACAAATGAAAAAAAAAACCTTTCTATACTGATATCCTTAAAAAGCTAATAAAGCCAAAATTAGGAGCCAGAAAATTTTATGAAGCTTTTAAATGTAGTCAGTTGTTACTTTGTATTTCTAAAGTATTTTTTCTTTTTTCATTTGCTTGTTAGATAGTTTTCTGCCTTATAGTATTAGATGGGATGTATAGAGCGGGGAATAGATTTTCAAAACCCCAGAAAGTGGTGCAGGTGTGGGGAAAAACTGGTGCAAATGGGTCTTCCTTTGTGGAGCCGCAGTTTTTCCCAGATTTGGTGGATTTTCAAAGAAGGAGCCATTTTACAGCAGCTTAAGGCCATTTTTTGGTGAAGCTGTGCCAAAATGTTATGCCTGGGTGGACCAGGTGTAACATCCTTGGCAGCTGCACCTGTCACCCACCTGTAGCATGGGCTGAAAATGGGAACATCCACAGGTGTAGAGATTTGTGTCTGCACTGGTGGCTGTGGAGTGGGACTTAGTCTGAGGATGGCTGGAAATCTGGCCCCAGTACTTTACTGGGGAGTGACATATATACTATTATTCCTCCACATACCTCATCAGCATTGTGGCCTCAGTTATTGAGACATCACAAATGACCAGTCTTGCAAAAGATGACTGACTTTTCATGGGCAGTTGTGTTGTCACAGACAGTGAGGTCATAGCACTGATTATGTATGAGGCAGAATCATGCTATAGTGCTAGTTTATGTCAGCCTCCAGGTAAAGTACTGTTCCACACATCACACCTCGTATTGTCAGGTAGAAAACTGTATAACTAGCAAAGGAAAAAACCAAAAAATATATACACTTCAGATATCACAAGTAATAGTTCACTACTTTTGAAAATAAATATTAACTCTGGCAGTACTACAGCTTTTTATGATGCCTTTTATTTGCATCATTCATTTTCTATGATTAAAGGTGTTTTAGAGGAAGGATTTATCCATGCAGTAATTCTTCTTATCAGATTGCAAAAACGTTTGTGATTCTAAACTAGTGTTTTAAGAATACCATAGACAGTGGCTTCGTAGGTAGCACACTTATCTCTGTTGCCAGAAGATCAAAAGGTCATGAGTTCTAGTTCCACATCAGGTACTTGGGTTAATATCCATATCTGATACAGTAGTGTAGTATGAGGAAGGTGTTGCACTGTGGAAGTGCCATTCTTCAGATGACATTGCCACAAGACCCAGAGTAGCTTTCAGTAAGTGTAGGGGATGGATTAACCAAGAGCTACTTATTTATTTATTGAGTTTTGTTGACTGGGTAAGCCCACTGAGACTAGAAGTCCCTTTTTCAGGAGCGACCCCGGGGGTGGGGATACAGATAGTAACCACCTTAAACTGAACCAGATTAAGCTGTTGGTGGAATTGCTAGTGAATGGAGGAAATTTGGCCAGGACACCAGGGAAATATTCCCTACTGTTTTCGAGAAGTGCCGTTGGATCTTTAACATCCACCTGAACAACCAGCAGAACAGGCAGATGGGACCTCAGTTTAACATCTCATCCAAAAGATGGCACCTCAGGAGTGAAGCACCCCCCTCATGCTGCACTACAATGTCAGTACTGGGATATTAACCCAATTGCCTGGTGTGGGGACAGAACCCACAGCCTTCTGATCTCTTGACTTCAGAGGCGAGTGTGCTACCTGCTGAGCCACTGACATAGCACCTAAAACAAAAAGAAAGGGGCAAAATGGCTTGCCAATAAACCAAAAAGATTTTTATGCAGTATATGGTTGGACTTATTATGTATAAAAATCGATAGCTGCCTAAATGTTGTTGTGCACATTTTATGAGTTGTTGTGCATGTTCTAAAAGTTGTTGTGCATGTTCTAAAAGTTATTGTGCACATTCTCTCATTAATATTCATGAAGTGTTCTGTTCCTTGCCTCCTGTTTGGAGCAAACAAACCTGTTCAAGAAAAAAAAACGTGGTGGCACCAGTTAGCGAGAGGTTCACTCAACTGGTTTGGACACGGACTGCTGTAGTCGGCTCCATGCTACAAACTGTAGTAACTTCATAGTTTTTTTTCCTTTTTGGTTTACAAAGAGCTATGTAAAGCTGCAGAGTGATAGGATGGCAATGGAACTGTTCAGATGGACTTCGCAGCTGACACAGCTGCCAACATAAAGCGGGACTGCCACACAAAGCATGAGACTTTGCCAAACAAGTTTAAGTAGTTGAATCTTATTAGGGTAAGCACTAGAATATGACCACACTGACGGAGTTCACAGTTGAGTGAGCTGCCTGCTTTCCTTCACTTTCCTTAAACTATATACTATAAAACATAAAGTATGGGGGGGGGGCATACTCAATTCGCCTTCTATTTCTATCTCGGGTTGAGATGCCAGCATGGACCTCTCGAGGTTCGCTCTCGAGGTCCATTCACTGGCATCTCAACTCCTCGATGGAAACACAGGCTCACTGTGTATGACCCCACCCCATACTTTATTCCTTATATCATTAACATGAATCAATTCATGACATGTGCAACACCATTTGTAGTATATGTATGTTGGTGCCCCTGTAACAAAGAAGAACATCTGAGGGCAATTCTGAATGGGAGCCAAACAAATGTCCTGGGTGCATGTTTTCTTGAGAAACACAATTGCAACCCAAATGGTTTACAGCATATGGGTTTGGAACATGTACCTAGACACCCCAGGAGAGGGGATAGGATGAGAACACTTTTACAAAAAGAAACAAGACTAACAGTTACATTGGATATGACCTTCTTCAATGGATTAAATGAAGAAATAGTTTTCTCTCCATATATTTAAATAATTTTCATTTGATTGCAGTATGATTCATATTTCTATTGTTCGAGGCCACTTATAAGGGGTGCTGGTTTATTATTTGGGTCACTCTGATAAAATCATCTGTTAATTAATATAGAGTAGGAGACTAATGTTTAATGTGTTTTGCTTCTATCTTACCAAGAATGCAATTAAATGATGCTGGCAGGGAATTTTGCACATTCAGCTGTGAAGCATGCCCCATATAGAGCATGGGTGTTTGTGATTTCACTTTAAAGACACTCAAAATGTTATGTGTGCAACTTTTCAAGCTGAAAGAAATTTGATGCCAAATTGTGGACTTAAGTACAAAAAATTGGCCAGCAATCCATTCCAAGGTTTCATATAAAAAAATGTATTTCTTTGGATTTTTAACTTCCTACTCTTCCCCAATATTTTAACCTATCCCTTTGTTCTTCCGCATCCTTAATGTTCCTTTCCCCTTCCATTCCTTCCCTGCACACCTGTAATAGGTTTGTAAGGTACTAGGCTAGTAAACCTATAGTGTACTTGCATATCAAGCAAGAATTTGTTTCATTTGTGAGCACTGACTCTTGGGGCTTCACTTTAGGAATACTTATAATTTTATTTGAATCTGAAATTATGTAATTTAATCAAGCTAGGAGAATGCTTGCCTTGTTGTCATGTAGTACAGCTAATTTACCAGCAATACCATACTTTGGATTCAATATTAACTTTAGATTTTTCCTCTGTACCCCCCTTTTTATATCCATGTCTTTCCCTCCCTTTTTTATCTATTAGTTTTTCACCCCCCCCTCCTCCCTCTCCTTCATGCAAGCCCTCCCAGCCCCATCACCCCCAGCTTATCCAGGGACTTACCTTGTTTTCCTCCTGCAGATTACCCCCACAGCAGAATAGTGGGGTGCATGGTCAACCAAATGGTCAAGGATCCAGTGACCATGCCTAAGTCCCTGGGTGTGGGTCATGCAAGGGGCAGCAGTCTTCCATGCCAGTCAGGACTGTTTTCCCCTTTCTGTTCCTCTCTCCTCCCCTTGTGGCTTTGAAGTGTGGCACGTAATGATGTCAGTGCTGGTACCATGCATGCTGTGGTGTATGACGTGCCAGACATTTGCTACTCCTCCACTACCCTGGTGCACTGGTTCCTAGCCTCTGCCAGGGGGCAGTGCTACTCTGCTACTCTCTCCTTGGAGGAGGAGGAGAAGGAGGATCATAGTCCTCGGGATGCTCAGTCCCCTTCCCCAGACAACCCTTTAATGTCCCAAGTTCACTCTCAAATCCAGTTCATTGGTGCCACAAGCAGTTGTCCTACCACTGTGCAGGTGGGCCTGCTGGGTATCCTTACATTTTAAATATTATTTAGAACAAATGAGGTTACTGCATCAGTTACAGCTCAAGCACAATGCATAAGAAGTGAAGAAATACATTATGTTAAGAAGTCTCCTGAGCCTTGGTGAACTTGTGGAGTCATGTTCCGGGAGGGTTGAATGATCATGCAATGCAGCATTGATATTGCCCTTACTTTGACACTGTCAATCAAGGCATAGAAAAAAAACAGTCATGCAGCAGTGCTTGGAGAGAGGGTGCCGAAGTTCAGCAAATTGCATGGTTGCTCAAACCGCAAGGAATGCAAGTCCATATATTCACAAAGGCTTAGGGGATGTTTACCCTAACATCCTAGTTCCCTACTGTTTATGTGTTGTGCTTCAACCTTACCTGATACATTATTTCAGATTTTTGCAATTTTTTGAAAAAGATGTATAAAGCATGTGATCCCTCATAGTGCCTCATACTTCTAGTGTGCATTGTGATTGGCTCATAGAGCCATTTGCAAAGCACCTGCTCCATCAAGCATTGCTTCAGACCAATACTGTGCTTCCCCATTCCTACAGTGTGCATTGCAAATAACCCTGTTGGACATTCACACAGTACCTGACCCAGCACACACTTCCATGGGCCTATATTGTGTTTGTAATTGGTACTGTGGCCATATCATATGCAAAGTGTGTGGTCCCACACACTGCACTGGCCCTAAAAGCAAGCTTTGCAAATGATCTTGTGGGTCATTCACAAAGCGCGTGGCCTCTCGCTATGCCCCAAGCCACTTTTTCTTTGTTGAGTAGTGGTCCCCCATCCTACCCAATGCCAGTACCAGTATGAGTTATATAGAACTTCTGTGGTAGTCTAGTGGTCCTCCCTCCCACCTGATCCCATGCAAGTTATCACATAAAAATGATTTCCCCAGTGATATCCCCTCCTTCCTAATCCTCCTATTGATATAAAGTAATTTTCCTGGTGCCCACTGGCACCCCCACCAACCCACAAACCAGGTGCCAGCTCTGCTAACCTCCATGGATGGCCACCATCTGCTCTGTGAGTCTGGTATTATCAATGTTCACAGACAGACATCTAGTGTATATTGTTATACAGAACTTGTGGGACAAGCCTTTTTTGTAAAAAAAATTTTTCTTCTTTTTTGTAAAAAAGAACCTGAAATTCATTTTCTATGACTTTAAAGAACTGTCCTGCAAGTCCTGTATATATATATATATATATATATATGCATGAAGCTGGCAAACTTTGCTTCGTAAATTAATTAGCAAACTTTGACAAATTCATAAAGTGCTGACTCCCCAAAGTGTTTGGCAGTTGAAGAGGCACTTTTTCCAGCAATGTCATGCAAATTCACTACTGGCAAAGTTGCAGCTTGGCCACAACTTCGCCTGAAAAAGTGTCATGCACCCAGAAAAAAACCTTTCTGAAGTTATAAAATGAGTAATTCACAAAGTTTTTTTTGAAGTCGTATTTTGGAACTTCACTGGAATTTTGCCAGAAAAGTAAAACAAATATCTAACTGATATACACTAGATGAATGTCTGTGCATTTCAGTAATACCAAAGTAATGGGGCAGATGGCAGACAGCCACGGAGGTAAGCAGAGGGATGTGCTGGCCACCTTGTCCAAGGGTGAGTGGGTGAGTGTTGAGTGGTGGTGGTTGGAGGGGTGTGGGGTGCTGCTGGATACAAGAACATTTTACTTTTTTAAATTAATTCTGGCACTAGGATCAGGCAGGAAACAGGTACCACTAGACTACCAAGGAAATAATTTTAATGTAAAACCTGCCACTGGAATTGGGCATAAGGGATGAACACTAGACTATCAGGGAAAGTAACTGAATGTTATATTGGCAGCAGTGGGATCACATGTGTGGGGGACAGCTCGAATATCAGGGACATTTTCTCACACTGGAATTGTGAGGGAGAGGTGACAGGGATTCTTCACGAGTAAGAGATTTTGAGTCACGGAACAGATACCGAATGATGAAAATACAGTCACCACCTTTTTCACAAAAATTACCTACAAAAATTGAAAAACCAGAACTATGCATGTGTAAACACCTGCTTAATCTCACTATAATTTACTAATAATTTTAATTATACACATCTTACAATTAAACCAAACAGCAAAATGACATATTTGAGGGTGATGGTGTTGTCACTGTATCAATTGCTTTGAGACTCCACCTGGAGTATTGTGTACAGTACTGGAGGCTGCATCTCAGAAAGACTATAGGCAGAGTGAGACAGTTTGTAGGAGGGCAACTAAAATGGTGCAGGAGTTACATCAAAAGCCCTATGAAGAAAAACTGTGGGATTTCAACATGTACAAGCTGGAAGAAGTAGAGTGAGAGGGGATGATCGAGACCTACAAGTACCTCCTGGGGGTGAACAGGGTGCAGTATGGGAGTTGCATTCAAATGAGAAAGAGCACCAGGACCAAAGTGTACAGTATATGCTGAAGCGGGGTTGGGGGGGGTGATTATGAGGGAAGTGAGGAAGTTCTACTTCACTGACAGAATGGTGGACATTTGGAACAGACTGCCAGCAAAAGTGGTGAAGGAGAAAACAGTAGCTGGCTTCAAGCATGCATGGGATAGACATAGGTAGGATTGAGAATGGAGGGTCTCTGGAGACGGCAGGGACCATCTGAGCAGATTAGGTGGCCTTAGCAGTCAATTTCAACCAAACAATTCTATGTTTCTATGTTTTCTGTGTTTGACAAGAAATATAACTAACCTGAAAGTTTCCAGTTTCAACTCTAAATCATTATAAGGCTGCTTTGGCACAGCCAGCAGACCTCTTGCGGCCATAAGAGAGCTGATCTACAGGAAGACAGCAGGAAAATTACCCCATGAATTGTGGACTACTTTTGTGTGTGCCTCCACGTAACCCTGCCTGCCCAAGAATATCCCAACACAGGTCTCTAGTATGCCATACCTGGAGTAATGTGTCTAGTTTTGAAGTCCACATCTGTGGAAGACAGAGGACAAACTGAAGGTGGTGCAGTGCAGGGTCAGCAAAATGATCTGGGTTCAGCAAGGCAGATTCTATAAGGAGAGACTAGTGGATTTGACATGTACATGCTGATGGACGGGGGGGGTTATTGAAATCTACAAGTTCCTAAAGGCAATAAATGAAGTACATAGTGGAGTTTTAATCAACATTAATGTTAACACAGTGACAAGGGATCACAGGCGGAAACTGCTGTGGTGAAATTTATGATGGATAGCAGGAAATACTTCTTCACTAAGAAGATGGGGGAAGGGGGATGAATTACCAAGAGAAGTAGTAAAGGTAAGGGAGGATTCACAAAACAATCTGAAGGTTCAAAACCTTCCCTAAGTCCCCTAGCTGCAGGAAAAAAAGGGGAAATTGCTCTAAGTGCTATTCACAAAATTTCCGCAGCTGCAGAAAAAAAATACACTGAGGACTGTGTAAAAAAAGTGCGGCTACGGAAGTTTCTGAGGAAAAAATGCAATTGAAATGTATGGCATATCCCCTTAGAGGCTATTCACAGCCAGTGTTTCTCCGCAGTTGTGGAAAAAATTTTGCACATGTGCTGCACCACAAAGAGTGAGGCATAACTTTCCCTGAGCAAAGTGCAGTGTACCAACAATAAAGGTACAATTATAGTGGAGGTACAGGCACCAGTAATAGCAAACCAATGGCTATATAGTAGCATCAGTTGTTACAACAAAAAAAACACATATTTTCATTGAAAGGCAACAAACCACAACCACTAGACAGTGCAGCCCATAAAGGAGCCCCACAGGCAGTAGAGGTAGAGTTGGTTAGAGCCTGCAGTACGTGCTATTGAAGCAGGCAACATAAACACCCCAGGGAGAGACACAACCATCAGTTCCACCATCAATTACAGACAGCCACTCTGGTGCATCATTCTGCTTGTACCAGTGGTGCTGCAGTGGTCCCAATCGAGGGTTTGGCTGCTGGTCTCCATGTAAGTACAGTACTTTCTGCTACATCTATGGCCAGACTATCAAAGTCTACTGCTCCAGTTAACATGGATCACCTTTTGTTATGCCTGCTGAGTCTTTTCCTCAGCTGAGGATCTGCATTTGAGAATTTTCAGCAGCTGCAGAAAAAATGTTATGGATTTCCAGCACAGTTTTGCAACATGCCTGTTTAGTGATTTTCTGCAACTGCAAACATTTTCTTTGTGAATATGCTGCAACTAAATTTCCGCACTGCTGCAAGGCTTTTTCCTGCAAGTGTGGAATTTTTGCCTCTCTTTGTGAATCCTACCCACTGAGGATTGTGGAAAAAATTGCAGCTACAGAGGTTCCTGAGGAAAAAGAGGCTATTCACAGTCAATATTTCCACAGTTGGGGAAAAATGTTGCAAACATGCTGCACCACAAAGAGTGAGGTTTAACTCTTCCTGAGCAAAGTGCAGTGTACCAACAATTGAGATACAACTATAGTGGAGGTGCAGGCACAAGTAATAGCATATCTATAGTTGTGTAAGTTGTTACAACAAAAATAGCGCACATTTTCTTTGAAATGCAACAAACTACTACAACCACTAGACCCAATGTATCCCATAAAGGAGCCCCATAGGCAGTATAGAAAAAGCTGGTAACAGCCTGCAGTGAGCGCTACTGAAAGAGGCAACATAAACACTCCAGGGAGAGACACAACCATCAGTTCCACCAACAGTTACAGACAGCCACTGTGGAGCATGCCCTGCTGGTACCAGCGGTGCTGGAGTAGTCTCAGTTGAGGCACTGGCTGCTATTCTCTCTGTGAGTACTTGCTGCGGCATCTATGGCAAGACTGTCAAAGTCTGCTGCTCCAGTTAATATGGATCACCTGTTGGTGTGTCTGCTGAGCTTTCTCCCTCAGCTAAGGAAAGAATGTTAGGGAGATATCAGCACTTGTGGACTTTTGTAACTTGCTTGTTTTATGGATTTTCACAACTGCAGAAATGTTCTTTGTGAATATGGTGCAACTAGAGTTCCGCAGTGCTACAAGCCATTTTTACGCAACTACAGAAATATTGGCTCTCTTTGTGAATCCAGCCCAAAGTCTATTGTTAGCATCAATGAATGCTGGATAAAATTATGGAGTAGGAGTAGGGTGTAGGGATGGGGAGGTGGACAGCGGAAGAGGGTTAGGAATGTTAGATAATCACCCAATCTTGCAATAACTCAGTAAGGTTTAGACCTCTGCAACTACAGAATGATGTGCACTGCACTACACTACATCAGTACCTTGCTTCACCAGAGACAAGTGCCCTGAAGCAGCCTCATCCTCCCCTGTTTGGTTACCTAACACAATGACCTGGAATTAGTTTTTCTTTCTCTTTTTTTTAATATTCTTTCTTGGTATGCCCCCAGCCACCAGCCAGCCACATTCTTTCCCATTTCCATCCCCAACCCCACCACCCACCTTTTCTGGAACTTAATCTGCTCCAGTTTTATGCCCTTATAGTTTACCCCCCCACAATGTTGCTTTTTCACCACAGTCCCAAAAGGCTACCAACCCCCTCAAGACAACTCATGCCAGTGTATTTTGAAGCAGAGCCAGTCAGCAATGCATGTCAAGTGAATGGAGTGGTGACATCATCCCTCTCAGTTGGGGCCATCGTCATCATCAGTGTCAGTGGCTCACCAGGTAGCATACTCACCTCTGAGGCTGGGAGATCAGAAAGCTATGGGTTCTATACCCACATAAGGCACTTGGGTTAAATCCCAATACTGACACTGTAGTGCAGCATGAAGAGGTGCTGCACTCCTGAAGTGCCGTCTTTTGGATGTGATGTTAAACCAAGGTCCCTTCTACCTGTTCTGGTGGTAGTTCTGGTGAATGTTAAAGATTCCTTGGCACTTCTTGAAAGAGTAGGGGAATTTAAAGTAAATATATACAAATAGTATTACATCAAGCAAAATCATATATAAACAAAATGGAAAACCAAAAAGTAAGTATTGCGAGCATAGACCCTACATGTGACTTCAGCATTATAATCCCAAATAATAATACACCCCCCACACCCCACTAAAAGAGTAGGGGAGTTTTTAGAACTTAATAGTTTTTTTATTACATGGGTTGAAGCATGGTTGGGAGACAGGGAACAGATAATTAGAATAAGAGGCCACAACTCTGACAGGGGATATGTTACAAGTGGAGTTCCACAGGGCTCAGTTTTGGACCCGTCCCTGTTCTTCATTTTATTTCAGACCTTAATAAAAACTTAAGCAGTTTCATGATTAAGTTTGCCAATTATACTAAATTAGCAGCTGACGTCAGTAATACGGATGAGTTCCATAAACTGAGAGAGGATCATTTAAAATGAGAAAGCTGGGCCAATTTAAATGGCATGGTGTTTAACCCTGATAAATGTGTTATCATGAACTTGGGAAAATCTAATCAATGCAATGATTATTACATGGCAGGAAAAACCTTTAAAAAGTTTACCAATGAAAAAGACCTTGAAATTCTTATCAGTAATAATTTTAAGTTTAGTAATCATTTCACAGAGGTTACAAAAAAAATGTAACAAACTTATCAGTTACATCAAGAAGTCAATTACTTCCAGAAACAGAGTGTGTATTATTCCCCTATATAAAGCATACATTTGTCCATTACTGGACTATTGTTCCCCTTTATGGAATCTTTATTATATATAATAAAGGGAGAAACTGGACACTAATCAGTATCAAGTTCTTACTGTAAATTTAGAAAAAAACCTCTATAGTAAATCAAATGACATTATG
Source organism: Neoceratodus forsteri (assembly GCA_016271365.2). Taxonomy (NCBI): domain Eukaryota; kingdom Metazoa; phylum Chordata; order Ceratodontiformes; family Ceratodontidae; genus Neoceratodus; species Neoceratodus forsteri. The sequence continues at coordinate 192,685,587 of CM057456.1, forward strand.
ATTATCATATTCTGACAAAGCTCTAATATAAGCTGAAAATACAACTCCTCAACCTTCTACTTACCCCCCCAACACAGAAAATAGTAGGGACATTTTTATTATAACTTCGAATTAACAAATCTTGACAACAGTATTAAGTCATACTGAAAACACTACAGATTTCAAAAAATTAAAGAAAATAAAGAACATTTAAAATAAGTGAAATAAAAATAGAATAAATTAATATAAGTATTTAAGTCATACTTCTTCACCACTGGAATACGGATACTGTTAAGTGCAAAGCAATCCAATGAAAGTAAGGAAAACCAAAACATAACTCAGAAGCTTTATGTATTCAGATCATGTCAGCTTAGCTAGCCCCCCCCCATTTGGGAATACATAGGAAATATTTGTTGAACTAAGGCTGTCCATCAAGTCACTGAAAAGCTGTATTAACACTCTCTCAAAGGACCTACACTCAAGGACATATGTACATTTCCTCATGAATCTTATCTTAGCCATTTGATCCTTTAGAGACATAGTTAGAAGCATAGTAAAAAGGCAGTCAACCACTTCTAGTTCAAATTATACTCAGTCTATTACCTGTATATAGGGACTCCCTATGTACAATGTTACCTGTAAGCATTCCTGAGTATCTGAGCCTTATCAGCACAACCTTTTGCTCCACAGACCACACCAGGGGTGATACTCCATGTGAGTTTCTATCTCTGTAAGGATAAAAACATGAAACAAAATTGTTGAAATTCCACGTTCATTGAAATTACTATAATACTTTTCGACATACTTTATGTATTGTAAAATGTGATTATCTACTGTAAACTTCATTCACCCAGTACATAAGTTGCCACCAAACATTATATTATGACTGAGAAACTGCATGTCTTTCTATTCTTTGTATTTCTAAAAGATGGTTGTGAATAGTCCAAAACAATTGGTCCACTGTTATCTGTCTTCTAATCAATGTAAGTTGTCAACGTGTGTGCCAAATATGATATTTTATCCATAATAATATAAGGTGAATAGTTCTTGGATTCTACTTTTTCCATGCTTCTGGTAATATTCACAAAAATAAAATCTCTTTTGTAAGCAAATGGAAGGGGGATTTTTCCCATTTACTGTATAAATATGTTCAAAAAGGGAGGATATATGGCACTCAAAAAACAAATGTTCCATTGTTTCCATGATACCCAAACAGGCCCCTTCCCTTAGACAAACACTCTCTGTAACATCCTTATGCTTTAGGTTATTTTTTATATTTATTTTTTTGTGGAAACAAAGCCAGAGGACATCCCACATTTTGCCTTGAATCCTGGGATTGCTTAATATATTTCCAATTTGTTGTTTTGCTGTGGTGATTGTTATACCAAAGTCAGGCTATTGAATAAGATATTCCGTTAATATATATTTATATAATTCCTTCTGGGTCATGTTAAGTACCATATATTTTGTAAGTGCCCATAGCTTTATTTTGCTAAAAATATAGCCAAAAAAATATGATAATCCATTTACTGATTTTTGTTTTGGTATTGCCAAATGTAGTTTCCAGGTGTCTAGCCAGGGCTATATGTGATCTAGTATCTAATACCTCCAGGGTTTGGTAGTGGATGATAATAGAGGTTTAAGGTTTATCGTAAGAAATAAAGTAAAAAAAAAAGAATATTATAGGATGAATCATAGCCAGTCCTCCATTTTAATTGGTAAATATGTAATCCCTCTTTTAATTGGATTGAGCCTACTGCCCAAAACACATTGAAAAAGCAACTGTATATTGTAGTTTCTAACTGTTTTGTTGGTAAAAATATCACACTAAGGTGCAAAAATATAGGTAATAATGGGGTTTTAATCATATAGATTTTTTTAGTTTGGCCATATACCAAGAGTTCTATTTTCATCCTTTATTTTGACCTTCTTTCAATAATAATTCTCAATTATAGGTACGCAGATCCAAAATAAATGCCCAGGATTTTATTCATCCCAGCATATATTGGTAAATCAAAAATTATGGGTCTTTCAATCAATATATTCCCAATAGGGAGGCATTTACTTTTCCCATGGTTTACCTCTGAATTAGAGCCAGGTATTTAATAACCATCCTCTCAGCTTCTTCTCCCAATTTGTGATATGCTAGTATTAAACACAGATCATCTGCATAAGCTATAGATTTGATTTCTGTATCTTCGCTATGTACAGTGACTCCTCTAATAGATTCATTATTATGTAGATGGTATAATAAGGGGGTAAGAGCTAATACATATAATGTTGGACTCAATGGGCAGCCTTGCCTAACCCCACTAAAAATGGGGACAGAATTTCCCACCAAACCATTGACATAAGGTTGTACCGCTGTTTTTTTTATAGTATAGCCTTACCCAGTTGATAACCATATGCTTTCAGAACTAGCCATAGATAATTATGTTGCACTTTATCAAATGCCTTGGCTTGGTCCAGGCTAACTAAAGAACCACTAATTTCCTCAGAATTCCCCTTTTCTATAATTTCTCGTAATAAAATCAATCCAAGATTTTTCTACAAGAAACTGTGCAAAATTGGGTAGGGTGATAAATATTATCTAATACTAAGGATAGTTTATTATTTAAAACTTTGGATACAATCTTAATATATGCATTTAGCTGGATGATTGGTCTCCAATTAGCTAAGTTTGTTTTTAATCCAGATTTATATCATAATATAAGAAGAACCTCATACATTTAGTTTGGCTATGAATTCTCCTAAAGACAGGAATTATATTGTTGCACTAACTCTTTGACCAAAAACAGAAATGTAATCTGGTAAAATTCACAAGGAAGCCCATCTGGCCCAGGGGCTGCTTTGTTCTAAGAGTCTGAATTACTGATTGAAGCTCCCTTTCTGTAATTGGGCATGTTAAAGACTGTTTCAGATAATCTGGAATCTGAGGAAGATTACCTGCCTCCAACCAGTCTAAAATTGGTTACTCTGAAAGGGAAACTGCTTTAAATGTATCCCTTATGTAGTGTTCTATTGCTTGTAAAATACCTTCTTTATGTGTAATATCTTTCCCTGTTGTATCTTGAATATGAGGCATTATCTTATTTTTCCTCTACTGACAAGTTTCAAATGGGTTAAAACTCCCATACATCCCTTGAAGGCCACATTTTTGTTCAATTTCCAGGGATTTCATCCTGTCATATTGTATGGGCATAATTTGTTCTTTCGGATCTTTAATTTGTGCTGTACAATCCCTATTCCCATCTATCTGAAACTGATGTAAATTTAATTGTTTCTGCATTCCCAAATATTTTTCTTTCTTTTGTTTCCCATTAATTTTTCCCATTATTTGCAAATATTCCTTGAAATATACTTTACTGTCCTCCCACTGGTCAGTCATTGAATGATATAAAAAACTTACTGATTGTCTCACTTCTATGAGGAATTTAAAACCTCCTCAAATTTCTGGATATTCCAATAAGCTAATATTTAATCTCCAATATCCCCAACCCCTGGACGTCCCTTTGAAGTCAGAAATTACTGCATTCAGTAAACCATGGTCTGATGTCACCACTGGGGTCACCATCTTGGATCTTACTGGCAAATTAAGGGAGAGAAACCAATAATCTATTCTCGTAGAGAGTGTCCTCCTGAAAAAAGTATATGGGGTTTTGGTGGTGTCTAAAGTAAACACATCTACTAACCCTGTAGAATACAGTAGTTGATTCAAATATGAAATATCACTGTTTTTTTTTGTGGTTTTTAGACATCTATCCAATTTAAATCTACTAGTATTACAGTCTCCCCCAAACAATATTTTCCTGAAGGTGTAGAGATAAGATCGAATTAATTTCAACAAGTCTTTTCTAGCTGATTTATGCTGTGGGGCATATGTATTTACTAAGCAAAAACCAGTCCCTTGCAGTTGTACATCTAACATCAAGGATCCACCTGGCAGTATATCAAGAATGTGGGAGATCCTAACTTCAGGATCCATGAAGCAGATACCCACTCCACTACAGGTATCCTCGCCCCCTGACCAATAACTAAGTCCCCACACCCAAGAGTTGCTAGCCATGGTGATCTCAGAGAGTGATGATAAACTGGTGTCTTGGAAAAAAAACAATGCAAAATGTTATTTCAGTAAACAAGCAAAATGTGGCTAAACGCTTTCTCTCCGATAAAATACTGTTTGTATTCAAGGATGTAATTATCACTTCATAATGCTGCATAAATCAAAAGAAAGTTTTTTTTTACCCCCCTTTTTTCAAGGAGGCTCTAGTCCCCATTCTTCTACTTTTTTGTTTTTGGTTTCAATGGTTGCAGGTGTAACCTTCTCAGACTCAGACAAAATGTCTGCCTGAGATGAGGCCCAAGATGCAGTATCAGAGTCCATGTAGTCATAAGGGGCTCCCTTCTCTAGTATAAAAAAAGGGTTAGCCAAAGGAATTGGGTCAGTCAAATGTTCTGAACTGTCTTTTATTCCTCTTCCCTTGCCTTTGGTCACTGTAATGATTTGAAGTCAGATGATGCTGGTCCCAAGGGGGGGGGGGTGCCATCACCTCCTCCAGTCTAGCCTGAGAGTTAGAAATAGATTGTATTACTATTGGAGTCACCTCAGTTTGTACAGAAGGTGTGACAATTGTTGGTATTTTTATCTCACTTGATGCCTGAGACTCAGAGGGAGCTGTTTCAGGAATTTGGGCCTTGTTTTCCCTTGTCTGTTCTGGTTTGGCCTGTGCCTGAAAAGTTATTTCCTGTTAGTTCTTTCCTGATTCATCCTAGTCTCTTGGGTAGTTGTAGGTGTTTGTGGTGGAGGACCTGTTCTGGAATGAGTGGAACAAGCTGTAGGTGTTTGTTTAGATTTATAAATGTAGTAATCTTCTAGTCCAAAGTCTGCATCCTCAGTAATGTGGGACACCCATGGACAGCTGATAAAGCAGTGGCCTTCTTCTTCATATAAGTTACACCTTTGTTTATTGCAACAATGGTAGACTGAGTGCCCCTATTCCCCATACTGGGTGCATTTCAGGACCTCACAGTTCGTGCTGATGTGTATGGCTCAAACACATTTAAAGCACCTACGAGGTTGTCCAGGATAAAAAAATCAAACCTTTGTCCCTTCCAATATATACACAGTTTGGCAAATATTTCAGCTCAGTTCCTTTTATTGCAATTTAACCTTTATCCTCTACCCGCCATTTAAAAAAAATTCCTCTGCATCCAGTATTGGTTCTGGGGTGCCTTCTGCAGCACATTTTGTTTCCAGCCAGTACAAGACATCCACAATATTGACACCTTCATTTCAAAAAAGTTCTGTAATGATACAGAAGGACTGTTTAGTTAGTGGTATCACCTGAAAAGGAGTCGACAATGAATTTGTCATTAAATTCATATATCTCACCCAAAATGTTTCAAGCAGGGCAGGAGTTCTGAAACTGATATCAAATTAAGCCTTTCCAGGGGCGTGGATCAGGGCTTAAACATCTTTTGGGAAAAAACCTAGTGATTGCTTAATTAGACTTTTCCCAGCATAGAATCTATCTGGCATAATTTCCATGCCACCTAAATATCTGAGGTGAATGGCATATCATCTTTTCAACAGCTCGATGGGTTTTCTAAAAATAACTTGCGTATGTTGGGTGGGGGGAATCCCCATCTGTTGCTCCTGGCACAGATGTAGGAGGTTGCTGCTCACTCTCCTCTGGAGGAGCCATATGTGCAGTGTCAGATTCTGGTTGTGAGGCTCCTGGAGTCTCCTATTAGTGCCTGAAGACTGAGGAGAAAAGGAAATAGTACCTGTGGTTGTAGCTTGTGAACCTGGAGACTCCGGAAACTCTTGTCTCGTCTCTTGGTCCCCAACATTTCCTTAATGGACTGGAGCAGTAGAGTCCTCATTGCTCATATCTGCTACTGGTAGCCAAGTGCCTATAATCATCTGGGACCATCCTGTTCCTCTTAGAGCCTTTTCTAGCATCCATGCAGTACTGTTTGACATTGTTTGTTGAGCTGTATTCTCCTCAGTGCTAGTTCCTGGTTCTGCATTTGCGCCTGAGTAGGGAGTACCAAATACAAAGACATGCTATTGGATGTATTCTGGAGCCCAGAGAGCCATCGGTAAGCCTCTTCCAATTTTTTCCCTCATCTTGATGTACCTGTTCCAATTCTATTTGTTTCAATCGTACATAACTCAGCACTTAATATCAGCTTTTTCTCTGCTAAAGTTAAACCCGGTTCTTCATGTCATAGGTCTTCTACATGCAGTTCTTCTCTTGCATCTAAAAAACAGTTCCTGTGTCCATTTCAGTATTCCTTTCAGTGTTGACAGCACCTTGAATTGACGAGAGGTCTGTAGTACTTCCTCTCAATTCACACACCACACCAGGACTGAAGTCCACCATTGCAAATCGACAGTGCCCCTTACCAGCCGAAAAGAGTAGAGAAATTTTTTATTAGACAAAACATTACACATTTCAGACAGAACCACATTTCCACAAAATTTCTCATGATACATAATATCGCTGACTTCATTTTACACAAAGATTTAATAAAACCTACACTTCTGAAAACTATTTTATTACTACCTGAGAAAAATTAAATAAATAAAACTCCCCAAATCAGAGCATTCATTCCCCTTATGTGTCACTGTTTTAAGTGTTTCAAACAACCTTTCTGTGATTCCGAAACAAAATCACTTATTAAGTTAAGGATCCATGAGATATTTTTCCAATAAGTAGAGAATTTCCTAGCTTCCCAAACTGTTGTTTTACCTTTCCTTCTGCTTATTTATAGCTGGTTCGATCTGTTTAATTAATACCAAAAATCATGTGTTTATATGCTGCAAAGAAAATTTACATTGTGCTTGCCACATATAATATTTGATGATTGCAAAGATCAGATTCAAGGAACTGGGATGGTACCTGGAAAAACAACCTGTATATTCACCCAAAATCAGACTTCATATGTAATATGTTGAACAGGACCCCACTGCCGTCTAGTGGCTATTTCTATCCAAAATTGTCTAGCATATACACAGTGTCTGATGCATTGTTTCTCCTGTATTGGCTTGTGTTTTAAATTTCCTTTTACCCCCAGTTAGCCATGGCAACTCAGCCATTGCACATCCCATACTGCAGCAGGGATTCTTTTGTCTGTTAAGGTTTTCAGGGCATTTTGTAATTTATTCCCTATCTTTCAACAATCAAGTTCTCTTCAAAATGGGTACTTTTTTATTTAAAGTAAAACACAACCTTCTCTCCCCCCCCCATTTACTTCTCTAATGTTTCCTAGGGCAACAAATGCATTGTTTACTAGGCCCCAGTTTAATTATAAATTAAAAACACCATTTTTAAGACCACATTTGGGCAAAGATCCTTATTATTTAGAGCCCCTACTTTTTTCAACAAAATACCCTCAGTAATTGTTGAGAGTAGCCTCACTCAGTGTTTAAGAAAAGGTTAAAATATTGGCTTTTCTCAAAAACTTAATGTAGCTGCTTTTGCACTGCACTTTATTGATTGTATAGTCTGCTCCCATGTTGTATGCTATATTTTTTATATTGTGTTTTTAGATTGAACTTGTCTCCAGTGAAAACGGGCAATCTTGCTCATCTGGATTTACAAGTATAACAAATAAAAATAAAATGAAATGGTAGGTAAACATTTTGTAAAATCTACCTGTACCACATGATTTTTCTCCATTACTTCTAAATATAAAGCTTTTCTTTGTAAATCCTATACCTGTACTTTCTTAATCCCCAATGTTTAAGTTTTTTGATTGCAGATTTGGCAAAATCAGCAACTTGTAAGGAATCAGTTAATCTTGGAATGTCTTCCCACCATTTCTGTAAGAAAGGCTGAAATAGGGCCATTGTCCAAGTATCCCATTGATGCTCACTTACCCCTTCCCTTTTAAACATGGATTTAAGAAAAAAATGAATGATAGAATACTATGGAATGCAGCATCCCCAGCCCACCATGATTTAACTTAAGATAGGTAAAATTTATTTTAATCGGGTTTAGACAGCTCCCCCAAACCATCAGGAAAAAACAACTTAGTAGTCTTGTTTCCAAGGGAACGGGAATAGGAAAGATAGAGCTAAAATACAGAACACTTGGAAGTAAAAATTTCTTAATAATCATAACCCTCTTTTGTTTTGAAAAAGGCCTGGATTTCCATTGTTTTATTTTTCATTCTCCAACTTGTAATTTCTCTTCCCGATTAAGATAGGCCCGATCCCCATTGCCAAAAAGGCATCCCAATATCTTGATCATTGTATTGGATATTGTAATATGTCCAATAGTGTTATCAAACATCCCATCTCCCAAAAAAACCCCAGAGGCTTTTATCATAGTTTGCCTTTGCCCCTGTGAGTCTGGCAGTCTGATCCAAAATCTGTATTGCTTTTAACCCCGATTTCTTGTTTTTAACCATTAAGACTATATCATCTGCGTATACCACTCATTTTTGTGGAGCAAGATCTATTGAGGGTATGAGTCCCTGTATAGCATTGCCAAATACCATTTCCCTAATAACTGGATCCAGTACAAAAGTATGTAAAAGAGGGCTTATTGGGCATATCTGCCTTACACCCCTTTTGAGCTGCAGCCGTTTGCCAAGATGCCCATTAACTGTTGGATAAACTAGAGCTCCTTTATAGAAAGTTTTAATCTAAGATATGAATTTTTGTGAAAACCCATAATGTTGCAAAACTTGATGTAAATAGCTATGTGAGACTCTATCAAAAGCCTTAGTTTGGTCTAAGGTTATTATATATCCAGTACATTTTTTTTGTTTCCCATATTCACAAAAATGTTTCAAAATAGTAAGATTTTGCTGTATGTTTCTATTTGGAACTGAACAGTTTTGTACAGGATGAATGACATCTGATGCTATTTTTTGCAGTCTGTAACACAATGTTGCTGATAATATTTTGTAATCAGTATTTAATAGGCTAATGGCCTCCAGTTCCCTAAATTCTGTTTGTTTCCCTTTTTATGTAGATAAATGATGCCGCAGAAAATGTATTTGAAATTATTCCAGTGTCCAATATTTTATTATATATCTCATGAAGTATTTCACTTAATTCTTCTTGTAGATGCTTCTAGAACTCATGGTTAAGCCATCTCATCCAGGTGATACCCCTAACTGTAAGTGAGATATTTCTGTCATAACTTCAGTTTTAGTTATGGGGCTCTCAAGTTCCTTGATGTATTTTGCTTTCACTTTTGGAGTGGGGAAGGTAAACATGTCTTCCCACTTGGATCTATTGATCAAATGTGATCCCTGTTGTTTTTATACTTCCTTCTGCACTATCTCTAGCATTTCAATGTTAGTTTGTCTTACCTCCCCTGTTTCACCACATAAGCCTTCCATTTTTTTCCTTTTCAGTTGTCTCTTTATATGCAGAGTAAGGGTCTGCATATAGTGTATTTTCCATGCTATATTTCATTTTTGCCAATAATTAAACAGCTCTATCATATTGATAGCATTTAATTTTTGTTCTGATCAAGTCTATTTGTTCTTTTATCCTGGAGTCACAGGCATTTGGTAGTGACATAAGGCTGCCACTGACATAATATTCTGTCCTAAAAACCTATGCTTTCTAAATCTTCTGGCAGCATATACTTGTAATACTGATTTCTAAATTCTAAATAGGTTATATAATCCTTATTACTTTTATCTCTCCCTAAGTTTGTAAAAAAATTTTTAACTTCTGTTTTGCTGTCCTCCCACCTAGAGAGCCAACTGTCATACATTCTGGCTACTGATTTTCTGAACTCAATCATTTGTAGGAGTTTATTTTTTATTTCCATCTGTTCCAAAAGGGAAGAATTTAGTTTCTATCTGCTATTTACCACAGGAAAACTTGGTGGAATATTTGATAAACCTATCTTACATTTCAAAGTCAAATGGTCAGATAGTTTACATAGTAATAAATTGAAGGTAATGGGAAACAAGTCATTTGATATAAAAAATAATCTATTCTGGAAGAATAGGCACTCCTTTTATATGTAGGCCTTGCATCCTTATGCAGTACTCGATAAGCATCTTTCAAATTTGTGATTTTTATTACTTCCTGTAGAGCATGTGTATCACAATAAACCTTCTTTTGCACTTGATCTCTTAGTTTTTCATCTATACTACAATTCAACCCCTTCCCCCCAGATAATCTGTTTGTTTGTGAATAAATAATATCTTATGGTTTTAAAAAGTTCTATTCTGGTAGTTTTAACTTGGGGTGTGCAGGTGTTTATTAATCTTAAGGAAAACCCTTTATATACACAATCTATCAAAAAAGCTCATCCAGGGACAATGTCAACTAACCTGGATGCCTGGACTTGTGTGTGGTTGAACAGTATCCCTAAACCATCAGCTGTATTGACCCCATAAGACCAAAAGAATGGCCCCTTCACCCAGAAAATGTTGCATGAGCTATGTCTTGTAAGGAATTAAAACTGGTCTCTTGAAGAAAAAAATATCCCCTTATAAATTCCTGCAATAATTCAAGCATGCTAATTTCTTTTTATAACTCTTCATGCTACAGGTATTTAATGAGGCCAGATCTAATGTAGCCATGTACTAAGTTGTTATTTTCCTTTTTTCTCTTTCTTCCTGTCTTTTCTTTGTTCCCATCACTTCCATCCCCCATCTTCTTCATACTCCTTTTCTGAAAATGCTCCAGATCTAGGTGAGACATTAGATTCTGAGCCTCCTTCTAAGTTCTGTAGGGCCTGAAATGTGTTCTGTGTGGGGATAACTGCAGTAATGCCATTCTGCTTAGTTGTTGCTCTGGTTACCCTTTTGGGGAGTTGAAACTCAGATAAGGGGAAGGGGGCATAACATCTGTTCCCTGTCCTTCTTTGGATGTTCCTGGTTGTTCTCACTGTGTTTTTTCTTGTCTAGTGTGGGCCCCATTTGAGCCATCTATCTGTTCCATAGTGTTCCTGTTTCTGTTTGGGCCTCTGGATGGTCAGTGTTTGTTTAATCTGTGTTTGGAAGGTCACTGTTACTGTGAGGCCTGTATCTATTTTGGGCTTCATTGATCAGGGTTTCCTTATCTGGCCCCCCCCTTGTCTGTTTTGACCAGTCTAGGAGCACTGGTGATACAAATGCCCCTGTTCATCACAGAGGTTGCCTCTAAATACATTTCTGCAGGTCCCACTGTCATGGTCAAAATCCCCACACGATGCACACTTTATCTTGTTGCAGGCACTGCTGAGGTGTCTCTGAATGCTGCATTTAAACAAGCCTTTGGTTGGCCCAGATAAAAATGACACCCCTACCCTTCCCCCCCAAAAAAGCTATTTGGAATATGCTGTACATTATTGACCATTATATGCAATTTTACTTTAAACTTCCAGCTTCTAGTACAAGTTCCTTCATCATCTATGACTGTTTCTGGGGGCCCCAGGACAGTATATTTTTGTTCCAGCCAGTACTGGATATCCCCCACATTAATGACTTCATTTCTGAACATGACGTTAACTGTTTTAAACAGTGGTTTAGTAATCAGGATTGCCCAAAAGGGAGTCCACAGGGGCATTGATTTACAAGTCTCTTATTTATGCCAGAAAGTATCGAGACTAGTAAAAGTTTTAAAACTAATGTCAAAAGTGTCCTTTCCCCTAATGTTGATGAGGGCAAAAATATCAGAGGCTTGGAAGTTCATAGATTCTTTAAACAGTTTCTGAGCAACATAGACTCTGTCCGGGTGTTCCAGTATACCACCTCTATACCTGAGGCAGACTGCATTAAGCCGTGGAGCTTGTTCTAATTTATTATTTCTGAAGAGGTCCAAAAAGTGTGGCACAGGTCGCTTGTTCTCCCGATGTGGGGTGGGGGAAGTGTCTGGAGAATCATTTACCTCATCTGGTTCTGGATCATTGTCTGGATTATTTGCAGAGATCTCAGTACTATTTGTGCTTTCCTTTTCCTCCCTCCCAATCCCCCTGTTGCTTAGTGTTAATATATATAGTTTGCTAACCTGTATTTTGTTCTTGTTGTTGTGCACTGTGGGCACCCTGATGAATGGGCAAAGTTTGCGAAAAGGTAACCCAGTTCGAATCTGGAATCCATTTGCCCTGTTCAAAAACCCAGCCAGCATCTTGCAGTACATCTTCTTTTGTCCAGTTTTGATCTGAAAAAGCCGGGTCAGCATTTGATGACTTCCGTATTCCTTTTTGAGGTATGTCAGCATTTTGACTCATTCCAAAAGCCTTATCCTCTTCATTTGTCTGACAGGCAGCTGTTCCTGCTGTCAGATCTTTAGCAGGTCTTGTCGTTGTGGATTGTGCAGGTTCCAAAGGGTTTTCAGTGGTAAAATGTTGCTCCATTGCGGTCAGAAAATCCTTGGTAATATCCCCCATAACCAAGTTCCCCGCTGCATGGGTATATCCATGCAAATCTCCTTTAGCCTCCCGCTGTCTTCTGGTAGCCTGTATGAAAGTGTCATCCCCATTCAGAGACTTGGCAGAGGTCAGGATGCAACCTCTGCCCACTCAAGCATGTCCAACTCCTCCAGTGACTAGGCTCCATCTGCCGTTACCATAGCATGGCCAAGCAGCTCCCCCTACAGCAACAGTTAAGGGAGTTTTTATTAAAATAAGAAACATAAATAACAACACAGCAAGGAAAAATAATACAACTCTCAATAAAGTATTCAAACAAAATCATAAAAGGAAAAAAACTAAATGGTAAAGAAGTGAAAAAAACAATGGTCAAAAATGTATGTTAAATACTTAAGTCTAGGTTATATACAGGCTATCATTTATATTTAATAAAGAGAGAAAAACCTTTCCACCATTTCTTAACCTTATTTGAGTTAAATACTTGATTCTCTTTCAAATATATTTTCATTAATTCCTGTGATACTAATTGACTATAACCCTCATATGACACTTTTTTTGATAGATAACCCATTGACATCTCACCTGCCATAAATAAAACCTTATACAGCAGACAAAATAGCTAATGTACTGTGATGAAAAAGAGCTAAACTGGGGGTGGGGGATGGGTGTAAATATCTGAAACCAATATCTCATAAGTAATTGTAGTAAACCAATGAAGTTTCCATTTTTTTGCCAAATAGACCCATAATGCCTTAGCATAAGAGCAATGCAACAAAAAATGTTTCCTGGTTTCTTCCATATTGATGCAATCAGGATATAGGCAGTTCCTCTCTTCTTTTGCCTTTTATTTAGCATTACCCCTGACATTTAGTCTCCTATACAAAATGAACCATTGAGTCTTCCACATATGAGAGGGAATTCTGAGGTTATTGAGTTGCGCTAATACTGTATATGTGAGTTCTGAGACGTACGGCAATTCTTAAAACAAGGTTCTGTTGGGTAAATACGATTCATAATAATACTGTATAATGCATGCACTTTATTTATTCGAATCATTTCCTTCGTGATCTGCCATCTATATAACTTCTGTACAGCTGGTCGGAAATATGTAGGGATATCAGTATGCAAATTCAATTTAGGGGCCATATTATGCCAAACCTTAAAATAATGTCCTAACACTAGCCTAACTCAATCTCCTCCTCCACCACCAGAAGAAAGCAGTCCACTTTTGATGGTTTGAGTAAAAAACAGAGCACTTTTGTGTGGGGCTCTTAGTGCTGACTGTTCAGCTTTAAGTATTCTCTAGTACTCTGCCTTAAGCTGGAAAAGAAGCTATTTACATATACAATGGGGATCCCAGGCTGCCTTATCAGTTTAAAAGCCTGTTCACTCACTGAGGGTGCACTCAGAGTGGCAATGTGTGCTTGTCCTAGCATAAGGTGGTAAGGAACATTAGTGTGTTAAACTGTGATCACTGAATTCTACAATGCTACTGGTGGATTTGGCAATAAATGTTACCTCTACTCCTGTATATAGTACAGTGATTACTGGGGAGAAAATTTGTAATAGATGCACATTGTGCACTATAACCCATGGGATCAGTTGCTATGCAGTTCATGCCTTCAACAGATAGTAAAGCAAGGACCACATCAACAGGGATAGGTATCTGCAATGTGCAGCTGGACACTGGAAAGATGGTGTGATGCTTTGGGGGGCACTGGGGGTTGTAAAAGTTGCAATAAATATATTTAGCAGTATCTGTTTCTGCAGCCTTTCATCCACTAGTAGACTTGGTGGTAAGAAGATGACATTTGTAAAGTGCTCCTTCATAGTAAAGACTCCTTTTAATGTATCCCTTTTGTTTTATCTGTGTATAATACCTATGTTGATTCAGTAAAAGGTGTTTCCTGCTTGACAGGACCATGAAACTGAAAGGCATGTGATGAAGTCAATATTAAAATATTAGTATCACCTATGACGCACTGCTGCTTTTCAATAATATACAGTGGTAAAGCCTGTCAACTCCACACCCAGCCATGTAATGGACTTTTAAACAAATTTAGAGATATAACTCTTCACCTAACATACACTATTATCTGTAATCTTTCTTAAATGACATGCAACTAAAAGCTTCTGCTATATTTTATAATTGATGCGTGACCTTGTATTTATATACTGACAGTGTGGGTGCATTCAATAAAACTGACTTTCTTTGCTGTGCAGACCATGAAACCAGTGACTAATTACTCCTGAATGTCAATGATTTGGGGAAGTCTCCCTGATTTGAACCCATTTCTCCAAATTCCACTTTTAGCTCTGGGAAATCTAGCTGGAGGAAATGAATATCATACAAAGGTTTCTGCCTTTCTCTCCTTTCCTCCAGAGTGTACATACAAGGGTCAATCAAAAAGTGTGCAGCCTGACACAGAAAGAAATGCACTATGAATCTAGTATTATTTTATTTTTTCAAAACCAGTCTCCTTTTAGTTCAATACACTTAGTCCAGTGTTGTTCTAGCATTGTTATCCCCTCATGGTAACATTCATGTTTTGGCCTCCCACAGACCCCTCCACAGCAGCTATCACCTCTTCATCATCAGCAAATGTCTTTCCATGGAGTTCAGTCTTCAGTTTTGGGAACAGGTAGACGTCTGAAGGAGCAAGATCTGGTGAGTAGGGTAGATGAGGAACCAGTTCATACCCACATTCTTTTGCAGCAGCCACTGCAACCTGTGCTGTGTGGGGTGAAGCATATCAGGAGTAAAATGCCTCGCCTCAGTTTTCCATGACATTTGGCTTTGACGGCTTCTTTCAGCTTGTACAGTTGTTCAGCATAGTACTCATCAGCTACTGTCTTTCCTTTTTCAAGATAATCAATCATAATCACACCTTTAGAGTCCCAAAAGACCAAGGCCATGATTTTATCACTTGACGCAGCCTGCTTGAACGTCTTTGGAGTTGGAGATACATGATGTTTCCATTAGAGGTGGGCTAAAGTTGTCATTTCAGCCTTAGGGAAACTTCAGTGAAATTTCACAACTTTTGCAGAAGTTTCTGACCTTCCTCCTGTGGCAGATTGGACATCTTCCAAATGTGTTTGGGCAAATTTCCACCCTGTCAGGTACTTTCCCTGGTGTCCAGTGCCAAAAACCCTGGTCACTGGACTCACTGATCACTGCCTGATGTTAAAACTAATAATTCCCTGGTGGCTAGTGGTCCCTCCCCCCACCCATTCACCCACCCCATTTGGAAATAGAAAAAAAATCCCTGATGGTTAGCAGTCCCTCTCCCAACTAGATCAGCCACTCCATAGATAATAACGAAATCCTGGTGGCTAATGGTTCCTCCCCACCACTCAATCACCTGCCCAACAAAAACATCATGCCTTGCTGTCTTGTGTAAACCCCCCATCCTGATCCCCTGTATAGTCAAAAAATAAACATTTCCCTGGTGGTCTAGTGAACCCCCTTCCCTATCCCCAATCCCCTGGCAGTCTGTAAATTCAGATATCCCTGGTGGGAAAGTGCACCCCCCACCCCCAACCTAGCAGGCAGTGTCCCACCACCCTGCTCCCCCTATCCCGAACACAAGCTGGCAACTGGCACAGCCCTCTTTTTTCTGCCATGGCCAGCCACCCACTTAGCTAGCGATGAATGAGGGTGTGCTTGTACAGGGGTGGCTCAAGTTGGCCCATCCACCACTTCGGTGCCTGATTGGGTCAACCTGTGGTTGCATCTGGCTTAAAGGCCAGCCATCCTGTTGGCTGGGGGACCATGTGTAAAGCTGTCCCCCCAAATGAGACCCTTGGGTCATTCCTGGAGGTATCAAAGATGCACAGTGAGACAAAGATCTACAGTATAATATTATCCATGCATAGACAGAGATCTAGAAAGTTGCTTACTTTTTCTACTTTTAGTTTTCATACATTTTAAAACAAGTTAATCACAAAACTCTGGTTTTACCAGGAAAACTCCAGTTTTTACAGCGGCAAACTTGATATGACCCTAAGTCAGCTTTATTAAACTTTAGAGTTAGCTTGCTATTTTTCAGTCATACTATTAAAAGGACACATCATCATTTGAGTATGCTGTTTGTAAGCTTGACACTATTTAAGAAAAGTGGGAGTTTCTTTCCCCAGGGCCTGATGGAACTATAGCAGAGTAGTTTAACTGTCTTGGCTTACTCCATTGTTTCTTAATCACTTTCTAAGAAGCTACTTGGAAATGTCAATACCTGGGAGGAGCCTTGGGGCCCATATTTGAGAAGTTAAGATTTTATTGTGTGGAATATATCTGTACATTTTTTTTTTATTTAAACATACACATCGTAGACAGTGAGAGAGTTAGGGCTCAGCTGCTAAAGTTATGTTGTGATACTGTACATCTCTAAGCAGCCCCCGGTTGCTTTCAGTGAGTACTCAAATGGTGCTGTAGCATTATTAAGGAGAAATATTTTATTTTTCAGTGTTGAGTAATGAAAAATAAGTTCATAGGCCCACATGTTCCAGTTAAGTACTTTGCATGTTTTATGCACTGCTTTCTGTAATTTTTAAATAGGCAAGGAGTATCAGTCTGTTGTTGTCATGGTTCAAATAGAAATGGGCTGACAACCAAAACATCAACAGTTGTTGAGATTAGTAAAGCCTAAAGGTATTAGGCTAGAACAATTTGCTAATCCTACTTCTCATACAAGACCTAAATCTGCAAGAGCTGATTCGTGATAGTGCATGTTTATGTCAGTGCAGCTATGAATGACCCAAAGGATGCTGGGAGATAATTAGATACCTGTATTTTCTAAAGATCTGACAATTTAAAGGCATCAGGATATTGTAAAGAAGATGGGAGTGAAGATTACATTGTATAGAATAATACCTTAACTACTTTCCAGAATTTCTGAATTTTGTTGTTTAATGTACTAGTCTATTGTTTAACATAGCAACAACTATGTGAACCTGATGTTTGTTTAAACAAAGTTCAATGCAGGCCATTTGCAGTCATCAAATACACAATAAGAGAGCATTATAAATATGACTTCTTCCCTACCAACAGACACTGTTGCATAAAAACAAAACCAGTCTGGGCGATGTCCCATTACAAAACAACTAAATATACATACAGTATTACATCTGAAGTATCCACAGGGAGGCACAGATAATCAAAATGTTTTGTTAAATCAAAGCAAGCCAATACCTGCTTCCATTAATATATAGTATATTCTAAGTAGTTTCTTTGCAACTGTACAGCAGTTTGCTTTGGACTTTGCTAGTGCACCTCCTGAATGCAGTAGTGTCCCTCTCATTTTCATGCAAGTACGAAAAATTGTAGCATACCTATCATTTGTTATTTCAACAAAACAACCATTAGAAATGTACATTCTAAACTCCCAATGCATCTTGCAATTCAAAAATGGCCTATGGCAACACTTTCTTACTAGGACAGTTTGTGACTGCTACTAGGACTCTAACACCCATAATGCCCACTCATCCACATTCTCCTTCCCCTTTCTTTAACCCCCACTCTTACCTCTTGCCCTATCCCTCTGTCTTCTTCTCCCCCTGTGCCTTTTCTCCCACTGGACCAACCTTAAAACCAACCTACTACCACTACCTCCCAGCCTCCTAGACAAAGCCACTTCTTTTGGCCGCCCACTCTCCCCCCAGTCTCCCTTCCCCTTGACTCCTCCTTGAACTCTCACACTAGGTGTCACACCTCTTTATCTCCTTCGCTACATATAAACACTGTCCTTTACCCTAGTTGCATACTCTTGATGCTGTACTATCACCATTGGTACTATAAATGACATTGTAACATTATTGTATACTAGCTACCTACTATTTGAGTATTGTATGTAAACTGTTATTACAGTCATTGTCACTGTTTGACGTGGAACCTTTGTAAAAGAGCTCTGAGCTCAAAGGTATGATCCAAATCCAAAATAAATAAAAAATAAAAAAAAATAAATGTGCTTGTATGAATGTAAGGGCTCTTAACAATAATCATTGTCATTAGAAGCCTTAATTAGGGTAGCAGAGAGGGTTTGACATCATTTATATCACTGAAACTAAATGTAATAGGCAGGATTGTCAAAGGGATCCATCCAAGATGTGCCAGCCACTATTTTCAAAAGGAAAAGATGTCCAAACTGGCTAGGCCATTTATTAGATGGACTAACTGTCTTCATAATTTGCATCCAAAAACAAATCCAAGTGTGTCCATAGTGGATGCAGCTGACAGTTGCATCCATTTTCTGCTGCAAATTGTGACTTTTTGTCGTAAATGGAAGTAACCTCTGAAAATAGATGCAGGGCTCCCTGGAAAAAAGTGGGTATGCAGTTGCATCAGTGTTCATATAAAGTATTCAAAACAAGCCACGATTGGAAACAAATGGGGAGGAGCAGCACTGCATATTAAACTGTAACTAGAGGTGAACATATTTGTATCAGGAGGGCAGAAGAGTAAACTGAAACTTTATGGGTGGAGTTATCTAAAGGGACTGAAGTTAAATATCACTAAGAGAATGCTATGTAATTAATAAGACATTACAGAGTGTGCATTAGACAGTTCTAATGCATAGCCAGGAGTGTAGAGGCTGCAGGTCGAGTGCCTTCAGCCCTTGGCCATGCATTATTGTTCAATGCACATCCCTGAAGTGTCTTATTGCACCTAAAAAATGGGGCTGTATATTTTACATTGGGGAGAAATTAAACTTTATAGATTTCAATATTAAATAAAACTGTTTTCCTGTATTTTGATGTCAAATAGTTCCACTACCTACATTATCTTTTCCTTTTTGATTTTTAACCTAATGCTTTTAGACCTGTTATGGCTACCATATCTGAGATTATGTGTGTTTGCTATGCCCCCCACACACACACAATCTTAATGTTAGAGTAAAACTGGAATAAAGTTCAAAATAATGTATTGGCTTAGCACAGAACACTTTTTTCTTGTACCTGTATATCTAAATTCATGTGGAGAGTTACAAGTCATGAGCAAGTGAATGAGCAGCTGGCTGTTGGATTGGAGGAAAGTTGCAGCACTGCAGATGAGAGAACTGTCACGAACGAGTGAGTTAATAAGTGTGTTGTCAGCAGCGGCTGTCCAGGACATCAGAAAACATTGAAAACATTTAACATTTCAGCCACTGTTTAAGTGGGTGGCAGGCAGGTGGGCAACAGGCTGGAACAAGTGGCCGGTGGACAGGTGAAGATCAGGAGTGAGTGCACTGCAGATGAGAGAACTGTCACTAACAAATGAGTTATCGAGTGTGTTATCTGTAGAGACTGTTCTGGACAACAGAAAACATTGAAATATTCAACATTTCATCTACAGTTTAAGTGGATGTCAGGTGGGCTGGTAACAGACTGGAGTGAGTGGCGGTCAGGTCATGGGCTGGAGTGAGTGGTAGGTGGGCAGGTGAAAGATCAAAGCAGAAGAATAAAAAGAAAAATGTTTAAAACATTGCATTTGAATGTCATTTTTATCAGTTAGTGTCGTGTGATTTGGTAGACAGGGAAGTAATCAGCTTCTGCATAGTAAAGAATTAGGCTGTATGCTAAGTCGGGGAAAATGGTAGTTATTTTTTTTTTTATTCTAAATTGGTGGCTCAAGTATTTCTCTCAGGCCTGCATCCAGGTTGGCAGCACTTTTTTATTAGCCATGACTTATACACTTCTAATGACCAATAAGGATACAAGATTTTCCCTACTCATTTTATAAAGACCCACTGACCATGCAGGAGAACAGGATCAGAAATTATGGGATTAAATTAGAATGGTGGCCTCTAAGGATCTAGTAGAAATTATGGAAGATTTTCATTTACCTGATTTAAGCTGAGATAATGCAATTATTGTGCAAGATGGGTCAACAATAGTGCTATGCAGAATTCTCTAATTCCATTGGAATGGAATCCCATGGAATCCTGAAAAATTCTGCCTAATTCCATGAAAATCCATAGATAGTAGAACTCTGAAGTGTCAAAATGGAGCATGTTTCACGGATTATTAATCCCCAATTTACATAAACTGTAGATTCCTTTCTCGCAATCTGTGGAAAATTATTCCATGGTACACATGATCCACAAGAAGTTATCCACTGGCTTCCATAGAAATGCTTTTTGGAATTCCACTGAATTGAAAATGAAATTCTGAAAAACATTTCAGAATTGGAATTGCCATTCTACACCAGTTCTGCTGGTGGAATTCCATATTCTGCACAGCTCTCATTGAAACTAAGTTTTGAAGGTACTAGCAAACTGGACTGGTGACTAGGAAAATTCACTGGCTACACTAATTTTTACACTGGTCCAGCTTGTGAACTTATTGAATTTGTTGCCTTCTCCAACACAAGCCAGCACAGATAGTTGAAGGGAACTTTTAAAAGTCTGATAGAAAATCTACCAGCATTTTTCAGTGGGCCTTAACTAATATATGTGACTGCCCACAAAGTGCAGATTAAGTGCTAAATTAAATGTTTTCTCTTACAGGACTCCTTCCCGATGTCCTACACACTATATCTGATTAATCCTGCACCCCCCGAACATTGTGTAAAGAACAATCAGTTGGGTCACATCCAAGGATCCAGCCTTTGCTGACATTATCATTGGCGATCATATGAAGTCTTAAGTACTGGATAACAAGCAGCGGGCATATCAGAACATATATACATATATATATATTTATATATATTATATATTATGGTAGCACGGTAGTGCTACCATAGTTAGGGTTGAGTAGCATGCTTAAGGTTAAAAGGTCACATTTTGCACCTTAATAACTTTGCCACCATTCAACAGATGTGCCTGAAATTTTGTATGCATGATTGGGCATAGCAGATCTTTGGATCTGTCAAGTTGTGTACCAGTCAGATATACTGCTGCGGAGTTATTAAGCAACAACAAATTGCGCAATTACGCCTTTTTGTGATTTCTTTGTTCTCGCCTACAGGTCACATGGTTTGTGCGACCAGTCCTTCAGGGAATGTGTGGCCAGGGTGCCCAATGTGGCTTTCGAAGATTTTGTGAAAAAATTTTAAAAGGTTCAAAAGTTATTCAAAAAAACAAGTTCCCATTATAAGTCAATGGGAAAAGTTAACAAAAAGTTTGAAAGTATCGCAAATGCAGTTTTTACTTTCGCAAATGGCCCTTTTACTTTCACAAATCTGCCATTTTGTTTCCAGTTGGTGATCAGAAAAATGCTTGGCATTTAAATTTGGGACCCTCTAGCAACCTAATTCTTTTTGTATTCACCTAGTCGGACACTGAGGATGCTAGGCATGTCTTTATTTTGGGGTAAAACACCCCAGAAATATGTTTTTCAAATTTCTGGAAAAAGTACTTTCGCAAAGTACTTTCGCACTTGCAACACTGTCAAATGAATTTGCGAAATCTTTCGCAAAGTTCGACAGTACTTTTCCAGGCTATGCAAAACTACAGCAATTCTTTGCCACCTTGCTGCAAAAGAATGGTTTGGTCTTTTGGGCTGAAATTTGGAGGGAACACAGCCAAAATCTCACAGATGTGCATTTCACTATTTTGGTAAAAAATATTACAGGGCGGCAAAGTTACAGCACACCAAATTTGACACTTTTTCCCATAGGATAACATTATGGGGTCCGCTGCATTGCAGGAATCCTTTGCCTCCCTTCTGCAAAATAATAGTTTGGTCTTTTGGGCTGAAATTTGGAGGGAAGAAAGACAACATCCCACTGATGTGCCTTTTGGTGGTTTGGTGAAAAAATATTACGGGGCAGAACATTGAACACACTCTGAAGTTGGCTTTCCCATTGAATAACATTACAGTGTCCGTTACCTTTATGGGCGGTATCTCAAGTAATTGCAAGATGAGACTTTTCATCACAAAATACTTAGCCCCCACATGGGGGCTAAGTCCAAAATTAGCCAGGAAAGTCATAATTCATATGAAATTAACATTTTTTTCTACGTTGTACAGTTCCTGAGATATAAGCAATGTAATATTCCAAGTCCTCATTTTCTGCTCCGAGGCCCACTGGTATGTATACATTCTTTGTTTTCACTGTGTTTTCCAATGTATTTTTTGGGGAAAAGAAGGGTGTGCCCTTTTGTTACTGTGCCAGTTAGCATTTCCAGGTGCGTTTCGGTTACTGTTTGCAGCACCGTTACTGTCTATGCCACTGTGTGCGTTACGGTTTGCGTTTTCGCTTGCATTTGCGTTTCTGTGACATTTAGCGTTATTGATGCTGTTACCATTACATGTTTCATTTGCAATTGCGGTACTGTTCATGTGCGTTATGGTTTGCTTTTCCGTACGCGCTTGCATTTCTGTTTCGTTTCTGTTTCCTTTGGCATTATTTTTGCTGTTACTGTTACCATTTTCATTTACAATTGAGGTACCATGACCGTGCATGTAACGGTTTGCATTTCTGTACTCGCTTGCATTTGCATTTCTCTTTCCTTTGGTGTTACTGTTACTGTTACAGTTACCATTTGCGTTAACAATTGCTGTACTGTGCCCGTGCACATTTCAGTTTGCGTTTCCATATGCACTTCTGTTCCCATTTCCATTTCTCTTTCCTTCGGCGTTATTCTTCATGTTAACTTTACCATTTGCATTTACAATTGGGGTACCTATGGCTGCATGACACATACGGTTTGCATTTATGTGTGCACTTGCGTTCACATTTCCATTTCTGTTCCCTTTCTTTTTGCTGTGACACTTAACATTTCCATTTTAATATGGCTGCCATCACTGTTCACGTTACCAGCTGCATTTTCGTATGCGCTTCAATGTCCGTTTGCATCACTGTTCAGTTCAGCGTCACTTTGTGCTTGCATTTCTATTAATGTTTCCTTTACCATTTAAGTTTGCATTACCATGTGCACCACTGTTTGCACTTCTGTTTGCGTTGCTGTTCCTCTTCCTATGTCACAAGACATTCAGGCCCCGCACTCCTGCCACTGCATTACATTCACTATTTCTCATCATCATTCTCAAAAAGAAGGGAAATTAGAGGCAAAAAAATCCATTTAATGCATTAGTTAGGGTTGTTCCACAGTGACAAAAACAAGGAAATTTGGTGTTAGGGTTGAAAGCCCCCTTTGGACCCCCCCAGCTCACCCCCCTACTGGCATTGGGGTGCATGTTGGGGTTGTTGGTCCTAACTTTCACCCCATTCTCCTATACCTTTGCTTCTTCACACATGTGATGGGGTGAGAGTTAGGGCCGATGACCCCAACATGCACCCTGATGCCGGTTGGGGGGAGTAGGCTGGGGGGTCCAAGGGGGGCTTTCAAGCCTAACACCAATTTTACTCACTTTTGTCGCTGTGGAACAACCCTAACTAATGCATTAAATGGAGTTTTTGGCCTCTAGTATATATATGCATATGTATATGTATATTATATGGGCAAGGTAGCACCCCTATAGTTAGGGTTGAGTAGGCACTTTAATGTTAAACCTCAATTTTTGTGTGTTAATTAACTTTGCAACTGTTCAATGGATTGCACAACATTTGGAATGTGTAGTCTGGTATGGTAGATCTCTTGATTTGCCCAGTTGTGTTTCAGTCAGACTTACAGTTTCTGCGCAGCAAAACACTAAAAAATGCATTTTTCACCACTGTTGACATGTTTTTTGCCCATGGCACTGCAACCACACTGTGTGGTCTTTTGGTCTGAAATTTAGAACATAGAAAGAGGTTGGGTAAAGAAACAATCCACCATTAGTTTGGTAAAAAAATATTAATCTATTAGAAAGTTATGAAATCTTTCATTCTTTGGTTCTGAGCATGCTTAGTTCACTCCAAGATTTATATGGTTATTTTTCAGACACAAATTCAGTTCACAGTCAAGGATTTTGTAGCTCTCGGACTAGGATTCTGGTCCCCCAGAAAATTCCTTGTCCATGAGCAGCCAACTTGTTTTTCAGTTTTTCCCAAAAACAAAATGTCGCAGCTTTCTCCACGGGTGAGTTTTTGGCCAAATCAGGCATGAATTTGTTCAGAGTGACCCCCTCTATAAAGCCATGCCTTTGGTTTGGCTAGTTCTGGTCAAAAAATAGCTTTTTAAAATTTAAAAATTATTTGACCGTGACTCGCTAATGATCCTAGTCTGTGAACTGTCAAAATCCTAGCCCACAAGCTAGCAGTCAAGAATTTTGCTACCTCGCAGACTAGGATTTTAAAAACTTTACCATTGCATTGCTAATGAATGGTTTGGTATTTTTACTTGATATTTTCAGGGTATTGAGGGGGTGCCCTACAGGTGTGAATTATGTTGTTTAGGTATTGTTTAATTAACCGGTTCCATAGATATGCGATCATGAATTTGAGATTTTCCCCATAGGATAACATTGTCGCACCCATTGCACATTTCAGTGCCCATACCTCATAAATGATGTGAGACTTGGATTAATTTGATTCATGTCATGTAGACATCTCACTGTCATGATTACAATGACACTTGAATTTTTTTCTAGCTGCTACAGTTCCCGAGTTATTAACAAATTAGTGTTGCAAGGGTTCCTTGCCCAATAGGGCTGCTGCATAGCTCTGCAGCTATGTGTAATTAGGAGTGCAGGGCCCAGAGGGACAGCACTCCCACAGATGCATATCATTATGCAGAAATGGGCAGCTTGGTGGGAGAGAGGGGCCCCACCAACACATGCTATTTGGTACTTGTATTACACTTTTTCAAAAAGTAAGGAAATTCATTGCAAAAAACTTCATTTAATGCACCAGTTAGGGTTAAAGCAACAAAAGTGAGGAAATGAGATGCTAGGGTTGAGCCTGTAAACCCCCAACACCCATCCCCCCTCCTCCACTGACTGACAGGTGCCGGGATATAACATGGGGTCATGAGGCATAACTCTCACCCCATTCTCCTTTACTGTAACATGTCAGCCTGTTTACACATGGAATGGAGAGAGAGTTGGGCAACACAACCCCATGGCACATCCCCGCACCTGTCAGGTAGGGTGGAATGTTGGGGTTACAGGCTCAACCCTAATGTCTCATTTACTCACTTTTGTTGCTTTAACCCAAACTGATACATTAAACAAAGTTTTTTTTGCAATGAATACATATATTTATTTATTTATTTATTTCAGATTCTGATTAATACCTTTGAGTCAGGGCTCATTTACAAAGGTTCCAAGTCAGAGACAGACAGAATAATACAATACAATATCTGTGTTAAAGATCAAGTAGGAGAAATAATTGTCAAATAAGAATGTTTGCTGGATTACAGTTGTTGACAAATGACAACCATATTACATGATTTTCAAATGAAAGCAGAGTTACCACTTGAAGGATGCAGCAATAAACAGCAATTATTTGGTGTGGTACAGCCTTTGTGTAAGTGCCAGGTACTAAGGTAGGAGGAGCTTCTAACTGAAGTGGAAGGAGGAGCAGGAGCAGCCAGAGAAGGAGGAGTGGTAAAGATGGAGTGGTGGTTGGCCAAAGGTAGCTGGTGGCATGTTAATAGTGAGTCTTTAGGCTAGCTAGAGTTATGTATTGCAGGAACACGCATTTTCAAGTGCAAGGTGCGAGTGGAACCCAGATTGGAATTGACTGAGTTTTTCACAGTCACAGAGTGCAAAGGGCAGGTCATTGAATCATTTTGGGTCTTCGATATGAGATGTATCTCTGAGCCAGTATGGTATGGTGTACTTGAAAGGCAATAGGAGCCCACCTTTAGCTGCGCTTCTAGTGTTGACACTGGAATGCCCATATTTGAACAGGAAGGAGGCTGAGTCAGGAGTATGGCCAAGGAATTTTTCTTTTTTTACCAGCAGGCAGGTCTGGTACTGGGCTTTAGATTTGAAGGGGAGCCGTTAGGTTTCTTTTTATAGGGTGCAGGTATGGGTGAGATGGTCGGCCCCTAGGACCAGATGGCACACCTTGTTGAGTAGTGTCATGAACCTCTTTAATGCAGTGTAAGAGTCAGTGCCATAGATGCCGAGGCTGTAATCTATGGTGGATAAAATTGAGCAGCATGTAACTAGCTTTATGGCATCTGGGATCATGGACTGTCTGTGGTGATATAGGATGCCCAGGTTTGTGTTAGCCATTTTTACCACATGGTCAATGTGCTTAGAAAAGGTGAGGGTGTCGTCAAGGTGAACACCTAGATATTTGAAGGTAGATACTTGTTCCAGAGTGTCCCCTTTGAAGCTATTTTTTTTTATTTAATTGTTTAACCAGGTGTAGCACGCTAAGCTGAAAGTTTTTTTTACAGGAGTTACCTGGGAACACAGGGAAGCTTAGTGACTTGCTCAGGATCACACAATATGCAAGTGGAAGCTGTGGGATTCAAACCCAGGTCTGGTCTGCTGGATGTCACCAGGTTTGCAGCTCAGAGCCTTAAACCACTGCTCTATACTGCCTCCCCAGAACTTTTTTTGCTTTGAGGGACAGTGAAGAGCATGCTCTTTGTCTTTTTATAATTGAGCAGCAGTTTGTTCTTAATGAACCATTGCTCAAGTCCACAGAAGTTATCTTGCAGCTCAGTGGTGATTTTGGTCAGCTGTTTGCCAGATACTGAGATGACTGCATCATCAGCATATAGTACTGAGTGTGCTGGGCAGTTAGAGGGTAAGTTGTTGAATAAGCTAAAGAGGAGTGGCCCAATGATGGATCCTTGGGGGACTCCAAGTTTCACTTCCCTATGTTCTAAGATCTGGCTGCTAATTCTCACACATTGTGTTCTGTTTGAGAGATAACTGTGGAACCCGGCAACAGTGTCTGTGGATAGGTCAGTAGATAAGAGGCAGTTTAGTAGCAGGTGGTGATTAACAGTATCAAATGCCTTTGTGAGATCTATAAAGATAGACCCCACAGCATGAACATTGTCAAGGGTATTATAAATCTGAGAGGTACAATCAATTACTTCAGTGTGGGTTGAGTGTTTTTTTCTGGAACCCATGCTGTTGGTTATAGAGAAGGTTATTTTTGTCCAGGTATTCGGTGAGTTGCTCTATGACCACTCACTCCAGGTCTTTGGAAAGGGGGGGTAGAATGGAGATAGGTCTATAATTGGAGAGGTTTGTTCTATTCCCTGATGTAAAAAACTGGGGTGACAAGTGCTGCCTTCCACTTGTCAGGGAACACAAAAGTGAGACATTAAAGATTTTCAAGAGAGGATCAGCAAGTTCATTGAGGGTGAGGGCTATTATCTTCATGTCTACTTGGTTGTTCCCCATCCTAGTCTTTCCTAGAACCCAAATGATGCACCTGATAGTCTCTGACCGGGTAACCAGCCTGAAATAGAAAGGAGGAGCTCCAATGCTACAAGGAGCTTCCTTGTTTGCTTAGGGGAGTTCATCTTGTGATGCCTGGATGAGGTAGTCACAAGGGAGCACAGAGCTTAGGTTGGTGAATGCTCTGTTGAAAGCATCTGCAATATCACTTGGCTCCTGGAGGGTTTCTGAGCCTGTATAATGAGGTCCAGTGGCACTCTGAATGTCTTTCCAGTGAGAGATTTTACAGAGTCCAAAAATCCTTCCTATGACCCCAGTTTCTGGTCAGGAGGTCCTTGTAATAGGATGCCTTGACAAGCTGAATAAGCTTTATGCACTTATTATGTGCAGTCCTATAGGCAGTTAGGTCTCCCTGGGCCCTTGTTGCCTTTGCCTTGTGCCATAGATTGTCCTTCAGGGGCATGAGCTCAATGAGGGAGCCTGTGAGTCATGGGCTAGCTGAGCTTCTAGTCTTGTTAGTCCTAAAGGGTGCAAAGAAATAACAGACCTTAGTGAAAGTCTGTATGAAGAATTCAAAGGCCTGGCTTCTGTCCACAGTGGTTTCTAGTGGTGACCAGTCAATGAGCCTCAAATGTAGTTTGAAGGGATCAAGTTGTCCTGCTCTGAGCTTACAATTTCTCTTGACTATTGGAGGACACTTTGTGAACTTGTTTGTCCAGGTGCACAAGACCGGGGAGTGATCACTGAGGGAGTCGGGAAGGACTGACACCTCAGTGATGTGCTCTGAGCATGAGGCAAGGAGCCAATCTTTGAGTGAACTTGTGCCAATTTTTTAGTTATATATGGTTCCTGTGTTATCAACTGAGTCAGGAATAGGCCAGATATCTGGTCCCTGGCCACGGAGGCATCCTGTGATTGCCAGTTTGTATTGAAGCCCCCTAGGATGACTTTCTTCCAATTATGCTTGAGCTGTTCCTGGTTTCTTATGAACTGCTCAAGCCTGGTGATGCATTTGTCCATGGGGGTATATAGATGGTAAAGTAGTACAACTTTATTTTATCATCCTATGCTGAGCCTAATGGTTAGTATCTGGGCTTCCTTTGTATTAAGGCTGAGTAGTAGTTGTCCTCTGATGTTGCTCCAAAGGTATACCAAGCAACCGCCCCCCCATTTGGATAGCCGGTCTTTGCAGAAAGTGATATAACTATCCAGAGCAACTGTCACATCACTGACCTTAGATGAGAGCTAGGTCTCTGTTAGAGCAATAATGTCTGGTTTGGTTTCCTCTACCCAGGCCTGGAATTGAGACAGCTTAGGTAGGAGGCTGCCTGTGTTTAGTGAAACAATCTTAAGTTGTCCAGATTTCATTTGTGTATTTACGAACTGGGGTCCTGGATAGGGGTTCACCTTTCCTGATATTAGTAACATTATCAGGATCATCTTTTGTAGGAAACTGGACCAAGTTACCTAGTTAGGGCATATTTTCTTTCTTTTAGGTTTCTTAGGGTCAGAGGTAGGGGGTAGGGTGCCATCGTAGAGTAGGGCAGCTATGGGGAGATAGTCTGGTGTCAGCACTTTAAAACTTTGTGGCTGCTGTTTAGATACAATAGGCTGGTTGAGTACTGTAGTTGTTCCACTTGAAGTGAAGTTTTGATGCAGGAGGGCTTCTGTGTGTATAGGAAGGACCAAGAGCAAGATTTTATTCTTTGTGTACCAGACAGCTCCAAAATAGGTGGCAAGGAAATACAGTGAAAGCTGCATTTTCATGGGGGTCTGCATCTAGGTGATTTAGGATGGAGAAAGAACTACCCTGGGAATTGTGGGCTGGTGGTGTAACCCATGGTCTCATTGGTTGGCAATTATTGCTAGCTAGGTGAGCCCTGATCAATGTGGTCCAAAACTCGTCTGTGGTCTGATTCCAGATGTGGAGCAGGCCCCGACTATGTATCTTACCATATGGAGGGAGGATGGCTATGTCAGAAGGCAGCAAAGAGGTTGTATATTGCCAGAATTAGGATAAGGATAGCAGGAAACTAGCATACAATTGTATCCCCAGCATAGTGTAGTGGTCAGGATACTCACCTCCGGTGCAGTGGGTCACAGGTTCAAATCCAGAGAGGACAGAATGTGGAAGTATCAAGAGGTATAACCAGAAAATTGGTCAGCCAGGAAGGTACAATGGCCATACAAGAGGCAAGAAGAGGCTTGAGGAGCAGCAGCAATATGCTCAAGGGTGACTCCTAGTGGTGATGAAGTATAACAAACTAAGGGGAAAGTTGGGACTTAGGTTCTGCTTAGCACATACTCATGTGACAGGTCACATGACTCCTATGAGGTATAAATCAAACACCAAACCATGGTGGGAGGGTGGGACAGTCGACGCAAAACATCGATGAGCTAACACAGCAAGATGGTGTGCACAAACTTCAACAGTGCTTAGAGGCACTGTTTTACAGTACATTGTTTCAGTGTGTTGTAGGCTGCTGTGTGTTACTGGCTGCTGTGTGTTGTTGGCTGCACTGTGGGAAGTAAAATGGAAGTAAAATGGAGGAGTCTGTGGAGAAGCAGAAAGGGAAAAGGTGATGATCTCGAGGGAACAAAGGAACTGGGAAGGAAGCTAGAGAGGGGGATTACAATGAGCATGCTTAGCACCAGAGGGGTGAGAAGAAAGAGGAGACTGAAGTGAAGTGGAAGATAGAATCTGAATTAAGGGAAAAATGAGAAAGGAAGGCATAAAGGTAAGTTAAAGCTAATCCTGCATTGTTCTACAGAGAACTCACTGGCTAAACTGCAGCAAACCCAAAGTAATGCATGGTGGTGAGTTAAAGGAATTAAGGTTACAACACAAAACAGAGTAAAACTACATGTAAATGAATAAACAACTGAGTAAAAAACAGTCTAAACTTGTTTGCAGACATTTAAAATATTTTAGTAACACAGTAAGGTGGTGTGCACAAGCTTCAACAGTGCTGAGAGGCACTGTTTTCCAATACCTTGATTCAGTGTATCGCAGGCTGCTGTATGTTGCTGGCTGCTCTGTGGGAGGTGAAATGGAGGAGTTTTTCTTCAGTGCATTGCAGGTTGCTATGTGTTGGCTGTTCTGTGGGAAATAAAGTGGAGGAGTCTTGTTTCTGAGTCTTGCAGGCTGCTGTATGTTGCTGGATACTCAGTGGGAGTTAAAATTGAGGAACTTTGTTTCACTGTGTTGCAGGCTGTTGTGTGTTGCTGGATACTCTGTGGGAGGTAAAATGAAGGAGTCTTGTTTCAGTGTTGTAGGATGCTGTGTGTTACTGGCTGCTCCATGGGAGATAAAATGAAGGAGTCTTGTTTCGGTGTGTTGCAAGCTGCTGTGTGTTGCTGGCTGCTCCGTGGGAAGTAAAATGAAGGAGTCTTGTTTCAATGTGTTGAGACTACTGTGTGTTGCTGGCTGTGCTGTGGGAGGTAAAATGGTGGAATCTTGTTTCAGTGTGTTGTAGGCTGCTGTCTGTTGCTGGCTGCTGTGTGGGAGTTAAAATGGAGGAGTCTTGTTTCAGTGTGTTGCAGGATGCTGTGTGTTGCTGGATGCTGTGTGGGAGGTAAAATGAAGGAGTCTTGTTTCAGTGTGTTGAGACTACTGTATATTGCTGGCTGATCTCTGTCAAGTAAAATGGTGTATTCTTGCTTCAGTGCTTTGCAGGCTGCTGTCTGTTGCTGGCTGCTCTGTGGGAGGTAAAATGAAGGAGTCTTGTTTCAGTGTGTTGAGACTACTGTTTATTGCTGGCTGCTCTCTGTTAGGTAAAATAATGGAGTCTTGTTTCAGTTTGTTGGCAGCTGCTATCTGTTGCTGGCTGCTCTGTGGGATGTACAATGGAGGAGTTTTGTTTCAGTATGCTGCAGGCTGTGGTGTGTTGCTGGCTGCTCTGTGGAAGGTAAAATGGAGGAGTTTTGTTTCAGTGTGTTGCAGGTTGCTGTTTATTGCTGGATGCTCTGTGCGAGTTAAAATGGAGGAGTCTGTGGAGAAGCAAAATGGGAAAAGGTTAGCATCTGGAGGAGACAAAGGAACTGTGCAGGAAGCTAGAGAGGGTTATCGGGATTGCTCTGAGTATGCCCAGCACCAGAGAGGTGAGAAGAAAGAGGAGACTGAAGTGAAGTGGAAGACAGAATCTAAAATAAGGAAAAAAATGGGAAAGGAAGGAAGGCACAATGGTAAGCTGCAGGAAAACAAAAGTAAAGCAGGTTCTGAGTGAAGTGAATTAAGGTTAAAGCACAAAACACAGTAAAACTACAATAAGTAAATGAATAAACACCTGAGCAAAAAAAAAACAATCTAAACTTGTTTGGAGGTATTTAAAACTTTTTAGTAACATAGTAAGAAGGTGTGCACAAGCTTCAACAGGGTTGAGAGGTACGGTTTTCCAATATCTTGATTCAGTGTGTTGCAGGTTGCTGTGTGTTGCTGGCTGCTTTATAGGAGGTAAAATGGATGAGTGTTGTTTCACTGTCTTCCAGGCTGCAGTGTGATACTGGCTGCTATGTGGGTGGTCCAATGGAGGAGTCTTTTTTTCAGTGTGGTTCAGGCTGTTGTGTGTTGCTGGCTGCTCCATGGGAAGTAATATGAAAGAGTTTTGTTTCAGTGTGTTGAGACTACTGTGTGTTGATGTCTGCTCTGTGGGAGATAAAATGGTGGACTCTTGTTTCAGTGTGTTGGAGGCTGCTGTCTGTTGCTGGCTGCTGTGTGGGAGGTAAAACAGAGGAGTGTTGTTTCAGTGTGTTGCAGGCTACTGTGTGCTGCTGGCTGCTGTGTGGGAGGTAACATAAAGGAGTCTTGTTTCAGTGTCTTGGAGGCTGCTATCTGTTGCTGGTTGCACTGTGGGAGGTAAAATGTAAGAGTCTTGTGTCAGTGTGTTGCAGGCTGCTGAGTGTTCTGGCTGATCTGTGGAAGTAAAAAGGGAGAGTCTTGTTTCACAGAGTTGCAGGCTGTAGTGTAATGCTGGCTGCTCTGCATGAAATCAAATGGAGGGGACTTGGTTCAGTGTGTTGAGACTACTATGTTTTCCTGGCTGCTGTCTGTTTGGTAAAATGATGGAGTCTTATTTCATTGTGTTGGAGGTTGCAGTCTGGTGCTGGCTGCACTGTGGGACGTAAAATGGAGGAGTCTTGTTTCAGTGTGTTGCAGGCTGCTGTCTGTTGCTTGCTGCTGTGTGGGAAGTAACATGGAGGATTCTTATTTCAGTGTATTGCAAGCTGCTGTTTGTTGCTGGCTGGTATGTTGGAGGAAAATGTAGGAGTATTGGTTCAGTGTGATGCAGGCTGCTGAGTGTTGCTGGCTGATCTGTGAAAGAAACAAAATGGGTGAGACTT
Source organism: Neoceratodus forsteri (assembly GCA_016271365.2). Classification (NCBI taxonomy): domain Eukaryota; kingdom Metazoa; phylum Chordata; order Ceratodontiformes; family Ceratodontidae; genus Neoceratodus; species Neoceratodus forsteri. The sequence goes on from CM057456.1 coordinate 192,718,418, forward strand.
GTTTCTCTGTGCGGCAGGGTGCTTTATGTTCCCAGCTGCTCTCTGGCAGGAAAAAATGGAGTAGACATGTATTAGTGAATTGTAGGCTGCTGTTTGTTGCTGGCTGCTTTGTTGGAAGTAAAATGGAGGAGTCTTGTTTCACCGTGTTTCAGGCTGCTCTTTGGGAGACAAAATGCAGGAGTTTTGTTAGAGTGCGTTGCAGGCTGCTGTGTGTTGCTGGCTGCTCTGTGGGAGGTAAAATGAAGGAGTCTTGTTTCAGTGTGTTGAGACTACTGTGTATTGCTGGCTGATCTCTGTCAAGTAAATTGGTGGATTCTTGCTTCAGTGTGTTGGAGGCTGCCATCTGTTGCTGGCTGCTCTGTGGGAGGTAAAATGAAAGAATCTTGTTTCAGTGTGTTGGGACTACTGTTCTTTGCTGGCTGCTCTCTGTTAGGTAAAATATTGGAGTCTTCTTTCAGTGTGTTGGCAGCTGCTATCTGTTGCTGGCTGCTCTGTGGGAGGCAAAATGAAGATGTTTTGTTTCAGTGTGCTGCAGGCTATGGTGTATTGCTGACTGCTCTGTGGAAGGTAAAATGGAGGAGTCTTGTTTCAGTGTGTTGCAGGTTGCTGTTTATTATTGCTGGATGCTCTGTGCGAGTTAAAATGGAGGAGTCTACGGAGAAGCAAAATGGGAAAAGGTGAGGATCTGGAGGGGACAACGGAATTAGGCAGTACGCTACAGAGGGTTATTGGGATTGCTCTGAGTATGCCCAGAAGAAAGTGGAGACTGAAGTGAAGTGGAAGACATAATCTGAAATAAGGGAAAAATGGGAAAAGAAGAAAGGCACAATGGTAAGCTAAAGCTAATCTTTGTATTATCTTATTGAGAACTCAGTGGCTAAACTGCAGCAAAACCAAGGTAATGCAGGTTGTGAGTTAAAGGAATGAAGGTAACAGCACAAAACAGATTAAAACTACATGTAAATGAATAAACAGCTGAGTAAAAAAAAAAACAATCTAAACTTGTTTGCAGACATTTAGAAGAGTTTAGTAACACAGTAAGAAGTTGTGCCTTAGCTTCAACAGTGCTGAGAGGCACTGTTTTCTAATACCTTTATTAAGTGTGTTGCATGCTGCTATGTGTTGTTGGCTGCTGTGCAGAAGATAAAATGGAGGAGTCTTGTTTCAGAGTCTTGCAGGCTGCTGTGTGTTGCTGAATGCTCTGTGGGAGGTAAAATTGAGGAGTCTTTTTTCACTGTGTTGAAGGCTGCTGTGTGTTTGCTGGATGTTCTGTGGGAGATAAAGTGATGGAGTCTTGTTTCAGTGTGTTGAGATTACTTTGTTTTGCTAATTGCTGTCTGTTAGGTAGAATTGTGGAGTCTTGTTTCAGTATGTTGGAAGCTGCTGACTGTTGCTCACTACACTGTGAGAGGTAAAATGGAGGAGTCTTGCTTCTATGTGCAGTAATGTGTTGTATGTTGCTGGCTGCACTCTGGCAGGAAAAATGGAGGAGTCTTGTTTCAGTGTGTTGAAGGCTGCTGTGTGTTGCTGGCTCATCTGCTGGATGTAAAATGGAGGAGTCTTGTTCCAGTGTGTTCTAGTGTGCTGTGTTTTGCTTGTGCTCTGTGGAGGTAAAATGGAGGGTTCTTGCTTCAGCTGTTGCTGGCTGCTGTGTGTTGCTAGCTGCTCTGTGGGAAGAATAGAGGAGTCTTGTTTTAGTGTGTTGCTGACTGCTGTGTGTTGCAGGCTGCTCTGAGGGAGATAAAATGGAGAAGTATTTTTTCAGTGTGTTGCAGGCTGCTCTGTGACGGGTTAAATGCAGGAGTCTGTGGAGAATCAGAAAGGAATAAAATGACAATCTGGTCGGGACAAAGGAATTAGGAAATAAGCTTGAGAGGAGGATGGAGATTGCACTGAGCATGCTCAGCACCAGAGGGGTGAGAAAAATGAGGAGACTGAAGTGAAGTGGAAGATAGAATATGAATTAAGGGAAAAATGAGAAAGGAATGCACAAAGGTAAGCTAACGCTAACCTTGAATTGTCCTCCAGAGAACTCACTGGCTAAACTGCAGGAAAACAAAAGCAATGCAGGTTCTGAGTGAAGTGAATTAAGGTTACAGCACAAAACAGAGTAAAACTACAAGTAAATGAATAAACAGCTGAGAAAAAAACAATCTAAACTTATTTGGAGACATTTAAAACATTTTAGTAACACAGTAAGAAGGTGTGCACAATCTTCAACAGGGCTGAGAGGCATGGTTTTCCAATATCTTGATTCAGTGTGTTGCAGTTTGCTATGGGTTGCTGGCTGCTTTGTAGGAGGTAAAATGGAAGAGTCCTGTTTCACTGTCTTGCATGCTGCAGTGTGAAGCTTGCTCCTCTGTGGGAGATCCAGTGGAGGAGTCTTTTTTTCAATGTAGTTCAGGCTGTTGTGTGTTGCTGGCTGCTCTGTGGGAAGTAATATGGAGGGGACTTTTTTCAGTGTGTTGAGACTACTATGTTTTGCTGGCTGCCGTCTGTTAGGTAAAATGATGAAATCTGATTTCATTGTGTTGGAGGCTACAATCTGGTGCTGGCTGCACTGTGGGAGGTAAACTGGAGGAGTCTTGATTCAGTTTGTTGCAGGCTGCTGAGTGTTGCTGGCTGCGCTGTGGACAAAAAAATGGGTGAGTCTTGCTTCTCTGTGCATCAGGGTGCCATATATTCCCAGCTGCATCTGGCAGGAAAAAATAGAGGAGACTGGTATTAGTGTATTGCAGGCTGCTGTGTGTTGCTGGCTGCTTTGTGGGAGGTAAAATGGAGGAGTCTTGTTTCACTGTTTGGCCGGCTGTTCTTTGGGAGGTAAAATGCAGGAGTCTTGTTTAAGTGTGTTGCAGGCTGATGTGTGTTGCTGGCTGCTTTGTTGGAGGTACAATTCAGGAGTCTTGTGTAAGTGTGTTGCAGGTTTCTGTGTGTTGCTGGCTGCTCTGTGTGTGGTTAAATCAAAGAGCCTTGTTTCAGTCTGTAGCAGGCTGCTGTGTGTTGCTAGCTACTTGGTGGGATGAAAAATAGAGGAGTCTTGTTTCAGTGTGCTGCTGGCTGCTGTATGTTGCTGGCTGCTCTGTGGGAGATAAAATGGAGAAGTATTTTTTCAGTGTGTTGTAGGCTGTTTTGTGTTGCTGGTTGCTCTGTGACAGGTTATATGCAGGAGTCTGTGGAGAATCAGAAAGGAATAAAATGACAATAAGGAGGGGACAAAGGAATTAGGAAATAAGCTTGAGAGGAGGATGGAGATTGCACTGAGCATGCTCAGCACCAGAGGGGTGAGAAAAATAAGGAGACTGAAGTGAAGTGGAAGAGAGAATATGAATTAAGGGAAAAATGAGAAAGGAATGCACAATGGTAAGTTAAAGCTAACCTTGAATTGTCCTCCAGAAAACTCACTGGCTAAACTGCAGGAAAACAAAAGCAATGCAGGTTTTGAATGAAGTGAATTAAGGTTAATGCACAAAACACAGTAAAACTACAACAAGTAAATGAATAAACACCTGAGTTAAAACAATCTAATCTTGTTTGGAGGCATTTAAAACTTTTTAGTAACACAGTAAGAAGGTGTGCTGAAGCTTCAACAGGGCTGAGAGGCACGGTTTTCAAATATCTTGATTCAGTGTGGTCCAGGTTGCTGTGAGTTTCTGGCTGCTTTATAGCAAGAAAAATGGATGAGTCTTGTTTCACTGTCTTGCTGGCTGCAGTGTGATACTGGCTGCTCTGTGTGAAGTCAAATGGAGGAGACTTGTTTCAGTGTGCTGAGACTGCTATGTGTTGCTGGCTGCTCTCTGTTAGGTAAAATGGTGGAGTCTTATTTCAGTGTGTTCGACGCTGCTGTCTGTTGCTGGCTACACTGTGGGAGGTAAAATGAAGGCGTATTATTTCAGTGTGTTGCAGACTGCTGTCTGTTGCTGTCTGTTGTGTGGGAAGCAATATGGAAGATTCTTCTTTCAGTGTATTGCAAGCTGCTGTGTGTTGCTGGCTGGTTTGTTGGAGGTAACATGTAGGAGTCTTGATTCAGTGTGTTGCAGGCTGCTGAGTGTTGGTGACTGATCTGTGGAAGTAAAAATGGAGGAGTCTTGTTTCTCTGTGCAGTAGGATGCTATATTTTGCTGGCTGCTCTCTGGCAGGAAAAATGGAGGACTCTTTTTTTTTTGTATTGGAGACTGCTGTGTGTTGCTTGCTGCTTTGTGGGAGGTAAAATGGAGAAGTCTTGTTTCACAGTTTTGCAGGCTGCTCTTTGGGAGGTAAATGCACAAGTCTTGTTTGATTGTGTTGCAGGCTACTGTCTGTTGCTGTCTGCTCTGTGGGTGGTAAAATATAGGAGTCTTCCTTCAGTGTGTTGCAGGCTGATCAGTGGAAGTAAAAATGGGTGAGTCTTGTTTCTCTGTGCAGCAGGGTGCCATATGTTTCCAGCTGCTTTCTGGCAGAAAAACATGGAGGATCCTTGTATTAGTGTATTGTAGGCAGCTGTTTGTTGCTGGCTGCTTTGTTGGAGGTAAAATGAAGGAGTCTTGTTTCACTGTGTTTCAGGCTGCTCTTTTGGGAGGCAAAATGCAGGAGTCTTGTTAGAGTGTGTTGCAGGCCGCACTGTTGGAGGTAAAATGGAGGAGCCTTGTTTGAGTGTGTTGCAGGATGCTGTGTGTTGCTGGCTGCTCTGTGGGAGGTAAAATGAAGGAATCTTGTTTCAGTGTGTTGAGACTGCTGTGTATTGCTGGCTGATCTCTGTCAAGTAAAATTGTGGATTGTTGCTTCAGTGTGTTGGAGGCTGCCATCTGTTCCTGGCTGCTCTGTGGGAGGTAAAATGAAGGAGTCTTGCTTCAGTGTGTTGAGACTACTGTTTATTGCTGACTGCTCTCTGTTAGGTAAAATAGTGGAGTCTTGTTTCAGTGTGTTAACAGCTGCTATCTGTTGCTGTCTGCTCTGTGGGAGGTAAAATGGAGGAGTTTTGGTTCGGTGAACTGCAGGCTGTGGTGTGTTGCTGACTGCTCTGTGGAAGGTAAAATGGAGGAGTCTTGTTTCAGTGTGTTGCAGGCTGCTGAGTGTTGCTGGCTGATGAGTGGAAGAAAAAATGGGTGAGTCTTGCTTCTCTGTGCATCAGGGTGCTATATGTTCCCAGCTGCATCTGGCAGGAAAAAATGGAAGAGACTGGTATTAGTGTATTGCAGGCTGCTGTGTGTTGCTGGCTGCGTTGTGGGAGGTAAAATGGAGGAGTCTTGTTTCACTGTGTTGCAGGCTGTTCTTTGGGAGGCAAAATACAGGAGTCTTGTTTTAGTGTGTTGCAAGATGATATGCTTTTCTAGCTGCTCTGTGGGAGATAAAATAGAGAAGCCTTGTTTAAGAGTGTTGCAGGCTGCTGTGTGTTGCTGGCTGCTCTGTTGGAGGTAAAATTCAGGAGTCTTGTTTGAGTGTGTTGGAGGCTGCTGCTTGTTGCTGGCTACTCTGTGGTTGGTAAAATCGAAGAGACTTGTTTCAGTCTGTTACAGGCCACTGTGTTTTGCTAGCTACTCAATGGGGGGAAAATAGAGGAGTCTTGTTTCAGTGTGTTACTGGCTGCTGTATGTTGCTGGCTGCTCTGTGGGAGATAAAATGGAGATGTATTTTTTCAGTGTGTTGCAGGCTGCTTTGTGTTGCTGACTGCTCTGTGACAGATTATATGCAGGTGTCTGTGGAGAAACAGAAAAGAAAAAGGTGAGGTTCTGGTGGGGACAAAGAAATTAAGAAATAAGCTTGAGATGAGGATGGTGGATAGCACTGAGCATGCTCAGCAACAGAGTGGTGAGAAAAATGAGGAGACAGAAGTGAAGTGGAAGATAAAATATGAATTAAGGGGAAAATGAGAAAGGGATGCATAAAGGTAAGCTAAAGCTAACCTTGAATTGTCCTCCAGAGAACTCCCTGGCTAAACTGCAGGAAAACAAAAACAATGAAGGTTCTGAGTGTAGTGAATTAAGGTTAAAGCACAAAACACAGTAAAACTACAACAAGTAAATGAATAAACACCTGAGTAAAAAGCAATTTAAACTTGTTTGGAGGCATTTAAAACTTTTTAGTAACACAGTAAGAAGGTGTGCACATGCTTCAACAGGGCTGAGAGGCATGGTTTTCCAATATCTTGATTCAGTGTGTTGCAGGTTGCTGTTTGTTACTGGATGCTTTATAGGAGATAAAATGGATGAGTCTTGTTTCACTGTCTTCCAGGCTGCAGTGTGATACTGGCTGCTATGTGGTTGGTCCAATGGAGGAGTCTTTTTTTCAGTGTGGTTCAGCCTGTTGTGTGTTGCAGGCTGCTCTGTGGGAAGTAATATGAAGGAGTCTTGTTTCAGTGTGTTGAGACTACAGTGTTTTGATGTCTGCTCTGTGGGAGCTAAAATGGTGGACTCTTGTTTCAGTGTGTTGGAGACTGCTGTCTTTTGCTGGCTGCTGTGTGGGAGGTAAAATAGAGGAGTATTGTTTCAATGTGTTGCTGGCTGCTGTGTGCTGCTGGCTGCTGTGTGGAAGGTACAATAAAGGAGTCTTGTTTCAGTGCCTTGGAGGCTGCTGTCTGTTGCTGGTTGCATTATGGGAGGTAAATGGTAAGAGTCTTGTGTCAGTGTGGTGCAGGCTGCTGATTGTTGCTGGCTGATCTGTGGACGTAAAAATGGGGATTTTTGTTTCACTGAGTTGTAGGCTGCAGTGTGATGCTGGATGCTGTGTGCGAAGTCAAATGGAGGGGACCTGTTTCAGTGTGTTGTGACTACAATATTTTGCTGGCTGCTGTCTGTTAAGTAAAATGATGGAGTCTTATTTCATTGTGTTAAAGGCTACAGTAGAGCCGGCTACACTGTGGGAGGTAAAATGGAGGAGTCTTGTTTCAGTGTGTTGCAGGCTGCAGTCTTTTGCTTGCTGCTGTGTGGGAAGTAACATGGAGGATTCTTATTTTAGCGTATTGCAAGCTGCTGTGTGTTGCTAGCTGTATGTTGGAGGAAAATGTTGGAGTCTTGCTTCAGTGTGTTGCAAGCTGCTGAGTGTTGTTGGCTAATTTGTGGAAGAAAAAAATGGGTGAGTCTTGTTTCTCAGTGCATCAGGGTGCTATATATTCTCAGCTGCACTCTGGCAAGAAAAAATGGAGGAGGCTTGTATTAGTGTATTGCAGGCTGATGTGTGTTGCTGGCTGCTTTGTGGGAGGTAAAATGGAGGAGTCTTGTTTCACTTTGTTGCACGTTGTTCTTTGAGAGGTAAAATGCAGGAGTCTTGTTTTAGTGTGTTGCAAGATGCTGTGTTTTGTGGCTGCTCTGTGCGAGGTAAAATAGAGGAGCCTTGTTTATGTGTTGTGCAGGTTACTGTGTGTTGCTGGCTACTCTTTTGAAAGTAAAATTCAGGACTCTTGTTTGAATGTGTTGCAGGATGCTGTGTGTTGCTGGCTGCTCTGTGGGTGGTAAAATCAAAGAATATTGCTTCAGTGTGTTGTAGGCTGCTGTGTGCTGCCAGCTACTCAGTGGGGGGCAAAATAGAGGAGTCTTGTTTCAGCGTGTTGCTGGCTGCTGTGTGTTGCTGGATGCTCTGTGGGAGATAAAGTGGAGAAGTATTTTTTCAGTGTGTTGTAGGCTGTTTTGTGTTGCTGTCTGCTCTGTGACAGGTTAAATGCAGGAGTCTGCAGAGAGTCAGAAAGGAACAAAATGACAATCTGGTCTGGACAAAGGAATTAGGAAATAAGCTTGAGAGGAGGATGGAGATTGCACTGAGCATGCTCAGCACCAGAGGGGTGAGAAAAATAAGGAGACTAAAATGAAGTGGAAGATAGAATATGAATTAAGGGAAAAATGAGAAAGGAATGCACAAAGATAAGTTAAAGTTAACCTTGAATTGTCCTCCAGAGAACTCACTGGCTAAGCTGCAGCAAAACAAAAGCAATGCAGGTTCTGAGTGAAGTGATTGAAGATTACTTCACAAAACAGACTAAAACTACAACAAGTAATGAAAAAAATACTAGAGTAACAAACAATCTAAACTTGTTTGGAGTCATTTAAAACATTTTAGTAACACAGTAAGAAAGTGTGCACAAGCTTCAACAGGGCTGAGAGGCACTGTTTTCCAATATCTTGATTCAATGTGTTGCAGGCTGCTTTGTGTTGCTGCCTGGTATGTGGGAGGCAAAATGGATGAGTCTTGTTTCACTGAGTTGCAGGCTGCAGTGTGATGCTGGCTGCTCTGCGCGAGGTCAAATGGAGGAGACTAGTTTCAGTGTGTTGAGATTGCTGTGTGTTGCTGGCTGCTCTCTGTCAGGTAAAATGGTGGAGTCTTATTTCAGTGTGTTTGATGCTGCTGTCTGTTGCTGGCTGCACTGTGGGAGGTAAAATGAAGGCATTTTATTTCAGTGTGTTGCAGACTGCTGTCTGTTGCTGTCTGCGGTGTGGGAAGTAATATGGAAGATTCTTCTTTCAGTGTATTGCAAGCTGCTGTGTGTTGCTGGCTGGTATGTTGGAGGTAACATGTAGGAGTCTTGATTCAGTGTGTTGCAGGCTGCTGAGTGTTGGTGACTGATCTGTGGAAGTAAAAATGGAGGAGTCTTGTTTCTCTGTGCAGTAGGATGCTATATTTTGCTGACTGCTCTCTGGTAGGAAAAATGGAGGACTCTTTTTTTTTGTATTGCGGGCTGCTGTGTGTTGCTGGCTGCTTTGTGGGAGGTAAAATGGAGAAGTCTTGTTTCACGGTTTTGCAGGCTGCTCTTTGGGAGGTAAATGCACTAGTCTTGTTTGATTGTGTTGCAGACTGCTGTGTATTGCTGTCTGCTCTGTGGGTGGTAAAATGTAGGAGTCTTCATTCAGTGTGTTGCAGGCTGATCTTTGGAAGTAAAAATGGGTGAGTCTTCTTCCTCTGTGCAGCAGGGTGCTATATGTTCCCAGCTGCTTTCTGGCAGGATAACATGCAGGAGACTTGTATTAGTGTATTGTATGCAGCTGTTTGTTGCTGGCTGCTTTGTTGGAGGTAAAATAGAGGAGTCTTGTTTCACCGTGTTTCAGGCTGCTCTTTGGGAGGTAATTGCAGGAGTCTTGTTATAGTGTGTTGCAGGCTGCTCTGTTGGAGGTAAAATGAAGGAATCTTGCTTCCGTGTGTTGAGACTACTGTTTATTGCTGACTGCTCTCTGTTAGGTAAAATAGTGGAGTCTTGTTTCAGTGTGTTGGCAGCTGCTATCTGTTGCTCTCTGCACTGTGGGAGGTAAAATGGAGGAGTTTTGGTTTGGTGTGCTGTAGTCTGTGGTGTGTTGCTGGCTGCTCTGTGGAAGGTAAAATGGAGGAGTCTTATTTCAGTGTGTTCCAGGTTGCTGTTTATTGCTGGATGTTCTGTGCGAGTTGAAATGGAGGAGTCTGTGTAGAAGGAAAATGGGAAAAGGTGAGGATTTGGAGGGGACAAATGAATTAGGCAGGAAGCTAAAGAGGGTTATTGGGATTCCTCTGAATATGACAAGCACCAGAGAGGTGAGAAGAAAGAGGAGACTGAAGAGAAGTAGAAGATAGAATATGAAATAAGGGAAAAATGGGAAATAAAGGAAGGTGCAATGGTAAGCTAAAGTTAATCTGTGTATTATCTTATTAAGAAGTCATTGGCTAAACTGCAGCAAAACCAAAGTAATGCAGGTTGTGAGTTAAAGGAATTAAGGTAACAGCACACTGTAGAGTAAAACTACATTTAAATTAATAAACAGCTGAGTAAAAAAGCAATCTAAACTTGTTTGCAGACATTTAGAACAGTTTAGAAACACAGTAAGATGTTGTGCCTAAGCTTCAACAGTGCTGCGAGGCATTGTTTTCCAATACCTTTATTCAGTGTGTTGCAGGCTGCTATGTGTTGTTGGCTGCTCTGTTAGAGATAAAATGGAGGAGTCTTTTTTCAGAGTCTTGCAGGCTGCTGTGTGTTGCTGAATGCTCTGTGGAAGGTAAAATTGAGGAGTCTTTTTTCACTGTGTTGTAGGCTGCTGTGTATTGCTGGCTGCATGGTTGGAGGTAAAATGGAGGAGTCTTGTTTCAGTGTGTTGCAGGCTGCTGTGTGTTTGCTGGATGCTCTGTGGGAGGTAAAATGAACGAGTCTTGTTTCAGTGTGTTGAGATTACTTTGTTTTGCTAATTGCTCTCTATTAGGTAAAATTGTAGAGTCTTGTTTCAGTATGTTGGAAGCTGCTGACTGTTGCTCACTGCACTGTGGGAGGTAAAATGGAGGAGTCTTGTTTCTATGTGCAGTAATGTGTTGTATTTTGCCGGCTGCACTCTGGCAGGAAAAATAGAGGAGCCTTGTTTCAGTGTGTTGAAGGCTGCTGTGTGTTGCTGGCTGGTCTTTTGGATGTAAAATGAGGAGTCTTGTTCCAGTGTATTGTAGGGTGCTGTGTTTTTCTTGTGCTCTGCGGAAGTAAAATGGAGGGTTCTTGCTTTAGTGTGTTGCTGGCTGCTGTGGGTTGCTATCTGCTCTGTTGGTGGAATAGAGGAGTCTTGTTTTAGTGTGTTGCTGACTGCTGTGTGTTACAGGCTGTTCTGTGGGAGATTAAATGGAGAATACTTTTTTCAGTGTGCTGTAGGCTGCTGTGTGTTGCTGGTTGCTCTGTGACAGGTTAAACACAGGAGTCTGAGGAGAATCAGAAAGGAATAAAGTGAGGATCTGGAGGAGACAAAGGAATTAGGAAATAAACTTGAGAGGAGGATGGGTATTGCACTGAGCATGTTCGGCACCAGAGGGGTGAGAAAAATGAGGAGACAGAAGTGAAGTGGAAGATAAAATATGAATTAAGGGAAAAATGAGAAAGGGATGCATAAAGGTAAGCTAAAGCTAACCTTGAATTGTCCTCCAGAAAACTCCCTGGCTAAACTGCAGGAAAACAAAAGCAATGAAAGTTCTGAGTGACGTGAATTAAGGTTAAAGCACAAAACACAGTAAAACTACAACAAGTAAATGAATAAACACCTGAGTAAAAAGTAATCTAAACTTGTTTGGAGGCATTTAAAACTTTTTAGTAACACAGTAAGAAGGTGTGCACATGCTTCAACAGGGCTGAGAGGCACGGTTTTCCAATATCTTGATTCAATGTGTTGCAGGTTGCTTTGTGTTGCTGGATGATTTATAGGAGATAAAATGGATGAGTCCTATTTCACTGTCTTCCAGGCTGCAGTGTGATACTGGCTGCTATGTGGGTGGTCCAATGGAGGAGTCTTTTTTTCAGTGTGGTTCAGCCTGTTGTGTGTTGCTCTCTGCTCCGTGGGAAGTAATATGAAGGAGTCTTGTTTCAGTGTGTTGAGACTACTGTGTTTTTATGTCTGCTCTGTGGGAGCTAAAATGGTGGACTCTTGTTTCAGTGTGTTGGAGACTGCTGTCTTTTGCTGGCTGCTGTGTGGGAGGTAGAATAGAGGAGTATTGTTTCAATGTGTTGCTGGCTACTGTGTGCTGCTGGCTGCTGTGTGGGAGGTAAAATCAAGGAGTCTTGTTTCAGAGCCTTAGAGGCTGCTGTCTGTTGCTGTTTGCACTATGGGAGGTAAAAGGTAAGAGTCTTGTGTCAGTGTGGTGCAGGCTGCTGAGTGTTGCTGGCTGTTCTGTGGACGTAAAAATGGGGATTTTTGTTTCACTGAGTTGTAGGCTGCAGTGTGATGCTGGCTGCTGTGCGTGAAGTCAAATGGAGGGGACTTGTTTCAGTGTGTTGAGACTACTATATTTTGCTGGCTGCTGTCTGTTAAGTTAAATGATGGAGTCTTATTTCATTGTGTTAGAGGCTACAGTGGTGCTGGCTACACTGTGGAAGGTAAAATGGAGGAGTCTTGTTTCAGTGTGTTGCAGGCTGCAGTCTTTTGCTTGCTGCTGTGTGGGAAGTAACATGGAGGATTCTTATTTCAGTGTATTGCAAGCTGCTGTGTGTTGCTGGCTGTATGTTGGAGGAAAATGTAGGAGTCTTGCTTCAGTGTGTTGCAAGCTGCTGAGTGTTGTTGACTAATCTGTGGAAGAAAAAAATGGGTGAGTCTTGTTTCTCAGTGCATCAGGGTGCTATAATTTTCCAGCTGCACTCTGGCAAGGAAAAATGGAGGAGGCTTGTATTAGTGTATTGCAGGCTGCTGTGTGTTGCTGGCTGCTTTGTGGGAGGTAAAATGAAGAAGTCTTGTTTCACTTTGTTGCACTTTGTTCTTTGGGAGGTAAATGCAGGAGTCTTGTTTTAGTGTGTTGCAAGATGCTGTGTTTTGAGGCTGCTCTCTGGGAGGTAAAATAGAGGAGCCTTGTTTATGTGTTGTGCAGGTTACTGTGTGTTGCTGGCTACTCTTTTGAAAGTAAAATTCAGGACTCTTGTTTGAATGTGTTGCAGGATGCTGTGTGTTGCTGGCTGCTCTGTGGGTGGTAAAATCAAAGAATCTTGTTTCAGTCTTTTGTAGGCTGCTGTGTGCTGCCAGCTACTCAGTGGGGGGCAAAATAGAGGAGTCTTGTTTCAGTGTGTTGCTGGCTGCTGTGTGTTGCTGGCTGCTCTGTGGGAGATAAAATGGAGAAGTATTTTTTCAGTGTGTTGTAGGCTGCTTTGTGTTGCTGGCTGCTCTGTGACGGGTTAAATGCAGGAGTCTGTGGAGAATCAGAAAGGAATAAAATGACAATCTGGTCGGTACAAAGGAATTAGGAAATAAGCTTGAGAGGAGGATGGAGATTGCACTGAGCATGCTCCGCACCAGAGGGGTGAGAAAAATGAGGAGACTGAAGTGAAGTGGAAGATAAAATATGAATTAAGGGAAAAAAGAGAAAGGAATGTACACAGGTAAGCAAAATCTAACCTTGAATTGTCCTCCAGAGAACTCATTGGCTAAACTGCAGGAAAACAAAAGCAATGCAGGTTCTGAGTGAAATGAATTAACGTTACAGCACAAAACAGAGTAAAACAACAACAAGTAAATGAAAAAACACCTGAGTAAAAAAACAATCTAAACTTATTTGGAGAGATTTAAAACATTTTAGTAACACAGTAAGACGGTGTGCACAATCTTCAACAGGGCTGAGAGGCATGGTTTTCCAATATCTTGATTCAGTGTGTTGCTGGTTGCTGTGTATTGCTGGCTGCTGTGTAGAAGGTAAAACAGATGAGTCCTGTTTTTCTGTCTTGCATGCTGCAGTGGCATGCTGGCTGCTCTGTGGTAGATCCAATGGAGGACTCTTTTCTTCAGTGTGGTTCAGGCTGTTGTGTGTTGTTGGCTGCTCTGTGGGAAGTAATATGAAGGAGTCTTGTTTCCGTGTGTTGAGACTACTGTATGTTGATGTCCACTCTGTGGGAGCTAAAATGGTGGACTCTTGTGTCAGTATGTTGGAGGCTATTGTCTGTTGCTGGCTGCTGTGTAGGAGGTAAAATAAAGGAGTGTTGTTTTAATGTGTTGCAGGCTGCAGTGTACTGCTGGCTGCTGTGTTGGAGGTAAAATAAAGGAGTCATGTTTCAGTGTGTTGAGACTACTGTGGGTTGCTGGCTGCTCTCTGTTAGGTAATATGGGGGAGTCTTGTTTCAGTGTGTTGGAGGCTGCTGTCTGTTGCTGGTCGCACTGTGGGAATTAAAATGGAGGAGTCCTGTTTCAGTGTGCAGCAAGCTGCTGAGTGTTGCTTGCTGATCTGTGGAAGTAAAAAGGGAGGAGTCTTGTTTCACTGAGTTGCAGGCTGCAATGTGATGCTGTCTGCCCTGCATTAAGTCAAATGGAGGGGACTTGTTTCAGTGTCTTGAGACTACTATGCTTTTCTTGCTGCTGTCTGTTAGGTAAAGTGATGAAGTCTGATTTCATTGTGTGGGAGGCTGCAGTCTGGTGCTGGCTGCACTGTGGGAGGTAAAATGGAGGAGCCTTGATTCAGTGTGTTTGCAGGCTGCTGAGTTTTGCTGACTGATGTGTGGAAGAAAAAATGGGTGAGTCTTGCTTATCTGTGCATCAGGGTGCTATATGTTCCCAGCTGCAACTGGCAGGAAAAAATGGAAGAGACTGGTATTAGTGTATTGCAGGCTGCTGTGTGTTGCTGGCTGCTTTGTGGGAGGTAAAATGGAGGAGTCTTGTTTCACTGTGTTGCAGGCTGTTCTTTGGGAGGTAAAATGCAGGAGTCTTGATTTAGTGTGTTGCAAGATGATGTGTTTTGTTGGCTGCTCTGTGGGAGGTAAAATAGAGAAGCCTTGTTTAAGAGTGTTGCAGGCTGCTGTTTATTGCTGGCTGATCTGTTGGAGGTAAAATTCAGGTGTCTTGTTTGAGTGTGTTGGAGGCTGCTGCATGTTGCTGGCTACTCTGTGGTTGGTAAAATCGAAGAGACTTGTTTCAGTCTGTTGCAGGCTGCTGTGTTTTGCTAGCTACTCGGGGGGGCAAAATAGAGGAGTCTTGTTTCAGTGTGTTACTGGCTGCTGTACGTTGCTGGCTGCTCTGTGTGAGATAAAATGGAGATGCATTTTTTCAGTGTGTTGTAGGCTGCTTTGTGTTGCTGGTTGCTCTGTGACGGGTTATATGCAGGAGTCTGTGGAGAATCAGAAAGGAATAAGGTGAGGTTCTTGAGGGGACAATGGAATTAGGAAATAAGCTTGAGAGGAGGATGGAGATTGCACTGAGCATGCTCAGCACCAGAGGGGTGAGAAAAATTAGGAGACAGAAGTGAAGTGGAAGATAAAATATGAATTAAGGGAAAAAAGAGAAAGAGATGTACACAGGTAAGCAAAATCTAACCTTGAATTGTCCTCCAGAGAACTCATTGGCTAAACTGCAGGAAAACAAAAGCAATGCAGGTTCTGAGTGAAGTGAATTAAGGTTAAAGCACAAAACACAGTAAAACTACAAGTAAATGAATAAACACCTGAGTAAAAGGCAATCTAAACTTGTTTGGAGGCATTTAAAACTTTTTAGTAACACAGTAAGAAGGTGTGCACATGCTTCAACAGGGCTAAGAGGCATGGTTTTCCAATATCTTGATTCAGTGTGTTGCAGGTTGCTGTGTGTTGCTGGCTGCTTTATAGGAGATAAAATGGATAAGTCTTGTTTCACTGTCTTCCAGGCTGCAGTGTGATACTGGCTGCTATGTGGGTGGTCCAATGGAGGAGTCTTTTTTTCAGTGTGGTTCAGCCTGTTGTGTGTTGCTGGCTGCTCCGTGGGAAGTAATATGAAAGTCTTGTTTCAGTGTGTTGAGACTATTGTGTGTTGATGTCTGCTCTGTGGGAGCTAAAAAGGTGGACTCTTGTTTCAGTGTGTTGGAGACTGCTGTCTTTTTCTGGCTGCTGTGTGGGAGGTAAAATAGAGTAATATTTTTTCAGTGTGTTGCTGGCTTCTGTGTGCTGCTGGCTGCTGTGTGGGAGGTAAAATAAAGGAGTCTTGTTTCAGTGCCTTGGAGGCTGCTGTCTGTTGCTGGTTGCACTGTGGGAGGTAAAAAGTAAGAGTCTTGTGTCAGTGTGGTACAGGCTGCTGAGTGTTGCTGGCTGATCTGTGGACGTAAAAATGATGATTTTTGTTTCACTGAGTTGTAGGCTGCAGTGTGATGCTGGCTGCTGTGCGCGAAGTCAAATGGAGGGGACTTGTTTCAGTGTGTTGAGACTACTATATTTTGATGGCTGCTGTCTGTTAAGTAAAATGATGGAGTCTTATTTCATTGTGTTAGAGGCTACAGTGGTGCTGGCTATACTGTGGGAGGTCAAATGGAGGAGTCTTGTTTCAGTGTGTTGCAGGCTGCAGTCTTTTGCTTGCTGCTGTGTGGGAAGTAACATGGAGGATTCTTATTTCAGCATATTGAAAGCTGCTGTGTGTTGCTGGCTGTATGTTGGAGGAAAATGTACGAGTCTTGCTTCAGTGTGTTGCAAGCTGCTGAGTGTTGTTGACTAATCTGTGGAAGAAAAAAAAATGGGTGAGTCTTGTTTCTCAGTGCATCAGGGTGCTATATATTCCCAGCTGCACTCTGGCATGAAAAAATGGAGGAGGCTTGTATTAGTGTATTGCAGGCTGATGTGTGTTGCTGGCTGCTTTGTGGGAAGTAAAATGGAAGAGTCTTGTTTCACTTTGTTGCACATTGTTCTTTGGGAGGTAAAATGCAAGAGTCTTGTTTTAGTGTGTTGCAAGATGCTGTGTTTTGCGGCTGCTCTGTGCGAGGTAAAATAGAGAAGCCTTTTTTATGTGTTGTGCAGGTTACTGTGTGTTGCTGGCTACTCTTTTGAAAGTAAAATTCAGGACTCTTGTTTGAATGTGTTGCAGGATGCTGTGTGTTGCTGGCTGCTCTGTGGGTGGTAAAATCAAAGAATCTTTTTTTAGTCTGTTGTAGGCTGCTGTGTGCTGCCAGCTACTCAGTGGGGGGCAAAATAGAGGAGTCTTGTTTCAGTGTGTTGCTGGCTGCTGTGTGTTTCTGGCTGCTCTGTGGGAGATAAAATGGAGAAGTATTTTTTTCAGTTTGCTGTAGGCTGCTTTGTGTAGGTGGCTGCTCTGTGACAGGTTATATGCAGGAGTCTGTGGAGAATCAGAAAGGAATAAAATGACAATCTGGTCTGGACAAAGGAATTAGGAAATAAGCTTGAGAGGAGGATGGAGATTGCACTGAGCATGCTCCGCACCAGAGGGGTGAGAAAAATGAGGAGACAGAAGTGAAGTGGAAGATAGAATATGAATTAAGGGAAAAAAGAGAAAGGAATGCACAAAGTAAACAATAATACCCAACAGGGTGGGCGGTATTGTGCTATACCGGACCGCCAAGGGGTGTAATGAGACCCGACGCCACAGGTGGAGGGCCTTATAGCCCTGAAGAGTCTAAATAGCACAATACCACCCACCCTTGAGGGTATTATTGCGCTTAGAAAATGGGTACTGTAAACAAAAAAAATTGTAAAAAAATGTCAATGAAAAATAAGTTTAAAGTAAGTTTTGAAATAAAATGGTTCCTCCACCTGCAGTTGACTATTGTTATGTCTGAAGACAGTACTTAAAAAACTGCCTCCTTTTATAAGTTTCGTTTTTCTGCAGTATCTTTTCCTTCCCTGCCTCTCTCCCCAACCCCAACAGAAAACTTTAAAAAAAAATTGTTTAATTCAAAAAATAATAAATACTTAGTTTACAGTAAGTTTTGTAATAGAATAGTTCCTCCACCTGTATGAGTGTTCTTCCTTGAAGCTAGTTTGCTGCATCTAGCTGTCTGTCCTCCCCCCTGTGTTGAATCGCCATCAAGCGAAAACCATATCTGGATCTCCCGCTTCTTGTTCCCTGAGTGCACCCTGAACAAAACAGCAGGAAAGAGCAAGCTGGTAGCAGTGACACATTTTCCAGAAATGGATATCAGGCATCAAGAGGGCAGCTGCTATGGAAGTGTACTTGGCGTACTGTTGCAACATGCGTGACCTGGCACGTAAGCCAGGATGTGTAAATGCAGACTTCCGAGGTGAAACATGAGCATATCTAAATTATTATTTTTTTTTTATGTTTAAATCGGCAGCTCTTTGCTGACATCAGGATCCAGCGTGTCTGTGTGTGAGTCGGGGAAAGTGGAAATGCAATAGGTAAATGGGCAGACTGGATGGACCTTGTGGTCCTTATCTACCGTCAACGTCTATGTTTCTCTGTAAAGGGAGCACAGCTGTGGGATCGTGGAGTGCAGTCGGAAAGAGTAACTGGTGAAACTGGAAAGATTGCGGCACTAGGGAAGGAAGTTTTTAATTTTTTTTAAAATTTCGTAGCTTCAGCCTGCTGGTGCCGTGGGGGTGCCAAAAACCAAGTAGGAATTTGTAGATTACGGGTCCAACTGAGTCAACAGACAGAGAGCAAAGGCAAGAAAAAACGCCTGTTTCCTGTAGGAAGCTGCTCTTTCTTTTCTATTTATTGAAACAAGCACTGGCCGGGCCACTGCCAAGTGAGAGTACAAATGGGCATCGGGTGCTGTAGCTCTCACTAAGCAAGAGAAAAACATGGTGGCAGTTTCAAACTGAGCATTCAATTGCTACAAGGATTTGGAAGGTAATCAGGCAGCAGAGGCAGGGACTTAATATTTTCTGGTCTCTGTTGAGTGATACCGAACAGGCTGGTTGGTTGCCCTAACCAATTAGCTTCTAGGATTTACCCAGCCCATTTTCAAAGGTAAGTTAAAGCTAACCTTGAATTGTCCTCCAGAGAACTCACTGGCTAAGCTGCAGCAAAACAAAAGCAATGCAGGTTCTGAGTGAAGTGAATGAAGATTATAGCACAAAACAGACTAAAACTACAATAAGTAAAGAAAAAAATACTGGAGTAAAAAACAATCTAAACTTGTTTGGAGTCATTTAAAACATTTTAGTAACACAGTAAGAAAGTGTGCACAAGCTTCAACAGGGCTGAGAGGCACTGTTTTCCAATATCTTGATTCAATGTGTTGCAGGCTGCTTTGTGTTGCTGCCTGGTATGTGGGAGGCAAAATGGATGAGTCTTGTTTCACTGAGTTGCAGGCTGCAGTGTGATGCTGGCTGCTCTGCGCGAGGTCAAATGGAGGAGACTTGTTTCAGTGTGTTGAGATTGCTGTGTGTTGCTGGCTGCACTCTGTCAGGTAAAATGGTGGAGTCTTATTTCAGTGTGTTCGATGCTGCTGTCTGTTGCTGGCTGCACAGTGGGAGGTAAAATGAAGGCATATTATTTCAGTGTGTTGCAGACTGCTGTCTGTTGCTGTCTGCTGTGTGGGAAGTAATATGGAAGATTCTTCTTTCAGTGTATTGCAAGCTGCTGTGTGTTGCTGGCTGGTATGTTGGAGGTAACATGTAGGTGTCTTGATTCAGTGTGTTGCAGGCTGCTGAGTGTTGGTGACTGATCTGTAGAAGTAAAAATGGAGGAGTCTTGCTTCTCTGTGCAGTAGGATGCTATATTTTGCTGGCTGCTTTTTGGTAGGAAAAATGGAGGAGTCTTTTTTTTTGTATTGTGGGCTGCTGTATGTTGCTGACTGCTTTGTGGGAGGTAAAATGGAGAAGTCTTGTTTCACGGTTTTGTAGGCTGCTCTTTGGGAGGTAAATGCACTAGTCTTGTTTGATTGTGTTGCAGGCTGCTGAGTGTTGCTGTCTGCTCTGTGGGTGGTAAAATGTAGGAGTCTTGCTTCAGTGTGTTGCAGGCTGATCTGTGGAAGTAAAAATGGGTGAGTCTTCTTTCTCTGCGTAGCAGGGTGCTATATATTCCCAGCTGCTTTCTGGCAGGATAACATGGAGGAGACTTGTATTAGTGTATTGTAGGCAGCTGTTTGTTGCTGGCTGCTTTGTTGGAGGTAAAATGGAGTAGTCTTGTTTCACCGTGTTTCTGGCTGCTCTTTGGGAGGCAAAATGCAGGAGTCTTGTTAGAGTGTGTTGCAGGCTGCTCTGTTGGAGGTAAAATGGAGGAGCCTTATTTGAGTGTGCTGCAGGATGCTGTGTGTTGCTGGCTGCTCTGTGGGAGGTAAAATGAAGAAATCTTGTTTCAGTGTGTCGAGACTGCTGTGTATTGCTGGTTGATCTCTGCCAAGTAAAATGGTGGATTCTGGCTTCAGTGTGTTGGAGGCTGCCGTCTGTTGCTGGCTGCTCTGTGGGAGGTAAAATGAAGGAGTCTTGTTTCAGTGTGTTGAGACTACTGTTTATTGCTGACTGCTCTCTGTTAGGTAAAATAGTGGAGTCTTGTTTCAGTGTGTTGGCAGCTGCTATCTATTGCTGTCTGCTCTGTGGGAGGTAAAATGGAGGAGTTTTGGTTCGGTGTGCTGCAGACTGTGGTGTGTTGCTGGCTGCTCTGTGGAAGGTAAAATGGAGGAGTCTTGTTTCAGTGTGTTCCAGGTTGCTGTTTATTGCTGGATGTTCTGTGCGAGTTGAAATGGAGGAGTCTGTGGAGAAGGAAAATGGGAAAAGAAGAGGATTTGGAGGGGACAAATGAATTAGGCAGGAAGCTAAAGAGGGTTATTGGGATTCCTCTGAGTATAACCAGCACCAGAGAGGTGAGAAGAAAGAGGAGACTGAAGAGAAGTAGAAGATAGAATATGAAATAAGGGAAAATTGGGAGAGGAAGGAAGGTGCAATGGTAAGCTAAAGTTAATCTTTGTATTATCTTATTAAGAAGTCAGTGGCTAAACTGCAGCAAAACCAAAGTAATGCAGGTTGTGAGTTAAAGGAATTAAGGTAACAGCACACAATAGAGTAAAACTACATTTAAATTAATAAACAGCTGAGTAAAAAAGCAATCTAAACTTGTTTGCAGACATTTAGAACAGTTTAGTAACACAGTAAGATGTTGTGCCTAAGCTTCAACAATGCTGCGAGGCATTGTTTTCCAATACCTTTATTCAGTGTGTTGCAGGCTGCTATGTGTTGTTGGCTGCTCTGCTAGAGATAAAATGGAGGAGTCTTTTTTCATAGTCATGCAGGCTGCTGTGTGTTGCTGAATACTCTGTGGGAGATAAAATTGAGGAGTCTTTTTTCACTGTGTTGTAGACTGCCGTGTATTGCTGGCTGCAGGGTTGGAGGTAAAATGGAGGAGTCTTGTTTCAGTGTGTTGCAGGCTGCTGTGTGTTTGCTGGATGCTCTGTGGGAGGTAAAATGAAGGAGTCTTGTTTCAGTGTGTTGAGATTACTTTGTTTTGCTAATTGCTCTCTGTTAGATAAAATTGTAGAGTCTTGTTTCAGTACGTTGGAAGCTGCTGACTGTTGCTCACTGCACTGTGGGAGGTAAAATGGAGGAGTCTTGTTTCTATGTGCAGTAATGTGTTGTATTTTGCTGGCTGCACTCTGGCAGGAAAAATAGAGGAGTCTTGTTTCAGTGTGTTGAAAACTGGTGTGTGTTACTTATTGGTCTTTTGGATGTAAAATGGAGGAGTTTTGTTCCAGTGTATTGTAGGGTGCTGTGTTTTGCTTGTGCTCTGCGGAGGTAAAATGGAGGGTTCTTGCTTCAATGTGTTGCTGGCTGCTGTGGGTTGCTATCTGCTCTGTTGGGGGAAATAGAGGAGTCTTGTTTTAGTGTGTTGCTGGCAGCTGTGTGTTACAGGCTGCTCTGTGGTAGATTCAATGGAGAACACTTTTTTCAGTGTGTTGTAGGCTGCTGTGTGTTTCTGGCTGCTTTGTGACAGGTTAAACGCAGGAGTCTGAGGAGAATCAGAAAGGAATAAAGTGAGGATCTGGAGGGGACAAAGGAATTAGGAAATAAACTTGAGAGGAGGATGGGGGATTACACTGAGCATGTTCGGCACCAGAGGGGTGGGAAAAATGAGGAGACTTAAGTGAAGTGGAAGATAGAATATGAATTAAGGGAAAAAAGAGAAAGGAATGTACACAGGTAAGCAAAAGCTAACCTTGAATTGTCCTCCAGAGAACTAATTGGCTAAACTGCAGGAAAACAAAAGCAATGCAGTTTCTGAGTGAAGTGAATTAAAGTTACAGCACAAAACAGAGTAAAACTACAACAAGTAAATGAATAAACACCAGAGTGAAAAAACAATCTAAACTTGTTTGGAGACATTTAAAACATTTTAGTAACACAGTAAGAAGGTGTGCACAAGCTTCAACAGGGCTGAGAGGCATGGTTTTCCAATATCTTGATTCAGTTTGTTGCAGGTTGCTGTGTGTTGCTGGCTGCTTTGTAGGAGGTAAAACAGATGAGTCCTGTTTCACTGTCTTGCACCCTGCAGTGGGATGCTGGCTGCTCTGTCTTAGATCCAATGGAGGACTCTTTTCTTCAGTGTGGTTCAGGCTGTTGTGTGTTGTTGGCTGCTCTGTGGGAAGTAATATGTAGGAGTCCTGTTTCCGTGTGTTGAGACTACTGTGTGTTGATGTCCACTCTGTGGGAGCTAAAATGGTGTACTCTTGTGCCAGTGTGTTGGAGGCTGTTGTATGTTGCTGGCTGCTGTGTGGGAGGTAAAATAGAGGAGTGTTGTTTTAATGTGTGACAGGCTGCTGTGTGCTGCTGGCTGCTGTGTTGGAAGTAAAATAACGGAGTCTTGTTTCAGTGTGTTGAGACTACTGTGGGTTGCTGGCTGCTCTCTGTTAGGTAATATGGAGGAGTCTTGTTTCAGTGTGTTGGAGGCTACTGTCTGTTGCTGGTTGCACTGTGGGATGTAAAATGGAGGAGTCCTGTTTCAGTGTGTTGCAAGCTGCTGAGTGTTGCTGGCTGATCTGTTGAAGTAAAAGGGTGGGAGTCTTGTTTCACTAAGTTGCAGGCTGCAATGTGATGCTGCCTGCTCTGCACAAAGTCAAATGGAGGGGACTTGTTTCAGTGTGTTGAGACTACTATGCTTTTCTTGCTGCTGTCTGTTAGGTAAAGTGATGAAGTCTGATTTCATTGTGTGGGAGGCTGCAGTCTGTTGCTGGCTGCACTGTGGTAGGTAAAATGGAGGAGTCTTGATTCAGTGTGTTGCTGGCTGCTGAGTGTTGCTGGCTGATGTGTGGAAGAAAAAATGGGTGAGTCTTGCTTCTCTGTGCATCAGGGTGCTATATGTTCCCAGCTGCATCTGGTAGGAAAAAAGGAGGAGACTTATAGTAGTGTATTGCAGGCTGCTGTGTGTTGCTGGCTGCTTTGTGGGAGGTGAAATGGAGGAGTCTTGTTTCAATGTGTTGCAGGCTGTTCTTTGCGATGTAAAATGCAGGAGTCTTGTTTTAGTGTGTTGCAAGATGATGTGTTTTGCTGGCTGCTCTGTGGGAGGTAAAATAGAGAAGCCTTGTTTAAGAGTGTTGCAGGCTGCTGTGTGTTGCTGGCTGATCTGGTGGAGGTAAAGATCAGGAGTCTTGTTTGAGTGTGTTGGAGGCTGCAGTGTGTTGCTGGCTACTCTGTGGTCGCTAAAATTGAAGAGACTTGTTTCAGTCTGTTGCAGGCTGCTGTGTTTTGCTAGCTACTTGGTGGGGGTAAAATAGAGGAGTCTTGTTTCAGTGTGTTACTGGCTGCTGTATGTTGATGGATGCTCTGTGGGAGATAAAATGGAGAAGTCTTTTTTCAGTGTGTTGCAGGCTGCTTTGTGTTGCTGGCTGCTCTGTGACGGGTTAAATGCAGGAGTCTGTGGAGAATCAGAAAGGAATAAAATGACAATCCGGTCGGGACAAAGGAATTAGGAAATAAGCTTGAGAGGAGGATGGAGATTGCACTGAGCATGCTCAGCACCAGAGGGGTGAGAAAAGTGAGGAGACAGAAGTGAAGTGGAAGATAAAATATGAATTAAGGGAAAAAAGAGAAAGGAATGCACAAAGGTAAGCTAACACTAACCTTGAATTGTCCTCCAGAGAACTCCCTGGCTAAACTGCAGGAAAACAAAAGCAATGAAGGTTCTGAGTGAAGTGAATTAAGGTTAAAGCACAAAACTCAGTAAAACTACAACAAGTAAATGAATAAACACCTGAGTAAAAAGCAATCTAAACTTGTTTGGAGGCATTTAAAACTTTTTAGTAACACAGTAAGAAGATGTGCACATGCTTCAACAGGGCTGAGAGGCACAGTTTTCCAATATCTTGATTCAGTGTGTTGCAGGTTGCTGTGTGTTGCTGGCTGCTTTATAGGAGATAAAATGGATGAGTCTTGTTTCACTGTCTTCCAGGCTGCAGTGTGATACTGGCTGCTATGTGGGTGGTCCAATGGAGGAGTCTTTTTTTCAGTGTGTTTCAGCCTGTTGTGTGTTGCTGGCTGCTCCATGGGAAGTAATATGAAGGAGTCTTGTTTCAATGTGTTGAGACTTCTGTGTGTTGATGTCTGCTCTCTGGGAGCTAAAATGGTGGACTCTTGTTTCAGTGTGTTGGAGGCTGTTGTCTTTTGCTGGCTGCTGTGTGGGAGGTAAAATAGAGGAGTATTGTTTCAGTTTGTTGCTGGCTACTGTGTGCTGCTGGCTGCTGTGTGGGAAGTAAAATAAAGGAGTCTTGTTTCAGTGCCTTGGAGTCTGCTGTCTGTTGCTGGTTGCACTGTGGGAGGTAAAAGGTAAGAGTCTTGTGTCAGTGTGGTGCAGGCTGCTGAGTGTTGCTGGCTGTTCTGTGGACGTAAAATTGGGGATTTTTGTTTCACTGAGTTGTAGACTGCAGTGTGATGCTGGCTGCTGTGTGCGAAGTCAAATTTTGCTGGCTGCTGTCTGTTAGGTAAAATGATGGAGTCTTATTTCATTGTGTTAGAGGCTACAGTGGTGCTGGTTATACTGTGGGAGGTAAAATGGAGGAGTCTTGTTTCAGTGTGTTGCAGGCTGCAGTCTTTTGCTTGCTGCTGTATGGAAGTAACATGGAGGATTCTTATTTCAGTGTACTGCAAGCTGCTGTGTGTTGCTGGCTGTATGATGGAGGAAAATGTAGGAGTCTTGCTTCAGTGTGTTGCAAGCTGCTGTGTGTTGTTGACTAATCTGTGGAAGAAAAAAAATGGGTAAGTCTTGTTTCTCAGAGCATCAGGGTGCTATATGTTCCCAGCTGCAGTCTGGCAAGGAAAAATGGAGGAGACTTGTATTAGTGTATTGCAGGCTGCTGTGTATTGCTGGCTGCTTTGTGGGAGGTAAAATGGAGGAGTCTTGTTTCACTTTGTTGCACGTTGTTCTTTGGGAGGTAAAATGCAGGAGTCTTGTTTTAGTGTGTTGCAAGATGCTGCGTTATGCGGCTGCTCTGTGCGAGGTAAAGTAGAGGAGCCTTGTTTATGTGTTGTGCAGGTTACTGTGTGTTGCTGGCTACTCTTTTGAAAGTAAAATTCAGGAGTCTTGTTTGAATGTGTTGCAGGATGCTGTGTGTTGCTGGCTGCTCTGTGGGTGGTAAAATCAAAGAATCTTGTTTCAGTCTGTTGTAGGCTGCTGTGTGCTGCCAGCTACTCAGTGGGGGGGGCAAAAAAGAGGAGTCTTGTTTCAGTGTGTTGCTGGCTGCTGTGTGTTTCTGGCTGCTCTGTGGGAGATAAAATGGAGAAGTATTTTTTCAGTGTGTTGCAGGCTGCTCTGTGACAGGTTATATGCAGGAGTCTGAGGAGAATCAGAAAGGAATAAAATGACAATCTGGTCGGGACAAAGGAATTAGGAAATAAGCTTGAGAGGAGGATGGAGATTGCACTGAGCATGCCCAGCACCAGAGGGCTGAGAAAAATGAGGAGACAGAATTGAAGTGGAAGATAAAATATGAATTAAGGGAAAAATGAGAAAGGAATGCACAAAGGTAAGCTAACGCTAACCTTGAATTGTCCTCCAGAGAACTCACTGGCTAAACTGCAGGAAAACAAAAGCAATGCAGGTTCTGAGTGAAGTGAATGAAGATTACAGCACAAAACAGTCTAAAACTACAACAAGTAATGAAAAAAATACTGGAGTAAAAAACAATCTAAACTTGTTTGGAGTCATTTAAAACATTTTAGTAACACAGTAAGAAAGTGTGCACAAGCTTCAACAGGGCTGAGAGGCACTGTTTTCCAATATCTTGATTCAATGTGTTGCAGGCTGCTTTGTGTTGCTGCCTTGTATTTGATAGGCAAAATGGATGAGTCTTGTTTCACTGAGTTGCAGGCTGCAGTGTGATGCTGGCTGCTCTGCACGAGGTCAAATGGAGGAGACTTGTTTCAGTGCGTTGAGATTGCTGTGTGTTGCTGGCTGCTCTCTGTTAGGTAAAATGGTGGAGTCTTATTTCAGTGTGTTCGATGCTGCTGTCTGTTGCTGGCTGCACTGTGGGAGGTAAAATGAAGGTGTATTGTTTCAGTGTGTTGCAGACTGCTGTGTGTTGCTGTCTGCTGTGTGGGAAGTAACATGGAGGATTCTTCTTTCAGTGTACTGCAAACTGCTGTGTGTTGCTGGCTTTTATGTTGGAGGTAACATGTAGGAGTCTTGATTCAGTGTGTTGCAGACTGCTGAGTGTTGGTGACTGATCTGTGGAAGTAAAAATGGAGAAGTCTTGTTTCTCTGTGCAGTAGGGTGCTGTATTTTGCTGGCTGCTCTCTGGCAGGAAAAATGCAAGAGTCTTGTTTTATTGTATTGCAGGCTGCTGTGTGTTGCTGGCTGCTTTGTGGGAGGTAAAATGGAGGAGTCTTATTTCACAGTTTCACAGTCTGATGTTTGGGAGGTAAAATGCACAAGTCTTGTTTGATTGTGTTGCAGTCTGCTGTGTGTTGCTGGCTGCTCTGTGGGAGGCCAAGTGAAGGAGTCTTCTTTCAGTGTTTTGCAGGCTGCTGTCTGTTGCTGGCTGGTATGATGGACTTAAAATGTCAGAGACTTGTTTCGGTGTGTTGCAGGCTGATCTGTGGAAGTAAAAATGTGCGAGTCTTGTTTCTCTCTGCAGCAGGGTGCTATATGTTCCTAGCTGCTCTCTGGCTGGAAAAAATGGACGAGACTTGTATTAGTGTATTGCAGGCTGCTGTGTGTTGCTGGCTGCTTTTTTGGAGGTAAAATGGAGGAGTCTTGTTTCACCGTAATATAGGCTGCTATTTGGGTGGCAAAATACAGGATTCTTGTTAAAGTGTGTTGTAGGCTGCTCTGTTAGAGGTAAAATGGAGGAGCCTTGTTTCAGTGTGTTGCAGGCTGCTGTGTGTTGCTCGCTGCTCTGTGGGTGGTAAAATCGAAGAGTCTTGTTTTAGTCTGTAGTTGTCTGCTGTGTTTTGCTAGCTACTCTGTGGGGGTAAAATAGAGGAGTCTTGTTTCAGTGTGTTGCTGGCTGCTGTACGTTGCTGGCTGCTCTGTGGGAGATAAAATGGAGAAGTATTTTTTCAGCGTGTTGTAGGCTGCTTTTTGTTGGTGGCTGCTCTGTGACAGGTTATGTGCAGGAGTCTGTGGAGAATCAGAAAGGAATAAAATTACAATCTGGTCAGCGCAAAGGAATTAGGAAATAAGCTTGAGAGGAGGATGGAGATTGCACTGAGCATGCTCAGCACCAGAGGGGTGAGAAAAATGAGGAGACAGAAGTGAAGTGGAAGATAGAATATGAATTAAGGGAAAAAAGAGAAAGGAAGGCATAAAGGCAAGCTAAAGCTAATCCTGCATTGTCCCACAGAGAACTCACTGGCTAAACTGCAGCAAAACCAAAGCAATGCCAGTTCTGAGTTAAACAGATTTAGGTTACAGCACAAAACAGAGTAAAAATACAACAAGTAAATAAATAAACAGCTGATAGAAAATAACTTTAACTTGTTTTCAGGCATTTAAAAGATTTTAGAAACACAGTATGATGGTGTGCACAAGCTTCAACGGTGCTGAGTGGCACTGTTTTCCAATACCTTGTTTCAGTGTGTAGCAGGCTGCTGTGTGCTGCTGGCTGCTGTGTGATAGGTAAAATGGAGGAGTCTTGCTTCAGTGTGTTGCAGGTAAAATGGAGGAGTCTTTTTTCACTGTGTTGCAGGGTGCTGTGTGCTCATGGGGATCCATGACTGGAGTCCGACAAAAATTTTGTTGAACACCCCATCAGTACACTGTAACACTTTGTTCTCTTGTTTTCTTCAGGGGGCTTTGCCACCACACACCCCCACTTAAGGATTCTCAACTCCAGTAGAAGCTGATTTAGGGGGGTGTAGGACCAATGACAGACAGTGCCTGGTTCCAGTGGGTCTCCCATAGTGGCTAGGCACTGTAGTCGCTATACGGTGACCTCGCTGATGAAATGTCACTGTCAGGGGGGTAACTGTTGCTGGCTGCTCTGTGGAGGTTAAATGGAGTGGTCTTTTTTCAGTGTGTTGCAGGTGAAATGAAGGAGTCTTGTTCCAGTGTGCTGCAGGGTGCTGTGTGTTGCTGGCTGCTCTGTGGAGGTAAAATGGAGGAGTCTTGTTTCAGTGTGTTTCAGGCTTGTGTGTGTTGCTGGCTGCTCTGTGGGAGGTCAAATGGAGGAGGCTTGTTTCAGTGTGTTGCAGGCTGCTGTGTGTTGCTGGTTAGTCTGTGGGTGAAACATGGATGCCTCTTGTTTCTTTGCGTTGCAGGGTGCAGTGTGTTGCTGGCTGCTCTGAGGGAGGTAAAATGGGGAAGTCTTGTTTCAGTGTGTTGTATGCTTCTGTGTGCTGGTGGCGGCTCTGTACGAGGTAAAGTGGAGGAGTCTTGCTTCAGTGTGTTGCAGGCTGCTGTGTGTTGCTGTTTGATCTGTTGGAGTAAAAATGGAGGAGTCTTGTTTCTTTGTGCAACAGGGTGCTATATGTCACTTGCTGCTCTCTGGCAGGAAAAATGGAGTAGCCTTGCACCTGTGGGACCACCAAAAGCAGTGTGACAAGAGGCTGAAGCTCAGTGCAACCACTATCACTACTTTGCTACTTGCTATAGAGAAAAATATAGTTTAATTCAACACTCTGGGGTTATTGGCTGCTAGGAGTGGAGAAGCAATGCTCCAGTGTGAAAGTGTTTGAGGGTATTGTATTCCCACGTAGCTCATAGTTGGAACTACAAGTGTGCGTGCTTGAGGTGTTTTAAGGCAGGCTCTATAGAGGGCACATTTTATTTCAGCAATATTGTGCTGCAGGTTTTTATATCTTAGTTTCACTGAATATTCAAGCTCAAGGGAGCAGTGTGCAGACTGTGACTGAGCAGCACATCTGGGTTGCAGCTGCAGTTAAATACCAGGGCTATAGCGAGCAGCTGCATAGAGCGAAGGTGTACCTGTGGGATCTCCAAAAGCAATGTGACAGGAGGCTGAAGCTCAGTGCAACCACTATCGCCACTTTGCTACTTGCTATAGAGAAAAATATACTTCAGTTCAACACTCTGGGATTATTGGCTGCTAGGAATGGTGAAGCAGTGCTCCAGGAAGTGTTTGAGGGTATTGTAGTCCCACATAGCTCCTGGTTGGAACTGCAAGTGTGTGTGCTTGTGGTGTTTTAAAGCAGGCTCTATAGAGGGCATGTTTTATTTCAGCAGTATTGTGCTGCAGGTTTTTATATCTTATTTTCACTGAATAGTCAAGCACAAGGGAACAGTGTGCAGACTGTGACTGATCAGCACTTCTGGGTTGCAGCTGTAGTTAAATACCAGGGCTATATCAAGCAGCGTGAGCGAGAGCAGTGCCGTACGCATTCTGATGCATGTCTGACATGTCCAGCATGAAAGGGGTGAAAGGAAGGTGAATAACAAGAATGGGAAAGGTAGGATTGTACATTTGAATAGAGGCAAAGAGACAAACTACATTAACAAAATAAGAGATTAAACGTGAGTAGGGTTAGAAGAGGAGAGTAGAGTATATTATTTTAAATGTAGATTGTCATACAAGTTCCCTCCTCCCAACCTTAGTTATGTGCTGATGCTGACCCTGTTCATTAACTTAACTTCCACCCAATACACATGGTAGGAGAGAATCAGACGTGCAGGCACCAACTTTTTACAGTGCAGTTCCCTACCTGGAGTGGGCTGACTTTTTCTTGCTACTATGCTGCTTTGAATCTCACAGTTTCATTTACTCACTTAGAGTATAGTGTGTGCACTATAAAAGTTGAAAGATAAGTAAGGGGCAAATTGAGAGACCGCGTGAAAAGGTATGTATTGGTATAAGGTGGGGAGTGGATACAAAGTGTAATTTTGATAAAATAATAGAGTGTTGGGAGAACAAGCTTTAATTGGATTGTAATTAAACGTAGGCATATAAGCAAGGGGGAATCAAAACAATTATGGTTACTAATATGGTGAGATTAGCTGTGGTGAACTGGGTTTAAGATGCTTAATCTGTAAGTAGATATCAAGCAGAAGTGGCAAATGAAGTACAAGTGTATACTTGTTAGGAGTGCATATTAATTAAAGAATTGAGACAAATAAACTTGGCCCTGGAAATTAAATTAATCTCAATTCAGCAGCATAAAATTATGCATTATAATCAAGAACAGTGTAAGGAACAGGACCAAGGGGATGAAAACAATAGATTTATAAAAACAGGCAGTAGGAAAAGAGATAGAGATACAGAGGGTGATGGGTGGGTGGTAGAAACCAAAAAATACAAGAAAGGAAGAAGGGCTATGAGATTACTCTGGAGACAAACAATAGATATGAACATTTAATTGATTTGGATGTTGATGAGCTACAAGATACAAGTGGTACAATAGAAACAGAACTTGAATTATGTTGTAGGGGTAATAAAAAAAGTGTTGAGGAGAATATTAATCAACAAAGCACACAAAAGGAAAATAGTGCAGATGAACAGAAGGACAATGATGAAAGAATGAGGGGAAATGAAGAAAATGCGAACTTTGCTACTGATGTAAGTTGTGAGGGGATGATCAGGAGTGAGGTTGAAATGGATGATAATCTGCAAGATTCATGAAAATAACCAAAGAACAGTGGAAGGAACCATACAACAGGAGAACAGGAATCAGACAGTGGAGAATAATAGCAATGAAATAGGAATTACAGATGCTGAGCCACAAGGAGAAAGGGATAGGCAGGTAGAACAAATAAGAAAGGTTAATGCTTATGTTCTAGGAGACTCAGTCTTAAAGTACACAGATAGGTACATGTCATGGAGAAATAAAGAACAGGTAACAACTAGTTATTTCTCAGGAGCAAAAATTAAGGATGTTCAGGAAATTTTGCCTAATATTATAAAAGTTGAATCTGGTGAAAAGGTAATAATAATAATGCATCTGGGAGTAAATAATATTAGCAAGAGTTCATGAATATAAGAGAGGAAGCAAATAGATTAGGGTGTATGTTTTACAGATGCCCGTGATTGGGCAGAGTGCAGTCCACTGGACCACCAGGGCTATTGGACAAGAATTTATGTTTTATTATAACACATGCCCGTGATCGGGCAGATAGCGGTCCACTGGACCACCAGGGATATTGGACATGGAAGTCTTTTTTTAGACAAATGCCCATGATAGGGCTGCAGGGGGCGTCAGTCCACGACGGCTGCTGCCTGGCAGGGCACCAGGCGCAAGTCGTCGGGGATCGGTGCACCTGCATGCTAATGGGATGCAAATGGGGCCATAATGACATGCAAATGGCCCCAAGTGTGCCTTGCATGAATTATGGCCCCATTTGCATGTCCCCTTTTAAATATCGCAGGTGCTGTGAATGGTGCAATGGCACTTGCGGTAGAGCATCTCCATGCTCCACTCTGGCCATTTGCGCTGGTGCAGTGTCACTGTGCCATGCACAGTGGGGGTGGCTAAGGTGCGATATTCAAAGCTGCTGAGCCATACCGCAGCTCCGTTGAATATCACCCAGGCCACACCCCTGCGCAGCCAAGTTGAGCTGCGCCCAGGCTTGCACCACAGCCTGGCGCAGTTTGAATATCCCAGCCTAGGAGTCTTAATTTACTAAATAAAGCTGAATTAGAAGTAAGACTAAAGGCAGAGTCAACAGATATATGTAGTATAACAGAAACATGGTGAGAGAAGGATACTATATGGAATAGAGAAATAGAAGGATGTGAGCTTTATTGAAAGGAAAGAAGAAATAGGAAAGGAGGAGATATCACTATTTATATAAAGCAGGGTATTAAGAGTACAGTTTATAATACATATGACCAACAGGAGGGAATAGAATCATTATGGGTAACGGTACAGGATTCTCCAATTCAAAAGAAACTTTTTATAGGTTTGTTTTATAGGCCACTAAATTCCAGTAGAATACAAGATGATTATATAGATAAAGAAATTAGACAAGTAGCAATGCAGGGAGATATAGTTGTTTTGGGGGATTTTAATTTACCGAATATAAATTGGGGTAAGAGATCTGCGAAAAATGCTGTGCACGGAAGATATTTAGAAATGATGGAAGAGATAGGATTAACACATTTTAGTCTATAAACCAATAAGAGGAGAAAACATATTGGATTGTAACTAACTGTGAAGATTTAATAACCAAGACAAATATCATAGAAAACTTAAGTAATAACGATCATGGGGTAGTTCAATTCTATATAAAAAAAATTAAGAATTCGAAAAGGGGTTATGGTTATTAGAAATTATAATAAGGTGGATTTTCTTAAAATGAGATTAAAGTTGGAGGAGTTGAATTGGAAGGAATTATTTAAAGCTAAATCAGTAGAAGAAATGTGTGTAATACTAAAAGATAAATTACAAAAGCTGGAAGATAAATACCTCCCTAAAAAGAAGTTATATACTAAAAGGGAAAAAAAAAACCTATGTGGTGTATGAATAGAATAATGAGGTTATGTAAAGATAAAAAAAGGCCTATGATAATATGAAAAAATTAGGGACAGTGGAGGCTAGTATGGGATATAAAAATACTCTGAAGATGTTAAAATCTAAAATAAAGGCAGAAAGGAAGAGGTTGGAAATGAATTTAGTATCTAGAAAAGATAATGGAAAAGGATTGTATTTTTATTTAAATAATAACAAGAAGATGTCAAGTCAACTAGGACCCCTGTATATAAATGGTAGTGAAGTATCAGAAGCAATGGAAATGGTAGAACATCTAAATCAATACTTTTGTTCTGTATATGATGAAAAGGATAAGGATAATATCAAAGTTAAAGAGAATATAAATAGGGAATTACATATGGATGTTAGAGAAGAGTATATCAAAAACTTATTAAAAGGTTTAAAACCTCACAAATCATCAAGCCCAGATTTATTGCATCCTAGGATGTTAAAAGAAGTAAGTTCACAGATAGCATCCCCATTAGCATATTTGTTAAGTAGGTTATTCTCTACAGGGGAAGTACCGGCATATTGGAGAAGTGCAATAGTGATACCCATATACAAAAAGAAGGGGTTAAAAACCTCTATGACAAAGTATAGGCCTGTTAGCTTGACTGCAGTCTCGTGTAAGGTAGCAGAATGCTTTCTGAAAGAGAAGTTAGAAGAGAATCTTAAGAGGTTAAAATTGAATGATGAGAAACAACAAGGGTTTAAAAAAAATAGGTCATCTTTGACAAATCAACTTATATTTTATGAACAAATTAATAAAAAAGTACATGGATATAAACTGATGGACGTGTTATTCCTTGACTTTCAGAAAGCATTTGATAAGGTACCACATAACCATCTCATTGCAAAAATGGAAAAAATAGGTGTTGACAGTAGACTGACTAGGTGGGTGCAGAGTTGGTTGGCAGATAGAAAACAGACAGTGAGGATAAGAGGCATATTGTCCAGTCAAGCGGGGTACCGCAGGGGTCGGTGCTGGGCCCCACATTATTTTCTTTATACATACGAGATATTCACCATGGTATCCAGAATTTTATGGTAAAATTTGCAGACAGTGTTAAACTGGGAGGGCAGGTGGGTTCAATGGAGGAGATTCAATGACTTGAGGCTGACTTAAAACAAATAGAGAAATAAGCAAGAGGTAATAGAATACCATTCAGTACAGAGAAGTGTAGAGTGATGCATGTGGGGAACAGGAACCCCAAAAATGTATATTATCTAAATGACTGTGAGGTGGAGGTTACGGATAAAGAGAAGGACTGTGGAATAATAATAGATGAGGGTATGCCATTTAAGGCACAAAGGTCAGAGGTTATTAGGAGAATACATTACATGACAAGAAATATAAAAAGAAGTTTTATAGCTAGATCCAAACAATGTCTTGTGCCATTGTACAGGGCATATGTAAGGCCATATTTAGATTATGGATCACCGTCATGGAGTCCATATACAAAAGGTGAAATAAATTGATTAGAAAGAGTCCAAAGGACATAAACCAGGATGATATGGTCAGAAAAAGATAAAGAGTATGAAGAAAGACTGGGAAGATTGAAAATGTTTAAATTGGAGGATAGAAGGAAAAGAAGGGATTTATTATAGTTATTTAAGATTATGAAAGATCCAGAGTTAGTAGAAGAACTAGGTTTAGAAATAGTGAATAAACCAAAAGGATTAAGAAGGCATAGGTGTCAAATAAAAATGGAGGCGGTTAAAACAAATTTTAGATATTTTCCTTTTGTGCAGCGAACAGCCAGAATATGGAATGCACTACCAGGTTATATTGTCTTGAGTAAAACTATAGAACAGTTTAAAAGAGAGAGAGATAAATTAATATGTTTCAGGAATTGAAATGAGCCCGCTTTGCAGAGAACGATATAATGGGCCATGGTGCCTTCTTCAGTTCCATCACCTAGTATGAAACCTAGTATAAGTGTGTTGCAAGCTGCTGTGTGTTGCTGGCTGCTTTGTTGGATGTAAAATTTAGTGGTCTTGTTCCAGTGTGTTGCAAGCTGCTGTGTGTTGCTGGCTGCTTTGTTGGATGTAAAATTTAGTGGTCTTGTTCCAGTGTGTTGCAGGCTGCTGTGTGTGTTGCTGGCTGCTCTGTGGGAGGTAAAATTGAAGAGTCTTGTGTCAGTCTGTTGCATGCTGCTGTATGTTGCTGGCTGCTCCATGGGAGGTAAAATGGACAAGTATTTTTTCGGTGTGTTCTAGGCTGCTGTGTGTTGCTGGCTGCTCTGTGGGAGGTAAAATGGACAAGTCATTTTTCAGTGGGTTGTAGGCTGCTGTGTGTCACTGGCTATGTGGGAGGAAAATGGATGAGTCTTGTTTTAGTGTGTGCAGGCTGCAGTGTGATGCTGGCTGCTCTGTTGGAGGTCAAATGGAGGAAACTTGTTTTAGTGTGTTGCAGGCTGTTGTGTGTTGCTGGTTGGTCTGTGGGAGTAAACATGGAGGAGTCTTGTTACTTTGTTTTGCAGGGTGCAGTGTGTTGCTGGCTGCTCTGTGGGAGGAAAAATGGAGAAGCCTTGTTTCATTGTGTTGTAGGCTTCTGTGTGCTGCTGGCTGCTCTGTGCGAGATGAAAAGGAGTCTTGCTTCAGTGTGTTGCTGGCTGCTGTATGTTTCTGGCTGATCTGTGGGAATAAAAAAGGAGGAACCGTGTTTCTCTGTGCAGCAGTGTGCCATATGTTGCTTGCTGCTCTCTTTCAGGAAAAATTGAGGAGACTTATTTTAGTGTATTGCCGGCTGCTGTGTGTTGCTGACTGCTTTGTGGGAAGTAATGTGGAGGAGTCTTGTTTAAGTGTGTTGCAGGCTGTGGTGTTTTTTTGCTGGCTGCTCTGTGAGAGGCAAAATGAAAGAGTTTTGTTTCAGTGTGTTGAGACTACTGTGCTTTGCTGGCTGCTCTCTGTTAGGTAAAATGGTGGATTCTTGTTTCAATGTGTTACAGGCTGTTTTCAGTTGCTGGCAGTTGTGTGGGAAGTAACATGGAGGATTCTTGTTTCAGTGCTTTGCAAGCTGGTATGTGTTGCTGGGTAGTATGTTGGAGGTAAAATGTAGCAGTCTTGATTCAGTGTGTTGCCAGCTGCTGAGTGTTGCTGGCTGATCTGTGGAAGTAAAAATGGAGGAGTCTTGTTTCTCTGTGCAGCAGGGTGCTATATTTTACTGGCTGGTGTCTGGCAGGAAAAACAGAAGAGACTTGTTTTAGTGTATTGCAGGCTGCTGTGTGTTACTGGCTGCTTTGTTGGAGGTAAAATGGAGGAGTATTGTTTCAGTGTGTTGCAGACTGTTCGGTGGGAAGTAAAATATATAGAAGTCTTGCTTTATTGTGTTGCAAGATGCTGTGTGTTGCTGGCTGCTCCGTGAGTGGTAACATGGAGGAGCCTTGTTTAAATGTGTTTCAGGCTGCTGTGTGTTGTTGGCTGCTCTGTTGTATATAAAATGAAGGAGTCTTGTTCCAGTGTGTTGCAGGGTGCTGTGTGTTGCTGGTGCTCTGTGGAGGTAAAATGAAGGGGTCTTGCTTCAGTGTGTTGCAGGCTGCTGTGTTGGAGGTAGCATGGAGGAGTCTTGTTTAAGTGTTTTGCAGGCTGCT
Organism: Neoceratodus forsteri; assembly: GCA_016271365.2. Lineage (NCBI taxonomy): Eukaryota > Metazoa > Chordata > Ceratodontiformes > Ceratodontidae > Neoceratodus > Neoceratodus forsteri. Next base: position 192,753,935 of record CM057456.1, read on the forward strand.
GTGTGTTTCTGGCTGCTCTGTGGGAGGGTAAAATAGAGGAGTCTTATTTCAGTGTGTTACTGGCTGCTGTATGTTGATGGCTGCTCTGTGGGAGATAAAATGGAGATGTATTTTTTTCAGTGTGCTGCAGGCTGCTTTGTGTTGGTGGCTGCTCTGTGACAGGTTATATGCAGGAGTCTGTGGAGAATCAGAAAGGAATAAAATGACAATCTGGTCGGGACAAAGGAATTAGGAAATAAGCTTGAGAGGAGGATGGAGATTGCACTGAGCATGCTCAGCACCAGAGGGGTGAGAAAAATGAGGAGACAGAAGTGAAGTGGAAGATAAAATATGAATTAAGGGAAAAATGAGAAAGAAATGCACAAAGGTAAGCTAACGCTAACCTTGAATTGTCCTCCAGAGATCTCACTGGCTAAACTGCAGCAAAACAAAAGCAATGCAGATGCTGAGTGACAACAAGTAAATGAATAAACACCGGAGTAAAAAACAATCTAAACTTGCTTGGAGACATTTAAAACATTTTTGTAACACAGTAAGAAGGAGTACACAAGCTTCAACAGGGCTGAGAGGCACTGTTTTCCAATATCTTGATTCAGTGTGTTGCAGGCTGCTGTGTGTTGCTGGCTGGTATGTGGGAGGGAAAATGATGAGTCGTGTTTCACTGAGTTGCAGGCTGCAGTGTGATGCTGTCTGCTCTGTGGGAGGTCAAATGGAGGAGACTTGTTTCAGTGTGTTGCAGGCTGCTGTGTGTTTCTGGTTGGTCTGAGGTAGGAAACTTGGAGGGGTCTTGTTTCTCTGTGTTGCAGGGTGCAGTGTGTTGTTGTCTGCTCTGTGGAAGGCAAATTGGAGGAGACTTATTTCAGTTTGTTGCAGGCTGTTGTGTGTTGCTGGCTGGTCTGTTGAAGGAAACATGGAGGAGTGTTGTTTCTTTGTGTTACAGGGTGCAGTTTATTGCTGGCTGCTCTGTGGGAGGTAAAATGGAGAAGTCTTGTTTCATTGTTTTGTAGGCTTCTGTGTGCTGATGGCTGCTCTTTGCAAGGTAAAGTGGAGGAGTCTTGCTTCAGTGTGTTGCTGGCTGCTGTGTGTTTCTGGCTGATCTTTGGGAATAAAAATGGGGCAGCCTTGTTTCTCTGTGCAGCAGGGTGCTATATGTTGCTTGCTACTCTCTGGCAGGAATAGTGGAGGAGACTTATTTTAGTGTATTGCTGGCTGCAGTGTGTTGCTGGCTGCTTTGAGGGAGGTAAAATGGAGGATTCTTGTTTCAGTGTATTGCAAACTGCTGTGTGTTGTTGGCTGGTATGCTGCAGGTAAAATGTAGGAGTATTGTTTCAGTGTGTTGTAGGCTGCTGTGTGCTGCTGGCTGATCTGTGGAAGTAAAAATGGAGGAGTCATTTTTTACGGTGCAGCAGTGTGCTATATTTTGCTGGCTGCTCTCTGGCAGGAAAAATAGAGAAGACTTGTTTTAGTGTATTACAGGCTGCTGTGTGTTGCTAGCTGCTTTGTGGGAGGTAAAATGGAGAAGTCTTGTTTTAGTGTGTTGCAGGCTGCTCTTTGGGAGGTAAAATGCAGAAGTCTTGCATTAGTGTGCTTCAAGCTGCTGTGTGTTGCTGGCTGCTCCATGAGAGGTAACATGGAGGACCCCTGATTAAGTGTTTTGCGGGCTGCTTTGTGTTGTTGGCTGCTTTGTTTTATGTAAAATGAAGGAGTCTTGTTCCAGTGTGTTGTAGGGTGCTGTGTGTTGCTGGTGCTCTGTGGAGGTAAAATGGAGGGGTCTTGCTTTAGTGTGTTGCAGGCTGCTGTGTTGGAGGTAGAATGGAGGAGTCTTGTTTTAATGTTTTGCGGCTGCTGTGTGTTGCTGGCTGCTCTGTGTGTGATAAAATCTAAGAGTCTTTTTTCAGTCTGTTGCAGGCTGCTGTGTGTTGCTAGCTACTCTGTGAGGGGTAAAATAGAGGAGTCTTGTTTGAGTGTGTTGCTGGCTGCTTTCTGTTGCAGGATGCTCTGTGGGAGATAAAATGGAGAAGTCTTTTTTCAGTGTGTTGCAGGCTGCTTTGTGTTGGTGGCTGCTCTGTGAGGGGTTAAATGCAGGAGTCTGAAGAGAATCAGAAAGGAATAAAATGACAATCTGGTCGGGACAAAGGAATTAGGAAATAATCTTGAGAGGAGGATGGAGATTGCACTGAGCATACTCAACACCAGAGGGGTGAGAAAAATGAGGAGACTGAAGTGAAGTGGAAGAGAGAATATGAATTAAGAGAAAAAAGAGAAAGGAATCCACAAAGGTAAGCTAACACTAACCTTGAATTGTCCTCCAGAGAACTCCCTGGCTAAACTGCAGGAAAACAAAAGCAATGCAGGTTCTGAGTGAAGTGAATTAAGGTTAAAGCACAAAACACAGTACAACTACAACAAGTAAATGAATAAACACCTGAGTAAAAAGCAATCTAAACTTGTTTGGAGGCATTTAAAACTTTTTAGTAACACAGTAAGAAGATGTGCACATGCTTCAACAGGGCTGAGAGGCATGGTTTTCCAATATCTTGATTCAGTGTGTTGCAGGCTGCTGTGTGTTGCTTGCTGGTATGTGGGAGGAAAAATGGATGAGTCTTGTTTCACAGTGTTGCAGGCTGCAGTGTGATGCTCAGTGCTCTGTTGGAGGTCAAATGTTGGAGTCTTGTTTCAGTGTGTTGCAGGTTCTTGTCGGTTGGCTGCTCTGTGTGAGGTAAAATGGAGGAGCCTTGTTTCTCTGTGCAGCAGGGTGCTACATGTTGCTTGCTGGTCTCTGGCAGGAAAAAATGAGGATACTTATTTTAGTGTATTGCAGGCTACTCTGTGTTGCTGACTGCTTTGTGAGAGGTAAAATGGATGAGTCCAGTTTCACTGTGTTGCAGGCTGCAGTGTGATGCCAGCTGCTCTGTGGGAGGTCAAATGGAGGAGCCTTGTTTCAGTGTGATGCAGGCTGCAGTGTGTTGCTGGCTACTCTTTGGGAGGAAAATCTTTGTATTTTGAGGATCTTCAACAAGCAAGGCTGATATCCACCCCCCAAAGCCCTAGAGTGGGTTGTCTCTGACCAGCTCATAGAGTACCTGGAGAAGTACAACAAACTGTGCCCCCAACAGCATGGTTTCTGGAAACAACACTCCACCCTAACTGTCCTAGTGTAATACACCTACCAAGTATACAATGCCTTCAACAATGGGATGGTGGTGGTGTCAATATTCATAGACCTCACAAAGGCTTTTGACTCCATTAACCATCACCTTCTTCTTAACAGCCTGCTCTCAACAAGACTATCCCCAGACACAGTGGCATGGTTTAGCAGTTACCTCACTCACCGCACTCAGCGAGTCTGAATTGGAGACTCACTATCATCTCCTACAGAGATAAGCATTGGAGTCCCCCAAGGATCAATCCTAGGGCCTCTCCTCTTCAGTCTCTATATCAATACCCTACCCTCAGCCTTCCCGGCTCACATTGTTCACTATGTAGATGATGCCGTAATTTCTGCCTCTGGCAGGGACCAGTCGACCATAACCTTCCAACTCCTCGACAGCTTCCACAAGCTAAAATCCTGGTGCAGCACCAATAAATTGTTGCTAAACCACAAAAAAACAAAATAAGAGCATGCTGCTTACTGTCCCACAGAACAAAAATAAGTTCCATCCTATGCTAATATGGAATCTTAACAGAGATGCTCTAGAGCAAGTCTACTCACTTAAATACCTAGGCATTCACATTGATGACACTCTCAATTTCTTCAGTCACATTGACAATGTTGTCAAAACTGCCAATATGAAACTTGGAGTGTTATACTGCCACAGGCACTCTATGACACCTGATGCACTAAAACTAGCCATGAGCAGTTCAGTCCTTGCATCTATTGACTACAGCCTACCAATATACGGGGCGGGCACCGAAACTGCCCTCAGTAGAATAAAAACCCTATTAAACAATGCTTGCCAGCTGACCCTAGGAGCCGATTCTTCAACCCACACCTGTGCCCTCTACTCAAGTACTAGATGGCTTCCTTTCCATCTCAGAGCCCAGTACCAGACCTGCATGCTTGTCAAGAAAGCCCTATTAAGGCTAACGCCTCCACCTCTATATGGACTCTTCTAGCAAATTGGATCATCTTAGCCAACCAGGAGTGCACAGAATGGCAGGATCCTGGTACCATTTAAATGCACCACCCTGGCACAGAAATCTATCTCATGCCAAGGACCAAAATGGTATAATGGGCTACCTGCATCACTCATTGAAAGCAATAAGATTAGCCTCTTCAAAACAGGACTTAAGACTACTACATCATGATCTGGCCTGTGCATGCTTCGACTAGCCAACTACAGGACTCTTTAGCCTGAATAACCCACCCTTCCCCATCCCCTCTTGCCACCCCAGCTCCACCTACACCACCATCCCTCCACCTCCCAATCCTCCACCCTCTCCTGACCCTAATATTCCCACCCCAATTCCTCTTCTGCACAAGCCCCATTACCACACCACCTACCTCCCTTGCTGTTTATATCCCAACCTCCTTTTACACCTCTCCCCCACTCCAGTACCCCTCCCCTTAGTTTTCTCCTCATGCCTCCCCCCATTTGCCTTCTACTGAGCTCCAATTTGCACCCCCCCACACTGCTGGCATCACTGCAGCAACTCCCTTCATTACTCACCCTCCCACAAAATGACAATGCTATCCTTAGGCTGCTCTTCCACCCACTCCCCTCTGTATAGCTAGTCCCCATCTGTATGGGCAGTACTCCCAGGGGCCTCATTACCCTGACTAAAGCACTTCCTTTGAAACTGTTTCCTTTGTTTGAGCTGTATCCTGAATGTTCTCTCACTTAAATGCTTTACACCCTTGAAACCATGTTCCTCCTATTTTATTTGTAACCTGACTGAAATAAACTGTTCCTTCAATGTATTCTAACTCATATCATTCAAATGTATGCAACCAATATGCTTTGTCTAATCTTTTTTGTAATATCTGCAACCTGTATGTTTGACTAATTGTTTTGAGTATGACCTGGAACCTTTGTAAATGAGTCCCAGGACTCAAAGGTATTAATCTTAAACTGTAGTAAATAAATAAATGCATTCCACCCATGCAGTTCAGTTTGATTTCTTTTTATTTGCCATCCCTTACATTTTGCTCCTATAGACCTTGATTACAGGTTATTTTTTATCTGTTAAAAAATAATAGATATTTTTAATTTTTAAAAAAATGTTTAAGCTTTTTTCTTAACAGTTAAGTATTTATATTCTTTATACATAATTGTGAATTTACCATATCGACTGAAAAATCTTTTTTCTTCTGTTAGTTTCCTATATTAAACTTGCTGCCTGTGAACATACAATTTTAATAACATTTCCAGTTGTTCTGCAGCTTACTTATTTTAATATAAACTCATTCCACCAGTACCCTGTGCTCCAGGTACAGGTTGTGTGACATAGGCAGAAAACCTAAAACCCACTTACCAGAGGCACTTGTCTCACTGAACCTATTGTATTTTGATCCAAGCCAGTTACTCTCGTTCTATTTCTTTGTATTTTCATTACCATATCAAATCCTGCAATGCATACAGATATTTTAAGTTGCAATTTCTTGCTAAGATTTCCTTTCTGTTCTTTTCATACCTTATTTCAACTTGTGTTTGTCCAAAGGTTTTTCTTCTCATTGGGGCAAGACACCGTTGCTCAATGATGCAATGCCTTTTCTCCTGAGCCACTTTGTAAGAACCACAGTGATAATGCCTCACCACCAGTACCTCTCCCATCAGAAGAACTGTTACTACACAGCTGTACACTCTGCAATCATAGAGGCAGTTTGTCACAAATGGGCTGTCAACTATTTGGTGCACTTGTTGCTGTGTTGTTTGATATTTAAACTAATAATCGGAAATAGCTCTGTCTGCAAATCAGTTACAAGTAAGGAGCAGTCTTACACTCTGTATTATACTCTGTATCTTTCTTGAAGCATACAGTTGTTCATGTCTCCTTATCGTTGACCTTAAAGGGAAAGCATTGGGGGGTGGGTCCTGAAAAGGGAGATTCTAGATGCAGTAAAAGACATGTATATGCAATTCCATTCCTTAATTTGTACACCATTCTAAGTTATATAACATGAGTTTAAAATTCATATTCATACCTTTTTAAAACACATTTTGTCAGGACATGTTCCAAATTGACATCCTCATACAATGCTTCTATTTTACATCATACTTCCTATTAATACTAATGTGTTGAAACTATGTGCATACATGCCAGTTGCTCTCTAAATGCATACCTATTTCTGGGTCTAATGTTTTGAGATTGAAAATCTATCTCATCTCTGTGTTTTCAAGCATTTTTTTTAATTATCTTCCCTTGATGGTGGTGTCACTACTTCCATACCCCAGAATCTAGTTGAGGCCCCTATGTGTCCTTCACTATTGAAATGTAATGCAACAGGTGACTTCATCTCTATTCCTAATGTTCCCTTTATGTTCTAAAATACTTTTTTTAAAGGTCTTTTCATCTGACCAACATAAAGTCGGTCACATGGACATTGGATTACATAGACCACACCCTCAGTTGTACAGTCGATGTGCTTCTTAATTTCAAAGCTCTGATTGAAAAAGGGATGTTGGAATATTTGTTTTTTAATGGTGTGGTTGCAACTAAGCACCATCCACATGCAGTCATACATGGCTGTAGTGGTCCCAAAAGAAGTTGTGCCCCTTTCACTGTTTCTTGTTTAAACTGGGATCTTACCAGTCTATCTCTGAGATTTTTTTCACTACTGTTATGGGCTTATTTTGTAAGGACACAGTTCTGGGGTTGTCAGTCGACACCAAATGCCAATTTTTTTATTGACAATTCTCTTTATCTCTCCCATTTTGTGGTTATACTGTACAGCTAACACTACTCTATTGCTCTCTGGTATTATGTCCTTCTGTAACAGATCTTGCCTGGTTTTTCAATTAATGGGTTCAGATAAAAATTGATGTACTTTGAAACAAGGTCAAAGACAGAGTCAATACCTGACACTATAGGCCTACCTGGAGGATTAGTTGTGTTTTTATGTATTTTCAGCAAGCTATAAAATGTACGTATTCTTGAGTAATCTTAACTAAAATGTCCATTTCCCAATCCTGTAGCCAATGCACACCCACAGACTCTGTTAACATGTCTTTTATCTGTTCCTGTAGAGTTGAGGTGAGGTTATTGTTCAGTCTATGATAATTCAGAGAATTCTGTAACAATTCTAGACACATGTTTTTTGTATTGTTCAGTGTCCTGCAGGACAATACCCCCCGCCCTTACCTGCTGGCTTTATTACAATGTTCTTATCTTGGCTTAAATCTTGTATTATATTCCTTTGTTTGGCTGTCAGATTTCCATATTTAGACAGTAGTTGGTCTCTATTTTTATATAAAGACATAATTTATTTTTCTATCAGTGTGCAAAACATTTCTATGCCATGGTTATGGTCCATACGGGGTGAATAAGTGGACTTAATGTTTAAAGCATGTTTTGCTTGCCTTTGAGAATCATTCATAGATTGGGCAAATGAAAACATATTTTTAAGTCTCAAAGTGCAAAAATAACCTTTGTAAATCAACTTTGAATTCAAATAAATTAACTGGCTAAGTAGGTGCAAAGGACAAACCTAGTACCAAAACTTGAATTTCCTGTTCAGTTAATGCTCATTTGCTTAAATTAAAGACTGAAATCACCTCAGGGTCTCCCTGGGCCCTTCTTTGTCTTGTATTGTAAGATTCTGACTTACTGTCCTTCCATCTGTCCCTCCTTTTCCTGGTCCCCACCGATTTCCCCGAAAATATGATTGTATCTGTTATAAGATCTTGCACTTCCTTGATTTCTTAGCTCATATCTTCAGCCTACTTGGTTGTCAGTTGAGCAACTGGGTTCCTGTGAGTCCCCAGTATGCTGATATTCTTCTTGAGGGGGTATATGTTACTCCCTAGTACAATGCACTCCACTTATAATGGACACTGTTATAATGGACAATCAGTTATAGTGGACACAAATTTATTTCCCAAACCAAATATATTAAATCCAATGCATTTTCCTCTGCTTATTATGGACAGAAACTCTGCTTCTAATTGACACTTTTAAGCTTTTATATGTATTTTTAGTGCATTTTATTTTTGGGGGAGCAAGGCTGCAGAGCTGGTGAGGAGATTTGGCAAATGTAGAATTTAGATGAGGGAGCTACAGAGACTAAATTTCTTACAAAATAATTCTCCACAAGCAGCATAAATGTTCATTAGATGATTACACTAAAAAGGAAGTGATTTTATTTTTTAATAAAACCCTTACAGTACAATTGCCTTTGTTTTTACTGTTCTGGAACCCCAACATCTAGACAATAGAATTACTATCTTCTTCTTACCTTTTGCAATAAATTTAATTAAAAAAATCATGTTCCCCAACAGTTAAATAACGCTAAACACACAAAGTACAGAAACATAAATGCTATGAAGTTTTACAATAGGGTTTCAATAAATCTGAGCCCCTGCTCAAGCCTCACACACACAGGTACACCTAACACATAGACTGTACCTCCTCTGGATATAATGGACACTGGATATAATGGACAAAAATTGTGTGTACAGATGCGTCTGTTATAACAGGCTTGAACTGTACAGCTATTGTCGCTATGTGTCCCACTCTCCATGCTGTATCGATTCTGTCTTTTTTTGTTAAATTATTTCTAGGTAAAAACCCTATTTTCTTTATAATCATTAGTGTCTCTAATGATTTTTTTTATTTTCTGCTGTTTCAGTCACTCCTCATATTCCATTAACTTTTTCATTATTTCTTCCAAATTCTTTGTCAGCTCCTCTGCTTCTATTTTAAGTCTCAGTGCTTCTTGTACTCTATTTGTTTCTTCTGTTAGAGTTTGTCTCTCATCAATAATTGCCTCTATTAAGGCATACATAAAATCACAACTAACACAATTTTGTATGCCATCCCACTTAGTAAATAATTTGAATTTACTTATTCCTATATTTGGCTCGACTGCAATCCTGAGCCCTCTAGAAATTCTTGTGTGTTCCAAATATTGTGTAAGAGTAAGACCATGCTATTCTAGTCATGTGTCTTTAAACTTTAAATTCTCTATTTATTTGTTCTAAATTTTTCATTGTTTCCCCATCTGTGTAGACATATCCCTGCTGCCTCTCATTGCTTCAAATTGCTGTTTCCTTTCATCCTCTGAAAAGCTTGTGAAATGCAATGTGCTTTGCACGCTATTTCCTATATCTTGAAAAGCCACCCAGTACAAGACTGCCCCGACTTGTAACTCATTTGCAGACAGAGCTATTTTTGATTATCAGTTTAAATATCTAGCAACATAACAAGTGCACCAAACCCGAGAGCCTATTTGTGAGACACCGTCTCTGCAATTGCAGAGTGTACAGTTGCGTAACAACAGTTCTCGTGATGCGAGAGGTACGGGTGGTGAGGCATCATCACCGCAGTTCTTACAAGCGGGCTCAAGAGGAAAGGTGTTGCCTCACTGAGCAGTGGCATCTAACTACCATGAGAAGAAAAACCTTTGGACAAACACAAGTTGAAATAAGGTATGAAGAGTTTGTCCACATAACATTAGCATGTAGCGCCTAGAACAAAAAGGAAATCTCAGTAAGAAATTGTAACTTAAAATATGTATATACATTGCAGGCTTTGATGCAGTACTGCAAATACAAGGAAATAGAATGAGAGTAACTGGCTTGGATTGAAATGTGATCGGCTCAGTGAGACCAGTGCCTCTGGTGAGGGGGTGTTATGTTTTCTACCTATGTCACACAAACTGTATCTGGAGCACAGGGTGCTGGTGGAATTAATTTATTTTAAAATAAGTAAGTTGCAGAACAACTAAAAATGTTATTTAAATTATATGTTCACAGGCAGCAAGTTTAATACTGTAAACTGTAACAGAAGAAAAAAGATTTTTCAGTTGATACAGTAAATTCACAACTATGTATGAAGAATATAAATACTTATTTGTTAAGAAAAAAGCTTCAAAAATGTTTAAAAAATGTAAAATATTTCTGTTCTTTTTTAACAGATAAAAAATGCCCCATGATCAAGCTCTACTGGAGCGAAATGAAGGGGATGGCAAATAAGAAGAAATCAAACTGAACTGCATGCATGGAATTGCATTCACTGCTTGTTGATGCTCTTCAAACTACAACATTTTTCCTGGATACAGGCCTTCTGGAGCCAAAAATGGGAGAAAATATCTCCCTTAAAGGACCATTACCCATTTGTTTGTTTGCTGTGTGTTACTGGCTGCTCTGTGGGAGGTAAAATGGAAGAATCTTGTTTCAGTGTGTTGCAGACTGCTGTGTTTTATTTATTTATATATATTAAGAAAACAACTGAAACACCTGCACCAGGCTTCAGAAATTACTTCAAACATTTCTTGTAGCTCATAAAAGGTATACAACAGGTAAATACTCATAGAGGTGACGAGTTTTTTTTTGTCTCCTATTATTTTTTACCTTTCTGTTACCAAGATAGACACACTAAGCTGAAAGCTTGTTTGCAGGTGCAACCTTGGAGCACAAGAAAGTTAAGTGACTTCAATCAATCAATCAATCAAGTCTTCATTTATACAGGCAGTCACCGTTGAGCAGAGCTCTTTTTCAAGGTGGACCTGTTTAACACATAGATGCAGGTTATACAATCAACACACATTTGGTACAGTATACAGTGTGGGCAGTGCCCCAAAGCAGAATTTATATACAGCTAGTAATACACCTACATAGATACAATTAGACAACTAGGGCTGTTAGGTAAAAAATAATTTCATAACATCATTTGAGGACTACAGACCCCATGTATGCTTAAAGCTGTACACCGGCTAGGGTTGGAAGGTAAAAGATGATTTCACAACATCATTTGAGGACTACAGACCCCATGTATGCTTAAAGCCATGGCTAACTGACTAGGAGAGAAGTATGGCAGTGCATTTGAATGGGAAAAAATATAAGCTGTTGAGTAGGTGGGTATGGTGTTGAAGTACAAGTTGGAAATTTCTTGCTCAGGGTCACACAGTATGCAAGTGGAGGCTGTTGGATTCAAACCCAGGTCTCTAGATTTGCAGTTCAGAGCCTTAAACCACTGCACTATACTGCCTACTAGTGAATGTATTTACTGTTTGTATGACTTTTATAAGCTAGAAGTAATGTTTGAAGTAATTTCTGAAGCCTGGTGCCGGTGCTGTTTTTATTTTCTTGATTTAACTGTGACTGGGCACGGGTGATTAGTGTGGGGTGGCATCCTTTGCTGTTTGTATATCAGAGCATATGACATATCCAGGACACCTGTAATGCTGTTGCATCTCCTGTGGTTGATCACTAATGGTAAATTGTTTTCATTTTTAGACTTATAAAGGGATTGGATAAGGTACATTCAGGGAATATTTTCAGCTAGTTCAAGGTAGTAGAACTGCATGGCATTCTTGAGCCTCAGGGTGGACAGAATTAGAGGTAATGTGAGGAAATATTTTTTCATCAAGAGTTATTAGAGTAAATTACCCACTTGTCCAGCATTTCACTTATATACAAGTTTTCAATGATGAATTAAATACTGTGCCAAGAAACATGCAGACATTTTGAGGTACAAAATAACCCCTTCCTCATGGTATATGTGTCAAGTCTAAAACCAGATATATTGATACTATATACTGTACAATTTTCATTACTGAATAAAGTAGTATAAATCAATTTAACAACTGAATATAGGATTGTTAAGGCACCAAAAGATTTTAGAGTAAAATTGTATGACCAGTTTCCTTTAGACTGTACTCTGAAATGACATATTGTAATTCTGAAATATAATACAACCAGTGCAACACCAGAAACATGGTCAAGAATGCCCTTAAGCCTCCTTTCAGGCATACTCTGCTGGAAAAGTGGTCATCTACTCTCAGGGCTGCTAACTGGCTAAATGAGTTGGCTGATACATTGTGGAATCTCCCCAAGTTTAATCTGTTTAAGAGAGCTTTGCGGCCTGCCTTAGCAATCCAACGCAATTGTAACCGTTAAAAAGTTTTATTTGGTTTCTTTCTGTACATTACACATGACTAGCAGTGGGAAAAGTGCATTCAATTTGTTACCCATAGTATTTCGTGTATAACCTGAACTTCGGGTCATACTATGGGTAGTGAAGAGAGTAACTATGCATCCAGAAGTAACAAGAAGTTCCCCTTTTTTGTGGGTACTTTGTGTTACTTTGGGATGTGTAAAAAACATCTATTTTGTCTCCCTGGTGTCTAGTGCCCCCCACCCTATCATGTAGTACCCCCCACCCAGCTCCCCTGGAGTCAGATCCAGTTAAAAAATATATTCTTTTCCCTGGTGTCTACTGGCACCCACCCTATCAGGTAGTATGGTAGTACCCCTACCTCTCTCCCCCAAACCCCGACTGGAGCGGGCCACTGGCACATCCCTCCACTCACCTCCACAGTTGGCTGCCCGCCTGACTCAGCTTGATGAATGAGTGTATGCTTGTACAAGCACAGACTCATTTATTGATGAGCTGTGTAATTGACTCAGTTCTGCAGGGTTGTACAGAAGGATAGAGGTCTGCTCTGGTCTTTGGCTGGGGCAGCAGAATGGCGAGAAGGCATTATGGACCCCAGAGGGGTCCACAACACTGTTTCCCCCATCCTGCCCCCCCACAAGACATTGGAGCAGCCCCCTCCCTTTCTGTACACCCCAGCAGGACTGAGTAAATTACCATGACTTGTCAATGAATGAGCACGTACTTGTACAAGCATGTGCTCATTCATTGAGCTGAGTCAGGTAGGCTGCCCGACAGTGGAGGGTGAGGGAGGGATGTGCCAGTGGCTCCTCAGGTTGGGGTTTGGAGGGGACTTTGGTGGGATGGGGGTACTACATGACAGGATGGGGGAGGTGGGGGGCCACTAGACACCTGGGAAAAGAATATATTTTTTAAATGGGTCTGATTAGGGGTTAGAGGGGTGGGGTAGGGGAACTACCATTACCGTACTACCTGATAGGGTGGGGGGCCACTAGACACCATATATGTATGTATATTTAATGTATTCCTTTTTGTGTTAAGAATCTTAGAACGCAAGTGGCATTTTTATTTACAGAAAAAGTTATACTGAGTATGAGGGTTTCTTACAATAAAAAAATATACGTGAGAACACTGAATTATAACATTTCATCTACTGCCTGCAAACATGATGCAAACAAATTTCTTGCTTCATAGACTAATCAGGGAAAGCAATATAATTCACCAATTAAGAAAATATTCTGAACTGATTTAATCAAGCAAAACACAACAGAGGGTAGTGTACATCAGAAGATTATCAGGCAGTCCACCATAATGGGACATCAGGTGCAGAAAGGTCTAATTTTGCTTAAACTGCTTGCAATCTATTATATTTTAATAATATCGATGCATAGCAACATGAGGATAAATAAATATGCATAATGATTTCTTAAACTTTTAATGGGAATGCTAAAATTGAAATAAACAAGTTAGTATGCTTGAAAAATAAAATCCTAAAAGGACTGTTAATCTCAAAAATGCATTACATATAAATCACTTGATCAGTTAAGTGAAACTAAATGTAATTAAAACCAGTGTGGGGTACTACATGATAGGGTGGGGTTGTGTGGGGGGCCACTAGACACCAGAGGAAAGAATATATTTTTTAACTGGATCTGACTCTGGGTTGGGGGAAGTGGGGTGGGGTGTGCTACCTGACAGGGTGGGGGGTTGGGGACCACTAGACACCAAGGATGGATCAGGGGTGGTGTTGGGGGGGTTCTTCATTTGTGACCTCTACATACTTTGGGAGTTTAACCCCCCAAAGCAAGGCAAAGTCACGAATGGCAAATTACAGGTTATTTGGAAAAATTATGCGAAAGGGCGAAATTGCCAACTTCGCTGCAGTTTCACCAGCACAGTAAAACTTTGCTGCATCTTTACCCCTGACTTTTTATACAACAATCTGTGTGGATTTCTTTTGTTGTTGTTTGTTCAAAACTGTATGCATTTGTTCTGCCTTGAATACTTTAAGCCTGACTTGACTGCATTTCCTCTGGAATTGCATATTGTATTTGTATTGTTTCCTGTGACTATGCAAATAAGTACTTGTGCTCAAAGGTAATTCATTCTCCAACGCTTTCAATAAATAAATATCTACAAAAGAACTCCCATGTCAGCCACATCCTCTCTCCATCCCCTTCTCCTCCAACTCACTGCACTGAAGAGATTCTCCTTTCCTCACCCATAATCCTCAGCTGGGAAATCTGCTTTCTCATATCACTTCCCCTCCCTCTGGAGCCAGCTACCCTCCTCTGTCTGTCCCTTCCCTTCTGTCTGTTACTTGTTAAAATGCTCCCCTACTCCTGCCAACCCTCTTCCTGAACCATTCCTTACCCATGCCTGGATTTTGATCATCCCATGCCTCTTCCTCCTCCCTAACCTCATAATTCCAACAACCCCATTATAGCGTATCAACCTAGTTTGACTCCTCCTTTCTGCATCAGCTTGGCATCCCTTCACTCTGGCACTATGCACTTTTTGAGTTTTCCCAGTTTGCACTGTTGATTTGTATGCTAATTTATTTGTCCTCCATATGCAGTTTTTTGCCATTTTGTCTGTACTGCATTCATCTTATGCTCTTTATGTCAACAGTCACTGTAACCACATTACCAGACTGGCTGTATGTTGTTTGTAATTGTGCTTCTTTCCTTCCCATTTCCCCAGAGTTGCACCTGTAAACTAACTTTAGCTTCGTGTGCCTCTCCCAGTTACAGATTTTTAAATACAATAAATACTTCCCCTTATTTATTTATTTCCAAACACCTTACTATATCTTAAATGAAAAGATAGACTGGGTAGAGTACTGTGCTATTATTACCATTATTAAAATAAACAAAGTGTTCCCTTAACAGTTCCTAACCACTGTACCATAGGTCACTGTTATAGCTTTTGCAGGCTCCATATGTGTCCTTCTACAATGCTTCTGCCTATCTGTGAAACATAAAACATGCATTTCATATACAGATTTTTAGCCATAGAATATATGTACCATTTAAAGAACCATGTCAATTGCAACATACTCCACTGGTGATCTTTATATAAAACGCATGCGCCTAGAGATGGGCAAAAGTTCCAATTTCCACTGTCACAGAAGTTCTGCAAAATTTCAAAACTTTTGTGGAATTTTCCTCTCTTCTGTCTGTGGTGGAATTCCGAATTTTCAACTTTCCTGTGGATTTCTGCCTAGTACTGAGTGATGTTTTATGAACTTTGGACATTTTGTTATGAAATGTGGAAATAAAGTGTCTTGCGAATTATTTCGCTGTATCACATAATTATCAGTGGTTTTCAATGTGATTCTGTGTTTTTTTTTTTCACCAGCAACGTGTGTCCATATTTCTTTTTCAGCAGGTGGTGTTCACTGGCTATCTCCTAGCTCTGTGCTGCTAAAAGAACTCTGTGATTCCTTCGGCCTCACGCAAATTATTACTGATATTGCTTGTCCGAACCTACAAAACCCTGCTCACAGCACTTTACTTGATCTTATATTAGTAAATAAACCTCACCATATCTCTCATTCTGGTGCTCTCCATAATGACTTAAGTGATCATCACCCTTTTGCTTGTGTACGAGCCATCGCTAAACCTGCTTCCACCTCTAGATTCACTTTTAAAAGAAATAACCATAAATTTGACTGCCAAGCATTTTTGACAGACCTAAAAAACTCTAACTGGCAAGACTTCTACCTGGTCTCAACTGTAGCCGAGGTCTTTGAGAGATTTCAGGTCATAGTTAAGGTACGCTCCAGGAAACAGTCCTGCCCATGGTTCACCCCCTACTTAAAATCTCTAATGAATCAAAGGGACGTTTTATGGAAAAAAGCGAGGAAACACAAACTACCAGCTGACTGGACTTCCTTCAGGGCAGCTAGAAACCATTGCACCAAATCCATTTGTACCACGAAAGCTACCGTCTATAAAGATAAATTAACATCTGCCTCTAATTGCTCAGCTAATTTCTGGAGGATCTTATATGGGGTCAAAGGTCACTGCCAGGCTAATTCTCTTCCCCGGACAAAATCTCACTTGGTGGTTACTATACCTCTGATAAGCATACCATACTTGAGTTTATCAATAACCAGTTTGCCACTGCTGGCCTGTCCTTTGACTCCTTCTCTGCAAATAGCTTAAGTACACAGCATAATGTCATGAGCCCGATTAGTGCCAGTCTTACTACTCCCTCCTGAACCCTCCTTTCTCCTTTTGCACAGTCACATTCAAACAAGTTGAGGACCTCCTTTTGGGGCTTGACCCTAGGAAAAGTGCAGGCATGGATCATATCAACCCTTTTTTCCTAAAAAAAGTCACCACATTCTGACTGCTCCTATCACCCATCTCTTCAATATGTCCCTCTCCCAGTGCATCCTCCCACAGGTATGGAAAACTGCTCATGTTATTCCTCTCTTCAAGTCCAGTTACCCACGTGACTTAAATAATTACAGACCCATATCCTAGCTCCTGGGAAAAATTGTCAATGCACAGCTTAGAAACCATTTAGAAACCTTCAATTTGCTTAACCCTCTACATGGGCAGTGGTCATGATCCAGCCATAGCACCTCTACGGTGCAAGGAGCCTGATCCACCTACCCCCCAAAGAGATAGATGAGGTGCTACTTGCCCCCACGGGCAGCAGTCACGATCCAGCCATAGCACCTCTACAGTGCAAGGATCCTGATCCACCTACTCCCCAAAGAGATAGATAAGGTGCCACTTGCCCCCACGGGCAGTGGTCCCAATCCAGCCATAGCACCTCTATGGTGCAAGGATCCTGATCCACCTACGCCCCAAAGAGGTAGATAAGGTGCCACTTGCCCCCATGGGCAGCAGTAACGATGCAGCCATAGCACCTCTACAGTGCAAGGAGCCTGATCCAACTACCCCCCCCAAAGAGATAGATAAGGTACGACGCTTGAAAAATTACCATGATTTCGCTGGGATGTGTGAACGCTGAACCAGATTATCACTTGCAATTTGCTGTTTTCAATTTCAGCACCTGCTCAGGGTAGCACTATTGACTCTACATCTGTGTAGAGCTCCCTGATTGGCTGGTCTCACTCACCTGAGACAGGAGCACCCAAGACGTGTGGCTTAATGTACGCCTGCATCCCTGTACTCGGCTTCTAATTTATATATTTTAATTTAGCCTGTTCTGCTTGGCCTGTGTAAAGTAACTTACCATTTCCCCCCTGCTGCATTTTCTCTCCAACTGTATGTGCACTGATTCAGTGCTAGCTCTGCAAACTTCCCCTTGATTTTTCCCCAATTAAGCTTTCACTCTGTACACTGCCTTGAACTGAGTTTGTAAAAAAGTTTTACTGGCTTTGTTAATATATATTTTTTTTTAATCCTATATAAGACTGTACTGGGTTTGCATGCTTACCGCTATGGACTTTAGAAAATTCAGTGAATTTTAAAATCTGTGTAGCCTCTGTCTTGAGCCTAAGGCTCCTGCACTTGACTAACATTCTTAATCATCTTCCTTTGTCCCCCTGTCCTCCTCTCTCTCTCTGTTCTGTCCCTCTTGCCTTCCCCCATCAGTCTGTTCTTTTGTGCTTGTTTTGGATTCCTGAGTTAGCCGGCACCTTGCCTCTGTCTGAGACCACCCCCTGACTTGTCTTTCAAGTTGGTGCTCAGCTCTTTTTGTGTGTCTCTGTTTAGACACCCCCCCATCTGCTCCTATTTAATCTGCTGTCTCCTTCCTTACAGGTGCCACTTGAGCCCATGGGCAGAGGTCACGATCCAGCCATAACACCTCTACGGTGCAAGAAGCCTGATCCACCTACCCTCCAAAGAGATAGATAATGTAAGATGCTTGAAAAATTGCTACTATTTCTCTGGGCTGTGTGAACGCTGAACCAGATCATCACTTGCAATTTGCTGTTTTCAATTTCAGTGCCTTCTCAGGGTAGTGCTATTGGCTCCACGCCTGTGTAGAGCTCCCAGATTGGCTGTTCTCACTCACCAGAGACAGAAGCACCCGAGATGTATGGCTTAATGTAAGCCTGCATCCCTGTACTCGGCTTCTAATTTATATATTTTAATTTAACCTGTTCTGCTCGGCCTGTGTAAAGTAACTTACCATTCCCCCCCCCACTGCATTTCTCTCCAACTGTATGTGCACTGATTCAGTGCTAGCTCTGAAAACTTCCCCTTGATTTTTTGTCCCACCCGCTCCCCCTCCCAGGCCTCCTTTAAATGCACACAGTCTCTGCCCACTCCTATTTGATGTTTCAATTTATTGGTTACTTACTGTCAACAACTGCAATTCCTCCCATCCCCTTTTTGCAACTAAGCCTTCTAGCAGATTTATCTTATTCTGTCTTGCTGAGGCATACCATTTTGGTACTTTGGGTTTGCTTATTGCTGACTAGCATATCTTGTCTTGCTGACTAGCATATCCTGTCTTGCTAAGGCACTGTTTTACTTGAAAATTGTACTACAAATTACTGAACTGTGACTGATTTGCCAAAAAACTGTGTTTATTGTCTAAAAATGTTCCCAGTAACCAAGTGTTACAGCCCCTTCATAAATTTGTAACTCTCTCCAGACTGCAAGGCGCCAAGGAGATTGCTGGCTTTTCAGTTGCTTATTGAGCTGTTTTCACTCAGACTGCTAGCCTTTGTGTTGCCCACTATTAATTCAAGCTCCTCTCTCCTTTCTCTAGCCTGGAACCCACTAGGGTTTCCAGCTCAGACGCCTTCCGAGTGGACCGCGGACACCAGGCGGTCAGCGCTTCTGAAGCCACCGCCAAGACCTCCTCATCGGACTCCACCACTTGAGAAGTATGGCAAAGCTGCAATTTTTCACCCACCCACCCACCCACCCATCCACCCCTCCTGTGTGCTATTACATAGACCCGTTAGCACTGACCACTCCCATCCCTGATGAATCTCCTTCCTTCTCTTTCTTGTTAAAACAATTTGTTACTGCCAGGGTTCTGCCAGGGGAGTCCTGCAACCAGCCGCCAGTGAGCTACCCTTGTTAGCAGCCAATCACAACGTGGGCGATTTTTCGAAGCAAGCCTCGATTGGCTCAGATGAAAGGTGCTACATATCTGTGCTCTGGGTTCAGTCCCTGCCAGGCTTTTTCTTACCACCCCCCACCTCCTCCCAGGCCTCCATTAAATACTCAGTTAGCTCTGCCCCATAGAGCTGTTTCACTGTATTCGCTCATGTTAAGGGCATAGACCTTGCTGCAAGCCACCCTCTCTCTAGGCACCCCATCCCTTTCCCCTGCACTAGCCTGTTCTGCTGAACCATGACTCAGCTCCCAATTGTCATTTTATTTTTGCTCACTAACATCCTAACTATATGCTATCATGACGAAGTCCCAGGTTCAAAACCTACCCTGGAACATCTCACTGCTATTTACATCACCCCCTTTCACTGCACTAATGCTCATCCAAAGCCCACCCTTTCCTTTAATTACAAACCACTCCCCACTCACCTGCTTTTATTACCCCCTTCTCACATGTCACACAGAGCATTATCCCTACTATCTATTAACTTCCACATTAGACTGTACCATAATAGCACTAAAATGGTATCCCCTACCAGTACTATTAGCTGGTCGCAACTTAAAAAAACATCCACATCATTCACAACAGCTATAAAATAACTCCTGCTCCTTCTCTGCTCAGATAATGTAGAACTAAACCCAGGCCCTCTGTCAACGTTCTCCTCACCTACCTAGTTTGCTGCCGCTCCTGGCCTTAAATTCATGTTGGTCAACATTTTAAGTTTGCCCCCAAAAATTGACCTTTTACAAGCCTGGACCACACACACCGAGCCAGACCTTGTTATTATCACTGAATCCTGGCTCAAAAATACTATTATGGACCAGCAAATAACTCTCCTCAACTATTATCTCTATAGGGCTGATAGGAATACCGGGGGTGGAATAGTTATTTATGCCAAATCCAAATTCACTATTAGTGACTTCTTCTGCAATTCTAAATCTAAGGAATACAAAATCGTATCTCTGAAACTCCACCTTCTCTCCAATGAAATTATTACAGTAATCGGCGGCTACAGACCTCCAACTGGTGGAACTATAATCATCAATGTCCTAAAATCCTTAGTTACAACAGCCAACACAGAAACACTGATACTCGGGGACCTCAACATGGATTGGCTCACACACAAATCGCATAGCCTGAAATCCCTTTGTGATGAACTAGTTCTTGCCCAGATAATTAGTGAGTCCACTAGGATTAACACCACCAACATTGCCAATAGTTATCTCATCGATGTCATACTTACCACCCATCCCCACAAAATACTACAATCAGCTGTTTTTTCCAACAATATGAGTGATCATAGAGTTGTGGCCTGTTCAAGACATCAAACCAAAGCCCACAATCAGCCTAAGTTCATAATCAAGCATTCCTTTCATAAATTTAACACCCTGAGCTATCTGACTGACCTTAGCAAGGTCAAATGGCAAGATCTGTACCTCTCTAAAACAGTCGATGAGGCTGTCTCTAACCTAAATGAAAATCTCACCACCCTGGCTAATAAGCATGCCCCATTTATTAAGGTGCGTATGTGCAAAGTCTCCCACTCCTGGTTTACACCAGAGCTCAAAACCACACTTACAAACTGAAATAAACTCTGGGCTCTAGCAAGAAGAACTAAGAATCTGACAGATTGGCAGACATTTAGAGCAGCTAGGAACGCCTGAGTAAAACATATTCGTTTTACCAAAGTGAATTACTATGTTTCCATGCTGGAAAAAGCCAAAGGAAACTCATAGAAAATTTGGAGGACCATCAAGTCTATTGAAGGTCGACGGCTGCTCCCTCCATCCCAGCTAAGATCAACATAAATGGCACAGTTGACGAGAACAATTACCAAATCCTCGAAGAACTGAATTCTCACTTAGCCAGAGCTGGTCTAGCTTCGATGCATCCACCACGCATCTCGTACTAGTATCCATGCTAGCCCTATCACTGTCCCAGCTACAGCTCATCCTTTCCAGCTGCTCCCTTTCAGCTTCAAAGAAGTTGAGGATTCACTCATCAATTTAGATACCACAAAAAGTGCCAGAGACGATGGCTTAGAACCATTTTTGTTAAAAGTTGGCTACCGCTATCTTACTGCTCCCATTCTCCATATAGTCAACCTCTCTATCTCTTCTGCCATAATTCCATTATGCTGGAAATCCACTCATATCATACCCCTATTTAAATCCGGTGACCTATGCAACTTAAACAATTACAGACCAATCTCAATCTTGCCTATCCTTTCAAAAGTCATCAAAAAATTGATTTATATACAATTGAAGAATCATCTGGAAACCTACTCTCTCCTCAATCCAGCCCAATCAGGCTTTCGCTCTAATCATATCACCATTACTGCACTAGCTAAAGTCACCGATGACTGGATCTCAGCCAAGGATGCTAAAACAATTACGGGTGCAGTATTCTTAGATTTGAGTAAAGCATTCGACACCGTTGCCCATACTCTAATTGTGAACAGCCTCACCAATATTGGCGCTAGCCTAGCTACTACCAAATGGTTCTCCAGTTACTTATCAGATAGGATGCAGAAAGTCAAAGCTGTCAGGCTGTTCTCTGTCTCCTTACCAGTTACTAGGGGAGTCCAGCAAGGTTCCATCTTAGGTTCTATACTCATCTCCCTATATATCAACAACCTCGATTCTCAAATAACCAGGTCAAACTTGCATTTCTTTGCAGACAATACAGTTTCGTATACATCCAGCCATACAATATCCGAAGTCAGGGATATACTTCAAGTTGATTTCGCACAGCTAGAAACAAATCTCATCAATACCAAACTCCTCCTAAACACTAAAAAAACTAAGGCCATGATATTCCCCCCAATACTTGCTCTGTCACCCTCACTGTCCCACCTAAAGACTTCATCGCTACATCCCTAGGTGAACCGCTGGAAGTTGTCTTTAAATTTAAATACCTCGGCTTTTGGTTAGACAACAAGCTTTCCTTCAATGAGCACATTGATGACCTGTCCAGAAGACAAAAAGCTAGACTAGGCTTCTTCTTCCAAAATAGGTCCCTCTTTCCCCTGGAAACCAGACTCAGGCTTGTTCAGACCACCTTCCTCCCTTTACTTGACTATGGGGACATATACATTTCTGCAGCAATTATTAACCTAAACAAATTGAACATTCTCTATCACCACGCCCTGCACTTCATTACAAACTACCCATACCGAACCCACCATTGTGAACTATATGCAGCTGTTGGTTGGACTTCACTTACCATTAGACACACACTCCATGTTGGCATTTGGACCCTAAAACTTCTTCTGAATAAATTACCAAGCTGTTTAGTAGCACTTATCCGTACTGCCCACAGCTTTTATTTCCTTAGGAAATCAGATTTTATCCTACTCGACGCACCTAGGACTCGTACTTCCTTTGGAAGACGAGCCTTCTCAAGTGCCCTACCAACTATTTGGAACCAGCTGCAATCCACTCTGAAACTATTCAGTGTAGTCTCAGTAAATTTCTTCAAAAAACTGGTGGATTCAAAAATAAAGGACACCTGTAACTGTTTCTAAACTCCCTCCCTAGCTTTCTCCTTACTTCCTTAGTTTGTTCTCACTACACCGCCTTCCTTAAACAACTTGCACTAAATATTTTTTTGGTTTTGTTTTTCACCCAGGACCATTTACCCATGTACCTTGTAGGACCTGGTCCACCATTTATGTATTGCTATGTTATTGCCTGCACTGCATATTTGTTGTAACTATGCACCCAGGACCTCCTTGTGAATGAGCTTGCTCAATGGAGCTTTCCTGCAATAAACTTGAGCTTGAACAATCTGGCCACAGTACAGTCTCTGCCCTTGCCAAAGTCTCTAATGACTGGTTAAGATCCCTTGATTATAAGAATTTCACATATGCCTTATTTCTTGACCTTAGTAAGGCCTTTGATACAGTGAACCATGACCTACTACTGCTCTCCTTGCAAAATGTAGGCTTGGATCCACAGGCTGTGAAATGGTTCTCATGCTAACTTTCTGGCTGGCAACAGCAAATCAAAGCCAGTGGGGAATTCTCACCTTTAAAACATCTACTTAGAGGTGTGCCTCAAGGATCCATACTAGGCCCATTGTTATTTGCAGTTTACATCAATAACATCAACGCCAGTATCAATTCAGCTAAGATCCATCTTTTCGCTGATGACACAGTTCTCTGTATCAGCAGGCCTATGCCTGAGCTCACCTGTAAAGACCTACAATTTGACTTTAGCCTTCTGCAGCAAAATCTTTTGCATTTAAAGCTTTTGCTAAATGCAAAAATAATAAAGGCCATGCTCCTGTCTCCTTTGCCTAAGCTTTCCAGTCCTTGTTTTGTATCACAAATCACTACCCTCTTGGGGGAAAGTCTCAAGTTTGTAACAAAATTCAAATGCCTGGGGTTTTGGACTGACTACAAGATGTCCTTCATGGACCACATTGAGGAACTTGCCAAAAAAAATTAAGCAAAGGTTTGGGCTGTTCTTCTGTATAAGGCACCTCCTTATCTACTAAGCTAAAATTCATCTGGTCCAGTCCACCTTTCTTCCACTTATTATTATGCAGACCTTCTCTATGGCCAAGGCTCTAGTTCTGCCTTGTTCAAACTTGACAATCTCTACCACCGAGAGCTCAGATTCATTACTGATGCCCCTTATTCCACCCATCACTGCTCCCTATAATCCAAATTAGGTTGGCTTTCACTTAAACTCAGAAGGCAGAAAAATGCAGTAGCCTGGGCTTATCAAACCATTACTAACAAACTGCCCCAGTACATCTCAGATTGTCTGCCTGCCACTTCTTCAAGTAACTACCAACTTAGGAACCTTTCCTTTATCACTTTAGATATTCCAAGGATTAGAACACGTCTGGGGAAAGCTGCTATAAGTTATGCGCTGCCAGTCTTCTGGAACAGCATCCAAAAAACCTTGAAACTAACTAGCCTTGTCAAACTTACCACCTTTAAAACCCTACTAGCTCGCTCTATGAAAGAGCTGTGCGGTTGCCCATGGCGCTGACCACTTCTCTTCCTCTTTAGTTCCCCTGTTGACATCCACTCTGCTGCTCTTTCTCTCCCTTTACCATGACATTTCCAGTACATCCTTGTACATACCATGTTTTTGTTGTTACTAAGTGTAGATTATCCTTCCATATTATTGCTGGTTACATTTACATTATTGCTACCGTGTTATTCTCTCTTGTATGATCTGCCACTATTGACTTATGTATTATATGTTTACTATTGTGTTATGACCCAGGTCCATCTTGCAAATTAGTTTTTCTCAATGATATTTCACCTGGTAAAATAAAGATTGATTGATTGTAAATTTTAAGGTCAAATACTAATTTAATCACCCAGCCTGTCAAGCACCTTAACTGTGGTGTCAGCAAGTAACATGTTTTGTATTTTTTAATTGCTTTGTTTTTTCCACTTTTTCTGGTTTTATTTCACATTTCTTTCTTTTGAATTCGGCAGAACCCAAAAATTGCATTAATTTTAGTTCTGCAGTATATGATAAATTTCACAGTTTAGCACAGAAATTCCACTAAAAGGTCACATTACACAACATGTAGCTCTAATCACATGCTTTGTAGCTCTGCAAAGTTATGCACCTGGGCAACAGAAATCAATGGGAAGAGTACACAATGTGGGGGAGGTACTACCAGCAACAAAAAATGGAAAGGGATCTGGGGTAGTCATATCAGATGACCTAAAGGTAGGCAAGCAATGTGAGAAGGCAATAAGGAGGGCTGGGTTGATAATGGGATGCATAGGGAAAGGCAACACCAGTACAAAACAGGAAGTTGTGATCCCTCTATACAGACAGTTGGTGAGACCCCATCTGAAATACTGTGTGCAATTCTGGAGACCCCACCTCCTCAAGGACATAGACAGGATGGAGGTAGTCCAGAGGAGGGCAACTAAAATAGTGTAAGGTCTGCATCAGAAGCCATATGATGAGAGACTAAAGGAGCTTAATATGTATATCCTCAGGGAAAGGAGGGAGAGGTGGGACATGACAGAAACATTTAAGTACCTCAAGGGAATCAACAAAGTCCAAGAGGGTAGCATCTTTCAGAAAAAGAGATGTGCAAGAATGAGGGAGCACAGTTTGAAGATAGAGGGGGAACAGCTCTGGGGCAATTTGAGGAAGTATTTTTTCATGGAGAGTGTGGTGAATGCACAGAATGGCTTTTCTGAGGAGGTTGTTGGGTCAAAAACAGTGGGGGAATTCATGAATGTGTGGGACAGACATAAAGCAATTCTAGTGGGGTAGGAGGAAGTAGGCTGTTGCTTAACTAGGATCTGCATCTTATCCAATAGGTAGGGAAATGGACAGACTGGGTGGACCAAGCAGTCCTTATCTGCCATTAACGTCTATGTGTCTATGTTTCTGCAGTCACATGGGGTGCAGAGGGAAGGGATTAGGTGGTACACATTTCTTACTGCATAGCTACTCAGTCTGCAGTGTTTTCTGAAAAGGAAAGAGCTTTGTTTGTTCTGCTCCACAGAACAGCTTTGAGAGTGAGAGTTCATCAGTTTGGTTCAGAAGAAGAAAGAAAGCACTGTTGCTGTATTTCTTCGATTGAAAGTCACAGCTTATAATGTCTATGATAAGTTAAGAGGTGCGGCTATACATTGAGGGCGGCTAATAAGAGGGTGGCTTTTAATCACTTACGGTCTCGATGTTCCTGCTGATTGTCAATTTCTTTCACCTTGTCCGAAGCATTAAAGCCAGCAGTTGCAGCACACATGAGTGAGGTATTGAGTGAGGTATAGAGGAGGTGAGCAAGTGAGACATCAAAACAACTTAAATGAGTACTGAAATGTCAAAACGCAAGCCGTTTGATTTAGAATTCAAGATAGTGGCTGCTAAGAGAGCTGAGAGAGAGGGAAATCATCCTGTGGCAACAGCGCTGCATATCAATGAAAAACAGTTGAGACAGTGGTGAAAAAAGCTGCAGAGCTTAGAGGAGAATGTGTTGATAATGGGCAGTATGGGCACTAACAGAAAAAGAAGATGCTTGGGTGGTGGAGGTCGCAGAGCTCGGTATCCTGAAGTAGAGACAGAATTAGCATCTTGGATTGGTCTGCAGTGTGAGCGGCACTACCGAGTCATCAGAAGAGCTGTATTGCTAAAAGCTACTGCCCTAGCCCAAGATCCAGAATTTCATGCAAGCCGTGGGTGGGTTATTAAGTTTTTATGGTGGTGGGGCTTTACCATATGGCAACAAATGACTATGGGTCAGCATCTTCCTAAGGACTTTGCCCCCAAAATTGTGAGCTTCACCTGTTTTTGTGCCAAACAAATAAAAATTCACAGCATCTTACCCTCGCTTATAGGGAATATGGATGAAACCACAATCTGGGCAGACATGCCTGGTAAAAGCACAATCGACCCTGTCTGCATTAAATCAGTTCCACTCCTCACTACTGGTCATGAGAAACAGAGGGTAACTGTATGCCTCATTGCTATGGCAGACAGATGAAAGCTCCCCTCCTTTGTCATTTTTAAAGGGAAACGAATGCCGAAGGTGGTGGCTGGTGTTACTGTGGCCATGTCCTCAAACTGGTGGATGAACGAGGACCTCACTCAAATGTTGCTTGATAAAGTCTCTGGGGGAATAGCATTCAACAAGTGCTTGTTAGTGTGGGATGCTTTCAGATGCTACTTGTTGATAAACATTAAAAAAGCTGCAAAGAAGAAAAATACAATCATCTCAGTCATACCGGGGGACTGCAGTAAAATCTTACAGCCTGTCGATGTTAGTTGGAACACCCTGTTTAGGTCATTATACAGAGAGTACTACAATGTTTGGCTTTCTACAGAGGGGAGAGAGAGAGAGAGAATGAGAGGACTGAAGCTGGCAACCCCAAAGCACCTAACAAAGACAGGATCCTTCAATGGATCAAGCAAGCATAGCATGTGGTTTCAAGAGATGTTATCATAAAGTCCTTCCAGGTAAAATGACCTACAATACAGGATTCAGAAAAATGGCAGAAAGCTGTTTAGTACATGTTTATTTTTATGTTGGCTCATGCTTGCGCGGCCAACATATTGCAGTAGTAGCACATTTGGAGGTGCAGTCACTGTGGGCAAATGCAGGGCATGCACCAGTAGGTGCATCGCTCATTCCTCAATAGGGCAGCTGTAGGCACTGACACCAGCAACACATAAACTGGCCACCAGATGAAAGAAAAGTTCCACTGCAATGAGAGCCAAGCTTCTCACCCAGCGGAGTGCCTTTTCTGGTGACCAGTTTACAATAAAAAACATGTCGGCATGCAGACGCAGAGTGCCCTGACCCACTTCATTTGCTGATGGGGAGCCCGCTCCCCATCAGCATAATGCAACCCCCTCCTATTTACAGTGTGTGCTGAGGCAGTGCCAATCCCCCTTGGCATCATGCTGCCCCTTTCTAGTTTAATTTGCTGATGGGGGAGCCCACTCCCTGTCGGCATAATCCCCCCCTCATTTGTTGTGTGCCGACAGGGGTGCCCAATCTCCCGTCGGCTACAGAACCCCTCCCAAAATAAAACACTCAGGTGGCACACTGGGAGCCCACCCCAGCATGCCAAATTAATGCCCCTATAAAAGAGAAACCGTCCCGTGATTTTTTTTTGGTTTACCCCTGCAAAGCAGAAAACGGTCCCTCGTTGACTCTGTTGGTCCTCCTGCGATCTGTGCCCACCCTCTGTGCATCCTGCTTCCCCACATCCCCTCATCCCATACTTACCTCCGGAGCCTGGCACAATGATCTTCGGTGGACCGGGAACACATCTGCACTCTTCAAAGCCCATGGTGAACTGAAGAAATGCCGGTAAGCTGCATAATGGAATAAATCGTTTTTTTTTCAACTTTGGGGCATATCTTAGCCATTTTGGGAAATTTAGGCACCAAATTTTCAACTTGGGGTTATTGGGACCCCTCCTCATGAATTCAGTCACTGTCATGGTGTTATTCAGTCCTGAAAGGTGATTTTGTGGTCACTGCGTGGAATCACCTTTCGGGACTGATTAACGAAATGACAGTGCCACTGTTCATGAGGTGGGCTCTCAAAAAGCCTATGTTGCAAATTTGGCAAAAAAATATCCCAAAAATAGCTGTTTTACAAGCGTGCATTGCACAGTTTCCATGCATGCTTGCAACTTCATGAATTTGTAATATTTGCACTCCAGATTTTCTAGATTGGCATCTTTCCACACCTCCTTATGAACAGTACAGCTGTCATTTTACATATCCTGGCCGAAATGTGTTTTCGCACGTATGGTGCAGAATAGCACAGTCACTATACAAAATCAGTTTTTGGGACAGTTTGAGAAAATGACGGTGACACTGTTCATCAGCGGAGGTCCTAAAATGCCTATGTTGATAATTTGGTGATGAAAGTCCATAAAATGACTATGTTACAAGCGTGTGTTGCACAGTTTTCATGCACCCTTGTAACTTCGCAAATTTGCAATATTTTCATGCCAGATTTTCAACACTGGCATTTTTTCACATCCCCTTATGAACAGTACAGCTGCCATTTTTCACATCCTGCCCAAAATGTGTTTTCACACCTGTGGCTCAGAATGGCATGGTCGCTGTGGGAAATCAACTTTTGGGACAGATTAACAAAATCACAGTGCCACTGTTCATGAGGGGAGGTCCCAAAATACCTATGTTGAAAATGTGTCTTTTCAGGGTGGGGGTGAGGTTGGCATCAGTTCAATAGCCAGCGGTTGGTGCTCTGTTCCTTGACTTTCCTGGGGGACTGATTAGGTTGGGTTCCATGGGGGTCTCATAGTGGCTTTTGCTGCTCGGTCGTGGACCTTGGGCCAGATTTTCGGGGCTCTCCCCGGCTGTAGAGCCAACTGGTCCTGAAGAGGCTTTTTTGGATTCTTTTTCCGGCTCCTGGTTACGGTTTGACCTTCTATTTGACTTTCTTTGGGCAGAAAGAGTGCTTTTATTAGTTTTGTTTTTTGCCTGTTTCTTGGACAAAGTTTAAAGTTCATTAACCTTTGGCAGTGAGAGTGCCATAATCAGTATATCCTTGGGTCCTGACAGTGAGAGTATCAGCGGCCTAAGGACTAACTGTACCATCACTGAAGGAAAGACTGTGCTCCTGAGAATGTTTCTAATAGTCCTGCTGCTAGTGAGAGGACCAGCGGGACTTGGTCTAGCTGGTCTTTTTTTCATACATTTTTCTGACTGTATTATTTCTAGTTTGTTTATTGATGTTTGTTTGTGCTTGTTTAGTGCTGTCCTCCTCTGAGCTATGAGAGGGTTCTGGGAAGGGGAAGTTTTGTTATTTGTGTATAATGTTGTAATTACTATTTGCTGTATTGTAGGGTTTTGATTTTTGATTTGTTGTGTAAGGGAGAAGTTTATGATTTGTTATGGGTTTTAGCTTGAGTTTTATTGGGTATACTGCAACCTTTTTTGGGTAGTTTTATGAGAACAACAGGATTTTAGCCGGCCCAGTGGCACTGAGAGTTGAGGCATTGGATGCCACATCTTGCACCACGCTGGTGACCCGGGTTCGGGAACAGACTCGGGCCACCAGGGGTTGGCAGGGGAGAGGAAGGATCAAGCATCCCATGAATGCTCTCCTTCCTCTGGGGTGGTTTGGGGAACTGCAGTGCACTGTAGTGACAGGTGGTGGAGGCTGGTGGCATAGCAGTGGGCAGAAGAAATACGGGGGAGAGCGCAGAAGGCATCAGCACGTAGTGCCTTGGCGCCATTGCACATCCAGCTCTTGGAGAACACAAAAATCAGGTGGAAAATGGTGGAACACGATCTCTGCGGCTGATGGCCACACCCAGCATCCCCCCAGTACCCGAGAGGATCCTGCATACAGGGTGCATGAGCAATTAAAGGCTGGCCCTGTGGGGGTGCCAGACCAGGCCTGAAGGTGCATAAATAGAGATAAGATAAAAAAAAAGAACAGGATATTTTTTGTGTGCCTTGGTTCTTGTTGTAATTATAAGTTTGTGGAATGTGCCTGTTGGCCCCACCAGTCTTGCACTATTCAGTCTCTTCTCTCCATGCCCTCCTCCCGTTCTCCCCCCATCCTTTGCCCTTTTTTATTTATCAGTGCTGTCGAGCATTGGGCATTGTACGTAGGAGAAATGGGTTAGGCATAGTGGGGGGCGCGAACATTGGAGGCCGAAGGAGCGGTCCTCTTGCATAGGGGTGGTTAGGTCCAGAAGACACCCTGTAGCAAAATGGAGCATGGAACGTGTTAATCCATGCCTAGTCCCCATACCCAAGGGCACCATCTCTTTTGATGGGCAATTAGCTGGGACAGCTCAGGAACCCCATCCAACTCGAATGGTGTTATGCAATGCCAGATCTATTAAGAACAAAACTGCAATTATTGCACATCTTGTTGGAACAGCTGATCTGGCTTGCATCACTGAGACCTGGCTGGATGAAAATGTTGGCCCCATTTTGGAGGCAGCAATTTCAGTCGGGTACTCAGTGATACACTGCCCGAGATTGGACTGTGGGGGGGGTAGTGGTCTGTTTTAAGACCGAATTGAGCCTCACTAGTGTATCAGTTGAGGAGGCTGAATCCTTTGAATGTACTGTGGTAGCTGGTGTGGGTTGCAGTATAGCTCGTCTACTGTCCACCCTGGGACGAGAAGCAATTCCTGCAGGAAGTGGCAGATTTTGCTGCTGACATGGCATTGGAGTCACCCAGATTGATGGTTCTGGGTGACTTCAATGCCTGGGTCAATGACAAAATCTCACCGTTTGGTCAGCACTTCCTCCAGATAATGACATCACTAGGCTTCACTCAGATTGTTTCTTAAGCTACCCATAATCACAGTCATTCTCTGGATTTGGTTTTCCTCCTGGAGATTGAGACCTCTGATTTGGGGGTGGACCCTGTCAGTTGGTCTGATCATTGCACCGTGAGGTTCAATTTTTGCACCCCCCTTCATACGTCTGCCTCTGTGGAGATGGTCAGTTACTGCTCTTTATGGGATGTGTGCCCTGAAGACCTGGTGGCAGTGATTGACCTCTCAGAGTTTCCTGATGCCAGCTCAAGTCTGGAGTTGTTGTTTCTGGCCTATAATAATGTCATTCCCTCTGCTCCAGACTTGATAGCTCCTGTCCATGTTTGTCCCCTCTCACTCCGCCCTCGGGCCCGTTGGTTCGATGGGTCTTTGAGGGAGTTTTGATGGGTGGGATGAAGGTTAGATCTTCGTTGGCAAAAATCTGCCCTGGAGGTCAGCTGCCTTAGTTTGGTAGAACACTACCAGTTCTACCAATCAGCGATCTCCCATACGAAGGCAAAGTTCCTGTCCAGGGAAATTGCTGTCACACAGAACCGCCCGGCTCAGCTCTTCTGAACTGTGGACAGATTCTGCAACCCAGCCTGTCTACAGCTCCTTCGAGCTTTTTCACAAAAAGAGTGTAATGAGCTTGCTCATTTCTTTGCGAATAAAGTGGCCAACATCAGGTCAGAGATTCGTATGACTCAATCTATGGGGGATGCGGTTGGTCAGTATTTGGTCACTACTCCTTGTACTTCCTGGAGTTCATTTGACCTGCCGGACTTCTTGGATATTATGTGGATTGTGCAGGGGATGTGCCCTACCTGGTATAGTTTAGATCTGGGCCCAACTTCTATGATTTTGGGTTGTTATGAGATCATAGACCCGTTTCTGACTCAAATTGTCCAGTGACTCCTTGGAATCGGGTGAGTTTCCAAGCTCCCTGATGGAGCAGTGACAGCCCTTCTGAAGAAAGCTTCATTGAAACCTGGACATTTTTGCTGACTACAGACCTATCTCAAACCTTCCCTTTTTAGGCAAGGTTTTTGAGAAAGTAGTGGCAATGCAGCTAGAGAACCATTTGACCATCCATAATGTCTATGAACCTCTCCAGTTGGGTTTTCATAAGAGGCACAGTACTGAAACCGCTCTGGTTTGGGTGCTCAATGATCTTCTGATGGTGAGAGATAGTAGAAAATGTTCCATTCTGGTACTTCTTGATCTCTCTTCAGCTTTTGACACTGTTGAACATGAGGTGCTGCTCATGCACATGAGGTCCATCTGTGGCCTGTCAAGTACAATGCTCAGATGGTTTTCATCCTTCTTAGCTGGTAGAACACATAGAGTTGTGTCATTTGTTTTTTCTTCCAACCCTTTTTTTCTGTCTTGCAGGGTTCCTCAGGGCTCAGTGCTGTCCCCCATGTTGTTTGCAGTGTATATGCTACCCCTCAGAGACATTGTAAGACGGTATGGGCTGCAGTTTCATTGCAATGCTGATGATTCCCAGCTCTACCTTTCTTTCACCCCCAACCAGGTTAGTGCACTCGCAGTATTTAATAACTGCCTTGCCGAAATCCAAGACTGGATAAATTTGAGCTGGTTAAAGTTGAACGCTGGAAAAACTGAGGGTATGGTTGTGGACCCAGGTCGCAGGATAGAGGGACTGAGGACTGATCAGCCCTATGGAATATTTCTGGGGGTGCTCAGATCCTTACCTCAAAATGGGTGCACGACCTTGGAGTGGTGCTTGACGATGGGCTGACCCTTCGTCATCAGGTGTCAGCAGTCATTAAGTCAGCCTTTTACCATCTTAGGAACATCACCAGGGTCAAACACCTTGTTCCATCCAGCAATCTGCCTGTGTTGGTCCATGCCTTTGTGACCTCCTGCCTTGACTACTGCAACTCCCTTTATCTGGGGCTTTCCAGAGTTGATATCCGCTGCTTGCAGCTGGTGCAGAACACTGCTGCTCGATTACTGTCAGGGGTGTCTAGGAGTTTGCATATCACCCCTGTGCTGTGTGATCTGCACTGGCTGCCGATTCAGTGGTGGATCACCTTTAAGGTAGGTTTGTTGACATACAAAGCCCTACATGGTCTTGGTCCTGACTACTTGAAAGAACTTCTGATTCCTTACACCTATGTGTGACAGCTCCACTTGGCTGATGAGGGTTTGCTGGAGGCTCCCGAGGGTTACTTTTAAATCTTCTGGGTCCCATGCCTTTGTGTTTGTGGCCCCTACCCTCTGGAATTCTCTGTCTTGTCAGCTTCATGAGTGCACGACCGTCGGGGGCTTTAAACAGGCACTTAAGACTTTTTTGTGGACTCAGGCATTTCAAGAATTATCATGATTCTATTAATGGTATAGTTAATCTGTAATATCTGATTTTTTTTTGTTTTAATTCTGTAAGACACCTTGACATTTGAAAGGCGCCTAATAAATAAAGATTATCATTATTATTAATACTTCACTGCCATTCCTATTATGCATCTCTAACTCCTGCACTACCAATGCCAATGCAAGCGAGACAACATTCGGCATTGACAAATGCTTGTTTCTTTCCAGGTGTGTGTGCCATAACCAGTACAGATCCTGATATTATCAGTTGCACCAAAGCGGGGGGCATTGTGCATGATATTCATACAGAATTGTTCAGAAATGTGGCATCTATCAATTTCTCAGCGCAAGACAGCACTGAGTTCAGTGAACGTGACACAACTGTACGTTAAGTGCTGGGTCAAAGATATTTCATCAGTTTTGTTGATCATTTTGATTATATAATATCCTGTGTGAGTCTATGTTCTGTAGTCTGTAGTAGTGCTGCACTGCTGTTTTTTCAATACCTGCTGGTATTTAATTGTATGGTAAAGCACAGACAGTTCAACATGTCATCATATTTATTGGGGCCATAGCAGAGGGGGCGAACAGCAAGCTCTGCCTTTTTGCCAGTGATACCAAGCTCTGTGGGAGGGTGGACACAGAGGAGGGGATAAAGGATTAAAGGGATGACCTGGATAAGCTAGAGAAATGGTCAGGCAAATGGCAGCTGGGCTCTAATGCTATGAAATGTAAGGTTTTGTACATGGGAGCCAGAAACCCAAAAACCAGTTACTGGCTGGGGGGAATTCAGGGGACAGAAT
This sequence comes from Neoceratodus forsteri, assembly GCA_016271365.2. Classification (NCBI taxonomy): domain Eukaryota; kingdom Metazoa; phylum Chordata; order Ceratodontiformes; family Ceratodontidae; genus Neoceratodus; species Neoceratodus forsteri. The sequence goes on from CM057456.1 coordinate 192,787,943, forward strand.
CAGATGAGGAAAAGGACCTGGGAGTAATGGTCAGGGGTGATATGAAGCACACAGCACAGTGTCATAAGGCAGCAGCCAAGGCAAATAAAATGCTGGGATGCATTACCAGGAGTATCCCCTTCTAGAAGGGAGGAAGGTTTTCTGTCACTGGACAGGTCACTGGTGAGGCCACACCTGGAATACTGTGTTCAGTTCTGGTACCCTTACATGAAGAAGGATACCAATCTACTGAAGGGGGGTCCAGCTGAGGGCTACAAAAATGATCAAGGGCATGGGGGACAGATCATATGAAGAGAGACTGAGGGAGCTGAACATGTACTCCCTGGAGGACAGACAGGAGATGGGGATATGATTGAGACCTTCAAATACCTCTGGGCATAAACAGGGTTGGGACAGAGGATATCTTTAATTTAAGAAAGGAGGGTACAACATGGCGGCATAGCCTGAAATTGGTGGGGGAGTAGATTCAAGAAGGAAATGAGGAAGCACTTCTGCACTGAAGGGGTGGTTAAGGGGTGGAATGAGTTACCAGATGAAGTGGTGGCAGCAAAGATGGTGGCCAGTTTCAACGGTGGGGGACAGAGTGATGAGGAGTATTTGGATTGAAGGAGGTTCTAAGGGGAAGTGCATAGAGGAGGTGAATGGGATAGTGGGGGGGACTCCAGGAGGAGTTGGGGAGAGGAGGTCAGCTGAACGAACTGAGCTGTGCTCTCCAGCAGACTAGATAGATCATTATAGTCTGTTTCTGCTGGCAGTTTCATATGTGCATCCCCTCTGGTCCTGATGCTTTTCCTTATTCAAAAGGGGCTCCCTTTCTACACCTTGTTCACCCTGTGAGGTACTTGTAGGTCTCTATCCTGTTCCCTCTTGCTGTCCTCTCCCCTGGGTGTACATGTTGAGACTGATATCCCTCAGTGTCTCCTCATAAAGCTTTTTCTGCAACCACTGCACTATTTTAGTTGCCCTTCTCTGAACTGCATCTACCTTGTCTATGTCCTTTCTGAGGTGCGACCACAAGAACTGGACACAGCACTCCAGGTGTCATCTCAACAGTGACAGATACAGTGTGATATAGTGGCAATACCTCCTCCATCACTCTGCTGGAGATACTTCTCCCAAATTTTCATCCAAGCATTGCACTGGCCCTACCCACAGTTTTGTCAAACTGCTCTACTAGTCTAAGGCCATATGATATGATAACCTCAAGGTCCCTTTGATGTTTAATGACTGACAATTCCTCCCCAACTTGTCCCCTTGATTTGGCATTAGCAGTGGCTGACAAGTGGACGAGAGGAGGACCCATCTGCTGTGACATACATTGTCTCATACAATGTTGACTGCCTCTCACCTAACCATGGATTATTGACCAGTTGCTGTGAATAAAGGAATAACGCATGATAGAGTGTGTGTGGTGCTGGGATAACATCACGCCTGGGGTGATTAGGCATGAGGCCACAGGCCGAGTATGACTAATCAGCCCAGAAGTGACGTTATCCCAGCACGACACACACCCTGGAGTGCGTTATTCCTACTATGCAATGGCTCATTTGTAATATTAAAAAAAAAGATATGAAAAAGTTAATTTAAAATTGATTTTTGGTCATTTTTGTATATGCGTAGGATTACTTTATTGGAAAATAGTGCTGATTTTCACTTCCAGCCAGCAGGTGGAGCTGTGTTTCTGCAGTCCTCCTAGTAACTAAGCAACTCTTCTCAGCATAGCACCTTAGAGGCTGGTGCTTGATTTGTTACTGTGCCCTATCCTTTTTTAAAATTCAGGTTTTCATTTTGTGTCTTATCTGTGTGGTGAGTAAATGCTGGTGGTAACTTGGGAATTGTAAGCCCTCCACGCCCCACGTGTTTTGTCCACCGGCTCGCTCTATGTAGAACATTTCTCCGAGAAGGAGACGAGGTAGGGAAATGGCAAGGAGAATTGTTTTTATTTTCTGTAGTGGATGGTGTCATTGAAAAAAAGAAACAAGAAGAGTGGTTTGAAAGCGAGCGAGGGAGCGGTTTGAAGACAGACACGCAGTGTCTGTTAATGACATGCTCGCTCGCTCACTGACCAGGTGCATTGTTCAGAGGGAATCGGGTTGCCGAGTGGGGATCGGGCTGGGTTGTGAAGCACTTCCGGGAATTACACAGATTTAAGGTGGTGGATTTAAAAAATAAGAACTTTTTTTTGGGATGGGGGTGGGCTTGGATATGTATCACAGTTGTGTGCTGGCTTTTGGCTGTTTTTGTGTAAGAGAGGAATTTATAGCACGATGAAGAAATGCCAGGCGGTTTTCTGCAGTGTGGTGACAGAGATGAAAGTAATAGCTGTGCAATGATTTTTCCCCTTTGTTTACATTTTATGCGGTCAGTGTGTGTGCTGATACTAGAGCCGTGATGTTATGCCAGGATAACACCACGGGTCCAGTGCCATCCTAACGAATCAGAGCACAGGATTCTTTCTTGCCATTGTATAATATAGTTTTTACCAGGCTGACAGGGGTAAATAAACATGGTTGCTTTCCACTTTCACAGTTTGGACGTGATTTTTCTGTGTGCCTGGTGTTAATGCAGACACCCAAGCACAGTCTTACAGTTATAAGAGTAGTGTGCTGTCAGTGAACATAACAAGATATAGTACTTATGCAGTTGCATTGTTATTTCACACCTGTGCTTAAGCAGCATAGACATAGGTACTGCTTTCTCAATCAATCTTCAATCTATCAATCAATCAATCAATCAAAATCTTTATTTATCCAGGCAGGCACCATTGAGCAAAGCTCATTTGCAAGGTGGACCTGGTCATGAATACATCAAAGTACAGTACAGAAGCAGGTATACAAAAAGCAATAATATACAAGGAAGAGAAAGTATATACAGTGTATACAGTACAGTACAAGGTTGAAATAAATAAAAAAAAAAACAGCATTATTTTACAATTGAAGAAGTCAGCAGATGTACAATCAACCATAGGCATACAGGGGTTATAAGCAGAGATCTTTTGAGTGAGGCAGCCGGCAACTACACATAAAGGAGAAAGAGGCCATGTGGGGGGTGGCAGGTTAGAGAGGTAAAGAAGAGGAGGGATATATTACTGATGACTGGGGGAACAATTGAGCTAAAACCACAGAAAGTGGCAATGACTGTTGTGTACTTGTTTATTATGATAATGACGGAGAAGGGGTAGATAATTGGGACACTACTATGGATGGGGTAGGACTTTAGACAGGCTGGAGCGGACAGGGAAGGGTGGGTGCAGCAGGAAGAGTTAATAGGGAAAGAGTGAGAGACAGGGGTAGAAACATGACAAGAGTCAGGATGGAAAGGGGGAGTTGTGGAATTAGTGGGCTAGCAGTGAGAAAAACATTTGCAAGGTGCTTTTATGTAGCGATCATAGAGCACCTTGAAGATATTCAGGCTAACAGGGCAGCTCAGCTTCAAGTTCCTTTGTAAACCGTTCCACAATGTGGGTAAAGAGAAGCTTACAGCAGCTTTGCTGAAACGAGTTTTGAGCCTTGTAACTTGGAGGGCAATTAGGGAATAGCTCATTAGAGCGCAGGTGCCTAACACACTTCGGGGAATACAATCTGAGACATATGAGGGGAGCTTGTTGGTCACCGCTTTCTTTCTATGGTGACAGGCTGCAGGATACATCATAAAATTTTTACTTTTCAGCATTAAAACATAGCATTTCTCTGTATCATTTCCTCACAAAAGATACCCATGTTATAAATGCAATAACCCATGACAGGGTATGGGCTCTTGGCAATGAATCCACAACCTGGGAACTGTGAGAGCACTCAGCCTACAGTATCATGCCTAACAATGCACCTGGGGTGTGGATTAAATGCCAGGAACCCTATACCCTGTCATGGGATATTGATTACTTTATTGAAATCAAATACAGTCTGCATTCAAAAACAAAAAGAAAAGAAAATATAGATACAAAAGTATGCTGTGCTGTATTGTGGTGTTTGGGGCTGCCTGGAGGAAAACAGTCTGTTACTCACTGTTAAGGTCAGTGACAATGAAGCAGAGTGTTACTCCATCAGTTGTTCCATGCCACAGTCAGTGTCAAACAATAGAAATAGAATGCTTTGTGGGGGAAAGGTGGCAGGGTCAGAGACACACATAACCTTCACTAAAATTTTAAAAAGATGTTTACAACCTTTAGTATATGGGCAGTAAAAGGGATTCTCATCTTCAAATTGTAAACAAAAAATATTTAGTTAAACAGAAACAGTAATCTCTACAACCTTTACAACTGCAGTACCATTTGAGCATCTGGTGGAAATGTTATGCCCATTTTAAAAGGGCAATATCACAGTGGGAGAGGTGGTTTAGGGGCTTAGCTGATAAGTGCAAGTGACAGGTGCTAAAGGTACTTGGTGCAGGTGCAACGTGCCTTATTTAACCAACAAAGGTGTACCTCAGGGCTGTGTCCTGGCCCCCACTTTATTTTCATTATATTTGGATGGTCTGTTGAATGAGCTCAACTTGCTCCCTTCAGATTCCCCTAAAATTCTTCAGCATTCATGTTCAGCCCATGCATATGCGGATGACACTGTATTGTTCTTTCTATCAAAAAAGGGTTTACAAAAAAAATTAGATCTTCTCTATGAAAAATCCCAGAAGCTTCAACTTAAGATAAATCTTTGCAAGAATAAAGTTGCAGTATTTGGCAAAGGATTAAAAACACAAGGACACTGGCATATATGATCACAGAAGATAGACGTTGCAGCTAGCTATGTATACTTAGGGGTAGGGATGCAGCAAAATTAAATTATGTTGGTGAAATTGTGTCAAAATTGCTAATTTCGCCATGCAAAATGTTTCATGTAACTGCGGTGAAATTTCGCAATTGCCCACAATTCAACGATCAATCAACATAGGCCAGGCGAAAATTTCACCCTCGGAAGTGAAATTTCACCCGTGTCAGCGTAATTCCACCAGCAGTGGCAAAATTCACCTACAGTGGTGAAATTTTGCCAGCTAGCAGATGAAATTTTGCTAACAACCACTGGAGAAATTTCACATTTCACCAAGCGAAATATTTTGCGTAATGTGTTAATTATGCAAAATATTTCGGTTGACGAAATATTACAGTTTCACACAACACTACTTAGGGGTTGAATTTAATGCTAACTGCCTATGGAATACTCACTTTGAGATGATGAAAGACAAACTAATTAAAACAGCCTGAGGGCTAGAAAGGTTTAACTACAGATATGGAGGGATGTCTATCCAACCTTTAGTCCAGACAATCAGAGCAAAATTCCAAACCCAGGTACTTTATGGAGCTGAAGTGTGGGAAGGTAAAATGGCAGACAAGTTAGCAATTCCAATTTATAAACTATTGAGAAAAGTACTAGGACTTGGCTATTCATGCAGTGCTGCATACTTAAGGGTAGAACTAGGCCTGATGGATTTAAATGCATTATTTGATACAAGGAAAATACTGCTTTGGCTAAGATTTATACATTTGCCTAAGAACACACTCTCATATCTGTGTCTTGCTGAAAAAAAATTATTGGTTTGAACTCAACTACAGAGGTATTTTTTTGGTACTCACTAGTAATCTCTTTGTTAAACAGGTACAATCTTACAAATCTGAAGTCCTATACACATAAGGGGATTACAATAAGCATTACATATAAAAAAAATTATACCAAAGAGAATCACTAATTTCTGGAACCAGAATGAGATAAATAAAATTGAGAATTTGGCATATTCCAGATGGATTTCTAAAAACAATTACTCATTTAGGTTTAAACCGTATTTGAGTATTTTGGTTGACCCTGAATTACGAAGTACATTCCTGTTATATCAATTTGAACAATTCCCTAGCAATGTCTTACTAGTTAGACATCAGCAATTATCAAAGAATTTGGAAAATTGTACCTGTTCATTAGGTGACATGGAAAATCTTAAGCATGTGCTGTGGAGGTGTTCATGGTACACTAAAGAAAGATTATACTGGTTGGGCCCTTTTTTAAACACATTGGGCCAGATATTCAAAAAGTGATGCGCCATGAGCAACAGGGATGCACCAGCGCAAGTACAGAAATGTGCCATTGTGTGATATTCAGCATGAGGCAGCTGCGCCATGCAAGTTGCAATGCATAAGAGTGCAATAGTAATGAATGCATGCGCAACCATAGGGGGAGGAACCATGAATAACGTGCGCAGTGCGATATTCAACAGCATGCACCATGCGCAATAGGGGAGCTAGTGGAAGTTGCATGACAGCAGAAATGATACAAAATTAAAAGGAACAAGAAAGGGGTGCAAGAACATGAAAGGGAAGCCACAGGTGGGAGCGAGCTAACAGGCACAAGGCAGAGGGTAGCAGCAGTGAGCAGGACTGGGCAGGAGCAGAACAGGGCACACCTGGAGTTAACCAGGAACAGGACAGGAGTGGGGAGCCTGTGCCACTGTGCAGGATTGCTAGTGTAGTGCCACAGTGTACTGAGGGCAGTGGCAGTAGTCAGGACAGTCACAGCCAAAGGCCAGAGGTGTACCCGGGTGCAGGGGGAGCATCATAAACGGACAGCTGGGGGAACGGGATAACAGCTGCCGGGGGGGGACACCAGCCAGGGACATGGCCAGCGCCACCTTCCAGATAGAAGTGGTAATGAGGGGTGTGAGAAGGCAGGCAGCAGTGGGGGCATGGCCGTGGAAGGGCCCATCGACGGTACGCACAGAACAGGCGGTACCAAGCCCGCACCACCTTCGAACACTACTCTGACATAGAGATTGTGGGCCGGTAGCTCCTGAACCGGGGTGATCCTGAGGCAGCTCTATGAGCTGTGCAGTGATGAGATGCAGGCACCCATACGACGGAACCATGCTCTGTCAGTGGAGATGAAGGTGACAGCTGTCATGTGCCTGCTCACCACGGGTACCTTCCAGAGACCAACAGAGGACACAACAGGCACAACCCAGTCGGCTGCATCACACCTGCTCACACAATTCCTTAGCACACTGCTGCCACATGCTGTGGAGTACATCCATTTCCCCAGCACACAGGTGGAGTGCACAGCACACATACAAGAGTTCCAAAGGGTATCATGGATGTGGCCATCCACACGCCACCTGGCCTGGACGGTATGACCTACATAAACCAGAATTGGTATGCCAGCATCAACTGCCAGGTGGTGTACGATGCCAGGGGGCACATAACCAATGTCTGTGCCACGCACCCTGGGGGAGCACATGATGCCTTCATCTGGCACCAGTCCACACTGTGCCACAGGTCTGAAAGTTAGGACATCCCCAATGGCCACCTAGTGGGTGGGTAGCATATCATGCAGGATGACATGAGCAGATGTGGGGGGGTGCATAGTCAGAGGTGCCATGGGTGCCGGCCTTGTCGGCCCATGACAAAGTAATACAGACCACCAAATTAATGTCCACCCTCTACACACAGGTGACAGTGGCTACCCACTCTGTCCCTGGATGCTCAGACCATACCGGCACCCCACAACCCCATCGCAGCTACGGTATAATGAGGCACACACCACAACATGGAATGTCATCAAGCGGGTGTTCAGGATTCTGAAGGCACATTTCTGGTGCCTGGACACGTCTGACGGTGCCCTAAAGTACAGCCCCCTCGAAGGCCTGCGGGCTATTCCTGGTCTGCTGCATTCTGCACAACATGGCCAACGACTGTGGGATAGCTGTAGAGGTCGAAGAGGGGGACAGCTGTGGGGACGATAAGGACGCCGGTCCAGATGGTGATGGGCAGCCACCCCCTGGGCAAAGGAACCCCCGCCTGATCTGGATGTCACAGCTGCACCAGGACTCCATCACAGAAGAGCACTTTGACCTACACAGGTAGGTCACGGGGCCAAGTGCAACCACCAGTTGCAAAGACACAGCCCACAGACAGCATGGATGAACCCCAGGGGCAGATGGCGGTAAGGGAATGGGTCTGAGCATGGCACCGCACATGCCATCAGGGATGGGCAGGGCCAAACATGACAGGTATATACACACACACACACACACACACACAACCCACAAGACATGCACAAGGGGTAGATGTCACGTCAACCCCAAATGCAACACCTACCCTCACACAGTTCCACACATGACCATGCTCAGTGGCCATCACTGTGCATGCCTCAGACACTGGGCACCATTGCACACTGGTGGACAGCATAACGCAGGCATCATCATGCACACGCCACAGTGGCCAGCAGCCGGGAGGGTATGCACAGGGACTGTGTGTGTGCAGGGCAGGGTACCCCAGCCATGCATCGCACGATACACACCACACTGCACACAGGGCAATAGCAGACAGTGGCCATGGTGGGAGACAGGTCATTCAAGAGGCACAGTGCCACGGCCACCACAGATGCGTGGGTGGCCCCGCTGAGACCTGCCAGCCATGCCAGGCTGACCATTGGCCTCATGGGGTGGCACCGATGGTCCCCCAGGGGTGATGCTGCAGGGAACATGACCGTGTTCATGCAGGGGTCTGCAGCTCACTGAATATGCCCTCGCCAGGCATTCTCGGTATGCACACAGCTGAACCCAGTGTTGACATAGCAGGTGTCACACGGTGCCAGGAGCAGGGAGTGGACATGACAATGAGCGGTGTCTGCAGTGCATAGGCACCGAACTGGGTCCCCAATGTTGCCATGACAGCTGTGAATGCATGTGTCTGCCTGTCAATGGCAGCAGTCACATTCTCACACTGTCAGGCCATCTCTGCCAGGAGCAGACCGTGGTCTCTGCTGCGTCACTCCTCTGCCTGGTGCAGAACTGCACTGGGTGCATCCACCGCAGTCAAAAGCTGCAACTGCTGATCCACTGAAGCCTAATGTAGGTGGCTGTGCTCATCAAAGAGGTCATCAGCCAGTCCGGCATGCTGTCCCTCATGGTGTTCCTGGCCCTGCTGGGCAAAACCCCTTGACAATGGGCGCTGCACACCAGAGCCATGCTGGGGCACTTCCACATGCGGTGCACTGCCACAGCCCCCCGAACACTGTCCCCCATCACCATTGGCTGACTGCTGGCACTGCCCCTCCGGCTGCCGATCGCCAGGGCTTGCCGGCACCACCGCAGCAGCCAAAACAGCCCCACTGGCCTGGACACACACCAGTGCTGCCCCACTGGGGCATACAGGCACAGGCTGGGACTGTGTTGTCATGCAGGCCTCCACGGGTGGCACCGCCCACAGCTATGCCCGTGCCATTTCCTGCTGTGGGACCATCCTGCGTCCCACATGTATCACTGTCCAGGACATGTGATTCATCATCATAGGTGCCGGATCCAGCACCAGTCCGTGTCCCAGCATGCTGGAGTCCGTGGGCACTGTCACACTGGGGCACAGGCAGGGCCTCATCCGCACCCGCACCACCATCTTCAGTCCGGACAGACAGGCAGGAATGCAGTGGTCCTGTCCCTCGGACACCTGTGTAGGTGTATGGGCATTCCTCCGTGTCCAGGGTATCACCTCGGTGGACACACCCACCACCACTGACCCATGTAGACACTTAGGAGTTGTAAGGGAACACAGCAGCGTTATTGTCTCCGCCCTACCCTGTGGCATTCCCCCCACCAACCACACTGTGACAGCACAGGACCTACCATGTATTGATGGGCTGCCACCCATCTGGAAGCCACTACCAGGAATGCCCACTATGGCACAACACCACATACTACCGACCACCCACTCCTCCTGTGGTGTCAGGTGTGGCACATCCAGCTGTCCATCACCGGTGGCAGCATGTGCTGCCCTGATGGCAGCAACCTTATCCTTTCTCCTCCTCCTGTCCGTGACGACCTTATTTTTACACTCCTGCATGGACCACTGGTGGCTGCCATGCTGGTTCATGGCACGCACAACCTCACCCCACGCTGCAGCACGGGCCTGTGGCATTCCACACTGTCCACTGAGCAGCAGTGCCCTGTTGAGATAGGCCTTGAACAGGGCATCTGATTCAGCCCGGGTGAAGTTGATCCTCCTCTTTCTCCCCATCCCTGTTCCTCCTCATCCTCTCATTCAGTCATGATAGAGCCTGTGGGAATGACAGGTGTTACCTTTGAATGTGCAGTCCAATTCAGCCCTCACACACCACAGTCCACACATCCAAACAGCATGCAACCCACCACAATAGACTGCAATACCAAACTATGTCCTCTGCAGCCCCATGGTGCATTTATATAGCTCAACGCATGCAAATGAGGTGGGACGCAACTTTAAGTGGATGCTAATGCAGTGGTTGCACCACGTAATTGCTGATGAGCTGATCTGCATATGCTGGCTGAATATTGCGCTTTTGCACCTTGTGCAATGTTGTTGTGCTTGCTCAGGCAATGGCGCAGCTCTGTGACATGTGCAGTAGGCACCACACGGTGCATGCCTGGGGTGCTGATGCCGATGCCTGCCACACTGATGATGTGCTGTGCATGGGAGGCAGTGCAGGGCACGGCCACCACTGTGCAAGTGGTACTAGTGTGCTGTTCTCACTTGTGGCACTTGTGCTCTGGTTCACTGTAGGCACCATGGTGCCACAGCATGGTAGGTCACTGCAGGGCATCACACACAGGCACCCTACCATGCTACATGCAGGAAGTCCCAATAGCACTGTGGCGCTCCATGCGCGGACAGACCCTTGGCCCTGCGGTCGACCTTTGCCCCCTAGGCACCATGCATCTGCATGGGTGAACCCCTCTCATGCTGTTTGGTGACAGCATGATGGGGAATGGCAGCGCTGTACCATGTAGCCTCCGCATGTGGGGGACGTGTGCTATAGAGCACCATTTTGTTATCTGTACTGACTGAAAGATGTCACACAGAAGAGCCCAGGAGTGGAGCACGGTAGAGCTGGCAAACCTTGTGGCCATTTTTGAGCCCCTTGCTAGGGCCCTATTTGGCCAGGACCCACTGAACAAGCCACGTGGTGCCATGTGGGAGGAGGTTGCAGAGGGCATGGAGGAGGCCATAGATATTGCCCATTCTGGTGAGCAGTGTCACCACCGGTATGGGGACCTCCGGTGGAGGGACCCAGATAGACTGGGGCATCTACAGGCACGTGCCCAGTGAGGCACCGTACCACGGCCAGGTAGGTGCTCCATCCATACACTGGTAGCGTCCTTCTGTCCAGGTATCATGGTGTGCATGTGTCCACCCCGCAGGGAGGTAGGGGCCATCCAGTGTGGGCGGTGGTGGTGGTGATGGTGGTGGGGTTGCAGCATGGCTGGGCTGTGTGGGAACACACACACCAGGAGGGAGCTTTGCTACTGGTTTGTACTGATGTTCCCTTCTCCCTGTTTGCACCCTAGGACCGAAGGAGCACCGTAGGGTGAAGGAAGCCTGAGCTGAGCTGGAGAGGGCTGGTGCACCACAGCAGGGTCATGGAGGAGGGACCATGGGCCAGCAGTGCCCGGCTTGTGTGTAGTGGCCCACGGTGCATGCACTGTGCCCATGGCACCCCTGTCAGACTGTCCATGGCCTGTGCAGCTGACACCTTTGTATGTCTGTGCTATGCACGGTCTGCTGGTATGTCAGTGGTGGCTGTGCATGCTGGCCTCCCCCTGGATCCGGCACAATGGCAGATTGCCTCCTGTCACCGGTATGGTGCACATCTGCCTCAGGTGGCACTGTGGCCTCTGCTGTTGTTGTCCCCCCCTCCATGCTATCACTTGTGCCTGTTGTAGGGAATGTGCTCCAATGTCTGTCACTTGTAGTCCAGCCGTATGCTGGTGGCAGATGGATTTATGGTGCATGCGCAGGGTGGCTGGTACACCTGTGCCATGGAGGGGCGCTAGCCATGGGAACACAGCTGCTGTGTTCACACGCCAGTGGGTTTGTTGCCCCACTATTGTGTCCCTGTGTTGGGGTGCCCTTGGATATGGGTGGGTGTTTGTCCATACCCTGTGTTGCTTCCTGTGTGGCGCATGCTTCCATGCACCACTGTGGGCATCTGTGCTGGCTGTTGGGGCCAGTGCTGGGACAGGGTGTGTGCTTCAGTGGGTGTGTGGGGTGCTGTCCTGCTGGTGGTGGGGTCCAGGGCAGGCCCTGTTGCATGCAGGGTACCTCAGGTGCTGACACAGGGTCAATCTCTCGGCTGTGCCTCAGGGGGGCCGTGCAGGGTGGCACTGTGTCTGCAGTTGTTGCATCAGTGGCTGCTGCCGCCCTCTGCAGGGTGCTCACGGTGTGGAGCTGCCATGCATGGCTCTATGGTGCACAGGGTTGCATTGTCACAGTGGGGGTGGTGGCATGCATAAGGAAACATGCACTGTTGGGCACTGCTTCTGGGCAGGGTGTCTGGAGATCACTGTTCAGAGTGTGCTCTGCATTGGTGGGATGGTGTAGCACAGGGTGGCTGGACCTCCTTGTGTTCTGGTCACAGCTTGCCAGGGGGTATGCTGGGGCACCATGCCCCAGCTGTGGAATTGTTGCTGGTGTCCATGGGCTGGTGGTTCATCCAGCTCACCTCAGGTTGTGCGATTCATGGGGTGTGGGGGGTGCTGTCTGGTCTGCTGCATGCTCCTCTGCCCATGTCTTCCATGGGTGGTGCACCCCTGCATCCTGTCCCTGTGCATCCTTGGTTGTGCTACTGCACTGCTACCCTGCTCCACTGTGCATCCCTGGTTGTGCTACTGCGCATCAGCCCTGTGCCACTGTGCATCCCTGGTTGCACCATGGCGTGGTTGGCGCGCTATTCAGTTGTGTTGCGCAAGTGATCCTTGGCCTGCGCTGTGTTTGAATATCATGCGTGCTGCACATGGGTGCACTGCACTTGTGCCTGCTCCTGCTATTGTGCTACTTTGTGGTGCAGTTTGAATATCTGGGCCATTGTATTCAATTGATGAGGAGCTTTCAACTCTGATTCTCATGCACACTTCAGATGAATGGACAATAATTAAACTGGCAAAATACTTCAGTGCAATACATAAAATGAAAAGGAAATTGCTAATGACTCAAACAATACTTTAAAGCAGAATAGGTCTTGGATAAATAATAATTAAATTGGATAAGCTGAGGAAATATGTTTTATGCTGGATTGTTGCTCAAACTGTTGAGATATTTATGTATTTCCAGTCCTGTACTATAATAGTTTTTTAGATTTTTTGGGATGTATATTTTAACTTTGTCTATTTATTTGTTGATGATTTTCAAGCCAAATAATAAAGGTGGATTATTATGTGCCTTATTACTCACCTGTGGCATGTTCTTTACACCTCGTAATTGTAAACCACAACTCGTCTTGTGTTACTGCTTGCGTATTCATCAGCAGCATGGGGGAAGGATTCGTGCACCCAGGTTTTCTTTACCAGCACTTTAACTTCACAGCACAGGAGGTCTAAACTTTTTAAAGTGATGCTTTTGGCTAGGGTGCAGGAAAGAGTCCAGCAACATGGCTTGCTGCAGTGCAACACCACTAATGGTAGCATTACTCTTCAGTTGTTCATCAGTACATTACATTTGTTAACAATAGAAATAACTTACCAAACAGGGGCTGAATACTGCTCCTCTGTGATTTAGCTGCTGCTGTAATGCTGGTATTGCTGATGACAGCAGATGGACCAGCCATGGTTCCTTCAGCATCTGTTGCAAATGGACATGAATAGTGCAAATCAGTGTTTCAAATCTGAATATGAAAACACAAGAAGACATTAAAACACTGGTAATAACACACATTCAGTGCTGTGGAGCAGGAAAAGTGTGACAAAGTGCACCAATGCTAAACCATGGAACACAACAGAAATTAACATGATGGGAGATCTGGAGGATACATGATACACTAAGGCACACACTTCTGGAAATGAAACGTGTACATGTACTACTACTCAGAAAAGGAGTGCTACTGCAATCAGCCATAAAGTGACATCCCTTTCAGAAATAATGATATGAAATGTTTTCATGCTGCACACATAAAACTACCTATGTGATATGCATGCTGCAAGCATGATTGAAATGTTAAATTGAAACCAATTGCATGTATGTGGCATGCGTGCAGCAAGCAAGAATGGAAAGTATCCTTTTTAAGTTAAATCAGAACAGACTACATGCATGTGGCATGTGTCCAAAAAGCACGTGGTCACTGATAACTGCACACATAAAGTTAAGTGACTTGCTCAGGATCACACCATATACAAGTGAGAGAAGATGAGATTCAAACCCAGGTCTTCAGGTCACCAAGTCTCCTCATTTGCAGTTCAGTGCCTTTAACCACTAAGCCATACTGCCTGCACACATACTGTATGGCTCACTTGTACTTCAGTACAAATCTGCATACATCTGCTCGCATGCAGCATGCTTATAGCCACTGACATACTTTTTAGTTTTCTTTTCTCCCCTCATCTCAGCTGCACAGCTGAATTGTAGCACACATACCAATGGAAACACATGTGGTTCTTCCCACCCCAATTCACACACTTACCCGCAAAACTACTTAATTACTTCTGGCAGGCCTGTACTCTTACTATTTTCTCTCCCTAGCTTTGAATGCTTCCACACAAATAGACTTTAAGGAGCAAACACAAATGTAGCAATAACTTGACACCCGCCCACATGGCAAGTCCCCCCCCCCCCATGCACACACACTCTGTAGTGGGCATGGCCATGCTTCTACAGATAACCCACCAAATATAGATGTAAGTTGAGAGTATCTTATCTGAGTACTAGGGAGCCAGAGGCAGGAGTCTTTAAGAGATGATGTCCATGGGTCAGAGTGCTGGGGGGTACCCCCTTGAAATGAATGGAGTTATTTTTTATTGCTATTTTATACATTATGATGGTGAGTTGGAGAATAATGAAGCCACTGTTCTACTAACACGGCCCTTCCATTCATTTCAGTGGTCCAGGTCCCCTGCAGTCTCCCTTGCCCTATGCCATAATGTGCCTGAGTGTTGGGATGTGGAGGTCAGCTTCACTGGGGGGGGGGCATAAGCCTGACTATAGTGGGGCTCTAGTAGTCTGTGCATACCATACCACTCAACTGTCCCTGAATGCAAAGGACATCCCTAATTTTACACCCTGAAGACTGCTCTGCTCCTCATCCATCCCTTATGGAAAACATGTGCTCACACAGAGGATGTCTTGTAAATTTAGACTTTATGGAAAGCGTGCCATTTCAGATTTCAGCAGGGGGAAGCCCACAACCAGTGGAGACCAGGTGCTAGTTAGCCCCTAGGTGGCAAGCTCTAGAATGTCTGGAATGTCTCTAAAAGGTAAAACTTATCTGTTGTGACCAAAAAGTGATATGCAAATCAGGAAAAATTCAAATGTATAAGATTCATCTGTCAATACCCTGGAGCAGTGCATCAAATTTGGGCTTAAACCCACCCAGTTACTAACAATTTTGTTTCTGGCTGAAGTTCTGACCCCCACCCCCCCAAAAAAAAAACTTTGTACTGATTTCTCTCCCTGACTCCATTCCATTCAGTACCCATCCCATATGGGTCATGAAGCCACCCAAAGGTGCAGAAATATGAAAAACACATCAATATTTCAGTCATTCCTCCTTCCCCAATCCCCCTGTAAAAATAAGTATTTACTTTTACTCACCCGGTCATCTGGCCAGAACCTGCAGCCTTGCCCAGTGTGCCACCAGCACAGTTTTCAGTCTGCTTCTAATTTGTCCTTCTGCCAGAAGCTGGATGCTAGAACTGACCATCCCAGGTCCCCAACATGGTTCGTGACCAAGTCATCTTACCAACCAAACCCACCCAACCTGTGTTGCTTGCTTCTTGCTTGGCCACTGCTGTGGCTGTTGCCACACTGCATGGATTAAGGCCTATTAAGGCCACCTGCACCACTGTCACCACTGCTGCTAGGCCTAGATTGTTGCTGCTGGGGACCTGTGCTGTTTTTTTTTGTGAGGTGAGCCTAGAAGAGTAATTAGGTAGCCTAGTCTTGAGTTAGCTTCTAGCACACCCTCTGCCCCTTCAGCCATCAATGGAGACAGAGACTCACTAATAGACCAACAAAAATATGCCACCACAACTCTGCTATTGAGAGTTCAATGCTCACTGACTGCTCCATGCTGTAGTGTGCAGCCTGTCTACTCTGTGGTGGGAAAGATAGTGTTGCACTCATATGATTCATGTGCTCTTGCTTAGCTGGCTCTCCTCCACATCACATGTGATGGTGCTGCTGCTAATCAAATCAAATCAAATCTTTATTTATTCAGGCGAACATCATTTAGCACAGCTCATTTGCAAGATGGACCTGATAAGGTCAAGGTTCAATAGTTGGTACATATACAGTTATATTAAAACACTTAGATACAGTATACAAAAACAGTGTTGCCTAAACATAGCAAGACAAATAGGAACACATGGATGCACACAATCTAATCTAATATATACATATCAACATTAGAACGATCTTAGCAAATCTCCTAAATTAAAGCAGCCTATATTTCAATGTTCAAGGGTAAATCATAGTGGACAAAGGAGATGCAGTGATAGAATGACTGGATGATGATGATCATAGACTGTATTAGGTGTCTTTGTAGGAAAGCGTAGGAGTGACCTGAACAGGGGCCGGGGCTAGCCCCAGGCGATGTATGGTAGGGATGAGGACTACGGTATGTGCCAGGAAGTAATGGGAGAAGACTATAGACAGGATGTACGGAGTCTGTGGGGTTGAATTTATCAGAAGGTATATTGCCACCTGATGTTGGCTGCCTAAGGAGGGGAAGGTTAGGAATTTGAATATACTAGTACTAATGGAAGCAATTGCAATTTTCTTGGAAGAGACTTAGGTATAGATGCTTAAAGGATGCTAATGATATAAAGTTGTTCAGCTTCAGGGTCTTCTGAATCATATTCCATGATGTAGCTAGTACATAGCTGATAACAGATCTCCCATGCTGGGTGTTGAATTTAGGCACTTTGAGCATGATGAAATTATGGCTTCTTAGGGCCTAGGTACTAGCTGTTGCCTGAGTGAAGCAGTCGATGATATAATTTGGGAGCATTTTAGTCAGCGCTCTGTACATCCATACTGTAGCATTTCTGTTTCTTCTGAGATGTAGAGATGTCCATCCGACTGCAGCATAGAGAGAGCAGTGGTGAGTGTTGAATGGTAGATCTGTTATAAACCTCAGTACTCTGTGGTATAGAGTGTCCAATGTGTTTAGATAGAAAATAGGGCAGCGACTGTAAAGGAAATCTGCATAGTCAAGCACTGAGAGAAATGAGGCCTGGACCAACCTCTTCTTGGAGTCTCTGGTTAGGAAGTGCCTTATTCTGTAAAAGAGACCAAGCCTCTGTCAGAGCTTTTTTTAGAAGTTCTTAAATGTGATCAATGTAGTCAAGTCTGCTATCTATCCAAACCCCTAAATGCTTGAATTTTTCTACATATTCAAGGCTTTCACCAAGAATAGTGGATAGCTGGGGGAGATTGTTTAGTGAGGTGGGACTTGTCTGACTTTGGGTGGAAAAAAACATTGCTTTTGTTTTTTTTGCATTTAGAAGAAGCTTTTTTTTTCCAATAGTTGATGTTGTAGGATGTGGAATTCCACTTGAAGAACTTCACAAGCTGTAGCAGGCGAAGGGTTGCTGACATATAAAACAGTGTCATCTGCAAACAAGTGTACAGAGGCCTTGGTAAGGTTTGAGTCAATGTCATTAATATAAATGGCAAAGTTTATAGGGCCCAGGATGGATCCTTATTGAACTCCTCTTTGCAATGGTTTGAGTGGAGAAAGGTCTCCTTCAGCTTTCACTTGCTGTGTCCTTCCCATAAGGTAACATCTGAACCATCTAAGGGAGGATGGATCTAAGCCTATGGAATGCAAGGAAGAGAGGAGCAGTTCATGGTCCACCGTATCAAACACCTTGCTTAGGTCTAGGAATACAGCATAAACACTATTTTTTTTTAGCTAGTTCGGTTTGCCAGTCGTTTGTTACTTTAGCCAGTGCAGAGATAGTACTATGCTTGGTTCTAAACTCAGATTGTGCTGGATTTAGAAGATTAGCCTCTTCAAGATATTCTCTTAGCTGGATGCTCACTAGTTTTTCTAGCAGCTTGGATAGCACAGGAAGGATAGAGATTGGTCTATAGTTGTTAAGGTCCATAGGGTCCCCTGATTTCAGTAGTGGGATAACTTGGGCTGTTTTCCAGGTTGCGGGAATAGAACCAGATATTAATGAAAGATTAAAGAGGTGTATTAATGGAACTGCGAGTGCTTGTATTGCAATCTTTAGAAAATAGGGATCAAGGGCATCTGCACCTGCACTTTTTTTGATATCCATCTGCGAAAGTAGGTACTCCACTTGTTTCAACAAAACCAGTTTGAAGAAGGAGGATTCAGTTATCTGAGTTCCAGAGCTCTGGGAGCTTAGCTGAGTGTGTAGTAGATTAGCTGGAGAGGTGTCAAATGCGAGGCCAGCAGTTGTAAAGTGATTGTTGAATGAGTCCAGGATTTTCATTCTATCTGAAGTTGTTCCCTTGTTGTGGTTTATCTGAGCTGGAAGTGTAGTACTAGGTTCTTGTCCTGTTAAGCCTTTTATGGTGATCCAGAATTTGGCATGGTTGTGATAGGAGGAGTCGAGTTCTGTCATATAATAGGCAGCCTTTGCATCCCGTACTTTCCTGGTACAGCTATTTCTGGCTTTCTTGAACATCATCCAGTCATTTGGGTTCTTAGCCTTCCTTGCCTTCTTCCATAGCTTATCCCTCTCAAGGAGGGCAGATTTAAGGTCAGTTGTAAACCAGCGGCAAATTTTGTTTTTGACACGTACCCTAGTAATTGGTGCATGAATGTTAAGGGCACCTAAAACTATGCCATTTAACACCTCATGTGCTTTTTTCCACTGTGTCTGCTAGATAGAATGCTTGCCATCTTGTAGAGTGATTTCGTTCTTGTAGATATGCCTCAATATTGAATTTTTTCTTTGATCTCCTCAGTATGAATTTAGCCGGGGGTGTTAGTTTGCTGGATGATCTTATTCCAGCAATAAGGCAGTGGTCACTTATATCACTGAAAAGCACTCCAGCATGCGTGAAGAGGTGAGGTTTGCTCACCAATATGATGTCTAGTAATGTGCTGTTGCACAGATTATTTTTGTTGATTCTGGTTGGTTCATTTATAACTTGTGTAAGCCCATATGTATCTCAGAATGATACTAAGGGTGCTGCTGTCTTGGATCTCCAGTTTAGGTTTAGGTCACCTAGGATTATGGTTTCTTCTGTGCCAGTCTTGATTAGGTTTCCCAGGTGGGCTAGAAGCTTAAGATCAGCTGAGGGGGGCCTATAGCAGCCAATTAGCTGTAATGCTGTGGTGCTAATAGGTGGAGAGAGTGGAGAACACAATGCAGACACAGTAAAGTTAGGTGTATGCCTGCAGCTTGAGCGCACACAGGTCAGAGGGGCACTTATTGTGAAAAAGATTAAATCCAAATTTAATGCCATTATTGCCACACCATAAGAACAATCTTGGCATGAATGTGGGGGAGGGCAATTGCCCCCTTCTGCCCTACCTAAATGGCACCCCTGCTTTATGGCAGAAAATCATTCTCAGGTGCTAATATCGGTACAAGTAAATACAGTGGTTTCCACCGTGTTCTGAGGTACTGTATCTCCATGTTTCAGGATGTGTCCTGATCATTGTGAGGGTTAGTGTCACTCATTGTCCCTCATTTTGAGTGTCCATGTCCCTCATTTCTGCAACAAAATGTGAGATATGGTACATGCTTCCAAGACCCTATTCAGCACAAAGAGTTCTGAGCATGGTCATAGTGTATATGCTCCATCCAGAATGACAAAGGGAAAGTAAGTGAGCCAAAACTGACATGGAGAAACACATTTGTAGCACTAAATATGCATAAGGGGATTTGCATGGCCCCCCCAAAAAGGTCAGGCTTCACAACACGGAGGGTCATCTTTGCATGTCTGGAATGGGGGATGTTGGCTGACTATATCCGAGGCATTTAATGCAGTAAGTAAACAAGACTTTACAAATGAATGGCAATTTAATGACAAAAATCAAAAGCCATTAAACAACTTGCAGAAGGATCAGAATTAATGAGTTTACCTAATTTTACTGGGAAATCAATGAAAAGTATAAGTTAATGGTTCTAATTGCTAGCAGTAGTATGAGGAACAGAAATGGATGTGTTTTTTAGATGAAATTTGCACCAGCTTAGTTGATGTACACATAGAAAGCACGCAACATGTGAACCTGATGTGCTTTTTAAATGATGTTTACACCAGCTTAACTGTTGCACTCATGTCAAGCGTGCAACTTGCAAACTTAATTTGCTTTTTAGACCTGGTTCACTTTGGTTCACTTTGTGTATGCGAACCACATGCAAACATTGCATAATTAAGCATGTGGCATGCATTCTGTATCTACACAGCACACTTATGTTTCTGTAAGGGATGGCTGTTCAGGGTGGGGATTGGGAATCTGGATACACATAGACAGTGCAGCATACATAAAAAATGGCTGACAGCATTGCTGTCTCCCTGCTACAGGGTCTGCCAAGACAGTGGATGCATGGAGTGGTTTAACCAAAGCTACTGATTTGCAATCAGGCAAGGATTTATGTTTGTGACATTTAATACAAAAGTGATTTTACAAACTGCATGGCCTGTGGGGTTGTGGATTTACAGTATTCTTCAAAGTGCAATGCATCAATCCCAGCCAACCAAATACACAACTATCAAGACAGCTCAGGTTCCATGACTGGGTACCCAGCAAACACTGTTGTGGGAGCCACCATGACATAACTGGGGGACACTGGTACCAGTGGATATAGGACCAATCAAGCAGTGTGTTATTGCTGGTGGGGTGGCAACTATTATTGATGTTGCAACTAGTGTTGCTGTGAATGTTGCTTTTTACATGCTTGCATTTATTCTTTTCCTACATCTCTGGTTCCAATCCTTGTCTCTTCTTACACCTTTGTAAATAAATTGTTGGCTAAGAGCTTTAAACAACGAACTAACTCATGAGCACATTATTAGTAAGCACATTATTAGCTAAAGTCAATAATTAAATATGTGCTGAAAGATTGTTTGGTTTTCAGGAATTCCATGCATGGGGTGACTGTAAGGGGAGGTGCCGGTGGGTAGTTGTGTCATTCCAAGGGGTTGTACCATCTTATCACTGGCCAACTGAAGTTTAACAATCACTGGAGCTAATAAAATTGTTTTGGGAAAGAACCATTGACCCTTTATGTCCAAGACAGAGTCCTCAGCCAAGGCACGTCAACCTTATTTGAGCATGCAAGGCAGGGGTACTAACCATTGTATACATGGCAACTCAGTTACATGTGCCTTTATGGGCCCACCACCACAGCTTACAGTCACTAACATGATCACCATAATTTCATAAAGTGTAATTCCAACAATGACTGATGGAAAATAAAATCTTGAAGGATCAAGTTAGTATACTCATTGGTGATGCTGTACTCTGAATCCAAACAAGTCACTTTGGCAGCAGACAATTCAGTCTGAGTATCCTCCTTCTGCTTTCTCTTCCTGACATCGTCACTAATGGTGATTGCTCCACCCAGTGCCTGCAGTGCTTCTTGGTCCCTGCACTGCATGTCATTCTACTTGTGTTTTATTTGCTTAATACTTCTAGGGATGACTCCCACTCCCTTACAATCCAAAGTGGCTGTCAGAGTGGCCCACAGCTGGTTCTGCTCCTTTAATGGCAGCCTCTGGGGACCATAAAGCTATGATTCATGGTTGGCGATCTCCTTGACTAGAAGTGCCACCTCCTTATTGGAGAAAGGGGGTGCCAGCTTTCTCCCTGAACCCTGTGCTGCCAGAGGAGGTGGTAGCCTGAGGCTTTACATTCTGCTGCTGGCCCACCTGTGCCACCCCATTGCCCAACAGCTGCTGTCCCATCACCACCTGCTGCACACTCTGCTTGTGCTTGTCCCCACCATGCAGCTGGTCTTCCTTCTCCTCCTGAGTCAAGCCCACCGCCAATCCTTCTGGTGGTGATGCCATTCCACCCAAAAATCAATGCACGAGATTGAAAAAAAATAAACCTCACAATGTAATTTAAATTTTAATAACTCTGTAACAACTGCACTACACTTCTCCCTCTGACTCCTACTCAAAGAATCCCCTCCACTCCACAGTACACCCTAGTCTGGCAGCTGATATGGTCAAAAAATGTAATAATCTCCCACTAGCTGTAGCTTTCTCTCCAATTCCACTCTGAATTCTAGTGAACACTACTAGTGTTTGACTTTCATGGGGCCAATATGAGGATTTTTCCAATTGCACTTAAGTTTCAGCTTATCACATCAGATACAGTACAAGTCATATTAAACTGTTCCATAAACTCACTGGTGTAGCATTTTTTTTGTGATGCTACTGCAGTGGCAACTCGAACTGTTGAAGCTTTCAACTATTTTCCAACCATGCTTCACTGCCTATTCAACTCACTTGTAACTGTCTAGTGAAATGGCAGTTGCTGCATTTTCATGGTATTGTTTATAAATATCACAGCATTCCTTAAGAGCATTGTTTATAAATATCACAGCATTCCTTAAGAGCATTGTTTATAAATATCACAGCATTCCTTAAGAGTTGTTTAGTCTGCCTTCTGAAATGAAACTCATAAGCACTCAGCTGAAAATAAAGCTTATAGTACATAACAGCTAGAAGCAAACCAGTACTAACCTTTTACTAATTCATTGAATTAAACACTGTACAGATTAGGAAACTCATTGAACAATGCTACACCAGTGAGTTGAGGGAACAGTTTAATGTGACTTGTACTGTAGACTCAATTATTTGACACTGGACATGCGTAAAAAAGTAGAAAGAACATATAACATGCAGAAAACGTTGGTGAGATTGTGGATTTCTGGGAAACATTTTCCGTTACTACAATCAAGCCAAGAGCGAGCAATAATATATGACATGCGGAATTAAATTTCCACCATTTTGAGTGTGACGGCAGAATATTTTTTGCATTTAATACATATTTTTTTATTGATTTGCGGAACAAAAAATTAGCAGTACAGAATGTTCAGTTTTCAGTGATGGTGGAATAATTTAAAAATTATTCTACCTTTAATGAAAAATGGAGCAATCTGGATTGTGTATTTTTGTTCTGCAAATTAATATAAAAATACACATTAAAAAAGAAAAAAATATGCAGTTAGAAGTCAGAAATTTTGTGCAGGTCACAAAAAAGATTTTTCGCACTTCTGCGGAAGCGAAATTCCAGCTGCAGCGAAACTTCCACCGGAGGAACTTTTTTTCCCGCACACCCCTACATGCACCAGTTTATTATTCTTGTTTTAGTGCTTTTTAAATGTACAAGGTAAATAGCTTGTTTATACACAGTACTGTATATGCTTCAATTTATTTGCATGACCCCCTGAAACAGAAATTAATAAATACTTTCTTAGTCGTATTTTTTTTTAAATAGAGCCTCATTATTTATCTGCTATATGTGAATGCTAAAGACTTACCCCAAGCACATGGTTATCCAATATGGTTTCCACTCACTTCCACTTGCAAGGGTTCCATACCATTCTGAAATAGCCATGCATGGGGATGGAGAACTGGAATTGGGTGGGAGCATGCACCCTGCACCAGCAATGCATGGGATGATATCACATGGTACTAGAGTGAATGTCCGAGTTCCGAGTACACAAACACACTCTGAGTCCCGCCCAACCCATTAAAACGTGGCACCTTGGTGTCTAAAACATTGGAAAATGTGCCCATTTAAAAGTTTAATTGTGAGGTACTCTATTTTACAGAAGAATAATTATGTTCCTTATTTAATATTGACTTAGGCAGACACAGTTCCCATCAAGTACTTGAATTAAAGTGGAAATCTCCACTTACAGGCTAAATAAAATAAATAACTAGCTTTTTAAACTTACACTGGAACCCGCCTAACAAAAACTGAGACTCGACCTTCTTTTCGAAAATATTAGTGGGTCATTCAAAAATAATGTGGAAATGGGAAATAATTAAAATGTATACCTTCACCTATACCAATCTATAAACTATGTAGGGACTCCTATGTATGTACTGTACAACATGACCTCAATATATATTACTAGTATAATTTATTTATATTTATTGGTCCCTTCCCAGGAGGCCCACGGTGCCATTACAAAAAAGTGAAAACAGGGTAGGACATATCACATTCATTGTACAAAATAATAACATACATCCTGTCTCAGTGTAAAATATTATAAATAATTTAGCTAGCAGATTTTAAAACAGCTGTAATAAATATTTAACAATATCCATATAAACAGAAGACTTGGAATTCAGATGGCATATGGAATTTATTACTCAAAAGCCTAGATAAGCAAATATGTCTTCAAGACCCTTTTAAAGGCCTCCACTGAGGGGACCTCACTCAGGGCACTGGGTGAGTGTTCAATAAGGCTAGCCCTGCCACCTCCAAGTTCTGGTCAACCAAGGTTTTTATTCTTCACTGTGTATCACAAAGACTCCCTACTTAGTGGCATGAAGGGGGTGCAAAGGCACATAAGGATGCAGGAGGTCTGCCAGATAGCCTAGGACCAACACATTTAGCGGCTCTGTATGCAAGTAAACCAACTTTAAAGGTGGCAAGCCACTTAGCTAGCAACCAGTGCAGATCATGCAGTGTTGTGGAGACATGAAAAGATCTCAGAAGGCCAGACAGAAACCTGGCAACTGCATTTTGCACCAGCTGCAGGCACCACAGCGTGACTCCACTGACCCTGAGGTACAGGGTGTTGCAGTAGTCAAGCCTCAAAGTGAAACTTGTGCATACCAGTGTCACCAAGTCTCCATGGCTTAAATAAATAATAAATAAAGACTGCTGTCTCCTCACAGGTGCTGCTAGACTCACGCACACCTGTGATCTCTATACCATGGCTGGATGGCTACAGTTCAGTGGAAGAATCAGATACCAAATCTGCCTCCTCACCAAAAAAGCCTCCTTAAACCTTCTACCACCAGGAGTATAGAATCTATTGACCCCTCCCCAGAGCCCAAAGCAATCCAGAAGCATTGCCTCTCAGATATTCCATGTGCCAAGATGATACACTAAATTGGCTCAGTGGGGTTTCTTATACCAGGTCCCCATATGGACAAATGCACTACCTCAGGACTATCCAAAATCACACATGCCCACACAATGCAAAGCATCATGGGCTACATATGCAAATCACCACAGAATGTTATGCTGGTTCAACTTTAAGCAGAATTGCATGGTGCCGAAAGGCCTCTCACACAGTTTGCAAAGTGTGCTAACAGATGACATAGACACGTGTTTTGTCCTACCAGGACTCATCAGTATGCCTCGTCTGTTTGACACCCCAGTGGAATGAACCAGCTACCCTAAGATGGTCTGTCTGGGTTATGTTTTGGTGAACCCATTAAAATAAAAAACTATTTAAAAGACAAAGAACCTCTGTGCGCAAACACTGAGGCAAGGGTTACCCCAAAGGTCATTTGGCTTGGAAGCCAAGTTTCAAGAAAATACAAAATCACACATGCCCACACAATGCAAAGCATCATGGTCTGCATATGCAAATCACCACAGAATGTTATGCTGGTTCAACTTTAAGCAGAATTGCATGGTACCTCAGGACTTCTGTGATGCAGCAATGATTGGCTCTTTTAAACACAAACTGTGCCAACACCTTCTCACCACAGGTACCTGCGCTTGCCCCACTAAATCCCACCTCAAGTCAGTAATCCCATTGCAATAGTCTGTACTTACCCTCTAGCACTTCTTAACCCTGTTACTGTTCGACTGGGTAGCCCCAACCTTGCACTTCACTGACCCACTGTCCTCTCCCATGGTGCTGCCCCCCCAACTCCCTTCCCTACTCCTCCACCTCCTACCCCACCCTCCCACCCTTCCTCTTACCATTACCTCTCCATCTTCTGCCCCTTCCCCTCCCTCTGTCTATTTTACTCCTTGACTCAAGCATACATTGTGCAATGCCTCAGTATAGTATAACCTT
Source organism: Neoceratodus forsteri (assembly GCA_016271365.2). NCBI lineage: Eukaryota > Metazoa > Chordata > Ceratodontiformes > Ceratodontidae > Neoceratodus > Neoceratodus forsteri. The sequence continues at coordinate 192,813,866 of CM057456.1, forward strand.
GAACTTTATTTGGATTGTTGTACTGTAACATGTATTTGTATATTTGCTACTGAATCACTCTTTTTTGAATGTTTATGTATCACTCTGTACTTGTCAACTAATGTGGAACCAATTAAAGAGCATCTGCTCACTGGTGCTATCCAAGATTTCAAAATAAAAAAAATAGGGGGATAAGGGATTTTATCTGGCAGATGTTCCTTAGGTGATAAAAGCCAAGCCAGATTATGCTGACACCTGTCTCAAATGTCAGTAACTCATCCAGAATAACTCCCATATTTTTCACCTTTGTGGCAGCCAAGAGCCCAGAGGAACTGAGCTGACACCCTGTCTCCCTCCTAGTAGCCACCACTGTAACCCATTGACCTGGCTCAATCACCAGCACTTCAGTCTTGTCTAGGTTTAGTCATAAACAGCTCCATGACATCCAGATTTGTATCTCAGCCAGGTATCTATTGAGCATACAGTATCAACTGAACATCAACCCCACCCACTGTCCCAGCTGCAAAATAAATGTAACCCCTCTTAGGTGGGGCTTACCTTGATCGCCTCTCCTGTGCTGTCTTGCCATCGCACCAGTCCTGGTCTGACCATGGCTTCCTTGAAATGCTCCTGCTGGAACCCGTGTGCCTGTATCCTGTGGGGGCACCAGAAGAGCAAAGTAAAGTTAAATCATCCTCTTGGTGGTTCGCCAAACAACACACAGTAAAGTGTGCATGCATTTGAGCAGGATGCCTGCACAAATGTGCGAGCTGGCAGCTACCAGGTCAGCTGTTTGAATGAGCTTTGGTGCTCAGTGTAAAAGCTACTCTGCAGGTTCCTGCCAGTGTTTCCCTTTGTGTGCTCCAGACCCATTAATGAAGCTCCAACAATAGGGGTCTGGAGGCACATTAGAGGAGGAGGAGAAAGTGTAACTTTGAAGAAGCGCTCTTAAGCACTATTAACAGTGATGGAGTACTACTACTTTAAGAGCAGCTGAGGCTGCTGTGTGTGAATAGCCTTGCCTGCCACCTACGAGGACAGTGCTATGGTACTTTTGACAGGCAGGGGGAGCCCCTGTTTATGTCCTCTCTTCCAACAGACAATAGGGCAAAGGGACACCTCTTGGACTATGGGAGCAGTTTAAGTTAAATTTGCACTGTTTTCCTGCAAAAGGCATTTAAAGTTGGACCTCTGAATAGACTGAAATATAGCAGCCATATTTGTCACCTTTGACCCGCCATGCAGTAAATAAGAGTCCTAGGTGCCCTGGAGGACTTAATGAAGGGACTTCTAGGAAGAGGCAAAGATTATACATTGGCATCTTTACCTGTAACCAATCAGGTGTCAAATGGGCCTCATGCATATTAATCCTGCAGTTGGGCAGCTGTATCAAACAATCAGATGTCGCCTCGATTTCACCAAACCTTGAGGGTAGATTCAGCTGTAGTCAATCTTCCTGGAGCTCCTGAAAGGGGGGGCTCACATCATTGCCTGTTAGACAGGGAGGAGACCTACCTGAGACATCCACAGCCACCAGCCCAGGAGGTGCTCCTCATTGCATTCCAATTGCTGGAAGGAGCTGTTTCTAGAATTAAAGTGTTGTTTTGCTGACCAGAGTCAAGGCAGTTGCCTGGGAGCTTCTAGAGGGAGAAGAAGCTCTGCTGTGATCTCTGAAAGAAGTTTGGAGGCTTACCTGGGGCTTTCACAGTCAAACAGTCAAGGGAAGACTGATCAAATTCCAATAGCTGGAAAGCCAGACCAAAGGTGTGAAGAGTCAATTGTAGTTAACACTCTGTAGCATCTGAGAAAAGCCCTCAGCTTGTGAGGAAGGTTGGAATGATTCCTTCCAAAGGCCTGAAGTGTTGCCTGGGCCAATAGCTAGAGGTAACTCCAGAAAATTCCCTTTGCCGGGGAATACAGTGTGAAGTAAGATGAGTCATTTGTGGTTCATGCTTGCTGTTTGGGGGACCTCCCAGGAGTCTGTTTGCTACCCCTGGCCTGAGGGGTGAGCTGGACTGGTTTCCAGAGACAAATCACATATAATTTACTCTGAGTAGAAGTGCTGTGCTACTTATTCTATATATAGGAAAGTAGCTCTCTTTTTCATCCTGAACAGAGCCCAGGTCTCTCAACCTTGCTGAGCACACAAGGCAGTGGTAGTAACAGAAAGTTACATGGTGACCCAGTTATGTATTGATAGAGCTGGATAGTGAAGCCCGACTCCATACTGTATAATGATTCTCCCCAGGGGCATGTACACCATGAACATCATGGGCACAATGACCAACCTTGGGGCACACCACAAAGAAGAACCATCAGGGATGATGAAAACCTTTCCATAATCACCTTCTGAGTCCTTCCAGTGAGACAGAACTCAAACTAGCAGATGACTTTGCTGCTGAGATCTACATACTCCCTGAGACAGTCCAAAATTAGCCCATAGTCTATGGTGTCAAATGCTGAAAAGAGATTGTGGAGAACATGAAATGAACACTCTGCTCTGTCTCTTGCTTAAACAAGCAGATCATTGTGTACCCTGACCAGTGCATATTCCATGCCATGCCTTGACCTAGAACCAGATTGGAGAGGCTCAGTGATGACAAAGGCAATGAGGTGTGCCCCCAGAAGCTGTGCAACTATCTTCTCAATAACCTTCTCCAAAAAGGGTTGGTTAGAGACTGGTTGGTAATTCATCAAGATAATTGGGTCCAAAGATGGATTTTTCAAAAGGGGCTTTACCACTGCATCTTTCAATGCCACTAGGAAGACAACCTCCAAAAGGAAATGCTGGACAATCTCTGTGAAAACCTGATCCAGCTGACCAACTCACTAGTAATTGCCTCGGGCCTGGATCCAGTTCAAGAAGGGTTGGCATTAGCTCCAGGATCACCTCATTTACCTCCTTCACCATTACTGGTCCAAACTCTCCCCATGACAGCTGAATGCATTTGAAACATGTAGGCATGACCCTGCTGGGCTGTGATGGCCCACTTGGCAGGATCCCAGCCTTGATAGAGGACACCCTGTTCAACAAAAATTGAGCAAACTCTGCATATTTGGTGAGTGAAATGCATTGATGGGCTCCAGATAAGCTGGGTTGAGAAGTCTGTCTAGGGTCTGAAGAAGCTGAGCAAGTAGATTCTTACCAGCAACAATCTTCTTTGACAGAAATTCTGCCTTTTTTGAGGGGTAATTGCTCCTTGGTACTCATCATGGGGGATAATCAAAGCCATTTTGTCCTCCTGGACCCTGGATCTCTTCCAACAATGCTCCAACCTTCACTCCTTTGCCTTCACCTCCTTCAGCTTATGACTGCACCACAATGAGCCATAGTATAATACCAATGGTATGCATGCATTGTCACCATGAGATAAAATGTCACCCCAATGGCCAGATTATAGATCATAACAGTTTCCCCTTACCCTATGTCACATGCCGCTATTATACTCAGTGTGTTCAGCACAGCCAAGAGTCCATCCAGTGACGCCCATGCAAAGGGCGGTACTGGACCATCTCCACTGGGGGTAAACTTCAAGGGGGTGGTGAAAGAGAACCTGATGATAATGCAGTAATCAAGCCAAATTACTGGACTGACTTTGAGGTCAGTGACTTTGATCCCAGAGAGGATACCAAGTCCAAGACATGGCCATGTTGGTTAGTCACAGAAGTAACACCGTGTGTGATGCCGAGGGATTCCATACTCCGGAGGAAATCTTTTAAGGTGCAAGAGTTTGTCATTGCCCCCAGCATTGAAATCATGCAGGATAAGTCACCTTGACAATTCCAACACTCTGTCAGTGATGATCCATGATTTCCTGCAGAAAATCCCACTCGCAACCCAGAGGTCAGTACATGAGTGGGATTCTGCAGCTGCAGCTGAACCTGAACCCCCATGCAGAATCATGCATTTTTACAGCAAGGCATCCCCGACTAGGTGTACCACCAGTTTCAGTTCAGAGCTAAACAGATGATCCTACCCCCTCCCATCCCAGTGATCCTTCCTTGGGCAGTGCACTATGGAGAATATAGCTGGGGCTGCTAACTCCAATACTGGGCCAGCATCATCACCAAACCAGGTTTCAGTGATGCATGCCAAACTGACTGAGGAATAAAAAATTAAAATCCACTATAATAGCAATCTTATTCTTTATTGATCTAGCATTGCACAGCACTGCCGGAGGAGGATGAGTAGAGAAGGTAGGCCCCTCAGCTATCTGCCCATTCAGACCGATGGGATCCCTGGGTATGGCAACTTAACACATCTGGCCTCTCTCAAGTTCCCATTTAGACCCAGGGTGCCTCCTGTTCCTCACCACTGTCTTAATGTCACCCCCCTCACCAGCACTCCTCATGTCCCCCTTTCCACCCCTGTGCCTCCTTCTGATACCCACTTCCCTGCACTGCCAAAATGACATGCTTGGGGGGCACAGAAGGTGAACAGGTTGTGGAGAAGGGATGGGGACTAGCTGAGCCTAGGGTCTTGCAGCTTTCTACACATCCCAGCTGTTAAAGTAAAATAGCTAACTAACATAAAATTCCCTCGCACCCTCACAATTCCTCTCATACACACCTTTACTTAATATACTTCTACAGACTATTATTTTAAATTGTTTGCACTACTGAGGCATTCTCTAGCTGTATTAAGGTAAATAAGCTACTCTGAGGCTACATTTCAGCGTTTTTCAAATGCTACAATTCTGTGACCCACCAGACCAGCTTCCGGGTCACCTGACTGCTTAAAACAGCCCTGCTACAAGCAGGACAGCATGCAAATCATGCATGAAGACACATGCAAAGACACATGCATCTGCGTGTGTTAGGCATGTTTGGCATGGAAGCATGGGAATGGGGAATTTACTGACTCAAGTAAGGCCAAAATTGATTTAGCTCCATATTGTACTGAGGTTAAATATATTTTAAGTGTGTACTATGGCAGATTTTATTAAGACTGAAACTGGGGAAATTGACATTAAATGCCTTGTTTGTAACATGTTCTTGTTTACAGCAGATTTATTAAATAAACAACCAAGCTACAAATGCATTAAATGCACTATTAATGAAGAACTCCAACAAGAAATCGATACATTTGGTAAGAAATTACACTGCCTAGAAGCAAGTCAAAAGAACATGGCACATAGATTTCAAACAAATAGCAAAGTCCAAATATAACCATTGACTAAGAACAGTGGAAATATTGAAAATTGAACAAATAATGATTTGATTAATTTTCAAACAAGTGAGTCTGGTCTTATACCTGAACCCTTGATACAAATGCTAGATACTAATCCACCAGTTGAGCAATTACACATTAATAAAAAAAGACCAAGAGAAAATGATTCAAGTAACCTCGATTGTGATTGGGTGACTGTAAATAACTCTAGGGCAGCAAAAAAAAAAGGAAGAAGGGCAAAAGCTTTTGAATTACCCCTGTCAAATCAATATTCAATTTTCAGTATTTCTGAAGATAAAGAGAATGACACAAACCCCTTGACTGTCGATAATCAACCATATGGAACTACGGAATACCAAAATTCTGATAACTCAGCTAACTTAATGAATCATAATTTGTCTTCCAATGAAGTACCAAATCCAATAAACACAGAAAGGGAAATGACCTCTCAGCCTCTTTTTGTTTTGGGGGATTCTACGGTTAAGTTCTTTGATAGACAAATTTATAACCCTGACAAAGAGTTTAGAACTGCATCCTCCTATAGAGGTGCAAAAATAGGGGATATCACCTCAATGTTGGATAATATATTAGCAAATTCACAAAATCCCATGGTTATAATCCATGCTGGTGCTAATAATTTATTAAGAGAACCAATAAACAAAATTAAACAAGATTTTGTCTCAATGACAAATAAATCAGTGGACCTAAATTGTAGTATTTCCTTTTCTGAAATTCTACCAATACCTAAAGCTTCTGAATATAATCTAAATGAAATCAAATCATTAAACAATTGGCTGAGAAGATAGTGCTTGAAACATGAGTTTGGGTGCATAACACATTGGGAAGACTTTATCTATAGGGAGGAACTTTTTTCAAATGATGGACTACACCCGAGTAGGAGGGGGAATGCCCTACTAGGAAAACAAATATTGTTTCACATACAAAAATCTTTGAACTAAGTTATTGGGAGGGAGATTCCAAATTTTTTGGATTCTCTTAATACTATAATGACTCAAGGTGATAAAAATTTGGATAATATAACAAATTGTACTATCAAAGATCTTGGAACTACAAAATTAGAAACTACCAAAATGAATATATTACTCTTAAATGCAAGAAGTCTCTTGAATAAAATAGATGAATTATCTGATTTTCTACATACTAATAATATTGACATATGTGGAGTAACAGAAACATGGTTTAAAAATGATGACTGGGCTACTGAAATACCAGGTTATTTAAAGTATGAATAAAATTGCACAAATACTAGAGGAGAGGGAATAGCTTTATGCATTAATAATAATTTGAAAAGTTATCTAATAAACAACCTAAATAGGGATAGTTCAAGTGAACTAATATGGATTAAGATAAATCTTACAACAGACCATACTATCATAGTGGGACTTGGATATAGATGTCCTAATTTAAATACAGAGGAAAATCAAACATTTATAACTAATAAAGAGGACAAGCTACAGGATCAAAATTGTTTACTTATGGGGGATTTCAACTTCCCAAATATTGATTGGTATAATTTAAAAGGTAGTTCATCAATAGATTGTGCCTTTCTAGATCTTATAACCATAAATAACTTGAATCAACTGCTGAAATCACCTACAAGAGGTAATAATACATTGGATTTGATCTTTTCTAATATAGAAAATTCTGAGGCAAATGTCACCATTAAACATCCACTTGCTAACAGCGACCATAATATGATTCATACAATAATGAACTTAACTTACTCGACTAAAACTTCGGGCTGTACCATTGTAAAAGATTTTAAAAATGCTAACTATACAAAAATTAAACAATATCTAGAGAAATGGAATTGGGTTTCTGAACTTATTGACAATAACATTAATTTAGTCTATAACAAATTTGTGTCAAAAATACACACAAGTATCAAATTATGGGTCCCTGTCAGAAGGAAATATATAAAAAATCGAAGATCTCCCTTGTGGTGGAATCACAATATAAAGAACATCCTGGCAAAAAAGTGATGCTTATATAAGAAATTCAGGAAAAATAAATCTAGCTCTAATTGGGACAGATACAAACAAATATCAAACAAAAGTAAGAATATGATTATAAAACAAAAAAGGCATCTTGAAGAAAAACTTGCAAATACTGTTAAAGATAATAAAAAATCATTTTACAATTATATTGGTTCATTAAAAAAAATAATCCTTCTATAGGACCCTTACAGTCTTCTAATGGGATAATAACCAATGAAACAGAAATTGCAAATAGATTGAATAATTATTTCATAAACGTCTTTAAACCGAACAATCTGGAGTCTGTAGGTGATAAATTTATGAATAATTCCTTTACCCCTATAACTGAGGATGAAGTATTAGATGCTATAAATACTTTAAAGAATAATGGAACTCCTGGGCCAGGTGGTATTTCTCCATTATTCATTGTTAACTTAAAGGAATTACCAGTTGGACCACTGACATTAATATTTAATTTATCGATGAACACAGGGCATACGGCTCCAATATGGAACAGAGCTATAGTTATACCAATTCACAAAGGTGGTAGTAAAAGTCTAGAGCAAAATTATAGGCCCATTAGTTTAACTTATGTAATATGTAAATTGATTGAAAGAATATTAAACAATAGAATATATAATTATTTAGTTGATAATAACAACATTGATGTCTACCAACATGCTTTTGTCAAGAACAGATCGTGTCAGACTAATCTCTTATATTTTTTGGAACCAGTTAGTGATGCATTGGATAAAGGTTTATCAGTGGATATAATTTTTTTAGACTTTTCTAAAGCATTTGACTCAGTGTCACACCAAATACTAATATCTGAACTAGAGAAATTGAAAATTGACCCTATAGTAAATAGATAGAAACATGCTTGGTTATTAAATAGGTCACAGCAGGTATCAGTGAAGGGCTATCTAACAAAATGGGGCCCCGTTACTAGCGGTGTTCCTCAGGGCTCAGTATTGGGCCCAACCCTTTTCAATATTCTTATTTCATCTATGTGTCCATTAAACAACTCTTGCTGGTTGGTTAAATTTGCTGATGACTGTAAAATAGGAAGCATCATAAACAATGCAAATTCTGCTATGGAAATGCCAAATAATCTAACTCACTTAGTTGAATGGTCTACAAAAAAGGGTCTACTGTTTAATGAAGCTAAGTGTAAGGTCATGTACTTGGGCAAACATAACCCTTGTTTCACATACACTATTAATAACACAATTCTAGAAATAACTCAGCAAGAAAAAGATTTAGAAGTAATTCTTTCCAATGATTTCACATATAATATACACACAATAACTGCTGTTAAAAAAGGTATTAAAATATTAAATTGTATATTAAGGAACGGTAAAAGTAGAGATGATAAAGATCTGTTGCCATTATATACTGGTCTTGTTAGACTGCATTTAAAATATTGCTCCTCAATTACGGCTTCATACTTAATTAGAAATGAGAAATTAATTGAAAATATCCAAAGAAAAGCAACAAAGAAATAACTACTATTCAAAGTTTGGATTATGAAACTAGACTAAAAAAAGTAGGCCTCTATTCAATAGATTACAGGAGACTTCGAGGAGACCTATGCTTAACATATAAAGCATTTCAGAATGAGATAATGCTAGAAACTATAGGAATACAGAAAAAAAAGACTGCTATAAATACCGGATCTCATATACTTAAACTTAGAGGCACAAATAACAACATGGTTAAAAGAAATAATTGGTACACTCAAAGGGTAGTAAATTCATGGAATAAGCTCCCAACTAATGTGGTACTTAATAAATCAATGACTGCATTTAAAACTAACTTAGACAATTACATGGGTCACTTAAAATATAGTTTCCACCCATTATTGGGTGGTGAGTTCATAAAAGGTAGAAATACCTAATGAACCTGTATAAAACCTATGAACCTATGAATATGACTATCCTATCTTTCATGTTTACTCATTATAGTCACCATTAGCATGACTGTACATGGTGATTGGCTGATAATATATTTATTAAAATCACATTCCATTTCATATCGAGAGAGCCAACTGTTTACTTATGACAGCCAGAATTTTGCAACTGTGTATTTCTGAAATGACTTATAAAGCTGTCAATAACTTCTTGTATGTTTGGTCTTGCTGGAATTGTTGAAGCGAGATCTGTTTGGACTATTTCTCTCACTGCTTCAAATGAGCATAGCAGTTCTGTTGGACTAGTCTTGTACTCAGATAGCAAAGTATCTAACAATGTGTTGATATAACCTAATTAAAAAAAAATAATACAATTAATACAATACAATAACATTTCCTAATTACTACGTATCTCAACACTGCACACAATTAGCATACTCTAACACACACACAAAAACAAACAAAGAAAGCAATACTAAATACAATAAACAAGGAATTAATGTAAGTAGATCATTATCAAGATGACATAAACACCATAGCACCAATCCAGCACTTAGCAAGGTAAGTCCCAATGAGTATACATTCTGCAGAGCAAATAACTCTGATAGTTACAAATACCAAAAAAGAGGAGCACTCAACAACCTCTTGTACATATCAAAATACCCTGAAAGATATAGGGCTTGATTCTCAAAGGCATTTGAATGCTGTAAGTCCTGGGTGCACCGAATGCACAGTGCATGGGGCTTGTAGCATTCTCTGCCCAGCTATCAGGATTCTTGATCCCATGTATTGCAAGCCCCAAGTTAGACCAGCTTTTGCTGGTCTAACTTTGGAAACCTTTTTACGGGGTTTGCACCACAAATGTGTCACATGCCACCATAAAGGGGATAAAGTGTTGAAAAAGTGTGCAACCTCTATGAATAGGACACACAGTGTGCCAATGAGTTTGGGGCAGTGCATGGTTTGATGCAATGCTTGTGAAAGCCTTGCGTCAACCTTCAAGAATTGAGCTCCTAGACTCTACAACTGCCCATAAGTATACAAAAATGCTTTATTTAACATTTATAATTTGAATAAAACTTGTATGAGCAATGCCTCAACAGAGATCAGAATTACATGCCAAACCTAAATGGTTTCACCCCTCAAAAACAGAGCTCATCAGAGGTCTGATGAAGCTAATTTTTTGGAGCAGAAACATTTAAGTTTGGCATGAAATTCTGATCTCTGTTGGGACATGGTTGTTAAATTAAGATTTTTTTGTATACTTATGGGCAGTTATAGAGCATATCTCTTACAGAGTATATCCCTATCTACAGGAGGTTGTTGACTGTTCCTCTTTTTTGACATTCGTAATTAGAATGAGTGGTAGCACCTCACAGATCCTAGAGGGACTATTTTCTTTTTGTACTGTAGTCTCAGATACTTCTTTTAACTAGCAGATGAACTAAACACTGTCAGTGATTGTCCCTCTGGCTCTCACCCAGGGGAGATTTTGAGCCACATAATAGACCCCCTGGTCCCAAACTCTGCCACAAATGGTCCCAGTGCCCTACCAGTAAAAACTAGCTCATTGATGGAGGAAAAGTTAGATGCCCAATACCATGAGATTAACACTACAGGGTAAGTCAGGAACAGAGGAGAGGAAAACACCTATTACCTACCAACCGCTCCTGTTTCTTGTACTTGGCTTCACATCAGCCTATGCAGAGAGGCCCCTTCCCTGGCATCTCCATGCTCCACAAGTGATTGGCTGTCTTCTCTCTCCAGCTGTCTCCACTACTCCCTTATGAACTCTGAACTTAAATCCAGCATCCTGTCTTCACTCCCATGCAAATAAAAGGGAGACTTAGTTGGCACATAACAAGACATGTGACAACTCCAGAATCAGGCAGCATGTCTCAGCGCTGCTATGAACAAATTGTGCTTCACTCCCTCTCACACCAAGTGGTGACCCAGAATGGTACTTCTCTTTCTCAGTGCCTAGCTCATGCTGAAAACCTCCAGAATGTTGTGCTCATAAAGGAATTCTGCACATTAATACAGCCATGAATACAGCAGTAGTTTTTCAAGTACAAGTCTTGTGCTCAAGTTGCTTCATATGCACGTATAACAAACCTCAATCCAAGTGTGTTATGTTGAGTCTACCTACATCCCTAACTAAAAATAAAAGCTATTTCCTTCCTCTACATTCACTGAGGTCCCTATCTGTATTAAATAAAACCATACTACACTCATTAAAAATGGAGGTGTTATAATTATTAACACACTCCAAATGCCCTTGAAATCAGGCAATACACCTAAAAAGCCCTGCAGTCCATCACAGAGCTCAGAATGGCCTGCTTAGACTGGCAGCCATCTTCAGTCAGCCAAGCAAAGGTTATATGTTGAATATTGGACATGCCATGGTAATAGTGCCAGCGCTATCAGATCTTAATATAAATTCCTTTCTTAAATAACAAAAGCCTTTTAAAATCAGCAGCCAATCAATGGTCATATTCAATCCAAATCTCTCATTCATGGCCTTAAGTGTATAAATATTAAAAGCCTGATGAGTTAAAGGAAAATATTTATTAACAGTGCCTACCACAGAGTGATAGTCCATGTAATGATTATTTAAATGAGATATTGGACTCCCCGGTAGCTGGCAGGATTCCAGAGATATTGATGTTTAAGCCTGCCCTATATTGATACTACATTGTCACCATATTTAGTGCATGGTGATGTCACTGTTGATCAAGCTGTGCTTAACTACAATTTAGATGGCCACAGCTTAATCGTCAGTGACATCACTAGGCTCTAAAAATAATGGCACTGTAGTATAAATATGGACCATACATGGTTATCATTATACACATTGACTGTACAGTGACAATCCAAAATGATCAGCGCCACTTAAAGTTTGTAACTAGAACTCAGTCTTAGAACATTGTGTTTTTTGAGCCAATGTCAAGTGTATTTAATTGTGAAAGTTTAAAAGCATACAGCAACCCACACATGTACAGCTTGTTGCAATATCACAGAGGTAAAATGCTCAGCACATCCAGAAACATTTATAGCAGTCATTCATCACACAAAGGCTGTCACTGCATACATTTGGTTAATGTAACTGAACTGTGATTTTTAACAAAGCTCTGCAAACATCCATCCATTTCCTCTACCACACAGCTTCAATACATGCCCAAGCATTTCAGTGTCAGAAAATTACATCATTTTCTCCTCCTTACTTTGTACCAACAAATCTTAAGGCTGGTAACTGGTGAAGCATTTAAGGCTGTTATCTGAGGGGCTACTACCTCTTTTACTATCAGAAGAAATAAGCAGACCAAACAACTTTCTGAATTGGAGCAGTTGATCTCCACCAAGGTAAATAAACATATATGTACAAATGACCCTCAGATACTCCAAGAATTGTTTGCTTAGGGAAAAATATAACCTAATTACTACGGAGATGGTGGAATGCCAAATTTTATAGGCCAGAACTAAATATAATAATATAGTGGAAAAACAAGAGAAAATCTTAGCGTGGCAATTAAAAGCTCACCAAGCTTAAGTTACCATCTTAATCATTAAGGACAAAACTGGCAATCTCACAGAATCTCCAGAAGCTGTTAATCAAGTGTTCTATAAATTTTACCAACAATTGTAAAAAAATGAGAAAAACATAACCAAGGCCAAAATCACACAGTTTTTGCCACAATTAACATACCCCAAAATATCTCAGCTTCAAAAAGATCAACTAGATGCCCCATTTGCACTGGATAAGATTATATAGCTATTAGCAAATTATCGGTAGGAAAGTCCCCAGGTCCGGATAGCATCCCTATACATTTCTATAAATCACACATCTACAGCCTGTCACAATACCTTCTAACTTTATTTAATTATATTTACAGTATATGTCTGGTAACTTACCTCCTTCTTTAACTAGAGCACACATCTTACTGTTTCAGAAAAAAAGACAAAGGTCTGAATCCCCCTGGTTCATACAGACCAGTTTTACTCATAAATACTGATGCCAAAATGTTGGCAAAAGTTCTCGCTACCAGATTGGAGAAGGTTCTCCCCACTATTATTCACCCTGCTCCGAATGGATTCATAAAAGGCAGAAAACTGAAAACAGATATCAGACGTACATTGAATATACTGGATAAGTATAAAGATAAAGATATATCACTCTTGGTGTTAGATGCAGAAAAAGCATTCAACTGCATTGAATGGGATTATATTAAAAAAGTTATTCCGCCATTTGGATTTGGCCTTGACCTTTGCAGATGGATGAATATTCTTTACTCCAATCTGGTGGCAAGAATTAAAACAAACCAGGATTTATCCTCAGTTATTAAACTGCAGCAGGGCATCAGGCAGGGTTGCCCTCTCTCACCACTGATTTTTGCCACAGCAGTTGAACAGCTGGCTCTGTCCATTTGTCAAAACAAGGATTACTGGGGTATCATGATTGAAGGGACAGAGCATTGGATTAGCTTGCATGTGGACAACGGCCTTTTATATACTACAGATAAGAATAATTATTATCCCTATATAGTAAAAATCCTAGATCAATACGGCTTAATATCTGGCTATAAAATAAACTGGAGCAAATCCAAAATAATGGAAACTTCATCACATCATTATCCATTTCATCCTCCAAATAATTACCCAGTTCAGAAACTTAAGAAAATTAAATACCTGGGTATTATCATAAACCAGAATATGAAAAACCTTTTTTCTCTTAATTTTGAGCCCCTTCTAAACAAAATCAAAGATGATCTGTTACATTGGCAATCCCATCCACTCACCTTGATCAGATGTGTAAATACTATTAAAATTAATGTTCTTCCCAAATTCCTTTTTTATTTCAGAATGTTCCAATTATGTTGTCAGAAAACTTTATCAAAGGACTCAAAGTTACAATCAAAAAATTTATTTGGAAAGGGAAGAAACCTCACTTTAAGACATCAAAATTGAACATAGCCATGTCTGAAGGTGGGTTGCCATTACTGTCTTTTAAGAGATACTACTATGCTGCCAATTTAGCAGCTATGCATGGCTGGTTCCAACTGTCTGAACCAGATTAAGTTACAACAGTGGAAACCATGTGGCCCCCTTATAATGCCATTAAACATATTTTATATGTGACTGATAGACAAAGACATTACCTTTCTGTATGCATGCACCCAAATAACCATACTGCTTTGGCACAAAATATGGAACCAACTTAAAGGCCAACCTAAAGGGTCTATCTTCATATATATATATATATATATATATATATATATATATATATATGAACAATAATTTTGCCCCATCTACTTCGGACCCAATATTTAAGCTCTGGTATTATAAAGGACTATTGGAAATGGGCCAGTTTATCAAAGACAATATATGTTAGGATTTTGATATACTGAAACACAAATTCAACTTAACAAACACTTTTATGAATATTTACAAATAAGAGACTTCATTCTAAAACACATGTTGGTAAAAGGGAATAGCTTATTAGAAAATTTACAAACCATAATGGCCACACCTAACCCCAGAGGAAAAATATCCTCCATTTATTGCTGGCTAGACAGCTTTGAAAACCCATATATTGTACTACTCTACTATAATATAAATGGACAGAAGAAGTATTTTTCCATATGGATGTTTATTCCTCCTTCATTGTGCCACAGCTACTTGTCCACCAACCCCACTGGACTCTGGGGCCATTCAGGATCTTGATATGCTATGCATGTCTTGGTGGTGCCCTGAAGGTGGCCTGGAGGCTTCAACCTGCCATAGCCCCTGATATTTTCCACATTTTCTCCACAGTTATCCTGGGCCCAAGACAAAGAGGCTCATGTGTGTGGAGGTGCGCATGCGCCCTCTGGTTCCAGTGATGGCCCCTTCCTTCCACCCCCTTGGCCTAGTGCCCTTGCTCCCACAGCTCACACTGCCTTCTGGCTTCTACCCAGAGGCAGTCAAGGGCCTAGGATGCACAGATCCCTCCCCAGAGAGCTACCTGTTAGCAGCTCAATCATGCACTGCCCCCCTTTTGCCAACCACTGACAGCCCGTGCTTGTTCCCAAACATGGGTCACCAGCGTGGCTAGAGGTAAGGTGACCAGCACTTCAGCCCTCTATGCCACCAGGCCAGTGTCAACAGTCAAAGTTAATACTACAGTTTCTAGTACCCAATAGAAGAAAATCATAGATTTAAAAAGAACAGGCATTAGATCAGTTTGATTATAACAAATGCATTTTAATGTGGCTCATAGGTTGTATTTTCCACCACATAGACTGAACCTGATAAATCCAACTGACAAATCCTTAACAAACCAGGCACCCTAGAACCTATGCTGGTACTCTGCCTGCACCATGACTCCTTTTGGATAAAAATACTGGGAGTGTTAACTAAAATGATGGGCAGGTATCTTCCTAAACAGTCAGCCTGGATGCTGCTTGGCCCAGGCAGTCTATTGACTGGTATGATATTACATCACCAAAAGATTATATGCATAGCAATGGTCACAGCTTTTAAATATATTCTCCAAGTCTGGAAAGCCCATTCTCCTCCAGCTTTCCATATTTGGTAGAATTACATGATTACAATACACAAGCTGTAGAGAATTCACTGTTTCAGTACACCAAATGAATGCATACAAAAGAATGTTGCTCAACTTTACCCAAATATTACAACAGCAGGAGGTGGCCCAGCTATTATAATATAATATCACAACTCACAAAAAATTGGGGTACGAATACCCATGCCCTAATCTGCCCTTTTCCTTAACACCAACTCAAACATTTTCCCTTTACCATGCAAGTTAATGGGTATAACAGAAGCTTCATATTATCTGTAGCTTAAAAGTTATAGTCACAGGCTGGACCTGGTAGAAATTCTACACTCTAGTTTTGCATTTAGTTTATACTGTATTGTACCAAAGCCATGCCTTCTTATTGATCTAAATGTTTGATTTAAATCAATGTTGGTTGTACTAAATGTATATGAATGAAAAATAAAAACAAAAGATTGGTAACTGGTGATTAGCATCCTTAAAGTGTCTCACCACCAAAGTTGGACCTTGTCATCAAATGAAGCTTTTGTGTGCCCCATTCTTGATTTCAGTTGTCTGGCCATTTTTCCTATATACACGTTATAACACAGGCACTCAAACATATCTATGTATTCTTTGCAAAAAATCTTTGTCAATGCACTAGTTAGAGTTAAAGTGAAAAAAGTAGGGAAATTTGGCATTAGGGCTTCCAACCCTAACACCCACCCCCAATCTGTAAGCAGCAAACCAGGTGTGGAGTGTACCTTGGGGTTCTCAAGCCTAATGCTCACCCCATTGCATCAGTAAAGAAGCTGAGATGTGCACAGTGTATGAGAATGGGATGAGCAATATGCTTGAGAACCCCAAGGCACACCCCACTCCTGGTTTGCTGCATGTGGCGTGAGGTGTTAGGGTTGGAAACCCAAATGCCACACTTCCCTACTTTTTTGCTTTAACCCTAACTAATGCAATAACAAAGGTTTTTTTGCAATTAATGTTCTTACTTTTTGAGATAATATAATTTTATCTTGATTTCCCCTGTCAGAGAGCAGGGTCCTCTGGGCCATAGGCTCCCATTCATCCATAATTTTTGACCTAGTGTAATTCCATCCTCATTTGCCTATGGGAGAGCAGAGCCCTCCAGGTCCTGTGCTCACATCAATCCATAAATGCATATATGTTTTTTGCTGTTGAAGTGTGGGGCCCTCTGGGCCTTGCGCTTCCAACAGTGAATATAAATACTTTACAAATTGCATTTTGCAGTTGACTCTGGGCATTTATCAGAAGCTAATGCAAGTAAAGATGGATAGGCTCACCTAAAAAAATAAATAAATAAATAACTAGAAAAACAAATGAAGACTGCCAATACAAATAACAAGAAAAGATACAAACAACCCAAAAGACAGCTAACCACAAACAAATGCCATAAGACAACCAGATAACACATCCCATGGTATTGGCTTCACTGCTCTGCAAGTGGCCCTGGTGGCAGCTAAAATAATCAGCTCACCAGTTGCCTAAAATATATAAAGGACAGATTTACCTGCTAAAACTCAATTTTCTGGGTGGCCAAGAAGTATTGTAGAAGGCAACGATGGCATAGACAGACCAAAAACAAATAACTGTGTGCTAGCACAGTAGTAAGGCTGAATCCAAAATGGAAATGTAGGAAAAAATAAAAAATAAAGAATGCATGGCAGTGAATAATAGGGAGTATGCACATAAAGAAAAAAGGGGAGAAACATACACACTGTGTCAGCATCAATACTGTCTCAGTGGTCCTGGCAGAAACTGAAAAAGCAAGAGCACCAAAAAAAGCCTAAACTATACCAGGAACATATTATTTGCAACGTATATTTTCATGTGATCAAGAATCATACAAAGAGACATGCAATAGAAAAAATCCATACTCTTATGGTCTAACTTGTGCAAAACAAGGTCTCAGCTTTTAGCTATTATCAAAGAGACTTACAACCCAGTGTTTTCCAAATGCCAGTAAAACAGTTTACTAGAGAACTGTTTTTCCCTTATTTCCCCTTTTTTTGTTAATAAAAACAATACTATTAATATCATTCCAGAAGCAGTCTCGCCAGGGCACACTGTAAAGACCTTCAAATAAAACTACAGTTAAAACTAGAATTAAATAGTAACACAACTATGTTTGTAATAGTCTTGAACCTATTAGCGAACTAACAAGCATTCTAGCCAAATACCTGTCAGGCATGAACTTGATACTGATGTCAAAAAAGACACAAAATTCAAATCAAATTCAGTGCTTACAGGATTAGTAACTAAAAAGGCTAAAGGGGTTGCAGGTCTCATAAAACACCATCTCACAGGCTTTACTCATAAAAGCATAGCGCCAAGAGTTTATCTGGCTTATGAAGTGCAGGGCCTTCTGGGGCCTGCACTTCTATTCAGCTACAAATGCTGAGATGCAGGGCCCTCTGTGCCCTATGTCAAGAGAATACTGCTGTTTTCTAAATGGTTTCATGTCCATGTGGCCAACACAACACTGTTCCTCCCCAGGCTGGGAGTGGTGCCACATGGCAGTGTCTACCACCCAGCCTTGTCCATCTAGTTAACTCACTGAGATCATTTCCAAACTTGGCTAACTGGCTCAGGTTCATAACATGATACCCACTGGGACAATGGCCAGCCATGAACATAAGGTTTCTTCATAACATTTTATTTTATCATTTTGACCCCAGATTTTCAACATAGTGTTTTTGTGACCCCCCATCTGAACATGAGCAGTGCCATTTAGAAAATATTTGCCAAAATTTGCATCCCAAATGAGAAAACATTTTGAGCTGGACTTGAAAAACAGCACCTGTCAGAATCATAGGTGGTGTGAAAATGGCTATGTTGAAAATCTGGGATCAACATGTTGAAAATTACCAATGTCATAAATGAACATTTAAAAATGTCAGTGTTCACTTATAATTTGGTCACTTTCAACCTAGACTACTTTTCACCCTTCCTCTTGAATTTGGCAGGTGAAATTAAGTAAACAGAAAATACATTAATTGCACTTGTTTCCTCAGTGTGTGGTCACAGTTGAAGGAGGAAGATGTCTTTCTTCACCGAGGGTGGATCGATGCCAGTGGTTCCATGTCAATTCAGCTAAATTAGAAACAGCATGGTACAAAACAGAGCAGAAAAACATCGCAAAGTATTACCACGCTCCTAAAGCCCTACCATGTTTCTGTAATATTTCATGCATTCTTTACCAAAAATTGTATGTCAATCCAAAAAGGTTTTCACATGTTTTCTTGAATTATGCTCCTTAGTTGTGTACCATTCCAGTGTTTATCTGCAGTGCCCGTATCTACTTCTGTAATCCATTTGTGAATTGCAATGTATGTATTTACTACAGCTTCCCACCCTCATGTACCCCCCCGGTAGCACTGTGAGATGAGCAACTTGTTGTTCAGTGTGCCCTCCTGATGAAACATTTCAATAAATAAATAAATAACATAAATAAAAAATACAGTTAAAACAAAACATCTGTAACCACAGAAGAGCACATGTTAACTGGACTTAAAGCAGTGATAACTCTGGGGGGGAGAAAGTCAGGGGAGGTCCGATTTATTCTCCAACTCCAGGAGGGATGCAACTTGTGGTGGGGGAAAAAGTCAGGGGCACATTTATTATTCCAACTCTGGGGGGGATGCATCTCAGTGTGGGGAGAAAGTCCAGGGGCAGATTTTATTCCAACTCCAGGGATGGGACACAACTCAGGGTGGGAAGAAAATCGGGGGGGGTAGATTTATTCAACTCCGAAGGGGACACAACTCAGGGGGGCGATGGCAAACAAATAACGAAAAAAAGCACAAAGAATCTGTCAGGATTAAACCCACAGCTGCTGGATGTAGCAAGCCCATTCACAGCTTGTGATTCTAACCACTACGCTATGCTACCAGCACAATTAGGAAGCACAAGCTTGTGGACTTATACTATGCAGAGTGACAATTTAACACCACACAGTTCAGGCACCAAGCAGTTCCAGCACCCCACAAATGCGGTACTAAACCAGTGCTATAATCTCTTCCTCACTCATAAATCTTTCATGACTCTCACTATGTGGTATTTGACATGCTCTGATTCCACTCACAGACTTAATGTGTTACCAACACCGGTGGATCTTCTGTCAGTGAGTGAGGGGTTTGTGGGTGTAAGCTGGTGGATGGTGAGTGAGGATGGGATGGGGTAGGTAGGTAGGGGTAGTGTGGTCAGGGGGTTAGATATCAACGAGGGACCATTTTCTTTTTTTCAGGTTTCACGACTAAAAAAAAAGATCTGCTAGGAACAGCTTTTGTGTTTTATTTCCATGTGGACTGAGCTGACACAGGATTGGCCATCCTAATTTCAGTAGACTGTTATGCAACACTTTGGTGGGCAACCTGGTGTTGCCAGCCAGCCATGGTACAGTGGGCCAAACTGGAGTGAATGGGGACTTCATTTATAGTTGTATCGGGGTTGGGCACCCTGGTCTACTTCTAATTTGGAAGGGGGAAATATTAGCTGACAACATGAGTGAGTACCCTGGTATTGGTTTTAAACAAGTGTGTAATGGAAGAGAAATTAGGCATCAGGCAGACATTTTTTGCTAAACATGGGTCAGGAGGGAGGGATATAACTGTGGCAGGATTGGGCACCATCCATTGGTTATGATGAAACAGTGGTCAGGAGGGAGGGAT
Source organism: Neoceratodus forsteri (assembly GCA_016271365.2). NCBI lineage: Eukaryota > Metazoa > Chordata > Ceratodontiformes > Ceratodontidae > Neoceratodus > Neoceratodus forsteri. Next base: position 192,834,159 of record CM057456.1, read on the forward strand.
TCTAAGGATAGTGGGTCTTGCTGCACTAGCAGTGTGTTAAAATCTTGCCAATTGTGAAAGTGTGCACCTTGTGCCAGACTCTATCAAAACTGTAAGTTTCAGTTTTCAAAACAAAACTGTGTTTTTAGATACAGGTGGGCAACAACAACAACAAAGAAGAACTCTTAAAAACTTGTAACTTTGCCCCCTCAAACTGATTAACACAATATCATTTGTATGCAGACACCCGGTCCAAGAGTACACACGTACCTAATTTCAGGCAAATCAATTCACCAGGGGCCATGTTATTAAGTTGAAAAAAGAGGGGTTTAAGATTCATTTCCTTTTTCATTCCTAAAATACTTACATGACTAAGTGGGCATAAGATATATGACTTGTGTAGTTTGCCAATGAATGCAATCTCTGTTCACAGGGCTTGGTAGTATTGCTTCTGCCTGCCATGCCAGTGACCTGAATTGTAACATAAACTTCAATTGGATTTTAATATGATGGAGAGGTGTTTTGCTGGGTCATGTCTTTTGTTAAATGATAAAAAACACAGAGTATCAGTTTTTCTAAGGGGCAAATAAGAATAAAAACTTGGTTTTCGACTTGGTGTTTGAAAATGGACACAAACTAACTAACACAAACAGTTACAAATACTTAAAGGTGTCCAAGTTGATACATGATCCAATATTGAACACATCAATACATTGCTTAAAAAACACTCAAAAATTAGGGTCTCCTTGTTTAAACACTAAAGAATAAAAATTGTTAAACAATTATTGATCCCCATTTTGGAACATAATAATTTGTTATGCAGAAGTTCAACCAAAAATGCTTTTTCAAAAATAGACTGCATGCATAATAAGCATACCAGATTTGCCACTCACAGTAAACTGGATCCCCATCACTGCTAGCTATATGCAAATTTGAGGTGGAAGTAATATAGATTTTAATTGGTTTACATGGAGTTATAAATTACTAAAGTCCAAAACTGAACATTCTTTGAAAAAGGACATAATTCTTGAAGCATCTAAAAGCAATAGATATATTTTGAGAACTTAAGATAGCTGCTTGTCCTATGTTTGTGTGCACAACCAATATAAAAATATGACTTTGCAGTTGTGTGTGGCAAAATCTTGAAATAAAACACCAGGTGAGGTAAGAACAAAAAACTCTTTTAAAGTGTTTCAGTCTGCTCTTAAGAAAATATTGCGGCTACAGTGTGACTGCTACAAGTGAAGTTGATAGATGATTGTGTATGTCTCTACGTATATTACTATAGTGTGTTGTGTGTAAGTTCTCATGTAAATCAAAAATTTAATGTTTGCTGTACTGTCATTATTATGTGCTTATGTATTTTTTGTATTAAAGTATGGGAGGTCAGTTTTGTCTGCCTAAGTCTATATAACATAAGGAACATAGTTATTCTTTTGTGAAATTAAGTACTCTACTACTCAATGTTTAAATGAGCTACTGTTTTCCTGTGCTCTGGACACCATGGCTGAAGTTTCTTTTGCACTCACCTGGTGCCTCTTTTCAGTGGGTTGGACAGAACCTTGAGCATATTTATGTACATGGTGTTTGCTTTAGTGCCAGGTGACATCATCTTGTACCTCGCAGGAGCAGTGTGCATGCTCCAACCCAATTCCAGAGTTCCAGCTCAATAAAGGACTATTGCAGAACTGTACAGAGCTCTTGCAGGAGAAAGCAAACAGGAGCTCTACTCGATGACCACAATATCATGGTAAGTCTTTAGCATTTGTAATTCTGCAGACAAAATATGAGCATCTGCTGAAACAAATTACAGACTAAGGGCCTGATTCTAGAAGCTTGGCGCAAGTCACCGCCAAACGCGAATTGGGCCAAACTCTGTTGTGACATGGACCCTGCACCCTATTCTAGAAGGAGCAGGGTCTCTGTGGCTAAGTCCTGTGACTTGCAATATGCAGACGGGTACACCAACCCAAGGGCGTACCCAAGGGGCATGTCGCAAGTCACAACCCCATCAAGTGTATGTGCCCCCAATGCCCCACAGGGCAGCTGTGTCACACCCCATCCATGCCCTGACCCAATATGTTGCTGCAACTGTGTAGATATTAGAACCTTGAGATCCCTGGGTAGTCAGTGGCCTCCACCCACCCACTCAGCAGTTCCAGTCACCTCCCCCCATCCCTAGCTGGCGACTGGCACAGCCCACCACACTTCCATGGTCAGCCTCCGACTGAGCTCTGCATGAGCACTTAATGTATAGATGTGCTCAGAAATGAATGAATACTCATTCATTTCTGAGCGCATCTATACAATAAGTGCTCATGTGGAGCTCAGTCGGCCGCTGGCTGTATGGTATGAGGTGGGCTGTGCCAGTCGCCGGCTGGGGATTGGTGGGGGGTGACTGGCACTGCTGGGTGTGGTGGACGGGGGGCCACTGGACTACCAGGGATCTCAGGGTTCTAATATTTACACAGCTGTGGCAACATATTGGTCGGGGCATGGATGGGGGACAGCTGCCCTGCGGGGTGCTAACATTGTGGGTTTGGGGACATGAAGTGTGTGGGCTGCCCTGCAGGGTACTGAGGGTTTGGGGGTTCTGGGGACTGGGGGTGCGAGATGCCCAGCTGGCCACAATTGCTGTGGGGGATTGTGGGCTGGGGGTTCATGGGCTGCCCAGTGGGGCACCGATGGGGGTGTTCTGGGCATGGGTGGGGAATCCAGGAGTGGGTGCAGTGGGTCTCCAGAATCCCCGGAGGATGTTTGTACAGTTACACCATCTAAATGCTAGGGTAACTTATGTTGCCGGTTCTCCTCCGGGGGTTCTTGTAGAATCCTGACATTGGGGACTTTTTTGCTGCCCTACTGGAATAGGGAGCAATTGCTGCCGTAAACCCTCTAGAACCATGTCGCAGGGGGTTTATGGCACAACTGCTGGCATAACTGCTCTTTGGCGCAAGTGGCCTGTGTCATGTCACAGGCCACGGTGTAGAATCCCGCAGGTCACAACTGCTGGCATAAGTTGCTACTTGCGCCATTCTACTTGGTGCAAGTGCTGTTACACCAGGCATAACTCTTTTAGAATCAGGCAATAAGAATGTATTAATTTAATTTTCAGGGGTCCTGAAACTAAATGGGGAAAAAAAAAAACTGTAGAAGGTATTATGTATAAATGAAATGTACTGTATACCTTGTGCATTTAAAAACAAATTAAGAACAATCTCAGTGATACATTCATTTTATGTGTAGATCTCCAACAGAGTATGCTGTAATTGGCATGGGTGGTTTAAAGAACTGCGCTGAACGTGAAAAGTATGCTTCCCAGTAGAAGCTGTTTTTAAGCACTGGTTCAAATTTTGTTATTGTTCCATCTACAGGGGCCTTCATAACAACAGTGAGCATTTCTGATTTATACTCTGGCGTTAGGTACAATTTTAGAACTATGTGGTGTAGTTTGTGTCCATGCCAGTCAGAGAGTTCTGTAGAACACTGTTGCAATGCACAAACAGCAGACTAGCAGAACAAGGACATAATATATGTCATACAAATAGAATAATATATGGTAATCTATCTGTTACGGTGCTGTAAATCCATTGAGGTATCCCAGTGACATTGTAAACCTCGAGAGCAGAGCTCGAGAGGTTTATGACAACACCAGAATCCCAAGATGGAGTTAAAGTAACCATAACAGATAAATTGCTAGTTGTTTTTGCTGTACAGAGCAACCTATGTGAAGCGGTTTTACATAATAGTCAAAAAAGAAAATGTACTGCTTAGAGTGACTTTCTCTCCCCCAGTCTGCCCACCTGCAACAGTCATAAGAGCCTCAGGATTGCTCTGCCAGGAAATGTCTGTTCATTTCAAATAATTCATACAATGAGCTACTTGCTGACCTCACTGATACTACCAAGATTAGTACATTCAAAGCTGGGCTCAAATCTCTCCTTGGCTCTAAAATTAATTTTACCTGCCTGTGCTAATGTGATAGTACCTCACCCCCAGTTTTCCATTTACCTACCCCCCTCTACATCTTTCTGCTATATACCACTTTTTTCTTAACCCACTTCCCTACCTCCAGTTACCTGATGATGGCTTCACTTGGTTGAAAGCTCCACCTCTCTCCCACCTCAGACGATGCCACCACCGGCTGACCCTCCCCAACCCCCACTTATCTAATCAGTCTATCTGTTAATATGTACTAATTTGATGTGCATAAGTTCAAATTTTACTATTACTGCCTGTGTATATGCTTCAATGTTTTTCTTTTTTTTTCTCTGTAAATCTTGTATTTTTGCAATGTTTGTTCAACACTGACATGGAACCTTTGAAAATGAGTCCTTGACTCAAAGGTATTAATCCCAAACTGAAATAAATAAATAAAATAAAAATAAAATTCTTCACAAAAGAAAAGTACATTTTAATTTAGAGTTTTCTCTGCCCCACCCACCCACCCTCCCGCAACTGTCACTATCACTCTACCAGCATGATCTGCCTCTTTCATTCTCCCCTCAAAAGAAATAGAGCTAGTAAATCCACTTATCTTGAAATCTTACATTTTGAAAATGAGCACAGAAACCAATGTAAAACTGAAGTAGTTTTTTTTAAATCATTAGGGCAGAATAAAAAGGGACACAAGAACGTGAGATGAGTTGACGAGCCATGATGACTGCGAGCATCTCAAAATTTCCAGTTGTAATACCATCATTTTTATATCAGATTAATGGTATTATGGATTCCTGATGCCACAACAATGGTATTAAGAGTCACAGCAGGTATTGGTTTTCCATTTGAAAAAACTGAAATCATGTATTATGCTGCACATATGCTGCTCATACACTTTTACCCAACCCCAAGATCCATCAACTTCTGATCAACCTTTTTGTGGGGCAGAGTCAAAGGCCTTGCTGAAATCAAGACAGAGGATGTCTACCACTTGGCCCCTGTCTACTGTCTTAGTGATACTGTTAAAGAAGTCAATCAGATTTTTTTGACACAGTCTCCCCCCATGAACCCATGCTGCCTCACATCCTGGAGACCATGCTCCTCTAGATAGTCCACCAACATTTCCTTTAGTATGGTCTCCATGAGATTTCCCACAATGGAGGTTAGAATGACTAGTCTATAATTCCCTAGGTCCTTGGGACCGCTTTTGTGGTTTTGAATTATTACCACCCTCCCCACCAACCACTACAGAGGAGTGATCCCTGTGTGACATAATAATCTATGCAGATTTATTTATTTGACTCTGCCACCAGCACTGCCCCTCCCCATCACCATAAAACTCAAAAAAGAGAAGGTATTCACTTGAAATGGTATTTTTTCCCAGCTGAATGTATCTTTATGTACAATAAAATAAAGTTCTTATAGGCAATTATGTGGCCTTCTTTATTCTTTTCAATGTATTCTTTCTCCCATTGGAACTAATCTGACCTGCGCTATTCTGCCTGCCAAGCCAGACATAGGAAAAAGACAGCTGCTCTGAGGGCACACTACAAGCCTCAGCCTATGCGATGTCAGCTCCAGAAAACAGATTTGGGCTGCAAACAACTGATCAATATGGGTCTGCGCTAGTTGAAAGCTGCAAGTACCAATGGATCTATTCATGAGAGAGAGAGAGATGCACTGCAAGGCTCTCTACATGGCTAGCAGTTTTACTGAAGCGTGAGTCAGCATAGTCCACCAGACAGCTGATCGCTGATTGGGATGGGGTCTGTTCAGATGGATTTTGCTGTCCGAACACTGAAAGGCAGCTTTCTTTCCTAGTGCCACTAATGCTAATAGAAAACAATGCCAGACAGTAGAACAAGTGAGACTGTAGTTCTGTAGCTGACACGTCAGTCTGTTAAGGCTTGCTTTCATCAAATAAATAAATCTGCCTAGATTATTATGTTATATAGGGATCACTCCTCTGTAGTGGTTCGTGGGGAGGGTGGTAATAACACAACACACAGTCTGATAGTAAAACAGTTTTATAGGTGGTATATGTTATGAAATGTATGATTGAAAGCTGGCTCCATTTGTATGAGTGCAGAGGTATAGCTGTGTTCAGTGTAGTGATGTAATATGCAAGGGTTAAATGAAAGGACAGTGTGACAAGAAGATTGCATCATAATCATTTCAAAATATTCTCAGTACTGAACTAGTAATTTAAAAAAGAAATGCAAATACATTAATTACAGTAATAATATAAGCTCTGTTATAATATTTTATAGGTGGTGTAGAACAGAAGAGTCATCATTTGACAAAGAGGTTGTTTAAATATGTTTTATGTTATATAGTAATATGTTCATTTTTTTAATTTTCATTTATATTTTGGGGGTGGGTGGAGTTTCATCTCTGTGCTTGTCCCATCCCCGCACATCACATAATTTGTTCACCACATACCCCACACCCTTTTCCCTCTTTCCCCAACACAGAAACTGTGCACCTGACCCCTAAACTTCAGAACACAGGATACACCCATCTTCACTCTGTTAAATCTTCACTTGGTTAAGCCAACAGAGAGGATTGTGATCTGTTACAAGTACAAAGTTAGCTCCTAGTAAATAAAACTTAATGGACTCCATGGCCCACTTTGCCACAAGGCATTTTTTTTAATGGTGGAGCACCTTTTCTCTCTGTCATGCAATTTCTTACTTATGTATAGAATAGGATTTTTTTTTTCATCTATATGCTGACTCAAGACTGCACCAAGTCTTACCTCTGATGCATCTGTCTGTAACAAAAACTGTTTCTCAGAGTCTGGGCTTCTTAAAACTGGGGCTGAACATAATGCAGCCTTAATGGCTAAAAAGCTTCATCACACTCTAGGGTCCATTTCACATTTTTTGGGGGAACTGTTTCTTTGTGAGTTCAGTGAGGGAAGTAGTTAACTTTGCAAAGTTGGGAACAAATCTCTGATAATAACCAGCCAGCCCTAAAAATGACCTGACATGTTTATTGGTTTTGTGGACAGGACTGTTAGCTACAGCTTCCATCTTGGAAACCTTTGACTTGACTTCTTCATTTTCCAAAACATAGCCCAAATATCTGGTTTCCTGGATGCCCAATGCACACTTGGTAGGATTAATTGTCAGACCTCCCATTTTGATTGAATGGATAACTGCTCATAGGTGTTCCAGGTAACTTTTTCAGTCTGGACTGTACACCACAACATCATCCAGGTATGCATCACAATAACCAGTGTGAGGAGATAAAATTGCATTCATGCACTGCTGCAATGTAGTGGATGTGCCATGTAAACCAAACAGCATGGTGGTGAACTGATAGAATCCTGCAGGAGTGGTAAATGCAATTTTGTCTCTGGATTCTTTAGCTAGGGTGATTTGTCAGTAACCCTCGGAAAGATTGAGGGTGCTGATATACTTGACACTCTCCAGTCTGTTCATCAAATCACCTATTCTGGGCATAGGATAACTGTCAAATTTTGACACTTGATTAAGTTTCCTAAAATCAAGACAGATTTTTACATCCCCTTTCTTATTTACAATCAACACTGGTGATGACCAAGCACTTCTTGACTCTTCTGTGATACCCAATTTTTTCATTTTTTGTATTTTCTTAACCAAGTCTGCTCTTAACTGCTTGGGTAGTCTGTATGTCTTGTGACTAATAGGGCAAGCATTTTTTGTCACTATTACATGCTAACCCCTTTTGCTTGACCTGGCATTGTGGTAAAAGTACTGTTAAATGTCTTTAGCAAGTCACACATTTCTGATGTTTGTTCAGAGGTTAAGGAAAAATTCACCTTTACAGCATCAACAGTTACAGTTTGTTCCAGTCTGCCATAAGCTACATGAATGTATTTTTTAGCAGTTTCTGGTAAAACTAGCAAAACTGCTTTTGGTGTTTTTTTTTAATCCATTTATTGAGGAGATTAGCATGGTATATCTTAGTAGGAGTTTTTCTATCAGGGGTCTCAATTTCATAGTTAACTGTGCCAGTATGTCTAAGCACTTTATATGGCCCTTGCCACTTTATTAACAGTTTACTTTCTGTATTGGGTAACAACAGCAAGACCTTTTCACCCTGTTCAAAAAACGTTTTTTTAGCCCATGGTCATAATATACCTTCTGCTGGTTTTGGGCCTCTTCCTGATTACTAAGGGAGATTTTAGCATATGTTGCCAGCTTTTTTAAGGGCACACATACAAGATGCAATAGATTGTTTTTGATTGGGGTTATCTTTCCATATTTTTTATTACATTTAATGGCCCTTTATGTTGTCTACCATACAGCATTTTAAATGGTGAAAACTCTTTTGATGCCTGTGGCACTTTTTTGTAAGCAAAAAGCATGTAAGGTAAGTGTTGGTCCCAGTCTTTCCCTTTCCTTTTTATAAACCTTTTAAAAATGTGTTTTAGCATTTGATTAAAACACTGAACAAGACCATCTGTCTGAGGGTGATAAGGGGAGGTTCTTATGGCAGTGATACCTAGTAGTCGGTACAGCTCCTTTCAGTAATATAGCACTAGAATTACTACCCTGATCAGTAATAATCTCTTCATGTATGCTGACCCTGCTGAAAATTTGGGCAATCTCTGCTGCCACTTTTGGGGCTATTACAGTACACATAGTCACATACTACCAAAATTAATCGATTACCCTTTTTACTTTTTTCTAAGAGGCCAACCACATCCATTGCAATTTTCTCAAAAGGCACATCTATCAAGAGTTGGGGCATCTTGTCTTTCTTAGTCACTGGGACTACTTTCTGACACTCAGCATAGGAGCTGTAATAGGTAACAACATCATCATGAATTCCAGGCTAGGCAATCTGTACAGAAATCTGGTAAGGGTGCAATCCGTCCCTGTGTGACCAGCCATAGGACTATCATGTGCTATCTGTAACAACTCAGATCTATACTTTTGTGGTATAACCAATTGTTCTGTCTGGTTCTGCACCTGGGGTTTAACCCAAACTCTGTATAGTAGCCCATTACATTTTTTAAACATAGGTTAACCCTGTTTTGGTTTCACCCCCAGTGGCTTAAAATAACCCTGGAGAGAAACATTGTTAACTTGTTCTGAAAGAAAATCTCAATCAGTGATCAGTTTAGTTTCAGCATTTTCATATGTTAACTTCTCATGTCCATCAGTCTTTTGTTGCCACTGTTTCTTCAGACATTGTCTTTCTTTCCTGGACTTTTGGATCTTGGAGCTGTGCTCAAACAAGTCCAAATCAAAATCAGCGAGAGGAAAAGAGTCCCCGATATCTGATATTTTTTTTGCCTGAAGTTTTGTCACCACTACTGCTGAAACATGAGGATTTAGTCCCTCTTTGATTAACTCAGTAAATCCTGGAAAGTCTTTTCCAATAATCACAGGTACAGGTAACTTAGGTTTTACCCCCACTTTTATCTGGTGCGACACCCCATTAATAGTCAGAGTCACTTGGCTGGTGGGATAGTATTGAGTGTGCCCATGGATGCAGATGACACCAGTACCTGGTCCTTTTGGACATTGTTTTCACAGCACTTCAATATGCACTAGGGTCTGCCTACTTCCTGGATCAATAGGTCCTTTCACAGTCTTATCTTCCACCTTCACATATGTTAATTAGTTGCCCCAATTTGCTAGGGACAAATCATCTCCAGTGTCACTCTTCTTACTATGGCAATTTCTAGCAAAATAACCTGGCTTATTACAGTAATAACACATAAAGTCTTTGGATGCAGATTTGTTATCTCCACCAGAGTTTTTATCAGACTTGGAGTTTAAATGGGAAAAAGAGTATCTTACAGGTGCTTGGCTGTTACCTCACTGCTGTGGCATCTGTCTGGCCATTTGGTAGTCTTCAGCCAAAGAAACAACCTTTTCTTCACTTTCTGGTTGGTCTTCTATTACCCAAAGCTGTACATCTGTGGGTAGGATGTTGATGAACTGCTCCATTACAAATGTTTTTATGATCTGTCAGAGTGTTTTTCCCTCTAGTTGGAGCCATTTCATGAGGAGTTCTCTGAGTCGGGTGAAGGCTTCTTGAAGATTGTAGACTGAGTTGTACTTCAGAGACCGAAATCTCTGCCAGTAGGTCTCTCCTGAGATGTCATACCTTTTTAGGATTTTGTTCTTCACAGCTTATAGTTTTCTGACTGTGCAGTGCCCATATTTCTGTAGGAAAGTTGAGCTTTCCCTGTCAGGTAAGGTACCAGTCTGATTGCCTGTTGCTGCTTTGGCCACTAGCAGGCTGTGGCAGCCCTTTCAAAAGTTGTCAGGTATGCTTCAATATCATCCGAGGGACACAGTTTTGTAAGTTTAATATTTTTTAAGTTGTTTGTGTCTTGTTACTCTGCTGGACCAGTGCCAGATCCTCCAGCTTTGATAACTTGCAAGGCATCCATCCATCACTGCATTTCATCTCTTCTTTTCTCAGCTTCTCAAGGTGTTGCATTTTTTCTTTTCTCTGTGTCTCTAAACATTGAATCTCTTTTTCCCTGTGCTGCATCTCCTCTCTTCTCTGTTTCTCCATCTCTGTTTGTTGCATAACCCACCATTTGAAAAAGGCAGCCAGGCTTTCACGTTCTATAACTGCCTGTTCTCTTTTTTTTTTCATCGCTGGTGCTGGCTGAACAGTCTCAGTTTGGACTTTGGTTCTGCTTCTAGTTTGGCTGCCATTCTTCTGATAATGACTCCTGGGCTTGCTACTGCAGAATCCATACATTTCTGCTATGCTTCCCTGGTACTAGGTCTAGTACCCACACACAACTCCTGGCTTACAGTATGCATGGTGTAAATCCAACTTCTGAAATCATTTGTCATTGAGGCACAGGTCAGGAAGCATAGGAAAACCAGGAGCAGTTGAAAAATTCACAAATAGATTTTTATTATAAATAAAAGCAAAATAAAAACCAAAAAATGTTCAGTGTAACTATTTACAATGGCAGTACAAACAAAGAAAGCAGAGTCCTTCTTCTGAGTTTTTCTTCTCAATTTCCAATCTCGGTCTCTCAGTCTCTATCTGTTCCTCTTCCAAAACATTGCAGCTCTTTTTATAAGTCTGTGCCTGGGAAACTCATAAATAAAACAGCATGCTTCTCACACAATGTTTTTGTAAGTTTCTAATGTTCTTGCAGGTGCAGCAAAAAGAGAGATAGTGAGAGGTGGAGGACTGTAAAACTGTTGGAGTGATCAGTTCCTAGTTCTCACAAGAAAAATGTGGTTGCACAACCAGGCAGACAAGAGACAGAAAAGAAGAGGATAGAACAGACCCTTGTATTTAAACTCTTTCTGCATAACAAATGGGGCAGGGCCTTATTCAACCCTGTTACACTCCCCCTCCACCCATCTTCAACACCAGAGCACATGAGATACACATCTCTCTTAAACTCCCAACCCCATCCACTCCCACACATCCAATTCAACTCAGCAGCTCTCCCTTACTCATAACCAAAGATATGTGTACCATAACCACTTCTCCTCCCATACACAGGATCTGTGCTCAACCTCCTGATCCCTACAACCATCCCCCAATAAAATGGGTTGTCATAAGGGCAGCCCCAATTGTTCCAGGCCACCTGACCCTGGAAAGAGACTGGAATAGCAGCAGGGACAGGAGGGAGGAGGGGTGGAAGGGAGAGAGGGGATGAGGGGAGCTAGGGAAGGAAAAAGGGAAAGAAAGGAAGAGGGGAGTGAGGTCATAAAGGGGGAGGTCTGTCATGATGTCACCAGAGCATCGGAGGGGTTGGGGGATAAGTACCAATAAGAAACAAAGAATGGCTAGTGATGGGTGGAGCAATATGGGGTTTAAGAGGGGCAACCCAGAGGGGCTCTGCCACTTTCTGATGAAGTTCTTGGGTAAGTAATTTTCAAGTCCCACCAGCTGCCCTGGAAAACAGAGAGGAAAGTAGGAAATAAAAGGAAGGTAGGAAGTAAAGATTTGATAAGGTAAAAGGGGAGGAACGGGTATGGGGGGTTAGGGAAAAACAAAATGGAGGAATTAAGATCTGGAAGAAGGTAAAGGGTATGGACACCCTGATAAGTGGACAGGAAAAAGGGGAGCAGGAATTGGACCTGTCCAGAAAGAAAGAAAGAAAGTATAAGACCAGCACGGCTTTACACCCGGGTAAGGAGTGGAACTAGACCCCCTCGGGTTTCGTCACCCGGGGGAGAAAACAAAAGGAAACAAATTAAAATAAAGAAGAGTGGAATAAAAATGTGACAGAGAAAAATAAGAGGAGCTCAATATTGTAAAAATGTATATATTTATGTCTATGTGGAAAATAAAAGGTTTTGCCGACTGAGCACCCAAATCTAAAGTATTGAGTGTGATATCTCTTTTTGGGGAAGGGGATCAGGAACAATGGTGATTTACAGACCACTAACAAAACCCCAGAACATGCTTTATTATTTAAATTAATACATGTGTTATAACCTAAAATATAGGATAGTGTATTGGCAACTATTCACAGAAATTCTGTGTCTGCATCAAGAATTTTCTATGGCAGCTAGAAACATCTCTGTTGAAGCTCAAGAGGTTTACTGTTTGCTATATAAAACTTGAGATGAATGCACATTCATGTCTCTATATAGCTACCAATATATTACCTTTTATAGTGTAAATGCATCCATGTGCTTTAGGGGTGAGGGGTGTATTGGAGGTACTTGTTGGCTGGTGGCAGGCTCAGATTAATGATTCAGTGTGCTGCATCTATTTCTGTAAGTTCAGTTTTAAAATTAAAACCAAAAAAATGCTTATGAATCAATTTAATAAAACACTCCATGGTGTGCCAGTATGGTGATATAATTGCACTTCTCACGTGCATTTGAAGGCAGTCTACTGAGCCCTATACCTAACAACAACACACAAGATGTTTGATTATCTCACCATAATGGACAGCCTGTAATGTCTTATTACTTATATATACAAATCAACGTGGCAAACTTGTTTATGACAGCATTCACTCAGAATGAAAATGTAACTTGATCATTCTATAGAGATAAGTTTAAAGAGCTAGTAGAGCCAAAACAGGCAGACAGGAAAATAATACAAATTTTAAGTAGTCAGTTGTAACTTTTTATTTCTGAAGTATTTTTATTTTTCCTTTTGCTCATTAGAAGGTCTTCTATGTAATAATATTGTGCTGGATGTGTGCAATAGCTCTCAGCCTGGCAGTTGACATACCTAACTCTACTGTCCCACACTACATCATCAGCATTATGACCTCACTGACACTGATATCACAGGTGAATGATCTGGCAGTCACTCACTTGCTGTTCCTAAGTAGCAGTGATGTCAGTGTCAGTGAGGTCACAGTGCTGTTGATATAGTATGGGGCAGTAGAGCAAGATATGCCAGCTGCCAGGCTAAGATCTGTTCCACACAACATACCTACTAATATCAGGTAAACAATCTTTTAATTAAACACAGGAAAAGAAACCATACCTCAGATATAAACAGTAATGGCTGGCTGTTTTTAAAATATAATATTAGTTTTAGGTAGTACACTAGCTCTTTAATGTAGAATGTCAGTGCAACAAGGTAGTATGCAAGACATTCAAAGATGTACTATTCATAGTTATATTCATATATGAAATACAATGAAAAAAAGATATTAATCTTTCATTGACATTTTATATTTTATTCTATAATTCTTTAATTTAACATATTATTAGACGTCTGTTCATTTTTCTTTTCAATACTAATAGGTTTATATGTCAATACATCTGTACTAATATTTGTATTAATGCTAACACAAATTAATTATTTGTCAAATAAATGTCATTACTACAATGGAGTTTGATTAGTTATTTTTTGATAAATGCGACACACAGATTCCTTGCTCATGCTGTATCAATTGTACAATAAAAACCAAAACATAACTGCCTAATATACTGGTACAAAAAATAGATGAATATAACAGATAGTAAAATGGATATGAAAACATAAATATTGTCATATTAAACTATCTTGTCACAATGTGACTCATTTAATACACATCAGCAATGTCAATAAACTAAAATAAATATGGATAAATTGTATCAGGTTAATAACTAGAGATTGTTTCCTTTGTAATATTCAACATAACAAAAGAAGCTGATGTGAAACTATAGAGAAATATTAGTTATACAACTGATATCGAAATCATGTACACTTGAAACCCATATAATTTCCACCTTCTGCAAGAAATGATGTTCAAATCTTTGACATGACACATGCTGTTCATGGTACTCTGTTTCTCCTGCCAAGCCTCCCCAGCACCATTGTACAAACTGTCTGTACACAACGTAACTATAGCATCTAGGAGAAAAAAAAAACATATGTAAGAAATAAAATAGGACATGGATTGTGAATATTTGTTAATTGCCAAAGACACCAACCAACATCATTCTCTCTATGGGTTGGACTGACAATTCATAGGTGATGTTATATTTCCATGCAGTAAGGTTGTCTTTGAAAATACATTCCAATACCTGCAAGCCCTTTCTATGTCACAGAGGTCTCTATTTGCAAGGTATATGCTTGGGAAAGGGGCTTTGGGGATGGGGATGAATGGGGCAGGGAGGTGGGAGCAACAAGTAATGTGAATGTGAAAGTGCTGGGATGTGATCGAAACAAGTTATAATATGCAGATACAGACTAGGCAGGAACCATCTCAGCAGACTGGGTGGGTCAGGTGATATTTTACTGCTGATAAATTCTGTTGCTATGTGTCTCTTTTTTCTAATATTAGCATAAAACATTTAATAAATTCATTAAGAAATTGTAGATTTTCAAGCTTACTCATGAAGGAAAGGTGTTTCAACATCATTGTCAGGATATTCAGTGATGCACATGCCTTGAATTATTTGATCTCCACCATGAAGATCTTTCAACCAGTCTGCAGTTTCACTTACTTTGAGGCAGCAATGACAGTTTAATACACTTTCCATCACAGGGCAGCTGTTACACAAACAGATGTAATAAATGGTATAAAAATGATTTGAACAGCTTTTCCAGTTTTCATCTGTATGGGAATGGAGAGTATGAGCAGATTATGAGCATAGAAATTTGGTTACCTGATGACATGACAGCCAACATAGATGGTTGTCCAGGGATTTATAGTTACTAGTGTACTTCTGATGAATGTTAAATTTGTTTCATGGTTTTAGTCATATAGTGAACTTGATCAACTAAATAAAAGGGTACCTCTCAGGATAAAGGTCTGGTCTCTGCAGGCTCTACAGCACAGACATGCTATATACTGCTATGAGCTACCCAGTACCATCATCCTCCTTCTCAAGAACTTACCATGCACCATTGGAATCTGCCCAACAGAGTCCCCACTGACAGTGATGGGGGGGTGATCATCAGTCCCTCTTGACTGTCAGCCACATTTGAAAGGCTGTCCTCACTTACATTCTTAGGGTATCGGAACTGCACACTTTTGGTATGCAGTTCTCACACCACCAGAATGTACATGAGACCACTCGTACAACCATCAAGATGCTTTTATCCATGTACTTTCATACAATCAAGAAATTACATTTACACATATTAATAATATTAATATAAATAAATATAAAACCAGTCATTGCTTGTCATGTGTTGATTCATATCTTTATTAATTTGGGTTTGAGTACTGTTATTAGAAAACTCAGTATTTGGGCTTGCAGCTGACTCGAACTGATATGGAGTTATGCCTTGATGCTCACTACCACTATGCAGATCTCTTCACTACTTCTTCTCCTTCTTCTTCTTTAGAAGAATACTCATCTTCTCTAGTATCTACTGATTCAGATGTGATATCTGCCTCATATTCCTCATTTATCTCGGTAGACATTCTGTTGTATAGAAACACATAAAGAATGCAAGAGTTACTTACTTTGTCCATATACTGTACTATCACAAGAATTTATAATTATAATTAAATATTCATAAACCTAACAAGGACCATGAGAAGATGACATCCTGAATTGGTATTTCTGATCAGTCTTCTCAGAAGATAGAGTGGGAAAAGACAGATCACTAGTGAGCAGCAGGATCAAAGGAGAGGGGTACACAAGTCAATTTTCAGAGTAAATATACCTGAAGGGATTTGCAGCTCTGAATGTGGATAAGGCAATAGGATTGGATGGATTACACACGAGGGTAACAAAGGTACTCAGGGAGATGCTAGCAGCACCACCGACAGTCTTATTCAACAGCTGTCTGGAAACAGGTGGGGTCTCAGATGACTGTAGGAGAGCAGATGTGGTCCTTCTACATAAGAGTGGCAGCAATGAGGATGTGAGCCACTCTAAGCCAGTCAGTGCCACCTCAGTGGGGGAGGGGGGAATGAATAGAAACCCTGTTAAAAGAAATGTTGGTAGAGTATTTTGAATCCAATGGGATGCAACACCAGAGGTAACATGGATATGTGGTGGGTAGGACTGGGTTGGGTTGATAAACATGAGTGTTGAGGAGGCCATGCCAGATAAATCTGATTGATTTCTTCAACTAGGTAGCCTGTGAATACATCAGGGAAGGGAAGTGAATATGAACTATCTGTAATTTAACAAGAACTTTGATGCTGCTGCACTAGAGACTGATAAAGAAATTCATCAGCCTAGAGGTGGGATCCAATGTAGTGAATTGGGTAAGGTAATGGTTAATGATAGGGGAAAGATGGTGGTGGTTAACAACATTCATTCTATTGAGGGATGGGTGACCAACATGGTGTCACATGGCTAAGTACTGGGTCCAGTCCTCTTTGATGTCTTCATAAGTGACACTGTAGAAGAACTGGATCAGAAGGTATGTCTTTTTGCAGATATCACCAACTTCTGTAAAAGGGTGGATACCTGAAAGTGGTGGAAATAATGAGTAGGGCCTTAGAAACCTCAAGGAGTGGCCAAGGGTATGGCAGCTTAAGCTTAGTGCCAAAAAGGTCTAAATCATACAAAAATGGGCATAGAAACCCAAAAGCTGAGTATAAAATGGGGGATGGGGGAGGTTCTTCCAGTTACTAAGTAGGAAAGAGACCTTGGGATTATCATACCAAATTTGCAGGGTATGTGACAAGGCAGTGGGCATAGCCACAGAGGATGGCAGTCAATGACACTCATTCTATTGAGGGGTGAGTGGCCAGCATGGTGTCACAGGGTTATGTACTATGTCCAGTCCTTTTCAACATCTTCATGGTTATATTGTAGAAGAACTGGATGGGAAGGTACTGTATGTCTTTTTGCAGATGATACCAATTTCTGTTTAAGGGTAGATACCCAGGAGGGGGTGTAGAGAATTAGTAAGAACCTCTGAAAACTCGAGGAGTGGCCGAGGGTATGGTGGCTGGGTTTCAATGCCAAAAAGGGCTAAATCATGCACATATGGGCAAAGACAAACCAATAAGCTCAGTATAAAATTGGGAATATGGAGGAAGTACTGTCAGTTACTACACAGAAAACAGACCTTGGAATTATCATATTGAAGTTGAAGGGTAGTGTGACAATCGAGGGGGCATGGCCGATGGGATGATGGGGTGCATAGGGAATGGTATCACCAGCAGGAGGAAGGAGATGGTTTTATCACTATATTGGTTGCATAGTTAGTGAAACTCTTCTGTTGGTAGATGGAGGTATATCATCTTCTGTGTTGATTGTGGACAGAGAGCACTGCATATGTGATGGGAATATGGATTGCAGTTCCAGTGTTTTGGATGGCATGAAGAAGGACACATCACATACTGGGTATCTGAGTGGTCAGTGTGCAGCTCCTGTGTTGTGGGGGGGGAAGGAAACTGGTGTGGTTAAGGAGGGAGCCTGTTTCAAATGAGGGACTGCACCAAAAAAATATGGCATGCAGTAAAGCCAGAAGAGGGGACATTTAGGAGGGAAGTGAGGAAATAGTAATTCACAGAAAGACTGGTAGATGCCTGAAATAGGCTGCCACCCAAGATAGTGAGGGTGAGAATAGTGGGAACCTTCAAGTGGTACTTGGTACAACTACCTACGCACTTAAGCAGACTTGATAGACCATTAGGGCCTGTATCTGTTGGCAATTTCATATGTTTGTTCATAAGTGTGCATAGGATAGACATAGGGGAATGTTGATAAATGAACAGAAAAGGGGTAGGGCCACAAGTGACTAGTAAGGGTCAGCAGAGACTGAATAAGCATGGAGCATCTGGGCTGATTGAGTGGGCCAAGGGGTCCTTTTCTGCTGACAAATTCTATTTCTCTATGGAATGAAGCACACATGGTGTGCTGTGAAGTGATGGGGGAGGGGACATACATAGTGATGACTCCCCCCTAGTGTAAATGAAAATATAAAATAAAAATCAATATATAGCATATACATAATTTAGAACAACCTCTGTCAAATGATAGCATCTCTGTTCACCACTGCATATGAAATAACTACAGCAGTCAGCATTGTAATAGAGCTTAATTATTTATTAGTTACTTTATTTATTTGTATTTCTTTTGGTTTTTGATTAAGTAGTTTCATACAAAATTTTTTTTGAAATGATGATGATGGAGTCTGTTTCCACACATTCCTTTTGTTGTGCCCTTGAATATCACACACATAACACAGCTATATCTGTGCTTTTATTGGAATGGAGCGAGCTTTCAATCATACTTTTTATAACAGATGCCACATATAGAATTGTTTTACTATCAGACTGTGTTTTGAGTTATTACCACCCTCCCCACTAACCATTGCTGAGAAGTGATCCCTATGTGACATAATCATCTATGAAGATGTAAAAGACAAAGAACCTCTGTGCGCAAGCACTGAGGCAATGGTTACCCCAAAGGGCATTTGGCCGGGAAGCCAAGTTTCAAAGAAATACAAAATCACACATGCTCCCACAATGCAAAGCATCATGGGCTGCATATGCAAATCACCACAGAATATTACGCTGGTTCAACTTTAAGCAGAAATGCATGGTGCCGAAAGGCCTCTCACACAGTTTGCAAAGGGTGCCAACAGAAGACATAGACATGTGTTTCGCCCTACTAGGACTCATCAGTATGCCTTATCTGTTTGACACCCCAGTGGAGAAGATGTAGTTGTGTGATGAAAGTAAGCCTTAACAGATTGAGCTGTCAGTCATAGAAATACTGTCTCACTTCCTAGACTGGCTGGTGCTGTTCTCTGTCAGCCCTAGTGACACTAGGGAGGAAAGCTGCCTTTCAGCGTTCAGACTGCAAAGTTCATCTGAACAGACCCTATGCTCATCAGTGATCAGCTATTTGGCTGACTTCAGTAACTGACACTTCAGTAAAAATGCCACCCACATATAGAGTCTGGCAGTGTATCTCTAGCTTTTGAAAACAGCTGTTGGTACTGGCAGATGTCAGCTAGCACAGACCCATATTGATCAGCCGTGTGCAGCCAGAATCTGGTTCCGGGAAATGACCACACAGACTTTGGCTTGCAGTGCATCCTCAGAGCAGCAGTTTTTTTTTTTCCTCAGTTTGGTTTGGCAGGCTGAATAGATTAGTTCATATGGGAAAAAGAATCCACTGAAAATGATGGAGGGCCACACAATCACTATTAAGAGCTTTATTTTATTATACATACACATACTGTACATTCAGTTGGGAAGAGAAGACCATTTTAAGTGAAAATCTTCTCTTTAAAGCTACATTTTTTTATTTAATTAATGGTAATAATAGTTCAGTAACCTACTCAGTCTCTCTTTTAGTTTAAGAAATACTAATGTACAGTAAGTGACTGAAATTATATAAGGGAAAGGAAATGGATGCTATGTGATTTCTTTTGTAGATTTTGAATTTTAAATTCAAAATACATCATTTCAGAATAGAGTCTAGAGAAAATTGAAGATAAAATGTACGTTTCAAAACTTTGGGTGCCTGCAGTACCCTATACTACATTTTTTATGCAACATTATACATTTACAGGAATTGTATATAATGCAAATGCATTTGTTTTTAAACCTAACCCATACCCCCAGATGAATGGGTCATTTTGTACTCTAAAATGTTGGTGGGCTTCAGTGCACAGTATTTAATTCATCAATAAAAATGAGTAACTAAGTGAAATTTTATTTATCATTTATTTCTAGGATTATAATACCTTTGAACCAGAGGTTCTTTTACAAAGGTTCTGCGTCAGTTACAAATTCAAAAACAGTACATACAAAATTGGTAGTTTAACTTACAAAGATAGAAGGGTAACAAATAACAAACAAGGGTTGCATAATTTCACAGTTACATAGTAACTGCTGGTTGTTGTACAAAGGAAGTTACAGAGAGAAATACAGACCATAATACAATTACATGAGAGAGAGGGAGAGGGAGAGGGAAAAAGAGGGAGAGAGGGGAGGGGGTGAGAGAAAAGAGAGCAAAGGTGGGATGTAACAGACAGCAGGTGTCTGTCAGCCAGGTTGAGGAGGATTGGGAGTAAGTTATGAGGGAAGGATGGGAGGAGAAAGGGATGGGATAGGCAGGAAGTGGGTAGTTAACAGGTAGGTATGAGGAACAGGGCTAGTACATAGAGTTCAGCAGGGTCTAAGTCCTAGGGGCAGTCATAGCAGCTTAGTTAGATAAGGTGCTGACACAGATTAAGCTTAAATGGGACAAGGGAGGGGATGGTAAGGATCTCTTCTGGGAGGTTATTTACCCAGGAGGGGGCTTTATAGTGAAAGAATCACTGTCCCTGTGCAGTCTAGCAGGAAGGAGACCGAGTAGGTTGTTGTGAATGCTCTGAGTGTGTTTCAGGGGTTAGGGGCTGGTAACATCAGGGGCAGGGTGCTTGGTGGAGCTTTGCCAATGCTGATTTTTTTTGCAACTAGACAAGTTTAGTAGATGATCCTATTTTTGAGGTTCAACCCGTGAGTTTGCAGTCGCACATGTGGGTATGCCTGAGGGCATCCATAACCATCCGACATGCCTTGCTGAGAGCGACGGTAATTCTTTTCAGGGTTGTATCCAAGGCTGCTTCATAGAATATTAACCCATTATCAACTATAGAAATGACTGAGCTCAAAACAGCTAGATTAAGAGCCTCAGGGGTGAGGCAGTGCCGGTGTTTATAGAGAATGCCAATATGAGAGTTTATTGTTCTAGATATTAGATTGATGTGGGCAGAGTAGGACAGGGTGCTATCTAGAGTGTTACCCAAGTATTTGAAGTCCTTGACTTGCTCATGAGGGAGGTGTAGTTTATTTAGTATGGTTAGGCAGATTGCTTCATGCCAGTTTTGCAGGCTAGTGAACAGCATCACCTTTGCTTTTTTGTAGTTCATCAGCAGTTTATGGGCACCAAACCAGCGTTCCACCTCCTGAAAGCCAGATTGAAGGTCATTGGTGAGTAGGGTAGGGTCAGTATGTGCAGCAAAGAGAACTGCATCGTCTGCATAGAGAAAGATGTTGTTAGGGCACGCTTTTGGTAGTAAGTTGATAACAATCAAGGTCCAAGGATGGAGCCTTGGGGTACTCTGGAGCTTACTGAGTGGCAGCTGGAAAGTGTGTCATTAATTCTAACCTGCTGCGTCCTGCCAGCAAGATAGCTGGTGAACTACCTGGTGACCTGGTGGCCTGAAGTGAGTGGAGTAGGAGTAAGCGGTTCAGTGTCAAAAGCCTTGGTGAGGTCAATGTAGATTAACCCCACCATCTGGCCTCTGTCAAGTGCACTGTGCAGAAAGTCAGTATACTCCAGCAAGACAGTGGTAGTGTTATGTGCTTTCCTAAAGCCATGCTGTTCTTTGCACTGGAGGTTGTATTTGGTCAGATGTTCTGTAAGCTGGTCTGCGACAATACACTCTAGTGATTTGGGGGGGGAGACACTTAGCCAAAGCTTGTTTCGAGGTGCAGCCTGGCAGCACAAGAAAGTTAAGTGATTTGCTCAGAGTCACACAGTATGCACATAGGGGCTGTGGGATTCAAACCCAGGTCTCCAGGTTTGCAACTCAGAGCCTTAATCCACTGCGCTATACTGCCTCCATCAAATGAAATGCTGGGTAAATTAAATAATTACTCCAGTGACTCTTGATGATAATAGGGTTTCTATTGGAAAAGACTACTCCCTGATAGATCATTTGTTTCTTTATCTCAGGTGAGCAGAGATGAGTTGGAGTACCAGTTTAGAATCATATTTTCACACAGAGTGCTAATGGAACCAACTCCGAAAGGAAGCAGTGCAAGTGTGAATTGTTGGATCTTTTAAACAACAGTTCCTCATGCATATTACATTAATTAGTATGGAAATTTATTCTTTGAGGAGGGGTGGGTAGCACTCATCAGAATCATACTTCATAGAAGAACTGGGAGAAAAAGTGGATCACATGGCCTGGGGCTTCCAAAGGTTTCAGCCCCCTGGTGGTTTTCCTCTTGATACTGCCAAAGTTGTTACAGTTTGTGGGTAGCGCTTCCATTAAACAAGGGCTATAACTATTGCTCATAATATATGCATTTTTTCTCTCTCTGTACCAGGCTGGACAACTCCAACTTCAGACCCCTGGATCTCCAGCATTCTGACTATCCTAGCTTATCCCACGGGGATGAGCTCCTCTTTTAGCCTGACAAAAGTTTCTCAGAGGGTGCAATAAACTGTGCTGAATGTTTGATGGTGGGGGTTCATCATTGCAGCCAGAAGGAAGGAATGTTCCCCTGCTTAGGACCAACCCACTACCCTTACAAGTAAAGAGTGAGTGCTCACAAGTTGGGAAGGCCCTAGGAGGTGATGCCAGGCAGTGCATGGCCCACATGTTTTGAATGGCACATCCAAAGGACCATCACTGGCTATCACTAACAGAGTGGCCCTGGTAGCCCACCAGCACATGCTGAAGAGCAGCCATGCAGACATATATTAACCCTACCTGCTGGCCTACAATTGTGCCATCTTCCGCTCAGGTAGTGAGCCTGGGTCTCCAGCATGCACTTGGTGCTATGAAGCCTTCATTTCTGGATGAACACATTAGACTCTTTGGGCTGAATTTTCAAACACAAAACTTTGGCTCAAGGTGCCAGCACCAAATGGCTTTGATACAAGTGGCACCTTACTCCAATGTTTGTGGCAATCTTGACTTTTGAAAGCAGGCTACATTGAAATTGGTAAGCCATGTGACAAAGCTGACCTATGCCACCCTTGTGGCAGAGTTATCCTTGCACCTGGTCACAATGGGGTTTGCACCACTGTGGGGCTGCACCATCCCCTTATTAGGAATGCCAGAAATCATTTTGAGGTTGCAAGAGGGGGCTCACATTAGACCATCCAGGAGGTAGTCTAAGGGCCCTGTATGACTGCCTGGCAGGGTAGCGACTAGGGGGACCTAGAAGGTAGAGCCCAGGGGCCAAAGGTGCCCTGGTGGTGCCATGGGGATGATGGGGGCACAGCAGCTGGGGGGGCATGAGGAGGTACTCAGAGAAGGTGCTCTGTGACTTGACACACCACCAGTGGGTCTGGGTGGTGGGACATAGCCAGACCATTATGACCTAGACAGCCCTGGCACCTGCCTCACAGGATCCACAGCCCCCTATGTGCAATGGGTGGCAGTGGTTGCTGGTTGTGGGTTGCATTTGGTGGCCTGGGATGTGCCCTGGGCACTGCAACATTCCCCAGGTACACAGCCCCATGTAGTGGCCAACAGATGCCCAACTACACTGCTGGAGACTGTGAGTCCTGTGGGGCTGGTGCCAGGGCTTCTATCAACTGGATTCCAGGTCATGATAGTCTGGCCATGCCCCTCCACCTAGCCCAATCAGTTGTGTGCCAAGTCACAGGGCACCTCCATTGGGTGCTTCCTCATGTCTCCCCCACTACAACCAAGCCCCCCTTGTTCCCCATGACACAACCAAGGCTACATCAGCCTCCAGTCCCCATCTTCTAGGTATAGTTACCCACCAACCTCAATGGGTCATCTAGGGTTGCACCAGGAGGGGGGGGGTGACGGATCCCTCAGTCAAACCATTCAGTTGCACCTTATGTTTGGAGCAACCCTGTGGCTGTTGTAGCTCCTGGCTCTTTGGCACAGGGACCCTAATGCTACTGAAGTTTTCAACAGCCATAGATCTATGCAAACTGTATCGCTGTAAGGGAAGAATGAAAATCGTGCCTTTTTTCTTGTTTCTTACCATCTAGCATTTTCTATGTGGTAAACTCACTTCAGTGCAAAAAATATGTTATGTAAAGCATTAGAACAATTAAATAAAATGGTGGTGCAATCTCCTGCAGAAAACCTGCTTCAAGTCTGAAGGTATAAAACTGCAATACAATATCAGAAACATACTCAGTGTAGCTTTTGCTTACTCAATATGTTTGCATGCTGCAATACAATCTTGATGCTGACAAATTCTTTCAAACACTGACAGCGTTCTCTTGTTCCATCCAGCAACTGTACACTTTCAGGGATATTCTAGTGTTGGGTGGGTCTTTTCAATCATATTAGTCTTATTAATTCCTTTGCTTTGTTGGAAACTTTGAAAGGGTTTAGTCTCGGCAGCTCTAGTACAAATCAACCATCTAATAAATCATAAAGAAGTTTATTTTTTCCATTGCACATTGCTTAATGCAGTTGAAAAATGTCCAGTGCAACACCTAAGAAAGACTGAAATGGGATTTACCAAAATAACAACATTCTTTTACCATGATGGCTCCACCCTTCTTAATAGCACAATAAGCCTTTTATCCATGCCAGTGTTTCTAAATGAAGCTTTTACAATTTTCATATCATGGTTGCTAAACATAATATAGCATTGATGCAGGTAGATATGCCTGCCAAGTGATTCAGCAGATGGTACTGTGCTATTTAAGCAAAATTGACATTGCCAGTAAACAATGTTTCATAGGAACCAAATGCAAAACGCAAGACCTGCAGGCTACTGTTGAAGAAGGACCTATTAAAAAAAAAATACTGTATTTTTTTGTTTTAGCACAATCAGGGAGATTGCATCAACTGTGCAGTAGTTTATACCACAATATATTACACCATGCTACACTGCAGGGTTTATATGTGACCAATTTGTATAAAAAATATTGACCACGTATTTTAGAAAAAAAGCATTTAAAAGCTGATTTTATTTCTCACTTTTCTTTTTTCCATACTGACACAAGTTTACAGGCAGAACTACAAATATTTTTCAAGTCTAATGTATTGTTCTTTTACAAAATAATAATCCAGTTATCACTGGATGTCAACAACATGTAAACTTTGAACTGGCACTCACTTATATGGTGTTGAC
This sequence comes from Neoceratodus forsteri, assembly GCA_016271365.2. Taxonomy (NCBI): domain Eukaryota; kingdom Metazoa; phylum Chordata; order Ceratodontiformes; family Ceratodontidae; genus Neoceratodus; species Neoceratodus forsteri. The sequence continues at coordinate 192,859,234 of CM057456.1, forward strand.
CTTCTCTGACAGTTGTAATTATTAGAACTGGTACAAATATATACTACATGTGATTCCACTTGTAAACCAGTGTCAATATGAGCAGCAAAGAGTGAGGAGCTAATAAGTAAAGCTTTTCTACCATCTTTCTTTGCATTTTATAGACAACTATCAGCTATATGTAAATCTGCAATGTAGAAAGGTGTAGGGTTTTGTAATATCAATTACATATAATGTCCCTCAATGTTTCAACTAGGAATAGATGAGCAGCTGTGCCCAGTTCACATCTGGGCCAAGATCTGCTGGAATTTGATGAGTTGTGCCAGTCTGAGGGAGCCTATTGTGGAGGGCCAAATCAGACTCTGAACAGGACCAAATGTTAGATTATAGTATAGATAGCCCCACATGACCCAGATGATGCGAGGCCATCTTAGGTAGCTTCTCTTGGGGAAGGGGGGGAGGGGTGTGGTTTGAAAACAGAACCAGCTTCCTTATCCTAAGTTTATATCAGTGTTACATCAGCCAGTCCTTTTCTCCATTTTTGAAAGTTTACCTCCCAAATTCCAGCAATCACAAATTTGGTTTAGCATTCACTGAAAGAGTAGAGGAATACCTATTATCTAAAGCATTCTCTTGGGTGTAGGTTTTACGCTTTTTGCAGAACCTGAAGCTTTATTAAAAGTAATTCTGCATTGTGTGTGTGTGTGTGTGTGTGTGTGTGTGTGTGTGTGTGTGTGAGTGTGAGTGTGCGCATGGCTTATGCATGTGTATGTTTAATAAAGTAACTCAAAAAACAGTAGAATTCAACATCTTACATTTGTTCTAAAACAAGAGCTAGAGCCAATTAAGTCTGTCATTGCTCTTATATGAAAGAATGAAATATGTTTAAGTTATTTACTATCGCTAATGATTTTATTTTGATCAATATGTTCATGTATTTTTAGCTTAACATTGTGAATTATTTTTAAATAAAGAAACATATGGATTGTACATTTTTGGTTGAATAAAGTCTGATATATTGGAATGCTTTGGAGTAGTTCAATATACTTTGATAATATGTTCAAAGTTTTGCAATAATTAAGCAATGAGACATGACAGGGTGCGCATTGTGGTGGGATAAAGGCACACTTCTGGGGCCAGATTCACAAACAAAATCACAAAAGCAATGCAAAATCAAGTGTTGTGCTTTGCAATTGTGCAGGTGTGAAAAAAATGCTATTCACAGACAGATAGCATACCGCGCTATCTGACTGTAAATAGGGCTAGGTATAGGCAGCAGTAATACCATTATCACTACCTCTAACCTCACGAGTGCCGCCCCGACCTGCACAACAGGGAATGACCCTGCAATGAATAGTGCAGGTGAGCTATTTGGTATTCAAAAAAGCAGTTGTGTAAATGAGACCATTTGGCATGTAAAGTGTTAGGTGGCCATTTACATGGGCATTATGGGCCTATTCACATGGTCTGCAATGGAAGTTAATACCAGCCCCCAGTCCCTGCTACCCCAGAGGCAGCTATGTGTCCATATAGTCTTAGTCAGCCACCAGATCGTTGATCACCGTCCCTTGGAATTTAAAACACATTTCCCTGGTAGTCTAGTGGTCCCTCCCCATTCTCCAATTGCCATCCCTTATAATAGAGAGTATGCCCTGACATTCTAGTGGGCCCTCCCACATCCCCCATTCTCCAATTGCCATTATGTTGTTGACAACATATTTTCCTGGTAGTCTAGTGGTCCCTCTCCCTACCCCCCCTCACCAATCACCGGCCCACTCTAAATAAATATAATTCCTGGTGGTCTAGTGGTCCCTCCTGCCTGGTCACTGATTGTCTGGTCACTGTAAATAAATATATATGCTGTTGGTCTAGTCATCCCCCCTCACCAATAGATGGCCCAGAAAATGATATCCCTGGAGTCCAATGGTCCCCCCAACCCAACACCCTGACCTAAATAGACATACAGTTCCCTGGTGGCTAGCAGTCTTTCTCCCCATCCCCATCCCCATATGGTCCACAGAAAAAGTTCCTGGGTGGTCTAATGCACCCCCCGCCCTGGGAGGTAGTGTTATACCACCCCACTCCCCCCATTCTGAACTCAAGCTGGCAACCATCACAGCCCTCCTCTCTCCTCCATTCTGACCACTGACTGAGGTCTCAATGAACATACCCTCTTATTGAGAGCTCAGTTGGTGGCCAGCTGTGGTTGAGACAAGAGGGCTATGCTAATTACCAGCTTGGGTTTGGGATGGAGAGTGGGGTGGTGGGACACTAACTGCCAAAATGGGGGGTGCACTAGACCACCAGGGAACATTTGCTATACTCCACATAGAGGATCAGGATGGGGGAGGGACCACTAGCCACCAGAGATTTGTATGTCTATTTTGGGCAGGGCATCAGGTGGGTGGAACACAGGACACCAGGGACATTGTTTCATTGGGATGTCAGGGTGGTGATTGGCAAAGGAGGGGGGGCCAATAGACCACCAGGATATATATTTAGCTAGAGCAGGTAGGCAATCTGTGACCAGGAGAGGGAACATAGAACCGCCAGGAATTATATTTATTTAGAGCAGGCCAATGATCAGTGACCAGAGTGAGTGACCACTAGATCACCAGGAATTATACATATTTAGAGCAGGTCAGAGATCGGGGCTCCATGTAATTTCGGTAAGGCACTTTTAGCACATGCTAATTTCAGCGCCTGTATTTTTTAGCAACTGCCAATCTCAGTGATACATACTGCTGACAGCAATTTCAGTGAACATCATAATCAGTCCTGCATTTGAAAATGAAAAGCGAGCCATAATAAGTAGTACATATGAGGACAGATTCCATATTCACTGACAACCAGGACTGTGTTCAGTTAGGTCTCGGTAGTGCCTCCTAGAAGCTGATGCTACAGAATCAGACACAGTCTGTACCATTTGAACTTTGGACATTCTCTGTTCCTCTTTAATACAGTTGAGGAACCTCCAGATTGTTGGGTGACACACGCCCAAGGGTGTATTAAACCCACGGTGCCACCCCTCCACTACATTATTGGTTTTAGCGTGGCCACCTAGTACTGCTTCATAGCAATTCCAGGCAAACTCTCTGGATACATGGGTCTGCGGCATCCCAAATGACTCATGGGACACCCGACTCATGTATCTTCAAACTAATTGATCAAATCCATCAAGATCTCATTATGTTCCTGAAAAAAAAACACTATCCCTCAACTCATCAAATGCGCTTTCCACATCATTAACTGGAATGAATGATAATGATAGCAGGCAACAAATATTCAAGGTGAAATCTGCATCCTCCACATACCTTCTCAAAACCTCCATGCACTACTGCACATGCCACCACATAGCCGCCACATAGCCTGTGTGAAGTGGAAGAGGCAGCCTTTTACACTTGCTGTTGGAAAAGCAGAATGCACAGCCCTCATTGCAGCCTTCTCAAAATGTAACATGACAGTGCTAGGATTCATTGCATTTGCCTAACCCTTTATTCTCTGAAACACCCTGTCATAGGAAGCGACGCTTCTAGATGACATCGGAATGTAAATAGCAGGTATGATGACACCTCCTGCATGACACCCATGCACTGTGTATAATTGTTGAAATAATGTTGGAGAGGTATGGAACATACCATCCATAACCCATTCATTGCATGTGGACAAAAAATTTAGATTACGGTTGGCAGGATACATCAATATGTGTTTATCGGTGCCACTGTTCCACAAGAGATAATGCTCACCTCCAAGTGTTCTGCAGTATTCTGGTAAGATCATTAAGTCAGCTATAGTCACTGGCATCATAGATATACTGTACCTCTCACTCTGTTGGCTCCTCTGCACAGTGTGATGTGACAGATGCTCATCAGGTATGAATCCCACTACAGCTTCAGTTGCAGCAGCTGTGCTTTGCAGCATGACCTGGGCAGTGCTTTCATTGCTGCTTCTGGTCCTGTCCCTCATATCTGCAAGCACACAGTGAGCACCAGTGGCCACAGCATAAGCCACATAACTGTGGCCACAGGGGACGTCAACAATGAGGTCAGCCACAGTATACACTCTGGCAGGACAGTGGTACTTGTACCCATCTGCACACCACCAACAAACCTTTGACTTCTCAGGTACTCCACAGCCATCTTCAATGATGGAGCAGCCATGCATTAGCATCCTATTGATGGCATCATTAACAGCAGCTGTCACCACTTAACATGAGGATCTAATTGTTGTAGTTATATATCTAGGTGGGATGTACCCCCCTGCATCCCTTGGGGGCTGTGCTCCCATATGCCCCTTATATTTAAGATACCAACTCCATGCTGTACTTGGACACAGTGTATATTTAGCAAGGTTGTGCTCACTAAATAATACTATCGCTGAAATATCTAAGTGCTAATATTACTCGGTTGCCGTAATGTGACACTCGCTATAATTGTATGCACTAATATTCATTCACTAAAATTACCTCACTGTAATTGCCTCACCAAATTGATGTGCTACCATGATGGGCGAGGGAGTACCACTGCACATCAGGGAATAGTTTTCTGGATGTGGGGAGAAGAATCGGGTGGGGGAGGGACCACTAGATTTCCAGGGAATTTGTTGTCTACTACAGGATGGTGATTGGTGAAGAGAAGGTGCAGGGACCACTAGACTGGTAGTGAAATATGTTGTCAACAACGGGACAGTGAACAGAGAATGGGTTAGGGTGAAGGACCACTAGACTGCTAGGGCATACTTTTTATTATAAGGGATGGCAATAGGAGAATGGGAGAGGGACCACTAGACTAACAGGGAAATATTTTGACAACAATGGGATGGTGATCAGAGAATGGGGAGGTGGAAGGGACCACTGGACATCAGAAACACTTATGCTTGGCATATGGGGTGGTGATTGGTGATCGGGGGGACCATTACCACAAGGGACAGTACTTTTGTTTCTTGGGTGGGGATCAGGAATCATGCAGTGGGTACCACTACACTATCAATGACATCACTATTTTATTTAAAGGGATAGCAATTGGTGATCATGGAGAGGGAGGGACCAGTAGACCAGCAGGGAGATGTTTGTTTTGTATCAATGGGCTGGGGATCCCGGGGGGGGCACAGTACCTCTGCCAACCATTAGGGTTGCATGGAGTTAAGAGGCAGTTTTCCTCAGTGGTATTTTCTCCATGCAAGGGAACCCCACAAATGGCCCTTGCTAGGAGAAAATGCTTTGTGGATGGGACTGCACCAGTATGCAGGTCCCCTTCCACTAATTTGCATTGTGGCCCCCTCCAGACTTTGCCCCGGTGCAAACCCAGTTTGAAAATTCAAAATTGGCTTTTGTGAATACCAACTTGGTGCAAAACCCAGTTTGCACTGGGGAAAAGTTTTGTGATTCTGGCTCCTGATGTGTTGTGAGGCATGAAGCATCGTAAAGTGCCTTCAGCCACCTGAAAAGTGCTGTTATCCCACCACAAAGCAGTGGAATGTCTTACTGCAATTATAAAATGGGTCCAGGATTTTTTTGGGGGCTGGGGTGAAAAAAATACACAAAAATAATATAATGTTAAGCATTTTAATAAATGCCTTAATACATCCATCCACAGCAACAAAATAGTCCCACAGTTTCAAATATACTGTAATGCACAGCTTAGATACTCTGTTTTCCCAGACTAACCATTTACCTGTTTTCTTAACTTTCCTCCTTCTACTTTATAGTATTTCATCACTTTTCCCCACATTGTTTCTGTTCTATTGTGTATAGTAAGGGTTTGTTCTGCATGGATTTCCATGCCAATTGAAACCTTGTTGTACCACAGTTCTAAGGTCATGAAATGTATTTGTATTCTTCTGTGGTACAGCAAGGTTTCAGTTGATTGGAAATCACCAAGGCAGCTGGAGTTTTTCACAGTGCTGCTACATGCACAGCTATCAGTTCAAGTTCTGAACAGAAACCACCAGGACTTTCACTGCTGCTGTTGGGCACACTGTGAAAACACTTAAAAAAAATAAAATAAAACTGTGACGGGCAATGACCAGATTGATCTGTTCATTTCTTTTGTTAGTATAGTTCTATTTTCTTTTATAAGTTCTCTTATTTGAAAGTGGATGAAAACATGGCTTCCAGGTCACATGCTACTGCTTAGTTTGGGTTTCCCTCGAGCTGATCTAAGCTGCACATCCCAGCAGATGTGAGGGTGCAATTTTGAACACCTCAGACATCCTGTAAAACAGGATCTTAAAACTGGACAGAGGATGTCTAAGTGTGAAGGAGGCCTGCTGGCTCAGATGACGTCACACACACACATACACACACACGCACACACACATTTGGGGGGGGCAGTGAGGAACTGTCACTCAAAGGAGTTAAGCCACTCCCCACGGTGAGAAGGGTTATAAATTGGGGTGCTGATAGACAGGACACCCTCTTTCTCTGGGACACAACATCTGGAACAAGGGAGAGACGTGCAGCTAGGTATGATGTACAGCTTAAGAGAAGGTGTCTTCTTTAGCTAGCAGCAGGTAAATAGATTTTAAGTGTGAGGAAAGCTCTTTTTTTTCTATACATCAACTGTCTGAGTAACTTGCTTTATTTTCTGCTTCTTAGTAAATTGGTAATCCTTTTGTTTCAGTGTAAATATAGCCTATTTGTAAATAATTGTAGTTCTTCTAGTAAAGAATAAATTTTTTACAGAATCCTTGACTGCTTGTTTTATTTAAAAAAGTAATTTTACTATTTCTGCTAGCTCTGTTTTGCAGTCTGCCTCCGAAGAGCACTCTATCAATAACTATTATGGTGACCTCCCTGATGTTGAGCAAGAGGTAAAGACTGGTTTCCTGTTTCCTGGAAAAAAAATCAGATTGTGGCAAAGGATTAGAAGTCCCCAACAGAGGAACTGCCCTGTAATCGAGGGGCCCGAGAGGCAGTTTCTATCACAACTGGTGGCTGAGTGGTGGGATCATTGCTGCAACTGAAGGCAGTGCAATGCAGATCAGTGGACAGATTTAAAGCTAGAATTTGTGCACAGTGTGTTTTCTTGTAAGGCAGGAACTCTGGGGAGAGAAGTAAAAGTCTTACCTACAGACAGGGTGACAGAGTGTCAGCAGAAATATACCTTAACAGGCACTAATTTGGATATACAAAAGGTTACACTGCTTACTACTGTTTTGTTTTTCTAGACAGCTTAGTGCAGCATCATTATAAAAGATGAGCTCCTCTACTTATGGTAGATTTAGTTTACAGCAGCTTCATGAGCTGTGCACAGACAGGGGGATAATCTATGAGGGCCTGACAAAGAATGGACTCATGGAAGCCCTGTCAGTGAATGACAAATGGTCTCAGGGTTGCCAGATCAAATACCTGTGCAACAGGCAGTTGCTGTGGAAGGTGACCAGGGTAGGAAAACTGTGATCACAGTGGCTGTATCAGAGGGCCACCTAGAGCCATGAGCTGGTGAAGCAGAACAGCCCAAACCTGAGCTGATAGCTGGTGAAGCAGGGGCTCAAACTCAGCTTGAGATACTGAGGATGGAGCTTTTGCTGAAGGAAGCTGACCTGCAGAGTGCAAGGCTTGAGGCTGAAAGAGAAAGAGTAAGGCTGGAGTCTAAGAAAGGAGAAAAGGCTCTCCAGCTGGAGGTGGAGGAAAGAGAGCAGGCTTGTCAGCATGAAATCCTGATGCAGTTGGAAAGAGAGAAGAAATGGGCAGAAAGACTGAAGACCGACAGCATGATAAAGAGATGATGAATCTGCTCCAGCAAACAACACAGCAAACCATAAGTAATGGCAAAGGGGGTCCAACCCACAAAGCCACAGTTAATTCAAAAATGTTCCCACAATACTAGGAGGGAGATGACCTCGATTTGTTTTTAAAATCATTTGAGAGGGTATGTGTGCAGTTTAAATTGAATAGGGCTTCATGGGTGACCCACCTAACACCATTGCTTTCTGGCCATGCTCTGCATGCATTTGCTAGAATGGCTGAAAATGATTGTATGGACTATGAGAAAGTAAAAAGTGTGTCACTGAAATGTTTTAAACAGACTTCTGAGGCTTACAGGTGAAAATTCAGAGAACTGAGAAAGGGCCCATGAGACAGCTGTGTAGAACTGCATGTCCAAATGTGCTCCTATCTAGACCACTGGTTGGATGGGGCTAAAGTTAGAGCTGTAGAGCAAATGACAGATTTGATTGTAAAAGAACAATTTCTTAAAATTGTACCTGATGACCTGCACTTATGGCTACTGGACTGTGCATGCAACTCAGTGAGGAAGGCAGCAGAAAGTGCTGAATTGTATGTGGCCAGTAGACCACACTCTCAGCATAAGAACAACGGAAGTGGGGCAGCACATGGTTTTAAGGGGACCCAGGGAGGACAGCCTAAAGGAAACCAGCCTGCACCCAAGCCCAGAACAGAACCCACCGGTTCTAAGAGAAACAAGGAATCAGGGGCAAAAGAATGCAGGATTTGCCAGAAGGTAGGGAATCTATTCTATGACTGGATGAAATCATCCAAGCAGACCACTAAAGCAATAGGTAAGGCTAGAGGGATGTTGAGGTGTATTAGTAGGGGCATCACAAGTCATAAGAGGGAGGTAATAATCCCTCTTTGCAAGACACTGGTTAGGCCCCATCTGGAGTACTGCATGCTGTACTGGAGGTGACACCTGCACAAGGACATTAACAAAATGGTGGCAGTCCAGAGAAGAGCTACCAAAATGGTGCAGGGACTGCATCAGAAAACATATGAAGACAGATTAACAGAGCTCAATATGTATATCCTAGAGCAAAGGAGGGAGAGAGGTAATATGATCGAAACATTCAAACATCTTAAGGGCATTAACAAGGTGAAAGATTCTAACATTTCAATATAAGAAAAATAGCAGGACAAGAGGACACAGCATGAGAACAGAGGGAGGCCGATTAAGGAGTAATGATAGGAAGTCCTTTTTCACAGAAAGGGTGGTAGATGCATGGAATGGCCTACCTCAGGAAGTGGCTGATATGAAAACAGTGCAGGGCTTCAAACAGGCATGGGATAGGCATAAGGGAGCAATACAGATGAGTATGTTTAAATAGGCCATTGACAGAGTACTGGCCTATGGCACATTCATAAGGTAGAAAAAATGGGCAGACTGGATGTGCCTTGTGGTCCTTATCTGCTATCAATGTCTATGTTTCTATGATTGCCTTAAAAACAGGAGCAAAGGGCAAAAGTCTGGGGGAGTGGGTGACCAAGACAATACTCAGCAACTGGAAGGCTGCACACACACTGCAGTGCCATCAAACTCTTTCAAGCATATGCACCTTATTCTAGTCAATGGGACAGTAGCACAGGGACTGAGAGACACTGGCACCTCCATCTCCATGGTAAGGTAGGATCTGATCGAGGTGCAGCAGATTCTGCTGGGGCAGTTTACCAAGATTCTGGGAGTCACGCGTCCAGTGGTCCAAGTGCCAATGGCTTGGGTCTTCCTGAGCTGGGAGGACAGCCATGGGGTAAGGAACAAGGGAGTTGTACCTGATCTTCCTGTGGATGTGATCATGGGGAATAATTCTGACCACAGGGAAAACCTGATATGTATTACTACCCATAGCCAGGCAAAGTGGTAAGCTTCTGAGGGTGAGGAAGGGGCGACACAATCTGTGCTCACCCCTCTTTCTGCAGCTGAAGAGGCAGCTAGTGTGGGTGAGGTGCTAACTAGAAGTTGCAGCCCTTAGCTCTAGCTGCAAACAGAGGAGGTCCCAGCTGGGGGCAGACTTCCTTCAAAAGGGGAGTTGGGAAGGGTCAGACAGGAGGAGATGGGCAAAGCCAAGCTGGCTGATCCTACACTCCAAAAACTGAGAGAAATAGCAGTCAGTGCTGAGGACTCTAAGGGGAGAAAAATGTCAGTTTACTGGGAGAATGAGCTGTTTTACAGGGGGTGTACAGCACAGAGGGGGCAAAAGGGAGAGATACTCCAGCAGCTGGTTGTCACCTGGGACAACTGCAAGCAGCTTTTGGCCCTGGCCCATGACATCCCTTTTTCAGGCTACTTGGATAATAACCTCACAAAAAAGTGGCCCACCAACAGCATCTTTTGGCCGAGCATGTACACAGATTTGGCAACTTACTGTAGCACTTCCTCACAGTGCCAGAGGGTGGGAATGGTAGGGGACAAGGCTCAGGCAACTTTGGTGCCTCTGCCTTTTGTTGATGAACCCTTTAAGAGAATAGCCATGGACATAGCGGGTCCCCTGAGTACCCCAAGTCTCTTGGGCAAGACATACATACAGGTTGTTGTAGACTACTCAACCAGGTACCCAGAGTCAGTGGCCATGTTCTCCACTGAGGTGGAAAAATTGACTGATGTGCTCTTGGGAATGTTCAGCTGAGTGAGATTTCCGCAGAAGATTTTGTCAGATCGGGGGATGAATTTCATGTCATCACTAATGACTAGTCTGTGGGAGAAATGTGAGGTGAAACAACTCTGTGCCTCACCCTATCACCCTGAGACAAATGGCCTGGTTGATCAGTTCAATGGGACCCTCAAAACTATGCTCAGGACATTTGCTGACCAGCACAAGAGGGAGTGGGACAAATATTTGCTCCACCTCCTGTTTGCATACAGGGAAGTCCCAAAGAAGTCCACAGGGTTCTCACCTTTCAACCTCCTATTTTGTCACAGGGTGAGGGTGGGGGGATCCCTAGATATAGTCAGGGAGGAATTGGAAGGTGACCTTGCCTCCCAAGGGGAGTTTGTTGTGGAGTACATCCTGAATTTTAGGGCCCAGCTTAAGGAGCTCATGGAGCTTGCCCAGGAGCACCTAGCTACTGCACAACAGAAGCAGAAAATCTTGTACAGCTATGGGGCCAGAGCCCGGGAGTATGAAGTCTGACAGTGAGTGATGGTACTTTTCGAAGTCCAACACAATAAACTGCAAGCAGCATGGAAGGGCCCATTCTCCATAATCAGGAAGGTGATTGAAGTTAATTACATAGTAGGGCTGCCTGACAGAAGGTGCAGGCAGAGGGTATATCATCTAAACATGATGAAGCCCTACTATGATAGGGAGGAGATGGTCCTCACTGTGTGCAGGGTGACAGAAGAGGGAAATGAGGTGGATCCCCTGTTGGACCTCATGGGGGGAGCATGGGAGGGATCCTCAGTGGATAACTTCACCCTCTTAGGGCAGCTGACCCTGGTCCAGACAGAGGAGATGATGGGTGTGCTGTGAGAATTTGGGGACATGTTGACAGGGAAACGGGGGTATACCACAATGGCTGAACACTACGTGGAAAATGGGACCCAAATGTTGCTGAGGCAGTCCCCTTACATAGTACCAGAGGGGGTCAAGCAGGCCATGCAGGAGGAAGTCAGGGAAATGCTGGTTCTTGGAGCGATACAAGAGTCCAGTAGCCCCTGGGTCTCACCTGTGTTCCGGATCCCCAAAAGGGACAGTATACTAACATACTAACATACTAAAATGCCAGCAGAATAGGCCTAACGGTCTTTCGTGTCTACTCGTTTGGTCAGTCCCCAACCTGGGTGCTGACCTTGCTTTCCCTCTCACCTTCTCTGGCTTCTCCCTTCCCAGTTCCAGATATTCTTGCTGCATTGGATTTTGCTTCCAGAACCCTTCCCCTGTACCTGTCCCACCCCCTCTTGAACCCCTCCACTGTCTCTGCCTCCACCAGCCCCCTAGGCAGTGCATTCCATGGCTCCACCACCCTCTCAGTGAAGTAGCACCTCCTCCTTTCTCCCCTGAATCTTCACCCCTCCAGCGTCCAGCCATGCCCTCTAGTGGCCCCTTCCTCCTTCCTTCGAAGCACCCCGACTGTTCCTCCCCTATTTACCCTCTTCATGTACCTAAAGACCTCTATCATGTCCCCCCGGTCCCTTCTCTCTTCCAATGTGTACATATTTAGCTCTTCGAGCCTCTCCTCATAGGTCCTGTCCCCCAAGCCCCAAATCATTTTGGTTGCCCTCCTCGGGACCCTCTCCAGGAGGTTAATGTCCCTCTTTAAGTGTGGCCTCCAAAACTGCACACAGTACTCAAGGTGCGGCCTCACCAAGCAGTTATACAGAGGGAGTATCACTTCCCTCCTTCTGGAGGTGATCCCCTAGCAATGCATCCCAGCATCCTGTTGGCCTTGGCTGCTGCCCTCCTACAAGTCTCAGAGTTGTTCATCTTGACATCCACCACCACCCCAGGTCCCTCTCAGCCATCGAGACTTGTAGCATTCCCCCAGGGTGTACACTTGACCTGGGTTTCTGGCTAGGTGGAGTACCTTGCATTTCCCTGATTGAACCTCAACTTCCACTTTCTAGATCATCTTTCCAGAGCCTCCAGGTCCCCTGTAGGGCCACCTCTCCTCCCCATCCACCACCGCCCCAGTTTGAGTCATCTGCAAAGAGACTCATCTCACTCCTGATTCCTGTCCTTATGTCCGATACATAGGCGTTGAACAGAAGGGGCCCAGGACTGATCCTGTGGGACCCCACTAATGACCCTCCTTGAGGATGAGACTATCCCCAACTATGACCCTCTGGGTTCAGTCCTGGAGCCAATTGCCCTCTCCATCTGATCATCTGGTTCCCCCACCCCATTTCTCCCAGCTTATCAACAGGCCCACATGAGGAACAGAGTCAAATGCCTTGCTGAAGTCTAGAAAGAAATCCACTGGTCTACCCAGGTCCAAGGCACTTGTCACCCAGTCATAGAACTCCACCAGGTTTGTCTGACACGATTTCCCTGGGATGAATCCATGCTGTCTATCGTCCAGGCACCCTGACTTATCCAGGTCCCCACCTAGCCTCTCCTTGACAATGCCCTCCATCACCTTGCCCACCACCGAGATCAGGCTTACAGGCCTGTAGTTCCCTGCCACCTCCCTTGATCCCCCCTTGTGGATAGGCACCATGCACCACCTTTCAGTCTTGGGGCACCCACCCTGTCCTCAGAGAGATGGTGAGCTCTGCCAGGGTTTGCCAGGACATCTGCAAGTTCCTTCAGCACTCTGGGATGTAATTTATCTGGCCCAGTGCTTTCTCCGTCTTAAGGAGCTGAGGGCTTCCCTCACTCTCTCTGCTGTGATTTCACTTCCGGTACCCCTTCTCCTGCTTAGCCCTCCCCACCTGCCAGTGATGCCTCCCCTCTCCCCAGACCTGCCAATTGGTAAGGGTCCCCCTCCTCAGTATCTCTGTCTCTCCCATGTATGCAGCACCCCATTTTCCCTGGTGAAAACTGAGGTGAAGTACTCATTTAGTACCTCAGCCTGCTCCCTGGGTCTTGTGCCCATCTCTCCCCTGATTTAATCCTGCTAATCTGCCCCTTCACCCTTTTTTCCCCAATGTATCTAAAGAACCCCTTGTTCCCTCTCCTAATTTCCCTGGCCAGGTTCTGCTCCTTCTTTGCCTTAGCCCCCCTCACCACTCTAGTGGCCCTTCTAGCCATTAGCTCGTACTCCCCTCGATCCCTTTCACTCCTTGAGCACTTGAATTGCCTATAGGCTGCCTTCTTTCCCCGCATCACCTCCTGGATCTCCCTGGTCCACCAACAGGGTTTTTGGGCCCTACCGCATTTTCGTCTTACTCTTGCACAGGTGCTGGTAGCATCCTGCACCCCTCTCCTGATGATTTCCCACCTACTATCAGCGTCCATATCTTTCCCAATCCCATCCAAATGCTCCTTAAAGATCCTTCCCATTTCCTTAAAATCCGCCCCCCTGAAGTCGGTTACTTCCGTCTTTGTGCAGCCTTCTACCCCTCCTAGGTCTAGGCAGAACCAGACCATGGCATGGTCACTCCCGGCCAATGGGTCCCTTACCTCCAGGCCCCCAATCTGGTCACTGTCTGCCAGGACCACATCCAGTACCCAGTGCCTCCCTGGTCGGTTCCCTCACCTGCTGAGTTAGGAGCAGCGTCTTGAAAGACATCCAACAACCTCTGTTCCCTGGTCACAGAGGATGTCATAGTCTCCCAGTCTGTTCCTGGCATGTTTAAGTCCCCCAACACCACCACGTTCCTCTGCCCAGTCTGCAGTGTCTCCTAACATCTGCCACCAGACTGTCTCCAGCTCCTCTGCCAGGGCAGGGGGTCTATACACCACTCCTATTTTTACCCTCTTGCCCCCCCCTTATCAAGGTGACCCAAATCTCCTCCATGGTTCCCTCCACCTCCTACTCCCCCTATGCCAATGCAGTTTTTGACTATCATTGCTACCCTCCTCCCCTTCCTCCCCTGTCCTTCCTGAACATAGTGTATCCCTCCAGGTTCAGGTCCCAGTCATGTCTTGCAGTGGCCCCAAGTCTCAGTGACCACTGCCACATCCACTGCTCCCTCAGTTAGCATCGCCTGGAGCTCAGGCATTTATTGCCCAAGCTCCTGGCATTTACTGGGACTACCTTCCACCCTTTCCTATAGTTCCATTTCCCTGCTCGTGTTCACATGGGGATTCTGTTTTCCCTGGTCTGCACTTTGCCAGTTGGCCTTTTCTGCAATCCTCCTGGTCCCCAGGGGTGGAGACAAGTCCCTCCTTTATCGCCCCTTGACAGCCTTTTCTCCCATCCCACCCCTTCATAAGTTTAAACCCACTTTTCACCAATGAACCCCTCTATTTTCAACAGGATTCCCTCCCTCCAAATTGGATGTAGTCTATCTCTAGCATACAGCTCCTTATCCTCCCAGGTCTCCCCAATCCCCATCAACCCATACCCTCTGGCCTCACACACCCTCTGAGCCACTGGTTTATCTCCTAATTTTCCTTTGTGTTCCCCACTAGCCCTTGGCACTGGCAGGATTTCTGAGAAGGAAACTGTGCATCCTATGTCATGACCAGACCCTGGCAAGCTCCTGAATCTTGCCTGTATCTCTAGCTCTGCTATTTCCCTCAATGTCATTTGTACCCAGGTGGACCAGTATGTCTGGGAACCCCCACAATCCTTTGCCAGCTGATATACCTCATGCTTAGCCCTGTGCACGTTAGTCAGGGAAGCATCTTGTTCTAATTGGCAGGCTTCTCCCTCTCTATCCATTTGATACTGATCATAGAATCCCCAGCAGGAGCACTCTGACCACTCCTTTTCCTCCATTTCCCCCCTTCCATGTCCCTCGTCCTTTCTGGGCCTTCACCCAGCCGGCTGTGTTCCTCCCCTTTCTGGGTGCCACATGCCACCCCCTCCTTATTACCATGGCCACCCCCTCCTCAATCCTATGCCTCTCCTCCTCCTGAGTATCCTTCTGTACCTTGCTAATTCCCCCTCACTGCTCGCAACTGGTCCTTCTCCCCATCTGCTAAACTAGCCTGGATCATCCTCCTTCCTTCCTGTCTCCGTTTAGTTCCTCCTTTCTAGTCGTGCTCCCTGACCTAAACCCTCAGCTCCCTTTACTGAATCCTCCTTGTACTTCTGGTCCTTCTCCTTTACCTTTCCTCCCAACTGGTCCTTCTCCTTGCGCTTTCCTCCCTCTTCCCCCTGCCCCTCCTGCTCTGATTCACTGCTCCCCCCATTCTCCTGCATTCCAGGTCCCCCCCTGTTCTTCCTGCTATCTGGCCCCTGCCTCCTGCCTCCCACTCCCACTCCCTTTCCATCTCTAACTACCCCTGTCATGGCTACATCACCCCCCTCATCCTTGAGCAGAAGAAGAGAATTGAAGCGGTTACTGAGTGTAAGGTCTGATCCACCTCCCTGCCTTGCTTCCTTCTGTCCAGCCCTGGCCATCTGCCTACTTCCCTGAGAATGTTGTCCCTCCGTCCCCCCTTTGTGAGGGCCCCCAGTTACCTGCCTGCTTCCTTGGTAGTGTCCTTTTGCACCCCCTCTGCCAGGTTCCCTATGTGACCCCTGAGTATTCTCCTGCACTCCTTTCCCTATGCCCCCACCCCCAGTGCTTGGTGCAACCCTGTGGGAGATTCCCAGCCCCCTTCCCCAACCATACCACCCCCCTTCCCCCAGCTTTCTCCTAATCCCCGCAACCTCCTCCCTAAGCTGTGCTAGCTGGTAGCACACTGGGCAACCACCAAACTTCCAAGCCCAGTCCAGTATCATGGCTGCTCCACACCCTGTGCACCCCACCACCCTCCCAAAGATGCCGGCCCTAATGATGTGTGGTTCCATCCCCTTCCAAATAGGTTTCCTTGGGTGAGCCACCAGGTTCCCCCCTAGTCCAAGATACCCCTACTGCCTAATCAGGTCACCCACTAATCTTACAGACAGTCCCACTGTACACCAGTAACCCTGTTACTAGGTGCAGTACAACATGTTAAACTTATAAGGGAAATGAACAACTCCAAAAGCTCCTCTCTCCCAGCCTTTAAATCCTACCCCCAGTGGCTAGAACTACATGAGCTGCACCTGTAGCCTTTTCCTCCAATTGCAGGGCAGGTGTTCCCCATAAATTTGCAGACTTCTGGGGAGGGAGGGGTGGGGAGGGTGGGTCTTGGGCAGACACCTGACTCGAGAGAGAGAGGTATCAGCCTGTGTCTCCCTCCAAGCCCAGCAGCCAAAGAACCAGGCCCAAGCAAATCCACCAAATAGGTTTTAAATCAGAAGAAATAGGCCTCTACCAGCGCAGCCTGTTACACAGTGAAACCTCCACAAAATGAGCCCCCTTTACAGCCACCAAATCAGTTTACAAACATCCAGCAGCACCCCAAACAATACCCTGCTAGCCCCTTAGAAGTAAGAAAGAAAAGAACCAACCTACCAAGTAAAATCCACAAGAACCCTGTGAAAACAACAGCAGCAGCTACTGTCCTGGAACACAACTGATCCTGTCCCCTTCCAGTATCACACGGTTCTGTGTGAAACACCGGAGGCTCAACAGCTGTATGGAGTCGGATGCCTACCACATGCCCAAAATGGATGTGATCTTGGAATGGCCTGGGGAAGCTCTGTTTCTAACCATTGAAGACCTCACAAAGGGGTACTGGCAGGTACCCCTAACCTCCTGCAGCCTGAGAGAGATCTGCTTTTGTCACCCCATCTGGCCTATTCAAATTCTGAGTAATGTCATTCGGGATGAAGAATGCACCCACAACCTTCTTGCAGCTTGTGGATCACATTCTGGCTGGGGCAGGTGAATATGCACTGGCTTACATGGATGACTTTGCCATTTACAGCCAGACTTGGGATGATCCCAACAGACATGTGAGGGAGATGTTTTGCAGATTGAAGGATGTAGGGCTGACAGTTAAGGCAGAAAAATGCCAAGTAGGCATGACCAAAGTGTCCTACCTTGGGCACCGGCTAGGCAGTGGATGCACCCATTCAGAGCCTGTGAATGTTGATGCCATCCAGGCCTGGCCCACCCCTGCCACAAAGAAACAGGTATAGGCATTTCTGGGGACAGCTGGTTAGTACAGCAGGTTTGTCCCTCACTACAGTAATGTGGCCAAGCCCCTGACAGACCTGACCAAAAAGAAAATGCCAGAGAAAGTTTTCTGCTAAAGGAATAACAGTTATAAAAGACTATAATAAAGCAGATTTTTAAGGAATTAGAAAGGAACTGAAAGATTGTAACTGGTATGTATGCTTCATGAATAAAATGTCAAAGAGATGTGGCACATCTTAAAAAACAAACTCCTATTGATTGTAGAGAAATTTGTTGCTAGTAAAAACATTTATAATAAAAGAGGTAAACTTCCCATGTGGTGCACCAAGAGGATACTAAAGCAGTGTAACAAGAATCATCTGACAGCATGGAGAAACTTAATACTAAAGAGGCAGTTGACAGGTACAAGCAAGAACTTAAAACATTAAAAAAGATGATTAGTTTGGAAAGAAAAAAATTGAGTTTAATGCAGCATATAGAAATGATGAATATAAAAGCTTCTATGCATACATAAATAATCAAAATAAAAAAAATATGCAAATTGGATCTATCATGCAAGAGGGTAAAGTACTAAAAACAGAAAAAGAAATAGCTGATGCTTTCAATAATTATTTTAGCAGTGTTTATAGCACCAGTAGCAGTAACATAGTTCATGACAGTGGAAGAAACTATGACAACTTGACTATAACAGTCAATGAAAAGGAGGTGAATAATTTGTTAAATAAATTACAGGACAGCAAATCAGCAGGACCTGATTATCTGCATCTCAGATTTCTTCAGAAAATAAGCTCTCAGATTTCAAAATCACTGACAATATTATTTAATAAGTCATTTGAAACTGGTGAGGTCTCACGTGATTGGTGGTTGACGATTGTGGTACCGCTTCATAAAAAAGGGGACAATACCATAGTATCTAACTTTAGACCAATCAGCCTAACATTCATCCTGTGTAAACCTGCAGAGACCCTCTTGAAAATCAAACTACAGGAGAACTTGGAGAACATCAGCTTTAGTGATATCAAACAGCACGGGTTCGGGCGTAACAGAGTATGCATTACAAACCAATTATGCTTTTACAACAAAGTAAATAAAAGCTTCAGTGAAAAAAAAAGCAGTGGATATTTTTGATTTTGATTTTCAAAAGGCCTTTGATAAAGTGCCTCATTTCAACTGAATAAAAAAAAACTTTATACTATTGGAGTGGATCAAGGTCTAATCAAGTGGATAAGTAACCGGCTTACTGAAAGGAAGCATTAGTAAGAATTACAGGATGTTAATCTGATTGGAATAGTGTTGCCAGTGGGGTTCCCCAGGGCTCCATTTTTGGGCCAGTTCTTTTTGTACTATATATAAGCTATTTACAAAATGAAATTGAAAACTGGATTGTTAAGTTCGCAGATGATTTGAAGCTAGGGGGCCCCACCAGTACCATGGAAAACATAGTTAGTCTGAAACAAGACCTAGAGAAAATCAAAAAGTGGTCAGAAGAGAATGGTATGCCCTTTTGTATAGACAAGTGTTCGATAATGCATATGGGGAAGAATAATAGCCAACATACTTACAGTCTAAACCAAATCTCATTAAAAACAGTAGAAATAGAAAAAGACTTTAGTAGTTTCATTGCTAAAAGTCTAAAGTTCAAAGTACATCATACAAAAACCATACAAAGATCGAATTGTATGATAAGGAATATTAAGAATAGCTTTGTTAATTGCTCATCGAGCTATGTTGCCCTATACAAGTCTTATATTAGACTGCATTTGGATTATGGAGCCACACTATGGAGTCCACATAACAAAGGGGAGATGGACTGGGCGGAACGTGTACAGCGCAAATTCACAAAACAAATACCGTCCCTAAGGGATATGGATTATGAGAACAGATTGAATAAGTTAGGTCTCTATACCCTGCAAGACAGAGGAATTAGGGGGGATCTCTTACACATGTACAAGTTTATGAATGATGCTGAATTGTAGTCGGAGATGGGAATTGCACTACATGACAAACCGAATTATCTAAGGGACCACAAACTTTAGGTCAAATTAAATACTGTAGTTATTAACAAAAGATTCAACTTTGTCATGCATCAGACTGATAGGATTTGGAACCAACTACCAGGTGAAGTAGTCTACAGTATCACATTGGACACCATTAAGAAGAGACTAGATCTTGAATTGTTAAACAGAAATAAAACAAAACTAGGGCCTCATGGTTCCTGCTGATGCGGGTAGATGGCTTAAATGGCCATCTAGCGTTCTCCCATATATACCAACCAGTAAGAAACTGTGAGTCTACCTTCCAACAGTTGAAGGAGGCATTATGTTGGTCACCTGTGCTTGTAGCCCCAAGTATGACCTAAGGTTCATAGTGCACATGGATGCCTCGGACCATGGGCTGGGTGCTGTCATGAGCCAGGTTACACCACAGGGGAGTAGAGATGCAGTGAAATGTTATTTCACCAGCGAAATTCAGGCAAAATTTCCAATTTCACCCAGTGAAACATTTCACATAGTTATGGCCTTTCGGTGAAATGTTGCCACCTGATTTCACCTTGCACCTTCATAAGGTGAAATTGGGCTTTTCTCTCTGCTGGTGGTCACTTGGTGGAGTCTAAACAGGCAAGAAGTGAGTGGTTAATTTCCTGTGCTACATATCTCAAGGAAGCAGGCAGCATCTAGACTCAGAGTCAGAGCACTGTGACTGCAGAGTAGAGATGCAGCGAAGTTTAAATTCACCTGCAGAGTTAAGGTGAAGTGAGCAACTTCAAATTCATGTAACACTACATGAAATTCCCATTAAAAAGTCAAAATTCACCTTAATGGACTTGGAGTCTGTGCACTTCACGTTCACTTCATGTTACATTTCGAGAAGGAGAAGTTGGCAAGAAACAGCCCACAGATCACATGTCTGACAGTCTGCAGGTCACATGACACAGGCAGGAAGTTAATCAGGCAAGACAGTGAACTAGTTTCACTTTCCCTTGCCCTGTGTTAGAGAAGGAGCTTTTTGAGAGTGCCTGCATAGTGCTAGTTAGATATTTACTCAGTGTTTCTGTTTACTGCCATATTTCTGCTTTTGAGTTATGCCCTTTTGTTATCATATTCCTGAGTTTTACACTGCACCAGGATGGCCTGCTTCAACTGCGTTATTCAGCACCACCATCATCGTGATTGGGTACAAACATATATGTGATTGTCCTGCTTTGTATGTTGAACGAAAAAAAGCTGAAGTGCTGTAATTCAGATTGTGATGATGAACATGATTTGTCTTGTGACTCATGAATCCACGATCGTGACATGACAATAAGTACAACGTTCAACCTGAGATATGCACCACACTGGTACTCTGAACACTACTTGAACATTCAAAGTCATACTCCTCATGCCTGTGGTAAACCTACAGTGTTAATTCACAACTTGTACCTATATGGCTACTTGCTGTTACTTGAGGACTGGCGGGCAGATTTTATTTCAGACACACACACACAGAATTTATTTCACACACCACCTACACTAAGGGTGATGCTGCAGAAACTGCTGCTACCCACACAGATTCGGGAACCTTGCCTGGCCTAACCGTCTCTGACACAGTACTTTTTCCCTTCAAGGACTTTTTTATTTTTTTATTTATTTCACGTGGTGTGACGGAATGCCCTGACCACAGACCCAAATCTTATACCCCACTGACTTACGTGGCTCATATGCTACAGTCAGAAACACCTTTGCGTGGCCGTGTCTTTGTGGGCTATTTTTTAGATTACACAGAGTCACCAAGAAAAGAAACATGGTTCTTGCAAACAGTGATTTTTTTCTAATTTTGTGAGTTGCTAACAAATTCAAGAGAATTCACAAGACAGCACAATGCCAAAAATACTGCAATAGGTACATTTCTTCATTATGTCTTTATCTCTCAGTTAAATGCTATAATATTTAGTGAGATACAGTATTAAATCATGGTACTATGGGGGAAACACACACTAGTGGTACAGTGACAACAATTTATTTATTTATTTATTTATGTATACATCGGTTTACAACCTTTGAGCCAGAGGCTCATTTCCAAAGGTACCTCGTCACATTGAGGACAAATACATAACAGACTTTTGGTTACATCAAATAGGTCACATAGTTAGCAGGCACATGTGATTACAGCATTTAAACAGATAAGCCAGTTAAGTTACAGTGGCACATTCCTGCATGATGGTATGAGCAAGCAGTAGTATAATAGCAGTTCAAACAGCAACGGGAGAGGATTAAAAGAGGTGAGGTGTAGATGCCGCGCCCAGCAGGCACTGTCAGGGCACAAAGAGCTATGCCTCAGTCATAGACAGGTGCAGCTATGCGTATTTAATAGTTGGCTTCGAAATGCGGTTTTGAATTTGGAGATCATGGGGGCATCAGAGATAGGGGCAGGGAGCGAGTTATACCAGGATGGGGCTCTATAGCAGAAGAACCTCTGTCCATGGGAGGTCCTGGATCTTGGGACCAGAAAAGTGGCCTTGCAGGAGGTCCATGTACAGACCAAGGACTGGGCTTGGTGGAGGGAGGCTGTCAGCCCGAGTGGGGATAGCCCGAGAAGAGTTTTTTTTGTTATTAGGCAGGTTTGGTATCGTAGACGTTCGTCTAGATTCAGCAGTATCACCATGTCATAGAGCTGGCATGAATGCATGAGCCTGGGGGCCCCAGTGATTAGCCTGCATGCCTTATTTAGGATGATGCAAATTTTATTGAGGGCAGTTGTGTCAGCAGCACCGTATACCGGTAGGCCATAGTCAACAAGGGATAGTATAGAGGAAGTAACCACTAAATGGAAGGCAGTGGGGGGAGAGACAGTTTTTATAGCGGTATAAGATATCTAGCTGCACATTAGTGGCTGAGGCTAGTGCATCAATGTGGGTGTGGTAGGTGAGGGCTGAGTCAAAGGAGACCCCAAGGTACTTGTAGGAGTGGACTTGCTCTAGTGGTTGTTTGGAGTAAGGGAGGATATGGAGTGGGAAGTTGCTGGCTTTGTTTTGGGGGTGAGCAAAGAGCATTGTTTTTGTTTTTTGAGATTAATGACCAGTCTGTGCTCTTTAAACCAGGTTTCGGCATCATTATAGGATAGTTGTAGGGAGTCCTGGGAGGGACATAGGGTTACAGTGGGTGGCAAAGATGACGGCATCATCTGCATATAGCAGAATTTTTCCAGTACATGCACTGGGCAGGGTGTTAAGGTAGAGTGAGAAGAGTAGGGGTCCCAGGATGGAGCCCTGAGGAACCCCTGACAGGATGGGACACGTTTTGGAAAGTGTCCCATTAATTCTGACACATTGGGAGCTGGCAGATAGGTAGCTGGTGCACCAGGTGAGAGGCCCAGTAGAGAAGCCAGTGTGGCAGAGGGCATCCAGCAGGAGGGGGTGGGAGACAGTATCGAAAGCCTTTGAGAGGTCGATGAACACAGCCCCGGCTAGGGTGCCAGAGTCCAGGGAGGAGTGTAGGAAAGTTGAAAATTCAACTAGTGCAATGCTAGTACTGTGCCCTGCATGGAAACCATGATGTTCAGGGCAGAGGATGTTGTGTTTGGTCAGGTATTCAGTGATTTTCATGGCAACCCATTTTTCTAGGGCTTTGGAGAGGGGTGGGAGGATGGAGATAGGTCGGTAGTTCCCGGCAGAGGACCTGTCACCACCTTTGTGAATGGGAGTAACAATGGCAGTTTTCCATGCAGTTGGGAATTGCCCCAGGCAGAGAGATTTGTTGAGAAGGCTGGTGAGTTGGGCAAGGACCTGATCCAGTACCAGACGGAGAATGCTGGCGTCCAGGGAGTCATCTCCGGGACTACTGCTCTTTAATGCTCTGACCAGGTAGGGTCTGGCTTCCTGGGCAGTAACCCTACATAGGTAGAAGCTAGAGCATTGGAGGACTGGGGCAGGTAGGGAGGGTGGCGGGTCAATGAAATTACTGGGGAGGACAGAGCTAAGGTCCATAAAGGATGTGTTAAAGTAGTTTGAAATGTTAGCTGGGTCCGTAATGGTAGTGCCGTCAATGGTGATCTGGGATGGGGAAGGGGAGCATGCACTCCCATTTAATTGTTTGACATTATCCCAGAAGGTTCAGGCACACCACCAGGAGGAGGTGAGAATGGCCTGGTAGTGGTCGGCCTTGGCTTTTCGGATGACCCAAGTGCACTTATTCCATGCAGCATTGTAGACTTGTCTGTCAGCCATCAGGCCTGTTTCTGTGGCATACTGCCATAGGTTATCCCTAAGCCTGAGCAATTGTAATAGGGCAGGAGTAACCCAGGGTGCATTATGTTTTTGGTTCGGGCATCCTTGAAAGGTGCAAAGAGGTCGCAGGCTTTGTTAAAGGTTTGAGAAAAGAAGGCAAGGGCAGTATCTATGTCAGGAGCATGGTGAATAGGGGACCAGTTTATCTGAGCAAGAAATTGCTTGAGGTTTTTTAGCCCACCTGGTCTGAAATGCCGACGGAGTGTGGGCTGGGCTGTGAGTCGGGGCAAGGGGGTCATCCAGTGGAATAGGCTAGGGGAATGGTCACTGAGTGAGTCAGGGAGGACCTGGATATCCAGGATTTTTTTGGGGGTGGTTGGTGATGATAACATCTAGGAGGGTGATGGTACCTCTCTTTGGGTTTACTCTTGTGGGTTGGGAAATGAGTTGTGTCAGATCAATGGCCACGAAGGAGTCCCGGGTGGTGGAGAAGGCGGCGCTGAGCCAGTTCATGTTCAGGTCCCCCACAAGTACTTGTTCTGCCTTGTGAGGGAGGGTGGCAAGATAATCGGTTAAAGATACTAGTGCCGGGTTTTGGTTCTTTGGGGGAATGTAGGCAGTGGTGAGATAAAGTGGGCCTCTGGAGAGGTCTGGAGTAAGTTTAAGGGTAAGGGCCTGTGCCCCGCTTGCAAGAGCTGGAGCAGGGAGTGCTTGACCAGTGAGTGTATCGCTGGAATAGATTGCACAGCCACCCCCACTTTTGCCTACACGATCCTCCCAGTATAGGGTGTAGCCAGGGAGGGAGACAAAGGAGTCAGGGGTGGACTTTGATAGCCAGGTTTCCACCAGTGCAATGACATCTGGTTTGTGCAGCATGACCCAGCACTGGAGGGTATCATATTTTTTCAATATGCTGCATATATTCATGGAGGCAATGCTCAGACCGGGGGACCCACCTGGTGGGCTGGTCTGGGTGGAGCCTGGGTTAGGATGTATATTGCCTGTTAAGAGTAGAAGGAGGACCACGGCTCTGGCCAAGGAGCGGTGATGTGCAGGCTTCCAATGGGTATGTGGGGATGGGGACGGGACCTTCCGGGAACAGGGGATGGGTAGGGTTTGCCAGGTTGGAAAGGCGAGAACGATTAGCCTCCAAAGTGAGCCTGGGTAGGTGGTGAGGAGGTACCCAGGGGATGGGTGCTGTGGGCCAGTGCACATGGTCAGTGTAGGGTGGGATCGTACTATGTCAGGGAGAATTGCTGGTGCTGGTACCAGTGAGCCGAGGGGATGACTGGCTGATGGGATGAGGGGACTTGAAAGTAAATGAGGGGGAGGCATTTTAGGAGGATGTGGAGTAACATAGCTCTTGTGGTAACAGTAGAGCAGAAAGGTAGAAGTATTAAGGTTGTCTTCCAGAAAGCTTGGATACCACTTTGGATTAGTGGTAGTGACACGGACTCTGGTGGACAGCGTACAAGGTTCAAGTCTCTGCCAGGGCAGCTAGGAAAGGGACCTGGGTGAGAGCAGTGATCCATGTTCTAGGGATGTGATGCAGGCTGTGTTGGGGCTGAAAACAGGGTGAGAAATAGCGACTCCTAGTGGTCACAGGGTGTAGGTTTGGTGGTGCAGCTAGGAGTCAGGAGGTAGGGTTAGCTGTGGGGCTGGGTGCTGGGAGAAGTGTGGGTAGAGGTAGGTGTGAGCTGCAGAGGACAGAAGTGGCACAGGATGTTAGAATTGTTCCAGGAAGTTGGGGAGGGAGGAAGACAGGTAGTGGAGCCTGAGGTGGGAGTGTGTGGGTCCCTCTAGTGGCTGGCAGGTATAACCTGCAAATGGAAAAGTGGGGACTTGGTAAAAACAAAGGAGAGGAAGTAGGTCATAGGGCAGTGCCTATATAGGTAGCCCTGACCCAGGGTGGGCAGGGCAGTTGATGTGTGCAGTGCATTGATGAGCTAACCCCCCTCACAAGGGTGCAGCTTAGGAGGTACTGTAATTACCTCTTGTTGGCACCCACTGAGAAATCTGCTTCTGGAGGGAGCTCTAGTGGACTGCAGAGCAGGCAGCTGCTGCTGCTGTTTCAACAGACTGAACACAGACAATTAACAGCAATGTTATATTCATTCAGTTTTGGTTGATGAGAAGCTGAAAAACAACAACAGTAACTTCCAGATAGAAACTGAGCACTAAACAGATGTAGCTGCACAAGCACAACAAGACTTTAACCAGTCTTCAGAAATCCTTCAGTGGAACAACACTAATACCTTATTTTGCAGGGGGAGGGGGGTTACAGCAGTAGCTAGATAGAAGCAGGAAAAAAAAATACCACAGACAGGCTAAGAAATTAAGAGTACTGCTATTACAGTGGTGTAATAAGATGCATCTGACTTGATGGCACACACACAGATGAAAGGTAATGTGCAGAAACTTTAACATTTCAGTAAACTGCAACACAGTCTTTTAAACAAACTGAAATAATTCACAGCAGCACAGCAAACAGTAAAAACTGATAACTGATAAAAAAATTAATAGAAGTATTACTGTGTGTACCTGAACACAAAAATACTAAAACATTAGTCAATAACAGTTGGAAAAAAACTGTCTTCTCACTGTGAATCTTCCTTCTATGATCTACGTCAGACATCCGTTCCTCCCCGAAGTGCACTACTACAGTGTCTGTCAGTAGAGAGACTGAATGTACTAAATTAACATTCAATATTGACACAAAATCAATAAATGCTTGATGATATAAACACACAAGGGTTTACTACAGTTGATATACTAACTTTTGACACAAAATTCTATGCCAAAAATGCGTTTTTAAAGGTTTTTCGATGGTTTGATTCTCAGAGCTCTGACAGCAAACAGTCTCAAGCTTTCCACTGCACACACTACACTGAACTGAGGCTGTGGAAGACAATGTGGAGCCTATGTGACCTTACATCCCATGAATCACTGCAAAATTCACCTTAAAGAGCAAACAAAAGGTGAAGTAATGCGAAGTCCATAGAGAATAATGGGAACTTCACATTACTTCAAGATGTGAAGTTATTCACTTCACTTTGCCAGATATTACATGAAATAAGGGTTCTACGTGAAATACTACACATGGTGAATTTTAGGCACTTCACCCACCGCTACTGCAGAGTGCACTTTGATACCTAAACTACTTAATTTGTGCTGGTTTTTTTTTTTACTTTTTCTTATTTGTCTTTGTCCTATTTCATATTTTAGTACCTGTGGACAGTGTGTGTGTGTGTGTGTGTGTGTGTGTGTGTGTGTGTGTGTGTGTGTGTGTGTGTGAGAGAGACACCCCCAGGCTCTCTCTCTCTCTCTCTTACATTCTCTATCTCTGTTTTTTTTTGTTTTGTTTAAATTGGTGGTGGTAGGCATAATGGAAAAGGGTAGAGGCAGTGGGGATCCTGTATGCCAACATGACAGGCGTGCATTTCAGATGTCAATTAACAATGAAAGGCCACAGCAGTTGGAGGCTGCTAGCCCCAGCATCAGCACCAAGCAGCAAACAACTGTGCACCCTCCCCAGCAGCAGGAGTGACCATGGCCTCTCCACCACAGCAGCAGCAGCAGTAGCAGTAGGAGACAGTGCCTGCTCCCTGGCACCAGGAGGCAACTGTGGCCCCTCCACTGCAGCAGCAGCAGCAGCAGAAGGAGGCAGTGCCCCCTCCCCAACACCAGGATACTGTTCCTCCACCCTGGCAGCAGAAGACTGTGCCCTCTCCTGAACAGCAGGAGGAGTCAGTGACTGGGGCATCATCTGCTGTCCCCCCAGAGCCCCATCATCCCTGAAGTTCTCCTGCCTGGGGGTTTTTTTTTATGCAAGTTTGGGAGGTGACCCAGTGGTCACCTGCAATCTATGCAAGCAGGAAGTGCATCGTGGTAAGTCTGGTTCCCATTTCAGGGCGAGTGGCCAGCGGAGCCATATGCTGCACCACCACCTGCTTCAATGGGACCTCAAATTGCAGGAGGTGGTGGCAGCATCAACTGCAGCTGTGGGGAGCAGTGTGGGTGTGAGCATTGAAGGAGGTGAGCAGGAGGGAGGTGTGGCTGGACCTGTTAAGCAGCCTCACCGGTCTTGCCAGACCACACAACAGCAGCAGTGTGCAGTAGCATCAAGAACCCGCCAGGGCCTCCCCTGTCCAGAGCCAGCAGCAGCAGCACAGGCAACCCCTGTCCTGCCAGCAGTGACACATGAGGACTTATCAGCTGTCCTGTCAGAAGTCCACCAGCTTTGACAGGAGTTAAATGATTTCAGACAGAAATTTAATGATACCTGGGGGGGAGATTGCTAAACTACAGGGTGATGTCGACAAAATCATGGGCATTCTGTCTGAACTGCGTGGTGGTCCCACTGGCAGTTAATGTGGCAGCATTGATTAATTTGTCTTTTTTTTGCTTTCATTTTTTTTCTATCCTCTATACTGTTGTTTGCATGTTTCCCCCTACAAAAATTAAAAACAACAAAAAAATCTGTTCTGTCCTCTTTAACCTACATCCTTAAATCCTCTTGTTTCTTTATTTTGTATATAAAATAATTTGTTTGACCATTGCTCTTGTGTTTGTTACTGTCTTATGCTCCCTATATAATTCAGTCTCTTTTCTTGTTCTCTCTCTATTACTTCTCCCCACTCATTGTTGTATTACCCTTGTCCTCCTGATCTTGCTTGTCATTTGTTATACTTATTCTGTACCATGTCCGTGTACCCTTCCCCTAATAAACACCTTATTCCCTAATTATTTGTTGTGTGTGTTACTTCCTAGAGCTGGTTACACCTACAAGATTATTTTTAACAACATAATGATGTGTAATGCAGTTCCATTCCATATATATGGAGTTTGCAAATGAAAGGAAGGCTCCTGCCAAAGGCTGTCGGCTGTCTGGACCTTGTGCACAGAGTGTGTATTTTCTTGAATTCAAATACCTCGTGTGAGTTGCTTCAACTCAAAGTTAGAAGTCTCACCACAGCACATGTCCATAAAGTGCTAGTTATCTTTTCGAGTGTGGCAAGTAAACAATGTAAAAAGTGCTTCCATATAACTAAGATAAAAATATCCGCTCACCCAAAGCACCAACATTCCTTATATGTTACCAGTTATGTCACACCCGATGCATGCATTTTTCACATGCTTGCTTTGTGTGTGTGAGAAAGCATGCATGTGTGAAATGCATCAGGGGTGACATAACCTTTGATGTATCATGAAGTACGGTTATTTGAGGGAGCGGGTGTTTTTATCTTAGTTATATGGGAGCATTTTTTATATTGTTTACTTGCCACACTGGAATAAAGAAAGAGCACTTTATTGATATGTGCTGTGGTGAGTAATTCTTACTTTGAGTTGAGGCAACTCACATGAGGTATTTGAATTAAAAAAAATACAGACTCTGTGCACAGGGCCCTGACAGTCGACAGCCTTCAACAGGTGCTGGCCTTTCCTTTGCAAACTCCACATATGTGGAATGCAGCTGAATTGTTGGTCAGTGTTACATTCTGTGAAAGTTATGCTGAAGGTGTCACCTACTCTTTAACATGTTTTCTCCTCCTAGCCACAAATGTGAAGTATTCACAATGCTATGTGATGTTGCATCAGTTATTGTTCTGTGCAACATTCTGAAGATGTAACACATCTGGTGCTGCCACTTCTGAACATGCCACAGAAGTCCAGAAATGTTTCCCCAAAAAATGTTACAGTAAATTGACACAGCAATCTGGTGTCAGTCATGCTGTTAGATGGTTCACATCCACCACCAGGACTGAAATCTGTTGTTTTCTGCCCCATTTACAATGGTTTTCAGGCCTAATCTTGGGGCTGCCACTGCCGAACATGCCCCAGAAGTCCAGAAATGTTTCTCCAAAAATGTTACAGTAAATTAAGACTGAAATCTGGTGTCAGTCATGCTGTTAGATAATTCACATCCACCACCAGGACTGAAATCTGATGTTTTCTGCACATTTGCAATGTAAAGCAGAAAAGTGATTAAACAAAGGGAAACAGGAACAGAACTACTCAGAATGAGTAACTGTTCAGATAAAGTTACCCAAAAAAGGGTCAATATGTAGGAAAAATATTACAAATAAGTAGCACACCAACAAAAATATTAAAACTTAAAAGAAATAACAGCAACTCATTCACAACTTGTGATTACAGATCCAGAAGCAAATGATTTGATACCTTTTATTGGACCAACATTGATGTAACAAAAAGAACAAAGTGCTTTAGCTTTCGGACCAATCCAGTCCTTCCTCGGAAGCTTAAACAGTTATTTAGAAAATCCCATACTTTTAACACCCAGATCATGCAGAAAAAAAAAGAAAAAAATCCCATTGGTTTAAAATACTCATTTAAAATATAACAGAAGAAATATTGTCGAAGCTGAATAGTACCAGTTCAGCTTCAGCTGAAAGGGCTTAAAGGTCAGATGTGCTTAGAGCATAACAACAAGCTGGGAGTACACTGCACATAAATTAAAATGACTTAGAAATACCTTCAGAGTAAGATAAGT
The DNA here is from genome assembly GCA_016271365.2 of Neoceratodus forsteri. NCBI lineage: Eukaryota > Metazoa > Chordata > Ceratodontiformes > Ceratodontidae > Neoceratodus > Neoceratodus forsteri. Next base: position 192,889,223 of record CM057456.1, read on the forward strand.
ACATCCCTAACATAGAGCTGTATAAACCAATTATGAGTGTTCCAGTATGTTTAAGAATGCAATTCATTAAAGCAGCAGTGCAATGAAAAAAGTTATTCCCAAAAGCTAATTTTCTGCTATGGCTATAAAAAAATATTGGCATAGCTGTTGATTTGGGTTTTCTGGGTGCCTCCTATGCTGTGTACTGTACCTCTGCATTTCTGTCTTGACCCTTACCCTCTTCTGGTCCTCAGTAATATTTCTATGCAAAAATGAGGTGGCCATCTTTTTTTCCTGAGAAATAATTACTTTATAACTTTCATCAACTCCTTAAATGTTAATGAAAACTGAAAAATTTCCACCAAAATAAACTGGAAGACATGGCATCAATTAGGGAGAAAAAATGGTGGGGTCAAATTTTAACTCACTTTCTTTGCACTGCTGCTTTAAAAGCAAAACCCACTCGGGTTAAAGACATGCTAAAATGTGACATAATTGTAAGTTAAAAACAAGATCCACAAAATAGAACTACAAAAAGTAAATATACATGGCATACAAAGGGTTTAAAGTAAAATTTACCTAAAGTGAGCAATAGTTTCACACTATATGGAATGTAAAACTTAGCTGGAAACATTACCCAACTATACTCTCAAACTGGTTATAATGCTCCATAATCCTTAAGGCCTTAAGTGTTGAATCAGGAGTTTATACATGATAATATAAACTGGCAGTATAAGAGCCAAATAAAAAACTGCTTGTTAAGGACCACCAAGAAACTAAGACCATGCAACCTGATATGTACAGATTTCAATAAATTCTCAGTGTATAATAAAACTACTTGATGTACTGAAAATGTGTAAGGAATCTGAATAAGAAATCATAGGAATTAAATTCTCCCCCCCCCCACAAGGAAAGATAACTAGTTGTCAGGAGATACACACACACAAACACACACACACACACACACACACACACACACACACACACACACACACACACACGGTCCTAATGCACCATCATTCACATCAGTCACTTCAGTACTTACCCAAAGGAATTAAACTTGTCATGAACCTTCAAGAAAAGTGATGATGCCTCCTAATATGTACAGAGTTCAAAAATGTGACACAAAATAATCATACTACTATATGTGCAGTAACAGTCCAAGGATTCTGAATAGAACCACAATGAAATAAAACTTCCACCCTCCACAGGGTAAGATAACTAGTTATGAGTGAATGTACACTTTGTATGTGAGACAAGAGTCCTAACATACTGTACCTTCATGCCCCAGACGGCAAAGACTAAATCTGTATGTCACAATTTGTGAGAAATCTGTCAAATATAAGGAACTAGCCTGTTCTGCTGTCACACACACACACACACACACACACACACACACACACCCCCCCCACATGGTCGACCCTTCCCGACACAACTCCCTCACAGACACAGAGAAAACTGAAAACAGAACCTAAGTTTAACTAAGTATTATCCAAAGATGCCAAACCAAAAACACATTCACTAGCAGAACAAGGAACACAGTTAAGATTTTGGGAGCAATTAGCTCTCAAAAAATAACAAATAAAGAGGTTTATGAAGGGTTTATTGGCTGTGATGCACCATACTGAATTGCTCTCTGTCACAACAGACAATATACTGTGCAGGAAACAGCCTGCACATGATATTTCAGCTATTTACCCACAATGTATTGCAAATTTGCAGGCAAAATTGAAAATCATTGGCAAAATTTGAGGAAATTTCACATTACGTGAAATATCCATCCAAGGCGAAATTGCATTTTGCCTTGGAGAAAAAATGTGTGTAATGTGGTAATTACATGAAATATTTTGCTCTCAAAGCTTTCCAATTTCACACAACTATACAGGAGCACCCCAAAGTGTATCTGAGCCAGAAGCTTCTGTCCAGGGAAGAGGCATATGCTACAACTGAGAGGGAGTGTCTGTGGATAGTGTGGGCCCTTCAGAAGCTGCAGCTGTATTTGCATGGGAGGGAGTTCACTGTGGTCACAGATCATAATCCCCTGACATGGCCTCATAGGACTAGTGGGCAAAATACAAAATTATTATGCTGGAGTTTAATACTGCAATCTTATAATATGATCATTCAGCATTGGAGTGGTGTACAGAACAGCAGTGTCTCTGGGGGGTCACCCAAAAGAGATACACCTTCAATTCCTGGTGGAGGAGATGTGATGGGCATATGAGCAGATTGATCTGTTCATTTCTTTTGTTAGTGCATTTCTATTTTCTTTTATAAGTTCTGTTATTTGAAAGTAGATAAAACATGGCTTCTAAATCACATGTCCAGGCAGGTCTTGTGGGAAATACTGGCTATTGCTTAGTGTGGGTTTTCCCACGAGCTGATCTAAGCTGCACATCTTGGCAGATGTGAGGGTGCGATTTTGAACACCTCAGACATCCTACAAAACATGATCATAAAACTGAACAGAGGATGTCTATGTGAAGGAGGCCTGTTGGCTCAGATGATGTCTCACACACACACACACACACACACACACACACACACACACACACGCACACACATTTTGGGGAGGCAGCGAGGAACTGTCTCAAAGGGATTAAGCCACTCCCCACAGTGAGAAGGGTATAAGTTGGAGTACTGGTAGACAGCACGCTCACTTCCTCTAGGATACTCAGCATCTGGAAGAAGAGAGAGCCCTGCAGCTAGGCAAGTAGTACAGCTTAAAGGGTACCTAAACAAGTAGTTTTTTAAAATGTCAAACTCCAAAATCTGGCTTCATTGTGAGGTAAAGTAAAGGCTGCTGTTTACAAGTATGCTAAAACTGCATTTATGTAAATAACATAAATGCAGTTTCTCAGCTTTTGAAAAATGTAAACATAAGCCATTTACTTTCAAAAAATAGCCTTGGCTTCTCCCTAAGATGTCTGCCAAGTGTGTTAAGTGATGAGTCATGATAACATCATCGGAGCCATAGACAGATATTCACATATATTTCTATAGTGCTAACTAGTTCTTCTTTCCATCTTTATTTTGAATTGTTGTACCAGAATGATCAACACCATGTTTTACTTCATGGATTATTTTGGTCAGTACACATTAGGCTAAGATTGTGTGGATTTTGTTTACTTTAACTTGCAGAAAATATTTTGCAATCCAGCTGACTTTTTTCTTTGTCAAACTGCATTACAGTACAACACTTCAAATACCTGATGATCTAGTGGTTATATGATGCACTGAATTTTGTTTTTTGTTAACCAACTAAGCTGAAAGCTTGTGTACAGGTGTGGCCTGGGAGCACAAGAAAGTTTAATGACTTGCTCAGGGTCACACAACAAAGTACCAGTCTTGTTCAGTTCCAAAGCTCATGCTCTCTTGTTAATCCACAAATAAGTCTTTCTTTTTCCATGTGAACACCTTGCACCTAGCCTGCCTTCTGTTGAACACCCCACCATCCATACCCTGTCCTTAGTACTGTCTGGGGCCACATATGAGCTTGCAGTCTCATGAAGAGAATTATCACACCTCAGATTGTAATCTTGCACCTCAGAGGGTTATGCACACCTATACTGATACACATCATAAGCTGGCACTGTTAAAATGCCTCCCAAATCACTCTCCAGTTCACATTTTCAATGTTTGACTTCTGCTCCCACAGTAAACATTGAGTGGATCACCACCCTTCTGCACAGTGAAGGCAGTATGTACAGTTCCCTGTTGGTTTTTTTCCCCACCTCATTAACCAACAACCAGGTCTTCCTGGAGGGCCAAGCAATAAGCATCATGACCCACCAGAAAAACTGCTGTTCATGCCCTCATAAGGACTGCACTTACAATGGATAACAATATTATTAGCAGGAGAGGCATACTAATACCTTGAATGAATCAATCTGACTTCCAGTGTCAGTCTACTCCTTTACCTATGATCTGCAGAACCCTGCAGGACAGTTCCCAGCAATTCTTCTCCAGTACTTTTCTGTGCTCTACTCCACAATGTGAGTTGGCTGGCTCCCACCCTTCAAAATCTTGAATGAGCTATACAAAACTCCCTCAATACTGTCCTAACCAATGTCAACATCCCCCACCGAGGGTAATCTCCCTACACTGAATTCAAGTAACAGTTTAGGTGCAGCCCCACCACTCTGAGTATTTGTCATCGCTGGCCACTCTCATCCACAGTCAGGTAGTGATCACGATGCTGGCAGCCCCACATTTCATATCTCACAGTGATCTGCTCAGCGTCCTCCTTCATGTCTTCAGCCAACCTGAATATAGCTGTACCCTGCTGGAATGTCCTCTTCAGTTCCTCTCTGGCATTCATTCTTCTCACCTGCTCCCCACACTTAAACCTGGTGAGTTCACTACCCTTTCACATCTTGAATGTGGTTAGTACAGTCTCCCGTGTTATAGTTACATATTAATAATAAACATAATCTAAGCCAAGCTGATAGCAGCACGGCACAAGTGGAAAAATAGGCTTTCCTACCCATGTAAGATCCAAGCCACCTATGATTAGACACTATTAAATGATGTGCATAATGATGTGCACACCCGTCATTTAATAGTGTCTAATCAACGGTAGCCTAGATCTTTTAAGGATAGGAAAGCCCATCATTCCCTTTGTTCCCTGCTGCTATAAGCCTGACATACTGGAACGATATGTTTATATTTGATATGTCAAAATAAAATGGGGACTATACCACTTGCATTCATGATGCAGAAGAGTGATGAGCTCACTAGTTTTCGGTGTGAGGAGGAATAGTGAAGAATGAATACCAGAGGGGGACTGAGAAGGCCACTCTTGCAAGGTACTGCTATATTCAGGGAAGGGGAAGACAGAAGGAGAGAAATATGAGCAGATTGCTATGAGAAATAAGATGTCGGGCTACTAGCACCTTGATCACTACCTGATCCCATTGTCCTGGCCAACATTCCCCTTCCCATAACTCCAGTTCATGCAATTGTCCAAGGCTGTGTGTGGATATTAATGTATGGAACAGCTGCCACTACACATTCAGTCACTTCACTATCAGTCTAGCATTGCTTGTAAAGCACTTTGGGATGCAATGTGTATGAAAACCACTATATAAATGCTAATTCTTATTCTTATTCTTATTATTTCCCATGGAAAAAGAAGACAAGACAAGCATATATTTGAGGTTCAAGAAAGTATGAACTCTAACACTGGACTGCACAAGAACTTTGCTACAAAAAAGTGGTGGTTCTATGGGGTGGTGAAGGGTGTGGCTGCCCCCCCCACACATAGCAATGTATTTGCTTGCTGCTGCTGCGTTTCACTTTGTTGAAGTCTGATTTATTGATTGATTGTACAAATGTTTACATTCAAACTATGGATTACATTTGTAGGTTCTGTCAAAAACGCACTAGAAAAGAATAATAGCAGGAAATATAAAGGTTTAATAAAAATGTTAAAAAGTGCATATTTAGCATGCCCACCACAACTAGATCACTAGGTTATTCAAGATTTGTACTGCACTGTGGTTTTCCACAGAGAAAGTCGGTTGGATTAAAACACATTTTCAGCATGTTAAAGTAAACAAAATGAACAGAACCATAGCCTAACACGTGTATTATACAAAATAATGCACATGGTTTTGACCATTTGGGTGAAACAATTCTATACAAAGGGAAAAAAGAACTAGCTAGCACTATAGAGAGTTATATATCTCTCTGACTTTGGCTCCGATGATGTCATCACATAACACATTTGGCAGCCATTTTAGGAAGCAGGTAAGACAGTTTTTTTTTAAATTGGAAGGCTGATTTTACAATTTTCAAATGCTCTGGAACCACATTTAGATACTGTACATAGATACATAGACAGTGTCGGCAGATAAGGGCCTATGGCCCACCCAGTCTGCCCATTTGAGCTTGTAAGTTCAGTTTATGTTTTCCTAAGTCTGTTGCCCCTTACCCCTGACCTTCAGAATTCCTTTATGTCTATCCCATGCATTCTTAAATCCCGTGATAGTTTCAGCCCCCACCACTTCCTCTGGCAGGGTGTTCCACTTGTCCACCACCCGTTCTGTGAAGAAATTCTTCCTCATGTTTCCTCTGAATCATCCTCCCTCCAACTTCATCCATGCCCTCTAGTCCTGGTACATCTTTTTGCTTAAAATGGTGTATTCCTGCACCCTGTTCCTCCCTGTGAGATACTTGTATGTCTCTATCATATCCCCTCTCTCCCTCCTCTCCTCCAGGGAGTACATGTTCAGTTCCTTCAACCTGTCTTCATAGGACTTGTGATGCAATCCATGCACCATCTTTGTTGCCCTCCTCTGAACCTTCTCTACACTGTCTATGTCCTTACCTAGGTATGGTCTCCAGAACTGTACACTGTACTCCAGGTGGGGCCTCACTAGTGTCTTGTATAGCGGAATTATGACCTCCCTTTTCCTGCTGGTGATGCCCCTGCCTATACATCCCAGCATCCTATTTGCTTTACCTGATGCCTTGTCACACTGTTTCCCTACCTTGAGGTCATCAGAGATGACAACCCCAAGATCCCTTTCCTGCTTGGTGCATGCTATATCCTCACCCCCCAACTGATATATTGTGCCAGGGTTTTGTGCCCCATATGCATTATCTTGCACTTCTTTGCATTAATTTCAACTGCCAAACCCTGACCATTCTTCCAGTTTCTGCAGGTCCCTTCTCATTCTGTCTACACCCTCTGGTGTGTCTACTCTGTTACAGAGCTTTGTGTCATCAGCGAACAGTGAAATTCTGCCTTCTGGGTCCTGCGCAATGTCACTGATGAAGATGTTGAATAGGACCGGTCCCAGCACTGATCCCTGTGGTACCCCACTGGTCACTCTTCCCTCTGTGGAGTGACAGCCATTTACCACCACCCTCTGTGTCCTGCCACCCAGACAGTTACCTACCCATCATACTACTGTCCTGCCCACAGCCATATTCCCCAGTTTGTGTAGTAGTCTTCTATGTGGCACAGTGTCAAAGGCCTTGCTGAAGTCCAGATAGGCCATGTCCACTGAACTCCCCTGATCCATCTCTCTAGTCACCCAGTCAAAAAATTCAACGAGGTTGGTCTGACATGACCTCCCCCTGGTGAAACCATGCTGCCTTGGGTCCTGTAGTCTATTGACAACCAGATGTTTCACCAATCTCTCCTTCAGTAGTGCTTCCATGATCTTCCCCACTACCGAGATGAGGCTGAATGGTCTGTAGTTCCCTGCTTCCTCTTTGTTCCCGCTTTTGTTTAAGGGGACTACATCTGCTGTCCTCCAGTCTTTGGGTACCTCCCCTGTTTCCAGTGATCGGCTAAACAGGATAGCCAGAGGTTCAGGCACCACCTCTCTTAGCTCTTTAAGGACCCTGGGGTGCACCCCATCTGGCCCCATTGCTTTATCAACTCTTATCACTTCCAGTTCCTTCAGGACCCTTTCTCGTGTAAAGGGACTTGTGTCCATTTCTGCACCATTCTCACCCTTGTACTCCTTCAGACCCATTACCCTCCTCTTCCTCAGTAAAGACTGAGCAGAAATACCTGTTCAATATGTCAGCTTTACTGTTGTCATCCTCCATGGCCCCATCCTCCCCCTTCAGTCTCACTATCCCTCCCTTTGTCTTTCTTTTTTCACTTATGTACCTGTAAAAGGTTTTGTCCCCTCTACCCACTGATTTTGCAATGTGTTCTTCTGTGTGAGCTTTGGCTTCCCTTACTGACCTCCCTGCCTCCCTCTGCTTCTCCTGGTACTTCTCCCTATCCCCTTCTGCCTTTGTCTTTTTGTATTGCCTGAATGCAATCTTTTTGGCTTTCACTTTCTTTGCTACCTCTTTGGAAAACCATAATGGTCTCCTCTTCCTTTTCCTCTTGCTAACCTGCTTAATGCATAATTCTGTTGTTCCTGTAATCCCCATTTTAAATACTGCCCACTGTTCCTCAACCCCTGATTCCTGTCCCATTCCCCTTAATACCTCTTTCAAGTATCTCCCCATTTTCCCAAAGTCTGCCCCCCTAAAATCCAGGATACGTGTTTTTTGTGTGGTTTGGTTCTGCTCTTTCTGTGATTTCAAACCACAATGACTGGTGGTCACTGTTCCCCAGGTGCTCCCCACTGTTACCCCCATCACACTGTCCCTGTTTGTGAGCACAAGGTCCAGTATTGCCTTCTGCCGAGTTGGTTCCATGATCAGTTGCTTGAGGAAGGCACCCTAAAGGATTCAGGATAAATCTGCTCCTAGTTGATGCTGCTGCTGGGATGCTCCAGTCCACATCTGGAATATTGAAGTCTCAAACAGTACTACCTCACCCTTGTCTGCCATCCTGTGGATGGCTAGCATCAACTCCCTATCTGTTTCTTCCTCCTGGGTTGGTGGTCTATAGACCACACCTATCTGGGATGGCTGTCCCCATTTTCCTTTCCAGCTTAATCCACAGTATCTCTCCCCATTTTGTTCCTCCTGGATCTCTGTGGCCCTTATGTCATTTTCACATACAGTGCCACTCCTCCTCCTTCCTGCCTGCTCTGTCTCTTCTGAATATGTTGCCAGGTATGGCCATCTCCCAGTCGTGGTTATCATTACACCAGGTTTCAGTGATGGCCACAATGTCAGGTCTGACTGCACCATGACAGCCTCCAGATCTTCCATCTTGTTGCTAAGGCTTCTGGCATTTGCACACATGGCTTTCCATGATGTGACCTCCTAGACTGTTTTGCTGTTCTACTCCAGCCCCTTCCTTGGTTGTCCTTTATCCCTGGTTCTCCTTACTGTCTGCCCTTCTGCTGAATTTTGCCCCTTTTCTGCCTATCCACCTCTTGGGCACTAATCTCCATCTTTTGCACACTGCTTTGAAGAGATAGCCACTCCTCTGGTTCACTGGTTCCACTGCTAGCTGTGGGGGGTGAGCAAGTAGGTACCCTCCTTGCTGGCCTGCCACCCCCCTTTGCTAGTTTAAATGCTTGTCAATGTAGCATTTAAACTTATCATTGAGTATTTGGATTCCCCTCCAGGATGGATGCAGGCCGTCAGCCTTGAACAAACTTCCATCCCTCCAGGTGGGTCCCCAGTCACCAATGAATCCAAACCCTTCCTCACAGCACCAGTTCTTCAACCATGATACATTATGTAAATGTAGTTTTAGCATTAATGAATACAGCAGCCTTTCCTTTAGTGACCTACGGAGTCAGATTTTTGAATAGTTTGTTGTCAAAATGTTGTTTAGGTATCCTTTAAGGGAAAGTGTCTTCTTTAGCCAGCAGCAGGTAAATAGAGTTTAAGTGTGAGGGAAGCTCAGTTTGTTCTATACATCAACTGTCTGTGTAACTTGCTTTTTTAATTTTTAGTAAACTGATTATCCTTGTTTCACTGTAAGTATATCCTGTTTGTAAATACTAGCAGTTCTTCTAGTAAAGAATCCATTTTTTATAGAATCAGTGACTGCTTGTTTTATTTAAAAGGGTAATTTTACTGTTTCTGCTGGGCTCTGCTTGCAATTTGTCTCTGAAGGGCACTCTACCAATAGCTATTATGGTGACCTCCCTGACTTTGAGCAGGAGACAAAGACAGGTTTCCTGTTTACTGATAAAATCAAGTGGTGGCAAAGGCTTAGAAGTCCCCAACAGGGGAACTGCCCTGTAGGTGAGGGGGCCGACAGGCAGTTTCTGTAACAAAAACAAAACAAATATACACTATAAAAGTATGGATTGGGCAACCAGATGCCCAACCAGCCTGTGCTACCACCTTGTGGTTCTGATTACATCAGACATCTTGAGCTTTGCTCTCAAGGTCTGATGTAATCAGAACCTTGAAGCACTTGCTGGTTGTGCAAAGTCGCCAAACTAGTATTCTCTATGTCTTTTTTACACTCAGTAGATGGAATGTTTGCTACGGATGGAATACAAGAATTCAAATATCTGCTCTATCCTAGTGGCAGAATGTTCACCCCTCACTCACACAACAGAAGGTCTCAGATAGAAACAGGGCTTCTGTTGTATCTGTAGCAGGTTAAACAGCAGAGATTTTTCTGGTAAGTTGCTAAGGATGAGGGTGGGGTGGATGTGGGGGGTTATGGTCAGCAAAGAAACACCAGAAATTAAAACTGTAAGTACTGTGGTACTTGATTTTAAACGTATGTACGTGAGTATAAGAGGATTATGAGGGCAAATAGCATTTAACTATTTTGTTAAAGCTATAAACAGTTTTATTGGGCCTAGTTGAAGGTTTTAGGTGAGTAAAGGTGGCAGCCAAGTTTGTGATGGCAGTCAGGGTTGTGTGGTTATTATTGATTTTATTGAGAAGAGGCTGCTGGATATTTATCCAGTGCTTTTGTGCAGAGATAAAAGCACAGGTAAAGATGGCCCTCAGCCAATCAGGTTTCACTATTTTCAAACCCATTTCATACTAAGGATTATTTTACTCTATCGTAACATTATGATAACGTGAACATTTTGCAAATCAGACAGTATGTTTAAGTTCCAATGCTAGTCATCAGGTTGCAGTCTATCTTAAGGCTATGTTTAAAATATTCTGCCTTTCTAATTAGGGATGGGAAAATCATTTTACAAAAGATGAAAATTTCCTAGAATATGTACAGTTGTTAACATCAGTATTATTAAAAGTTTCATAAAAGGTTTTTAATGCCTCAAGTGAGAACTACTTTGCTGTACTAAACTACTTGACTTACCATGCAATCCCATCTGCACCTTACTGCCCCAAAATAGCTGTGAGTGGCAGCCCTAGCCCTCTATCAGAGGTAGTGGCAGAACTGACTGTTGAGAGCCAGTGAACTTAAAAACATCTGTCTGCTTAACATGGTGGTGGCAAAGTTAGGTGAGATAAGACAAAAGGTGGAGTCACTCCAGAGGCTGGCAGATTATGGTTATATCCTAGCTGAGCTGTGTTGCACTGTGCACTAACCATCAGAGTTCACCAGAGCAAGCAAGTTCTTCACTGACCACCTGCAAATGTTCCATCAAGTTAACCTGAGTTGGGGGCAGAATTTGCCATTGAGCATGACACCAGCTTAATTTGCTAAGGAGGAAGCAGACAGGGGAATTTTCATCTATCCGATAAAAGCATACCTACAAATAATTTCCAGAAGTAAATACTAAAGGAGCTCTAAGTGAGAGCTACTGGGAGAACTTTGTCTGAGGCAGAAGCTGCTTTTGTTCTGGAGATATCATTTGGGACATCTACAGGGCTCAGACTCCACCACGTTGTGGTCCTGTGAAGTAGGTGAACCAGATTCTCAGTAGACTGCTGCCCAGTGGAGTACCAGGGTGGGGGAAGGGAAAGGCATGGGAGCACCAGGTGAAAATGGCCCACATAGCCACTGTGGTGGTGACTTCAAGTATGGGCAGCACTATGGCAGAATTAGACAATATATTACCAGATACAGATGATTTTAAACTGGCTACCACAAAAAATAACTTTGACCTAGCAAATCTTGCAAAAAGGGTAACCTACACAGAGCAAATGGTCCAAGCTCAAAGATCCACCATACAAGAGCACACTGCCACATTATGAAACCATCATCAGCAACTCCAATATCTTATGAACAAATTAGATGACCTGGAGAATAGGGCCAGGAGAAAGAACACCGGCATAATAGGGGTCCCTGAAGGAATAGAAGGTAGCGACATGCTTCATTTTTTATAAAACATGCCAAACTTGAGCCAACTGAGTAGTGGTCTGGTGCCCGAGCTGGAGAGGGCTCACTGATCTCTCACATCCAGGCCTCAGCCCGGTGATAAACCAAAACCGATTTTGTGCACATTTCTGAAGTATCCTGTCAAGGAAATGTACTTAAAAGTTGCACAGGAGAAAGGGGCTCTGATGTAGCAGGGGAATAAAATCCAGTTGTTTCATGACTTTTCACTAGATTTGTCCAGAAGACAGAGAGCATATAATGGTGTTAAATAGTACTCTACTTCTAGGAAATGGGCATCCACATATCCTTAAGGTACCCCAACTTGTTAAGAAGTCAAGTGGATGGTCGCTTTATAATGTTTAAAAACCCTTGTGAGGCTGAGAACTACATTTGTGCTAACAGTCAGCTTAACCGAATGCTATGCCAGCCACCATCTGAACCATGAGGTGAATATCCGAGGCCTATGGAGATGGAATACCCTGCATGTCGTCTGCAACCAGAGCCAGAAATAAATGATCAGAACAAAAAAAAATGCATGGCAACTAGTGACAAGGGGTCACCAAAAGAGAAGTAATAAACTGGATAAAGCTGTGCCAACTCAAAATCAAAGGATAAGGTATCGCTCAAGGAGTCAACAGAGGAGGTACCTTCAATCTAATGCCAGCAGCAGCTTGACCGGGAACACCCCAGTTAAAACTGATAACATTTTTGACCATGTCAGAGAACTGTCCCCCACAGTATTGGACTTAACTGGAACAGCGGGGGGGGGGGCAGCAGCATGTCTAAACACCAGCCTGAACTGGTGAATGTGGACTGAGCTCAGATCTGTACCAAATGGGCAGAATATAAGGTGACTGAAGTGGAGGGTGCACTGGGCAGCAATCGCAGCCCTGAAGAACAGCAGGTGAGTCTTAACAGAGCGAACAGTGCTGGTTAATGCTCTGAAGGAAGAGGTCCATTTACTTGAATCCCTCCCAGAACTGTGCTTGACCCTGTGGTACAAGAAGGGTCCTGAAGAAGAAGATGATGCTGGTATTGGGTTAAAGGTTTGACATATAGGGCCCATGTTTGCACAGGGTTTTAGCATAAGAGGACATATGTTCCGGGGTGGGCAAGTTATGGTTGTTTAAAAAAGTCACCCGATTGAGTGTTGTTGTGTTTTTCAAAGTTAAAAGTTAATTAAATTAGAAGTGGAAAGAGATATACATGCAATCCACCACCACAGCAAACAGCTAACCTCACGATCCCCATCCCAGTATCTTGATATGCTGCAGTAGCTGATCGTGGCAAAAAAGGGTGGTTTCTAGCTTTGTCAGAGTGCTGGTGGCTGCATAGATACATCCCTCACAGTGCTCTAATGGTGGCGGAGAAGCCGAGTGCCATGTTTTGGGTTAAGAGAGTGACAGACAGATGGTAATAGCACTCTGCTTCTCAGCCAGGTACCTTCCGGACTCTTGACTTACCGGGCTTAAGCGATCTAAGCCTGAATGTTTTCTGGCAGATGGTTTGTGAGCCCCACACCATGAGTCAGGAGTGCAGATTACAGGTAGTGCACCTTGCTGAGGGAGTGAGGCTAAAGGGTGGGTCCAACTAGAGGGATGAATGCGGGGGTGGAAATGTGAAGAGATATACAGGTGAAGGAGAATTGGGAATTGGCGAGAATCAATCATACTAGACCGTGCTCTTTCACGGCTTTAGGGGGAACAAAGCACTGCAAAAAAGTTGAATAAGTGCTCCACACTGATGCAATACCTCCTTCGGGTGTGAGAGTAATAGGGCAGGGGAGAAAGAGATGGCTTAGGGACATCAGTGGTCTCAGCCACCGTGGTATTCACCCCCCTCTATTAACCACGAAATAGAGGCAATGCACATTGCACACAGGGAGGTAACAAGACAGGGGGATGAAATTCCAGTAATGTATCTACTGTTCTTTTTTCCTTTTTCCCCAAATAGCTATCTTCTTCCACCCTCAAAGGTAGCAGTAATGATAGAGGAAGGCAGTCACCACCATGAATGCTGCATACCTACACCCTATTGCTCGCTCCCCCCAGGTAAGCCTCATGACAGAAGCAATTTGGAATGTGACTAGGTCAAATTTAAGGTATGTCAGAGGAAGGTGGTAGGTTGCTTTCTCAAGTTATATTCCCCTCAGTAGCATCCCTGTTGTATAAAGTTAAGTAAACAGGGCATTTTTGTTTAGCCCTCAATGTGTTAAGAATTGTATATGGTTCCGTTTCTCCCAGATAAACTGCCTCAGGATCAAGGAGAAGCTGTGGAATAATTTTGAAGAGTTGCCCTCCAGAGGGTTACCCTGGCCCTAGAATAAGGCCACTTGGCCTATCGGGTAATAGAGGCTAACCAGGATCTAAGATACAAGGAGGAGAAGATGTGCGCCAGTTCTATGGGACCTAAACCCAACTGAGCAAAATGTATAAGGGTATACAGAGGTAACCACGGGAAGATACTGGTGGAAGGAAAGGATTACGTGTTTGTTTAGGGACTATCTGACTGAACAGGATAAAAAAGCTGACAACCATGTCAACAGATTCATAAAATATGAAAATTAAATGAGGCAATCAAACACATGGATGGATTCTACACATTGCACAACTGATTCAGGTGATGCTGTTGATGCTGAGGTTTCCACTGGGTGGATTAATGGTAAACCTTCTCCCTCTGAGAGTGACAGAAATCCACGCCCTAGCTAATTTCAATTTGCACACAAAATTAACTGAAAGTGGATAAGATTACCCTTATAACATTCACCTCCTGGAATATAAGAGGCCTAAACTCACCAGTCATGAGGAAAAAGGTTCTCATCAGGTTGAAACAAATCAAAGCACAGGTGGCATTCCTACAGGAAACCAAGATATCTGATGGAGAAGCCAAAAAGCTGGTAAGGGAATGGGTGGGATGGGAAGTGCACAGCACATCTGGAGGAGAAAAAAGAGGGGTCTCTATACTGTTTCACAGACAAGTTAAATGGAAGTGCATGGTAGGTGGGTTTAAGTCAAGGTGCTGACACCCCAAGGCCCACTGCTTTAAGGGAATAGTTCTGCACCTAATGAGGACCAACCTGAATTCTTTAATGCGCTTTCCAAACAAATAGTAGACCTGTCACAAGACAACCCTGATATACTCTTGGGGAGATTTTAATTTAACACTGGACTATTTGATGGACAGATCCAACATGAAACCTGCGCCACATGTGAGACTAGCACAAACTTTAAAACATTTACAAACTTTGCACAAACTGACTGATATCTTAAGGCTAAAAACCTCAGAGAGGGACTTTATTTTTCAGATGAAAAAGCCATGGCCAGTAGATTAGATTACTGGCTTACCTCACTCAGCCTTACTGCCTCAGTGGCTGATGTCAAAATTGTCCCCCTATACCTATCAGACCATACACCCATCTCTCTCACTCTGAGCCCAACCTCTCAGAAGCAGAAGTCTACTACTTGGAGGCTAGATCCCTTACTACTGCAGGTCAGAGAGTTTCAGCAGTGACTGAAAATGACCACCTCCAACTATTTCAAGGACAACACAGTTGGGTGTGTCTCTTCACAAATGATATGGGAAGCATACAAGCCAACCCACATCATTGAATATGCGGCCCATCATAGGAAAAAGAGGGAACAAACTGAGAAAGAGTTAATAGCTCAGCTGAAGGATAAAGAGAGTATATGAGTCTATGTTTCTATACAAAAATGATCCCAAGCAGTTAGATAATGCCAACCTGATGTTTGAGCATACGCATTCAGCTCAACACCTTAGCCACCAGATAAGCAGATTTACAAATCATTAGATTAAAAAACAAATGTTGGAACTGTGGGAAGATGATGGGTAAGATTCTTGCTTACAGGCTGCATAAGAAACAGGCTGAAAGACATACAGAGAGCCTGAAAGATTGGGCAGGGATCCTCCAGATGGCACCAAAAGAGGTGAAAGCAGTAATGCAGAAGTTTTATGAAAAACTGTACCACTCACACACAGAATTTGATCAAGGAGCTCTAGACACTTACCTGTCTAAAATGAACATACCCAAACTCACTAAGGAGCAGAAGTTGAGAAGATGGCTGTGCTGCTCACCAACCATGGGTGGTGCTGGAGGGGGGGAGCAGGGTGGTGGGTGAATACCCGAGAGGGTGTGGGGCCACTAAACTAACAGCGAATGGGATGTATGACATTTGGGGACAGCGATCAGTGACCTGGGAGGAGGGACCACTACACTATGGAAAATATGTTTTCTGCATGTCGGTTGGGGGGGTCACTACACTATGGGATGTATTTATTCTACATGTCAGGTGGGTGATCAGGGTGGGAGGTGGGTCACTAGACTATGGGATATATTTAATCTACATGTCAGGTGGGTGATCATGGTGGGAGGAGGGCCAGTACACTATGAAAAATATGTATACCACATGTGGGGTGGGTGATCTGGGACTGGGTAGGGACATTACATTATGAAAAATGAATTTATACATATGGGGTGAGAAATAATGTACTGGAGAGGGGCACTACATGACTGAAAATCAATATTTTAATATTGGGCAGTCATGGAGGGGGAGGGACCACAAGATTGCAAGGGAGTAGGAATGCAGCTATGTGGTACATGGGTTGGTGTGGAAGGGCACTCTAAGCCGCTACAGGCCATGCAAATTGGCCCATAATGGGCAAGCTAATGGCCAGTAACACTTTGCATGCCCAATGGGCTCATTTGCATGGCTACCTTATTGAATAGGGGCTTAGCTCCTGTGCCCTATTGTTGCCCGCTCATTCTCCTGGCTGGCTGTGGGGGCAACACTACTGGGGTTCCTGGTGCCTTGCTTGGGTTAACACTGCCCCCGCTGGCCCCATTCATAGTCGGATAGCACACCACGCAATCCAACTGTGAATAGCAGGTTTGCCCACCAGCACAACTGCAAAGTGCAGTGCAAACTTTTGCTCTGCACTTTGCATTTTTTTGTGAATCCTGGCCCTGGTTGCTTGACGCAGCAGCATCACAGCAACAGTGAAGTATGGCAAAGTGTGTAGTCACTCCAAAATCAACCAGAGAAATTGTGAGTCAAGGCATGTTATTCTGCCCTAAGAGACTCATGTGTGAACTACTGAGTACATGGTATTTGACTTGTTAAATACTACTGCTGCTCAATGTAATATACTGTATACTTATAAAGATGATTTGCTGACTTGGGATAGGATCTGAAAATATTGTGTTCTTATTAAACAATTGGTTATAGTTTTCTTTTAAGTTCAAGTATAAAGGCATGTAATTATGACACAAGTGTTATTCTTTCAGGGAATAATTTTGTAAGACTATTTTTAATCTTAACTGGATTCAGTATTTTATGACACAAGTGTTATTCATTCAGGGAAAAATTTAGTAGGATTATTTTTAATCTCAAGTGAATTGAATATTTTATATGGGAAACAGTCCTGCATGTGGTGAGAACTTGCTGTGGCTCCACTGCCTGGCACTACTACTGACCATGTTGATAATAGAATCTGCCCAAGGTTTGAAGGGTACTGAACAAAGTATTCCTGGAGAATGGATTAAAAGCTGATTCTGCCATTGCAGGAATAATTAATGAGACAATAAATCAGTTTATACTGGTTAATGATCAAACTGAATGTTGCTTTTCCACTGAACTTGGTGGTACGCAATGGAAAGGTCAACTTTACATTACTGGTATGAATGCTGGTAGACTGATGCCTAAAATGGAGGAATTCAGGGTGTGGTCAAAGCAATGCAACCCTGAATATTATTGCTGTTACTGAATCCTGGCTAAGGATGAGCCAATGCTGAATTTGTATTTGTGAATGAGCCACAATTTGGCATGTCCACTTTTGTTTCAGCTCAATCAAACTTTTGGACCACTTCAGGATTCTTCACACTCTGGCCAAATAATTTGAAAAATAAAACTCTAGCCCTTCCCAGGTGGCCAGGGCCAGTCTAATGGCCATCCCTTTCCTAACCCAATCACATTCCACCCTCCTTCCAAGACTTTAAAAAAAAAAAAGTTCTGGCTCCTGGCACTTGAGGAATGGGGGAGTGTAAAAGAGATTGGGAATGGATTCACTCATGTGATCAAGGGGTTGTGAAGGAGTTTCTCTTATGCCCATTTTTAGCTTGCTTGACACCCATAACTAGTGGTGTGCGAAGTTGAAACAATTTGCTCCACATAGTATTTGCAAATTAGCACCATTTCATGAATTGCTACATGGGGGGGAAGTCTGTACTTCAAGGATTATGGTCACTTCGTGGAGTAGGTGTACTTCACCAACCACAAAGTAGATATGCGAAGTTCCTTTGCAGGTACGTGCTTTGCCAGAGAAGTTTGAAGCAACAGGCAAAATGTGCAATATCTTGTGGGTTGGAAGTCACATGTGGCTGAAAAACCAATAGAAAGTTGAGGGGAATATTTCTCTGTGCAGTGTTAAGAGAAAGAGGAGAGAGGACACATCAGCTATTGATTGTGAAGAGATTGTGGAAGATAAACCTAAATATTTCTTGTTTAAACATTTTCAAACCATTTTTTGTGTGTACTACATTACTGTGTTATGTTAATTTTTTGTTTTAGTTTGAGTGTGGCGATTGTGACTATCTGTGTGAGTGTTTGTGAGTGAGTAAGTGTTTTGATTTGAATACCCCCGGCCCCTTCCCCACACCCACCCCTTGTGTTTTGCAATCCCCCTAACCTTCATCTTTCTAATTAATTGTGCTTTGAAAATAAAAGAAAAACCCACCTATCCTACAATGCCTTGTTGTTGTACCCACCCCCCATGTTTTGTACAGCAGTGGTATCCTTCCCAGCCTATGTAATAGTTAGAAATCCAGCTATTCACCTGGCTAGCCTACCTGACCTGTTGTTGTACCCATGTTTTGTGTTGTGAGAAATAACATCCAGAAATATGTTTTCCAAACTGAATTTACCTTTGTTTGACTGAATTTTCCTCTGTTTGTGAACACCAGTGGTATCCTCCCAGTCTGTGGTGTAATACTGCCCTGTTGGCGAAGTACAAGCTTTAGAAATCCAGCTATTCACTCAGGTACCCTACTGATATTTACTCTCGTGTACTGTGAAAAATAGCATCCAAAAATATTAGTTTTCCAGACTAAATTTTCCTGTGTTTGATTTAATTTTACTCGGTTTGTGAACACCAGAAGTATCCTCCCAGTCTGTGGTATAGTACTGCCCTTTTAGCAAAGTACAAGCTTTAGAAATCCAGCTATTCACTCAGGCACCCTACCTGACTTGTTGTTGTACCCGCGTGTGCTGTGAGAAATACCATCCAAAAATATCAGTTTTCCAGACTGAATTTTCTTGTGTTTGACTGAATTTTTTCTCTGTTTATGAGCACCAGTGGTATCCTAGCCTGTGGTATAGTACTGCTTTGTTGGCAACATACAAGCTTTAGAAATCCAGTTATTCACTCGGGTACCCTACCCAACTTGTTGTTGTACCCCCTTGTGCTGCGAGAAATGGCATCCAAAAATATCAGTTTTACAGACTGAATTTTCCTGTATTTGACTGAATTTTTCTGTTTGTGAACACCAGTGGTATACCAGCCTGTGGTGTAATACTGCCCTGTTACAAGCTTTAGAAATCCAGCTATTCACTCAGGTACTCTACCAAACCTGTTGTTCTCCCTCTCTGTATTGTGAAAAATAGCATCCAAAAATAACACTTGTCCATTTTGCCAAACATTAATAAAAGAATGCCAGTGAAGAGAAACAAGAAAGGGAGAGGAGTGAGTTATGCAGGCAAGACTTTAGCATCATTTGTGAAAAGTGGAACAACTGAAACAGTGAACGAAGGACTGTCTTCTGACGTAGTGTTGCCATCAGCAACAAGTTCTAAGTATTCTGTGATGGGCATTGCTAGCAGCAGCGCTGGAGTATTTACCAGTGGCTTTCCTGCAGCTACATTTTTTTCAGCAGCTTCTGTGGCAGTCATGGTAGTGGGTGATGGTGATGTGGGAGGTGGCAATGGTGCAAGCAGCTTGAAAATTACACCAGAAGCAGTGTCTCATAAAGATAAGGTGAAGCATGTTCCTGTCTCTGTTGCTGCCAGTGGTGGTGGCAGTGTTCTTCATGATACAGTTGAGGAATTGGTCGAGAGAACTGTTGGAATGCCCAAAAACATGGGTCACACCACCACTGCAACCGTTGCTGTGGAGATGGACTCACAAACTGTTGAGTCTGAAGTTCATCATGACTCTCAGACTCTGCATGAAGAGGACATTAGTGGATGACATGCAGATGATGATGATGCTGAAGGTCATGATGATGAGGAGTTGGATCCCATATGGGAACCACAGAAAAAGAAGCAGAAAGGTGGTGACAGTACAGGGGTTCTTAAGTGCAGCACTGATTTAACCACCAAATGTCACACTGAAGGTCCCCCACCTACTATTCTTGTTGTGATGAGACAAAGTCAAACTACAGAAACAGTAATACCCCCTATACTTCCACTCCACTGTCCCAGTCTAGGCATCAGGATAAAAAAAGGGCCACAAAATCCCTAGTTTGGGACTTCTGTGTGCTTGACCCAGAAGATGAAACAGTTTCAATATGTCAGCGTTGCCAGGTACAGGTCAGTAGGGGGAGAAAGGGCAGCCACTTAGGCACTGGTGGTCAGCACATGCACTTGAAGAACCAGCATCCTCTTCGATGGCTTAAACACCAGAAGGAAGCAGTTGCAGGTGGTCATGGTCCCTCATCCTCATCATCATCATCTTTAGGTGGTGCCACTGAGGGGAAGTACATAGTGGAGGAGGAGAAGAATGTGGAGTTGGTTGCTACAACTAGTGGGCATAGCAGCAGTGGCAGCTTCAGCAGTCCCCCTCAGTCAGTCCACAGTAATGCCGTTGCCAACCTATTAAACAGTGAAAATGACTTGTGTCCCTTTATTATCACCACATATTTCTCTTGAGTCAAATAGAACCCCTACTGGGCCACCGTGACATGGCCATCTGTTTGCCATCCCAACACCTCAAAAATTATACCCAACTCTGACTAGCATGTTTGAGCAGCAGAGCAAATACCCTGTGAATCATTCTACTGCATGGGAGCTTAGTGCGGCTGCTGCAGAAATGCTCGCACTCGACCTGCTCCTATTCTCTATTGTTGAGAATGAAGGATTTAGAAGATTTGCTGCTCATGCATGTCCAAAGTGGAAGGTACCATCAAGGACATACTTCTCCAAATGTGCTGTTCCTGAACTGTATGCAACAGTAAAGGAGGTGTTGTTCCACACACTTAACATTCATCATCACCATCCATCCATCCATCTTAGCATGGATATATGGACCAGTCAGAGAACATCTGACAACTCCTATATGTGCATTACAGTACATTAGGCACAGGTACCTAGGGTGGTCTTGGAGTCTGGGTGTGGTGATGGACAGTGCAGCATGGCAGACTGGGGTGGTAGCAACATAACCAGTATTAGGCAGCATGCAACACTCACAATGAAAAGCATGCTTGGATCCCACACAGAGGAGAAAATGCTTGAAGTACTAATGGGTGAGATTGATGAGTGGCAGTACCCACACTCAGTAAACGTTGGCTTCATTGTGAGTGACAACAGCTCCAATGTTGTAAAATGCATAAGTGATGCTGGGTTTTCAGGGTGCCATGCCTGGCACACTGCCTCAACCTCATGTTCCAGCAGTTTCTTAGCCATCCTGATGTGAAGTATATCTTGTTGGTGGCCTGCCACATCTGTGCCCACTTTGCTCATTCTGGGAGGGTCCCTTGACCAGCTATGCCACCTTCAGAAAAAAAAACAATCTACCTCATCATCATATGAAGATGGATGTGGTGACAAGATGGAACTCCACACTGTACATGCTGGAGCAGCTCTATGAGCAGTATAAAGCTGTGTCTGATTATCTGGTTCTACACACCATTCTTGACAGTGCTGGAATGTCCATGGCTCTCACCACAGAACAATGGTATTTAATGGATGGACTTATAATGATTCTGCATCCTTTTGAATATGCAACACAGACAGTGATTTGGGACAGTGCCTGTATCAGTCAGTCCATCCCCTTGCTACTCATGCTGAGGCAGACACTGGTTAATATGCAGCAATTGATTGAGGCAGGGGGTGACAGTGACAGTTTGACCTTGAAGCAGCTTATGCTCCATGTGTTGGACTCCAACCTTCACATTGTTGAAATTCTGCAGTCTGATGACTTTGGCATTGCCACCATGCTTGATCCACATTATAAGTGTGGCCTTGAGCCTATACTAGATGGTGGCCATCAGAGGGTAGAAAACCTTACCAACCTTCTTGTCAGATGGGTCAGAGGGGAACAGATGCTAAAGACACATAGGGTGAGCCAGCCTGGTGGCACTGAGGGTTGAAGCACTGGACGCCACACCTTGCACCGTGCTGGTGACCCGGGTTCGGGAATGAGCTAGGATCCTTAGGGTTTGGCAGGGGAGAGAAGAGACAGAGCATCTGAAGGACTGCTCTCTCTTCATGGGGAGTGTCCAAGGGAGTGTTCGCTCCTGGATCGGCCTCTGGCGGCAGCCATAGGCACCAGACATAGTGACGCTGTGAATGCAGATGAGCAGAGTTGCAACATAATGTTGCCTCGATGGCCACTCTCAGATGGGTCCAGGAACACATACAAGAAAAATCCCCACCCCAGGGATAGGCAACAGCACCTTGACCACAGGACCACACTTCAGTGCTGGGCTTCCTCCTCTCTATGGCCAACCAGTGTGGTCCTGGTGCTGTATACTGTAGATAGACCACCCTGGGCGGGTAGGGTGGCCCTTCCTCCGGAGGGGTCAGATCTGGAGGTTGCGTTGGGCTGTGCGGAGGAGAGGTAGGGAAGTCTCAGTTCAGATGTAGAGATCTGGGCCTCCCAAGGATATCCAAGAGAGTTCCCTGGTGAGTGGTGCAGAAAAACTGTTAAAAAAAAGGACACATATGGCACTGAGTGTTGTTGCTACCACCACCACAGTACTGTTAGTTTCACATGCCACAACTATGTTAACAGGCAGACAAAAAACAAACACGAGCAACCCCATTTGGGATGTTTTAAGTGAGGCTGGATTTGCACCCATGGAAGACGAGGATGATGAGGAGTAAGATGAGGTGGCTGGACTCAGAGCAGCACGTTGCATGGTTGACTGTTTCATGGTGGAACAAAAACACCTTGCAACTGGTGACAAGCCATTGTTGAACTGGGTAAGCAAGGTAACTCAGTGGCCTGCACTGACATCTGTGGTGATAAAATACCTTAACTGTCCTCTCTCTAGTGTCAGTGTTGAGTGTGTGTTCGGTGCTGCAAGTGCCTTTGTACATGATCAGTGCACAAACTTGTCAGCAAAGTATATAAAAATTCTAGCATTTATAAAAATGAATATGGGACACATTCCATGCAAGACAATTACATGCATGTTCCTACCACATCCTGACAGTGTATCTTCCGAGGAAGATGAAGAGACAGGTGGTGCTGTTGGCATCAAGATGGAGTCATACACTTTTGACACTGATGCTGATGACTCAGTTCTGGAATGTGAATACCCATCAGGTGAGAACTCCAGTCTTGAAGACTGTAAGGGCTGCTTCATTGAAGAAGGTGATGATTAAAGAAAACAATATTATGTGGGCTGTACCTCCTTTGCATGCCATTACATTCCCATATGACATTTCCTGAATTTATGTTATTGTCATGATTGTTATTGTTCCCTTCTCAAAACTGTATTGCTGCTGCTGCTACCTTTTGCCCATTTACATGCATCCTCAACCTGTCAACAAACAGCACATAAATGTAATGTATTGTAGCACTGCCAATGCCTGTTCCCGCCCACCACTGTCAACCTTCACTGGCAACACCTTAAACTACAAATAAAATAACTTTTTAACAGCCCAGCAACCAATTCCTGCTATGAGTATCAAATCCAAATAAGATGCGGCCCTGTCTACTGCTGCTCCACCACCACATCCTCTTCAGCTGGTTGTGGATATGATTTTGCTCTGCATTACACATCATTATTCAAGTCACTGCACTGCTGATGAAGCCGTGGTCCTGAAGGAAAGAAGATTGGTTATGCAGATCCTCCTGTATCACTTGTACTGACTTTCTGAATGTTAGTACAACAAGTGCCCATCCCGCTATGTTCTACATTCTCACCTGAACCATCCCTGATGTCAAGCATCTACAAACGCTTGTGTACTCAACTGGAAATGTGATTCAACTGTATTGTCACCACCTTTCTGCTACAGTCATGAGTTCCAGACCACTGCATGAGTGCAGACTCATAAGTACTTGAAACACCAGTTCAATGATGTGAATTCCATCACTGGCACTCACCCCTGTAAGTCCTGCCATTGAGGACTGTGAAGGTAAGTAGGAGTCACCTGGCTTGCAGTCATCATTCTCATTGCTTCTTCAGATTTATAATTTAAGTGTGTTTTTGCATTTCTTTTGTTGCCCTTGCATGTTAACGCCTGTCCAACATCAGTTGCTGCCTGAGTGGCATGTGCACTGCCAGTAGTTTGTAGTCTGAAGTAAGCATAATTCTTTTTTATGTTGGCTTGTGTGTGTGCAGCCAACATCTTCTGAGTAGTAACAGATTTGAGTCTCTCCGGTCATAACCAAGTAAGAATGCGGGCATTATCAGTAGGTGCGTCCCTTATTCCCTAGTAAGCCAGCAGCAGGCGCTGACATCATGCGTAGCTAATGTGGCCACCAGATCTAAGAAAAGGTCTGCAGCAATGAAAGCAAAGCTCGCATGCAACACACTTCCCGACGTGCAAGCAACATGGCGGCAGTGACTGCCGCCACCACCTGTCACAGTGCCAATGGGAGAGCCCACTTCCTGTCAGCATAATATCCCCTCTCCCATTTCTGCTTTATGCTGAGGGGGTGCCCAATCCCCCTCGGCAACATGCGCCCCCCCAAAAAAGTCTTTCTTTGCCAACAGGGGGCCTAATCCCTGTCAGCTTCAGTCCCCCCCTTCCCAGTTCAATCTGCCAATGGAGGAACCCACTCCCTATCAGCATAATGTCCCTCCCCCATTTGTTGTGTGCAGAGGGGGGTGCCCAGTCTCCCTTGACTCTTCTGCCCCCACTGGTATTTGCTGACAGGGGTGCCCAATCCCCCATTGGCTAGAGTCCCCCCCAAAAAAACAACTCAGGTGGCAGGCTGTGAGCCCACCCCAGCGTGCCAAATTACCCTGTTAAAAGAAAAAGTCCCGCAATTTTTTTTAAAACATAAAATGGTCCCTCATGGTCTCCCTGCTCCCTCCACCAACCGGTGCCCACCCTCTGTGCATCCTGCCTCCCCACACCCCACCCTCATCCCATACTTACCTCCAGAGTCCAGCTTGATGATCTTCGGTGGACCTGGAACACGTCTGTACTCTTCAAAGCCAACTGCCAACTGAAGAAATGCCAGTAAGCTGTGTAATGGCATAATAAGGTTTTTTCAATTTTGGTGTATATCTCAGACATTTTGGGGAATTTTGACACCAGATTTTTAACATGTGTTTATTGGGACCCCTCCTCATGAATTCAAGCACTGTCATGGCGTTATTCGATCCTGAAAGGTGAGTTTGTAGTCACTACGCAGAATCTCCTTTTGGGACTGATTAACAAAATAACAGTGACACTGTTCATGAGGGGGGCTCTCAGAAAGTCTATGTTGCACATTTGGTGGAAAAAATCCAAAAATTGGCTGTTTTATGAGCAAGCATTGCGCAGTTTCAACGCACAATTGTAACTTTGTGAATTTGTAATTTTCATTCCAGATTTTCAAAACTGGCATTTTTCTACACCTCCTTATGAACAGTACAGCTGTCATTTTACATATCCTAGCTGAAATGTGGTTTTGCACATCTGGCGCAGAATAGCGCGGCCACTGTGTGAAATCAGTTTTCAGGACAGTTTGAGGAAATGACGGTGACACTGTTCATGAGCAGAGGTCCTAAAATGCCTATTTTGAAAATTTGGTGACAAAATTCCATAAAATGACTGTGTTCCAAGTGTGTGTTGCGCATTTTCCATGCACCCTTGTAACTTCGCAGATTTGCAATGTTTTCATGCCAGATTTTCAACATTGGCATTTATTCACACCTCCTTATGAACAGTACAGCTGTCATTTTTCACATCCTGCCCTAAATGTGTTTTCGCACCTGTGGCACACAATGGCATGGTCACTGTGGGAAATCAATGTTTGGGACAAATTAACAAAATCACAGTGCCACTGTTCATGAGGGGAGTTCCCAAAATGCCTGTGTTAAAAATGTGGTTATAAAAATCCCAAAAATAATTGGGTAACAGACGTGTGTTGTCCAGTTTCTATGCATGCTCATGACTTCACCAATTTTTCATATTTTCACTCCAGATTTTCAATGTTGCTATTTTTTTACATCTCTTCATGAACAATACAGTTGTCATTTTTCACATACTGCCCAAAATGTGTCTTTGTCCCTGTGTCACCAAATGACATAGCTGCTGTGCAAAACCATCTTTCAGCTAACAAACTGATAGTGCCACTCTTCATGAGGTGGGCTCACAAAAAGCCCATGTTGAAAATTTGGAGCGAAAATACCAATACAGACATATGGTGTAAGAGTTTCCAACTGTAGCACCCCACCCTGTAGAGCCTGACAGGCGTCATGGGTGTGACTTGAGATCATTGGCTGTAATGCTTATGCCATTCCACCCCCACCATGCAGCCAGTGACAGGTATTGTGGTGTGCCTTGGAGTGTTCGGCCACAATGTTCACCCCATTCTCCTATACTGCACCCTCCTCAGTGTATTTCCTTAAGGAATGGAGTAAGTATAATGCCCAAAGACCCCAAAGCACACCACAACACTTGTCAATGTCTACAGGGTAGGGTGAGGTAAAATGGCATGAGTGTTATAGCTGATGACCAAAAGGCACACCCCAATGCCTGTCAGTCTCTGCAGGGTGGGAATGGGGTTGGCGTAACTTCAATACTTTACTGCCATTCCTATTATGCACTTCTAACTCCTGCATTACCAATGTCAATGCCAGTGAGATAACATTCAGAATTGACAAATGCTTGTGTACTCTCCATTGGTCAGTTGTTTTCATTACTTAATTCAATCATGAGGTGTTTGCATGGTGCATGGCAGTTTCCTATTCACTCAATCTTAATCATGTATGGCACCCTGAATATATAAAATTTATATAGGGAAGTTACAGAGTTTAAAAGAGGAGGAGATGTTTAATCTATGTAAAATATATCTTTGTGGTTACAAAGCTGTTGCTGCCTGGCATGACTCCCACTGTGTTTTTTTTTTTATATTAATCTTCATTTGGAAAGCTTATGGAACCCCATAGTGGGAGCCACCTACATTATGGTAGTGACTACAGAACACGGAACTAATTCATATTTTAATATCATGTCATATTGGCAAACCAAATTGAGTGACTCAAATATGAGTGACTCAATGTGCGTGCCCGTAGGAGGAGCGATGATGCAGGTATAGTGAGGGTAGGGCATAGCACCGGATGAGGGATGGAATAGTGATGGTGAATGGCGGGGCTTTGTATGGTAATGTGGGTTAAATAGATTAGTGCAGCCTGTTGCTGCTGAGATTGTCACCTGGCATAGTGGGTACAGACGCTGCCTACAGTGCCAATGGTCCTGGGTTCAGGACTGCTTGCAGGTACATTTTTATAACTGTGTTTGGGTGTTGTAAATTAATTTTTTTCCCATTCTGTCGCCCCACTTGCAGTATCCCCCCTGTGTACTGTGGCCTCCCTCCCATGTGTTCTATCATCCCCCAGTGTCTGCCCCCCTGGAGTTGATTATATTTATATTGGGGTGCAGGGGGGCATAGCCCCCCCTGCATTAAATGTTAATTGTAATGTCCTTGTTGTCATCATCCTTTTGGTAGATGTGGAGGTGGGTTCCATGCCGATTTTGCATTCGGCAACATGTACTCGCTGCTGAGCAAGTCACCATAGTATTTTCGCCATTATGACATGGAACCCATATATTAGATGTTTTAACTAAATTAATTATAATGATAAAAAAGTGATCCTGGGTGACTTTAACATGAACTGGCTGGGAAAGAAAAATAATGTACTAAGGGAAAGACTCTATGATATAAATATGCAACTGGTGAATGATTCTACTCAGATACAGTATAATATTCAAAACAAAATGTCCTTAGATGAAATTGTTTGGAATAGTCAGCTGTTATTTTAGGGATTAGTAAGTAGGGTGAAGACATACTGGATAGGCCTGACACTGTCCTTAACATTCTACGTGTCTCTGTTTCTATGATGCTAGTAACAACTTCTAATAGAGTAAAAATGTTGACGTTTTTCCAGACACCATTAGTGACCTGACCACTCACTCAGTACAATTAGAAATCACCACCCCATCAGGTATTTTTGGTGGTGTGTATTTACCTTGAAGAAAAAAAAACACAGCACTTAGTTCTGCTCTCCCTCACCTAAACCCAGTAACCTGTATAATTTACTCCCGTTTATAAGCTGCGCCCTCTAAACTGATCACAGTATACTGTATAGTGCTCAGCACTAAGCACAACCCTTGCTTGTCATAGAAAGGTCTGTGCTTATACTGACCATAGGCAGTCAAGGAGCAAATGCAGTCAGGGCATTGAAAACCTGTTAGCACATTTGCACTTATTTGCTATATTCAAAATCCCAATGTAAATTACCAATTTGCCATACAGTGCAAACTCAAAACCACTTTAGGTGAAGGGTTGGGGCATGAGGGGCTGGAGTTTCTGCCATTGGATACCAGGGAGGGTACCACTGTAGGGGGACATCAGATATCAAGACCTAGAGGAGGGACCAATAGACTACCAGAGATATGGTAACTAAATAATATATAAGGACCAATGGAAGAAGGGGGGGACACCAGTACCAATGAGTGAATTCTACCATCTAAAGAGACTGGGTGGGAGGGGACACTGGCACCAGAGAGTGACATACAGTTTACAAAATCAGGCAAGAGAAGAGAGATTCCAGTACTCAGATTTGGATACATCAAAATCAAAGCAAAAATTTAGGATTTAGGATTTTCGGATTTAGTTGCTAAAAATCCTAAATACTACTACATAGATACATAGACAATGTCGGCAGATAAGGGCCTATGGCCCACCCAGTCTGCCCATTTGAGCTTGTAAGTTCAGTTTGTTTTCCTAGAAGTCTGTTTCCCCTTACCCCTGACCTCTAGAATTCCTTTATGTCTATCCCATGCATTCTTAAATCCCGTGATTGTTTCAGCTCCCACCACTTCCTCTGGCAGGGTGTTCCACTTGTCCACCACCCATTCTGTGAAGAAATTCTTCTCATGTTTCCTCTGAATCGTCCTCCCTCCAACTTCATCCCATGCCCTCTAGTCCTGGAACATCATTTTCGCTTAAAATAGTGTTTTCCTGCACTCTGTTTCTCCCTGTAAGATACTTGTATGTCTCTATCATATCCCTCTCTCCTCCTCTCCTCCAGGGAGTACATGTTCAGTTCCTTCAACCTGTCTTCATAGGACTTGTGATGCAATCCATGCACCATCTTTGTTGCCCTCCTCTGAACCTTCTCTACCCTGTCTATGTCCTTACGTAGGTATGGTCTCCAGAACTGTACACTGTACTCCAGGTGGGGCCTCACTAGTGTCTTGTATAGCGGAATTATGACCTCCCTTTTCCTGCTGGTGATGCCCCTGCCTATACATCCCAGCATCCTATTTGCTTTACCTGATGCCTTATCACACTGTTTCCCTACCTTGAGGTCATCAGAGATGACAACCCCAAGATCCCTTTCCTGCTTGGTGCATGCCATATCCTCACCCCCCAACTGATATATTGTGCCAGGGTTTTTGTGCCCCATATGCATTATCTTGCACTTCTTGGCATTGAATTTCAACTGCCAAACCCTTGACCATTCTTCAAGTTTCTGCAGGTCCCTTCTCATTCTGTCTACACCCTCTGGTGTGTCTACTCTGTTACAGAGCTTTGTGTCATCAGCGAACAGTGAAATTCTGCCTTCTAGATCCTGTAATGTCACTAATGAAGATGTTGAATAGGACCGGTCCCAGCACTGATCCCTGTGGTACCCCACTGGTCACTCTTCCCTCTGTGGAGTGACAGCCATTACCACCACCCTCTGTGTCCTGCCACCCAGCCAGTTACCCACCCACCACACTACTGTCCTGCCCACACCCATATTCCCCAGTTTGTGTAATAGTCTTCTATGTGGCACAGTGTCAAAGGCCTTGCTGAAGTCCAGATAGGCCATGTCCACTGCCCTCCCCTGATCCACCTCCCTAGTCACCCAGTCAAAAAATTCAATGAGATTGGTCTGACATGACCTCCCCCTGAATCAGATTCCAGCTTGAGTTTGATTGGGCTTGGATTGTAAATTCTAAAATCTGAAATCCAATTCAAAAATCTTAAATTGAAGTTGAAAATGGACATGAAAGTACTTGGATCAGACTTAGATTTCGGATTTGGATACTCTGAAAATCTGAAAATAACCAGATTGATCAGATTTTAAGATTTCCAATTACTTTGGGAATAAATAAACAGCACTAGAGATGACTGCTGGGGGTAGACCACATGTTACAGGAGGGACCACCATCCATGCAAATTAAGGAGCAAATGCTTGTGCATCACTAGGCAAAGAGGCTATGATGAGATGCGAATGACCTCTTATTTATTTATGTCAGTTTGGGATTTATACCTTTGGGCCAAGAGCTCGTTTACAAAGGCTCCAAGTCAGACATAGTACATGACAGAAATAAAACAACATCAACAGTAGATATACAGAAATACTTCTGGGCACCGTAGATAACATGAAAACAAGGTCACATGGTATACATACAAAAAGAGAATATTGTGCTAAACTGATAAGTTATATTAAGGTTACAAATTGTTTAGAAATTAACAGAAAATTCCCTGTCAGTCCTACTTATATAGGGAGCCAGTTCAAGTCTGCCCTATCAAAAGGCATTAAAGACTTTAGTACAGTAAGTGGATCCATCAGTTCATTAAGTGCAAGTGCAACCAGCTTCATATCAACAAGGTCGCTCCCCATCCTTGTTTTCCCTAGCACACATTTAACATATTTGGTGGTGTCATTCTGCTGAGCTGCTTGAAGTAGAATGGGGGGGATTACCCCTGGCTGAGAGAGTGGGAGAGGTAGTGAGGTCAAAATCTGGAATTGAGGGGGTCAGGTAGTCTCTAGGAAGCACCGAGCTTAGATCTGTGAAAGCCTGGTTAAATATGTTAGCTATGTCACCTAGTTCCTGATGTGTACCAGTGGTGGTGACTATTCGCCTGGTTCAGATTTGGAGGTTTCCCCTGTGAGTGATTTTACAGAGTCCCAGAACTCCTTCCCATATCCCCAGCTCCTTTTTGGTAGATCATTGTAGTATTTTGCCTTAGCCTGCTGAATGAGTCTTGTACATCTGTTTCTAGCAGTCTTGTAAGCAACAAGATCAGTTAATTTGCAGGATGCTTTAGCTTTCTGCCAGAGATTATCCCTTTCCCACATGAGCTCAAGGAGGGAGCCTGTGAGCCATGGGTTAGTAACCCCTCTAGTTTTTTTAGTTTTGTAGGGGGCAAAGATGTCATAGGCCTTGTTGAACTTTGTGATGAAGAAATTGAGGGCTTGATTGCCATCCTCGGCCCTGTGTATTGGTGACCAATCCAGAAGCTTCAAATATTGCCTAAAGTATTCCAGTTGCCCAGGTCTAAGAGTGGTTAGTGAGACTTTGGGAGCACTGATGTTGGTCTTATGTGACCATGTGCACATTACCGGAGAGTGATCACTGAGGGTGTCCAGAAGGGCATTAACCTTAGAGATATGCTCTGGGCAGCTTGCAAGGAGCCAATCAATTAGAGTGCTTGTGCCAATTTTGTAGTTAAATCTGGTAGCGTAAGTGTCCAGTTAGGTTAGATAGAGACCAGATACTTCATCTTGAACCATTGGGGCATCCTGGCACTGCCAACTGGTGTTGAAGTCACCAACAATGATATACTCCCAGTTGTGCTTTAACTGTTCAAGGTTGCTTAGTACTGGCTGGATGCCTGTTTTATGGGTGCCAGGGGGTATGTACACAGTAGATAGAAGTAACATGTTGTTTTGTTGGCCCAGAGTGAGCTTTAGTCTTAGTAATTGTGCCTCTTTAGAGTGGAAGTTACAAGGCAGTAGTTGGGCTTTTATCCCACTTTTCAGGTAGACTAAGCAACCTCTGCCCTGCTTGGTCAGTCTATCCTGATAGAACACTGTGTAGCCATCAAGGGCAATGGCAGCATCACTGACCTTACATGAGAGCCAGGTTTCAGTAAGAGCTATTACTTCTGGCTGTTGTAGTTCCACCCAGGCCTGGAACTGCGGCAGTTTGCTGAGGAGACTGTGAATGTTTAATGAAACTGTCTTGAGGTGACCCACTCTCATGTGTGGTTTGGCAATGGGTGAGCCTTGGGTCAGGTGAATATCTCCTGAGATCAGCAGTAGTATTATTAAGAGCTTTCTTAGAATACGGGCCCAGTGTACCCAGCTTAGTCTATTTGGTTTTGCTCTGTGAGGCATAGTGTCATAGACCCCTATATGGTTAAATAAGGAATTTGCATTGGAATAATCGAATATAGGAAATAAGTGCAAGAGCCCTAACAAGTTTGGGATGCCCTAACCGCTTTGCTCCTTGGCAGCCTATATTAAGTATAGTCACATCTCTCTCTCTCTCTCTCTCTGTCTTTGGCCAGTAAGGGTTGTACTTAATGTTGAGTGCCTTTTACATCTTTGTTATGGCTTTGCTCTAGAGGGCAATATTCCAAAATGTTTAGGACACTTGCAGTGAGCTCAGAACTTGTTTGAATATAACACATTCATGGCCTTTAGTTAATCTATACTCAGGATAGGAACTTTACATAATGCAAACCTCACCTTTCTAGTATGTGAACCAAAATGTTTTACTTTGCAGAAAATTAAGGAAATCTGTGTAGCAAGTGAACTGTGCCAACTGAGCTTAGAAATTCACAATATTTGTAAGAATATAGTACTTTGAATGTTTAGAAATAAACAATCCCAACTGGCTAAAATGGATGTCATAATTTATAAAAGTGTTTACAATTCCTTTTTGTGGCTTATATGTACATGCATTTGAATCAGGAATGAGAGAAAGATTAAAAAGCAAATCCACCATCACTCATTAATAAAAAGAAAAAAAAAAACTTATTACCTTGCGTACCTCATTTGTCTTATTGTGACATCAAATGAATGCAATAGAAATGCATACTTGGTGTACACAAATATACATCATATAATATGATTTTTTTTTTATTAACAATTCAGAATTCAAGACTGCATTTACAATCCCTTCTTATGGTACTACTGAGCAGGAGACCAAACAGATAAATGCCACTACTGATATAAACCTGTCCTGTATGTTACCAGACATTGTGCCTACCTTGTAGTTGACTGGTTGATTAAGTGATATACAAATACCATCAAATTTATACCTAAACAGAAATGTTTTAATGCGTACTTGAACTTTTTGAGAACCACAGTTAATATAATGCAGCATTTGGCAGTCTTAAGGCAAGGAGGTGAGTTTTTGCAAAGGGTAACAATTTTCAGTGTAGTTCACACTAATGTTTGTATTAATGTCTTAATGTTTACACGAGTTGTGTGAGATGGAAGAAGCCTAAGCCCATTCTGGATGGCTTGAACAAATGAGAGTGTTAATCAACACCATCCACAGTCTACATCAATACTGATTCAGACTGCACAACTAACATGCTAAATGAGGTTTTGACCTTTTCAGAATCTGAAGATACTGTTATTTTTGGAGACTTTAATATGCTGCATATCAATTAGGACTCTCTTTCTGGTCATTCCTGTGCCGAAAAGGGATTAGTAGAGGTGATAACCAACACCAGGTTACAACAACTTATTACTGAACCAACTAGGGGCTCTAATATCTTGGATTTATTACTTACAGACATTGAGACACAAATTAGTAACCTCCATATTTGGGACCCACTTGGAGCTAGTGATCACTCCTCTATCATTTTTGAAATTCAACAAGATACAACCATACAAAGGATGTCAATATATACCAAGAACTATAATGAAGCCAATTTTTCTGAAATCAATAAATATTTAGAAAACATCAATTGGAAAATCGCTTTTTTTTCAAATGTACAACAAAACAAGTGTGAAATATCTTTAAAAAGCATTGTCTACTATCTGGAAAATGTATATATTCCATCAAAAAAGAAAATATAATAGTAAGGGGAAAATACCCCTGTGGTTTAACAAGTCCATTAAAAATCAGATCAATCAGAAAATTAAACTTTCCAGAAAACTTAAAAAAAGCTCTTTCCCACATAAAACCATTTTACTGTACAAATATAGATTATCTGTTAAAAACTTGAAACATTCTATTAAATTGGCTAAAACTAAGTTAGAATTCAAATTAGTTCATACCAAGGACTGTCACAAATAACTTTTTTCCTATATTAATAAAAAAAGGGTGCTTCGAGGACCATTGGTCCCATTATTAAAAATGGCTCTCATTTATCAGATATCGGTACATCTAATCTTTTTAATAATTATTTTTGTTCTGTTTTTTTCTCAACAATCATCTGTCATCCCTGTTCATTTTCAACAAGCAGTTATCCACAGATTTACCTTAACTGATATTTTACAAGCTATAAATAAACTAAAAAGGACTATTAGTCCTGGTCCTGATGATATTCATCCCTAGTTTCTGATTGAAACCTCTATAAATGTTTCTATACACTTGTCAATTATCTTTAACAAATCTTTGCAAGAAACCTCCGTACTAGACGACTGGCAAACAGCAACAGTTACCCCAATATATAAAAAAGGTAATTGAAGCTGTGTGCAGAATTATCAACCCATCAGTTTGACCTCGGTGGCTGGCAAATTAATGGAATGGATAATGAAGACTTTGACTGAACAGGAATGTGAAAAATTGGTATTCATGATTCCCTTCTGCACGGGTTCACTCCCAAGATTTCATGCACTACTAACTTGATATCTTTCTATAACAATATAAGTGCTTTACTAGATGCGGGTATCCCTTCTGATGTTATACTACAGGACTTTAGTAGAGCTTTTGACAAAGTATAACATGAAAAACTAATCACAAAAATGTATAATTTAGGTTTGTCATCTGAAAATTGTTAACTGGACATCTGATTGGCTGACCAATAGAACCCAGAGAGTTAGAATTAATGACACCTTATCTGACCTGGGTAAAGTAACAAGTGGTGTCCTACAGGGGTCAGTTCTAGGACCTACACTATATAATCTCTTTATTAGTGATCTACAACCTGGGCCTAATAACTATATGATCAAATTTGCAGACAACACTAAACTTGGGGCAAGGTTAATAATTATGACAATATTTCTTCATTGAAGGTAGATTTGGAAAAATTAATACTTTGGGCTAACCAAAATGATATGTATTTTAATCAAGATAAATGTATGGTATTACACTTTGGCAAAAACAACCCAAATACGATATACCACATTAATGGACTTCCACTTCATCAAATTGTGAGAAAGATCTAGGTATTTACATTAATAATAAACTTACACATAGGGATCATTGTATTAAAACTGCTTGTATGGCTAACAGACTTTTGAAGAAATTAAGCGAGCTTTCATTAACCATACTGAAGAATGCCTTATTTCACTCTTTAGGGCCTACATTAGACCGTATCTTGGTTATGGTTCCCCTTTTGGAACCCTGGCCTAAAAAAAGATATTGCCATACTAGAACAGGTCCAAAGGAAAGCAACCAAGATGGTTCCTAGATTGGCACACTTGGACTATCAGGCTAGACTACAAGCTACTGGTCTCTCTTCTCTTCAAAACAGAAGACTAAGAGGCGATATGCTCCTAGTTTTTAATCTACTTCAGTCACCAGATCTTATGAAACAATGTGGTTTGACATTTTCCAAAAGCAGATTAGTTCCAAGACTAGATAATAAACAGCTCGAGGTTAAAAACTATAGAACTAGTAAAAGGGGAAACTTTTTTACAGTAAGGGCTCCCTGTGTATGGAACTCCCTGCCTCAAGATTTAATTGAGGCTTCTAGTACTACTAGTTTTAAAAACAAACTAGATGTTTGGATTTGGGAAAATTATTAAACAATGTCCCACACTGTGTGGGGAACAGTCTCGATGGGCCTCGGCCTTCTTCTGTTCTATTGAACCAAGTAATACCAAGTAATTAAAGGCAACTAAAACACAGGAAAACAAACATTTGAAATACTAATACAGTATATGATAAGTAACCATCCATTGAGAAAACATTACTCTATTTAAAGGTAAGTAGTGCATCAAACACTATTGCATACTGTTCCTTATGTAACATAGAGTAGATTGCAAATAACCGTGTTACATTTTTATGTATGCCATTGGAATGAAACTAAATCTTGACAATAACAAATGTTATTTTTGCTCAACATGAGCAAAATAAATGAAGTTGGCCACAGAGCATGCTCAGAAATATATCACACTCATTTTGGTTCCACTGAGCATGCTTGGATATTGATCTCACTCATTTTGGCCACACCAAGCATGCGCAAACATTTATTGCCAATAAAGCTGTGCAGAATGAGAAAATTCCAAATTTGTGGAATTTCAATGGAATTTTGCAGAATATTTGAAATTTATTAATTTGCTCATAGTTGTCAATTGAGCTAGAGATCTGAAATTGGGCATGGTTACTTGCTGAAAGGTGCTCTAACAGTGTGCCAAAATATCTCAACAGTAGGATGCATTGTCTCAAGATTATAGGTGCTCAATGTCTGTCATTTTATTTTTTGTAGGAAATTTCATGAACATTTTAATCTACACATAACTCAGGCACCTTTGGAGGTAGAACTCTAAATGTTGTAATAACCCTTATACAGTACCTGCCAAATTGTATAACAATTTTGATGAATGCCTTAATAATGATACTAAAATAACTAAAATTGGAATGTTAGCAAAATGTTTGGCTTCCAATAGCACAGCCCCATTTAAAGCTTGATACTTAAGATTTGGAGCACATACCCATGTTGCACATGTCTCTAAAGCTTGACACTGTGGGCAAATTTGGATAAGCATTTTTAAAATTAGATGGAAATAACTCAAAATTTAATTTTGTTGAAATTTTTGGCCACCCACAGCTCACCCCCTTTCAATTGAGGACTCCAGAATTTGGAAAACTTATGAAAGCCATTATTATCTGTACTCCTGCACCATTTGGTATAATCTGGATACGTACTTTGAAAAATTAGTCCAAAACAACTCACAATTAAATTTTGAACTTTATTAATCTGATTATGACTCAACCTGCTATTAAGGTAGAGACATAAAATGTTGCAGGAATACTTGCTCATAGGAGTTCTAATGGTGTGGCAGATATCTTGACATTAGGACGCATGAACTCAAAATGATAGGTGTGTGAGGATGTTGGGGGATATCCACAGCTCACAGGAGCTGCAAATATTGCTTTTCTGCTGCTGACTACAGTGGGGCTCCATGGAGTTCATTTCAAATCAAAGGACTGTGCCAGTTGGATCTGAAAGCTCAGTGGAACTTACCAATTAGTGACTCTGTGTTGGATTTGCTGACTTTGCTCCACTAATAGCTCCTTAAATTGGAGCCAAGTTTCAAATTCCATGACAGCCTATTTAAAATGCTCCATTTTTCTTCAGCTGGCAGCTTTGAGCTCATTTGAGCTCTGTGTGGATGTCGGGGGACATCCACAGCTCACAGGAGCTGCAAATATTGCTTTTCTGCTGCTGACTACAGAGGAGCTCCACAGAACTCATTTTAAATTAAAAGACTATGCCAGTTTGGTCTGAAAGCTCAGCAGAGCTTCCCCGACTAGTGACCCTGTGCTGGATTGTGGCCCTCCCACTCAGCCCCACCTCCACAATCTATTAAATAGACCTTTGCCCTGCCCCCTAGGTCTAGGATTGGTGTTACCTGGAGTGTAATAGGATCTGCAAGTCTAAGCGAAGGAGTGAATAATTCTAAGCAGGTCTTTGTAAGCAGTTTACTCCCTGACTGATTTAGGCATTTTCCCTGTAACTCCAGTCTGACTGTGTTTTCCTGTTGATTGCATGGTTTCCTATGAATGCAAGATAGCTCTGTTTTTCTTTTCCTGTGTAACCAATGCTAGTCCTGGGGAACAATTTCCTTGTAATTAGTTCCTTTTCCTGTAAAACACGGGGCTCAATGTAGATCTGGGATCCTTGTGAAAGTGATCATTCTGTGCTTAATTTATTGTTAGTAAGTGGGCTGTCATATCAGGCATAACTGCCACCTGCCCAGTCTCTGCACCCCTGTGTCCTTCCCACATGCCCTCCCCCCACCCTGCATCAAATCATGCCTCCCAATGGTTGGTTGGTTGGCTCCTGCCAGCATCATCATCTCTCTTGTCATCTTGGACTTAAGTCTCTCCCTATGTCCCTCACAAGCCTACAGCATGTTGAAAGAGAGGCAGCCACTTACCTGTTCATTTCTTTTGACA
Organism: Neoceratodus forsteri; assembly: GCA_016271365.2. Taxonomy (NCBI): domain Eukaryota; kingdom Metazoa; phylum Chordata; order Ceratodontiformes; family Ceratodontidae; genus Neoceratodus; species Neoceratodus forsteri. The sequence goes on from CM057456.1 coordinate 192,927,380, forward strand.
ACGGCCTACTCTACTGGGTTGGTTAATCTTCATGATCTCAGGGCAATGGGAAACTGCTACAAGATGGCTTTCTACTTTATGGGTGTACTAGTACAGCCCAGATGGCCTGCTTCCTCCCTGCCTAGGTACTTAAGAAAACTTCACCTCTCAGAAGATAATGAGATGAACCTAGGACCCTGCAATTGTAGGATCTTCTACCCCTTGGACCCAATCTGTAAGCTCACCAAATGTCTGAAAATAGTTCAGATGAATATTTGCAGCCTACCACCTAAATTATATGAACTTGAAGACTGGGGGATCTCTACTCCCCAGATGTCATTGGAATCACAGAAATCTGGCTTAAACCCCACATTCTCACTCATGAGATTGACATCCCAGGATACACTGTTTTCTGGAATGACAGAACTAACAGAAAAGGCAGTGGAGTGATAATATATGTCTGGAGCTCCCTAAATGCACTTAATATTTGTCTGCCTTGGTTAGATAATAGGGATTCTGAGTGTCTCCTAGTCACACTCACTCTGGGAGGGGCCAAATCCCTAACAATTGGATGCACTTACAACCTACCCAAAGTGGCTAAATGTGAACTGGAATTCCTCATTAGTCAGTTGACTATCAACCCTGTGGGGGAACTTATTCTTATGGGTGACTTTAACCTTAACTGGTTGAGCAACATAATAAACAAATCAACCCTAACAGAAGTGTCTCTTACACCGCTAATCAGCAAACCCACGAGACCTAACCCTAAGATTTGCAGTTATACTTTTCTCGACTGGTTACTAATAAACCAACCAGACAGATTTAAAGCATCAGGTTTGTTGCCAGACTCACTCAGTGACCATTCTCTTATCTTTTGCATCTGGAGGAACAACTTCCCTAATGCTCTCCCTAAGATTATACTTGCATGGGACCTATCGAGGTTTGTCCTCAATGACTTTCTCAATGATCTGAGAGGGATACACTATGCAGATCTCAAAAACCTTTCCAACATTGACACGGCTCTTGATTTCTTTACCCATAACTTCTTAAGTGTCCTTATAAGCATGCCTTACTAAAACAATAGAGAGTCTGAGGCAAATTTGCATACTGGTTGGATCAAGAAGGAAAAAAAACAAATGAAGCTCATAGACAAGGCATGGGGACAATACAAATACTCAGGTGAACACACTGATTGGCTAATACACAGGACCCTGAGGAACAGCTGTAAAAAATAGCTAAAACATGCTAAAAGGCAATATATCATGTCCCTCCAAACCTCTAACCTGACTGACCCTAAGAAATTCTGCTCACAAATCAACTGCATCCTAAAGGGCTGCTCAGCAGAAGCATCCCAGAGCATCTCAGTCAATGGCAAACTGGTGTCTGATCTGGAAGAGCTAGCACATGCATTTAATAGCTTTTTCACCAACCTGGACAGATACAGAGACCCCCGTACCTGGAACCAGGAATTTCTCTCCCTCTGATGCTGACACTGGTTCCAAATTCCATTTCTACTTGATTTCTCAGAAGGAAGTCCTCTCTCTGCTAAACACCATCAAACCAGATGGTTCACCAGGGTTTGACAAGCTGGAGCCCAAGATTCTGAAAATGGCCACCCCAATTATTGCGACTCCACTCAGGAACCTATTTAACAAATCCCTTTTGCTTGGGCAATTGCCCACTAAGTAGAAAATGGCCACAGTAGTCCCCATTCACAAAGGGGGGGCCAAAGACCATGTTGAAAATTATCAACCTATATCCATACTTAGTGTGCTCACTAAAACACTGGAGAAGCTTGTGCAAAGACAGATCCTTGTCTACATGGAAATCCATCATCTACTTCGGATGCACAGCATGGATTCAGGAAAAACCATGGGACCAACATAGCCCTTGTCAAGTTCACATCAGAAGTACTTGGGGCTATGGATCAAGGTCTAGCCACTGGAGCTCTATTCCTTGATCTAACAAAAGCCTTTGACTTGGTGAACCATGATCTCCTCATCACCTGCCTTGGGAACCTGGTATGGACTCCATTGCCTCTTCCTGGTTTCAACACTATCTCTGTGAGAGAAAATAACTGGTAAGATGGAAGGGTACAGCATCTCATGTTAGGCCAGTGAACCAATGAGTCCCCCAGGGGTCTATCCTTGGACATCTGCAATTCACTATCTTCATAAACAACATACCCAATCATTGTTGAGGGGCCAACATCCAACTCAATGCAGATGATGCCATCATCTACAGGAGTTCAAAGGATATCAACCAAATTAATCAGAACCTAAATTTGGACTTTAGAACAATGGAAAAATGGCTTGCAAACAGTAAACTGGTCTTCAACCTAAATAAATTCAAGGCCATGCTCTTCAGCCCCAAACACCTTGGAGCTGATAGATCTAACCTTCTTCAAATCTCCTCATCCAATGGCACTAAACTGGAGGTCTGTGTGTCCATAAAATATCTTGACATACACCTGGACCAAGAGTTAACCCTAAATTTGCACATTGAGGCTACCACTAAGATCCTCCATAAAAAAATGGGCCTGTTATACAGACTAGGTGGGTTTCTGTCCAGTGAAGCTCACTCGGCAATCTCCACTGGAACCATCCTTCCATCATTCCAGTTCTTCTTTATGGTGCTCCCCTTATACAACCTCTCCAGAGCACTGAACTTGTCATACTCAGAGTCCTCTATCACAAAATTCCCTACTTTGCAGCTGCTGCTCATCCCTGTGATCACCACTGTAATGTTCTGACGTCACTGAACTAGCCAACACTTGAGGCAAGACTTGCCTAACCTACTCTCTGTCTTGTTTTTAAAATGGCCAAATTATTAGCCTCCCCCAGCCTAAATGGACTTCTCCAGTTCAAGTTGTTTAAGTGTGAGCTCAGGTTTGCTACCCACCCCACCCTGGAAGTCCCTAGGTTCAGATCCTGTGCTGGTGACATGTCCTTCACCATATCTGCCCCAGCCCTCTGGAATAGCCTACCTTCAGTGGTGATGAATTACTGCACACTGAACACATTCAAAAATGCCCTAAAATCCCACTTGCTTGGGGTAACTCAGTGCACTTGCACTTGAAATGGGAGCTCTTACTTCTTGTGTATCCATGTGAATACTTGACCTACCCCTTAATCCAAGCTGCCTACAGATTAGCTCCTAACCTAAATACCTCTCTTGCCAAATTGGTGTCCAGGTCTAGCAGACAGAATCATAAATATTTTTTCCCTCTGTTACTGCCTGTGAAATGTCTTGTTGCGTAAACTGATTTGTGGATTCTAGCCTTGTTTACTAACCTTGTATAACTGTGTACCATTACTGTTGTCTGTTCTGTCTTTGACTCCTGCATGCATATGATGTCTTTATTCAATGTAATTAATTCTGGGTTGCCCTTGAAAAAGGGACCCTGTTGTCTCAGTGGGCCTACTCAGTCAACAAATTTCAATAAATAAATAAATAAAGATATCAGTCTGTCATTTTATTTTTTTGTGGGAAATTTCATGAAATGTTTTTTTCTGCATAAAACTCAGGCATCTTTGGAGCTAGGAATCTGAATCTGGAGACATGTATAAAAGTAACAATAACCCATACATCTGCACAATCTTGTAACATTTTGATGAATGCTTTCAAAATTATACTAAACTAAAATCTAAATTGTGGCTAACTGTTTGGATACCCAAAGCACAGCCCCCTTTAAAGCTTGAGACTTAAAACTTGGGGAACATAATCATTCTGTAAGTTTCTTTAAATCCAGAAACTGTGGAGAAATTTACATAATACATTTTAAAATTAGATGAAAAAAATGAAAACAAAATTTTGTTTCAATATTTGGCCACCCATAATGCAACTCTGTTTTACTCTAGGACTATGAAAGTAGTTATATTTTTGCCAGCCATACATACCAGTTAACCTGCCGAATTTGGTGTTATTTGGAAAAGAATTTTAAAACCTAGACCAAAATAACTGAACTTTAACATTTTGTGAAATTCTACAAAATTTTCATGCAAATTTCATGAAATTCCATGAAATCAGAATGATAGTATCCCACCCATGTAGCTCCGTGGCACTGGACAGACACAGGGTGCATGGTATTCACTACCACATACACCTCAGGGCACCTTTCTGCAGACCCACCCCCCTGGTACACATATGCATGGAGGACATTTCTGCAGACCAGGCATGCATTCAATGGGATGCCTGAACCCAGTGTGCTAATGGACACCTTGCACCCATGGAGTGCAAATGTTATTAGAGGTTGCAATGTGCACTGCCAGCTTGGGGCAGGTGAGTGCCCGGTCAGCTCCCCCAGCCCTCCCAGCCCTCCTTGTAGTCCCATGGGCTGGGGCAGCATATGGGGGGTCTGCAGTGCCCCCACATCAACACCACAGCTGGTGGTGACATCCTGAAGGGGCATGTATCCCTTACAGCTGGATGTTGCTGTACATAAGGTGCACCCCCTAAGCCCAGCACTCCACACCTTTGTGAATGGTGCAGAGTGTAGACATGCCCCCCACACTCTCCTGGCACATTGCTGTCTGTGAGACCAGGGGATCAGGTGTGTAACTGCTGCATGCACCCTCTGTGAATGCTGCACGGGGTCTGCAGGACCCCACACCATGGCATCTAGACAACAGGACACAAACGGTAGTAGTAAATGGAGTACACAGTGAAGAAAGGAGGGTTACTAGTGGGGTACCACAGGGTTCAGTACTGGGACTGGTCCTTTATAATGTCTTTATAAGTGACATTGCAGAGGAACTGGAAGGAAAAGTATGTCTCTTTGCAGACAACACAAATATCTGTATCAGGGTTGATACACAAGATGGAGTGGAAAGGATGAGAAGGGGCTTGGCAAGGTTGGAGAAATGGTCAAATGTATGGCAGCTCAGATTCAATGCAAAGAAGTGCAAGGTAATGCACATGGGAAACAAAAACCCAGGGGAAGAGTACACAATGGGGGGGGTGAGATACTGACAACAGTAAAAATGGAAAGGGACCTGGGGGTAATTATATCAGATGACCTAAAGGTGGGCAAGCAATGTGAGAAGGCAGTAAAGAAGGCTGGGGGGATCCTGGGATGCATAGGAAAAATCAATAGTAGAAAACAGGAAGTTGTTATCCCTCTGTACAGACAGTTGGTGAGACCCCATCTGGAGTACTGTGTGCAATTCTGGAGACCCCATCTCTGCAAAGACATAGACAGAGTGGAGGCTGTCCAGAGGAGGGCAACCAAAATGGTGTAGGGTCTGCACCAGAAGACATATGAAGAAAGACTAAAGGAGCTTAATATGTATACCCTTGAGGGAAGAAGGGAGAGAGGGGACATGATAGAAACTTTCAAGTACCTCAAGGGAATCAACAAAGTCCAAGAGGGTAGCATCTTTCAGAAAATGAGATGTGCAAGAACAAAGGGGCACAATTTGAAGATAGAGGGGGGATGGCTCAGAGGTAATGTGAGGAAGTATTTTTTCACCGAGTGGGTTGTGGATGCATGGAACAGCCTCCCTGAGGAGGTCGTGGAGTCAAGAACAGTGGGGGAATTCAAGAATGCATGGGACAGACATAATGCAGTCCTAGTGGGGGGTAGGAGGAAGTAAGCTGTTGGTTAAGTAGGATCTGCAGCTTATCTGTTAAGTAGGAAAATGGGCAGACTAGGTGGGCCAAGCGGTCCTTATCTGCCGTCAAATTCTATGTTTCTATAGTGATGCCAATGCTCCCAGTGTATGTGGCGCTTTGGCATCGTGCATAGAGCCTAATGTGTCTATACATATTTTAAAGTCTGATGCAAAAAATATGAAATATGAACTTTGTTACTGTGAATAAATAAATACTGAACTGAGATCTTTGATTTGCTGCTGGTGTTGCCTCATGTGTGAAGAGTGGAGGTCACCTGATTTTGCTTACTCTATCTTACACACTCTGAGTGAGATCACATGGTGTTCCTGGCTGTGAGCTCCATAAACAGCTCCAATTGACCAACAAAGCTCTGTGAGATTTTTAAATCTAACCCACCAAATAGTATGTCCTGAATAGCCACTGAATAGTGGAATATTCAGAAAGTCCATCCGAGTATTCATGGTAGTTGGGAGATAGTATTCAGTTCATGCATAACCATATTATTTTGCAATTTCTGGCAGCAGGCAGTTAATAAAATTGCCACACACAGTCTCCTTGTAAGGTCTAGGAACCTGCCAAATGTCATGATATTGCATTCTCTAGTTTTAAAGTTTGGGGCTTAAATTTGTAGTTAACCATCTTGCAAAATTTAATTTTTAAATGTTGAGAAAGTTTGACTACTTTTAATTCAATTTCATTTAAAGTTGCAAATATGGATTTTTCAGAAATGACCATGTGGTGTAGTAGTTTACATGTGTCAACTTTGGTTAAATTTGGATATGTTGTTTTGAAATTAGAGGGAAATAACTGAAATTTAAATTTTGGTACCATGTTTGGTAGGCTATAACTCAGTCCCATTTGATGCTAGAAATCTGAAACTGTGTACATAAACAAATGTAGTTATAACCTGTATACTTGTCAAATTGTATAAGATTTCAATGAATACTATCAAAATGATACTAAAATTACAGAAATCTAAATTTTGGCCAAAAGTTTGGCTACCTATAACTCAGCTCCCATTGAAACTTAATATTTAAAACATGGTGTACATACCCATGTTGGGGGCTTCTCTAAATCCAGACATTGTGGAGAAATTTGGATAAGAAATTTTAGAATTATCTCAAAATAAATGATCATTTAATTTTGTTTAAATGTTTAGCCACTGGATTTGGGTTTTTCTCAATGGTCAACAAGGGCCTCTACTATGTTAGCCAATTTTTTGAAAGGGGGGGGTTTAAATTTTTTAGCAACTCAGAAATGAGTTTGGCCTTCCTGCTAGGGATATTTCCCAGTAATTTCAGATCTGTCATTATTTATCAGAGGCTCTGCAGAGAGATGCACTTCTGGAGGGGGAAAATCCCTTGCGAAGTTTGTTCATCCTTCTGGTTAAGTTACTAAATAGGAGGGGCTTAATATCTAAATTATATAAAACCCTTTTAGATTTAGAGATTGACCCCTTATCCATGGTTAAATGGAGGTGGGAGGAGGGATACAGCTGGAGGCTTAAGAGTGGGCTCAGATCTGGGCAGGTGTCCATGCCACCTTGTCTTCCCCTTTGTGGTAAGAATTTAGATGGCGTCGTAATTACCCTAACCGAAATAATTATATGAAATATTTTCATGATGTACACATAAAACTACCCAAATGATATGTGTGCTGCAAGTATGATTTAAATGTTAAATTGGAACCAATTGCATGCATATGGCATGTGTGCAGCAAGCAAGTGTGGAAAGCATGATTTTTTATTTTAAATTGGAAAAGACTGCATGCATGTGTCAAGCTTGCAGAAAGCAAGTGGTCAGTGATAACTGCATGTGAAAATGTTAAGTGACTTACAAACATATGAACATATGAAATTTGCCAGCAGATAAAGGCCTAGAGGTTTATCAAGTCTGCTCGAATGTGCAGCTAGCACCCCTTATTCTGCAGCTGCCCTTCCCTTCCACCCTTCCCCTTCATTAACCTTCCCCCTTGTCCTGTCCCATCCTCATTTGAAGCAGTCCACTGTTCTACTGCATACCACTGCATACCACTTCAGCAAGTAACACATTCCACCCAGCCACTACCCTCTCTGTAAAAAAGTGTCTCCTCATCTCCCCCTGAACCTTCCTCACTCCAGTCTCATATCATGGCCCCTGGTGGACCTCCCCTCCCTTACTTTGAACAGCCCCTCTGTACCCGTCTTGTTTATTCCTTTCACGTATTTAAAGGTTTCAATCATGTCACACTTGTCTCTCCTCTCCTCCAGTGAGTACATGTTCAACTCCTTCAACCTCCTCTCATATGATAAGTCCCCCAGCCCCTTGATCATCTTTGTCACTCTGCGCTGCACCGCCTCCAGTAACTTAATGTCCCTCTTCAGATACAGACACCAGTACTGCACTCAGTACTCCAGGTGTGGCAGAATCACCTCCTCCCTCCTAGAGGATATACCCCTTGCAATACAACCCAGCATTTTGTTGGCCTTTGCAGCTGCCTTCATACACTGTGCCAAGTTGTTCATTGACCCTGCAATGAGCACACCCAGATCCTTCTCCTCCTGTCCCTGGGCTAGCTGCACTCCCCCAAGCTGGTAACTCCTCCTTGGGTTCTTCACCCCAAAATGCAGCACCTTGCACTTTTTGGCATTAAAGACCAGTTGCCAGGTGTCTGACCAGGTTTCTAAGCTTTGCCAGATAATCCTGCAACCCCTGCCATCCCCCTAGGTCATCCACCACCGTGCCTACCTTGGTATCATCAGCAAACAGACTGATCTTGCTCTTGATGTCCCATGATATGTCTGCAACGAATATCCCAAACAACACTTGTCCCAACACCGAGCCCTGTGGAACACCGCTCATCACTGCCTTTGGGTGTGAGAGCTCCCCACCCACCACCACCCTCTGTTGTCTTCCCTGCAGCCAGCGTCATACCCATCTCACCAGCTTTGCACCCCCCCGTACCTACTAACTTCCTTCCTAGCCTTCCATATGGCACTGAGTCAAATGCCTTACTGAAGTCCAGATACAGGACATCCACTGCATGGCCCCTGTCCAGTTGCCTAGTTACCCAGTCATAGAACTCAACCAGGCTGGATTGGCAGGATCTGCCATGTATGAAGCCATGCTGTCTGCTGTCCTGTAGTCCTTTGACCTCTAGGAGGGTCACCAGCCTCTCCTTCAGGATAGTCTCCATTAGCTTACCCACGATGGATGTGAGGCTCACTGGTCTGTAGTTTCCTCGTTCATCTTTGGGGCCACTCTTGTGGAGGGGCACCACATGAGCCATCCACCAATCCTGTGGTATACACCCCGAATGTAGTGAGGCATTAAATAGGTCTGCCAAAGGTCCCACAAGGACCTCTGCCAGCTCCTTCAGTACCCTGGGGTGGATGCCATCTGGGCCTGGTGCCTTGTCCACCCTCAGTGCCTTCAAACCGTCTCAAACTCTGCTCTCCATGATTTCCCCATCTGTCACTACTCCACCCCTGCTTCTGCCATTTCTCCCACCTTGGGTGTCACCCCCCTCTTCTCTTTAGTAAATACTGAGCAGAAGTACTCATTTAGTGCTTCCACCTTATTGCACACTGCTTCCACCCAACCCCCTTCCTTTCTAATCCTTACTATGTGGTCCTTACAGCTCCTTTTCTCCCTGATGTACTTAAAGAAGTCCTTCTCCCCCTTCTTAATGCCTTGTGCCAGCCTGAGTTCCATAGATGCTTTGGCTCCCCTTACTGCCCTTGTCACCTCCTTCGATTCTGTCAAGTACTCCTCCCTGTCCCCCCTCCCTGTTTTCTTGTACTTCCTAAAGGCAGCTCTTTTCCTCCTTACCTTTTCCATGACCTCCTTTCTCAACCAGCTCAGTTTCTTAGCCCTAGCCTTCTTGCTCTGGGCTTTGAAGCAGGTTTTGGTTGCCTCCACTATCCCCAGCTTTATGAGCTCCCACCTCTGGTTAGAGTCCATACTAGATTGAATTCTGGCCATGTACCCTTTTACCACTTCCCCCATCCTCCCAAAGTGGGCCCTCCTGAAGTCCAGCACTCTTGTGCCAGATTCCACTCCTTCCTTGCCCATATCCAATGTGAGCCATACTGAGTGGTGGTCACTCCCTGACAGCGGTTCCTCCACTGTAAATTCTCTCACAAAGTCCACATTTGCCAGCACATGGTCAAGGGTATTCCCTAACCTGGTTGGTTCACTGACCATTTGCAGCAGGAAGCTGTCCTGGAAGGCATCCAGCAGTACCTGCTCCCTTCTGTTCCTGGTTGTTGGGGTGCTCCAGTCCACTCCTGACATGTTGAAGTCCCCCACAATCACTACACTACACTACCCTTCTCGCAGGTTCTCCTGATCTGTCCCGCCAGTTCCCTGTCTAACTCCTCCGTCTGAGATGGTGGCCTGTACACCACTCCCATTCTAAGAATCCTATTCTTGGAATCCTGGATTTGCATCCAAAGTGACTCCGTACTACCCTCCTCCCCTTCCTCCCTTACACACTTCAGTCCTTCCTTCACAGATAGTGCCACCCCCACTTTCCCAATCACTCTGTCCCTACGAAATAACCTGTACCCTGGTACAGACAGGTCCCAGTCATTGTATTGGGTGGCCCATGTTTCTGTGATGGCTGCAATGTCCACCTCTCCCTCTGCCATGAGAACCTGTAACTCTGCAATTTTTCCTCCCAAGGCTCCTAGCATTAAGGGTAACCACCTTCCACCCTCCCCCTCATCCTGCCCTCCTTTCCTAGCATCACCAACAGTACTTGCCATTTGTCCTTTGTCACTGTTATTGGGGGTAAGCTCATATGGTTTCCCAACCTGTGGTCTCTGCATATCTCTTCCCCAACTGCCACCCTCCACTCCTAGTTTAAATTCCCAGCTTCCTCTATGTACTCCTCCATCCTCTGTTTCAACACTTTCTTTCCCTCCTCACTCAAGTGTAGTCTGTCCTTGGCATAGAGACTACTGTCCTCCCAGGTCTCTCCCCACCCCCAACTGCCCATACCCTTTAGCACAACACCAGGTTCTTAGCCATCCATTAAATTCCTCTATTCTCAGCTTTCTTGTTGTGCTTGCCTTTGGCACCAGAAGTATTCTGAAAAAAGTTACTGATCTTCCTGCCCCCTCACATAATTGTGCTAGTTCCTCAAACCTCCTCTGTACTGTATCTACTGTCTTGTCAGCCAGGTCGTTTGTCCCACGATGTATAATTAAATGAGGCTTGTCCCTACCCCTTCAAGCATAGTTCAGAACAGACTGTCCCACCTTTTCTGCTGTTATTCCTGGCATGGCCTCCACCCAAATGCGACTATGCCTCTCCTCCTTGCTACCCCACTTAACTTCTCTTAGTATTGAGTCTCCCAGCACTAAGATTCCACCCCTCTTACTCCCTTCTAGCTTCCATTCATCTCCCTCTCTCATTTCCAGCTCCTCTTCTTCCTCCTGCACATTATTTCCCCCTTTTACCCCTGTTGCAACTCTCCCAGCAGAACTTCCCCCCCCACTCCAGTTTGGTCCAGGCATTTATCAATTACTCCTCTAATTTCATAATTTCCTTCCTCCACCTTCTTCCTCTCTAGCAGTGCACAACTATTTTCTGAAGGCCCTTCACAAATGCCTGCTCCCTCTCTTCATAGTAAACTGTTCTCTCCTTTCCACTCCATGACTTTTGCCACTTCTTCGCCTCCCCCTCACAAGTCCCTATCTCCTCTTTCCATTTGTCTTTTGTCTCCTGACCTGGTTTCCCCAGCAATCGTTCTTCCTGGCCTGGTCCCCTTTGTCTCTGCTTCCCTTCTTCTGACCCTCTCCTCACCACTGTTGGCTTAAATCGCCCTCCCTCATCTCCCCTTCTTCCTCCCTCCAGTATTGGGCTAAACCCACCCCCAATCTGCCTTGTCTGTCTTAGTTCCTCCTGCAGACCCTCAATCTCCTTTCTAAGTTTTTCTATGTGGTTGCACACTAAACATCCTCCCACACTCCAGGCAATGTTTAGAAAGATTGGTGCACCATGCAGTTGTTTGCAGCCACCACCCTACCCATTGCTCTCATTGCCCACCAGCGACCCCCCACCTTCCAGATGCAGGATACCAAACACTCCCCAAGTCTCCCTCCCCCCATCAGTGCAAAACATTTTCTTTATTTCCCTTACCTCCTTTGTTGCACACATTTAGATATATTGAGCAACTGCTTTTTATATTCCTATCCTTCCTATCCACACTCAAAAAGAGACTTTAGAGACTTTAAGTAGCCATTGCACAACCTTCTTCAAACTCTGACTCCTCCTTTCCCCAATGCAATATCAATGTGAAGAAGTAATAATGAAAGCTCCTTGATTTGCAGAAACTTCCCTTCCACTGAGAGAGCAGTCACTTCTTCACTTGCTGCTGTCCCTTTCCTGGATGTCTGCTTCTGCTATGACAGGTGCATATCCTTTGCCTGTTTGAGGAAGTGATGTCAGAACCCCTGGTATAAAGGAAATAATGAACTGGGGTGGGTGGGGTGAGGGGTTTGGGGGGTGGGACCAGCCCAAGTCTTCCCGAAACAATCAAGTAGCTGAGGCCTCTGGTCAGACCATTAGCACCCTTCCCCCACTCTGCACTAAACTTTGCAGCTAGTGAAGCTGGCAACAATGAATCACAATTCTACTCAAAGCCCCCAAAATAGGTTTGATACCCAAAGAAACAGGACTCCAATTCAAACAGCTTCACCAACAACACATCAAAATAGGCTTGGAATTAGAAGATATAGGTCTACAATTCAAAGAAACAGACCCAGTTAAATCACACCAATTATGTTTTAAAACAGAAGAAATAGGCCTCTACAAATGCAGCCTGCCACACAGTGAATCAAACAAATGAGCCCACTTATAGCTACCAAAACAGGTTTCAAAATTCCAACAGTCCCAAACAATACCCTGCTAGCCCCTTAGTAGTAAGAAAGAAAAGAAATAACCTTCTACCAAGTAGAATCCACAAGAAATAATGTAAAACAACAAGAAGCTACTTTATTGTAGATCTGATCCTGTCCCCCTTCTAGTTCCTTCTGAGAAGCCAGGATCACACAATACACAAGTGGAGGTTGATGAGATTCAAACCCAGGTCTTCATGCATCCAAGTCTCTGGACTTGTAGTCCAGTGCCTTTAACCACTAAGCCATACTGTCTGCACACATATGTCTCACTTGTACTTCAATACATATCTGAATACATCTGCACACATGCTGCATGCTTGAAGCCACTGTTATACTTTTTAGTTTTCTTCTCCCCCTGATCTCAGTTTCACAGTTGAACTGTAGCACACATATCAATGGAAACACATGTGGTTATTCCAACCCCCAGTACAGACACTTACCCACAAAACCACTTAATTACTTCTGTCTGACCTGTAATTCTACTATTTTCTCTTCATAGTTGCAGGTGCACTCCTGACTCAATTGTGTCTGTATTGCATTGTCCACTATCTCTACCTGTTAGCAATGGTGCCATCACATGTGACATGGAAGAGCTACAGCCAGGCAAGAGTACAGTCATGCAAGTGTGACACTGTCTTCCTGCTACTGAGTAGGCAGGCTGCACACTACAGCTTGGATGAGTCAGTGAGCACTGAACTCTTGATAGCAATGTTGTGGTGGTATATTTTTGTTGGTCTACTCTTAGTGTATCTCCATCTCTGCTGGTGGCTCAAGGGGCCAAGGGTGAGCTAGAAGTTAATTGGAGACTAGACTAGACTACCTACTTACTCTACTAGGCTTACCTCGCAAAAAATCAAGCAAAAAAAAAAAACAGCACAGACCCCTGCAACAGCAAGCTAAGCCTAGCAGCAGCAGTGACAGCAGTGTAAGCAGCCTTCATAGGTCTTGATCAGTGCAGTGCGGCAGCAGCCATGGCAGAAGCCAAGCAAGAAGCAAACATCACACATTGGGTGGATTCAGTTAGTGAGGCAACTTCTCTGCAGACCACGTTGGGGACCTGGGATGGTTGGTTCTAGCATCCATCTTCTGGCAGAAGGATGAAGAAGGAGCAGACTGAAAATTGAGCTGGTGGCACAATAAGCCAGGCTGCAGGTTCTGGCCAGATGGCCAGGTAAGTAAAAATAATTTGTTTCCCAGGGGGATTGGTGAAGGAGGAAGGGCTGAAATATTGATGTGTTTTTCATGTTTCTGTGCTTTTGGGCAGCTTCACAGCCCATATGGGATGGATAGTGAATGGAATGGAGTTGGGGAGAAAAATCAATCAAGCAATCAAAATCTGGTATTGTATGGCTTAGAAGCTTTTACAATTAAAAAGTAAAAAAAAAACATTCACCTAAAATGCCAAAATACAACATAGTAAAGACACATTTAGTAAAAGGCATACATATAATAAAAAGTTCTACAATATTATTATTGCACTTGCTCTGTCTACAACAGATGTTCTTAACAAGCAAAGCTCTACATACATTAGCTGGCACTGAGTCTTCTTTTAACTTTATTAATTTCACAGAAGTATTTAGCTACTCTTTCTATAGTGTGGGCATCTTTTGTATGGATTAAAATGTTTGTTAGAGTCTCCTTATCTATTTTCATAAACATTGCTTAGAGAGGAGTTCAATCAATGTGTTCTTTCTTTTGTATACCAAGGACAGTCCCACATCACATGTAGTAGCTTCTCTGTCCCCCCAGTTGTGCAGTCACAATCTCATGTCACATATATTGCTTTATTGTGGTGATGTAATAAAATATTGCTAGGAAAGTGCTCAAATTTATAGTAGGTAAAGTCTGTACATAATTTAGCATCTGTTAAGATGTCAAGGTGTGTCTTGGGTCCAAAGCATGCATTATTATTTGCAAACCAATCTGAGTAGTGGGACTTGTGAATGACATTCATGTCCTTGGTGAACCAAAAGTTAGCAACTTTTTAGTTATGTACTTTTTGTACCATATGTTCAATGTGATTTTTTTTCTACACATCTTTTCTTAGAGTATTTAACTTGTGTTTATTTAACAACTGTCTTATTGTTGTATTCCAGTAATTAAACTTATAACCCATGGCATACCAAGTCTCTTTTTCAACCAAAGATTGTTTTGCTAATGAGGACTCAGGTAATTTTAGCAATCTCAGCCAAAAATTGAGTTTGCGTAATTCTATTAGGGTATTAATATTGGTTAGACCTGCCTCTGCTCTTATATAAGCCACAGGGCATAAATACCCCAATCTCATAATGTTTCTTAAGAATTTGAATAGTGGTACAGTTAATTTGTAGCATTTTTTAGTTTCCTAAAATTCTGCTCCTTATAATAACTGAGTTTCAAATTTAGCTTTTAATGCTTGTATCAGGGGTATTATGGTTGAACCGCCATATCTACAATGCAATCTATTTAAGACCCCAACAGCTTTCCTCAATTGTTCTAATGTCATTTCGGCATGTAGATTCCGTAACCAATTTGATGTAAAGCAAATCCTTAAGTATACATAGATAGAAACAGTATCTACTCTCCGGTCTCCTACATACCACTTCCTTTTCAGTTTCTTTTCACCAAAGGTAACAATTTTTGTTTTGTTGATATTAATTTTCAGCTGGAGATCATTGGATCTCTTTTGAAGGTAATCTTGTTTTTAAGGGGGCCCATTCTTGTTAGTGGGAAGAGGACAATGTTGGCTGCAAAAGCTAAGGCTGGGAAAATTATAGTTTTATTCTTAGGGGAGTTGGATGATAGTGTTGTAAAACCTGTTAGCATACTGTCTTTATAATGGGAGAAAAATAAGGGTGCCAATATGCAGCCCTGCCTTACTACTTTATTTATTTTGGGGGAGGTTCTCCATTTAGTTCCAACCTTACTTTAGCCCAGTTATTTTGATAGAGACTTGCCATTATTATAACCGGGTTCCTGTCAATACCTCTATCAAGTAATTGCCTCCATAAAATATATCTTGATAAAGAGTCAAATGCAGAGGTGTAATCAATGAATGCAGTATATAACTTTTGTTTCTGCAGAAATACATATTTTTCTATAAAAATGTCTTAGTACAAAGATACTGTCTAAGGTAGAGTAATTTGTACTAAATCCAGCCTGTAGACCTGAAATTCTCTCAGTCTGATTGACTTGAACTGTTAGCCTCCCTAGAATAATTCTGGAGAATATTTTTAAATTGTTATCTAAGAAGCTAATCAGTCTATACATGGCAGGGTCTGTTACTGACCCCTTCTTGTGTATTGGTATTATATTTGCATCATCCCATGAGGATGGAAAGGATCTAATTTTGATAGACTTAATATATTTATAATAACTGGCTTAGGCTTTTTCCCATAGGGAAACAGTGACGTAATTTGCTGTTATAAAGGAGTGTTTATAACAGCAAACACAAGCTCAATTTCCCTTGCTGTGCACATGCTCACACAGCAGCACAACAAGTTGAGACCGCTCACCACTTCTGTGTCACCTGAAACAGAACCACCACAAGAACTTAATGGTAAGTACTTTTCTTTTATTTTCTCCCCCCTCATATACCCTGGGAACACACAAAGACCAGTTGAAAGGAAAACATTTGTTTTAAAAAATGAAAATCTCGGCACCTGTCTAAAAGGACCAACCACATGATACACTTGGAGAATACACTAGAACCTGTTTATTTTGTATAATTGCTGTGGCAAAAAAGCCTAACACAGCAATTCTATAAAATAAAATATGGAGTGGTGTGTAAACTCGAATTATATACACATCTTCGGGGTTGGATGCCAGAATAAATCCCTCGAGCTTCGCTCTCAAGGTTTATATGGCATCCAACCCCTCGGGTATGTATAAAATCTCATTACACATACCACCCCATATTTTATTCTCTATATAATGTATAGTGTAATGCTGTTATGCATGAAATTCCATGCCTGGAATATGCTTGTTCTGCTGCAGTAATGATGTCACTACTGCAACAGAACGACTTGGAATCCTGGCACATTGTTGCTTTCCTCTATTTAACTCTGTGGTGACAGTATTCTAGAACCTCTAGAGACTTTTCAAGTCAGTTTCATTATGAAAAAGAAAAAAAAAACACAAAGCACACATTTCACATAGTATTACTATACACTATGAAAACTACAGGATGAGCAACTTTATGCACAACCTGTGTGTTCTGTCACCTCGGGGTTCTGATTCCCATGGACCACTCAAGCTTTGCTCTCGAGGTCTGAGGGAATCAGAAGCACTCTGTGGCAGAGCACACTGGTTGTGCACAGTTGTCCATCCAGTATTCTCTATATAATAGTGAGTGCTCTATACCACTTACCAGTATGACAAAAGTAAGCTTCGGCTGGGATGCCATCAAGCCCTGCTGCGTTTTGCCTTTTCAAAGATTTTATTGCCAGGAATACTTCTTCATAAGTTATTGGGGAAAAATCAGTATGACTATGCCCTGCTTATATCTCCAGTACTTCAGCTGCTGCAACAAAGAATATTTTAGAAAAATACCCTATCAAAGTTATATCTGGGATATTTGTAACAATATCAGATTTGATATTATCTGTTCTTTTTGCAATGAGTTTCCAAAACATTTTACTATCTTTAGGTCTGATGACCTCCAACATCCTGTCCCATTGTTTTTTTTAATAATATTTTAACCTTTAGGGAGAGAAATTGGGGGGGGGGTCAGAACTTCGGCCAACAAAAAAATGGTTAGTAAGTAGGTGGGTTTAAGCCCAACTATGATGCACTGCTCTGGGGCATAGACAGATGAATCTTACAATTTCTTCTAATTTGCATATCACTTTTCAGTCACAACAAATAAATTTTACCTTTTAGAGATGTTCCAGACATTCTAGAGCTTGCTACCTATGGGCTAACTAGCATCTGACCTCAACTGGTTGTTAGCTCCCCACTACTAAATTCTGAAATGTCACCCTTGCCATAAAGTCTAAATTTACAGTACATCTTCTATGTGAGCAGTATGTTTACCATGAGGAATGGATGAAGAGCAGAGCAGTTTTCGGGGGTAAAATGAGGGCTAGCCTGTGTATTCAGGGACATTTGAGTGGTATGGTATGCACAGAATATTGGAGCCCCACTATAGTCTGGCTTATCACCCCCCCCAGTGAAGCTGACCTCCACTTCCCCATGCTCAGGCACATTATGACATAGGGCAAGGGAGACTGTATGGGTGTGCACCATTAAAATGAATGGGGGTATTTTTTTATTACTGTTCTATACATTATTAATGGAGAGTTGGAGATTAATCAAGGCAACTAAATAGGGCCTTATTATTAGAACAGTGGCCTTCATTATTCTCCAACTCACCATCATAATGTATAAAATATTAATAATATATAACTCAATTTATTTCAAGGGGGTATGCCCAGCACTCTGGCCCATGGACATCATCTCTTAAAGATGCCTGCCTCTTGCTCCCTAGTACGCAGGTAAGAGATTCTCAACTTAAAGCTATACTTGGTGGGTTGTCCATAGCAGCATGGCTGCATCTGCTACAGTGTGTATGCATAGGGGGGATGGCCATCTGGTTGAGTGTCAAGTTATTGCTACTTTTGTGTTTTCCCCTTAAAGTCTGTTTGTGTGGAAGCATTCAAAACTATGGAGAGAAAATAGTAGGAGTACAGGCAAGACAGAAGTAAATATGTAGTTTTTTGGGTAAGTGTGTGTATTGAGGTGGGAAGAACCACATGTGTTTCAAATGGTATGTGTGCTACAGTTCAGCTATGCACCTGAGATGGGGGGACAAGAAAACTAAAGTATAACAGTTGCTATAAGCATGCTGCATGAGTATAGATGTATGCAGATTTGTATTGAAGTACAAGTGAGCATATGTATGCAGGCAGTATAGCTTAGTGATTAAAGGCATGGAACTGCAAACCAGGAGACTTGGCAATAACCTGAAGACCTGGGCTTGAATCTCATCAACCCCCCCTTATATATGGTGTGATCCTGAGCAAGTCATTTAACATTTAAGTGTGCAGTTATCAGTGACCATTGGCTTTTTGCAAGCATGCCACATGCATGCAGTCTGTACCAATGTAACATAAAAAGTATGCTTTCCACACTTGCTTGCTGCGTGCATGTCACATGCATGAAATTGATTCCAGTTTAACATATAAATCTTACTTGCAGCATGCATATCACATGGGTAGTTTTATGTGTGCAGCATGAAAATATTTCATATAAGTATTTTGTAAGGGTTTCTAGTGTACACACACACATGCACACACACGCACACACACACACTCCACAACTTACTTTCAGTAAGACTTTTAAAGAGTAGGTGTTTATTTCTAAGAAATAGACAAAGCGTTATTTTATACAAACATATGAACATACAAAATTTCTAGCAGATACAGGCCATTCGGTCTATGTAGTCTGCTCAAGTGTGCAGCACTTCAGCCCATTAGACTGCAGCTGCCCCCCATAAGCCCTCCTCTCCATTTCCTGTCCCCTCCCAGTTTATACCCTCCCCTTGAATCTGTCCCACCCCCCTCTTGAAGCCCCCAACACTGTGTAGTGATATGACTTCCTCTGGCAGAGTGTTCCACCCTGCCACCACCCTTTCTGTGAAATAGTGCCTCTTCAGTTCCCTCTTGAACCTGCTCCTTTCCAACATCATAGAATGTCCCCTGGTTTCACTTCTGCCCTTCATATTGAACACACACCCAGTGTCTACTGTGTTCAAACCCTTCAGGTACTTAAATGTCTCAATCATATCCCCTTTCTCCCTTCTTTCCTCCAGGGTATACATATTCAGCTGTTTCAGTCTCTCCTTATATGGTCTGTCCCCCAACCCAACCCCAGAATCATTTTTATTGCCTTGCGCTGTACCCCCTCCAGTAGTTTGATGTCCCTTTTCATGTAGGGTGCAAGAACTGCATGCAGTACTCTAGGTGCAGTCTCACCAGAGACCAGTACATGGGGAAGATGACTTCCCCCCTCCTAGACGTAATCCCTGTAGATATGCACACTAACATCCTGTTTGCCTTCACTTCTGCCTTCCTGCACTGAACAGAGTGGTTTATCTCCCCAGTTACCAGCAATCCCAGATCCTTCTTCTCCTTGGATTTTGTTAACGGGACATCCTCCAGCCAGTAATTGTGTCCAGGGTTCTTGCCTCCTAAATGCACCAGTTTGCACTTCATGGCATTGAAACCAAGCTGCCTAGTGTGATACAGTTCCTCCATTTTTGCCAGATCCTCCTGAAATACTTTTGCTCCTCCCCCAATCTACCCCAGCACAAATTTTTATATCATCTGCAAAGAGACTGATCTTGCTTTTAATCCTACTGCAATGTCAGCTATGAAAATGTTAAACAGAACTGATCCCAACACTGAGCCCTGTGGTACACAACGTGTTACTGCCATGGGTTTACATGCCTACCCCCCACTACTAGCTTCTGCTGTCTACTCTGCAGCCAGTTCTCAACTCATCTGACCAATTTCCTCCTAGCTCCCAGACTCTTCAACTTGCAGGTCAGCCTACCGTGTGGCACTGAGTCAAAGGCCTTGATGAAATCCAAGTAGAAGACATCCACCGCATGTCCCCTGTCCAGTGTCCTCTTAACCCAGTTGTAAAAATCAGCCATATTCATCTGATAGGATCTGTCCGAGACAAACCCATACTGCCTGCTGTCCAGAAGATTGTTATCCTCAAGAAATTGCACCAGTCTTTCCTTGAGGATTGTCTCCATCAGTTTTGCCACAATTGCAGTAAGGCTCACCAGTCTGTAGTCCCCCAGTTCATCATTGGGCCCACTCTTATAGAGAGGTACCACATGTGCTTCCCTCAGTTCCTGGGCACACACCCTGAGTTCAGAGAGGTATTGAAGAGATCCACCAATGGACCAACCAGGACCTCTGCCAACTCTCCCAGCTCCCTGGCGTGGACTCTGTCTGGGCCAGGTGCCTTGTCCACCTTCAGGGACTTAAGGCCCTCCCTCACCCTATCCACCTTGATTTATCCATCTGTGGTTGCTTCTCCCTAACCCTCTCCCACCTCATCCTTCCACTCAGGTATGGGCCCATCCATCTGCTTGGTGAAGACTGAACAGAAGTATTCATTAAGTACTTCTGCCTGATTAGCCCCTTTCTCTACACACCCACTTCCCCTCCTGATCCTAAAAATTTGATCCTTTCTCTTCCTCTTCTCTCTGATATATCTGAAGCAATCCTTTTCTCCTTCTTTGATCCCCTGCACTAACCTCTGTTCCATAGCCACCTTTGCTGCCCTTACCACTCTGCTCACTTCTGGATTTCTTCACATATTCTTCTCTGTCTTCTGCCCTGTTGGATCTCTTGTAGGTTGAAAATGCATTCTTCTTCTCCCTCACCTTTTCCACTACCTCTCTACTCATCCAACTTGGTTTCTTGGTCCTGGCTTTCTTGCTCTGGCTCTTGACTCATGTTTTAGTGTCTTCAGCCAATCCTGCCTTGATGACTGGCCATTTTTGTTCCTTGTCCATTTCTGGGTGGATGCTTGCCCTATGACTTTGCAGTATGTGTCCCATCCTGCCAAAGTCCACCCTTTTGAAGTCCAGGACCCTAGTTTTTATAGTGGCTTCTTCCCTACGCAGATTGATTGAGAACCACACTGTGTTCTGGTTACTGCTTGCCAGAGGTTCCTCCACCCTTACATTCCTGACCTGATCCCCATCTTCCAGTACCAGGTCTAGTATATTCCCCTTCCTCATTGGCTCCATTACCCTCTGAGTAAGGAAGCCACCATGGAATGCTTCCAGGAGGATCTGCTTCCTGGTGCAAGTGGTTGCTGGGATGCTCCAATCCACCCCTGGTAGATTAAAGTGGTCCACCATCACTGTGCTCCCTTTGCCACTATACCTCCTTATCTGCTCCCCCAGTTCCCTGTCAATCCTCCTTCTGGGACGGAGGTCTATAGACAACCCCCAGACAGATCTTGGTCCCTTTCTGGCTGTGTAGTTGTAGCCAGATTACTTCCAACCTGCCCTATTCCCCTTCCTCCCTATCACAGCTGATCCCTTCCCTTACATAAATGACAACTCCCTCTAGCCTTCCCTTTATGTCTATCCCTCTGGAATAGTTTGCACCCTGAGATGGTTAGGTTCCAGTAATGGTGCTTGGTTGCCCATGTCTCAATAATGGCAGCTATGTCCACCTCTCCCTCTGACATCAATGCCAGCAACTCTGCCAACTTGTTCCCTAGGCTCCTGGCATTTAGTGAAACCATTCTCCACAATGCTCCTATCCTTCCTGCTTCCTTACCCTTTACTCCAACCCCTATTTCACCTAAAGTTATATCTATCCCTGTGGTGGGGGAAGGTCAATGAGACCCCCTCTCCTGGTGATTCCCAGCTCCAATGCCTGCCCCCCACCTAGTTTAAATGATACTTCTCATTGATGAAATCCCACAGCTTCTGCTTCAACACTTGTGACTCTGCCCTACTAAGGCGTAACCTATCCCATTCATAAAGATCTGAGTTATCCCATGTGCTACCCTGGTCTCCCACCAATCCATACCCCTTCTTCCCATACCATTCCCTCAACTACTTGTTGAAGTCACTGATTCTTCTTTTCCTGTCTGTACTAGCCCTTGGCACTGGCAGAACTTTTGAAAAGGCTACCATTGTTCGCTCTTTGCTGCATAGTTTTCCCACTTCCCTAAAGCTGTCTTGTACCTCCTCTATCCTTCTCCCTTTCAGATCATTCATTCCTGGGTGCAGTACAATGTGTGGCTCCACCCCACCTTCCCTACATATCTGCCCATATGCTGCCCCCCTCTACTCACTTTCATGCCTGGCATGCATTCTACCCAGATGTTACTTTTTTCTGGGACCCCTTTTCACCCATCTCATACCCTTAAGTATAAAATACCTTAGAATTATGACTTTCTGATGCTTATCCTGCTCAACCTCTTGTTGCCCTCCACCTCTCTGCCTCCCCAATTTGTGAGGCCCTCTCAGCCCCCCGTTTTTCCTCTCCTTTAGTTCTCCTTACCTTTGCCTTGTCCTCTCCCCTCTCACAAATACGACTGGGCTACTGACCTCCACCTCTGAACTAGTTTTCATCTATGGAACCTCCCCTGTGCACTCATTTGTTGCTCCATCCACCACACTACCACCTCCTCTGCTATTACTTCCCCAAGTCTTCCCTGAAATGTGGCCCTCCCCACTTGGACTCCCCTCCTCTCTCTATCCTTAGCCTTCCCCAGGCTGCCTGCTGCTTCCCCATCCTCCTGTCTCCTTGCTCCTTCCTTCCCTCCAGAGAGATTGCATCACCATTATCTTGCTGTCCCCCACCACTGTGTCTTCTTGGTGTACTGCCTACTGCCTTTGTGCTGTGTACCTTTTCCCCTGTAGTGTCCTATCCCTGCACCTTCACTGCAGCTTCCCTCCTCTCTGCTACCTGGTCTTCCAGATTAGCCAACACTGAGAATCTGTTTGCAGTGCTAATCTTTCCTTGAATGAGTCCAGTCCCCCTTCCCACAGGCTGATATCTTTGCTCTGACCCAGTCTTAGTCATGCCACTGTGCCTGACCCTCCTCCTGTCATCACTTCCTTCCCTTGGCTGCACCCACTTGTGTGGCCCTTCTGCTGTCCCTCCTAGTTCCCCTTATTTTTGCCTGTTTTGAGCTCTTTTGGATGCCTCATAATTTCTCCTCCTGGCTGTGATCCCCCCTATTCTATCTCCTCCATGCTTCCAATTCCCTCCTCAACCACCCTATTTTCCACCTGAGCTTGCCCACCTGCCAGCATAACCTACACCCCCTTGCCCTCCAAGCCACTCCCAAGAATATGGCTGCTCCACATCCTTGGCAACATACAACCCTTTCCATCTCCTGCTCTATTTGACAGCCCCTGCACATCCCCTCCTCTCTTAACCTGGTCCTAACCCACTCCATAGGGCCATTCCCACACCTTGGACTCCCTAGGTCTCCACAGGAAATATGTGGCCTTCCAAGTTAAGCTCTTCCCTGTCTGCCAGCATGTCCCACTGCCTTTAGTTCTCCCTGCTGAAACCCTGCAGATACAATTCAAGATGCTATGCTCCTGCCTCATGGCACTCAAGCTTCACTGGGTTGCTCAAGCTTCAGGGTGACTTGTTCCCCTTTGAAATATAATTGGATCCCAGCCCTGCTATTGGCTGGTTTGAGTCACATAACCACCCCTCCCCCTCCTGTGTATTTCCCATCCTCTCCCTCCCTCCCTCAGTTAAACGCCTCCTCCTCCCAGCCAAGACAAAATCATTTGTTTTGCAGTTACACTGTTGAAATCACACAGCACACATTGCCATCTCATTAAATGCTACTTCAGTCCAAAAAGAAAACAAACAGCACTTAGAAAGTACTTATCTTCTGGCTCCTGCTGCCTGCCTCCCTCTGCTGAGTTTCAACTCCAGCTGAAAGCCAACAAGTTAAATTACTCTTTAACAATCACACAATCCCAGCCTGACTATTGGCTGGTCCAAGTCACATGACACTATTATTTTGCCATAAAAATCTGAAAACAGATTTGTAGTTTCCCTTTGAAATACACTGAAATACACTGCCAGCCTTGCCAGTAAACAGTATCTGACTTCATAATACAAGGAGCAGTTTTGACCCCCAAATTTGCACATAACTATATATTACCTCCCCTTCTGAACATGACAGGTGTCATATTTAAACCACTGGATGAACCATCATTTTCTGCCTAAAGTGCAAAATCTTATTTTAGTCAGGACTCAAAAAATTACAATTTTTGGGTTCATGAGGTGGTGCGAATAAATGGCTGTGTTGAAAATTTGGGGTTGCAGTATTGAAAATTACCAAACATTATGAGCGAGCATTGAAAAATGCCAACATATCTTGATGCATAGCCTTGTTGTTTGTTAATATTTTGTTCTCAGCTTTGCAACACAGTCTTCTGATAATCCCACCTTATGAACCCGGTAGGTGAAAATGTTCAAATTCCAGCTGAAACATCATTTCATGCACAGGTGCAAAAACACGTCTTGATCAGGATTTGAAAAATTACCACTGTCACGTTTATGAGGACGAGATGAAAAATGGTTATGTTGAAAATCTGGGGTCAAAATATTGAAGATTGCCAAAAATGAGAATTGAAAATTTCAATGTGAATTCATTATTCTGTTGTTATTTAATACTTTAACCCCACATTTTCAACATAGCCTTCTTATAACCCCCACCTCATGGCCCCGGTAGGCAAAAATTTTCAAATTCCAAATTGAATTTGCAGAGTGACTGTGAAATCACCTTTTCACCTATAGTTGAAGAATTTCCCCTGCATTGTCATGAGGTGGGGTCACAAAAAGGCCACATTGAAAATTTTGGGGAAGAATATAAAAAAAATGACCAAGTCATGAGTACATGTTCAAAACACATTGAAATACATTGACCACACATCTGATTACCTCAGTTCCCAATTTAGTGTTCAAGAGTGAAGCAGTGTCTCCAGTCCAGAAATGATTATAGAATTGGACCTGCAGTAGCTAAGTAAGAGGTGGGGAGGGTGGTGAGTGCAGAGTGGGAAGGTAAGGTGGGGGGAGGGTAATTGTGGCAGTGGCAAATGAACCATTTTCTTTTTTACAGTGATTTTATAAAAATTAAAAAAAGACTGCAAGGAATTTTTTTTTACTTGAGGTAGTGACACTGGGGATGGGCACCCCAGTGTCAGTGTCATGTTTGCCAGTATCGGGGGTGTGCTCCCCAGTGTCACACATGGGAATGGGAAACAGGCCAGGTGAGGGTGCTAGCTGGCATGGGGACTGAGTACCCAAGTGTCAGAAAATACCAAGGGGGTTGATTGCTTAGGATCAAGTTGAGGTATGGTTTTCTATATTTCAGGTACTGACACTGAGGATTCGGCACCCCAGTGCCAGTGTCATGTTTGGTGGCAGTGAAGATGGGTTCCACAGTGACGCACAGTGGAAATGGGCTAGGTGGTGGGTACTGGCCAGCACTGAGGATTGGGCACCCTGGCACTGGAAAATATCAAGAGTTGTTTCCTTGGGGAAACCATTGTTTTGTTCGTGGCCACAAACCAATTATAAAACTACATCCATGTAGATCATACCTTTCACCCAAACAGCTTTGAATGGTCCATTTTAAACAGGTATACATTTGTTTCTAAGCACATACAACTGAAAATACATAAAATATAACATTTAAAAAATGTGTGAGGTGACCTTTTTTCCTTCCTTGCTGTAAATCCTCTGATCATGCTGTGTATTTAAAAATGTACCTTTTAGCCATAAAACAACAGAGACTGCTCTAAGACAGGAGCATTATCATCTGTAACAGCACCACTGCAGATGTAAGCATGCTGGTGGGGTGGTACATTTATACCACTATCCCAGACATGAACTCAGGATCAGATGTATTGCTGTCTGTGGAGATTATGAGCAGCAAGCAGTGGAAAACAATTATTATAAAATTTTTGTTTTTGCTCTTTTGTTCCCTCCTGCCAGCACAAATTTCTCACCACCTCCATTTCCATCTGTCTCTTGCCCGTCACCAATCTTAAGGAGCCCAGTAGAGCCATGTTGGATGGGTCTTGAAAGGCTGTTGTTCTCCAAACCATGAGAGCCCCATAGAGACACAGTCAATGGCTGTAGTGTAATCAGGGGAACATCATCCTCTGGAGCCTCTTAGAGTCATATTTGTTGACTATCCACTGAAAGACGGGGGTTCTCCATTCCTTGTAGACAAGGAATGTCCATGTACTTATCATATTGCCAAACTGTAACTTGTGTAGTAAAGGACATCTTACAGCTTGTAGTTTCAAAGTAGGCTGTTTTATTGAAAAACACAAGTTTAAAACAAAGGTCAGAGAAACAAGCAAACAAACAATGACAAGTTAATTTCACACCAATGTTTCACATATGCACTGCCTGCTTTGTCAAGGTACTGACTGGTAGTACATTACTGATATTTAATTACCCTTCTTTGATAGTTTATTTAAAATCCAGACAGCACAGAAACCTATTTAGCAGCATACCTCATATCCGATCCAACCAATACAGCAATGGCAGTACCATCCATACAAGTGGACTATATGCACAGCAAATAAACAGGTATTTTTTAACATACCACTGCATAAAGATATTCATATTAAACACTGAATAAAAAGATCAAACAAATCCCATCAAAAGTTCTTTGTCCACTATTGAATCTTTGACTGTTGCACCCCTGCAATTTCACAGGTGCAGGCTTGTTGGCTGTTTCTCCAGTCCTTAAAAGCCCCATGCAGCCATACCTGGAGGCTGTTAAAGCATCTGGTAATCCCAGTCCTTTGGTGCACACCTAAGCTAATGATTTTATGTAAAGATCTTCTGTATGCCTTCACCAAGAGACACAGCATGTGCCAGTTGATTTTATGGCTTACTCACTGACACATTTACAAAACAAGTATATAAACAATATATATATATATATATATATATATATATATATATATATATATATATATATATATATTTTTATATATGTATGTATGTATATGTATATATATACATATATATTATATATATTATAGTAGTACGGTAGTGCTACCATAGTTAGGGTTGAGGAGCCATTTCTATGTTAAACCCCAAAACTTTGCACCTTAATAACTTTGCAACCGTTTGACGGATTTGCCTGAAATTTGGAATACATGATCAAGAACCATAGGCCTTGGGATCTGCCAAGTTTTGTAGTGGTTGGATTTACAGCTGTGGAGTTATTAAGCGTGATCTGTGCACACGTTTACGCTTTTTCTGGAATTCTATGGTC
Source organism: Neoceratodus forsteri (assembly GCA_016271365.2). Taxonomy (NCBI): domain Eukaryota; kingdom Metazoa; phylum Chordata; order Ceratodontiformes; family Ceratodontidae; genus Neoceratodus; species Neoceratodus forsteri. The sequence goes on from CM057456.1 coordinate 192,954,654, forward strand.
GCGCCTACAGGTCGTACGGTTTGCGCGACCAGTCCGAAATCTTCAGGGAACATGCAGCCTGGGTCCCTGATGTGCCTTTCAAAGATTTTGTGAAAAAATATTAAACGGTTCAAAAGTTATTCAAAAAACAGTTTCCCATTATAAGTCAATGGGAAAAGTTAACAAAAAGTTCAACACTTTCGCAAATGCATTTTTACTTTCGCAAATGGACCTGTTACTTTCACAAATCAGCCATTTTGTTTTCAGTTGGTGATCAGAAAAATGGTTGGCATTTAAAATTGGGACCCTCTAGCAACCTAATTCTTTTTGTATTCACCTAGTCGGACCCAGAGGATGCTTGCCATGTCTTTATTTTGTGGTAAAACACCCCAGAAATATGTTTTTCAAATTTCTGGAAAAAGTACTTTCGCAAATTACTTTCGTGCTCACGAAAGTGTCGAACTTTTTTGTGTAAGCTTGCAAATTGCGACAGTAATTTTCCATCTGTGGGACAGTGACAGCGATTCTTTGGCACTGCGCTGCAAAAGAACCGTTGGGTGTTTTGGGCTGAAATTTGGCGGGAACGGAGCCGACATCTCACAGATGTGCCTTTCAGTGTTGTTTTGAAAAAATATTACATGGCGGCAAAGTTACGGCACTCCAAATTTGACAGTTTTTCCCATAGGATAACATTATGGCACCCGAGGCATTACAGAAATCCTTTGGCACCCTGCTGAAAAATAACGGTTTGGTCTTTTTTCCAGAAATTTGGAGGGAAGACAGCCAATAGCCCACAGATGTGCCTTTCAGTAGTTTGGTGAAACAAATATCACACAGCGACAAAGTTACAGCACTCCAAAGTTGATAGTTTTTCCCATAGGATAACATTACGGCGCCCGACGCATTACAGAAATCCTTTGGATCCCTGCCGCAAAATAACGGTTTGGTCTTTTTTCCTGAAATTTGAAGGGAAGACAGCCAACAGCCCACAGATGTGCCTTTCAGTGGTTTGGTGGAAAAACATTACAGGGAGGCAAAGTTATGGTGCTCCGAACTTTTCTTTTTCCCATAGGATAACATTACGGTGTTCACCGCTTTCTCAGGGCCAGTGTATCTCGGAACGGAAGTAGATAATGGACTTTTCTATTGAAAATTTCTAAGCCTCTCATTGGAGCTAAGATTCAAATTAGCCAGGACAGTTGTAAATAATATGACTTTTAAATTTTTTTCACTATCATACGGTTCCTGAGATATAATGTATTTAGTATTCCAAGATCTCATTTTCTGCTAGATACTCATTATTATGCATACATTATTTGTACTCACTGTCTTTCTCTTTGCAGGTTTTGGGGAAAACCAGCCTGTGCGCTTACATTACTGTTACTGTTGCTCTTTCCGCTTGCGGTTCCGTACCCGTTTCTCTTACCGTTGACATCTGCGCCACCATGTGCGTTATCCTTTGCGTTTTCATTTGCGCTTGTGTTTCTGTTATTTTTTGCCATTTCTGTCTACAGTACTGTTTATCTTTCTGTTTCACTTTACGTCACCATGCCCATTGACATTTCTGTTTGCAGGCACCATGTTACTATGTGACAAGACATCACGTGACAGAACATTCCCGTCTATGCCACCATGTGTGTTACCCTTTCTGTTCTCATTCACGCTTGTGTTACCATGTGCGCCACTGTTAGCATTTCTGTTTGCGTTGCTGTCCCTGTTAGTATGCCACAAGACATCATGTGGTGGGAGCGCAGGGCCCTCTGGGTCCCACACTTCCGCCACTGCATTACATTCACTATTTCTCGTTATCATTCTCAAAAATGAGGGAAATTAGAGGCAAAAAACTCCATTTAATGCATTAGTTAGGGTTGTTCCACAGAGACAAAAGTGAGGAAATTTTGCTGTTAGGTTGAAAACCCTGCTTGCACTTCACCCACCCCCCCCAACCGCATTGGGGTGTGCATTGGGATCATGGGTCCTAACTCTCACCCCATTCTCCTACACTCTGTTGCTTTACACATGTCATGGGGTGAGAGTTAGGATGATGATCCCAATGCACACCCCAATGCACCACGCAGGCCATCCTTTATGCTTTCATTTGCGCTATGCTTCTGTTACTTTTTGCCATTTGTGTGTACCGTACTGTTTCTCTTTCTGTTTCACTTTGCGTCACTATGGCCACTGACATTTCCATTTACAGGCACCATGTTACTATGTGACAAGACATCACGGGCACACTGCTCCTGCTTCACGCCGCACGCACCGCAGCTATCTTTCTGTTCTCAATCGCGCTTGTGTTACCATGTGTGCCACTGTTAGCATTTCTGTTTATGCTGCTTGCTCCTGTTACTATGCCATAAGACATCATGTGGTGGGAGCGGGCCCAACCACATTACATTCACTATTTCTCATTATCATTCTCAAAAAGAAGGGAAATTAGAGGCAAAACTTCATTTAATGCATTAGTTAGGTTGTTCCACAGCGACAAAGGTGAGGAAATTCGCTGTTAGGGTTGAAAACCCTAACTCCGACCCACCCCCAGCACCACACACACACACAGACACACACACATTCAAGTATGGGGAGGACCAAGTCAACACAACCAATGACAGACATCCAGCAGCAGGTGACAGAAATAACAAACAATTGTCTAAATGTACTACGAGACATCCCCACCCACCTGACCAGGTACTGCATGCTCAGTGGAGTTCAACAGCAAAACTGAGGCCATGTACACCAAATGTACACATCCCTGATTGCAGCTGCACACAACGTACCACACTTAGTAGTTGCATGGCCTTACCTACCGATGCCCCATACCAGACCACACCACTTGTGGTGGGCCACCTGAGCAATAGAGTTGAGCAAAACCAAGGAGTTTTACAGGTATAATATCTTTAAATATAACAAGGGTTTGAGAAATGCAGCTTTCTAATTGACTGTAAACATTGTAACAGCCTTCTGTTTAGTTTTGATTAACATACATGTAGAGCCTAACCATATGATGAACATGGTTTAATGTTGTTTAAAAAACAGTTTTATTATGATAGCAATAAGCCACTCCCAGGTATTATGTTAATGGTCAGTTTATCACTGTCTAGCGACATGTGGCACTCGGCTATGCCTCATTCAACATTAAACCCCTACAGGGTGATTAACAGACCATTTAACAGAACTGTTGGTCATGCCTTATTGCTTAATTGTCTTTATGAGTAGATACTCTCCCTCTGCTAGGCACTGCAGCAGCTTTACAACATAGTGTCCCACCCAGTTACACCATACACAGTCTAGTTACTGGAGAATGGCTGTGAATATGAACTCATGAAGATGAACAGTGTAACTTGATCATTACAGTCATCGAAACCCTAGTGTGATTATAACTGACAGAGTCAGTGATAGAGGATAACCCCTGCTGTCCTAGTACACTTACCCCATTGTGAGTTAAATCAATACTAAAAGACATTCTGTTTATATCTACACCATACCTACTTGATTCCTGTTGTACCACAATTAACATAGTTATCACTTTGATAGCATCAGTGACAGAAGTGTGGCAAACCCAAACAGTAGGCATACAGCCTGAGTATGAAACAACTGTTAAAAAAAAAATCACACTGTGTCCATAAGTGGCATAGATCACTCATTGCAACAATAGTAAATGTATTACTATTTGAATAAGTTAGTCATCATTGATGCAATGAGATTGTCTTTATCAGGTACAACATACTCAGTAAGTGCCTACAGGAAAATCTATCCTATATACATCTCCGATATAGGTACATCATTGTTGGCTCAGTAGTGCTATGATATTTAGAAGTTGCTTGGCCTGATCCATGCAATTACAATGTTTCTTACAAAGAATACTTACTGCATCTTTAGTATTCAAACACACTGAAGGTCTATGTATGTACATCAGCAGTACACCTTCTTCAGTAAGAATGCATATGATACTGGCAGTAATGAATTTCACAGCGCTGAACAGGCAATGCTTTTCCATACGCTTACATCAGCCTCTATGTTGAGTAAACCATTGCAGTAAATGTACTACTATGTAAATCACCTACTAAATGTATCACTACTTTTATCTTGAGCATGCTAGTGTCTTGTAGTTAATTTATGTGCTTCTTTAATTAATGTATACTCACTAGTGTTAAAACCTTTCTACAACTGTCATCATGCACCTTCAGCATTTATATTGAATAACGGCACAGTACCAGTTGTGGTGTGGTGTGGGGCATCGGTAGGTAAGGCCATGCAACTACTAAGTGTGGTACGTTGTGTGCAGCTGCAATCAGGGATGTGTACGTTTGATGTACATGGCCTCAGTTTTGCTGTTGATCTCCACTGAGCATGCAGTACCTGGTCAGGTGGGTGGGGATGTCTCGTAGTACATTTAGACAATTGTCCGTTATTTCTGTCACCTGCTGCTGGATGTCTGTCATTGGTTGTGTTGACTTGGTCCTCCCCCATACTTGAACGTGTGTGTGTCTGTGTGTGTGTGGTGCTGGGGGGGTGAATTCGGAGTTAGGGTTTTCAACCCTAACAGTGAATTTCCTCACTTTTGTCGCTGTGGAACAATCCTAGCTAATGCATTAAACGGAGTTTTTTGCCTCTAATATATATATGTATATATATATATATATATATATATATCTATATATATATCTATACATACTGTACATATATATATGTTACCTTTAGCAGGTCAGTAAACTACCATTATGTTTTGAGTATATCCATGGCACAAAGTCCTTACCTTAGGGTTAACTAATAAGCAATACCTCATCGGTGGGTGGTGGACAGCAACTATTGTGATTTGATGTTGTTGTGGCCACTGCCAGAAGCTTTCTGGAGAATGAAGTACCATTTGGGCCATAAGTGTACAACCTATGGCGTTTAGCAAATGTGTGTACTGATGATCAGGTCACTGCCACACACATTTCTGCTGCTGAGGCCTGGTTTTGTTCTGCCCAGGATGTTGCCACTGCTCTGGTGGAGTGGGTTTTGAGTTTATGTGTGCTCGTTTATAGGTTTCTTCGATGGTCCTCTTGATCCAGGAAGCAGTAGTGATCTTGGAAGCCATCTTTTCTTTCTTGTGACCCTGTGTGATCATGAAAAATCAGTGTTTTGTGGAAAGGCTTTGTTCTCAATAAGTTTGCTAGTTTGTAAGGTACTTTTTAGGTCTAATGTGAATAGGAGCTTGTTGTCATTCTTTGCTTGGCTGTTGGAGAAGGAGAGTAGCACCAGTGCTTGACACAAGTGGAACTGGGAGTTGACTTTTGGAATGAAAGCCTGCACTGTTCTTAGAGTGACCCTGGGTCCATGAAAGTTTGTGAATGATTCCCTATACGAGAGAGAGTTTACTTCTCCAGTTCTGTGTGGCAGGCATATTGTCACCAGGAAGTAGGTTTTTAGGGTTGACTAGTATAATTCTACCTCCTGAACTGGCTCAAATGGATGCCCTTTTATTGAGTCCAGTACCAGTGGCAAGTCCCATGGTGCTACCAAATTTCTCTCTCTGGGCTTTAGGTTTGAAGCCACCTTGAGGACCCTTTGTACATCTGGATGTGCACCCAGTAGAATATCGCCAATTCTACCCACAGCTTCTCCTATGGCAGAGAGTTGGACCTGTAGGGAGGCAGGAGACAATCCTTCATCCAGGCATTGCTGCAGATACAGAAGAATATGTGGAATGTCTACTTCATCTGCATTGATTTCTGCTGACTGGCACTGTCTAATGAAATTTGACATTGTCTGTTGTAGGTGGAAGTAGTTGAGGATCTCATAGATTGCAGCATTGTTTTTTTGACTGTTTCATGGTAGCCTTTAATTAGCAGTCTTTTCCTTTCAACAACCAAGCCATAAGTTGGAGCTTTCTCAGATTTTGATGGCATATCAGACCCTGTGTTTGTAGGTTTTGTCTGTTGGGGAGTCTCCAGGAGTCCAGTGCCATTGCTATTACTGTTGCGAACAAGGGTCTCTTGGGCAAATGTTGTGTTATCATTATGATTTTTATACAAAGTAACCAGATATTGTTCAAGTCCTGTGTTATGAGTGGCACCAGGTGAAATATGAAGGAAAAAGTAAGGAAATGTATGCAAACTACGTTGTCTGTGGCTGAGATAGAGCATCCACTCCTGCTGCTTGGCTGTCTTTGAATCTGGAAAAATATATTGGTAGTTGTGTATTTTGTCTGGTTCCATTAAGTCCATGGTGAGTGGGCCACAGCGCAGCTGAATACTTTGGAACACCTCCAACCTCTGGGTGTAGTTTCCACTCGCCCAGGTGTATTTCCTGTCTGCTGAGCCAGTCTGCTCTAGTGTTCAATTTCCCCACTATGTGCACAGCCATTATGTGTTGAAGATTGTTCATGGCTCATGACATGACTCTGCTGGCTTCTCAGAGAGGCTGTAGGCTTCTTGTGTCCCTTGCTTGGTGATGTATGCCACTGTTGCTCTGTTGTCTGATCGTATTAGTACTGACGATCCTTTGATGTATTTTTGGAACATGCACAGTGCATTGTAGACCACCCTCATTCCCAGTATGTTTTTTTGGAAGCTTTGCTTCTGGTGTTGACCATCTCCCTTGTGCTCTTCAGTGTTGGAGTACTATGTCCCACCCCAAGAGGCTTGTGTCCATGTCTATTATACAATGTTAGATAATGGGTAAATTCAAACTCGCTTCCTGATTGGCTGAAAGAGCCTGGCACCCGGGCCATTATTTCTTAACAACGGCCAGCTCAGAAAAAGTGCCAGCTCAATCATTTGGAACCGAAACTTGCCAGACGCAGATTTTTTACTCCGCTACCGAGACAGCAGCCCGAACCCGAAGCCCAGCATATGGCTAAAATTAAATGTCAGACAGCCTTATACCGCCTCCTGAACTCGCTCTCTTCCTCTGTTACCGCAAAAAAAAAAAAAAACATCCATTTTAACATTCTTTCCAGCTCGCTCCACCTCACGTAACAGAAACTTCCCAGCCTTCCGCTTTTCCTTCACTGCCCCTCTAAATTCTGTGCTACTTTTAAAAACAGGGCAGACTCCTGCCACACTTCTAATCCCTAGCACATTAAACAAAATTAAGTCTCAATAAAACTCACCACTCTAGATTTCTCTCTCGTTCTTGGACACCATTTTTCAATTTGGGGAATGTTTGTTTGTGAGACACAAACAGATATGAAGCAGGAGGGCAAGCTACTGAAAGACCATAAAAATACAGAGCAGCGACCTCTGGTGGTGATTCCAGCACTTCACATCATTGAAACTATTTTACAACAAACACTACTTCTGCTTAGTTTTTACTTATTTTTTATATATAAATTTTGTCTTGTATTTTCTTCCAAAATAGTATCTGTAATCCATTATCTAAGCGTAATAATACCCTCCAGGATAGGCATTATGGGATATAACGGACCTTCCAGGGGCTATAAGGCCCTCCGCCTGCGGCGTCAGGCCTCATTACACCCCTGGGCGGTCCGTTATATCCCAATAACGCCCACCCTGTCGGGTATTATTACTTACGTATTGGATCTATATTGGCATCCCTGTCTGTAAGTTGTTTGAGTTTCCCCACCACCTTAGAGAACAGAAGACCTTGTCTGTTAGAGTTATCCTGTTGTTTAGGTTGTCTTGTGTCATTGAGCCTGCTTTGATAGTGAGCATTTGGAGAGGCCTCATGTGCCACCTTTCCCTTTGTATTAGATCTATACAGGAAGCCATTGACCCAAGGACCTGAACTACCTGTGATCTAGAGGCACAGGATCATCCACAAAGCTGTTTTTCCAGTTCTTTCATGCTGTCCCTTCTCCTTTGGGAATGTTTTACTGTTCTTTCAGCCATGTCTATGTCTGTTCCTAGATGTTTTATGCTTTGTGATGGGAGCAGTGAACTCTTGTCCTTGTTGACCACCCAACCATATTTCTGCAGGGACCTGATCACTGTCTTTTTGTCTTTGACTAACTTTGTTGGTGTTCTTGCCCTGATAAGCCAGTTGTCTAGATAGGGGATCACATGAATTCCTTCTTCCCGTAGGTGTGCTGCTATGGTGACTAACATTTCTGTGAATACTCTCAGTGCAGATGCTAGTCTGAATGGTAGAGATTAATATTGGAAGTGTTGTCCCAGTATGCAAAACCTGAGGACTTTGCAATGGGATGGACATATGGGCATGTGGAAGTAAGCATCCTTTAAGTCTGTTGATGTTAAGAAATTGCCCAGCCTGATGCATTTTAGCATTGCTCAGATGCTTTCCATCTTGAATTTTTGGTATTGTATATTTGTTGGGGAATTTCAGGTTGAGGACTGTTCTGAGGTCCCATGTTTTCTTTGGCACCATGAAAAAAATGGAGTATATGCCTTTGTCTTGTCCATTTTGTGGTGGATGTAAACTGTTGTGACAATACCTTTCTTTTTGCTATGGGGAAGCTAGCAGTCTGTCTCTTGAGGGATTTCTTTCTAATTCTATTGTGTAGCCTTCTGAGATTACTTATTTAACCCATTTGTCATTTGTTGTTGTGGCCCATATGTGTTTGAAGAGTTGCAATCTACCCCCTACTGGGCTTGGCTGGTTGATAATGGATGTGACTAGTGGTGATGTTAGGGACCTGAGGTAGATATTGTCTGGTTTGATGGCTGCCTCTGCCTGATGCATTTAATTTTCCCCTGTATTGCCCCCTCCACCTCAGAAGGATGATGAGCAGTAGTAGTGCAGTGTGAAATATGGTTGAAGTGGCCTTGACTACCTCTGATCTGAAAGTAATGGTTCCTTTTTTTGTGATGTCTACCCTTGCTGGTGTGAGGTCTATGTGCTGATGGGAGGTAGCTTGAACCAAGGTCATCCTTGACTAGTTACTTCCCCTTTCATCTCTGCTTAAGCAATTCTTGGAGGCTTTTGTTGAAAGGAGTCATTCCTTGAAAAGCAGATTTTGCAGTCTGGCCTTCTAGTCAGAGTTTGCATCCCACCATTTGAGTCATAGATGGTGCCTGGCTCTATTTACCACTGCAGATGCCCTAGCATTTACTCTATGGGCATAAACTGTCATATCCTCCATATATTTATCTGTCTGCACTGAAGAGTCCATGAGGTTATCCTTACTTTGGAGTCATTTTCTTGACATCCTCCTCTAGTCATGTGATTTGGGCTGTGACCGCACATATTGTGGTAGTAGTGGTTCATTAGCCAACCCTACCTTCTCAAATAAATTTTTTAGCATTTCTTCCAGCTTCTTGTTCTTGGATCTTTTAGTGCTGTTTTACCATCTGCAGGGAATGCAGTTTTTCTTGCTAAGGGTTGCAGTGTGGGGATCAATTAGCGGTGCTAAGCACCAGTTCTGTAATATGTCAGTCTGTATAGGATACATGTGGTTGAGTGATTTGCATTCAGGAAATCTGGCTGAATCCCTTTGCTTCCCATTCTTTAGTCACCATATTTATTATAGCAGGTCATATGGGGAAGAAGTTGTCCTTCTTCAGCTTCTGTGTGCTCATAGCATTTAGTATCTAATGAGGGAGGAGGAAGCTCAAACCCCACCGCTGCTTTGAGTGCCTTGACCAGTTTGGGAATCACCTCAAAGGGGCATAGTATAAATGTCAGGAAGACCTCTTCCTCAGTGGAAGACTCCTCTTCCTGTTCCAATTCTGCATTAGGTTTGACTTGGTTGTCTTCCTCATCTTTCTCATGGCTGGTTTGATTTGATTAATTTTGGTTGGTCCCTGACAGTGAGTCTGAACTCTCTTTGTTGTTGCCTGAGGATTGAGTGGTTTTTGGGGAGGTGGGTTTAATTGGCTTAAAGGCCTACAAAACCTCCAGGCATTACATGAGCTTTAGCGTGAAGGACTGTTGCTGCTCAAGCATTGCTTTAGTGAATAGTTGTGTTTGCTTAATTAGGGCTAATGGTTCAATATGCCACTCCATACTGTTGGAGTTGTCTTGTCCAGAGCTGCAGTCCTCCATTAATGAGGACTGATCCATGACTGAGTCCAGCTCTGCTATATTACACCCAGGGCAGTGCAGTCTATTCTGGTTCACTACTAAGGGGACCTTGCAGTTGCACATTTCTTGGTCTTTACATTCTATGACATAAATAGCAATATGGAGATGGTTAGTCCAGTATGTACTCTGCAGGCAATAAACATATGTGTGCGTATATATGTATGTATATATAGATAGAGAGAGAGCCATGTTGAGCATCTATAGGCCCATACTGCTGCCATCAGCCTCTGCATGAGGGGCCATGGACGAGGCCCACTAGTTGTGGCTGCAATCTATTTCAGTTATGTAAATGTTTAAATCATATGATCTCTGGCTCATTTATGCAAACTTAGTATTGCATTCCTAAAGCTTTCTAGATTAATAATATTCCCGGTGGTCTGTCTGATGGACTTCACTTGTATTATGATGTGGGTGCAATTGCCCAAAGTGTTCCCTTTAGTAAGCCTTGTGCATTCGAGTGGTACATGTGCTTAAGATGGATTGGTGCTATGATTTGTACATGCTTGTACAGTTTGCCATGTCCAAGATGGCAGCTATGCAATCGTGGGCATGTCGGGTAGCATGTGCATAATGCTGCCATACCCAAGATGGCATCTAAGGGACAGTGCACAAACACAGTGCAGACATCATTGACTCTTGAAAAGCCCATGAACCTGTGAAGAAGACAGCATCCATAATAAAGATGGGTTCCATGCTGGCTCAGGCTCCATGATGGATGAGTCATGATGCCATGATGTGTGTGGGTCTAGTGGAGGAGTCGAGATCATACTGGCCAGCTTTCAAACTGCCATGGGACTTTACTCTGAGAGTGCTGCTTGTTTACTTTTAACTAGATGTACGGCAGTGTGGGGTCTGTTGATGTGGCCTTGATTATATGACTGAATTGAGCCATAACTTGAATGGGGTGTCAGAGGTGCAGCTTTACATGACTTATTAATCTTTTCAAGGTATGCCATTTGGATTTGTGTGGCTTGCTGTGGGTCATTCTGTGAGGGACCCCAAGGAAACTGCCATTGTGAGCCCCTATCAGAATGAGTCATGGAGGGGGCATGGTAATTTACTGGGCGCTCGCCAAACTCAACTGCAGCCACTGAGGCAGGGGGTGCAGGAACTAAGATAGGCCCAGTATATAAAAACCTAAAGAAAGGTCATCATAAGCACTCTACTGCAACTTCTTTATTGGGGGTGTAGGAGTGTATGAATGTTAGTATCGGAGGCAGTCAAATCCCATACACCAGTCATTGAGGTACTGAATTAAAATGCCCTGTCGCATGCAGACTAAGTTCCATTGCAACTTTCCCTATCTGCATGAGTGAGTAATTCTAGCTTGAACTTCATTAGTAAAAGTGTGAAGTTCTCCTGCATGTGAAGGAGCCTTTCTACATATACAATATTTATTAATGTGCACTAACAATTCTTACAGATCAGTCACCAAACTGATCTAGGTCTCAAATAAGTGCTGAGGTAGAATGAATGAGGGGTATTGCTTACCTTCGTCAGTGATTTTCAGGAGTAAGTCTTGATGGTGCTTTCACAGGGCTAGTTAAAATGCTGTAGCCTGGTCCGATGCATATAAGAACTGGTTTAATCAGGGAAGGTAAAGGTTATTTAAGCAAACTGAAATTTGATCCTCTGATCACATAAGCATTTAGTAGCTTATCAGGAGACCATAATAACCCTAAGGTAAGGACTTAGTGCCATGGATATACTCAAAACATAAAGTGGTTTTCAAGGGGTGCATCTGTGAGTGTTCTTTGAAACTTCAGGGTGTCTTTTCCCTGTTGTGCAGCAAAGACATTATGTCCATTAATATGGACAAACTCTACTGTAAATATTAATGAACTTCTAAGGCTGCCTGCAGTTGAGCACTATGACAGCATCTCCATATTGACAGCTCTGCAGCACAACCACTTGTCATGTCACTGGCAGCTGCAACATGCTGTAATAACACATGATGCATCAAATGGCAGAGCACAACATGACGATGACCAGTACTGTAGCATATAAAGCCTGTGGAGGTGTCCCCCAGTGGTATACATTTTTGTTTTTAAAGTATCTTAATACTTTCTGAGTATGTTTTATATTTTTTAAAATCTGTCCAATAATCCATTTTTATAAGTGCAATGAGACACTCCAGGGAGTAAGTATTGTATGTGTGACACCACACTTTCAGGAGCTAAAGGAAAGAGGCTGCTATGTCCATGGACATTTGATGGTGTGCAACTATGAACACCCTGCTGCAGCGTATTGCTTACCTATTGAATGAATGTATAAAGCAATCATAGAGCAAGTCCCCCTCTGTTCATTTTGTCCATTATGTCAGCAGTGAGGATACCTGTCATTTCAGCTCCTTCAGAATGGTGTGCTGGGGGTGGCAGGATTGACCAGATAAAACGTAGGTTGTTCAGAAATTGAGAATAAAAATATTTTTACACATGACAGGTTTTCAGATCAGGACCATAAACAATGAGCAGCACAGCCAGCAGACTCACCAGAGGTGAACAAGTCACTCCAGACAGAAGGGGTAATCCATGTATGATAATTTATTCACCTACACAATGCAAAGGATGCACGGTACAAACAGGGCAAGCCAAAATGTAAAACTACAAACTGGTAAAGGAGCACTCTCCACATCCAAGGTACCCCTGCAGCTACCCCAAGGCCCTGCATCACTAGCGCAAGCTCTTTTTGGATCCATGTACAAGTTTTATATCAGAACCTCTAGTCCTAGTACTTGAAAATGGAGTAAAGTTATCTTCCCCTTTAAGAAGTTACAAGAGTGATGTTTAACATAACTTAGAAAATGGGCAAGTAAAATAGTGTATTCTAACTGGCTGTACCATTGACATATGTTTATTTGTCATTACTGCCCTATAAAGAAAAAACATTGAACCATATGATCTGGAATCTGGCCAAATTGCATATGTCATTCTTGAGCTGCTTCACTCATTCCTGATCTCCATCAAAAACATGAATCTGACTCAATTTTCAGCTAAATGCTAGAAATAAAATTCCATTCAATAAAACATAAATAATATTTGTTCTTTGTTCACTCTTTACACACAGGTCTCATTGCTAACTTAAAAAAATCAGCCTCTTCAGGCTGGGATTCCTGCCTATATTGAAAGTTGGACCACTGCACTGGAAGAAACAATCTTGCTGCCTTATAACATTGGTTTATAGGGTGCCCAGACATTTTCCTGCAAAAAATGAAGTTGTTTTTGATACTGTATATTCAGTAAATGAACAGTATATCTGTTATTCTCCCTAATTTGCTTATTGTTTATTATATAAAGCTCCCTTCTCTTTTAATGCTCTTCTCATCAATAATATTAATTGTCTTATGGTACAAAATTTTAAAAGAAAACTACAAAACTGGTTTGACGTCCATAACAAATGTATCTGTTTTATGACATAGAATATGTACTGTTATTCTGTTGAAGATTTAGTAATTTATTTTTGTACTTTTTGCTTTTGTATTTGTCTTTTCTTATGTTTAATGTTTATTGTAAACTTGTTGCATGTGAAAATGGGCAGATATGCTCATCATGCCTACAAGTATAACAAATGAAAAAACAAAAATGAAATACTTTGCTGCAGTCGCTATGAGGACCAGCGCCTCACAGCATCAGCCTCAATTTTGTTTCTTTGTACAGGAGGCCTGGGGCCATATACACAGACACATTTGTGGGTGGTGCAATTTGGGGGTTCAAAGAAGCCCCCTCTTCATTCTACCACCACTAAAACTTGCCATATGCAATGTCCAGACTTAGATGATGAGGCAGGAGTCTCCTCAGGCAGCTAAGGTGCAATGCAAATGTGTCCACTAGATGTTATTGGGTGCAAATGGGTTTTTGTCCTCTAACATGCTAGCACGAGCAACCATCTGAGATCTGGGCATGGCAGAATGCCAGTTGCATAGTGACCTGCCATGGCCATAGACCATAGCAAGTGCTGTCACTTCCTCACATCTATACCTTCAGGCCCACTTGTGGGCTGTCTCTTTCTCTTTTGTAATTTTTCTTGTCCATCATCAGTGATCCATGGTGGTCCACTGGCCCTCCAGTAGTGCCAATTTTCTGATCTCATTCATGGTTTCCAGTGAATAACCCCCTCCCCAGTCCTGTTCCCCCATAGTGGTTTGTTAGGTGAAGGTTCCTCACCAAGCTCAGCCCCACATGAAGTCCTCAGGGAACCATTGCATGTCTTCACCACCATGTAGAACTACTTCAAACAGTTCTAAAGTGATGGCTAGCATTGCAGTGTGTGAACCACTGGGCAGAGGCAAGAAATCATCTTTGCATAATACTGTGCTTCATTTTTATGCCTGCGTAACCCATTTTCCTTTGTCATCATAATGACCATTTTAGTGGCTCAAGAAACAGCTTCCAACCCCTTTGAGTATGTCAGAAAGGGGTGCAAGTTAGAACAATACTACAGAGCAGTTATTCTGACTACTTTACACTACTTAATTGTAACCGTTTGTGGAACTCCTGGTACTGGTGCTTGGATAGTATCCACTGAAGTCAGAAACCAGTGGATACCATCCCTTTTACCTGATTTTGGATGCCATCGGATATTGACGGCATCCAACCATGGATACAATCTCCTCCAATCTCATGTATGGATCCAATAAGAACCATTGAATCCAATCATATCATAGGAGATCTAATGGTTGGATTCCATTAGATCCCAACTGTCTGAGTGTGGGTCAGATCCACAGATCTGACCTTGGGATCCAGTCATTTGATCCATCTGAAATTGGATCCCCAAAATTTGACTGGGGGAATCCCAAATCCCAGTTTAGCAGGACTGAGGTCTGATTCAGAATAGGAACAGTTGGAGTATCCATTGGAGGGCACTCAGACTGCCCAGGGCACTGTCTAAGCACCCCTAGCCCCTGATCATCCTGGCATAGTTCTACATTTACTGAACACTAGATTACTACAACAATTTAAAGGGGACAGGAATTGCTTACTTATGTGCAGCTGTTTGAAATGTCTCAGTTTTGATAAATTATGTTTATACCTCTAAAGGATCCCTATTTAACTGTGCCTGAATAAATGCTGAAGCTGTCAATTGTAGTTTCCATTGTTTTCTTTGTATGGGCAACATTCTGGGAAATTCCTTTCATGGAACCAAGAATTTGGAGTTTAACTATGTCACTTCACGGTTTCAGAAATGTGAGCATGAACTTATCAGTACACTGCCCGCAGTTCTGAAACAATGAAATGACGTAGTCAAAACTCCAAATTCTTGGTTGCATGAAAGGAACTGTACAGAATGTTGTCCATACAAAGAAAATACAAAACACAACTGACAGCTTCATCTTCTATTCAGGCACAGTTAAATAGGGATCATTTAAAGGTATGAATATAATTTATGAAAATAGAAACATTTCCAACAGCTGCATATAAGTAATCAATTCCTAGCCCCTTTAAATGAAATATCTCTATGACAGTGTTTCATACAAAATGTGACACTAAAGCAGCACTGAACAATACCTACAATATCTCTCCCAGCAAGAACCTTAACAGCCTGCAGGTAATAACATGCTAGAAGGGCAGGTCTAGTGCAGCTTATCACAAGATACAATAGCAATGCATAACTCTGACATTGTAACAAAACAGGCACTACCTATTATTCCATTGACAACAGACAAACAAGCTAACAAAATAATAGCTTTTATATAACAACACAACTGAACATATGTGCAATTAAAATATTTTCAGCAAACTAATATATGCAAATTATAGGATGTAGATTACAAAGTTGTATAATGAGGCATACTTGGGAGTTTCCAACTATGACGTAATCTTTATTCCACTAACCCTCCCTCCCCACATACCTAAACCAACATGTTTTGTGTTGCCATAGTAGCACAGATTTATGAAAAATGGTTTGCTGCTATAAAACGGTGATTTCTGCTGTTCATTCTAGATTTCCACAGGTAAAAAGTTTGGTGAAAACACAATTAGTGGACCTTTCATGTTTTTTTTTGGGGGGGGGTATGATCTTACTGCTTGTAGTCCTAACTGTTTAACAAAACAGAGAGAACATTTTTGGAGAAATTGAATCATGTTGCTTTGCCACACCTGTAGAGTTTCACTCAGGTTTCAACACTACCATTAGCATTGACATGAGTTTTATGCCAGTTGTTATTTGGAGTGCTGTCAGATTTTAAATTGATTACATTCATTTATGACAGTTGTTATTTGGAGTGCTGTCATGTTTTAAATTGATTACATTTATTTATGACAACAGAAGAACTACTAGGCAAAACATTCATAGGCAAGGAATCGCATAACTTCATTTTTGAGGCCAAACTCAACACATCAAAGCATTTATTGTTGTACTTCTTCACCCCAAGTTGGCATACACTTAAGTGTGAATACACAGAAAAAACTATTTTCAGAAAAATGGGAAACCAGCCAAAGGATGGACAGCTAACCTGATTACTGAAATGAGAGGAATAACTCCTCAAGATATGTTTGCATGCACAGGCAGGTGTCATTCTTTGGAGAATGCTACTTTAAAAATTAAAGCATTCATTGAAGGTGGAGTACCAATCAGTGACTATGGTTGCGAAATAGGAAATCCCAGGTTCAGATTCCACTGCAGCCAGTTCTTCAGTATCAAGGGGAACTTTTAACAAGCATTGGCCAATCCCAGATATGTTTACTTGCTGGTACTTGCTTTATAGTTGTCAGGCATAAGTAGAGCAGCAGTTAAAATTAACAAACTAATAACACAAGTTATAGTAGTGAAATGTTCATGCTTGGGAAATGAAGAGGTTCATGCATAATGTTGTTTCTTAGGCTGCAACCCTGAATTGTTAAGATGGTATTTTTGTTACCCCAACACATGAACATAATAGATGCCATTTATTAAATGCCATCTGAAACATGATTTTGTAGAACAATTGCAAAAACAGATTTGCATAAGAGATTTGAGAATGACACCTGCTATGTTCATGTTCATGAGATGGGGTAAAACATGACTGTAGAAAATGTGGCTTTAAAATGTAACATTTGTTCATAACTATTGTTTTTCTGAGATTTTGAGCCCAAATGTTTAACAAAGTTTTTTTTTATGACCTCACCTTATGAACATGAGAAGTGTCACTTGTAAAATCCTTTCCAAAACATTTTGCGGTATGAGCATGAAAAGATATGTTAGGCATGATTTGAGAACTGGCACCTTCCACATGCATGAGGTGATGTAAAAAATTGCTGTATTGGAAATTTGGGGTCAAAATATGGAAAAATAGCAAAGTTATGAGTAAATGTTGAACAATTTCAATGTTTCAACCAATCAATCAAAATCTGTATTTATCCAGGCAAACATCATTGAGCAAGCTCATTTACAAGATGGACTTGGTTAGCTCTGGGTCAAATGGTACAATGCGTGCAGAGATATTTACAATAGAGCTAAATAACATAAGTAAAAAACAATTAATGCAATTAATGCAAGTAAATATTCAATGTTACATCAGTCATATCAGTTCAGAGTCCTTCTGTAATATTTAAGGAGGACATAAGATGAGGCTTAGTAGGAACTTCAGTAGGGAGAAGTGATAGGCTGCTTGTGTAGGGAGCTGACGCAAGCACAGAATTTCAAAAGTAAT
The DNA here is from genome assembly GCA_016271365.2 of Neoceratodus forsteri. NCBI lineage: Eukaryota > Metazoa > Chordata > Ceratodontiformes > Ceratodontidae > Neoceratodus > Neoceratodus forsteri. Next base: position 192,972,250 of record CM057456.1, read on the forward strand.
GTAATCACACAGCATCACTAAATGTAACACTCTAAACAGAAGGATAAGGGTCTTAACAGTCAAGGAGAAAAGTAATTACAACTCTTTTTTGGCATATTTCAGCATGGAAATCAGATTTATGCTTGGTTTAGATCAGACACAGAAACAGACTGCAGGAACCAATCAGAAGCCAATGTCGAAGAGCACTCACATTCCAATTGGATGGCTGCTAATGCCATGCTTTGCTAATTGGGAGTCTGAACCTAGGTTCTCAGGTGGTGGTAGAGGCAGCACCGACCACCCAGTGCCTAGATTTCCCATGCTTATGTCAGGGAGCCCGTGGAGAGCATATCCTTGGCAAGGGATGGAGGAAGGGGTTGATATTAAGTACTGGGCCATGGACAATGGAACATCTGAACCAGCGGGAGGACCAAAACAGCAGGGCAACATAATTGGGTATTCCTTGATGCCTGAAGACTGGCCCAACCACAGAAATTCAGAAAGGAGTGCAATCAAACAGAGTCCCAACTCTTGACACTCTAAATAGGAAAAGATAGCGGTCATAACTGTTAGGCAGTAAGTAAGTACAGCTCTTTTTTGTGCACATTTTAGACAGAAAATCAGACTTTAGCTTAGTACTGAGGGAGACACTGGAGCAGACTGCATGAGCCAGTCAGACACCAGAGCAGAAAAGAGCTTGCGTTCCAATTGGGTATTGGCAATGCCTCACCTCACCAGTAAGGAGCCCGGTCTAGGTGTCTCAGGTGGCAGCTATGGAAGTGACAGCCACCCGGTATCTGCATTTCTCCCACCTGAGGGGCAGGAAACCCCTGAAGGGCTAGTCTACAGCAGGGAAGAGAGTTAGGGGAAAGAGATAGTAAGAGTGGAATGCAGTGGAAAGGGAATACGGAGATGAAATAGGGCAGTTAAATGGTACAGGGTAGGGGAATAAGAGCCACAGATTAAGCAATATGTAAAAGACAGCAGGGTGGATAAGGTGTAGTGGCTGCAAAGCCATGAAGAGATAATAACCCTACAGGGATTTCTAGAGGGGGAAAAACATTTAAGGCATAAGAAGCTCACAGAGTTAAGATTATCAAAGGTTACACGCAATCATAAATTCAACTATGCTCAGAGGGCAGCAGTCTGATGCTTCGGACAAAAAATAGGGACTGGGGTAGCAATTGCATGGCTCACACACATACCGAGCATATAGAGATTTAAAGGCATTCATACTGCAGAGGCAGCTTAATTTCAATAATTTTTGTACTTTGTTCCACAATGTTGACAACAGGAAACTAATGGCCACTCTACCATAGTGAGAGGAAGCCTTGGGGATATATAATGTGATGTAGGATGCGCTTCTTAGGGCATACGTTCCTGGCTCACTTAGTGGGAGACAGTCTATTATATATTGTGGAAGCCACTTCAAGAAGACTCTATAAGTCCAAAGGACTGCATTTCTGTTATGCCTAAACATAAGAGAGGACCACTCTATGGCTTTGTACAAGAAACAATGATGGATAGAGATGGGGAGACCAGTAATAAACTGGATGGTCCTGTGGTAAAGCATATCCAACTTTGCAAGTGAGGCTTTGGGACATTGACTATAAAGGAAATCTGCTAATCGATCAGTGAAAGAAAAGTAGTTTGGACATGGCACACTTTTGCATCTCTAATAAGAAACTGGTTAATTCTAAAGAATAGCCCCAGACTCTGCCTTAACTTCTTTATAAGGTCCTTGATGTGCTCAATGAATGATAGATTATGGTCTAACCACACACCTAGGTATTTAAACTTTGAGACAAACTCCAGTTTCTCTCCAAGAATTGTGGTAATCTGAGGTAGTGCTCCAGAGCTGGCCAGATTCATCACACGGCTATAGGGCAAGAACAACATTGCTTTTGCTTTTTTAGCATTTAGAAGAAGTTTTTTTTATGGAGGAACTGGTTCTGGAGCTAGTTAAATTCCTCCTGGAAGTCAGCACAAGTGGCTTCAGGTGTCGGATGACTTATATATGCAACTGTGTCATCAGCAAACAGGTGAATGTTGGCCTTGTTAATACTCCCATCAATGTTATTAACACAGATAGCGAATAGTAAGGGATCAAGTATGGATCCTTGCAGTACTCCCCTCAGTAGAGGTTTGAGTGGGGATAGCTCTCCCTCACCATTAATTTGTTGACGCCGTCCTACAAGGTACTCAGTAAACCAATGCAAAGAAACTGAGTCCAGGCCTATATTCTTCAGAGAAAAGAGATGCAGGCTATGATCCGCTGTATCAAAAGCCTTACTAAGGTCTAGAAATACAGCACAGACAAAGTTTCTGCTGTCCAGTTCTCAGTAACAATCATTTGTTACTTTGGCAAGGGCCGTAATAGTACTGTATTTAGTTCTAAAGTCAGATTGCATAGGGTTTAGTAGGTTATTAGATTCGAGGTAGTCCCTTAGTTGGTTGCTGACATCTTTTCCAGAAGTTTCGACAAAGTTGGGAGGAAGGAAATTGGTCTATAATTGTTAAGGTTACAGGGATTCCCTGATTTAAACAAGGGGATGACATGAGCAATTTTCCAGATCTGGGGAATAAGCCCTTGGGACAATAATAAGTTAAATAAGTGGGTGATAGGAACAGCTAGGACATAACAGGCAATTTTAAGGAAATAAGGATCCAAAGAATCAGCACCATCACTTTTCTTAATATCCAATTGGAGCATGAGGTCTTCAACCTCCTTCAGAGAGACTGGGTGGAATGAGAAGCCAGGTACCGGGGCAGGAGAGTCTAAGCATGGGACACTTAATTGGTAGTGGACCACGGATGCAGGGGAATTGTCAAAAGCTAGACCAGCTGTGGCAAAATGATTGTTAAATGCATCTAGGATTCCTGGTTTATCATTGATAGTAGTACTCCCAGCTGTAATCGTAGGTGGCAAAGAATTACCAGGTGTATATCCAGACATGTCCTTGATTGTCCTCCAGAATTTGGAGGAGCACTTTGTTGCAGAATCCAGTTTGGTAAGATAAAATGCTGCCTTAGCATTCCTGTCCATTTTCATACAAGCATTGCGTGCCCTTCTGAATTGACACCAGTCTGAGTCAAGCTTAGTCTAGTGAGCTTTTTTCCACAACTTATCCCTACCAAGTAATGCAGCTTTCAGCTCAGCAGAGAACCAACGGCATGTTTAGTTTTTTACACAAAGTTTTACCATAGGGGCATACATATTTAGGGCCCCAACAAGTATATCATGGAAAATATCTTATGCCGAGTTAACCATGTTAGCTAAGTAGAAGTCTTGCCAATGTGGTGAGTGTTCCAACTCATAGACATAGGCAGCCACATCAAAGTTACGATGGGACCTTTTTGTAAGAAGTTTAGCTGTAGGTCCTGTATGATGCAGTGTTCTGACCGCAGCAATGGTCACTGACATCAGCAAAAAAGGTTCCAGCATGTGAGAAGAGATGAGGCTTATCTACTAAGATAACATTCAACGGTGTGCTGTTGCTCACGTTCTTTATGTTTGGACGTGTGGGTTCTTGAATTAGTTACACCAACCCATGAGAATCACAGAAAGTGTTTAAGGGTGAAGCAGTTATCGACAACCAGTCAAAATCAAGGTCCCCTGGCATGATAGTTTCAAGGTTCTCTTTCTCCATAATGGAGCCAAGATATATAAGAAGGAGTGTACCAGCAACAAATGGGGGTCTGTAGCAACCAATCACTCTGAGGTCAAGGGAAGTAGATAAATCTATCTTCAGGGTCAAACACTTGAATTCATTTTTGACAGAAGCAGAATCCAGGCAGGACATTGCAAACCTTTCCTTAATGTACACCACCACACCACCTCCCCTAGTAGGCTTGTCCTTTCTGAATAACTGGTAGGAAGGAATACTAATCTCCCTTTCCTGAGAGGCTGGCCTACACCAAGATTCAGAGATTATCAAAACATCTGGCTGAGTATGGCTGACCCACGCCTGAATCATGGAGAACTTTTTTAGGAGGCTGCAAACATTAATATGCCAGAAACTCATGCCTTTAAGACAAGCAGCATCCGAAGGGGATGTAATAGTAGCAATAGGACCAGAGTTACCTGAGCATAACAGTAACAGAAATAATATCTTTTTCAACTTTGTTGTATTTTTGACCCCTAATTTTCAACATAGTCTTTTTATGACCCCACCCTAAGACTAAGACAGGTAGAATTTTTTAAATTCTATCTGAAAGGCAGTTTTGTAGAGTGACTGTGCAAACCTGTTTTGGATGAGATTTGACAAATTACACATTCCTTGTACACGAGGTGGGGTAGAAAGAAGGCTATGTTGAAAATTTGGGACACAATGTTAAAAAAACTGATGAAGTTATAAGTAAAAATTAAAAAAGCATTAAAAAGTCATTATTTGGAGTCAATTTGAGATCACGCAACATAGAGAGGAACTTTGATGGTTGTGAGAGGACTACGTTGTTGGCGCTTAGAGAGGTACATGAAGGGTGGGGCTTTGGGGTGGTGGGTGGTGAGAGGTGGGTAATGGTGTGGGGGTTAGGTTGTGGGGAAGGGGCCCGATGACCTCGATGGATGGTTTTCCTCTTTACAGCTTTAAAAAAAAGTTGTTTTTTTTAAAAATGAGAACAACATGAGATAGTTTTCTGTTTTGGCAGGTTATAACACTGAGGATTGGGCACCCCAGTGTCAGTGGTTTGCTTGGCAGCACTGGGGGTATACTCTGTTGCAGAGAGTGATGGAGGAGATGTTAGGTGGCACTGATGGTTGAGAATCCCAGCGTTAGGAGTGTGTCACTGGGGGCTGTGTTTGTGGGTGGGATGGGGGTGTTGTTTTCCAGAACTGGGGATTGTGCACTCTGGTTTTGGCTTGTGGATTTACCAGCTGCAGGATTCGGCACCCATTGCCAGTTTTCATAGCAGAGCTGGAGAGGGAGGGAGGCAGGAAATACCAGTGGTGGGATTGAGCACCCACTGACAGGTTTTCTGTCAGAACATGGGTGGAATGGAGGGAGGAACACTTGGAGTAGGATTCAGCACCCTCCAGCAGTTGTGAAAATGTACAGTGGCAGAGGGCTTTGTTATGCAGGTTGTAGTTCCTACTAGGGAATAGTTGGGTTTTGTGGATGTTGGTATGGCAGCCACATGCAGTAAAAAGCTGTGGCCATTGTGCAATTTTTCTGCTATTCCATAGGCAACAAACCTCTGAAGAGAATGACATACAGTATGTGGAAGGAACAGTTCAGGAAATGCTGCTAATAGGAACTACAAGCTGCACAAGTAAAACTTACTTCTACCATACATTTTCCAGTGTTGTGATTTGCCAAACACTTCAAAAGCAAAATGCAGACATCAGAGAGAGAATGATGAACAGTGCAACAAATTGGGGAAGAGACTGAGTATTGTGAAGCTGTGATAGCTGGAGGAAGGGTAAGCACCTCCCCCAAAGCCCTCTGAAAGCTCAGACTGATCTGAGTATATTCAAATGCCTTTGGCAAGCAAACATAAAAATATAGGGCCCAATTATCAAATAGGCCCTAAACTGAAGCAAGCTGTGGCAAACAGCAACTTGCATCAATACCCAGTGTGCCAGGGACCCTGTGCCTGATTCTCTATCATGCAGGGTCCCGGTGGCAAAGTCCCTCAGCTTGCAGCAACCCTGGCTGCGCACAAAATATGCAGCACATCTAGAAGATTGCTGCAAGATGTGAAGCTGCTGTGTGCCAATCTAGGACACCCTCAGCCCCCCCCCACCCCAATCTTCTGTTAATACAATCAAAGTTGTCCATGGTGGTCTAGCAGAATGCTCCAGCCCCAATATCCCCTAGAATAATATTTAGTATATTACCCTGGTGGTCCAGTGGACCCGCAATCCCCAATTACCCTCATATAATTAAGCATTAAAATATACCCTTCCCTGGTGGTCTAATGGACCCCCCTCCCCAATGTACCCAAGAAATAATTATATATTATAATTCCTTTGTGGTCTAGTGGACCCACCTCCCCAATGTTCCAAAAACATATGCAAGTAGTATAATTCCCTCATGGACTAGCGGTCTCCCTCCCCGACATCCCAAAGAAATAATTAGAAATTATTATTCCCTGGTGGACTGGTGACCCCCCCCCCGATGTCCCCAAAACATACATATGTAGTATAATTCCCTGGTGAACTAGTGGACCCCTCCCCAATCCCTGATATTCCCAAGAAGTAATTATATATTATATTCCCTGGTGGACCAGTGGGTCCCCCAATCCCCGATGTCCCTAAGAAATAGTTATGTATCATAATTCCCTGGTGATCTAGCAGCCCCCCAAGCCCTGATACCTTGTTATGCTGTATTACCACATCATCAGTGGTATAGTGGACCCCCACCTTGGATGACAGTGTCCCACTACCCCACCCCATCCCCAAACCAAGCCAGAGACATGAACAGCCCACTGCTCACCACCACAGCCATATACACCAACCAACCCCACTCTATCCCCTTAGCAAGTGAGCATAGAAAATGGTCTCTCACACACACACACACACACACACACACACACACACACACATATGAAATGTCTCATTTTGCTTGAAAGTCAGGTCCAAATGTTTAATTTAAAAGCCAAGTGGACCTATATGGAGGTCACACCTGGAAACAAGCTTTTTATAGCTTGGTGTGCCCCATAGCAGAATATTTTAAATAACTCACTTGAACTACTGTAACTACAATCCTAAGTAAGATGAACACCACTTTCAACAGTTATGTAAGCGTTACTGGTCCCATTTGACAAAACATGTGCAAATCTCAAGTCATCTTTCTTCTGGGCCCAAAAACCTGAAACAGCATTGACTTGACAGTGAGGCAATTACAAATTATATCTACTTCATGTGAGAGTTTCATAACCTACAAGAACTATAAATGTTGCTGTAACCTTACCAAATTGGTTATCCCTCCTCTGTTTCATAACTGGATACTGTATTGCTCATGTGCAATTACAAAACAAAACTTATGTGAAAGGTTCTATAAATCCAAGTTTTAGTCTGTCTTTCTGTTGCAATATCCATTAAATGCAGGCTGCATCCTTTGTGCCCACAGCAATGTTCCATGAGCGTAAATGTAAGTTATGTCTTACTGTCATGTCATGCACTTACAGTACTTTACCATTTCTGGGATCTGGCTGAAAATAGGAACTATCTTCTAGTCCACATTTCATGGTTAACAAAAATAAACAAACATTTAATACTATAATTAAGCAATAATGCATGATGGGGCATGGGTCATGATGAGATAACGTCAAGCCTCGAGTTGATGGGCATGAGACTGTTGGCCAAGTGCATCCATCACCTCAAAAGTGCATTATCCCACAGAGGCACACATCCCAGAGTGCATTATTGCTATCATACAAAATGGTTAGTATAAGTTTAAAAAACATTAAATAAAAACAAACATTTTAAACACATCTGTAGCTAGTTTTGGACTGTGCAAGCATTGTTTTTCAGTTCCTGGTTTCTGTTTGTCTACTAGGTGGTACTGTTGGGTAGAACTGGGTTTCCTCTTGTGGCTGTTGTTCTATCAGTCAGCTGCCCACCCCCATTTCTTTCTCTCTCTGTCTCTCTCTCTCTCTGTAGCATGTATGGTACCATTTTTTATAAACACTGTACTAATCCTCCCAGCCCCACTGGTTGAGCATGCCAGTTGCAGATGATAATGGATGAGTGGAGATTGACACTAACATGCGTGCCAGAAAGCCAGGCCAGAGAGGTAATGAAGCCACTCACAGTGAAGAATTATTTTTAAAGAAAGTCTGGCCTGTGACTGGGAAAACTGAGGGGGATGGGCTCTCTTGTTTGAAGTGCTTGCCTGCAGCCCACTCAAAGTGAGAGTAGGAGACTGAAGCTGCTTGCAGTGGAGTGGTGGACTGTGAGTGCCCAGTCACAACCAAAAGATACCACTCGCAGTGCAGCATTACTTTTTAAAAATACAGGTTGGGTTGGATTGGTTTGATGGTGGTATTCATAGGTGCTGGTTTTAATCTGATGGTTGGTTAATGTGGGGTTTAGTGTAGTACTGTTGTGTATAGTGCTGCAAACCAAGGGGTAGAGTGATGTATTCTTTATTTTTGATACGGTCATGCATGATCGACCTTAACACAGTGATGCTGTACTTGGGTACCATCACTGTACAGGGTAGCCACTGAGTAATTAAAGTGCAAAAAAATATTTTTGCCACTGTATAACAAAAATGTCTAAATAGGTGTGTTTCTTAGATTTAATTATTTCTTCAGAAAAATGATTTTCTTTCCTCTGGTCTGCTCCTCATGTTCAGACCCTCTCAAGACTGAAGTGTAGTGAATATCCTGAGGTTGATAAAGTAGCTTCTTTGAAGAAACTACTGACTGGCATCATGTGGATGACATGCAGGTACAGTATTCTTCTAGCCTGTCAGTTTGTGCCGCCTCAATGCTGCATGCTGTGTTCCCAAAAGAGCACTGCAGTAGCTGTATAGTTTAACTGTAAAACTGTCATGTCTGTGGGACCTAGCAGTGCCAGACAGCTCTAGGATTCATACTGCATCTGAGTATATTCAACATGACAGCTTTCCTAAAGCATTAGAGACAAATTGTAGAAGTTTTACAATAAAAGAAGGACAAAGTGCTGTGGCAGTAATACTTTACCTAGCTAATAACTAGATTCAAATGTTACTGCTTGTTAGCTAGAAAAGGCATCACACACAACATTGCGTTACAATATTAGGGACAGTAGGAGGCAATACTTACCGAATCTGTTCTCCCACCCACTCAGAAATTATAACTTAGAATCTGAAGTTTTAATTTTACCAAGGTATGGTAAAGTGGCACATTTATATTCCTTTATAGTCCCACAGGATGAATCTTGACTAAATTGCAAGCATGGCAGACATTTAAAATGAAACTGGGAGGGAAAAAAATGGTAATTTATTTTGCCTAATGTCTTGCTTTTTGCTAGCAGGTGAGTAAGAAAATGTGTCTTTTTCTCTGCAGTGGCAGGCAGAAGCACATAAGTACACACATGCACCACCACAACCCCAAAACTGTCAACTCCATTGGCTGGCTGATCAACTGTGCTGGGCAGAGACTTTGGCTGATTCACATTGGTGAGAACAAAATAGGATGAACCACATATCTGCAGTTTGCTTCTTTTAGCAATTGCAACTTGTCTGAGGGGCCATTCAGTGCCTTACAGTTCTGCTTAAAACATAGGCAACCTTCTTTGTCTTTTGTATTGATTTTCTATTTGGGCTCACCATAATGCAAAGCAGTAAGACCATCATAGGGCTGGTTCCTCCTTCCCCTGGGCTGAGATACAGATGAGGTCCTCTGGGTCCTGAGAAGGATGAAAAATATATGTGTCTTCTGTTTATAGCTTTGGCAGATTCTCTGAGAGGATATTTGCTACCATACTTTCCTGATTAAAGCAGAAACTGTCTAAATTTGTTCATGCAGATTTGTATATGCTGCCCATGATTCTCTGATTTTTTGCTTTACTGTGGTATTGTGAGTTCCATTATTCATTCACAATGATTTCTAGATGGTACCCATGATGCCTTGCATTAGATATGTATGCGTAACTGTGTAACATAGTTACATGATCATTCAGGATTCAAAGGGACACTACATTTGTGCCCAGCAGTATGTTGTTTTCCAGTATGTGACAGCACAGTGGCACATCATTCACACACCTCATCTCTTTGCTCCCCTGGCACATTACCACCATGATACTGACTTTATTTATTCAAAAGGTATTAAACTAAGTTTGTGGGTGATTCATAGGCCACCAGAGCAAGGGGAAGGGAAGGACAGAGAGCTCATGGAAGAACTAGGAAGGGGAGTAGAAAGGGGGAAGTACTGGCAGTGCATGATCTGAAACAGCCGGACTTCAATTAGAATGTGAAGGTGGCCAGAAATACCAGAAGTCAGGCCCTGCTGGATATATTCCAGGACTCTTTATTGGTACAGATAGTTAAAGAACCCACAAGGCAGGAGGCCATTCTCGATGAGATGCTCACCAGTTCAGAAGTAGTAGGAACTGTGTGAGTAGGGGAGCAACTATGGAACAATGACCACAACCCCTTTTGTTTCAAACTAGCCCTTGGGAAACCCCCCAACCGAGAGTTGAAGTCCTTGATTTCAGAAGGGCAGACTTCAATAGGTTGAGGGAGTTGGTCCAGGAGAAGTTAGTCAGGGTAGACATCATAGGTGATGTGTAAGGAAGATGGGGGTCAGTAAAGGGAGCCATTCCCAAGGCATCTAAGTTATGCATGAGGACAATAACCAAAAGGAATAAGCTCAAGAGATCACTATGGTTCACAGCAAGGGTCAGGGAAGTGGTGAAAGACAAACAAATGACTTTTACAGGTACAAAGACAAGGAGGAGGAGGAGAATTGGGATAAAACTGAAGAATAAGAAGGCAAAGATGGCAGTGTGGGATGCAAAAGCAAACACAGAGCTGCATATTGCAGAGGGGGTCAAGGTCAGAGAAAAACATTTCTTTGGTATATTAGGGAAAAGAGAAAGAAAGGAGGAAGACTCATTAGGCTATTGGAACTGGATAAGGTGTTAGAGGACAAGCAAAAGTCTATCATCTTGAATGATTAGTTTTGCTCTGTCTTCACTGAGGAAGACATCAGGCCCTTGCAGCCACAGAGAGGTCCTGGAGAAGAGGCAGCCAGTATTCACAAGTGAAAGTTTCTGGAGAATGCTGCAGCCCTAAAGATATATGAGGTCCTGGGACTGGATGGAATGCATCTGAGGGTACTCTGGAAACTGGCAGCAAAACAGGCTGAGCCCCTGGTGGGATGATTCAACAGATTACTGCAGATGGGGGCAGTGCCAAAGGACTGGAGGGTGGTGGATGTAGTTCCACTCCATAAGGGGTGGAGCAAGGAACAATCAGGAACTACAGATCTGTCAGTCTTACCTCTACTGTAGAGAAAATGATGGGGCAACTAGTGACAGAGTAGCTCATGGACTACCTGGAGAGCAATGGTCTCCAGGATAGTAAGCAGCATGGGTTCAAGGTAGGGAGGTTTGGAAGACTAGTCTGATAGTTTTCCTTGACTGGGTGAGGAGGGAATTCAATAGGGACCATGCCATGGATTTACTCTACTTCATCTTGAGGAAGGCTTTTGACTCGGTACCCCACAAAATCTTGTTGAAGAAGATGAAGAACCTGAGTGCAGCCAGGGACATAGTACGTTGGGTAGGTAACTGGCTAAAGGAGATGCAGCTGAGGGTTTTGATAAGTGCGGTCAATTCATAAGGTCAAATATGGCCTAATAAATAGAAATTTTACCATTGAGAACCAAAGGAATCTCCATGTGTATCAACTAAGGGATACTGTTCACCACTGTGTCAGGTTCCCCAAAGTAAAGACCAAATATGGAACTATGTCTTTTCAGTAATATGTTGCTAAAGTCTGGATTTAAATTCCATCCCCTCTGAGAAAGCTGCCTAATATTTATAGATTTAAGTCTGCCTTAAATAAGTTCCATGTAGATGTTTGTAATTGTATGCAGTTTGTTAGATCATAATTACTTGTTTGCTTTTTCTGTATTTATATTGTGTTCATCATGTGTTCACTGTTTGCTCTTGTATTATGTGACCTGTTGGAACTTTGTACTGTGTACAGGACAACTTTGTTAAATAGGTATTTTGGCCTAAAGTTTCATCCTGTCAAAAAAATTATTTTTAACTAACTCAAACCAAAATAGAGGGAGATCACGGGCAGGGTACCACAGGAATCTGTCCTGACCCTGATCCTATTCGATATGTTCATCAGTGACACTGGAGGAGGAATCCTGGGCAGGTTGTGTCCCTTCACAGATGACACTAAGCTCTGGAAGGGTGGATAGTGATGAAGGAATCGGGGAAATGCAAAGTGACCTACAAAGTCTAGAGAGGTGGTCTAAAGTTTGACAGTTGAAATTCATTGTCTAAAAATACAAGGTAAAGCACCTAGGAAACAAGAACCCCAAGACAGAGTTCTGGATGGGTGGGGTAAGGCAATGCACAACGGCCGAGGAACAGGACCGAGGCGTTATCATCAATGACACCCTCAAACAATCAAGCCAGTGCAACAAGGCCTATAATAAGGCAAATAGGATACTGGGGTGTATTGGTAGGGATATTGACAGCAAAAAGAAAGAAGCATTACTATTCCTTTATAGAGCTTTAGTGAGGCCACACCTGCAGTAGTGTGCCCAGTTCAGAAGTCCTCACCTCAGGAATGATAAGGACAGGCTGGAGACAGTGCAGCATAGGATGACAAAGTTGATTCATGGCCAACACAGGGCAGGTCTTATGAGGAGTGCCTCAAGGCACTGAACATGTACTATCTGGAGAGACAAGAAGGGAGAGGAGAGATATGATAGAGACCTTCAAGTTCCTGAGGTAAAAAGACAAGGTAAACTGCAGGAAATTGTTAAGAATGAGGAGAAGTTCAAAGTCATGAGAGCATCCTGGGCTGGCAGTATAGCCTAGAGGTTAGAGTAATGAGCTGTGAATGAGCTTGGTAGATCCAGCAGGCCAGATCTTGGTTTGATTCTCACAAGCTCCACTTGCATACTGTGCGACTCTGAGCAAGTCACTTAACTGCCCAGTGCTCCCAGGTCACCCCTGAACACAGGCACTTGTGCTAGTGGGTCTTACCAGGTTACCAAAGACTTAAAAAAAAAAAAAGTGGAAACTGACAGGAGGGAGGTTCAGGAGGGACACGTGTAAGTATTATGCCTCAGAGAGGGTGGTGGCACCATGAAACAGTCTACCTGCTGAGGAGCTGGGCACTAAAACCATCAATGGTTTCAATCATGTTTTGGGCAGAGTGAAAGGTCAAACAAAATACATATCATTTTGGCACTCACCACATATATTAACAAACTCTGGACAGAGAGGATAGGGCTACAGACAAGGAAGTTGGTGTACAAATATAGAAAATTACCAAAGTTACAAGCCTTCATTAGTAAAATGTAACGTAGGCTCCTGAATTTGTCATTTTTGTAATATTAGTACTGTATATCACATTTTCAAAATCGCATTGTTATGACCCTGCCTCATGAAGAAGGGCAGAGCAAATGTTCAAATCCTAGCAGAAAGGAGATTTCATGCAGGTACTGTGAAATCAATGTTTGAGACGCAAATACACATTTTGGGTAAGAGTTGAAAAATGACAGCTGTCACATTCATGAGGTGATGAAAAGAAATGGCTATGTTGAAAATTTATGTGAAAATATTGAATATTACCAAACTTACGAGCCTGCATTTGCAAAATTCAACATAGCCTGATAACTTTTTGGTTTTTAAATATTTTTACACCAAATTGAGAACATAACCTTCTTATGTCTCCACATCATGAACAATGGCAAAGAAAATGTTTAGCTCCTGGCCAAAAGGTGATTTTGCGCATGGACCATGAAATCACCTTTTGTGATGTAAAAAAACAACAACATTTTGACCAGGATTTGAAAAACGCCAGCTATCACATTCATGAGTTGCAGTAAAGATATGGCTGTGCTATAAATTTGGGGTAAACATATTGAAAATTACCAAAGTTACAAGCCTGCATTCATAAAATTACAACAAAAAATCAGCTTGGGCACTCACCACCACATTTACTGTACTTGCTGACACCAACTTAGTGATTTAGAAAATTTTCATAGCATGTTAAAATATGATTAAAACACCCGCCTTCACAAAATTCAATGTAGGCTCATAACTTTGTTGTCTTTTAATATTTTTAAACCAAATTTTAAACATAGCCTTCTTATTACCACACCTCATGAACAAGGGCAGAGAAAATTTACAACTCCTGCCTCAAAGGTGATTTTGTACAGGGACTGCAAAATCACCTTTTGGGACAGATCTGCCTAACGAAAGTTCAGTTGTTCATAAGGCAGGGTCCCAAAACAGGCATGTTAAAAATGTGGGCCATAAAATAAGCACAAATGCCCAAGTTATGTCACTAAGTTCAAATCACCATTGAAATACATAGAACTGCATACCTGTTTTTTCAGTTCACGGTCTGTCTTTAAAGAGTGAATACGTATCTGTGGTATAGAAAGGATTACAGCATTGGACTTCCAATTAGTAAGTAAGGGCTTGGGGGACAGTGGGTGCTGGGTGGAAGGGTCAGGTGGGGGGATCTAATGGCCACAAAACACATCAATGCATGTTTTTTTTTTTTACAGGGTTTTATTTTTTTTTTTTTAAAGAAGCCTGAGGATTGCAGATCATAACATTGGGGGATTGGGCATCCCCCAGTGTCATACTTCTGTTTTGGTGGGTGGGGTGGTGGGTGCTGAGAGGGAGAGTCAGGTGGGGAATAAGGGGGGAAAAAGTAAGAAGTCCTGATTGAGACACTGGGGGATTGGGCACCCCCAGTGTCACTTTTATGTTTCTGGGGGGGTGTTGGGTGGTGGGTGCTGAGAGAGATAGAGAGTCGGTTGGGGGATATGCTTAATTCTGAAGAAAGAAAAACAGCAGTCATGGTGGAGGGCAGCACATTCCGCTGTGACTAAGATGGCTGCTGCACTACAACACATATGTGCTAGTACTAGCAAGTGTGCAGTAGAGTGCAGGACACAACTGAGTGTTCTGTGTTCCATGTGATGGCTGTTTTTTTTCTTTAAAATTAGGAATATGCTCCCCCACCTGACCCTCCCTCTTAGCACCCACCACCCCACACACACCAAGAAACATAACAGTGACACTGGGGGTGCCCAATCCCACAGTGTCCTGATCAGAATGGCCTGAGTTTTTCCCAAGTAAATAATAGTGCAGTGCAACTGAAGTGCTCCAGAGATGCGAAGGCGACTGTGGTTACTCTCCAACATGTTTTTCGGTCACAAAGAATGCAAGGAATGTGGAATCCTTTTTTGAAAGCAATAGATCTGCAGAGCTCCACCCACTGCAGCCCTAAAAATGGCACTCAAACTTCGTAACTAAAAGTGCAATCCATGCCATCTTTATTTAGCGCAATATACACATAAACAGACGCCCAAAATTTGCCTGACACATTTTGGATCCTGCAATCCTTTCTCAAAAGCAATTAACAGAACTCATACTACCTCCTAAATAGGTCCACAGCTAATGACATCACATATGACATCAGAATAAGCCATATTAAAAAAAATAGACCATATAAATACTACTATTACTTCATCAGCTTTTATTAAAGAGGCCAACAATAAGACAGAACACATGTTTACCTGTAAGACAATGAACAAAGTTTGCCCAAAATCTGGAGGGGGTGGATTTTAGCAATCTAGTGTTGAAAAGAGAAGGCTTTTGGACTGTAATCTTAAAAGCTATGAAAACATCTAGGGCATGATTTTCAAAGACAAAACATTTGGTGTAAGGCACCAACTCTAAAAGGCATTGACACAAGTGGCTGCTTGAGCCAATGTTTGTGGCAATCCCAATTTTCAAACTCAGGCTGCATTGAAATCAGGATGCCATGCACCAAAGCCACCCTGTGCCATCCTTGAGGCATATGCACCCTTGTGCTCAATCACAAGGGGACTTATGTCACAGTGGAACTCTACCATCTCTTCACCAGCATTTAAGAAGCCCTGCCATGGTCACAAGTGGGGGCTCACTTCAGGCCAACCACAAGATGGTCTAAGGGTCCTGCACTACTGTCTGGCAGTGCAGTGATTGGGGGGACCTGGAAGATGGGGACTGGAGGTTGCTGGAGACCTGGTGGTGCCTTGAGGGGTGAGGGGCATGGTGGCATTAGGAGGGATGTATGGATGAAGCTGGTAGGGGTGACCTTTGACTTGTCACACAGTCAATCAGGCCACATGGGGGGCCAGTGGATGTGAGCTGGACCCAAGGTGACAGCAACTCTGGCACCTTCCCCACAGGAACCACAGTCCCCAAATGGCAGTGGGTGGCAGTGGGTGCAGGTTGTTGGGTGCATTTGGTGGCCAGAGATGTGCTCTGGCCACTGCAACATTCCACAGGTACATAGGCCCCTTGTGGTAGCTGGTGGATGCCCAACTACAATGTCAGAGACTGTGGGTTCAGTGGGGCATGTGCCAGGGTTGCTGTCACCTGGGGTCTGGGTCATGATGGTTTGGCTGTGCTCCCCAACCCAGCCTGATCTGTTGTTTGACACATCATTGGGCACCCTTACTGGCTGCCTCAACATGTGTCTCCCACTGTGCCATCCCTCTGGCCCCCTCATTACACCACCAGGGCTCCATCAGCCCCTGATCCCCACCTCTTAGGCATAGCTACCCCCCAAACACTGCATGTCATCTAGGGTTGTGCCGTGTGTCCCTAATATACCCAGAGCTTGCTGCAGCTGTAAATCACCAAAGATTGTGGCACTCTAAGGGCTTTTTGAAAATCAAGCCCCTGGTTTGAATACAGGGTTTGAATTTAAATCTTTTTTGATGTAAGATACATCCTGATTTTTGTTTGTTTTGTCTTAAGAATTTCAGAAGTTCTAAATTAGAGAGGCAGCATGATGAAATCTAAGACCTTTAAGGTGGCTATTTATTACTATTTCTTCATCTGCTGTAAAATTACATATTTTTAATGGACATATTTCATAAAGAGATCAAAGCAGTAAATGTATTATCTGTATACATTATAAATTTTGAGCTCCAGTTTATAACTTAGTGATGTTTTATTTATTTATTTTTTGTCATCTGGTTTCACAATCGGTCCGCCATCCCTACCACCACACCCCATACCCTGGGACTTACCTGCTGCCTTTACTGGAGTGTACCCGGGATTACCCCCAAGGGGGCTATAAGGCAGCCTCCTCCACTGCTCCCAAAATGGTGCCATGTGGTGATCCAGTGGCAACGTGCCTCAGCCAGTTGCATGAGGCTTGGTGGGGGAGGCAGATCTTATCCTTGCTTCAGCAATTTTTTTCCTCCATTGTCGGGAGGTTTGGTGTGCAACAATGTAAGAGTTCATACATGCCGATGTCTGGCACACCTTCCCCAGAGCCTGCAAGCCTTGGCTGCAAAACCCCCAGCTCCCATCTGGAGTCAGTCATGCACTGAGTGCTACCCCACCCTCCCCCTTAGAGGAGGCGAGCAGTTCATCAGATGCTCAATCCTCCTCCCCCCAGTCAGCCCTCCAACTGCCTGGGCTTGCACCCTAACACAGGTTGTCAGCATCACAGATGGAAATGCAACAGCTTTGCAGGCAGGAGAGCCTTTAGTGTTGTTGTAAATTACTATTTAAAGTGTTGTAATCATATAAGCACACAACCGCATTGAGCTTCCGTGGGGAACCAATTTTAAAGCTGCACTTATTACTTATGTTTGCGCTTTTTCACTTTCTCCCTTGTATGATATTCTAATGTGAGTTAATTTTTATTGTATTTTTATGGCCTACTTTTTTAATATGGCTTATTCTGACATCATACATGATGCCATTATCCATGGACCTATTTAAGAGGTAGCTTAGTATGTGTTAATCACCTTTGAGAAAGGATCCCAGGACCTGAATTGTATCAGGTGATTTTTGGGCATCTGTTTATGTGGATATTGCACTAAATTTTTTTTATTTTTTTTTATTTATTGAATATTATCGGAATTACGATCCTTTGAGTCATAGACTCTTTTGCAAAGGTTCCACGTCAGTTACAAAGAATGGAGGGAATACATTTACAGTAAAAAAAAACATACACAAACAGTATTAGTGTAACAGTACAGGGTTATGCAGTCATAGCTTTATCTTATTTAGAAGGTGGCAGTATTTGGCAGCATAGGAGATGCCCCTTATCATAGAAGTGCAGGATACAGTTTCGTAGGATCTAGAGTGACCCTGTGTCAGATATTTGGTCAAGGGAGAGGGAGTGAAAGGATTTGCAGAGGGCTGTCCCCAGAAGAAGATGTGTTATCCACAGTCACATATTGCCAAGTCAAAGAGTTGTGCTTTGAGACCTGTTTTAAATAGTGAGAGACTTTATTAAAGAAAGATGGCATGGATTGCATTGTTTAGTTGTTTTTTAACCAGGTATAGCACACTAAGCTGAAAGCTTTTTTACAGGAGCAACCTGGGAGCACAAGGAGGTTAAGTGACTTGCTCAGGGTCACACAGTACGCAAGTGGAAGCTGTGGGATTCAAACCCAGGTCTGGCCTGCTGGATGTCACCAGATTTGCAGCTCAGAGCCTTAGACCACTGCACTATACTGCCTCCGACATTTAAGAAGTTTGAGTGTCATTTTTAATATAAGCAGTGAGTGCCCAATCTGTATGTATGTTGCTTGGGCTACAGAATTTTTTCTGTTGTGAGCACCACCCTCCCAGTGAAACTTTTTTGCTGTGTTTTAACAGAGTGAAGGGTACAGTGGTTACTCAGGGCAACAGAAACTAGGAATATAATAGGGGGCAGAATAGAGAGGGACAGGACCCTGGATGAACAATAGGTACTGGAGTTAGATAGAGAACCACAGGTAGACTGGATGGACCATTTGTCTTTTTCTGCTTATGCTGTCTATGTTTCTATTATTGGGGCTATAGCTTTCCTTGTAATTGCATTTCACTTCCACAGTCTGTCATATTCAGTTGTCAGTTATGCATATGTCCCAGCTACACAGTGCTTCACCTGCTTTCCTTTGTTGGCATCACATAAATCCATGCCCAAAAGCAACTTTATTCTTATTGTATGTGCCCAGGCTTCTGGTGGTCTTTAGGGTATCCTTTTGGGAAAATTAATTCTGAATTTAATGTTAATACTACAGGAAATGCCAAAGTTATGGCAGCTTCTGTCTGAAGTTTGAAACAAAGGCAGCCCTGATAAGAAAGAGAGATGTGCTTCACTTTACAAATGCTACACAGATGCACCCTTTGAGAAACATTTTGCCCTCAAAATTTAAATCTGGGCTTTTGGGGGATTTCAGGGAACACCCTGGAGAACAGGTATCCTGAATTTCTTGTTAAAAGACCAAGACATAGCAAAGTTATGGGTGCTTCTGAGATGCACCCATAAAAAAAAAATTAAAAAAAAATAAAGAGTTACCCTCAAAATTTAAAACTAGGCATTTGTGGAACTTGAAGGAATACCTTTGGAAGTGTGTATTCTGAATTTCAGGTTAAAATAACGGGAAGTGCCATAGTTCTTAATGATTTTATGCAATGTTTACCAAATAATGTCAGTTTCTCAGAGGAGAGAAAAGATGGCCCTGGAACCTGACACTCATCACATTAAACTAACCCTGAAAACCACTTTACTTTTCTGTGGGAAGCTGGACTTTTGGGGGACTTCAGTGGACACCTTGAGTAACAAGTATTCCAAATCTCTTGTTAAAAGACAAAGAAATGCCAAAGTTATGAGTGATTCTATGTGATGCACTTCAAATGTAGGCACTTTCAATTAGTGAAATGTATGGCTGAGCAAAATTAGCCAAATTCTGATTTTGCAGAATTTTCATAAAAGTCTGTAGAGAGAAAAAAAACAACAAATATGTTGCAGGTGATACCTTTTATTGGACTAACAACATTATTTCAGAGACTAGCTTTAGAGAGATACAACTCTTTTCTTCAGGTCAGAGTGAAAACTGCTGAATTGCATGGCAGATATAGAAGCTGAAAGTGGATTCAAGACATAGACTAGCAGTTTGCACATCAAAACATTAGAGTCAATTCACATTCTTTACAAACAGGAAGACTCTGATTGTCATTGGAGTGTGTCTCCACTCCAGTGACAGGAAGACTCTGATTGTCATTGGAGTAGAGGCACACTCCAATGACAATTAGAGTCATTGATGAAGGTACGTTGAAGCTTCTTTGGTGAAGGATCCACAGGAGGACCACCAAATCAAGCTGAAACCCAGAAGACGACATGGTGCAAGCAGGGTGAAACAAGCAGGAAGGGTAGGATGAAGGGTGAAGATCAGAGCCCAGTACTGTCCAGAATCAGAAAAAACAACAAACCGGTGGACGCAGACACACACTGGCCATGTTGGACTCGACTTTCAGCGAACAACTGGGAGTGATGGACGAGGCTTCTTCTAGGACATTCCACTTTCAGGCTGACTGAACCACAAGGAAACCTGGAGCCAGCGGCCGTGACTCACACAGATTACGTCAACTTTGACCAATGGTGGACGACAGGGAAGGGTGTTGCTGTAAAGTTCTTGGCTGACTGAAGACTGTTTCGGTGAATAGTCAGCTGTGAACAACCCCACGGGGCATGTTGCAGCAGAAGTATAATACAGTCTTGGTACTTTGCAATCCACACAAAATTCCAGATACTAAGCAATACACAGTTCATCAGTTGACAGTCATTAAATGGCAGTTGTGTGCTAAGCACTTCTTTTCTGACCCTCCACACTTGTGGATCCCTTATGCACTAGGATCTGGCTACCCCTCTGGGAGCTTTTGGGTGGGTGGATGCCCTTTCACTCTGAGCCTCCCTTACCCCAGTAGTAGAGATGCAGTGAATTTGTAACCCGCTGTCGAAGTGAACGTGAAGTGGCCACTTCACGTTGGCGGAGCACAATGCGAAGTGGGCACTGCAAAGTGCCTACCACGTTATCATTATTACTTCGCATTGCCATTATGCCTTAATGCGAAGTAAGGTGAAATGAGAAGTAAATAGGCAGCCCCCCACACATCAGATGGCTTACAGTACTGTAAGTCACATGCTTTAGCCAGGCAGGAAGGAAAAGAGTCAGAGAAGCAGTTTCACTTTCTCCTTTGCATTCGTAGAGGGAGAAGGCTTTGTTTAGAGGAGAGTAGAGTGAAAGTGCTAGATTGCCGCTTGCCTTTGAGTAGTGAAGAAAATCAACAGCTTTTTTAAAAGCTATCTCTTTACGTAGCTTTTGTCTTTGTATTTGTGGGTTTTTTTTGTTAGTGAATCTTTTTTTATAAGTTTTGTTTTGTTTTGTGTTTGTGACTGTGTGTGTGTCAGTGAGTGTCAGTGTGTGTCTGTGTGTGTGTCAGCCCAGGGACTTGTGTTGTGTCAGTAAGGTAGAATGTACCCTGGAGAAGGTGAGTCGCTGGCCCGTGGGCACGGTCGGAGGGGAGTGCAGACACGTGGGGGCAGTCGTGTCATGCTGGACCACTCATGACTCCTGGGTGTTGCTTCCTCCCATGTTGAAGCAACAGCAGCAGCAGCAGCACCAGTGCCACTGGTGGCTGCTGTGCGTCCACCTTCTCTGCCACTACCACCAAAACTGGTAGCAGCTGTAGGGGCTCCAACAGCACCCCCTCCACCACCTCCACAGCCACAGGAGGTGCCCCTGGAAAATCTAGGTGGTGCAACTCGTGCGAGGACTGTGTCTGGTCCCCCCCCACAACTCCCCAGTGTGGGAGTTTTTTAACTCTGTGGGGGGAGACAGCACAGTCGTGGTGTGCCATCTGTGTGATGTGCTGGTGTGCTGTGGCCCCCATGGGACACATTTGGTTCCTGGTGGCCAGCACACCCACATGCTCAACCACCACAAGGCAGAGTGGCAGGCTGATATGGAAGGGGCCAGGTGTCCACCTGCTGGCCCTTCCATGGCAGTAGCTGAGGGTGCTGCTGGGGCCAGAGTTGTGCCTTGAAGTCACTGCCACAGCAGGAGGAGGGCCAGTACAGCAACTGCTCCACCACCAGCACTGCCACGACAGCCACCAGCACCACCCTCTCCACCACCACCACCACTACCTGGATTCCCAGCTGCAGTGGACCCCGCCACATTCCCTGCAACACAGCATGACATCTCCCTGGTGTGGGTGGCTCTGGAAGAAAACAATCAGAGGGTCGGTGCTTTGCCGCAGCAGGTCCACACAATAGAAGAACAGCAGTAGCAAATAGTTAGAATGCTGCATCTGCTGCTGGACCACCATGGCATCCCACGGCCACGGTAACTTATGGGATTGTTTTCTGGTCCCCTATCCACCCCACTACTGTGTTGTACTGTTTTTGTGTGTGTTTTTTCTGTTGTTTAATAATACACATTTTCCCTTCCAGAGGAATCTTTGTTGCGCCACATAGTGCAATACATTTCTGTGAAAACAACCTAAAATTTCATTACAGTGTGTCACGTGATGGAGGAACTCCCATTCTGAAAAGCTGCCCACATTCTGCCTCCCTTCTCAGCAACGTTAGGACATGATGCCACGGAGAGCATATGTGCATGCTCCATTACAGTGAGTATCCAATTGTCCGGCAGCTTTCCGAATGTTTCTTTATGTTATAATGGTCAGTTTGTGGTTAAACGTGTGGGCACGTTTCCAGTAAGAAGAGCCTTGTTAGTGGAATATTCCCACATTTCACCACAAAGTGAACCTTATAACATAAGGAAACATTGGGATAGCTGCTGGACATTCACTATAGTGGAGCATGTACCTGCGTGCCCCCTGGCATCACGTCCTAACATTGCTGAGAAAGGGGGGCAGAATGTGAGTGGCTTTTCTGAATGGCAATTCCTCTGTCACATGACACACTGTAATGAAATTACAGGTGGTTTTCACAGAAATATGTTGCATTCTGTGGAGCAAGAAATATTCCAGTGGGAGTAAGGCCCCCACATATTAGGTTATGTGCATCACCATAACTATGTAATGTGGTGAATCTCTGTAAAGCAGCAGCGCAACAATCTGTTGAGAACTCTGACCTATATTTTTTAATGCTATGTTACAACTTCCTTTACTTACATTCTGACTGACTGGAATGATATGAGAATTTGCAGTAGTTGAGTCTGCTGTACTACCTATTTTCATGTGTGAAATAATGAAAGGAGCATTCCTTTTAAATTGGTGCTGACCAGATCTTTGTCATTGTTTTACTTTGCTTTTCTCCATCACATCAGTTAGTTGTTATATATCACTTCTGTTGTTAATTAACAGTTACGCAGCAGGGAGTGTTTTATGACACCATGGAACAATAGTTTTTGAAAAGTAGCTGCAAATAAATACAAACCTGGTCAGAACAATATTGGAAGGCGTACTCGTTTTTTTTTCATACATGAAAAAACGTAGTCAACTAAGTAAAGCAGACATGAATTGTGAAAATAAGCTTATCATTCAAGTCACGACTCGGAGGTAACTAGTGGCTGTGGCAATGTAAAGTAGCATAAAAAGTACAGTTCAAAATTGTCACGACATTCTTGCAATGCTGCTTTAATTGTAATATCAGTATGACATCATGAGCTCAAAACAATCACACAACACACAAAAGTCCCCAGATTTTTTCTGCAGGCCCAAAATGCATCCTCCTTGTGTACAGAAAATTGACAAGTGGTAACACTGTGGAATGGGAGTGTTTCAGCATATACAAAGTCCCCCAGAAATAATGGCGCACTCAGACATGCACGTAGTGGTGGCATAGAGTCACAGATTTTTTTCTGCAGGCACAAAATCCATCCTCCTTGTGTGCAGAAAATTGGCAAGTGGTAACGCAGTGAAATGGGATTGTTTTGGCACATACAAAGTCCCCCAGAATTAATGGCACAGTCAGTCATGTGCACAGTGGTGGCACAGGGTTCCCAGATTTTTTCTGCAGGCCCAAAATGCATCCTCCTTGTGTGCAGAAAACTGACAAGTGGTAACACAGTGAAATAAGAGTGTTTCAGCACATACAAACTCCCAGAGTATAAAGTGATGACCGTGAGCATTCTGTTGCGTGTCCAATGTGTTCTGCGAGGCGATTTGAGCAAATGCAATGTGATTATCTCAACTGGATTGAAGGGTGCCCTTTGGCTGTACACTAATAGTAGCCTTGGTGAGTAGATGTGTGTGTGTGTGTATGTGTGTGTGTATATATAGAGATGGAGAGAGAGATAGAGATAGAGAGAGAGAGGGAGATATAGAGAGAGAGAGAGAGATAGATATAGATACAGTATATACAGTAGATATAGATATATGGTTGTGTATTTTGTAGGTGAGGAGGGGGGTTGACATGGACATGTACTCGTGGTATTGTTCTGCATCACAGGTCACAGAAACTGTTGGTGTGCACATTCCAGTGCTCAATGAGAATTTTTTGCTCTGAAATTGGAAACAGATCACTCTCAAGCACATGAAGGTAAGTATTTTTTTGGGGGGGTGGGGGGTCATATTTGCTGGTTTGTTTGTAATGCTTTCTTATTTTGTTACTTCTTCACAGATTTCATCTGCATCCTTCTGGAGTCCGGTTGTTGTTAATGATGGTCATGGTCATCTAAAGAAATGACTTCTGCATGTTGCATGTGTGCTTAAGCCCAGAGGAGGGGGTACCTGATGTTGAAGAACTTTTTTGCATAAGGCCAGTTTGACAGAACAACAAATCATCTGGAATTTAGTAAAAAAAAGCAATGAATGACTTCTTACAACTTAATTGTTATTCCCCTCCCTGGTTCTGAATCTCAAGTCAAGTTACATTGAAACCCACATCTTGACAACTAACACAGCCTGTGTGCAATATTTGCTGCACTCTTTCCAAAACAATGAAATGGATGAAATAAAATCTTCATACTTACCAAAATGGATTTCACATGGATATTCCATTGGTTCCTCTCTGTACGGTACAGCTGCAGTACCATTCCCACCAAGTTTTAGCGATGGAGACTTCTTTTTTGTTAACCTGTAAAAGAAACAAAATAAGTGTACCGTATGTGTTTTACCACTGCGGCTCTGAAAAGCTACAGAAAACAAAACATACAACTAAAGGAAGTGAAGCAGCATAACAAACATGAGTACACATACTTACTTTATGGTTTAACTATTAAGAAGCTTTGTGTCTCTGGCTGATGGATGTGGTGGTCCAGACAGACTCAGGCTCAGTGGTGGCAGTGGCTAACAGCAGTCCCAATGGTGGCGGTGGTCCGGGGAGACACATCACCTTTTAAAAACTACAGTTAAAACCTGCCAACATAAACCACATCATCATCCTCATAAAGAAAGCTGCCCTCACAGTCATCGATGTCTGAAGTCTGACCACTGGGAAATTCATTCTCCATTGTGTCATCATCTATGTCAATGGTGTGCCGTTTCAGGCAGCCACTGCCAGTGCCACCAGGATAGTCCATTTCCACATCACCAAAACCACCATGACTAGGCCAGGGTATGAATACCAAAGTTGCAGTCTGTGCTGGTATGTGCCTCTCATTCATTTTAATGAATGTTAGCAAAATAACATTTGCAGGAGACTGGTTTGTCCTACAATCCCTGACCATTGCACCTGCTGAGCTGAATACCCTCTCAACACTTACACTGGAAGGTGGGCATGTGAGGTACTTCAGTGACACTGCAGTCAGCTCTGGCCATTCACTGACCTTTCCACTCCAGTACAAAAGAGGATCTTCGGTTATTGTCAGATGCCTGTTTTCAGACAAATATGACTCAACTATTCTCTGTGCCGTACTAAGTCCAGTTGTTGATGCATCATTCTGTTCTCCCGAATCATTTATTTCATAGATACCCACTTGGGACAAAGCCTCCCAAAGCAGGTTGATGCCAGCTACTTTGGATGACAGACCACCTGGAACTGCAGTCCCCTTCCCCTTGCAGGATATGCTTAATGGTCCTTCAGGTACACCTTCAGCTGGATTATGCTGCTGAGGTTTGCTGACCTTGGCACGTGACTTCTGTGCCCCATGAACCAAGCACACCAGTTGACCACTGATATTTTTTACCTGTTCAGGCCCAATGCTCACAATGTGATGATTCTGGTCAAATACTGTCAGCATGTGTTGCAGCAACATACTGCTACCACCATTTCTGGCAACATCAAGGCTATGCTGTACATTCACCAATGTCTGCCTCAGCACCCACAGCAGTGGAATTGATTGGCTAATGGAGGCAGACTGACCACTCACTGCCTGTGTGACATGTTCAAAAGGCTGCAAAATTGTTATTACAGAGTCCATGAGGTGCCACTGTTCAGTCGTCATAGACATGGAGGCCCCGGAACTGTCACGGCTAGTGTGCATCACAAGATATTCTGAGATGGCTTTGTATTGTTCATACAGCCTCTCTGCCAAGTATAAAGTGGAGTTCCATCGGGTGACACCTTCCAGCTTCAAGCGGTGCTGAGGCAGCTGTTTTGTATCTGCAACTGCCTTAGTTGGTCACGAGCCTTTCCAGATTTTGAAAAGTGAGAGCAGATACGTCGTGCAATGATCAGCATTTCCTTTACATCAGGGTGCTGCAGAAACTCCTGAACCACAAGATTTAAACAGTGGGCTATGCATGGAACACGAAAAAAAACACCATTCGTGATGCATTTCACCACATTTGACCCATTGTCACGTGCTATGAACCCAGCTCTTGGGAACAGAGGGTTTAGCCATTTGTCAGTTTCAGTCTGTACCACATCCAGCATGTTCTCACCAGTGTGTGAACAGGTCACATTGTGCATAGCAATCGTTGCATGCTGTTGAATTCCTGGAAGATTGCTACCACACAATCCACCTTACTGCACTGATTATTCACACTACCAACATCACAAACAACCTCTGGCACCTGCGCCCAGTGTGCAGTTATACACAAATATGAACTCCCTGCTATTTTTCCACATGCCCACATATCCATACTTAAATGGATGAATGGAAAGGAAGAATGTTGAAGGGCATGTCTTACTGAGTCAGACACAGTGTGGAACAACTCGGGGACAGCACGGGTAGAAAAGTATATCCTGGATGGGACTTTCCATTTTGGACAGGCACGTTCAGCAAAATGCCAGAACCCTGAATTCTACACAAAGGAGAAGGGAAAAAGATCAATTACCAGCATTTCTGCTACAGGAGCATTAAGTTCATGTGACACTGTATGATCCGGGGGGGTACTTCAGCTTATGCGCAAAAACACTCTGTAACATGGGCAGACTTAAATGTTTTACATGGGGTGTGATCACAAATGGTTGTGCTCTGTGATGAATGTCATTGGCAGGGGGTGGAGTGTGAACATTTGATGAAGACAGTTTCACAGGTGATGATGACAAACCCAGAAATGCTGGTATTTTGCCAGATTTGCCAACTGGGGTTGATGTACCACTTGCTTTAGTCATACTGCATTCACCACCATCACCACCACCATCACCAAAAAAACTGCTACTCTCACCAGCACTGGACAACATTTCAAAGCCATTATGGTTCTCCACCTCATTATGCCTGTAGTAATCCTCTGCTCTTATTACCTCACTACTGCACATGTTTAATTTACTACTGGACTTAACAGTCTTGGAAGGGGATAACATGCTCGCTGTGGTTGCCGGTGATGAGGGTGAATGTCCCACTGTGGTATTAGCTGCCAGCTTGTGCTGGGTCCACAGTTGCAAGTGCCTATTCTTAATATGCGTATGCTGTCCTTCTGTGCCCAGTTGGCTCCCCTTTTTCTCTTGTCACACACACATGGCAAACCTGGCAGATTGCAACTGACTCATCATTTGCATCTTGAACAAAAAATCCAAAACAAGGGATTGTGATGCTCTGCTTTTAACATGTCCATGATGTGGCTTATTTAAGTCCATTATTTTAAGCAGTGGGGGGGCACGTGATGTTTCGGGCACTGCACACCTGGACTGCAACTGACCACCAAGACTACCTATCATATTTATTACTGTATCATCATCATCAACTAAAACGGTAGATCACAAGTTTTTACGGGGTGGGTTCCTGCAAACAGACTCAGACATAGCCACTTTGAATTTCTTTTTCTCCAGTTCTCAGCTGGGGTCAATTACATCATCATCATATTCATCAATGTCACACACATCCATCTTCTGCTATGATGCTAGCATGTGGACTGAATGTTGCAACAACAGCAACATCATCGTCATCATCACAATCATCATCAGCATCTACACCACCATCACCTGATATTTTTCACTACACTGTGAATCACTCCATGGAAAATGCATGACATTAACTGCCACGGTGGATGGAATATCACATTGTATGCTATCGTTGACTTAATTATCAGAATCCTCAGGTTCAGTTATTGGGATGTTACTGGGAAGTATGACATCATCTACGCTGCCACTCACTTGCACTGCTTCACACTTAATATTTTTGGATATGGTACACTGGTCAGATTTCGAACTTGATGCAATAATACTAATACTACCACCACCACTAACACCAGTAACATTAACACCGCCAGCTGGGAAAACATCATCTCCTCCAACTATGAGTGAATCTACAGATTGGGCTATTAAAAACATTGTCGAAGAAACACCTTTCCTCACATCAGCAATGCACTTCTGCATCTGCGTACTACTGCCACACCCACAGACTATCTTACTGCCAACATTACCATGGCAAGAAACAGCTTTGCTTGCATGTCTCTTTGCAGGCATTTTCGTGGATCAACCACAATATTATAACCAAATTCAGATTTTGATACATTCACTCTCTGATTGGGGGGACGCTGGATGTGAACCCAGAAAAACAACTGTAGCTTCAGCAACAGATAAGAGACTAGTCTGTTATGCAATGAAAACAACTTCAGTAACCAGTGGTGCTGATGAGGTCACAAAAATAGTCCAATCTGGTAAAAAATTCCATTTGCACGTGGGGGTGGGGGGGGGAGCACTGACTGCAGTGCAGATTTTTACGGCAGTACAAGCAGCAAAACAAAGAACAGATACCACGATCGCAGTACAAAATCAAGCAGCTGCAGTGGATAGCAGGTTCACACTGCTGCGCTTGCAATTACACTAGTCTGTGGCACAATAAAAGGTGTATTATTTGATGTCACGCAACACCGCACACACACACATACACACACACACACACACACACACACACACAGAACAGTTGGTCTACAATGCTGAATGAGTAATGCGTAGCAAATGCAAAAGTTCAGTACTATGCCATGTTACATACTGTAATGTAAACAACCTGAATTTATGAACTGCTGCACCAGATCCGCACAACAAACAGCAAGAAAATTTTAAATATTACTGACAATATAATTGTTTGTACATTAACAGTCAGTTATATAACAAAAATATAACCAAAAAAACAAAGAAATCACTATTTCTCCAACTTAAATCTACCTACACTACAGATATGCCCCCCCCCAAAGCACACTTTCTCTGTCTTTCACCACACACACTCAATGCTGTAAATTAACAATCAAAATCCAAACAAAAACAAAAACGCTCGATGATGTGAGCACAGGAGGGTTTCCTAAAATCGATGAACTAAAGTTGGAGCCCCCCCAAAAAAATGCAAAAATGCTTTTTTAACAGCTTTTAGAAGATTTTAATCACAGACAGCTATCAGATCACACTGTCTCCTACTCCTTCCTACACATACTACCCCGAACTGAGGCTGTGCAGATCAATATAGAGCCCATGTGACCTGAAATTCCATGTATCACTGCAAAATTCACCTTCAGAGCTCAAAAACAAGGTGAAGTGAGGTGAAGTGCATTGTCCTCAATGCACTTCACCTTAAATTTGGTGGAGTAGTGGTCTGAGGAGGCAAAGTAATGCAAAGTCATTGTTTCCAATGGACTTCGCGTTCCTCATCATAACATGAAGTACTCCGCTTCGCATTGTGGAGCACTCCATGAATCTGCCTTTGCTCCTCGAATCACTTTGAAGAGCAGATTGAGCCCACTTCGCCAATCACTGCCCAGTAGCTGCTGAGTCCCTCTGGCTCCTAAGGCCTATTGACAGAGCCCCTCTGAATACTTGGCTCCTTTAATGGCTGGAATGCTCCTTACAACACAGTGAGCCTACAGACAGAGCCCCATTTTAATGTTTGGGGTCCTCACTATCCCTCCAACCACAGTGGACCGAAGGCTGCCCCTCCTCATTACCAAGGGTCCCTTCACTGCCCCTTTTAGCTCTGGGCCTAAAGCTGCTCTCCTTATTACCAAGGGGCCTTATCATCAAAGGGCCCTTTGCTGCCCCTTTTTAGTTCTTGGCCTAAAGCTGCCCCTTACTGCTGGGGCCTTTGCTGCCCCTTTCAACCACTGGGCCTAATACTGCCCCTTCAAATTCTAGAGCCTCTGCTGCCCCTTTAAATACCTTTAGGCCTGGCCAAGGCCTTATTGTCAGTCACTCCAGGCTTGCCCCACCTCTATTTTCCCCTTATGAATATTTAAATGACCCCTCCCTGTGAGTGTCTCTAACCCCACAACATTAAAATTTTAGCAGGTTGAACCTCCTTATGGGCATTGCTAGCCCCACAATATTACAATTTTGGCAGGTCCTCCCTCCCAGTCCTCCCCTGGCACTATGAGTGCCCAGATAATTGAAACTTTATTTTTATATATTTTTCTAACTTAGGTGGTCAGTACATCCATGTGCTATCACTGACTCACTGCCCTGGCCCAGGGTGAAGAAGCTGCTTGGTGGAAGGAGGGAGGTTCTTGCTGGCAGAGGGAGGGACTTGACGAGAGGCATCAGGCAGAGTGAAGAATGGCAAGTGGGCCTCGGTAGGGCCAACAGTCTTTTTGGGTCATGATGTGGCTCTTCTAGTGCCGCTGATGAGGGACCAAACCAGGACTGGCATGGGGCAATAAAACAAAGAACAAGGTTGTACAGAGCCCACACCATCTCAGAGGACTGGACTTTCTCTTCTTTTTTGAACTGCAAGACTCGACTGCTTTCACATCAAGGACTGAACACACAGCATGGTCATGAGCAGTCTTCACTGACTGGAAGAGGCACCACCACAGAGTTGATGGGACCAGCTTCAACACCAAAGGTAAGCCCCAGTTCTCTGTTGCACTCACACAGTCCTCTCTCTAACACAGCCCTGCCCGAACTAACTGAAAAATGGTTTACTTTACTTGAAAAAGTGCTCGGGGTTCTAATTCCAGAACCCTGAACCCATGCCCACACAAATGGGCAGGGATTCAATTGGGCACCACACGCTGGCCAGAAACAGAGGTCCAAGCGTGCTCTCATGCTGCCTGTTCTGGGAGGGGAGTGGAATGGAGCAAGCAGGCAGCAGAAAGCCAGAAAACAACATATTTCTGTTGTTTTTTTTTCCTCTCATACAGTGCCCTGCCTTACTACTCTCTGGGGGGGAACATTACAAGGGCCCCAAAATAAAACACCCCTTATGTCCAGTAACACCACAGGGACCCCTGTGGAAATCTGAACCCCTTTAAGTTTATTAAAAGGTGCCCTACCTGGTGATTCTGGGGAGAGGGAACACACTACAAGTGGGGCCCCAAGCCCATGGGGCTTTCCACCTATCCACTAGCATTCCAGACAGGAGAGGGGACCCTGGGGCACTTCTCCAACCCCCACACAGACACTTTTTTCCTTTCTGTGGTGCTCCCATACTTTGGGGCATTACACATACACCGTTGAAGTTGCTTATGAACTGGGCTATGGCAGCATCCACAGTAACTGCAGAGTAAACTGGTGCCCAACTGGCATTGTGTAAGTCAGAGAGGAGGGAGTTAGTGTCTAGTGAGTTTAGTGGGTGTGATTCAATGTATCTTGTAGCAGATTTGGGTAGGTGTGTTTTTCTAATGCAGTAGATGATGCAGTGATCACTTAATGAGGGGTTGAGGACACCTGCTGTGGATATACGGTGAGGATGGGATGAGAGAACCCAATCTAGGAGGCATTGTACAGAAATAATGCAGCACGTGTATGTGCTTCCACAAGTCATTTAGTCAGTGAGCTCTAGTGGTTATCTGGCTTATTGCAAGAATTTAGGATAGTGCAGAGTGATATCCATGACTATCCTTCATGGATTGCCACTCAGCATAGTGACCTGTCTATTAGTACCATTATACCTTTACTGTGGAGCCTTCTATGAATGCTACCTTATTGCCACTTTACCCAGATTTTGCCTTCCTGTACAATGGCAACTCAAGTGTATGAATGGGCAAAATGTATGGATGTGGTTTTGACAAAAGTATCGCAACATTCCACCATTTCACAAAAGCTCATGAAATTCAACTTTAATTACTGATGATATTTTGGAATCTTTGGCTGCTTATAACTTGGCCAGTCTTTGAGCAGGAGCTTAGAGAGCTGACAAACACAGCCTCTTTTTTTTCCATATAGTCTTTTCTCTTGGATAGTAGCTCATCTCTCAGGGATATATTTGGTTCACAGGGATATGCCATGGTCAGGCTGAAACCAGCCATCATTCAGTTGGCTACCAGGTTTTTCTCCAACATTTTTTTCACCCCCATCTCCCCTGGTAGGGGTGGTGCCCTTATCAGCCTCACAGATTAACAGCTTTGCAAGAAGCAGGAGCAAGCTTCCTGGCACAGTTGCAAGATGGCTGTGTTGGTGGAACCCACTACCTACCCTCCCCAAATGAGATGCATTGCCAAGTGGCAGCTGTCTCCACCATGGCCAGCCTCCCAACATGACTTCCCAGGCTTCCTTCTGAACCTGGATCATGAGCATGGCAGCACAATGCTCTGCTGTTCAGCCATGGAGGTAGCCTCTAAGCCTAATATTTAGAGTCAATGATCCTAACAGATTTGGTGAAATTCCGTTCTCTAGTTTTAAAGTAATAAGGGCTTAATATTCTGTAGTTTCCATAATTGTGAACTGTAATTTTAAAATGTCAGAATGCTTGGAGGCTTTTAACTCAGTCATCTTTAAAGATAGAGATCTGAAACTTTGCACATTTCTGTAGAGATTGTGGTAAATCATCCTACCAAATTTGGTGCAACTTGGACAAATACTTTTTACATTAGAGGGAAATAACTGAAATCACACTGCTAGTAAAATGTGATTTTTTTTCAATGGAGGAAGTTAAATTTTATCCAACTGTAGTGAAATGGCAGCCTGTGATTTGAAACACACCATGTAGATACACCCCTTGAAAGGCACTTTACACTTAGAATCTTGACCTGGTCATTTGGCAGACTTCAGGGCACACATTGGGGAACATATATGGCAAATTACTTGTAATACCACAACAAATACCAAAGTTATGACTGTGTCTGTGTGATGTTTGTGAAACAAAGGCAGGCCCTGAGGACAGAGTTGTGCTGCACATTGCCAAACACCACACAGATGCATCCTGTGGAAAACACTTTATCCTCCATATTTAAACATGGGCATTTTGGGGGATGTCAGGGGACACCTTGGGAAACATATATCCCAAATTTCTTGTTAATACCATAAGAAACATCAATGTTATGATTGCTTCTGTGTGATGTTTGTAGCCATTGCCACTAGTTCTAGTTCTCTTGCCTTGCTAATCAGTACAAAGAGCATTTCATGAGGAAAAATGTCACAGTAATGTTATTGTCCTTAGAAGGCACACATGGCATAAGTGGGGAACCATCAGAGTTTATAACTTCTGTGCCATCACTGCTTCCACTGCTTGGAACCGACCTATCAGATTCCAGAAGTTGAATGAATGAAAGAGATGATGATGAGACATACAGATGGGAAAGCAATGTACTGAGCATGCCACTGTGCATCTGTAACAGCTAGAGCATGAAATCCATGTTTCACTCCAGGCTCAGTACACTCTTAGCAAGGTTACGCAGTTCATTCCTGTTTGCCAACCTTGGATCCTACTGTGCTTGTTCAGACACACCTCAAATTTACTTTTGGTCCTCCATAATTAACTCATCCAGCATTATGTTTGTCTCTGAGTGTGCTGATTTTCTGCTTGTTCCCATTTGTGTTTTTGCTGCATTTTTCTGTGAATCATTGAATGTTCCTCTTTCTCTTCCTGCTCCATTTCTTGGCGAATCTTGGGTTTTTCTTCATCAGTTTCCTCCTCTAACTGTTGTTCCTTTCTATCTTAATTATGTTTCTCATGAGTAGTATTTTCTTCATTTGTATTATTCTCTTCACTGTCACTTGATGTTCCAAAGTTATCCATTTTATCTACAAGCTTGCACTGTTAAAAAAAGAGAAAACAGTCCATTACCATCAGGTGAAAGGCACATACTATTATACTGATACAGTTTGTACAAAAACAAACAAACAGTATCAGGTGAAAACAATATAAAACACCTTGGGAATGAAAAAACAAAAGAAATGAACTGTACTGTACCAAAGTGGATTTCTCCTTGTGTACTTTGGACCCTTTTCCTTATCCATAGATTTCCTTCTTTTGCATTTATTCTCTCTTTTCAAGTTCTCCTTTTAGTTGCAGCATGCAGCCTGGTCACAGGTATAATTCATTTCACCAGACTGAGACTTCTTCTTCTTACTGGCCAAGATGGTAACTCATTGGATGTTCTCCCATAGAAAACAATCTTGTTCATTGTGCAATTGTCAGATGATACAGCACTGATAATTCTTCCAAAAATGGACAATACCATGGGCACTTGGGGATTGTGGCATTTCTTTGGGCCTTGTCTAGATGGCATCTGGTGATGTGATGCATGGCATTAACATGTCATAGGCACATTCCTGCATCACATTGGACCATAGGCAGTGACACAGTACTCTCTGTTGTTTCTAAATAAATGGTGTGCTTCCACAATTGGGCACTTTCCTACTATAATAATATCTGTCAGTGACTATGGAGAAGAAGATACAAGCTGGGATCAGTGCAGTTGTGCGGAGGATGTGGAGTGAAGGGGAAAGTGTGAGGAAGATTCAGGTGTTTCTTAAGAACACTGGGATCTCCATCACAGATAGTGGGCTGAGGGCACACTTGAAACACCTGGACCAAGTTCTGCATGTCCCATAGCCTACCGTCTATACCAGGTAAATTGAAATGGAATAGATCACTGTTACTCATCACATTATATATTATAAAGCTGCAGAACTGCAGTTTTAATGTCAACCTACTATATTTTATTTGCCCCAAATCACTGCACTTTGTACCTTACATAACTTTTTTATTTCCCTCCTTTTTGCACACAGGGAAGCCATGATACTTTGGATGTACCATGAGACAAGCATTAAGTTGCTTAGTGCATCTTTCCTGGTGAAACAATTCAATAAATAAATAAAAAGTATGCTAACTGAGGATGATGAGACCACCGCAAGGGAGATTGTGGAATTTCTTGCTGCTTAACATGAGCAGATCTGTCTTTTGTGTAAAGAGGATGCACCACCAGATAGGGTGGACATACAGGCATGCACAGTAAACAGAACAACACAAATATTGATTGTCAAGATAAAGTTTTCACATATGTAATTGGAAACAGTTTCATGGCAAAACCCATCTTTTATTTCCTTCATAGTTTGTCCCATGATCAGGAATGTGAACAAAGTGAAGTGAATTGTGCAGGCCAGGATGTGGATCAAGAACAAGGAGAGATTCCATGATGTCAGCTTTTCTGATGAAATTATGTTGTTTTGGAACAGTTTGCTTCAATGGCATTTCTTAAGATGGGCAAGGCCTCTGAAAAAACGAAGCCAAAACATCCTTTAAAGCTTCATGTCTGGGGCTCCATAGCCAACAGGGGACATAGCCCATCATGCATTTTTGAAAGTCAGTAATGCTCAATTTTGCATACCAAGCACTTAAAGACAGGTACTGTCTCATATCAGTCTTTGTACTGTGCCACTATACCAATACAGTACTTGCTTTGTGCCCAGAGGAACCATGGATGGTGACTTCTTTGGGAGCATATCATTGTGGATGACTTGAAGAAAGAAATTTCCATATGGACATCACTTCTTTCAGGACAATGACCCTAAACATACAGCATCAGCAGTGGCTATTGCTGCTGTGGACATTAATTGGGTCAGAATGCCACCAGAGTAAGTATTGCACAGCAGCCTCATAAAGAATGATGTCCATTACAGCAAGTTTTACTTTGTTTTTTTAATAATGGTGTTTATCCTCCTTGGCTGACTGAGTGTCTATTCAGCCCTGTCTCTGGGTGCCATCAGTTGGCCTGCTGTTTCTCTCTTTCTGAAGGAAGGGAGTTTCCCCCATGGATTCACCCATGGCAGGGCCAGGATGAGGGCCATCCCCAGTGTCTGTCATCCAGAAGTCCTCTCCTAAGGCAGTGCAGTGGCAGGGCAGACCACTGCACATTTGGCAGGGCTTCATGTAGTTTGCTCCCCTTCCATTTTCCCCCTCATTTTCTCCCACTGTCTCAGAGCCACAGTGAAGCACAGAAGCACATGTACCTGGAGGTGCACATGCACTCTGGAACCTCAGTCTCTTTCCACCCACCCTGATGCCCTTCTGGTCTCCCTTAGCATTGGCACTACCACCAGGACTCCACAGGGTGGCAGTCAAGAGCAGGGAAGGTGGACCACCCCTACCTGGGAGAGGAAAGCTGTCTGTTGGCCACTCA
This sequence comes from Neoceratodus forsteri, assembly GCA_016271365.2. Lineage (NCBI taxonomy): Eukaryota > Metazoa > Chordata > Ceratodontiformes > Ceratodontidae > Neoceratodus > Neoceratodus forsteri. The sequence continues at coordinate 193,008,335 of CM057456.1, forward strand.
CTACTTTTTCCAGCCCTACCCTGCCAGTTCCCAGAAACCCAAGCTTGTTCCCTCACGCAGATTGCCACCTTGACACAAGGTAACACAAGTACCTCAGACTGCCGTGCCACTCAGCTGGCAGTATTACTGTTTTTTTTTGTTTGTTTGTTTTTGTATGACTAGGTTGCCAGACATGAATCCAATTGAGATGGTGTGGCACGTCATGAAAAAATTTATCCAGAAAAGGAAAAAAAAAAACATGAGTAAAGCAGGAACTGGTTGACGACATAAACAATTCTAGAAAACTTTAAAAAGAAGATACAGCAGATGATACATTGCACACTTTCAGAAAGAGTTGCCAAGCAGGGGCTCACAAGTGGAATGTGAGTCACATCAGTGCTGCAATATATAGTACTGTATTTGTTGTGTGAATTTTTTATGAAATTTTCAGATTTGTTTTGCACTCTACTGCATGGGATGTAATGGCTGGGATGGTTTTTCAAGGATCTGCAAATACTCTGTTATGATGCTTTTCTTGTTTTGTATTACAGTGAAATTGACAAATGTTTACTGTGCTGTAACGTATGTACAAATGTATTAAATTGTGAAATAGTTCATAACCCTACACAAACACATACAAATATAAATAAATCACCATCATAAAACGTCAGTCTTCAACGACAGGGGAAACACAACAACAACAATAACAACAAGCATCTAAAATTACAGCAGATAAAGAAACAGGTGAGACTTATGGCCCAGGACCCATGGTAGAAGAAGGACCATTCCCTGACCCTTAAGAGCTGAAGGAGGAAGAGAAGGGTGACGATGTGGAAGTAAGCCAAAGTAGCCACCCATTAGGCAACAGCAAAGAATACCATCTGGAAAGACCAAACCAGTGACATTCTTGGTGTTGGATTTGATTTGAGTGGACAAAAAAATCATGGATGTAATGTGTTTTTATATAAATACAGACTAAAATAGGGTAAGTAGGAAACAAGGCTGGGAACATCTACCATTAAAAGGCTTTTGCTGAAGTCCCAAGGATCTCAGTATGAGAAGGCATGCCAATGTGTGGCATCAGCAGCAGTACCACTAGGCAGTGAAGCTTATGATGACAGTGATGATAATGATTATGGGCAGGAGGAGAAGAAGAACATTAGGGGAACAGGTTGAGAGGAAGAGGAAGAGGAAGAAAGTGTTTCAAGTGGTAGCTGATGCATAACTCTAACATCTTCCATTCATCAGTTCTTTAGCCTATTGACTTCCTAAACTTGATTACACAGGCTGAATAAGTAATTTGTGGGGCATTGTTACCCATGAAACCAGTGTGTGGAACACCTATCCATTGTATAACTGGAAGCAATGTCTATGTGTGGCACTACCCCACTGGGTACTCCATTTTTGGAACCAGTAGCCCACACTGTGGGATGCTGCACTTTTGTCTTCTCTCAGACTCAAAGTTTTTTCCCAGTCTACACAGGCCAAATAAATAATTTTGGGGGCAATGTTGCCCATGAAACCAGTGCGTGCAACACATACAAATATCCATGGCATAATAGGAAGCCTTGTCCATATGTGGCACTGTACCAATGGAAACACACTTTTTGGAACCAGGAGCCTGTGCTGTGGGATTCAGTCCTAATATTTTGTGTTCAAACATAGGTCTTACAAATCATTTTATTTGAGGCATTATTAGCCACGTACTGTTGTTTACTAGCATTGCCCATGTTTGGCACTGACCGAACAGACACAATTGTTGGAGCCAGTAGCCCTCAGTCTGAACCTTTGCATCATGCTGCTGTTTTCAGTGCTTCATTCATGCAGTTAATTATATTATTTCATTTTTATCTTGTTTTCTAATAATTTTTAGTGGTCGAATCAGTGTGAACTAATCTGTCAGTAAGATAATGGAGGCAAACTTTTTCAGGTTCCACTGTTAAAGCTCACATGGTCAAACTCTGGGAGGTTTGCACAGCTCTAGTAAAAATGTCAGAAAACAGTTAAGTTAGGAAGCAGCATTGAACTTTTTTCAATGTTTACTCATACCTTTGATATTTTTGTATATTTTGACATCATATTTTCAACATAGCCCATTTTTACCCCATCTCATAAGCATCATATGATTCATTTTTAAATTCTGGCCAAAACGTCTTTTCATGCTTATGCTGAAGAATGATGTTTTAGACAGGATTTCATAAATGACACCTCTCATGTTCATAAGAAAAAGAAAGTGGTTGAATATTTGGGATTAAAATTGCAATCAAACATTAAAGTCATGAACAAATGTTGACATTGTAAACATTTATTGATAACATCTTGAAAATTTAAGATCACAATCTAAGAAAACAAGAACATGATGTGTGACCCACTTCATTTCCCAGTCATGACAATTTCAGTAAAATGGGGGATTGGGAGTGACAGTAACAATGTTGTGACACTTGCTACTAGGGCAGTGGTTCACAATTTTTTTGAAGGGCATGCAGTAGAAGGCAGCAGTCCATCTTTACACTTTGTGGCAGTGCTGCTGTTGCTGAGTGGTGCTGTGCCCCCCCCCCCCAAACACCAACCAACCATCACAACCTTTACACAAACATTCAGGACTGAAAAATGCTTATTCAACCCTTTCTTACAGTAAGTGAATTTGCATTGAGGTTCCTTTTAAGTAACTTCCCTGCAAGAATTCAATAAGTCCCACTATGTCATTAACCTCCTGATGAACCTCAAGACCAGAGACTGCATCCCATGGCAAATTTATAAAAGTTGTAATGCAGGATCTGCACACATTTTTAAGGCTATTGACCACGTGTTGCTCATGGTTATATATTTGACAACACACGTACAAAAGCATCATGCTAATACATTTGTGCCGACTGATGGCATGCATTAATAATGTGCTCATATTTCATTATTATTATTCAGATGGTCACTAACCACAGGGCACCAACATTACACTGACAGAGTAACATAGTAATTTAAAGGCAGAAGATTATCAAGGTCCATTGTATCCACACACACACACACACACACACACACTCACTTCACAAGTAGGGATGAAGTAACTTATGTCATACAAATACGTAGCACATTATTGGCATTATCCAACCTAAAACTGGCCAATAATTTATTGCATGGTGCAAAGGACTGTACCAATTTCTATGTGGAGGAAGTGACAGATGGGATAAAGTCTTGTTCACATTTTTAGATGCATAGATACTGTCAGCAGATAAGGGCCTATGGCCCAGCCAGTCTGCCCATTTGAGCTTGTAAGTTCCCTTTACATTTTTCTAGAATGTATGTAACTGCTTAACACTGCAGAGGATGTATGTAACTGCTTAGCTAATACTCTGTATAGGTACTCATCAATGTATTATAATGCGTAATGATGTTTGTACATCTACCATCCAACTAGTTATGTAACATCTTTGCTGTATCACTGTCATATCTATAGTCATGTCATCTGACATGGAGCCTGTGGAAATTAGTCTATGACTCAAAGGACTGTAATTCCAATATTCTAATAAATAAATATAAATAGAAGTCTGTTGCCCCTTACCCCTGACCTCCAGGATTCCCTTATGTCTGTCCCATGTATTCTTAAATGTTTCAGCCCCCACCACTTCCTCTGGCAGGGTGCTTCATTTGTTAACCACCCTTTCTGTGAATAAATTCTTCCTCACATTTCCTCTGAATCACCCTGCCTCCAACTTCATCCCCTGCCCTCTAGTCCTGGAATAACTTTTTCTCTGGAAAATAGTGTATTCCTACACCCTGTTCCTCCCTGTAAGGTACTTGCATGTCTCTATCATAGTCCCTCTCTCTCCCACCCTCCTCTCCTACAGGGAGTACATATTCAAGTCCTTCAGCCTGTTCTCATAGGACTTGTGATGCAATCTCTGTACCATCTTTGTTGCCCTCCTCTGAATGTTCTCTACCCTTTCTATGTCCTTATGTATGTAAGGTCTCAAGAACTGTACACTGTACTCCAGGTGGGGCCACACTAGTGTCTCATATATTGGAATTATGACTTTCCTTGTCCTGCTGGTGATGCCCCTGCCTATGCATCCCAGCATCCCATTTGCTTTACCTGCTGCCTTGTTGCACTGTTTCCCTACCTTGAGGTCATCAAAGATGATAACCCCAAGGACCTTTCCCGCTTGGTGCGTGCTATATCCTTATCCCCAAATTATATGTTTTTCCAGGGTTTTGTGCTCCATATTCATTATTTTGTATTTCTTTGTATTGAATTTTAACTGCCAAACACCCGACCATTCTTCAAGCTTCTGCAGATCCCTCCTCATTCTGTCCACACCCTCTGGTGTGTCCACTCTGTTACAGAGCTTCATGTCATTAGTGAACAGGGAAATTCTGCCTTCTAGGTCCTACACAATGTCATTGATGAAGTTGTTGAATAGTACCGGTCTCTGCACTGATCACTGCGGTACCCCACTGGTCACTCTTTCCTCTGTGGAGTGACAGTCATTTACCACCACCCTCTGTGTCCTGCCACCCACCCAATTACCCACCCACCACACTACTGCCCTGCCCACTCCAAAGTTCCCTGTTTGTTTAATAGTCTTCTGTGCAGCACAGTGACAAAGGCCTTGCTTAAGTCCAGATAGGCCACATACACTGCCATCCCCTGATCCATCTCCCTTGTCACCCAGTCAAATATTTCAATGAGGCTGGTCTGGCATGACCTCCTCCCAGTGAAACCATGCTGCCTTGGGTCCTGTTGTCTGTTGGCAACCACATGTTGTACCAATCTCTACTTCAGTAGTGCTTTCGTGATCTTCCCCACTACTGAGGTGAGGCTGACTGTTCAGTAGTTCCCCATTTCCTCTTTGTTCCCACTTTTGCATAAGCGGACTACATCTGCTGTCCTCGAGTCCTTGGGTACCTCTCCTGTTTCTAGTAATCAGCTAAACAAGATTGCCAGAGGTTCAGCCACCACCTCTTTTAGTTCCTTTATGACCCTGGGGTGCACGTCATCTGGCCTTATTGCTTTATTTATTTATATATTTGAACAGGTTTCACCAGTAAAGACAACATGAGCTGTAAACAGCTCATTTCCAGAAGTGTCCAGGGGGGCTACAAAGATGGGGAGAGCAGGCAAAAACATAACAATATAAAATGCATACAGTGCCATTCAAACACATAAAATGTACTACAAATACAATACATTTTGATCCAAGACAACAGACAGTATTGTTTAAAAGTGTGGCAGATAACTAAGTTAAAGTCAGAGACATAGGAAGAGTCATACCGGGGTAAGCAAAACTATATGTAGCTAAGATGTACATAGTGATAAACCAAGAACAGGCAACCCAGTAAAGGTATGATCTGAAGATGGAGAAAACCTGGAAGTGTTAGAAGTGGCAGGCTGAGCACCAGGTTACTATGTGCTGATATAGGTCTAAAAGAAAGGCAGTTATAACACAAGTGGTGGTTATTGGTGGGAAAGACAGGATGGGGAAGGGAGGAAGAGAGGCAGCCAGGAGCTGTACCCCTTCAGAATGCTGAGAACCCTGCAAAAGGACAGGACCCAGCAGATAGGAGGTGAGAGAAGATGGGAGCAGAGGGATAGAAGTGGGGGAAGGGGCAGGAGGGGAGGTAGGGTGAAGGGGTGATGGAAGCACCTGCTAGAGGTAGGCTAGAACTGGATATGGAAGGCATAGGGGGAAGAGGATAGTGATGGGAAAATTATAGGCATAAGATGGTATTAGGTGCAGTTACAGCAATGACTAGTGTGCTTACAGAGGAGGAGTTAAAGTGAGTGGCGGGATTGTGCAGAACGAATTTCTAGCGGGAGGGAGTTCAAGATATCGTGGAACTTGTATGGGAAGGCAGCACGGCCAGAAGAAGTGCACCGTGTTGGGAGGGCAAGAGTTCTATGTGTGGAGGTGCAGAAGGTATAGCAGGAGGGAAGGGGGAGTTGATAAGAGGGAGGACAAATAGGGTAGCAGAGAACGATGCCAGAACTTCCCAACTAAATTAGCAATGTGTGACAGGTGCCTGGCATGGAGAGAGGGGAAGGAGAGCAAGGAAAAAATGTCACAGAGATGAGTATGTGGGGGGCATCTAAGTATGTAGCAGCAGAAGGAATTGAGGAGAGTGTCCAGTCTGGATAAGGTGGTTTTGAGGGCAGAGCTGTAGACAACGTCCTGAAGTTGAGGACAGGGAGAATCATCTTTTGGATGATTTCACTTCTGGCTTGCTGAGACAGGCAGCTGCAATGTCTGTACAGAGCACTGATTCTAGGAAGTAGATTTTTGTGGATGACGTTAATGTGTACCCCAAAGTTTAGATTATTGTCTAGCCATAGGCTAAGGTACTTAAATGTGGCTGCATTATCCAATGTTGAGCCAGAGAGGGAGTGGAAGGTGGGGATGGAATCAAGCCAGGCCAGTTTTTGTCTGGAGCCAAGGGTCATAGATACTGTTTTTTTTATGTTCATAGAGAGTTGGTTTGCTTTAAATCAGTGTTGGACATTGTTAAAGTCCAGCTGAAGGCTGGTGGCCACCTCAGAGGGGGAGTTCCTAGAGGAGAACAACACAGGGTCATCTGCGTACATGTGGATACATGAAGATGTGCAGGGTTTGGGAGTTCATTCAGGAAACTTGAAAATAATGTAGGATCAAGTACTGAGCCTTGAGGGACACCTGTGTTGATTGGGAGTGGAGGGGAGAGGGAATTACCTACTCTGATGGACTGAGACAGCCGTATGATGTAGGACCGGAACCAGCAGGTGGCTGAATTAGAGAGGCTGGCCACAGTCAGCTTGAGGAGGAGAAGGGAATGGGAGACAGTGTCAAAGGCTTTAGCCAAGTTTACAAAGATGGTAGATGCATCCCTGATCCATGCCTGAGAAAATGGAGTCGGTGAACTGTAGGATGGAGGTGGTGATGGAGTTGTCTTTGCAGAATCCAGACTGGAAAGGGGGGAAAAAAGAGGAATCAAGGAAGAAGGAGAGTTGATCCATGGCCAGATGCTCCTGAAGTTTACCCAGAGTGGGGAGAAAAGAGATGGGGCATAAGTTGTAGGGGTTGGAGGTGTCCACCTCTTTAGGGAATGGGATCATGATGTCAGACTTCCAAGCATCAGGAACTGTAGCATGTCAAAAGGAGAGATTCAGAAGATTAGTTAAAGGAAAGCAATAGAGTAAGCAGAAAGATGAAGTAACTTGGGGTCACGGCCGTCAGGGCTTTTGCCCTTGAATGGATTCAGGGCAAGTAAAACACGCAGGGTATCCTCCAGGTGAACTGGCTTGAAAGAGAACTGTGATGCATAAGCGGACTTGGGGAGAGGGGAGGAGGCAAAGGTGTGTAGTGTAGAGTCCCCAGAGGCAGTGCAAGGAAGAGATGCAAGAAGGGAGCAGGCACAGGTAGTGAAACAGTTGTTGAATTCCGCAGCCACAAAGGGAGGGTCATCAATTGTGAAGGTGTCAATTTTTAGGACAGGAGAAAAGGAATGGGTGGGGGGGGAGAACAGGGTATGGATAACCTTCTAGAATTTGGATAGATTATTGATGTTTTCCTGGAAGGCAGTTTGGAAGTACTTCACCTTGGCGAGGCAGATGGCCTTGGTGCATGCATTGTGGAGAAAGCGATAGCACTGGAGATCGAGGGGGGTACCAGAAGTTTTATACATAGTCCAGGCTTGGTCTCTTGCATGTTGACATGCTATGATGTCTACGACTCTTATTACTTTCAGTTTCTTTAGGACCCTTTCCCGTGTAAAGGGACTTGTATCCAGTTCTGCGCCCTTCCTACCCCTTGAACTCCCTTCAGGCCCATTACCCTCCCCTTCCTCAGTAAAGACTGAGCAGAAATATCTGTTCAGTTATGTCAGCTTTACTGTTGTCATCCTCCACACTGCCCCGTCCTCCCTCTTGAGATTCACTATCCCTCCCTTTGCCCTTCTTTTTTCACTTATTTACCTGTAAAAGGTTTCGTCCCCTCTATCCACTGATTCTGTGATGTGCTCTTCTGTCTGAGCTCTGGCTTCCCATACTGACATCCTTGCCTCCCTTTGTTTCTCCTGGTACATCTCCCTATCCCCTTCTGCCTGCATCTTTTTGTATTGCCTGAATGTGATCTTTTTGACTTTCACTTTCTCCACTACCTCCTTGGAAAACCATAATGGCCTCCTCTTCCTTTTCCCCTTGCTATACTGCTTAATGCATAATTCTGTTGCTCTTGTAATCCCTGTTTTAAAAGTAGCCCACAGTTCCTCCACCCTGATTCCCTCCCCATTCCCATTAGTGCCTCTTTCAAGCATGTCCCCATTTTCCCAAAATATGCCCTCCTAAAATCCAGGATACGTGTTTTTGTGCAGTTTGGTTCTGCTGCTTCTGTGATTTCAAACCACAGTGACCGATGGTCACTGCTCGCCAGGTGCTCTCCCACTGTAACCCCATCACACTGTCCCTGTTTGTGAGCATGAGGTCCAGTATTGCCTTCTGCTGAGTTGGTTCCATGACCAGTTGCTTAAGGAAGGCACCTTGAATGGAGTCCACGATAAATCTGCTTGTGGTTGATGCTGCTGCTGGGAGGCTCCAGTCCACATCTGGAATATTGAAGTCTCCAACCAGCACCACCTGCCCCTTATCTTCCATCCTTCCTATCTGTCTCTTCCTCCTGAGCTGGTGGTCTATAGACCACGCTTATGAGGATGGCAGGCCCAATTTTCCTTTCTGGCTTAACCCACATTACCCCCACCCCCCATTTTGTTCCTCCTGGATCTCTGTGGACTTTATGCCATCTTTCTATGATCTGTGTTTGATCAATAGTTCTGACTAACTTTGTAACCTAGTCATTTAAGGTTGGAAAGAACTCAGGATCCATCATGTCTTCCCTCAGCTCCTTAAAGAGTGATGAAATAAGTATGCTGTGCAAACCCATACCAATTTACTGTTTGGGGAGTCCTTAACCACTCTATTGCCCAGAGTACCCAACGAGTTCCTTACAAAGTAGAAATGTGTCCAGGTTTAACTAAAAGCCCTGTACTTTGTTGATGTCCACCCTCTCCACTGGTAGACTGTTCCAAAGGTTCCAGAGGACAAAAAGTCCACTTCATGGCATACTGTGCTCAAATTGTGAATAACAAAGTGAAAAAAATGGCACCAATATGCACAAAATGCAGTTAGTAAACATAAAATAGATATTTATAGTGCAAGCAGCTATATAAAAAAACTGAACAAAAACCAAGGATTTATGTCAGCATGTGGGCTGAAAAGAAATCAAAATCTAATAGTAAATGACCACTGTAAATAGAAACTAGAGTTAGAATTGACCTTTCAACAATAGGCCTTCTTCAGGAATTTTCTATGAAGAGAAGACAGCAAAGTTTGTCCCTATAAAAAGAAAGCAGCAAAGTTAGTCACAGAAGCCTACAGAAGGAGAAGGTAATAAAACAATGGTGGAAGAAAAGAGCACTGGTTAGATGCCAGCTCCTTCTATGTGCTGTGTTTGTATATTTTTTATATATCTTCCTGTTTGTAAAATAACTGCTCATTAAATATTTATTAGTTGTGCATTTTTTCACATGCTGGCATTGTTTTTTCAGGTTGCTGTTCTCTAGGTTCAGAAATAACATGGAGTCATGGGCATTGCCCAGACCATTTGAAAACAAAATATGGACACAAGGTGCAGGATTTTCAAATAGCTTAGATCGCTGCAAGTCTCAGGTGCACTGATGATACAGCACGTGGGGCTTGCAACAATCTAATGGGATTTTTTATCCTGTGCAGCAACTGTCACAAGTCAGAACAACTTTTTCTGGTCTAACTTGTTGCAATCCTCGGGGCCTTTTTGACGGAGCATGCACCAGATATTTGGCCCAAGCTGGTGTAAATCATGAAAATTGTCACACCTGCACCTGAGATTGTAAAATCAGCACAGATGCAGCTATGGGGTTTGGCACACTGCCAGAACCTGTCATAGTGCAGGGCTTGATGCTTGTCATGTTCCATGCTTTGAAAATCCAGCCCAATGTGTCTGCATATTACAAATGATATATTATTGTATTATTTAATTTTACAACCCTAGAATCTCCAGTCCATCCTGAAGAAGTGGCATGTAGCCGCCGGCCACACAGTGTTAGTGGTGGCTAAACTGGAAGGTCTACTTACTGTACTACTTTGTAGTAATCAATCATTTACAATACTTGGTGATTTAGTGTCTGTTTGCAGGTCAAGTCTTATTGTTCCATAGGTTCATAACTGTCCTGGAGAAAAAGTGTCTCATTGTGTTTTCCCTGTGTTTACCATTCCTGGGCTTCAGGACATGTCCCCCCCGTCAGGCTGCAGGACACCACGTGAAACATCTCCAGCTATTTAGCATTGTTGATAACCCTGAGTATGTAAAAGACCATGGCAAAATTCCCTCAAATCCTATTTTTCTCCAGTGAGAATTTGTTAAGGGCTTCATGACTCTCCTCATTGCATTTGTTCCTCCTAACACCCATCATTTTGGGGGCCTCGTTGCACCCTCTCAACTGCATCAATGTCATTTTTGTATTGAGATGAAAACTACATGCAGTACTCCAGCTGGAGGCTGAACAGGCCTTGTAACAGAACTACTTCCCCTGCTCTGCTGGTCACACCACCTGTTTATGCACATCAGCATTTTGCTGGTCCTCCTGTCAGCAACTGCTCATTGCTTGTCCTGCTTTAGTCCCTTGTCTATTATAAGCCCCATGTCCTTTTCCTTTCTCAACTACAGCAATGGAGCTACACAGTTTGTAGTTCCTACCTCTGTGTTTCCTCCCCAAGAGTACCACTTTGCATTTTACTTCACTGAATCTGAAGCACCAGGAGTTAGACCAATACAATACAAGGCAATACAATACAGTGAGAAGGAGGAGGTTAATCCTATTGGGTCAGTCCATGCAATCACACTATATTTAACATGCCAGTTTCCAAGTAACTGAAGGGTAGGTAATAATTAATTATATGCAACAGGGATAATTACAGTATAATGTATGGCAACTGTCTGTTACTGTTAAAAATCAATTAGATTACAACCTGATGATCCCATTGGTATGACATCAGAATGCTATAAACCTAGCCTATCTACATCATTCCGATTAGATTACATGTTAGAATGTCACCAGCTGAAGTAAGTCAGTCTACAGAACATTGATCAGCTGTCCATGACTGCAGTTTAAACAAGCGCACATTCCATACCTTGTTTGTACTCTGTGCTGTAGCAGTTCCTCGGATGCCTGTGCCTATGCCGTCCTCTTTCAGGTCTGACGTTGATGTTGTGCTGTGACATACAGAAAAATGTGACCACAGCTGACCAATCAGAAAATAACAGTTTTAAACCATACAGACTTTTATTTAACACTCCGTTGAATGTTCCATATTTTAATTTGTTTTCATGTTTTGCACATTTTTTGAACCCAGCTCTATATGTATTACCTCAATAAATGACCAAATGGGCATTCTTATTTCATTGTTGACTTGGTGAGTGCATTCATTTGGTACTAAGCAATGTCACTGTTTATGTTCAAAGACGGAATGACATTCTTTTATTCCCAAAGGAAATTATACCCTACCCATTCACTACAAAATAAAATGACTAGGTTGTTAACCAAGGTCATAATCACCGCTCGTGGTTGCCATGCCAACTATAAACCTCTCAAGCTGTGCTCTTGAGGTTTATGAGGTTGTTCTGACAACCACTTGAGGTGATTACAGCGTGGTTTACAACTGCAACCTAGTCATTATCCTTTATGTAGATGCATGTTTGTTTCATGTAGCTACATTGCAATGGCAGTGCAGTTACAGTGTAGTTAAGGAAACTTGAAGTGTTACCTTCCATGTTTATATACTGTGAGTATAACTCATAGTCCCTCTGATGATTAAGAAACTATCCAATCCTTCCTTAAATGTGTCCACATTAAGTTTCTCTACTAGCTCTGCAGGTAGACTATTCCAAATTTTAACTGGCTTGTATTAAAGACATATTTTCTAATGTCTAATCTGAATCCTGAACCCACAAATTTATATCTGCAAACTTGAGTTCAACCAATGCCTCTTAGCTTCCAAAATTCATTAGTTCTGTTACAGATCATTCCCTTTTTTTATATTGAATACAGTGACGAGGCCCCCTCTAAATATTCTACACCCAAGACGATACAGCTCCAGTGAGACTGGTGTAACCTTAAACGCTTTACCTCCCATTTCCTGTGCTATCCAGGTATATCTCCTGTGTACTCTATTTCATAAAATTATTGTTTGCTTGTTGAAACAAAACTTGCATACGATACACTAGATGCAGTCTAACATATGTATTGAATAATGGTACCACCCCCTCCTTTGCTTTACTTGAAAAAAAACTCTTGATTTTCATTATTACTGGATTTGCCTTTTCTACTAATGATCTATATTCTTTAGTTGATTTGAGATTGGATGTCATCAGTATTCCTATTTTCTGTTCCTCAGTTGCTACTTCAAATTTGCATCCATTGAGGTAGTATGCATGTTTCAAACTTCCTACCAATATAAATCACCTTGCATTTGCTTGCATTATATGTCATTCCCCACCTTCTGGGCCAATCATACACTTCATTAACATTTTGCAGACTTGTAGCATCATCTAAATGATCCGCCAATCTTGGTATTGTCTACAAATATTGTTGTTCAGCAGCAAGTACCCTTTTCGAGGTCACCAATGTAGAGATTAAACAATAGTGGGCACAAGACTGGTCCCTGGGGGACACCATGTAGCACTTTTGTCCAAGAGGAATAGGTGCCATCTGTACAGACCTTTAATTACACAGCCAGCCTTTCAATCCAGTTTGTGAGTGACTCGTCAAGACCCATAGCCCTAAGATTCTGATGAAACTACTGATGTGTTAATCAGACAAATGCCTCACTTAGTTCTAAATATATAACATCTACTGGGTTCCCTTTATCCACTTTGGCTGTTACTTTATTTATGAACAAATGTAGGTTCAATTGACAGGATCTCCCCTCTCTGAACCCATGCTCCCTGTCTTCAAACAGATTAAATGCTGCCCAGTTGTGAATCCTTCCCTTTATAAATCTTTGTAGGACTTTACTAACCACAATCATAACCTCATAATGTTCACTGGTCTGGAATTGCTAATATTTTGCTTCCCACCTCCTTGGTGCAGTGTTACCACATTCACTTCCCTCCAATCATTTGGAACTATTGTGGGTTTGATTGATGAGTTAAATAGCAGAGTAATTGTCTCTGCTTAAGACCTTGGCCTATTCATTTTGGACTGTAGGATGTATGCCATTGGGACCAGGTTGTTTGCCTCTGTCCACTTTACTAAGCATTGTTGTTACCTCCTTGACTGTTAACTCCCTATCTGTTCCCCATAAAGACTGACATAACTGGCAATGCATCATTTAGGAACCCCCAGCTTATTGAAAACTAATGAAAAATATCTGTTGAATTCATTTGCTATACCTACATGGCTACAAATTTGCCTATCACCATTCACACTGTTTATTGGGCCACTTCCATGCCCTTTTTACCTAGTTTCTTTGCATACTCTAGTTATAGAACAGTTTCTTGTTATTAAGCTTTTTTAGCTCTATTCTTAATTCTTTCTTTTTTTTTGCTTGTCTGATCTTTCTTATGCTTCTTTTTTTGAAGTTCAAAGTACTTGTTCATATCAGTTAGTGATCTATTTCTTATTTTAAAAGTCTCCCTTTTCATGAAGATTAATTTCTTAAGGATTGGTAAACTAAATAGAGTGTCTTTCTGCACTCCTCATCTTATTTCTCAAAGGGATGCAGTTTAAATGTTCTTTTAACAGCAATGCCTTGAACTTTTTCCACATTTTATATTTTATTCAATTCCATTTCCATTAACTCAGCCATCTAATTAATAGTATCTGCCTTATTGTAGAGTTTATCAAAATGTGCCCTCCTGAAGTTCCATGTTCCTCTTGATCTTGTGTTTTCCACCACAGTTCCATATATTGAAAGCTACCTTGTCACGGTTGCTACCTCCTAATCCTGTCTTGATTGCCAGATCAGCACGCCACTCCTCACTGTTTCTGGGTACTAAACCTAAACATGATGTTCCTCTAGTGAGCTGTGTAACTATTTGGGTTAGTAGACGGTCCTTAATCAATTGTTAGAAATCCCTCCCCTTTTTACATTGTACTAAACTGTTATCCCAATCTTTATCTGGATGGTTAAAGTCACTTAGAATCAACACAGGCCCATCCCCAACATTTTTTTGAGGATGTTATTGTGTAGAATCCTTTCCTCCTCTTCCTTAATATTAGATGACATATACGCCACTCCAGTTAGCAGAACCCTAGAGGGATGACTATACCCCAGATATTCTCAGCTACTTTATAGGTTCATAAATTATATAGCCAAGAGTAGGCATGAACCTTTTGATCTTGTCTGCCATAGTAACAGTTTACTGCAGTGAGGGTACCCTGCAGTAAGTATTTTTCAAGTTGATGTTTAAAGTTATTCAACAAACTGCTATCTACAACCTCATTTAATAAGCTATTCCAGGTTTCCATCACCGTTTCAGAAAACCATCCTCTAGGCTTTTCAGTATTAAAGTGATTTTAATTGCTTATTGTGCCCTCTCATTGTTATATCCTGATGTTTAAATTCTGAGGGTTCGATTCTCAAAGCCACCTCAACTGCGCAAAGGGCTTGTGCCACAAGGAATTATGCAAGGTGCAACTGGTGCAGAAAGATGCGATGAGAACAAGTCACAAAAGCAGTCTGTGGCAAATGCAGACTGTATGTGACAAAGGGGGCTTGTGCTGTTCTTGCAGCACAAAGTGGGCTGTGGCATGGCATAAGTAGCCTTGTGCCAGTGTAATGCTGCAACATCCCTCAGTCTGGAACTCACAAACCTGGCCTGTGCTGACAGAACCTAAGACCCCTTAGACTAGCCAGGGCTGGTCTAAGAGCACTTAGAAATTTTCTCTGATAGGGCTTATTGAACATGTGCTATCTACCGAGGCCATACGTCTCATCCTTTTAATTGTGAAATAAGGGACACTGACCCCCATAACAAGAAACACAGGCTCAAACTGGAATATAAGCAATGAGAACAATGTGAGAACTATTGAGTGTACTTGTACAAAGTATGTGGCTGTTACTGCTTCATTAAATATTATGATGTACTACTGTACAGTGTGCATGTGCAGCACATTCTATGTGGCAGCATCTTATCTACAAGAGATGGATGTGGTACAAGGCAATATTAAGGGGGAACACTGAGGGACATCCCTCGTAATCAGTGACATTTGAGAGGTATGCCCAGAGCCCTCCTGGGGAGGAAGAAACATGTGCACAGTCCCCCCTCCCCAGCCCCAATCCTATGTATACATGCATGGCAACACTACCCTGGTGTCCAGTGTTCCCCCTCCTGAACCCCCTAACATGTATGACATATAGTATGTCCCCCTCCCTGGTGGCTAGCAGTCCCCCCAGCCCTGATCCCCTATTTATTACATGTTTTCACATCCCTAATGGTCGAGCGGACTTCCACCTTATCCCCGATCCCCTGTTTATGAAATGTAATCATGTCCCTGGTGGTTTAGCAGACCCCCCCTCTCTATCCCCAGTCCCATGTTTATTAAATGTAATCATGTCCCTGGTGCTCTAGCAGAACCCCTCATCCCTGATCTCCCCTTGACATGAACATATATCTTTCCCTGGTGGTCTAGCAGACCCCCTCCCTATCCCCGATCTCCCCCATAGCATATCACTTATAATCTTCTCCTGTGGTCTAGTGGACCCCCAACCCGGCAGGCAGTGGCCTACCACCCTTCTCCTGTCACATTCTGGAGCTGATGACTGGTGCAGCCTTCTGCTGTCCACCTTAACTGGCTGCCAACTGAGGTGTCAAGGAGTGCATATTGTGCAATCAGCTGTTGTAGTATGTGCTGTTTGACAGCTCAGTCAGCAGCCTGCCATGGTGGAGAGTGGAGTGCTGTGCTGGTCATTGGTTCCAGGATGGGATGGGGGGGTGGAGCTGTGAGGTACTGTCTGTCAGGATGGGGGAGTTGAGGGTCCACTAGACCACCAGGGAAGGTTATATGTTATGTGCTATGGGCAGATCAGAGATAGGGAGGGGAGGCTGGTAGACAACCAGGGACATGATTACATTTAATAAACAGGGGATTGGGAATAAGAAGAGGGCTCTGCTAGACCACCAGGGACATGATTACATTTAATAAACAAGGGATCAGGTATAGGGAGGGGGTTCCTCTAGACCACCAGGAATGTGAATACATGTTATAAAATGGGAATCAGGGCTGGGGTGTCTGCTAGGCCTCCAGGTAAGGATGTATATTCATGTCAAGTGTCAAGGGGAGATTGGGGATAGGGAGGGGTCTGCTTGACCACCAGGGATATGATTACATTTAATAAACAGGGGATTGGGGATAGGGAGGGGGTCTGCTAGACTACCAGGGAAGGATATATGTTTCTGTCAGCTGGAGATCAAGGATAGGTAGGGGGTCCAGAAGACCACCAGAAACATGAATACTTTTAATAAACAGGGGATTGGGGGATAGGGAAGGGGTTCTGCTAGACCACCAGGGATGTGAATACATGTAATAAAATAGGGATGGGGCTGGGGGGTCCATTAGACCTCTAGGGAAGGATATATGTTCATTTCAAGGGGAGAAAAGGGAATAGGGAGGAGGTCCACTAAGCCAATAGGGATGTGATTACATTTAATAAC
Source organism: Neoceratodus forsteri (assembly GCA_016271365.2). Classification (NCBI taxonomy): domain Eukaryota; kingdom Metazoa; phylum Chordata; order Ceratodontiformes; family Ceratodontidae; genus Neoceratodus; species Neoceratodus forsteri. Next base: position 193,025,026 of record CM057456.1, read on the forward strand.
AAGGGGATCAGGCCTGGGTGGGGGGCATAAGCCACCAGGGAATGCTGTCTGTGTCATATTGTTATATTGCTGCCCTACCACTCTGTGGCTTATGGCAAACTGTCTAGATGTGCCATCCATTTGGTGCATTGCTACAGTTGCACCAGGGTTTAGCACAAGCTGCCTTTTGCCACATCATGCGTCAGTCTAAGGGCCCTTTGAGAATCGAGCCCTAAGTGTTGACACTGCATGTATCAGTATTATTAATGACTGTGGATACTATGATTACATCTTTGCATGTTCTTTTCATTTTTAGGCTATACTGCCTTAGTTCTTCCAATCTTTCATTGTATGACATTCCCCATAACCCCTTTATCAATTTAATGTCTCGTATCTGTATGCCTTCCACTCTAACAATATCTCCCCTATTTTTTGGTGACAAAGACTGTATACAGTATTCAACACGAGGTGTCAACAAGACTCTGTATATTAGTATAGTCACCTCTCTACCTTTGCTGATAATATTTTTCCTAATGCAGGATATTATGCTATTGCATTTTGTGACAGCCTCACTACATTGACTTGAGTACTTTAATGTTGATGACCCTGACTCCAAGGTCTCTCTCATTGTTAGATTCTCTCAGTTCAAGTCCACCCATGCTATATTTACACCCTATATTATTTTTCCCCAAAATGCATGATCACACACTTTTCCTCCTCAAACCTCATTTTTTAATAGACCAAGTGAATACTATCAAGCTCAGACTGGGATTAAGTTGCACTCCCCTTATTCTCCACTACATATCCATTTTAAGCATCATCCACGAACTTAGACATCCATCCACTGTTCCCTCATGTAGTCCATAAACATTAATGTTAAATAGAGTTGGTTCCAGTACTGACCCCATGCCACTTGTTATCCTTACCTCATCTGAGTCACATCCCTGGATCCTGACTGTCTGTGTTCAATTTTGAGTGAAGACTGTATCCATTTAACTACGTTGGTATTAATTTTTAATTTCATTAATGATTCACAATGTCAAATGCCTTCCTCAAGTCAAGATAAGCCACGTCCACTGGTTTTCCATCATTCAAAGCCCAACTCACCTTACTGAAAAAAATCCATCAAATTGGTAAGGCATGACCCACGTTTGGTGAAGCTGTCTTGTGACTTATCTATCATACTGTTGACAGGTATTTTAGTCCCTATTATATCTCTAATTAAGTTTTCTAATAACTTCCCTAAAACTGCTATTAGGCTTACAGGTCTGTATTTAGAAATGTCTGCCCTACTGCCATTTCTATGGATAGGCACCACTATTGCAACCCCAGGCCTCTGGAGCAACTCCCTTCTCCAGTGAAATATTAAATGTTTTAGTCACAGGTCCCACCAACACAGAGGTCAACTCCTTCATGTTATTGGGATGCAAACCATCTTATCCCTGTGGTTTATTTACATCTATATTTTCCTCTAGTCTCTGAATCTCACCCCACCAGCCTTACAGTAGTAGCCACAGACATTGCCAGCTATTTCCAGATATTTTGGGAAATTTCTAAAGAGTTTCTCTCTGTTGCCCCTACTGTGCAAATGCAGAAAGCAGGAGATTTCTTCAGAAATATCACAGAACTTTTGGGAAATAGCTGGCAATGTCTGTGGCTACTACTATTGGTGCTGTGTCATGATTATTTATATTTACTCAGTCTAATTATGATTTCTGGAAAACTGATCCAAAAATGTATTTGATGTATTAACCTTGTCTCTTTATCTTTTTCTTTGTCCTTGACTTTGAGTGGTCCTACATTTCTTTCACATCTTATTGTATCCCTTATATGTGCCAAAATTATTTTAGCGTTTTATTTAGAATGTTTGGCTGTATTTATTTCCTTCATTTTTGTAGCCCTTTTTAAATCTTTACATTCCCTGGCCTCTTTTTTAAAGTTGTTCCATATCAACTGATCGCCTGCTACCTTGGCTTGTTTGAAAAGTTTCCTCTTATCCATAATGTTCATTTAATGTTTACTGCTCAGCCCCCTTTGTCTCTTGCCTTTTGTGTTGCATTTGTTATAAACCGGCAGGAACTTATTTTCATTATCCTTTATTTTGGTTTCTAGGCCCTTCCATGCCATATTAATATCTATGTTGTTAAGTTCAGCTTCCCAGTTCTATTTTTGTAATTGTGACCTCATAGCTTCAAAGTTGGCCTTTAAAAACATATATATACATATATTTGGAGACTCCTCTAACCCTTTTAAACTCCTGTTTCATGTGGAACATAGCCATTGCATGATTACTTTCTCCTAGAGGCTCCTGGGTGATGCAGTTATACATCCCCTGCCCCAAGTCACTTAATACCACATCTGAAATGTTTTTTCTCCTTGCTGGGTTCATGACCAGTTGCTCAAGGTTTAAATTGGAGAGTTCCCTGATAGAAATCTGTCCTGAGCGTTTCTCCATTGTTCCAGTCTATCCTTCACATGTTTAGGTCCCCCATTATGATGATACTATTTTTTCCACCTGGGTTTCTGCATCATTTATTAATTCTTTATCTATTTCAATTGTTTTATTTGCTGGTCTGCAACATAATATCAAGTAGATATTGTTGCTATTATTTTTCCCAACCTTGATCCAACTGGTTTCTTTCTCATGGTTTGTTGTCAAGATCATTTCCTCTGCCTGCAGGATTTTAGTCACATTTATTTTTATTTATTTGTTTGTTTATTCATTCATTTATTTATTTATTTAAAGAGTTTTACCAGGAAAGACATACTGAGCTCAAAAATAGCTAGTTTCCAGATGCATTCAGGGGGGAGGGAAAGGGCCACCCCTCCAACTGTTTTGCTGATATGGTCTTTCCTAAATAGTCTATCACCTGGGATATTTTATTTAAAGTGTTATCCATTGATCACCATGTTTCAGTTACTCTTAAAATGTCTGAGGTAGCAATACTTACTAAGTTCCCTAGTTCTCCACATTTATTTACCAAGTTCCTGGTATTTGCATCCATGCACTTCCACACTTCATTTTCCTTAAATATTGTTTTGTTAATTACAATCCCTTCCTGTTTGTCTGTTATGGGGATTTTTCCTTTATACAAACATACAAACAAGCAAGCAGAAGAAGGCCATTTGGTCTACGTACTGTTCTATATGTTTATGTACTGTTCTGGATGCTGTTTGATGTGGTTTGTGATTTATGACCCTACCTCATTCCCCTTTAGGTTAAATGCTTTGTTAATGCTGTCCCCCAACCTCCCTGCCCTTGTTTTATAGTAAACCATTCACTCGGCGACAGGTTACAGTATGGTAATGTTGTCACCACAAAAAGGATGAGAGTGGCACGGGGATCTTGATTTTAGATTGCTCCGCACTCATGCCATGTTGGACATTCACATGATTTCTGTGTCTTTCACAGCATGCCAACCCCAGTGGAGGGTGTATTAATTTGTGGGGGTTGTGGGGCAAAGCCCCCCCACAAAACCTGTTACCTGGGATGGTGCTTTGGAACTCTAAGCCCTGGGAGGTGCAATGCTTGGTGCCATAATGCCATGCAGCATGTTATCATTGCTGTAATAGATTTTTGCACAGTAACTGTCACACCAGCATGGGTAAACCCTATTTTATTAAGATGGAAGACCATCCTTTCTGTATAGTTCATTTTGATGTAAGAATTTATTCCAATTGTGGACAAATCCAAAACCTTCTTTTTCTGTCCACCCTTTTAGCCAGGAATTTAGTTATCATATAACTCTAATTCTTCCCACTCCAGCTCCTTGGACTGGTATCATTTTTAACACAACCAGCATACCCCCTTTCTTTCTCATTTTATCTCCAGTGGCTGCAAAATCTGTCTTAATATAATCAGCAAGCCTATTTCCCATGTCATTAACTCTAACATGGAGTACTACAATTAGTGCTGGACCGCACCTTTAATTAGACTTTCAATATTTTTCCTCAGATCCTTCACCTTAGCTCCTGGAAAAACAGCTCATTTTTTGCCTCTTTTTCTCCCCTTACAAATGGTGGCATCAAGCAATCTCAAAACTGAGTCACCTATTAAAACTATTTCTGATTTTCAATGGCTGTTATTATGATTACACGATTCAGTAGGTATTAAATGACTACCTTGTTCAATTTTGCTATCATAAATTTGCTCCAGGTGTTGGAAACAATTTTCAATGCATCTTTGATATTCTTCAGTTCTCCTCCCCTTTTTTCTTCTCCCTCCAACTTCTACCAGTGTCCAAGATAGCAATTTGGTAACCTCAGTGTCACTGTCATCGCCTGCTCTATGCATTTTCCTGTTTTTCCTTGTATTAGTTGTACAATCCTTTTCTTACACCCTTAGTCCTTCACCTTCATTTGTATTACCCCTTACAGTCAATGTATTGATCATGTTGTCCATAAATTCCTCTATGAAATACTATTTGATTAATTCACATGTTCCTTAGGGTGTTTACCTCCTCATATAGTTCCTGAATGTTAATGCATTTGGTGCATACATACTCTGATAAGTTACCAGTTTCACTACCCCAGCTAAAGCTTTGACACTTTCTGTAGCTGATAATGGGTTTATTATTTTCCATACTGCATGGTTCAGCAGTTCTATTCATTGTTCTGGAGGTGCTTGGTGACACTATATTCTTGGTCTGTTTGCACTGTATTTGTGCAGCCTGAAATAAAACACCAATTATGACTTATTGAGAGAAAAAAAGCACCAGTATTAAGAGAGATAAAACCAGTAGCAGAGGTTGGAAAGAAGGGTTTTAGGGCCAGAAGTACGAACAATATGGAAATTCAAGTACTGTTTAAATAATCTATTTGAGTGGAGTTGCTTGCCTTGTTCTTCTTCCTTATAAGTCAAAATACTGTTCTTAAGGTAAATTGCAGCTCTGCATTCTCTTTTCCCTCGATTTATGTTACAAAATAAATTATTACCAGGTATATTCATATTCCAGTTAACTATGGGGATCACAATATTTCCATAACCACTACTATATCATTTTACTGTCTAAAATTACAATAGCTTCAATGTATCTTTCTTTCTGTTTAGGCTTCTTGCATTTGCAAATAAACAGTTCAAACTATGTCTTTTGGACAGGTTCCTGATGTTGTAAGTGGCATTATGATACTTTGAGCAATGTCCTCTTTGGTCTCATTATCAGTTGTACTATGGCCAGATTCTATGCTTTCAATGTTTTCTTCATAATGATATGTATTGACCCTATATTCTGCCAGTGGTAACCCCATCACCCCACTTGTTAGTATAAAAATTGACTTATAATACCCCTGATGGACCCCTTCAACCTTTCAACTAAAACATACGAGACCTTTCAATTCAGGTGCAAACTATCCCTGCCATTGTAATCTCCCCAAACACAGAATGCACCCAAGTGTCTTACAAAGCAATGACCCTTTTACCGTCATTCTTATTTAACCATGTAGTTAGGGAATGTTTCATTCTGCATTCTGCATCCATTCACTAGCTCCCTCAGTAGTCACTTCTGAATGATGTTTCAGTGCAACTGGGATTATTACCTCATTATATAGCTCAAAGCCAGATCCTTGAAACTTCAGTTACCATGGATTAACTTCACATTCTTAGACCTCCTGTGGTAAATCCCTGGACTTCCAGTAGCACTACAACCATAGTCTGTTCACCACTTCTAGCACTAGTGACAATACAAGGACTATTCAAATGCATATCACCAGTCCAAGTCCTCTTCTGCATCCATTATGATAACTTTGAGATTATGATCACCAACAAGCTCAATATAATTGTATATGTCATTTAGAGTTGTTATCAATTATGTATTGTCTTTTACCAAACCATACTCACCCTGAATGGAACAGAACTGGAATGTGTCACCAGCCATGGACAGATGCATCATCTTTCACTGCCAACAGGCAGTGACTGTTCAAATTGATTCACCCATGTCAGAGTGAAAAACGTTGCTGATACCGATTGTGGCACAGGCAACATGCAGCCCAGCATTAGCGCACCAAGCATTATGTTTCCTGGGAGTTACAGTATCCAAGTGCCATCCCAGGACACAATTGTCTTTTTTGGGAGGCTTTGACCCCCACACTCCCCACAACTATATATAACCTCATCTGGGGCAGACATGCCCTGAAGGGGGTAGTAACAGTGTGAGTGCACAGGATGGCATCAGTGAGGGGCGATCTAAAATCCAGATTGCCCCTTTCACTGACACCCTTGTTGCACCTCCTTAATTGTGGTGCCAATTTTAAGTCCCTGTTCTAACAGTATACCATTCAAATTAAGGTCAATTTATACAAAAAACATAAACATATAAAAAAGAAAAAAAAAACAAAGGAAAAAATATCACCTTCCCTAGAAAATAAAATATTGTCGCAGGAAATTCAATGGCAAAGTGTACTTATTCTTCTTTTGCATAATTTGTTGGGAGTATTATGATATCATTTGAAAATCTTTGGGGCTAGAGAGAATTTGTTAATTAGTATGGTGGTAAAGCATGGACTAGAGAGTTATAAGCCTTGCAGTCAGCAATAATTATTCACTTTTACAATAGCTCAACACTGAACCATGGTGGTCAACTGGGTTTCAGACTTTTTGACTACGTCACAAAAAGTAACATGCAGCAGTGGCATGCCAGCACCACCTGCCACAAGTAAACTATAATAATAAATATCAAATTCTGACCTCATGACTTTTTTGCACCCTCTTTGTAGTTTGCTTTACCCCATGCAAATTATTGCACTGAAAGCCAAGGGAGTTAATCTGAACTCTCAAAGTTGAACTGAATTCATGTGGTCCAACTCGAAGAGGACATGAAAACAAAGAAAACAGAAAACAAAGAATTTGTTGACAGATAAGGACCACTAGGTCCATCCAGTGTGCCCATAAGCCCTACAATAGTTTGCAGCCTCTTATCCTACCTGGTCATTGCTTTTCAATCCTCTTTTCTGCCTCTAAGGTTCCCTTATGCCTGTCTGAGACACATTTAAAACCCTCCACTATGCTTGCTCCCATCACCTCTTGTTGCAGGCTATTCCATGTGTCCACCACCCTCTGCATGAAGAAAAACTTCCTCACATTTCCCCTTAACCTGTCACCTTCCAATTTTATCATGCCCCCCCCCCATTCTTGTACTCCTCCTATACTGGAAGATGTCCCCCACCTGCACCTTGTTTCTGCCCCTAAGGTACTTGAGTGTTTCTTTCATGTCCCCCCAATCCATCCTCTTCTCCAGCGAGTACATATTAAGGTCCTTTAATCTAATCTCATATATTTTCTGGTACAAGCCCTGTACCATCTTAGTTGCCCTTCTCTGGACTGCCTCCACCTTGAAATGTCCTTATAAAGTTGTGGCCTCAAGAATTGCACACAATACTCTAGGTGAGGCCTCACCAGCATTTTATACAATAACATCACTACCTCCCACCTTCTGTTAGTGATACCTCTGCCTATGCACTCCAGCATAGCACTGGCCTTCCCTGCAGCCACTGTACTCTGCTTAGACACCTTTAGGTTGTCTGAAATGTTAACCCCCGGGTCCCTTTCTTCCTTGGTGATCATCAGTAACTCTCCCCATCCTGTAGCTCTCTCAAGGGTTCCCTCATCCCAGGTGCATTATTTTGCACTTCTTTGAATTGAACCTCAGTTGCCACACCTCAGACCATTTTTCAAGCTTCCTCAAGTCATAGAAACACATAATTTGATGGCAGATAAGGACTGCTTGGCCCACCTTGTCTGCCCATTTCCCTATCTATTGGATAAGCTGCAGATCCTAGTTACCCAACTGCATACTTTTTCCAACCTCTACCAGAATTGCCTTATGTCTGTCCCATGCATTCTTGGATCCCCCACTGTTTTTGACCCCGCAACCTCCTCAGGAAGGCCATACCATGCATCCACCACCCTCTTTGTGATAAAATACTTCCTCACATTACATGAGAGCCCCCCCCCCATCTTTAAACTGTGCTCCCTTGGTCTTGCACATTTCTTTTTCTGAAAGATACTACCCTCTTGGATTTTGTTGATTCCCTTGAGGTACTTGAAAGTTTCTATCAGTTCCCCCCACTCCCTCCTTTCCTCAAGGGTATACATATTAAGCTCTCTTAGTCTCTCTTCATATGGCTTCTGTTTCAGACCCTGCACCATTTTAGTTGTCCTCCTCCTCTGGACTGCCTCCATCCTGTCTATGTCCTTACAGAGATGGTGTCTCCAGAACTGCATGCAATACTCCCAATGGGGTCTCACCAACTGTCTGTAAAGAGGAATAACAACTTCCTGTTTTCTACTGGTGATGCCTCTCCCTATACATCCCAGTATCTCCCATGCCCTCCTTACTGCCTTCTCACATTGCTTGCTTACCTTTAGGTCATCTGATATGACTACCTCCAGGTCCCTTTCCATTTTTGTTGTTGTTACTACCTCCCCCTCCATTGTGTACTCTTCCTATGGGTTTTTGCTTCCCAGGTGCATTACTTTGCACTTCTCTGCATTGAATCTAAGCTGCCATATGTTTGACCATTCATCCAACCTTGCCAAGTCCCTTCTCATGCTTTCCACCCTCCCTTTTGTATCAACCCTGTTGCAGATCTTTGTGTCATCTGCAAAGAGGCACACTTCCTTCTAGTCCTTCAGCAATGTCACTTATAAAGACATTAAAAAGGACCAGATCCAGTACTGAACCCTGTGGTACACTGCTAGAAATCCCCCTTTCTTTGGAGTGGACTCAGTTTACTATTACCCCATGTCCTGTTGTCCAGACAGTTTTTTACCGAGGCTAACACCATGGGACCCACTCCCAGGCTGGCTAATTTGTTTATTAATCTTTTGTGAGGGACTGTGACAAATGCCTTGCTAAAGTCTAGGTGTGCCATGTTCACAGCCCCTCCTTTGTCTACTACTTTGGTCACCCAGTCAAAGAAATCTATTAAATTTGTCTGACATGACCTTCTCGCAGTGAATCCATGCTGTCTTGGGTCTTGTGCCTTGCTGGCCTCTAGGTATTCAACAATTCTTTCTTTCAGAAGTGATTCCATCATTTTTCCTACCACTGAGGTCAAGCTAACAAGTCTGTAGTTTCCTGCCTCTGCTTTGCTCCCACTTTTGTGAAGGGGAATCACATCCCCCCTCCTCCAGTCCTTAGGTACCACACCATCCCCCCATGATTTGCTAAAAAGGGTAGTCAGTTGTGTCACTAGTTCTCCCCTTAGTTCTGTTAGAATTTTGGGGTGAATCCCATCAAGCCCCATTGCTTTGTCCACCTTCAGTTTTAGGAGTTCTTTCAGAACCCTTTCTTATCTGAAGGACTGGTATCTACCCCCCTATCCAGAGTGCTTCTATTGACTGGATTAGTTACCTACCACCACTCTTCTTTGTGATTACTGAGCAGAAGTATTCATTCAGTACCTGCTTTTCACTGTCACTCTCTGCCCACCCCACCCTCCCCTTATTAAGCATCACTGTCCTCCCTTGGTCTTTCTACACTCCTTAATGTACCTATAAAATGTTTTATCCCCCCTTTTTAACCAAGTTGGCTATCTTTTCCTCAGTTTGGGCCTTTGCTATTCTGACTGCCTTCCCCGCTTCCTTCTGCTTTAACTGGTACAGTTCTCTGTCCTTCTCCTTCTGTGTTTCCTTACACTTCCCGAATGCTATTGTTTTCTTCCTAACCTTCCACGCCACCTGTTTTGAGAACCATAGTGGTTTTTCCTTCATTTTGATTTGTTTATTTGCTTCACACAATGGCTTGTTGCCTCTGTGATGGTTGTTTTGATGTTTGCCCATTGTCCTCCCCCTCCTTCCTTCTGTTTGCTAATGCTTTTCTGAGGCACTCTCCCATTTTGACAAAGTCAGCCCTCCTAAAGTCCGGTACACTCACTTTTGTATGGCTTGACTCTGCGGCTGTTTTTATCATGACCCTCACTGTTTGGTGGTCACTTGTTCCCAGATAGCTACCCACTTCTAGATCTGAGATCCTCTCTCAATCCCTGTTTGAGAGTACCAGGGTCTAAGATTGCTCCCCCTCAAGTGGGTTACGACACTAGCTATCTGAGGCATGCCCCTGAAGGGTATCTAGAATGACCTTGCTCTGGGATGTGGCTGCAGCAAAGGTGCTCCAGTTAACATCTGACATATTCAGTCCCCCATCAACAATATCTCCCCTTTTTTTGCCATCCTATGGATGCCTTCAATCATTTCCTTGTCCATTTCCTCCCCCTGAGACAGGGGTCTGTACTCAACACCCATGTGGATTGTGGTGCCATTTCCAGTCTCCAGGGTGACCCGCAGTGCCTCCTGTCCTCCCTGTTTACCCTTTAGTTCTGTTGCCTTGATCCCTTCCCTTACTTAGAGAGCTACTACTCCTCCTTCTCCTCCTCTTCTACCCTCCCTGTCCCTTTTGTAGATTGTATACCCTGATACGTTGATATCCCAGTCATAGTTCTCTGTGTACCATGTTTCTGTGACTGCCACGATATCCAGGCGTCCCTCTTCCATCAAGGCCACCAGTTCAGGGAGTTTGTTACCCATACTACGGGTGTTGGTACTCATTGCCCTCCATTTTTTGATGGCCATACCCCTTTTAGCCCCATCCCTCTCCTTACTGCCTTTGCCTTTTTCTCCATTTACCTCTGCTCTTCTCCCTATCAACTTCTCTATTTTGGTGTTTACCTCACTCACTACCCTGATTTTTTTTTTGGGGGGGCAATGACTTCTCTGCTCCTTTTCAGTGCCACACCCCTTGGCTAGTTTAAATGCTTGCCATTGAAGCATTTAAACCTATCACCTAAGATCCTGGTTCCCCTCCTGGACAGATGGAAACCATTGCCCAGTTTGGGCCTATATCCCTCCAGGAGACCTCCAGTCCCCAATGAAGCCAAAACACTGAGCTCTGCACCAGTTTTTCAACCATTGATTGAATCCCATGGTGCAGAGCACTATAGCATCACCTATGTCATAGACAGGCAGCCCCTCTGAGAAGGTTACTGTGCATGCTACTTCTGTAAGGCCCCTCCCCAACTCCACAAACTCCTCCTACACTGCTCTGATCCCTTTCCCAGCCAGTTCATTTGCCCCTAGGTGGACAATGACATTCCACTCCCTCCCCCATGCAGCTGCTTCCACAATCCTGAAGATTTGCTCCCTGTCCCAACAAGCCATGATGCTAGGCAGACACCTTACCTCCCTCTCCCTGCTCCCCCAGTTCTACCCTGCTAACAATTGAATCCCTCACCAGGAGTTGTTTCCTTCACCTGTGGGATCCCATGCCACCATCTTGTGGGTCTCCTTTGTAGAGGTTCCCAGCATCATCCTTGGTCTGCACTGTGGGTGCCTCCATAGAGGAACCACACTCTGCCAGAACAGTGTACAAATTGTGGAGAGGTACAACTGACAAATGACAATGACAAATGCCACCCGGCTGCACTACCGCTATTCTTATCCGCCTTCCACCTCTCCTCTCTCTGTCCCCCCAACCTACCTCCCCTTTTCTCCCATTCACTTAGTCTCCCTGATTTCACCCTCCTCCTTTCCCTTCCCCTCCCCAAAGTTTCACCTTATTGTTCTTTTTTCATCTACAAGACTATGTGTTTTTTTTTTATTTTATAAACTGTTATATTTGCTTATGATTGTCTCAATTGTACCAATGACGTGGAACCTTTGTAAAAGAGCCTGGGCTCAAAGGAATTTGTAATCCTATAATAAATAAATAAATAAAATAAAATACAACTGGTGGGATTCACCTCTGTTCCACCACCCTCACCCTCCCTGAGCCCACTGAGGTCCAACCATTCCTCTTTTTTGGCAACCTCTGAGGCAATGGCAATGGCCCTGGTGGTCCCTGGGTGGGAGAAGAGGTCCCCCAAATCCTAGCCAATCCAGCCTGGAGACAAGCAACCACCTCCCTCAGCCCAGATAAGTGCCTGTAGATGGGACAACACTGCATCCTCCAGAATGTCTTCCAGAAGACGGCCACTCCACAGCCACTGCACTGCACCACTCCCATCATGTGTTATTTGTGGCCCCTCAACTATTGCTTTATATGCTTATGCTTTCCTTTATCTGTTTACTTTTTTCTCCCTACTTTTCTACTGCCTCCTTGACCTTACAGCTCCTGCCCTTCCTGTTCTAGAACAGGAAGTTCCTGTATTCCTCAGTAGTCTCCTTCTTACTTGCTCATAGTAAGACTTCCAGCAGCTGGGGGGGAGAGCTACTCTTTTCCTTCTAGGATGATGAGTCTTTTGTGCCTCTTGATTACTCCCTTCCTGCTCCCAAAGAGTTAGTTCCCATTGTCAGTCAAATCCTATGCATATAAAAGTGGAACTAGCTAAGGGTGGGGGTGGAGGGGTGTTGCAGAGTGAGGGAGGGCTATACAGTCCCAGTAGAAGAGTAGTAAAGTTCTAACAGCACCTCCTTCCTCTTGCTGCTTTATGCCAAACACTATCTTGGGCAGTTTTAAATCCAAACACTTGGCTTCCTGCTGCCTAAGCCACTCCCCCTAATTCATAGCTCTCTTCTTCACCAAGCAAATTGCACAGATAACAGCTCCCTTCACCCAACTCAGACAAACACACTAATGTCTGTTTTTTGTTTGTTTGTTTTTACCCTAAATTGAAGGTCCCAGTAGTAGAGTTCTAGTTTATAAGTCACAGTTGAAGAAATACAAAATCACACATGCCCCCACAATGCAAAGAATTATGGGCTACATATGCAAATCACCACAAAACATAATGCTGGTTCAACTTTAAGCAGAAATGAATGGTGCTGAAAGGCCTCTCACACAGTTTCCAAAGGGTTCCAACAGAAGACATAGACACGTGTTTCATCCTACCAGGACTCATTAGTATGCCTCATCTGTTTGACACCCCAGTGGAATGATCCAGCTACCTAAGATGGTCTATCTGGGTTATGTTGTGGTGAACCCAATTAAAACAAAAAACAATCTAAAAGACAAAGAACCTCTGTGCACAAGCAATGAGGTAATGGTTACCAAAAGGGCATTTGGCCAGGAAGCCAAGATGCAAAGAAATACAAAATTACACATGCCCCACAATGCAAAGCATTATGGGCTACATATGCAAATCACCACAGAATATTATGCTGGTTCAACGTTAAGCAGAAATGCATGGTGCTGAAAGGCCTCTCACACAGTTCGTAAAGAGTGCCAACAGAAGACATAAACACGTGTTTCATCCACCAGGACTCATCAGTATGCCTCGTCTGTTTGAGTAGAAAAGTTCTAACAGCACCTCCTTCCTCTTGCTGCTCTCTGCCAAAAAAGTCCCTCTTTATTCTTTCCACTCCATCTGGGGTATCCACCCTGTTGCAGATCTTGGTGTCATCTGTAAACAGGCAGACCTTTCCCTTCAGCCCTACCACAATGTCATTAATGAAGACATTAAACAGGACTGGCAAAAGCACTGATCTCTGTACTACCTTGCTGGTCACCCTCCTCTCCAGATTTGATCCCATTTATGCTTCCTGTCTGTTAGCCAGTTCCTAATCCAGTTTACCACCTTGTGCCCAATGTCCAGACTACCCATCTGGTTAACCAGCCTTTTAAGTGTGACGGTTTTGAAGACATTGCTGAAATTGAGGTAGGTGAAGTCCACTGCCCCCCCCCAATTTGCTTCCTTTGTCATCCAGTCAAAAAAAATCTCTCAGCTTCATCTGACATGACCTTCCTGCTGTGAATCCATCTTGCCTTGGATTGTGGGCACTGTTGGATTCCAAGTGTGCCACTATTCTTTCTTTAAGCAGTGCCTCTTTTTTTTTTAAGTTCAAATTTTATTAGAGTTTCCAATACAGAGAATGAATCAGAGTGAAGTAAATCATGAACCCCAAACTACAGACACGGAATACAGAATGATTCACTCTCCCCAACTCCCCTACCCACTCAACCCCACACCAACCCCGAACAACCCAGCACGTCGGTACTCCTTTAGCACAACACCAAAGAATATGACCTGGTAGTACTTAGGCCTGTAATGCATAAAGAGTCTGCAGTGGGCCCCAGATCCTGTCAAACTCTTCCAGTTTGTTATACAGACTGGCAATAGTCCATTCTGTTCTGAGGTTCGCAAGCAATTCCTGAAGCCATTCAACATAAGATGGAACCTCCATATCCTTTCAGTGCCTCAACACCACTTTTTTAACAGACATCGACATCAATGCTATGTGGTACCTCCTGTTTGCCACCGAAATAGAGGAGAAATCCTCAAGAAGACATATTTCGGGGGCGAACAATTCTGAAAGGAGGATCAGCATGCTGATTAATCATGGTCCAAAGTAGGGCAACTTTTGAACAGCTCCAGAAAATATGGAGGAGGTCACCTTCTTGAGACTGGCATCTTGTGCAAAGGGGAGAAGACATCAGACCCAGTCTGGCAAGCCTCTGCGGACAGTAATAAATGTTATGCAAAATTTTGAATTGCATTAATCTAAGTCTGTCCTGCTTAAGGAACTTATGACAACTTTGCCACAGGAGAGACCAGTCCATATCTTTGCAATAAAAGAGAGAGGCCCAAAAGGAGACGGGAGCGTAATTATCGAGGTAAGCCCAGGAGAATAGAGCAGTATATATTTTAGATACAGCATGAGACGACCCAGCCAACTCCATGAGGGTAGCCTGAAAACTGATATTGGGAGCTGGAGGGGGGATCTGACCCATTCTCTTAACCAGTAGGTGACAAAGTTGAAAAATCTTGAAGATTGTTGTGTGAAGTAACATAAACTTGGGCATAATGCCAGCAGAAGAGCACCATTGACTATCGGATAACATAAACTCATCTAGACGTCAGTTTCTTATCTGAGGGATCTAACTAGGTGAGAGAAGCTTGCCATCCAGCAAAAAATTAGGGTTGCCTATTACAGGTTGAGATAAATCCTTGAGATTTTTATACCCCAGAAAAGCAATTGAGTATGAACCCTGATTGAAATTGCTATAGGGGAACTATGTAGAGATTCCGGTAGGGAACTGACCTTGGTGTATAGCAGCACAGCCGGGGAGAGGCCATGCTTTCTAATGGTAGCCGACTCAATGGTTAACCAAGTTGGGGTATATGAGGCAGCCACAGATGGTTGATCCATGGTCAGCCATCTGAGATACTTATTGGCCTGACTGTGCCAGTAGTATAGCCCAATATGGCGGAGTCTTAATCCTCCTTTAGCCTCCGGAGCCGCTAACTTGTGAAAAGCCATCCTAGCCTTCTTATTGCCCCATATAAACGTAGAAATCAAGTTATGCACTTTTTTAACCCAGGACAGGGGGAGCCATATGTTTAACATGTTAAGGGGGGAGAATAAGTGGGGAAATACGTTCATTTTGATTAGATTGATTCTGCCCTAAAGAGAAAGGGGAAGAAAAGTCCACCGGCGAAGGTCTAGATCTATTTTATGTACCAGTGCATCAATATTAAGTTGTCTGAGCCATGCCATGTCCAGAGTGAGAAGGAGCCCCAGGTATTTAATATAACTGGACTTCCAGGTGAGCCCAAACACTATAATGTCCTGTTTATATACCCTGTGGTTAAGAGGAAAAAACACAGTCTTACCTACATTGAGTTTATAATTTGAGACCTTGCTGAAGTCGTCTATTAACTTCAGAATGATGGGAATAGATGTGAGTGGATGGGTTACCTGCAGCAGAAGATCATCTGTGTAGGCCACCACTTTAACCACCTGCTTCCCAAGAGAGATACCAGAGATGCCCTGGGTGCCGGACAATCTCCTAACAAGAGGATCTAGGTAAATATTGAAGAGAAGGGGGATAAGGGAGACCCCTGTCTGGTCTCTACATGTAATGTAAAGGGGGTGGCGATAACCCCATTACCTGAGATTCTGGCAGAAGGGAACTTATATAAAGAGTTAACCCAATTCCAGAATTTCGTGGGAAAACCGTAAACTTCCATCGTAGCAAACAAGTAGTCCCAGGGGACTCTGTCGAATGCCTTCTCAGCATCCAATGAGATCAGGACCACTGGATGAGAAGCATCCTTGGATGCATAGAAGACGAGAGACAGGGCCCTCAGATGATCACCCGATGATCTCCCTTTCATAAAACCAACCTGATCTGCCCCAATTAAAAAGGGAAGTACTGCCTCCAAACGGTCGGCTAATAGTCTTGCCAAAATTTTAATATCATGGTTAAGAAGGGAGATCAGCCTGTAACTTGAGACCAGATCAGACGGTCTGTCCAGCTTAGGCAACAAAACAATCAGCACCTCAAAAAGGGAGGGATCAGATACTTGACCAGAGATAATGGCCTGGAAGAGTGGCAGCAAAATGAGGATCAATTGCTTAAAGAAAACTTTGTAAAAATTGGAGGTAAACCCATCAGGGCCCAGAGATTTGTCGGATGGGAGAGATTTGATTACCCTTTCAATCTCACCCTCAGAGACAGGAGACTCCCAAATTTTCTGCTGAGATTGTAAGAGAGTTGGTAGTTGTAAATCACTCAGATGTTCAAAAAGTCTATCCTTGGATGGGGAGTTAACTATAGGGCCATATAAGCCCAGGAAATAATTTGTAAACTCCTCTGCTATCTCTGAGGGTAAGACCTTAAGGGAATTGTCTTTGGAGGAATGGACTGCGGGAATAAATCTGGTGGATTCCTGTTGCTTAATACACACCGCCAACATTCTGCTGGCCTTCTCACCCTGATCAGTATATACCGCTTTTGTTTTCAAAATGGCAAATTCAGCTTGCTCCGATAACATTGCTAGGTAGGCCTCTCTCAGTTTTGTTAAATCTTGTTTAAATGTCTCAGAAGAAGATGGAGAGAGGACAGTCTCCATGCCCCTAATCTGGGAGAGAAGGTCAGAGATCCGAGATGCCCTCTCTCTTTTCCTGTTCAATGTTAGGCCAATTATAATCCCCCTTAAATATGCTTTACAGGCGTCCCATATCATATCGGGCTTCTCCATGGAATTAGAATTGGAGGCAGTAAACTGCTTTATTTGGGCTATTACATATTGAACCGTATTTCGCTCCTTCAAAATTTGATTATTCAACTTCCACCTGCCCCCTTTATTGGGCAGTGACACTAGGGTTATTTGGCAAGTGATCATGGAGTGATCCAACAGGGGCCTTGATACAATACTAGAGCTTATAACCTCTGGTAATAGAGATTGAGAGATGAGGATATAATCAATCCTCGAGGATGTTGCATGCACTGGAGAAACATAAGTATATTCCCTTATATTGGGATGTAATACACGCCATATATCACAAAGACCTATAGAGTCCATCAGGTCCCTAAAAACTCTTTGTGCTGGGGAAAGACCTTGACGGAATTGACCTGACCTGTCAAGAGCCTGATCAAAAACAAGATTAAAATCACCCCCTATAACCATGGGGATGTCCAAAAATGGAGTTAGGGCTTCTATTATCTGGACAAAAAAGCTGGGGAGTCTACATCAGGGCCATAGATGATGCCCAAGACAATATCCAGGATATGCATTCTACCTTGTACGAACAGAAATCTGCCTGAAGGATCGGGTATAACTTGAAGAGGTTTGAACGGAACCGACCTATGCAAAAGGATCATAACCCCCCTACTGTGGGTCGTGCCCTCCGCCACGAACAGCTGCCCAAGTTGCTGCCATCTCATTTTGTCAGCCTCCCTCTTAAGCAGATGTGTCTCGTGCAAAAATATAATTTCAGCCTTCAGATGATTTATGTGTTTCAAGATTTTATATTGCTTAGTCCTATGCCTTGCCCCTTTAACATTCCAACTAATAAATTGAATATTTCTAGACATCACTCAAGATGCCAGTAGGAAATCCCGGAAGCACCTCATGTATTTATGTTTCACCTCAATACTTCTCCAAGCAAAATATGTGCTGGGTTGTTCTACCTCCCCGCCCTGCCTTCAGTGAATCCATCCCCACAATCACCCTTCTGAAGCCCCCGGCACCCCATAAACCCTGACCCCCCACCTCCTGCACCCACCCACTTTTGCATGGTACATGATGATCGCGAACTGAAAATATCCTCTCCTCCAACCTCCACCCTCGTGAACCAGAAAACAAGAACACTACCCCTTTGTAACCGAACACTCCATAGAGAATAGTACATCCACAATTCTTATGAATTGACATCATCACTAGCTAGTGTAGGGAAATTGTCTGCACAAACCCTTAAAGAAAATAATCCTCCCTACGGAGTCTCCATGAACCATGCTACTACATGATCCATAGAGGATGAAGTGTGTAAAACGCTTGCATCAGGTGTGAAAATAGTGATCTCAGATGCCTGTTTGAGGCACAGCTCTCGAATGACAGGGGCAAGCAGCCGAGAATGAGCGTGCCATTATTGCCTGCTTTGGTATAGCGGAAAATTAAGGGGTCCTGGGCTGCTGTCCAGACCATATTTCTAGGACCAGAAGCAGTGACCATCTCGAAGGAGTCCTCCAAAAACAGCACTCAAGGAGGATTATTCAGAAGGGGCAGACCAATGCCCATAAAAGCGTGCAGTAAACCTGATATCACCATCTATCTATAGCTGCGGAATCTCCACCTGGTATACAGACTAGCCATATTTATCACCCAATGGCAGCAGGAACAAAAAGAGAAACCTAGAAAAAAACAGACCATGAAAATAGAACCAGAAAGGGATGGCAGCTACAAACAGAATTGCATTGTAAGCACAGAGAAACTGAGCATTGCCCCCGCAATCCATGGAGTCAGAACATCGCTCCTGAGAAAGTGAATTGCCAGATCTGTCAGAGTAGATTTTAACTTGAGCATAGTAACCCAACACGAATACAAAACGAGATTAGATTAGGCTAGAGTCAAACATGAGAGTCAGCAAAAATTAGAAAGTTCAGAAGAAGAGAACCAGATCGAGAGCACGATGTCCATTATTCTGTCAACAAGAAGACCCTTCTTGAGAGCTGCAGCCTGGAATTAAATAGCCAGATATACAGTTTGTGACCAACGTAGCCCCAGAGACAAAGTAGAGAAATATAATTTGCATCTGCTAGATAACACCACCACTGGAAAGCTCAGCATGGCATCCCACACCAGCTTGACTTTCATGCAGGCTTAAAAAGGTCAGGAAGTGCTTCCTTGAGCCCTGCAGTTGCTGACTCCTCTTCCTTGTAGGTCGCCCAGGAACCATTCAGGCAAACTTGAAATCTTGCAGGAAAGCCCTTACAAAACTTGATTTCATGGCAATCAGCTTGAGGACAAGCTTGTAGCGATAGGCTCATTTCTGGCATACAGATAAAGGCAAATCTTGGCCACATTTCAGCTTTTACCTTCCCATTGCACATCTTGTACTTCCTTAACCTTATAGAAGAAATGCTGTCACTCCTGGAAGTTTAGAAAGTGAAATATAAATGACCTGGAGGGCTCTAACCTGAGGAGGGGGCATAGTGCACGATGAGCTCATTCTATTATGTAGCTTGCACCAAAGGGAGAAGGGCCTGCCACCTTCTCCATGAACTTTCTGATAAACTTAATGGGTTCTGAGCCCTCTTCACCTTCAGGCAAACCAATAATTACTACATTGTTGCAGCAACTGCGCCCTTCCAAATCTTGAACCTTGTTCTCCATCTTTACTAGCCTTTGCCTCAGGGCCACTAGCTCCAATTTTGCTTTATCCTGTTTCCTTTCAAAGGAGTGTATGCAAGCTTCATTGTCAGAAATCTTCTTGGAGAGCTCCTCAAGGGTGCTGGAGATGCCTTTTATTTCTCCTATCATATTCTGCATTTCAGCCTTAAAAGGCTGAATCTCCTCTAAAAATCTCGAGAGGGTAAGGGGATCAGTATCAGGGCTCTCAGTGGTAGCAGGCAGCGAGGATTGCAGGGAGGAGGCTCTGGCTTTCTTAGAGGCCTTCTCGGGCGTAGCGGGAGGTGTGTGTTTAGAAGTAGTTTTCTGCATCTGTTTGTCCATCGACTTCCTATATCAAGGGAACAGACATTCAGGAAGATAACAGTCAGGTGATCTGAACAGGAAAACACCGTAAAGCAGGGTTTTTAAAGATAAATAACGGGCGGTAGGTGAGAGCAAGCAGAGAGGCATCCTACCCAGCACACCGCATCATGTGACTCTCTTTAAGCAGTGCCTCTATGATATTATCCACTACCAAGGTGAGGCTGACTGGCTTATAGTTCCCTGCCTCCTCCCTACTACCATTGTTGTGTAGCGGGGCTACATGTGCCCTCTTCCAGTCCTCTGGAACCACACCTGTGTTGAGTGACTCAGTGAATATGGCTGAAGAAGCATTGTTAGCTCTCTTCGCAGCTCCCTTAATATTATTGGGTGTATGCCATCTGGTTTCATTGCTTTGCCCACCTTCAGTCTTGTGAGCTCCTCCAGGACTCTCTCCACTGTGAATGGACCAGTGTTTACTTCTTCTTCAACTTCATGTCTGTTACCCAGCTGTGGTCCCTGACCCTCCCCCTCTTCAGTGAATACTGAACAGAAGTATTTGTTCAGTATTTCCACCTTTATCAGGTCCCCCTTGATACATTCTCCTGCATCCCCTCTGAGCCTTACAATCTCCCCCTCCATTTTCCTTCTTTTGCTGATGTACTTATAGAATATATTGTCCCCTTTCATCACTGTTTGCACTAATCCTTCCTCAATCTGTGCCTTTGCTCTCCTTACAACCTCCCCCTCTTCCTTTAGATTCCTTAGGTACACCTTCCTGCCTTACTCCCTTTGTTAGTTTAAAAGTTTATTTTTAAATGGGTTAGTTTGTTGGAGAATTAAATCCCCGTTTACGACAAATTCCTGTAAAACATAATTACATCAACAAAAAAGAATAATAAATAAATACATACAGTACAAAATCGCTTTCAAGCTAAAAACAACTACAGCAAACATTTAAGTAATCATATAATTCAAGTTTAAACATGTGCAAGTCAGACATCTCAGTTATATGACAAGATAATTCATTGCAAGTCTTTGCTAAACTATTCTGGAGAATTATATACCCCATCCAATTTGTAATGCAAGTCATAGGCAAATTTCTAGTTGTTTTCCTTAGCCTGTCTAAATATGTTGAGTTGGAGTTCAAACATATTAAATGATTTAATGAATGTGTTTTATTATTATTAGAATGAATTAAACCATGACATATCACTAACCATAAATACTTTATTCGAGCTGTCGGATGTAACCAATCAAGTTCCTGATAAACTAAACATTGCATGGACCCGAATTTGTTCTTTAAGATATAATTTCCCAATCTATTAAAAGTCTGATCTAATTTATTTAAAATGTTTGATAGGAATGTACATATAATAGAAATCCATAATCAAGTACAGGAAGCAACAATTGTTTTACTAATTTAGTCTTTGTTTCTCTAATCAAACACTCTGACAACCTTCTTAAGGCTCTCAGACTTGGTTCTCTTTTTATCTGTGACAAAATATGTTCAGAAAAGAAAAATGATAATCAGCAAGAACCCCCAGGTATTTGTAAGTATATACCTCCTGAACCATAGTTCCATCCAAAAACTTAATCTGTAGATCAATAAAACCCTTTTTTTGCATGTGGTCCCACAGAAAAAATCATACTCTGCATCTTCCCAATACTCATTAAGAGACCAGTATTGGAGAAATCTGTTTGGAGCCGGTGTCTCAGGTCTCCGGGATCATCTGCAGATGCAACCAGTACTATATCATCTGCATAAAGTCTACCATCAGTACTAGTTACATGAGTTACAAGACTATTTGTATAGATGTTAAATAACACAGGGCCCAAAACAGAGCCCTGAGGTACACCTCGATGTAGATCCAGGAGACCCGAGACAGCAGCACCCCAAACCACCCTTTGCTTGAGATTTGATAAATAAGATGTAAACCATTGCAAGGACTTCTGTTGCATCCCAATGTCCTGCAGTCTGTGCAGAAGGGTTTCATGATGAACTAAGTCAAATGCTTTACTTAGGTCCACAAACACCACCCCAGTATACCTACCCTGGTTCAGTGATGTTGCCACCAAGTTACCAAAGTCAAGTAGGGCGGTGTTTGTGGACCTACCTTCTCTAAATCCATGCTGACAATTGGTTAATAACCCTTTTTGGTCAAGATAATGTCAAAGCTGGTAATTTATCAGCTTTTTCAATACCTTTGATAAAATTGGGAGCAAAGTAATAGGTCTGTAATTGGAGGGAGCTGTATGGTCTCCTTTTATTTCCTGAAACCTGCCCTTTTGGCCCTTACATTGTCTGCTCACTCTCTCAAGAACCATAGTGGTTTCCTCTTTCTCTTGCCTTTGTTTACCATCCTGATGCACTGGTTCATCACCCCTCTTGGCTCCTTCAGGTGTTCCCACTGCTCCTCAACTCCCTCCTTCTATGTCCCTCCTCACCTGGGCATCTTTGATACAGCTCCCCATTTTAGCAAAATCCACCCGCCTAAAATCTAAGACCTTTGCATTTGTGTGACTAGACTGTGTCTCTGTCCCTATGCTAAACCTCATTCTGGGGTTGCTGGATCCAGCTGTCCTTTCATCTGGATGTCTGTGATTCTGTTCTTGTTGGTCAGTACTAGGTCCAGAATCATCCTGTCTCTGGTGGAATCAATCACTAACTGTCTGAGGCCCATTCCCTGTAGGCAATCCAGAACGTCTCAGCTCCTGGTTGAAGCAGCTGCTGGGATGGTCCAGTCCACGTCTGGAATAATGAAATCACCTAGTAGTAACACCTCACCTTTTCTTGCCATCTCAGGAATTTGATCCTCTAGCTTCCTGTACACATCCTCTCCCTGTGCTGGAGGCCTGTAGATCACCCTGTGTGGATTGCTGTGCCACTGCCTGGCTCATGGATGACCCACAGTGCCTCTGCTTCCCCCTGTCTGTCCAATGTCTCTGTTGTCTTTATACCCACCCTGATGTGCATGGCTACTCCCCCCCCCCTTTTTACTCCCACTATCCCTTCTGAATAGAGCATACCCTGGTTAATTAACATCCCAGTCTTGATTTGTGGTGTACCAAGTCTCTGTTATTGCTGCTATGTCCAGGTCGGCCTCTAATAACAACTCCTCCAGGTCTGGGTTTTTGCCCATTGCCCATTTCTTTTATTTCTTTTATCCTTAGCAGTCCCAGACTTTCATTTTGCTAAAAATACAAGCCTTTGGTTCATGTTGAACCACTGGTCCACTTGTTGTACCTATTGCCCTTATTGCTTACATGAATGCTGACTACTTCTCAAGCATTTTCTTTAATGAGCACTCTGTGTTCTGCAATTACTAGCTTCATGCAGCTGCTCCAGACCTTGGATACAAGGTCCTTCATCATGGCAAACTCTGCTTTTCCTAAGTGCCTTGTCCTAGCGGGTGAGGTCTGGATAATTCTCCCTGTCATCAAGGAGAAGGCCATCCATTTGTGATCACTGCCACTTGGCAGTTTCTTGACTTTTACACTAGAAGTGACCCATCCTCTTTGCTTAGAGCAAAGTAAAGGGTGGCCTCAAACCTAGTTTCCTATACACATACTGTTCTAGGAAGCAGCCAATGAGTTAGGATGAACATTTGGGCTCAGCCTTGCCATTAGCTATGTCAAAATGCTAGTCTATGCCTAAAAGATTGAAGTCACCCAGGTTCACAACTGCATCTGATCTGGCTGCTCTCATAATTTCCCCGACCAGCTGGGCATTAGCTTCACTGAGTTATTTGCTGACCTGCAGAATACCCACAGGATGACTGATTAGACCCCCCTTCCTCTATCCCAACTCAGATGGACTCTGTCACACTGCCCTATGATGTTCTCCTCGTCCTCCATAGTGAGTCATTTTCTGATGAACATAACCATTCCATCTCTTCCTGTTAGATCTGTCCTTTGGGAATAGTCTGTACCCCTCTATACTGGTGCCTCAGTCATTTTCTTTACCCCAATAAGTCTTTGTGACTGCCACTAATGCCTGCCCTTCAAAGTGCATTAGGTCCTCAAGCTCACCCATTTTGCTAGCTGAACTTCTCATGTTGGCCTACATGCAAGTGCGGACAGTTGTCCTCTCATGCTTTCTTGACCCCCAGTGGGTCACTTTTCCTTGTGCTCAACTGCTCTTCTGTCTTTCTTTCAATGATTCCATGTATCTTTCTTTTGCCCATGGTGAACTCATTCACTTGCACCCCATCCTTTGTTGAAATTCCTCCTAATCAGCCACATCATTCTATTGGTCAGTACCCTCCTCCCTCTGGAAAGAGATGTAGCCCATCCTTGATGTAAAGGTTTCCTTTCCAAAGAGGCCCTGATTTAGCAGAAAAGAAACCCCTACTCTTGCACTAGACCAGTATCCAAAACTAGCCTGCCTAATGGTCCATGCAGCTTATCACTAGTGCTAAGGTCCATGAGAATATTGGCAAAGATCACCTTCAATGTCTTTCCTTCATGAGCATCCTAGTTCTATGAATGGCCTCTTTTGTCCTTGAAACTTATACTTGATAGTGTTCATTTAATTCATGCTGCAGGCAAGAGAACCACCTCAGCCGAACTATCATCCTAGTCCAGCAGTGTCCCCTTCACTTCATCCATTGCTCAAACAATAGAGTCCCTAATGACTTCTACCTTTGTGCCTCTCACCCAATCCTTTTTGTTCCACCTCCTTTGCATGTTGGGTGTCCTGGTGCCAGGTTTTCCTCCACCAGCTCTAGTTACCTGTTAACCCCCATCAACTTGGCCAGTCAGAAGTTGATACAGTTTACTGATGTCCATCAGCAATGGTGCCCCCT
Source organism: Neoceratodus forsteri (assembly GCA_016271365.2). Taxonomy (NCBI): domain Eukaryota; kingdom Metazoa; phylum Chordata; order Ceratodontiformes; family Ceratodontidae; genus Neoceratodus; species Neoceratodus forsteri. Next base: position 193,049,679 of record CM057456.1, read on the forward strand.
TACAACTATGCCTGCTTTCTCCCTTCTCCACTCTTATCCATCAACAGCCCTATTATTGAAAATCACAGTATCATGATATCATTCTCCCTTCCCTATCTGTCCCTGACAACTCCTCCTCCATAGACGTAGTGCTCATATCTACAGCCACCTCTCCCCATCCTCCTCAGGTGCGTGCTTATCTCACTGCACCCCTGGTTTCTCCCACTGTTAAGCCAGTCTAGCAATGCACCTTTTAAGAGCTTAGACCACCCCATGGTGGCTGTACATTTTTCTCCCTCTGACCACCATAGACAGAATGGTGTATATCACATAGTATTGACAGCACACCAGAAGTGTTTTCCTCCCAAACTAACGTAATCAGTTTATGCTTACCAAATAAATGGAGAGAAAGTGATGATTGTTGGAAAGAGATGCTATCTAGAATTTATTTGCTTTTGCAAGATATCCATTGGTGCTCCCCCTACTCCTACTGTGGTTTAATTGCTTCCCTAACTTCCCTTTATCATGATGAGTAGGGAGCCCAGCCTGGACTTGCCCTCCAATCACTGTCATTCTACACTTAATAATGACAGATCTAGAGCCCATCCTGCTCATGTCAACTGCAATTGTGATCTTCCTTGATCTTGTCAGGTATAGAGACAATACTGGACCTACCAAACTGTCATGGTGATGTTCCCTTTATAAAATGGCAAATCAACTCTCCTGCTGTGACACCCTGCTCCAGTCTCCATGCCCAATATTTAACAATGGGGATCCCTTACAAATCCCTACTCCCCGTCCCATATTCAAATTTTGATGTCCTTCCCATGTGCCTGCTGCTACCACATCCCACCACCAACCCCCAGTCCCTGTCTCCTAAACATAAATCCCTTAGATATCCCTCCCACACAACATTCCAACCAAGTCCCTTATACATCACTGTGATGTTCTTAAGTCACTAGACTGGCCATCCTGTGAGCCCAGGATGGACTTCCCTGTGCTATGTGCCACATTCAAAATCATCCATCTTCCTTCCCCACCCATCCCCTCCAGGATGATCACTCTGAAATAATTCAACAGAACCCTTCACCACTCCCACCTTCTCTTGCTAAGCCTTCCCAAAGTTCACCTAGCCATTGGTAGATGATTCTTCTATTTTCCAGCACCCCAAAAATGGAATAATCTCCCACGTACTGTAGCTTACTTTCATGTACGTCTCTTCCTCTGTTTAAAAGAAGATGCAAGAGCTACAAGGAAATATTCTCCCCCCAAATCTACAGTGGCAGCTGTACTTAACCCCCTCTACTAACCCTTTATACCCCCCCACTTGCATTTATGCCTTAACACACCTTTAGATCTATATATGTGTGTATATATATGTCTCTATATATATAAATATTTATTTATATACATATGTATTATTCTCCTTCTACTGATTGTACTTTCTCGATTTATGTTTTACCTCCTGCATTTATCTGTATTTGTCCCTGAACAATGGAATGTCTTTATTCCCTAAGTCGCCCCTGAAAAAGGGACATGACTGTCTCAGTGGGCCTATCCAGTTATCAAAATTCAAATAAAAATAAAATAAATAACTCCTGTTTCTAAGAATCAAATCCTTGTACAATATGTGTGTGTGTGTATGTGTGCGCGTGCTCACATGCTCATTTATGTGTTCTGCAAGGATGACTACATGTATGTGTAGCAGTGTGTGTATGAATGTCTGTACACATTTCTGTCTGTACTTAGGCTTGATATTTATTTATTTATTTATTTAAGAGATTTACCAGATAAGCACACTGAGCAGGATCCACTCGTTTCCAGATGCGACCTGGGAGTTACATGCATACATACAATTGAAGCATAGGCAATGGTGCAATACAATAGGTATAGAATGAGAGTACAATAAAGGGTGAAACATCTGGTCCAGGAAATGTTACAGGCTGGACTATGCATTAGGTACTTAAATACAAGTTTAGTTCAGAGTGTCTGAGTTACTAAAGCATGAGCAGACAAAGGCACATAGGTGGAGGCAGCAGTGATATGTCACAGGGATTAGGAAAGGATGAACCAGAGCTGCTAATAACCCTTGCTATTAATCCTCTCTCCCACAATTTTGCCACAGCTCTGACAACAGCTGCGGGAGGTTCTGGGATTCAGCACTAGTGGCCACCTTCATAAAATGTTGGACAGAAGGTATGCCAGGATCAAGTAGATAAAAAGAAAATTAAAAAGCACACAAAAAGGCAAAATTTTACTTCTTTGGTGAAAAACCTAATTGCTTACTGCCCCACATTACCGTGTAGGGCACTTGTTGATAGAAATTTTCCTTTAAAAGATATGTAATTATATTTTTAAAGAAATGTGCTATAGTTGCCATCTTGACAGCCATAGTGCTTCTCAAGTTACAGCAATTTTTACCCCTTTTTGCACAATAATGGTTGCAATTGGTGAAGACAGCCACAAATATAGATCGCTGACCTTAGAACAAAAAATGGGTCTCAGATTGTTATGTAGGTACAAGCACTTTTGCCATAGGCTAGAGAGTTTAGGATAGATAGTGTGGTCCTTTGACCTTCAAAAACCAAGGCAAATGTGTCCTACTAGCAAAAGTAGGCAACCTTATTCCAGTTTGCACTGCAGTCTATGTTGAACAGAAATGAGCACCATTCTGTAATTACAGGCCTTGGTCAACATTTTTCTTTTTAACAATGTTTCTTTTCTGAGACAGCATTAAGTTACAAACATAATAAAATATGCAGCTATCTTGTGGGTTCACTATTATGTCTGCATAATAGCATCTCATAAAAATGATTTTTTTAGGAAATTAGGGTACTTCAGTAGCTGCAGTACAGCTAATAGAGACAATTATACTAGAACATAACTTTCCCACTCATCTAACAATAAATTATAAAACAATAGTTATTGTTTTGTGAACTTGCTTTAAAAGTCAAATTAGTTTAAACTATAGTTGCTGAGTATCTGATGGAACCATTATTTTATTTAATAAAGTTTTTTAAATGATTCTTTACTGTACTTCTACACAATAGTAGGCATCTGGGGACTAAAGTGATACTTTAATGCACTTTGAGTCTAGTTGCTTAGCATTTGACAGAATAACCTGCTATTTTAAACTGTTTCCCTTCATGTGATAGAAGTGTACTGGACCTTTATGTTAAGACCATTGTGTAGAGCGTAGTGTAGCAGCTACAGTAAGGTTACCTCAGATTATAGGATGGCCTACTTTCAGGGTCTGGTGCCTTCAATAGAATACTGTGAAGCTTGGTCAGGGGCCTATAATAGAATACTGTGAAGCCCCGTGTCTTCTGAGTAGCTGATGGAGTTGCAATTTAACTGGCTGTGCTCCCTGAACTAATGCCAGCCCCAAACAATGGAAATATAAAAATGGCATTCTGATGAGTTGGTGTGCCAGCAAGGGATAAGATTTTGATTTTGACTCTGTCTACCAATTTACTGTTCTGTGGCATAGTACAGTATTATAGGCTAACAGCTAAATTTGGTGAGGAATGGAATTTTAGTCATTAGTGGTCTGGCATTTCCCTCCTGAAAGCATGGTAAGAAAATATGATTTTCCATATTGTGGCTATGCTGAAAAAGCAGTGACTTTAAACAAATGGGCAAAGAGTGTGTCCATGTTAGGCACACATCATTAGATTTGTATTTTGTTCATTGTATTTGTTTTGTTAGCTATGCGGAATGGCAGGCCAGGTCTTGAAACCTGTTTACAGCTACATCCTGGGGAGAAACATGGCACAGTACAATATTGCAAGTATTAAAGGGGAAGAAAATAAGTGTAAGTTATATGATGCTCATTACAAGGAGAGCAATGTCTAAACTAAAATTAAATTATGAAACTGAGGACTGCTTTTCATTCATTTTTATACTCCTTCAGCATGTCTTGTATCAGATTTTGAAATTATGCCACATATGCTTATGGTTATATGTCATGGTGAGCAGGAATAAAACAGAACGTGAGTAATGCATTTTGTGGCTTATGTGTGCTGGTGTGTGTCAGATTGTTGATATTGCACAAGGTGCATACAAAGCTATCTTAGGGTGGATGCACCATATATTGTGTTATTTTGTATTCTACTCTATTGGTGCTCCATCCTAACATAATTTCAAATAGTGGAGCACCTGTTATGTTTGATAGTTATGAAATTAAACAGACACCATTGCTCAACAGATGCATCATCAGAGGTGTATCAGTGTTTAGGTTGTATTTACTTTGCCACTGGAGAGAGGGACTGGACAGTGAAAGGGCAGGTCAGATTCTGCAAAACAAGCACAAATAACTGAATATCTTACAGTATATGGGGTCTTAGGTCCCATTTGAAGGAGGTGCTGGTAGTTTAACAGCTTGGCACTGAGTTCAGGTTTTTCCAGATAAGAGGTGCTTGGTAGCTTGATATTCCTCCTGCTTTTACTGGTTTTGTGTGGTTGAAGGGTAATTCAATGAAGGGTCACAGATGATAAGTATAATCATTTTGTTATAAAAGGTTGAATAATTTGTTGGGTAGTCCTTGTAACTGACCAGTTGAAAAGGAGCTGGCCATTCAGGAGGAATTTTCAGGGTATTCTACAAGTGGCTATGATGTAAGTCTTTGTGTACTGAATGGAAGGAGGCTAATAGGAACATAGCAGTTGTTGGCAGAAAAGGGCCCTTGGCCCACCTAGTTTGCTCAAGTGTTCCCTGACTATTCAACCTCTGCAGACCCTATCTGGTCTTTGGGCACCCCACCTCTGTTTTAATATACCTCAATGTTTATCCTACACATGCTTGAAGCCCTCTATTATGTTAACCTCTGCCACCTCAGCTGGCAGTCTGTTCATGCATCTCCCACCCTTGCAGGTAAGAAACATTTTTCTTATTCCTCTTCAGCATTCTCCATCCAGCCTCATGGTTTTCCCCAAATGTAGATGAAATTAACCTAGTGAGGTCTTATGCTGAGATGCTGTTTAGTAGCATGTTTCAATATTCCAGGATTTGCAACCTTGTGTATAGGGCAACTACTCTCCTAACCTCAGTAGTTAAATATTTTCTGACTTTGTATACTAGGCCAAGTTGTCTGTTTTTGTCATTTTATTGATGTGATCTCCCACTGAAAGATTCTGGATCTATAGGACTCCTAGATACTTGCATAATTTCACAAAAGAACAATTTCAATTGAGAACATATGAAGAACTTCATAACTTTCATACAAGTATTTTACTGGTTCATGCTGTATAATATGCTTGTGCAACATGCTAGCATGTTTGGCACGTAGGCGTGAATGCTTACGTAACATACATTTGGCCGTTCTCCTCTCTGTCCCTATGACAGGGACTACATCCCTTCTGAGGAACCACTGTGCTTGTACCTGTGAGCAAAATAATTCTCTTGATGAGGGTTCCACCCCTAAAGGTGCCACAGGGACACAATTCCCTGACATTAAAAACTTAGTGAAGTATAAATGAATTCCTGTAAGAAGGGAGACAAAACCATCAGAGGATGTTATTGATTTCAGTTTAGGATTAATACCTTTGAGTCCAGAACTCATTTTCAAAGGTTCCAGGTCATTGTTGTACAGACATTATAAATATAACAGTGTTTACAGAAAACAGTTGCATAGACATTCAAATACCAAATAAATGATACACATAAAACTAAAGGTTGAAGAGGATAGGGTCAAATACAGTTCAGCCTTGTAGTTCACTAGTTTGTTGGTTAGTCTAGGTGGAAGGGGTGTAGGAGGTCAGCCAGGGATGGTGTCATCATGATGAAGTGGTTTGTCAGCAGAGTGGGCCTAGTTTGGGAATGGGGTTGATGAGATAAAAGGGGGTGAAAGGGAGAAGGTTGGGTGGCTTTAATTCTGCCATATTAGTGCTGGCAAGCATAGTTCTCTGTTGTGTTAAGAAGGGATCTGAGCCCAGATTTGAAGGTACTAATCTTGGGTGATTCTGTGAGGTTAGCAGGTTGAGGTAACTCATTGTGTCAGGATGAGGGAAGATGATGGAGGAAAAATGGATGTCAAGGATACTTGTTGCATGTACTTTGAAAAGCTTTTGGTGGGAGGTGGGGCAGATCTGCTGCTCCACTAATATCAGTCATAGCCATGCAATACACTGATTACTCTGGCAACTGAGTATGTGCAACATAGAGGATAATGTATGGTCTTTGGTTAAAAAATCACACAGAACATTGAGAGGTTGCCATGACATCATTGTAAACTCGAGGTGCAGCTCTGAGAGGTTTTCAGATGTCATGGCAACCTTTGAGAAGTGTTTTTAGTGCGTTGTTAATCAAAGACCATACATTATATTTTATAGTGTATGGACTACCAAGATTGTGTAATTGTGGATTGAATTACTTTACTGAATTACTTTATGGAACACTGATTGTTGTGCGCATTCCATTTTGTTATACTAATGATATGACATACTCAAGAAGGGTTAACAACAGAGTGATGTCATATTATTGGCATAACACGGTTGTAATCTGCTTGATTTCAGTTAATAATAAGGGCTCCCCATACATTATATGCTTGTACAACATAGTAGAATGCTTGGTACATAGGTTTGAGAGCTCATGAGACATAGATTTGGCTGTTTATATCAGTCCCCATGACAGTATCTATCACCCTTTCAAGATATCATGGGATTCCATCCTCTGAGAAAACGAACCCTCTTGAGATGGAAAGGAAAATGACTGCGATGCTAGACATCCATCTAGCAGTGCTCTAACTAGCACAGTAAAAAAACTCCTCTGTTTTTAATTATGTAATTCTAATGTGCTGTAATGAGAATCCTGTTAACATTTGTTTTGCCTCTCTGGACATAATGCTATGCTCTAGCAAGTGTTAATTTTAGTTAAATTTAGTACTGATTCTATGTAACTTAGCATTGAGGTGTAAGGTTGAGAATTAGCTTGGGTCTTTTAGTGAGGTATATTAGGAGTCAGCTTTATTGTTTTTAGAATCTTTCGTAGATGCTTTGCAGAGCACCTTTTATCAAAATCAAACTTAGTGCTACATTTAGTGGTGCCTGCAGTTGAAGTCAGCTGACCAGAGACCAGAACTGGTAGTGGAGTATAAAGCATTCAGTCAGGAACAACCTGTGAGGGAGCGGTTGCTGGAGGAAGGCATTCTGGAGGGGAGAGCATGGCACTGCAGTGAAATTGAGAGTCTGAGTCGGCCATGGGGCTGTGAGTCAGCGGCCATTGTGAGAGACCAGACTGGACTTTGGAAGTTCTTACGGGGCTGTTTGGCCCAATGAACATCATCTGCAACTGAAGAGGAGTGGAGTTATCAGCTGTTTTGCCTGAAGCAGTCTCTGGATCACTGCCATTGTGGGTCAGTTTAGCCCAAATACCTCCAATATCATCTTTGGTAGTCTGACCCATGGAACTGTTTCATGTTGTGGGCCTGTTGTGATGCATGTGTGAACTCTATTAGAGGATTGTGGCTTACACAGAAACATAAAATGTGTTGGCAGATGGGGTCCAGGTGGACCACCTACTCTGCCCATGTATACTACCCTCCCAATCAAGCTGCTGTGTTAAGTTTTCCACATTGTCTGTCCCATGCCAGCTTGAATTCTCTGACTGTCTTTGACCCCACCACCTGTGGGGGGAGGCCATTCCATAGCTTCACCACCTTTTCTGAGAAGAAGAACTTCCTTGTGTTGCTCCTGAACCTGCCCCCCTCTAGGTGCATGTCAAGATCTCTAGTTCAGATGTAGTAGTTTACCTGAAGGAGATCCTGTGCCTGTACTTTGTTGATACTCTTCAGGTATTTAAACATCTCTATCATGTCCCTCATCTCTTCTTTGTTGTGGTGAGTGCATGTTGAGCTGTTTTAGCCTTGCATCATATGGCTTATGATGCAGATCTTCCACCATTTTTGTTGCCCTTCATTGTATAGTCTCTAGTCTTTCTATGTCTTTCCTATGGTAACGTCTCCAGAACTGGACACAGTACTCAAGGTGAGGTCTTACCAGGGACCTGTACAGTGGCATAATCACCTCCTTTTCTACTGGTTATGCCCCTCTGTATGCAATCCAAGATGCCACTGGCCTTTTGTGCCGCCTTTTCACATTGCATGCCAGCCTTCAGGTTGTATGCAATGATCACCCCAAGATCATGCTTGTGTTTTGTTACCACCAGCTGTACCCCATTTAGAAGGCAATTTCTTCCTAGTTTGCATCTTCCTCGGTGCATAACCTTACATTTTTTGGCATTGAACTTCAACTGCCAATTCCCTGACCATTCTTCCAAATTCCAAAGGTCTGACTCCATCTTTTGAGTCCCTTCAGCAGACTCCACCCTATTGCAGAGCTTGTGGATTATCAGTGGCTCCCATGACTATGGTGTTGGCATTTCTACTGTGGACCTCCTCGGTGCACCTATTTACTCTCCATAAGTACTCCTCCACTTCAGGCAATGTTTGCCTAGAACTGATCTTTCAAAGAGCAGTGGTGAGAGCTCCATTCTATCAGGAGCAGTTGTGGTTGTTGAACAGCAGTAAAACTGCATTATTTCAAACACTATTGGAAGAGACTGGTAAGATGACCTTCTTCCTGCCTAGTCCCATTCACATTTGGTCTCTGAGTCTTCATCTCAAGCAGTGGAGAGCACTGCTGTGGTCTGCTTTCATTGAATTTTGGACATTGCTTTGATTGAGAGTTGTTTTCATTTTGTGTCTGTTTTCTGAACACTGTTCTCTGCATCCCATTAATGAGGATTCTCCTTAAAACACCTGAGTTTTACTTTTAAATGTTAATATTTTGGTTGGGGGGGTACTGTGAGGGGGTGGTGTGAGGGATCGTAGGCAGTGTCTAAATGTGGTATGAATGTTATCAGATTTATATATTTATGTAATAATAGTGGGTAAATGTGTATGTATGCCTAGGGACTTAAATTATAGGGGAATTTGTTGATTGGTATTTATTTAGCTGTATTTTAGTGTGAGGGGTAATTTATGTGGGTATTTTAATAGTTGAAAAAATAGCTGTAGGATGTGATTTTGCCTCAGACCCCTTCGTATCACCTATTTAGAGTCTCTGCTGTGTGACGTTCACCCTTTTGCTGACCTCACCCCTACCAGTTGCAGTGGTTAAAATTTTGCTGGGATGTTGGTACCAGTAGGGGCAAGTGAGTTGATGGCAGAGCGCTGGGAGTACAGCAGGGTTGAGCAGCATTGGGGTGCAAATCACCACAAAATATAATGCTGGTTCAGCTTTAAGCAGAAATGAATGGTTCCAAAAGGCCTCTCACACAGTTTGCAAAGGGTGCCAACAGAAGACATAGATACGTGTTTCATCCTACCAGGACTCATCAGTATGCCTCATCTGTTTGACACCCCAGTGGAATGATTCAGCTACCTAAGATGGTCTATCTGGGTTATGTTGTGGTGAACCCAATTAAAACAAAAACAATCTAAAGACAAAGAACCTCTGTGCTAAGCACTGAGGTAATGAGTTACCCAAAGGGCATTTGGTCAGGAAGCCAAGATGCAAACAAATACAAAATCACACATGCCCCCACAATGCAAAGCATTTTGGGCTACATATGCAAATCACCACAGAATATTATGCTGGTTCAACGTTAAGCAGAAATGAATGGTGCCAAAAGGCCTCTCACACAGTTCGTAAAGGGTGCCAACAGAAGATATAGACATGTGTTTCATCCACCAGGACTCATCGGTATGCCTCGTCTGTTTGAATAGTAAAGTTCTAACAGCACCTCCTTCCTCTTGCTGCTCTCTGCCAAAAAGTCCTCTTTATTCTTTCCACTCCATCTGGGGTATCCACCCTGTTGCAGATCTTGGTGTCATCTGTAAACAGGCAGACCTTTCCTTCAGCCCTACCACAATGTCATTAATGAAGACATTAAACAGGACTGGCAAAAGCACTGATCTCTGTACTACCTCGCTGGTCACCACCTCTCCAGATTTGATCCCATTTATGCTTCCTGTCTGTTAGCCAGTTCCTAACCCAGTTTACCACCTTGTGCCCAATGTCCAGACTACCCATCTAGTTAACCAGCCTTTTAAGTGTGACGGTTTGAAGACATTGCTGAAATTGAGGTAGGTGAAGTCCACTGCCCTCCAATTTGCTTCCTTTGTTATCAAGTCAAAAAAATCTATCAGCTTCATCTGACAAGACCTTCCTGCTGTGAATCCATCTTGCCTTGGATCGTGGGCACTGTTGGATTCAAGTAGTACTATACTTTCTTTAAGCAGTGCCTCTTTTTTTCAGTTCAAATTCTATTAGAGTTCCAATACAGAGAATGAATCAGAGTGAAGTAAATCATGAACCCCAAACTGCAGACACGGAATACAGAATGATTACGCTCTCCCTCACCCCCTACTCCACAGGAACCCCACACCACCCCAAACAACCCAGCGCAGACGGTACTCCTTTAGCACAACACCAATGAATATGACCTGGTAGTACTTAAGCCTGTAATGCATAAAGAGTCTGCAGTGGGCCCCAGATCCTGTGAAACTTTTCCAGTTTGTTATATAGACTGGCAATAGTCCATTCTGTTCTAAGGTTCGCAAGCAATTCCTGAAGCCATTCAACATAAGATGGAACCTCTATATCCTTTCAGTGCCTCAACACCACTCTTTTAACAGACATCAACATCAATACTATGTGGTACCTCCTGTTCACCACCGAAATGGAGGAGAAATCCCCAAGAAGACATATTTCAGGGGGTGAACAATTCTGAAAGCCTTAAAAGAGGATCAGCATGCTGATTAATCATGGTCCAAAGTGGAGCAACTTTCAAACAGCTCCAGAAAATCTGGAGGAGGTCACCTTCTTGAGACTGGCATCTAGTGCAAAGGGGAGAAGACATCAGACCCAGTCTGGCAAGCCTCTGTGGACAGTAATAAATGTTATGCAAAATTTTGAATTGCATTAATCTAAGTCTGTCCTGCTTAAGGAACTTATGACAGCTTTGCCACGGGAGAGACCAGTCCATATCTTTGCCCTGAAGAGAGGCCAAAAAGGAGACAGGAGCGTAATTATCAGGGTAAGCCCAGGTGAATAGAGCAGTATATATTTTAGATACAGCATGAAGTCAGCCTCCAACTCCATGAGGTAGCCAAAACTGATATTGGAAGCTGGAGGGGATCGGACCCATTACCTTAACCAGTAGCTGGCGGTTGAAAATCTTGAAGATTGTTGTGTGAGGTAACATAAACTTGTGCATAATGCCAGCAGAAAAGCACCATTGAATATCAGATAACATAAACTCATCTAGATGGCAGTTTCTTATCTGAGGGATCCAAGAAGGTGAGAGAAGCTTGAAGTCCAGCAAAAATTAGGTTGCCTATTACAGGTTGAGATAAATCCTTGAGATTTTATACCTCAGAAAAGCGCACAACTGAGTATGAACCCTGATTGAAATTGTTATAGGGGAACTATGTAGAGATTCTGTGCAGAACTGACCTTGGTGTATAGCAGCACAGCAGGGAGAGCCATGCTTTCTAATGGTAGCCGACTCAACGGTTAAAAAGTTGAGGTATATGTGGCAGCCAGAGATGGTTGGTCCATGGTCAGCCATCTGAGATACTTATTGGCCTGACTGTGCCAGTAGTATAGCCCAATATGGCGGAGTCTTAATCCTCCTTTAGCCTCCGGAGCCGCTAACTGTGAAAAGCCATCCTAGCCTTCTTATTGCCACATGTAAAGTAGAAATCATGTTATGCACTTTTTAACCCAAGACAGGGGAGCCATATGTTTAACATGTTAAGGGGTAGAATAAGTTGAAATACATTCATTTTGATTAGATTGATTCTGCCCTAAAGAGAAAGGGGAAGTAAAGTCCACCGGCGAAGGTCTAGATCTATTTTATGTACCAGTGCATCAATATTAAGTTGTCTGAGCCATGCCGTGTCCTGAGCGAGAAGGAGCCCCAGGTATTTAATATAATCTGACTCCCAGGAGAGCCCAAACACTATAATGTCCTGTTTATATACCCTGTGGTTAAGAGGAAAAACCACAGTCTTACCTACACTGAGTTTATAATTTGAGACCTTGCTGAAGTCGTCTATTAACTTCAGAATGATGGGAATAGATGTGAGGGATGGGTTACCTGCAGCAGAAGATCATCTGCATAGGCCGCCACTTTAACCACCTGCTTCCGAGAGAGATACCTGAGATGCCTGGGCTGGACAATCTCCTAATAAGAGGCTCTAGGTAAATATTGAAGAGAAGGGGATAAGGACACCCTATCAGGTCCCACATGTACTTTCAAGGGGTCGAGATATCCCATTACATGAAATTCTGGCAAGGAACTTATATAAAGAGTTAACCCAATTCCAGAATTTCATGGGAAAACCAAAAACTTCCATCGTAGCAAACAAGTAGTCCCAGTGGACTCTGTTGAATGCCTTCTCAGCATCCAACGAGATCAGGACCATTGGATGAGAAGCATCCTTGGATGCTGAGAACACATGAGACAGGGCCTCAGATGATCACCCAATGATCTCCCTTTCATAAACCAACCTGATCTGCCCCATTTAAAAGGAAGTACTGCCTCCAAACGGTCGGCTAATAGTCTTGTCAAAATTTTAATATCATGGTTAAGAAGGAGATCGGCCTGTAACTTGAGACCAGATCAGATGGTCTGTCGGCTTAAGCAACAAAACAATCAGTGCCTCAAAAAGGGAGGGAACAGATACTTGATCAGAGATAATGGCCTGGAAGAGTGGCAGCAAAATGGGGATGAATTGCTTAGAAAACTTTGTAAAATTGGAGGTAAACCGTCAGGGCCGGAGATTTGTCGGATGGGAGAGATTTGATTACCCTTTCAATCTTACCTCAGAGACAGGAGACTCCCAAATTTTCTGCTGAGAGTGTAAGAGAGTTGGCAGTTGTAAATCACTCAGATATTCAAAAGTCTATCCTTGGATGGGAGTTAACCATAGGGCCATATAAGCCCGGAAATAATTTGTAAACTCATCTGCTATCTCCGAGGTAAGACCTTAAGGAATTGTCTTTGGAGGAATGGACTGCGAGAATAAGTCTGGCAGATTCCTGTTGCTTAATGTGCACCGCCAACATTTTGCTGGCCTTCTCACCCTGATCAATATAGACCGCTTTGATTTCAAAATGGCAAATTCAGCTTGCTCCGATAACATTGCTAGGTAGGCTTCTCTCAGTTTCATTAAATCTTGTTTAAATGTCTCAGAAGAAGATGGAGAGGGCAGTCTCCATGTCCCTAATCAGGAGAAAGGTCAGAGATCCGAGATGCCCTCTCTCTTTCCTTTCGATGCTAGGCCAATTACAGTCCCCTTAAATATGCTTTACAGGCGCCCATATCATATCAGGCTTCCCCAGGAATTAGAATAGGAGGCAGTAAACTGCTTTATTTGGGATATTATATATTGAACCGTATTTGGCTCCTTCAAAATTTGATTATTCAACTTCCACCTGCCCTTTATTGGGCAGTGACACTAGGGTTATTTGGCAAGTGAATATGGAGCGATCCAACAGGGCCTTGATACAATACTAGAGCTTATAACCCCTGGTAATAGAGACTGAGAGATGAGGATATAATCAATCCTCAAGGAGGTTGCATGCACTGAAGAAACATAAGTATATTCCCTTGTATTGGGATGTAATAACGCCTTATATCACAAAGACCAATAGAGTCCATCAGGTCCCTAAAAGCTCTTTGTGCTGGAGAAAGACCTTGATGGGATTGACCTGACCTGTCAAGAGCCTGATCAAAACAAGATTAAAATCACCCCTATAACCATGGGGATGTCCAAAAATGGAGTTAGGTCTTCTATTATCTGGACAAAAAGCTGGGGAGTCTACATTAGGGCAATAGATGATGCCCAAGACAATATCAGGGTATGCAATCTACCTTTACAAACAGAAATCTGCCTGAAGGATCGGGTATAACTTGAAGAGGTTTGAACGGAACCGACCTATGCAAAGGATCATAACCCCTACTGTGGGTACCCTCCGCCGCAAACAGCTGCCCAATTACTGCCATCTCATTTAGTCAGCCTCACTCTTAAGCAGATCGTCTCCTGAAAAACATAATTTCAGCCTTCAGATGATTTATATGTTTCAAGATTTTATATTGCTTAGTCCTATGCCTTGCCCCTTTAACATTCCAACTGATAAATTGAATATTTCTAGCCATCACTCAAGATGCCAGTTGGAAATCCCCGGAAACACCACATGTATTTATGTTTCACCTCTATATTTCTCCAAGCAAAATATGCACTGGGTTGATCTACCCCACAGCCCCTGCCATCAGTGAATCCATCCCCCAATCACCCCTCTGAAGCTACCGCGGCACCCCATAAAGCCTGACCCCCACTCCTCCCGCACCCACCCACCTTTTGCATGGTACATGATGATCGCGAACTGAAAGATCCTCTCCTCCAACCTCCCTACCCTCATGAACCAGAAAACAAGAACACTACCCTTTGTAACTGGAACACTCCATAGAGAATAGTACATCCACAATTCTTATAAATTGACATTATCGCTAGCTAGTGTAGGGAAATTGTCTGCACAAACCCTTAAAGAAAATAATCCTCCCTACAGAGTCCCCATGAACCATGCTACTATAGGATCCATAGAGGATGAAGTGTGTAAGACGCTTGCATCAAACGTGAAAATAGTGATCTCAGATGCCCTCTTGTGGCGCAGCCCTCGAATGACGTGGGCAAGCAGCCGAGAATGAGTGGGCCATTATTGCCTGCTTTGGTATAGGGGAAAATTAAGGGCTCATGGGCTGCTGTCCAGACCATATTTCTAGGACCAGAAGCAGTGACCATCTCAAAGGAGTCCTGCAAAAACAGCACTCAAGGAGGGTTATTCAGAACGTGCAGACCAACACCCATAAAGCATGCAGTAAACCTGATATCACCATCTATCTATAGCTGCGGAATCTCCACCTGGTATACAGACTAGTCATATTTATCACCTAATGGCAGCAAGGAATGAAAAAGGAAACCTAGAAAAAACAGACCAAAACAGAACCAGAAAGGGATTGCAGCTACAAACAGAATCGCATTGTAGCACAGAAACTGAGCGTTGCCCCTCCAATCCATGGAGTCAGGACATCGCTCCTGAGAATGTGAATTGCTAAATCTGTCAGAGTAGAATTTAACTTGAGCATAGTAACCTACCGAATACAAACGAGACTAGATTAGGCCTGAGTCAAACATAAGAGTCAGCAAAATTAGACAGTCCAGAAGAAGAGAACCAGATCGGAGCATGATGTCCATTATTCTGTCAACAAGAAGACTCTTCTTGAGAGCTGCAGCCTGGAATTAAATAGCCAAATATACAGTTTGTGAACAACGTAGCCCGGAGACAAAGTAGAAATATAATTTGCATCTGCTAGATACCACCACCACTGGAAAGCTCAGCATGGCACCCCACCAGGTTGACTTTCATGCAGGCTAAAAGGTCAGGAAGTGATTCCTTGAGCCCTGCGGTTGCCAACTCCACTTCCTTGTCGGTCACCCAAGAACCATTTAGGCAATCTTGAAATCTTACAGGAAAACCCATACAAAACTTGATTCCTGCGGCAATCAGCTTGAGGACAAGCTTGTGAAACATGGCTCATTTCTGGCATACAGATAAAGGCAAATCTTGCGCCACTTTCAGCTTTTACCTTCCCATTGCAAATCTTGTACATCCTTAACCTTATATAGGAAATGCTGTCACTCCTGGAAGTTTAGAAAGTGAAATATAAATGACCTGGGAGGGCTCTAACCTAGGAGGGGGCATAGTGCCGATGAGCTCATTCTATTATGTAGCTTGCACCAAGGGAGAAGGGCCTGCCATCTTCTCCACAAACTTTCTGATAAACTTAATGGGTTCTGAGCCCTCTTCACCTTCACGCAAACCAATAATTACCACATTGTTGCAGCAACTGAGCCCTCCAAATCTTGCACCTCGTTCTCCATCTTCACTAGCCTTGCCTCAAGGCCACTAGCTCCAATTCTGCTTTATCCTGTTTCCTTTCAAAGGCGTGTGCAAGCTTCATTATCAGCAATCTTCTTGAAGAGCTCCTCAAGGGTGCTGGAGATGCCTTTTATTTCTCCTGACATATTCTGCATTTCAGCCTTAAAGGCTGAAACTCCTCTAAAAATCTTGAGATGGTAAGGGGATCAGTATCAGGGCTTTCAGTGGTAGCAGGCAGCGAGGATTGCAGGGAGGATGCCCTGGCTCTTAGAGGCCATCTCGGGCGCAGCAGGAGGTGTGTGTTTAGAAGCAGTTTTCCGCATCTCTTCATCCATTGACTTCCTATATCGAGGGTACAGACATTCAGGAAGATAGCAGTCAGGCGATCTGTGGTGGAAAACACCGTAAAGCAGGGTTTTAAAGATAATAATGGGCGGTAGGTCAGAGCAAGCAGAGAGGCGTCCTACCCAGCACACCACATCACGTGACTTTCTTTAAGTAGTGCTTCTATGATCTTATCCACTACCAGGTGAGGCTGACTGGCCTATAGTTCCCTGCCTCCTCTCTACTACCATTTTTGTTTAGCGGGGCTACATGTGCCTCTTCCAGTCCTCTGGAACCACGCCTGTGTTGAGTGACTCAGTGAACATGGCTGCAAGAAGCGTTGCTAGCTTTCTTCGCAGCTCCCTAATGTCCTTGGTGTATGCCATCTGGTTTCATTGCTTTGCCCACCTTCAGTTTTGTGAGCTCCTCCAGGACTCTCTCCACTGTGAATGGGCTAGTGTTTACTTCTCCTTCCCCTCCATGTCTGTTTCCCAGCTGTGGTCCCTGACCCTCCCCCTCTTCAGTGAATACTGAACAGAAGTATTTGTTCAGTATTTCCACCTTTATCAGGTCCCCCTTGATACACTCTCCTGCATCCCCTCTGAGCCTTACAAACCCCCCCATTTTCCTTCTTTTGCTGATGTACTTATAGAATATATTGTCCCCTTTCATCAGTGTTTGCACTAATCTTTCCTCAATCTGTGCCTTTGCTCTCCTTACAGCCTCCCCCTCTTCCTTTAGATTCCTTAGGTACACCTTCCTGCCTTCCTCTCTTTGTTAGTTTAAAAGTTTATTTTTAAACAGGTTAGTTTGTCGGAGAATTAAATCCCTGTTTACAACAAATTCCTGTAAAACATAATTACATCAACAAAAAGAACAATAAATAAATACATACAGTACAAAATCGCATTCAATCTAAAAACAACTACAGCAAACATTTAAGTAATCAAATAATTCAAGTTTAAACATGTGCAAGTCAGACATCTCAGTTATATGACAAGATAATTCATTCCAAGTCTTTCCTAAACTATTCTGGAGAATTATATACCCAATCCAATTTGTAATGGAGTCATAGGCAATTTTCTAGCTGTTTTCCTTAGCCTGTCTAAATATGTTGAGTTGGAGTTCAAACATATTTAATGATTTAATGAATGTGTTTTATTATTATTAGAATGAATTAAACCATGACATATCACTAACCATAAATACTTTCTTCGAGCTGTCGGATGTAACCAATCAAGTTCCTGATAAACTAAACATCAATGGACCTGGAATTTGTTCTTTAAGAAATAATTCCCCAATCTATAAAAAGTCTGATCTAATTTATTTAAAAATATTTGATAGGAATACATATATAATGGGAATACATAATCAAGTACAGACAGCAACAATTGTTTTACTAATTTAGTCTATGTTTCTCTAGTCAAACACCCTGACAACCTTCTTAAGGCTCTCAGACTTTGGTTCTCTTTTTTATCTGTGACAAAATATGTTCAGAAAAAGAAAAATGATAATCAGCAAGAACCCCCAGGTATTTGTAAGTATATACCTTCTGAACCATAGTCCCATCCAAAAACTTAATATGTAGATCAACAAGATACTTTTTTGCTTGTAGTCCCACAGAAAAAATCATACTCTGCATCTTCCCAATACTCATTAAGAGACCAGTATTGGAGAAATCTGTTTGGAGCTGCTGTCTCAGGTCTCTGGGATCATCTGCAGATGCAACCAGTACTATGTCATCCACATAAAGTCTAACATCAGTACAAGTTACATGAGTTACAAGACTATTTATATAGATGTTAAATAACACAGGGCCCAAAATAGAGCCCTGAGGTACACCTCGATGTAGATCCAGGAGACCCGAGACAGCAGCACCACAAACCACCCTTTGCTTGCGGTTTGATAAATAAGATGTAAACCATTGCAAGGACTTCTGTTGCATCCCAATGTCCTGCAGTCTGTGCAGAAGGGTTTCATGATGAACTAAGTCAAATGCTTTACTTAGGTCCACAACACCACCCCAGTATACCTACCCAGGTTCAGTGATGCTGCCACCAAGTTACCAAAGTCAAGTAAGGCAGTGTTTGTGGACCTACCTTCTCTAAATCCATGCTGACAATTGGTTAATAACCCTTTTGGTCAAGATAATGTCAAAGCTGGTAATGTATCAGCTTTTCCAATACCTTTGATAATTGGGAACAAAGTAATAGGTCTGTAATTGAGGGAGCTGTATGGTCTCCTTATATTTCCAGAAACCTGCCCTTTTGGCCCATACATTGTCTGCTCACTCTCTCAAGAATGATAGTGGTTTCCTCCTTCTCTTGCCTTTGTTTACCATCCTGATGCACTGGTTCATCACCCCTCTATGGCTCCCTTCAGGTGTTCCCACTGCTCCTCAACTCCTCCTTCTATCTCCCTCCTCACCTGGGCATCTTTCATACAGCTCCCCATTGAAGCAAAATCCACCTGCCTAAAATCTAAGACCTTTGCATTTGTGTGACTAGACTGTGTCTCTGTCCCTATGCTAGACCTCACTCTGGGGTTGCTAGATCCCAGTTGTCCTTTCACCTAGATGTCTGTGATTCTGTTCTTGTTGGTCAGTACTAGGTCCAGAATCATCCTGTCTCTAGTGGAATCAATCACTAACTGTCTGAGGCCCACCCTTGTAGGAATCCAGGACGTCTCAGCTCCTGGTTGCGCAGCTGCTGGGATGGTCCAGTCCACGTCTTGGATAATGAAATCACCTAGTAGTAACACCTCACCTTTTCTTGCCATCTCATGAATTTGATCCTCTAGCTTCCTGTACACATCCTCTCCCTGTGCTGGAGGCCTGTAGATCACCCCTGTGTGGATTGCTGTGCCACTGCCTGGCTCATGGATGACCCACAGTGCCTCTGCTTCCCCCTGTCTACGCAGTGCCTCCATTGTCTTTATACCCACCCTGTCGTACATGGCCACCCCTCCCCCTTTTTTACTCCCCCTATCCTTTCTGAATAGAGCACACCCTGGTTAATTAACATCCCAGTCTTGATTTGTGGTGTACCAAGTCTCTGTTATGCTGCTATGTCCAGGTCGGCCTCTAATAACAACTCCTCCAGGTCTGGGTTTTGGCCCATGGCCCATTTATTTTATCCTTAGCAGTCCCAGACTTTCATTTTGCTAAAAATACAAGCCTTTGGTTCCTGTTGAACCACTGGTCCACTTGTTGTCCCTATTGCCCTTATTGCTTACATGAATGTTGACTACTTAAAGCATTTTCTTTAATGAGCACTCTGTGTTCTGAATTACTAGCTTCATGCAGCTGCTCCAGACCTTGGATACAAGGTCCTTATCATGGCAAACTCTGCTTTTCCTAAGTGCCTGGTCCTAGCGGGTGAGGTCTGGAGAGTTCTCCCTGTCATCAGAGAAGGCTATCCATTTGTGGTCACTGCACTTGGCAGTTTCTTGACTTTACACTAGAAGTGACCCCATCCTCTTTGCTTAGAGCAAAGTAAAGGTGGCCTCAAACCTAGTTTCCTATACACATGCTCTTCTAGGAAGCAGGATTGAGTTAGGTTGAATATTTGGGCTCAGCCTTGCCATCAGCATTGTCAAAATGCTAGTCTATGGATAAAGATTGAAGTCACCCAGGTTCACAACTGCATCTGATCTGGCTGCTCTCATAATTCCCTGACCAGCTGGGCATTAGCTTCACTGAGTTATTTGCTGACCTGCAGTATACCCCGGATGACTTATTAGACCCCCTTCCTCTATCCCAACTCAGATGGACTCTGTCACACTGCCCTATGATGTTTTCCTCATCCTCCATAGTGAGTCATTTTCTGATGAACATAACCATTCCATCTCTTCCTGTTAGATCTGTCCTTTGGGAATAGTCTGTACCCCTCTATACTGGTGCCTCAGTCATTTTCTTTACCCCAATAAGTCTTTGTGACTGCCACTGATGCCTGCCCTTCAAAGTGCATTAGGTCCTCAAGCTCACCCATTTTGCTAGCTGAACTTCTCATGTTGGCCTACATGCAAGTGCGGACAGTTGTCCTCTAATGCTTTCTTGACCCCCAGTGGGTCACTTTTCCTTGTGCTCAACTGCTCTTCTGTCTTTCTTTCAATGATTTCATGTATCTTTCTTTTGCCCATGGTGAACTCATTCACTTGCACCCCCATCCTTTGTTGAAATTCCTCCTAATCAGCCACATCATTCTATTGGTCAGTACCTCAATCCCTCTGGAAAGAGATGTAGCCCATCCTGATGTAAAGGTATCCTTCCACACAAGGCCCTTGATTTAGCCAGAAAAGCAAACGCCTACTCTTGCACTAGACCATTATCCAAAACTAGCCTGACTAATGGTCCACTGCTGCTTATCACTAGTGCTAAGGTCCATGAGAATCTGGGCAAAGATCACCTTGAATGCCTTTCCCTTCATGAGCATCCCTAGTTCCATGAATGGCCTCTTTTTCTCCTTGAAACTTATACTTGATAGTGTTCATTTAATCCATGCTGCAGGCAAGAGAAGCACCTCAGCTGAACTACCATCCTAGTCCAGCAGTGTCCCCTTCATCTCATCCATTGCTCAAACAATAGAGTCCCTAATGACTTCTACCTTTGTGCCTCTCACACAATCCTTTTTGTTCAACCTCCTTTGCATGTTGGGTGTCCTGGTGCCAGGTTTTCCTCCACCAGCCCTAGTTACCTGTTGACCCCAATCAACTTGGCCAGTCAGAAGTTGATTCAGTTTACTGATGTCCATCAGCAATGGTGCCCCCTTACAACTATGCCTGCTTTCTCCCTTCTCCACTCTGATCCATCAACAGCCCTATTATTAAAAATCACAGTATCATATCATTTTCCCTTCCCTATCTGTCCCTGACAACTCCGACTCCATAGACGTAGTGCTCGTATCTACAGCCATCTCTCCCCCGTCCTCCTCAGGTGCCTGCTTATCTCACTGCACCCCTGTGGTTTCTCCCACTGTCAAGCCAGTCTAGCAATGCACCTTTTAAGAGCATAGACCACCCCATGGTGGCTGTACATTTTTCTCCCTCTGACCACCTTAGACAGAATGGTGTATATCACGTAGTGCTGACAGCACACCAGAAGTGTTTTCCTCCCAAACTAACGTAATCAGTTTATGCTTACCAAATAAATGGAGGGAAAGTGATGATTGTTGGAAAGAGGCGCTATCTAGAATATATTTGATTTCACAAGATATCCTTTGTGCTCCCCCTACTCCTACTGTGGTTTAATTGCTTCCCTAACTTCCCTTTATCATGATGGGTAGGGAGCCCAGCCTGGACTTGCCATCCAATCACTGTCATTCTACACTTAATAATAGCAGATCTAGGGCCCATCCTTCTAATGTCAACTGCAGTTGTGATCTTCCTTGATCTTGTCAGGTACAGAGACAATACTGGACCTACCAAACTGTCATGGTGATGTTCCGTTTATAAAATGCCAATCGACTCTCCTGCTGTGACACCCTGCCCAGTCTCCATGCCCAATATTTAACAATGGGGATCCCTTACAAATCCCTATTCCCCATCCGTATTCAAACTTTGATGTCCTTCTCATGTGCCTTCTGCTACCACATCCCACCACCAACCCCAGTCCCTGTCTCCTAAACATAAATCCCTTAGATATCCCTCCACACAACATTTCAACCAAGTCCCTGATACATCACTGTGATGTTCTTAAGTCACTAGACTGGCCATCCTGTGAGCCCAGAATGGACTTCCTGTGCTATGTACCACATTCAAATTCACTCATCTTCCTTCCACCCATTCCCTCCAGGCTCATCACTCTGAAATCCTTCCCCAGAACCTTCACCACTCCCAGCTTCTGTTGCTAAGCCATCCCAAAGTTCACCTAGCCATTGGTAGATGATTCTTTTATTTTCCAGCACCCCAAAAATAGAATAATCTCCCACGACTGTAGCTTACTTTCATGTACGTCTCTTCCTCTGTTTAAAAGAAGATGCAAGAGCTACAAGGAAATATTCTCCCCAAATCTACAGTGGCAGCTGTACTTAACCCCTCACTAACCCTTTATCCCTCCTCTTGCATTTATGCCTTAACACCTTTATATGTATATATGTGTATATATATATGTCTCTATATATATAAATATTTATTTATATACATATGTATTATTCTCCTTCTACTGATTGTACTTTCTCGATTTATGTTTTACCTCCTGCATTTATCTGTATTTGTACCTGCACAATGGAATGTCTTTATTCCTGAGTCGCCCTGAAAAAGGGACATGATTGTCTCAGTGGGCCTACCGGTTATCAAAATTCAAATAAAAGTAAAATAAATAAAACCTGTTTCTAAGAATCAAATCCTTGTACAATATGTATGTGTGTGTGTGTGTATATGTGTGTGTGCACTACATGCTCATTTATGTGTTCTGCAAGGATGACTACATGTATGTGTAGCAGAGTGTGTATGAATGTCTGTACACATTTGTGTCTGTACTTAGTCTTGATATTTATTTATTTATTTAAGCGATTTACCAGATAAGCATACTGAGCGGGATCACTGCTTCCAGATACAACCTGGGAGTTACATGCATACATACAATTGAAGCATAGGCAATGGTGCAATACAATAGGTACAGAATTAGAGTACAGTAAAGGGTGAAACATCTGGTCCAGGAAATGTTACAGGCTGGACTATGCATTAGGTACTTAAATACAAGTTTAGTTCAGAGTGTCTGAGTTACTAAAGCATGAGCAGACATAGACACATAGGTGGAGGCAGCAGTGATATGGCGCAGGGATTAGGAAAGGATGAACCAGATCTACTAATAACCTTTACTATTAATCCTCTCTCCCACAATTTTGCCACAGCTCTGACAACAGCTGCGGGAGGTTCTGGGATTCAGCACTAGTGGCCACCTTCATAAAATGTTGGACAGAATGTATGCCAGGATCAAGTAGATAAAAAGAAAATTAAAAAGCACACAAAAAGGCAACATTTTACTTCTTTGGTGATAAACCTAATTGTGGACTGCCCCACATTACCATGTAGGGCACTTGTTGATAGAAATTTCCCTTTAAGAGAAATGTAATTGTTTTTTTAATGAAATGTGCTATAGTTGCCATCTTGACAGCCATAGTGCTTCTCAAGTTACAGCAATTTTTACCCCTTTTTGCACAATAATGGTTGCAAATGGTGAAGACAGCCACAAATACAGTATAGATCGCTGACCTTAGAACAAAAAATGGATCTCAGATTGTTCTGTAGGTATGAGCACTTTTGCCATAGGCTAGAGAGTTTAGAATAGATAGTGTGGTCCTTTGACCTTCAAAAACCAAGGCAAATGTGTCCTACTAGCAAAAGTAGGCAACCTTATTCCAGTTTGCACTGCAGTCTATGTTGAACAGAAATGAGCACCATTCTGTAATTACAGGCCTTGGTCAACATTTTTCTTTTTAACAATGTTTCTTTTCTGAGACAGCATTAAGTTACAAACATAATAAAATATGCAGCTATCTTGTGGGTTCACTATTATGTCTGCATAATAGCATCTCATAAAAATGATTTTTAGGAAATTAGGGTACTTCAGTAGCTGCAGTACAGCTAATAGAGACAAATATACTAGAACATAACTTTCCTCTCATTTAGCAGTAAATTATAAAACAGTAGTTATTGTTTTGTGAACTTGCTTTAAAAGTCAAATTAGTTTAAACTATAGTTGCTGAGTATCTGATGGGAGCCATTCTTTTATTTAATAAAGTTTTTTTTAAATGATTCTTTACTGTACTTCTACACAATAGTAGGCATCTGGGGACTAAAGTGATACTTTAATGCACTTTGAGTCTAGTTGCTTAGCATTTGACAGAATAACTTGCTATTTTAAACTGTTTCCCATCATGTGATAGAAGTGTACTGGACCTTTATGTTAAGACCATTGTGTAGAGCGTAGTGTAGCAGCTACAGTAAGGTTACCTCAGGTTATAGGATGGCCTACTTTCAGGGTCTGGTGTCTTTAATAGAATACTGTGAAGCTTGGTCTGGTGCATTTAATAGAATACTGTGAAGCCCTGTGTCATCTGAGTAGCTGATGGAGTTGTAATTTAACTGGCTGTGCTCCCTGAACTAATGCCAGCCCCAAACAATGAAAATATAAAAATGCCATTCTGATGAGTTGGTGTGCCAGCTACGGTAAAGATTTTGATTTTGACTCTGTCTACCAATGTACTGTTCTGTGGCATAGTACAGTATTATAGGCTAACAGCTAAATTTGGTGAGGAATGGAATTTTAGTCATGAGTGGTCTGGCATTTCCCTCCTGAAAGCATGGTAAGAAATATGATTTTCCATATTGTGGCTACACTGAAAAAGCAGTGACTTTAAACAAATGGGCAAAAGTGTGTCCACGTTAGGCACACATCATTAGATTTGTATTTTGTTCATTGTATTTGTTTTGTTAGCTATGCGGAATGGCAGGCCAGGTCTTGAGACCTGTTTACAGCTACATCCTGGTGAGAAACATGGCACAGTACAATATTGCAAGTATTAAAGGGGAAGATAATAAGTGTAAGTTATATGATGCTCATTACAAGGAGAGCAATGTCTAAACTAAAATTAAATTATGAAACTGAGGACTGCTTTTCATTAATTTTTATACTCCTTCAGCATGTCTTGTATCAGATTTTGAAATTATGCCACATAGCTTATGGTTATATGCCATGGTGAGCAGGAATAAAATAGTACGTGAGTAATGCATTTTGTGGCTTATGTGTGCTGGAGTGTGTCAGATTGTTGATATTGCACAAGGTGCATACAAAGCTTTCTTGAGGGTGGATGCACCATATATTGTGTTATTTTGTATTCTACTCTATTGGTGCTCCATCCTAACATAATTTCAAATAGTGGAGTACCTGATATGTTTGATAATTATGAAACTAAACAGACACCATTGCTCAACAGATGCATCAGTCAGAGGTGTATCAGTGTTTAGGTTGTAATTACTCTACCACTGGAGAGAGAGGGGACTGGACAGTGAAAGGGGCAGGTCAGTTCTACAAAACAAGCACAAATAATTGAATAACTTACAGTATATGGGGTCTTAGGTCCCATTTGAAGGAGGTGTTGGTAGTTTAACAGCTTGGCACTGAGTAAGAGGTTGTTCCAGCTAAGAGCTGCTTGGTAGCTTGATATTCCTCCTGCTTTCACTGGTTTTGTATGGTTGAAGGGGTAATTCAATGATGGGTTACAGATGATAAGTATAATAATTTTTTTATAAAAGGTTGAATAATGTGTTGGGGAATTCAGTGCTTAAGATGTGATGGTTTGTAACTGACCAGTTGAAAAGGAGCTGCTCATTAAGGGAGGAATTTTCAGGGATATTCAACAATGGTAATGATGCAAGTCTTTGTGTACTTAATGGAAAGAGGCTAATAAAAACATAGTAGTTGTTGGCAGAAAAGGGACCCTTGGCCCACCCAGTTTGCTCAAGTGTTCCCTGACTATTCAACCTCTGCAGACCCTATCTGGTCTTTGGGCACCCCACCTGTTTTAATATACCCAATGTTTATCCCACACATGCTTGAAGCCCTCTATTATGTTAACCTCTGCCACCTCAGCTGGCAGTCTGTTCATCATCTCCCACCCTTGTGGGTAAAATTTGTTTTCATATTTCTCCTCAGCATTCTCCATCCAGCCTCATGGTTTGCCCCAAATGTAGATGAAATTAACCTATTGAGGTCTAATGCTGAGATGCTGTTTAGTAGCATGTTTCAATATTCCAGGATTTGCAACCTTGTATAGAGCAACTACTCTCCTAACCTCAGTAGTTAAATCTTTTCTGACTTTGTATACTAGGCCAAGTTGTCTGTTTTTGTCATTTTATTGATGTGATCCCCACTGAAAGATTCTGGATCAATAGGACTCCTAGATACTTGCATAATTTCACAAAAGAACAATTTCAAATGAGAACATATTAAGAACTTCATAACTTTCATACAAGTATTTCACTGGTTCAGTCTGTATAATATGCTTGTGCAACATGCTAGCATGTATTTGGCACATAAGGCGTGAATCTTCGTAACATACATTTGGCCGTTCTCCTCTCTGTCCCTATGACAGGGACTACCTCCCTTCTGAGGAACCACAGGGCTGGTACCTGTAAGCAAAATAATTCTCTTGATGAGGGTTCCACCCCTAAAGGTGCCACAGGGACACAATTCCCTGACATTATAAACTTTGTGAAGTATAGATGAATTCCTATAAGAAGGGAGACAAAACCATCAGAGGACTTTATTTATTTCACATTAGGATTAATACCTTTGAGTCCAGGACTCATTTTCAAAGGTTCCAGGTCATTGTTGTATAGACATTATAAATATAACAGTGTTTACCGAAAACAGTTGCACAGACATTCAAATACCAATAAATGATATACATCCAACTAAAGGTTGAAGAGTATAGGGTCAAATAGGGTTCAGCCTTGTAGTTCACTAGTTTGTTGGTTAGTCTAGGTGGAAGGGGGGGGGTAGGAGGTCAGCCAGGGATGGCATCATCATGGTGGAAGTGGTTTGTCAGCAGAGTGGGCCTAGTTTGGGAATGGAGAGGTTGATGAGATAAAAGGGGGTGTGAAAGGGAGAAGGTTGGGTGGCTTTAATTCTGCCATATTAGTGCAGGCAAACATAGTTCTTTTTTGTGTCAAAAAGGGATCTGAGCCCAGATTTGAAGGAACTAATCTTGGGTGATTCTGTGAGGTTAGCAGGTTAGCAGGTAACTCATTGTACCAGGATGAGGGGAAGATGATAGAGGAAAGAAAATGGATGTGTCAAGGATACTTGTTGCATGCACTTTGAAAAGCTTTTGGTGGGAGGTGGGGTAGATCTGCTGCTCCACCTAATATCAATCATACCCATGCAATATACTGGTTACACTGGCAACTGAGTATGTGCAATATAGAGGATAATGTATGGTGTTTGGTTAAAAAAACACACTGGGAACACTTCAAGAGGTTGCCATGACATCATTGTAAACCTCGAGGGTGCAGCTCGAGAGGTTTTCAGATGTCATGGCAACCTTGAGAAGTGTTTTTAGTGCGGTTGTTAACCAAAGACCATACATTATATTTTATAGTGTATGGACTACCAAGATTGTGTAATTGTGGATTGAATTACTTTACTGAATTACTTTATGGAACACTGATTGTTGTGCGAATTTCATTTTGTTATACCATTGATATGACATACTCAAGAAGGGTTAACAACAGAGTAATGTCATATTATTGGTTGATTATAAGGTTGATTTCAGTTAATAATAAGGATTCCCCACACATTATATGCTTGTACAACATAGTAGAATGCTTGGTTCATAGGTCTGAGTGCTCATATGACATGGATTTGGCTGTTTATCTCTGTCCCCATGACAGTAGCTATCACCCTTTCAAGATATCATGGGATTCCATCCTTTGAGAAAAGGAACCCTCTTGAGATGGTAAGGAAAATGGCTGCCACACTAGACATCCATCAAGCTGTGCTCTAAGCACAGTAAAAACACCTCTGTTTTAATTATGTAATTCTAATGTGCTGTAAGGAGAATCCTGTTAAAATTTGTTTTGCCTCTCTGGACATAATGCTATGCTCCAGCAAGTGTTAATTTTAGTTAAATTTAGTACTGATTCTATGTAACTTAGCATTGAGGTGTAAGGTTGAGAATTAGATTGGGTCTTTTAGTGAGGTATATTAGGAGTCAGCTTTATTGTTTTTAGAATCTTTCGTAGATGCTTTGCAGAGCACCTTTTTTATCAAATTCAAACTTAGTGCTACATTTAGTGGTGCTTGCAGTTGAAGTCAGCTAACCAGAGACCAGAACTGGTAGTGGAGTGCATAAAGCATTCAGTCAGGAACAACATGTGAGGGAGCGGTTGCTGGAGGAAGGCATTCCAGAGGGGAGAGCATGGCACTGCAGAAATTGAGAGTCTGAGTCGGCCATGGGGCTGTGAGTCAGCGGCCATTGTGAGAGACCAGACTGGACTTTGGAAGTTCTTACGGGCTGTTTGGCCCAATGAACATCATCTGCAACTGAAGAGGTGGAGTTATCAGCTGTTTTGCCTGAAGCAGTCTCTGGATCACTGCCATTGTGGGTCAGTTTAGCCCAAATACTCCAATACCATCTTTGGTAAGTCTGACCCATGGAACTGTTTCATGTTGTGGGCCTGTTGTGATGCATGTGTGAACTCTATTAGAGGATTGTGGCTTACACAGAAACATAAAATGTGTTGGCAGATGGGGTCCAGGTGGACCACCTACTCTGCCCATGTATACTACCCTCCCAATCAAGCTGCTGTGTTAAGTTTTCCACATTGTCTGTCCTATGCCAGCTTGAATTATCTGACTGTCTTTGACCCACCACCTGTGGGGAGGCCATTCCATAGCTTCACCACCCTTTCTGAGAAGAAGAACTTCCTTGTGTTGCTCCTGAACCTGCCCCTCTAGGCGCATGTCAGATCTCTAGTCCAGGTGCAGTAGTTTACATGAAGGAGATCCTGTGCCTGAACTTTGTTGATACTCTTCAGGTATTTAAACATCTCTAACATATCCCCCATCCCTTCTTTGTTGTGGTGAGTACATATTGAGTTGTTTTAGCCTTGCATCATATGGCTCATGATGCAGATCTTCCATCATCTTTGTTGCCCTTCTTTGTATAGTCTCTAGTCTTTCTATGTCTTTCTTATGGTAATGTCTCCAGAACTGGACACAGAACTCAAGGTGAGGTCTTACCAGGGACCTGTACAGTGGCATATTGACCTCCCTTTTTCTAATGGTTATGCCCTCTGTATGCAATCCAAGATGCCACTGGCCTTTGTGCCGCCTTTTCACATTGCATGCCAGCCTTCAGGTTGTTGCAATGATCACCCAAGATCATGCTTGTGTTTTGTTACCACCAGCTGTACCCCATTTAGAAGCAATTTCTTCCTAGTTTGCATCTTCCTCGGTGCATAACCTTACATTTTTTGGCATTGAACTTCAACTGCCAATTCCCTGACCATTCTTCCAAATTCCAAAGGTCTGACTCCATCTTTTGAGTCCCTTCAGCAGACTCCACCCTATCGCAGAGCTTGTGGATTATCAGTGGCTCCCATGACTATGGTGTTGGCATTTCTACTGTGGACCTCCTCGGTGCACCTATTTACTCTCCATAAGTACTCCTCCACACTTCAGGCAATGTTTGCCTAGAACTGATCTGTCCAAAGAGCAGTGGTGTGAGCTCCATTCTATCAGGAGCAGTTGTGGTTGTTGTACAGCAGAAAAACTGCATTATTTCAAACACTATTGGAAGAGACTAGTAAGATGACCTTCTTGCTGCCTAGCCCCATTCATATTTGGTCTCTGAGTCTTCATCTCAAGCAGTGGAGAGAGCACTGCTGTGGTCTGCTTTCATTGAATTTTGGACATTGCTTTGATTGAGAGTTGTTTTCATTTTGTGTCTGTTTTCTGAACACTGTTCTCTGCATCCCATTAATGAGGATTCTCCTTAAAACACCTGAGTTTTACTTTTAAATGTTAATATTTTGGTTGGGGGTACTGTGAGGGGTGGTGTGAGGGATCGTAGGCAGTGTCTAAATGTGGTATGAATGTTATCAGATTTATATATTTATGTAATAATGGGTAAATCTGTGTGTATGCCTAGGGACTTAAATTATAGGGAATTTGTTGATTGGGATTTATTTAGCTGTATTTTAGGGTGAGGGGTAATTTATGTGGGTATTTTAATAGTTGAAAAAATAGCTGTAGGATGTGATTTTGCCTCAGACCCCTTCGTATCACCTATTCAGAGTCTCTGCTGTGTGACGTTCACCCTTTTGCTGACCTCCCCCCTACCAGCTGCAGTTGTTCAAATTTTGCTGGGAGGTTGGCACCAGTAGGGGCAAGTGAGTTGATGGCAGAGTGCTTGGAGTACAGCAGGGTTGAGCAGCATTGGGGTGCAAATCACCACAAAATATAATGCTGGTTCAGCTTTAAGCAGAAATGCATGGTGCCGAAAGGCCTCTCACACAGTTTGCAAAGGGTGCCAACAGAAGACATAGACATGTGTTTTATCCTACCAGGACTCATCAGTATGCCTCATCTGTTTGACACCCCAGTGGAATGATCCAGCTACCTAAGATGGTCTATCTGGGTTATGTTGTGGTGAACCCAATTAAAACAAAAAACAATCTAAAAGACAAAGAACCTCTGTGTGCAAGCACTGAGGTAATGGTTACCCCAAAGGGAATTTGGTCAGGAAGCCAAGATGCAAAGAAATACAAAATCACACATGCCCCCACGATGCAAAGCATTATCGGCTACATATGCAAATCACCACAGAATATTATGCTGGTTCAACGTTAAGCAGAAATGCATACTGCCAAAAGGCCTCTCACACAGTTTGTAAAGGGTGCCAACAGAAGACATAGACACGTGTTTCATCCACCAGGACTCATCAGTATGCCTCGTCTGTTTGAGTAGTAAAGTTCTAACAGCACCTCCTTCCTCTTGCTGCTCTCTGACAAAAAAGTCCCTCTTTATTCTTCCCGCTCCATCTGGGGTATCCACCCTGTTGCAGATCTTGGTGTCATCTGTAAACAGGCAGACCTTTCCCTTCAGCCCTACCACAATGTCATTAATGAAGACATTAAACAGGACTGGCAAAAGCACTGATCTCTGTACTACCTCGCTGGTCACCCCCTTCTCCAGATTTGATCCCATTTATGCTTATTGTCTGTTAGCCAGTTCCTAACCCAGTTTACCACTTGTGCCCAATGTCCAGACTGCCCATCTTGTTAACCAGCCTTTTAAGTGTGACGGTTTTGAAGGCATTGCTGAAACTGAGGTAGGTGAAGTCCACTGCCCCCCCCCAATTTGCTTCCTTTGTCATCCAGTCAAAAAAAATCTCTCAGCTTCATCTGACATGACCTTCCTGCTGTGAATCCATCTTGCCTTGGATCGTGGGCACTGTTGGATTCCAAGTGTGCCACTATTCTTTCTTTAAGCAGTGCCTCTTTTTTTTTCAGTTCAAATTTTATTAGAGTTTCCAATACAGAGAATGAATCAGAGTGAAGTAAATCATGAACCCCAAACTGCAGACACGGAATACAGAATGATTCGCTCTCCCCTCACCCCCTACTCACCGAACCCCACACCCACCCCAAACAACCCAGCGCATCGGTACTCCTTTAGCACAACACCAATGAATATGACCTGGTAGTACTTAGGCCGGTAATGCATAAAGAGTCTGCAGTGGACCCCAGATCCTGTCAAACTTTTCCAGTTTGTTATATAGACTGGCAATAGTCCATTCTGTTCTGAGGTTCGCAAGCTATTCCTGAAGCCATTCAACATAAGATGGAACCTCCATATCCTTTCAGTGCCTCAACACCACTTTTTTAACAGACATCGACATCAGTGCTATGTGGTACCTCCTGTTCACCAACGAAATGGAGGAGAAATCCCCAAGAAGACATATTTCGAGGGCGAACAATTCTGAAAGCCCTAAAAGAGGATCAGCATGCTGATTAATCATGGTCCAAAGTGGGACAACTTTCAACAGCTCCAGAAAATATGGAGGAGGTCACCTTCTTGAGACTGGCATCTAGTGCAAAGGGGAGAAGACATCAGACCCAGTCTGGCAAGCCTCTGCAGAGAGTAATAAATGTTATGCAAAACTTTGAATTGCATTAATCTAAGTCTGTCCTGCTTACGGAACTTATGACAGCTTTGCCACAGGAGAGACCAGTCCATATCTTTGCCCTGAAAGAGAGAGGCCCAAAAGGAGATGGGAGCATAATTATCGGGGTAAGCCCAGGTGAATAGAGCAGTATATATTTTAGATACAGCATGAGGTGAGCCCGCCAACTATGTGAGGGTAGCCTAAAAACTGATATTGGGAGCTGGAGGGGGAATGGGACCCATTACCTTAACCAGTAGCTGGCGAGTTGAAAAATCTTGAAGATTGTTGTGTGAGGTAACATAAACTTGTGCATAATGCCAGCAGAAAAGCACCATTGAGTATCGGATAACATAAACTCATCTAGACGGCAGTTTCTTATCTGAGGGATCCAAATAGGAGAGAGAAGTTTGCCGTCCAGCAAAAGATTAGGGTTGCCTATTACAGGTTGAGATAAATCCTTGAGATTTTTATACCTCAGAAAAGCGCACAACTGAGTATGAACCCTGATTGAAATTGCTATAGGGGAACTATGTAGAGATTCTGGCAGGGAATTGGCCTTGGTGTATAGCACGCCAGGGAGAGGCCATGCTTTCTAATGGTAGCCGACTCAACGGTTAACCAGGTCGGGTATATGTGGCAGCCAGAGATGGCTGATCCATGGTCAGCCATCTGAGATACTTATTGGCCTAACTGTGCCAGTAGTATAGCCCAATATGGCGGAGTCTTAATCCTCCTTTAGCCTTCGGAGCCGCTAACTTGTGAAAAGCCATCCTAGCCTTCTTATCGCCCCATACAAAAGTAGAAATCATGTTATGCACTTTTTTAACCCAAGACAGGGGGAGCCATATGTTTAATATGTTAAGGGGGTAGAATAAGTGGGGAAATACTTTCATTTTGATTAGATTGATTCTGCCATAAACAGAAAGGGGAAGTAAAGTCCTCCGGCGATGGTCTAGCTCTATTTTATGTACCAGTGCATCAATATTAAGTTGACTGAGCCGTGCCGTGTCCCGAGTGAGAAGGAGCCCCAGGTATTTAATATAATCTGTCTTCCAGGAGAGCCCAAACACTATAATGTCCTGTTTATATACCCTGTGGTTAAGAAGATAAAACACAGTCTTACCTACATTAAGTTTATAATTTGAGACCTTGCTGAAGTCGTCTATTAACTTCAGAATGATGGGAATAGATGTGAGGGAGTGGGTGGGTTACCTGCAGCAGAAGATCATCTGCATAGCCGCCACTTTAACCACCTGCTTCCGAGAGAGATACCTGAGATGCCTGGGCGCTGGACAATCTCCTAATAAGAGGCTCTAGGTAAATATTGAAGAGAAGGGGGGATAAGGGACACCCCTATCAGGTCCCTACATGTACTTTCAAGGGGGTCGAGATATCCCCATTACATGAAATTCTGGCAGAAGGGAACTTATATAAAGAGTTAACCCAATTCCAGAATTTCATGGGAAAACCAAAAACTTCCATCGTAGCAAACAAGTAGTCCCAGTGGACTCTGTTGAATGCCTTCTCAGCATCCAACGAGATCAGGACCATTGGATGAGAAGCATCCTTGGATGCTGAGAAGACGTGAGAACGGGCCTCAGATGATCACCCAATGATCTCCTTTCATAAACCAACCTGATCTGCCCCAATTAAAGGAAGTACTGCCTCCAAATGGTCGGCTAATAGTCTTGCCAAAATTTTAATATCATGGTTAAGAAGGAGATCGGCCTGTAACTTGAGACCAGATCAGACGGTCTGTCCGGCTTAGGCAGCAAAACAATGAGTGCCTCAAAAAGGGAGAGATCAGATACTTGACCAGAGATAATGGCCTGGAAGAGTGGCAGCAAAATGGGGATCAATTGCTTAGAGAAAACTTTGTAAAAATTGGAGGTAAACCCGTCAGGGCCCAGAGATTTGTTGGATGGGAGAGATTTGATTACCCTTTCAATCTCACCCTCAGAGACAGGAGACTCCAACATTTTCTGCTGAGATTGTAAGAGAGTTGGCAGTTATAAATCACTCAGATATTCAAAAAGTCTATCCTTGGATTGGGAGTTAACCATAGGGTCATATAAGCCCTGGAAATAATTTATAAACTCATCTGCTATCTCCGAGGGTAAGACCTTAAGGGAATTGTCTTTGGAGGAATGGACTGCGGGAATAAGTCTGGCGGATTCCTGTTGCTTAATGTGCACTGCCAACATTCTGCTGGCCTTCTCACCCTGATCAGTATATACTGCTTTTGTTTTCAAAATGGCAAATTCAGTTGGCTCCGATAACATTGCTAGGTAGGCTTCTCTCAGTTTCATTAAATCTTGTTTAAATGTCTCAGAAGAAGATGGAGAGAGGACAGTCTCCATGCCCCTAATCTGGGAGAGAAGGTCAGAGATCCGAGATGCCCTCTGTCTTTTCCTCTTCGATGCTAGGCCAATTACAATCTCTTTAAACATGCTTTACAGGTGCCTATATATATCAGGCTTCCCAATGAATTAGAATAGGAGGCAGTAAACTGCTTTATTTGGGATATTATATATTGAACCGTATTTGGCTCCTTCAAAATTTGATTATTCAACTTCCACCTGCCCCTTTATTGGGCAGTGACGCTAGGATTATTTGGCAAGTGAATAAGGAGCGATCCAACTGGGGTCTTGATACAATAGTAGAGCTTATAACCCCTGGTAATAGAGATTGAGAAATGAGGATATAATCAATCCTCAAGGAGGTTGCATGCACTGGAGAAACATAAGTATATTCCCTTGTATTGGGATGTAATACACGCCTTATATCACAAAGACTATAGAGTCCATCAGGTCCCTAAAAGCTCTTTGTGCTGGGGAAAGAGCTTGATGGGATTGACCTGACCTGTCAAAGAGCCTGATCAAAAACAAGATTAAAATCACCCCTATAACCATGGGGATGTCCAAAAATGGAGTTAGATCTTCTATTATCTGTACAAAAAGCTGGGGAGTCTACATTAGGGTAATAGATGACGCCCAAGACAATATCCAGGGTATGCAATCTACCTTTTACAAACAGAAATCTGCCTGAAGAATCGGGTATAACTTGGAGAGGTTTGAACGGAACCGACCTATGCAAAAGGATCATAACCCCCCTACTGTGGGTCATGCCCTCCGCTGCAAACAGCTGCCGTCTCATTTAGTCAGCCTCCCTCTTAAGCAGATGCATCTCCTGAAAAAACATAATTTCAGCCTTCAGAAGATTTATTTGTTTCAAGATTTTATATTGCTTAGTCCTATGCCTTGCCCCTTTAACATTCCAACTGATAAATTGAATATTTCTAGCCATCACTCAAGATGCCAGTTGGAAATCCCCGGAAGCACCACATGTATTTATGTTTCACCTCAATACTTCTCCAAGCAAAATATGTGCTGGGTTGTTCTACCACCCCGCCCCCTGCCATCAGTGAATCCATACCCCAATCACCTCTCTGAAGCCCCCGGTACCCCATAAACCCTGACCCCCCTCCTCCCACACCCACCATCCTTTGTGCATGGTACACGCATGATCAGCGAACTGAAAGATCCTCTCCTCCAACCTCTCTACCCTCATGTACCAGAAAACAAGAACACTACCCTTTGTAACTGGAACACTCCATAGAGAATAGTACATCCACAATTCTTATAAATTGACATCATCGCTAGCTAGTGTGGGAAATTGTCTGCACAAACCCTAAAGAAAATAATCCTCCCTACAGAGTCCCCATGAGCCACGCTACTATATGATCCATAGAGGATGAAGTGTGTAAGACGCTTGCATCAAACGTGAAAATAGTGATCTCAGATGTCCTCTTGTGGTGCAGCCCTCGAATGACGGGGGCAAGCAGCCGAGAATGAGTGGGCCATTATTGCCTGCTTTGGTATAGGGGAAAATTAAGGGCTCATGGGCTGCTGTCCAGACCATATTTCTAGGACCAGAAGCAGTGACCATCTCGAAGGAGTTCTGCAAAAACAGCACTCAAGGAGGGTTATTCAGAAGGGGCAGACCAATGCCCATAAAAGCATGCAGTAAACCTGATATCACCATCTATCTGTAGCTGCGGAATCTCCACCTGGTATACAGACTAGCCATATTTATCACCTAATGGCATCAAGGAATGAAAAGTGAGGGAAACCTAGAAAAAACAAACTATAAAGAGTTAACCCAATTCCAGAATTTCTGGGAAAACCGAAACTTCCATCGAGCAAACAAGTAGTCCCAGGGACTCTGTTGAATGCCTTCTCAGCATCCAATGAGATCAGGACCACTGGATGAGAAGCATCCTTGGATGCATAGAAGACAGAGACAGGGCCCTCAGATGATCACCCGATGATCTCCCTTTCATAAAACCAACCTGATCTGCCCCAATTAAAAGGAAGTACTGCCTCAAACGGTCGGCTAATAGTCTTGCCAAAATTTTAATATCATGGTTAAGAAGGAGATCAGCCTGTAACTTGAGACCAGATCAGACGTCTGTCCAGCTTAGGCAACAAAACAATCAGCACCTCAAAAAGGGAGGGATCAGATACTTGACCAGAGATAATGGCCTGGAAGAGTGGCAGCAAATGAGGATCAATTGCTTAAAGAAAACTTTGTAAAATTGGAGGTAAACCCATCAGGGCCCAGAGATTTGTCGGATGGGAGAGATTTGATTACCCTTTCAATCTTACCCTCAGAGACAGGAGACTCCCAAATTTTCTGCTGAGATTGTAAGAGAGTTGGCAGTTGTAAATCACTCAGATATTCAAAAGTCTATCCTTGGATGGGGAGTTAACTATAGGGCCATATAAGCCCGGAAATAATTTGTAAACTCCTCTGCTATCTCTGAGGGTAAGACCTTAAGGAATTGTCTTTGGAGGAATGGACTGGTGGAATAAGTCTGGCAGGATTCCTGTTGCTTAATACACACCGCCAACATTCTGCTGGCCTTTCACCCTGATCAGTATATACCGCTTTTGTTTTCAAAATAGCAAATTCGGCTTGCTCCGATAACATTGCTAGGTAGGCTTCTCTCAGTTTCGTTAAATCTTGTTTAAATGTCTCAGAAGAAGATGGAGAGAGGACCATCTCCATGCCCTAATCAGGGAGAGAAGGTCAGAGATCCGAGATGCCCCTCTTTTCCTTTCAATGCTAGGCCAATTATAATCCCCTTAAATATGCTTTACAGGCGCCCATATCATATCGGGCTTCTCCATGGAATTAGAATTGGAGGCAGTAAACTGCTTTATTTGGGCTATTACATATTGAACCGTATTTCGCTCCTTCAAAATTTGATTATTCAACTTCCACCTGCCCCCTTTATTGGGCAGTGACACTAGGGTTATTTGGCAAGTGACCATGGAGTGATCCAACAGGGGCCTTGATACAATACTAGAGCTTATAACCTCTGGTAATAGAGATTGAGAGATGAGGATATAATCAATCCTCGAGGATGTTGCATGCACTGGAGAAACATAAGTATATTCCCTTATATTGGGATGTAATACACGCCATATATCACAAAGACCTATAGAGTCCATCAGGTCCCTAAAAACTCTTTGTGCTGGGGAAAGACCTTGACGGAATTGACCTGACCTGTCAAGAGCCTGATCAAAACAAGATTAAAATCACCCCTATAACCATGGGGATGTCCAAAATGGAGTTAGGCTTCTATTATCTGGACAAAAAGCTGGGAGTCTACATTAGGGCAATAGATGATGCCCAAGACAATATCCAGGATATGCATTCTACCTTTACAAACAGAAATCTGCCTGAAGGATCGGGTATAACTTGAAGAGGTTTGAACGGAACCGACCTATGCAAAAGGATCATAACCCCCCTACTGTGGGTCGTGCCCTCCGCCACGAACAGCTGCCCAAGTTGCTGCCATCTCATTTTGTCAGCCTCCCTCTTAAGCAGATGTGTCTCGTGCAAAAATATAATTTCAGCCTTCAGATGATTTATGTGTTTCAAGATTTTATATTGCTTAGTCCTATGCCTTGCCCCTTTAACATTCCAACTAATAAATTGAATATTTCTAGACATCACTCAAGATGCCAGTAGGAAATCCCCGGAAGCACCTCATGTATTTATGTTTCACCTCAATACTTCTCCAAGCAAAATATGTGCTGGGTTGTTCTACCTCCCCCCGCCCCTGCCTTCAGTGAATCCATCCCCACAATCACCCTTCTGAAGCCCCCCGGCACCCCATAAACCCTGACCCCCCACCTCCTGCACCCACCCACCTTTTGCATGGTACATGATGATCGGCGAACTGAAAAGATCCTCTCCCTCCAACCTCCCACCCTCGTGAACCAGAAAACAAGAACACTACCCCTTTGTAACCGGAACACTCCATAGAGAATAGTACATCCACAATTCTTATGAATTGACATCATCACTAGCTAGTGTAGGGAAATTGTCTGCACAAACCCTTAAAGAAAATAATCCTCCCTACGGAGTCTCCATGAACCATGCTACTACATGATCCATAGAGGATGAAGTGTAAACGCTTGCATCAGGTGTGAAAATAGTGATCTCAGATGCCTGTTTGAGGCAGCTCTCGAATGACAGGGCAAGCAGCCGAGAATGAGCGGCCATTATTGCCTGCTTTGGTATAGGGAAAATTAAGGGTCCTGGGCTGCTGTCCAGACCATATTTCTAGGACCAGAAGCAGTGACCATCTCGAAGGAGTCCTCCAAAACAGCACTCAAGGAGGATTATTCAGAAGGGGCAGACCAATGCCCATAAAAGCGTGCAGTAAACCTGATATCACCATCTATCTATAGCTGCGGAATCTCCACCTGGTATACAGACTAGCCATATTTATCACCCAATGGCAGCAGGGAACAAAAAAGAGAGGGAAACCTAGAAAAAAACAGACCATGAAAATAGAACCAGAAAGGGATGGCAGCTACAAACAGAATTGCATTGTAAGCACAGAGAAACTGAGCATTGCCCCCCGCAATCCATGGAGTCAGAACATCGCTCCTGAGAAAGTGAATTGCCAGATCTGTCAGAGTAGATTTTAACTTGAGCATAGTAACCCAACACGAATACAAAACGAGATTAGATTAGGCTAGAGTCAAACATGAGAGTCAGCAAAATTAGAAAGTTCAGAAGAAGAGAACCAGATCGAGAGCACGATGTCCATTATTCTGTCAACAAGAAGACTCCTTCTTGAGAGCTGCAGCCTGGAATTAAATAGCCAGATATACAGTTTGTGAACAACGTAGCCCCGAGACAAAGTAGAGAAATATAATTTGCATCTGCTAGATAACACCACCACTGGAAAGCTCAGCATGGCACTCCACACCAGCTTGACTTTCATGCAGGCTTAAAAAGGTCAGGAAGTGCTTCCTTGAGCCCTGCAGTTGCTGACTCCTCTTCCTTGTAGGTCGCCCAGGAACCATTCAGGCAAACTTGAAATCTTGCAGGAAAGCCCTTACAAAACTTGATTTCCATGGCAATCAGCTTGAGGACAAGCTTGTGAAACGTGGCTCATTTCTGGCATACAGATAATGGCAAATCTTGCGCCAATCTCAGCTTTTTACCTTCCCATTGCACATCTTGTACTTCCTTAACCTTATAGAAGAAATGCTGTCACTCCTGGAAGTTTAGAAAGCAAAATATAAATGACCTGGGGGGGCTCCAACTGGGGAAGGGGGGCGTAGTGCACGATGAGCTCATTCTATTATGTAGCTTGCACCAAAGGGAGAAGGGCCTGCCACCTTCTCCATGAACTTTCTGATAAACTTAATGGGTTCTGAGCCCTCTTCACCTTCAGGCAAACCAATAATTACTACATTGTTGCAGCAACTGCGCCCTTCCAAATCTTGAACCTTGTTCTCCATCTTTACTAGCCTTTGCCTCAGGGCCACTAGCTCCAATTTTGCTTTATCCTGTTTCCTTTCAAAGGAGTGTATGCAAGCTTCATTGTCAGAAATCTTCTTGGAGAGCTCCTCAAGGGTGCTGGAGATGCCTTTTATTTCTCCTATCATATTCTGCATTTCAGCCTTAAAAGGCTGAATCTCGTCTAAAAATCTCGAGAGGGTAAGGGGATCAGTATCAGGGCTCTCAGTGGTAGCAGGCAGCGAGGATTGCAGGAGGAGGCTCTGGCTTTCTTAGAGGCCACTCTCGGCGAGCAGGAGGTGTGTGTTTAGAAGTAGTTTTCTGCATCTGTTTGTCCATCGACTTCCTATATCAAGGGAACAGACATTCAGGAAGATAACAGTCAGGTGATCTGAACAGGAAAACACCGTAAAGCAGGGTTTTTAAAGATAAATAACGGGCGGTAGGTGAGAGCAAGCAGAGAGGCATCCTACCCAGCACACCGCATCATGTGACTCTCTTTAAGCAGTGCCTCTATGATATTATCCACTACCAAGGTGAGGCTGACTGGCTTATAGTTCCCTGCCTCCTCCCTACTACCATTGTTGTGTAGCGGGGCTACATGTGCCCTCTTCCAGTCCTCTGGAACCACACCTGTGTTGAGTGACTCAGTGAATATGGCTGAAGAAGCATTGTTAGCTCTCTTCGCAGCTCCCTTAATATTATTGGGTGTATGCCATCTGGTTTCATTGCTTTGCCCACCTTCAGTCTTGTGAGCTCCTCCAGGACTCTCTCCACTGTGAATGGACCAGTGTTTACTTCTTCTTCAACTTCATGTCTGTTACCCAGCTGTGGTCCCTGACCTTCCCCCTCTTCAGTGAATACTGAACAGAAGTATTTGTTCAGTATTTCCACCTTTATCAGGTCCCCCTTGATACATTCTCCTGCATCCCTCTGAGCCTTACAATCCCCCCCTCCATTTTCCTTCTTTTGCTGATGTACTTATAGAATATATTGTCCCCTTTCATCACTGTTTGCACTAATCCTTCCTCAATCTGTGCCTTTGCTCTCCTTACAACCTCCCCCTCTTCCTTTAGATTCCTTAGGTACACCTTCCTGCCTTACTCCCTTTGTTAGTTTAAAAGTTTATTTTTAAATGGGTTAGTTTGTTGGAGAATTAAATCCCCGTTTACGACAAATTCCTGTAAAACATAATTACATCAACAAAAAAGAATAATAAATAAATACATACAGTACAAAATCGCTTTCAAGCTAAAAACAACTACAGCAAACATTTAAGTAATCATATAATTCAAGTTTAAACATGTGCAAGTCAGACATCTCAGTTATATGACAAGATAATTCATTGCAAGTCTTTGCTAAACTATTCTGGAGAATTATATACCCCATCCAATTTGTAATGCAAGTCATAGGCAAATTTCTAGTTGTTTTCCTTAGCCTGTCTAAATATGTTGAGTTGGAGTTCAAACATATTAAATGATTTAATGAATGTGTTTTATTATTATTAGAATGAATTAAACCATGACATATCACTAACCATAAATACTTTATTCGAGCTGTCGGATGTAACCAATCAAGTTCCTGATAAACTAAACATTGATGGACCCGGAATTTGTTCTTTAAGATATAATTTCCCAATCTATTAAAAGTCTGATCTAATTTATTTAAAAATGTTTGATAGGAATGTACATATAATAGAAATCCATAATCAAGTACAGGAAGCAACAATTGTTTTACTAATTTAGTCTTTGTTTCTCTAATCAAACACTCTGACAACCTTCTTAAGGCTCCCAATCTTTGGTTCACTTTTTTTTATCTGTGACAAAATATGTTCAGAAAAAGAAAAATGATAATCAGCAAGAACCCCCAGGTATTTGTAAGTATATACCTCCTGAACCATAGTTCCATCCAAAAACTTAATCTGTAGATCAATAAAACCCTTTTTTTGCATGTGGTCCCACAGAAAAAATCATACTCTGCATCTTCCCAATACTCATTAAGAGACCAGTATTGAGAAATCTGTTTGGAGCTGCTGTCTCAGGTCTCTGGGATCATCTGCAGATGCAACCAGTACTATATCATCTGCATAAAGTCTACCATCAGTACTAGTTACATGAGTTACAAGACTATTTGTATAGATATAGAATAACACAGGGCCCAAAATAGAGCCCTGAGGTACACCTCGATGTAGATCCAGGAGACCCGAGACAGCAGCACCCCAAACCACCCTTTGCTTGAGATTTGATAAATAAGATGTAAACCATTGCAAGGACTTCTGTTGCATCCCAATGTCCTGCAGTCTGTGCAGAAGGGTTTCATGATGAACTAAGTCAAATGCTTTACTTAGGTCCACAAACACCACCCCAGTATACCTACCCTGGTTCAGTGATGTTGCCACCAAGTTACCAAAGTCAAGTAGGGCGGTGTTTGTGGACCTACCTTCTCTAAATCCATGCTGACAATTGGTTAATAACCCTTTTTGGTCAAGATAATGTCAAAGCTGGTAATTTATCAGCTTTTTCAATACCTTTGATAAAATTGGGAGCAAAGTAATAGGTCTGTAATTGGAGGGAGCTGTATGGTCTCCTTTTATTTCCTGAAACCTGCCCTTTTGGCCCTTACATTGTCTGCTCACTCTCTCAAGAACCATAGTGGTTTCCTCTTTCTCTTGCCTTTGTTTACCATCCTGATGCACTGGTTCATCACCCCCTCTATGGCTCCCTTCAGGTGTTCCCACTGCTCCTCAACTCCCCTCCTTCTATGTCCCTCCTCACCTGGGCATCTTTGATACAGCTCCCCATTTTAGCAAAATCCACCCGCCTAAAATCTAAGACCTTTGCATTTGTGTGACTAGACTGTGTCTCTGTCCCTATGCTAAACCTCATTCTGGGGTTGCTGGATCCAGCTGTCCTTTCATCTGGATGTCTGTGATTCTGTTCTTGTTGGTCAGTACTAGGTCCAGAATCATCCTGTCTCTGGTGGAATCAATCACTAACTGTCTGAGGCCCATTCCCTGTAGGCAATCCAGAACGTCTCAGCTCCTGGTTGAAGCAGCTGCTGGGATGGTCCAGTCCACGTCTGGAATAATGAAATCACCTAGTAGTAACACCTCACCTTTTCTTGCCATCTCAGGAATTTGATCCTCTAGCTTCCTGTACACATCCTCTCCCTGTGCTGGAGGCCTGTAGATCACCCTGTGTGGATTGCTGTGCCACTGCCTGGCTCATGGATGACCCACAGTGCCTCTGCTTCCCCCTGTCTGTCCAATGTCTCTGTTGTCTTTATACCCACCCTGTGTGCATGGCTACCCCCCTTTTACTCCCACTATCCTTCTGAATAGAGCACACCCTGGTTAATTAACATCCCAGTCTTGATTTGTGGTGTACCAAGTCTCTGTTATTGCTGCTATGTCCAGGTCGGCCTCTAATAACAACTCCTCCAGGTCTGGGTTTTGCCCATTGCCCATTTCTTTATTTCTTTATCCTTAGCAGTCCCAGACTTTCATTTTGCTAAAAATACAAGCCTTTGGTTCATGTTGAACCACTGGTCCACTTGTTGTACCTATTGCCCTTATTGCTTACATGAATGCTGACCTCCGCAACTACTTCAAGCATTTTCTTTAATGAGCACTCTGTGTTCTGCATTACTAGCTTCATGCAGCTGCTCCAGACCTTGGATACAAGGTCCTTCATCATGGCAAACTCTGCTTTTCCTAAGTGCCTTGTCCTAGCGGGTGAGGTCTGGATAATTCTCCCTGTCATCAAGGAGAAGGCCATCCATTTGTGATCACTGCCACTTGGCAGTTTCTTGACTTTTACACTAGAAGTGAC
This sequence comes from Neoceratodus forsteri, assembly GCA_016271365.2. Lineage (NCBI taxonomy): Eukaryota > Metazoa > Chordata > Ceratodontiformes > Ceratodontidae > Neoceratodus > Neoceratodus forsteri. Next base: position 193,093,261 of record CM057456.1, read on the forward strand.
CCATCCTCTTTGCTTAGAGCAAAGTAAAGGTGGCCTCAAACCTAGTTTCCTATACACATGCTGTTCTAGGAAGCAGCCAATGAGTTAGGATGAATATTTGGGCTCAGCCTTGCCATTAGCTATGTCAAAATGCTAGTCTATGCCTAAAGATTGAAGTCACCCAGGTTCACAACTGCATCTGATCTGGCTGCTCTCATAATTTCCCGACCAGCTGGGCATTAGCTTCACTGAGTTATTTGCTGACCTGCAGTATACCCCAGGATGACTTATTAGACCCCCTTCCTCTATCCCAACTCAGATGGACTCTGTCACACTGCCCTATGATGTTTTCCTCGTCCTCCATAGTGAGTCATTTTCTGATGAACATAACCATTCCATCTCTTCCTGTTAGATCTGTCCTTTGGGAATAGTCTGTACCTCTATACTGGTGCCTCAGTCATTTTCTTTACCCCAATAAGTCTTTGTGACTGCCACTGATGCCTGCCCTTCAAAGTGCATTAGGTCCTCAAGCTCACCCATTTTGCTAGCTGAACTTCTCATGTTGGCCTACATGCAAGTGCGGACAGTTGTCCTCTCATGCTTTCTTGACCCCCAGTGGGTCACTTTTCCTTGTGCTCAACTGCTCTTCTGTCTTTCTTTCAATGATTCCATGTATCTTTCTTTTGCCCATGGTGAACTCATTCACTTGCACACCCATCCTTTGTTGAAATTCTTCCTAATCAGCCACATCATTCTATTGGTCAGTACCCTCACTCCCTCTGGAAAGAGATGTAGCCCATCCTTGATGTAAAGGTTTCCCTTTCCAAAGAAGGCCCTTGATTTAGCCAGAAAAGCAAACCCCTACTCTTGCACTAGACCAGTATCCAAAACTAGCCTGCCTAATGGTCCATGCAGCTTATCACTAGTGCTAAGGTCCATGAGAATATTGGCAAAGATCACCTTCAATGTCTTTCCCTTCATGAGCATCCCTAGTTCTATGAATGGCCTCTTTTTGTCCTTGAAACTTATACTTGATAGTGTTCATTTAATTCATGCTGCAGGCAAGAGAACCACCTCAGCCGAACTATCATCCTAGTCCAGCAGTGTCCCCTTCACTTCATCCATTGCTCAAACAATAGAGTCCCTAATGACTTCTACCTTTGTGCCTCTCACCCAATCCTTTTTGTTCCACCTCCTTTGCATGTTGGGTGTCCTGGTGCCAGGTTTTCCTCCACCAGCCCTAGTTACCTGTTGACCCCCATCAACTTGGCCAGTCAGAAGTTGATTCAGTTTACTGATGTCCATCAGCAATGGTGCCCCCTTACAACTATGCCTGCTTTCTCCCTTCTCCACTCTTATCCATCAACAGCCCTATTATTGAAAATCACAGTATCATGATATCATTCTCCCTTCCCTATCTGTCCCTGACAACTCCTCCTCCATAGACGTAGTGCTCATATCTACAGCCACCTCTCCCCATCCTCCTCAGGTGCGTGCTTATCTCACTGCACCCCTGTGGTTTCTCCCACTGTTAAGCCAGTCTAGCAATGCACCTTTTAAGAGCTTAGACCACCCCATGGTGGCTGTACATTTTTCTCCCTCTGACCACCATAGACAGAATGGTGTATATCACATAGTATTGACAGCACACCAGAAGTGTTTTCCTCCCAAACTAACGTAATCAGTTTATGCTTACCAAATAAATGGAGAGAAAGTGATGATTGTTGGAAAGAGATGCTATCTAGAATTTATTTGCTTTTGCAAGATATCCATTGGTGCTCCCCCTACTCCTACTGTGGTTTAATTGCTTCCCTAACTTCCCTTTATCATGATGAGTAGGGAGCCCAGCCTGGACTTGCCCTCCAATCACTGTCATTCTACACTTAATAATGACAGATCTAGAGCCCATCCTGCTCATGTCAACTGCAATTGTGATCTTCCTTGATCTTGTCAGGTATAGAGACAATACTGGACCTACCAAACTGTCATGGTGATGTTCCCTTTATAAAATGGCAAATCAACTCTCCTGCTGTGACACCCTGCTCCAGTCTCCATGCCCAATATTTAACAATGGGGATCCCTTACAAATCCCTACTCCCCGTCCCATATTCAAATTTTGATGTCCTTCCCATGTGCCTGCTGCTACCACATCCCACCACCAACCCCCAGTCCCTGTCTCCTAAACATAAATCCCTTAGATATCCCTCCCACACAACATTCCAACCAAGTCCCTTATACATCACTGTGATGTTCTTAAGTCACTAGACTGGCCATCCTGTGAGCCCAGGATGGACTTCCCTGTGCTATGTGCCACATTCAAAATCATCCATCTTCCTTCCCCACCCATCCCCTCCAGGATGATCACTCTGAAATAATTCAACAGAACCCTTCACCACTCCCACCTTCTCTGCTAAGCCTTCCCAAAGTTCACCTAGCATTGGTAGATGATTCTTCATTTTCCAGCACCCCAAAATAGAATAATCTCCCACGTACTGTAGCTTACTTTCATGTACGTCTCTTCCTCTGTTTAAAAGAAGATGCAAGAGCTACAAGGAAATATTCTCCCCAAATCTACAGTGGCAGCTGTACTTAACCCCTCTACTAACCCTTTATACCCCCCACTTGCATTTATGCCTTAACACACCTTTTAGATCTATATATGTGTGTATATATATGTCTCTATATATATAAATATTTATTTATATACATATGTATTATTCTCCTTCTACTGATTGTACTTTCTCGATTTATGTTTTACCTCCTGCATTTATCTGTATTTGTCCCTGCACAATGGAATGTCTTTATTCCTAGTCGCCCTGAAAAAGGGACATGATTGTCTCAGTGGGCCTATCCAGTTATCAAAATTCAAATAAAAATAAAATAAATAACTCCTGTTTCTAAGAATCAAATCCTTGTACAATATGTGTGTGTGTGTGTGTGTGGCGTGCTCACATGCTCATTTATGTGTTCTGCAAGGATGACTACATGTATGTAGTAGTGTGTGTATGAATGTCTGTACACATTTCTGTCTGTACTTAGGCTTGATATTTATTTATTTATTTATTTAAGAGATTTACCAGATAAGCACACTGAGCAGGATCCACTCGTTTCCAGATGCGACCTGGGAGTTACATGCATACATACAATTGAAGCATAGGCAATGGTGCAATACAATAGGTATAGAATGAGAGTACAATAAAGGGTGAAACATCTGGTCCAGGAAATGTTACAGGCTGGACTATGCATTAGGTACTTAAATACAAGTTTAGTTCAGAGTGTCTGAGTTACTAAAGCATGAGCAGACAAAGGCACATAGGTGGAGGCAGCAGTGATATGTCACAGGGATTAGGAAAGGATGAACCAGAGCTGCTAATAACCCTTGCTATTAATCCTCTCCCACAATTTTGCCACAGCTCTGACAACAGCTGCGGAGGTTCTGGGATTCAGCACTAGTGGCCACCTTCATAAAATGTTGGACAGAAGGTATGCCAGGATCAAGTAGATAAAAGAAAATTAAAAAGCACACAAAAGGCAAAATTTTACTTCTTTGGTGAAAACCTAATTGCTTACTGCCCACATTACCGTAGGGGACTTGTTGATAGAAATTTTCCTTTAAAAGATATGTAATTATATTTTTAAAGAAATGTGCTATAGTTGCCATCTTGACAGCCATAGTGCTTCTCAAGTTACAGCAATTTTACCCCTTTTGCACAATAATGGTTGCAATTGGTGAAGACAGCCACAAATATAGATCGCTGACCTTAGAACAAAAAATGGGTCTCAGATTGTTATGTAGGTACAAGCACTTTTGCCATAGGCTAGAGAGTTTAGGATAGATAGTGTGGTCCTTGACCTTCAAAACCAAGGCAAATGTGTCCTACTAGCAAAAGTAGGCAACCTTATTCCAGTTTGCACTGCAGTCTATGTTGAACAGAAATGAACACCATTCTGTAATTACAGGCCTTGGTCAACATTTTTCTTTTTAACAATGTTTCTTTTCTGAGACAGCATTAAGTTACAAACATAATAAAATATGCAGCTATCTTGTGGGTTCACTATTATGTCTGCATAATAGCATCTCATAAAAATTATTTTTTTAGGAAATTAGGGGATACTTAAGTAGCTGCAGTACAGCTAATAGAGACAATTATACTAGAACATAACTTTCCCACTTATCTAACAATAAATTATAAAACAATAGTTATTGTTTTGTGAACTTGCTTTAAAAGTCAAATTAGTTTAAACTATAGTTGCTGAGTATCTGATGGGAGCCATTATTTTATTTAATAATGTTTTTTTTAAATGATTCTTTACTGTACTTCTACACAATAGTAGGCATCTGGGGACTAAAGTGATACTTTAATGCACTTTGAGTCTAGTTGCTTAGCATTTGACAGAATAACCTGCTATTTTAAACTGTTTCCTTCATGTGATAGAAGTGTACTGGACCTTTATGTTAAGACCATTGTGTAGAGCGAGTGTAGCAGCTACAGTAAGGTTACCTCAGGTTATAGGATGGCCTACTTTCAGGGTCTGGTGTCTTTAATAGAATACTGTGAAGCTTGGTCTGGTGCATTTAATAGAATACTGTGAAGCCCTGTGTCATCTGAGTAGCTGATGGAGTTGTAATTTAACTGGCTGTGCTCCTGAACTAATGCCAGCCCCAAACAATGGAAATATAAAATGCATTCTGATGAGTTGTGTGCCAGCAAGGGATAAGATTTTGATTTTGACTCTGTCTACCAATTTACTGTTCTGTGGCATAGTACAGTATTATAGGCTAACAGCTAAATTTGGTGAGGAATGAATTTTAGTCATGAGTGGTCTGGCATTTCCTCCTGAAAGCATGGTAAGAAAATATGATTTTCCATATTGTGGCTATGCTGAAAAGCAGTGACTTTAAACAAATGGGCAAAGAGTGTGTCCATGTTAGGCACACATCATTAGATTTGTATTTTGTTCATTGTATTTGTTTTGTTAGCTATGCGGAATGGCAGGCCAGGTCTTGAAACCTGTTTACAGCTACATCCTGGGGAGAAACATGGCACAGTACAATATTGCAAGTATTAAAGGGAAGAAAATAAGTGTAAGTTATATGATGCTCATTACAAGGAGAGCAATGTCTAAACTAAAATTAAATTATGAAACTGAGGACTGCTTTTCATTCATTTTTATACTCCTTCAGCATGTCTTGTATCAGATTTTGAAATTATGCCACATATGCTTATGGTTATATGTCATGGTGAGCAGGAATAAAACAGAACGTGAGTAATGCATTTTGTGGCTTATGTGTGCTGGTGTGTGTCAGATTGTTGATATTGCACAAGGTGCATACAAAGCTATCTTAGGGTGGATGCACCATATATTGTGTTATTTTGTATTCTACTCTATTGGTGCTCCATCCTAACATAATTTCAAATAGTGGAGCACCTGTTATGTTTGATAGTTATGAAATTAAACAGACACCATTGCTCAACAGATGCATCAGTCAGAGGTGTATCAGTGTTTAGGTTGTATTTACTTTGCCACTGGAGAGAGAGGGGACTGGACAGTGAAAGGAGCAGGTCAATTCTGCAAAACAAGCACAAATAACTGAATATCTTACAGTATATGGGGTCTTAGGTCCCATTTGAAGGAGGTGCTGGTAGTTTAACAGCTTGGCACTGAGTACGAGGTTTTTCCAGATAAGAGGTGCTTGGTAGCTTGATATTCCTCCTGCTTTTACTGGTTTTGTGTGGTTGAAGGGGTAATTCAATGAAGGGTCACAGATGATAAGTATAATCATTTTGTTATAAAAGGTTGAATAATTTGTTGGGTAGTCCTTGTAACTGACCAGTTGAAAAGGAGCTGGCCATTCAGGGAGGAATTTTCAGGGGTATTCTACAAGTGGCTATGATGTAAGTCTTTGTGTACTGAATGGAAGGAGGCTAATAGGAACATAGCAGTTGTTGGCAGAAAAGGGGCCCTTGGCCCACCTAGTTTGCTCAAGTGTTCCCTGACTATTCAACCTCTGCAGACCCTATCTGGTCTTTGGGCACCCCACCTCTGTTTTAATATACCTCAATGTTTATCCTACACATGCTTGAAGCCCTCTATTATGTTAACCTCTGCCACCTCAGCTGGCAGTCTGTTCATGCATCTCCCACCCTTGCAGGTAAGAAACATTTTTCTTATTCCTCTTCAGCATTCTCCATCCAGCCTCATGGTTTTCCCCAAATGTAGATGAAATTAACTAGTGAGGTCTTATGCTGAGATGCTGTTTAGTAGCATGTTTCAATATTCCAGGATTTGCAACCTTGAGGTATAGGGCAACTACTCTCCTAACCTCAGTAGTTAAATATTTTCTGACTTTGTATACTAGGCCAAGTTGTCTGTTTTTGTCATTTTATTGATGTGATCTCCCACTGAAAGATTCTGGATCTATAGGACTCCTAGATACTTGCATAATTTCACAAAAGAACAATTTCAATTGAGAACATATGAAGAACTTCATAACTTTCATACAAGTATTTTACTGGTTCATGCTGTATAATATGCTTGTGCAACATGCTAGCATGTTTGGCACGTAGGCGTGAATGCTTACGTAACATACATTTGGCCGTTCTCCTCTCTGTCCCTATGACAGGGACTACATCCTCTGAGGAACCACTGTGCTTGTACCTGTGAGCAAAATAATTCTCTTGATGAGGGTTCCACCCCTAAAGGTGCCACAGGGACACAATTCCCTGACATTAAAAACTTAGTGAAGTATAAATGAATTCCTGTAAGAAGGGAGACAAAACCATCAGAGGATGTTATTGATTTCAGTTTAGGATTAATACCTTTGAGTCCAGAACTCATTTTCAAAGGTTCCAGGTCATTGTTGTACAGACATTATAAATATAACAGTGTTTACAGAAAACAGTTGCATAGACATTCAAATACCAAATAAATGATACACATAAAACTAAAGGTTGAAGAGGATAGGGTCAAATACAGTTCAGCCTTGTAGTTCACTAGTTTGTTGGTTAGTCTAGGTGGAAGGGGGGTGTAGGAGGTCAGCCAGGGATGGTGTCATCATGATAGAAGTGGTTTGTCAGCAGAGTGGGCCTAGTTTGGGAATGGGGGGGTTGATGAGATAAAAAGGGGGGGTGAAAGGGAGAAGGTTGGGTGGCTTTAATTCTGCCATATTAGTGCTGGCAAGCATAGTTCTCTGTTGTGTTAAGAAGGGATCTGAGCCCAGATTTGAAGGTACTAATCTTGGGTGATTCTGTGAGGTTAGCAGGTTAGCAGGTAACTCATTGTGTCAGGATGAGGGGAAGATGATGGAGGAAAGAAAAATGGATGTGTCAAGGATACTTGTTGCATGTACTTTGAAAAGCTTTTGGTGGGAGGTGGGGCAGATCTGCTGCTCCACCTAATATCAGTCATAGCCATGCAATACACTGATTACTCTGGCAACTGAGTATGTGCAACATAGAGGATAATGTATGGTCTTTGGTTAAAAAAACACACCGTAAACACTTCGAGAGGTTGCCATGACATCATTGTAAATGTCGAGAGTGCAGCTCGAGAGGTTTTCAGATGTCATGGCAACCTTGAGAAGTGTTTTCAGTGCATTATATTTTATAGTGTATGGACTACCAAGATTGTGTAATTGTGGATTGAATTACTTTACTGAATTACTTTATGGAACACTGATTGTTGTGCGCATTCCATTTTGTTATACTAATGATATGACATACTCAAGAAGGGTTAACAACAGAGTGATGTCATATTATTGGCATAACACGGTTGTAATCTGCTTGATTTCAGTTAATAATAAGGGCTCCCCATACATTATATGCTTGTACAACATAGTAGAATGCTTGGTACATAGGTTTGAGAGCTCATGAGACATAGATTTGGCTGTTTATATCAGTCCCCATGACAGTATCTATCACCCTTTCAAGATATCATGGGATTCCATCCTCTGAGAAAACGAACCCTCTTGAGATGGAAAGGAAAATGATGCATGCTAGACATCCATCTAGCAGTGCTCTAACTAGCACAGTAAAAAACTCCTCTGTTTTAATTATGTAATTCTAATGTGCTGTAATGAGAATCCTGTTAACATTTGTTTTGCCTCTCTGGACATAATGCTATGCTCTAGCAAGTGTTAATTTTAGTTAAATTTAGTACTGATTCTATGTAACTTAGCACTGAGGTGTAAGGTTGAGAATTAGCTTGGGTCTTTTAGTGAGGTATATTAGGAGTCAGCTTTATTGTTTTTAGAATCTTTCGTAGATGCTTTGCAGAGCACCTTTTTTATCAAAATCAAACTTAGTGCTACATTTAGTGGTGCCTGCAGTTGAAGTCAGCTGACCAGAGACCAGAACTGGTAGTGGAGTGCATAAAGCATTCAGTCAGGAACAACCTGTGAGGGAGCGGTTGCTGGAGGAAGGCATTCTGGAGGGGAGAGCATGGCACTGCAGTGAAATTGAGAGTCTGAGTCGGCCATGGGGCTGTGAGTCAGCGGCCATTGTGAGAGACCAGACTGGACTTTGGAAGTTCTTACGGGGCTGTTTGGCCCAATGAACATCATCTGCAACTGAAGAGGAGTGGAGTTATCAGCTGTTTTGCCTGAAGCAGTCTCTGGATCACTGCCATTGTGGGTCAGTTTAGCCCAAATACCTCCAATATCATCTTTGGTAGTCTGACCCATGGAACTGTTTCATGTTGTGGGCCTGTTGTGATGCATGTGTGAACTCTATTAGAGGATTGTGTTACACAGAAACATAAAATGTGTTGGCAGATGGGGTCCAGGTGGACCACCTACTCTGCCCATGTATACTACCCTCCCAATCAAGCTGCTGTGTTAAGTTTTCCACATTGTCTGTCCCATGCCAGCTTGAATTCTCTGACTGTCTTTGACCCCACCACCTGTGGGGAGGCCATTCCATAGCTTCACCACCTTTCTGAGAAGAAGAACTTCCTTGTGTTGCTCCTGAACCTGCCCCTCTAGGTGCATGTCAAGATCTCTAGTTCAGATGTAGTAGTTTACCTGAAGGAGATCCTGTGCCTGTACTTTGTTGATACTCTTCAGGTATTTAAACATCTCTATCATGTCCCCTCATCTCTTCTTTGTTGTGGTGAGTGCATGTTGAGCTGTTTTAGCCTTGCATCATATGGCTTATGGTGCAGATCTTCCACCATTTTTGTTGCCCTTCATTGTATAGTCTCTAGTCTTTCTATGTCTTTCCTATGGTAACGTCTCCAGAACTGGACACAGTACTCAAGGTGAGGTCTCACCAGGGACCTGTACAGTGGCATAATCACCTCCCTTTTTCTACTGGTTATGCCCCTCTGTATGCAATCCAAGATGCCACTGGCCTTTTGTGCCACATTTTCACATTGCTTGCCAGCCTTCAGGTTGTATGCAATGATCACCCCAAGGTCATGCTTGTGTTTTGTTACCACCAGCTGTACCCCCATTTAGAAGGCAATTTCTTCCTAGTTTGCATCTTCCTCGGTGCATAACCTTACATTTTTTGGCATTGAACTTCAACTGCCAATTCCTGACCATTCTTCCAAATTCCAAAGGTCTGACTCCATCTTTGAGTCCCTTCAGCAGACTCCACCCTATTGCAGAGCTTGTGGATTATCAGTGGCTCCCAAGACTATGGTGTTGGCATTTCTACTGTGGACCTCCTCGGCACCTATTTACTCCGTAGTACTCCTCCACACTTCAGGCAATGTTTGCCTAGAACTGATCTTTCCAAAGAGCAGTGGTGAGAGCTCCATTCTATCAGGAGCAGTTGTGGTTGTTGAACAGCAGTAAAACTGCATTATTTCAAACACTATTGGAAGAGACTGGTAAGATGACCTTCTTCCTGCCTAGTCCCATTCACATTTGGTCTCTGAGTCTTCATCTCAAGCAGTGGAGAGAGCACTGCTGTGGTCTGCTTTCATTGAATTTTGGACATTGCTTTGATTGAGAGTTGTTTTCATTTTGTGTCTGTTTTCTGAACACTGTTCTCTGCATCCCATTAATGAGGATTCTCCTTAAAACACCTGAGTTTTACTTTTAAATGTTAATATTTTGGTTGGGGGGGTACTGTGAGGGGGTGGTGTGAGGGATCGTAGGCAGTGTCTAAATGTGGTATGAATGTTATCAGATTTATATATTTATGTAATAATAGTGGGTAAATGTGTATGTATGCCTAGGGACTTAAATTATAGGGGAATTTGTTGATTGGTATTTATTTAGCTGTATTTTAGTGTGAGGGGTAATTTATGTGGGTATTTTAATAGTTGAAAAAATAGCTGTAGGATGTGATTTTGCCTCAGACCCCTTCGTATCACCTATTTAGAGTCTCTGCTGTGTGACGTTCACCCTTTTGCTGACCTCACCCCTACCAGTTGCAGTGGTTAAAATTTTGCTGGGATGTTGGTACCAGTAGGGGCAAGTGAGTTGATGGCAGTGCTTGGAGTACAGCAGGGTTGAGCAGCATTGGGGTGCAAATCACCACAAAATATAATGCTGGTTCAGCTTTAAGCAGAAATGAATGGTTCCAAAGGCCTCTCACACAGTTTGCAAAGGGTGCCAACAGAAGACATAGATACGTGTTTCATCCTACCAGGACTCATCAGTATGCCTCATCTGTTTGACACCCCAGTGGAATGATTCAGCTACCTAAGATGGTCTATCTGGGTTATGTTGTGGTGAACCCAATTAAAACAAAAACAATCTAAAGACAAAGAACCTCTGTGCCAAGCACTGAGGTAATGGTTACCCAAAGGGCATTTGGTCAGGAAGCCAAGATGCAAACAAATACAAAATCACACTGCCCCCACAATGCAAAGCATTTTGGGCTACATATGCAAATCACCACAGAATATTATGCTGGTTCAACGTTAAGCAGAAATGAATGGTGCCAAAAGGCCTCTCACACAGTTCGTAAAGGGTGCCAACAGAAGATATAGACATGTGTTTCATCCACCAGGACTCATCGGTATGCCTCGCCTGTTTGAATAGTAAAGTTCTAACAGCACCTCCTTCCTCTTGCTGCTCTCTGCCAAAAAGTCCTCTTTATTCTTTCCACTCATCTGGGGTATCCACCCTGTTGCAGATCTTGGTGTCATCTGTAAACAGGCAGACCTTTCCTTCAGCCCTACCACAATGTCATTAATGAAGACATTAAACAGGACTGGCAAAAGCACTGATCTCTGTACTACCTCGCTGGTCACCACCCTCTCCAGATTTGATCCCATTTATGCTTCCTGTCTGTTAGCCAGTTCCTAACCCAGTTTACCACCTTGTGCCCAATGTCCAGACTACCCATCTAGTTAACCAGCCTTTTAAGTGTGACGGTTTTGAAGACATTGCTGAAATTGAGGTAGGTGAAGTCCACTGCCCCTCCAATTTGCTTCCTTTGTTATCAAGTCAAAAAAAATCTATCAGCTTCATCTGACAAGACCTTCCTGCTGTGAATCCATCTTGCCTTGGATCGTGGGCACTGTTGGATTCCAAGTGTGCCACTATACTTTCTTTAAGCAGTGCCTCTTTTTTTTTCAGTTCAAATTCTATTAGAGTTTCCAATACAGAGAATGAATCAGAGTGAAGTAAATCATGAACCCCAAACTACAGACACGGAATACAGAATGATTCGCTCTCCCCTAACCCCCGACTCACAGAACCCCACACCCACCCCAAACCACCCAGCGTCGGTACTCTTTAGCACAACACCAATGAATATGACCTGGTAGTACTTAAGCCTGTAATGCATAAAGAGTCTGCAGTGGCCCCAGATCCTGTGAAACTTTTCCAGTTTGTTATATAGACTGGCAATAGTCCATTCTGTTCTAAGGTTCGCAAGCAATTCCTGAAGCCATTCAACATAAGATGGAACCTCTATATCCTTTCAGTGCCTCAACACCACTCTTTTAACAGACATCAACATCAATACTATGGGTACCTCCTGTTCACCACCGAAATGGAGGAGAAATCCCCAAGAAACATATTTCAGGGGTGAACAATTCTGAAAGCCTTAAAAGAGGATCAGCATGTGATTAATCATGGTCCAAAGTGGGAGCAATTCAAACAGCTCCAGAAAATCTGGAGGAGGTCACCTTCTTGAGACTGGCATCTAGTGCAAAGGGAGAAGACATCAGACCCAGTCTGGCAAGCCTCTGTGGACAGTAATAAATGTTATGCAAAATTTTGAATTGCATTAATCTAAGTCTGTCCTGCTTAAGGAACTTATGACAGCTTTGCCACGGGAGAGACCAGTCCATATCTTTGCCCTGAAAGAGAGAGGCCAAAAAGGAGACAGGAGCGTAATTATCAGGGTAAGCCCAGGTGAATAGAGCAGTATATATTTTAGATACAGCATGAAGTCAGCCCACCAACTCCATGAGGGTAGCCTGAAAACTGATATTGGAAGCTGGAGGGGGGATCGGACCCATTACCTTAACCAGTAGCTGGCGAAGTTGAAAAATCTTGAAGATTGTTGTGTGAGGTAACATAAACTTGTGCATAATGCCAGCAGAAAAGCACCATTGAATATCAGATAACATAAACTCATCTAGATGGCAGTTTCTTATCTGAGGGATCCAAGAAGGTGAGAGAAGCTTGAAGTCCAGCAAAAATTAGGGTTGCCTATTACAGGTTGAGATAAATCCTTGAGATTTTTATACCTCAGAAAAGCGCACAATTGAGTATGAACCCTGATTGAAATTGTTATAGGGGAACTATGTAGAGATTCTGGTACGGAACTGACCTTGGTGTATAGCAGCACAGCCAGGGAGAGGCCATGCTTTCTAATGGTAGCCGACTCAACGGTTAAAAAAGTTGAGGTATATGTGGCAGCCAGAGATGGTTGGTCCATGGTCAGCCATCTGAGATACTTATTGGCCTGACTGTGCCAGTAGTATAGCCCAATATGGCGGAGTCTTAATCCTCCTTTAGCCTCGGAGCCGCTTAACTTGTGAAAAGCCATCCTAGCCTTCTTATTGCCACATGTGAAAGTAGAAATCATGTTATGCACTTTTTTAACCCAAGACAGGGGGAGCCATATGTTTAACATGTTAAGGGGGTAGAATAAGTTGGAAATACATTCATTTTGATTAGATTGATTCTGCCCTAAAGAGAAAGGGGAAGTAAAGTCCACCGGCGAAGGTCTAGATCTATTTTATGTACCAGTGCATCAATATTAAGTTGTCTGAGCCATGCCGTGTCCTGAGCGAGAAGGAGCCCCAGGTATTTAATATAATCTGACTCCCAGGAGAGCCCAAACACTATAATGTCCTGTTTATATACCCTGTGGTTAAGAGGAAAAACCACAGTCTTACCTACACTGAGTTTATAATTTGAGACCTTGCTGAAGTCGTCTATTAACTTCAGAATGATGGGAATAGATGTGAGGGATGGGTTACCTGCAGCAGAAGATCATCTGCATAGGCCGCCACTTTAACCACCTGCTTCCCGAGAGAGATACCTGAGATGCCCTGGGCGCTGGACAATCTCCTAATAAGAGGCTCTAGGTAAATATTGAAGAGAAGGGGGGATAAGGGACACCCCTATCAGGTCCCTACATGTACTTTCAAGGGGGTCGAGATATCCCCATTACATGAAATTCTGGCAGAAGGGAACTTATATAAAGAGTTAACCCAATTCCAGAATTTCATGGGAAAACCAAAAACTTCCATCGTAGCAAACAAGTAGTCCCAGTGGACTCTGTTGAATGCCTTCTCAGCATCCAACGAGATCAGGACCATTGGATGAGAAGCATCCTTGGATGCTGAGAACACATGAGACAGGGCCCTCAGATGATCACCCAATGATCTCCCTTTCATAAACCAACCTGATCTGCCCCATTAAAAGGAAGTACTGCTCAAACGGTCGGCTAATAGTCTTGTCAAAATTTTAATATCATGGTTAAGAAGGGAGATCGGCCTGTAACTTGAGACCAGATCAGATGGTCTGTCCGGCTTAGGCAACAAAACAATCAGTGCCTCAAAAAGGGAGGGAACAGATACTTGATCAGAGATAATGGCCTGGAAGAGTGGCAGCAAAATGGGGATCAATTGCTTAGAGAAAACTTTGTAAAAATTGGAGGTAAACCCGTCAGGGCCCGGAGATTTGTCGGATGGGAGAGATTTGATTACCCTTTCAATCTTACCCTCAGAGACAGGAGACTCCCAAATTTTCTGCTGAGAGTGTAAGAGAGTTGGCAGTTGTAAATCACTCAGATATTCAAAAGTCTATCCTTGATGGGAGTTAACCATAGGGCCATATAAGCCCGGAAATAATTTGTAAACTCATCTGCTATCTCGAGGGTAAGACCTTAAGGGAATTGTCTTTGGAGGAATGGACTGCGGGAATAAGTCTGGCAGATTCCTGTTGCTTAATGCACTGCCAACATTTTGCTGGCCTTCTCACCCTGATCAATATAGACCGCTTTTGATTTCAAAATGGCAAATTCAGCTTGCTCCGATAATATTGCTAGGTAGGCTTCTCTCAGTTTCATTAAATCTTGTTTAAATGTCTCAGAAGAAGATGGAGAGAGGGCAGTCTCCATGTCCCTAATCAGGAGAGAAGGTCAGAGATCCGAGATGCCCTCTCTCTTTCCTTTTCGATGCTAGGCCAATTACAGTCCCCTTAAATATGCTTTACAGGCTCCATATCATATCAGCTTCCCAATGAATTAGAATAGGAGGCAGTAAACTGCTTTATTTGGGATATTATATATTGAACCGTATTTGGCTCCTTCAAAATTTGATTATTCAACTTCCACCTGCCCCCTTTATTGGGCAGTGACACTAGGGTTATTTGGCAAGTGAATATGGAGCGATCCAACAGGGGCCTTGATACAATACTAGAGCTTATAACCCCTGGTAATAGAGACTGAGAGATGAGGATATAATCAATCCTCAAGGAGGTTGCATGCACTGAAGAAACATAAGTATATTCCCTTGTATTGGGATGTAATACACGCCTTATATCACAAAGACCAATAGAGTCCATCAGGTCCCTAAAAGCTCTTTGTGCTGGAGAAAGACCTTGATGGGATTGACCTGACCTGTCAAGAGCCTGATCAAAAACAAGATTAAAATCACCCCCTATAACCATGGGGATGTCCAAAAATGGAGTTAGGTCTTCTATTATCTGGACAAAAAAGCTGGGGGAGTCTACATTAGGGCAATAGATGATGCCCAAGACAATATCCAGGGTATGCAATCTACCTTTACAAACAGAAATCTGCCTGAAGGATCGGGTATAACTTGAAGAGGTTTGAACGGAACCGACCTATGCAAAGGATCATAACCCCTACTGTGGGTCGTGCCTCCGCCGCAAACAGCTGCCCAATTTACTGCCATCTCATTTAGTCAGCCTCACTCTTAAGCAGATGCGTCTCCTGAAAACATAATTTCAGCCTTCAGATGATTTATATGTTTCAAGATTTTATATTGCTTAGTCCTATGCCTTGCCCTTTAACATTCCAACTGATAAATTGAATATTTCTAGCCATCACTCAAGATGCCAGTTGGAAACTCGAAACACCACATGTATTTATGTTTCACCTCTATATTCTCCAAGCAAAATATGCACTGGGTTGATCTACCCCACAGCCCCTGCCATCAGTGAATCCATCCCCCAATCACCCCTCTGAAGCTACCGCGGCACCCCATAAAGCCTGACCCCCACTCCTCCCGCACCCACCCACCTTTTGCATGGTACATGATGATCGGCGAACTGAAAAGATCCTCTCCCTCCAACCTCCCTACCCTCATGAACCAGAAAACAAGAACACTACCCCTTTGTAACTGGAACACTCCATAGAGAATAGTACATCCACAATTCTTATAAATTGACATTATCGCTAGCTAGTGTAGGGAAATTGTCTGCACAAACCCTTAAAGAAAATAATCCTCCCTACAGAGTCCCCATGAACCATGCTACTATAGGATCCATAGAGGATGAAGTGTGTAAAACGCTTGCATCAAACGTGAAAATAGTGATCTCAGATGCCCTCTTGTGGCGCAGCCCTCGAATGACGGGGCAAGCAGCCGAGAATGAGTGGGCCATTATTGCCTGCTTTGGTATAGGGAAAATTATGGCTCATGGGCTGCTGTCCAGACCATATTTCTAGGACCAGAAGCAGTGACTATCTCAAAGGAGTCCTGCAAAACAGCACTCAAGGAGGGTTATTCAGAACGGCAGACCAACACCCATAAAAGCATGCAGTAAACCTGATATCACCATCTATCTATAGCTGCGGAATCTCCACCTGGTATACAGACTAGTCATATTTATCACCTAATGGCAGCAAGGAATGAAAAGAGAGGGAAACCTAGAAAAACAGACCATGAAAACAGAACCAGAAAGGGATTGCAGCTACAAACAGAATCGCATTGTAAGCACTAGAGAAACTGAGCGTCCCCCTCCAATCCATGGAGTCAGGACATCGCTCCTGAGAATGTGAATTGCTAAATCTGTCAGAGTAGAATTTAACTTGAGCATAGTAACCCAATACCTAATACAAAACGAGACTAGATTAGGCCTGAGTCAAACATAAGAGTCAGCAAAAATTAGACAGTCCAGAAGAAGAGAACCAGATCGGGAGCATGATGTCCATTATTCTGTCAACAAGAAGACTCTTCTTGAGAGCTGCAGCCTGGAATTAAATAGCCAAATATACAGTTTGTGAACAACGTAGCCCCGGAGACAAAGTAGAGAAATATAATTTGCATCTGCTAGATACCACCACCACTGGAAAGCTCAGCATGGCACCCACACCAGGTTGACTTTCATGCAGGCTTAAAAGGTCGTCAGAAGTGATTCCTTGAGCCCTGCGGTTGCCAACTCCACTTCCTTGTCGGTCACCCAAGAACCATTTAGGCAATCTTGAAATCTTACAGGAAAACCCATACAAAACTTGATTCCTGCGGCAATCAGCTTGAGGACAAGCTTGTGAAACATGGCTCATTTCTGGCATACAGATAAAGGCAAATCTTGCGCCACTTTCAGCTTTTTACCTTCCCATTGCAAATCTTGTACATCCTTAACCTTATATAGGAAATGCTGTCACTCCTGGAAGTTTAGAAAGTGAAATATAAATGACCTGGGAGGGGCTCTAACCTGAGGAGGGGGGCATAGTGCACGATGAGCTCATTCTATTATGTAGCTTGCACCAAAGGGAGAAGGGCCTGCCATCTTCTCCACAAACTTTCTGATAAACTTAATGGGTTCTGAGCCCTCTTCACCTTCACGCAAACCAATAATTACTACATTGTTGCAGCAACTGAGCCTCCAAATCTTGCACCTCGTTCTCCATCTTCACTAGCCTTTGCCTCAAGGCCACTAGCTCCAATTCTGCTTTATCCTGTTTCCTTCAAAGGAGCGATGCAAGCTTCATTATCAGCAATCTTCTTGAAGAGCTCCTCAAGGGTGCTGGAGATGCCTTTTATTTCTCCTGACATATTCTGCATTTCAGCCTTAAAAGGCTGAAACTCCCTAAAAATCTTGAGATGGTAAGGGATCAGTATCAGGGCTTTCAGTGGTAGCAGGCAGCGAGGATTGCAGGGAGGATGCCCTGGCTTTCTTAGAGGCCATCTCGGGCGCAGCAGGAGGTGTGTGTTTAGAAGCAGTTTTCCGCATCTCTTCATCCATTGACTTCCTATATCGAGGGTACAGACATTCAGGAAGATAGCAGTCAGGCGATCTGTGGTGGAAAACACCGTAAAGCAGGGTTTTTAAAGATAAATAATGGGCGGTAGGTCAGAGCAAGCAGAGAGGCGTCCTACCCAGCACACCACATCACGTGACTTTCTTTAAGTAGTGCTTCTATGATCTTATCCACTACCAAGGTGAGGCTGACTGGCCTATAGTTCCCTGCCTCTCTACTACCATTTTGTTTAGCGGGGCTACATGTGCCCTCTTCCAGTCCTCTGGAACCACGCCTGTGTTGAGTGACTCAGTGAACATGGCTGCAAGAAGCGCTAAGCTTTCTTCGCAGCTCCCTTAATGTCCTTGGGTGTATGCCATCTGGTTCATTGCTTTGCCCACCTTCAGTTTTGTGAGCTCCTCCAGGACTCTCTCCACTGTGAATGGGCTAGTGTTTACTTCTCCTTCCCTCCATGTCTGTTTCCCAGCTGTGGTCCCTGACCTCCCTCTTCAGTGAATACTGAACAGAAGTATTTGTTCAGTATTTCCACCTTTATCAGGTCCCCTTGATACACTCTCCTGCATCCCTCTGAGCCTTACAAACCCCCATTTTCCTTCTTTTGCTGATGTACTTATAGAATATATTGTCCCCTTTCATCAGTGTTTGCACTAATCTTTCCTCAATCTGTGCCTTTGCTCTCCTTACAGCCTCCCTCTTCCTTTAGATTCCTTAGGTACACCTTCCTGCCTTCCTCCTTTGTTAGTTTAAAAGTTTATTTTTAAACAGGTTAGTTTGTTGGAGAATTAAATCTTGTTTACAACAAATTCCTGTAAAACATAATTACATCAACAAAAAGAACAATAAATAAATACATACAGTACAAAATCGCATTCAATCTAAAAACAACTACAGCAAACATTTAAGTAATCATATAATTCAAGTTTAAACATGTGCAAGTCAGACATCTCAGTTATATGACAAGATAATTCATTCCAAGTCTTTCCTAAACTATTCTGGAGAATTATATACCCAATCCAATTTGTAATGCAAGTCATAGGCAATTTTCTAGCTGTTTTCCTTAGCCTGTCTAAATATGTTGAGTTGGAGTTCAAACATATTTAATGATTTAATGAATGTGTTTTATTATTATTAGAATGAATTAAACCATGACATATCACTAACCATAAATACTTTCTTCGAGCTGTCGGATGTAACCAATCAAGTTCCTGATAAACTAAACATCAATGGACCTGAATTTGTTCTTTAAGAAATAATTCCCAATCTATAAAAAGTCTGATCTAATTTATTTAAAATATTTGATAGGAATACATATATAATGGGAATACATAATCAAGTACAGACAGCAACAATTGTTTTACTAATTTAGTCTATGTTTCTCTAGTCAAACACCCTGACAACCTTCTTAAGGCTCTCAGACTTTGGTTCTCTTTTTATCTGTGACAAAATATGTTCAGAAAAGAAAATGATAATCAGCAAGAACCCCAGGTATTTGTAAGTATATACCTTCTGAACCATAGTCCCATCCAAAAACTTAATATGTAGATCAACAAGATACTTTTTGCTTGTAGTCCCACAGAAAAAATCATACTCTGCATCTTCCCAATACTCATTAAGAGACCAGTATTGGAGAAATCTGTTTGGAGCTGCTGTCTCAGGTCTCTGGGATCATCTGCAGATGCAACCAGTACTATGTCATCCACATAAAGTCTAACATCAGTACAAGTTACATGAGTTACAAGACTATTTATATAGATAAAATAACACAGGGCCCAAAATAGAGCCCTGAGGTACACCTCGATGTAGATCCAGGAGACCCGAGACAGCAGCACCACAAACCACCCTTTGCTTGCGGTTTGATAAATAAGATGTAAACCATTGCAAGGACTTCTGTTGCATCCCAATGTCCTGCAGTCTGTGCAGAAGGGTTTCATGATGAACTAAGTCAAATGCTTTACTTAGGTCCACAAACACCACCCCAGTATACCTACCCAGGTTCAGTGATGCTGCCACCAAGTTACCAAAGTCAAGTAAGGCAGTGTTTGTGGACCTACCTTCTCTAAATCCATGCTGACAATTGGTTAATAACCCTTTTTGGTCAAGATAATGTCAAAGCTGGTAATGTATCAGCTTTTCCAATACCTTTGATAAAATTGGGAACAAAGTAATAGGTCTGTAATTGAAGGGAGCTGTATGGTCTCCTTATATTTCCAGAAACCTGCCCTTTTTGACCCATACATTGTCTGCTCACTCTCTCAAGAATGATAGTGGTTTCCTCCTTCTCTTGCCTTTGTTTACCATCCTGATGCACTGGTTCATCACCCCTCTATGGCTCCCTTCAGGTGTTCCCACTGCTCCTCAACTCCCTCCTTCTATGTCCCTCCTCACCTGGGCATCTTTGATACAGCTCCCAGAAGCAAAATCCACCTGCCTAAAATCTAAGACCTTTGCATTTGTGTGACTAGACTGTGTCTCTGTCCCTATGCTAGACCTCACTCTGGGGTTGCTAGATCCCAGTTGTCCTTTCACCTAGATGTCTGTGATTCTGTTCTTGTTGGTCAGTACTAGGTCCAGAATCATCCTGTCTCTAGTGGAATCAATCACTAACTGTCTGAGGCCCACCCTTGTAGGGAATCCAGGACGCCTCAGCTCCTGGTTGACGAGCTGCTGGGATGGTCCAGTCCACGTCTTGGATAATGAAATCACCTAGTAGTAACACCTCACCTTTTCTCCATCTCATGAATTTGATCCTCTAGCTTCCTGTACACATCCTCTCCCTGTGCTGGAGGCCTGTAGATCACCCTGTGTGGATTGCTGTGCCACTGCCTGGCTCATGGATGACCCACAGTGCCTCTGCTTCCCCCTGTCTACGCAGTGCCTCCATTGTCTTTATACCCACCCTGTCGTACATGGCCACCCCTCCCCCTTTTTTACTCCCCCTATCCTTTCTGAATAGAGCACACCCTGGTTAATTAACATCCCAGTCTTGATTTGTGGTGTACCAAGTCTCTGTTATTGCTGCTATGTCCAGGTCGGCCTCTAATAACAACTCCTCCAGGTCTGGGTTTTGGCCCATGGCCCATTTATTTTATCCTTAGCAGTCCCAGACTTTCATTTTATAAAAATACAAGCCTTTGGTTCCTGTTGAACCACTGGTCCACTTGTTGTCCCTATTGCCCTTATTGCTTACATGAATGTTGACTACTTAAAGCATTTTCTTTAATGAGCACTCTGTGTTCTGAATTACTAGCTTCATGCAGCTGCTCCAGACCTTGGATACAAGGTCCTTCATCATGGCAAACTCTGCTTTTCCTAAGTGCCTGGTCCTAGCGGGTGAGGTCTGGAGAGTTCTCCCTGTCATCAAGGAGAAGGCTATCCATTTGTGGTCACTGCACTTGGCAGTTTCTTGACTTTTACACTAGAAGTGACCCCATCCTCTTTGCTTAGAGCAAAGTAAAGGGTGGCCTCAAACCTAGTTTCCTATACACATGCTCTTCTAGGAAGCAGCGATTGAGTTAGGTTGAATATTTGGGCTCAGCTTGCCATCAGCATTGTCAAAATGCTAGTCTATGGATAAAAGATTGAAGTCACCCAGGTTCACAACTGCATCTGATCTGGCTGCTCATAATTTCCTGACCAGCTGGGCATTAGCTTCACTGAGTTATTTGCTGACCTGCAGTATACTCCCGGATGACTTATTAGACCCCTTCCTCTATCCCAACTCAGATGGACTCTGTCACACTGCCCTATGATGTTTTCCTCATCCTCCATAGTGAGTCATTTTCTGATGAACATAACCATTCCATCTCTTCCTGTTAGATCTGTCCTTTGGGAATAGTCTGTACCCCCTATACTGGTGCCTCAGTCATTTTCTTTACCCCAATAAGTCTTTGTGACTGCCACTGATGCCTGCCCTTCAAAGTGCATTAGGTCCTCAAGCTCACCCATTTTGCTAGCTGAACTTCTCATGTTGGCCTACATGCAAGTGCGGACAGTTGTCCTCTAATGCTTTCTTGACCCCCAGTGGGTCACTTTTCCTTGTGCTCAACTGCTCTTCTGTCTTTCTTTCAATGATTTCATGTATCTTTCTTTTGCCCATGGTGAACTCATTCACTTGCACCCCCATCCTTTGTTGAAATTCCTCCTAATCAGCCACATCATTCTATTGGTCAGTACCCTCACTCCTCTGGAAAGAGATGTAGCCCATCCTTGATGTAAAGGTATCCTTTCCACACAGGCCCTTGATTTAGCCAGAAAAGCAAACGCTTACTTGCACTAGACCATTATCCAAAACTAGCCTGACTAATGGTCCACTGCTGCTTATCACTAGTGCTAAGGTCCATGAGAATCTGGGCAAAGATCACCTTGAATGCCTTTCCCTTCATGAGCATCCCTAGTTCCATGAATGGCCTCTTTTTCTCCTTGAAACTTATACTTGATAGTGTTCATTTAATCCATGCTGCAGGCAAGAGAAGCACCTCAGCTGAACTACCATCCTAGTCCAGCAGTGTCCCCTTCATCTCATCCATTGCTCAAACAATAGAGTCCCTAATGACTTCTACCTTTGTGCCTCTCACACAATCCTTTTTGTTCAACCTCCTTTGCATGTTGGGTGTCCTGGTGCCAGGTTTTCCTCCACCAGCCCTAGTTACCTGTTGACCCCAATCAACTTGGCCAGTCAGAAGTTGATTCAGTTTACTGATGTCCATCAGCAATGGTGCCCCCTTACAACTATGCCTGCTTTCTCCCTTCTCCACTCTGATCCATCAACAGCCCTATTATTAAAAATCACAGTATCATATCATTTTCCCTTCCCTATCTGTCCCTGACAACTCCGACTCCATAGACGTAGTGCTCGTATCTACAGCCATCTCTCCCTCGTCCTCCTCAGGTGCCTGCTTATCTCACTGCACCCCTGTGGTTTCTCCCACTGTCAAGCCAGTCTAGCAATGCACCTTTTAAGAGCATAGACCACCCCATGGTGGCTGTACATTTTTCTCCCTCTGACCACCTTAGACAGAATGGTGTATATCACGTAGTGCTGACAGCACACCAGAAGTGTTTTCCTCCCAAACTAACGTAATCAGTTTATGCTTACCAAATAAATGGAGGGAAAGTGATGATTGTTGGAAAGAGGCGCTATCTAGAATATATTTGATTTCACAAGATATCCTTTGTGCTCCCCCTACTCCTACTGTGGTTTAATTGCTTCCCTAACTTCCCTTTATCATGATGGGTAGGGAGCCCAGCCTGGACTTGCCATCCAATCACTGTCATTCTACACTTAATAATAGCAGAGATCTAGGGCCCATCCTTCTAATGTCAACTGCAGTTGTGATCTTCCTTGATCTTGTCAGGTACAGAGACAATACTGGACCTACCAAACCTGTCATGGTGATGTTCCGTTTATAAAATGGCAAATCGACTCTCCTGCTGTGACACCCTGCCCCAGTCTCCATGCCCAATATTTAACAATGGGGATCCCTTACAAATCCCTATTCCCCATCCCGTATTCAAACTTTGATGTCCTTCTCATGTGCCTTCTGCTACCACATCCCACCACCAACCCCCAGTCCCTGTCTCCTAAACATAAATCCCTTAGATATCCCTCCCACACAACATTTCAACCAAGTCCCTGATACATCACTGTGATGTTCTTAAGTCACTAGACTGGCCATCCTGTGAGCCCAGAATGGACTTCCCTGTGCTATGTACCACATTCAAATTCACTCATCTTCCTTCCCCACCCATTCCCTCCAGGCTCATCACTCTGAAATCCTTCCCAGAACCCTTCACCACTCCCAGCTTCTGTTGCTAAGCCATCCCAAAGTTCACTTAGCCATTGGTAGATGATTCTTTTATTTTCCAGCACCCCAAAAATAGAATAATCTCCCACGCACTGTAGCTTACTTTCATGTACGCCTCTTCCTCTGTTTAAAAGAAGATGCAAGAGCTACAAGGAAATATTCTCCCCAAATCTACAGTGGCAGCTGTACTTAACCCCTCCACTAACCCTTTATACCCTCCTCTTGCATTTATGCCTTAACACACCTTTTATATGTATATATGTGTATATATATATGTCTCTCTATATATATATATATATTTATTTATATACATATGTATTATTCTCCTCCTACTGATTGTACTGTCTCGATTTATGTTTTACCTCCTGCATTTATCTGTATTTGTACCTGCACAATGGAATGTCTTTATTCCCTGAGTCGCCCCTGAAAAAGGGACATGATTGTCTCAGTGGGCCTACCCGGTTATCAAAATTCAAATAAAAGTAAAATAAATAAAACCTGTTTCTAAGAATCAAATCCTTGTACAATATGTATGTGTGTGTGTGTGTGTATATGTGTGTGTGCACTCACATGCTCATTTATGTGTTCTGCAAGGATGACTACATGTATGTGTAGCAGAGTGTGTATGAATGTCTGTACACATTTGTGTCTGTACTTAGTCTTGATATTTATTTATTTATTTAAGCGATTTACCAGATAGCATACTGAGCGGGATCCGCCGCTTCCAGATACAACCTGGGAGTTACATGCATACATACAATTGAAGCATAGGCAATGGTGCAATACAATAGGTACAGAATTAGAGTACAGTAAAGGTGAAACATCTGGTCCAGGAAATGTTACAGGCTGGACTATGCATTAGGTACTTAAATACAAGTTTAGTTCAGAGTGTCTGAGTTACTAAAGCATGAGCAGACATAGACACATAGGTGGAGGCAGCAGTGATATGGCGCAGGGATTAGGAAAGGATGAACCAGATCTACTAATAACCTTTACTATTAATCCTCTCTCCACAATTTTGCCACAGCTCTGACAACAGCTGCGGAGGTTCTGGGATTCAGCACTAGTGGCCACCTTCATAAAATGTTGGACAGAATGTATGCCAGGATCAAGTAGATAAAAAGAAATTAAAAAGCACACAAAAAGGCAACATTTTACTTCTTTGGTGATAAACCTAATTAGGACTGCCCACATTACCATGTAGGGCACTTGTTGATAGAAATTTCCTTTAAGAGAAATGTAATTGTTTTTTAATGAAATGTGCTATAGTTGCCATCTTGACAGCCATAGTGCTTCTCAAGTTACAGCAATTTTACCCCTTTTGCACAATAATGGTTGCAAATGGTGAAGACAGCCACAAATACAGTATAGATCGCTGACCTTAGAACAAAAATGGATCTCAGATTGTTCTGTAGGTATGAGCACTTTTGCCATAGGCTAGAGAGTTTAGAATAGATAGTGTGGTCCTTGACCTTCAAAACCAAGGCAAATGTGTCCTACTAGCAAAAGTAGGCAACCTTATTCCAGTTTGCACTGCAGTCTATGTTGAACAGAAATGAGCACCATTCTGTAATTACAGGCCTTGGTCAACATTTTTCTTTTAACAATGTTTCTTTTCTGAGACAGCATTAAGTTACAAACATAATAAAATATGCAGCTATCTTGTGGGTTCACTATTATGTCTGCATAATAGCATCTCATAAAAATGATTTTTAGGAAATTAGGTATTCAGTAGCTGCAGTACAGCTAATAGAGACAAATATACTAGAACATAACTTTCCTCTCATTTAGCAGTAAATTATAAAACAGTAGTTATTGTTTTGTGAACTTGCTTTAAAAGTCAAATTAGTTTAAACTATAGTTGCTGAGTATCTGATGGGAGCCATTCTTTTATTTAATAAAGTTTTTTAAATGATTCTTTACTGTACTTCTACACAATAGTAGGCATCTGGGGACTAAAGTGATACTTTAATGCACTTTGAGTCTAGTTGCTTAGCATTTGACAGAATAACTTGCTATTTTAAACTGTTTCCATCATGTGATAGAAGTGTACTGGACCTTTATGTTAAGACCATTGTGTAGAGCGAGTGTAGCAGCTACAGTAAGGTTACCTCAGGTTATAGGATGGCCTACTTTCAGGGTCTGGTGTCTTTAATAGAATACTGTGAAGCTTGGTCTGGTGCATTTAATAGAATACTGTGAAGCCCTGTGTCATCTGAGTAGCTGATGGAGTTGTAATTTAACTGGCTGTGCTCCTGAACTAATGCCAGCCCC
Organism: Neoceratodus forsteri; assembly: GCA_016271365.2. Taxonomy (NCBI): domain Eukaryota; kingdom Metazoa; phylum Chordata; order Ceratodontiformes; family Ceratodontidae; genus Neoceratodus; species Neoceratodus forsteri. Next base: position 193,118,966 of record CM057456.1, read on the forward strand.
AAACAATGAAAATATAAAATGCCATTCTGATGAGTTGGTGCCAGCTACGGTAAAGATTTTGATTTTGACTCTGTCTACCAATGTACTGTTCTGTGGCATAGTACAGTATTATAGGCTAACAGCTAAATTTGGTGAGGAATGGAATTTTAGTCATGAGTGGTCTGGCATTTCCTCCTGAAAGCATGGTAAGAAAATATGATTTTCCATATTGTGGCTACACTGAAAAAGCAGTGACTTTAAACAATGGGCAAAAGAGTGTGTCCATGTTAGGACACATCATTAGATTTGTATTTTGTTCATTGTATTTGTTTTGTTAGCTATGCGGAATGGCAGGCCAGGTCTTGAGACCTGTTTACAGCTACATCCTGGTGAGAAACATGGCACAGTACAATATTGCAAGTATTAAAGGGGAAGATAATAAGTGTAAGTTATATGATGCTCATTACAAGGAGAGCAATGTCTAAACTAAAATTAAATTATGAAACTGAGGACTGCTTTTCATTAATTTTTATACTCCTTCAGCATGTCTTGCATCAGATTTTGAAATTATGCCACATACGCTTATGGTTATATGCCATGGTGAGCAGGAATAAAATAGTACGTGAGTAATGCATTTTGTGGCTTATGTGTGCTGGAGTGTGTCAGATTGTTGATATTGCACAAGGTGCATACAAAGCTTTCTTGAGGGTGGATGCACCATATATTGTGTTATTTTGTATTCTACTCTATTGGTGCTCCATCCTAACATAATTTCAAATAGTGGAGTACCTGATATGTTTGATAATTATGAAACTAAACAGACACCATTGCTCAACAGATGCATCAGTCAGAGGTGTATCAGTGTTTAGGTTGTAATTACTCTACCACTGGAGAGAGAGGGGACTGGACAGTGAAAGGGGCAGGTCAGTTCTACAAAACAAGCACAAATAATTGAATAACTTACAGTATATGGGGTCTTAGGTCCCATTTGAAGGAGGTGTTGGTAGTTTAACAGCTTGGCACTGAGTAAGAGGTTGTTCCAGCTAAGAGCTGCTTGGTAGCTTGATATTCCTCCTGCTTTCACTGGTTTTGTATGGTTGAAGGGGTAATTCAATGATGGGTTACAGATGATAAGTATAATAATTTTTTATAAAGGTTGAATAATGTGTTGGAATTCAGTGCTTAAGATGTGATGGTTTGTAACTGACCAGTTGAAAAGGAGCTGCTCATTAAGGGAGGAATTTTCAGGGATATTCAACAATGGTAATGATGCAAGTCTTTGTGTACTTAATGGAAAGAGGCTAATAAAAACATAGTAGTTGTTGGCAGAAAAGGGACCCTTGGCCCACCCAGTTTGCTCAAGTGTTCCCTGACTATTCAACCTCTGCAGACCCTATCTGGTCTTTGGGCACCCCACCTGTTTTAATATACCCCAATGTTTATCCCACACATGCTTGAAGCCCTCTATTATGTTAACCTCTGCCACCTCAGCTGGCAGTCTGTTCATGCATCTCCCACCCTTGTGGGTAAGAAATTTGTTTTCATATTTCTCCTCAGCATTCTCCATCCAGCCTCATGGTTTGCCCCAAATGTAGATGAAATTAACCTATTGAGGTCTAATGCTGAGATGCTGTTTAGTAGCATGTTTCAATATTCCAGGATTTGCAACCTTGTGTATAGGGCAACTACTCTCCTAACCTCAGTAGTTAAATCTTTTCTGACTTTGTATACTAGGCCAAGTTGTCTGTTTTTGTCATTTTATTGATGTGATCACCCACTGAAAGATTCTGGATCAATAGGACTCCTAGATACTTGTATAATTTCACAAAAGAACAATTTCAAATGAGAACATATTAAGAACTTCATAACTTTCATACAAGTATTTCACTGGTTCAGTCTGTATAATATGCTTGTGCAACATGCTAGCATGTTTGGCACATAGGCGTGAATGCTTACGTAACATACATTTGGCCGTTCTCCTCTCTGTCCCTATGACAGGGACTACCTCCCTTCTGAGGAACCACAGGGCTGGTACCTGTAAGCAAAATAATTCTCTTGATGAGGGTTCCACCCCTAAAGGTGCCACAGGGACACAATTCCCTGACATTATAAACTTTGTGAAGTATAGATGAATTCCTGTAAGAAGGGAGACAAACCATCAGAGGACTTTATTTATTTCACATTAGGATTAATACCTTTGAGTCCAGGACTCATTTTCAAAGGTTCCAGGTCATTGTTGTATAGACATTATAAATATAACAGTGTTTACGAAAACAGTTGCACAGACATTCAAATACCAATAAATGATATACATCCAACTAAAGGTTGAAGAGTATAGGGTCAAATAGGGTTCAGCCTGTAGTTCACTAGTTTGTTGGTTAGTCTAGGTGGAAGGGGGGTAGGAGGTCAGCCAGGGATGGCATCATCATGGTGGAAGTGGTTTGTCAGCAGAGTGGGCCTAGTTTGGGAATGGAGGTTGATGAGATAAAGGGGGTGTGAAAGGGAGAAGGTTGGTGGCTTTAATTCTGCCATATTAGTGCAGGCAAACATAGTTCTTTTTTGTGTCAAAAGGGATCTGAGCCCAGATTTGAAGGAACTAATCTTGGGTGATTCTGTGAGGTTAGCAGGTTAGCAGGTAACTCATTGTACCAGGATGAGGGAAGATGATAGAGGAAAGAAATGGATGTGTCAAGGATACTTGTTGCATGCACTTTGAAAAGCTTTTGGTGGGAGGTGGGGTAGATCTGCTGCTCCACCTAATATCAATCATACCCATGCAATATACTGGTTACACTGGCAACTGAGTATGTGCAATATAGAGGATAATGTATGGTGTTTGGTTAAAAAACACTGGGAACATTGAGGTTGCCATGACATCATTGTAAACCCCGAGGTGCAGCTCGAGAGGTTTCAGATGTCATGGCAACCTTGAGAAGTGTTTTTAATGCGGTTGTTAACCAAAGACCATACATTATATTTTATAGTGTATGGACTACCAAGATTGTGTAATTGTGGATTGAATTACTTTACTGAATTACTTTATGGAACACTGATTGTTGTGCGCATTTCATTTTGTTATACCATTGATATGACATACTCAAGAAGGGTTAACAACAGAGTAATGTCATATTATTGGTTGATTATAAGGTTGATTTCAGTTAATAATAAGGATTCCCCACACATTATATGCTTGTACAACATAGTAGAATGCTTGGTTCATAGGTCTGAGTGCTCATATGACATGGATTTGGCTGTTTATCTCTGTCCCCATGACAGTAGCTATCCTTTCAAGATATCATGGGATTCCATCCTTTGAGAAAAGGAACCCTCTTGAGATGGTAAGGAAAATGGCTGCCACACTAGACATCCATCAAGCTGTGCTCTAACTAGCACAGTAAAAAAACTCTCTGCTTTTAATTATGTAATTCTAATGTGCTGTAAGGAGAATCCTGTTAAAATTTGTTTTGCCTCTCTGGACATAATGCTATGCTCCAGCAAGTGTTAATTTTAGTTAAATTTAGTACTGATTCTATGTAACTTAGCATTGAGGTGTAAGGTTGAGAATTAGATTGGGTCTTTTAGTGAGGTATATTAGGAGTCAGCTTTATTGTTTTTAGAATCTTTCGTAGATGCTTTGCAGAGCACCTTTTTTATCAAATTCAAACTTAGTGCTACATTTAGTGGTGCTTGCAGTTGAAGTCAGCTAACCAGAGACCAGAACTGGTAGTGGAGTGCATAAAGCATTCAGTCAGGAACAACATGTGAGGGAGCGGTTGCTGGAGGAAGGCATTCCAGAGGGGAGAGCATGGCACTGCAGGGAAATTGAGAGTCTGAGTCGGCCATAGGGCTGTGAGTCAGCGGCCATTGTGAGAGACCAGACTGGACTTTGGAAGTTCTTACGGGGCTGTTTGGCCCAATGAACATCATCTGCAACTGAAGAGGAGTGGAGTTATCAGCCGTTTTGCCTGAAGCAGTCTCTGGATCACTGCCATTGTGGGTCAGTTTAGCCCAAATAGCTCCAATACCATCTTTGGTAAGTCTGACCCATGGAACTGTTTCATGTTGTGGGCCTGTTGTGATGCATGTGTGAACTCTCTATTAGAGGATTGTGGTTACACAGAAACATAAATGTGTTGGCAGATGGGGTCCAGGTGGACCACCTACTCTGCCCATGTATACCCCTCCCAATCAAGCTGCTGTGTTAAGTTTTCCACATTGTCTGTCCTATGCCAGCTTGAATTATCTGACTGTCTTTGACCCCACCACCTGTGGGGGGAGGCCATTCCATGGCTTCACCACCCTTTCTGAGAAGAAGAACTTCCTTGTGTTGCTCCTGAACCTGCCCCCTCTAGGCGCATGTCATGATCTCTAGTCCAGGTGCAGTAGTTTACATGAAGGAGATCCTGTGCCTGAACTTTGTTGATACTCTTCAGGTATTTAAACATCTCTAACATATCCCCCATCCCTTCTTTGTTGTGGTGAGTACATATTGAGTTGTTTTAGCCTTGCATCATATGGCTCATGATGCAGATCTTCCATCATCTTTGTTGCCCTTCTTGTATAGTCTCTAGTCTTTCTATGTCTTTCTTATGGTAATGTCTCCAGAACTGGACACAGAACTCAAGGTGAGGTCTTACCAGGGACCTGTACAGTGGCATATTGACCTCCCTTTTTCTAATGGTTATGCCCCTCTGTATGCAATCCAAGATGCCACTGGCCTTTTGTGCCGCCTTTTCACATTGCATGCCAGCCTTCAGGTTGTATGCAATGATCACCCCAAGATCATGCTTGTGTTTTGTTACCACCAGCTGTACCCCATTTAGAAGGCAATTTCTTCCTAGTTTGCATCTTCCTCGGTGCATAACCTTACATTTTTGGCATTGAACTTCAACTGCCAATTCTGACCATTCTTCCAAATTCCAAAGGTCTGACTCCATCTTTGAGTCCCTTCAGCAGACTCCACCCTATCGCAGAGCTTGTGGATTATCAGTGGCTCCCATGACTATGGTGTTGGCATTTCTACTGTGGACCTCCTCGGTGCACCTATTTACTCTCCATAAGTACTCCTCCACACTTCAGGCAATGTTTGCCTCAGAACTGATCTGTCCAAAGAGCAGTGGTGTGAGCTCCATTCTATCAGGAGCAGTTGTGGTTGTTGTACAGCAGAAAAACTGCATTATTTCAAACACTATTGGAAGAGACTAGTAAGATGACCTTCTTGCTGCCTAGCCCCATTCATATTTGGTCTCTGAGTCTTCATCTCAAGCAGTGGAGAGAGCACTGCTGTGGTCTGCTTTCATTGAATTTTGGACATTGCTTTGATTGAGAGTTGTTTTCATTTTGTGTCTGTTTTCTGAACACTGTTCTCTGCATCCCATTAATGAGGATTCTCCTTAAAACACCTGAGTTTTACTTTTAAATGTTAATATTTTGGTTGGGGGTACTGTGAGGGGTGGTGTGAGGATCGTAGGCAGTGTCTAAATGTGGTATGAATGTTATCAGATTTATATATTTATGTAATAATAGTGGGTAAATCTGTGTGTATGCCTAGGGACTTAAATTATAGGGAATTTGTTGATTGGGATTTATTTAGCTGTATTTTAGGGTGAGGGGTAATTTATGTGGGTATTTTAATAGTTGAAAAAATAGCTGTAGGATGTGATTTTGCCTCAGACCCTTCATATCACCTATCAGAGTCTCTGCTGTGTGACGCTCACCCTTTGCTGACCTCCCCTACCAGCTGCAGTTGTTCAAATTTTGCTGGGAGGTTGGCACCAGTAGGGGCAAGTGAGTTGATGGCAGAGTGCTTGGAGTACAGCAGGGTTGAGCAGCATTGGGGTGCAAATCACCACAAAATATAATGCTGGTTCAGCTTTAAGCAGAAATGCATGGTGCCGAAAGGCCTCTCACACAGTTTGCAAAGGGTGCCAACAGAAGACATAGACATGTGTTTTATCCTACCAGGACTCATCAGTATGCCTCATCTGTTTGACACCCCAGTGGAATGATCCAGCTACCTAAGATGGTCTATCTGGGTTATGTTGTGGTGAACCCAATTAAAACAAAAAACAATCTAAAAGACAAAGAACCTCTGTGTGCAAGCACTGAGGTAATGGTTACCCCAAAGGGAATTTGGTCAGGAAGCCAAGATGCAAAGAAATACAAAATCACACATGCCCCCACGATGCAAAGCATTATCGGCTACATATGCAAATCACCACAGAATATTATGCTGGTTCAACGTTAAGCAGAAATGCATACTGCCAAAAGGCCTCTCACACAGTTTGTAAAGGGTGCCAACAGAAGACATAGACACGTGTTTCATCCACCAGGACTCATCAGTATGCCTCGTCTGTTTGAGTAGTAAAGTTCTAACAGCACCTCCTTCCTCTTGCTGCTCTCTGACAAAAAAGTCCCTCTTTATTCTTCCCGCTCCATCTGGGGTATCCACCCTGTTGCAGATCTTGGTGTCATCTGTAAACAGGCAGACCTTTCCCTTCAGCCCTACCACAATGTCATTAATGAAGACATTAAACAGGACTGGCAAAAGCACTGATCTCTGTACTACCTCGCTGGTCACCCCCTTCTCCAGATTTGATCCCATTTATGCTTATTGTCTGTTAGCCAGTTCCTAACCCAGTTTACCACTTTGTGCCCAATGTCCAGACTGCCCATCTTGTTAACCAGCCTTTTAAGTGTGACGGTTTTGAAGGCATTGCTGAAACTGAGGTAGGTGAAGTCCACTGCCCCCCCCCAATTTGCTTCCTTTGTCATCCAGTCAAAAAAAATCTCTCAGCTTCATCTGACATGACCTTCCTGCTGTGAATCCATCTTGCCTTGGATCGTGGGCACTGTTGGATTCCAAGTGTGCCACTATTCTTTCTTTAAGCAGTGCCTCTTTTTTTTTCAGTTCAAATTTTATTAGAGTTTCCAATACAGAGAATGAATCAGAGTGAAGTAAATCATGAACCCCAAACTGCAGACACGGAATACAGAATGATTCGCTCTCCCTCACCCCCCTACTCACAGAACCCCACACCCACCCCAAACAACCCAGCGCATCGGTACTCCTTTAGCACAACACCAATGAATATGACCTGGTAGTACTTAGGCCGGTAATGCATAAAGAGTCTGCAGTGGACCCCAGATCCTGTCAAACTTTTCCAGTTTGTTATATAGACTGGCAATAGTCCATTCTGTTCTGAGGTTCGCAAGCTATTCCTGAAGCCATTCAACATAAGATGGAACCTCCATATCCTTTCAGTGCCTCAACACCACTTTTTTAACAGACATCGACATCAGTGCTATGTGGTACCTCCTGTTCACCAACGAAATGGAGGAGAAATCCCCAAGAAGACATATTTCGGGGGCGAACAATTCTGAAAGCCCTAAAAGAGGATCAGCATGCTGATTAATCATGGTCCAAAGTGGGACAACTTTCGAACAGCTCCAGAAAATATGGAGGAGGTCACCTTCTTGAGACTGGCATCTAGTGCAAAGGGGAGAAGACATCAGACCCAGTCTGGCAAGCCTCTGCAGAGAGTAATAAATGTTATGCAAAACTTTGAATTGCATTAATCTAAGTCTGTCCTGCTTACGGAACTTATGACAGCTTTGCCACAGGAGAGACCAGTCCATATCTTTGCCCTGAAAGAGAGAGGCCCAAAAGGAGATGGGAGCATAATTATCGGGGTAAGCCCAGGTGAATAGAGCAGTATATATTTTAGATACAGCATGAGGTGAGCCCGCCAACTATGTGAGGGTAGCCTAAAAACTGATATTGGGAGCTGGAGGGGGAATGGGACCCATTACCTTAACCAGTAGCTGGCGAAGTTGAAAAATCTTGAAGATTGTTGTGTGAGGTAACATAAACTTGTGCATAATGCCAGCAGAAAAGCACCATTGAGTATCGGATAACATAAACTCATCTAGACGGCAGTTTCTTATCTGAGGGATCCAAATAGGAGAGAGAAGTTTGCCGTCCAGCAAAAGATTAGGGTTGCCTATTACAGGTTGAGATAAATCCTTGAGATTTTTATACCTCAGAAAAGCGCACAACTGAGTATGAACCCTGATTGAAATTGCTATAGGGGAACTATGTAGAGATTCTGGCAGGGAATTGGCCTTGGTGTATAGCAGCACAGCCGGGGAGAGGCCATGCTTTCTAATGGTAGCCGACTCAACGGTTAACCAGGTCGGGTATATGTGGCAGCCAGAGATGGCTGATCCATGGTCAGCCATCTGAGATACTTATTGGCCTAACTGTGCCAGTAGTATAGCCCAATATGGCGGAGTCTTAATCCTCCTTTAGCCTTCGGAGCCGCTAACTTGTGAAAAGCCATCCTAGCCTTCTTATCGCCCCATACAAAAGTAGAAATCATGTTATGCACTTTTTTAACCCAAGACAGGGGGAGCCATATGTTTAATATGTTAAGGGGGTAGAATAAGTGGGGAAATACTTTCATTTTGATTAGATTGATTCTGCCATAAACAGAAAGGGGAAGTAAAGTCCTCCGGCGATGGTCTAGCTCTATTTTATGTACCAGTGCATCAATATTGTTGACTGAGCTGCCTGTGTCCCGAGTGAGAAGGAGCCCCAGGTATTTAATATAATCTGTCTTCCAGGAGAGCCCAAACACTATAATGTCCTGTTTATATACCCTGTGGTTAAGAAGATAAAACACAGTCTTACCTACATTAAGTTTATAATTTGAGACCTTGCTGAAGTCGTCTATTAACTTCAGAATGATGGGAATAGATGTGAGGGGGTGGGTGGGTTACCTGCAGCAGAAGATCATCTGCGTAGGCCGCCACTTTAACCGCCTGCTTCCCGAGAGAGATTCCTGAGATGCCCTGGGCACCAGACAATCTCCTAATAAGAGGCTCTAGGTAAATATTGAAGAGAAGGGGGGATTTGGGACACCCTTATCTGGTCCCTACATGCAATTTAAAGGGGGTGGAGATAACCCCATTACATGAAATTCTGGCAGAAGGAAACTTATATAAAGAGTTAACCCAATTCCAGAATTTTGTGGGAAATCCGAAAACTTCCATCGTAGCAAACAAGTAGTCCCAGTGGACTCTGCCGAACGCCTTCTCAGCATCCAATGAGATCAGGACCATTGGATGAGAAGCATCCTTGGATGCTGAGAAGACGTGAGACCGGGCCCTCAGATGATCACCCAATGATCTCCCTTTCATAAAACCAACCTGATCTGCCCCAATTAAAAAGGGAAGTACTGCCTCCAAATGGTCGGCTAATAGTCTTGCCAAAATTTTAATATCATGGTTAAGAAGGGAGATCGGCCTGTAACTTGAGACCAGATCAGACGGTCTGTCCGGCTTAGGCAGCAAAACAATGAGTGCCTCAAAAAGGGAGAGATCAGATACTTGACCAGAGATAATGGCCTGGAAGAGTGGCAGCAAAATGGGGATCAATTGCTTAGAGAAAACTTTGTAAAATTGAGGTAAACCCGTCAGGCCCAGAGATTTGTTGGATGGAGATTTGATTACCCTTTCAATCTCACCCTCAGAGACAGGAGACTCCAACATTTTCTGCTGAGATTGTAAGAGAGTTGGCAGTTATAAATCACTCAGATATTCAAAAAGTCTATCCTTGGATTGGGAGTTAACCATAGGGTCATATAAGCCCTGGAAATAATTTATAAACTCATCTGCTATCTCCGAGGGTAAGACCTTAAGGGAATTGTCTTTGGAGGAATGGACTGCGGGAATAAGTCTGGCGGATTCCTGTTGCTTAATGTGCACTGCCAACATTCTGCTGGCCTTCTCACCCTGATCAGTATATACTGCTTTTGTTTTCAAAATGGCAAATTCAGTTGGTTCGATAACATTGCTAGGTAGGCTTCTCTCAGTTTCATTAAATCTTGTTTAAATGTCTCAGAAGAAGATGGAGAGAGGACAGTCTCCATGCCCCTAATCTGGGAGAGAAGGTCAGAGATCCGAGATGCCCTCTGTCTTTTCCTCTTCGATGCTAGGCCAATTACAATCTCTTTTAAACATGCTTTACAGGTGCCCCATATTATATCAGGCTTCCCCACGGAATTAGAATTGGAGGCAGTAAACTGCTTTATTTGGGATATTATGTATTGAACCGTATTTGGCTCCTTCAAAATTTGATTATTCAACTTCCACCTGCCCCCTTTATTGGGTAGTGACGCTAGGATTATTTGGCAAGTGAATAAGGAGCGATCCAACTGGGGTCTTGATACAATAGTAGAGCTTATAACCCCTGGTAATAGAGATTGAGAAATGAGGATATAATCAATCCTCAAGGAGGTTGCATGCACTGGAGAAACATAAGTATATTCCCTTGTATTGGGATGTAATACACGCCTTATATCACAAAGACTTATAGAGTCCATCAGGTCCCTAAAAGCTCTTTGTGCTGGGGAAAGAGCTTGATGGGATTGACCTGACCTGTCAAGAGCCTGATCAAAAACAAGATTAAAATCACCCCCTATAACCATGGGGATGTCCAAAAATGGAGTTAGATCTTCTATTATCTGTACAAAAAAGCTGGGGGAGTCTACATTAGGGTAATAGATGACGCCCAAGACAATATCCAGGGTATGCAATCTACCTTTTACAAACAGAAATCTGCCTGAAGAATCGGGTATAACTTGGAGAGGTTTGAACGGAACCGACCTATGCAAAAGGATCATAACCCCTACTGTGGGTCATGCCCTCCGCTGCAAACAGCTGCCGCTCTCATTTAGTCAGCCTCCTCTTAAGCAGATGCATCTCCTGAAAACATAATTTCAGCCTTCAGAAGATTTATTTGTTTCAAGATTTTATATTGCTTAGTCCTATGCCTTGCCCTTTAACATTCCAACTGATAAATTGAATATTTCTAGCCATCACTCAAGATGCCAGTTGGAAATCCCGAAGCACCACATGTATTTATGTTTCACCTCAATACTTCTCCAAGCAAAATATGTGCTGGGTTGTTCTACCCCCCCCGCCCCTGCCATCAGTGAATCCATACCCCAATCACCTCTCTGAAGCTCCCCGGTACCCCTAAACCCTGACCCCCCTCCTCCCACACCCACCATCCTTTTGCATGGTACACGATGATCAGCGAACTGAAAAGATCCTCTCCCTCCAACCTCTCTACCCTCATGTACCAGAAAACAAGAACACTACCCCTTTGTAACTGGAACACTCCATAGAGAATAGTACATCCACAATTCTTATAAATTGACATCATCGCTAGCTAGTGTAGGGAAATTGTCTGCACAAACCCTTAAAGAAAATAATCCTCCCTACAGAGTCCCCATGAGCCACGCTACTATATGATCCATAGAGGATGAAGTGTGTAAAACGCTTGCATCAAACGTGAAAATAGTGATCTCAGATGTCCTCTTGTGGTGCAGCCCTCGAATGACGGGGGCAAGCAGCCGAGAATGAGTGGGCCATTATTGCCTGCTTTGGTATAGGGGAAAATTAAGGGCTCATGGGCTGCTGTCCAGACCATATTTCTAGGACCAGAAGCAGTGACCATCTCGAAGGAGTTCTGCAAAAACAGCACTCAAGGAGGGTTATTCAGAAGGGGCAGACCAATGCCCATAAAAGCATGCAGTAAACCTGATATCACCATCTATCTGTAGCTGCGGAATCTCCACCTGGTATACAGACTAGCCATATTTATCACCTAATGGCATCAAGGAATGAAAAAGTGAGGGAAACCTAGAAAAAAACCAAACCATGAAAACAGAACCAGAAAGGGATTGCAGCTACAAACAGAATCGCATTGTAAGCACAGAGAAACTGAGCGTTACCCCCCTCCAATCCATGGAGTCAGGACATCGCTCCTGTGAAAGTGAATTGCTAGATCTGTCAGAGTAGAATTTAACTTGAGCATACTAACCCCACACGAATACAAAATGAGACTAGATTAGGCCTGAGTCAAACATAAGAGTCAACAAAAATTAGACAGTCCAGAAGAAGAGAACCAGATCGGGAGCACGATGTCCATTATTCTGTCAACAAGAAGACCCTTCTTGAGAGCTGCAGACTGGAATTAAATAGCCAGATATACAGTTTGTGACCAATGTAGCCCCAGAGACAAAGTAGAGAAATATAATTTGCATCTGCTAGATAAGACCACCACTGGAAAGCTCAGCATGGCACCCCACACCAGGTTGACTTTCATGCAGGCTTAAAAAGGTCAGGAAGCGCTTCCTTGAGCCCTCGCGTTGCCAACTCCACTTCCTTGTAGGTCACCCAGGAACCACTCAGGCAAACTTGAAATCTTGCAGGAAAACCCATACGAAACTTGATTCCCGCGGCAATCAACTTGAGGACAAGCTTGTGAAACGTGGCTCATTTCTGGCGTACAGATAAAGGCAAATCTTGCGCCACTCTCAGCTTTTTACCTTCCCATTGCAAATCTTGTACTTCCTTAACCTTATATAGGAAATGCTGTCACTCCTGGAAGTTTAGAAAGTGAAATATAAATGACCTGGGAGGGGATCCAACCTGGGGAGGGAGGCATTGTGCACGATGAGCTCTTTTTATTATGTAGCTTGCACCAAAGGGAGAAGGGCATGCCATCTTCTCCATGAACTTTCTGATAAACTTAATGGGTTCTGAGCCCTCTTCACCTTCAGGCAAACCAATAATTACCACATTGTTGCAGCGACTGCGCCCCTCCAAATCTTGCACCTTGTTCTCCATCTTCACTAGCCTTTGCCTCAAGGCCACTAGCTCCAATTCTGCTTTATCCTGTTTCCTTTCAAAGGAGCGTATGCAAGCTTCATTATCCGCAATCTTCTTGGAGAGCTTCTCAAGGGTGCTGGAGATGCCTTTTATTTCTCCTGACATATTCTGCATTTCAGCCTTAAAAGGCTGAAACTCCTCTAAAAATCTCGAGAGGTTAAGGGGATCAGTATCAGGGCTCTCAGTGGTAGCAGGCAGCGAGGATTGCAGGGAGGATGCCCTGGCTTTCTTAGAGGCCTTCTCGGGCGTAGCGGGAGGTGTGTGTTTAGAAGCAGTTTTCCACATCTCTTCATCCATTGACTTCCTATATCGAGGGTACAGACATTCAGGAAGATAACAGTCAGGCAATCTGTGGTGGAAAACACCGTAAAGCAGGGTTTTTAAAGATAAATAATGGGTGGTAGGTCAGAGCAAGCAGAGAGGTGTCCTACCCAGCACACCGCATCACGTGACTCTCTTTAAGCAGTGCCTCTATGATTTTATCCACTACCAAGGTGAGGCTGACTGGCCTATTGTTCCCTGCCTCCTCCCTACTACCATTTTTGTGTAGCGGGGCTACATGTGCCCTCTTCCAGTCCTCTGGAACCATGCCTGTGTTGAGTGACTCAGTGAACATGGCTGCAAGAAGCATTGCTAGCTCTCTTCGCAGCTCCCTCAATATCCTTTAGTGTATGCCGTCTGGTTTCATTGCTTTGCCCACCTTCAGTTTTGTGAGCTCCTCCAGGACTCTCCCACTGTGAATGGACCAATGTTTACTTCTCCTTCCCTCCATGTCTGTTACCCAGCTGTGGTCCCTGACCTCCCCTCTTCAGTGAATTGATCAGTATTTCCACCTTTATCAGGTCCCTCTTGCTACACTCTCCTGCATCCCCTCTGAGCCTTACAATCCCCCCCCCATTTCCTTCTTTTGCTGATGTACTTATAGAATATCTTGTCCCCTTTCATCACTGTTTGCACTAATCTTTCCTCAATCTGTGCCTTTGCTCTCCTTACAGCCTCCCCCTCTTCCTTTAGATTCCTTAGGTACACCTTCCTGCCTTCCTCCCTTTGTTAGTTTAAAAGTTTATTTTTAAACAGTTAGTTTGTTGGAGAATTAAATCCCTGTTTTCAACAAATTCCTGTAAAACATAATTACATCAACAAAAAAGAATAATAAATAAATACATACAGTACAAAATCTCATTCAATCTAAAAACAGCTACGGCAAACAGTTAAGTAATCATATAATTCAAGTTTAAACATGTGCAAGTCAGACATCTCAGTTATATGACAAGATAATTCATTGCAAGTCTTTGCTAAACTATTCTGGAGAATTATATACCCCATCCAATTTGTAATGCGAGTCATAGGCAATTTTCTAGTTGTTTTCCTTAGCCTGTCTAAATATGTTGAGTTGGAGTTCAAACATATTAAATTATTTAATGAATGTGTTTTATTACATTCGCTTGCACGCATGCACAAGGAACATTTTGGGAGAGTAGCACACTTGTAGGTGTGCCTCTCCCATCCAATGCACTGCTCCCTTAAGCAGGCCTGGCGGTCCTGCACCAATGGGTGCAGGAGCTCAGTATGACAGCAGTGTTCCTCTGCTTCAAAGGAAAATACCGCTGCCATACTGAGCGCGCCGCCCGACCCCCTCACACGCTCCCGCTGCCGCCTCCGCCTCCCCCAAAGCTTTCCTGACACACTGGGAGCCCACCCAGCATGGCAAATGTTGTTTGTTTTGCTGACAGGGCTGCCCAATCCCCGTCCACCCAGAGCCCCCAAGCCATCCTGCTGCCATGCTGGGAGCCCACCCCAACGTGGCAATCCGCTGGTTTGTTTGTGACGGGGTGCCCAATCCCGTTGGCTCCTAGACCCCCCACACAATCTTCTGCCATGCTGGAGCCCACCCCAGTGTGGCAAACATCCCACGCCGCTTTTTTTTTCCTGTAAAACAAAAATGGTCCTGCTGAAGCATCTCCCAACCCCACTCCCACAACCTGCACCCACCCACTGCGCACCCAGCCTCCCCACACCCTACCACCCATACTTACCTCCTCGACTCGCACGATGATCTTCGGTGGACCGGGAACACGTCTGCACTCTTCAAAGCCGACCGTGAACTGAGGAAATGCCAGTAAGCTGTATAATGGACTACATGGGGGGTTTCAACTTTATTGCATAGCTCAGTCATTTTTTGGAATTTTTGCACCAAATTTTCAACATGGGGTTTTTGGGACCCCTTCTCATGAATGATGTCACTGTCATGGCGTTATTCAGGCCCAAAGGGTGATTTCGCAGGCACTGCTCAGTCACTGCGCAAAATCACCCTTTGGTCTTGAATAATGCCATGACAGTGACATCATTCATGAGAAGGGGTCCCAAAAACCCCATGTTGAAAATTTGGTTCAAAAATTCCAAAAAATTACTGTTTTACGAGCGTGCGTTGCACAGTTCCTATGCAGGCTTGTAAGTTCATGAATTTTCAATATTTTCACTCCAGATTTTCAACATTGCCATTTTATCACACCTTCTTATGAGTTGTACAGATGACATTTTTCACATCTCACCCAAAACGTCTTTCCGCCCATGTAGCACACAATGGCGCAGTCGAAGTGCGAAATCAATGTATGGAACACATTAAGAAAATCACAGTGACACTGTTCATGAGCAGAGGTCTTAAAATGGCTATGTTGAAAATTTGGTGAAAAAATTCCTAAAAATGACTGTTTTATGAGCGTGCGTTTCGCAGTTCCTACACACGCTCGTACGTTTGTAATTTTCAATATTTGCACTCCAGATTTTCAACATTGCCATTTTACCACACCTCCTATGAGCACTGCAGCTGTCATTTTTCACATCTTGCCCAAAATGTGTTTCCGCCCATGTAGCGCACAATGGCACAGTCGGTGTGCGAACTCAGTGTATGGGACACATTAAGAAAATCACAGTGTCTCTGTTCATGAGCAGAGATCTTAAAATGGCTATGTTGAAAATTTGGCAAAAATCCTACAAATAACTGTTTTACGAGAGTGCATTGTGCAGTTCCTATGCACGCTCGTAAGTTTGCGAATTTCCAATATTTTCACTCCAGATTTTCAACATTGCCATTTTACCACACCTCCTTATGAGCAGTACAGCTGTCATTTTTCACATCCTGCCCAAAACGTCTCCCCCATGTAGTGCACAATGGCGCAGTCGGTGTGCAAAATCAATGTATGGGACACAGTAAGAAAATCACAGTGACACTGTTCATTAGCAGAGGTTTTAAAATGGCAATGTTGAAAATTTGGTGAAAAATTCTAAAATGACTGTTTTACGAGCGTAGTCGACAGTTACCACGCATCAGAGGGTTTGCGAAAATCTTTTAATGTTTCAATCCAGATTTTCAACATTGGCATTTTACCACACTTCCTTATGAGCAGTACAGCTGTCATTTTTTACATCCTGCCCAAAACGTGTTTCACCTATGTAGTGCACAATGGGGGTAACAAAAAGATCATGCTGACAATTTATTGTGCAAATACCAGCAATCGCATAGGGCATTAGGGTAAAGCACCATACATGCCAAACACCACTGCAAATACCTGCAAGCGAACGTTCGGCATTGACAAATGCTTGTTATTATTAGAATGAATTAAACCATGACATATTACTAACCATAAATACTTTCTTTGAGCTGTCAGATGTAACCAGTCAAGTTCCTGATAAACTAAACATCAATGGATCCAGAATTTGTTCTTTAAGATATAATTCCCCAATCTATAAAAAGTCTGATCTAATTTATTTAAAAATGTTTGATAGGAATGCATATATAATGGGAATCCATAATCAAGTACAGGCAGCAACAATTGTTTTACTAATTTAGTCTTTGTTTCTCTAGTCAAACACCCTGACAACCTTCTTAAGGCTCCCAAACTTTGGTTCTCTTTTTTATCTGTGACAAAATATGTTCAGAAAAAGAAAAATGATAATCAACAAGAACCCCAGGTATTTGTAAGTATATACCTTCTGAACCATAGTCCCATCCAAAAACTTAATCTGTAGATCAATAAGATCCTTTTTGCATGTGGTCCCACAGAAAAAATCATACTCTGCATCTTCCCAATACACATTAAGAGACCAGTATTGGAGAAATCTGTTTGGAGCTGCTGTCTCAGGTCTCCGGGATCATCTGCAGATGCAACCAGTACTATGTCATCCGCATAAAGTCTAACATCAGTACTAGTTACATGAGTTACAAGACTATTTATATAGATGTTAAATAACACAGGGCCCAAAGGAGAGCCCTGAGGGACACCTCGATGTAGATCCAGGAGATCCGAGACAGCAGCACCACAAACCACCCTTTGCTTGCGGTTTGATAAATAAGATATAAACCATTGCAAGGACTTTTGTTGCATCCCAATGTCCTGCAGTCTGTGCAGAAGGGTTTCATGATGAGCTAAGTCAAATGCTTTACTTAGGTCCATAAACACCACCCCAGTATACCAACCCTTGTTCAGTGATGTTGCCACCAAGTTACCAAAGTCAAGTAGGGCGGTGTTTGTGGACCTACCTTCTCTAAATCCATGCTGACAATTGGTTAATAACACTTTTTGGTCAAGATAATGTCCAAGCTGGTAATTTATCAGCTTTTCCAATACCTTTGATAAAATTGGGAGCAAAGTAATGGGTCTGTAATTGGAGGGAGCTGTATGGTCTCCTTATATTTCCAGAAACCTGCCCTTTTGGCCCTTACATTGTCTGCTCACTCTCTCAAGAACCATAGTGGTTTCCTCCTTCTCTTGCCTTTGTTTACCATCCTGATGCGCTGGTTCATCACCTCCTCTATGGCTCCCTTCAGGTGTTCCCACTGCTCCTCAACTCCACCCCTTCTATCTCCCTCCTCACCTGGGCATCTTTGATACAGCTCCCCATTTTAGCAAAATCCACCTGCCTAAAATGTAAGACCTTTGCATTTGTGTGACTAGACAGTGTCTCTGTCCCTATGCTAGACCTCACTCTGGGGTTGCTGGATCCCAGTTGTCTTTTCAGCTAGATGTCTGTGATTCTGTTCTTGTTGGTCAGTACTAGGTCCAGAATCATCCTGGCGCTGGTGGAATCAATCAATAACTGTCTGAAGCCCACCCCCTGTAGGGAATCCAGGACATCTCAGCTCCTGGTTGAAGCAGCTGCTGGGATGGTCCAGTCCACGTCTGGGATAATGAAATCACCTAGTAATTACACCTCACCTTTTGTTGTCATCTCATGAATTTGATCCTCTAGCTTCCTGTACACATCCTCTCCCTGTGCTGGAGGCCTGTAGATCATCCCTGTGTGGATTGCTGTGCCACTGCCTGGCTCATGGATGACCCACAGTGCCTCTGCTTCCCCCTGTCTGCCCAGTCCCTCCGTTATCTTTATACCCACCCTGACGTACATGGCCACCCCCCCTTTTTTACTCCCACTAACCCTTCTGAATAGAGCACACACTGGTTAATTAACATCCCAGTCTTGATTTGTGGTGTACCAAGTCTCTGTTATTGCTGCTATGTCCAGGTCAGCCTCTAATAACAATTCCTCCAGGTCTGGGTTTTGGCCCATGGCCCATTTCTTTTATCCTTAGCAGTCTCAGGCTTTCATTTTGCAAAAAATACAAGCCTTTGGATCCTGTTGAACCACTGGTCCACTTGCTGTCCCTATTGCCCTTATTGCTTACATGAATGCTGACTACTTAAAGCATTTTCTTTAATGAGCACTCTGTGTTCTGAATTACTAGCTTCATGCAGCTGCTCCAGACCTTGGATACAAGGTCCTTCATCATGGCAAACTCTGCTTTTCCTAAGTGCCTGGTCCTAATGGGTGAGTTCTGGAGATTCTCCCGTCATCAAGGAGAAGGCTATCCATTTGTGATCACTGCACTTGGCAGTTTCTTGACTTTTACACTAGAAGTGACCCCATCCTCTTTGCTTAGAGCAAAGTAAAGGGTGGCCTCAAACCTAGTTTCCTATACACATGCTGTTCTAGGAAGCAGCCATTGAGTTAGGATGAACATTTGGGCTCAGGCTTGCCATCAGCATTGTCAAAATGCTAGTCTATGCCTAAAAGATTGAAGTCACCCAGGTTCACAACTGCATCTGATCTGGCTGCTCTCATAATTTCCCTGACCAGCTGGGCATTAGCTTCACTGAGTTATTTGCTGACCTGCAGTATACCCCCAGGATGACTTATTAGACCCCCCTTCCTCTATCCCAACTCAGATGGACTCTATCACACTGCCCTCTGATGTTCTCCTCGTCCTCCATAGTGAGTCATTTTCAGATGAACATAACCATTCCATCTCTTCCTGTTAGATCTATCCTTTTGGAATAGTCTGTACCCCTCTATACTGGTGCCTCAGTCATTTCTTTACCCCAATAAGTCTTTGTGACTGCCACTAATGCCTGCCCTTCAAAGTGCATTAGGTCCTCAAGCTCACCCATTTTGCTAGCTGAACTTCTCATGTTGGCCTACATGCAAGTGCGGACAGTTGTCCTCTCATGCTTTCTTGACCCCCAGTGGGTCACTTTTCCTTGTGCTCAACTGCTCTTCTGTCTTTCTTTCAATGATTCCATGTATCTTTCTTTTGCCCATGGTGAACTCATTCACTTGCACCCCCATCCTTTGTTGAAATTCCTCCTAATCAGCCACATCATTCTATTGGTCAGTACCCTCACTCCCTCTGGAAAGAGATGTAGCCCATCCTTGATGTAAAGGTATCCCTTTCCACACAAGGCCCTTGATTTAGCCAGAAAAGCAACCCTACTATTGCACTAGACCACTTATCCAAAACTAGCCTGCCTAATGGTCCACTGCTGCTTATCACTAGTGCTAAGGTCCATGAGAATCTTGGCAAAGATCAACCTTGAATGCCTTTCCTTCATGAGCATCCCTAGTTCCATGAATGGCCTCTTTTGTCCTTGAAACTTATACTTGATAGTGTTCATTTAATTCATGCTGCAGGCAAGAGAACCACCAGCTGAACTACCATCCTAGTCCAGCAGTGTCCCCTTCACCTCATCCATTGCTCAAACAATAGAGTCCCTAATGACTTCTACCTTTGTGCCTCTCACCCAATCCTTTTTGTTCCACCTCCTTTGCATGTTGGGTGTCCTGGTGCCAGGTTTTCCTCCACCAGCCCTAGTTACCTGTTGACCCCCATCAACTTGGCCAGTCAGAAGTTTATTCAGTTTACTGATGTCCATCAGCAATGGTGCCCCCTTACAACTATGCCTGCTTTCTCCCTTCTCCACTCTTATCCATCAACTGCCCTATTATTAAAAATCACAGTATCATGATATCATTCTCCCTTCCCTATCTGTCCCTGACAACTCCTCCTCCATAGACATAGTGCTCATATCTACAGCCACCTCTCCGCCACCCTCCTCAGGTGCCTGCTTATCTCACTGCACCCCTGTGGTTTCTCCCACTGTCAATCCAGTCTAGCAATGCACCTTTTAAGAGCATAGACCACCCCACGGTGGCTGTACATTTTTCTCCCTCTGACCACCATAGACAGAATGGTGTATATCACATAGTGCTGACAGCACACCAGAAGTGTTTTCCTCCCAAACTAATGTAATCAGTTATGCTACCAAATAAATGGAGGAAAGTGATGATTGTTGGAAAGAGGCGCTATCTAGAATATATTTGATTTCACAAGATATCCATTGGTGCTCCCCCTACTCCTACTGTGGTTTAATTGCTTCCCTAACTTCACTTTATCATGATGGGTAGGGAGCCCAGCCTGGACTTGCCATCCAATCACTGTCATTCTACACTTAATAATGGCAGATCTAGAGCCCATCCTGCTCATGTCAACTGCAGTTGTGATCTTTCTTGATCTTGTCAGGTACAGAGACAATGCTGGACCTACCAAACTGTCATGGTGATGTTCCATTTATAAAATGGCAAATCGAATCTCCTGCTGTGACACCCTGCCCCAGTCTTCCTTCCCAATATTTAACAATGGGGATCCCTTACAAATCCCTACTCCCCATCCCATATTCAAACTTTGATGTCCTTCCCATGTGCCTTCTGCTACCACATCCCACCACCAACCCCCAGTCCCTGTCTCCTAAGCATAAATTGCTTAGATATCCCTCCCACACAACATTTCAACCAAGTCCCTGATACATCGCTGTAATGTTCTTAAGTCACTAGACTGGCCATCCTGTGAGCCCAGAATGGACTTCCCTGTGCTATGTACCACATTCAAATTCACCCATCTTCCTTCCCCACCCATCCCCTCCAGGCTGATCGCTCTGAAATCCTTCCCCAGAACCCTTCACCACTCCCACCTTCTGTTGCTAAGCCTTCCCAAAGTTCACCTAGCCATTGGTAGATGATTCTTCTATTTTCCAGCACCCCAAAAATGGAATAATCTCCCACGTACTGTAGCTTACTTTCATGTACGTCTCTTCCTCTGTTTAAAAGAAGATGCAAGAGCTACAAGGAAATATTCTCCCCCCAAATCTACAGTGGCAGCTGTACTTAACCCCCTCCACTAACCCTTTATACCCCCCCACTTGCATTTATGCCTTAACACACCTTTAGATCTATATATGTGTGTATATATATATATATATATGTCTCTCGCTATATATATTTATTTATATACATATGTATTATTCTCCTTCTACTGATTGTACTTTCTCGATTTATGTTTTACCTCCTGCATTTATCTGTATTTGTACCTGCACAATGGAATGTCTTTATTCCTTGAGTCGCCCCTGAAAAAGGGACATGACTGTCTCAGTGGGCCTACCCGGTTATCAAAATTCAAATAAAAATATAATAAATAAAACCTGTTTCTAAGAATCAAATCCTTGTACAATATCTGTCTGTGTGTGTGTATGTGTGTGCACGCGCAAATGCTCATTTATGTGTTCTGCAAGGATGACTACATGTATGTGTAGCAGAGTGTGGATGAATGTCTGTACACATTTGTGTCTGTACTTAGTCTTGATATTTATTTATTTATTTATTTATTTAAGAGATTTACCAGATAAGCATACTGAGCAGGATCCACTCATTTCCAGATACGACCTGGGAGTTACATGCATACATACAATTGAAGCATAGGCAATGGTGCAATACAATAGGTACAGAATTAGAGTACAGTAAAGGGTGAAACATCTGATCCAGGAAATGTTACAGGCTGGACTATGCATTAGGTACTTAAATACAAGTTTAGTTCACAGTGTCTGAGTTACTAAATCATGAGCAGACATAGACACGTAGGTGGAGGCAGCAGTGATATGGCACAGGGATTAGGAAAGGATGAACCAGAGCTACTAATAACCCTTACTATTAATCCTCTCTCCACAATTTTGCCACAGCTCTGACAACAGCTGCGGAGGTTCTGGGATTCAGCACTAGTGGCCACCTTCATAAAATGTTGGACAGAAGGTATGCCAGGATCAAGTAGATAAAAAGAAAATTAAAAGCACACAAAAAGGCAACATTTTACTTCTTTGGTGAAAACCTAATTATGGACTGCCCCACATTACCATGTAGGGCACTTGTTGATAGAAATTTCCTTTAAAAGATATGTAATTGTTTTTTAAAGAAATGTGCTATAGTTGCCATCTTGACAGCCATAGTGCTTCTCAAGTTACAGCATTTACCCCTTTTGCACAATAATGGTTGCAAATGGTGAAGACAGCCACAAATATAGATCGCTGACCTTAGAACAAAAATGGGTCTCAGATTGTTCTGTAGGTACAAGCACTTTTGCCATAGGCTAGAGAGTTTAGGATAGATAGTGTGGTCCTTGACCTTCAAAACCAAGGCAAATGTGTCCTACTAGCAAAAGTAGGCAACCTTATTCCAGTTTGCACTGCAGTCTATGTTGAACAGAAATGAGCACCATTCTGTAATTACAGGCCTTGGTCAACATTTTTCTTTTTAACAATGTTTCTTTTCTGAGACAGCATTAAGTTACAAACATAATAAAATATGCAGCTATCATGTGGGTTCACTATTATGTCTGCATAATAGCATCTCATAAAAATGATTTTTTTAGGAAATTAGGGGACAATTCAGTACCTGCAGTACAGCTAATAGAGACAATTATACTAGAACATAACTTTCCCTCTCATTTAACAGTAAATTATAAAACAATAGTTATTGTTTTGTGAACTTGCTTTAAAAGTCAAATTAGTTTAAACTATAGTTGCTGAGTATCTGATGGGAGCCATTATTTTATTTAATAAAGTTTTTTTAAAATTATTCTTTACTGTACTTCTACACAATAGTAGGCATCTGGGGACTAAAGTGATACTTTAATGCACTTTGAGTCTAGTTGCTTAGCATTTGACAGAATAACCTGCTATTTTAAACTGTTTCCCGTCATGTGATAGAAGTGTACTGGAACTTTATGTTAAGACCATTGTGTAGATCGTAGTGTAGCAGCTACAGTAAGGTTACCTCAGGTTATAGGATGGCCTACTTTCAGGGTCTGGTGTCTTTAACAGAATACTGTGAAGCTTGGTCTGGTGCCTTTAATAGAATACTGTGAAGCCCTGTGTCATCTGAGTAGCTGATGGAGTTGTAATTTAACTGGCTGTACTCCCTGAACTAATGCCAGCCCCAAACAATGAAAATATAAAAATGGCATTCTGATGAGTTGGTGTGCCAGCTAGGGTTAATATTTTGATTTTGACTCTGTCTACCAATCTACTGTTCCTTGGCATAGTACAATATTATAGGCTAACAGCTATATTTGGTGAGGAATGAAATTTTAGTCATGAGTGGTCTGGCATTTCCCCTCCTGAAAGCATGGTAAGAAAATATGATTTTCCATATTGTGGCTACGCTGAAAAAGCAGTGACTTTAAACAAATGGGCAAAGAGTGTGTCCACGTTAGGCACACATCATTAGATTTGTATTTTGTTCATTGTATTTTTGTTAGCTATACGAAAATGGCAGGCCAGGTCTTGAGACCTGTTTACAGCTACATCCTGGGGAGAAACATGGCACAGTACAATATTGCAAGTATTAAAGAGGAAGAAAATAAGTGTAAGTTATATGATGCTCATTACAAGGAGAGCAATGTCTAAACTAAAATTAAATTATGAAACTGAGGACTGCTTTTCATTCATTTTTATACTCCTTCAGCATGTCTTGTAACAGATTTTGAAATTATGCCATATATGCTTATGGTTATATGCCACAGTGAGCAGGAATAAAATAGAACTTGAGTAATGCATTTTGTGGCTTATGTGTGCTGGTGTGTGTCAGATTGTTGATATTGCACAAGGTGTATACAAAGCTTTCTTGAGGGTGGATGCAACATATATTGTGTTATTTTGTATTCTACTCTATTGGTGCTCAATCCTAACATAATTTCAAATAGTGGAGCACCTGTTATGTTTGATAGTTATGAAATTAAACAGACAATATTGCTCAACAGATGCATCAGTCAGAGGTGTATCAGTGTTCAGGTTGTAATTACTCTACCACTGGAGAGAGAAGGGACTGGACAGTGAAAGGGGCTTGTCAATTCTGCAAAACAAGCACAAATAACTGAATATCTTACAATATATGGGGTCTTAGGTCCCATTTGAAGGAGGTGCTGGTAGTTTAACAGCTTGGCACTGAGTACGAGGTTGTTCCAGATAAGAGGTGCTTGGTAGCTTGATATTCCTCCTGCTTTTACTGGTTTTGTGTGGTTGAAGGGGTAATTCAATGAAGGGTCACAGATGATAAGTATAATCATTTTGTTATAAAAGGTTGAATAATTTGTTGGGTAGTCCAGTGCTTAAGATGTGATGGTTTGTAACTGACCAGTTGAAAAGGAGCTGGTCATTCAGGGAGGAATTTTCAGGGGTATTCTACAAGCGGCTATGATGTAAGTCTTTGTGTACTTAATGGAAAGAGGCTAATAGAAACATAGCAGTTGTTGGCAGAAAAGGGACCCTTGGCCCACCCAGTTTGCTCAAGTGTTCCCTGACTATTCAACCTCTGCAGACCCTATCTGGTCTTTGGGCACACCACCTCTGTTTTAATATACCCCAATGTTTATCCTACACATGCTTGAAGCCCTCTATTATGTTAACCTCTGCCACCTCAGCTGGCAGTCTGTTCATACATCTCCCACCCTTGCGGGTAAGAAATATTTTTTCTTATTCCTCCTTAGCATTCTCCATCCAGCCTCATGGTTTGCCCCATATGTAGATGAAATTAACCTAGTGAGGTCTTATGCTGAGATGATGTTTAGTAGCATGTTTCAATATTCCAGGATTTGCAACCTTGTGTACAGGGCAACTACTCTCCTAACCTCAGTAGTTAAATATTTTCTGACTTTGTATACCAGGCCAAGTTGTCTGTTTTTGTCATTTTATTGATGTGATCACCCACTGAAAGATTCTGGATCAATAGGACTCCTAGATACTTGTATAATTTCACAAAAGAACAGTTTCAAAGAGAACATATAAAGAACGTCATAACTTTCATACAAGTATTTCACTGGTTCAGTCTGTATAATATGCTTGTGCAACATGCTAGCATGTTTGGCACGTAGGCGTGAATGCTTACGTAACATACATTTGGCGTTTCTCCTCTCTGTCCCTATGACAGGGACTACCTCCCTTCTGAGGAACCACAGGGCTGGTACCTGTAAGCAAAATAATTCTCTTGATGAGGGTTCCACCCCTAAAGGTGCCACAGGGACACAATTCCCTGACATTAAAAACTTTGTGAAGTATAGATGAATTCCTGTAAGAAGGGAGACAAAACCATCAGAGGACTTTATTTATTTCACTTTAGGATTAATACCTTTGAGTCCAGGACTCATTTTCAAAGGTTCCAGGTCATTGTTGTACAGACATTATAAATATAACAGTGTTTACCGAAAACAGTTGCACAGACATTCAAATACCAATAAATGATATACATCCAACTAAAGGCTGAAGAGTATAGGGTCAAATAGGGTTCAGCCTTGTAGTTCACTAGTTTGTTGGTTAGTCTAGGTGGAAGGGGGGGTAGGAGGTCAGCCAGGGATGGCATCATCTGGTGGAAGTGGTTTGTCAGCAGAGTGGGCCTAGTTTGGGAATGGGGGTTGATGAGATAAAAGGGGTGTGAAAGGGAGAAGGTTGGGTGGCTTTAATTCTGCCATATTAGTGCAGGCAAACATAGTTCTTTTTTGTGTCAAGAAGGGATCTGAGCCCAGATTTGAAGGAACTAATTTTGGGTGATTCTGTGAGGTTAGCAGGTAACTCATTGTACCAGGATGAGGGAAGATGATGGAGGAAAGAAATGGATGTCAAGGATACTTGTTGCATGCACTTTGAAAAGCTTTTGGTGGGAGGTGGGGCAGACCTGCTGCTCCACCTAATATCAGTCATAGCCATGCAATACACTGGTTACACTGGCAACTGAGTATGTTCAACATAGAGGATAATATATGGTCTTTGGTTAAAAAAACACACTGTGAACACTTCGAGAGGTTGCCATGACATCATTGTAAACCTCGAGAATGCAGCTCGAGAGGTTTTCAGATGTCATGGCAACCTTGAGAAGTGTTTTCAGTGCGGTTGTTAACCAAAGACCATACATTATATTTTATAGTGTGTGGACTACCAAGATTGTGTAATTGTGGATTGAATTATTTTACTGAATTACTTTATGGAACACTGATTGTTGTGCGCATTTCATTTTGTTATACCATTGATATGACATACTCAAGAAGGGTTAACAACAGAGTGATGTCATATTATTGGTTGATTATAAGGTTGATTTCAGTTAATAATAAGGACTCCCCATACATTATATGCTTGTTCAACATAGTAGAATGCTTGGTTCATAGGTCTGAGTGCTCATATGACATAGATTTGGCTGTTTATCTCTGTCCCCATGACAGTAGCTATCACCCTTTCAAGATATCATGGGATTCCATCCTTTGAGAAAAGGAACCCTCTTGAGATGGTAAGGAAAATGGCTGCCATACTAGACATCCATCAAGCTGTGCTCTAACTAGCACAGTAAAAAAAAACTCCTCTGCTTTTAATTATGTAATTCTAATGTGCTGTAAGGAGAATCCTGTTAAAATTTGTTTTGCCTCTCTGGACATAATGCTATGCTCTAGCAAGTGTTAATTTTAGTTAAATTTAGTACTGACTCTATGTAACTTAGCATTGAGGTGTAAGGTTGAGAATTCGCTTTGGTCTTTTAGTGAGGTATATTAGGAGTCAGCTTTATTGTTTTTAGAATCTTTCGTAGATGCTTTACAGAGGACCTTTTTTATCAAATTCAAACTTAGTGCTTCATTTAGTGGTGCTGGCTGTTGAAATCAGCTAACCAGAGACCAGAACTGGTAGTGGAGTGCGTAAAGCATTCAGTCAGGAACAACATGTGAGGGAGCGGTTGCTGGAGGAAGGCATTCCATAGGGGAGAGCATGGCACTGCAGGGAAATTGAGAGTCTGAGTCAGCCATAGGGCTGTGAGTCAGCGGCCATTGTGAGAGACCAGACTGGACTTTGGAAGTTCTTGCAGGGCTGTTTGACCCAATGAACATCATCTGCAACTGAAGAGGAGTGGAGTTATCAGCTGTTTTGCCTGAAACAGTCTCTGGATCACTGCCATTGTGGGTCAGTTTAGCCCAAATACCTCCAATACCATCTTTGGTAAGTCTGACCCATGGAACTGTTTCATGTTGTGGGCCTGTTGTGATGCATGCATGAAATCTATTAGAGGATTGTGGCTTACACAGAAACATAAAATGTGTTGGCAGATGGGGTCCAGGTGGACCACCTACTCTGCCCATGTATACTACCCTACCAATCAAGCTGC
Source organism: Neoceratodus forsteri (assembly GCA_016271365.2). Lineage (NCBI taxonomy): Eukaryota > Metazoa > Chordata > Ceratodontiformes > Ceratodontidae > Neoceratodus > Neoceratodus forsteri. The sequence continues at coordinate 193,146,482 of CM057456.1, forward strand.
AGTGTTAAGTTTTCCACATTGTCTGTCCCATGCCAGATTGAATTATCTGACTGTCTTTGACCCCACCACCTGTGGGGGGAGGCCATTCCATAGCTTCACCACCCTTTCTGAGAAGAAGAACTTCCTTGTGTTGCTCCTGAACCTGCCCCCTCTAGGCGCATGTCATGACCTATAGTCCAGGTGCAGTAGTTTACCTGAAGAAGATCCGGTGCCTGTACTTTGTTGATACCCTTCAGGTATTTAAACATCTCTATCATGTCCCCCCATCCCTTCTTTGTTGTGGTGAGTACATATTGAGTTGTTTTAGCCTTGCATCATATGGCTCATGATGCAGATCTTCCACCATCTTTGTTGCCCTTCTTTATATAGTCTCTAATCTTTCTATGTCTTTCCAATGGTAACGTCTCCAGAACTGGACACAGTACTCAAGGTGAGGTCTTACCAGGGACCTGTACAGTGGCATAATCACCTCCCTTTTTCTACTGGTTATGCCCCTCTGTATGCAATCCAAGATGCCACTGGCCTTTTCACATTGCTTGCCAGCCTTCAGGTTGTATGCAATGATCATCCCAAGATCATACTCGTGTTTTGTTACCACCAGCTGTACCCCATTTAGAAATCAATTTCTTCCTAGTTTGCATCTTCCTAGGTGCATAACCTTACATTTTTTGGCATTGAACTTCAACTGCCAATTCCCTGACCATTCTTCCAAATTCCAAAGGTCTGACTCCATCTGTTGAGTCCCTTCAGCAGACTCCATCCTATTGCAGAGCTTGTGGATTATCAGTGGCTCCCATGACTATGGTGTTGGCATTTCTACTGTGGACCTCCTCGGTGCAGCTCTTTACTCTCCGTAAGTACTCCTCCACACTTCAGGCAATGTTTGCCTAGAACTGATCTGTCCAAAGAGCAGTGGTGAGAGCTCCATTCTATCAGGAACAGTTGTGGTTGTTGTACAGCAGTAAAATTGCATTATTTCAAACACTATTGGAAGAGACTGGTAAGATGACCTTCTTGCTGCCTAACCCCATTCACATTAGGTCTCTGAGTCTTCATCTCAAGCAGTGGTGACAGCACTGCTGTGGTCTGCTTTCATTGAATTTTGGACATTGATGTGATTCAGAGTTGTTTTTATTTTGTGTCTGTTTTCTGGACACTGTTCTCTGCATCCCATTAATGAGGATTCTCCTTAAAACATCTGAGTTTTACTTTTAAATGTTAATATTTTGGTTGGGGGGGGGTACTGAGAGGGGGTGGTGGTGTGCGGGATCGTAGGCAGTGTCTAAATGTGGTATGAATGTTATCAGATTTATATGTTTATGTAATAATAGTGGGTAAATGTGTGTGTATGCCTAGGGACTTAAATTATAGGGGACTTTGTTGATTGGGATTTATTTGGCTGTAGTTTAGGGTGAGGGGTAATTTATGTGGGTATTTTAATAGTTGAAAAAATAGCTGTAGGATGTGATTTTGCTTCAGACTTCTTTGTATCAGCTATTCAGAGTCTCTGCTGCATGACCGTCACCCTTTTGCTGATCTCCCCCCTATCAGCTGCAGTGGTTAAGATTTTGCTGGGAGGTTGGCACCAGTAGAAGCAAGTGAGTTGATGGCAGAGCGCTGGGAGTTCTGAAGGGTTGAGCAGCATTGGAGTGGTTAGGTTCGGGAGGCACCCTGGGGTGAAACAGGGCCTTGAGAGAAGCCAGACATGTTTATTGCACATCCCCAGAGGTCCCACTATACTGAGTTTGCAGGTAGCCAGAGGGCCGGTAGTCTTCACCTATCCCCTTTGGTCGGTGCTATGCAATGCTAGATTGATAGGGAACAAGATCGCAATTATGGTGGACTTGATTTCCTCAGCAGATCTGGCTTGCATCAGAGAGACCTGGCTTTGTAACAGTGCAGGTCCAGTCTTAGAGGCATTGGTCCCAGCCAGGTACTCTTTAGTGCATTGCCTGAGGAGGGAACGCAGGGCTGGGGGTGTGGACATCTGTTTTAGATCCAGCATGAACTTCTCTGCGCACCCAATGAGTTCTATCTTGTCATTTCAGTGTGTGGCTGTGCATGGGGGTCCAGGTGCAGGCTGCAGAATTCTACTCGTGTACCTTCCCCCAGGGTGTGAGGGAGAATTCCTGCTGGAAATCATGGACTTCATTACTGACAGGGTATTGGAGTCACCCAGATGGCTGATTCTGGGTGATTTCAGTGCCTGGATTGATGATGAAATGTCCCATTTTGGTCATGACTTCCTCCAGACAATGTCATCACAGGGCCTCACACAAGCGGTTGCTTCTGCAACTCACCACCATGGCCACATCTTGGAACTGATATTCTCAATGGGGCTTGAGGTCACCAACCTCAGGATGGAGGGTATCTTTGTCTGATCACTGCACAGTGAAGTTCTCATTTGGGCCCCCCCACCGATAGTCCCTCCCCTGTTGAGTGGTCCACTATTGCCCTTTGAGGAGACTGTCCCTAAAGGGACTTTTGGCTGTGATGGACTTTTCTGGTGTAAGCCCTGCATGTGTAGCTGGCATGGGTGAGGCAGTGATGGCCTGTAGCAGTGCTGTCTCCAAAGCACTCTACGTCATTGGAGCAATCTGTATATGACCCAGGCCTTCTTGCTTGCGATCCCTGTGGCTTGGTCAGGCGTTCAAGGTGATGAAGACCAAAGGTCAGAATTTGGACTGTTGGTAGCAGAGGACTCAGTCCAAGGAGGATAAACTGGCTTGAGAGTACACTATGGTGAATATCAAAGTGCAATCAACCATAAGAAGGCAGAGTTCCAGTCCAGGGAGCTCACCACAGGGAGGCTCTTCTCTTTCGAACTGTAGACAGGCTACTTCATCTAGCCTGTCTGCAGCCAAAAAGAGCATTTTTAGTCGCTTTGTGAGAGGAGTTTGCTTAGTTCCTCTCTGACAGGATGCCCTCCATTTGGTCCGGGATCTCCCCAGTGGGAAAGGTCAGCCCAGCAGTGGTGGGCATTGTGTAGGCAGAAGCACTCCTATTGAGTGGGGTGAGTTTCAGCCAGTGGAGATGGCTGAGGTAGTTGAGGTAATCTCGAAGCTGCTGCCCACTTTTAGTGAAGTGGACCCAGGCCCTACTCCTCTCCTAGTAACATGTGTTGAGTCCGTTGGCCCCATGTTCACCGAGATTGCCCTGTGTTTTTGCTCTCAGAGGGGCTCTTCCCTGGTGCCTTGATGAAGGCACTGGTGAAGCCTCTTCTGAAGAAACCATCACTCATCAGTGACATCTTGGCAAATTATCAACCTATCTCCAACCTCACATTTTTAAGGAAGGTTATTAAGAAAGTGGTGGCTTTGCAGCTTGAAGCACACCTCATGGCCTTTGACATCTATGAGTCATTCTGGTCTGGGTTTAGGATGAGGCATAGCACTGAAATGGTGTTGGTCATGGTGCAAAATGACCTCCTCAGGGTGAGAGATAGAGGACATTGATCAATTCTCATTCTCCTTGCTCTCTCCTCAATGTTTGACACTGGGGACCACATTGTGCTTCTGGATCACCTTAGAGAGTATTGTGAACGTTCCTTTACTATCATCAACTGGTTTGAGTCATTTCTCATGGGCAGGATGCAATGGGTAGTGATGGGGACTTTCTTCTCCTGTCTGAAGCTCCTGCCCTGTGGGGTTCCTCAAGGTTCGATCTTGTCATCGATGCTGTCCGCAGTGTACATGCTACCCCTGGGAGACATCATTAGACATTACAGTCTGGGTTTTCACTGTTATACAGATGATACCCAGCTGTATATGTCTTTAGCTCCCAGGACAAAATATGCTGTGGAAGTGCCTTAATAAATGCCTACCTGAGATCCAAGATTGGATGTCCTCTAACTGGCTTAGACTTAACCATGACAAAACGGTGGTACTTGTGATCGAGTCTGGCCACTGGAGTGATGTGGTTGTTACTGGATTGAAAAAATGGTTGTTTCTAGGTGCTACCCCACTGGTGGCACCCACTAAGGTGAGTAATCTGGGCATCATCCTTAAACATGGTTTAATGCTTGAAGCTCGGGTGTCATCTGTCACCCAGAGTGTTTTTTGCCACTCAAGAAATGTCACCCAGATTAAATTCCTTATAGCACCTGGGACCTGCCTGCACTGGTACATGCCTTTGTCACATCAAGGCTAAACTACTGTAATGCTCTTTACTTTGAGGTCAGTGGAGGAATCCTCCATCGACTGTGGCTGGTGCAGAACACAGCAGCTAGGTTGCTGATGGGCCTTTCAAGGTCCTGTCATGTGACCCCAGTCCTGTGTGATCTGCAGTGGCTGCCTGTCAGATGGAGGATCATCTTCAAGATGGGCTTGCTCATCTATAAGACCATATTTGGCTCAGGCCCTGGCTACCTGAGTGACCTCCTAACAACTGTCCTCCTGGTGCACTCACTCTGCTTCTCTACTAAGGGCCTCCTAGTGGTTCCAAGGGCTAGGCTGAAAACCTCAGGAGACTATGCATTCGAGGTGGCTGGTCTGGCCCTCTGGAACTCACTCCCCAGTTCTCTCTGGGAAGCCTATGGGTGGAGGCTTTTAAGCGGGGTCTGAAGGCTCACCTTTTTAAAAAAAGTTTTTTTAGTTAGCTACAGCCAGATTTTATTCATATTTATTACTGGAATTGATTATTTATTGTTTTTATTTATTGCATTGACCTTCTATGTAATTTTATTACATGTTTCTTACACCTCTTCATAAAGCTCCCAGATCCTCTGGGATTGGGTGCTTAAGAAATAAGAAATTACTTACTTAATTGCACCCCTAGAGGTGCTAGAGGTTCAAGGTTACTTTAGACTAAAGGTGCCTTAGGTAAGTAAAGAATAATTCACCAAAAATCACTATGCTGATGGCCTATCACAGCCTAAACAAAATACACTGTATGCTTTCCTGTAAGGAGAAAAGGAATGGAGGACTAGCAATAGAAGGCATGCTAATGATCGACGAAGACACCATACAGGCAAAACTCACATCAGAACATTATGACTCATGGTGCATAGGAGAGAAGGAAAACCCTGTGGGAAAAAAAAACTCTGAGGATTAAAGGCCTTAAGTTGTCATCCCTCAGGCATATTTCATAAATATTTTAAACTCAGAAGACAATGCTAAAGGTGAGGCAGGGCACTTATGAACCACAACAAGTGACATGATCTCTAAACTGTACCTCCGGTACTGCTCTTAGTTGCTACAAGGTGTTTATTTTGTTGTGTACATACTGTATAAATCTATGCCTTACTACATTTTGTATGCTGTTTTGAACCTGTAATCATACTGTCCTCACATGAACTGTAACATGTCTGATTTGTACAGTGTTGTTTTATGTACTTAAATCTGTTCTCTGCCGGCTCGTACCTGAACATAGGCAATTGTCCTGTCTAGTGTACTTACCTGGTTAACAAAACCTAAATAAATAAATAACATCCTAAATAGTCAGTGAATATTGCTTTTTTCCTTTCCTTTGTGGATAAGATTTCCATCCTCACAAAAGTGCTGCAGATCAAGGCATTGCAACAGAACGAAAACTCAAACCATTGAGAGCTCCACCCCTGGAAGTTATAGGAAGGTAGGGCATGGTCTAGTCAAAGGAACATTGAATAATGAATGGTCCTAAAAAGAAAGAAAAGACATCCTTAGAACAGCTGCAGGTAGCAAAAAACATGGCTCTTTACCTCTGAATTGCAAGAGTTGTTAAGGTGCTAAACCCTTGATGTGCCATTAGCCCTAATGCAAAATATTGAGCCCTAGATGGGTGGTGAAGCATTGATGCTAAAGAACATTGTGCTCAGTTGTTGACAGTGCATCACTGCCTGGAGAAAGTATGGGTGAAGACAATTCCTGTATGAAGATAAGGCAATATGAATAATTTAGGAGTATAGAGCATAGAGCCAGGGGGAGAAAAGCTGAACAGCTAACAGAGTGGCTGGTGGATTGTGAGTCAAAGAGGTGACATCAATGACAATGAACCCCTCCCCAAAATTCCCAAAAGGCAGAACATGAGCAGGCCCACAAAATATGGCCATGAAGGCATGAGCAGATGAGACAAAGGATAAGCAAGTCCAGCATGGTACCCAAGCAGAAACAGCAATGGAAATCAGCAGGAAACAGAACATTGGAGGCCATAGGATGACAACAACAAGAAAAGCAAGCAGAGGGCAGCAGCAGCAGGAGCTGGCAATGCTTCCACAGTTTGGTAAAATAAAGAAGTAAAGGAAAATGAAACTGCCCTGCTGGCCTATTGGTGAAGTGGCAGGGTTGCCACTCAAGATATCAGTGATGCAGGTTTGAGAATAAGCCCAGGCATTTTGAGAGCTAGTGTGGGAGGAGGTCCAGCATCCCAGTGAATGGTCGCCTTCTTGGAGTGGGAGGCAAATAGATTCCCACTGCAAGTGCACTCCCTAGGATCCCACAAGTAGATTCAGCCAGATGAGACTGGTCCACACAAAAGGAGTGTAGAATGCCTTCTAGGTATGCAGGCTGAAAAAAAATCATACCAACAGTACACTCTCTAACACAATAGAATGGAGAAGCCTCATGTAGTCATTCACCTTGGTACTAATTACCTAAAGTAATGCAGGGTGGAGCAGGTTCAAACCAGGTTCAGGTTGTTTGGGGAGGAACTTAGGGAATGGTCAAAAACAGCAGCTTTTTCAGAAGTGCTAATAGTGCCCAGAGCCAGTACAGATAAGAACCTGAGAGTCTCTGACTTCAATAAATGACTCATGAGGCAGAAAAGCACAGTGGTTTAAGGCTCTGAGCTACTAACCTGGAGACCTAGGTTTGAATCCCATAGCCCCCACTTGCATACTGTGTGACCCTGAGCAAGTCTTTTAACTTCCTTGTGCTCCCAGGTTGCACCTGTAAACAAGCTTTCAGCTTAGTGTGTCTGTCCTGGTTAAAAACAAAACTCAAAGAGTGATGTAGTGAGGAAGGTTATGGGTTCATAGGGGATTGGTAAGGAGTCTCAGTTGAGAAAATCCTGTTATTCATTGACAGGCTGCACCAGGGTATGGGGCACTAGGACATTAAGGGACAAGTTGGGGACATACATGCAGCAACATTTAAACTAAGGGTGTGAATTCAGCAGGGCATGGGACCCTATGTTTTTCTACAGAAGGGGACTGGCAGGTCTCCCAGGTGGTAGTTGTGGGGGGGGTGGAAGGACTCAGGATATGAGTGGGGTTAGGCAGAGGAAGGGGAGCAGGGGAGTACAAAATGAATGGTGGAAGTGAGGTAAGGGGGAGGGGGAAAGGGTGACAAGATTGAGAAGCTCAAATGGGCTTGGCAAAAAGGAAATCAGGTCAGCTGCTGATTGGAAAACCTGATCTGATAAGGAAAATGGCAGGAAGGGGAAGAGAGGGAAAATATGATGACAGTTCTCATGGAGGGTGGTTTGGATCCTGCGAAACAAAATTGATGACCTCCAGGCTTTCCCCAAACCAAGAATGGGATCTCTCCATCCCAGGATTCACCCTCCACAGAAAGGACAGAACAGGGGAAAAGGGAGGAGGGGGTGGCCCTATATGTTAGAAATTGGGTTATGGCCACAAGGAAGGATATGGGTGTGCGGACTGAAGGTCTATCTGGGTGAAGTTACAAACAGAGGCATGGTAGGGAATCAAGTTATTGGTGGTTTACAGACCTCAAAATCAGAGAGAAAACACAGCCCAGACACTAGGAAAGGAGATCAGGAAAGCATCAATGCAGGGGGAGGTAGTAATATGAAAAGAAATGAGAATGAAAACAGAAGGAGTAAGGAAAGAGAGCAGAAAGGAAAAAGGAGGATTGACAAGTAGGGGAGTGTCAAAATCTGGAAGGCCATATGTGCAGATGCTCGAAATCTGGTGAATAAAATTCTGGACTTAGAGGCCATTATGGCAGAGACTGACCTGGATATTGCTTCAACTATAGGTACTGAAGAACCAGTAAAATACAATAGTGACATTTAATGATATGATGACTGTGATGTGCTTTATTTTTATAGCCTGGTGTAGCACTCTTGTTTGTAGAGCAGAATGTCATGGGAAAGGCTGCTGGAATTGTACAGCTCTGGAGCAGTGGAATTTACTGCAGAACTTGCATCATGTAGTAGAATACATATAGTGCAGCATAATTCATTGATCTTGGAGATTTTTCATTCAAATTTAGTTTTTCCATAGCCCCTAACTCACCCTGCTTGTTTGAGATAAAGTTCCTCCTCTATGATCAGCATGTGATGTAAAGCTCCTCCTCCACAGTCAGCATATGATGTAAAGCTCCTTCTCCATGGTCAGCAAGTGATGTAAAGCCCCTCCTCCATGGTCAGCAAGTGATGTAAAGCTCCTCCTCCATGGTCAGCATGTGACGTCATTGATTGCATCACATCATATGTTTCCCAGTTGCAGGGACTACATTCCTCCTCAGAAATGAATGATCCATGCTAGAGGAATGACCAAATGCTGCACAGAAGGACTGAAGTGCTATGGAGAACTAGTGGCCCTGGTCATGGGGCAGAATTTTAATTGGTACACTACCTGCAGACACAGGTGCATCTGTGGACTTAGACTCTACCAGTGTGCCTAAGCTCTCTCATGTACCTGCATCCTGTTTTCCAACAGTTGCCATTTGTTTGGTAGCTGGATGTGTTTTGCAACAGCTTTCATGTCAGATTAGATGAAAGCAGCCACAAGATGCACCTAAGTGGCCCCAACAATGAGGCACACTAAACTATGGAGAAGTGATCTAGCAGGCACTATTCTGATGCAGGATAGAAAATGCAGAGTTCTTTTTTTCAACCCCTATAAAGCTAGTGTAAGATGCAATAGGGGCTAGTTAAAAAAATGCATTTGAGAATACTGGCCATGATTTCCAGTTTCAAAAAAAGAACTTGCGTTCATACATAATACTGATACTGCAGTTCAGTACTGGTGGACTCTCTTCCTGAGGTGCAAACCTTCAGATAAGATGTTAAGATAAACCCCCTCTTCTAATCTTCAGGGGCTGTCCAGGTAAAAGTAAAAGGTATCCTTCCACTACTGGAAAAAAAAAGATATCCATACCCCAGTGTTATAGGTAAAATATCAGTCTCTCAATAAAGCAGATTCAAATGCAGTTGTTAGCAGGATACTTTTGATCACCTAATGTTTGACACATGTGTCTGTATACAGTGCACCATGCCAACCCTATACTATCACTCTCCACATAATTGCTACTGTATATAATGCACTTTCATATATACTTTGAGTAATAACGGCACTGGATAAAATCTAATTCAGTTTTATATTTACATGATTTTTTTTTTATTTTCAGTAAAAAATTCCCAGTTGGGATCTGTAGAACTGAGGAGTTACACACAATTCCCTTAATTGTAATTTTTTGGACATTTCATATTTTATAGCTATGGCATTTTGCATGTACAGTAAATAGGGTCGTAGCTTTTTAGACTTCGTGTGTTCCAGCTAATTATTCTGTCTTGAAGTCACAGTCTTCAACTTGTGTCCTAAGAACATTTTCCATGGCAATAGATTGCGATGTCACAGCAGAGGAGTATGACTTCAAAGCAGGAAATACAGCAGAAAAAAGATGAACTCTAAGGGCAAAGGGTCTTACTGCCTGTATATGTCTTTAGTATGAAAGAATGAAATTGACTGAAATTCAGATCATTGGGGAATGTTATAAAATTTGAGTCCTGCTGATGCCAGCTGTAACTGTTTTGCAGCAAACAAGACAATTTCTTGAAATACTGTTTCCTTTATAATTACAATATGAAGATGACAGGCTGTTTCATTCAAAACTAACCATCCATTTAGCTCTCTATTGTCAGTATTGGAAAAATTTAATTAATGTAGGAAAAAAGGTAATGCTTCTATATTTGTGGCATGATCCTGAGTTACCTTTTCCTTTTAGCAGGGGTCCTAACATGTGAAACATCACAGCTAAGAAAAAGGGAGTGAAAACTCCATTCAGAGCTATGTCACTGCCATACAGAGCCCAGTGCTATCAGCCTGCTCCCAAAGCTGACTGAAATGAATGGAGTAGTTTAGTCAGGCATGCTACCCCCTCCTTTTTTCCTACACTCCTGTTTTACATACTTCATAGGGAACACATCCATTCTGTGGAAGGTGGGAATCAGCCCACCGTGAAATAGCAAAAGAACAGCTGAACCAGAAAGAGCACAGACTGCCCGTTGCAGAGCAGGCCTGACTTATCTGAATTATCTTCAAATCTTAAATGAATGCCTTTGATCCCTTTGAGGGCAGTGATAGGCTTTCCAGCATATGAAGTGCGTTGATTAGCAAAATCCCTACAGAAATAGGGTTAATACTTTTTTAATTGGGAAGAAATTCCCGTGAATATTTATAGAAGAAAAGTTAAAGTTTTTAATTCCAGTGGTGTCCAGCACTGGAACAATGGGAGCAGGTCGCTCCTTTAGAATTGAGCTCCTTATTCACTTAAGCTATATCTGGCGTTCAACCACAGGCTGTTCCATCGTACTTCTCAAGACTCTCGCATGCAGTGTGGCTCTTTTACAGAGCAGTATGAAGTATAGGCTTGCACTAAAAGAAAATAGATCTAAATTTCTAATAAAAGTAGACCATTACAAACATATCACATTACAACAGGTTCAGGTTAAAACTTGATGTTCTCCAATAGGCAGATGAAAGGGAACTCTGGTATTGAAAAGGCCTGTCCAAATACATGCCTGGTTCACCATAACACAACTGGTAGGATTTTCAAAAGCCAACAGTACAGGCCACATTAAACTATCATGTGATTGAACTGGTTTTGCTTTGTTTTTAAGTTGATAGTTTATTGACAATTCCTTTAGTTTTGCAACACGTGACCACCACAAGAGGAACTTTTGTAAACTACAAGAACAGCTCCAGTGAGCATGGTGGACCATTGTAAACATGCACTGCAAATATAAAACAAAAAGACGGTGAAACACACACACACCTAGCACCAAAAGAGAACAATGAGATAACTGTCTTCTCCAAGACAGTGCTAATTTATTTCAGCAGAAGATGAGCAGAGGTGCATACCAATAGACTCAATGCTTCACCTTTCAGCTTTGTCATGAGTAGCTATTGTTGCTGCAGCCTCCTTTTTTTTGTATAATCCATGGTCTCATGGGGGTGGGTACAACAAACAACTCACATAACTTCCCTTTTGAAATTTTAAATTGACACGGTGCATATGTGCAAAGGTGCAGAGGGCAAAGTGAAAATGCCCAATGTGCAATTCAGTGCAGAAAGTGCATATGGACTTCAGTCCAGTTCCAAAAACATATCAGCAATTTTTGAACAAATGAAAGAAGAAAGATTAATGGTACAATATGAAGCAGTTTAAAAACACAGTACAGTACATGACTAGTAGGTTATCAAATCAAACCTGTCATTACATCCTGGTGGCATGACAGTGGTTTTGAAATGAAAAATCCAAAATGCTTCTCACCTGGAGAGCAAGCCATCCATGTTAGTACTGTCAGTGGCTCAGTAGGTAGCACACTCGCCTCTGAGGCTGGGAGATCAGAGGGCTGTTGGTTCAGTTCCCACATCTGGCACTTGGGTTAATATGCCAGTACTGACACTGTAGTGCAGCATGAGAGGGGTGCTGTGTTTCTGAGCTGCCGTCTTTCAGATGAGACGTTAAATCAAGGTCCCATCTGCTTGGATTGGTGGTAGTTCAGGTGGATGTTAAAGATCCCATGGCACTTATCAAAAAGAGCAGGGGAATTTCCCTGGTGTCCTGGCCAAATTTCCCTCGTTCACTAAAAATACCACCAACAGCTTCATCTGGTTCAAGGTCAGTTGGCATTCATCTGTAGCCCCCTCCCCCAGGTCGTGCCTAAAGATTGGCAGGATTTGTCTAGTGCACTTACCCAGTCAACAAAAACTAAATAAAAAAATAAATGTCACCATATCAAGGACCCATGGTGACCTCTTTGATACCTGTATAACTAAATCTACACTCAGCTATATTTTGGGGTTATGCATGTGGTCTGCAGTGGCTTACTCCTTATTGTCAATTAAGATCACTCTTTCAAGTTCCCCCACACTCTGCTTCAGTTTTCTTTTTGTTTTACCTATGAAGAAATGTCCGTATTGGCACTGCACTTTGTAAATGACATAGGAGGTATCACAGTTTACAAACTTTGAAATAGGAACCTTATAACCAGCCCTGGGTTAGTAAATTCTTTACAGACTTCAACAGACTGCACAGCATTTGCAGTGCACACATCTGAAACAGCCATTCGGGAGAGGAGGCTAGCAAGTCCTGGATTTTTCATATGGCTGTAGGCTATTGATTATCAAAGCTCCCACATTTTAACCCTTCTGAACACCATACATGGTGGTTCAAAAACAAATTTGTTCAGTTTGGGCTCTGTGCGCAAGCTCTCCTATTTTTTTCTGACTATTGCCTCCACTGCAGATGACTGTACACTATATATGGGGACAACATTCATCCATGTCATGTTTTGTGACTGAGGTTGTTTTGGAACCAGTAATGTGGACCTATATGTGGATCTAGCCCTATTAAGGACCCTCTCAATATGCATACTCCCTGTTAAAACCTTTCCACCATGTTTGTAGCATTTCATTTCAAACAGTTCAGGTGTGGAGTGCTACAAACAAGGTGGAAAGATTTGAACTAAGGGGGTATTAACATGTGCCTATTCAGAGGGCCCCTAATAGGGATACATTCACAAACAGAGCCACGTTACAGGGTCCAAAATAATCCCAGTTACAAAAATGAATGTTATCACTAAGTATTGTGTGCAGTCATCTTCAGTGGAGGCAATATTCAGAAAAACTCAGGAATCTTGCACACAGAGCCTAAACTGGACAAATTTGTTTCTGAACCACCATGTACGCTATTCAGAAGGGTAAAAATGTGAGATATTGGATAACCAGTAGCTTATAGCCATATGACAAATCCAGGACTTGGTTACCCCCCTCTTCCAAATGGTTGTTTCAAATGCAGGCACTGCAATATAGCGCAGTGGTTTAAGGCTCTGAGCTGCAAATCTAGAGACCTGGGTTTGAATCCCACAGCCCCCACTTGCATACTGTGTGACCCTGACCAAGTCACTTAACTTCCCTGTGCTCCCAGGTTGCACCTGTAAACAAGCTTTCAGCTTACTGTGTCTCACCTGGTTAAACAATTGGGAAAAAAAGTACTGTGCAGTCAATTGAAGTCTATAAAGAATTTATCAACCCAGGAACTGCTTGTAAGGTTGCTATTTCAAAGTTTGTAAACTGTGATATATTCTATGTCATTTACAAAGTGCAGTGTGGCAATATGGACATGCATATGTAGGCAAACCAAAAAGAAAACTGAAGGAGAGTGTGGGAGAACTTGAAAGGGCAATCTTAATTGGCAATATACAGTATGCCATAGCACATCTTGTACATACCTCCTTAAATATAGTTGTGAATAGAATTAGTTATATTTGTATCAAAGAGGTCACCATGGGTCCTAGAGGTGGTGACATTAATGGCTTGCTCTTCAGGCAAGAAGCATTTTGGATTTCCAAAGCTACCATGCCTCCAGGAGATAATGACTGGTTTGATTTCATAGCTTTCTTGTAATAGGCTGCATCGTGATTTTGAACTGCTTTTTATTGTAACATTAATCTTTCTTTTTAGAAATTGCTGAAACGTTTTTTGGAACTATATGCAATTTCTGCACTGAACTGCACATTGGATATTTGCACTTTGCACTCTGCACTTTTACACATATTACCATGCCACTTTCAAATTTCAAAAAGGAAGTGCTGTGAGCTGTTTGTTGTGCCCACCCCTCCATAAGCCCATGGGTTATGTAAGAAAGAGGCTGTGGCAAGAAAAGCTACTCTTAAAACAGCGAAAGGTGAAACATTGAGTCTATTTGTATGTATCTCTGCTCACCTTATACTGAATTAAATAAGCACTATTATGCTGAACACAGTCATCTCAGTGCTCTTTTGTAGTGCTAGGTGCTGGTGTTGCACCAGTTTGTTGTTTTTGAGGATGTTTTATGGATTGTTTTTGTAACTCGGCTGAAATGCATTTGCAGCTCCTTCACAATACAGTACAAAACTGAGTTACAGCTCTTAGGCAACAGTTGTTATAAGGCTTTGTGCTGGATCCTGCAAGCCATATGCAATTTGTTGAGACATGAAAAAAAAACTGCACTGTAACATATCTAAATGCCATTTTCTATGGTGTTCAAATTTAATAATAGCAAACTGTGTCTATGTCCAATTTTCCAAACATAGACTTCATTATGTCCTGTTTTTAAAGCACAGATGTGCAGTAGTTTTGTCTGGATATGAATACCAGACCAAATGTTACATAGTCTAACATTTACATCTAGTTTTGGAAAATGAATCCAAAGTTGGATGTTACTACCATAAAGCAGGTTGAAATGCTGCAGATATGTCCAGTCTTTGAAACAGGCTCCAGTGAGACTGAGCCTAGGCTACACATGCTGTAACAGGGTAGCTCATGACTTGAGACAGCTAGGAGTTATGTCCACATCAGGGACTTTTGAACATCCTGTTCCCCGACTTTGCCATTCAATTTACTGTTAGAAAAACTCTGAAATGACAAGGAGGTGCTAGCAGTCACTAATGATCTAGTTCCTTCTGGCATGGCCTGCTCTCAGTATGGATGATACCCATGTAATCATTCTGCAACCCCTCATTTTAGACAAAACAAATCCTCTGATAGTGAATGTGCTTACAGTGCAGGGATGTTGCAGACCGTGGAGCAGCTAGTCCTTTAACTCTTTAAACAGGCAGGAAGTCTGCACTTGAAGCTGGTGACAAAATTCCAAGGGCACAAGATAGGTTTAGCAATTCAGGCAGATTTGGTTCAATTAAACAAAAGAACCTGTGCAAAATCTTTTTTTACATGCCACCACAGATCAATACTACAAACTGCAAATAGTACATATAAAGTGCCTCAGAAACAATGGTAAAGGTAGTGAAGCCACTGGCTACAGATATAGATGAGAAGGCCAGGCAAAACCAGTGACTGTAGAGTAGATATCAGTTTAATGATGATGACACAGGGCAGAGGCAGCAGCCTGGGTGAGGTAGGAGGCTGCAGTGTGAGCCAGCATTTGGAAGCTTGATAGCAGTAGCAGCCAATGGAAAACAGACAACTGATTCCATTACAGAAGCCACATTGATGGTGACATAGAAGGTAGGTGTTTAGGTATGGAGAGGCTGTGATGTCAGTGATTGAAACAATGAGATTTAGCATAACTGAATTGATGAGGTTAGCAGATGATTGGTATGGTTTCAGCATGAATAGTGAATTGATATGATTGGCATAAATACTTTAAATGCCATTAAGGCAGAGTTAGGTTATTGCAAGGAAGTAAGTATTTGCAACTTACAGTAGTAATGAAATGCATGAATTTCTTGAAAGTCATGTAGGCTGCAAGGTGAATTTTTAATTTTTTTTATTTTATTCCTTTGGTAACCAGGTAAGGCCCACTAGGCACAAGTGCCTGTTTTCTGGGGTGACCCGAGAGTTCCGGAGTGGTTAAGTGATTTGTTCAGAGTCACACAGTATGCAACTGGAGGTTGTGAGAATCAAACCAAAATCTGCTAAATGTACTCATTCACAGCTCATTACTCTAACCTCTAGGCTATACTACCAGCCCCAACAGGAGTGATATTTGGCAGGATATATTTATGCATGGATAACTGAAAAGCCATGTAGGCAAGGAGTAGCAAGGAGAAGGGTAATTCATATAACTATAACAATCGTAGGAAAACTGAGGATTGCTAAAGTAAAATAAAAGAAATGGGATGGTAGAAAACTTAGAAAGCACAAAAAGAAAGCACACAAAAGCAAACACAAGCACAGTAGCTAGAGGGAATAAAACAGCATACAGTATTGTAAGAGAGGTAAGCATAGTGTGGTTCAATTGGGGGTGAGCATAGGTTCAGGAACTGAAATGGGGAATGAATACATTGCATTACATAGTCCTTCAGAATGATTTGAAAAGAACTGTGTAATGACTTGTCTTCTTGAACTGGAGTTTCAGTGGATCAGTTCACACAGGAGTCGAAGTAAGGTAAATGGTACATGAAGAGCAGATTTGTTAAGTCCAGTAATCGGAAGCTGAAATTGTTTTCCAGAATTTTCAGCTGATGAAGGAGATAATGAAGCAGAAGAAGCAGCTAGGACTGCAATTTCATAGGCTTGAGGGAAGGAAACTCCAGGAGTTGAGATGAAGTATTTCCAAAGGCAGGACCTCCATGAAGGTAATAAAATGAGCTGAAGCATACAGAGGTAATGGAACATAGCTGGTATGAAGTTGAAGACCTCCATGTAGATGAGCAGGTACTGGGTGCTGGATTGTCCATCTGATAGGCTGCAAAGCAAATTTGAGGAGAATGAGACTCCCTTGTAGAGAAGAAGTCAGAGTCAAACATAAACACTCCATTCTCTGGTGGATGAAGAAGGACTGTGACTATTCTTGCGGCTGCCAGAATGGTATGATATGGAGACAGTGTCTGTAGCAATTTATTAGGTTGAACGTCAGTGCAGAAGGAGAATAATAGCAGCAATGACAGATGGAAACACCTGATCAGATAGCTTAAATTTGGGGGTTTACGCTTCAAGCAGATATCATGTAGGCAATTTGAAATGCAGACTTTCAAGAAGGATCTAGTAGGCAATACTTGGAATGGACTGAGTAGAGCCAAGTAGAAGACATCTGAGGGGCTTCCCTGAAGACCATCTTCAAATAGGCAGTATATGGACTGGGGCAGAGACTCCCATTCTAGTAGAGATGAGTAGAAGACATCTGAGGGGCTTCCCTGAAGACCATCTTTGAGTTCATAGGTAAATGAAATGAGGTAGAGACTATTGTTTTGAGTAGCTATGAATCGAAGACATCCGAGGGGCTTCTCTGAAGACCGTCTTTGAGTAGGCAGGTATGTGAAGTGAGGCAGACACTTCTGGGACAAGTAGAAGACATCTGAGGGGCTTCCCTGTTGACAGCCTTCAAGTAGGCAAGTGGATGAAGTGAGGCAGAGACTTCTGTTTCAAGTACAAGACTACATGGGGCTTCACTGAAGACTGTCTTCGATTAGGCAGGTACATGAAGTGAGGTAGAGACAACTGTTTCAAGGTGATATGAATAGAGATGTCCAAGGGGCTTCCCTGAAGAACATCTTTGAATAGGCAAGTATGTGAAGTGAGGCAGAGACTCCTGTTTTGAGTAGAAGACATCTGAGGGGTGTCCCTTAAGACCGTCTTCGAGGTAGGCAAGCAGATGAAGTGTGTCAGAGATTCCCATTCTGATGTAGAGAAGACATCTCATAATGCATGACTGCATAAGATTAGGAAAAATCGGGTACTGGTGATAAGATGGCCTTGAGAAAACAGTTCACAGGAGGCCATCTGGATTAGAAATTGCCATAGGAGATGGTCAGGCTTGAATTTTGGTAAACTAGAACCAGATGCAGGAGACAGGAGTAATAATCAAGGAAATCTTAGGGAATCTGTATGGTTGTAGTCTGCAATAATAAATTCTTGACTGGAAACAAGAGAAGTACGTTGAAAGTGTTCCTCTGGTACTGACAGTATTCCTTTAAGAACCAAGTTCATGGAATGAGTATGCCTCATAGATATAAACTGCACAGTAAGATATATGAAGTAAATAAAATTTGAATATAAATGTTTTTCAGTCTGGTTTGAGCCATTCAAGCAGTGTTGCCAAATGGAAGCAAGTCGGCCCTGCTGGCAGATTAGAGGCTGTGGCACATATCAATACAATGAGCAAATCACATTAAATGCATTGGAGAAGCCTACAAAGCATATCATTGTAATGCTGCTAATGATACAGTGAATCCCAGAATCCCAAGTGGTAGGATGCTAGTGAAGTAGAAAACAATGCTGGTCATGTTCTGCAAGGAGCAATTTGGGAGACGGTGTGAGAGTAGGACCAAAGGTATCTTTGCCAAGAAGGAGATCATTTAGCTTGGGGCTAGCACTAGTATAGGATCCACATCTGAGACAGGTGGTGGAGAGATGGTTGTCAGCTGGAAGAGTCATTCTCTCAGTTCTTGAGTTACACTAACATGAAGACTGTCAGTAAATGCATTATGTAGCAGTCTGAGGTGTTAAACAGGTGAGGTCCATGGACTGCGGCTAAAAACTAATCCAAGAACAACGTCGATACAGGGCCAAGTAAACTCTGCCGATGAAGGCTGTAGAATGATAAATAAAACTGCAGTAGAGCCACACTACACTGCTAGAAAAGCAAGCTGAGGAATGAAAGGCTGGGATTTGAAACTGCTGTGTGAAGCCAGGCACTGAGAGTAGCCAGGTATAAACAATTAGGGACAAATGGATGCAGGAGAGTGCAACAGGTAGGAAAACATCAGTGAAACAGAAACGCACACAGATAACAAATGTAGGTAAACTGAGGGATTGATAAAATATGATAAAAGTAAATGGGGCTGCTAAAAATATGACAAAGTAAAACGGAGCTAGAATAGCACAATGGGCCTGAGGATTGCTAGACAGGGAAGCAGGAGCTTGAGCTGAAGCATACAGAGAACAATACAGGAAACTGAGGGTTTGCAAAATCTGGTGAGGAAATGAGAACCAGAGAGCACAGGTGTAGCATTAACATAATACAAATAAAGGGCAAAAGGATGCTAGCAAAACAGAAAGCCACCCCCCAAAAGAAAATGCAAAAGGAAAAACACAAACACAGGAGGACAGAAAACAAGCACACAAAAAAGCACACACTGGCTGGAGGCAAAACATATACTAACCAAAGCAGAAGAAACACACGCACAGACTCCAACACAAACCAGAGTTCCATAACACAGGAAAACTCGCACTGAGCTGGGGTGTTCACAGCAAAAAGGCAATTGAAAACTTGAATGTAGCTAAGGTACAAGGTATCACCTGTTTGGCCTTGTGGCATTAAATAAATGTTATTAAATATGTTTTAAAATAGCACTCTGGTGTTGCTTTCTTTAAATGAGGTGAAGAGTGCCTTGCTACACCCAACTTCACAAATCAAAGAGCCCAAAGCACAAGCAATGCTGGGGAGGGCTAGGCCCCAACAGGTTCCAAGGAGAAGATAGACTGACAGAGCCTCCTGCCAGCAAAAAAAAAAAATGCTTCAGAAGAAGGCTTGGGAGGAACTACTTATATAGCTCAGGAAGGGGGTGTGGCTGGTTGCTCACCTCACTGAACTACAGGTATAATCTTTCAATAATAAAAAAAAAAAGTCAGTTAAAGCCTTTAAATAAATGTGTGGAGGTGCCTTTTGTGCAACCTTCTGGGGTTTGCCCACAACATTTACTTCTATGGTTTTCACATGTTAAGTAGCAGTGGTTGCATATTACTTTACCAGCAAACCAGCATCTCCAGACAAATCCACATGCGCAGTACATGGTATAATTTTCTTTTATCTAATTTGTCCCCAGTGCTGTGGCTTGATTCTCTGTCTTTCAATACAGTTCCTTGCTCTGGCACAGTCTCTTACACCACCAGGTACCCTCTGGGTAGCACTCCTTTTCTCAATGTGAATCACTAGCACAGCAGGACCTACTTAGCTCCTGGATTCATTAGCCACAGAGGGCTGGATTCTCCAAGGCCATCTGCTAAATCACTAACAATAGATGTTTGTGGAGGTAATCCTGCTGTACAATGCCAGAGAAGATTCTTTAAAACTCAGTGACAACCCTGATGTAAGCCTGCCCTTCTCATACCTACCCCCCAAAGGAAGGATGTAATGCCCATGCCCAGTTTACCCACTCCTGTCTCACCAGAGGAAGCTATGACATCACAGAGCAGTCTGCTCCATCCACACAGATACATAAAGAGCTACCTCTTTAGCATTCACTTGGCTCCACCAAGATCTCACAAGCTAGCACAATGTAGTATTATCAGTGAAATCTGCTTGGGCACATGGTCTCACTTTTCACTTGAAATGTGTTTTCACCTCAATATCAATGGGCCCCAATTGCTACCCGTTCCCTCAACCCCCTGCTGCTTTCCTACAATCAGGACAGTAGGAAAGTGGGGTCTTCATAGCTGACTAAAATGCCTAGACTGTAGGGTGGTGCTTGAGTAGCAGACATCTTCTACCTCTCATCAGGAAGAACATACTTTACCTATGCCATCTGGTTATTCTTCCCTGGCCATTTGGTTTTGGTTTTATAGTACAGACATGACATTTATCAACAAATGAAAAATTACCTTATAGGCTGTATGAAGATGACAGCACACTTATGTAGTGATTAATATGACACTAAGAGTGCATGTACTTTCATCAAAAGTACTGGGACTATCCTGTAAACTTGAGTTATTTACCATGACTTGTCATGTACCTTCATGTGCCCAGTGATACTGTACATTAAAAAGAGTCTAGCTCAGTCCCTCTGAGTACCTCTCCAGTTTAACCACTGACTATTGTAGCTTCCATCTGCAGGCAGATTCAACAAACTTAGGTTCACTTTTCCCTCCTCATAATTAGACTTTTCAGTTTTTTTTAATTATCAGATTTTTGTAATCAGCAGACACAGCATTGTCAAAGTTCTGATGTGAATGTTGTGGTCCCAGAGTTTCAGTGCTTTTCTGCTTGCTTATTGTTTTTGTGGCAGCACATTAGGTCCAATTTTAAAACAGTCTGGAAATCTAGGCTTCTGATTGGGTGATACCTATGTAAATACTACCAGTGTGTGCCATTCCCTTGTGTGTTGCAGTGGCACATGCAAAAGATCTACCTGTAATTATTGTTTTTATTTTAAAACTTGAAAGACATGAGTCACCTTATTTTGTTTCATAATGGTAGTATGGTGACTCTGGGTGATGGTTAACAATTGACAGTTCCCCCTCCCCAGGGAACAGAGCTCCCATTTGGCTCGTGCAATTTCGTGTGCAGAGGGAAGGGGATTACATAAGCAATAAGCCACGAGGGGGTGTGGGTTATCGGGGGATTTACCATGGCTGGGGTGGTTTGTCCACGAGGTGCAGTGGAGTGGGTAAATCCACCCCAGCTGTGGTAAATCCACCAATTAACCCAGATCCCCTGAGCAGCTTATTGCGATTATACCAAGTACTGCTTTTTTTATTACTTAAAAAAAAACAGTACTTGGTATAATGCTTAATAAGTCAGTCACTATTACAGCACTGTTTTTATTTTGTTTGTTTTTTACTGATATACGGAGCTGCTCTTTTACTGTCTCCGCTTAGCGCTGAAACAAGATGGTGGTCAGAGTTTCATGATTTCGGCCTCAGATTGTTTTTTTTTTAAAGATGTGGCTGGCTGGCATGTTTTGCGGTGATTATCAGTAGATAATCAAAGGAGGTAAGGTGCCAGCCTGCCTATCTCATTGGTCAGTGTCTGAGGTCCATGGTGTCATTCAGAATAACCCACCCCTGTCATGCCTAACCACTTAATTTACCAATTTTTCACACAAAATGCAAAACACTATGACTGACAAAATTGTGGCTATTGTGTTTTTCACCATAGTCCTTTAAAAAAAAAGCAATATTGGAGTTAACAAAGTCATAGATGTTTTGCCCCTGAGAAAGTAAAGTTTTTTTTAAACACCATTTTTAAAGTTTCTTGCTTTAAAAATCACAAAAGTTAAATTCTGAGTAGCTCATGTCTGCCTTTTGTGAGTCCAAGATGATTCTACGCAAATGAAGGTTTTGTGGACCTAATGGATCAGTCTATAGAGAAATGCCATATGCATACAAAGTGCATAATACTTTTAGAACTCTCAAGTTCAAAGTCTTTAAAAAGGGATCTGAAGCTGGAAATCTACAGCTGAAGGCAAGATTGCTGCTTGCAGAGGCTGTAAATTCTTTATAAATCCAGTCCACGCTTGGTGACTTTAAGTTTATATTATTTTACGCTGCATTTACTCACGATACTTTCGTGTAATAACTTGTCTATTAATTAATTTAGAAGTTTTAACCAAGATGTTATTCATAGCAAGCATAGTAATCTATGCTTGGAAGGGACTTACTGTATATTGATGAGGACTGCCCCCATGCCCACAGGCAGGGGCTTATAAATATGATATGCAAACAAACCAAGTTAAAGTTTTATATTCTGTTACATTCTAGAAACAACCTGAAAGTTGAGCAATACTGTAATGAATTTTTCCCATCTGCAGTATGAAGAATTCTTTTTCATTATGGAGTCCTAAAATATTTGTTTCTGTGTGTCAAACAGTTAATTGCAATTAGAGATGTGGCAAAATGTTAATTCTCACGTGAAGTTGCTGCGAAGTCACAAAAATTTGCATTCGCAGAGCTTCATGAAGTTTTCCCTGACTTCAGCAACTTTGACTTCCCCTGAATTGTGGTTTTCACTGCAAAGTGTGAAGTTTCTGCTGCCAAGCGCAGAATTTCACCACAAAATTTTGCACTTCATGGATCGATCTGTGCCCTGTAATGTGAATGAAATTCACAGATTAATTTGCAGAGCAAATTTTGCCGACTATGCCCATCTCTACTTGCAGTTGGCTAGATTGTAAACATGGTCACAATCTACAGCTTGGTAAAGTGCTTCACTCGCGCTGAATAAGGTCATTTATTTTCTTACCATTCGGGGATCATTCAGGTGCTCCTTTGAGACAAATGACCATGAAGTTGGGCTCATCCCCTGATTACATCTAAATGGTCAGCTGAACTTTTTACCTCACAGAGGAGAAATTCCAGAACCAATAAGACTGGCTGAGGTTTGAATGGAGCCAATTGGATGTTGCTGAAGAAAAGAAGCTACAGTAGTTGCTGATGGTGATATCCTGTTCGAGTTGTAGCACCATGGGAGCTCAAGGCAGGGTGCACTGCCAAGGATCAGCTCTAGTTTGATTATCTATTTTTGGAGAATCACTAATTCTCAGAGAAAAAGCTGTGTGCATCAAAGAAGCAGCTAAATCTCAACTGCTGTATGTTCAGTACAGATTTAAAGCTGATGGCAAGGACTATTCTATGAGTCCTAGCCGCATATTCTATGGGTCCTATCCACAAAGGGTCTATTATTTTATGTCTCCATTAAAAATCTGTTATAGGTAGGGCCCTAGTACCTGAATGGCAAGAAACAGAATTTAGTCTATTTAGAGTTTTTATGTTTGTACTTCTTTCATGTAAAATCTGATTATTTACATTTTCCTAGTATGTTTTTTATTTTCCAATTTACTGATTGTATATCTTATAATATTTCTAAATATTAAATATCTTGGGCCGGATATTCAAACTGCACCAGGCTGTGGTGCAAGCTTGGGTGCAGCTCAACTTGGCTGTGCAGGTGTGTGGCCTGGGCGATATTCAACGGAGCTGCACCATGGCTCAGCAGCTTTGAATATTGCACCCTGGCCACCCCCAGTGTGCATGGCGAAGTGGCACTGCACCAGCGCAAGTGGCCAGAATGGAGCATGGAGATGCGCTAGCGCAAGTGCCATTGCGCCATTCACAGCACCAGTGATATTCAAAAGTTGACATGCAAATGGGGCCATAATTTATGCAAGGTGCACATGGGGCCATTTGCATGTCATTATGGCCCCATTTGCATGCAGGGTGCGCTGATCCCGATGACTTGTGCCTGGCGCTCTGCAAGGCAGCAGCTGTTGGGGACTGACGCTCCCTGCAGCCCGATCATGGGCATCTGTCCAAAAAGAGAAAACTGCCCTATATCCCTGGTGGTTTAGAGGACCGCTATGTGCCTGATCATGGGCATCTGTCAAAAAATAGAATAAGTTCCTATATCCCAGTGGTCAAGTGGACTGATATGTGCCCGATCGTGGGCATTTGTAAAGCAACATATTCCAATAGCCCTGATGGTCAAGTGGTACCCCTCCACCCACCCACTGAGCCCCACTGCCCAGCTCCCCCCCGTCAGCCGGTGGGCAGCAGCAGCATCCCACCTGCCTGCCACCCTGCTCACATATCTGGAATGTGTAGTACAGTAGGGTCTGCACACCCATTGGCTCACACAGTGAACCAATGGGCATGCAGCCCTACTGAGGTGTCAGTCGGTGGGCGCCGGGGCAGCAGGTGGTTGGGGTGCTACTGCCCACTGGCTGACCAGGGGGGAGCGGGGCAGTGGGGCTCAGTGGGCGGGTGTACCACTTTACCACCAGGGCTATTGGAATATGTTGCTTTACAAATGCCCGTGATCGGGCACATAGTGGTCCACTGGACCACCAGGGATATAGGACAGTTTTCTCTTTTTGGACAGATGCCTGCGATCAGGCACATAGTGGTCCACTGGACCATTAGGGATGTAGGACCTTAATCTATTGTTTGACAGATGCCTGCAATCGGGCACATAGTGGTCCACTGGACCACCAGGGATATAGGACGAGGTTTTCATTTTACAGATGCCTGCGATCGGGCAGATAGCGGTCCACTGGATCACCAGGGATATTGGACAGTCTATTATTCTTTGTCACAGATGCCTGCGATCGGGCATGGAGGGGGTGCCACCTGGTGCAGCCAGAGATCTGGTGGCCACCCACAGGGGGCAGCTGCCGTGTTGCGCCCTGCAATGCAGCAGCTCACCTGTGGGTGGCCATCAGTTGTTCCTTTTTTTTTGGTGTAACTTTGTGCTGGCGGAGGTAGGGGTTGCACATGCATGGCTCTGCACATCCCGGGCTGAATATCAGACTGTGCAGGTTATGCATGGGAACGCCCCCCCCCCACCTGTGCCTGCATACATTACTGATGCACTCCAGCGCATTGGGATTTGTGCCGCGCACTTTCCCTTTTGAATATCACACCGGGGCGCATCAGTGGGTTGCGCCAAGTGCAACTCTTTTGAATATCTGGGCCCTTATATATAATTCTTATGTGACCATTGTGAGAGGAATGACCCAGTTTTTTGTTACCCCAGCCCAAACTTGGAAGCCAAATGTGCCAGAGAAAACCTGATTTATTTTCTTCTAGCTCATGTGCAAACCCTAATCCCAGTTGTAGGACCTTATATGAATCCCACAATGTTGTGAGTTTCATTGGACAAGAAAGGTTTACAATTAACTGTGGTATATCACTCAATAGAAAACAATGTTCAGTTATTTATTTTGTATTTTACTTATGCAACATATGCTTGAAAAGAGAAAAGAAAAATTACCATATAAGCAATTAGAATGAATTAAATAGTATGGTACCCCTCTGTATACGTACAACCTATATAGTTTTTTGGGGAGGGTCTGCTGAATTCTTCTCTTTGCCACTTGCAACAGTATGTAAACAGTTTGTAAAGCTATTCTTGAGAATCACACCATTAATCAAAGTTAGTATTAATCAGTATATTGGTGATAAGCTGCACTCTGTAGTGGATGAAACTTGGCAACAGGCAGAGTTCAGAGAGTGACCATTTAGCAGTTATTAGCAACAGCTATGTGCATACCTCTCTGCTACTCTTAGCATTCTTTTGTTTATTTTATTTTTTTATTTATTTTAATGATATCTTGGAGAACACCTGTGAGGGGGTGCTCATTTGTAGGTTCCACCTCAGTTACAAGAAAACATTTAACAGGTACACAGCATTATATTACAAGCAAGTAAAAAATTGCACTGGTACAAAACAATACATTACAAGCTAGGTAGACAATAAATTGGTGTGAATTACAAGACTGGGATAGCATTTAGCTTGAGGTATAACATTTAGACACTGCTATGGCATTGGTGAGAAGGTGCCTGTGTCTGACAGTTAAGCATACTTGTGGGGGGAGAAACAGAGTGGAGAACAGGCACAGCTGTGGCATAATGAAGCATATGCCTGCATAAGGGGTTAAGAACAGACTTAAGAAAGGTTGGAGACAATGGGGCTAGGAGAGAAACAGATGGGGGGCATAAGGATGGGGACAGATATGTGACTGGGTGCCCAGTGGGGAGGTGGTAGATGGGGGTTGGGACAGTGAAGTGATCTGAAGGTAGGTGCCCCTAGGATTAGGTGGAACACTAAGTACTGCTGCTTTAAGGTGGCCCAATTGTAGAAGAGTTGTTTTGGTCATCGTGAATGGCCAACACAATCACAGTTGTCATCTGTGGCATGCTTCTGCCTGATCTTACACTTGAAAGCACCAGTGGTTGTGGTATTGGAGAGGGCTAAAGGAAGGGTGTTGATCCAGTGTGGTGCACAGTAGTAGAATGCATGTTGACCTGTGCAGTGAGGCATCTAGTTTCATTGAAAAATGTGTCTGTGGGTGCTTCTGGTCATCCTGTCACTTACATGGTACGTGAACAGATTCTGGACTCCAGGTGGCATCAGATTTAGTGTGATTTATTTGGCCAGTAGACAAGTATGGTACAGTACTTAACTCTGCTCTTCAGCTGGAGTCACCCTGCCCATAAATAGAGCTCACAGGTGTGTGTAAGCCTTGCAGCACCTGTGAGGAGTTTATAGGCCTTATTAAGGGGCAGGGAGATGCAATGGAGTGCTGAGTCTGGTGCAAAACCACAAACTGCCAGGCCATAGTCCATGAGGGTAACAACAGAGATGGTAATGGCCATGTTAAGTGCTTCATAAGTAAGGCTGTGTTTGTGGCAGTGAAGTATCCTGATTTTGGAACTGATGGCCTTGGCTGTGTTGTCTATATGTTGTGCATAGAACAGGGTGGAGACAAGGGTGATATCCAGGTACTTAAAGTGTTGCATGAGGTCCAGCATGTTGCCACTGTTGTCAGGATGGACAGTGGGAAGGTCTTGTGTTTTCTGTGGGTGCTGGAGTAGATCAGAGTCTTAGCTTCTTTTAGTGAAGGATTAGTCTATGCTCCTTAAACCATGTTTTGGCAGCAGTAAATCCTAGCTGGAGGTCATTTTGAAGTAGTTTGGGGTTGGGTTTGCAGGTGAAAATGATGGCGTCATCAGCATACAATAGCATGTGACTGGTGCAAGAGCCTGGAAGTTTATTTAAGAAGATACTGAAGAGGAGGGGCCCCAGTTTTGCTCCCTGGGGGACCCCTGAGCTGACAAGTTTACTATCTGAGACAATGACCCCAATCTTGACCCACTGTGAGTGGTTGCTGAGATAGCTGTTAAACCATAGAATTGTATCAGAAGAGAGACCAGTGTTGGCTAGCTGTTCAAGGAGGAGTGTATGGTTAACCGTTTCAATAGCTTTTGATAGGTCAATGAAGGTAGCCCTCACTAGCTGCCCTTGATCCAGGGCTTGGTGGATTTAACCAGTGAATTCCAACAGAGCCGTGAGAGTGCTGTGTCCCACTCGGAACCCACATTGTTCCAGGCATAGGAGTTGGTGCATGTCCAGGTATTCCACAAGCTGATCCACTGCTATCCATTCAAGTGCTTTGGAGAGTGGTGGCAGTATGGAGATTTTTTTCTGTAGTTGTTCTATAGTGCCCCATCTCCACTTTCATGAACTGGTGTTACAGAAGCCTGTTGCACCTGGGTTATGCCCCCTATCATCCCACATACACTTTACACTGTGATACTGCTATTTTCACTAACATAGATTTAGGCATCCATCATATAAGCATGAGTGCCAGGAATGAGCTTTGATGCTAATATTTGCTAATGTTTACATCCTTTTATAGGATTAGACCATGCATGATTATTATACCTCACTATAATGCATTATGTTTGCCTTTTACATATATTCCATACATAATCTACCTAATCATTGATAAGATGACTCTGAGGGATCAACAGTGATTAGTTTATACTATATATATATATATATATATATATATATATATATATATATACACACACACACATATATATATATATATATATATATATATATATATATATATATACATACACTTATATAATCATATGTAGTAGTGTGTGTTTTACACTCAGGCAGATATGCCACGTGTAATAGAGCCCTGTTAGTGCTTCTCTTTGTCTAAGCAAGCTGACATACAGAAAACTATTGTTACATCTTATATTCTACATAAGCAAGAAATATCATTTGTAACAGAGCCCCATCAGCATTTCTTTTGTCCAAGTTATAATGCTTACTGAAGCATATTCTATGTCTCATATGATGCTCATTAGTAATTCTGTTTCCTAAGTCATTATCCAATACATAATGTTTCTCATATCTGTAACTATGATGTAATCTCTGTTGCTATACTGTTATCTCTAGTATATAGCCTTCTGTAACCTAGCCCGACGTGGGAAAAGAACAAGATCTTGGAGAACCTGAGATCCTAGAAATTATGGAGATTATGTACATTCTTCAGGAGAGTGGTAAGAAACCCATCTCCCTTGTGATTTTCTCTGTCACATACTTGGTGTAAGTAGTATAATGAACCTCTATTATTACTCCTGCTTGTTTATGAATATTTCTTGGCAGACATGGGAATCTGTATTATTAGTATTATTATTTAATCTACACACTAAGAGTGTTTAGGCAACAAGCCAACTTCCAGAGCTGGGTGAACTGAGGGTGGCTGAAGGATAGGTTGATGATGGTGGTCAGGGGGCTTAGTACTTCCACAAGTGCCATAGTGATGAACTTAAGGTCCAGGGTGTCTCCACTGTGCCTCAATTTGCCCAGCACCTTTACTCAAGGTACTTTCTAGCCTTGGTAGTGCTGACTTCTTAAAAGTAAAAAAGTGGATGGTTCCCCATAGGGGACTGGTCAACTTCTGGACTAGAGGGTCAAAGTAGTCTGCTGGGAGCACTCCATTTAGGTCCATGAAGGCAGTATTTAGGGCATTTGCTATTTGCAGTGGATCCACTGTGGGTACATTGTTGACCAGGAACGTGGAGGGGGCTGTTTTATGATCCTTGCAGGTAATATCACTGAGGATGGCCCAGAAGGATTTGTTGCAGTTCCAGGAGTTGAAGAGAGCTTTTTTATACTAGGAGCATTTTGCTAGGTGGATAGCCTTTGTGCACTCGTTTTTAGCTTTTTTATATAGTTGTATATTGGCAGCTGTGCTGTGTGCATGCCTTTATCCAGCATTTGTCCCAAGCATTGAGTTGTAGCAGGAGTTCTGGCATTATCCAGGGGTTGCAGGGAGCTTTAGATTTTCTTGTTTTCGGGGAGCACGTTGGTGTTACATTTTGTGATGAAGCATCTGAGTGCGATGTCTACATCAATTGTTTCATGTAGGTCAGACCAGTCAAGGCCTTGAGGGTCCACTTTGAGTTATGGTAGGTGCCCGTTGAGGAGTACAGGGCTGGTTTTGATTCTGGGCGGGGGCTTGCTGACGTTGTTTTATCAGGTGCAGGTAACAGGTGAATGATCACTCAGTGAGTCAGGGAGGACAGTGGTGTTGGTGATGTGGCTGTTTGGTTTGAGATGATTGAGTCCAGCAGTGTGCTAGTACCAGTTTTGTAGTTAACCCTTGTAGGGGTTGCCACCATCTGGGAAAAGTGGATAGTCACTAGAGCATCTCTCACCATAGCAGCTGTGGGAGAGGGCCAGTTGATGTTGAAATCCCCGAGAAGAATAATCTCGGAGTTAAGGCTCAGGATGGCAATAAAGTCCATGAGGTCACTAGCACAGGGAATTGTTGTTTTGGGTGGAATGTAGACTGTGAGGATCGTAAGTGCCTTGTTGTGAATGCCCAGTAGGATTTTGATGAGTAGGATTTGCAGATTGGTACTTTTGTTGGGGAGAGGAAGGTTATGCCCCTGAAGTGTGTCCTTTACATAGACTACGCAACCCCCTCCTTTCTTTGAGGTATGATCCTGCCTAAAAAGGGTGTATCCAGGAGGCATGATGGCAGAGTCAAGTACCTTGGGTGATAGCCATGTTTCCATGATAAAGAGGATATCAGGGTTGTATTTGGTAACCCATACCTTTAGGTTGTCCAGTTTGGGCAGCAGAATGCAGATGTTTAAGGTGGCATGGGTGAGTCCTGCAGATTTTTGTTGTGGGCTATTCTGAGAGTGAGGAGGGCTGGGGTTGGGGTGTATGGTATCTGATAGCATTAGTAGTAGCAGTAGTAGGTGGGTAATGTGGTTCAGATGGAGTTTGTAGCTTCTTGAGCATTGCCATTCCCATGATTTCAGCATTTTAGAGGAACTGTAGCAGGCAAGGAATCCATGGATGCGCCAGACTAAGGAGGGATATTTAGGCCTGTGGTCCTGGGACAAAGCATGGGGTGCCCTTTCCTAGAGTATGACCTTTCCCAGGAGTTGGGAGAAGTGGTCGTGCCATATGCATTGAGTACAGTCAGTTGGGGGTGAGTTAGGGCAGCTGGAGGCAGCTTGCAGCTCGGGGGCTCTGTGGGGGATATCAGTGTGAGTGAAACAAGGCACAATAAAATCTGAGGTTTCCAGGACATAATAGTTCCTTTTTTAGGGTGGTCGTGTGTGGATGCATGTCCAGCAGGGCCAGGGTTAGGATGAACATTGCCTGACATAAGCAGTAAAAGTAGGATGATTCTAAGCAAGCTTCCCATAAGTAGTTTGTAAAAAAGCTTATTGGATCTTCTGGGGCTGAGGTGCCTTCTGTGTTCCAAGCGCAGTATTGTGAGCTTAAGTGGAGTAATTAGGGTGGGGTATTTATTTATTCATTTTTTGTTTACAGGGTAGGTACACTAGACAAGAGTATTGCCTATATTCAGGCACGATCTGGGAGAGTACAATCAGGAGACAGCAAGGTACAAAGAAGGTACAAACATTAGTGTCTATTGTTCATGGCGCAGCATGAAGTGGGAACAAAACAAATTCACAGATTGCTGACAAAAGCAAGACATATTTCTGTGGAAACTGAAAGTAAACAAATACCCTTACATTAGCTACTTGCACTGGATGAAACAACAATAATAATTAAGGACATACGACAACCGCTAAAGAATAAATAAGAGTTTTAACTAACAATTTTGTGGAAAGAGTGGAAACATGCAGATTTGATACAGTGGAGGGAAACAGTAAGTGCCATGTAGGTAAGGAATGCTACTGGGAGTCAGTCTCAAGTTACAACACAGGAGCAGCCTTCAGAGTCAGTCAGGTGGGCGTGGAGACCCAGTTTAAAGGCTAGGTGAGATTTAGAGAGTTTAATGTGAGGGGGGAGGGAGTTACAGATGCTGGGAGCTGATATAGCAAAGGATAGTTACCCTTTTTTGTGAGGTATCTGGGAATTTCAAGTTGGGTTTGTACAGATGACCTAAAGAGATATGCTTGGGAGGGATGCGATAGCAGCCTTGAGAGATACTCAGGTGTCCCCATTCTGATGATATTGTCAATCAAGCATCCAGTAGAGTAGAGTCTGTGTGAAGTCCGGGAGAACCAATTTAGTTTGGAGTAGAGTTCACAGCAATGAGTCAGTCTGTGTGCAGAGAGGGCAAATCATCATATGCTGTTATAATATGTGCTCCATTTATGGAGGGATCCTTTGTTAGTATTAAGGTATACCTGTGAGCAGTATGTAAGAGAGGGAAGGAGGAAACCTTGTCCAATAGCAAGCTGGGCAGCATCATTCCGGGAGGACCTACAGGTAATTCTATAAGCACTACCCAGTTTGGAGTTAACCACCTTCCATGTAGCTGTGAGGAGGAGGTTAAAATCCAGAGATGAGTCAAGTGTGACTCGTAGGTACCTAAAGGAGTTAACAGATACCAATGGGGAGCCAGCAAGACATAGTACTGAAAGATCCAGAGCACAGGATTTGATTCTAGAGGGGGAACCAAAAAGCATAGCCACAGTTTTCTTAGCCTTAAGTATGAGTTTGTTTTGTAGAAGCTATGAGGCAGGGACCCCAGTGGTAAGCCACCCCTGTGGAGGCATCAGGAGCCAGTGGCAGGACCAGTGACCCTTGGTTAACAGTTTAAAATTACCTGTGATAAAGCTGGGGTCATAATGGATATTATTCTCGATAGTGGTACAGGATAGGGGAACCGGCATATCTCTTTGTGAAGTACCATTGCTTAGAATCAACAGCAGTATGAAAGAGAGATTGGAGGAAGTGGATGTAGCCCATGTTCTTTGGAGGGAGTGCTTGCATGTAGCCCTGGTTTTGTAGGAGGCAGAGGAAGCAGGCAAATGTACACAGAGTTGTGATGATAACAGCTGGGGAACTGAGTGTGTGATGTGCCAGATAGGATAGGAGCCCCTAGTGGCAGCTGCACATAACCTACTAATGGTGGAGTGGACACACTAAATTTCACTGCTACCAGAGATAAAGCCCTCTAGTGGCTAGAAGATATAATCTGCTAATGGAAAAGTAAAAAAAAAAAGCAAAAAAGTTGGGCAGTGGCAACAAGGGCCGGGCTATTTGGCAACTTATATCACAGTAGGGTAGACATTAAGCATTATTAAAAAAATAACTGGCCCAGGTAACACTTATTTCCACTAACTTTCACTTGCCAAAGATCAAGATATTACATAGATTATTAGCTTTAGGGAGTAGTGTTTGGCATGGGCTCACAATAACAAAACAGTTGTGTTAACTGGTTTTAGCACTGTACTCGGGTATCTTCAAGCAAATGTTAGATGAACTCCTTCTGCTGGTAACTTCACTGTAGGGGGCTCCTGCATCTAGGTGCATGGGATGATGGATGAAGACTGGATATTCTTTTCTCCCTTCCATCAGCTGTGGTTTCATGTTAGGATGCTGTGATATTGTTAGATGGTGACAATACCACTTGATGAGAAGGCAGCAAGATGTTCAGAAATGCCACACATTCACTCACGTACCCCTCCTTCTTCAGAAAGTGTTCATATCTTTATACACTAAAACATCCATGGAGCAGTATCACTCCTCCTACATTTCCTGACTTTGGGGCAACCACATGTAACTTGTTGACATTCCACCAAGAAACATTTGATAAGGATGCTTTTGTGAAACTCCGCACAATGAAGTTTGAACTTTGCTACAGTTTCTTAGAGCCTGCAACATTTAAAGTTAGTCAATTAATGGTATACATATAACAAGAACATCATACCAATGTAATATTAACAGAGCTTTGAAATCAAACAGTAATTACAAACACACCTCAGTTATTTCACAAGGTGCCAATTATGTATTTTATAAAATAAATGTTTTAACATGTTCCTCTCAATATCAGAACTTGCCCCCCCCCCCACCCTGGGATCTGACATGGTCTGGAGGAGTCCAGTAGACCAGAACTATTCCGCTGGAGTCCTATATGTGGTCTGCTTTTCTTCCTTTATCCACAACAATAATGGAAAAATAAGAAAACATCCATACTCCCATCTTCCAAGACACAACCACTACCCACACAAAATGCAACAATAATATTAATAAAAAATCTGACACCGGTATGCTGTCACCATTCACTGACAAAAAGCTCATGCCTCTTTCAGCAATGCAAGACAATTGCAATTGCAGTGGCTAGAGTAGGAAACGAGAAATCATGCACCAGTGGGAAATGTTGCAGCTAAAGTAAATGCAAGATGATGTTTGTTGGAGGTGAACAGGTTGTTGGATGTATGGTTGGATGTATGTGTGAGTGGACAGACAGGCAGCTGGGTGATTCTCTGACAGAGAAGAGAGACAATCGCATCAGGTTTATGTGGGTCATATGAGTTTGGGTATATATCTAGTATAGGGAGAGAGAAAGGGAGAGGGATAAGGCATCAGATGCAGCTTGGCCTTGCAACACACCTCTTAAAACTCCCATTTTATGAGGTAGTAATGAGATCCCTCAGTTTTCCCATCAGAATTGCTCTGCCCCATGTCTACTCCACAATGGATATGGTGCCCAGACAGAGAAGCTACTGTAAACTTAGGCTTTAAAACAGCAAATGTGAAACAATATTAAACTTTGCCCAAATAAATCCAATAATCAGTTTCCATAGCCTTCTGAGTTTTTTAAAGTTTGATGAGCCACCCCACATTTTTTCACATTTTGAGTACTAGAGTTCCACATTTCATTGTCAAAAGATTGAGATGTATGACTTGTAAGGGTCTGTAAATTAGCAGATAGGGGCATGGGTATAAGAACTTAGATGGCAAGAAAGCCAAGGCTTACAAGTTGTTGAAAGGTGCTGGGGGAAACTGGGGGCCGTGGCATTAATTCTGGCTGCTCTTATGACCAGATCCTCATTTCAATGCATGTTATCATATGCTATGGCCTTTATTCTCACTAGATTTTATAGTTAAGCCTTTTGCTATGTTATGTTATGGTTTTGTTTTACCTGTGTATGCATTTCTCCATCATATCACTCCTTGAATGATCCTTGCAGTGTTCCTTCATGGTCACCAGTTTCTAAATGAATATGATTTTGTAATCTGTTTGAATGCATACAACTAAGTATTTCTATAACATTTTGCTATTATTCCGCACTTCTGAAGCACAATTGTGTGTGTGTGTGTGTGTGTGTGTGTGTGTGTGTGTGTGTGTGTAGTGGCAAAGAGAAGATGAAAAAGATTCTGGTATAAAAATGTTATTTTCCTGGTTGCAACAATGGAGGTCTTTTAGCATAGAGTGGGGTAGGAGATATACTGGGCAGGGTGCATTTCAGCTGATAGGGGTAGGGATGTATATTCTGAATCAGAGTGGGTGTTTTCAGACATGGGCAAGGAAGTTTTCAAACTGGGGTATGGTATGGTCCTGCTTCTGCTTACCCTAAGAAGTCCTCCCTGTTTTGAACCAGCATCATAGGGTTTTGGTTTTCTTCCTGTCTATACGTGTGCTTAGTGCACACCTTTACTTGTTTGTTGAACATACTGTATGGCAAATGTTTGTTGTAGCTTGCACATGCACTTGATAATACTTGTCCTTAAACTTCCACTTTAATCTGTTGCCAAGACGTACCTGTTGAAGTATTATACACTGCATTGGTTCCTGCACTTCACTACTGTATCTTGAAATGTACTGTTCTTTGCTTCATTGTACCTCCCATCTCCGTTTTTCCTGGGTCACACCAGGAAATGAGCCTCAGCTCAGTGTACCTTTCCCGGTCACCAATTTTCAAATAAATAAAAAAATAAATGGTATGATATGATGCTGTAAAATAAATGGTATGATACGATGCTGTAAAATAAATGGTATGGTATGGTATGGTATGGTATGGTATGGTATGGTATGGCATGGCATGGCATGGCAAGGCATGGTATGGTATGGCATGGCATGGCATGGTATGGTATGGTATGGCATGGCATGGTATGGTGGATCATAGAGAGCTGAATGTTCATATTGGGGCAGCACTACAAGATGGAACAGACTGGAGATTTTTTTCTCTGAGTTACAATCATTTGGCTAAAGCCGACTACTTTACCTCAAACTTTCAATCGAACATAAGCAGCCCCTCAAAATTTTGGAAAGTCATTCACTCTCTCTTCCCACCCCCTTTTTCTCTTCCTACCCCCTCCTAACTATTATCTCTGATCACTTGAGTATTTCCTCTGAATTTAATTCTTATTTCACCTCCTGTGCCTCTGCCCTCCTATCCTCTTTACTGTCTCCTCAGTCTGATCCTCCCCCAACTCACCACACACCTATTCCCAGCCCCTTCACTACTCATTCACTAACATAACCCCCTCTGACACCCTGAATGCCTCACTCATCCTAAACTCTTCTAAAGGCAGTTCACCTGATGGGCTGGACCCCAAGCTGCTTTACCTTTCTGCTATGGCTATCTCTGCCCCACTGACAAAGCTACTCAACATCTCATTCACATTAGAAGCTGTCCCCTCTGTCTGAAAACATGTCATTGTTCTACCCTGCCCTAAAAAGTGGTAACCCATCCTTCCCTGGGAACTATCACCCCATATCCCTACTTCCTACCCTTCCTAAGCTGCAAGAACACCTAGTTCTTACCCAACCCTCTGCCTACCTCTCTTACTCTAACTTTTTCACTCCCTTCCAATCTGGCTTTCATAAAAACTACCCTACCACCACCTCCCTTTTTAGGCTCACTGACTCCATCCTCACTGGGATGGGCAGTGGTCAAATCACATCCGCCATCTTTGTCAACCTAGCCAAGGCTTTCAACACTGTCTCCCACGATATCGTGTTACACTCTCTCTCTCTCCACTACAGGCTTGTCTACTGCCATCACAAACTGATTCCATGCCTACCTTTTAGGTCAGTCCCAGTCAGTTAGAATAGTGTATTCCATATTCTCCCCCCTCACTATCAACACAGTGTTCCCACAGGGATCAGTGCTGGGCCCCATGCTCTTCTCCATCTTTCTCAATGACTTGCTGTCTTTCTGCACATCTACCTCTATTCATATGTATGCAGATGACACAGTCCTTTACACCTCCGGCCACTCCCCCACCGATGTAGCAAACAGACTTCAGAATGATTTCAGCAATATTCAGTACTGGTTTTGTTCACATCAGCTTTTCCTAAATGCCAAGCAGACTGTCTCCATGACCTTCAGCACTGGGCAGAAACTCTCAAGGCTCCCTTCCCTACCTACCCACCTTTCACACCCTCAATGGAACAGTCCTCAAGGACACCTCCTTATTCAGATATCTGAGGATTTGGCTTGACCAACACCTCACCTTCTCTTGTCATGTGGATACCATTCTAAAAAAGCTGTTACCCAAGTTAGGCACACTATATAGGAACTGGAACTGTCTCCCTGTCCAGGCTAGGCATGAACTTGTCCGGAAGATGATCCTCCCCATCTTTGACTACTATGACATGGTCTACAGTGCCACACCTAAGACCTTCCTAGCCAGATTGGACACCCTCTTTAACTCCTTCTGCCACTTCACACTTAACACTCCTACCCTCTCTTATCATTGTCATCTCTTCCACACTTTCCATGCCTTTTCCAGCTCTTAAAAATGGACATCTCCTCCACTGCACTAAATTCATCTCCAAATTCTGGTTTGGCTTGCTCCCTACTTATCTCAACTCTTCCCAAACAGTCTACCTGCCCATTCACTTAGGTCCTCAGTTTCCTGTACTTTATGTGTCTCATGCTGTATGACTACTGTCAGCCAGCCAGCCTTCTCATACCACTTTCCTAAACTGTTGAATTCCCTCCTCCCCCCAATTCACCTTTCTGCTTCCACTTCCTCTAGCTCCTCAGTCTTACACAATTACCTGTGTGTGAACTGCAACTTCAACTGAGCAAATCACGTTGCATCATGATGGGTTGAAAATAGTTATCCTATTACTGCACTTGCGGTCCTTCTGTCCATTGTGATGTAATAGAACATACATATCATCTGCAATTTCTTGATGCCTGTTACTACTTGTTAATTGTTCTCTACTTTGTAATGCACCCTATGTATATTGGCACTATATATTGTTTTGTTGTTTGCCTATGACTTATTTGTATGTCTTCCAATTCCCATATATTGGCAATGTATACTGTTGTGTTGATTATGATTTATTGTATGCCTTCCAATTTCCCCACCCACACAGGACACACCGTGAGATGAGCAACTTGTTGTTCAGTGTGCCCTTCCTCGTGAAACTCTTAAATAAATAAATAAACAATGGGTGAAGGAGATGCTGTATGTTTAATCAATGAGAGTGTCAGCAGATCAGAGGCTTATGGGGTCCAGAGTTGGACTGGCCCACCAGAATACCTGGAAATTTCCAGGTGGACACCCACTGTTGGGTACTTGGCCACCTTCTAAACTCTGAGAATCTTTGTTTTTTTCATCTATTCTTTTTATTAAATGGGCCTGCCTGGTAAGTAAATGTAAGGTGCAAATACAGAGCTAGTGTATCATAGTTAAGTGGAATATTGTTATGAGTCTGTCACCCTGGGCCCTCCCCTTTTGATTTTCCAGTGGATCCCTTTGTCAACTTTCCAGGTGGGCTCACCGTACCCCAGTCTGACTCTAATGGGGTTGCATGTTTTGTGATTGGGATGGCATCCATCTGTTAGTCAGTCAGTCCATTCAAGAGTGTGGAGAACAAGTGGAGTCATTTTCAGTAGAGCAAAATGGGAAACAGCAATAAAAGGCGCAGAATAGAGCCAAAAATATACTCAGGCAGCAAAATACTTTCTTTTTTTTTTTAGGGCATTTAATGATTGTTTTCTACTAATAATATTAATTTCCTAAAGATTGTGTTTTAAATCTGAATCAATCACTGCTAATAAGGATCCTGACCTGGATCCTGGTCCTGATAATAAGGGTTAGGACCTTTTTGGGTCCATCCATCTCTGCACTGTAGACACTAGCCTAACTTGTGTATAAATAAAAACACTTTTGTCCATTCAGCATGGATTAGAATTGGGACATTACAAGGGCAGAGAAAAAATGGCATGTTATTCTTTCACTTAACAACTTGAATCAAGCCTTAGTTGGCCTGTTATAGAAATTTGTAAATCAGGTTTAGAACTCTGTCAACCTGGACCCATAAGTCCCACATTATGCAGTGTTCTAAAAGGCACAGATAATGTATTTTACTGGCAAAGTCTTTGTTCTATCTGCATGAGCACATACATAAGAAGTTAAAGTGAGACTGCTTCTGTCACAGACACCCAGTCAGGATTTCTTGAAGTGAAGGGGTTCCAGTACCCAGTCATCCTGGTTCATTGTGAATAAAGGCATAAATGGGACAAGAGGGTAACAGATCAGTGGCAAATTTTCTTCTCTTTGCAGACAACAAAAAGATCTGCAACAGGGTTTATACACAAGGTGGGGTGGAAAGGATGAGAAGGGACTTGGCAAGGTTGGAGGAATGGTCAAATGTATGGCAGTTTAGAATCAATGCTAAGTGCAAAGTAATGCACCTGGGAAACAAAAACCAAGGGGAAGAGTACATCATGGGTGGTGAGATACTAACAACAACAAAAATGGAAAGGGACCTGGGGGTAGTCATATCAGATGACCTAAAGGTGGGCAAGCAATGTGAGAGGGCAGTAAGGAGGGCTGGGGGTTTACTGGGATGAATAGGAAGAGGCATCACCAGTAGAAAACAGGAAGTTGTTATCCTTCTGTACAGACAGCTGGTGAGACCCCATCTGGAGAACTGCATGCAGTTCTGGAGACCCAATCTCTGCAAGAACATAAACAGGATGGAGGCAGTCCAGAGGAAGGCAACTAAAATGGTGCAGGGTCTGCACCAGAAGACATATGAAGAGAGACTTAAGAAGCTTAATATGTATACCCTCAGGGAAAGGAGGGACAGGAGGGACATGATAGAAATTTTCAAGTACCTCAAGGGAATCAACAAAGTCCAAGAGGGTAGCATCTTTCAGAAAAAGAGATGTTCAAGAACAAGGGGGCACAATTTAAAGATAGAAGGGGGATGGCTCAGAGGCAATGTGAGGAAGTATTTTTTCATGGAGAGGGTAGTGGGTGCATGGAATGGCCTTCCCGAGGAGGTTGTGGAGTCCAAAACAGTGGGGGAATTCAAAAATGCATGGGACAGACATAAGGCAGTTCTAGGGGTTGATGGTAGGAGGAAGTAGGCTGTTACTTAACTAGGATCTGCAGCTTATCCATTAGATAGGGAAATGGACAGACTGGGTTGGGCAAGCGATCCTTATCTGCCATCAAATTCTATGTTTCTATGTTTCTATTTACAACAAGCCAGTGCCATCAGTGGTGAAGTGTGTTATGTCATATGTCAGCCAGGGAC
The DNA here is from genome assembly GCA_016271365.2 of Neoceratodus forsteri. Classification (NCBI taxonomy): domain Eukaryota; kingdom Metazoa; phylum Chordata; order Ceratodontiformes; family Ceratodontidae; genus Neoceratodus; species Neoceratodus forsteri. The sequence continues at coordinate 193,185,905 of CM057456.1, forward strand.
ACTGTAACAAACTGGAGGCAAGTGAGTGGGATCATGATGTGTAGCATATGCATAGAAAGGTAAGTAACTGCCTATTACTCAAAGTATCAGAGAGAAAGTGATCAGAAAAAATATCTATCCAGTCACAGAGCAAGATATAAAAGGAGATAATTTAAACACTACTGTTTTGTTTCTTTACAATGTTTTATCTTGTCAGAGAGAATTGATTATTGAGTAGCTACAATGCCTGGGGTGTATAAAAGGTACAAACCTGGGCATGTACCAGTCCCACCACTGAAAAAATAGCCCAGAAAAACTTACATAAGTGAAAAAATATTTTATTTAAGTAAATACAAACAGGTTTATGGAGGTACCTACAGAAGCCATGATCAGGCACCAGTTTGTGTGCAAAAAATGTTTGGCTGTCACCATGACTGCTATATTGTAAGTACTTCCGTGTACCTGCTTGCATTTTCTTAAATGAAACAAAGTTTTTTACACTTATGCAAACATCTCTAGGCAGTCTTTTTCAGTGGTGGGAGTTCCTATGTGTCCAGGTGTGTGCTGTTTGTTAAGCTACTGCTTCTGTGCTTTTCTTACTTGGTATATAAAAAGTGTACATTGGCACAACTCATAGACTCCCTAGAGAAAAGTGACCGGGAGAATGGGACGACTGTGGTCACAGAGGAGGAAGGCCTGAGACATGATACTAAGATGAGAGAGACAGAATAATTTAGAGAGCCAAACCAGGGAAGCTGAGTTACTGGAAGACATCAAGATAATGAATCTGGTACTTGTCCTAATAAAGACAAAGTGGACACAGAGCTGCAAAGGGCAATGATTGTGGCAGAGGAGAAAAGGAACAATGCCAGCATGAGAACCAGATGCAGAAGGAGCAACATAAAGAGCCCCGAGAGTAAGAGAATGTCTGCCAGTAAAAGATTCAAATATAACAGAAGAAGAATTGAAGTGTCAGCATGTGATACAGATGCTAGGAGAGTGAGAGAGAGGATATGAACATGAGAGAGAGATGGAGAAATTGCAACAGAAGGTACTACTGGCAAACAAAAGTACTGGCATGGGAAGCCCTACCCCCTTCAAGAAGTCAAAATGAAATTCTAAAATGTTTCCATGTTACTTAGAGGATTTTAACCTTGGCCTTTTCTCTGAGATCTTTTGAAAGTTTATGTGGGCAGGTTAAACTGATTAGGGCTTTTTGAGTGTCTCACTGCATTACATTGCTCATGGGCAAAGCGTTCGAGGCAGTCACAAGACCAGACAATGCCAATTGCATGGACTATTTAAAACATACTGAAACATTTTGAACTGACTACCAAAGCACTGAGGCTCAAATTTAGGGGGCTAAACAAAAGAACAGGGTGAACTGTATTCTGAAATGTGTGTTTAAATGTGTGGTATTAGAATGATGACTATAAAGCAGTCACAGCTAATGAGGTAAAAAAATATTTTTTTCTGGAACAATTTATCTGGATTGTACAAAAGAAATGTCCTGTGTGGCTGCTGAATAGAACTCCCGGTACCCTTAAGGAGCAGCCGAGATGGCTGATCAATTTATATTAGCAGGCCATAAATCTAGTACAGTCACGTCATGGGAAGCACAGCAAGAGTTTTTAAAAGGAATGCCAGGGGTACAACCTATGGTAAACCATTCTCTGCATGAACCCAAGGGAAAAATCACCACTGTACTCAAAACTAAAGAGTCACAGGTGCTAAAGTGTTATATGTATCAGAGACCTGGACATTTATTTTACAATTGCTAAACAATAAAAATATGGGGCAAAATGCTGACAGATGGTCTAACTGTAATTCAGCAACTGCTAGTGATCTGTGCAGACAATACAGTTACCATGAACTCCACTGCTTACATCCACTCTGTTTCCATTAATGATAAAATCACACACGGCTTAAGGGGCACAAGGCTTTTATATTGATGATCAAACAGGATCTGATAAATGAGGAACAGACTCTGCCAAGTCAGGGATCTAGAAGTCGAGTGTGACAACCCCTGTGGTCTCAGTGCCAATGGCATGAGTGAGGAGGCAGTATAGCACAGTGGTTTAAGCCTCTGAGCTGCAAACCTGGAGACCTGAGTTTGAATCCCACAGCTCCCAATTGCATACTGTGTGACCCTGAGCAAGTCACTTAACTTCCTTGTGCTCCTAGGTCACACCTGTAAACAAGCCTCAGCGTAGTGTGGCTCTCCCGATTAAAAAGAAAAAAAAATGGTGTGAGTCTTCATGAGCTAGGGAGGTCATCAAAAGTTACAGATGGTAGGGTAAGTGCCAAAACTCTGCTTTGATATAATTACGAGTAATAACTTTGATAGCAGAGAATCTGTTTTCTGTGTCACTACATGGAATTAGGTGAGGAGGCAGCATATAATAGTGACTGAAGGGAGTGAAGGGGGATCCAGCACTACCACTAAAACAGTTATTCAGTCCTGACAAAGAGACAAGCTACTGAGGTGCGGTAGGAGGGTAGTGCAGCCAGATGTGTTCTATACCCTAGCAGCAGTGGAAATAGACAGCATGGCTGGTGGAGTAGCTGGGAGCAGCAGTTTATTGCCATAGCTGAGTGCAGTGGAAACCCTAGCTGTGAGTAGATTTCCAAATAAGACAGAGAGGACTCTAGGGAGGTTTAACCATCATGAGCTTAGCATGTGTCAGCAGGCTGCCCCATCCCTACATCAGTTTAGAGAATGGACAACCAGGGCTGACAGTGACTCTCAGGGAGAAAATTAAAACAAGGTTTACTGGGAGAATCAGTTATTTTATAGGGAGTGGCACACAAGGGAGGGTCAGGGTAAGATGTGTACTGCCAGTTTGTGGTCCCAGAGAATAAAGGAAGCCGCTACTAGCCCTAGAACATGACAGTCCTTTCTAAAGTACAGCTGGGAGTTCCCAGAATGTAATGATGTATTATGAAAAACTTTTCTGGTCCTGTATATTTAAAGATACGGCACACTACTGCCTGACTTGTCTACTGTGCCAGCAGAAGAGGAACATTCAGGAGATGGCAAAAGTGGCTTTGCTTCCAATGCCTATAATTGAGCAACACTTTTAGTTGGTGGCTTTGGACATTGTGGGGCCACCGAGAACCCCATGTTACCCTGGCAAGAGGTACATATTGATGGACACCGACTATGCTATCAGGTATGCAGAAGCTGAGCCCATGTCCTCCACAGAGGCAAGGAAACTGGTAGATTAACTCTTTGGAATACTCAGCTGAGTAGGATTTTCCCCCAAAAATTCTGTCTGATCAGAACACAAATTGTATCTCAGTCCTTATGACAAGTCTTTGGGAAAAGTGTGTTGTGAGGCAACATAGGGCTTTGCCATATCAGCCTGAAACTAATGGTTTGGTCAAACATTTTAATGCTATGCTTAAAACAATGCTGAGAACATTTATAAAGCAACATGAGAAGAACTGGGACAACTAACTGCTCCATCTATTATTTGCCTTTAGAAAAGACCCTCAGGAGACAGTAGAGTTTTCTCTTTTGAGCACTTTCTGGCCACAGAGTTAAGGGGCCCCTAGATCCAATGAAAGATGAATGGGAGGAGAATTTACTACCCCAAAGGGGTTCTGCTGAGGAGTACATCCTGAACTTCAGACTGCAACTCAAGGAGTTCATGGGACTCACCCAGGATTGCCTAGCCACTGCAAAACAACAGAAAACATGGTGCAATTGTGGGTCTAGAGCCCAGCAATATGAGGTCAGATAATGCATGATGATGTTCATCCTTTTATGATAACATCAAATGTAGGCAAACTGCAAGGGGCTATATTTAATAATATGAAAGGTTCATGATGAGAACTATATTGTGGAATTGCTTAACAGGAGGTGCAGATGAGGATAAATCACATAAACATGATGAAACATTGCCATGACAGGGCAAAAGTGGCCTAGCTTTGTGCAGCTACCCAGGGCCGGGGGGAGGCAGGGAACAAGACTGAATGTCTATTTAATATCACTGAAAAAGTTCAGGCAAAATACTCCATGTAAGCAGTAACCCTCTCTAAACAACTAATGGTCATGCAATTAGCCAAGATGAATAAGGTGCTTTAGTCCTTTAGAGGTGTGTTCCCAGGAAGACAAGGGAATACCGTTATGGCTAAACACCATATGGACATGGGAACACAGACCTTATTTAGGCAGCCAGCCTGCAGATTACCTGAAGGGGTGAAACAGGATATAGAGGAGGAGGAGCTCATGCTAGTTCTTTGAACCATACACAGTTCTGCAGTCCCTGGGCCTCTCCAGTAGTGCTGAATCCTTAAAAGGATGGGGCCACAAAGTTCTTCCTAGACTACCAAAATTTTAAACACTGCGCAGTGTCTGACACATACCCTATGCCAGGAGGGATAATGTCATAGAAAAGTTAAGGGATAAAGTATTTGACTGTGACAATGACCTACAATGCTGTCACCTGCAACTTTACATACAAAATAGACCAGGTACATGGTCAAGTACTTGTATTTAAATGATACCACCACATGACTGACTATTAGGGTATCTCAATCTGGTTTTCACCCCACCACTGGCCACTGCTCACCCAGTACAAGGGCTTTTTTTTAAGCAATCAAACCACCTCTTCAACAACTCCCAGGAACCTCTCACCCTCTTTGTGTCAGATACAAGTTACTTTTAGACTTGGTAATCATGGTCTTTGGTAGTAGATAGCAGATTGATCAATAAAACTGGATTTAACCTATACCAGAAGAACTGCACAGTATCGAAAATAGTAAATATTGGATTACAGAACATACAATAAAATAAAAAAGGGATAACACACATGAGGTAATGCAAAAAAAAGACAGTTTAAACAGAACAGTTACAGAAAGAACCAAAAACTCTCTCGTCTCTAGACCAAAATGCTAAATATCTTACCCCAGCTCTTGGATTTCTTCCTCTCTTAGGAACCAAGTTGCTAGGAAGGCCTGAGATACAGCACACACTGACCTTTCCCTTCTCTCATGGTGGACCTCTGATACGTTCAGCTCCCAAACTGAAATTGAGGGCCTAAGATATGAGTTCCCAGGTTAAACCACGATTGCATCATTAGCCAACCTTGTCATTCAGCAAGCTTGTCCCACTCTTTGTTCTGGAAATCCCCTAAAGTAAAAAAAAAATGGCTGAAATCAGTCTGAAACTAAACTGCATCTTCCATGTGAGCAGACACAGATTTGATATTACCAAAAACAAAACAAGTTGCCCCTGTGGTCTGGACAAGGCACCAACACTGCAGGAAGGATCAGGCATGGATTTCTACAGAAGGACCCTTTCACATGAAAAGGAGAAGCTGTCAAGCTGATACTCAATATTAATTCTGTGACCACTCCAGGAATGACATCTGCTCATCACAGGTGTCATTTTGAAATCTACTACAGCCTGAAACCCTCCTTACACTCAAACAACCTTTGTGAAAATACCTTAACCCTTTCAGACCATGTGAAAAGAATGTGTAGAAATATTTTCCAAAAATCTCATAGGTATGCCCAATGAACAGTATGACACATACAGTATATGATATGCATCTATGTTACATTGACCACTATAGACCTGAAAATGGGTGTTGTCCGGTACCCTCAACACCTGAAGACAGGGAAAGACCGACATTCATTAGCTCCTTAACCTCTTTGAGTTTTGAGTAATGCCATTTAAAATGAAGAACATGCTGGGACTTTTCAGTGGATGATCGACCCCATTCTCCATGGAGCAGGTGATTATGTGCTGGTGCACTCAGATGATATTGTCCTATATTGTCCTATATAGCTGGATATGAGAGGCTGACATACAATAAGTCATGTGGCTACATCCAGCCTGAGTTAACAAAGATTGGCTATCCAAGGGTGGCACATACCCTCCAGAAAGAAACAGATGAGAACATTACTGGGGACTGTGGGGTATATCTATAAGTTTGTTTTTTTGCACTGGATTAATAAAAAAATCCACATCTGATATTAAAGGCCCCAACATGATTGTCATAAAATCCAACAGTTAAGTATTACACAAATTGCTATTATAAAAACAATCTTTTAAATTGAGAATTGTGATTAGCTGGTGGCATTCCATAAGCCATACATTAATCTTTATTTTTTTTGTCAATAAGAATTTTTATTAGGTAATCAGATTAATACATTAAGTAGCAATACCAATAACAGAACATATTGAAATATATCAGTACAGAGAAAAAGAGTACATTCTAGCCTTATATATGAATCACAAAACAATTCATCAAGAGCTCATCAAGAACATACTGTAAACATATAATATTTTCAAGAATCACGAGATAACAAACCAATGTAAAATATATATCAGTTACATAAAAATATTAATTTCATATAAAGCAAAGACAAGCATACTTGACCCTAGGTAGCTATTTTCATTGCCTATAAAGTATTTAAGAAGTTGTTTTTAGAGCCATAATATTCAGTTTTATGTTTTATATTATTACTATTAACAGCTGGCTTAATTAATCCATGCTCCCCTACTATATATGAACTGATTAATCCAGGAATCTTGGGCCAGACTGAAAGAATTATTTTTAATAAACATCTAGGGCCGGATATTCAAAAGGGTTGCGCCATGCAGTGGAGTTCATGCATGCAAGTCTGAAAGTCTTCGCCATTCTGCGATATTCAGCAGGAGGCAGTTGCGCCACCGAAAACAGGCTGAGCAACAGCACAATGCAAATGAAGGCATGTGCAACCAAAGGGGGTGGATCCCTGCATAAAGAGCGCAATGCGATATTCAAAGGGTTGCGCAATGCTCAATAGCGGAACAGCCGGAAGTTGCGCCACAGCGGAAATGAGCCAAAATAAAAAGGCTCAAGGAAGAGGCACAAGAACGCTACAGGGATGCCAAGCGAGACAGATAGAGAGAGACAGACAGTGACAGTCCAGAACAGGGCAGACAAGGGAAGTTGTGTGGGCCATAGGCTGCAGAGGCCTGCGGGGGTACCCGGTGCAGTGGAGGTAGCAGTCAGGAAAGCAGGGGTAACAGAGCAACATCAGCCAGGGGGGGTCACAATCCAGGGAGATGGACAGTGCCAGCTTCCACATGGAAGCTGTAATGAGGGGGGTGAGAATGCATGCTGCAGGGGGACGTGGCCGTGGAAGGGCCCGTCGGCAGTACGCCCCCAACAGGCAGTACTGTGCCCGCATCAGCTTTGAGCTGTACACAGATGTAGAGATGGGTGGATCGGTACTGCCTGAACAGGGCAATACTAGGGCGGTTCATAAGGCTGTTACGGTGATGTGATACGGGCGCCCTCAAATGATCACGCTCTGTCGGTGGAGACCAGGTGACAGCCTGCATGTGCCTGCTTATCACAGTCACCTTCCAGAGGCCAACAGGGGACACCACAGGCATCACACAGTTGGCCACATCACGCATCTCCCCACCAATTCCTCAAGCGCACTGCTGCCACATGCCGGAGCACATCAGTTCCCCAACACTGTGGCAGGCGTACAGCAAACATGCAGGAGTTCCACAGGGTAGCACGTATGCCTGGCATGCTAGGGGCCATAGACTGCACCCATGTGGCCATTTGCACACCACCTGGCCCCGATGGGGCTGCATATAGGAACAGGAAGGGCTATTCCAGTGTCAACTGCCAGGTGGTGTGTGATGCCACTGGGTGCATAATCAATGCCTGTGCCACACACCCTGGCGGAGCACATGATGCCTTTATATGGTATCAGTCGGCACTGCGCCATCAATTCAAGAGTGGGGACATCCCCACAGGCCATCTAGTGGGTGAGTACGCATGTAGGAATTGCAAACGTGGGGCAAGGGTGGGAATGCCACAGGTGCTATGGTAGTGGCACACAGGGATATTGGAAATATGGACCTGAACATGATACTCATCTCCACCATCTCCACACAGGTGACAGCAGATACCCACTCCATCCCTGCTGCTCACACCATACCGGCGTCCCATGACCCCATCGCAGCAACACTATAATGAGGCGCATGCCGCCACATGCAACATCATCGAGCGGGTGTTTGGGATGCTCAAGGCACGCTTCCGATGCCTAGACACCTCCGGTGGTGCCCTACAGTACAGCCCCTCAAAGGCCTGTGGGATATTCCTGGCCTGTTGTATCCTGCACAACATGGCAAAGACTGTGGGATAGCCATTCAGGTCGAGGAGGGGACAACGATAGGGACGCCAGCGGTGCCGGTGATGATGGTGATGAGCAGCCCCCCCTTGGACGGCGGGACCCCTGACTGATCCGGCTGGCCCAACTGCACCGGGACACCATCACGGAGGAGCATTATGCATGACACAGGTAAGTCAAGGGGCCATGTGAAACCAACACTGTCCTGGTGCAACCCACAGGCACACAGAGTAACACACCAGGGGTGCATGATGGCAAGGGGAGTGGAAGGGACCAGGCACACAAACACACCATCAGGGAGGGGTGAACAGTCATATGGACACACACACACACACACCCCCCCAGGCACAAAACGTACATGGGCAGGTGCACAGCAGACATGGCAAACACACAGATCCACAGACCACATCCACCACCTGTACTGTCCAAGTACGTGTGTCAGATGCTGGGCACCTTTGCACCTTGGTGTACAGTACAATGCAGGCACCATCATGCACACGCACCTGTGGACAGCAGTCAGGATGGTGTGCAGGTGGTCTGTATGTCAGCGTGATGTGCAGGGCACCCACCAGTGCACTGCCCACCATGACGCACATTGCACACAGGGCAGCACCAGACAGGGCCCGCACTGGGAGACAGGTCAGTCATGTTGCACTGTTCCACGACCACCGCAGATGCATGGGTGGCCCTGCCATGACCCAACAGCACTGGCAGGCTGAGCAGGGGCCACATGGGGTGGCACCGATGGACCACCAGGGATCCCACTGCACGATCGTGACCTTGTCCACACTGGGGTCTGTAGTATGCCAAACATACCTGCAACAGGGGTGCTCAGGATGCCCACAGCAGAACCCGGCATCATCAGGCTGGGTGTCGCACTACACCGGGAACAGGAAGTGGAGAGCGTACTGTGTGGGGTGCGCAGTACAGAGGCACCTGCTTGTGTGCCCAATGCAGCCACGACAGCGACCAATGCCTGGGTCTGCCTGTCAATGGCGGCGGTCACATTCATTTGCATATGGACCATCTCTGCAAGGATCCGAGCACAGTCCCTGCTGTGCCACTTCACAGCCATGCACAGTGCCTCCACGGACGTTGCAACCCGCCTTTGCTGCTGTACTGATTCCCACAGTAGGCGGGTGTGCTCTTCAAATGGGTACTGTGCCACAACAGCATCCTGTCCCCCAGAGTATGGAAGGTCCTGATGCTCAACACCCCTTGAGGGTGGGCGCTGTTAACCAGGACCAGGAATGGGCATATCAAAGGGTGGTAGGCATGTGCCACCACTGGACACTGTACCCCCAGACCTGGTGGGTGACTGCTGCTGCTGCCCTTCCAACCGCTGTGCCCCAGGGCCACTCGTTCCACTGCTGTGGCCGCAACAGTGCCAGACACCTGCACAGCCACCGGTGCTGCCCCACCAGTGCTGACAGGCACAGCCTGGGACTGTGCCGACATGCTGGCACACACGTTGGAACCAGCTAGGCCCAGGGGCACGTGCTGGCCTGCTGTGTGTCCATCATGGGACACACACATGTCACTGCCCATTGCAGTCCTTGCATCATCAATGGTGCAGGTACGTGCTACAGCCACAGCCACAGTCACAGTGTGCATGCCAAACTGCTGAGACACAGGCTGTGCACCCCCCACACCTGACTCACCGACAAGAGAGTTGGCAGCCCGGCGTGCATGCTGGTGCACTGCATGCTGGCTGGTGACAGAGGTGGATGGACCCTCCTCCAACTCCAGCAGGTCTTCCTCACTGCCTGGACCCACCACCACTGTCCCCTGAAGACGAACAGGATCTGTAACAGAAAGTGAGGACATGTGAGTGCATGTGAATCACCTTCCCCCCCCCAACACCACCACCACCATGTCATACCGTGCAGTGATGGGCTTCCACCTGTCTGGAATCCACCTCCTGGTACGCCCTCAATAGCACTCCACTGCATTGATGCAGCCAGTCGGTCCTCAGCTGGGGTCAGCTCTGCCACCACTGGCTGGCCCCTGCCTGTGCCAGCACGTGCCTCCCTGAGGGCTGCCACCTTCTCCTTCACCCTCCTGCGGTCTGTCCCCATCTTTTTTTTGCATTCCTGCACGGAGCACTGGTGGCTTCCGTGCAGGTTCACTGCCAGCTACCCCCTCCCATGCAGCCACACGGGCCTGAGGGGTGCCCCGCCGTCCACTCAGTAGTGGCTCCTCCTCCAGGTAGGCCTGGAAGAGGGCCTCTGTCTCTGCCATGGTGAAGTTGGGCCTCCTCCTCCTCCGCCCACCATCCTCACCCTCACCTTGGCTCTGCTCGGTCATGTCGATCTGTATGGGTGGAAGTGGACACCTGTCACTGTGCAGTCTACAGCGTTATCCCATGACCATTGTCCAGAACATCACACAGCATGCAACCCACCTCTCACCTGCAGTAACTGAATCTGGCCAGCGCAGCCCAATGTCGCACATTTATAGCACAATGCATGCAAATTAGGAGTGGAGCAACTGTAATGAGATGCAATCGCGCCACTGTACCTTTGAATGGCTGATCAAATGATTTGCATGTGTCGGCTGAATATCACGCCGTTGCGCTTTGCGCAATACGGTTGAGCCGGCTGAGCCAATGGCGCATATCTGTGACTGTATGGTACACTGCATTGCGCATGCCCAGGTAACTTATGCAGGCATCTGCCATGCTGATGACGTGCTGTGCGCGCGTCGTGCAATTCAGGCATGGCCACCATTGTGCAATGGTGCTGGCGCTGGTCACCACATGGCACAGTGGCAGTACTGCGCAATAGTCCACTGTGGCACTGGCACGCCGGGTGTCGATCGTGCAGGGGCGTGTGGACATCTGATGGCACTGTGCGTGGCCTGCGTCACTGACCCATGACCTTGTGCACGACCTTTGCCCCCGGCGCTGTACGTCTGGCATGTGTACGGCTCTATCGCGCTGTTCGGTGACAGCACGATGTGGACCGATGACGCTGTCTGAACAGCGCGATAGGCAGTGATGAAGTTGTATTTCGCAACATTTCCAAGTGGGGTTGCCGTGCTGTGGAGTGCCATATTGCCACTGTACATTTTGAAAATGGCACGCAGGAGAGCACCACAATGGGGGGCTTTGGAGTTAGCCAAACTGGTGGCTGTGGTGGAGACCCACTATGGCTCACTGTTTGAGGGTGTGCCCCTGCAGGTGCCATGCACCCATGTGTGGCAGCAGGTTGCCACTGCCCTGGAGCAGGCCACTGGGTGGAGGAGGACCCCTGAACAGTGCAGGCACCACTATGGTGACCTGCAGAGGAGGGAGCGTGCTCTGCTTGCGCGCCTCAGGTCGCGTGCCAGGAGGGGCATTGTGCCCAGGCCAGGTGGGTGTGCTGTGTATGCACCGGTATTGTCTGCATGGGTGACTGTGTAATGTAATCTGCGCATGGGGGTGGGTTAGGCTGTGGTTTGCTGTGAGGGTGTTTGCAGGTGTGTGCTGTTTGGGTCTGGATGAGTGGGCAGGCACACTCAATGGGGCTGTCTGCTTTGGGATCTCACTGATGTTTTTCTCTTCCTTTGTCTCCCACAGGCATGGAGGAGTGGAGGCAGGCACGGGCTGAGGCATGGGATGGCATTGCCAGGGTGGCTGGCTGAGGAGGGGTGCAACAGCCACAGCCACAGCAGCAGCAACAGCAGCAGCCACAGCCGCAGCACCTGATGCAGCGGCTTGATGAGGGTGAGTGTCATTACATCATGGATGCTATTGCATGCTGCGGGGGGGGGGCATGGCCACCATCCATGGACTACACTGCCATGCACGCGACGTGTGACAGCACTGTCCAGTGGCACTGCATGTCTGTGAGTGCATCACTGGTGGTCTATGCATGCACTGGGCACATGGCTGTGGCACTGACTTCCCACCATGTAGCCACGTCATTGGACAGCCTTGGTTGTGCTGTGCGGGTCATGGGCGGTGTGTGTGTGCAGTGGTACACATGGCTGTTGCTGCCTGGTTGGGCATGTCTTGTGCACGGTCACTGTGGGTGGGTGCAGTCCATCGCAGGAGCGGGGCACTTGGCTGTATGCCATGCATGATGGGTGGGCTTCAGGGATATGGACAGTCACAGCCATTGACTCTGATCCCTTGTCCTAGGTGTCCGGATCCTGCACCGCATTGAGAGGTCTATGCAGCGGCTGATACAGGTGACGATGGATTCGCACGCCATCCTGCTGGACCTACAGCAACATGGTCTGAGGCGCAGGAGGAGGCCCCGGGCCCAGCACCAGGCAGCAGGAGAGCAGGCTGGCAGGCAGTAGCTGCCCATCACCTCACCCCACTTTCCCTCTCCGTTTATTTCCTGCCCCTTACCCACCCCTACCTTGTACCCATACCCCCCCTGTTTTGTATATTTGTACATAGTTATAGTTGTTGTTCTTCTTATTCTTGTTATATTTGTAATATATATTTTGATATGAATACTGTGGTGGTCTCTGATTTGCAGCTGGCTATAGGTGCTCAGTTGCAGTGGTGTGCATGGCATCTGGGGTGGTATAGTCATGGGTATGTGTGTGTGTGTGTGTGTGTGTGCATGGGGAGGTGTCTCTGGTGTGGGAGTGGCTTTCAGTCAGTATTGCCATGTGCTGCCACCCACTGCTGGGTGCTCATGGTGGCTCTGGATTGTATGGTTCTGTGGTACACGTGGTGGGCCTCTGCCTACCTCCCTGGCTGTGCTGTTCCACTGCTATGCTGCTGGGGGTGTCATTGCTTGTCCTATGGGCCTCTGGACTGCTCAGCTGGGCTGGCCTTGTTGCGCTATGGCACATCGTATCTGCTCAGCTTCCCCTCCCTGGTTGCGCTATGGCGCAGTTTGTGAGATATTCAGACGTTGGCTGCTTGCGCAATTGGCCTTGCTCCATGTTTGAATATATCGACGACAGACAAAGAACTGACTTATGCTGCTCCTGCTGTTGCGCACTTTTAGGGCGCAGTTTGAATATCCGGCCCCTATTGTAAAATTATAATACAATTTAACCTAAGATCTTTAATATGGGGTAAAGAGAATAAAAGTGTGAGGATAGATATAGAATGAGTTAGAATATCACTTGGAAAAACTGAATGTTCATCTGACTTGTATGTTTTTAATTACTTTTAAGTATTGCTCACCAATGTGCTATTTATCTATTTTTAGTAGTTTGACCTCAGAGGGACTACTTCATCTATAAACCGCTATATTAGATTTATTTGATTTGTCATTATACGTCGGATATTATTATCTCAGCCATTACCAGCTCATCTTGTTGGTTTCCCATCCATAAATCATCTATACAAGTTACCAAATTGTTATCAAACTTATGGCTAATACCTCTCAATTGTAGGGTCAATCTCTCTATTCTGAGAATCTCTATGAAATTATTATTCCACTCTATAATAGAGCAAAGTTTTTCCTTCAGCCAACTTCTGAGGATAGATATTCTGACCACAACCCCTAAAAGGAGAAGCAAATGTTTTTGTTTTGCAGACCAGACCCTATCTTCAGCAAAGTGACTTTAAATACATGTTTCAAAATTAATCTCTGAGGGTGGGATATTCAGACTGTGCAAGGCTGTGGCACAAGCCTGGGCACAGAGCAACTGGGATGTGCCAGGGCACTGACAGGGTGATATTCAATGCTGCTGCACCATGGCTCAGCACTGTTGAATATCACTCTGTAGCCACCAGCATTGTGCATGGCGCAGTGGCACTGCACCAGCGCAAGTGGCCAGAGAGGGGCAGGGGAATGCGCTAGCACAAGTGCCATTGCACTAGGTGCATCAACCGCGATATTCAAAGGTGCACATACAAATAGGGACATAATGCATGCAAGGTGCAAATGGGGCCATTTGAATGTCATTATGGCTCCATTTGCATGAAGGTGAACCCATCCTCAGCAACTTGCGCCTGGTGCCCTGCCAGGCTGCAGCCATTGGGGACTGATGCCCCCTGCACAAGCGGCAAAGTACCCCACTGCCCGATTGCAGGCATAAGTATATAAATAATAACCTCCTATATCCCTGTTGGTCAAGTGGACCCCTCGCAGCCTGATCGTGGGCATAAGTATAAAGATATTAACTTCCTATATCCCTGTTGGTCCAGTGGACCGCTCCCAGCCCAATCGCCAGCTTAAATATATAAATAATAACCTCCTATATCCCTGGTGGTCCAGTGGACCGCTTGCAGCCCAATTGCGGGTAGAAGTCTAAAAAGATTAGATCCATCCCTGGTGGTCCAGTGGTACCCCCTCCCCCTCCCACTAAGCCCTGCCCCGCCATCCCACCACCCTGGTCAGTGATGGGTGGCAGCTACCACAAGCTGCCCAGCTGCCCACCGACTGACTGCATACAGTACAGCTGTACCCCATTGGTCCACAGCATGGGGCCAATGGGCGTGCAAACCATACCATACAACACAGGTCAGATGTGAATGATCCATTCACATATCTGAACTATGTCAACCTGACACATTCTGCATGCCCATTGGCCCATGCTGTGGACCAGTGAGCATTCAGGTATACTATATGCAGTCAGTCGGTGGGTGGCGGGCAGCTCCGGATGAGAGCTCCACCCGTCACTGTTACCAGGAGGTGGAGTAGCGAGTGGCGAGGGCTCAATGGGAGGGTGGGAAGAGTACGGCTCGACCACCGAGGATGGATCAATCTTTCAGACTCTGCCCACAATCAGGCTGTGAGCAGTCCACTGGACCTACCAGGATATGGAAGGTATTATTCTGCATGCCTGCGATCGGGCATGGGGAGGGGGCACTACCCGGCGGTGTGCAGCTAGGCTCAGGTGGCCACTCACAGCTGGCAGCTGCCGTGTTGCACCCTGCAATACAGCAGCTCACCTGTGGGTGGCCGGCTGTTGCTCCTTTATTTTTTGGAACAACTGTATGTGGCGCATGTAGGGGTTGTGCCTGCATGGGCTCTGCTCACCCCGGGCTGAATATCGGGATGTGTGCGGGGGTTTGCATGGCATGCCCCCCTACTTGCGCCGCATACATTACTGATGTGCCCTGGAGCATTAGGATTTGTGCCACGCTATTTTCCCATTTGAATATCACTCTGGGGCGCATCAGTGGGTTGCACATGGTGCAACTGTGTTGCGCCATGCTCAACCCTTCTGAATATCCCACCCTGAATGTATATTTGATAAAGTCTGGAATTCTATACATACCTTCTCCCATAATTCCTTTGAGTGTTTACAATCCCAGAATATGTGTGTTAAAGTACCTTCGGCTTGGTTACATTTATTACAGTTGGGAGTTTGAGTCATGCTTATCTTATGCATGAACACTGGTATAAAAAATAATCTATGAAGCTTTTTAAAATGTGTCAGCCTTAGGTTCACAGCAGCAAATATTTAGGATGTCAAAGACCATATATTCTCCCAATTCCAATTATGAGTACTTACCCCAATTCTGTAGACCGTCTTCTTGTGGGCTCAGGGATCATTCCTCTACAACATTGTAGGATTAAATTATAAATGGTTGAGACGGAGATAACAGTATGCATGTGACCCAGAAAGTCAATTGTGTTGTTGTTAAGTATGCAATCCACTTGAATTGCTGCTGTAATTATATGTCTCAGTTTGTATAATACTCTTAATCAAAGACTGTTATTTTATATTTCTCTTTGACAGCATAGTCTGATAAGAATGTGTTTGCTTTAACTAAATCTTGGACCCTATTAATACCTTTTTGTGCCCACTCATTGTTATATAAAGCTTTATTGTTTTCTATAACGTTTCTATTTCACCATAATGATTGAAGTTTGGAGTTTAATTAATATACTTGCGCAGTTGTTTCACATGAGCAGTGGTTTCAAATATCAAGTACCAACCTTTACAAAGTTCTTTTTTTTTAGAATCTTTATCCGCCATTACCTTTACTGCATTAACAGTCCCAGGCTGTAGGCTGAATCCACTGCACAGCCAAATAAGCATTAAAAACAGTTAAGAGAAACACACATATACAACTGATAAAAGCAAATGTGCAACTGACTGGTCAACAACATTTATGTTTTTTTTGGTATGTACAATGTTACTAGCGCTAGCAATTCCTTACAGTGTTTCTGAAGTGTGGTCTTTAGCTATTGTTATGGCAACAACATTGACACAAATGTGAACATCCTCATCTGCCCTTATTGAAAATGAAGTAAAAAATATCCAACAGCCCAGCACTACATCTCAAACTACTGTCTACGTCTCAGGTGGATGTTTCGCTCTGTTAAGATGCCATAGCACAGACTGTTGCAGAGCCCACCTCCATTTCTCCAATCCTCAGGAGTGCTATGATAGCGATCGAGCGAAGGGGGGGGGGTTGAATGTCAGAGTCTGCTTTGAAAGCAGAATCATTGCTGCCTGCCTACTATAGGCTCCAAGAAAAACAGAAACCCACTGCAGAGCCCACATCAGTTTCTCTGATCCTTAAGAGTACTATGATAGTAAGTGAGCAAGTGGGCAGCGGCAAGAAGGGGATAGGACTGAAGGTGGGAGCCTGCTTCAGCAGCAGAATTGTTGCTCCCTGCTTAGTAAATAGGCTCAGGGAAAAATGTTGCAGAGCCCACATCAGTTCTCTTATCCTCTAACTTCTGTAAGGGGTGGGGACTGAACAAGTGACCGTTGATTAGCAGTGGAATCACTGTAGACTAGACTGCTCAGTAAAGGCTCCAGAAAAAATGTAAACCTACTGCAGAGCCCACGTACAGTAAGTTCTGCAATCCTTGAACTTGCTGTAAGGAGGGGGATGCTGAACAACGCAGCATGCTTTGGCAGCAGCATCCTTGCTTCATGTTTGTTAAATTTTTATTTACATCCAGCATCTTCATTGCTCATCTCGGTCTCTTTTCCAGGCTTGGATGAGGCACATTCAGTAACTCTGAGAGTGGTTGTAATGGAGATAACCACAAGTGCTTTGGCAAATTCAGCAGATGGACTATTTAATAAAAAAAAAAAAAAAACCTCTTTGGGTTTAAATACATTTTTTTAAAGTACATTTTGAAGTAATGTTTATTTTTCTTTTGTTATAAAATAGCAATAAGGTACTCCCAGGTGGTTTTGTTAATGTTCAGTTAACCACCCCCTGAGGGCATGTGGCACTTGAATGCACCTTGTGCCACATTACACCCCCAGGCGGGTAATTAACAGAACATTAACATAACCCCTGGTCATACCTCATTGTTTAATTGCACCTGAATATGGATGAGTTTAATGTACCTTAAGTGAAACATAAGCTTTGTTTCTTTTTTTTTTTGTACATTTTTACTATAACTGGAAATCTGGCCATTTATGAAGTCTATTTAGTACCCCTGGGGACTGATATTTAAAGGTTTGCATGGGTGCTAATGGGTATTTACCCATACAATGCGCTGGAGCCTCATTTCTGAAAGAGGCTGTTGCTCAGGCAAAGAGGGTTAGCACCCACGCAAAACATAATGCTTGCATGTGGGCAAGGGGAGGGTTGTGGCCAGCCATGAATATGTATGCTACCCCATACTCAGCAGCATTGCACTGCACAAAAGGGTGTACCGCAGTACATTTGCACAGCACTAATACCACCTAACAGAACCCCAACTTAATTCCTGGCAATGCTAGCTGTTGCAGGAGGTAATGCAGTCACCAAGCTGGTTGGCTGCTTGGGGAGCACAGCTGCCAGTGGTCCCTGGCACCCTCCCTGTGATCTCCGGCCCTGTAGTACCTATGCATGTCCCTGGTGCTAGTGGTGACCTCCTTCTCTACAATTGCCAGTCCCAACATATAAGTTTATATCCCTGGTGCTAGTGCTACCGATCCACAGCTCCAGCATATAGGTTTATATCCCTGGTGGTAATGGTGCCCTCCTCCCTCCCTCCCTCCATTCCTCCTATTCCAGCCCCAATATATAGGTTTATTCCATAGTATTAGTGGTGCCCTCCCTCCCTCCGACCCTAGCCCTGACATATTGGTCTATATCCTTGGTGGTAGTGGTCACCCCTGATCAGCAGCTCAGAAGTACAAACAACCCTTCCCTGGCATCCAGTGGTTCCCCCATGGCACCAGGCACCCCTCCCACTCACTGTATCCTCATTGGTGGTGCCATGAGTGCATATGGCAACTGGCACTGCCCTCCTCACATCTCCTCAACCAGTTGCCATATGCAGGCAGGGAGCATGCCTCTTATTTTAAGGACTGGGTGACATGCCCTGTCCTTTAAATAAGAGGCATGCTCCCTGCCTGTATATATAGCGTCTGGCCGAGGAGGTGTGAGGAGGGCTGCCAGTTGCCATATGCACCCATGGCACCACAGATGAGGATACAATGAGTGGTGGGGGGTACCCAGTGCAGCAGGGAGGGGGACCATGGGATCAGAAGGAGGGAGGGAGGACACCACTATCACCAGGGATATATGTACTCATACATCAGGGCTGGGGATCAGAGGGAGGGAGGGAGGCACCACTACCACCAAGGATAGAAACTTCTATATCAGGGCTGTGTATGGGGAGGACCACTAGCACCAGGGATATATATACATGCCTAGGACTGGTTAATTGGGGAGGCAGTGCCACACTACCCCGCCTCACTACCTATGCAAATCAGCCAATAATGGGCATACAAATGGCCTCTTAGCACCTTGAATGTCCAATGGGTTCATTTGCATGGGTCCCTTTGAATATTGCAAATAGTGCTCTGGTGCTATTCATTCTGGCAGCATTCTTTGGGAGCCCCGTTGTGGTAGTGCTAAGTTGCTAAGTGCAGGGTCAGCATGGCCCTATATTGAGTTGAATAGTGCCAGTGCGACTGAATATAGCATCTTTGAGCATCCAGGTATGCGCAAGATGCAGTGCAAATTTTTGCACTCCGCTTTGCAGGTATTTGAATATTGGGCCCCTAGTATTTTGTTCTGTGCGTTTGTTTTTTAAATAGTACTACTTTTTCCATTTTGGGGGCTCCTTGTTTATACTACTGTATCTTTTTGCCTGTACTGTATTCATTTTTAATTACTTATTAGTTCTGAAATTCAGTGAAATCAGTTGAGCAGAAGCTCTACACAGAAACCTTTACACTTGTCTTCCACTCAACTGATGTTACTTGATTCTGAAACTCATTTATAGAGATTAAACAAAGTTTTAATTTGCCAGCAAAGTTGGTGCAAATGCATGGAAATTACCACTTCACAAATTTTCTGGCAGCTGCATCAACTTGGCCAGGTGAATTATTAGTTTAAGAAAAAGCAAAATGTAAGAAAGAAATTCTCCTTCCCACTGTGCTGTAATACTACTACGCTCCCACTTCCCTCAACCTTTGTAATCATAAATCCCCTTCCCAAATGCTGCCAGCATCTAACTTCCTCCTCCCTCCTCCCCACTGCCCTGACAAATTTCAACTCAAAGTAATACAAGCAAGCACATAACATAAGTGCAATACACCCTTCCCCTCACATGCATGCCATATACGCTCCTCCTACCTCCCGCTGCCAGTTCTATGTCAAAATAGCACCAGCATAACAGTGCCAACCAAAACAACAAGTGCACATCGCCGAGAAGTGAAACTGCAATGTGTACTACAGTGCCACTCATTAACAGCAACCGGTGATGAATTTGATCATCGGGGACACTATACACTTAATTTTTATGTGGGGGGGGCTATGCCTCCCACAATACCCTTTGCAGGGGGCTATTCCCCTCACACCCCACATATTTAATATAATCAACTCTGAGAGGGGTTAATAATGGGGGAGAGGGGTAAACACGGAAGTGGGGGCTACATCGGGAGACAGGTGTTGGCAGGGAGGGAATAATGGGGGGGTCAACCTACAGGCAGAGGTGGAACAATGTCCAGAGGGTAGGGGAACGGGAGGTCATATCCAAAATATAATGGTAACCCATCATATGGGTGACTCAAACTGAGTGACTCAGTTTTGAATCACTCAATTTGAGTGCCCATGATGTGAGCTACCCTGAAAGGGTAGTGAGGCATGGTGATAGCGAGTATGCAGGGCAAGAAGAGCAAGAGTACAGGAAAGAGAATGGAAGAGGCAAGTCAAGGAAACAGGTATGTGGGAG
Source organism: Neoceratodus forsteri (assembly GCA_016271365.2). Classification (NCBI taxonomy): domain Eukaryota; kingdom Metazoa; phylum Chordata; order Ceratodontiformes; family Ceratodontidae; genus Neoceratodus; species Neoceratodus forsteri. The sequence goes on from CM057456.1 coordinate 193,206,076, forward strand.
GTAATTTGTCAGGGCACTGCCGAGCTGGCTGTATGGTCTGGTGGTGAGGGTGGATGGCTGCACTGTGGGAAGTTCAGAGTTTGGGGCTGAGTGGGGATAGTATTCTTTTTGGGAGTTTAGGATACTTACATTTTTTGGGGGGCTGTGCTCTGATCTTCTGGCTTTGTCATCAACTGAATCCCTTCCTGAATATCCCCCTCCCCAGCTGTCTCCAGTACCCCACTGTCAGGCCCCCCTGAAGTTGATTATAATTAGAAAGGGGGGTGCTGGGGGCATAGCCCCACAATATAAAAAGTGTAATATATTGTCATAGCTCAACTGTGTTGCAGTCCCTCACTGATTGTGGGTCCACTGTTGTCATCACTTCTATTTTCGGTGCTGTCCACTCTCTGATATGTAAGTTATGGAACAATTTTTGCCTTTGCAACATGGAACAAAATATAATACAGTATAGTTTAAAAACAAACAAATGAAAAAAAACAGTATACTCACAGGGGGTCCCAAACCCGGGTCGCTCAACTCAAACACGGTGACTATAGCCACCACACCAGATGGCCAACTCAGAACTGGCCTGACCAACAAACCCTCACAAACTCTGCCAAATATGCATGGAACATGGTTGCTGAATTACACTGTGCTATTAATAGCACATAGCTAATAATAATACATAACCCACTTTACTTTTGCTATTTTGACTTTGCCCAAATTACCACACTCATAAAGACCCGCTAGCTTAATGGGCTATCCCCCACACCTTAGTCCCATCAACAGGTCCATTAATCATCATAACAACCACCCACCCACCCATCCACCCTCTGGCTCCCACCACCCTCCTCCTCAAACCAGTACCAAGAAAATATGCACCCCGTAATACAGAAAATGGTCACCCAGTGCAGAGCAGCTGCTCTGTTCAGTGTACAGTCAGTAATAGAGCTGGTGCATGAATGAATGTTGATGTCTTTGCTCCTAGTAAAACCCAGCTGGCTGAATTTTCAGCCCGTCAGGTTGCCGGAGCAAGACATCAACAACAAATATAACCCATTACCAACTGGACACTGAACAGAAACAGACACCTACACTGAGGAACTATATTTTTATTACAGGGTGCATATATTCTGGAGTGCTAGTGAGGAGAAAGGTTGTGGTAGTTAGAAGGGGTTGAGTGAAGTGTTATGATGACTAACGAACCTGATGGTGGGACTGGGGTTGGAGGAAGGTGGGGGAGTATGTTTTGTATCTGGGTGGGAGAAAGGATGCATTGCACTTATGGCATTTGCTTGCTTATATTACTTTGAACTGAAATTCGCTAGGGTACATGGGGGAGGAGGATGCCAGTGGGGGAATAGGATGGGGTATTCATGATTTCAAAGGTTTTGGGAGGAGGCAGTATTGCAGCATCGTGGGTGGGGAAGGTTTTTTATTACTGATAGAGATGCGATGTGCATAATTTTTTGTGCTAGCGAATTGTACAAATTTGTGGGATGAACTACATGAATTGCCTAATTCCCCAGTGATTTGGCAAGTTGTGTAGATTCACTGCATGCATTTAGCCAATCTGCCAGGTGAACAACTATGCAAATTGTGGTCATAGTCATAGCAAACTTGCCAAAATTCATGAAGTATTTCACAGTGTGAATATCAACAACTTAGCACACCTTTACTAATAGGTAATTTAAACATTAATACTGTGTGGGGCAAAGGCAGCATCAACAAAAGACCTTAAACAGATACAAAGTTGGATTATTTCAAAGCAAACAAAGGGAATGATACATAGGGGGTAATAAACAGACTTCTCACATACCCAATTGTACAATTATATTTAAAAATGTTACAAAAAGCAAGAGTTTTGTTCCCCATAGCAACTGCCGATTGACACTTTAAAATGCATCGGGAGAAATGACTTGAATGACCAGGGAATTTGTATAGCTAGATAAGCTATTCTGTACAACTGAAAGAATGTAGAGAAAATTTAATAACCACCTTGTTATGGCTGTTTACAATAGGGCATATAAACTGTAATAATTTGAAAATAATAAAACAGTTCCAAGCAGTATGAGAGAGAAAAATGAAATAAGCATAGCTTGGGAGTCTTTGTAAAATGCTCCCTTTGATTACAGCAAATCTGATCACAGGACTTGCTAAACTAATATACCATAAAATGTGTAGTCAACCCATTCAGCAGTGTCATTGTTACATTGGTGGATGTTCACATCAAGGTTTGCTTGTAGCTCACTTACTGTAGTTAAACAAACAAAAATAGTGAGGTCCCTTTTGCCCATCCCTGAGACTGTCAAGGTGGAAGTTAAAGATTTCATGGCACATTTTGTAAGAGCAAGGGATTACTTACCCACAGTATCCTGGACAACATTACTGTATCCATAAAAGAGGCTATAATTTAATTGTTCATGTCTGCGTGTGCAATACGTGTCAAGTGCCTAATGTCTGTAACAAGTATGCTTTCTCTTAGTCTAATCTACCAGTATCTAATGCCATGTTCATGCTCACCTGCTGGTACTGCTGTGAATAGTACACAATATCTGCTCTACTACATGGAGTGGTGTGGATGCACAGGGAGCTAATCCATTTTGACTCAGCCGAGACACTGTTGTAAGGAACTACAAATACTACAAGCCAGTTCAGTCCCTATGTGGATACTTCCCACCGCCTGCAGGATTTTCAGGGTTGAAGGGGAGAAGCACAGGAAGAAAGCAGGACAGAGATTTTTGGTTTAACAATGTTAAAGTATGTCAGGACTGGACAAGACTGAAATAGATGCAACAGAGTGAGGGAAGAGAAGGAAGGTTTTTGTTTTTAAATAAACTGGGATCAGCATTGGGGGATGAGACATCAAAGGAAAGGGGTTTTGGGAGTTTCTATTTAAAAAAAATACACTGAGTCCACTTCTGAACCTGGGTTGCTGTTGGAGAGCCAGGGAGGAGGAAGACTGAGCTCCCGAGGGACTTGCTGTCCTAGGGAGAGGAGGCTTGCTGGCATGGCCTTTGAATGCTGCCAGATGGTAATGCAGGGATGGGTGGCATGAAGGAGGGGTCACAGGCAAAGGATGCTTGTGTGCCTCCACATGTATGCATTCATATTAGACAGCAAGGGAGAAGGGAGGAAAGCAGAAAATTGGGGGGGGGCTTTGTTAAAACCTGCTTGTTCATCCCCAGATCCGCACTGCCACCTGGGACCCCTGGTCCATACTGGATTAGTGTCATGGGGTGTGGCTAGAACAGCTGTACCCCCTACAGCCCTGCTATGGGGGAATCCAAGAAGAAAAACATCTAATCAGTAAGGTCCCAGGGGAGGTAGACACCAGTACAGGGGGGTGGAGGCAATGCTGATTAGCTGCCTCAGCCTCTGAATGGAAGAAAAACATTTGTGGGGAAAAAATTACATTGCAGATATGTGAGGGATCCTGGTGGCCCAAGACTGAATAGATCCCCTGTGTAGACAGGCCGGACATAACTGCAGCACTGTGCACCATATACAGTACCTGAAATGTTGTTAACAATAGCTGTAGTGTAACTCACCTTAAGTCATTGATTTGGAAAGTGCTTTGAGATACAGTATTATAAAAGAGCAGTGAAAGAGGTGCACAGTATCTTCAATAAGTTACATAAATAATGTACATGTACATATACTGTACTATGTGGATTTTAGAACTAGAGAAAGAGAGAGAGAGATGGACATATCATATATATTTAAATGGAGATACAATATGCCATTCATGTAAGATATCCGTTGTATATTGATTGGCAATATGTGCTGTATACTCCACAATATACTAACTGGGAAATCACGAACCATTAACCAAAATAAGGTACAACACGTGAAAAAGATCTAGGAGGGCCACAGAAAGGTTTCCCAAAAACAAAGCCTTGAATGGCATACAGTTTTAAATAAATATTTAACCAGACTACTGATGTTTGGAATAAGTCTTTTTTGATTGCTTGGCTCTTCATTCATTGGAACCACGGAATCACAGTTGAAGTTATGACAACATGTCACTGCACAATAATAAAAACTTTTCAGAAATGTACAATAGTATATACATTAAATACATCCTGTCCAAAGGCTGACTTTTACACTTTATATAAACAAGACTTCTTTTACCTATCATTTGTCAGAAAAGAGGTGATCTGGCTAAAAATGATTCCAGTAGGAAGCATACATTATGTGATACAGCTTAGAGTAATATAAGTACATTCAAATGTTGAGGTCTGTGTGTGTAATGCATGTCAAGTACTTACTTGCTTCAAATAACTGGGTATGCTGTCTTTTAATCTATTGTACCAATATCTAAAGGCATGTTTATACTCACCTCTTGGTACTGCTGTGAACAGTGATCATGTTCTGACTTTGAAACTGCCCTTCAAAAGTGAAGAAGAACAGCAGGATAAAGAGGGAAATTAAATTTCAGAGAATTGGGAGCTTTTATTTAAAGAAAAATCCCTGTGGTTATGGGAAGAATCCTAGTCACCCAATGCTAAATGTATCCTGAGTGTGGATATGCCCAACATAGCTGCAGCTCTGTGCACCCTGTACAGGACCTGAAATATTGTAAAAATGTTGCTGTAGTGTAAAAACACCATATGTAAAGTGCTCTGAGGTACATTATGTATAATTATTTATTTATTTAAAATTTGGTAACATGTCTTGCTCCGTGACATTGAGCGATGGGAGATCTCTCTGGCATGTCAGTGATCCAGGTTCATGTCCCACACCTGTGACATCAGGAGTGGAGACCAGGAGGGAGGAAGAAAGAGCATCCCTTGGATGCCCCCCCGAGGAAGGGGAGAGAGTTCACACCACCACTCTGTAGTGGCTCCTGGTGTTGGCTTGTGGAGGTGCTGATGACAGTATGGGTGACCACATGCTATCTGGCACACCCTCCCAAGTCAGCCATGAATTCATGGGATCCATTGGGGTGCAGGGTGGATGGGACACACAACAAAGGAAATTGTCTCACAGGTATGCCAGATGATAGCATCTCTGCCCCTCCCCATGCTTGAACCCTTCTCCTCATGCCCAACAGTCACACCCCCTCTGGATGCCGCACGTACACTCCTCCACTAGGGTTCAGCATGACCCCTGGCAGGGACAAGCGGGCAAATGGAGAGGGAAGGAACAAGAGCGTTCAGGTGCATTTTCAGCAGTGATGACCAGACAAGCCCACAGCAGTGACAAGCCAGCCCATGAGGGTGTCCAGAGGTCTGAACTGGATGCTTGCCCCAAGCAGGGAGCTAGAGGAGAGATAAGTCTGGATGGAGAAAGAGGAGGTGTTGTGGACGTCTGAAAGAGAGGGGTGCTGGGAGACACGGTGGCAGCAAAAAAAAATATTGGTAACCTTATTTAAATATTGTCTAAACTGTATAAAAAAGTTATGAGAAAGATGCACACACAAGTATCTAAAATAAGGTAAATAAATACTGTTTTTTGTTGTTGTTTAGCAACTGTGTAAGGCCCATTGGACACAAGGACCATTTACAGAGCTGACTTGGGAGCACAGGGAGGTTAAGTGACTTGGGAAGAGTCAAACAGTATGCAAGTGGAGGTTATGGGAATCATACCCAGGTTTGCTGAATGTAACGAGTTGATTGACAGGTCATTGCTCTAAACTCTAGGCTATACTGCCAGCCCTGTTAATTTACTGTACGGTATATATCATGTACTATGTATAATTTAGACAAAATATAAAGAGAGAGCATGAGAGAAAGAGGAGAAGAGAGAGGAGGAGAGAGAGAGATGGACATATGAGATTTTTTAAATGCAGATATGTCATTCATGTAAAGGTAAGATATCTGTGATATATTAGCTACTAATATGTGCACATACTTCATAATGTACTGAAAAGAAAATCAAGGACTGTTAACCAAAATCAGGGACAACATGTGAAAAACAGTTAAGAGGCACACAGAAAGATTTTCTAAAACATAGCTTTGAATGGCATGTATTTTTAATGAAATATTAACCAGATTTTAATGTTTAGAATATGTTCCAACTGTGAAACGCCTCTTCAAAAATGAGGAAGTACAGTCAGATAGAGGGACATGATGACATTTGTAATCATTATCAAGGATAGTTGATGAACTGTACTCAGAGATAAAAAAAATAGTAATGCAGCAGTGACCTAATCAATGTGTTCATGCAGCCATTGAGTTTTGTTTCCAAGTAAACAGTAAATATTTTATCACATTGGAAGAGAGACAGCTGTACATACACTGTACATGTAGACTGGTATATCATTCAAATGTTAATGATGATTAATTCCTTGTGTAGGTTAATTATTGTTTTGATATGCAGACATATAACCTAGAAGTTTTAGTTTGCAGAGGACTTATATGAATTACATAAGCATATCCCTATAGGTATATTTCATTCATGCAAAACATCTAAGATAAACAAGTTCAGCATAGATCCAATGTGGCAGGATTGTGGTGCATAGTTTGTCTGAGCAGAATATAGATTGTGTTTTGGGGTAATATATTTTATTAGACTAACTGCAAAACTTATAGAGCAGCTTTTGGGACCTCTATGAACTCTTCATCATAGATTCCACTTAAGAATGTAAGATCTTCTCTATTTAAAAGCAGGTCAATAAAAAACAGTGGTGTTTGCGTGTGTGTGTCTGGGGGGGTTTACACTACACTGAACTCCACATAGTAGTAAGTTTGTTAAATTTGGTCATTTAACTTTTGAAGAACCCCCTTTCACATACATTTTCATTTAAATGATGTTCAAGGTTCAAAGAAAAGCTTTCTAAGGTCCTTGAAGCTCAAGAATTAATTAGCTTTTTCGCTATCATGTTTCAGAGACAATTGCTATAGAAGGCCATTTAAATGATAATAGTTTTATATCACTGAAGGTGACAAAAGCGAAAAAGAAAATTAAACATTTGCATCTCAATTTCTTAAACATGCTTTTATTTCCAACAAATTACCAAAACCTGACCCATGTTCCTATCTATGCCCTGGAGCCATCAACGGGGTGTACAGGTGGGACAAAAGGACCTACACTTGCAGCAGGACTCAAAGGGACTAACAGCAGCCTACTCTACTATATTGATAATGCAGTTAAAAGGAGAAGACTGGGAATTTAAGGTCCTTTTTCTAAGCCCAGTGGACCGATTGTCAGTCCAAAAAATCCTCATTTTATTCTTTTTTAGCCCAACAAGGATATAATGTTATTAGCATGGAGTAAATCAGGCTGATTAAAACACATTTTGCATTTCTCCCTTCTTACAAATTCATGATTCACAGAAAAAGACAAAAAAGAAAATCATATCTCTCAACTACTTAAAGGATTGCCTTGATGACTTGCTTCTTATATTTGCACCTGTAGTTGATGCATAGATATGAGTTTCTGCTGGTCTGTATGCAGCTATTTTACTGCTTTGATATCCTGTCTCATGTTCATACCATATTCATTTACTCTTTACTACTGTGTTAATAATGTACTTTTTATTATTATTTTTATTTTTTTTAAAGTTGTTAACTGGGTAAACCCCAAGGATATCAAATGCCCATTTTCATGAGGACCCAGAAGACATAAGTATATAACAACAACAAAAATACGGTCATGATCAGTGCAGTAATTAATTTAAGCCATTACAAATTATCTGTGCCATATTGTTTCATTGTTTTTTAAACTTTTTTTTCTGTGTGTGAATTTAGTACTCATGAAAGGTGATGGATTAACAGCACTGAAGTCCTTTATTTATCCACATGATGGGTACAGCCTGGGCGATCGCAGTGCAAGCTTTCCCACACTGTCCCTCCAAGGTTCCTCAACCCTGCCATGGAGAGACCACCATGTAGGTGAGAGGGTGGTTCAGACCCTATGCCCATTCAATCCTTGGCGTCTCATGTGAGACTTCCAAGGGTGCCAATTAGTGCCAATTGTGTTGGTGATTTTGTGATGTGGACACCTGCCCACTAGTAATTGGACTGAGACCACCTCAACTCACTTTACATAGGCCACTGAACAGCCCTCAAGTGATAATGATTTTCAACCACTACCAGCCTGTGCTGGATTTGAACCCATGACCTAGAGGTTAAAGGCTCCTTAACCCACTACCAATGTACTGAGCCATCCAGTTCCCTATTTCATTTTGTTTTTGAATGATGCACATGTTACTGTAGAAACAAGTTCCAGTTTCTGATGGCTTTATAGAGAAATGAATCTTGTGCCAAAACAGTTTTATAAAAAAAGAAGTTTCAGTGTACTGTTATGTGCAAAGCTATGCTTTTTTCCTGCTATTAGATGTGTGCCTCTCTTTGTTGCCTCCCAGGGTGTGCCTGAAAATAAGCATTTTATGTCCAGTGCTCTTACCTAGTTAAAAAAAACCAAAAACAAATTAGAATCCCCCATTTAATAACTCAGAAGCTCTCATTCTTGTTGAGAATGTGCTGTTCCCCAGTGTCCAGTGAGATTTTAAAGCTGAAATACATGACTCTGTCTTTCTCAACCAGCAGCACACCCTACGGAGATCAGTCTTTTTCTGCAGTAATGTTCTGAAATTCTATCTCCAGAATTTAATGATGAGGTGATGATGGGGGGGGGGATTGCCAGAGAGGGGTGGAAGATCAGTGGGGAAAATACAGGAGGGCATATTTAAGGCAACCAACTTCTGCATTAAGAAAGTGAGTAAAAGTAGAAGGGAAAAAGTAACTGTTATGGTACTCTCGGGAAATGGATACGGTGGTCAAAAAAAAAAGGGCAGCATTCAGGAGATATAAGAAAACACCGGGGAAGGACGATAAGGAGGTATACAAAGTAAAACAGTTGGAAGCCTGAAAGACAGTGAGGGGAGCAAAGGCAGAGGCAGAGGAAAGGATATGCAAAGGATTAGCTAATGAGGGTAAGATTTTCTTCAGGTATGTAAATGTGAAGAGGACAGCAAGGGGACGGATGGTGAGTATAAGGAGGGCAGCAGGGGGACACTGTGTAGCAGAGGATCAAGAAAATGCAGACATCCTGAACAAGCACTTCTGCTCAGTCTTCACAGTGGAAGAAGGGGGAGCGGACCACCAGTGAGGAGCAGAAGCAACGGAGGGGAGGCAGACATAAGTCTATTTTTAGAGGAAAGAGTCCTGAATGACTTGCAGCTCTGAATGTTGACAAGGCAATGGGAATGGATGGGATACACCCAAGGGTATTAAAGGAACTCAGGGAGGTGCTAGCTGCCCCACTGACAGCATTATTCAACATTTCACTTGAATCATAGTTCTGGGGAACTGGAGGAGAGCAGACTTGGTCCATCTGCATAAATGAAGCAGTATGGTAGAGGCTAGCATCTATAAGCTGATCAATCTCATCTTGGTGTTGGGGGGTACTAATGGAAACACTGTTAAAGGAAAGTTTGGTAGAGTATCTTGAATTCAATGGGCTGCCAAGACCAAAGGCAACATGGATTCATGAGTGGGAGGTCATGCCAGATGAATCTGATTGATTTGTTTTTTCTGGATCACCAGAGAAATAGGTCAGGGTAGGGCAGTGCACATGTCCTATTTGGACATTAGCAAGACCTTCGACACTGTGCTGAACAGAATACAGATAAAGAAATTGAGCAACTGGGGAGGGGGGATCCAAAGTGGTGAACTGGGCTCGAAACTGTTTCAAGGATAGGCAACAAAGGGTGGTGGTTAATGGCACTCTGTAATGATGGGAAAGTGACCAGTGGGTCCTGCAGGGTTCAGTACTGAGACTGGGTCTCTTAAATGTCTTCATAAGTGACACTGCAGAAGAACTGAAAGGAAGGTATGCCTTTTTTGAAGCTGACACCAACATCTGTAATAGGGTTGACAATCAGAAGGGCATGAAAAGAATGCATATGGATCTTGGGAAACTTGAGGAGTAGTCAAGAGCATGGCATTTGGGGTTCAATGCCAGAAAGTGAAAAATCATGCTCCCAGGGCATATGACTCCAAGAACTGAGTATAGGATTGGGGGAGGAACTTACAGTCCCTAATCAGAAAAGGGACCTTGGGGTTATCATATCTGGTGAACTCAAAGAACATAGAGAGGATGATGGCAGTCCAGAGGAGGGCAACTAACATTTTACAGGGGTTATATCAAAAGCCCCATGAGGAGAGACTGAAAGGATCTCAACATGTACACCCTGGAAGAGAGGTGAGTGATAGGGAACATGACAGAGACCTACAAGTACCTCGCAGTAGTGAACAGGGAGCAGGAAGGAATCTCTTTCAAATGAAGAAGAGACCAGAGAGCATGCAATGAAGTTGGGGGGGGGGAGTTTAAGAGGGATGTGAGGAAGTGCTACTTCACTGAAAGAGTGATAGCTACCTGGAATAGACTGCCAGTGGAAGTGGTGGAGGCAAAAACAGTAGGGGGCTTCAATCATGTGTGGGATAGTCATAAGGGGAATATAAGTAAATAGATAGGGAAGAGGAAGGGTCACCAGAGATAAGTTACAGTCTGTGAGATAGACTAGACAAGGACCGTCTGGGCAGACTGAGTGGCCAAGCAGTCTTTTTCTGCTGATAAATGATATGCTTCTTTGTTTCTGTGTTTCTTCCCTTCTCTTTTTTTTCAAAATTTTGGGAGCCTTTGCCAAAATTCATGTGATGAATCAGACGCATTACTGGGCTTCAACAATAAATTTGACTGACATATTATAAGGCAAAGGGATGGGTGCTGGAACCATTAAACAGTAGGAGACAGACCAGATAGGCAGAATGCCTCCTCCTGTCTTATCACTCAGTATAAGACTCAGTATTATATATTTGTGAGGTTTAAGAAACATGTATTTTCCATGGAGAAACCTTGTTTAAAAGTTAGTCCCCCCATTAGAATGGTAGTAGCTTGGAAGTGGAGCAAGGAGAACAGATTCAGCAGGATTAAAACAAATTCCCTCTCCTAAGATATATGCAGTATATATTTTCAGAAAGGTGTCCTTTAGCTATCTGAAGTTTGGTATTCCACCTAAATTTTCATTGTTGCCACGTAATACCATTAAGCCATACACCACATAATGCAATTTGGTGAAAATTCCAAGTGACAGTTAAAACTGCATTGGTGGGATGGGATGGTTTGGGGTCTAAAGCAAATGTTCTGCATTGATTGTTTCCACTTGCCATACAGTGCTGTAATAGGGCAACAATTTCATCAGTTCTGTGGCAACAACTACAATGATCAAAGATTTAATAGCTAACTACAGTAGAAAGCTAAAGTCTATAACTGCTCAATATCCTAGTGAGATTAAAAATATTGTATTAAGTAGTTTTAGGACTGCAGTGGGTGGAGCCCTGCAGACCTCTTTCTTAAAGAAATGAACTCTGCATTACTTGCATTCTTTGCAACTGAACAACATGTTGCGGTTACACCATAGTCACCTCCGTGTTCGTGGAGCACTTGCACTGCACTATTTTTTAATTGAAACAGAAAAACAACCATCCTGATCATGGCACTGGGGGATTGGACATTCCCAGTGTCACTCTGATGTTTGGGGGGGAGCAGAGAGGGAGGTTCGGGGGGGAATAACTCTAACTTTAAAGAAAAAAACAAATGGTGGCCATCCTCACATGGCAGAGTGTGCCATGTTCTGCTGTGACCATCATTTGTTTTTTCTTTAAAATAAGAGTTATCCCCCCAACCTAAACTTCATTCTCAGCACCCACCACCCCACCCCACAAACATCAGAGTGACACTGGGGATCCCAATCCCCTAGCGTCCCAATGAGTAATCATCTATTTTTATTTTTAAAGCACCCCCCCCACTGTGCATGATATCCCACCACCCTACCCTTCCTCTCAGCATCCACCACTCTGCCCCTCCAAGCCCTTACATATTGGGGGTCCAACACCATAATCCTCTGTGGACCACAGACACATCTTCACTTTTCAAAGATGGACTGTGAACTGATGAAACAGGTATGCAGTTCAATGTATTTCAATGGGTTTTGACCTTAATGGCATAACTTGGTCATTTATGCATTTTTGGCCCAAATTTTCACCATGCATTTTTTGTGACACTACCTCATGAACAGTTGCTCTATCATTAGGTTGATCTCTCCTGAAAGGTGATTTTGTGGGCCCTGCTTGAAATCACCTTTTGGGCAGGAGTTGAACATTTTCTCTGCTCTTGTTCATGAGGTGGGGTCATTAGAAGGCTATGTTGAAAACCTGGTGTAAAAATATTTAAAAATAACAAAGTTATGAGCCTACATTGAATTTTGTGAACACAGGCTCGTAATTTTGGTATTTTTCAATATTGTTCCCCCAATTCACAACATAGCCATATCTTTACATCATCTCATGAGGGTGACAGCTGTCATTTTTCAAATCCTGGTAAAAAATTTTTCTTACTTCCCGAAAGGGGATTTTGAAGTTCCTGCATGAAATCACCTTTTGGGCAGGAATTGAAAATGTTCTCTGCCATTGTTCATGAGGCAGGGTCATAAGAAGGCTATGTTGAAAATTTGGTGTAAAAATATTAAAAAACAATACCGTTATGAGCCTATGTTGAATTTTGTGAATACAGGCTCGTAATTTTGGTAATTTTTAATATTTTTAAACCAAATTTACAGCATACCCATATCTTTACAGCACCTCATGAATGTGACAGCTGTCATTTTTCAAATTCTGGCCAAAATTTTTTTTTTTTTTACATCCCGAAAGGTGATTTTTCGGTCCCTGCACGAAATCACCTTTTGGACAGGAGCTGAACATTTTCTCTGACTTTATTCATGAGGCGGGGTCATAAGAAGGCTATGTTTTACATTCGGTGGAAAAATATTTAAAGAAAATAAAGCTAAGAGGCTTCAGTATGTTGAATTTTGCAAATACATGCTCACAACTTTGGTAATATTCAATATTTTTACCCCATTTTTTCAACATATCAATTTCTTTACATCACCTCATAAATGTGACAGCTGTCATTTTTCAACCCCTGCCCAAAATGGGTTTCTGCATACTGAAAGTTGATTTTGCATTACCTGTGCACAATCACCTTTAGACCAGGAGTTGAACATTTTCTCAGCCTTTCTTCATGAGGCATGGTCCTAAGAAAGCTATGCTGAAAATTTGGTGTAAAAATATTAAAAAAACAATTTCAGTATTTTTACCCCAAATTCATCAGCTGCAGCCCTTTGGCTCTGGCCAGATGTTCTTTTTAAAGCAATGAGACATCTGATTAATTGCATATGAGCATGAGGTAAGACTGCCCTGCAACAAACAGACTTAATTCACTTTATAGCAGTGCTGTTTTGTATAAAACTTACTGCTGCTGTTATATTGGGGCCAGATTTGACTACAAACAACCCTTCCTTGCTGCCACTGATTTAGCTTGGGCCAGTTTTGAGTCATATAAGAACCATGATGCTGGCCAATTAGTAGGCTCTGTATTGTTGACTGGGGTGCTTATTGTGCTGGCTCCTGTCCATCCTACCCAACCAATACCAATTTTCCATCTGACACTCTTGTACCCCACCCATTTGATTGTGGCAGGCCATTTCCAAGGCAGAGTCAGGGGCTTTAAAAAGCTGCTTTGTTTGGATGTGGTGGCATCTTCAACCCCAGAACATTACACAGTCCTTCAGGCTTTCTGCTGTGCAGCTCTCACACTTGTGCCAATGAATGGAACACCGTGGCTCAGTCCCTTTAAGACCCTGCAGCAAACTGAGTACAGGGAGCATTTTGCTTTGACTGTCAAGCTGCACACCCATGACTCTTTTTCTCTCTTCCCAAAATATAGATCACTTCCCTTGTTTCCTCTAGGTACAAACCCCACTTTAGGCTGCAGCTGGCTGTGTAGTGATGGCTTTGTCCACTGTGGACTGGGGCAGCACTGTTCATGAAGTCCAAGTGCAGACCTTGGGCAAAGTAGCCCTTCTGCAGTCTTTTCTGCACCCTGTCTCACTGGGGACCTAGTCCAATCTCCCCTTTTGGGTGGGCAAACAGCAGCTTTTCATATTTTTTTCTGTAGGCCTCTTTTGATTGGCCGCTATCTGCCAAGGACAGTCCAGTGCACTTTTACCTCTATCCCAGTAGCCCCCTTGCTTCAGTTGTCCTATGGGGGCTGCCATATTGGTTTCCATGTTATGCCCAGACATGCAGCCCTTTTCTATTTTATATGTTAGCCCTTTTAGGGGCAGAGACCCACCTGATCAGCATCCAGAGGTGTTCTGATCCCATTGCCCCCTGATCTCCAGCTCCACTAAATGCCCTGGAGCCAGGAATATAATCATAAAGTGACTGCAGTCAGATCATGCTAATAGAGCCATGGCTTTGAATGTCCTTGTTCGGTGGCTGCACATGCTCAGGAGGGCATGGGGCTCTATCTTCTTTATTTACATTTGTGGTCCAGCTTTCAGTTGCTCCCAGTACCACACACAGACCTTCCCCAATGCCCAAAGGTGCAGAAAACAGAGCTGCACCCTGGCCCCTTTCCCACTATGGACTGAGGAACCAGGATAATGACTTCAGCTGCACAGCATGATCAGGACCCACACTGGGTCCAAAGCCCCCTCAGAGCCACTCAAGGACATCAGCAGAGGAGAAGGACACATGGCCAGACAGGTAAGCCTGAATGGGAGGCTTACATGTACATGCTGAATCAGTTAAGCCTGATATAGCAGATTTAACTGAGACCTGGCTAACATCAAAAATAGATGATTCTGTAGTTGCGCTGGAGCATTTTTCTCTATTTCAAGCAGAGAGGACTGGGAAAAGGGATGGGGACTGTGACATTCATGACAAAGATAACTTAGAAGTGGGGAGACTTGACATTAAGAAATGTAGGACAGAATGTCAGTTCAGGGCTGTTAACTTAGCACTGGGTGGGATGAGACAGTTAACTGTGGGAGCCTCATACAGTATTTTCCTCCAGTATATGGTAATTTAGGGATAAATAATTTTAAAGACTGTGTTGACCAGTGAAATTTTAATTATGAAAAAAAAATTATTCTTGGGATTTTTAACAGAGATTGGTTGAAAAAAGAAACAATGTAATAAAGGATAACATCACTGCTTTCAATTTAGCACAAGCAGTACAATATATAACAAGAGTCAACCACAGAGAGAACACTGGTACACTCTTGGATTAGATTCTGGTCTATTCTGGTCTCAAAATATGAACATGTTAAGAAGGTTAAGGCATTCCTGAAATGTATTACTGTATTTAAACCACTCCATGGGGCACTCAGAAATTATTTATTCTGGTAAAATTGAAGGGATGGAATGTATTTTGGTATATATCCTGTCCACTGATCTTGCTGTTGGTGTGGTCTGCTCCCCTCCCATGGTTAAGACTAATCATTTTGAGAAGCTGGTTGATGTTATAGGGACACATGTTAAAGATAAAAATATAGTTCTAGTGGGAGACCTTAATGCAGCCGGGGATCAGAAACTAGAAGAATGAGTTCAGAGTTTAAACCTGACACAAGTAGTTACAACTCCAACTAGGAAAGGGAAGATTGACAGCCCTGGGAATATTTTAGACCTCATTTTCTTGTCCCATGGCATAAGGGTTTTGGAAATAAATGTTTGTTCCCCAAATTTGGGAGATCATAACATTGTATCCTCTAATATTAGTGTGGAATAAACTAAATACCACCCACAAAGAGCTGAATTCATTGCAAAAAGGTGTTACAGAAAACATAATAAATAACTCTTTCAACAACAGATTTCACAACAAAAATGGTATCGGATTTCCCTCATCCCTGATTTAAGTATAGCAGCAGAAGAACTTACAAAAATGTTTTTAGAAGTATGTAACAAATATGCTCCCTATAAAAAGGAAGTGAGGAAACCATGTCGTCTACCTTAGATAAATGATAACTTAAAAAAAAAAATGATTTTTCAAAAAAAGATACTATGGAAGAAAGCAAATACAACTTTAAATCAAACATTATGGGATCAATTTAAAATGATCCGTAGCATAATTACTCAGGAGGTTAAGAAAGTAAAAGCACAATATTGTAATAACAAGATCAATGAAACAAATGACCCAACGAAATATTGGGAACTACTGAAATCTCTTATAAACTCATCAGTAAACTCAAAGGGCATAAAGGTAATTGAAAATGGAGTTCTGCAAAATTCTGAAAGTGCAGCTGATATTTTGAATAGATATTTTACTGAACTTCCAGACTTGAATATTCCTAGTAGGCAAAATAATTTAAGAAGCATTGAATTGGAAACAGAGGCTACCCAGACTGAGAAAACAAATGTTCCCACATTTAGATTTAAAATCATAGCAAAAAAGAAGTTATAAAGAATTACACAAATTACAGTCAAATAAGGCTAATTATCTAGATGATGTTGAAACAAGATTGTTGAAAGATTGTGCCTTTGAGGTAGCCCAGCCTTTAACAGACCTTTTAAACAGAAGCCTGCTTGAAGGAAATTTTCCAGAGTCTTGGAAAAGGGGTAAAATTGTGCCCATACATAAAGGAGGTTCAGACTTTGGATCAACACACTATAGGCCAATTGCCTTATTATCTGTTCTTTCTAAATTGATGGAGAGACTGGTCTATAGTCAACTCATAAACTGTCTTGAAAAATACAATAAGTTAAACAAATTCCAATCTGGATTCAGAAAGGGTATGTCGATGACCACAGCACTCATGGATTTTATAGACTTAGTATCTAATGCTCTTCAGGAGTCTAGATCCGTGGGTGCAGTGTTTGTCGACCTATCGAAAGTGTTTGATTTGGTCGACCATTCAATATTAATAAGCAGGTTGAAGCATATAGGTTTAGCTGAAGAACCATTAATTTGGTTTCAATCCTATTTAAAAAATCAATCTCAGATAGTAATGGTGGATGACTTGTGTTCCAGATTTCTTCCTGTGATACATTAATTCCCCAAGGGTCCATATTGGGACCCTTGTTATTTATCATTTATACAAATAATCTTCCAAGTCATATAACATTTACTGATATTATGCTTTGCACTGACAATACTGTCCTGGTTTCTGTGGGTTCAGATATTGAAGAGGTTGAGACAAGGTTACAGACAGATTTTAATATATTACAAGATTGGTTCAATTCTTCAAACTTTATTTTGAACAAAAAAAAGACCCAGATAATGTTATTTGGTAATGATACCTTTAAGAAAAAATTCAAAGAAGGTAAATTGCAAATAAATTCCACAAATGGTAATCAGTTAGCCCAGGTTTCAACATATAAACATTTAGGAGTGCATATTGACCAAAAGCTTTCTTTTGAACAACATATACTGTACATGTACTGACCAAGAAAGTTGGTTCCAGGATAGGTGCACTTAGGAGAGCAGCAAATTCTTTGAGTACTAAGGATAGGCTGGTTACAGCCAATCAATTAATAATCTTGTTGATTGACTATGGGAGTCAAATCTATTCCAGTGGTAATACAAAACTACTAAATAAACTGGACATATGTTACAATGGCCTAGCTAGGTTTGTTTTGAGATGTAAGTATGATACTTAACCATTGTACTATGTACATTAAGTTAAACTGGACCTCATTACAATATAGAAGACAAAAAAATTGAACTAAATTAGTTAATAAAATACACAAATCTGCCTTTCCATCAGGCTTAGCAGATAGGCTCATTAGCCCCTCACACCAGTTTAATTTACTAAAAAAAGCAGCAAGAGATTTGATAGTCCCAAAGAATAGAAACGGGTTTGTAGAAATGACTTTCCAGTATAAGGCAGCCATGACCTGGAATGAACTATCACCTGAATTTAAAACTCAGTACACGACAATAGCAAAATTTAATATAGCTATGAAGTAGGAGAAGTATTTTTGTTGCTAATGCAATAGATGAATTACTTGTACTTACAAAGATGTTTTTTGGATAGTAATATTTATGTGATTCTTGTCTGTGAATTTTGTGATTACATGTTTTTGTATTGATAATGGTAACTATTGTGTTAATTATGACATCTAAACAGGTACACCTTGTAAAGAGGGCTCTAGTGGCCCTAATGGTGGTAGAAGTTGGTCTTCTTTCATGTATAAATAAACATTTTACTACTACTACTACATAAGCAATCACTCACCTGTATTTTGCTATTGGGCAGCTAATGTGGAAAACCCTGAACCGGTTATCATTTTTAATTCACATTACAGCAAGAAGCTTAGAGTCCTAGAGTCATGTGATGCTATCCACCTGAATGGATGCATTCAGATTGGCTCCACCCAAGCAGTTTAGTAGCGTGGCTTTTAATAGTTCTCAGCCACTATATCTGCTTAATTTTGACCTGGTTTATCTCTGCTTTTTCTGTTCAGCTGTGCTTTTTTATGGCACAGCATGTCTGCAGACCAAGAGATGCCAGTCATGGAGGTTTCAGAACCCCCACCCCCGAGGCAGCCGCAACCATCTAAACGCACTCGGCCACCCAACTCCCACCTCTGAGCTTCAAGGTGTCCATGAACAGCTCAATCAGTCATTTACTGAGTTGGTATCAATTAAAATCACTCTCTTGGAGGTAGCAGATGACCTTAAATTACTTAAGCCAGCTCAGAAGCCATCTTGGGGATGCAGAAGCCTGGGTTAGCTCCCTCGAAGAGGCCCAGCAGTGGGAAGAGAAGGAGATTTGAGACCTGAAGAAAAAGCTCAGTAAATTGGAGGATCAGGTAAAAGATCAGGAAAATTGGGACCGGAGGAACAATTTAATTTTTGTCAGCATTCTGGAGCAGGTTGAGGGCAGGGATATGCTGCAGCTTATGCAGGGCCTGCTTATGGACATTGTGGGTCCCCCATGCTACTCTGTATTTATTGAATGGGCTCATTGCTTGCTGAAACCTGTGCCTCCTCCAAATGGTAAGCCTAGAGTCATTATTATTCAGTGCCTGGATTTCCAGCAAAAAGTGTATATCCAAGTTAAGACACTGGTGCACAATCTTTACTAGAAAGGGCATACTTCTATATTTTTGGGAACAGTCATGTCGTTGGTTCAAGACAAGCAGCTTGCCTATAAAGAGGTGAAAAGAGCCCTCCACTCTGCTAATATGTAGTTTAAAAAATATTTTACCCTGCTCACCTTTTTTTTCTGTTAATTTCTTTTTCTCCTTTCTGCAGGACCGGCCCCCTTCCACTGGTCCCCCCAGCCCCATCACCGTAGCGTCCACTGGTACTCACCTCTGACTTGAGATGCCAGCTGGTCAGGTGTGGCTCCTGTGGAGGGCCGGGATCATCCTGCTGGTCCAGTGTGCTTTTTTGCCTCTGGTTTCCTCCTGACCTCCTGAGTGTGGAACTTAGCGTGCAATGATGCCAATGGCCGAGCCGCATGAGCTTCTGCATGTGGCATGCTGGGTGTCTGCTTTGTCTCTGCCCCACTTCTTGTGGAGTCAGTGTTCTAGCCTCCAGCTGCTGCTGGGGGCCAGGCAAGTGCTGATCTCCAGTCTCACCCCTTCCCAGGAGAGGAGAGCTGTCCTTTGGATGCTCAATCCTTTCTCTCCCTGGTGAGCCACTCATACTTTGAACATGAGTCTCCGGCATGGCAGGTGGTAAGGCATGATGCATCAGCCCTCCACGCCACTGGACTGGCCCACTCTGCTTGCCTTTTAGTTTTTACACCTCAAGACACTTTGGAATTTCAGTCAGCTGAGGCAGTGAAGCAAAAGCTTTCCAAATTGCTTAAGGGCTTTCATTCGCCCTCTGTCTACCTGGTTGAGCAACCATCCCAGCAGAATAAGTGAACACTGTCTTCCTGGTCCTTTTTGCTCTGAGGTCTGCTAATAGGCTGAGTGGCTGAGTATTTTTTTATCTCTCCTTTTTGAGGGCTGCAGTGGGCAGAGCCCTGCAGACCTCCTGTGATCAAAAAATGAGATTTTTCTGACCAAACAATAGTGTAGAGTTGCATCACAGTTGCCTCTGTGTCTGTGAAGCACTCCACTCTCTCCATTAGCAGTCGCAGAGCACTATTTTTCTTTAGTCAGTTCAGTGAAGTTCCGCTCACGGAGGCCATGGTGGTACACTACACAGTCCGCCATGTCCAAGAATGCCACCAAACTGTATTGCACATGTGCGACTACTTGCACATATGCAATATATTTTGGCAGCCATCTTGGACATGGCGGACTGTGCTTGGTTCTGCTATGACCTCTGCAAACAAGACTGTCCTGTCCTTCTTTGGCTGTGGGAGAGCAGGGGCCCTTCGGGCATGCACTCCAACCTTCTGTAAGTGTCCTTCTTTGCTACGGATGCACAGGGGCCCTTTGGGCCCTGCACTCCCACCCTTTGTAATTGCCCTTTTTTGGCTGTGGAAGTGCAGGGGCCCTGCCTATGAGTTTTGTGGTGGGCGCGCAGGGTCCTTCATATCCTGCACTCCCACACGTTTTGAGGCAGTAGCAACAAGGTCCTTTGAACGCTGCGCTAATTTTTCATGAAAAACATAGATTCCTTTTCTGTGAAAAAGGAATCCTTTTTTGTGAAAAAGGAATCATTTGTCTTTAAAAGGAATTATTTTTCACAAACTTGCAAAAGGAATCGGCTTATGAAAAGGAATCTTTTCTCAAGGCTCACAAAAGGAATCAGCTCGTGAAAAGGATTTCATTCTTCAAGAGTTTGTGAAAAAAGAATCGGCTCATGAAAAAGGAATTTTTTCTTCACAAGCTTGCGCAATAAGAATCTGCTCACAAAAAAGGAATACTTTTTCCTGAGCTTATGAAAAAAAATTGGCTTATGAAAAATGAATTAAATGAGTCACAAAAAAAGGATTTAAAATGCTAAGAAAAAAATCCTTCCAAGTTTGCTTTTCCACAAAATGACTTCAGAACCCACCTTACAGAGTCCCGATATCCAAGATACGTGAGTTGGTGTTTTTGTATAACTTTATTTTTGTGGATTTTCGATTTTTTTTCTTTCAAAAAATGTAAAACATGATGGCGGCTTGTGAACAAGAATTTTTTTCTCATAAATAAAGATTTTGCTCTCGCAAAAGACTAATGGTCTTGTGAGAGTGAATCCTTTTTCGCGAGAGCAAATTCCTTCTTCGATTTTTCTCCATCTATCCTGAAAAGTGTTCTTCCTATTGAAAACAATGGGAAATGAACAATTATTATAGATTTGCAACAGATCAATATTTTTTCACAAAACTTGACATGCCTGTTCTGTTACCCAAGCTGGTTCCACCATAAAAATCACCCCAAAATTCCATACCATCTAGACACAGGGCGAAGAGGAAAACACTGCAAAAAAAAGACAATTTTATGACTGTTTGCACTGTCACAGACTGCACATCTGACTGGAACATCACTTCCCACATCAAGAGATCTACCCCATGGAACAGAGCTTACCAAAGTTTGAGCAAATCCATTGATCAGTTGCAAAGTTGTTAAAGTGCAAATTTTGAGGTTTAACATTAAACATGCTACTCAAACCTAACAATAGGGACATGGCCATGACTATATATATTTATTTTTATTTATTTGAAAAGGTTTCACCAGGAAAGACAACATGAGCTATGATAAGCTTGTTTCGAGAAGCGTCCTGCGGGGATGGGGTTATAAACAATAGAGAGAGCAGGCAAAAATATGACAATATAAAATACAACACAGTGCAGTACAGATACAGTTTAGATACAAAGTGCAGAGTAATCAAGAACGTAACAATGAAAATGTACACTTTGCCATTCAAAAACATGAAGTGTGGACAAAATCCAGTACATTTAATTCAAGGACAACTTATAGTATAGCATGAAAGTGTGGTAGAGTAACTAAACAAGAAGAGCTGGCATAGGAGGAGACATACCGCGGGGGAGCAAATACTATATATGGGCTTAGGACATACATAGTGATAAAACCAGGAACAGGCAACCTGGTGGAGGTATTGGCAGAAGATGGAGTAAACCTAGAGTGGTAGAAGTAGCAGGTTGAGCTCCGGGTTACTATGTGCTAGTTTAGGCCTACAAGGGCAGTTGTAACACAAAGTGGGGGAGATGGAGGTGAAAGCCAGGGTGGGGGGGGGAGGAAAAGATGCAAGCCAGGAACTAAACCCCTTCAGGATGCAGAGAACCCTGCAAGGAGTCAGGACCTGATAGGAATAGAAGGTGAATAGAAGAGGGGGAGCAGAGGGGATAGAATGGGGAGGGAGGAAGAGCGTATGCCAGGAGCTACATCCCTTCAGAATGCCGAGATCCCTGCAAGGGACAGGACCCGCAGCTCGGAGGTGAGGGAGTTAGGGGGACAGAGGGGAGAAGTAGGCAAGTAATAATATATATATATATATATATATATATATATATATATATATTATATATATATATACCACTCGATCCTCCCCCTCAACATCCCCCACCAAAACATAACAGCAACACTGGGGGTGCTCAATCCCACAATTTCACGATCACAAATCCTCTCCCATTTTTTTTTTATCCTGTAAAAAGAAAACCATCTTTTGTGGCCATTATTTGTCTCCCCACCTGACCTTCCCACACTGCACCCACCACCCCACACCCCCAAGCCCTTACTTACCCATCGGGGGTCCAACACCGTAATCTTCTCTGGACCGCAGACACATCTTTACTCTTCAAAGTCGGACTGTGAACAGAAGAATCCTATATGCAGTTCAATGCATTACAAAGGTATTTTGAACTTAGTGGCATAATTTGGCCATTTCTGCATATTTTTGTTTCAGATTTTCAACATGTCTTTTTTGGGACCTGCTTCATGAACAATTGCTTTGACATTATGCAAATCTGTCCCAAAAGGTGATTTTGCAGTCCTTGTGAGAAATCACCTTTTGAGCACGAATTGAAAATTTTCTCTGCTCCTGTTCATGAGGTGGGGTCATAAGAAGTCTATGTTGAAAATTTGGTGTCAAAAATATTAAATAATAATACAGTTATGAGCCTACATTGAATTTTACAAATGCAGGCTCATAACTTTGGTCATTTTCAATACTTTTACCCCAAGTTCACAGCATAGCCATATCTTTACAGCACCTCATAAATCTGACAGCTGTCTTTTTTTCAAATCCTGGCCAAAATGTTGTTTTTTTTGCATCCAGAATGGTGATTTTGCAGTCCCTGCTTGCTATTATCTTTAGACCAGGAGATTACATTTTTCTCTGCCCTTCTTCATTAGGTAGGGTTATAACAAGGCTATTTTTAAAATTTGGTGTAAAAATATTACAAAACAAATTTATGAGCCTACGTTATATTTTGCAAATGTAGGCTCTTAACTTTGGTAATTTTCAATATTTTTACGCCAAATTCCTGGGCTGCAGCCCTATTGGCTCTGGCCAGAACTTGTGTTAATTAGTTTTTAATGGGATGTATTCAGCTCCTTATCTTTTGTAAGGGCCCCTTCCCTTTGCTGCTGCTGTTTGGTTGTTGGTCTGCTCTGCTTTGTCTGCTGACTACCCCAGAGGAAACATGGCGACTGAATCTGCAGTCTGCCAGTTGGTTCTCCCTCCACAGGCATCTTTTTTCTTGATTGGCCTTCTACCATGTTTTTTGCTGTGCACTGTGCATTCTCATCACAATACTCTTACCTGCACTGGGGCTCTGTTGGAAAACTGTTTTGGTATGTCTTACCTTAACTGTGGCTATGTGGGATGCCCAGACAACAGGATGTTCGTTCCTTTTGGCTTCATCTACACAGACACTAGTTGAGTCAGGCTTTGCCCTCCAGCCATGTAATAGACAACAGCCTTTGTTGCATGAGGGGACACACTTCATGGACAGGTTTCTAGTCTCCAACACTGTATCTTCAGTGTGGTGATCAAATCTTTCTTCGCAGCTCTCTTTTTGTTCCCTGTTTGCCTTTTTTTAAGGATTTGGGTCTATTACCTGGACATTGACCTCCAGTCTCCCCTTCATATAGACTTTTCTACTACTCTTCAAGTGAACTGCTTTTCCTCTCACTTTTCTCATTATTTGGACATTCTTATTGTATTAGCATGGTGGGGTGTCTTATTTGGCTTTCTTTTTACTTACCCTTTACTGCTACCATTACACCTAGATATCTCTGCTGGTTTACTCAGTTCTGTTTGCAGGAGTAGGAGGTTTTTTTTCTGTCATTTCTTGCTTGTGCCCTATATGACACTCTGCCTCCAGTCTAGAACCAGGTTGTGATGCTTTGAGCTGGGGCTGGTCTGAAACACTTCGAACACATGCCTCACAGACCATTTGTTCCTTTTGGCAGCACTCTGCCAATCCGAGTGTGCATTTAGCCTGGACCTTACCAGCTAGTGGGACAGAGCTGGTCTCACTGATTGTGGCCTCCCCTTTCCTGGAAGTGGGTACTCCTGACCTTTCTTGGGCTATTACTTAGTTTGCTTTCCTTACTCACCTTGCAAGGCACTGTTTATTGCACATAGTTGACCCATGGTCTACCTTTGTTGGTTTCTGGGTTCTACGTTTTTACTTACTGTTTTCACTGGGCAGCATTGTGTTAATAATTATATGACTGGTTCTACTAAAAGGGAAGTTTGGGACATCCTCAGCTTCCCTTTTATATGCTGGTGTGATTGTGGTTAGTGGTGGGAGGGTGGGGGGTGATAGTGGCCTTCTGTTCTGGTGCCATGGCTTCATCCCTGGTCCCTTGAGTACACAAGACACATTGCCATCTATTACTCACTCATGTGCCAGACATTATGTTCAGGAGATTGGTACTCCATCAAGGCAGCTAACAGTTATCATTGGGATACATGGAATATTAGGGGTGCCCAGACCCTGGAAAAATGGCACATGGTTCTTTGCCACTTATAGTCTTTACATGCACAAATTATTTTGTTGCAGGAGATGCATACAAAGCAGAGTAATGGTAACCTGTGGCATAGGACCTGGGTCAGGCATGTCTTTATGGCTGCTAATAGTAGCAGCTATGCAGGGATGGTGATTCTGTTTGCCCGTGATGTCCCCTTTCACATTTACTCTGATATTTGTGACCCAGATGGCCACTTTATCTGTCCTAGAGGGCCTCTTTGCATAACCAAAGTGACCATTGCTTGTATTTCTTGTGCCACTACCAATGAACCCTCCTTCTTTACCACCTTGTTAACGTCTCTGGCTGCTCATAGCAATACCCCTTTAATTTTGGGTGGAGACTATAGTCTTGTCCTGGATACAGATCCAGCCCACTCTGCTGTGGTATGGGAGGGTCTTTCCCCCTGTCCAGAGAGTGCTCAACAATTTGAAAGACTCCCTAGAAGTCATCAACCCCTAGCAGACCCTTCACCCTAATCATAATCAATTTGCCTTCCATTCTCTGTCCCATGGCTCAGACTCCAGACTGGACTTTTTCTTGATATCCAGCAGCCTGGTAGCAGGTATCCATAGCTGTGAAACTGGGGTTACTGTATTATCAGATTGTGTGCCCGTGGTGCTCACCCTGTCTCATTCCCCCCAATCAGGACCAAGACACACTGTGGAAGGTCAATAATCATGTGTTAGCAGGCCCAAAATGCCACAAATGCTTGCTTGAATATACAAAGTTATTTTTTCACGCAAAACTAGAGTCAGTCCCCAAATTCCACACAATGTGGGGAGCATACATGGCTGCCATTCATTGTGAGCTTATTAGACTTGCAGGCACAAGGAAATGGAAGTGACTTCAGGAATGTGCCCAGTTGCTGTATAAAATAAGTAACCTGAAGAGGCAGATATCTGCCACCGCTTTGGACAAGGCCTGGTATACTCTTATGGTGACCAGAGAACAATATCCTGAGCTCCTCTGAGAAGGGGCAGAGTGGGCCAGTTTTTTGAGCTAAACTCTCTTATCTTGACCAAGGGTAGAAAGTGGGCAGATTGCTAGCACTGTGCTTAAAACAGCAAGAAGCTGCGTGGATAGTGCCAGCGATCCATGCTACCCCCACCTCTCCTATATAGACCAGTCCTAGGAACATTGTTAATTGCTTAGGGGCCTTCTATGCAGATTTGTATGCTTCTGAGCTAAAAGCACCTACGGAAGCTGTTCAAGCCTTCCTGCTAGCTGCTGCCCTCCCTAAACTTCCAGATGAGTGCAAATCATTGTTCGGCCAGCCTGTCTCACTTATTGAAGTGTTTTATGCAATCTAGGCCCTTCTTTCTGATAAGGCCCCTGGCTCTGATGGCTTCAGTCCTAATTTTTATTAGACTGTTAAGGAAAGCCTGGTCCCATATCTTATTCAGCTCTTCAGGGAGGCTTAAGATTAGGACTTCCTGGATCCTCACCTCTTGGAAGCTTTGATCACCATACTCCCCAAATCTGGGAAAGATAGAGAGTTAGTTACTAACTGCAGACCCATCTCTTTGCTTAATTTGGATATTAAAATTCTTGTCAAAATCATGGTTGAAAGAGTTATGAAGGTGTAGCAGGCGTTGATAAGTCCAGAGCAGATTAGTTGTATGCAAGGTCAACTCTCCAAGGACCACCTGCAAAAATTGGTGTGCCTTATTTCTGCGTAGAGGGATTCCAGGACCCTAGTGGTGTTGGTCTCCCTTGATGCATTAAAGGCTTTTAATAGAGTCACCTGGTTGTACCTTTTTACTACACTGGAGTCATTTGTATTCCCGGCAAAATTCATAAGATGGGTGAAGTTTCTTGATTCACATGCCAAGGCCCGAGTCTGCTGTAGAGGCCTTTTTTCTGCACACTTTCCATTAGGGAAGGGAACAATAGAGGGTTGCCACTTATATCCACTTCTTTTTGATATATACCTTGAACCTCTCATCTACACCATTGTACAGGATCCCAGAATCAACGGGATTAAAGCAGGAGAGCATGACTGCATGATTTCAACCTATGCAGATGATATTTTACTCCACCTTGCACGACCCTCTATCTCACTTCTGGTGGTGTTTGAGATCCTCCAGAGTTTTGGGTAGTTGTTGGGTTATAAATTGAACCGAGATGAGACTGTTATAATGTCTATAAATAGGTATACTTACAAAGCAGAGGTTATGAATTGGGGGCAACATTGACCCCTGACATGTTTAAATATTTAGGCATGACAATCAGCAGGGACAGGTGTGTCATGCTGGAACACAATTTCTCCAGACTTGTAGCCCTTAAGTCAAACCTTGGCAGGTGGTTAGCTGTACCCCTTTCTTTATGAACATGCATCAGTGTCATTAAAATGAACATACTTCCTAGATTGCTTTACCCTTTGAGCATGACAAACCTGTTCCTCCCTAAACACTGATTTTGCTGCCCGTCAGTCTTCTCATACTCAATTTCTCTGGGGGAGGATAAACCACCCTGGTGGGCATATGCTAAACTGACTGTGGACAAACTGAAAGGTAGGCTGGGACTTCACAATTTCTATTTATATTATCTTGCTGGACACGCAGTCCAGTTTTTATGATGGAGATTAGACCCATCATCAGAGACAGAGAGACCACCTCTGACTGCTTATAAGATTATAGAAATGGACCTTGCTTGCCAACACAATACCGATCTTAAGACCTTGACCAACTGCACAATCACACAACTTCCCTCTCATCTTCATGACACTACAATGGGTACATCCTTAAGAGTCTGTGCACAGCTGCATAGATTCTGGGGCACTGTCCCCTTGTATGATTTGTCCCAGCCTATTCAACATAATTCTAATTTTATTATAGGTGGCACCATGGTCAGAGACTTTTTTCTCCCATGTGCAAACCTTAACCAGCTGTCATCTCTTCTTCACAATGTCTTGGTCATTTCATTTGTCACCTTTTAGGCTCAGAATAACCTAGTGGTGGGTGCGGCCTTCCAGTTCACACAACTCCAGCATCTCATTAGCACAACCCTGGGTCCCTGGCCATGGCTTCTTCCCCAGAATGACCTATGGTCACCCCTTAGTGAGGATTCTATTCAAAGACATGCCATTTCTCTTTTGTACAAAAGATTCAGGGATGCAGCTACTAGCTCTTTAAATTTCAGGCTTAACTACTGGGGTAAAGAATTTTTGGTTCTTCAGGAAGCTGAAAATGTTTGCACAATATGGGCTAATTAGTATAAATTTGTGAAGTTTGATTGTTTGAGATGCACTCATGACAAACTGTTAACATGTATTATACTTTGGTGCACTTTGTTAACATGTTAGTAAACTGGTACTGATATGTGCATGAAGTGCAAGGAGGGAAGGGGCAAGCTCAAGCATATTTTTTGAGATTGCCCGCAGGTAGCGGCCTTCTGGCATGCTTTTATGGACAGGCATAACCCTCGGCCTGGCCTCTGAGAGTCTTTTAAACCACTTCTTTGCTTTACTGGCTTGGGTCTTAAGTGTCTGGTGGGCCAGCAAATGTACTGCTTAGCCCTTAGTACCGCCACTGCCCTAGCCTGGCACTGGATGGATGACATAGCCCAGTCTGACAGTGAGTGACTAGCTCAAGTCCTCGAAGCACTGTACATGGAACAGATGTTGGCTAGTATGAGACATGTGAAGAAAGTTTTTTTGTCATCGATGGGAACTATTGAAAGCTCTCCCACAGCTGTCTCAGAATGCTCTTGCTTGTTGTGGTGCCTTACCTCTAACCTCCTAGCCCATTTTCTTGGATACATTGTCGACCGCCTTCCCTATTTAATGTTACAACTCCCTTACTTGGGTGTAGCATTGTGTACTGTACATTTTCAGATTTGTTTCTGGTACTGCCATGCTTTAGTCACTATATTGCTGCCCTGGTTTATTTATTTGTTGGTTGGTTGTTCTTTATTATATGTTTATTGTCATATTATGTACCTTGTTAATTTAAAGTGTGGGTCATAAGCAGCATTTTACTAAATGGTTATCAGCACTCTGTTATTCGTTGTTTTCAGACAGTTTCAATTGTATGTTCAAAGAGTGTCAGTGTTTACTGTTTGATGCAGTTCTGTGCTTATATAAACGAAAGGCTGAGTTGAAAAAATAAGCATGGAGTCCTTAAAAGGATCAGATCACATTCAGCTGTTTGTTGGATGAAATACAGCAGTGAAAAATCTAACCTTTTTTTAGGTGTAGTTTTTTAGCTTTCTAGGTTCTTTAGGTTCCAGTCAGAGGTCAGGGTTGGAGCACAGTCGGTAGCAGAAAGAGGCCACATGATTCACACAGACCAATCACCGGCTAACAGGAAGTGACAGGGAAACTATAAAATGCTCAGCTTCTAACATGTCCCATTCACTTTTGTGTCCCAGAGCATAAGTGGAACAGAGGAGGTGCGTGAGAGGTCAAGGGCCACCCTGGACATCAGGAGGGCCCATGTAGAGAATAGATTCCTTGGCATGGGCAGGGACTGGGCAGCTAACAGACACCACAATGGCTTTTCACCTGTTCTTCCCACCTCTGTGACACAAGACCCAAAATCAGGTTGCTTGTCTTAGCATCACTCATTCCCTGCATCCCAGTCTCACCGGTGACTCTGATGCTGCCTCCTGCCTAGCAATAAACCAAATGTTGCTTGAAAAGGGTTTTCTACTTGTGCATTCACCCAACCAGTGCCCCATATCACTTTCCTCCTATAACAGGTTGCTGCTACTGCCAGTAGTCCAGTAAATTTATTTCTGTCTCCCCTCTTTTTTTTTTACCAGATATAGCCCTGAAAAGGGCTTCCAAATGCTTATTACTCTCTCCAGTATAACAGACCACCACATTTTTTCCTGAGTTTGTGCTGTACTGCCTGTTGGCCTCTGTCTTCCTTCACCTTTACAGGGACTCTCAGCCTACCTTGTCTTCACTATTTCCTGCCCCCAGTGCCTAGCCTGTGGTGGAATGGCAGTAGGTAGCTTTTTGAACTTGTTCCAGAAAAAGCTCTTGGAGTAAAGTGAGTGCACCTTGCAGTAAGTTCTGCTTGATGATCATGAATGTACAGGTCTGCTGTGCATGTACAAGTGCAACTAGGAAAAAAGAGCGGGAGTGGAACACGATTGGCATTTTAGGTGTCGACAGGCATCTGCAGGTGACACTATAAATGCAGGGAACTCTGCTGATCCACTGAGATAAGGTTAAGTACCTGTTTGTTTGATAGTGCCTGTGTAAGGGATTACTGGATGAAGGTAAGGGAGTAACATCAGAGTTAAATCAATTCATACAAGCAGATATTATCTGTTGTGTGGGAAGGGAGGAAACAGCTCATCTATGGTAGGCATACAAATTGGTAAAGGAAAAGAAAAAGGGGCAAACTAAAAGCATCTGTAGTGTGGGAACAAAGGTAACACCCTATTGCGGGTAAGGATTAAAAGAAAATAAAAAGGCAAACAGTGAAAACTTAAAACACCCAGTCTATGGTCAAGTAACAAAGAGGTTAAGCAAAAAAAAGGGGGGAGAAACTAGAAACATCCTATCTTGGGTAAGGATATATGTTCTTCCATTTGACATAGTGATTGTAGGAATGGGAATGTTGGGAATGGTTCAATGCAGTGACTGTGGAGCGGCAGTTTTCAGAAAGATTTTCTGGAGACCGAGGTCCTGCCTCATCTGCATGCACAGCTCTGGGTTGAGGGAGAAGGTTGTTAGACTCTGAGCTGAGTTGGTTAAGATTCAGGGGACCTCTTCCTCTACCCAGGGGCCACTATTTCTACCAGCATTGCCGCAGAAGATGCCAAGAATGAGGGTCAGCTGAACTGTGGTTGGCTATAGCATGAAGGAGGTGATGGGCTGGGGGCATATTTCTCAGTCAGTGCTACTACAAAACTCATTTGCTGCTCTAGTGGGATGGGACTACCAAGAGGAGGAGGCACCCATGGTAGTGACAAGGGAGGATGTGGGGGTCCTCACTACAGAAGGCCCCGAGGTGGTAGGGAGAGGACCTCAGCAGAGGAAGAAGCAACTTCCGGTGGGTGATTTGACAAAGGGGGGTTGATTTGGGGACAGAAAGGGAGGGAAAGATTGAGATGATGTGTCTACCTGGCACCTCAGCTCAGAGGGATGGAAAGTGGATCCTAAGGATCACTAGGTTGCAGAGCAGAAGGGGGAGCTGGGTGTCATTGTTCACCTGGGGAGAAATTGCTCGACTAGGGAGATTGTGCAGGAAGATTTGAGGGAGCTGGGGAGCAGTCATAGGCATGTAATGCACTCATAGGAAACATAGAATTTGTCAGCAGAAAAGGACCTGAAGGTCCATCCAGTCTGCCCTACTGTTCTCTTACTATTCCAACCCCTTGGATCCTATTTGGGCTCTGATGTCCCTCTCGCCTCCCTTTCCTCTACTTATTATGCCCATGTGCCTATCCCATGCATACTTGAAGCTCCCCACTATATTCACCCCCACCACTTCTGGCAGGCTGATCCAGGTGTCCACCACCCTTTCTGTGAAGTATTTCCTCACATCCCTCTTAAACTCCATTCCTCTAACTTCATTGCATTCCCTGTGTCCTGGTGCTTTTACTCTTCTGAAAGAGACTCCCACCCGCACCTTGTTCACCCTGTGAGCTACTTATAGGTCTTAGTCATGTCCCCTTTCACTCTCCTGTCCTCCAAGGAGTGCATGTTGAGATCCACAGCCTCTCCTCATATGTCTTCCCATACAACCCCCACACCATATTGGTAGCTCTGCTGTGGTCCCTGTCCACCATGTCAATGTTCTTGTTGAGGTGAGGCCTCCAGAACTGGACAAAGTACATGAGGTGGGGCCTCACCAGTGTGTGATACAGTGGCAATGCCACCTTCCTTCTCCTGCTAGAAATCTACTTCCCTATGCATCCAAGCATCCCACTAGCCTTGCCAAACTGCCCTGCCACTTTGAGATCATCTGATATGATTATCCTGAGCTCCCTTTCTTGCTTGGTAGCTGTCAACACCTCCCTCTCCCTGATCTTATATACAGCTCCCAGGTTTACCCACGCCAGGTGCATGACCAGCTTTTGGCTTTGAAACTCAGATGCCACATTCTCTCCACCCCTTATTGAGTGTCCTCCCTGTTTCAGATTTTTGTGCCATACACAGAGACACACCTTGCCCTCCAGTTGCTCTGCAATGTTACTTAAGAAGACACTGAAGAGGACCAGACCCAGTACTGAACCCCATGATACTCCACTAGTCACTCTCCCATCCCCTGCTGAATGACTGCCATTTACCCCCACTTTCTGCCTTCTATCCTTCAACCAATTGGATACCCAGCTTACCACTTTCTCCCCAACCCCAAGGTTGCTTACTTTCTTTATTAGCCTCCTGTGAAGCACAGTGTTAAAGGCCTCACTGAAGTTCAGCAAGGCCACAGCTACTCCCTCCCCTCATCCACCTCCCTAGTCATCCAATGAAAGAAGTCTATGAGATTTGTTTGGCATGATCATCCCCCTGTAAAACCATGCTACCGGTGGTCCCTGTCTGCCTTCAGGTATGCCATCAGCCTCTCTTTCAGAAGGGTATCAATACATTTCCCCACCACTGTTGTGCAAATGATTGGCCTGTAATTGTTAGCCTCCAAACTGATGCCACTCTTTTGCAGAGGGACCACATCAGCCCTCCTCTAATCTTCTGGAACTGGCCTCATCTCCAGTGAGGTAATAAACAGTGCTGCCTGATGATGAGCTAATACTGTGCTCAGTTCTTTTAGAACCCCTGGTTGAATCCACTCTGGTCCTACTGCTTTGTTCTCCTTCAGGGTTTCTAATTTGTGTGGACTGCCTCCTCCAAAAATGAACTTGTGTCCACTCCCCCTCCCTGTGGTGCATGCTGACACATGTTGGTCTGCCCCCTCACCACTGTGAAGACTGAGCAGAAGTACTCATTTAAAATTGTGGGTTTTTCCTGATTTTCCTCTGCACAGTCCCTACCCCCCCACACCCACACACTGCTCACAGTCCCACTTCTTGCTTTCCTTTTTTAACCTCATGTACCTGAAGAAAGTCTTATGCCCTTTTTGACCTCATTGGTGATCCTCTCCACTGCTGGTGTCTTTGCTGCCCTCACCCTTCTTCCTATGTCCCTTTTTTTTTGCAAGGTTGACCTCCCTGTACATCTCTGTTCGAGTCTCCTTGTACATCCTAAAAACTGTTTTTTCTCCCTTACCACCATAGCACCTCCTTTGAGAACCACACTAGCCTCTTCCTCCTCCTACCTTTGCTTTCTTCCTTCAAACAGCATACCAGTGCCTTTGCCATTCCCTCCTTGATCTTTTTCCATTGGGCCTCCTCTCCCTCCCAGCCATCTTCACCTTTTAAGTATTTACTTCAGCAGTCTCCCATTACTTTAAAATCTGCCCTCCTGAAGTCTAAGACCCTTGTCTTACTGTGGATTTTCTCTTGCCCACTCTGTATGCCAAACCACACAGTGCAGTGATCTCTTGTTCCAAAGAGACAACCCACTGTGATGTCTGCAATGCTGTCCTTGTTCACGAATAATAGGTTCAGCACTGCCCCATCTCTATTAGGTTCTGTAATTAGCTGTCTGAGAAAAGCTTCTTGTAGGGAATTGAGGATGGCCCTGCTTCTTGTGGTAGCCTTGGTCAGAATGCTCCGCTCTACATCTGGCAGATTAAAGTCCCTCATAATCAATACTTCCCTTTCCAATATGCCAATGACCACCCCCAAAACCTTGCCAAATTCCTCTCCCTTTGTTGGTTGTCTATGAACATATGAACATACGAAATTGCCAGCAGAAACAGGCCTCATGGTCTATCAAGTCTACTTGAGTGTGCAGCTAGCCCCTCATCACACAGCTGCCATTCCTGCCCCTCCTTCCCAGTATCCCCTTCCCCTGTCCCAACCCCTCTTGAAATTGCCCACCGTGTTACAGGATACGATCTCATCTGGTAAGGTGTTCCATTTATCCACCACTCTTTCTGTGAAAAAATGTCTCCTCATCTCCCTCTTGAATCTTCCCCTCCGATCTCATTCCATGCCCTCTCGTGTCCCTCCCACTTCTCATCTGAAAAATCCCTTCTATGTTGGTCTTGATTATCCCCTTCAGATAGCTATAGGTCTCGATCATATCCTCACTATCCCTCCTCTTCTCCAGTGAATACATATTCAACTCTCCCAGCCTGTCCTCATAGGGCTTGCTCTTCAATCCCTGGATCATCTTTGTGGCTCTTCGCTGCACCCCCTCCAACAATCTGATGTCCTTCTTCAGGAATGGGCACTAGTACTGCATGCAGTACAGGTGGGGCCTGACCAATGACCTATACAGGGCCAAAATGACTTTTACAGGGGCAGGATAACCTCCCTCCTTCTGGAGGAGATCCCTCTTGCGATACACCACAGCATTTTGTTGGCTTTTGCTGCCACCTTCCTGCACTGAGCAGAGTTGTTCATGCTCCCCATAATGATCACTCCTAGGTCCTTCTCCTCTGTGGAGCTCCTCAACTGTACCCCACTTAAGTGATAATCCCTCCCCCCTGGTTCCTGGTTCCAAAAAGTGCATAACCTTGCACTTCTTGGCATTTAACCCTAACTGCCATGTTTCCACCCACTCCTGTAGCTTAGTCAGGTCCTCCTGTAACCCTTCCACCCCTCCATGTCACCAACCACAGCTCCCAACTTGGTATCATCTGCAAACAGACTGATCTTGCTCTGGATCCCATGTGAGACCATGTGAGATATCTGCAATAGAAATCCCAAACAGCACCGGTCCCAGTACCGATCCCTGTGGTACCCAGCTTGTCACTACTCTCGGTGATGAGAGGCCCCCACCACCACCACCACCCTTTGCTGCCTCCCCCTTAGCCAGTTTGTGATTCATTTCACCATATTTGGTCCCACCCCCACATATTCCAGTTCCCCCCAACCTCCCATGCAATACTGAATCAAAGGCCTTGCTGAAGTCTAAATACAGGACATCCACTGCATGGCCCTAGTCCAGTTCCTGCGTCACCCAGTCTTAGTACTCTACAAGGTTTGTCTGGCAGGAACCGCCTGCTATGAACCCATGTTGTTGACCATCCTGGAGACCGTTTTCCTCTAAGAAGCTCACTAGCCTCTCTTTAGTATGGTCTCCATGAGCTTTCCCACAATTGATGTGAGGCTCACTGTCCTATAGTTTTCTGGTTCATCCTTTGGGCCACTGGGCACCACATGGGCCATTCTCCAGTCCTGTGGTACACATCCCATGTTCAGGGTGGTATTGAACAGATCAGCCAGTGGCCCCATCAGGACTTCTGCCAACTCTCCCTTAGTACCCTAAGGTGAATACCATCAGGTCCAGGTGTTTTGTCCACCTTTAATGCCCTCAATCCATTTAGTACCCTGCTCTCTGTAATCCCCAGATCTGTGGTCACCTTCCCCCTTACCACCCCCCTTGCCTGGGGTATCTGCCCCCCCTTCTCCTGCATGAATACAGAGCAGGAATATTCGTTCAGTCCCTCTGCCTGCTCTGCCCCTTTCTCCACCCACCCACCCCTTAATCCTCACCAGCTGATTCTTGCTCTTTCTTCTCTCTCTCTCTAATGTGGCAGAAGTTGTCTTTTTCTCCACTTTTGATTCCTGTACTAGGGAGCTGGATAACAGATGGATGCCACAAGAGAATTTGTGGTTTTATACACTGTTGGGCCTGGCGCAATGTTTATTCACTTCATAAACAAAGAAAAGAAATGAAATGAAAAGGCTCAAACTGTGAGCAAAATAATAATTACTTTAAATCATAACAGCATTCAAATGAGGCAAATGTAACAATCGGTTTCCTCTCTGAGACAGGACTCCCTCAGTCCTTCTCTAATGCTGGTCAGAAGGAACTGATCCTCTATCTGACACCATACAGAACAGTAACCTTTTTATACCCGCCCACACAGTCAGGTGCTAACAGCATCATCACTTTTATAAAACATTGTTTAGAAGACTCCTATTTAATTTATATAATACAATGGAGCTCTTAACTAATTGTATTCAGCTATATTCTGGTAATAGGTACAAGTTTAAACCAAGAAAAAGGCAGAATTAGATGTAACATATTTTATCCAGCTCTGATTGACAGAAACTGCAGTATAAAATAGGCACTAGAGGCCGCTTCCACCCTATAATGAAAGCATACAGCAACCTAAGAAGCAGCAGAGACAGCACCCTGTCTGCAGGAGTCTGCTTCATTCTAAACATAAGAGTTTTTACTTAATTTAGTTTAAATTGCACCATCTAGGCAAAACTTCCTTAGTGCACCCGGTTGCTTAGTTGCTTCACTGGACACTGTATTAAACTGTTACCAGAACTTGATGGCTGAGTGCACATTCACTGGCTTGTAATTTCTCTCCACAGGGTTTCTGTTTTGTTTATACTAGAAAAAACACCTCTTACAAGGTTGTTTTTACTTCCCAAGCAAAATGATATAGGCTAAGACACTTGGGTCTGTATAAGGGCTTACTAGAGATAAGGTCTCTCTATCTATATATGCGGCCAGATAATGTTTAATTATTGGTGCAGCTTCAGACTGCAAACAAACCTAATGAGTCTTATACTGCTCACCTATGGTTAATACAGGGCTCTGGCAGCCAAAGTGGGTAACAGGCACAAGTTAACCATACATGGGCATGCTTGACACTGCACTCTGTACCGGACTTTGAATAGGGAAATATCGGTTACCTTTACAATGTTTGCAACATTTTTCCCTTGTTGCTATGTGCAGTTTCTTTCATGCATGTAGAAACTAACATTCTGGACTACTATCAATGTCTAAACACTTTCAATGTCACACGGTCCTTACGAGGACCTAACATCACATTATAGCACAAACTTCAGCCAGACATTAGGTCTCCTAATGTTTTCAATGTAACAGGCTGGCTTCTGTATTGTAACATCTGTCTAATTCAACTAGGCATCATGGAAACTATTCATTTTGGCAATAATACAACACCAGGCATCTACACAGTGCCAGGTTTCTTTACTGTATAGGCTTCAGACCTGCACATAACCTTTTATTGGACCAAGAAAGAAATGAATAATTAGTGGATATAGAGAAGTATAAGATGGGATGGGGGTGCCCAGAGGTGGCCAACCATCTGGACTTGAAATGTTAGGATAGAACTAGAAAGAGTAAAGAAGAACTATTGCAACAG
The DNA here is from genome assembly GCA_016271365.2 of Neoceratodus forsteri. Classification (NCBI taxonomy): domain Eukaryota; kingdom Metazoa; phylum Chordata; order Ceratodontiformes; family Ceratodontidae; genus Neoceratodus; species Neoceratodus forsteri. The sequence goes on from CM057456.1 coordinate 193,242,893, forward strand.
TAGTTTTATGGAGAGAAAAAGGTCCAATTTAAGGGACAGGCCTAAACCATTTCACACTCATCCCCCCTTTAGAAGAAAACAGTCCATACTATGACTGTTTTACCACCTTCCCTAAACCTGAACGGGGTTGGAGCTTCTGCCCTCCTACTCTAGAAGCTCCATCTCAGGGTCCCTAATAAAAGTTTCAACACATTATGTTTTAGTGTCATTTCTAATCTATAACACAAGATCCTTCATAAGTGCTTTACCCTGAGACATTCTAATACAATTTACATACTATATACATAAAACATTCTCATGATTATACATTTTATTCCATCCCAGTACCAAATCTGGATAAGTAATCTGCATTGAGGTTTGCTGACCCAGCTCTATGAGACACAGTGAAATGGTAAGGCTGCAATGCCAAATACCACTTCATGATTCTCGTATTTTTCTCTTTCATCTGCTGGAGCCAACACAAGGGATTATGGTCAGTCAAAACTTTAAATGTTGTTCCCCATAAATAATATTTCAGTGACTCCATGGCCCATTTAAGAGCCAAACACTCTTTTTCAATGGTAGCGTATTTATGCTCATGTTCATAGAGTTTTCTGCCCAAATATACTATGGGATGTTCTTCACCTTGTATATATTGAGTCAGAACAGCTCCTAAGCCTACCTCTGATGCATCAGAATGCACTTCAAAAGTAAATTAAAATCAGAACTCTGCAAGACTGAGGATGTACATAAGATGGCCCTAATGGTCCAAAAAGCTTCATCACAGGTGCCAGACCACTGTACCTTATTGGGGCAGTTCTTCTTGGTCAGATTCATGAGGGGACATGCTATTGTAGAAAACTGAGGTATAAATCATCTACAGTACCCTGCAAGGCCAAGGAAAGACCTCACCTGCTTCTTAGTCTTGGGTATAGGACTGTTCGCCATGGCAATCACTTTGTCCTGTTCGAGCTGTACTTTCCCTGCCCCAATCACAACTCCCAAGTATTTGGTTTCTACGTACCCCAAAGCACACTTAGCATGATTTACTGTTCCACCTGCCTCTTTTATGGCTTGTAAGACATTTTTCAAATGTGACATATGGGTTTCCCAGTTTTCATTGAATATCACCACATCATCAAGGTAAGCCTCACAATAGGCTGTCTGGGGTCTCAGCATATTATCCATGAAACTTTGAAAAGTTGCAGAGGGCCCCATGAAGTCCATATGGCATATTCAAGAAGTGGTAAAGACCCAGTGGTGTACTGAAGGTGGTAAGAGGTTGTGATTCTGGAGAAAGGGGTATTTGCCAATACCCCTTTGTTAAATCAAGGGTTGAGATGTATTTGGCATGCCCTAGTCTGTCAATGATGTCATCGATCCTAGGCATGGGGTATCCGTCAAACACGGAGATGTTATTTATTTTTTGAAAATCTAAGCACAGATGGATACCACCTTCCTTCTTTGGCACCACTACCATCGGGGAAGACCAGGGGCTTTTGGATGGAACTATGATTCCCAATTTCTCTAGTTTTTTCACCTCCTTGATAACCTCATCCCATACCCTTAGAGTGAGTCTGTATGGTTTATGATGTATGGGGTGGTCTTGATTGACATGAATTTCATGCATTATCCCATTGGCAGTGCCTGGGGTATTGGTAAAAGTGCTGGCAAAGTCCTGTATCAGGACTTGCAAGTCTCCTTTTTGCATGTCTGATAACTCAGGATTTATAAAAATATTCTCTGTACCTCTTACTTGCTCCAAACTTTGGTAAGCCACGTCCAGCTCAGAATCCTTTTTCTCTGGACAGATATACAATACTGTACTACCAGGCTCATGCCACTTTTTCAACAAATTTACATGATAGATTCTTTTTGGGTTCCTCCTCCTCCCTGGCATCTCTATTTCATAATTCACTATCCCCGTCTGGCAAACTACAGTTTAGGGACCTTGCCAGCACATTAGTAGCTTGTTTTCAGTACTGGGTTGCAATAGCAGCACTTTCTCCCCCACCTGAAATGTCTTATCACCTGTGTCCTTGTCATAATGGGGCTTCTGCTTCACTTGACTTTGTGTCATGTGCTTGTGTGCCAGTTCAACCTACCTAACTAACTGTTGCCTTAAGTCTGTTATATAGTCAATAATGTTTAAGTGTCCCACTGTTTCCCTGGTTTCCCAGTGTTCTTTAACTATATCTAAGGGTCCCCTAGGGTATCTTCCATACAATAATATAAATGGGAAAAACCCTGAGATGCCTGTGGGATCTCTCTATAGGCAAATAGTATATACGGTAAGTACCTGCCCCAATCTTTTCCCCTCCTCACTAACAAATTTCATGAGCTATTTCTTGAGGGTTTTAATAAACCACTTGACTAGGCCATCTGTTTGGGGTTGGTATGGTGAAGTACGGACAGCAGCAGTACCCAATAATTTGTACAATTCCTTTAACAAGAAGGTGGTAAAATTTGAACCCTGTTTGTCAGGATCTCTTTGGGAATCCCCATTCTGCTAAAAATTTTAGCAAGTTCTTCTGCTAACCGAGGGGCAGTCACTGTCCACATGGGAATAACCTCTGGATATCATGTGACAATCACAAAAGACTAAAATATATTGATTTCCCTTAGAGCTCTTTTCCAAGGGCCCCATGATATCTATGGCTAGCCTCTCAAACGGTTGTGACACCACAGGCATTGGTTGAAGAGGTACACAATCCTTACGCTCTATTTGAGCAACCTTTTGGCAAGGGCCATAACTCTTTACATAGTCTGCAACCTGTTCATGAATGGTAGACCAATAGAACCGAGCAAGAATGCATTGCAAGGTACTGTTTCTACCAGCATGTCCAGCAAGGGGTATCTCATGTGCTAATTGTACTATTTGCCACCTATATTTCTGAGGCACAAGCAATTGTGCTACCTTCTTCTCTGTCTTTGGGTTGGTACATTCCCTGTATAAAATACCATCATTTAACACATAACAGGGAGCCCCTTCAGTACTCTTTTTCCCAACCTGCAAAAAGAGAAGTTTTAAAGTGAAATCTTCTTCTTGTTCCCATTTAATATCAGTCATTCCCAAAACATGTCCCATTATGTTCAAACCCTGCATATTTTTAAGTTGCCACTCTGTCTTGCAAGATCTTCTCTCCTTTCTAGATTTCCTGGTCTTTCCAGAGCTGTCATACAGTTCCTCATCGAAAGGATACAATTCAGGTAAATGTCCTTGAATCCTCTGTGTCCGAGTTGTTACCCCCACTAAAGAATGCTGCAAATCTTGTACCAACATGGAAAAAAGTCTGGGTGGCCATGACCAATAATCATTGACACTGGGAGGTGAGGTACTAGTCCAACCTCTATGACATGTGTTTGTTCATATATAATTACTGGGACAGATGCAGTGGGATAACAGTGGACATCCCCATGAACATAGGTAACAGCTGTACTGGCTCCATTCTTATTCATCTCTGGAACTAAATCTGCCCAGATTAAAGTTTGATGGCTGCCAGAATCGATTAGTCCTAACATCTGATGCTTTCCCAGGGTGACTGATGCAACAAATAAGCCCCAGTTATCCAAGGCAAGATTTTCATATTCTTTCTTAACATTAGGATAGTTTCATATTAAATGGCCCTTTTTCTAGCAGCCATAACAGACTATTTCTGAAAGAGGTATTTTCCCTTTTTTCTCCACCCTCCAGTCAGGTTTACCAGCAGTAGTAGTACTAGTGGTGGTAGTGGAAAAGTTTCTTACCCCAGTCATGGTTGTTGTTGGCTTGTCACCTGTCCTTTGGTAGTGGGAGGATCTGGCAGCAAGGAAATCTTCAGCCAAGGCAATTGTTTTTTCAGCACCTTCCGGCTTATGCTCCTTGACCCAAATTTGAACCTCAGGGGGCAGAATTCTCCCAAATTGCTTGATGATAATAGCTTCCATCAATTGATAATTGGTTTTAGTCACTGGTTGTAACCATTTGTATGATAAGTCCTTTAAATGGGCATATACCTCCTTTGGAGTATCTATGGATGACATTTTTAGGATTCGGAATCACTGGCGGTAGGTTTCAGTATTTATATCACATCGTCGAAGAATTCCTCTTTTCACCACATCATAATTTTCTGCATCCCTGGTATCAGTCTGACTGTATACCAGTTTTATCCTACCAGTCAGTTGCGAGGCAAGGCGGACTATCCATTGCTCATGAGGTCAACCACAGGTCTGTGCCACCAGTTCAAACATGGTGAAGTATGCCTCGATATCATCACCTTCTGAAAGTCTAGACAACTTACTGTCTCTAGGACTACTAATCCTCTCAGTAGTCCATGTCTGAATGGCCTGGAGTACCTTCATGGAGTCGGCCCACTTTGCATCTTGTCTCCATCAATCCAAGCCTCTCTCCTTCTCTCCATCTGGACCTGTTTTACACATAGCCACCTCAGCAGGCTACCAATGTCCTCCAGGGGAGAGTCCTCTGGTTCCTCCGCTACCGTGCCCTCAGCACTGGGCAGGTCCACCATCTCTGGCTTCGGTCACTGTTTTGGGCATGTCACAAGATCAAGACCAGTTTGTAGGGGTACGCCACTATCTTCCAACATCTTCCTTGTCTGGACCCCAGTAGGCTGGTTCTCCACCACGTCTTGTAACATGTCCACCTGGGATACTTCAGCAGTATCCACCGAACCAAGAATGCCTTCCCAGCCAAAAGCAGTCAGCAGTTATCCCACCACTGCCACCATGTGTTCTAGGGAGTGGGATAACAGATGAACACCCACACGATCATTTATGGTTTAATGCAGCATTGGCCTGGTGCAATGTTTATTAACTTCATAAACAAAGAAAGTAAAATAAATGAAAAGGCTCAAACTATGAGCTAAATAATAATTACTTTAAATCATAACAGCATTCAAATGAGGCAAATGTAACAATCAGTTTCCTCTCCGAGACAGGACTCCCTCGGTCCTTCTCTAATGCTGGTCAGAAGGAACTGCCCTCCTATCTGACACCATACAGAATAGGTAACCTTTTTATACCCACCCACACAGTCGTGTGCTAAAAGCATCATCACTTTTATAAAACATTCTTTAGAAGGCTCCTATTTAATTTATATAATACAATGAAGCTCTCAACTAATTGTATTCAACTATATTCTGGTAATAGGTACAAGTTTAAGCCAAGAAAATGGCAGAATTAGATGTAAAATATTTTATCCAGCTCTGATTGACAGAAGCTGCAGTATAAAAATAGGCACTAGAAGCTGCTGCCACCCCATAATGAAGGCATACAGCAACCTGACAAGAGCAGAGACCACACCCCGTCCGCAGGAGTCTGCTTCATTTTAAACATGAGTTTTTACTGAATTTAGTTTAAACTGCACAATCTTGGCAAAACCTCCTTAGTGCACCCATTTGCTTAGTTGCTTAGCTGGACACTGTGTTAAACTGTTACCAGAACTTGATGACTGAGTGCACATTCACCGGCCTATAATTTCTTTCCACAGGGTTTCTGTTTTGTTTATACTAGCGAAAACGTCTCTTGCAAGGTTGTTTTTACTTCCCAAGCAAAAAGTTATAGGTTAAGACACGTGGGCTTGTATGAGGACTTACTAGAGATATGGTCTATCTATCTATATATGCAGCCAGAGAATTTTTAATTATTGGTGCAGCTTCAGACTGTAAACAAACCTAGTGAGTCTTGTACTGCTCACCTATAGTTAATATAGGGCTCTGGCAGCACAAAGCGAGTAACGGACACAAGTCAACCATACATGGGCGTGCCTGACACTGCACTCTGTACTGGACTTTGAATAGGGAAATACCGGTTACCTTTATAATGTTTGCAAAATTTTTCCCTTTTTGCTATGTGCAGTTTCTTTCATGCATGACAATTACTTGATAGAAACTAGTATTCTGGATGGCTATCAATGTCTAAACACTTTTAATGTTGCACTGTCCTTACGAGGACCTAAAATCACTACATAGCTCAAACCTGCAGCCAGGCATTAGGTCTCCTAACGTTTTCAATTTAACAGGTTGGCTTCTATATTATAATATCTGCCTAATTCAACTAGGCAGCATGGAAACTATTCATTTTGACAATAATACAGCACCAGGTGTCTACACAGGGCCGGGTTTCTTAACTGTATGGGCTTCAGGCCTGCACATAACCTTTTATTGGACCAAGAAAGAAAATGGATAATTAGTGGATATAGAGAAGTATAAGATGGGGGGGGGGGCGCCCTGAGGTGGCAAACCATCTGGACTTGAAATGTTAGGCTAGAACTAGAAAGAGTAAAGAAGAACTGTTTTATGGAGAGAAAAAGGTCAAATTTAAGGGACAGGCCTAAACCCTGTCACAGTTCCCTGCACAAGTCTCAGATCTTTTTTTTTTAACCATTGTTTTACCAGGAGAGACACACTAAGCTGAAAGCTTGTTTACAGGTGCAACCTGGGAGCACAAGGAAGTTAAGTGACTTGCTCAGGATCACATAGTATGCAAGTGGGGGCTGTGGGATTCAAACCCAGGTTTCCAAGTTTGCAGCTCAGAGCCTTAAACCACTGTACTATACAGCTCTCTGGATGCCTTGTCTGCCTTGACCAGTCTGGTAATCTCCCTGGACTTCTCTGTGTACATATCCTTATCTTCACCCTCCCCGATTTCCTGTACTTTTGAAATGCTGCCCTCTTGGCCTCACCCCTTCCAAAACCTCCTGTGTCAGTATTCTTGGTTTCTTTGCCCTTCCCTTCTTGCTTTTCTTCCTAGTGCAAAACTCCTTTGCCTCCACCAGCCCTTCCTTTATGATGTCCCATTTCTGGTCTGCATCCATGTGTAGTTGCATTCCTGCCAGGTGCCTGCCCCAAATATCTCCCATCTCCTTAAAGTCCACACCCCTAAACTCAATCACCCATGTACCCATGCCCCCTGTTTCCTTCCCCATATTGAGCATGAACCACACCAAATAGTGATCACTTCCAGTCAGTGGTTCCTCCAGTTCAAGATTCCTTACAGCTTCCCCATTATCCAGTACAAGGTCCAGAGTCCTTTCTAACCAAGTCAGCCCCTGGACCAGCTGTGTCAGAAAGCTGTCTTGAAATGCTTCTAGCAGGACCCACTCCCTTGCACTCATGGTGGATGGGGTGCCCCACTCCACCCCCAGTAGGTTGATGTCCCCTACCACTACTGTGCTCCCCTTCCTTCAGACCCTTCTAATTTGTTCAGCTAATTCCCTATTCAGGTTAATCCCCTTAGCCGGTGGCCTGTACACCACCCCCTTCCTCAGTGTCCTATTCTTTGCATCTTGGAACTGTATCCATAGTGCTTCTGTCCTCCCCTCCTCCCCTTCCTCCCTTACACACTTACTCTCCTCCCTTACATAGATTGCCACTCCCCCATTCCCTTTAGCCCTATCCTTTCTGAATAACTTGAACCCTGGGATCATTATATACCAGTCCTAGTACTGGATGGCCCATGTTTCCATGATGGCCACAATGTCCACCCCCTCCACCACCAAGAGAGTCTGTAACTCTGCTGTTCTATTCCTTAGGCTTCTTGCATTCAGTGAGAACACCCTCCAGCCTGTCTCCTCCCCTTCCTTACCCCTATTCTTCCCCCTTTATCCCTCCCTCTGCCTCTTCCCCACTTGTCTTTACCCATAACTAGAGGAGTGAGCTCACTAAGCTCCCCTTTCTGGACCCCTTTCCTATCAGTGGTCCCCTCACCACCGCCCTCCAAGTTTAAATCCACCTTTGTTGATATATAGCCCTCTATTCCCTGTTTAAGTACTCCCTTCCCCTACCTGCTCAAATGTAACCTGTTCTCTGTGTATAGATCACTATTGCCCCAGGTCCTGCCCCAGTTTGACACTAATCCATACTCCCTGGTATGACATCAATCCCTCAGTCACTCGTTGAACTCCTCTATCCTTTTTTTCCCTCACTGTACTCACACATGGTACTGAGAGTAACTCAGAGAATGCCATCAACCCCCCACCTCCTCACACTGCCTACCCAACTCCTGGAACCTCCCCTTTACCACCTCTACCATCTCACTCGCAATGTAATTTGTACCCATGTGCATCACTATGTGAGGTTTCTCCTTCCCCTCTGTGAGCACTTGAGTAGTGCCTGCCCCGCCCAGCCCACAGTCAGCCCTGAAATAGCCTCGACCCAGATGCGATTGTGCCTTTCTCCCCTTCCACCCCCATCTGGCCCCTTTCAGGATAGAATACCCCAGCACTAGTACCACCCATATTCTTGTTCCATAACCCCCTCTTCCTGTTTTCACTGTCCACATTTCCAGAGTCCATGGTGCCCTGCTTCTTATTACCTCTATCCACGCCATTTACGACTCCTACATTTCCCCCCCCGTTTCCACCTCTTTCTCTCTGCCTTTACCCTGCTCTTACCCTCCCGCCTTCTTTCTTTCCAAGCCTGACTTCTGGGGCTTCACTACCCTTCTCCTCCCCTCACCCCATGATCTCCAACACCTTCACTACCATCTCCGATGCCAACACTGCAAACCTATTACTTGCTACCCCCGAAGTGATGCCAATCTCCCCCTTCCCCCTTCCCTGAGCCTTCCCTCCACTTACTGGCCTCTGCTCTCCTCACCTCCCTGCCTATATCCTCATGGAATTTAGCCCTGCTGTTCCTCCTCTGCTTCTCACAACTACTACTCTCCATGGTCTCTCCTGCCCCAGCCCCCCTCCTTCACCCACTCCAGCTCCCTCCAGAGCCCCTGTACCTCCTCTCCCAGTCTTCTCAGCCTGTAACAAATTGGACAACCTCCCAGTTTCCATAGTATATTCATCCAAACAGCTGCCCCACAACCATTGCACCCCACTATCCTCCCTGTGCCTGCCCCTCACTCCCTTGTGCCCCCAGTCTAACCAGTATTTTGATGTATCCCACCACCCTTATTCATGTCCCTCCACCCCTCAGTGCAATCTCCCATAATGCCCCATTATGCTTCCCTGAATAATTCACACTTAACTTAAATATTACCTCAATTCCTTATCACACAGTCTGTACAGCGATAGCTGGATACCATACGTGACCCTCCTAGCTTGCTTCTGAGTCCTTCTTTACACCAATGTCCCTAGCTTGCTAGCTCAGTAATTCTAGTTAACACATTTATACATGACCTTGTCAGTTTGAACTTTTAGACTTTCAACTTTAAAATATGCAGTTTCCCCTTCTTTAACCCAGGCTTGTCAGTTTGACTTTCAGACTTGCAACTTTAAAACATTTAAACTCTAAAATCCAACCAATAAAAGCTTGAGTGTCTGAACTTTTCACCACCTGACTATTAGCTTTAGGAGTTAGTTCATATGGGCAGTTTGCAGCTCCCCAAGCTCCTCCCTCACAGCCTTCAGGCCCAACCTCCAGTGGCTTTCCAGTATTTAAGAAAGGCTGGTGGAAAGGGTGGGTGGGAGGCGCTTTTACTCCATCCAGCAACAGTCCTCCTGAAAATAAGTTACAGAGTTTAAAGAAAGCTTTAAGCTGCTCCCAAACCAGCAGCAAACTCACAAAAAATCAGTTACAAAGTTAAAGGTTTAAGCTAATCCCAAACCCACAGCAAACTCACAGAAAGTCAGTTACAGAGTTAAATAAAGATTTAAGCTATTTCCAAATCAACAGCGAAACTCACCCTCCTCCCTCTCTCCACAACAAGCAGAGTGAGCAGGCAAAATGGCCCTGTGAACATTAAAATAGAGATTCAAACTGAATTCCAAACAAACCTGATTGGCTGCTCTCTCTGGGAAAGAATGCCTTACCCCCAGCCAGCCAGCAACAGTCCTCCTGAAAATCAGTTACAGAGTTTAAAGAAAGCTTTAAAATGCTCCCAAACCAACAGCAAACTCACTAAAAAATCAGTTACAGAGTTAAAGATTTAAACTAATCCCAAACCCCCAGCAAAGTCACAAAAAATCAGTTAAAGAGTAGTTAAATAAAGATTTAAGCTAATCCCAAATCAACAGCAAAACTCACCCTCCTCCCTCTCCCCACAACAAGCAGAGTGAGCAGACAAAATGGCCCTGTGAACATTAAAACAGAGATTCAAACTGAATTCCAAACAAAGCTGATTGGCTGCTCTGTCTCTGGCAAACAATCCCTTCCCCCAGCCAGCCAGCAAATGTTCTCCTGGAAATCAGTTACAGAGTTTAAAGAAAGCTTTAAGCTGCTCCAAAACCATCAGCAAACTCACAAAAAAATTGTTTACAGAGTTAAATAAAGATTTAAAGGGGCACTGTCAGCTTTACCCCTCCGTTTTTAGTAATCTCTATGCAGTGTGCCTTTTGGCACACACCTAATTAATTATCAAAGCAGAATAAGCCCATGAACTTTGAAATACAGCACAAATACCTTAAATATAAATATTTCGCAAAGTTAGTCTTTCCCTTGGGTTGTCCGTTCTTGCGCATGCGCGGGATCTCAACACATCTGTGTTCCAAGCATGCGCGGGATTTCGGCATCGGTTTTAAAAAGTAAATTGCGAGCCATGCAGGGCTCAGTTTTAATTTTAAATTAGCAGGAGCAGTTTGCGACATACCCGTTCATATAGGCAGCATGCTCTTAAAGTCGGCTTGGCATAAAATGCCGCTTTGTGACTGTGCTTGGTCCTGGTGCGCATCCTCATTGGGATTATGCTTCCGGTGTCACTTGAGTTTTGGACAACCCAAGGGAAAGACTAACTTTGCAAAATATTTATATTTAAGGTATTTGTGCTGCAATTCAAAGTTCATGGGCTTATTCTGCTGTGATAATTAATTAGGTGTGTACCAAAAGGCACACTGCATAGAGATTACTAAAAATGGAGGGGTAAAGCTGACAGTGCCCATTTAGATTAATCCTGAATCAACAGCAAAACTCACCCTCCTCCCTCTTTCCACAACAAGCAGAATGAGTCTGTACACCACCCCCATGCAGATAAAGGCCCCTGAAACATGTAGCTATGTTGCCCCAAAGTACCTCTAACTTTCCCTTATTTCCCTGGTGTCCCTGTATCTCTGCAGCCTTTATACCTTCCCTCACATATAAACAACCCCCCCCACACACATCTTTCCTCCCTGACCTATCTTTCCAGAACATGGTGAAGTCTAATCTGGCAACTTCCCAACTGTGGCTGTCAATACACCATGACTCTGTTATGACTACCAGGTCCAGCTCTACCTTTGCACTGAGTGCTTCAAGGTCAAGAATTTTATTTCCTGAACTTCTTGCATTGACACATATGGCTCTCCACTTCTTTTGCCCCATTTTTTCCCTATTTTGCCTTCCCTTCCTGTTTCCATCCTTCACCCCTCCTGTTTGCCCGGTACTATCTGCCCCATTTTCCCTATCCCTTTGGCCCACCTTCCTAAATCCTTTTCTCAAGTTTAGTTCTACTTCCTGAGCTGCCCATCCTACCCTCACCATTGTCCTTATGCCCCTCTACCCTGGGGAGTTATTTCCTCTTCTCCTCTGTGTTGCTCTAATCACCTGGGGGAGGGGCAATGTTTGCCTTCCCATTTAGCTAGTTTAAATGCCCCTCAAAGTAGCATCTAAAACTTCCACCCAGGACTGCATTCTGTGTCCTTTTCCAGATCATTAGTCCCCAGATGGACAATGACATCCAGCTCCCCCTCCTGCCCAGCTGTCTTATTGATCCTACAGATCTGATCTTCATTTCTCAGTGCTGATGTGCCAGGCAGGCACCTCACCTCCTTCTTCCCCCTTTCCTGCTCCCAAATCTGCCTCCTAACAATTCAGTCCCCCATGAGAAGTTGCTTCCTCCTCTGCTGGGGTCCTCTACCACCCACCTTGGGGCTTCCCCTACGGAGGTCTCTCACATCATATCTGGTCACTACTATATGTGCCTTCTCCTGGCAGTGCTGTACCAGCAGAGTGGCAAATGATTTGGATAGTGGTAGCAGCTAAGGAATGTGCTCCTGGCCCACCACCCTCACCTTCCCACAACCAACCACAGTCCAGCTGGCCCTCCTCATTGGCACTGTCTGAGGCAGAGGTGGTAGACTTGATGGACCCTGGGTGAGGGAAGAGGTACCTGAATCCTAGCCAATTAGGCCTAGAGGCTAGTGACCTCTTCCCTCAGCCCAGAAAGGTGCACGCAGATGGGGCAACACCTCAGTCTCCAGAAAGTCTCTAAAGACTGCTGCTCCACAGCCATTGCACTACATCACTCCCAACATTCCAATCCCTACACTCCCTATTTCCCTGAAAAATAAAGTTGCTCCCTTACTCCATAGAGTGTGTTTCTAAAATGTCCCTTTTTTGTTTCATTTACCCCTTTGTTTCCTGAGCCTAGATAGGGTGTTTTAAGTTTTTCCCCTTTTGCTTTTAATAAACATTTTTCTAACTTTCCCCTTTACTGTTTTGCTTATGTCTTTGTTCCTTGACCCTAGATAGGGTGTTTTAAGTTTTCTCCTTTTGTTTCCTTTCTCCTCCTTTTTACCCTTGCCCTTGATAGGGTGTTATGTCTAATCACACTTTACAGGTGCTTTAGTTCCAGTAATCCCTTAAACAGATAACTGCTGGTAAACCAGTACTTTGCCTTACCTTAGTGGAGTGGTTCCCTGCATGCTTGCTGTCATCTGAAGAAGCCTACCAATTACTAAGATGCCAGTCCTGTCACACTCACTCTCTGGAACACAAACATGAATGAGACATGTTAGGAGAGGCTGTCTTTATCCTCCCAATGGGACCTCCTCAAGGCAGTACTTCCTGTCTAGATGAAAAGCTCCCAATTGGTCCTCTGCCTGTTACATGACATTCAATCCCTACTGGAGAGAGAGAGAGCACAGGGGAGCACAGGGAGTGTCTCTCTGTATGGAAGAAATGACTCAAAACAGGTTAGTTTGCTGTGGAAAAAGAAAAATCACAGTTTGTGTTACAGAGGCTGTCAGAATCCCACTCCTTGTATTTGTTACCCTCCTGCTGCCTATTGTTGTGGTGGCTGAGTAAAAAGTAAAAACAAAACTCCTTGGTGAAACAGAGACTATATAAATCCTCCTCCTTGTATTAGTTACTCCTCCTAATCTTGTGATTGTATTACCTTGTTTTTGTTTATTTTCAGTCCCCACTTAAATTTTTGATGATTTTCTTGCCACTGCTTTATTTGGATCTCCTCACTTTTATTCAGGTTCCTGCTTGATGTGCTCATGAAAAGGACCCACCAATATCTGCCACTCACTGCCTCCTCAGCTGTCCTGCTCTGCAGCCCTCCTGCTTTAGCTCCTCACTTGACCGTGAATCCTCTCCCTATGCATTACCACCTAGATAGAGCTTTGCCAGAAAAGTGTGCCAACAGGGAACCCATTACCTCTGCTTCTCCCTCTTCAGACAGCCTTCTCCCCTTGACATATGCTGTGGGCTAATGTGAACCGGTACTTGTTACCCAAGGAATGTGAGCTCCAGATTTCATGTAGAACTTTTATAGGACTTTTAAATCCATTCATGGCCTCCTGAACTGTCTGCAGAGCTCCCAATTGGTCCCCTGACTGTCACGTGACCTCCAATCCCCTATGGGGAAAGAGAGCACATGCACCAGGGAGCTGTTTCTGTATGGAAGAAAGAAATCAGAACAGGTTAATTTGCTGTGGAAAAAGAAAATCACAGTTTGTGTACAGAGGCTGTCTGAATCTCACTCCTTGCAGTTATTTCCTCTCCTTGTATTAGTTACTTCTCCCAAACCTGGCTTGTATTACCCAATGTTTGTTTTAAATCTCCATCAAATTTTTGATGATTTTTCTGCTGCTGCTTTGCTTGGATCCCGTCCTTTTTATTCAAGTCCCTGCTTGATGTATTCATGAAAAAGACCCCTTCCCCCATATCTGCCACCCACTGCCTCCTCAGCTGTCCTGCTCTACAATCCTTTTGCTTTAGCACCTTGCCTTGACTGGGAATCTGCTTCTGCTGCTTAATCACCCACTGCCTCTCAAGATGGTGCTTAGTGGCATTTCCTGAGGTGCTGCCTGTCTATGGCGGGGGGGTGAAGATGGAGATCTCCACACCAGAAGCTTCAGCTTGTGATTTAATGAATAGCATAGACAGGAGGGTAATGGCTACTTTGGGGACTGGGAACCCACCTGGAGGGATAAGGGCCTATAGTGGGGTGATGGCCTTGATTCATTTGGGAATTGAACCACAGTCCTCTGTGGATGGATTAAATGTTTCTTTGATGAACATTTAAACTTGCTGATGGGGTGGTGGAAGAAATCAGAGAGGTATAAACTGCCCCCTTCACAGACTGAAGCAGTGAGAAGCTAGGACTCCAGTGGAGGTAAATCCACCAGTGTGCAACGTAAAGGAAAAAACAGCATGGTTGAAATGAAAGGGTATGGGGACATGAACTGTAAAAAGATAGGGGACAAGGATGCAGGACAAAAAAGAAAGAAGGGCGGTAGCAGGCAAAGTGATAGAAAAATGTGGAAGGCCATGTGTGCAAATGCACGAAGTATAAGAAATAAACTTCCAGACCTAGAGACCATCATGGTGGAGGCAGACCTGAATATTGTGGCCATTACTGAGTGTTGGTGCACAGGAATCCACTACTGAGACAGAGCCATACCAGGCTATACTCAGTTCAGGAAAGATAGGGTGGAAAGGAAGGGAGGAGGGGTGGTGCTGTATGTAAGGGAAGGTATCAAAGTAACAGAGAAACGAGGAATCCAGGGAGGAATGGAGAGGTTGGAAGTACTGTGGGTCACCTGGAGTTGGGAAACAGAGCAACTATTCACCCTGGCATGATCTACATATTCCAACACAGGAGGAGAATTTAGACAAGGCACTGATGGATGCCACTGGCACAATGGCAGAAAAAAGAGGATATGCTGCTGGTGGGGGACTTCAATCTTCCAGATATCAGTTGGAGCCACCTAGCCACATCTTCAGCTAGAAGTGGGGATATCCTGGACCCCCTGCAGGGGAAGTTTCTTTGGCAACTGATCAGGGAGCCCACCTGTGATGGGGCAATACTGGACCTGATGCCTCACTAACAAGGACAGTACTGCAGGTATGAAGGTGGGAGGCCACCTTGGGACCAGTTATCACCATAGAGTGTTGTTCAACATAATGATGGAGGTGGAAGTGAACCACACAAGGACAAGGGTTCTGGACTTCAGAAGGGCAGATTAAATAGAAATGTGTGAATGCCTCAGAGATGAGCAGAGGGTGATGACATGAGTGGGGTGGAGGAACAGTGGGCTAATCTAAGGGAAGGCATAGTGAAGGCAACAAACTTCTGAGCAAAGGAAGTGAGCAAAATCAAGACAAAAAAGACTGCTATGGTTCTTGAAGGAAGTGGCTGAAAAGGTAAAGGCTAAAAGGGTAGCTTTCAGGAGGCTGAAAGAGATGTACAGGGAAGAGAACATGGAAAGTGTGTATAGGAGAAGCAGAGAAACGCAGATAAAACAGTGAGGAATGCAAAGACACAAACTGAGGAAAGATAACCCAAGGGGTAACGAAAGGGCACAACACATTTTTTAGGTACATAAGTGAAAAGAGGAAAACTAGGGGAGGAACTGTGAAGGTAAGAAGAGCTGGTGGGGATTGTGCAGAGGAAGATCATGAAAAAGAAGATATCCTGAACAAATATTATTTTTCAGTTTTCACAGAGGAATGGGAAGATGATAGGTCAAAAAAAAGGCAACGGGGCACTGTAGAGGGGTATGAAAACACAAGTCACTCTACAAAGGACAAATTCTTGAAGAGATTTCCAAATCTGAAAGGGGACAATGCTATGGGGCCAGATGGGGTACACCCAAGGGTACCAAGGGAGCTCAGGGAGGTCCTGTCTGCACTTTTGACAGTCTTTTAAAGCACTCACTGAAGGAGTGATTCCAGAGGACTGGAGGATGGCAGATGTAGTCCAGGTTCACAAAACCAGTAGCAGGGAGGAGGCTGGCAACTATAGGCCAGTTTGCCTGACATCAATGGTGGAGAAGATAATGGAGTCAGTTCTAAAGGAAAGGATTGTTAAGTATCTAGTGGGTTACAAGATCCAAGGCAACACAGATTCACCTGGGGGAGCACAGGTCAGATAAATGAGATAGATTTCCTTGACTGGGTGACCACAAAAATAGTTAAGGGTGGGGCAGTAGATGTGGCCTGAGTAGATTTCAGTAAAGCTTTCAACAGCATTCCATGTAGAAGGCTCATAAGAAATCTGGGCAGCATAGGGATGGGACCAATGGCAGGAAACTGGGTAACACATTTGTTAAGGGTTAGGCAACAGAGGGTGGTGGTAAATGGAGTTCCTTCTGGGTAAGGAAGGGTGACCAGCGGGGTGCCACAAGGCTCAGTACTGGGACCAGTCCTCTTTAATTTCTTTATAACTGACATTGCAGATGAGCTGAAAGGGAAGACCTACCTCTTTGTAGGGCACGCAAAAATCTGCAGTAAGGTAGGCACTCCAGAGGCAGTGTAAAGAATGTGCAGAGACCTGGCTGGCCTGGTGGCACTGATTGTTAAGGCACTGGACACCACACCATGCATCACACCGGTGACTCAGGTTCAGATGTGGACTTGGGTCACTGGTTTCAGATGGGGCAAGAAAGGAGTGCATTTCCAGAGGACTTCTCTTCTTTCCTGAGGTGGGATAGAGGGTTCCAGCACCTGGCATTTGTCCGGCCCCTAGCATCAGCTGGGGATAAGGCACCCAGGTACTATCTAGATAGGGATGGAGTGGTGGCTGCCAATGTCCTACATATGATAGCATGCATGGGATGTCTGGGCATTATTGCACACACACTCCTCAGGTGCAGAAAATGGTAAAATTTACACTTGGATGGCTGCTGACATCCAGTCACAAGTAGCCCTGCACCCAAAGACTACCCAGGCCATGCTGCTTCACACAAAGGTAAGTCCTGGTGGAAAACTGGGGTGAGGGGGCTGGGGTGACTGGTGTCTGGTTGGTTGATCGGGGCCAAGAGAGAAACAGGACTGACTGTAAAATGAATGTGCAGAGATCTGAGAAAACTTAAGTAGTGGTGAAGGGCAGCTGTTTTTCAGTGCAAAAAAGTGCAAATTCATGCACTTGAGACACAGAAACCCAGAGGTGAAGTATGATATGGGAGAAGAGTTACTTGGGGTACCAAACAGGAAAGGGACCTGGGAGTAATCATATCTGATGATCTCAAGGTGGCAAGGCAGTGATACAAGACAATGGGTATGGCCAGTGGGATGTTGGGGTGCATAGGCAGGGGTATCACCAGCAGAAGGAGGAAGGTGGCATTGTCAGTGCATAGAATGATGGTGAGACCTGACCTGGAGTACTGTGTCCAGTTCTGGAGACCACAGCTCATGAGGAGGCAGTCCAGAGGAGGTAATGAAAATGGTGCAGGGTCTGCACCAAAAGCCCTACAAGCAGAGACTGAAGGACCTCAACATGTACACCCTGGAAGAGAGATGAGTGAGGGTGGCTATGATAGAGACCTATAAATACTTCACAGGGGTAAATAAGGTACAGGACGGGGTGTTTCTCTTGGAAAAAGATGTGAGAATACAGGGACTTGCAATGAAGCGGGAAAGCATTAAATTCAAGAGAGATGTGAAGAAGTACTTCAAAGAAAGAAGTACTTCAAAGAAAGAGTGCTGAATACCGTGAACAGTCTTGCAGGGGAGCTGTTGAGGGCAAAAATGGTGATGGGCTTCAAGCATGCATGGGATGGTACCTGGTCACTATAGCGCTTAAAGAATAGTGTTGCAAGTACTACACAGTGGAAAGCTTGAAAGAATTTACAGTGACAGGGGTATAATAGCAGCAGGGAATTACCGCTACCCCATCACTGTGCACTGTAAATTAGATGGGATCAAGTTGCCGTGTGTGGTGCCTGATTGAGCCACTCCCATGATGGAGTGGCTAAGGCACTAGCACACAGCAGGGTTGGAGACCTGGGACCATTGTTCAGATCCCCCCAGGTCTCCCAATGTTGCTCCTTTTTTTGCTTTTGTTCTTTTTTTTGTAGAATTCAATTTTTCCCACTCCTCAAGTTGGTCCCCATCCCTGATATCCACACCTTCTCAGAGTTTGTTATCTAAAGTCTGGGGGTTGTGGGTGGCAAAGCCCTCCACATTGGGGTGTGAGGGTGGCAAAACCCCCCACAAAAAAAGAAAGTCCCGTTGTTTTTAATGGGGTGCACTGTGTGTTGCAGTCAGTGTTTTTTCCGACCTTATTTTGGTGAAAGCTGTGATGCTTGTGGCATTTTTTGCAGCACTGTTGTCCGCGACATTATGACCCCATGCCCATGGGACAGGCACAAGGAAATCTACGTACAAGATGGGGGAGGTGGGAGGGAGCTGGAGTCAAGTAGGGTCTACAGTGACAGTATAGGGAGAGAAAAAATAGGCAGACTGGTTGGGACAGGTGGTCCTTGTCTGCTGTCAAATTGTATGTTTTTGTGCTTCTATGATTAATACAAGAAAATTCCCTAGTTCTGAAATACAAACTTTTAAACAATTGAATGCTGTTATGGATTGGCCATATCTAGACTGCATTCTGATGGTAGATTTGCCTTCAGACTACTTTATAGTTGAATTTAATCAAATATGCGACCTGTTTGCACCCATCAGAAGATTAAGGAAGAGGGGTCAGACACAAACCTGGATAACAGTGAGTTTAGGAATACTATGAGAGATAGTGACAAAGCATGGTACAAAGTTAGAGTGAAAGACACATAGACAAGATAGCCTGTAAACAACTGAGGAATAGGTGTAAGCTGCTTATGACGAATACCAAAGCAGAATGAGGAGATGAAATCCTGAGAACTTCTGGGAGAATGTTAATCAGGTTTTGGGGAAGGATAGGACAACTGTACCAAAGACACTGCAAAAGAATGATAGATTATTGCTAGACCCTGCTAAGGTTGCAAATGAATTTAATATTTTTCTAGTACTGTGATAGCACTAATACTGGACACAAATGCTGGTAAAGTAAAGGTTAATACTGAAGCCAGTAATATAAATAGGAAATGTTATTTTAAAACAGTAACTAGGAAAGAAATTATTAAATATTTTAATAGAATGAATCTTAAAACAAGAATAGGTAGTGATGAAAAAGACATTAAGTTGTTAAAACTGACAATCAATGAAGTCATGCTTCCTATTCTGAAAACAATAAATTTGTCCCTGTGTACATAGGAGGTTCCTGCACTGTAAAAACAAGCTATGGTGGAGCCAGTGCATAAGGGGAGTAGTGCCACAGATGTCTGCACCATAGGCCATTCTCAGTCTGCCCCCACTGTCCAAGGTATTAGAAATAATAGTCTGTGACCAGCTTATGAACTGTATTGATGAATTTGATATTCTAGCAGATATCCAACACAGCTTTAGAAAACAAATGTAGCACTGCAACAAATTTGCTAGTATACACAGAATTTCTGAGTGATAACTTGGTCAGCAGGGACATCTCTAGGGTGGTCTATACTGAGTTAACAAAGGTGATTTAGTATACCTCAAATCGTTTGTCGAAAGGTTGGCTCATTTGGGCCTATCGCAAGCTTATCACAAGCTGCTTGTGGGTGGTTTGAGAGCTGTTTATGTAGGAGAATACAAAAGGTAAAATCGGGGAATACCATTTTGTCATTAAGGCCAGTCAGTAAAAGAATCTCACAAGTGTCCATTTTGGGACCACTGCTGTTCGTTCAGTCTATTTTTGAATGGGGTCACCTCAGTCTGCTGGGATGCTGTCATCATTTATGCTGATGATGCAGTCCTGGTGGTGAAAGGGAAAACGGTACCTGCTCTAACTGACCCTCTATAAAGGGACTTTATTTTAGTTTTTGTTAACCGGGTAGGGTGCGCTAGGCATACATTTGCCTATTTTCAGGCATGACCCGGGAGCTAACAAAGAAGATTTACACACAATGATTAGCAACAATAAACAGTACAGGATTATACAGTGTTCACAGAGTAACACACCATAACCCGGTGGTTATGTACAGAGCTAGAGTAGGACAGCATCAAATACAATGGGTAAAATGGTATACAATGCTAGAGTAGTCTCTTAGCAGAGTCCAGGATTGGTTTCTTGAAATAAGACTTGAAATAAATGCTAACAAACAAAACAAAAATGATTGTTGGTAATTCTAACATGATCAGACTAGGAAGTCAATTGGACATAAAAACTATATCCGGGCAGTGTTGGAGCAGGTACAGGTTTTCAAGTACCTAGGAGTGTAGCTGGATAACACACTGTCCTACACCAAGCATGTTGACTATCATAAAGAAAATGAATGTTACATTGGGTTTTCTGTATAGAATCAAAATACATTTTGATCAGGATATGTGTAAATTGGTTGTTCAAAGTATGATATTATCATGCTTCGGTGGCAGACAGTGTGCTATCCAGAATAACAGTAGCATCAAATCAAGCATGCAGATTAGTACTGGATGTAAGAGAGGTTCACCATTGTGAACTTTATGCACAGGTTGGGTTGGCTGCCTATAGACCTATATATTCAGTACTTTGATGAAATATGGTGCTGGAAATCATTGAATGGCCATAGTGCAGGACATTCAAATGCTATGGTATCGTGATATTCTGATTTGTATAATAACAGGTCTACAATAAATTTGCAATTGGACCTACCTTGTTATAGGACTACACTGGGGCAGAAATGTTTTAGATATAGGGCTATAAAAAAACACAGAATTCTTATCCCCAGAAAGTTAAAAGTCAGTCCCATGGCTCATTTAGAAAATAGTCTTAGAATATGTTTGAATGATCTTAAAGTTTGTAATGGTTTTCAATGATTGTTATACTGATTTATAAAGGGCTTTGTTTATTTTAATTGCATAAGTTTTGATAAGGTATTATATACAGTATTTTTTGTTGTAATTATTTGTATAATGATGTCTGACCTGGGTCACCTTTGAAAATAGGCACTTGTGGCTTAAAGATTTTTCCTTAATAAACTAAACTAAACTAAACTAAACTAAACTAAACAATTATACAGTTATGTCTTATGATTTTGTTTCCATATTGAGTTTGCTCATTTAATTCTAACTGGTTGGGCTGCTCATTGATGAGTAACTGCATAATATTATAGTAGCGCAGTCTCACCACTATATTTAGCATTGAGTAGGGTGTTCATTGTTAAATAAATAAATACATCCCAATTTTTATAATTTAATAACTTCACAACCATTCAATGGATTTGCATGAAATTTTGCATACACGGCCTTGTGGGGTAGACCTCTGGATGTGCCAAGGTTCATTCCAGCTGGATGTGCAGATTCCAAGATCTGAATACTGCATAAAATACATTTTCACCAGTTTTTTACCTTTGATTATAATGGGTTTTTGGTCTGAAACCTGTAGTGCCCAGATAGTTTAGAATTTTGCTCTGAAATTTTTAGGGTAAAAAGAGGCTGACCCACAGATGTGTCTTTAGCTGGTTTGGTGAAAAAATATTAATCCATTCCAAAGTTATTTAATTTAAAATTTTATAAAATGATTCTGAGCATGCCCAGTAAGCACCTCAAGATATCTGTATGAAACTAAAAAATAATTATTTTGTCATATTGACGTCATCCTTTTTCATGAGTGAAAAATTCTTTTTTATTTGTTTGCCATATTGTTTTCAATTTTTTTCTAAAAATTCAAATTGGGATCACCCTGAAAATGACATTCTGGGGAGCAACCGACATATGTAGCTTGCTTACAGGATACCTTTATCTGGATTATGTGGTTAACTGTTCAAGAAATTACCTCCAATTATGTTTTTTTTTTAAGTTTATGAATCTTTTTTTCATTTCGTATGATATGAAAAAAGATTCTTTTTTTTCAAATCATGAGTGACGAAAAAAGTATTCTTTTTTGTCAAAAAAAAATCCTTTGCCTGGTGTCTAGTGGCACCCCCTACCCTCTTATTGCTGTCCCTTTTGTTATAGCAGTTGTCCTTGGTGTCTAGTGGCACCCTCCTCCAATTGCCATCCCCATTCTTACAATATATTTACCTGGTGTCTAGCAGCACCCCCACCCTCCAGTCACCATCCCACAACAATCATACATTTCCCTGGTGTCTAGTGGCACCCCCACCCTCCAATCACTGTCCCTTTTATATGTCCACACATTTCCCTGGTGTCTAGGGGCCCCCCTTCCTATATCTGTCACCACATTGAACTCTCCTGTAATAAAGACACCATCCCTAGATGTCTTTATTTTTTTCTAATCTGTTAAAAAAAAAGTCCATCACTGATCGTATCCCCCACCATGACATCCCACTCAGAACCCACCACCCCACACCCCCCATGTCCCCAACATACCCTCACTCACCTGAACAGGTCCCAGGATGAAAATCAACTTTTGCTTGAAGGTGCATCTTAGTGCTGGAACAGCCGACTGCAATATGAGAAACTAAGATAAGTGCTGTTCAATAAATTTTAATGTGGATTTCAACTTAGAAACATAGAAACATAGAATTTGACAGCAGATAAGTACTGAACCCTGTGGTACCCCGCTAGTAACCCCCCTTTCTTCAGAGTAAACTCCATTTACTATTACCCTCTGTATCCTGTTGTCCAGCCAATTTTTAACCCAGGCTACCACCTTGGGACCCACTCCAAGGCTGGATAACTTGTATATTAATCATTTGTCTGGGACTGTGTCAAATGCCTTGCTAAAGTCTAGGTAGGCCATGTCAACTGCCCCTCAACTTTGGTGCATATCTTTGCCATTTTAGCATATTTTGACATCAAAGTTTCTACATACCCTTTCTGAGATCCCTCCTCATAATTATTGTTGGTGTCATTTCGTAAATCCTGCCCAAAAGGCAGTTTAATTGTTGGTTGGCAAAATCACCTTTCAGGCAGGATTTTAAAATTTTCACCATACCTGTTCATGAGGTGGGGTCATAAGAAAGGCATGTTGAAAATTTGAGGTTTAAATATGTAAAAATGTCAACGTTGTGCGCATTCATTGACATTTCACAACACTCACTCATAACTTTCATAATTTTCAATGTTTTCTCCCTAAATTTTTAACATAGCCATTTCTTCATACTTTCTGATGAATGTGAAAGCTGTCATTTTTGAAATGTTGCCCAAAGTGTCTTTTCTTGCCTCTGGCACAGAATGACATTATGGTGCCCTGGAATGACATTTTGGTGGGGATTTCACAATTTTTACTATTGGATACATACGATGGGGTAATAAAAAGACTATGTTGACAATTTGGTTGCTGTTCTCCTGCAAATGGAAGAACAGTGCCCCAAATATGCTTATATGCATCTATGGAGGGATGGGAGCACAGGCCCAGTGGACACTGCACTCCGTAACACTAATAAGGATATGATAACACTATATGAAAAAGGATGGATGGATGGCAGTGCAGGGACCAGAGGGCCCTGCACTTTAACAGGAAAATAAGGATACAATTTATAATTACACTATCTCAAGAAAGAAGGAAATGTTTTGCAGAAAACAGCATTAATGCAACATTTAGGGTTCAGTCTAAAGTGAAAAAAAGTAGGGAAATGTGGCTTTAGGGTTTCCTTTTTTTAAGATAATACAATGATACAGTAAAGCAAATAATTTGAAACACCATTGAATATGAAATAAATATTACAAAGGAAATACTCATCCTTGAGCAAAATGAAAATAATCCATCTCTGATTTATATGCATAGATATTCTAACCTTTAAACTCCTATTTGTTGAACTGCTTCGATATTAACCTCCTAATGAATGTGTGAGGTCTTGGGTTATCACAGATGTAATATTTCTTTATTTGGTGAGTTTACCCATCTTATCTATTATATAATAATTTATTTTCCTTTTTTTCCCATTTTCTCTCCTTCCCTTTTTTATTAACTCAGATATCTTAACACTGTCTCTGATTTAATTGTTTGACTAAAGGGAGACAAAATGTTATACAATTTTACTTCATTCCTTAAAGTACAATATACTTTCTCAAATCTATGTATTGAGGTCATAAAGTTTAACCATGTGAGAAAATTTGGGGGAGTAGTCTCCTTCCATTTTAAAAGTATGCATTTAAATGTGATAATACATCCAACTCTTATGAGTCTTTGTTTCTGAGTGGAAAGTTTGTCAATGTACCTACCATAGCAGGTCATAATCCAGTCTGTATGTTTATTAAGTTTTGTTCCTATTGAAACTGAAATAGTGTTGAGGACTTGATGCCAAAATAAATCAATAGCTAGGTAGTTTACCATCATATGTTCCAATGTGCCAATACTTGTACATCTAGGGTGAGATATTCAAAGCGGTTGCACAAGGCGCAAGTGAGATACACCAGCGCAACAGCAGATATGTACAAAAGAGTGATATTCAGTGGGCAACAATGTGATGCACAAATTGCAGTGCGCCAATGCACAACCCTACTGAATGCAAGCACAAGTGCAGGGGGCGTAGCCATGAATAAACAGCGCAGTGCGATATTCAACAGCAGGCCGATGGAGCAAGCATGGATCCACAGGGACATGCATGGAGCAAAGTTGAGCCTATAAAAGGATGGAGCAAGCAGGGGATGGTGGCTTGCACCCAGGGAATCATGGGTGAGAGAGGGAGGGAGAGAGAGTGTGAAAGAGACAGAATGAGGGACAGAGGCAGTGTGAGATAGTGACAGGGTGAGGGCCATTGGCCAGGCAGGACAGCAGTAGGGGTGCAGGACAGTCACAGAGGCAGGAGGTGCAATGGGCAGTGGGACAGAGTGCGTGACCCAGACTGAGCCCATGGGCAGGCCAGACCATGTGTGTGGGTCCCCAACACAGATGTGCACCCAGTGCAGGGGCTCAAGAAGCAGCATAAAGCCGGGGAAGCCCAGGGAGACAGCTGCAGAGGGGGTATCGGACAGGCTGAGCTAGTGCAATATTCCAGATGGAGGTGGTAATGAGGGGTGTGAGGAGGCAGGCGGCTTAGCGGCGCAGCCATGGAACGGCCCGGTGGAGGTATGTCTGGAACATACTGTGCCCGCACCACCTTCGAACAGTACAGCGACATTGAGACCGTGGGCCGGTACCATCTGAACTGGGCAATTCTGAGGCAGGTCTGTGAGCTGTGCAGTGACGAGATGCAGGCACCCATGAGACGGAACCATGCCCTGTCAGTGGAGACCAAGGTCACGGCCTTGATGTGCCTGCTCACCACGGGCACCTTCGAGAGACCAACAGGGGACACTACAGGCATAACCCAGTTGGCCGCATCATGGCTCCTCACACAATTCCTCAATGCACTGCTGCCATATGCTGCGGAATTCATCCACTTCCCCAGCACACAGGCGGAGCATACAGCAAACATGCAGGAGTTCCACAGGGTTGCATGTATGCCTGGCTTGCTAGGGGCCGTTGACTGCACCCATGTAGGCATCTGCACACCTGAGGGGGTGGCCTACATCAACAGGAAGGGCTACCCCAGTGTCAACTGCCAGGCAGTGTGCGATGCCAAGGGGTGCATAATCAATGTATGTGCCACACACCCTGGGGGAGAACATGATGCCTTCATCTGGCACCAGTCTGCACTGTGCCACAGGTTTGAGAGTGGGGACATCCCCACTGGCCACCTAGTAGGTGAGTATGCAGCAGGAAAGGGCAGCCCTGCGCAACAGGGCAGGGCGTGGGCGGTGATGCAATGCATGGGGTGTAGAGGGTTCAGCTGTGTAGGAGGGGAGCAGCCACACAGACCAATGTGCTAACCCAACACGTTCCCCCACAGGTGACAGAGGATACCCACTCAGGCCCTGGCTGCTCACCCCGTGCCAGTGCCCATTGACCCCAGTGCAGGAGAGATACAATGAGGCACACGCCAGCACATGGAACATCATCGAGCATGTGTCTGGACTGCTGAAGGCACGATTCCATTGCCTGCACAGGTCTGGCAGTGCCCTACAGTACAGCCCCTCAAAGGCCTGTGGCCTATTTCTGGCCTGCTGTGTGCTAGACAACATGGCCACTGACTGTGGGATAGCTGTCGAGGTCGAACAGGGGAACAGCAGTGGGGACGACGCGGATGCTGGGGCCAACGGTGGTGGGCAGCCCCTCCGAATGACGGGAGTCCCGGCTGCATAGGATGGCCCAGCAGCACAGGGACACCATTGCAGAGGAGCACTATGGTACATGCAGGTAGGTGAACAGGTCCACACATAGGTCACAGGGACCGGGGCACAGTAAATAGGCATGGCTGGCAGGGCCCCACAACAGACATAGCTGGAGGGGGGCGATGACAGACAAGGGACAGGTCACCGTGGAAGCACCCCTGACAGAACAGTGGACCCCACCCATACAGCCCCACACACCCACACCAACACAGGCACAGCCACATGGGCACATACACACACACACCCCGAGGCCACCAGCGGGCATGTGTCAGATGCTGAACACCAGTGCACTGTGGCGTCTGGTGCTGTGACGCATCATCATGCACATGCCACAGTGGCCAGCGGCCAGGAGGGTGAGCATAAGGTGGGCATGACGTGCGGCCACAGATGTCATGGCCCAGATATGGACACGCACATACCACACCTCTGTGCATACAGGGCTGTGGCAGGCAGCGGACAGGGAGGGTGGTGGATCATATCTGCCCCTCAGGTGCACAGCTGCCATGGACACATGGACAGCCCCCCCTAGATCACCCAGCAGACGCAGGCTGTGTGGCAGCCACAGGGGGTGTCACAGACGTACCCCCAGGCATGTTACTGTGAGAACAAGACCGGGCCCTCACAGGCATCTGCAGGCCCCCAAACAAGCCCTCTCCAGGCATGCCCGGGATCCCCACAGCTGATCCCGGCATCGACAATGCTGGGGTCACATGACGCCGGGACCAAGGGGTGGAGAATGCACTCCGTAGTGACTGCCATGGACGGCCCTACACCAGGGTGGCCAGTGGTACCAGGCCGGCTGTGACTGCAGCGGTGAGCCGTTCCAAGCCTGCGGTCGTGTCCTCCCGCATGCGTGTTGCCTTGGCCTGGAGCTGCTGAAAGTCCCGGTCATGCCTCCCTGCAGACTGGCACAGGTCAGTGCGGAGTGCACGCACCCCTGCCACGACCTGCATCTGTTGCTCCACAGATGCCCTGAGCAGACGGGTGTGCTCATCAAGTGGGTCAGTGCCCTGGGGGGCTTGGGCATCGTGCCGACCCGCGGGGGTTGTGCGGCCCCACGGCACAGCCCCCCCACGCAGGTGGGGGCTGCACAGCGGGGCCCTCTTAGGCCTGTCCTGACTGCAGTAGACTGGCAGCAGACACTGCACCCGGTCCACCCTCAGCACCGTCCTGCTACCACCACTGCCCCTCCGGCCACTGTGCATGCGATGTCACCAAGGAGACTGCACCCCCACCATCAGATGGGCCTGACTGCGCCACAGGTATGGTGGCCACCGCAACACAGGGCGGTGCAGCTGCTGGGTCTGCCAGTGCCACCCGTGCACCATTGGTGCTGCCTTGTCCTGTGCATGGCAGGGGTGCCTCCCCTGTACGGGATCACCACTGTCCTGGGTCAGACGCAGAACGATCACTGTCTCAGCATACTGGGAAGCCATGGCTGGCATCCCGCTGAAACACTGCCTGGGCCTCGTCTGCACCCATGCCACAGGCATCCATGCAGACAGTGTGGTGGCTCCAGCAGGGGTCTGGGCCTCGGACACCAGTGGAGGTGGATGGGTGCTCCTCCAGGTCCCCGACATCACCCAGGGTGGGCACTTCCACCCCTGCATCCGCACATAGGTGCCCTAGATCTGTAAGAGAACATATACACATCAGTGCCGCCACCATGCACCCCTGCCCTAATGCACCCCTTACCCATATCCCCTTGCACCACTGTACCTACCATGCAGGGAAGGGCTACCCCCCATCTGGAATCCACCTTCAGGAAAGCCCCCAACAGCTCTGTGCCACATTGTCGCCATCACAAGCTCCTCCCGTGGTGTCAGCTACGGCACCTCAGACTGTCCACTGCCCATGGTGGCACGTGTGGCCCGGATGGCTGTCACCTTCTCCTTGATCCGCCTGTGGTCCATGCCCACCTTCTTCTTGCATTCCTGCACCAACCTCTGATGGACACCCTGCAGGTTCACGGCCCTGGCTACACCCTCCCATGCTTCTGCTATGGCTTGCTGGGTGCCTGTGGAGCCACTCAGGAGGGGCTCCTGGTCAAGGTAGGCATCATATAGGGCATCGCACTCTGCCCTTGTGAAATTGGACCTACGCTTCTGTGCAGGCCCCTGCTCCTCAACTTCCTCTTGCTCCTACATGCTGTTCCTGTTGGTGGGGACATGAGGTCAGTGCTGGTTGCCACCCACAAGGGGTCCCCCCCGACCTGACATGCCCAGTGCCTGGCATCCTGCCTGTGAAGGTTGCAATACCAGTCTGGTGCCTGTGCCACCACATGGCACCTTTATAGCGCTTCACACGCAAATGAGAGGATGCACAACTGTAATGGGATGCAAATGCCTCTGATGTGCCACCAATATGCTAATCAGCTCATCTGAATATGCCCACTGAATATTGCATAGTGGGGTTGCTCATGCACATGTCATGGCGCATCTGTGTGACATGCGCAGTCTGCATGGTACAGCGCATGTGCGCACTGATGTCGTGTACGTCTGTGGTGCTTCCCACACATGATGCGCTACAGGCAGCTTGGCGCTCAGCTGCTATTGGGCATGTGGTGCACATGCACTATACACCCAGTCGCACACGTGCGCTATTGGCACATGGCCCATGGGGCACACTGGACCCTATGGTGAACCATGCCACCAATGCCCTGTCGTGCTGCCACGCACAGTGTGCATGTCACCCTTTGAGCCTTACATGTGCCCCTTGACCCCCTGGTGACTGTGGCACATGTCAGAGTTGCCCCGTGCATATCATGCATACCCTGCCAATGAGCAACAGGGGATGCCAGCACATCACAAGGTGTATCGTGCATCCTTCGCACGTGTGTCTCGTGCACTCCCCAGTGCCATTATGCTGCTATGGTTCAAGATAGAGCCATGCCATGCAGGAGCACACAGAGAGTGCCAAACTGGAAACAAGTGGAGCTTGTGAACTTGGTGGCTTTGGTGGAGCCACTTATTGGTGCCCTCTATGGGCAGGTACCCCTGGACCAGCCACGCATTGAGGTGTGGCAGGGGGTGGCTGAGGAGCTAAAGGAGGTGACAGGGTCACACCATAGTGGGAAGCAGTGCTGCCACAGGTACGGTGACCTGTGGAGGAGGGATTCTGACCAGCTCCGGTCACTGCAGGCACACGTCCGGAGGGGTGCTGTGCCATGGCCAGGTGAGTGCATTTATCCCCATCCATGCCATGTCTGTGTTGTTTGGGTTGCCAGTGGGTGTCATGCCGTGCTGCTGTGGGTGGGGGGCAGTGGCCAGGAATGCCACCAGACATGGCAGTGCACAGCTGGTGTGCCGTGCCTCGGCACTGCCGCTGCGTGGGGTCATGGGGTTTACTGTGCTGGGGGGGCCATGTCTTGCTGCCCGATGCTGATGTCTGTCTCACACTGTCTCCCTACTAGGCCCTGAAGATTGGCGAAGAGCCCGGATGGCGGGTGCCACTGCCGGACAGCAGCAGGCCAGTGGTGGTGCACAACTGAGGGTTGCCAGCCAGCCAGGTGGTGCAGGTGGTCAGGCACCAATCAGGCCACAGCTTGCAGGTAGGCACCTTGGTGGTGTATTTTGTTGTGTGGGGTTGGGGTGGGCCATATCCCCCCGTGGACATGGCCATTACATTCTGTGCCTCACTGGCGTGGTCCATGGCACCATGCTGCAGCCCAGGGCACGTGTGTGTGGCCACTGCCGGTGGGCTATGGGTGCATCTGGGTCCCAGCCAGGCCACTGTCAGACCCACGCAATGGCCATTCACTTGGCTGTCATGGCTGTGGCATGCTGTGCCTGGGTGGTGGTGGTGTGCAGTGCTGTGCATGGCTGTGGATAGTCGGGATGGTGGCTTGTGTGGGCATGCACACTGTGGTTGGCTCTGTGCCCCAAGGAGGGCACATGCCAATGTTGTCCACTGCGCATGGTGGGTGGGCTACGGTTGTGTGGGCGTGCACTCATCCATGTCCCCTCCTTTGTCCTAGGAGCCCAACCAGTGGATGCCCATACAAGGCTGCTGGAGCAGATCCTGCGGGTCACCACGGCCACCCTTGTGGTGGCACACATAATTCGCCAGACCATGTTCTGGCCACAGAGGAGGAGGCAGCAGAGGTACCGATAGTTGAGGACCTTCCAAGGGGCCCGTTGGCCTGCTTCACCCTCCCTTCCACTGACACCCCTCCCATTTCTCCATTCTTCCAACTCTACCATGTCTCCTGTCTCCCCACCCCTCTTCCCCATCCTACATTCCTGAATGTGTCCTCCCCATTCCCTGCCGCTATCCCTGTTCAACTGTACATAGTTTTGAATCATGGTTTGTTGTTTAAATACAGTTATATTTTGGTAGCCATCCATGTCTGTGTTTGCTTTACAGATGGCATTGGTGCCATGCTGCAGTGGTGTGCATGGTGGCTGTGTGGTATGTTTGTGGTTGCCTGGGGTTTGTGTCAGGTGGTCTGCACACAGTGGTCTGTGTGTGAATGTGTGCCCTGTGGCATGCGTATGTTCCCTGCTGGGCTTTGTGGCCGGTGTGGTGTGTGCTGTTGGCTTGTGTGGTGTCTGCTTTGGTCCCAGTGCCATGTCCTGTGCCGTCCTGTGGGTGTTGCCCATGGCTGCCTGCCAGTGGCCATGGGTGTCACGCCACATCCATATGCTGCAGTGGGATGTGTGGTCAGGGCATATGGCCATGCACCTGCCTTGCCACCCTCCGGTCGTCCCCTGCACTATGGTGGCAGTGTGGCCTGCTCTTGTGGCCTGCTCCACACTGTGCCATGGACCCTGTGCCTCTGTCCCTTGCCCTGCCCATGCTATGCTCCTGCACTTCCTGCCTTGCGCCATTGCACAACCCTAGTTGCGCATGGTGCATCCCTGCGATATTCAGCCATCTTGCGCTGTCACTTGCCTTGGTGCTCAGCCTTTGAATATCACATTGGCTGCACACCTGCGCAGTGTATCTGCTCTGTGACACTCTTGTGCCTGCTTCTGGTGCATTTCTGAATATCCCACCCCTTGTACATAAGTCTGAAGTGTATGTGGTATATAATAAATCCCATGAATTGTATTATAAATAGAATAAAGTATGGGGTGGTGTGTGTAACAAGAATTTTACATATACCCGAGGGGCTGGATGCCACATAAACCCCAAGAGCTAAGCTTGAGGGGTTCATTTAGGTATTCAACTCTGAGGGTGTGTGTAAAACTCGAGTTTACACACCACACCATATTTTGTTTTATATAATTGCTGGGTTTAGCTTTCTCATCACAACAGTTATATAAAATAAATGTCATTCTGGTGCAGTCATTGTCCAGTTTGCTTTTAAAGTGGTCCATGGTCAGTTTGTGACAATTTAAGCTTTTTATTGTTTTGATTTGTCCCATCTGGCCCATGCTTTTCTGGAAAGTTTTTTTTTTAAGTAATTTACTGGCTGACTCAAGTGGAGGTGCAGTTTTGGGCTAGAAGGCAGAGTGGTGAGTGAAGAAAACCCAGAAGAGTCGTGACTTGCATATGCCCAGAGCCAAAGAAACCCAGTGCGTGTTTGCCGTTATAAATACTCCTTTATAATAGCAAATTTTGCCACCGGTTTCCCTATAAGAGATAGCTGAACATGGTGATTATAATATATTTGTTAAAGTCTTGTTGACATAATACCTTGTTTAGTTAAGTCTGTTATATTTGTCCATTCCTTTCTGTAATTTTTTGAGTTAGTCTTCCCATTTTATTTTTAGCTGATTTAAAGTCTCTCCAAAATGAGTCACCAGAAAGTGGTATATCTTAGAAATGATTTTATATTTATCTAAACTTATAAATATCTTTTTTAATTAATTGTGTTCCGGTGAAGTGGAAATATCAGTATTTTTTGGATATGTATAATCTCTAATTTGGAGGTATCAGAAAAATGGGAATTTGGAAGTGAATATGTCTTTCATGGTTTGAAAATCCATAAGGTCCTGCTGATTAAATAAATGATTAATTTCATCCAATCTTTTACTCTGCCATATTTTATATGTGTAATCTGTTAGTGAAGGAGTGAAATATCCATTCAGGTAAACTGGAGAATGAAAAGATAATGTATAAGGTAGTTAAGTGAGTTTTTTCACCCTGTTCCAGGTCTGACATACTGTAAGAGTACATAATCTAAGTTATGTTAACCTTTTTTGATATGGTGCTACTTACAATATGTACTTAATATTGATAAATGGTCAAGAAGCTGTTTCTGTCTGGGCTGAACTGTCTCGTGGGTTATGATGAAAGTGAAACCATACATGTATAACAACCAAATGAAATGCAAAATACCATTGTAAGTTTGTGCTTCTTGTTTAAATCACACAGGAATCATGGGTTGGGAGACTGTTGCAGTGATGTGAGAGATGCTTACTGTCCACACTGCACCTTACATCACTCGCATCACTACACATTCCCAACATTGCTACAGCTTCGGAGCAAATCAGGGTGCTACTTACCGTGATCTGGGCAGTGTTCACACTGGCACATTAGCACAGCAACAACACTCCTGATCATGTTGCTGTGATGCAAATGTGGAAGGGAAATGTGCCTTTTGATATTACGCCTTATGCTGTTTTTACTTCTACTTCCAGACAGGGGAAATAGAAACAATTCACTGGGGAATCCCAACACCTTAGAAGCAGGTACAAATATCTGTTGTAAAGTCTGTTGGTATATCCCACAGGTTTTGCTTTGGCCACAGTTTTGCTGTCTGTGCATAACCCTCACCATGGGGTCTTTACCATATGCAGTGGTATTTAAAACTAAATGAGGCAACACCATTCAATAAACATTGCTATAAAAACTATGTGTGTTCCAGGTTTTGTAACAAAAGTCAACAAACTCATAGTTTTTTAGTATCTTTTTGTTGTGGTCCATCCCTTACAGAAATATAAGTGTGCTGTGTACATGCAGAATGCATGCTGCATGCTTAATTGTGCAATGTTTGCATGCAGTTTGCATACGCAAAGTGAACCTAAGCAAACCGGGTCTAAAAAGCAAATCAGGTTCATATGCTGCAAGCTTGACATGTGTGCAGCGGGTAAGTTGCTGCAAACATCTTCTAAAAATCAAATTAGGATTGTGTGTTGCAAGTTTGACATGAGTGCAGCAGTTAAGCTAGTGTGAACATCATTTAGAAATCACATCAGGTTCACATGTTGCACACTTGACATGTGCACAGCAAATAAGCTGGTGCAAATCTCATCTAAAAAACACATCCGTTTCTATTTCTCATACTACTGCTAGCAATTAGAGCCATTAAAATATTTTTTTCATTGATTTCCCATTAAAAATAGGAAAACTCATTAATTCTGATCTTTTTGCAAGTTGTTTAATGGCTTTTGATTGTTGTCATTAAATTGCCATTAATTTGTAAAGTATTGTTTGCTTACTGCATTAAATGCCTAGGATATAGTCAGCCAACATCCCCATTCCAGATGTACGAAGACGGGCCTCTGTGTTGTGAAGCCTGATCTTTTTGTTTTGGGCCATGCAAATCCACTTATGTACTGTATATTTAGTGCTACACATGTTTCTCCTTTATTATTTTGGCTCACCTACTTTTCCTTTGTCATCCTGTATGGAGCATATGCACTATGGCCATGCTCAGCACTCTTTGTGCTAAGTAGGGTCTTAGAAGCTTGCACCTTACCTCACATTTTGTCACTGAAATGAGTGATATGGACACTCAAAATGAGGGACAGCGAGGGACTCTAATCCTCATGATGATCAGGACACATCCAGAAACATGGGGATACAGTACCTCACAACACAATGGAAACCATTGTATTTATTTGTACTGGTATTAGCAACTGAGAATGAATTTCTACCATAAAGCAGGGGTGCCATTTAGGTAGGGAAGAGGGAGGCAGTCCCCCCCCCACATTTGTGCCTATGTTGTTCTTATGGTGCGGCAATAATGGCATTACGTTTGGATTTAATCTTTTGCTGAATAAGTGAACCCCTGACCTGTGTGTGCTCATGCAGCAGGTGCACTCATGACCCAATTGTGTCTGTATTGTGTTGTCCACTCTCTCCACCTATTAGTGGTGACACCATCATATGTGATGTGGTGGAGCTCCAGCCAAGCAAGAGCTCATCAGTTATGCAGGTGTGAAACTGTCTTTCCTGCCACAGAGTAGACAGGCTGCATACTAAAGCTTGGAGGAGTCAGTGAGCACTGAACTCTCAATAGCAGTGTTGTGGTGGTATATTTTTGTTGTCTGCTCTTAGTGAGTCTCCATCTCCCCTGGTGATTGAAGGGGAAGAGGGTGAGCTAGAAGCTAACCCAAGACTAGGCTACCTACTTACTCTCCTAGGCTTGCCTCGTAACAAAAACAGCACAGACCCCCCACAGTAGCAAGCTAGGCCTAGCAGCAGCAGTGACAGTGGTGTGGGTGGCCTTCCTAGGCCTTGATCAGTGCAGTGTGACAGCAGCCACAGCAGCAGCCAAGCAAGCAACACAGGATGGATGAGTTCAGTTGGTGAGGTGACTTGGTCACAGATAGAGGTGTTGCAAAGTTAAACTTCACCCGTAAAGTTCATGCAGATTGCCAAAAATTCACGCTTAGCGGAATTTGCGGTGTTTTTGGAACACTCCAAAACTTCATTTTGCTTGATTTGTGTGAAAAGTTCAATGAAATTTGTGTTTTTCTAAAGCGGAGCACAAATTTTGCAGGTGGACTGTGAAATTTGCAGGCGAAATTTCGCACACCATAGCAAAATCTGTGAAATTCACTTCTGCAAATTCCGCGAATGGAGCAAATTGACTTAAGGAGTGAAATTCACAGACTTCACACACCTCTAGTCATGGACCACTCTGGGGACCTGGGATCACTGGTTCTAGCATCCAGCTTCTGGCAGAAGGACAGAGGCAGAGTGGACTGAAAACTGGGCTGGTGGCAAACTGGGCCAGGTTGCAGGTTCTGCCCAGATGACCAGGTAAGTAAAAGTAAATATTTTTTTTACAGGGGGATTGGGGAAGGAATGAAATATTGATGTGTTTTTTATGTTTCTGCACATTTGGGTGGCTACACGACCCACTTGGGATGGGTACTGAATGGAATGGAGTTGGGGAGAGAAATCAGGATAAAGACTTTTTTTGGGGGTGGCAGAACTTCAGCCAGGAAAAAAAATTGGTTAGTAACTGGTTGGGTTTGCTCTCAAATCTGATGCATGCTCCAGGGTATAGAAAGATAAATCTTATACATGTTAATGTTTCCTGATTTGCATAACACTTTTCAGTCACAACAAATAAGTTTTACCTTTTAGAGACATTCCAGAGCTTTCCACCTAGGGGCTAACTAGCACCTGGACTCCACTAGTTGTGGGCTCCCCCATGCTGAAATCTGAAATGTCACCCCTGCCATAAAGTCTAAATTTACAGGACATCCTCTGTGTGAGCAGTATGCTTTCCATGAGGGATGGATGAAGAGCAGAGCAGTTTTCAGGGGTAAAATGAGGTCTGACCCTTCAGGGACAGTTGAGCGGTATGGCATGCACAGACTATTGGAGCCCCGCTATACTCAGGCTTATGCTCCCCCCCCAGTGAAGCTGACCTCCACATCCCCATGCTCAGGCACATTGTGACAAAGGGCAAGGGAGATTCCAGGGGCATGGATCATTAAAATGAATGGGGGTATTTTTTTATTACTATTTCATACATTATTGATCAAGTCAAGATTATTGTTGATAGGTTAAAAACCATTATAACATATAAAAATTAAGTACTGATTCCAAAGTGCTTACACAATACATTACTCAAACATATGAATATTCAAATCCACTCTAGAAATACAAGCAATAAAAATACATATCATCAAGCAGCAGTATATAACCTGCAGCTAGAAGTTGGGCCAATAACATATCATAAGAACTATTTAAAAGTGTTTCAGTATTGCACCAAGTTAGTTCCAGTACTTTTCCTTTGTAAAATTCACACTTCAGAGTCTATAGGTAAATCACATTCACTTTCAGAAAGTACAATTACTGCAAATATATAAAATCCTCAAACTACATATTAAAACAAGTTGCTATGGAATCTTATAGAAATAAATGCTCATCCTCACATTCCTCTTAATATACTCCCCTGGGTGGCTTTGACAACTGACCTTAAAAGGATCATTAATCCTTGGACCAGGCATTCTATAGTGGTGTAGATCCAATTAAGACAAACTTGGGAAATACCTAGTCCAGTTTGGGCACATGCACCTCTCCAGTATCTTCCCAACTTCCCTACAGCCAGGGATGACAACCATTTTAAAAGATGGGAGGACAGTGGTCTTAGATACCTGTCACAGTTTTTGCAGGGAAATATTTTCAAAAGTTATAGGAATATGAAACAAGAGTTTAATCTTCCTAAAAATGAATTTTTTAAATACATTCAATGTAGGCACTATATCTGCAGTGAGGTAGGAGTGACCTATTTAACAAACCTGATACTACAGCCCCTAACTATGATATATCAGAAAAGTCAAAAGGGAGACTCGAGGGGATATATATCTTCTATCTACAAGGCTATGCAAGAGGAAGGGGGGGTCCCAGTGACCCAAAATATCACACAGAAGTGGCAGGAGGAGCTAAATAACACCTTATCGAGAGGGACTGGAATAAAATCTGGATGGGGGTCTGCAAAACAACAAGCTCCGTGGTGTGGAGACAACATAGGTGGAAGCTTGTATCCAGAGTTTTCATTACACCTGAGATCTCAATACACTATTCAGCATCCTCCACAAATAAGTGTTGGAGAAATTGCAGGGGAAAGGGTACGTACTCACATATATTCTGGGACTGCCCATATATTATTGAGAGAGATTTTGCAGGAAATAAAGGAAATCTTTCAAATAAAATGCTGTCTCACAGGATCCAACTTGCTGCTTGGTCTCCCCCCAGAGGTAATATATACCAGTAACCAAAGATATATGTTCCTACTTTTAGTGGAAGCAGCCTTAAAAGTGGTCACTCAGCAATGGCTCACAACTCACCAACTCACCCTGAACCCTTGGATGCTTAATGTAGAACATTTCAAAGTGACAGAGGAGGTGACTGCTCATCTACGGCTTGCCACTGACAATTTTAACTCGTGCTGGTTACCTTTCTTTGACTATGTCGAGAACAAGGAGGGAATAGCTGTACTGGAATAACAGCTACTTCCTAGGTGACGTGTGAGGACCCCCACACCTAAGAAGGTAGTGATTTAAGAAACCCAATATACAGTGGCGTGAAAAAGTATTTGCCCCCCTTCCTGATTTTCTCTATTATTGCATATTTGTCACACTGGATGTTTTCAGGTCTTTAGAGAAAATGTAATATTAGATAAAGGGAACCTGAGTGAACAAATAACACTTGTTTTTTTTTTTTAATTTCACTTATTTAATGAAAAAAAGTTAACCACACCAACTGGCACTGTGTGAAAAGTAATTGCCCCTTACACTTAATAACTGGTTATGCCACATTTAGCTGCAATGACTGCAACGAAACACTTCCTATAATTCAATATCTGTCTTTCACATCGCTGTGGAGGAATTTTAACCCACTCTTCCTCGCAGAACTGCTTTAATTCAGTAACATTTGGTAGGTTTTCGAGCATGACCTGCTCGTTTCAGGTCCTGCCACAGCATCTCTATTGGGTTTAAGTCTGGACTTTGACTAGGCCACTCCAAAACTTTAATTTTACTTCTTTTTAGCCATTCTGATGTGGACTTGCTTTTGTGTTTGGATCATTGTCTTACTGCATGGCCCAACTACGCTTCAGCTTCAGCTGACGGAAGGATGACGGACATTCTCCTTAAGAATTTTCTGGTACAGAGCAGAATTCATGGTTCCTTTAATTATGGCAAGTCATCCAGGTCCTTAGGCAGCAAAGCATCCCACACCATCACACTATCACCACCATGTTTGACTATTGGTATGGTGTTCTTACTGTGGAATGCTGTGTTTGCTTTACGCGAGACATTATGGGATCCATGTCATCCAAAAGTTCCACTTTGGACTCATCTGTCCATAGAACATTTTCCCAAAAGGCTTGTGGATCATCCAGGTGCTTTGGCAAATGAGAGACGAGCATTTATGTTCTTCTTGGTTAGCAGTGGTTTCGCTTTGCTACCTCACATGAGCCTTTTTCACTTCTTCTGATTGTGGAGTCGTGAACACTGACCTTAGCTGAGGCAAGAGAAGCCTGCAGTTCTTGGATGTTGTTTTAGGATCCTTTGAGACTTCCTGAATGATTTTACGCTGCACCCTTGGAGTAATTTTGGCAGGCGCCCTCCTGGGAAGATTCACTACTGTTCCAAGTGTTCTCCATTTGAGATTATGGCTCTTACTGTGGTTCGATGGAGTCCCAGAGCCTTAGAAATAGCTTTGTAACCTTTCCAGACTGATAGAGGGCAACACATTTTTCTTGATCTTTTCAGGAACTTCCTTTGATCATGGCATAATGTGCTTGTTGAATCTTTGTGCTGGCAACGTGACTCTGATGGTAAGGTCAAAATAAGTGAGATTTATATTGAGCAGGGCTGGCTGTAATCAAGTCTGGCTGTGTTCAATCAGCTGACTCTAATTATCCCTTTAATTGGGTTGATTTAACTAGGGGGCAATTACTTTTTCACACAGTGCCCGTTGGTGTTGGTTAACTTTTTTCATTAAATAAATGAAATAAGTAAAAAAAAAAAGTGTTATTTGTTCACTCAGGTTCCCTTTATCTAATATTATATTTTGTCTAAAGACCTGAAAACATCCAGTGTGACAAATATGCAATAATAGAGAAAATCAGGAAGGGGGCAAATACTTTTTCACGCCACTGTATAAGCCAGGCCAAATACACCAAAACAGGTAGCTAGAAACAATGAATATCCAATTTGCTGATTTATTGAGACAGATGATAAACTGATATAAGACATAATACACTTGACTCCAATTAATTTATAGTCATCCTTTATTTAAAGTTTTTCCTTTTTATTGAGATATTGTTATTGTAAATGAAAATTGTTGATGGAATTGATTACCAGTTGAACTGATGTATAACTCTGTGTAGGATTTGCAGATGGACAAAATTTCATTGGTGTTTCCCTTCTGAACTGAAAATAATAGGAAATGAATTGGCCATGTAGAGATGTTTTCTTTTTCTCTATGTCAGAGTTTCTCCACCTGTGGATCAAGAAAAAACAACTGCTAATATTAATTGTATGTACAATCAACTATAGATTGTGGCTACATATTTTGTACTGTTGTATGATTTTTGGTTAATGAACTGATCAATAAAATATTTTAAGTTAAAAAAAACAAGTTGCTATATTGGCTTTATATATCAGGAATAAAACAAGGCAATGGCACCACTTTAATGTAACTAAGTCCAGCTGTTAAAAAGTCAAAAAGCACACCATAAAAACATTGTATTGCTTCAAAATGATGTACTAATAAACATTTAGATCAGTAAAGTGCAACAGCATTCCTTACTGGGAGTCCTGCTATTTAAACTTTTTAAAGGAGGAAATTAAGTAATCATCATGCACTAAAACGAGTCTGCTTAAACGAGCGCCCCTGAAAGTTTCAGGGAATTAGCCACTTTATCATAAAACTTAGGTAAAAGATGTGAAATTTACTGATGGGTATAGTACGCTCAAACCTCAGCATGTCAATAATAAACCGGGATAAAAGACTCAATTTTGTACTTGAGGTTCATTAGCTCACAGACAGTAAGAAGCTCCATTAACACCAAGAAGTTCATCAGTCCACAGACAAAATTTAAATAGCTCCATTTATAGTCAGGAGTCCATATTTTTTAATTATTGGCATAGGCTGGGATTAAACAAACAAGCATTTTTCAGTGCCGAATGTTTGCTTCCTGGCATTGGCATTGGTAGTGCAGGAGTTAGAAAGATGCATAATAGGAATGGCAGTGAAGAACTGAACTAATGCCAACCCCTACCCCCACCCTGCAAAGACTGAAAGGCATTGGGGGTGCCTTTGGGTCATCATCCATAATGCTTATGCCATTCCATTTCACTCTACCCTGCAGATGCTGACAGGTGTTGAGGTGTGCTTTGGGGTCTTCAGCCCTTATTCTCGACCCATTTCATAAGGAAATAAGCTGAGATGGGTGCAGTATAGGTGAATGGGGTCAACTTTAGGGCCAAAGACCTCAAGGCACACCTTGATGCCTGTCAGTGGTTACAGGGTGGGGGTAGAATGCTGTGAGCATTACGACCGACAAACTTAAGTCACTCCCCTGACGTCTGTCAGTCTCTACAGGGTGGGCGTTATGGTTGGAAACCTTAACACCCAGGGCGTTTGTCAGTATTTTCACTCCATATTTTCAAAATGGGATTTTTGGGACCCCACCTCATAAACAGTGGCACTATCATTTCATTACTCAATCCTGAATGGTGATTTTGCACAGCAAGTACGCCATTTGGTGCCAAAGGTGCAGAAACACATTTTGGGCAGGATGTGAAAAATGACAGCTGTACTGTTCATGAGGAGGTGGGAAAAAATGACAATGTTGAAAATCTAGAGTGAAAATATGAAAAATTTGCAAAGTTATGAGCATGCAAGAAGCTTCACAACTCATGTCCATAACGTGGTCATTTTTGGGGAATTTTGTCACCAGATTTTTAACATGGGATTTTGGGACCTCCCCTCATAAAGAGTGGCAGTGCCATTTTGTTAATCCATCCTGAAAGTTGATTTCATACAGTGATCATGCCATTCTGCATCACAGGTGTGAAAACACATTTTGGGCAGGATGTGAAAAATGACACCTGTACTGTTCATAAGGAGGTGTTAAATAATGGCAATGTTAAACATCTGGAGTGCAAATAATAAAAACTGGTGAAGTTATGAGCATGCATAGAAAATGTGCAACACACACCCATAATGTGGGACATATTTTGGAATTTTTTCATCAAATTTTCAACACAGGCTTTTTGGGACCCCACCTCATGAATAGTGGTACTGTCATTTTGTTACTCAGTCCTGAAAGATCATTCCATGCAGTGACTGCAAAACTACCTTTCGGGACCGAGAAACGACAATAACATGTTCATGAGGTGGGGTCTCAAGAACCCCATGTTGAAAATTTGGGGCCAAAATTCCTACAAATAGCTAAGATATCAACCTTAGTTGAAACCCCCCATTAATTCTCATTATACAGTGCTTACCCGATTTCTCAGTTCGTAGTTCAACTTTGAAGAGTGCAGATGCGTCCCAGTCCATAGAAGATCACTGCTTCCGAGCCTCGGAGGGTAAGTATGAGTGAGGGGGGGTGTGAGGAAGTGGGTGCACAGAGGGAGGGTTGGGGTGGAAGAGGGGGACTGCGAAGATGATGCTGGACAGTTTTCTTTTTTACATTTTAACAAACAAAAAGACTCCAGAGGACCGTTTTCTTTATTTATAGGTTAAAATAAAAAATAAAAAAAAACTTTGGGGCACACTGGGGTGGACTCCCACTGTGCACATGCATTTGATGGGGGGGGGACATGATGCTAATGGGGATTGGGCATCCCCCTCGGGAAGCATGGGGGAGGGGAAACATAATGCTGATGGGGATTTGGCACCCACTTCGGCAATGAAATTGAGTTTGGGGTTGGGGATCATCTGACACCAGAAGTGGGCATCCTGGTGTCAGAAAAATAAATAAAAAATGTCTGGGCACACTGGGGTGGGCTCCCAGTGTGTTACAATGTGGCTGTGGGAGGGGGGGATACATGCCAATATGGGAATTGGGTATCCCTGATGTCAGCTTTGTGGGAGTGTGTGGCCAGCAGCAGGAGCCACCATTGAAGAAAACTGCTCCCCGGCTGCTTTATTTATTGAAATGTTTCACCAGAAACAGCACACCGAGCAACTGCTAGTAACTCTGACCATGCGCATTACTGTGCACTCTAATGTGCATGGCCAGTGTCTTCTCATCTGCCACTGCAATGACAAAACTGCATCTGATTGCAGTGGCAGAGTTGTTCCAACTCTTTGGCTCTCTTTGAAGTTTGCTGTCATTGCCAGCATGCTCACTGATTGGTGGCAGAGGGACGGACCCACTAAATTGTCCCCTGCATTGGCCACAACATTGACATACCTCTGAAATGTGCTACTACCACAAGATGTTTCTTTCACATGCATGCAAGCAAGCATAAAAATGAGAGGCTCCATTTGTACTTAGAATGCATCAGTTCACAAACGGAGGCTAGGGAACTCCTTAGCATATAATATTAACAAGAGTCTCCAACTTGCTGCCAGAATCCATCTTTTATATAAAATTTATTTAATTACCATTTAGGGACTCTGTTGAGCCTGGAGTCCTCAATTTCATTAAAGAAGTATGCTAATTAGAGTATCAAAACTCTACCCCCCCAAACACTGAAGTCCAGCTGCATCTAATAAAATGCCGATGAAACAATCATTGTAGAACTTTAGTTGTTCAATCAGTAAAGGAGTCCATCCATAAATTCAACTGCAGTAAAATTACAATAATCATATTATGCCATTCTCTCTGTCACATTTTCATCATGAACAAACTATATCTTAAGTCAGCTCCATGCAGGGAGTCCCGTATATCATTGCAGCTCCATGCAGGGAGTCCTACATGGCAATGCATAATTTTAAATTCGGACAAGAAACTTGAATAAACAATAAAATTGAGCTTCACATGAGTAATCCCATCACATGGAAAAGACTCAAGGTGAGCAGAATATCATAATCCTTTGGCATCGAATCATGTCACACAGAATACTCTGTAAATACCGTAATCGGGAGGGGGGGAATCTTTCATGTTCATTCCATAGTAACAAATACAAATACAAAAAAATCAATCTACCAGGCATCCTTTTATATTTCAAGTTTGATACCATCATGAATCTTCTCCCATAAATAATGTAAAGAGAGAGTGTACATACAAATGTAAAATACTTTGTTTCTGGCACATTTTACATCTTAAATATGAATTCACTGAAGAAACAGAAGATAGGCCGTAGGCCAAAGGCTTCCTACCTGACCTCATAAGCCACTCTTCCACCATCTCTTGATCCAAGTTCGAGTGGAGGTGAACAAAATAGATGTTTTATTTCTCCTTGTATTCTGTTTTCAAGTTTTTTAACTCCTGTTTCACCCCAATTCACTCTGATGCCTCCATAACTCTCCTCGGGGTTCCTTTTCCAGCTAAGTGCACTGTAAGACATTGAGAAGATGCTCCACTGATCATAGCATTATTTGATACCAGTAAATTTAAAACTTATAACTGGAATCCCCGACACAAGGCAAAGCTGGCATACCTGTTTCAAAATTAAATGATTCTGTCAGCAAAATGCTTTTCAGTTCCTTCAG
Organism: Neoceratodus forsteri; assembly: GCA_016271365.2. Lineage (NCBI taxonomy): Eukaryota > Metazoa > Chordata > Ceratodontiformes > Ceratodontidae > Neoceratodus > Neoceratodus forsteri. The sequence continues at coordinate 193,286,224 of CM057456.1, forward strand.
ACACATTACACTGTAATTTCCCCTTGCCTGATCATCAGACCATCCAGCTTGAGGCTTTTCCCAGCTCCTTGATTCTCCTTAATTCTCTACACAGCTTATCTCCATTCTCTGTAGAACGCTGTGTTCTGGTCGAGAACATTTAACACGTACAGCTTATAATTCAAGCATCTTCCATCTACTTTTGTGGTTTGCAGTAACATTTGTGAATGGGTTTTCCCACAAAATTAAAATGCCTTGAGGTAAAAGTCCAAAGCAGCTCTGGGGTGGGAACATACTATTCCCATCTCTTTTTATCAATGGAGTTCCATGGCGTTCAAGGCATACCAACAAAAAAAAAGCAAAAATCAGCAGTCAGTCAAACAAGCAATCAGCAGTTGCCCATCTTAAAAAGCAGTTTATTCATTTCAAAATTTGATAGCTGCCCAAAGACTGCCCTGTCCCAGAACACACCAGAGGCAGGCCCGCTAAATTCAGTGTGTAACAGCCAATGGCTTAACTCCTACAAAAACTGCTTACTCCTGTCGGTAGTCACTTTCAAGGTTCAGTGCCATAACCAAAAGTTAAATTAACTTAAAATACCCCAAGTTTCATTCAGGAAGTTTTAAAATAATGCCATTAAAAAAGATCAGGTTTTTGTAAAGAATTTCAGATTCCCAGATAAGCATGGAGCAGCAGGGAGTGGAGTAGCGCTGCAGCCATCTTGCTGTTCCACCCCCAAACCTACATTATTGATGGAGAGTTGGAGATTAATGAAGGCCACCACTCGACCAACAAGGGCCTTGTTAGTACAACAGTGGCCTTCATTATTCTCCAACTCACTATTATAATATATAAAATAGTAATAAAAAATAACTCCATTCATTTCAAGGGGGTACACACCAGCAATCTGACCCATGAACATAATTTCTTAAAGACTCCTGCCTCTGGGTTCCTAGTACTCAGGTAAGAGACTCTCAACTTATATCTATACTTGGTGGGTTGTCTATAGTAGCATGGCTACAGTGTGTGTGCATGGGGGGGAGAGACTGGCCATGTGGGTGGGTGTGGAGTTATTGCTACGTTTGTGTTTGTTTCTTAAAGTCTTTTTGCATGGAAAGATTCAAAACTATGGTAAGAAAATAGTAGGAGTACAGGCCAGACAGAAGTAATTAAGTAGTTTTGTGGGTAAGTGTGTGCATTGAGGATGGGTAGAACCCCATGCGTTTCCATTGTTATGTGTGCTACAGTTCAGTTGTGCAGCTGAGATGAGGGGGGACAAGAAAACTAAAAGGTATAACAGTGGCTATAAGCATGCCACGTGCATGCAGATGTATGCAGATTAGATATATGCAGATATGTATTGAAGCACAAGAGAGCCATATGTGTGCAGGCAGTATAGCTTAGTGGTTAAAGGCACTGAATTGCAAACCAGGAGTCTTGACAACCTGGGTTTGAATCTCATCAATCCCCACTTCTATGTGGTGTGATCATAAACAAGTCACTTAATTTTTATGTGTGCAGTTATCAGTGCTATGCATGCAGTCTGTTCCAATTTATCATAAAAAATAATGTTTTCCACACTTGCTTGCTGCACCCATGCCACATGAATAGGATAGGTTCCAATTTAACATTTAAATCATACTTGTGGGCTCTGTTTGCTCTTGTTTCTTTTTTTACAAAGTTAAGTCTTGTCCCTCAGTAGTGGCATGAGAGAGCCCCAGCACAGAGAAGGTGACAGTGAGAGCTGAGCCATGGCAGTGAGAGGTACAGAGAGAGAGACACAGCATCAGGGCAGAGCACGGAGGCCCCAGGAGGACCCTAGCTGACCTCAGAAGTGCTAACAACTGCTCCTCCCTCCACCACAGTTAAACAAAATATGAGGACCAGTAATTAAATAACATAAAACATGGATGGGTGTAACCAGAATTTTACACACACTCTCAGTGTGGGATGCTTTTATTTATGTAACAGCCCACACCTTGAGTGTGTATAAAATTCTTGTTACACACACTCACCCATGTATTATTCTGTATTTAATATATTACTGTAACTGCATTTGGACATAAAGCATTCCCTATATGTTAAATCGCTAACTCTTATTTGGTAATGTTTATAGTAGTATAACATCTAATATGCTGATTTACATACTGCAATAAGGAATTCTGGGTAGATTATAAAGCTGGCTGAAATTGTCCTTACTCAGAGGTGCAGTCTCCTCTTTTGGTAGTGGTGACTGTAGTATAGCACCAAATATGTAGATGTACATAGCAAGGCATAGTGGGTACAATATGAAGTTGTTTTCCATTTTCCTTAGTGGGAGGTGCAGTCTCCTATTTTTATAGTGGTTACAGCAATCTAAGATCTCTGATGTTTATTTTCAAAATGAGGCAATGTGCATACAGTCATACCTCTCAACTGTCCTTCATTACCAGGGAAATCCCTTATTTTATACCTCAAAGTTATTTTGTCCCTCACCTGTTCCTCAAGGAAAAGGGGTATCCTGTGATAAGAGCAAAGGAATTTGGGTGAAGCAATAATTGTGAGTAGAAAACAATGATTGTGTTTTTGGCGAGATGTGTTAAACAGATCATGGTGTATTCAGCAAAGTAGCGAGGTAGTGCAATGTAAGCTGGCTGGAACTGAAGTCAGCTGTTTAGTGCTTGGAACTCATGGTGTTCTGTAGCCAAGTGGTTAGTCATTGTATGTTTGCTTTCTAGTAGAAGCAGATCTGGGTTTGATGCTTGTGATTTGTAGAGTTTTTTGTTTTTTTGATATGTCTATCTAGATATGTAATCTAGCCCCTCCCAGTTTTGTCCCTCTCCCCAAGTTACAGCCCCCCCCGGAGATGATTATAAATAGTAAGAGGATGGGGGGGCAAAGTCTCCAACAGAAAGTCACTGCAGATGTATTTGGTGATCTTCCTGCAGTCACCCCCCTTACTCCCCCCACATATGCCCCCCAAATCTGCTCCCCCCTCCAACTTCCATCCCCACTCATATAGCGGAGACCAGTCAGTGAACAGGGTGAGTGTTTTGACTTTGTGGCACATGCTGTTGTGCTGATCGCTGATATTCCCCTCACAGTTTTTTTTCCACACGTTGTTTTTGTTGGCGATGTTTTCACATGGAACCTGGAAAACTTACTCCCCACACAGAGATGATTCTCTAAATTCAGGTATTAAAGTAGACAGTGTCAGTGGCTCAGTGGGTAGCACACTCGCTTCTGAGGCTGGGAGATCAGAGGGCTGTGGGTTCAGTTCCTACATCTGCCACTTGGGTTAATATCCCAGTACTGATGCTGTAGTGCAGCATGAGAGGGGTGCTGCAGTTCTGAGGTACCATCTTTAGGATGAGATGTTAAACTGAGGTCCCATCTGCTTGGATTGGTGGTAGTTCAGGTGGATGTTAAAGATCCCTTGGCACTTATTGAAAAGAGCAGGGGAGTTTCCCAGGTGTCCTGGCCAAATTTCCCTCATTCACTGAAAAAAAAAATACAACCAACAACAGCTTAATCTGGTTCAAGGTCAGTTATCATTCATCACTTACCTGGTCAACTAAATATAAATAAAAAAATAATTTCATACCATTACAAGATGATATGAATCATCCCTCCCTCTACTCTTACCGTATTCTCCCCCCTCTACCCCCACTACCTGTGAGCACCCTTCTATGGTCACTTCCCCATTTTCCTTCTCATTTGTGTCTCCATTGGACACCTTAAATGCACTCCTGGCCCTTAACTCCTATAAGGCAGCTCACCTGATGGCCCAAATTCTAAGCTGCGCTACATCTCTGCTCCAGCAATCTCTCACCCTCTGTCCATCCTGCTAAATCTCTCCTTTGTGACTGCCTCTATACCTACTGCCTGGAAACATGCCATCGTCCTCTCCCTTCCCAACGGAGGTGATCCATCTTCACCTGGAAACTATCACCCTATTTCTCTGCTACCTACCCTTGCTAAACTTCAGGAACACTTGGTCTTCTCTTAAATCTGCATCTTTCTTTCTGATACCTCCTTCACTCCCTTCCAATCTGAGTTTCAGAAAAAACATTCCACCACCACTTCCCTTCTTACACCCACTGATTCCATCTTCTCAGAGATGGACTGAGGTCAAGTTACATCCACTACCTTTGTCAACCTTCCCAAGGCTTTTGACACAGTCTCCTACACCCTCCTCCTTAACAACCTTAACTCAGACGGCCTCTCCACCTCGGCCACAAACTGGTTCAGTGCCTACCTGTGAGGCAGTATGCAATCAGTTCAAATTGCTGACTCCATCTCCCCTCTGCTCCCTATTAGCACTGGTGTCTCACAGTGCTCTGTGTTTGGCCCCCTGCTTTTCTCCATTTTTCTTAATGATCTCCCATTGGCCTGCACATCCTTCTCCATACATGTGAATGACACCATCCTATTTAACTCAGTTCAATCACCCACTGATGTGACTACCAGACTCCAGCTCAACTTCAATAAGATCTAGCCCTGACTTAGCTCTCATCAACTCTTTCTCAATGCTAAGAAGACTGTCTCCATGATCTTTGCACTAAGCAGAGACTCTTGAGGCTAACCTCCATGCCCTCTTTCCAAAACCTTGATGGGACAACCCTTAAAGGCACCTCCTACTTTAGATACCTTGGCATTTGGCTTGACCAACACCTCAACTTCTCTGGACACATTGATGCTATTCTGAAAAAAATGTGCCCCAAGTTAGGTGCCTTATACAGGAACCATAGTTGCATCCTACTAACTGCAAAGCATGAGCTTGTCCAGAAGATGATCCTTTTCATTTTTGACTACTGTGACATAGTCTACAGTGCTGCTCCCATGACCTCCCTAACCAGATTGGACACCTTCTTTAACTCCTTCTGTCATTTTGCTCTGAACTCTCCTCCACTTACTCATCATTGTGACCTATATCACTCTCTGTCTTTTCTCTTGCTTACCAACAGATGTACCTCCCACTGCACAAAACTCATCTCTAAGTTTTGGTTTGATGCTCTCCCTACCTACTTATCCTCCTCTCTAGCCATTCCTCTGTCATTTTTACATGCCCTTAGATCCAATGATTCTTGCACTCTGGCTATCCCTCATTGTGCTACAAGTGTAGGTCAAAATGCATTCTTTCACCAGCTCCCCAAACTGTGGAACTCCCTCCCACACCAGATTTGGCACTCATCCTCCATTTCTTCCCTTTCTGCCACCCTACATAACTTTCTGTCCCCAAATGGTTCCTGCCCATTACCCCCTTCCTATTTCCAATGTAATTTTATTCTATCCCAGTTCACATCGCTACTCTTGCTCCTTCAACTGTCCAATTGATCTGCCCTTTTCACCTATTGTGCACTTATGTACTTTGAGAAGTTGAGCACTTTGATGCCTGTTGTTTTGTTTCCTGTTGTAACCTGGCTGTATTTATTCCTTGCCTGTTCTGCTATGTATTGGTTTATTGTGCAATTATTTGTATCACTGTTTTCCTCAATTCCCCTTCTTCTCAGGACATACAGTGAGATGAGCAACTTGTTTTTCAGTGTGCCTTTCCTGGTGAAACATTTCAATAAATAAATAAATAAAATGCTAAATAAAAAATAAACTTTGCTTACAGGAAAAGGATTCTACAGTGTTCTGAACTTTTATCTCCATCTTTGAGATTGTGTCCCTCACTGTCCCTCATTTTGAGTGCCCACATCCCTCATTTTAGTGACAAAATGTTGAGATGTATGCATATAGTGTATTGCTGACAAGATTTCTTTGTTGAGATATGCAATCTCCTATTTCTGTAGTGAGTACAGAAATATAATAGGCAGTATACTAAGTTACATAGTAAGGCATTGTGGGCAGGGTAAATAGCTCATTTTTCTATCTCCCCAAAGTGCAATCTCCTATATCTGTAGTGTTTACAGCAGTACAATCTGTAGAAAAGCCTCTGGACAAATGTTTTTGTGATGCAGGTAGGCCAAAAAGATAATTTTCCATTCTGTTTCGATGTTTAACTTTTACTGCTTGCTGGTGAAGAGACAGGTCTGAAGTGACAGCTCCTGTCAGACTGTGGGAGAGTAGTGATACTTTTCTATGTTTATGTTATTGGACTTGAATGGGTGTAAGTAGTTCTGGCATATAATTATGGGATAATAATTACATGGCTCAGAGGTACTTTCAGCCAATCAAATCAGTGCAGTCTTTCTACACATGTAATAATCTGGAGTAAAGAATAGCTGAACCTGAATGTCAGTCTAGTAAAAAGCTGCCAGGGAAAAAACAATGGGCTGGCTAGTGCATAGAAACTCTTAATAAGGTTGGAAACAGCATTACTTCTCCAACACCCATTCACAGGGATATGGGATAATTGTTTTACTGCCATCCTGAGAAATCATCTGTGTTGAATGTCAGGTGTGAATATGCACAGCAGTCTCTAACATGATGATAGGACTCATGTCTTTCACCACAACAGAAAGTTACAGAGTTTGCATACTTTACATCAATATGTTACTCTCCCTGACTTTTGCACAGGCTAAAATAATCAATGTAAACTGTTTTTTACGCATTACTGGCCTTCAGCATGACACAACCACAATCAAACAGCTTTCATTTTCTTGCAACAGGCACAGTGCAAGAAAAAAAGTATTTACAGACCTCAGCAATGTGACAGTCTCCTCAGTTTATGTGCAGTTGAAAGAATAGCACCCAAAATTACATCACCAGGGTGGAGACATGCTGATTACCACAGGGAACAGAAAGTCTTAGCATCTAGCAGTGTTGCTGAAGCAGTCCACACAATAAATGGCTATAAACGGTATGAAATAGTAGATTAAAAAAAAAAAACCTTAGGTAGATACTGTTTTTATAACAATATTTAATGAGTGATGCTGACAGTTTAATTTCTGCAAATTTAATTGCACATGATCTTTAAGACTAACATGTACACACACTGGGTTAGGGTGTTGGATGCCTTAGCTCGTGCCTCACTGATGACCCATGTTCAGGAGTGAGCATGGGCCACTGGAGGTCAGAAGGGGGGAGGGCATGGAGCTGGATCAAACTGCCGAGAAGCAGCTTTCCTCTCAGGGGAGGGATGTTGGTTTCCTTCAGCTGTTGGCTGCCTCACAGTGGAGGCTAGGAGGCAGAGCAGGCAGAGAAGGAGCCAGGCATTAGACCAGGAGAGAGTAAGGGGCTGTTACAGGGGCAGCAGGGCACATCTTCACCTCCACATGCATGTGCCTCTGCATCTGGGGCCCCGGGCATAAGGGGGAAAAAAAAAGGGAAAATACCTCCCTCAACAGGATGATTGTTGATCCCTTGAAGGCTTTTTCTGGTGACTGGGAACCTGCCACAGAAATAAGACCTTGGCAGGTAAGTCCCGTATCACCAGGGGCTGGGAAGGGGATGGCCAGAATGGGGTCAGGGAGGAGTGAAGTGCACAAATAGATGACACAAAAAATGCAGAGCGTATGTAAATATGGACATTTGTGGATGATTCCTTTTGGACAACAAAGCAGTGGCCATTTCTGTCACCTCTGACCAAAGCTGGTATGGTGACAGGGTCAGAGGGTCAATGAGTGAAAAATCAGAGTTGTATTGCTTAAGGAGAAAGTCTCTAGGGCTTATGGACTTATAAAGGACTTCACTGATTCTGGCACCTGTGCATCCACTAATCACCTGTTGAGTGACAGATCTCTCACATCTGCCAGTGCTAACTTACAGCTGAACTAATCAGTCAAACATAACAATTATCCACTTAACAGCAAGGGCTGTTACAGATCCAAGCTAGCCCGCATGTGTCTGAGTTAAACCCGGGAGCAGATCAATGCCTGTGTACTGTTGAAAATGACAGTGTGAGTTTCTGCATCAGAGAAACAGACTGTGCACCTGTCAGAAACCAAGTAAGAGTGAGAAGCAGTATTCCTGGTAGATAACAGCAGGATATGCTATGCATTACATGAAGGCTGAAGCAAAACAAAGAAACTTTTGCTATGCTGCAGCCAAAGACCATGACTAATCAGAATTTGTATAGCACTTATCATACACAATGCATCCCAAAGCACTTTACAAGCAATGCTAGACTCATAGTGAAGTGACTAAACATGTAGTCACATCAATTTCATGCATCAGCACCCACACACAGCCTTGGACAATTGTATGAAACAGCTTCATGGGAAAGGGAATGCTGACGTGGGCACTAGAGAAAATTCCCTACTGTTGCGAAAAGTGCCTTGGGTTCTTTTATTTCCATTTGTACATCATCAGAGATGGGTAGAAGGGACTTTGGTTTAACATCTCATCTGAAGGACAGCATACCACAAAGGTACAGCATTCCCCAATATTGCACTCCAGTGTCAGCATTTAAAATATGAGCCCAATGCTGGTGTGGGACTAGAACCCATGACCCTTTGGCCCAGAAGCAGATGTGCTACCAACTGAGCCATGCTGACACCAGGGCAACTAAAATGGTCCAGGGGTTACATCAAAAGCCCTATTAAAAGAGACTGAGAGATTTCATGTACACCCTAGAAGAGCAGAGGAAGAGCGGGGACATGATAGAGGCCTATAAGTACCTCACAGAGGTGAACAGTGTACAGGAGAGGAGTCTGTTTCCAAATGAGGACTAGCACCAGGACAAGAGGGCTTACAATGAAGCTGGAAGAAGGGAAGCTTAAGAGAGATGTAAGTATGACTGGGAGAACTCAATAAAGTTCTGACCCTTATTAAATATGAACCGGAACACAGTGAAGTTCTGATTTCATATAGGTTCATACTAAGGTCGAGCAGGAGCTAGAGGGCTGTGAGGCCCATGAGTGCTCCTGTAAGTTAATAATACCAAATTGTTGTACCAGAGGAGAGGAATTTATCCAATCTGGATTTGAAAATGGATTTGGAATGGCTGGTGATCACCTCTAGTGGTAAAGCATTCCATGGTTTAATAGTTCGAAGGGTATAAAAAATTGTATGCGGCAGCAGATTAAATCGTCCGCATTGTAACTGTAGGGGGTGACCTCTGGTATTATAGATATTATCTTTGAACTCTAAACCCAGGGTACACAGCAAGTAAGGGTCTTGCATAATATCGTACATGAGAAGGAGGTCACCTCTTAAGCGTCAAATTGCAAGGGACATAAGATTCAAAGAAATCAATCTATTTTCTTAAGTAATATTCTTCAGGCCTCTAACTAGTTTTGTGTACCACCTTTGCACTTTTTCAAGATGCAAAATATCATGTTTCCTGAAGGGGCACCATACTTGAGAGGAGAAATCCAAGTGTGGGCGGACATATGCTCTATATAGGGGCATAAGTACTTTCCTGTCTCTTGATTAAATATTTCTCGTACTAGACCAAGTAATCTTATTTGCCTTGAGTATAGCATCATTGATCTGTGAATGGGAAAGGAAGTCATCTGATACTAAAACACCTGAATCATTTTCAGTACTAGTGCTAGTCAATGCCCTATCATCTAGTTTATATGTATGCTTAGTGTTATTAGCACCCAGATGCATAAGCTTACACTTGTTATGATTCAATGTCATCCCCCATGTATTAATCCAGATGGAAATATGATCACGATCATTCTGAATAGACTCTATTTGTTCAAAGTTAGAGCATGATCCACCAATTTTAATATCATCCGCATATTTAATGGTGTTTGAACCGCAGCAGTTGGTAATATCAGCTATGAAAAATTGAAATAAACAAGGACCCAGAATTGAACCCTGAGGAAGCCCACTACTAACAAAACCCATTTTTGAAAGTTGTCCATTTATCAAGACTCGCTGTGTCCTGTCTGTCAAGCAATCTGCAATCCATCTCACTATACTATGATTTATATTAAATGACTGTAGTTTCTGTAACAAGGCCCAATGTGGAATGAGGTCAAAAGCCTTACTAAAATCTATATTAATTACATCATAAGGATATCTATTGTCAAGATGTAAACTAACATCTTCATAATTTTTTATTTATTGAAATGTTTCACCAGGAGGGCACACTGAATAACAAGTTGCTTGTCTCACGGTGTGACCTGGGGGAAGGGGTTACATAGGGTTGTAAAAGATGATCAGTTACAATAGTATGTGGGTAGTACAAACAATAAAACATTGTAAGATTGCAGAACAGTTAGAACACAAGGTATTGTACAATAAACAGTAATGGAACAGTGGGTAAATTACAATACATGTCCAAAATCATACAAAAGAACATATGAACGTACAAAACCTATAGAACCATTTATAGTGCATGAGTGTACCAGGAGCAGGCTCGAGGTAGTACGCAAGTGCTGTTGGAGTGAAAAGGATGGGGTTAGGTTGTGCACACTGGTGACCCAGAAGGGCAGGTGGAGAAGGGGGGGGTGGAGGAAAGAACTGAATATGAGGAGAAGGGGTAGCCATTTCCTGATTTTCCCCTTCAGGATGTTGAGAACCCTGCCAGGGGAGGGGGTCATGGTAGGAAGGCAGAAACTGGGGACAGGTATTAAGGTGTGTTAAAGCAGGAACAGCTGAGGGAAAGGTAATTGTGTAGGGCAGAGGTAAGAGAGTAGTTGGAGGAACACAACAACAAGAAGTTAGTCAAGCAACTATGGCTTGTTCTGATTAGTCCTGATTTATTGACAAATATTTGAAAAAATATGAAAAAATGTCTAAAAGTGGCCAAAGTTGGCCACATTTGACACAGAGCCCCAAAGGAAATAATTTAATGGATTATTTGTATAAAAATTAATGTAAAACTGCTAAATAAAAAAGCAATCACTCACTACTAGCCCCTTCATGGCTGGCCTATAATGGTGGGGTGGCATATCCTTCTCAGTCCGTGACATGAGTGTGCTGGGGGAGACAAAGAGAGCTGGAGAGAGAGAGACAGACAGATGCAAATAGCTATATCTTAGCTCCATCAAGCACTGCAGACACTACCAGACAGCTAAGATTTTTTTTTTATTAATGGTGCTGTGTGGGTATTATTTTGATGGATGTTCCAGTCAGAGCCCGACAGGCCAAAGAAATGAATATGAATGATCAAATGAGCAGCACTAAGAGAGCCCACCCATCCTACCCATGTGAATGATGCAACTGCTTCGCATGCCCCGGTGTACTGTGGTATATGGTACACTACCTGGTCCAAGAGGTGGCAATATTTTCTAGTACTATGACTGCTTCTACTGAATCTGATCAACATGTTGAATCCTTAAAGAAGAAAAATGAAAGACATAGTGATCACCACCACCCAGGCGGGCAGCCAGTCACACATCACATCGGTCAAGTGCAATGCAGTCATAAAAGAAGTTTGCCACTGCCACCTGAAGACCTGATGACAGACATGCAACACAATTACATTCTTCATAGTTCCACAATTGCTGCCAGCCACTGACAAGTAATTTAAGTATCAAAAATAAAATATAGAGGTATAAAAATCTCAGCCCAGTTACTGTAAGTGAGATGTAACCAGGCTAACATACCACGCACACAAACAATAAAGAGATTATATGAATTTTCAATTTAGTAGCATTTCTTTCTGTGAAGGATTCACAGCCAAATATGGGGACATGAGAAATATACAAAGAGTATTCAGTTTCTGGGTTTCAGGCACCTGCTAAGTCATGCACTGTACGAAAATTAAAACAGTACAGTCAGGATCAGTTGCTGAGGGCAAAAGAAGTGACAAGTAGTAGTAGTAAGGACTGGAGTAAGGACAAAAAGTGATAATAGTAGTAGTAGCAGTAGACAGCAGTACCCTACCTTCCAGATCAGATAGTGGTACCAGGTACCACCAAGTAAGTTTGAGACATGAAATGCAGTTGCTTGCTGTATTTTGACTCTGAACCCACTGATGTTATTATTTTTTTTCTATTCTGTGCTGCTCATGTGATCATTCAAGTAATAGTGGCCTGGCCTAGTCCGTCCTGACCTGACTTTTTGCAATTAATTGCTATCTCATGTAGTAGACCCTATTCACAAAATAGTTGCACCACATGCACAAATTCTTGAAAGTGTTTTGTGGATAGGGCCTGCTCAGACCAGTCAGTGTATGTTTTATTCAGGTATCATAATTGAAATTAAAGTGAGGAATGTTGACTTTGAGAAATGTGAGGCGTTCAGTATTTATTGGTGTCAAACAGGATCATGTGACATTAATGACGTTACTAGCTGAACTAAACAATCGTTCTCAACACACGCTAGTCAGACAGCAATTCATGTACTTCACTGCAATGTTTTCTAAAGCAGGCCACATATTTTGTTTGGATTTTCAGTACTACAAAGGATCAGCATTCTAGCTGATATTGGGCTCTGCCAGGAACATTTCAACAATGGTCTGTGCTGAGGCTGTGTTACTAGAGGCGATTAGAAGATGTTACAATTACATTTTCTAAGTGACTCCAGAGACATGAAGCTGAACTATGTGACTGTGGGACAGTGCTATGCTTGGCTGGTGGTGAAGAACAAGATTCAGCTGTAGTGGCTGAGGAGGAAGAGGGAGAAAATGCTGAAACAGTAGAGGATGGACCACCTGATCCTGTGCTGTGTTGTGAAGAAGATTCTAAATGTGTTGCTGTTGTTATACTATGTTCCATGACAGCATGCACCTAGTCACTCAATAGTTGCTTTGATTTGTAGCATGGGTCCAAGACTGTTGCTTTAATGTAGTACTCCAAATAAAGCATGTAACATAGTTTGTCATCTTCAACTTTTTTGATCATACATCTCGTTAGATCTAGTATTCTGGGAGGCAACCTGCATGTGTCAGCAGCACCACTGGCAGCCTGTGTGATCATGGAACTATCCTGCTTCTGTAACTTTTCCCTAATCAGTTTCAATCTGAATTTTAACATTTTTATTAGCGATATCAACTGGCTGAGAGTTGCTGTGTTTGCACTAATCTCCCTGGTAATTTCCTCAAATGGCTGGAGCAGGAAAGTTAGAAATTCCAGCATGGTCCACTGTGATGGAGTAATATAAATGTCTGCATCACCAGTTTTATTTTCTAAGGTATACTGCCTGACAGCTTTCTTTTGTTCCAGCAGCATTTGGAACATATAAAAGGTTGAATTCCATCGAGTAGAAATGTCTTGGATCAGTCTGTGCAAAGGTAAACTGTTCTCCTGCTGTGTTTTTTCAAACAAGTGACAGGCTTTGCATGAGTGACTGAAATGAGTGCTTATTCTTTTAGCAGTGCTAACAAGAGCCTTAATCTAATTAATGTCATTGAGAAAACCGTGAACTATTAAAGTTAAGCAATGTTTAAAGCAATGGATGTGAACAAAGCCCCCCTCCTCCAAGGCCTTCCTTATGTTGGACCCATTATCTGCAGCTATAAAGCCAACTGACAGTCCCTGTGAAGTGAGTCATTGCTGCATTGGTTTTTGGAGCTTGTCACTGATGTTGTATAAGGTGTGTTCAGATGGAAAATAAAACATTGTTAGAACAGCAAACTGTGATGCTTCACTGTCCCCAGTCCCACGTAAATTATCGAAACATGCCCAACGTGCTGTGATAGACATGAAGGATTCATACTGACAGCTTGTCCATATATCTGTTGTGAGATGCACCACCATTCCAACAGCATTGCACACTACGCGTCTTAATTTTTTACATACAACATCATAAAGATCTGGAATCCCTGTTGTCAAGAAGTATTTCTGTGATGGTATACTATATCGAGGTTTGAGGAACTCAAGCAGCCACCTGAATCCTATATGTTCAACCATGTTATATGGTAGCAAATCAACAGCTATCATTTCTGAAATTTTTTGGTTATTGTAACCACAACAGGGTGAGTCGAGGCATATTTGGCTTTAAGCTCATATGTTTCTGAGATAATAAGCTGTCTCCTTGAAGGAGGAAGGCTTTTGAACACATGATGACTTTCAGTAACAGTCAGAGGAGTCCCTCGAATGGTAGCAAGTGGTGGTGAAGGTGTTTCAGTAGTGTTACAGAACCTGCCACTGCTTTCATCTATGGGAGTTGCCCCCGAGTGTAGTGAGCTATCACTGTCACTTTCTCTTGGAGACTCACAACTGGACTTCTCAGTAGTGTTATGACATCTGTCTAGGTGCCTTTTCAGTGCTGACATTCCCAGTGCTCCTTCCTTTATACCCCTGCTGATTGTCCATTTACAAATAGCGCATGTTGCTACCAACTTATTGGAAGCACTAATGGAGAAGTATGAGCAAACAAAAGATGATATTTTTTTAGTTTTTTTTTTCTCAGGAAGGCATTGCACCTTGGTCACCTATTCAGGGTCCCCCCCCCCCCGGATTTTTCTTGGACCTGTTCCTCTTGTGGTTTATTCCCACTTACCCCCTCCACAACCAACACATTTCTGTCTGTTTCTTCCTCATCTGCAATTTCCATCCCCTCCAGTAAACCTTGTGCTGCCTGATAATTCTCTTTATCTTTATTATTACCCTTGTCAGGTTCAATCTCAAAAGAATCGGATGAAGGACTGGCAGTAGCATAGTATGAAATGGTTCCATACCATTGGGTGCTTCTACGGATGGTACCCACCACACCTTTAGTTTTTTTTAGATAAATAACTTTTTTTTCCTTGGGACTGATGATGATCCGAGTCATTCGCCATTTTTGGATTCAAGCATTCGCTTGAAAGACAAAACCTTAGATGTGAAAAAATCACTTTTGGGGGTTTGATTTTGTTTCCCCTTTTCAGGCTGATTGCTGTCTTTTGCAGTGCCACTGCCTACCTGAGAAACAGAATGCACCTCAGCAACACTTTGATCCATTTTTTATTAGTATTCTAACCTGCAACAAAAAATCCTTTAACTAATGTGATGTACTTCTGATGATTCCCACCTACAGGCCAGGGACAAATTTACTGTCATGGCTTGTGACTGTACACAGCACACTGACAGCAGAGCAGTCCACTACCACTTCCTTCCAAGATTACCAGACTGACTCCTACATTACAGTTAGTTACAGTTAAGTGACCAAATTCAGCAACTGTTAAGTGTGCCTCAGAATTTGAATTGGAGATGCAGACACATCTGGTGGATAGCCACACACAGCACGGTCCCACACTGGGGGTTGATTACTGCTTATATGTAATGTAACACAATATACTATAAAACTAATGATAATAAGGAGGAATAATGGGGAATGAGTGATGATGATACTTGTGTGTACAGTACTTGTACTTTACTTGTGTTGTACTGTAAACAGCCTGCTACCAGTCACAAAGTCAGATTATCCCACGAGCCACTCATAGCCAGCAACACAGGCACATCAGATTGTATGTTGTTTGTCTGAACAATATTGTTTTGTAATAAAATGAAATTGTAAATGAACATTAAGTGATAGTAATTTGTGATTGGATGGCACAAGTCAAAGATTTATGTTACCCCCTGCTGCCCTTGCCCTGTACACACTGCCACATTGAAGCCAGGAAAAAAAATATTTGGGATTTCTGGGACTGTTACATGTATTGTGGGCCACCATGCAGTCTCTCTCTCTCCACCCCCGACAACATAAGTCAAGGATTTATTTTGACACCCTGCTGCCCTTGCACTGTACACACAGCCACACTGAAGCCAGGAAAAAAATGATTTGGGATTTCTGGGACTGTTTCATTTACCATGCGCCACCCTGCAGTCTCTCTTTCTCCCCTCTGGACATCACAAGTCAAAAATTTATTTTGCCACCCTGGTGCCCTTGCCCTGTACACACAGCCACATTGAAGCCAGGAAAATAAATTTTATTTGGGATTTCTGGGACTGTTACATTTATATTCATCCCCCCCTGCAGTCTTTCTCTCTCCCTTTTGGACAAGATCATGAATGAATGTTAAGAAGTTATTGTGATTCATGATTGGATGGCACAAGTCAAAGATTTATTTTGCCACACTGCTACACTTTCCCTGCACACATGGCCACACTGAAGCCAGGAACAAAAATATGGGATTTTATGTAACTGTAAAATTTCTCTTGGACCTCCCCCCCAGTAGTCTCCCCCTCACTCCTCTGGATCAGGAATGGCACAAGTCAAAGATTTTGCCAGCCCACCCTTTCTCATATATACAGTCAGCTACACTGTCTGAGACCAAGAAAAGAAAAAAATTTAATTTGAGAATTTCTGTAACTGTAAAATCTCTCTTGGGCCCCCTCAGTAGTCTTTCCCTCTCTCCTCTGGATCTGGAATGGCAAAAGTCAAATATTTTGCCAGCCTGCAATTGCTCATGAACACAGTTACACTGTCTGAGGCCAAGAAAGGAAAAAATCTTGCATTTGGGATTTTCTGTAACTGTAAAATTTCTCTTGGGCCTCCTGTATTCTCTCTCTGTCTCCTCTGGATCTTCTGCAATAGCACAAGTCAACAATTTTGCCAGCCTTCCCTTGCTCATGTACATACAGTCACACTGCCTGCCTTTTGCATCCCCCACCAGCAGCCACCCAGGCCACCACTATCTCCCCAGTCCCTCCAGATTTCTCCTTTCTCCAGTCCCACCAAGTCCCAACTCCTGACTCACCATCACCCTCCCCCGATGGTCAGTCCCCCCAGCCCCAGTGAGTCTCCTTTCTCTGACTCTCCACAGTTTCTCTTCCTTCCCTTCATATATATTTTTTTTATATTTGTGGGGTTTTTTGGGGTTTTGTTTGGCCACTTTTTCTGGCAGCATCTCTGCCAAGGTGCTCCTGCTCCTCTGACCATCCTCCTCTCTTGTCTGGGCTGTGTTGCACACTCTACACGGTTACATACCGTGACTGCATCACATGACCATCTGTTGCCTGATTGGATACCAATGGACGCCTGTACATGAAGCAAGCATGCTGATGGTATCCCCATGGCAACAGTAAACAAAATGGCAGAAATAGCATTTCCACAGACCCGGAACCGGACTTCTGTGACGAAGTTCATATTTATCTGGGTCCATGGAGTGTGGGATTGAGTCGGGGTTCTGGATCTCCTGCAGAACAGTCCTCCCATCCCTAGATGTGAACAAGTACTAGTTCACTGAAAGAGTGGTGGACTCCTGGAATGATCTGCCAGCAAAAGTGGTGGGAACAAAAATAATGGTGGTTGTCAAACATGCATGAGAAAGGCATAAGGGAATATTGGGAAATAAGCAGGGAGGGAGAGGGTTGACAGAGACCAGGTAGGGTTTGCAGAGGCAAAATGGGAAGAGAAAAACTGGACAGACTAGGTGGGCCCTTTTCTGCCAATAATGTCTTTCTTTTCAGGTCTGTTTTTAATTCTGTTCAGATCCTAGTGGGATCTGGCCTCAGGGATCATATCACTCCAATTTTAACTCTGTATTGACTGCCAGTTAGTAAACCTGTTGACTTCAAGGTCCTGATGCTATCTCTAAGGCCCTTTGTGGAATGAGATAGTCTTACCTTGCTGCCCTCCTAGAATGCCCAGCACCATCCCTGTCCCTACACTGTAGTCGATATCTGTCCCAAAAGAAAACAATTTAAAGACTATTAGGCAGGACACTTCTGCTGCACTACACTGTGAAATTCCTTCCCCTGGACTAGAATGTCATCAACTTTAACAGCATTTAAAGGGAACATAAACAATTGTGTTTACATTTTTAATAGAATTGTAAAGTTGGGCATGTGTAAAGTCTCCTTATTCACCCCAGTGCATTGTTTTATGTGTTTTTGTTTTACAATAGCCCTATTTCTTTTCCTTGTATAGAACCCCATATTACTTCAACCTTTCCCCTCGCCTAGTATTCTTTCATTACTTTGCAGTTTGGTAACCCAGTACCATCAGTTGATCTGAAGACCACAATGTAGTGGAACTCAGTGACATCAGCTGAGCCAACGTCACAATGTTCTGCTTTACTGTGGTTTACAGCACCACTGATGTCACTGGATTCTGGAACTGCTAAGTAATTAAAACAAGGTCTTGTCAGAGCCGATATGGTTGAATACAGCCACTTATGGAGTTCTGGGTTCTGAGCAGAGCTCCATGAAGACTGAGCAGTTGGCATAAAATAGTGCCATGCTCAAGATGGCCACTGTACTTTCGCACATGCTCAGTGCTTCATACATATGCAGTGAAGCATGGTGGCCATCTTGGGTATGGCGGCAGTTGCCACACTGTGCTCTGTGAGCATGCGTGAAAATACATATGCACTGAACAGACTCCAGAAATGAAAGAGAAAAATAGTGTGCCAAGGGGGCAGCCAACAACTTCACGGAAGGAAGGGGAGGAGAGGGGAGGATGAGACACTACACAGCTCCAATGATGTGAGCTGTGTGAACAACACAGTGCAGCACTGCAGGAGAAGATGGGGACCATGTCTGATCATGGTTCCCTCTCTTTCTCTCTTACAATGATCCCAAAACACCTGCAGGGCACCACCTATGCAGCTGTAAAAATGAATATTGGGCATGAAACAAGCTGCACTGTAAACAACATTGTTTATGCTCCCTTTACATCAAAATGAAACCTATTTGCTTAGGAAAGCAGTCACAGAGTGCAGTTGTAGAGTTTTTATGTTATGGTTTATTGTATTCTGTTATTTTATCACATTTGTAATGCACTCTGTGTACTGTAATTTTACAGGAGAGGGCAGACAACTGAATAAAATCAGTCAATCAATTAATCAATCCATCAGTCAAGCAATCAGTCAATCAACCATTCAATGTTGTATTTGTTACTCTCTATTTGAAGCATTCCTATGCATTTAGCTGTACATAATAAAAGTTTTGCGAACCCTCCCCTTTTTTCCAGTAGTGCAATCAGACTTAAATTCCCTCTCTGAGCTGAGTTCTGTAACCCCCCATCTCCACCTTTCCACCACTGTTGGCTTCACTGATGGGGCATTCATTAAAAGGATTCTGACATGCTGGGGTGCTTGTCATCAAGGTGTACCCTCATAACTTGAACTCATAGTTCGATGTGATAGCAAAGTCTACAAGTCAGAACTGCTTTACCTCAGCTTCCTGCAAGTGGAATTGCTGCTGCTGTAATAAAGGCTGAGCTGCGAGAGGATATAGCTGCATTAATGTCAGTGTCATCACCTGTGAAATGGAATAAAACGTACTTTGATATGCGTGGCCTGCTTGACTGATCTCCTGGTTCACACCTGAGCTATGCTGTGTCACATTCTAGGGACAGAAAAAGCTGACTTTGGGTTCATTGTTGGTGAGTAGCCCCACACTTCTGAATCATACATAACTCAGAACAATGTTTTAGGTGTTTCTAAAGGTTTCAATTAATAGGGGTAGGAAATACTATTATACTAGCATCTCCTAACTGAAAGACCTCACTGGAGTTTCTCTTGACTTTAATTTTCATTGTAGTTAATAAATATCACTCTTTCCTGTCCAAATGAGGTCCCTGGAACACAGAAGCCCAAACTAGTAAATATCTGGCTCTGCAGAAAATTCTAATAGCTATTTTGATATATTTAAGATTGTGAAAAATGTTTACTGCTGCATTTTTATATCAATACATTTTTCTAGAAAATGGATGACAGTTTGTCATGTAAAAATTGTCCTATGGAAGTCATAAAGTTATTTTTGAGAGAAATGCTCATGAATGGTTCCTTCATGAGATGGGCAGGGTCAACTTTATTATAGTTGTAGATTTCTTAAAAAAAAAATTAACAAAATGTTTGCATGTCAAAATATAAAAGATGAAGTATATTTTTCTACCCAAATTGAGTAGCTTTAGGTAAAAATGCAGCAAAAATCCAAAGTGTGTGACTTGCAAATATTTATTCCCACAGTCTCTGAGTTGGTGAAAACAACCTACAGGTCCAGTACTTACTCTGTAATGATTTTATTTAGAAATTTATTCCCTTGCAGATATTTTGGTCAATTGTAGGACCACAATTCACAATTATACATAAAAACATACTTACATAGTAATTAAAAACAGAAAGGACTCTAAGTCAATCATGTCTACCCCATGCTTCTTGAGCAGGTATGAATTAGTATGCAGTGTAAACATGTAGTAATCAATAGGGTTCCCTACCCCCTCTACTATCCAGAGTATGTTGGATTCCCATTGTAAGTAGAATCATGTCCAGTCATACCTTAAAGGCCTGTACAATCTTCAAGTTCCCTGTCTCCTATACTATTCTCTCATATAGGTTCACCACTCTCTGGGAGAAGAAGGGCTTCCTAATGCCATCCCTTGGAATAGGCATCTCTGATCTTCAGGCATGTCCCAATGTTCCACTGGAGAACACCACAACCAACAGCTCTGTCTGTACAGTCTTGTGTCCGTGGAACACTGAGATCATGTTCCCTTTCGTAATCCTTTTCTTCAGTGCAACCATGTTCAGGGCTATCAGCCTCTTCTCATGGCTTTTGTTCCACATTTTTTACAGCAGCTTTGCAAATTTTCACAAAGTTTCTGGATTTCTTTGCTGCATTTTTCAGAACTTGGGATTGTGAACCCTACAATGTGCTCCCAGCCCTTTGGAATCAGTCACATTAGCATTAAGGCAGGCAGAATTCAATAAAATGATGACCCTTATTTAAGCAATAAGTTATTTAGGGTGGGGACTGGGGGATTTACTACGGCCATGGTTTGCCCATGAGGCGAGCCGAGGGTAAATCCTCACCAGCTGTGGTAAATCCCCCGATAACCCACACTCCTCGAGTGGCTTATTGCTATTATACTATGGGTCAATTATTAAAATAGAGAAACATTTTATTTTAAAAGTTGTATTTAAATGTTTGTTAATATTGTGGCATAAATATTCTTCCACCATACATAAAATAGTGCCTCGTTGCTAAGTAGGATATGATGGAGTAGGCTCTCTCATGTCTTTTTGAACTCTTTTTTGTCTTTTGTTCTGTTCCTCTTCTGCAGGTTTCTTTTTTTGTTTGTGTATTTTATTATTGAAAGAGAGGGCCACCTAGAAGGCAGAGAGTGCAGCACCTGTGAGAAGTTGAGAGCAGTGTGTGAAAGTAAACTTGTCTTTAGTGTTTCAGCTCACAGAATGAGCGCGAGACTGTGAGGCTTCATTTAAAAAAAAAACTTTCTGTCCCTCAAGGGAGATGGAGAGGCGCAGTGTGTGTGCCTGAAAACGAGCTGCCACCGGAAGGTGCCCACTGTGGCTCAAGGACAGAGAGAGAGAGAGGCAGAGACTCTGTGTTGCGAGCAGTGAGAGGCTTACACAGGCAGAGGAGGATGTCATAGTGCTGAGACTGTGACATTAGAAATTATGGTTTCCAGTGTTACTGTGTTTTATTTTTTTTCAGTTGGTAGGTAGTGACATAGACGTAGTGATGTAGACTGACACTAAAAAGAAGTGGAGAGTGAGACCTGCAGTGCCGTAGAGATGGCTGCCATAAACTGTCGCCGCTCTGAAAATATTACTTGAAGGTGAGGTGTGTCGTGTGTGTGTGTGAGGTGACAGGGAGGGAGTAAACACTGTTGGGCATATCTTTGTCGGCGAAATGTTTTGTTCTGTATAGAACCAGACGTTCAAGGGTTCAGAGTGCAAATGGTGGCACTGTCAGTTGTGGGGTTCTGGAGCTTCCCACTACCCGTTGCCTTTCCTGGCTTTCTGGTGCTTGCAGTGATCTCGGGGGAGTTTGTCATGTGGCTTACCGGCTGTTGGCACCTTTTCCCGTTGGTATATCATAGGATTTACAATGGTGGTAAGGTGCCAGCCTGCCGTTTTCATTGGTCAGTTTCTGAGGTCCATGGTATAATATATAATAACCAGATTATGGTGGGTTCTGATAAGTCCTGTTAAGTTCTAATTAGTTCTGATTATTTATAAATATTTGAATAAATGTGTTTAAATGCATAAAAGGGGCCACACTCTAAAATATGTAACACAGAGGGCAAAAGGGAATACTTTATTTGTATGAAAATGAAAGTAAAACTGCTACTGCGGGAGACAAACGAGCCAGGCAGTGGCACCCTCTGAGAGCAGAGAGATGGACAACTATGGCACATGAAGAAGCATACACTATGCAGAAGCTCTTTCATGGCCTTCCTTGGTGACACACTTGCTTGGGCCCTTGTGAGTGCTCTGGAATGAGACAGCTCACTCTACTTGAAGGAGATAGGAAATTACTTTTACATAGTTAACTGCCATCTTCTTCTGCATACCAATTATGTATTCTAATATGCTTTAACCAATTTTTGATACATAAATGATTGAGCTTTGGGGTGCCCTCAGTCTATATAGAATCCTACTCTCCTTACCAGCTACTGATCTTTACTTCCATATTTCTAAGATGTCCTGTGATATCAATAACACCAGTCCATGTTATTCATCTGAATGGCCTGGCATGGTGCTACTGATGTCATGGAATGTTCAGGCAGCATTATAGAGGGAGAGAGCAGCAAAGGCTGAGGAAAGAGGGATTCAAAGTAGTTACAAAGGCAACAAAATTAGATTATTAATTTTACAAAACCGGTCAAAAAAACATGCCAGTCTAATAGGCAGAAACTAAAGGGACATCTGGAGGGCATCTAGAGGTATCAAAACTGGCTCCTATTAGATTGAAAGTACTGTACAATGTACAGCATTCAGAGCAGTTTCAAAGCCTAATTTTTTTGGAACTCATGGGACAAAAAACTAATGATACAGTGGAGTGAGAGAGCAAGAGAGAGAGAGAGAAAAAGAGATGCACTATCTACTAATACCAAGCAGCTAAAACATTCTGAAAGACTAGAAATGCTTTTACTGACTGTGCCAAAGGAGACCAGGCCAAAAAACGAGCTATAAAAGAATTATTACATGATCGTAGTAAGAACCTACCCATCCTACCCCAGTGATTCAGCTGTATTGCATGTCCCAGTGTACTGTGGTACACTACTTGGTTCAAAAGGTGATCATGTTTTCTACCTTTTGTTGAGCAACATCTTTTAAACAAGAAATGAAAGACATCTTACTGACCACCACCTAGTTGAACCAGTAAAGTGCAGTCAATAATAATTATTTTCAGTGTGCTGTGCACCTGTCGACACACATATTCTTCCTAGTTCCAACAAACAACTGTTGCCAAGTGCTATCAGTATATGTAATAAAGCGTATATATGATAAAATATAATCTCAGTCCAGCCAGTAACTCTAACCAAGATGTAATGTTACATCATACTATAAGCAATGAATGAATAAATATTAACATTTTTCTCTGTAATTATAATGAAATGTGGAGAGATGTGAATATATTATCCAAAGAAGACCATTCAGCTAAACTATCTGTTATAACAAAAAACAGTAATTATTTAGTATTTACATCATACTACAGGTGGTAAAATATAGAGAATACTGGGAAAGGCAACTATGTACCACCAGTGTGTTCTGCATAGAGGGGTTCTGATTCTCTCTGACCTCATGAGTGAAGGTTGAGAGGTCAGTGGGAATCAGAACCCCAAGGAAGCTGAACACACTGATTGTGCATAAAGCTGCTCATCCCGTATTTTCTATAGTTATACTGTTATGTGAAATGTGCATGCAGAGGTTCTTTCACTTTCAGAATGAAACTGACTTGAGCTGTCTCTGGAGGTTTCAGAATGCTGTTGTACCTCAAAAGAGTACAATCACATTCCATGACATCTGAACTGTGGTATAACAGCATTTTGAAAGGGATGGAATTCTATACAGAACAATGCTCTTCTATACACTGTATAGAGGATAATGTATGGTTCTATATCGGTAACCGGTCAGTTAACTGTCGAGAGGTTGCCAGGGTGACCGTGTAAACCTCGAGAGTGAAGCTCGAGAGGATTACATCACCATGGCAACCTCGAGATGGTTAACAGTGACCGGTTGCCGATAGAGGGACCATACATTATTTTTTATAGTGTATGGTCCCATGTAAAAAGTAAAACGGCTGCTTACTTTTTGATAAATAGTCACCGCCACAGCCATTCAGTCCTTCCCTAACCGTTGCATTCATCCGTGGTTCTCCGTTAAAAAAACAGCCCGCGCATACGAGAGACTGTCGCTGTTGTTAACCTATCGATGTGACGTAGCATCGATAGGTTAACAACATATCTACGTCACATCGATAGGTTAACAACCTTAGGAAATGATGATTTCCTAAGGTTAACAGCGTTCTACCATACATTATAATATTTTACACAGTTGCTGACAAGTAGTACTAGGAAGCAGTACCATACCTTCCAGATCAGAGTAGTACCCACAAAGTTTGGGACATGAAATGCAGTTGCTGTTGGCGAAAAAATATGGACTCTCTGGACCCACTGATGTTATTTTTTTAGTTTTCTATGCTCATTGTATTCACTCAACTAACTTTGGCCTGACGTGACTTGTTTCATTATCATATCATGCCTCATGTATTTGTAATCCCCACATTTTTGGCTTATCTTGTGAGGGCTATGGCTCCAAAGCTCTACCTCCAGGATCTCGCAGTGGTCCCTGTGGCTCCTGTGGCTACAGCCACTGATTTTCTGGTTCCACGGCCCATGTCCTCATAGGGGCCGAGGTCCGGTTAGTGTTACAGTGCCTCCGGTTGTGTGCGGTTCTTTTGGTCAGTCTCAGAAGGAGAAGAACTGGACTGACTACAATGTAAATAAATAAGATGGTGGTCCGCGTGCTACTGCACATGCGTGGCTTCCCAGAGACTGAAATTAAAGGAGCCATGGCTCCAATGGGCATTTCTGGCTGTAGCCAACATTTCAAAGAATCCCCAGCTCAGGGCAGGCAGCGGAGCTGGGGACCAGGGGGAAGTGGACTCGGAACACCTCCAGGCTCCAATGATGTAGGTCTCTGCCCTTGGAAGGGCAGACTAATGAAATTGTAAGGGCTGGACCACTGGGCTAGAATGTAAACAAATGTGGCAGCCCCTAGGGACTCTAGCAGAATGGGGGATAATGTGAAAAAGGTTGTAGAGCAACAGATTTTACCCAGCAGTAAAGCAGCCAATCAGAATGGAAGACTGCTAAAAGTATAAAGAAGACTGTTTTGCCCTCCAAAGGGAGTTTGTTCTGGGACAGGAGTGTGTGCAGGAGTGCAGGAAAGACTGCTGTACCCAGCCCTAAATGGCCAGTTCGATCCCAGCTTGTTACAGCGAGGAAAGTGGCTAGAAACCCAGCAACTGCAGGGAAGAGAGAGACTGCAGAGTATGTACACTCAAAGAGATGTTGCTGTCTGGTGAAGAGAGAGGGAGAGAGAGAGACCTGCAGAGAAAGCAGCCAGCAGAAGAGAGAGTGCTGAAGCTACAATGTGAGAGCAGAGACAGAAATTGTACAGTCTGAATTAAAAGTGCTGCACACCTGAGAGACTGTGCATGTGCTGAAGCAAGAGACTGTGACAGAGCCCAGCCACAGCTGTGTATAGAGAAGTGAAGTAAGAGAGCTGGGGCTAGAGAATGAGTCAAAACCCAGCTGCAACTTGTGCCTAAAAGGGGTGCACAACAGAGGGGTCTAGGGGACGATGCCTGACTTGTCCCTTGATTGAAGAAGAAAGAAGACTAGCAAGGAAGATGACGAGAGGCCTGGATGGTGAAAACTGTCTACAAAGGCCTCTGAGGCAAAGTTGGCAATGCCAGGCAGGTGAAGAAGAGCATTTCTCATTTCTCCAGTCAACCAAATCTGCAGTCTTGTGGTGCACCAATAATGGGATACCCCAACGGTACTGTACAAAATCCAGCTTGCTGAAACCCCCTTGTGAACTTCTGAACTGTATGTACCCCTGAGATGCAGCTATGTGGAGTCTTGATTTAGCTACCTAGCTAGGGTAAAATCAGGGGGTTAAGTCCTGGGCAGGACTCTGTCAGAAACTTGAGCCTGGACCTGAAGGTCCAGCAAAGTTTGCAGTTTAACAGTATCGTGCCCCAGTGCAAGCCTCCTAGCTCAAGCACCGCCATCACTTCGGTGAGATATCCAATGCATCTGAAGGGACATTGGCCAGGATGCACCCAGAGGTGGGAGACGGGGAGTTGTGTTGGGTAAAATTGTCTCCTGGTTCTGGTTGTTGTTGCTTTATTCTTCCATTTCCCCTTCCCTCAAAATAAAAACTGTTATTGGTTGCATGTTATATCTTGTTATTGTGTTTCATTTTGACTGGGGGGAGAGATTGATATTGTGAGGAGAATGACCTGGGGGCGGTTCATATTTTCTTGGGGGTGAAACCTATCTGTCCACAGGTATACCGTAACTTACCTTGGCGGAGGCACTGCGCCAAACCTCTTGTCTACTACGGAACCCAGCTGGGGCCTCTCAGAGGTGTACTATATGGACTCAGAGCCCTGAAGCAGCCAAGGTGAGTCAAAGGACAGTTACATATTAAAGCAGCAGTGCAATGGCAGATATTTTTCCAAAAAACTACTTTCAGTTTCAGATAATAAAGATATTAGTATACCTGTCAAATCTACTTTTCTAGGTACCTCCTGTTATCTGCACAGTGAGTTTTTTTTTTATTTTCTCCATCCTAACACTCACCAGGTCCACAATGCTATTTCTAAGCCAAATGTGGCAGCTTTTTTTTCCTTCAGACAAAAAAGTAAGCTGTTTATAAAATATTCACATTTTGGTGAAACTACAACATTTTACCAACAAATAAAACTGAAAGATGCTTGGAATTGTTTATAGTGAAAAGAAGTAGGGTCACATTTTTCTTGTTTCGTTGCACTGCTGCTTTAATGGACCTTATTCACAAAAGATTTTTTACCACAGGAACAATGGGAGAAACTGTTTCATGGAGAAGGCCTCAGAGACAATATGTTTTATATTCATTCAGGTATCATATTTGAAATTAAAGTGAGGAATTACTTTCAGAAATGTCAAGTACTCAGCATGTTCTGGTGACAAACAGGATTTTTCTATCAGTAATAATATTACCAACTGAACTAAATAATCATTTTGAATAAATGCTGATCTTTCAGATGCCTGTAGTCACTAGTTGCAGGTTTGGTGGGGAGCAGTGGTTCTCTTGGCTGTATGGTCAAAGGCCTTTGGATTTCCTCTATCATCGCCTTTGGACTTCTTTTACTTCCCTTGTGGGTCAAGAATTTATTGGATTACTGAATTTATCGAGCTGGTGGATGGATCCGTAGTGGGACTGCTGAAGATTGTTTTTAAACCTTGTTTGTGGATTACAATACAAATTTACAGGCAGTATAGCGCAGTGGTTTAAGGCTCTGAGCTGCAAGTCTGGTGACATCCAGCAGATCAGACCTGGGTTTGAATCTTCAGCTTCCACTTGCATACTGTATGACCCTGAGCAAGTCACTTAACTTCCCTGTGCTCCCAGATTGTACCTGTTAAAAAGCTTTCAGCTCAGTGTGTCTCATCTGGTCAAATAACTAAACAATATCAGTGACTATGGCTCTTCACCCTATGTTCTCGTGAGATAACGGTTGCTGCATGTGTGATCTGTGCTTTGACTTTCACTGAGCAGCTTCTTTGCGACACTGTCTGTTCTGGAGGGGTGGTGAGAGTACCCTATATTTTCATTTTATTACAAGCTACTGTTATTCAGGTTCCTACTTTGTGAGTGGTGGTATTGGGACTGAAGATTCTCTTTCTGATTAACCAGATTGGTGGGAGCTCTCCAGGTGTTGATTCTACATTATTTACAAACATACAAAATTTGCCAGCAGATAAAGGCCTAGAGGTCTATCAAGTCTGCTAGAATGTGCAGCTAGCACCCTTTATTCTGCAGCTGCCCCTCCTGCTTGGTGAAAACTGTCTACAAAGGCCTCTGAGGCAAAGTTGGCAATGCCAGGCAGGTGAAGACGAGCATTTCTCATTTCTCCAGTCAACCAAATCTGCAGTCTTGTTTTGCACCAATAATGAGATACCCCAACGGTACTGTACAAAATCCAGCTTGCTGAAACCCCCTTGTGAACTTCTGAACTGTATGTACCCCTGAGATGCAGCTATGTGGAGTCTTGATTTAGCTACCTAGCTAGGGTAAAATCAGGGGTTAAGTCCTGGCAGACTCTGTCAGAAATTTGAGCCTGGACCTGAAGGTCCAGCAAAGTTTGCAGTTTAACAGCATCGTGCCCCAGTGCAAGCCTCCCAGCTCAAGCACCGCCATCACTGTGAGATATCCAATGCATCTGAAGGGACATTGGCCAGGATGCACCCAGAGGTGGGAGACGGGGAGTTGTGTTGGGTAAAATTGTCTCCTGGTTCTGGTTGTTGTTGCTTTATTCTTCCATTTCCCCTTCCCTCAAAATAAAAACTGTTATTGGTTGCATGTTATATCTTGTTATTGTGTTTCATTTTGACTGGGGGGAGAGATTGATATTGTGAGGAGAATGACCTGGGGGCGGTTCATATATTTTCTTGGGGGGGGTGAAAACCTATCTGTCCACAGGTATACCGTGTAACTTACCTTGGCGGAGGCACTGCGCCAAACCTCTTGTCTACTACGGAACCCAGCTGGGGCCTCTCAGAGGTGTGTACTATATGGACTCGAGAGCCCTGAAGCAGCCAAGGTGAGTCAAAGGACAGTTACATATTAAAGCAGCAGTGCAATGGCAGATATTTTTCCAAAAAACTACTTTCAGTTTCAGATAATAAAGATATTAGTATACCTGTCAAATCTACTTTTCTAGGTACCTCCTGTTATCTGCACAGTGAGTTTTTTTTTTATTTTCTCCATCCTAACACTCACCAGGTCCACAATGCTATTTCTAAGCCAAATGTGGCAGCTTTTTTTTCCTTCAGACAAAAAAGTAAGCTGTTTATAAAATATTCACATTTTGGTGAAACTACAACATTTTACCAACAAATAAAACTGAAAGATGCTTGGAATTGTTTATAGTGAAAAGAAGTAGGGTCACATTTTTCTTGTTTCGTTGCACTGCTGCTTTAAGTGGACCTTATTCACAAAAGATTTTTTACCACAGGAACAATGGGAGAAACTGTTTCATGGAGAAGGCCTCAGAGACAATATGTTTTATATTCATTCAGGTATCATATTTGAAATTAAAGTGAGGAATTACTTTCAGAAATGTCAAGTACTCAGCATGTTCTGGTGACAAACAGGATTTTTCTATCAGTAATAATATTACCAACTGAACTAAATAATCATTTTGAATAAATGCTGATCTTTCAGATGCCTGTAGTCACTAGTTGCAGGTTTGGTGGGGAGCAGTGGTTCTCTTGGCTGTATGGTCAAAGGCCTTTGGATTTCCTCTATCTATCATCGCTTTTGACTCTTTTACTTCCCTTGTGGGTCAAGAATTTATTGGATTACTGAATTTATCGAGCTGGTGGATGGATCCGTAGTGGGACTGCTGAAGATTGTTTTTAAACCTTGTTTGTGGATTACAATACAAATTTACAGGCAGTATAGCGCAGTGGTTTAAGGCTCTGAGCTGCAAGTCTGGTGACATCCAGCAGATCAGACCTGGGTTTGAATCCTACAGCTTCCACTTGCATACTGTATGACCCTGAGCAAGTCACTTAACTTCCCTGTGCTCCCAGATTGTACCTGTTAAAAAGCTTTCAGCTCAGTGTGTCTCATCTGGTCAAATAACTAAACAATATCAGTGACTATGGCTCTTCACCCTATGTTCTCGTATAACGGGTTGCTGCATGTGTGATCTGTGCTTTGACTTTCACTGCGCAGCTTTCTTTGCACACTGTCTGTTCTGGAGGGTGGTGAGAGTACCTCATATTTTCATTTTATTCAAGCTACTATTATTCAGGTTCCTACTTTGTGAGTGGTGGTATTGGGACTGAAGATTCTCTTTCTGATTAACCAGATTGGTGGGAGCTCTCCAGGTGTTGATTCTACATTATTTACAAACATACAAAATTTGCCAGCAGATAAAGGCCTAGAGGTCTATCAAGTCTGCTAGAATGTGCAGCTAGCACCCTTTATCTGCAGCTGCCCTCCTGCTTGGTGAAAACTGTCTACAAAGGCCTCTGAGGCAAAGTTGGCAATGCCAGGCAGGTGAAGACGAGCATTTCTCATTTCTCCAGTCAACCAAATCTGCAGTCTTGTTTTGCACCAATAATGAGATACCCCAACGGTACTGTACAAAATCCAGCTTGCTGAAACCCCCTTGTGAACTTCTGAACTGTATGTACCCCTGAGATGCAGCTATGTGGAGTCTTGATTTAGCTACCTAGCTAGGGTAAAATCAGGGGGTTAAGTCCTGGGCAGGACTCTGTCAGAAACTTGAGCCTGGACCTGAAGGTCCAGCAAAGTTTGCAGTTTAACAGTATCGTGCCCCAGTGCAAGCCTCCTAGCTCAAGCACCGCCATCACTTCGGTGAGATATCCAATGCATCTGAAGGACATTGCAGGATGCACCCAGAGGTGAGACGGGAGTTAGGTAAAATTGTCTCCTGGTTCTGGTTGTTGTTGCTTATTCTTCCATTTCCCTTCCCTCAAAATAAAACTGTTATTGGTTGCATGTTATATCTTGTTATTGTGTTTCATTTTGACTGGGGGAGAGATTGATATTGTGAGGAGAATGACCTGGGGCGGTTCATATATTTTCTTGGGGTGAAACCATCTGTCCACAGGTATACCGTGTAACTTACCTTGGCGGAGGCACTGCGCCAAACCTCTTGTCTACTACGGAACCCAGCTGGGGCCTCTCAGAGGTGTGTACTATATGGACTCGAGAGCCCTGAAGCAGCCAAGGTGAGTCAAAGGACAGTTACATATTAAAGCAGCAGTGCAATGGCAGATATTTTTCCAAAAAACTACTTTCAGTTTCAGATAATAAAGATATTAGTATACCTGTCAAATCTACTTTTCTAGGTACCTCCTGTTATCTGCACAGTGAGTTTTTTTTTATTTTCCATCCTAACACTCACCAGGTCCACAATGCTATTTCTAAGCCAATGTGGCAGCTTTTTTTCCTTCAGACAAAAGTAAGCTGTTTATAAAATATTCACATTTTGGTGAAACTACAACATTTTACCAACAAATAAAACTGAAAGATGCTTGGAATTGTTTATAGTGAAAAGAAGTAGGGTCACATTTTTCTTGTTTCGTTGCACTGCTGCTTTAAGTGGACCTTATTCACAAAAGATTTTTTACCACAGGAACAATGGGAGAAACTGTTTCATGGAGAAGGCCTCAGAGACAATATGTTTTATATTCATTCAGGTATCATATTTGAAATTAAAGTGAGGAATTACTTTCAGAAATGTCAAGTACTCAGCATGTTCTGGTGACAAACAGGATTTTTCTATCAGTAATAATATTACCAACTGAACTAAATAATCATTTTGAATAAATGCTGATCTTTCAGATGCCTGTAGTCACTAGTTGCAGGTTTGGTGGGGAGCAGTGGTTCTCTTGGCTGTATGGTCAAAGGCCTTTTGGATTTCCTCTATCATCGCCTTTGGACTTCTTTTACTTCCCTTGTGGGTCAAGAATTTATTGGATTACTGAATTTATCGAGCTGGTGGATGGATCCGTAGTGGGACTGCTGAAGATTGTTTTTAAACCTTGTTTGTGGATTACAATACAAATTTACAGGCAGTATAGCGCAGTGGTTTAAGGCTCTGAGCTGCAAGTCTGGTGACATCCAGCAGATCAGACCTGGGTTTGAATCCTACAGCTTCCACTTGCATACTGTATGACCCTGAGCAAGTCACTTAACTTCCCTGTGCTCCCAGATTGTACCTGTTAAAAAAGCTTTCAGCTCAGTGTGTCTCATCTGGTCAAATAACTAAACAATATCAGTGACTATGGCTCTTCACCCTATGTTCTCGTATAACGGGTTGCTGCATGTGTGATCTGTGCTTTGACTTTCACTGCGCAGCTTCTTTGCGACACTGTCTGTTCTGGAGGGGTGGTGAGAGTACCCTATATTTTCATTTTATTACAAGCTACTATTATTCAGGTTCCTACTTTGTGAGTGGTGGTATTGGGACTGAAGATTCTCTTTCTGATTAACCAGATTGGTGGGGAGCTCTCCAGGTGTTGATTCTACATTATTTACAAACATACAAAATTTGCCAGCAGATAAAGGCCTAGAGGTCTATCAAGTCTGCTAGAATGTGCAGCTAGCACCCTTTATTCTGCAGCTGCCCCTCCTGCTTGGTGAAAACTGTCTACAAAGGCCTCTGAGGCAAAGTTGGCAATGCCAGGCAGGTGAAGACGAGCATTTCTCATTTCTCCAGTCAACCAAATCTGCAGTCTTGTTTTGCACCAATAATGAGATACCCCAACGGTACTGTACAAAATCCAGCTTGCTGAAACCCCCTTGTGAACTTCTGAACTGTATGTACCCCTGAGATGCAGCTATGTGGAGTCTTGATTTAGCTACCTAGCTAGGGTAAAATCAGGGGGTTAAGTCCTGGGCAGGACTCTGTCAGAAACTTGAGCCTGGACCTGAAGGTCCAGCAAAGTTTGCAGTTTAACAGTATCATGCCCCAATGCAAGCCTCCTAGCTCAAGCACTTCCATCACTTCGGTGAGATATCCAACGCATCTGAAGGGACATTGGCCAGGATGCACCCAGAGGTGGGAGGCGGGGACTTGTGTTGGGTAAAATTGTCTCCTGGTTCTGGTTGTTGTTGCTTTATTCTTCCATTTCCCCTTCCCTCAAAATAAACACTGTTATTGGTTGCATGTTATATCTTGTTATTGTGTTTCATTTTGACTGGGGGGAGAGATTGCTGTTGTGAGGGGAATGACCTGGGGGCAGTTCATATATTTTCTTGGGGGGGGTGGAAACCTATCTGTCCACAGGTATACTGTGTAACTTACCTTGGCGGAGGCACTGCGCCAAACCTCTTGTCTACTACGGAACCCAGCTGGGGCCTCTCAGAGGTGTGTACTATATGGACTCGAGAGCCCTGAAGCAGCCAAGGTGAGTCAAAGGACAGTTACATATTAAAGCAGCAGTGCAATGGCAGATATTTTTCCAAAAAACTACTTTCAGTTTCAGATAATAAAAATATTAGTATACCTGTCAAATCTGCTTTTCTAGGTACCTCCTGTTATCTGCACCATGAGTTTTTTTTTTTTTATTTTCTCCATCCTAACACTCATCAGGTCTACAATGCTATTTCTAAGCCAAATGTGGCAGTTTTTTGTTTTTCTTAAGAAAAAAAGTAAGCTGTTTATAAAATATTCACATTTTGGTGAAACTACAACATTTTACCAACAGATAAAACTGGAAGATGCCTGGAATTGTTTATAGTGAAAAGAAGAAGGGTCACATTTTTCTTGTTTCGTTGCACTGCTGCTTTAAGTGGACCTTATTCACAAAAGATTTTTTACCACAGGAACAATGGGAGAAACTGTTTCATGGAGAAGGCCTCAGAGACAATATGTTTTATATTCATTCAGGTATCATATTTGAAATTAAAGTGAGGAATTACTTTCAGAAATGTCAAGTACTCAGCATGTTCTGGTGACAAACAGGATTTTTCTATCAGTAATAATATTACCAACTGAACTAAATAATCATTTTGAATAAATGCTGATCTTTCAGATGCCTGTAGTCACTAGTTGCAGGTTTGGTGGGGAGCAGTGGTTCTCTTGGCTGTATGGTCAAAGGCCTTTGGATTTCCTCTATCATCGCCTTTGGACTTCTTTTACTTCCCTTGTGGGTCAGGAATTTATTGGATTACTGAACTTATCGAGCTGGTGGATGGATCCCTAGTGGGATTGCTGAAGATTGTTTTTAAACCTTGTTTGTGGATTACAATACAAATTTACAGGCAGTATAGCGCAGTGGTTTAAGGCTCTGAGCTGCAAGTCTGGTGACATCCAGCAGATCAGACCTGGGTTTGAATCCCACAGCTTCCACTTGCATACTGTGTGACCCTGAGCAAGTCTCTTAACTTCCCTGTGCTCCCAGGTTGTGCCTATAAAAAATCTTTCAACTTAGTGTGTCTCACCTGGTTAAATAACTAAACAATATCAGTGACTATGGCTTCTCACCCTATGTTCTCCTATGACAGGTTGCTGCATGTGTGATCTGTGCTTTGAATTTCACTGCCCAGCTCCTTCGCTACACTGTCTATTCTGGAGGGGTGGTGAGAATACCCTATATTTTCATTTTATTACAAGCTACTGTTATTCAGGTTCCTACTATGTGAGAGGTGGTATTGGGACTGAAGATTCTCTTTCTGATTATCTGGATTGGTGGGAGCTCTCCAGGTGTTGATTCTACATTATTTACAAACATACAAAATTTGCCAGCAGATAAAGACCTAGAGGTCTATCAAGTCTGCTCGAATGTGCAGCTAGCACCCTTTATTCTGCAGCTGCCCCTCCTGCCTGGTGAAAACTGTCTACAAAGGCCTCTGAGGCAAAGTTGGCAATGCCAGGCAGGTGAAGAAGAGCATTTCTCATTTCTCCAGTCAACCAAATCTGCAGCCTTGTGGTGCACCAATAATGAGATACCCCAACGGTACTGTACAAAATCCAGCTTGCTGAAACCCCCTTGTGAACTTCTGAACTGTATGTACCCCTGAGATGCAGCTATGTGGAGTCTTGATTTAGGTACCTAGCTAATGTAAAATCAGGGGGTTAAGTCCTGGGCAGGACTCTGTCACTCTGTCAGAAACTTGAGCTTATTTACAGTACTATACAGTGACGAATTTCTTCCCTTTTGATTTATGTCCACAAAGTCTGTCTAATCTTTGGATAGTATTGTATTTTTATTTTAATTTGTTTGTTAATGATATTTATTTGTAATGGATAGTTTATTTGATATGGGTGGGATTATGTTAATTTGGAGTGTTAGTCATAGTTTTGACAATGTGCTGGGGAAGCCAAAAGACTGTCAGGCAGTATTCCCCCACCAGTCTCAGGGAATTGCACCCTTTTGACTGCCCTTTTTTATCAGTGGAAACCTACAAGCATTGTCAGTCCCTTTGGATTGCAAGGAGGAGCATGAAGGGGGGAGAACTGGGCCTGGTTTGGGAATGGAAAGGAGGAGACATATTAGGGTGGTGGGGTCCAGGTGATACCCTGGGGCAAAATGGTGCCGGGACAGGGGTAATCCCTGTCTTGTCCCCCTACCCAAGGGCTCAGCAATTGATGCTGGACAGGAGTCGAGGTCTTCCACAACATCTCATCCAACTCGGGCAGTGTTATGTAATGCCACGTCCATCAAAAACAAGACAGTTATTATAGCTGATCTTGTTGAAACGGTGGAACTGGCATGTATTACCAAGACCTGGCTGGATAAAATGCAGGCCCAGTATTGGCCTCTGCAGTTCCAGCTGGGTTCTCAATAATTCACCGACCGAGGTTGAATCATAGGTGTGGGGGTGTAGCCATCTTTTTTAAGACCAAACTGGGCCTTGTGGATGTTCCAGTGGGGACCAACAGATCCTTTGAGTGTATCATGGGAGATGGTGTAGGTTGCAGGATACTCCTCATTTATTTATTTATTTAATATTCTTTAGGGTTTACAACCTTTGAGTCAGAGACTCATTTACAAAGGCTCCGCGTCAGAAGACAATGCAGACACACAATAAACAGTCACAGCAAATAAAGAGATACAGACAGTAATAGCTCACAGTATTACAGGTTCTTTACAATATTACAGCTTGTTGTATAATACAATCAGCAGATAGTCAACAATTTACCATCCACCAGGTGATGGGGGTTTATTCTTGCAGGAGATCATGGACTTCATCATCGATATGGTATTGGAGTCTCCCAGATGTACAATTCTGGGGGACTTCAATGCCTGGGTCGATGATGAACTCTCACAGTTTGGTCAAAATCTCCTCCAGCTAATGACAATGCAGGGACTTACACAGGTGGTTACCTCCTCTACCCATATAGGAGGTCACTCATTGGATCTTCTGTTCCTCCTGGGGATGGAGATCTCTGACTTGGGGGTGGAACCAGTCAGTCGGTCTGACCATCACATCATAGGGTTCAGTTTTGGGGCCCCCCCAAATGGACCTACCCTTTCATAGATGGTCCGTTACCACCCTTTAAGGGGAGTTACCCCAGATGGTCTGTCAGCAGTTCTGGACCCAACGGGATTGCTGGGTGAAAGCACATGTCCAGGGGACCTCATACTAGCTTATAATAAGACAGTGGGATATGCCTTGGACTTGATTGCTCCTGTTCTCGTTCAACCACTCACTCTAAGCTGAGGGTCCCCTTAGTATGCTAGGTTCTTGAAGGAGTTGAGGTGAGTTGGTCGAAGGCTGGAGAGAACATGGTGGAAATCCGGCCTGGATGCTGACAGGCTTAGACTGATGGAACACTATAAGGGCTATCAATCAGAAATCACCCATAAGAAGGCAGAGTTCCTGTCCAGGGAGATTTCTGCTGTGCAGAATTGACCAGCTCAACTTTTCTGAACTGTTGACAGATCATGCAGTCCAATCTGTCTTCAGTCTGGAAGAGTTATTTCACAAATTAGGTGTGATGAGCTAGCTTTGTTCTTTGCAGATGAGGTTGCCACATCAGATCCAGAATCGGCCCTGCTCTCTCAATGAGGGGTTGCAGAGGTCAATGGGAGGTAATGAGCACCCGGTCTGTTTGGACGGACTTCAGCAGACCAGAATTCATGAACATTGTGAAGAATGTCCAGACTCTGCACCCAACCTGTTGTTGTTTGGATCCTGGCCCTCCCCCGCCTTTTGGTGGGGTGTGTAGATGTTATCTGCCTATCCTAGCTGAAATTGTATGGAGATCCTTGGAGAGGGGGGTCATTCCAGACCCCCTAAAGGAGGCGGTCATTTGACCACTCCTTAAAAAATCTTCCTTGGATCCCGACAATCCAGCTAACTACTGACCTGTCTCTAACCTGCCCTTTGTGGGGAAGGTTATTGAGAAGGTTTGTTGTAATGCAACTGGATGATCACCTTGTAACCCACAAAGTCCATGAAGCTCTTCAGTCTGGTTTCAAGAAGAGACATAGCACAGAGACTGCCCTTGTCTGGGTATTAAATGATCTCTTAATGGGGAGAGATGAAAGCTCATACCATCTTGGTCCTTCTTGATCGCTCAGCAGCCTTTGACACTGTAGACCATGGGTTGCGTTTGTAGACCCTGCGGTTCCTTTGTGGACTGTTGGGTATGTCCTTGAATGGTCTCGATCGTTTCTCATATGCAGATCTCAGAGGGTAGTCACTGGAATTTATTCCTCTGATGCCCTTCCCCTGTCCTGCAGAGTTCCACAGGGCTCCATATTGGTGCCCATGTTGTTCACAGTGTATATGCTGCCATTGGGAAATATCATCAGGTGATATGGTGTGAGTTTTCACTGCTATGCAGATGATACTCAGCTGTATATGTCCTTTGTGCCCAGATAGGTAGATGCAATCTCTGAGCTAAAATAATTGCCTATCCAAGATCAAAGACTGGATGAGCTCTAGTTGGTTAAGACTGAATCTGGATAAGACTGAGGTGTTGGTTGTGGACCAGGG
The DNA here is from genome assembly GCA_016271365.2 of Neoceratodus forsteri. Classification (NCBI taxonomy): domain Eukaryota; kingdom Metazoa; phylum Chordata; order Ceratodontiformes; family Ceratodontidae; genus Neoceratodus; species Neoceratodus forsteri. The sequence goes on from CM057456.1 coordinate 193,323,413, forward strand.
TCACCCAGGGTGGGTGGGTTTGGGGGCTGGTCATGTGTCAGGCTTATGGCTTGATGGTGTCCAGCTCACTACCACAGATTGGGTGCATAACCTGGGCATTATTTTTGACTATGGCTTAACCCTGAAATCTCAGGTGTCAGCTGTGGTTAAATCCTCATTTTACCATTTGAGGAACATTGCCCAGGTGAAACACCTGGTTCCACCGGGGGACCTTTCAAAATTGGTCCATGCCTTCATTACTACCCATCTTGACTACTGCAATGCCCTCTATCTAGGGCTGTTTGGGGTTGATATCCACCACTTGCAGCTAGTGCAGAATGCTGCAGCCAGGCTGTTGACTGAACTCTGCGGCCAACCTACTGTAGTTTGGACACGGGACCTACATGCCTACTAGTGGGGTGTGTAGAGGTCATTGGGCCATTCCTTGCTGGAATAGTGGAAGTTTCATTGGAGAGAGGGATCTTTCCAGATCCCTTAAAGGAGGCAGTAGTTGGCCCCCTGTTAAAAAAAACTCCCTTGATACCAACTGCCCAGCTAACTACAGACCAATCTCGAACCTACCCTTTGTTGGGAAGGTTATTGAGAAGGTGGTCGCACTGCAGCTGGAGGATCATTTGACCAGCCACAATATCCATGACCCTCTCCAGTCTGGCTTCAGAAAAAGGCACAGCACTGAAACAGCCCTGGTGAGGGTACCTAATGACCTTCTGATGGCGAGAGATCAAAGATCCCATTCTATCTTGGTTCTCCTTGATCTCTCAGAAGCATTTGACACTGTGGACCATGGGGTACTGCTTGAGTGCCTGTGGTTTTTCTGTGGACTGAGAGGAGCGGTCCACAGTTGGTATAAGTCCTTCCTTGAGGGTAAGTCTCAGACAGTGGTGTCAGGAATTTATTCCTGGGCCCCTCATGGACTGCCCTGCGGGGTTCCACAGGGCTCGGTGCTGTCCCCTTTGTTATTCGCAGTATATTTGCTCCCAATAGGGAACATTATAAGGTGGTACAGTTTGAACTTTCATTGCTATGCTGATGATTCTCAACTGTACATGTCCTTTATACCTGACCAGGAATTAAATTCCATTACAGTGTTTAATAACTACCTACTGGAGATTCAGAACTGGATGAGTGCCAGTTAGCTTCAGCTGAACTCAGAAAAAACTGAGGTATTGGTCGTGGACCCTGGTCATAGGATGATAGGGGCATGGGCCGGAAAACCATCAGGATTAAATATTGGTAGGATCCTGCTTATTGCCTCTAGCCAGGTGTGAAACCTGGGCTTTGTTTTTGATGAAGGTCTGACCCTGATGGTGCAGGTTTTGGCTATATTCAAATCTTCCTACTACCATCTTAGGAACATAGCTCAAGTGAAGCATCTGGTCCCACCTGAAGATCTTCCGACCTTGGTCCACGCCTTCGTCACCAGTTGTCTTGATTATTGCAACACCCACTACCAAGGGCTACCGGGGGTAGATATCCACCTCTTGCAACTAGTGCAGAATGCGATGACCAGGTTGCTGACCAGAGTTTCTAGATCCAATCATATTACACCTGTGCTGTGTGATCTGCACTGGTTGCCAGTACAGTGGTGGATTACCTTCAAGGTCGCTTTGCTGACCTATAAGGCCCTACACGATCAGGGTCCCCACTACCTGAAAGAGCTTCTGTGTCCTTACTGTCCCTTCCGCTTGCTCTAATCCTCTGGTGAGGGATTGCTAGAGATTCCCAGGGTATCCCTTAAAACATCAGGAGGAAGATCTTTTGCCTTTATGGCTTCTACCCTGTGGAGTTGTCTACCTCGCTAGATACAAGAAAGCCAGACCATAGAGGGTTTTAAATATCTTCTAAAGACGTATCTATTTAACCAAGCCTTCTCAGGAATGTATTGAATTTTGACTTTATATGAATGTGTTTTAATATGTTTTTATATGTGTTTTATGATATGTGGTGAGTTTTTAATGTTATAATGTAAAGGTGCCCTGAACATTGGAAGGGCACCTTATATAAGTAAAAGATTGATTGATTGATGATTGACTTCTAGTACCAGCCACATTATGCCTGTGCTACACAGACTGCACTCACTGCTGGTTCAGTGGCAGATCACCTATAATGTAAGCTTGCTTACCTTTAAAGCACTACATGAACAGGGACCTTACTACCTGAAAGATCTCCTGACTCCTTACTCCCCCATCCATCCTCTCCAATCCACCAACGAGGGGTTGCTAGAGATTCCCAGGGTTCATCTAAAAAACATCGGGAGCTCATGCTTTTTCATTTGTAGCACCAACCCTGTGGAATTCTCTACCTCGTCGGTTAAGAGAATGCCTGAGTGTCGATAGTTTTAAATCTATGTTGAAAGCCTATTTATTTTCATTGGCTTTTCCAGACTGATTTTAAATCATTTATACTGTTGTCTGTTTTTAATATTTCTTGTTATACTGTGTACAGCACCTTGACTTTAAAAGGTGCTATATCAAAAAAGATTTGATTTGAAATGCTAGCAGGAGGGCAATTCATGTGCAGTGTAGCCTGCTTATAAGAGACACCTTGAAGCATGCTGATTTTGTTCATTATAGGAGGTGTCCATCATAGCTTTTATAGTCTTCATAACCATATCTGATCATTTCATTTTTCAGTCACTCTCCTACCTGTAGCTGCTAGAGTGTGATTGCAATTATGTTACAGGGAAAATACTTTGAACAGGGCCAGTACTTTGCACAGCTGCTGTCTTCAATTGCCTATGCACTGCTAGAGTATGGTCTAATTTATGCTGCAGGGAAAGGGCAGACATAGGCAGTAGAAAGAGAGCACACTTACTGAGTGGTGAAGAATCTGGATATGCTAAATGGAGGGCACAAGGACCTTGAGGAGCTCGCAGGACATCCGAGCCATACAGGACACTCTGTGTAATAGTGGTTGGGGTCGGGTTACAATGGGCTTCAACTCTGTATGAATAAGAGCTGAATTATATTAGGGGAGGAGGTGTTAACATTGGCTACCAGCAGAGGGAGGGAGGGAGGTGATCACGAGCAGCAACACTGGCTAACAGTAAGAGGGAGGGTGATAATTACAAGTGGCTGACAGCCTGTTAATGATGAGATTAGTGCCCTCAGCTGTCTGCTATAGATGAATGACAAGCTGATAAATATTGATGCCTATGACAACATCTTTTAGTAACAGGGTTTTGTGTGGACAAAGCGAGTGTCCGGTTTATGTATGTCCGTGTTAAGTGAGTTGCACTGTACTTGGTAGTAGTTAGTACTAAAGCAGGCCACATATTTTGTTTGGATTTCCCATATTAAAGGATCTGCATCCCACTCGATAGTGGGCACTGCCAACCACATCTAAACAGTGGTCTGTGCTGAGGCTGTATTAGAAGAAATTAAGAAATTACAATAACATCTTGCACGTGACTCCAGATACCTGAAGCTAAACCATGCAATCATAGAAACTACTATATTTTCATGGTAGTGAAGAAGACCCTGGCATAGTGTCCAGGTAAGAGGAAAAAACTACTGGAACACTAAAGGAAAGGCCCCCTGGTGCTGCACTGTGTTATGAAGAAGATTGTTCTGAATCTGATTCTGTACTCCACTCCATGATAGAATGCACTTCATCAATTATTTCTTGTCTATCTCAGAAGAAGTGTCATCATCATTCATCAGTTGCTTTGATTTGTATCATGGGTCAAGGAATGTTGATTTGATATAGTGGTCAGACTGAAGCATTTCACATAGTTTTTCATCTTCATTATCAGCATCTTTTTAGATCATATGTTGGGTCAGATCTTTTCATACTCTGGTGAGCAACCTGTTTGTGTCAGCAGTGGCAGCATGTGGGATGGAATTGTTTGCTGTGTTCTTGAAACTGTCCATAATCAGATTCAAGTTGTATTTTTTTCCACACAAGTTTTAATCCTCTGTTGGCAGACCTACAGTAGGTAGCTATCAGACTTGTCCCCATGCTTGGCATTCATCCCATATCTCTTTCTGGCCCATGAGTTTATTCCTCATGGATTAGCCCCACAACAGGGTGGAAGGGGGAGAGAAATCCCCCCTCAGCAGATATATCCAGATTCACTTCAGAATCAGAGTGTCAGGACAGACCACTGAGACACATCTGGTTCCAAGTTGCTGTGTTGGCACTCACTTCTCTGGTAATTTTCTTAAATGTCTGAAGAACAAGAAATATAAAGTCCAGCATGACCCACTGTGATGGAATGGTATAGCATGACCCACTGTGATGGAGTTGTATAAATGTCTGCATCACCAGTTTTTCCATGGTGTACTGTCTGACAGTTTTCTTTTGTTCTAGTAGACTTTGGAACATAAGAAAGGTCTAGTAGAAATGTCTTGGATCAGTCTGTGCATTGGTCATTTGTACTCCTCCTGTATATCTTTCAAGTAAGTGACTGGCTTTGCTTGAGTCTGTGATTGAAATGAGTGCAGATTCTTTTAGCAGTGCTAATAAAAGAGCCTTAATGTCCCTATCCTCATCAAAAAAACTCTGAACTAAAAAAATTCAACCAATGCACAAAGCAGTGTATATGAACAAAGTGTCCCTCTTCCAAGGCCGTCCTTTTGTTTGACCCATTATCTACAACTATAACACCAGCTTACTGTCCCTGTGATGTCAACCATTACTGTTTTGATTGACTGAGGTCCTCATTGAGGCTGCATGAGTAGTGTTCAAATGGAAAATAAAACATTCTTAGAACAGCAAAGAAAAAATGTCTTCATACTTACCATAATTTCCTTTTCTGTCAGCTTCTACATTGTCAATGGGATTAAGTACTAATGGGTGATGTGCACCCCTACTAGGGGAAATGACACAGCCCAAGACTGTAATCAGCATAGAAACCTGGGCAACTGCACATTCCAGAGAGCAGCAACTCTACAATCATTTTGGTCCATGCAGTGCTTCTAAATATGGGAAAAATAGATCTGTGAAGATCATGCTGTTCATCTTGTCACAAAAGCACACATACTGTATGAGCTGCCTACATAGATAAAACTTCAACCAGGATAAGATAGAGAAAATAGCTGCCTACTTCATCAGATGGGTGGAGGTAAGGAACTCAGGCTCATCTTCCTATTCTCTAATGGTGTGAAAGATCCTTGCAGTACTGAGGCAACTAGAAAAGAGTTGTCAAGGAATTAATGCAAACAGATGACACTGGGGAAAAAAACTTCAAACAGTGTAAGCACTCACCAGCAACAAAGGTGACACCCTATTTATCATCAGATTCAAACCTGTTAAATCTGCATTCTAGTAACCAACATTTTAATGCAGATCTGTGCTTTCATTTTTGTTTGTTTTATTGCAGATCTGTATATATACAACCACAGCAGATAAACTATAAAGGGATGTCCAGAACAACTTGCAATCAGAAGTTTATTTCCAAACAATGACTATCTCAGCGCTGGCATACTGGACAATATTCACCTGCAGGAGCAATGCTCCAAAGCGGGCTCCATTGACAATGTAGCAGCTAACAGAACAGGAAATTACAGTAAGTATGGATACACTTCGTTTTTCTGTAGTGCTCCACATCGTCAATGGGATTATTACTAAAGGATTTTAAGAAGCAGTACCCATGAAAAAACAGAAGGAGAATATTGTCCCATACGTCAACTGCAAACAAAAAAGGAATTTGCTTGCTAACTGCTGCCTGCAAAACTATGTGACCAAAGGCTGCATCAGCAGAACTTTGAACATCCAATCTGTAGTGCTTGGTGAATGTGTGGACTTAATACCATGTAGATGCCTTGCACAATTCAAAGACAGATGCCTCACCTTTCTCTGCCAAGGAGGGGGACATAGCTCTGGTTAAGTGAGCTTTGATGAGAGGCCTCTTCCCTTACAGACATATAAGTGTGCTGTGTACATTCAGAATGCATGCCACATGTTTAATTGTGCAATGTTTGCATGTGGTTCACATGCACAAAGTGATCCTAAGTGAACCAGGTCTAAAAAGCAAATCAGGTATGCATGCTGCAAGCTTGGCATGCATGCAGCAGGTAACTGGTGAGAACAGTTTCTAAAAATCACATCAGGTCCAGGTGTTGCATGCTTGACATGAGTGCAGCAGTCAAGCTGGTGTGAGCATCATTTGAAAATCACATCAGGTTTACACATGCTGCTCGCTTGCCATGTGTGCAGCAGCTAAGCTGGTGCAAAGCTCATCTAAGAAAACACATCAGTTTCTAGTTCTTATACTACTATTAGCAATTAAAGCCATTAAAATACATTTTCATTGAGTTCCCATTAAGATTAGGTAAACTCATTAATTCTGATCCTTTTGCAAATTGTTTAATGGCTTTTGATTTTTTGTCATTAAATTGACATTAAATTGTAAAGTATTGTTTGCTTAGTACATTAAATGCCTACGATATAGTCAGCCAACATCCTCCATTCCAGAATTCCATGTGTGAAGAGAGGCCTCTATGTTGTGAAGCCTTAACTTTTTTGCTTTGGGCCATGCAAATCCCCTTACTGCATATTTAGTGCTACAAATGTGTTTCTCCATGACCATTTCGGCTCACTTACTTTCCCTTTGTCATTCTGTATGGAGCATATACACTATGGCCAAGCACTCTTTGTGCTAGGTAGGGTCTTGGAAGCATGCACCACTACCTCACATTTTGTCACTGAAATGAGGGACATGGACACTCAGAATGAGGGACAATGAGGAACACTAACCCTCATGATGATCAGGACACATCCTGAAACATGGAGATCCAATACCTCAGAACACTGTGGAAACCATTGTATTTACTTCAACCGATACTAGCACCTGAGAATTAATTTCTATCATAAAGCAGGGTGCCATTTAGATAGGGCAGAATGGGGGCAGTCCCCCCCCCCACATGTGTGCCTAGGTTGTTCACATGGTGTGGCAATAATGGCATTACATTTGATACATAGATGTTGATGACAGATTTGGATTTAATCTTTTGCACAATAAGTGCCTCCATGGCCTGTGTGTGCTCATGCTGCAGCTACACTCCTGACTTGACTGTGTCTGCATTGCATTGTCCACTCTCTCCACCTATTAGCTGTGGCACCATCACACATGACAGGGAGGAGCTCCAGCCCAGAAAGAGCACATGAGTCATGTGAGTGTGACATTGTCTTTCCCACCACAGAGTGGACAGGCTCCACAATACAGCTTGGAGGACTCATTGAGCACTGAACTCTCAATACCAGTTTTGTGGGAGCATATTTTTGTTTGTCTTCTCTTAGTGAGTCTCCATCTCCCCTGATGGCTAAAGGGGCAGAAGGTGAGCTTGAAGCAAACTCGAGACTAGGCTACCTGCTTACTCTACTAGGCTAGCTTCACAAAAAAGACAGCACAGACACCCACGGTAGCAAGCTAGGCCTAGCAGCAGTGGTGACAGTTGTGTGGGAGGCCTTCGTAGGCCTTGATCAGTGTAGTGTGGCAGCAAACATGGCAACAGCAAAACAAGAAGAAAACAACACAGGATGGGTGGGTTTGCTTGGTGAGATGATTTGGTTGCAGACCACGTTGGGGACCTAGGATGATTTGTTCTTGCATCCAGCATCTGTCAGAAGGACGGAGGAGGAGAGGACTGAAAACTGTTCTGGTGGCACACTGGGCCAGGCTCCATGTTCTGGCCAAATGGCCAGATAAGTAAAAGTAAATATTTTTTTAGACGGGGATTGTGGACGGAGGAAGGACTGAAATATTGATGTGTTTTTCACATTTCTACATCTTTGGGTGGATTCATGACCCTGGTAACTTTGAGAGTGCAGGGCGGTGGGGTGTTTCAAGCAGGCTCTTAAGTCTTTTTTGTGGGAGAAAGCCTATTCTGGAGTTTCTTGATTTTCTTGTATTTATTGTATTTTGTTTTTATCTTGAATGTACAGCGCTTAGATATATGAAAGACACTATAACAAATACATTTTATTATTTTTATTATTATTTATTATATGGGATGGGTATTGAATGGAATGGAGTTGAGGAGAGAAATAGGGACATGTGTTTTTTGGGGTGAGGTGGGGGTCAGAACTTCAGCCAGAAAAAACATTGGTTATTAACTGGGTGGTTTAAGACCAAATGTGGTGCACTGCTCCAGGGTATAGACAGATTAATCTTATACATTTTACATTTTCCTGATTTGCATATCAATTTTCAGTCACAACAAATACGTTTTACCTTTCAGAGATGTTCCAGACATTCTAGAACTTGCCTTCTAGGGGTTAAATAGCACCTGGCCTCCAATGGTTGTTGGTTCCCCCTTCCTGAAATCTGAAATGGTGCCCATGCCATAAAGTCTAAATTTACAGGACATCCTCTGTGTGAGCAACATGTTTTCCATGAGGGTTGGATGAGGAGCAAAGCAGTTTTCGGCCACCTCCTTGACCTTTTGCAGTCGAGTTGGCCTTTTGCTGTTGTTTTGAGATTGGAAAGTGGTCCTTCATATCCATGATATCCTTCGAAATATCATCCAGGCCAGAACCAAATAACAAACCACCCTTAAAAACTAAGTACAACAGCTTGGTCTTTGATGCCTGACCAGTGATCCAATGCCAAAGCCACACTCTTCACATGGTGGACATAATGTGGTAAGTGGAATGAGCTGACATGCATAGGTTCTTCACCATGGCATCCCCTAAGAAAGTGGAGGCCATGGATACCAACTGCAAAATGCTTGCCCCCTCCAAATCCAGGGGAAAGAAGCTGCCCAGGGTTGTAACCCACAAGTTTAAGTCTCTGGTAACAAAAAAGGAGGCATAGGAAGTGTGGAGGGTTGTGCCATTATAGGTGATAGCTCTTCTGCATGAAGCATCCACTCAGATTTCATGTGAATCTGCTAAAGCCAAGGACCCTTCAATTGGAATAGTAGTATGTCTGACAGAATTATGTGCAGCCTTATCCACCAGCAGAGGGCATTCCCACTTGCTGGTATTTTCTTCCAAAAAAGGGAAACACCATATCTTAGATCCTGGCAGATATATTCTTTGCTTTGCACCTGCCCATCCTTGTTTGAAAATCTGTTTACAGTGAATAAAGTTTGGAAAAAAGCTTTGCAGCTGAAGAGTGCACAGAAAGGATACGATTTACATTTAATTCCTCCATGGATTGCACCTCCTTTACCTGCAGAGGTCCAATGTCCTATAAGTCTCAGTTATCAAATAGGAGAAAGATTTGGTATCAAATAGGGGAGAGATAGGAATCCACCTCTTTGGCTCTGTCCACTCCCTTTCCTCCTCATCCTCTGAGGGTTCATCTTCATTATCATCAAGTAACTTCTTTGAGTCAAGATATTCTCCAAGATCTCCGATATCCTCATCCTGACCCTCTGTACTGTCAGGATCAGGATCTGCCTGCAGATTCATATTGGCAACCTGGTTCTGCGCCAGCACACCTGGATGTGCCTGTTTGTGACCCCCAACCAAAAGGGTCAGGTGTGGTGTCAGGTGTGTCTGATGGGATGTCCTGCAGAACATCAGAGCCCCAAAACTCTCCTAAGAGCAACAATAAATCTTTACATAATTCTGCTTTGCCAATGCCAACAGGTAAAACCTGTGCACTCCCCAACTCAGAGTTCCAAACTGGGGGGGATTATAAGAGACAAATTAGCTTCAGTAACCCAGTGAGGAGGGGGGGAAGAGGAACCCAGAGGAGAGAGTCACATTACCTTTCTGAAAACTAGAGGTCTTCAATAAGCCATGGTGCCAAAACCTAGTCCTGCAGATGTACAAACAGCAAAAAAAATAAGTTTACCAATACTAACTAAAGAGGACTACTGCCACAATCCCTACCTCAGATTGTGGGGAAAAATAGAAAGAAAAGAAGAAAACACTCCTCCCAAACAAGCCGGCTGTTAGGAGACTGATCGTGCTCAGCAAGTTGGGCTGAAAATAAAAGGAAAGCTTAGCCACCATGTCTAGCACTAGAAAAGTGCAGGCATGCATGCGCTTTCATGGAAGTAATCTTGCAGTGTATGATGTCAGCACATCAGAGGGGGGTGTACACCCAAGCACAGGCATGAGAAGAGCACATTGAGGCTGTAGGAAGCCTCTGACAAGAAAAAGTGTGTGCCCAACGGACAAGGCTAAGAAAAAAAATGGTGGGAAACTGCATGGTTCAATGAAGCCATTGAGAAAACTGCAACATAACCTGTGGCAACAGATGCTCCACAAAAGTCCTGTAAAATAACTTTGATCCTTCCCAGAGTCTAAGTAATTCACCCTCTTGGCTGGCTTTTTTTTCCCAAAAGTACTTCTAAGCTGAGAAAGGTTAAAGGGGAAATGTCCCTTCAAACAAAATGAGAATAAAATTAATGTGGAAATGTCTCCTTAAACTGACTACACGAAAAAAAAAAACTGACAGGAAATAGCATATAGTAAAACATAAGTGAGCACTCCAACTGAAGGGAAAGACACACTAAATCAAGTAAATGCCAACAGTGTTATATATTGCTGTACCAAAAAGGTTGGGCCAGCTACCCTAGTGCTCCGGCATTCAAGCCTTTATCAGGGGGTGTGGCTAAGTGAGAAAACAGAGCAACATATATATCAATGGATGATATCATAAAAGTGCAACCATACAATAGTGATTATAATTTAGATACAAAAGATATACAAAAAACTTTCTTTTACAAAAACCTCATCACAAAAATTCATATTTGCATTCATCCTCATATTTACAATGTAATTTACCAATGCATACGACTGGAAAAATTCAGATTATGTGAAATTGCAATTTCATTCTCATTTTTCAAAATAGTTACTATATATTTAATCAGATAAGTCCTATGTATAAAAAGGATGGGGTTTGAAAAACTATAGGAGCAAGTTACAGTCAAAGGAAAAGGACCCAGTAGGATCAGGAGAATAGTATAGAAAAATAATAAAACAGTTAAACAGTGAAACTGTGAAAGGGAAGAGGGAGATGGGCGGGGGATAGTAGGGAGGGGAAGACGGGAGAGAAGAAAAAGGAAAAGGAAAAAAGAAATGAAGGAGGAGGGAAGGAAGAATGAAAAAGAAAGGAAAAGAAGAGAGAAAAGAGAAAAACAGAAGGTAGGTGGACGAGAGAGATGCATTAGTGTGATCACCCGAAATATACTTCCATCCATTGAATGATAGTAATTCACCTCCACTGCAGTGGCGATCTACAGGAGCACAATCTCTTCTTGAATCCTAAAAATAAAGAGAGAAGAGGACATTAATTTTTAGTTTGAATGCAGTGGAAATTAAGCATAATTGTAGTTATTTCTTTTCATCTTTCAAGAATGGTTTCAGATCCCATTGGTCATTCAATCCATCAGGTTTTACAGTTCTTGGTCTACAGATCCATCTGCTTTCTCTTTTCAGAAGTTCATTTGTTCTATCCTCTCCATATTTGAGAGGTGGTTGCCAGGTGATTCCCATCAATTTTAAACATTTGGGTCAGAACTGTGATGCAGGGAAAAGTGTAAGCCTACAGGGGTGTCTGTTCCAAAATGAGTAATGTTTCTCACGTGTTCCTGTAACGTTTGTTTTAATGCTTTTGTGGTCCTTCCAATGTACATGATTTGGCATTCACACCAGAGAGTGTAAATCACAAAAGTGGTGTCACAGTTGATGAACTCTCTGATCTCATATTTCTTCTTTGTGTTGGGGTGTGTGAATTCTCAACCTGGGCTACAATAGCTACATATATTGCATTTTTGACATTTAAATGTGCCTTTAGGTTTATTGCCCTCTCAATTCTTCTGCTTGTGTCCAGAAGTCTATATCCTCTGTGCAGTTCCTGAGCAAGTGCAAGAACTGTCCGTAAGGAATAGATTTTTTAAGATTTCTGGGATGGGCACTATTAGCTCTAAGTAGGGAATTTGTAGCTGTGGGTTCCCTGAAACATTTTGTAGTTATGTCACCACCTGTTACTGCAGGTTTCTTCCACAGAAGATCCAAGAAGTCTATGCTTTCTAGGTCAGTTGTGTGAGTAAATCTCATATTTATGTCATTGGTATTAAGCCAAGCAACAGATTCATCAACCTCTGATATGGCACCATCCCATATACAAAGAATGTCATCAATGAAGTAGGTACAGAAAACAGTCTTGTCCAGAAATGGGTTTGAGTTCTGAAATACAATAAGTTCTTTCCACTTGCCAAGAAATAAGTTGGCATAGGATGGTGCCATAAAGGTAGCTATTGCAGTACAACCGAGCTGTCTGTAATGTTCCCCTAGGAATTCAGAATGATTGTGAGTCAGAATGAACCTAATGGCTGACAAAAGGAAATCTACAGGGATATCAGATGTGTCTGTTTCCTTCTCTAGACAATATTTACAAGCACTGATCACCCTGTTCATGCATGATATGGGTGTAGAGATATTCAGCATCAGTGGTTACCCACAACATATTTTCTGTCCATTTTACATCCTTCAGTTTATTAATAACATGTGTGGTGTCTTTGGTATAATATTTTAAGTTCACCACCTCTCTTTGTAGAAAGAAATCCACAAAGTTTCCCATTTTTTCTGTGACTGATCCAGTGGCAGAAATAATAGGTCTTCCTGGAGGGTCCCTTAAGTTTTTATGTACTTTAGGAAGTACATAAAAGCATGGAACTATAGGGCTTTCATTCCACATGAATTTAAACTCATTGTCACTTATTTCCCCTTTTGATACTGCTTCCTGAAGTAGATGGTGCATTTCAACTTTAAATTTACACATTGGATCTTGCAACAATTTTTCATAATTAAGTGCATCACCAAGAAGTTTAACTATATATGGAATAGTGGATGGGCGACCATCCACAACAAGGCTGTGTTTCCATCGAGGGAGCTGATGATGTCATAGAGACCTCGAGAGTGAAGCTCGAGAGGTCTCAGGCATCATCAACTCCCAAGATGGAAACACAGACTTCATTGTGGAAGGGCGACCATCCACTGTTTTTTATAGTATATGGTTCTCCAAAATAGATACAAGGTTCATACCTTGTTCATGCTTCTGCACTCCTCCTTGCTCGAGTCCTTTTCCCTAAGATAACGGTCCTCCTCCTTGCTGTAGTTATGTGCTCATGTTCGGGTCACGTCCACGCTCCTCGCCATAGTCCCACTCTGTTTTTACAAAAACTGTGCCATTTTGTTAAAAAAAAAAACAAAAAAACAGAAAATATAATATTTTTGACAGACCAACCCAATTATGGTAGTCTGTGTCCACACTGTCTGCTCCCCAGACCGTTAGCTAAATGAGTTCGCCATTTTTGTATGTATTTTTTGAATCTCTGCCTGTTTCCACCAATCAGGTAGGAGCTCAAAGGGGAAAAGTTGTTGTACTATTAATGAGATGTCAGAGCGATAGTACAACAACTTTTTTGACCTTTGAACTGTCCTACAACACAATTTGGAAAACCTTTGTTTTCCATACACAATAAACCCTAACCATATACTATTTTGATGTAATGCATGTGATCTAAAAATACAATGTTCCCACCCTTATCTGCTTGCTTTATTTTTATTTCTGGGTTATTCTGCAATTCTTGTAAGACTTTTTTTCAGTCCTAGTAAGGCTTCTGTTCCTTGGTTGCCCTGCCTTTGAAATTATTTCCTCTACTTCTATTAAACCAACCCTCTCATATGTAGAAATAGCAGAATTGGTAATGTTAGGAATAAACTCAGAAGTGGGTACAAAATGGGATTTTCTGTGTTGCAATAAATCACAATGTGTACTTACATTTACTGGGCTATTATTCAGGGGCTTCTGATGATTTCTATCAATTTCATTAACAATATATTCAATGTCCTCATGTTGTTCATCAAGTTCAATTATTTTGTCCTGTAGTTCTAAGGGATCCTCTGGAAAGTTCCAAATGTCCTGACCCGAAGTGGCTACTGTAAACCTCATGGTGGATTGAGAATTCCTTATCCTCTATTTGTTTGCAAAAAAATGCTATCAGCTTTAGTTTATGAAATAACTTATAAAGATCCACTTGCACTTCAAACAGATTTAGTTGTGGAGTAGGGTCAATGGAGAATCAGTTTTTCAATACTCTTGTTTGTGTGTTTTGGACAGTTCTTTCTTAGATACATTAATTATTCGGAGCTCTTGCCCCAACCTCTCACTCGTAACCATTGATGCTGAATCTCTGTACACCCATATCATGCATGAACAGGGGATCAGTGCTTGTAAATATTATCTTGAGAAGGAAACAGATGCATCTGATATCCCTGTAGATTTCCTTTTGTCAGATATTAGGTTCATTCTGACTCACAATCATTTTGAATTCTTGGGGGAACATTACAGACAGCTCTGTGGTACTGCAATGGCTACCTCTATGGCACCATCCTATGCCAACTTATTTTTCGGCAAGTGAGAAGAACTTATTGTATTTCAGAACTCAAACCCATTTCTGCACCCACTTTTTTGATGACATTCTTTGTATATGGGATGGTGACATATCAGAGGTTAATGAATTTGTTGCTTGGCTTAATACCAATGAGATAAATATGAGATTTTCCCACAGAGCTGACCTAGAAAGCATAGACTTCTTGGATCTTCTGCAGAAGAAACCTGCAGTAACAGGTGGTGACATAGCTACAAAATGTTTCAGGAAATCCACAGTTATAAATTCCCTACTTAAAGCTAACAGTGCCCATCCCAGGAATTTTAAAATAATCTGTTCCTTAAGAACAGTTCCTGCACTTGTGCAGGAACTGTATAGAGGATATAGACTTCTGGACAAAAGCAGAAGAATTGAGAGGATGCTTCATAGCAAGAGGCTATGAAGTTGGGGCACTGACACAGGCAGAGCACAGGGCATACACTAAAAATAGAAATGATCTACTAAAATAAGATCAGTGAGATTTGAGAAACAACAACTTTTCTGTCACTTTTGTCAGGGCAGATTAGGAATATGGGGTGGGATATTCAAACTGCGCCATTCATAGGTGCAAGCCCTTGAGCTGTGCAAAATAGTTGTGCAGGGGTGTGTCCGGGGCGATATTCAAAGGAGTTGCTCTATTGAGCAACTCCTTTGAATATCACCCCCCAGCCACAGCCACTGTGCATGGCCCAGTGGAACTTGCACCACCGCAAGTTGACAGAGTGGAGCATTCAACTTGCGGTGGCGCAAGTACCATTGCGCCATGCTCAAAATCACGATATTCAAAAGGTGACATGCAAATGAGCTATAATTCATGCAAGGCACAGGGGGGCCATTTGCATGTGATTATGTCCCCATTTGCATGCCATTAGAATGTAGGTGCGCCGACCCCCGAGGACTTGCGCCTGGCGCCCTGCCAGGCAGCAGCCATCGGGGACCGACGCCCCCTGCAGCCCGATTGTGAGCATAGTACTCCCCGCACCAGCCCGATGCGGGCAGCAATGTGGCTCCCCTCCTCCCGATATATATCCCTGGTGGTCCAGTGGACCGAAATGCCCGATCGCAGGCGGTATGTGTAATAACCCCAATACACATATCCCTGGTGGTCAGTGGGCGAAATGCCAATCGCGGGCAGTAGTGTAATAAAAACCACCCCCGAACATAGCCCTGGTGGTTATGTCCCCACACCCACCCATCCATGAAGCCCCACCACCCCTCCCCGGCAGCCGGCAGGCACCCACCTGCCTGCGCCAGCCTGAAGGCGACTGACCACCTCGTAGGGGCTGCATGCCCATTGCGCAGAGCAAGAGCCACTGGCTAGAGTCTATAACAGACATGAGTTCAGATGGAATGAACATTGACAAATC
The DNA here is from genome assembly GCA_016271365.2 of Neoceratodus forsteri. NCBI lineage: Eukaryota > Metazoa > Chordata > Ceratodontiformes > Ceratodontidae > Neoceratodus > Neoceratodus forsteri. Next base: position 193,339,116 of record CM057456.1, read on the forward strand.
TGACTGTCATGTACGGTGGCGTCTGCACGCCCATTGGCTCTTGCTCGCACCACGGGCCAGGCCCTACCGGCAGTCAGTCGGCGGGCGGCGGGTGGCAGGCGGTGGATGCTGCCGCCCGCCAGCTGCCGGGGAGCGGGTGGTGGGGCTCATGGGGGTGGGTGGGGACACTAGCCACCAGGGCTATGTCTGGGGGCTTATTACATACCGCATCCATCGGCATTTCGTCCACTGACCACCAGGGATATGTACGGGAGGAGGAGGGAGCCACATTGCTGCCCGCGATTGAGCTGGTGGGGTACCTGCCCGTGATCGGGCTGCGGGGGGCACAGGACTGGGTTAAATAAGACAGATGGCAGCTGCTGTGTTGCGCCTCTGCAATACAGCAGCTCACCTGTGGGTGGCCTCGACTTAAGCTTTTTTGTTGGCTCAAAGTCCTGCAGGCGAGGTTGGGGTTGGCGCCTGCATAACTCTGCACAGCCCGGCTGAATATCGGGCTGTGCAGTTTATGCATGGTTCTTCCCCTTCCAGTTGAGCATGCATTCATTTGCATTGCGCTGTTGCTCAGCCTGTTTTCAGTGGCGCAACTGCCTCCTGCTGAATATCGCAGAATGGAGCAATTTTGGACTTGCGCATGCGCAACCCTATTGCGCATGGCACAACCCTTTTGAATATCCCACCCCTTGTGTACAAGAATTGGCACATCTTACATTCAGACACATTATTAAGTAATGTAATAGGTGAAAAACCTCACATCACTTTCTCAAGAGGGAAAATATAAAGGAAAACTTGTGAATAGCAGAATTGCACAAGCCACAAAAAGTATATGGCCAGGCAATAAACCTAAAGGCACATTTAAATGCTAAAGAAGCAATATATGTAGCTATTGTAGCTCAGGTTCAGAATTTACATACCCCAACACAAAGAAAAAATATGAAATCAGAAAATTCATCAACTGTGACACCACTTTTGTGAATTAAACTCTCTGGTGTGAATACCAAATCATGTACATTGGAAGGACCACAAGAGCATTAAAACAAAGGGTATGGGGACATGTGAGAAGCATTAATATTAGAAGAGATACCCCTGTAGGCTTACACTTTTCCCTGCATCACAGTTATGACCACAAATGTTTAAAATGTATGGGGTTTGACTGGGAACCACCTCTCAAATATGGAGGGGATAGAACAAATGAACTTCTCTAAAGAGAAAGCAGATGGATCTATAGACTAAGAACTGTAAAACCTGTTGGACTGCATGACCAATGGGATCTGAAACCATTCTTGAATGACAAAAACAAATGTATACGACATTGGGATCATGTGATGCAGAGTGCTGAGTAGAAACTCCTCCGTTAAGCTCCTGCCTCCTGATCATTAAATCGCCTTTTTTAGACATTTTTATTTCTCCATTTCCTCTGCTTTTGAATTCTTCTACTATCTAAACATCTTGTGAGCCTTTTTTGTGTGTTAGATTGGCAGATGGAGGATTATATGAAGATAGCCCCACAGAAACACCCCCCCCCGCTACTCCCGAAAAGGCCCCAAAGAAATCCCGGGCCTCGAGTGGGCCAGATAGGCCTGATCCTTCGAGTCAAGTGGGGGAACAAGAACCTTTAATGCTTAATAGGTTCTTAGAAGAGTTTAAACCCTTTCGTGAAGAGATGAAAGAAATGGTGATCGACCTGAAAACCCTCTCTAGATAATTGGATGAAGTCTCGATAACTGTCTCTGATAATACAGCTCAAATAGTCTCGATTGAGAAAAGGCTAGAGAATCTGGATCCTGAATTAGTGTCTACGTGACAGAGGCTATCTCGTCTGGAGGCCAAACTCGAAGATTTGGAGGGCTGTAGCCGCAGAAACATTGTTGTGATACTAGAGCTACCAGAGGGAGAAGAGGGCCAGCATGCTGTAGCACTCACACAGAAGCTGGTGGAATGGGTTGCTGGCCCTTCTCCCTTCGGCCCAGTATACATTATAGAGCGAGCTCACAAGTCTCAGCGACCGAAGCCTTCTCTGGATGCTCCCCCCCATCCTATTATCTGCCGCTTTTTGAATTTCCTAGAAAGGCAGCACTTCTTGCAGAAAGTGAGAGCTTTACAAGAGGTTCGTTGGGAGAATATGAAACTGAGAATTGCACAAGATTTCCCTGTATCGGTTTGTTTGAAACTAAAAGCGTTTCATCCCATCGTATCTAAGATCATTGCCGCGGGTCTGAAATTCAGGATGGGATACCCGGCCAGGCTACAAGTTTTTGTAAACGGATCCTGGTTTAATTATGATGATCCTGAAGCTGTCCTGTCGAGCCTTAAATCTATGCTACTGGACTTTTTCCAAGAGCCCTGAGAGGCCCTGTTCGTGTGCTGAGGAGCTGCTTGGAGTTGCTTTATTGGAACTGTTATCCTTCTCCTTCTCTGAGGAGATAATGTCAACGAGTTGTATTTGGAAGTTCTCATTTTCTCATCTGGACTGGGTTGATCAGTGCATGGCCTACCTGCTAACAGCCTCTCAAGCCCTAACTTCATAATGTTAACTCTTGTTCAGGGCAAAGACACTTGGGGTCTTGGGGTTGGCTTAATTAGGAACAGAGCTTTATGCCTCAGTATATTCAGTTTTGTAAATGGCATAGAGAGGGAAAGTTTGTGTTGTTGATTTTAGGACCAGCGTTCACATTACAGTTAGCTGGAAATCGGAGCGGTCTTGGGCTTTCTCTGCAACTCATATTTACCCTGTCAGGATCGGGCTGTGGCCACAAGAGGGCGTATCATGCCTATGTAATGTAAAGCCGTGTTGTTCTTAATTCGAGGAGGATCTCCCTCAGTCTTCTCACCAGTCCCGAGTTTAGGACAGCAAATTCCCTCAAGGGGAATTCTTGTAGCTAAGGGCTGGTAATTTCTGGGAAGATCTGTTTTTCAGTTTTCTTTCTCTTGGGTTCACGATCTGAATGTTTTTCTCAATCTCTGCTTTCAGTTTTAGGAAAGGGCTATTCCCCTTCACTAGTTTCCCGATCTGGTTCTGGTTTGTGCAAAGTTTTTTCATGGGGCAAGGTAACCCCTAATTTTCACTCAGGTTCTCGAGGTTACCTGGCATATTCATGAGTTGGGCAGTTTACTCTGCTTTCCCTTTCATTATCATGTTAACGCATATGCGTGTGCATGCATTGGAAGCCCAAGGCCGCTCTCTAGTTTTTTGGAGGTAGTTAATATTGTTCGCATTCTTAAATATCTACTTCTGGATTTAAGTTGTGCTGCTATTAGCAGAGGTGCATTATCGGGAGGCGGGAGATGGAGGAAAAGACCCAGTACTGTGCTAAACATTGCTTGTGGCAGTGTGGGGGTTGGGTGGGGGTGGTGGATCTGGGGTTTTGTTAGGAGGAATGGGGTAGTCAGGGGGGAAGGGAATGGGCTAATTGTGGGGGGGGCTGGGGAGGAGGGAGGGTTTTACAGCAGTAACTTTTGGAGTATGGTTGCATGCAGTATGTATCCTGTGTGCAGGGCAGAACATATTAAGTCCAATAATTATTATCAGATGGCCAAAGAGGTGACTTTTGCTACTTGGAATGTTAAGGGGATCAGGAAAAATCCAAACAATATCAGGTTCTCTAACATTTAAGCTTATTACGCTCTCAGATAACTTTCCTACAGGAATCCCATTTATTAGAAGCTGAAGCTTTACAGTTAAGGAGGCAACAGGTGGGGCTGGTTTACGATGCTCAGGGTTCTACTAATAGTTGTGAGGTCATGCTTATTATTAATAGGGGCATTCCCTTTATCTCTACACAGGTCATTGAAGACCCTGAGGGCAGGTTTATCCTAGTTAAAGGCACTCTCTGGTTAGTTCCACTTTTACTTGGTAGTATATATGGCCCTAATATGGATGATCCAGGGTTTTTTATGAGACTCAAAACTATTATTCTTCCAATGCTTTCCATCAGGATTATTTTGGGGGGGCGACTTCAATCAAGTCATAGATTCTAATCTTGACAGGTCAGGTAGTGGACCGGGAGTGGTCTCTCCGGGGCAGAGGGCTTTTAGGGACTTAGTAGACCAGTGCGGGCTCTGTGATGTCTGGCACGTCTTTCATCCTGATTCTAGGGAGTTTACTTTCAGGTCAATGGTACACGGCTCGCAGTCCCGCATTGATTACATTCTTATTTCTCAGGCTTTCCTACCTGGGGTTAAGACCTCCTCGATTCAACCTGGCCCTGTCTCCAATCATTCACTGGTGTTATGAAAATTGGCATTCCTTAATTTACCTAATAGGGAAACCAGATGGAAACTCAATGAACAACTTCTTAAAGATGCTAAGTATTGCAAGCTCATAAGGGAGCAAATTGAGTTCTTTTTTTTATCCAACCCTTTAGACAGTACAAAGCTGGATATCATATGAGGGGGACTTCAAGGCTTACATGAGAGGGAAAATTAGTATGGCGGTGAGTAGGAAAAGGGCACAGGAAAAAGAACTATTATCATTATTGTCCCAAATTCGGTCGCTTGTAATTAATATTTCAGCTAGTGCCCCAGATGAAGAAAAGAGGAAGCTCCTAGTGTTGAAAGACAGATATCTAGAGTTACTTCAGAAAAAAGCAGAACTAGCTATTATTCATACAAGGGCTAGTTACACAGATCAGGGAGAGAAGGTGGGGCGCCTATTGACACTGCGAATTAAGCAACAAGAATCTGTGAGATTCATCCCTTCAATTTAGACAGTGGCAGATGGGTCTCTGAAAGTATATCCTAACGAGATAGTACAAGAATTTGCCCTATATTATGAAAGATTGTACAGTGACATGGAGTATCCTCCCTGCCCTGGGAGTACGGAGAATTATCTGAGGTATTCCCATCTGCCCTCCCTTTCAGAGCAACACAAGGGTTTTTTGGTAACCCCAATATCACAGGAGGAAATTGCTGAGGTTATCAGTGGATTACCCATAGACAAAGTCCCAGGCCCTGATGGATTCTCCTCCTTATTTTACAAAATTTATCAGGATCTTTTACTACCAGTACTTTATCACCTACTTCAATATATTTTAACCGGGGCAGAGGCAGACCCTCACCTCTTTGAGGCCCTGATTGTTCTTCTCCCTAAACCAGATAAAGACCCTGAGCTTGTTCAAAGCTACAGACCTATATCCCTCCTAAACCAAGATATTAAAATTATTTCGAAGATACTAGCCAATAGGTTAACTGTAGTTCTCCCTGAGCTAATAGGTATGAACCAGGTAGGATTTATGAAAGGGCGCTCATCATCTGACCATTTGCGTACCCTATCTCATGTTTTCTAGGCTACCAGGGATGCTGAGTTTCCTGCAGGACTGGTTTCCCTGGATGCCAAGAAGGCATTTGATCATGTGAATTGGAATTTTTTGTTCTGAATTCTGGAAGCTTTCCAATTCCCCTCTGTATTTATATCCTGGATTGCTACATTATATAAAACCCCTACAGCAAGGATTTCTGGGAATGGGTCCTTCCCCAAACCTTTTCCACTCCATTCAGGGACCAGACAGGGTTGCCCATTATCTCCTCTGTTATTTAATTTATATCTGGAACCTCTCATCCAAAATATTCTCAATAATGCCGCTATACAAGGCATTTGGGATGGGCATCATGAAATTAAGGTTACTGCATATGCGGATGATTTGCTAATACATTTATCCCATCCGGTATCTTCTGTACCAGCTTTGTTGAGTGAAATAGTAAGATTTAGTGACCTGTCCAATTACAAACTGAATGCTAGCAAATCCTCATTTTTTCCATTAAACCATAAGGCATTCAAAAATGACATTAGTCCCTTAGGTTTATGTTGGACTCCCAGGTCATTTAAATACTTGGGCATTAAACTATCCCGTAACACCCTAACATGGTTTAAGGAAAATCTTGAATCTCTCTCTCACAGCTGATAATTCACGACCTTGATAAGTGGTCCAAACTTCCCAATTCACTATGGGGCCGGATCAACATAATTAAGATGAATATATTCCCTAGAATTTTTTACCCTTTATCTCGTCTCAATACTTTTATCCCACTACTCTGGTTTAAAAAGTTACATGGCATATTTACTAGATTTATTTGGGCTGATAAGCATCCTCGATTGGCCTATTATAAATTGGCAGCTCCAAAACTTGCGGGGGGGTTTGTGGATTCCCCATCTGGCTATATATTATTGGGCCAGTCATTTAGCAAAATGTTTGAGATGGGTATCTCCCGGCCCTGAAAAAGAACAGCCGGCTTGGCTTAGGATTGAATTGGATGTCATTAGGTCTAAGAATCTGGACCCCCTAACCTTATTCTATCTTAAAATCTCCCAGGTGCGTATGGTTGAGGAATGCCCTATAGGAGGCAGTATAGTGTAGTGGTTTAAGGCTCTAAGCTGCAAACCTGGAGACCTGAGTTTGAATCCCACAGCCCCCACAGCCCCCACTTACATACTGTGTGACCCTGAGCAAGTCACTTAACTTCCTTGTGCTCCCAGGTCACACCTGGAAACAAGCTTCTGCTTAGTGTGCCTTTTCTGGTTAAACAATTCCCCCCCCCCAGTAGTTACCACATTAAAGATATATGCACAATTATGTTCATTTTTGCACTATACCCCTCAGTGGGACTTGGCCCAGTCTATCTGGAATTCCCCATCTTTCACTATTAACAAGAAGCAGATTCCCCGTAAATGGTTGTCCCAATTGGGGGAAGGGAAACTACTATCTTTCGTGGATGAAGAGGGCCAATGGTTATCAGTAGGAGATATTATTAGGAAATTTCTTATTCTGGCTCCCTCTCACTTCAAAGTTATACAGTTAAGGCACTTACTTACAATCATTTTTGGTAATACCCCCCTCCCAGACTCCCACAGCCCTGATACCTGAGGTTTCTTCACTTCTTGGATCTTCAGGTGTTATATCTAAATTATATCAGGTTTTGTTTTATAAAAGATATGGGGATTCTTTTGGACCCACAAGATTCTGGAACTCTATCCTTCCTCAGTATCATCTGGATTGGCAAACCCTGTGGAGATCCTGTCATAAATATGTTTCTCAAGACAGACTGTGTCTCATGCAATATCATGTATTACATAACATGTATTGCACACCGGTAAAATTAAAGAAATGGGGTCTATTGCACTCCAATATATGTACTAAGTGTTTGCGGGAAGAAGGAACACTTCTTCACATGTTCTGGTCCTGCCCTAAAATTTCCCTTTTATGGGACTCAATCAAGACTTCCCTGGATCCTTTACTGGGCCTTCAGGAATATTTTGCTCCTGACATTTGCCTTTTAGGGGATCTGTCTTCTATCAGAGTTGAAGTAAGAAAATGTCATATTTCTATGATTGCCTTATCTGTCAAGAAGCTTATTTTACATCATTGGAAAGACAAGTCCACCCCAACCTTTCAAGAATGGGTGAACGAAATTCTTGCCGATCTGCGCACAGAAAAAGCGATTGCCAGTCTTCACAACAGGTTGGCAGCATGTACCAAAATCTGGGATCCCCTTCACTCTAATTTTAGTGGCTCAGTCTTAATCATGTCACAGTCTAAAATGCCCTGCAGGTTCTCAGGTAAAGAGCTTAGTACTTAGGGGATACATGGATTTGTTACTGCTGTAAGGGGATGGACGGGAGGGTTGGGCAGTTACGTCCTTGTAAGTGGCTGTATTTACATCTCATTCTCATTGTAACTGCCTTTATTGTGGAAAATGTATTAATAAAGTTTGAATTGAAAAAAAAAGAAGAAATGTGTACAATTATGCTTTATTTCCACTGTTTTCAAACTAAAAATGAATGTCCTCTTTTTTCTTTATTTTTAGGATTCAAGAAAAGATTGTGCTCCTGTAGATCCCCACTGCAATGGAGGTGTATTACTACCATTCAATGGATGGAAGTACAGTATATTTTGGGTGATCACACTAATACGTCTCTCTAATCCACCTACCTTGTTTTTCTCTTTTCTCTTTTCTTTTATTTTTCATTCTTCCTTTCCCCTTCATTTCTTTTTTCCTTTTCCTTTTTCTTCTCTCCTGTCCTCCCTTCCCCTCTCTACTATTTTCCTCCCATCTCCCCTCTTTTCCTCCCCCTTTCCCACCCCTCCTCTTCCCTTCCCCTCTCCCTTTTCACAGTTTCACTGTTTTACTATTTTTCTATACTATTCTCCTGACCCTGCTGGGTCATTTTCCTTTGACTGTACCTTGCTCCTATAGTTTTTCAAACCCTATCCTTTTTATCCATAGGACTTATCTGATTAAATATATAGTAACTATTTTGAAAAATGAGAATGAAATTGCAATTTCACATAAACTGAATTTTCCCAGTCCTATGCATTGGTAACTTAAATTGTAATTATGAGGATTAATGTACATATGAATTTTTGTAACAAGGTTTTTGTAAAAGAAAGTTTTTTGTATATCTTTTGTATCTAAATTGTAATCACTATTGCATGGTTGCACTCTTATGATGACATCCATTGATATATATGTTGCACTGTTTGCTCTTTTATCCACACCCCCTGACAAAGGCTTGAACGCCGAAGCACTGGGGTAGCTGGCTCAACCTTTTTGGTACTGCAATATAACACACTATTGGCATTTACCTTATTTAGTTTGTTATTTCCTTCTTGGGAGTGCTCAGTTGTGTTTTGCTTGGTCTGCCTAGGCTAGCTGCCTTCTGCACCAGCACCCCTCTCACTAGTGTTTGCGCAGCCCACTTGTTTTGTTGGATTAGGAAATAGCACATACCAGGGTCACCCTATGAACTGTAGGAGAGGACCAACACCCAAAAGATGTAGGGAAACCACAGGAAATGCTCTAAATCAAAACACAAAAAACAAGTACTTACCTGAGGCACCTTTTCTTTTTTTCCTGAGGAAAATCAGAGAGCTGCTAAAAAATCCAAACACATACCCCTGTACTATTGTGACAGATGTAGCCCCCAATCCAAACAAAGGTAGAGTAAATGGGGAAAAAAGGGTAAGTTAGCCAATTTGAAAGCTGCAGCTTAACAGGCACAATTTTTAAATGTAGGGGTGCTCCTTGTCACCAGGTAGCCCAACCTGCTATGCAAAATTGCAGCCCCAAAAGTTAGAAAGTCAGAAAATTGTTTTTTATGTTTGCTTGTACACATGTGCAAGAAATATAGTGCCACCATACGAGTTTTCATAGGTGTACTTCCCCCACTTCCAATGCCATGCTCCTTTTTGCAGGCATGGCTGCACCGCACCAATGAATGTCTGAGCTGTCTATGACAGCTGTTCAGATGCAGTGGCATACAGTTCTGAGAAAAACACCCCTACAATCAGCAGTGGTAACGTGTAGGCAATTTGCATGCTGCTGTCAGCAGTACGCAAATTGCCTATATGTCAGCACTGCATGTGAACTGTCATAGACAGTTCAAGCCCCCCATGAACACCTAGGTAGTATGCTGAGAACCATCCCAGCATGCTCATGTGCTCCCCTCCACCATTGCAAACTGTATGACCGACGGGGGTGCCCAATTCCCCATCGGCTTCACTGACCACCCCAAAAGCAAACTTCCTGGTGCCATGCTTGGAGCCCACCCCAGCATGGCAAAAGTCCAATGTCCTGTACATGTTGGGAGCCCACCCCAGTGTGCTCATGTGCTCCCCTCCACCTCTACACACTGTGTGACTGACAGGGGTGCCCAATCCCCTGTCAGCTCCACTGCCTGCCCAAAAGCAAACTTCCTGGTGCCACGCTGGGAGTCCACCCCAGCATGGCCAAATCTGTGGCCCACGGGGGTGCCCAATCCCCTGTTGGCTCCACTGCCCTCACCCCAACACACTTGCAGGTGCCATGCTGGGAGCCCACCCCAGCATGGCAAAAGTCCCACATCGTCTTAAAATAAAAAAAAAAACTATAACAAAAGAAAATGGTCCCTTGTTGACTCTCTTGTCCCCTAAACTCAACCCACACCCACCCTCTGTGTACCCCACCTCCCCACACCCCCCTCACCCCATAGTTACCTCCAGTGGCTGGCGCAATGATCTTCAGTGGACCGGGAACATGTCTGCACTCTTCAAAGCTGACTGCAAACTGAAGAAATGCCGGTAAGCTGTATAACTAAATAAATGTGTTTTTTTTCAACTTTGGGGCATATCTCAGCCATTTTGAGGAATTTTTTCACCAAATTTTCAACATGGGGTTCTTGGGACCCCACCTCATAAACTCAGCCACTGTCATTTTGTTGTTCGGTCCCGAAAGGTGATTTCAAGGTCACTGCGTGGAACCACCTTTCAGGAATAAGTAACGAAATGACAGCGTCACAGTTTATGAGGTAGGCTCCCAAAACCCTATGTGAAAAATTGGGTGAAAAAATTCCCCAAAATAACTGTTTTATGAGCATGCATTGTGCAGTTCCTATGCATGCTCATAACTTTGAGAATTTTTACTATTTTCACTCCAGATTTGCAATATTGCCATTTTACCACACCTCCTTATGAATAGTATAGCTGTCATTTTTTACATCTTGCCCAAAATGTGTTTTTGTGCATATAGCACTCAGTGGCGCAATCAGTGCACAAAATCAATGTTTGGGACAGATTAAGAAAATCACAGTGACACTGTTCATGAGCAGAGGTCTTAAAATGGCTATATTGAAAATTTGTTGACAAAAGTCCATAAAATGACTGTGTTACGAGCGTGCACTGTGCAGTTTCCACGTACCCTCATAAATTCACAAATATGTAACATTTTCAGTCCAGATTTTTAACACTGAAATTTTTCCACACCTCCTTATGAACAGTACAGCTGTCATTTTTCACACCCTGGCTGAAATGTGCTGTCACACTTCCAGTGCAGAAATGTGTGATCACTGTAGGAAACAGTGTTCAGGACAGATTAAGAAAATCACAGTGACACTGTTCATGAGCAGAGGTCCCAAAATGCCTGTGTTGACAATCTGCTGTAAAACATCCCCAAACTAATTACATTATGGGTGTGCATTGCACAATTTCTATGCACACTTATGACTTCACCAGTTTTTTTTTATATTTTCACTCCAGATTTTTAACATTGCCATTTTTTACACCTCCCCTTGAACAGTACAGCTGTCATTTTTCACATCCTGTTTGAAATGTGTTTTTGCACCTGTGGTGCCAAATGGCGTAGTCGCTGTGCAAAATCATCTTTTGGCTAACAAACTGATATTGCCACTTTTCATGAGGTGGGGGTCACAAAAAATCCATGTTGAAAATTTGGAGTGAAAATACCAATGAACACCTGGGGTGTTAGGGTTTCCAACCATAATGCCCCACCCTGTAGAGACTGACTGGCATCAGGGGTGTGACATGGGATTGTCTCCTGTAATGCTCAAGCCATTCCACCCCACACCCACACCCTGCAACCAGTGACAGGCATCGAGGTGTGCCTTGGACTGTTCGGCCCCAAAGTTTACCCCATTCAGGAGAATGCACCCATCTCAATGTATTTCCTTATGAAATTGGGTGATCATAAGGCCCAAAGACCCCAAAGCACACTGTGACACTTGTCGGTGTCTGCAGGGTAGGGTGTGGTGAAATGGCATGAGCATTATGCCTGACGACCCAAAGGCACACCCAAATGCCTGTCAGCCTCTGCAGGGTAGTGGTGGGGTTGGCTTCAGTTCAGTACTTCACTGACATTCCATTATGCATCTCTCTAACTCCTACACCACCAATGCCAATGCCAGCAAGCAAACGTACGGTATTGATAAATGCTAGTTTCTTCAGAGAAGCTTCTAAGTTGTATCCCCTTCAATGGCATAGCAAAGACTGGAGAGTTGCTGCTGTCTGGAATGTGCAGGTGCTCAGGATTCTATGCTGATTACAGCCTTGGGCAGTGCCATTTCCAGCAGTAGGGGCATACATCACCCATTAGTAATGGTAATGAATGCCATTGCCAATGTGGTGTGGTACAGAAACTGTGTTTCACTGCACCCACAAGTATTATTAGCAAAACATGCCCAGTGTACAGTGATAGACATGCAGGGTTCAAGCTGTCAGTTTTCCAGATATCTACTGTGAGACTGCACCACCCTCTCAACAGCACTGGTCAAAACTCATCTGAGTTATTTACATATGACATCGTACAGATCTGGAATCCCTGTTAAGGAGAGATATTTTGTTTGTATATTATGGCAAGGTTCAAGATTCTCAAGCAGCAACCTGAATCCTACAGGTAGCAAATCAATGGCTATCATCTCTGAAATTATTTTTGTTGCTGTAACAGAAACAGAGTATGTTGAACAATACTTGGCTTTATATTCTTATGTTTGTGAGATGGTAAGCTGTTTCCCTGAAGGGGGCTTTTGAATACATTACCACTAGTATCAGCAACTCTAGGAGTCATTTGAATGAAAGGAAGTGCTGTTGTAGGTGTTTCTGTATTGCTGCGAGGGCTGCCACTGCTGTCATATATTGGAGTTACCCCACCCTGAGCATAGTAAGCTATCCTCATTGTCACATCTCTTGTATTCTCAAAACTGGATTTCTCATTATTGTTATGGCATTTGTATAGGTGGTTTTTCAGTGTTGAAGTTCCCAATGCTTCTTTCTTTTAACCCCTTCTGATTGCACATGTACATAGAAAACATGTTGCTACCAACTCATTAAAACACTAACGGAGAAGTACGATCAAACAAAAGATAATGTCTGTTTGTTTTTTTCACCAGGAAGGCACTGCAGTTCAGTCACCTAGCCAAGGTTTCCATTTTTTATTGGATTTTTTGAGGGCGCTTGTTATTGTTGAGCTTTATGCCCTTCCTGTAACCCACTTTCCTCCTCCTCAGTCATAGAAACATTCGATTCCACTTCCCAGTTAAGGGAGCTTGGGAATGGTCTTAGACAGGGAGCACACTTGGTGGCTTTCTCAAAGGTACTGCCTATCTGTGACAGGGAGGCGAAGAGAGATCTTTGCACCAGAAGCTTCAACACATGGTTGAGGGAAAGGTGCAGAGAGGATGGGTTCAGCTACATTAGGGATGGGGAATCCACTTGGATGGATAAGGACCTAAGGGGAGGTGATGGCCTACATCCTTATGGGAAGGGGGAACCGCATTCCTTAGTGGACATTTTAAATGTTACTTTGAACATTCAAACTAGCCAAGAGGGGTGAAGTGATGGCCTGCATCCATCCAGGAGGGAAACTGCAGTCCTCGGTGGATGGTTTAAATGCTGCTTTGAACATTTAAACTAACAGAAGGGGTATTGGAAGAAATCAGGGAGGCAGAAACTGCTTCCCTTCCCCACAGGCTGAGGTAGAGAGTAGAGAGAACCTGAGGGAGAGGAATCTCCCAGGGTGCAAATTAATAAAGGAAGCAGAGGGATAGAAACAAAGGAGGATGGGACCCTGAGCATTAAATAGAGAGGGGAAAAGGGGGAACAAAAAGGAAACATGGGAGCTAACAAGCAGAGTGCTAACAAAATCTAGAAGGCCATGCATACTATGCTACAAGTCTAGGAAATAAGTTTCCAGACCTAGAGGCCATCATGGCAGAAGTTGACCTGGATATTGTCATCATCACCAAGTTATGGTGCCCTGGGAACCATGACTGGGACATGGTCATAACAGGCTATACTCTATTGAAAAAAGACAGGGTGGGATGGAAAGGAGGGAATGTGTTACTTTAGGTCAGGGAAAGCATCAAAGCAACAGAGATACAGGGAACAGAAAGTAGTTACTGCACGACAGCGGTCCAAATTGTATTGCCACACACAGAAACTCAATGAACTGAGCAGATATATAATTTAAGTTTGTCTGCCATCCTTCTGTAGGTCAGTTCTTTATTTTCTCCACAAATGTCAGGTTTATTTCATGGAGCTGATTGTAAAGTAATCCACAATTGTTAGAACCATTACTCCTGAAACACATCAACAAAACACCTCCATTACAGGTACTAGATTGCCTTGCCGGTTGGGGGGGGGAGGAGCAGCCAGAATCACTTAGATGCATGCAGCACATGCCAATGTTTTGGACAAACCTTCATCAGAGCAATCTGATGCCCCAGTCTGACTCACCTTAAGCAACCTGATAGTGTGTATATTTAATTCAGAAAAGCCTGATGGTGATCACACGATTAGTGGCTTTTTCGGTAACCAGGCTAACTGATCCCACTTCAAACCACTTCCTGCATAAATGTAAATAAAACCTTTGCTGCCTTTCAATCTAATTTTTTAAATTAAAATACTGAAGCTCATTCTCTTCAAAAGCAAGCACTGTATCTTAAATAGAGCACAAACATTAAAGCAAAAACCTGAAAAGAATACTTATGAAATAAAATACTCTCTCCTTAAGCTAATTAATTAGAAAATAGTATATCTCTATGAAGCTCAACCTCTGCATAAGGCAAAAACCATAGTGTTATATGTCTTTTTGTAAAGGATTGAACATTAAAAAAAGATTGCAGTGTTAACAAATGAAATATAGGCTTTTTCACCACCCCACCACATTTAACATGATTTCTGCCTTATGCAAAGGTTGAGCTTCATACAGATATGTTTTCTGACTGACTAGATTAAGGTGAGAGTTATTTTATTTTACTGTGTTAGTAGCCTTTTCTTAATGTTTGTGCTTTATTCAAGAAGAAATGCTTGCTTTTGAAAGCAGTGTGCTTTAGTTTTTTTAATTTAATGAATTAGACTGAAAGGTAATACAAGTTTTATTTACATTTATGCAAGATGTGATTTGAGGTGTTTATCAGTTAGCCTGGTTGTCTAAAATAGCCACTATTCATGTGAGCACCATCAGGTTACTTAAGATGAGTCAGATTGGGGCGTCAGGTTGCTCTGATGAAGGTGTGTCAGAAATGTTAGCAACATTGTGCATCTGTCTAACTGATGTTGGCTACTCCCCCCAACCGGCAAGGTAACCCAGTAACTCAGATACAGGTGTTTTGTTGATGTGTTTCATAAGTGAAAGTTCTAACAATTGTGGATTACTTTACAAGTAGCACCATGAAATAAACCTGATATTTGTGAATAAAATAAAGAATTAACCTATGGAAGGATGGTAGGCAAGCTTAAACTATATCTCTGCTCAGTTCATTGAGTTTCTGTGTGCGCACTACTATTTGAACCACTGCTGTGCTGTAACTGCTTTCTGTAATGTGGTTATTCAGCAAATAGCATCACATCTGTTTAGCATCTAAAATCAGCACAGTGCACTGGTAACTGCCGGGGCATAAGGTAGATACAGGGAATACAGTGGGAGGCAGAGGTACTGTGGGTCATCCTGGAGATGGGGAACAGATTCACTGTTTGCACTGACATGATCTACGGATCTCTGGCACTGGGAGAGGAGTTACATAAGGTACTAAGAGAAACCATTAGCAAAATGGCAGGAAAGGGAGAGGTGCTGCTGTTGGGGGACTTCGGTCTGCCAGATGTAGATTGGAGTCTCCCAGCTGAGGCTTCAGCGTTTCTGTGCATTTCTGTGAAGTTATAGTGGGTTTAATTGTTGTGATCAGAATTTCAATTATTTATGGTTTTTATATTGTCTGTATTTTCTTCTTGTAAAGCACTTTGATTTTAAGAATTGATCTATATAAATAAAGTATATTATGATTATTATTATTCTTTTTATTATTAGAAACAGGGGCATCTTGGACTCCTTTGCAGCAGCCATTCCTCAGGCAACTGGTCAGTGAACCCACTCATGCTGTGGCAATACTGGACCTGGTACTCACAAAGCTGATGGTGTTGCAGACGTCAAGATGGTAGGCCACCTGGGGACCCGTGATCCCCACTTATTGTGGCACAATATGAGGACGGCTACACAATCAAAACACACAAGAGTGAGGGTCATGGACTTCAGGAGGGCAGATTTTATAAAGATGGATGACAGGAATGATATGGTGGGTAAGGGATGACCTGGGGTGTGGAGGAACAGTGGGAAGAGCTAAAAGTCGGCATAGTTAAGGCAACAAACCTTTGCATTAAGCAAGCAAGTGAAAGCAAGAGGAAAAAGAGACCACTATGGTTCTCAAAAGAGGTGGCTGAAAAGTAATGGCTAAAAGGTTGCATTCAGAAGATCTAAGGCAATGCAGTAGGAGGAGGATAGGGAGGTGTGCCAGGGGAAAGAGAGGGAAGCAAGGAAAGCATTAAGGAGCAACTAGGTGTAAACTGATGAGAGAATAGCCCATGTGGTAACAAAAGAGAACACGACATTTTTTTCAGGTATGTAAGTGAAAAAAGGAAGACCAGTGGAGGGATTGTTAGGTTAAAAAGGGAAGGGGGATGTGACAGGGCACTCCTGCCACTCTTGAGGACCAATCTTTTCTTAAATCTGTTGCAACAGTTCTTCTATTTCTTAGTCTATTCTATCCTTTACAATTTCTAGTCCATAAGGTTGGCCACTTATGGGCACCCCCTCCCCTTTCTTGACTATGCTATAGTGTCCTCTTTAATTTTCCTTTTCCCTCTCAGGTCCTCGTACAAGGAGGTTATTGTGGTGACCTCCAAACATATGTAAAAGAGGTTGTGTTTATCATTGTTGGATTTAGTATGTAATAGCACTAGGTCATAAAATATCTTGATGTATATACCTTATGTTTATGAAACCTGTAAATGTTGAAAATACCATGGCACTAGATGTTTTTGATAAAAGTAAAAAGTACTAGGTGACTATTATAGAAATTAAGTCAGTTGTGCTATTTAAAATGTATGTAAATTGCTGTAAACTGAACAAATCTGAAATTTCATGGTGATTTGCAAATATCCCATGATGCTTTGCATTATGGAAGTATGTATGATGTTGCATATCTTTGCAACTTGATTTGTTGCCAAAGCCCTTTGGGGTAACCCTTTTTTCAGTGATGCTGCACTAAGATTCTTTGTTTTTAGCTTGTTTTTTTTTTTTTTTTTTGAGCCCCCATTACCCAAGCAAATGGAGCCCACATAGGGATGAAGGGTTTTCACTCAAAGGTGGTTAGATCAGAAATCAGTGTAAGTAGGTGCTGGCTATGTGCAGAGAAAGGACATTCAGAGTCTGTTGCTGCAAACTGATGTACTGAAGAAGGAATATGCCATTTCTGAAGGTTATTTCCTGTATTTTGAATAAACATCACAGAGATTGCGTGTTGAGCTTGAAGTTCGACGTCTGGTCCATCTGTTATCCCACAATCCTGCCACAGGGGACCATGCTGAGAGGGACCAGAAAAAGACAGACATCCTGAACAAATACCTCTGCTAAGTGTTCACAGAGGATAGAGAAGGGGAGCAACCACAAAAACGTAATAGGAGATATGATGGGGGGGGGGCAGATGATAGTCCTTTTTCAGAAGAGAGATTCCTGAAGACACTCACTAGTTTGAAAGTGGACAAGGCAATGGGGCCAGACAGAATGCATCCAAGGATACTGATGGAGCTGAGGGAGGTACTTCTGCACCTCTGTCAGTCAGCTTGATGGAAAATGGACTGGATTCAGGTGACTGGAGGAGGACAGATGTAGTCCCACTTCAAAAAGTGGTAGCAAGGAGGAGGCTGGCAATTATACAACAGTCAGACTGACATCAGTGGTGGGAAAGTTAATGGAAACACAGCTGAAGGAAAGGATTGTTGAATATCTTGAATCCAGTGGGTTACAAGACCTAAGGCAGCATGGATTCATGGTGGGGGAGAGATCATGTCAAATGAATCTGATAGATTTTTTTGACTGGGTGACCAAGAAATTAGATTGGATTGGAGCAGTGGACTTGGCCTGCCTAGGCTTTAGTAAGGCTTTCGATGCTGTTCCACATAGGAGACTAATCAGTAAGCTGGGTGGCTTAGGAGTGGGCCCAAAGGCCGTAAACTGGGTAAGAACTTAGTTAGGGGATAGGCCACAGACAGTGATGGTAAATAGAGTTCACTACAAAAAAGGGAAGGTAATTAGCAGGGTGCCTCATGGATCAGTGCTGTGTCCAGTCCTCTAATGTCTTTATAAGGTACATTACAGAGGAGCTGGAAGGGAAGATCTGCCTCTTTGCAGATGACACAAAAATATGTAATAGGATGGACACTCCAGGGGGAATGGAAAGGATAAGCAGAGAGCAGAGAAAATTTGAGGAGTGGTCAAGGGTATAGTAGCTGGGTTTCACTATAAAAATGTGTAAAATAATGCACTTAGGGCGCGGAAACCTGCAGGCAGAGTACAAAATGGGTGGAGTGCTTTTGACAACCAACAAGCAGGAAAGAGACATGGGGGTGATTATATTGGATGGCCTAAAGGTTGCCAAGCAGTGCAACAAGACAGTTGGGAGGGCTAGTGGGATACTGAGGTACATAGGGAGGGGTATCACCAGCAGAAGGAGGGAAGTGGTGTTGCCCCTGTATAGATCGCTGGTAAAACCCCACCTTGAGTACTGTTTCCAGTTCTGAAGACCACATATCAAGGACATAGACAGAGTGGAGTCAGTCCAGAGGCAGGCAACTAAAATAGTGCACGGTCTGCACCAAATACCCTACAAGGAGAAGCTAAAGGACCTCAATATGTACACCTTGGAAAAGAGGAGGGAGAGGAGAGGAGAGATATGATAGAGACCATTAACTACCTCACAGGGTTAAATAAGGTAAAGGAGGGAAGTATTTTTCAGAAAAAAAGAAGCTCAAGAACAGGGGACATGCTTTGATGCTGGAAGGGGGGTAGATCAGGAGCGATGTAAGGAATTACTTCCTCACAGAAAGAGTGGTGAACTCCTAGAACAGCCTTCCTCAGAAGTGGTGGAGGCAAGCATAGTGATAGGGATCAAGAATGCCTGGGATAGGCATAAAGGTATCTTAGTTGAAAGGAAGGGGGTAGGGAGAAAGAACCAGAGACCAATTAAGGCCTGTGGTGACACTTTAGGTAGGGTAAAATGGGCAGACTGGGTGGGTCAAGCAGTCCTTAGCTGCTATCAAACTCTATGTTTCTATGTTTCATCATCTGCAGTTTCCATCCCCTTATCCTCCTCCAGTACATCTTGTGCCCAAACACTGTCTTCATCATCATTGCCGTTACCCTTTTTGGGTTCAGCCTCAGAGGAATAAGATGTTGTCTATGAGGGCCTAACAGGAGCATAGTATTCTGTTGTTCTCTACCTGGAAGTGCCTCTGTGAGTGGTACCTATCAATCCTTTAGTTTTAACTAAACAAACTCTTTTTAGGGCTGCAGTAGGCATAGCCCAGCAGACCTCTTGCTATGAGAAAATGGACTCTGCATTCCGTTCGAACAAACAACATGTTGGACTTGCATCACAGTCACCTCCATGTCTGTGAAGCAGTCCACCCATGTTGTCCCTATTGATGCAGTGCTGCACTATTTTACAGTTCCGGCAGTCACGGCAGGGCTCAGCACACTCCGTCATGTCCGAGATGTCCGCCACACTCTACGGCACATGAGCTAATTGTTGCGCTTGTGCAGTAGCATGTGGTGGCCATCCATAACCACAGATTTTATTTATTTATTTTATTATACAAATTCCACCCCACCTAACCATCCCTCTCAGCACCCACCATCCCATATTTCACCAGAAACATAGCAATGACATTAGGGTTGCCCAATACCCCAGTGTCACGATCATGTTCTCCCTGATGCTGGTCCTTTTTTGGTGACATAAGAATTATTCTCTCCCCACCTGACCCTCCATCTTAGCAACCCCCCGCAACATAACTGTGACACTGAGGGTGCCCAAATCCCCAGTGTCATGATCAGGGATCCTCGGTCCTGATTTTTCCTTTTTTCACCTGCAAAAAAAACATTCATCAATGTCTTTTGCAGCTGTACCTTACCCCCCCACCTGACACTCCCACTCAGCACCCACCACCCTGCACCCCCCCAAGCACTTACTTACCCATTGGGGGTCCAATGCTGTAATCCTCTCTGGACCACAGACATGTCTTCACTCTTCAAAGCCAGACCATAAACTGAAGACCCAGGTATGCAGTTCAATGTATTTCAATGGGGTTTTGAATATAGTGCAATACCATAGGCATTTTTACATATTTTTGGCCCAAACATTCAACATGCCTTCTTTGGGACTTCACCTCATGAACAATGGCACTGTCATTAGGCAGCTCTGTCCCAAAAGGTGATTTCATGGTTCCTGCACAAAATCATCTTTTGGGCAGGAGCTGAAAATGTTCTCCTCCATTGTTCATGAAGTGGGGGCATAGGATAGCTATGTTGAAAATTTGGTGTAAAAATATTGAAAAACAGCAAAGCTATGAGCCTATGTTGAATGCTGCTAATGCAGACTTATAACTTTGGTACTTTTCAATATTTTTACCCCAAATCTACAACATAGCCTTATCATGAATGTGATAGTTGTCATTTTTCAAATCCTGGCCAAAAAGTTATTTTACATCCCAAAAGGTAATTTTGTGATCCCTGTGTGAAATCACCTTTAGGGCAGGAGTTGAAAAGTTTATCTGTCCTTGTTCATGAGCTGGGGTCATAAGAAGGCTATGATGAAAATTTGGTGCAAAGATATTAAAAAACAACCAAGTTATGGGCCTGCTTAGAAGTTTGTGAAAGCAGGCTTGTAACGTGTGTACTTTTCATTATTTTTACTCCAAATTTACAAATTACTCCAAATTTACAACACAGCCATATCTTTACAGCACCTCATGAATGTGACAGTTGTCATTATACAAATCCTGGCCAATATGTTTCTTTACATCCCAAAAGATGATTTTGCAGTCACTGCATGAAATCACCTCTCAGCCTGGAGTTGAACATTGTCTTTGTCCTTCTTCATGAGGCAGGGTCATAGGAAGGCTATGTTGGACATTTAGTGTAAAAATATGAAAAACAACAAAATCATGAGTCTACATTGAATTTTGTGAATACAGGCACTTAAGTTTGGTAATATTCAATATTTTTACCCCAAATTTTCAACATAGCCATTTCTTTACAGCACCTTATGAATGTGATAACTGTCATTTTTCAACTCCTGCCCAAAATGTGATTTTACATTCCGGAAGTTGATTTCGCAATCCCTGTACAAAAATCACCTTTAAGCCAGGAGTTGAACATTTTGTCTGCCTGTCTTCATGAGGCAGGGTCATAACAAGGCTATGTCATAACTGGATTCTATCTACCCATCCACACAGGATCACACAGGATCACCTCCTCAGGCATCCTCTCTCACGCCCTTAGCGACCACTGTATAACTTATTGCACCCGCAAAATCCACTCCTCGCACTCCCCTCTCAAATTCATCTGGTCTCACCCCCTACACCGCCTAAACGAGGTGGCCCTACTGCATGACCTAACAATAGCAGACTGGTCTCCAGTCTTTTCCATGACAGATGTGGACCTCGCCCTATCCCACTTCTGCGACATTCTTCACCGTACCTGGGACTCCCACAGTCCCCTCAGGAAAGCTAGAGTTAAATGACACCATCACCCCTGGATCACATCCGACCTTATTGCCCTGGGCCACAACAGGGACAGGGCATGGAGGCTATATAAAGCCTCCCTTGCCACCCGTGACCTCTAAGCATACAAACACCTTAGAAACAAATGTTCAAAAGTCATTCAGAAATCCAAGTCCTCCTACTTCAAAGCACAACTAACATGGAACCAAAACTCTCCTGCGTACTTCTGGAAGGTGATCAACTCCCTCACCAACCCACCCTCAAAGCAGACCTGTCCTGTCCTAAACATCAATGGCAAACCTGTCTCAAACCCTGCCTCAGTAGCAGAACTGTTCAACTCGTTTTTTTGTTTTATGTGCTCTGCCAGACTCCTCCCCTCCACTACCCGACTATTCCGAATCCTCCCCCACCTCCTCTGGCTTTCACTTTTCTCCTTTCACTTCCCTGGAAGTCTACAATGCTCTCCCCTCCAAACCCAGTCCAGATCCAGCCCTGACGGCATGCACCTCGTATTGCTCTGCATCTCGGCCCCAGCCATAGCTGCACCCTTAACACACTTGCTCAACCTCTCGCTCACCACGGCCACAGTTCCTTCTGCCTGGAAAAGGGCCAAGATCCTCCCTCTGCACAAAGGTGGTGACCACTCCCTGCCAGGTAACTACAGGCCCATCTCACTTCTCCCTTCCCTCACAAAAATACAAGAATCCCTTATGCTCTCAAAACTGTCTACTTTTCTCTCCTCCAACAGCTCCCTCTCACCCTTTCAGTCAGGATTTAGAAAACAGCACTCCACTATCACTACCCTTCTGCAAGTAACTGACTCTATCCTCACTGCCATGGACAACAGCCAAACCACCACTGCCATTTTCATCGACTTGGCAAAAGCCTTCGACTCTGTCTCCCACCTCCTGCTGCTCTGCAAACTTAGCTCTTTTGGCCTCGCCCAACCCGCCATCAACTGGTTCCACTCTTATCTCCAGAACAGACAGCAATCCATACAAATTGGAGACACCCTGCTTCCCACCCATCCTCTCAGGAGTCCCCCAAGGCTCCATTCTTGGCACCATCCTCTTCTCCCTTTTCATAAATGTCCTGCCCCTTGCCTGTCTCTCCTCAAATGTGCACCTGTACACTGATGACACTATAATTTATGCCTCGGGCCCCTCCCACGACATTGTCCTCTCAATTCTTCAAAATGACTTCAACAGAGTCCAATCCTGATTCCTGAAAAAACAGCTTAAACTCAGTGCCCAAAAAACTGTAACCATGGTCTTCAGCTCTAGACAAAAGCTTGCCTCCCTACCTGCCCCCCTTGCAATCACCACTCTGGACAACTCCCTCCTCGAGTTGGTCCCTGCCTTCAAGTACCTAGGAGTCTGGCTGGACAGCCACCTCAACTTCTCCACCTATGTCAAGGCCGTCTATGCCAAACTCCAGCCGAAGCTCACCATTCTCTATCACCACAAAGCCAGTCTGCCCCTTTCCACTCATAGTGAATGCATGCAGAAAACAATCCTGTCTGTGCTGGACTATGCAGACATCATCTACGGAATGGCCCCTACCTCATCCCTTTCCAAACTTGACATACTACTCAACTCTTTCTGTCATTTTGCCACTGCCTCTCCCCCACTTACTCATCACTGTCTCCTCTACACCACCCTTTCCCTGGCCCTGCTCTCAGGCAGGAGAACCATCCACAGCACCTCCCTCATAGCTATATATTGGCTAGGCTCCCTAGCCCCCTACCTCATTTCCCACCTTTCGCCAGCCAATTCCTTCGACTACTCCCTCCACCACAGGGATGCACGCACTTTCCACCTCTTACACCCCCACAACACTTCCGGCAAAGCTGCCTTTTCATACAGTCTTCCCCTCCTATGGAACAATCTTCCACCTTACCTTCGCCAGGCCTCCTCCCTTTCAGCCATTAAACATCTCCTTAGACTCCTCCCCCCACCTCCCTGCCTCAGATGCTCCATTGGGTCCCCCCCTCCCATTGGGCCCAACTCTCAGAGGCTGCTATGTCCATTACTGTACCGCAGGTCTCAAATTGAATTCATGCCTCTCTATCGTATAATTCCAGAACTTGCTTTACCATACTGCAATTGTTTAAAGCCTGCACTGTTTTTCTGGTGATGTACTTACTGCCTGTATTCTGTAATTATTATTTGTACTTTTTTCTGATGTTGCTCAAACTGTCTGTATTCCTAAATACTTTTGTACCTCTTGTATAACTTAGTGTACTCTTGTACCCAGGTTGCACCTGAAATGAGCCTCGGCTCAGTGTGCCATTCCCAGAAACCAAATTTTAAATAAATAAATAAAATGTTGAAAATTTGGTGTAAAAATATTAAGAAAAAAAAACAAATTTATGAGCCTATGTTATACTTTGCAAATGCAGGCTTGTAACTCAGGTAATTTACAATATGTTTACCTCAGGTTCTTGAGCTGCAGCTCTTTCAGCCCTGGCCAGAGTTTGTTTTTAATTTTAACTAAACCAACAGATGTAGCACCTTTTTTTCCCTATGCTGGAGGGCGATTGCTTAGCCTGTCCTTAGTTGTCACTCACGTTTTATGTTCACCATGCACACACGCACAACGAATATTTTGCTATGATAGTGGGTTTTGAGGGGTGTGAAACTGTCAGTCCATTGCTGAGTAGTCTCCAAGGAGCTCATCAGTGTCTAAAAAATCATCAGCCAGGCTGGCCATGACACTATTCTGGCTTGCTGGGTGGAACACTTGTGTAATTCAAAGGAGAGAGCCAACCCAGTCATAGGGTGACTCTTTCCTGTGATCTACATAATGCCACTCAACAAGCACAGATGATC
Organism: Neoceratodus forsteri; assembly: GCA_016271365.2. Classification (NCBI taxonomy): domain Eukaryota; kingdom Metazoa; phylum Chordata; order Ceratodontiformes; family Ceratodontidae; genus Neoceratodus; species Neoceratodus forsteri. Next base: position 193,363,258 of record CM057456.1, read on the forward strand.
TGTCATGATCAATATGCTGAAAGCCATCCCATGTAGTTTTCTTTTGTTTCTTTTGTTAAATGATGTATGTTCTTGCCACCTTCGTTACTGTCCCTCCATCCAAGTAAACCCACACAAGTTAATATTCTGGCACAAGGGTGCCCAATTCCCTCTGCTGACTGCTACTCTTACTCTGCCCTTTTGTTTTACGACACTGGGGAGCCCACCCCTGTGCCACCAAACATAACACTGACACTGGGGGTGCCCCATCCCCAGTGCCTCCACCTGAAATAAAGAAAACTATCGTTCATAGTTTTTTTTTTAAACAAAAATGAAAAATGTCCATCGATATCTGTTGTTGCTGCCGCTGTTACTGTCCACCCCAACCCTCTCACTCAGCATCCACCACCCCATATGCCACTGAAGCCCTTACTTGCCTACCAGGGAGTCAACACCATAATTGTCTCTGGTCTGCAGACACATCTTCACTCTTCAATGCCAGACAGCGAACTGAGGAATTCAGTTATGTGGTTCAATGTATTTCAATGGGTTTTTAACTAATTGTTATAACTTGGTAAGTTTTTGAACATTGTTGCCCCAGATTTTTAACATGGCTTTTTTGGGATCCCACCTCATGAACAATAGCAGTGCAATTAAGCAAATCTGCCCCAAAAAGTGACTTCATGGTCACTGCGTGAAATCACCTTTCAGGCAGCAGTTGAAATTTTTCTTTTCCCTTGCTCATGAGGTTGGGTCACAAGAAGGCTATGTTGAAAATTTGGGGTAAAAATATTAAAAAAACAACAAAGTGATGAGCCTACATTGAAATTTGTGAATGCAGGCTTGTAACTTCAATAATTTTCAATATTTTAACCCCAAATTTTCAACATAGCTATTTCTTCACAACACCTCATGAATGTGGCAGCTGTCATTTTTATAATCCAGGGCAAAATGTGTTTTCACACTTTGGCACAAAATCACATTTTGAGCGGGATTTGAAAAATGTCTCTGCACTTGTCCATGAGGTGGGCTCACAAAAAGGCTATGTGGGGTCATAGGAAGGCTCTTTTGAAAATTTGGGTTAAAAAAAATTTGAGAAAATAATAAAGTTGTGAGTCTATGTTGCAGTTTTTCACTGCAGCCTCACAACTTTGGCAATCTTCAATATTTTGATCCTAACTTTCCAACATAGCCATTTTTTCACACCACCTCATGAATGTGACTACTGCCATTTCTCAGACCCTACCTAAATGTGTTTACACACTTGTGGTGCAAAATAATGTTTCAGCCATAGTTTTATAAATGACACCTGTCATGCTCAGTAGGAGTGGTCATAAAAAGATTATATTGAAAATGTGGGGTAGAAATGTGAAAAACTAAGTTATGAGGAAACAAGTTGTTCCAACATTTACTCATAACTTTATTTTTTGCAGATTTTGGACCCTAATGTTCAACATATCCTTTGTATTGCCCCACCTCCTGAACATGGCAGGTGCCATTTTTCAAATCCCCTCCAACACTTGTTTCCACAGTCAAACAGCAAAATCACCTTTCGGATGAGATTTTTAAAATTCCACCTATCTAGATCATAACATCAGGTCATAAAAAGACTGTTGGACATTTGGGGTCAAATTGTGGAAGCCCACTAAAAAGTTGATATTGCCTGTCAGCTTCCCTATCCTTGGTAATTACAATCTAACAAAGCAACAGCAGCAAATCACTAAAAATGAGACATTGCATCTCATCTTCTCTATCCTGGGTAAATATATAACAAAAATGGGTACAAGCAAGACCCGTTACAACAGCAACATCAGTGGCAAACATGTGGCATTGATAAATGCATGTTGGTTAACTGAAACTGCAATGCCTGCTTGAAACTCAGAATAACTAATACTAGTCTGAACACTTTCATATATTTTTTATTTAAAAAAAAAATGTTACTGTGCAAAATAAAAAATATTCCTCCCAAGTCCCAGTCCCTAGTGCCCTGACTCCCACTCCCTACAGGCAAGGGCCAAACTGTACACAGTGACAGCACATAATGATGACCACCACCACTACCTTCCAGGTCAATGCAGAAGACAATTAGTGACTGCTACAGTTACTGTTCAGTGACGTCCAGCAGCTCAACAATGTAATGTTACTATAATTGTGCAGCCTTGGAATTTAGATTAGTGATGTAGATGTTTATTTATGTGGAGCACATTGGTATGGTGGAGATGACAAATGACAAAGATAGGGAAGGGATGATAACTGATGATGACACTTCTATTATAGGTATGGCAGGAGGCACTAGTGTTGTCTGGTACAGTTGTGGTACTGTCACATTAAAGAATGCCACAAATGAAGAATGCCTCAGATCTCTCCTTTTCTTTCTCACTCTGTCTCTCTCATCACTCTTGTTGCCAAGTCTCAGTTTTATTTACTGCAGACTGCAGACAGGCACAGGGCATGGGCACCACTTTGCTCAGTGTATTTTTTTTGGCAACCTGACGTGTACAGGTATCCAGCCCATCAGCCCACCCTCACTGTTTGGTCTTTCTCTTATCACGTTTACTGCCAGGTTTTAGTATTTTTTTGTACTACAGCCTACTGGCAGAATCAGAGCATGGGCACCACTGTGCATGATATATATTTTTTTGGCAACCTGCAGTGCATAGGCATCCAGCCCAGAATCCCACCTCCACTGTCTGATCTCTCTATTTCTCTCTCACACAGTCTCTCTCTCATATCACTACTAAATCTCAATATGTTATTCACTGCAGCTTTCCAGCAAGCACAGGGCATAGGTGCCATTGTGCTTGGTGTATTTGTTTTTGGGGGGGCAACCTACAGAGCACATAGAAACATAGAATGTGACAGCAGATAACAACTGCTTGGCCCACCCAGTCTGCCTATTTTTTCCCTGCCTATACTGAGCAGACACCCAGGTTGATCTCTGGCTCCCTCCCTCTCCACTTGCTTCCCACCAAGATTTCTTTGTGCCTATACCATGCATGCTTGAAGCCCACCTCTCTTTTCACCCCCACCACCTGCACTGGAACACTGTTCCATGCATCCACCATTATTTCAGTGAAGAAGTACAGTACTTCCTCATGTATCTCTTGAATTTACCCCTTACAGCTTCACTACATATCCTCTTGTTCTTGTGCATCTTTTGCTCTGCAAAATACCTTCCTCCAGTACCTTATTTATCTCTATGAGTTATTTATTGGTCTTATCCCCCCATTCTTCTTGCTTCCAGTGTGTACATATTGAGATCCTTCATTCTTTCCTTATAGGGCTTCTGATGCAGACTCTGCATCATTTTAGTTGCCCTCCTTTGGACTACCTCCATTCTGTTTATCTCCTTCTTGAGATGTGGTCTCTAGAAATGGACTTAGTATTCCAGGTGGGGTCTCACCAGTAATCTATACAGTGGAAGCACCACCTCTTTCCTTCTGCTAGTGATGCCCCTCTCTATGCACCCCAACATCCCACTGGCTGTTCCCACTGCCTTGTCACACTGCCTTGCCACCATCAGATATGATTACTCCCAGCTTCCTTTACTGTTTGGTGATCATCGATACCCCTTCTTCCACATTGCATTCTGACTCTTGATTTTTGTGCCCCAAGTGAATGAGTTTGCACCTTTTGAAACTGAAACCCAGATGCCATGCCCATGATCACTATTCAGGTTTCCTCAGGTGTCTGCACTTTCTTTTCACCCCTATGGAGTGTCCACGCTATTGCAGATTTTAATGTCATCCACAAAGTGGCAGACTTTCCCTTCCATCTCAACTGCAATGTCACTTATAAAGACATTAAAGAGGACAGGTCCCAGTACTGAGCCCTGTGGCACCACCCTAGTCACTCCCCCTTACCCAGACTGAACTCCATTTACCACCACCCTCTTTTGCCTGTCCCTTATCCTTAACCAATTTGTTACTTGTTACACAGTTTACTACCTTTGAATCTACCACTAAGCAGCCAAGTTTCCTGGTGAGTCTCCTATGTGGAACAGTGTTGAAAGCCTTACCAAAATCTATTAAGCCATGGCCCCTACCACACCCTGATCTGTTTCCCTGGTCACATAGTCAAAGAAATCTATCAGAGTTGTCTGACCTGACCCCCCCCATTCATCTGTGTTGCCTCATATCTTGTAACTCACTGGATTCAACATTGCTACACAATCCTTTTTCTATAGCATTGGCTCCATTAGCTTTCCCACCACCAATGTCAGGCTGTCTATAGTTGTCAGCTTCCTCTATGCTACCATTTATATGAAGTGGGCCAGCATCTGCACTCCTCCAGTCCTCTGAAACTACTGATGTTTCCAGTCAGTTGTTAAAAAGGACTGTCAGAACACACTGAAGTTCTGAGTTCTGGTTCTGGTCTACAACTTTGCAAATAGTTATAGGGTTCCTATCTTCTTTAGAACTGAAACTCTTGTGTACAGGACTGGAGAGAAAGAACAGATAAAGATACAGAGAGGAGAAGAAAATAAGTTCAATATGCCTGTGCAACTGATTTAGTGATTGTGTAACATAAATAATCTTTGGCTGTTTGCCTCTCTATCCATGAGATATACCACCATGTAAGGGAATGAAGGCAAGGAACCCTAGAGGAGGGTTCCACCCCTTGAGCTGCCACAGGAGTGATTCCCTTGGCTATAGGTACCTTAGGAAGAAGCCCACGGGAGAGAGAGGTGTGCCACTGGAGAAGACAGGGTGGATGGAGAGGCAAGGAAAAAATGCTTGTGTGTGGAGTGAGGAGAGCAGCCCTTAAATAGGCCAAATGGGTGTGTGGCCAGTTGCACTGCTCCCTTGAACTACAGGCTATAGCCTTCCAATAAAAGACCTACTTTCTCAGCATAACAATAATATTGTTTCACTGCACATGCAAACAACAGAGACATGTGCCATTCAAAATGCAAATGACAAGCATGTCAATTCCATGTGTTTGATGCATCTGCATATCAGTTGCACATTCTCATATCATCTCTCTGTTAAACATTTCAGGATGTAATTCCCAATAGTAAGTTTATTTTCCAAGCTGGTATCTCCTATTTTTGAATCATCTGAACAAAAAGGCATTTTATTTAGCATTTAGAATCCTTAATACTTAGAACCCATGGGTGTTCTAGTTCTAAATTTGAATTTAAGTCCCTGGGTTCTAAAATGGTTCTAATCTTTAGATCTAGATCTGAAAGCTCTGTTACAGTGGTCTGCCAATACCTCCCTGGGCTCCCTCATTATCCTTGGGTGTACCCATCTTGCCACATAACTTTGTCCACTTTCAGGTTTGCAAGTCCCTTCTGGACTCTCTCCTCTGTAAAGAGACTTGTGTCGACCTCCCCCTCTCCAGTGCCCCTGGGGATTTTATGTGGTCCATCCCCTTCTCCTTCCCCCTTTAAGACTGAACAAAAGTATTTGTGCAGGATGTCTGCTTTTTCCTGATCCTCCTCTGCACAGTCCCCACCTGCCCTTCTTAACCTCACAGTCCCTCCCATAGTCTTCTTCTTTTCACTTATGTACCTATAAAATGTCTTGTCCTCTTTAGTTACTGATTGGACTATTCTTTTCAAATGTTTGTGCCTTTGCCGTAATCACCACTTCCTCTGTTTCCCTCTGCTTCTCCTGATTCACCTCCCTTTCCTCATCCCTCTGCATCTCTTTATACCTCTTTAAAGTTACCCTTTTATCCTTTACCTTATCTGCCACTTCCTTTGAGAACAGCATTCTTTTTCCACAGGTATCCAGCCTAATACCCCACCTCACTCTCCGGTCTTTCTTTCTCTTTTTCACTCAGTCTCTATCTTGTCACTGCCAAGTCACATTATTCTAATTACTATAGCCTTCTGGAAGGCACAGGGTAGCACCCCACTAGGGTTGTCAGAACCCGCTGAAGTTCTGGGTTCTAGTTCTAGTCTAGAACTTTTGAGAAAGTTCTAGGGTTCTAATCTGTTTTAGAACTTTTTAGAACTCGAAACCTATTTTTTAATTGCACTGCCAGTAATGAAGATAGTAATGAAAAACATGTAAAGGAAAAACTGTTTAATATAAGAGGGAGACAAATGATCATGTGTGACATTGATAGGAATACAACTAGGTTTATCTATGGTTTCTTCTGTTTGCTAAAGCCAGCAACTTAATACATAACAGGCCCACCCACGCACCCTTACGTTAAAAGTTTTCCTGCTGCAGCTGCATCATAGTTCCTTAGTGAAAGAAAGAGGCACATTACCATTTATGTACTCAGTTATATATACTCATCGTCATGAATTATTAGAAAAAATAACTGATATTACCTAATCTCAGCTATTTGCTGCTTTGTGTTTTAAATGAGTAAATCAAAAGTTGCTATGTTTAAAAGAAAGCTTTTATAACAAAGTCAAGCCAAGGTACTGCAGCCACAGCACATGGAACTGCTGCAAAACATATTACGTCATAACATAGTCAGTCAAGACATTTGAATAAAAAAAATCTGCCAGTCATTGTTGCTGGCGAAAAATACATGCAATTTTCTAAGATAATGCATACATACACCAACATTCTTGCTGCCAAATTGAAGTAATACATACAACTTTCTAAGATGATGCATTTTTCCAGCTGATACATCAATAAAATCTGTATTTCAGTCACATAAATAAAAAAAGTGGTTTCCTCACCACATACTAACTTAAGGAACATTTAATGTAGCTGCAGCAGTTGGCATGTGATGCTTAAGGGACAGTGTCTGTCAACCCCATTATGTATCAAATCATCACTACTTGTAAAGAAAACACTTTATGATAGGTCACATTCTGTGAAAACTGCGATGCAGATTTTCTTTTATTTCTGATTCCTTTATTCTTTTTTAAAGGACAGGACACTTATGCTAGGTGGCAGCAGTTTGCAATGTATTTAATAAGAAAAAAGATGTATATATATATATATATATATATATATATATATATATATATATATATATTATATCTATAGTAGGTTCCACAGGGCAATCGGTACAGCCCTCCCATACCATTGGTCTGTCATCATCTTTTCCTCACCATCCCCAGCCGATCACGAATCTGTAAATGAAAGGACTAAAACAACACCCACCTTTCACCCCAGCACCCATTCCACTTTTCTTCTACCACTTTCATCCATGCAGTAGCACCCATACCACCCTTACACCCATGTTAAAACCAACCCACAACCCTCACCCCCTCAAGCACGTATTCCACCCTCCTCCCTCACCCAAATGTTTAAACTACCCCCGCACTTAGTCATGAACTACCATTCATGTCACCCTTCTCCATCTCTCACCCATGTTAAAACCCACTCCCCCAACCATCACCCATGTACTAACAACTATTCCATGTTTCTTCCTCCTGCATCCATGTTAAAACCAACCCCCAGCCCTCATCCATGCACTAGCATCCATGCCATCTTTCTACCTTTAGCATCCATGTTAAACCAACCTCCAGCCCTTTCCCACCCTCCAGCACCCATTCTACCCTCCTCCCCCTCTCAAATGCTAAAACTACCACATGCCTACTCAAGAAAAATGAAACTCTTGCCTCCAAATGAGCCATACGTAACGGTTCCTTAATAAACAACACTTATGTGAAAAATTGTCTTTTCAATTGCTTTGTTCTTATGGATAACATTCTGTACAGTCCTCTTCATGGAACCAGTAATTTGAGAGTTGTTGCTATTATGCCGTGGTCTGTGTACAACAGAATGTTAAACACGAGTTATTGCGGTATGAGACCTATGCTTACAGAATGATATGTGCTCAACCATGACATAGGTAAAACTCCAGATGACACTGTTTCCCAGAAGAGACTTGTAACAGGATGCTGCCCATGGAAACATAACAATACAAAATACAGTTTTTCCCATCATTTTTTATTCAGTAAATAAGTTACATATGGATCATTTTGGTTTATGGCTAACATTTCTGTAATTGAAAAAATAATAAACAGCTACCAATTAGAACTCATTGTTTTGACCTCTTTAAAATTGAAAAATAGGCCGCCCCCGGTCCTAGCCCATACTGATGCACCACAAAGTCACAGAAGGTAAATCCAAAAATATATGTTTGCACTTTAACTATAAATAATATGATACAGAAATGATTGACATGACAGTGTCCCTTTTATGCTAAATTTGGGCCTGTTCCCACTGATGTTAAAATTTCCCTGTATATAAAACTTGTTGACTTTAGACCCTAGCTACAAAGCAGTTTGTCATGAAATGGTGAAAGTTTTGAGGGGTATATAGTCCAAGGTAGTAGATTGAGAAAGGAGAGAGACAACCAACATCATCACAGTCTGTAAAAGTTTCATTTTTGGTGCAGAGAGACTCTGTCCAACACAATATTTACCAGCCACCACCATCTGAGTTGTCATCACCATCAACATTCACAACATCAGTCACTTCAGGATCAGTTTGTATACTCTTGTAGGGATACAAAAATTGTGACGTATTAACTTTAATAAAAGTTAATGTGTGTACATTTTCTGGCAGCAACCTATTTCTGGTGTCTATCACAATATTGCCAGCTGTACTAAACATGCATTCTGAAGAGACACTTGTTGCAGGACAACCAAGATATTTACAGGCTTCATCTGTCCAAATTGACTTTTTTGATCTCCAGTATTCAAAAGGGCATGCATCAATAGGAATAGGCAGTTCTTGCAGGTAACTGTCTACCATGATGGACAGAGGCCGCTCAGAAGGAGAATCAGCATAAGCTGGTATGGTAGCAATTTGGGAAAGGTTTTGCCACAGATTTAGCTTGCTACTAAGGATTGAAGAAGTGGCAGTTGTGGAACAACTACTGTTAATGCTTGGTGACTTTTCCAGTTCTGTATGCCTTTGAGAAGATGAACCTGCATGTTATGATGACAACTTCAGGGTACTGTGTGTGTCTGTGTTTGACTCCTGTGAGCGCTGCAGCTCATCTAGCAACATACATTTGTACTGCTGTATATCATCTGTTTTTGGAAGATGTATAGCCTTGAACCTGTGATCTAAGAGGGTTGCAAGGATGTAGTGTTTTGATTTCTTCATTGCAACTAATTTGTCATTGGTTTTGAAGCTCTCGCTCATTCTCTTTATGAGATTCCCATGATTCAGGTGACATGTTGTCTGAGCTTCAGATCTGCCTTTTTCTATTTGTAGATTTAGAAGACTAAGATGATGTGAAATCAGCATTATGAGTGGGATAAGCTGACTCACAGATGTGCCTTCAGAAGACATGTCCCTTGTAGCTGTCTCAAAAGGAGCTAGGATGCAGCACACTGTCTCCATTAATTTCCACTGCAGCACAGACAGTATAATGCCATCTCCAATAATGTAACTGGAGCAATACTCATGTACAGCTTGCTTTTGCTCCAAGAGGCACTGCAGCATATAAAGCGTTGAGTTCCAATGAGTGGAAGCATTTTGAATCAGCTTTTGCTGTGGCAGCTTGTGTTTTTTTTGCAGTTCAGACAATGTCCATATGGCCTTGGTTAATGTGAAAAGTGAGTCATAATTTTTTTGCAAACAGCAATCATACCATGCACTTGTGTTTCATTGCTGAGAAATCCCATGACAATTAAATGTAAGCAATGTGCAAAGCAAGACGCTTGCATAAATCCTCCATCCTGTACTGCTTTCAAGATGTTGACTCAATTGTCACTTACTATGAAGCCACATTTTAGACCATGAGAATAAACCCATTCGTAAAGGAGGTCATTTAGTTCCTGCAAGATGTTTGCAGCTGTATGACTTTGACCAAACTTCTTTATATGCAGCAGCACCATCTTCTGGGGTGCCTTTGTTTTTGAAGAAGCACAAGAAAACATGACCCAATGAGCGGTAAGGGACATGTAATCTATGTTTTGAGTGCTGGTCCACATATCTATTGTGACATGAATAACCCCACCCTCTGCAGTTGTAAGTGCAAGCATCACTGTCGCTTTTAAAACCTGATAAATGTTTGGTATGTCAACATAGGAAAAGTACCTTCGATGAGGAACATTGTAACAAGGCTCTGCTAATTTCATGAGCTCCCTGAAATCCTCATGATCTACCAAAGAGTATGGGAGAAGGGCTCCGACTAACAGTTCACCAATTCTGTGATTAAGATGAAGAGTCTTTGGATGATTTTTAGTAATGATATTCTTCCTTTCAAATGCCTGAGACAATGTTAGCTGTTTACAACATGTCCCTGCTGGTTTATTATACACCGTGCTTTGATGGGCAGATGGACGCTGAGATGGTGGACTAGGACTTATACATTCAGTGCGATCACTGGATGTGCAACTGGTACTAATGGTGCTAGCATTGGTGGTAACAGTGATCCTAGGGCTGGCAGTGGTTCTTTCCGCATCAACTTCAGACAATTCAGTATTCATTTCAGATTCCAGACCCTTCTCGTGTGTGGTCCAGAAGATGGAGGACATGGGTTTTGGATGATCAAGCAAAACTGAGTGCTTTGTCAGATGGCGTTTAAGAGCTGAAGTGCGAAGGCATGACACAACTTTATCACGGTTTACACTCTGTTTACACAGGGAACAAATTGCTCTGCATGGATCAGTTTTACTGGCAGAGAAATAATTCCACACCTCAGATGTGACAGATTTTGTTCGAGTGCTAGGAAGATAGCTAAAGACTGTTTGTGTCTTTTCACCTGTCCTAACAGAATCCAGGACATGCTCCTTGGTGCTAGAAGAGTCGGCAAAGGACTTTGATGGATTTTCATTGCTGGCCAACACAGAAGTGGTGGATTCAATGGATATGTCCTTTTCATTGCCAACAGTGCTGGATGTATTTGCAAGTGCACTACCTGATTCATTGTCAGCAGACTTGCTCAATTTCACTTTGTTGAGGAAGTAATGATACGTCACAAGACACAACAGTGTCAGACTGAGACAAAGAGCTACTGTCTGAGTCAGAGAGGGACTCACTGTCATTTGCATTATTACTGCTAGTCACAGGTATTTTAACAGCATGAATGGCATACCTTATGGTGCCTCTGCATGTGACCCCAGCGGCTGCACAGGTTTTCTTAAAAGGTCCCCCTTTACCACACTTCGCTGTTGCTCTTTTGCTGTTTGTTGAATTTTTATCATGTGAAACATTTTGGTTATTTCTGCTAGCACCAGGATTACCACTAACACCAACACCTGCTCCAACACCAGCACCAGATACTTCATCTATGTTGGTGTCAGCCATAAGAGTACCAGTATGCTGCAGTGAATACACCCACACAATTCCTGTGTAAGAAAGCAATGTGATCTATGATCGCTGGCTACAACTCCAAAATTTTATTTTGGCTGTGTGACACTGTGATGCAGTGGACTGAAAGTAATTGAAGAATATGATGGTTTGCAACAAAAGTATTCCAGATTCAAGGCCTACAGAATGATTGGGCTGCTGGGCATAGGCATATGCATAGCAGTCAAGGGGCGCACAACAGCAGGGTGATGGAATGATCGCAAGAGACGGAGTTACACACACACAAACTGAGGAAAGAGATTTTTCTGTCTCTCCTCCCAACAGGAAAATATATTTTTAGGCTTCTGTCATGTATTTAAGGATAAAGCCACCAAACACCTAGCCACTGGGCTTCACACGGTAACACACACTGGGTAAGGTACAGTGCAGTCAAGAGGCGCACAGCAGCAGGGTGATGGGCTGACCACAAGAGATGGAGTTACGCACACAAACCAAGGAAAGAGATCTTTCTGTCTCTCCTCCCAACAGGGAAATATATTTCTAGGCTTTTGTCATGTATTTAAGGATAATGCCAGCACACGACATCTGGCCACTGGGCCTCTCTCGGTTACACACACTGGGTAGGGTACAGTGCAGTCAAAGGCACACAGCAGAAGGAGATGGGCTGACCACAGGAGATGGAGTCACACACACATACAACCCAAGGAAAGAGAGTTTTCTGTCTCTCCTCCCAACTCTAAAATTTATTTATATGCTTCTGTCATGTATTTAAATATAATGCCACCATATGACTGCTCAACAATGGGCTTCTTGCAGTAACACACAATGGGTACGGTACACAGCAGCCACAGCAGGGTGATGGGATAACACCACAGGAGAATAGAGAGATACAGTGTAGTGGAGTCACACACACAACACACAAGTAGGAAGTACTGTGTAAAAAAAACTAAAAACAGCCTGGTGTTGTTCTATCAGGAATTTTATAGGGTGGAAGAGAAGAATGCTCAGCCCAGTACTACAGTCCTTAGACAGAATCCTGTCCTCCTGACTATTATTTTACTTTGTTTTGTGGAGTAGGGTATAAAGTAGTAAGTAAAATGCCATAGAAACATAGAAACATAGAATTTGACGGCAGATAAGGACCGCTTGGCCCACCTAGTCTGCCCATTTTCCTACCTAACAGATAAGCTGCAGATCCTAGTTAACCAACAGCTTACTTCCTCCTACCCCCCACTAGGACTGCCTTATATCTGTCCCATGAATTCTTGAATTCCCCCACTGTTCTTGACTCCACAACCTCCTCAGGGAGGCTGTTCCATGCATCCACAACCCTCTCTGTGAAAAAATACTTCCTCACATTACCTCTGAGCAGTCCCTCTATCTTCAAATTGTGCCCTCTTGTTCTTGCACATCTCTTTTTCTGAAAGATGCTACCCTCTTGGTCTTTGTTGATTCCCTTGAGGTACTTGAAAGTTTCTATCATGTCCCCTCTCTCCCTCCTTTCCTCAAGGGTATACATATTAAGCTCCTTTAGTCTTTTCTTCAGAATGTTTTCTGGTGCAGACCCTGCACCATTTTGTTGCCCTCCTCTGGACAGCCTCCACTCTGTCTATGTCTTTGCAGAGATGGGGTCTCCAGAACTGCACACAGTACTCCAGATGGGGTCTCACCAACTGTCTGTACAGAGGAATAACAACTTCCTGTTTTCTACTATTGATGCCTCTTCCTATGCATCCCAGTATCCCCCCAGCCTTACTTACTGCCTTCTCACATTGCTTGCCCACCTTTAGGTCATCTGATATAATTACCCCCAGGTTCCTTTCCATTTTTACTGTTGTCAGTATCAAATTCAAATGTTTCAACTTCTCACACATTAAAGTTAAACCTAATTTTCCTCACAATTAGTAAATCTGTTTGTTTTAATTTCTTCACCCTTCCCCCAGCCAGGGTGATGATGATCACTGCTTCCCAGTGTGAAACAAGTAACACCGGGCAGAAATGAAGTTTGAACTGTTGATTTGATTGAATTGAGATTGAAAATGAAAGATAGATTCTCAGTTTCTTTCAAATATTCAGCAACTTTTTAACTTCCCTCTGTCTCATCCTGAGGCTGAGCCTGTCACCAACTGTTCCTTCGGGCCCTTTATTTTCCTCGGTTTTCACCCCCCCCGAGTCCCCCTTACCTTTTCACCGCCACCCACCCTTAGCATTTTATTTATTTATTTTTTTACTTTTCTTTGCAATAAATCAACTCAACCTGACACGACGATTTCACAATTAGCAATTATTAGCAGAGCCAGAGACTAAAGAGCAGAGCTAGCCCAGACAGAGCATAGTAGCACAAGCTGCTGCAACTCCTTTATGGTGGGACTAAATGAACAGAGCTGCAGCCATGCAGTTTACGTATTTGACCAACACCTGACCGCAGAGCAGATGGTCAGGTGGTAACACAGATTGTGATGAAGTAAATATGCAGGTGCTCAGTCCGACTCCACACCATTCAGCCCTCAACAACACTAATGGCATAGCATGATGGGATCGATCATACTGGAGCTGAAATGGGACTGGAGGGAGCTGATAGTATGCAAGTGAGATTTTTTCACTCTGGGGCTACTACTTTGAAATCAGGCAGGTTGCTTCATGTTGCTTGCATTGCAGCTTATTTCTTAATGCATACGGTTTGTTTCAGATTGATTCAAACCCATTTGTGAACTCTCCAGTGTTCGAGTTCTGAATTAGAACTCAAACACCAGGGTTCGTGATGAGTTCAAATCTTTCCCGAACCAGTTCTGACAACCCTACACCCCACTGCCTACTGTATTTTTTTTCAGGGAGACACAAACATCCTTGACTGTAGCTGTACTACTTCTGTTTTGTTTTGTTTTGTTTTTTGAGGTGGAAGTCCAGGCATAGCCAGCTAGCACAACAGCTGTACCAGCTGATCTCCTTTCCTCCCTCAGACTCAGTTTCTCTAGTCAGCTTCTTTTTTCCTTAAATCCCTCTCTTTTTATGTTCACCCTTGTAATTGTGCAAATTGAACACAGTACAACAATGGATTTTGAGAGGTATGTCACTCTCGGTCCAGTGCAGGGAAGTCTGCAAGGACTCGGCAGTGTCAGACCAGTCATCAGCCAAGCTGATCATGACACTCTTCTGGACTTGATGGGCAGAAACTGCATGAAATTCAAAGATCATAGAGTGGCTCTTTCTATTCATCTACATAATGCTGTCCAACAGGCAGAGCTGATCGGCGTCATGATCAGCCTGCTGTGGTCCTCCCCTTCCAATGTAAAAACAATCCCTCCCACCTTCTGCCAAGTATCCTTCTGACCTCTCATTGCTTGCTTCTTCCTTCTTAATTTTCTGACACTGGGGTGCCCAATCTCCTGTGTCAGCTGGTACCCCTCGTCCCACCCATTTTTCACTATGTTACCTGCACAGCCCACCACTAGTGCTGCCAAATATAACACCAACACTGGGGTACCTAATCCCAGTGTCAGTACTTGAAATAAAGAAACTTGTCCATTGTACTATTTGTTATTTTTTTAATTCCTATAATTCCATCCTCTGTCAAGTGTCTCTCCCACCTCCCTGTCACTTTCCATGCCTGTAGATGTAAAATGAACACTAGGGTGACCAGTTCCTGTAATCCCTGTGTCAGTACTTGAAACAAACAAAAACTGTCCCTTGTACTCTTTTTTTATCTTTATACGCCCTGTAAAAAAGAAAACAGTCCATTGATGTCTATTGCTGCTGCCACTACCCCCTCACTGCCGTTAACTTCCCCCCACCCCTTACTTACCTACTGGAAGTCAAACAACATAATCCTTTCTGAACCAGAAACATGTCTATTTTTTTCAACGCCACACCAGGAACTGAGGAAATCAGGTACGCAGTTTAATGTGCAGTTTTTTAATTAATTTTGAACTTTTGCCCTTAACTTTATAATTTTTCAATCTTTTCCTCCAAATTTTCAACATGGCCTTTTTGGGACCCCGTTTTATGAAAAAGGGTGGCAAAATCCCTTAAATCCTACCTAATAGGTGATTTCACAGTCATTCTGTGAAATCACCTTTCGGGCGGGATTTGTAAATTTTCACCTACTGGGTTTATGAGGTGGGATCATAAGAAGACTAACTTGAAAATGTGGGGTCAAAATATTAACAAAAAAATAAGTTAAGAAGGTACATTGCAATTTTTCAATACTCATAAGTTTGGTAACTTTCAATATTTTGACCCCAAATTTTCAACATAGTCATTTTTTTACACCACCTCATGAACATGAAAGGTATTGTTTTTCAAATCCTGGCCAAAATATGTTTTCCCCACTTGTAGTGTGAAATGATGTTTTGTCCAATATTTTATAAATGACTCCTGTCATGTTCAGAAAGAGGGATCACAAAAGACTATGTTGAAAATTTGGGGTCAAAATGTAAAAAACAACTAAGTTATGAAGAAACATTAAACTGCTGATATTGCATAGATTAACAAGATGTGGCCACTATTAGCTAATTGCTGCCACCATAAATTTCATGAAGTTTAAAAATAAATGTTTTATTTTCACTGCATGCTTTTGACATGTATGCATTTACACTGTGTGTAGTTTGTAAAACTGTGCTCTAGCACTGCACTTTATATGGTCTTTAGTGTTGTCAGCACTGTCACTTTAAATTTCATCACATAAATGTATGTCTGTATAGGGGTACAGTTTACCCATGATTAAGTGCCCATCTTTTGGTATGAAATGTTGGGTGACTAGACCCTTATGTCCTGAGGTCTATAATAAAGGTATTTTTAATTTTCAATCAGTGTCAGCATAAGACATTATCCTGGTGTGGCAGTTTCGCCTGCATTTTTTTTTTACCTGCTACCATTCAAAAATCCCACCTGTCTTGGTCATAATATCAAGTCATAAAAAGACTGCTGGAAATCTGGAGTTAAAGTATTGGAGTCCACTGAAAATTAAATGTTACCTCTCAGCTGGCCTATCCTAGGTAAATATAATCTAAAAATGTATAAAAACAGGACACCACTGAAAATGAGATACTGCATCTCATCTGGTTTATCCTGGGTAAATATATAGTAAACATGTGTAAAAGGAGGACCCCAGTACAGCAGAGCCTCCACTGAACTGTGCATCTGTGCTGCTGTCTCATGGGAAAAATATATTATAAAAGCTGGGCCAAAATGAAAATGTAATTTGCCTTTCAGCTGGGCTACCCTGCATAAATACGTTATAAAAAAGGATAAAAGCTGGACCCCACTGAAAATAAGATAGTGAATCTTGGCTGTGCTATCCTGGGTAAATGCAGAGTAAAAATTGGAAAAAGCAGGATCTTACTGAAAACAAGATAGCATCTGATCTGTACTATCCTGGATAAATAAAGTACAAAGTTGTGTTAAAGAAGGACCCCATTACAAATGAGATATTGCATCTCATTTGGGTTATCCTGGGCAAACATGTTGCAAAACTGTAAAAACAGGATCCCACAGTGAATCCCCACTGAAAAGGAAATGCTGCATCTGGATTTTTCTGTCCTAGAAAAATACATTATACGAGCAAGAATACACTAAACTCTAAACATGTGCTGGCCAGAGCTGATAGGGCTGCATCTGAGGAATTTTGGGTAAAAATATTGAAAATTACCAAAGTTATGAGCATGCATTAGCAAAATGTAATGCAGGCTCATAAATGTGTTTTTCTAAAATTTTTATATTAAATTTTCAACATAGCCTTGTTATGACCCTGCCTCATGAAGAAGGACAGAGAAAATGTTCAGCTCCTGGCCTAAAGGTGATTTTGTGCAGGGATCGCAAAATCACGTTTCAAGATGTGAAAAAACATTTTGGTCAGGATTTAAAAAAAGACAGCTGTCACATTCATGTGATGATGTAAAGATATGGCTATGTTGTAAATTGGGGTAAAAATATTGAAACTTACCAAAGTTACAAGCCTGCATTCGCAAAATTCAATGTAAGTTCATAACTTTGTTGTGTTTTTAATATTTTTACCAAATTTTCTTTTTTTATTCAAATTTTATTCAGTTTTATACCATTACAGAGAGAAGATCTATGGTTACATACAGGTAGAAATACAAAGATACGTATTAAGACAGTGAGATCAATTCTCCCCCTCATCCCACCCTGTTCCCAATTCACACAAAGTACATCATGCAAAATTATCTATCAGGAAAGGGAGAAAAAACTTTAGGGCATACCTCTCAACCTCCTGCCTCATAAATCAGGGGAAAGGCTTAAAAAAATCAGGGACAAAAGACCAAAATCAGGGACACAGCTTCAAAATTAGAGATGTTCACCCAGAAAGCTGGTAGAATATGGGGCTTAGTGCAAAATGCATTTTCTAAAGAAGAACAAGTCTGTAACTTTAATGCTTGACATTGCTTTGTGCTTAGAGTCCCCACAGTTTAGCCACAAAAACACAAATTTTAGGAGGGACAGAGTAAACGTTTGAGGCAAAATCAGGGACACTTGAGAGGTATGCTTTAGGGCTTCTGGAGAGAATATAGAGTAACAAGAGGGCCCCAAATTTTAAGAAATTTCTGGGATTGATTATGTAAACCAGCAAGCGTCCTTGCCATTCTAAGACTGGTCAACATTTCTTGTAACCATTCACTATAAGAGATGTCAGCCATATCCTTCCAGTGTCTCAAGACCAATTTCTTAACTGACATGGCAATGAGAGTTATGTGATATTTTCCATTAGTAACAACAACAGAGGAAAGGTCCTCCAATATGCAGATCTCAGCAGTAACTAGATCTGATAGACCCAATAGAGGATCAACCCTCTGTTTGATGGCCTCCCAAAGGGGGGTTATCTTGGGACAGGCCCAAAAAATATGCAGTAAATTGTCTTCATTCTGAAGACAACGAGTACATGTGGGTAAAGGAAGGAGTCCCAATTTAGCCATTTTCTGGGGTGTATAACAGAGGTTATGCAGGATTTTGAATTGTGTTAATCGGAGCCTGTCTTGTATGATGAATTTGTGACAACTTTGCCACAGAGAGGGCCAGATGATTTCATGATTGGGGAAAAGGGAAACCCAAAAGTGAGATGGGCTAAATCTGTTGGGCCATTTCCAGTTGTGGATTATTCCATACATCTTGGAAACCTCATGGGAAAGCCTGCAAGGGGAATCAACTCTGTCAGATGAGACAAACTGGTGTCTATAGGTAAGGTTGTACTAAAAAATTTTATTATTAAGTGTTGTAATTGGAATATTTTAAAAACAGCAGAATTTGGGATATGGGCTTTATTTAAAAGTTCCGGTGAAGTTAGGCATGAGCCATCAGTCTTCAGAAAAAAGTTAAGGGGTTGATCCCCTAATTGCAGGATCCAGCGTAATTGAAGAGGTTTACCATCTATTGTGAGATTAAGGTTCCTCCACCAAGGTTGAGGTGGGTCTATAGTATGGTTATATTTAAAAAATGAACAAAGCTAAGCATGAATTCTGATTGATGATGCAATGGGGTTGTCTTTGAATACTGGAGGCAAAGATTTTGAATTAATATATAAGAGAGCAGGAGGAGATGGTCCATACATTCGTATGAGGTAGCGTTCTATTTTAAGCCATATGGGAGTGATAGCACTTGAAGATAGGGGAGGGTCTGGGGTTAGCCATCTCAGGTACTTACTTGCATGGCTGGTCCAGTAATAGAGACCGAGGTGTGGAAGCCGTAATACTCCTTTCATTTTTGGCACCGAGAGTTTATCATAAGCTATCCGGGGTTTCTTACCATTCCAGATAAAGTCTGAGAGCATCTGATGTATCTTTTTAAACCACACCAAAGGTAACCAGACATTGGAAAGATTTATTGGATAAAATAACCATGGGAAGATGTTCATTTTAATTATATTAATTTTTCCTCAGAGAGAGAAAGGTAATAGTGTTCATCTTTTTAGGTCCTGCTTGATAACCGAGATTAATGTGTCCAGATTCAACTTGACAAATTTATTCGGATCTCTAGACAGGTTAATTCCTAAGTATCTTATGGAATTAGTCTGCCAAGAGAAACCCACCACTGAGGCAGCTATCTTCATTGCTTTATGATTCAAGGGGAAGACCACTGTCTTGTATCTATTTAATTTATAATTGGACAAGGAGCTAAATTCGTCCAAGACAATGAGCAGAGCAGGTATAGACTTATCGGGGTGAGATAGTTGGAGAAGCAAATCATCCACATAGGCCAAAACTTTAACTATTTGGTGGTGGATAGTAATACCTCTGATCTCCAGATTCTCCGTAATCCTCTGAATAAGGGTTCCAAATAAAGGTTGAACAATAGAGGGGATAAAGGACAGCCCTGTCTAGTCCCAGCATGTAACGTGAAGGAATCAGACATTGAACCATTACAGATAACTTGCGCTGTTGGAGATTTATATAAAACTCTTATCCATTTTATGAACAGAGGGGGGAACTAAATGCTGCCAGTGAATGAAACAGAAAATTCCAATCAACCCTATCAAATGCCTTCCTGGCATCCAGGGAGACAAATGTAGCAGGAAAATCAGCATCCCTGGAAGCTGAGAAGACATGTGAGAGGGTTCTGAGGTGATCAACTGAGGATCTGCCCTTCATGAATCCAACCTGTTCTGGGCCTATAATATCTGACATGAAAAGGCTTAGCCGATCCATAAGGAGTTTCGTCAAAATTTTAAGGTCTTGATTCAGGAGGGAGATTGGCCTATAACATTTGACCCTATCAGAGGATTTACATTCCTTGAGTAATAAAGTAATTAAAGCTTCGAACATAGAGCTATCTGAACTTTGTCCAGAAAGAATATGTTGAAATAAGGAGAGAAGGAGTGGCGCTAGTTGTTGGGCGAAGACTTTATAAAAATTCGAAGAGAATCCATCTGGACCAGGTGTTTTGTCAGAGGGTAAATCTTTGATAATGGCAATTATTTCCCCCACAGTAAAGGGGGCAACTAGGGAAGCTTTCTGTGAATCTGAAAGTGAAGGTAACGAAGAGTGTTCTAAATAGGATTTTAATTGTGATAAAGACGGGGGGTCGTCCATAGGACTATACAGTTTCGCATAATAACTTCTAAATTTGGAGGCTATATCCGATGGAGAGGTTCTCAGAGTTTCATCATTCTGGGAATGAACTGCAGCAATTAATCTATGGGATTCAAGTTGTTTAAGTTTGAGGGCCAAGAGACAACCTGCTTTTTCTCCTTGATCTAAGTGGAGAGCCTTGGTTTTCAAAATAGTAAATTCGGCCTTTTCCCTTAATAGGTTCAAGTATGAATCCTTTAATTTCACCAGTCTTTCCCTTGTTTGATCCAACGACTGGGGAGACATATTTTGTTCTACAATGCGAATTTGGGATAATAACATTTTAAGCTGTTCTTCCTGGGTTCTTTTGCTCTTGGCAGCCAATCCAATCAGCAGCCCTCTAAGATATGCTTTAAGGGAACACCACTCAATGTCAGGTTTTCCAGTAGAGTTTACATTAATGGCATTAAATGTAACAATGTGTTCAGTTATATATTGCATGTTATTCGGGTCTTTGAGCAGTTGATTATTGATCTTCCATCTCCCTCCTGCTTTGGGGAGAGATGTAAGGGAGATCAAACAGGAAACTGGGGAATGATCTGAGAGTGGTTCTGAGATTATGGATGAATCTAACACCCCAGGAATTAAAGATTGAGAGATAAGCAGGTAATCAATATGGGAAGATGAATGGTGAACTGGAGATGTAAATGTATACTCTCTATCTGAGGGATGGAGGGAACGCCATATATCTGATAAACTCACTCTGTCTAACGAGTCTCTGAGCACCCTTTGTGTTGGAGAGAGCCCTTAGTGTAGTTTACCTGAGTGATCCATGTACAGGTCAAAAATAAGGTTAAAGTCACCACCTATGATAAGTGGGATGTGTAAAAATGGGGTAAGAACATTTAGAAGCTGCATAAAGAAGCCAGGTATGTCACTATTGGGACCGTAAATCCTACATAACACAATTTCTCTGGTGTGGATCATTCCTCTCACTAAGATGTAATGGCCTTCTGGATCTGTGATGATTTGACTGGGGGAGAATGGTATAGTCCTCCGTAATAGGATCATAACCCCACGGCTTTGGGTATTGCCATCTACTGCAAAGTTTTGACCCATCTGCTGTCTGCATAATTGAGCAGACTCGGAGTTAAGTAGATGAGATTCTTGCAGGAACACAATGTCCACTACCAGAAGATTTAAATGTTTGAGGATCTGATATTGTTTAGTTTTGTGTCTAGCACCCCTTATATTCCAAGTAAGTATTTTTAATGCTCCTGCCATGTGCATTTAAGAGATTGGTCGAGATGCCAGATAGGCCACCAAGGTATCCCTTTGGAAACTTTCTTTGTGTGACTTAAACCTCCCACCTCCCCCCCAACCACAGAATACCAACCCAATTACTAAATAACCTATAAACACTCAAACTCCCTATCCCAACCCACCCCCCACCCTTATTTCTATGCTTCACCTTCTGCATCATGCCCAATACATTCCTTCTGCTCCAGCCACCCTAATAATACTTAACACTAATTCAGTTATGAAGATAAAAATAAACAGTAGTTGACATGTATTAACGTTTTGGCAGTATTGACTTGAACATTTGACTTGGCTGGGGTATTTGGATACACTGGAAAATAATCCCCAATCCATTAAATTTAAGAATCAGATCAAGGAAACTGGCTTAACAAATCTAAATAAAAGAAACCATCTTGTTGCTGGGGCGTCTGAAAATATTAAGCTTATTCTACCCCACAAGTCACAGTATTTAACTATCAGTATCTAAGGAGGCTACTCCCTAGTTAACTTAAAAAAGCAAACTAAAAAAGGGAGAGAGCAAGCAAACATATTAGGTTAATGTTGCAACTGTCAAATTTCACCCAAAACATATTGACAGAACAATATCTGGAACGTCTAACATCCCTGAGTCTACCAAAAATGCACACAAAAAAAAGAAAGAAATTTAGTTATCAACAGGGCAGACCCCCAAAATAAACATGTACATATCTGAAAAAGCAGGTAGGCAGTTTTTCCAAGGAATAAGAAAACATGAGAGTTGTAATGCCTCAGAGATTGGTGATAAACAAAAGAGCAAAAGTCACATCAGTAGCCAGCAAAGTTAGCTGCGGTAAAACAAACTATCTTACATTTGTGGTGTCAGGATCCCTCTAGTGGTGAAGATATTGTTACTCCAGTTGGGACAATCGACCTGAGTGAACTTGTTCAAATACTAGGAGCAGGTATGACACTGCTAAAGAGTAGTAAACATGTATTAACATTTTAGAAGCATTAACTTGAAAATTTGACTTAGCTGGGGTATTTGGATACACTGGAAAATAGTACCCAATCTATTAAATTAAGAATCGGTACAAGGAAACTGGCTTAAAAATCAAAATAACAGAGACCATTCTGTTGCTGGGGTGTTTGAAAATATTAAGCTTAGCCTACCCCACAAGTCACAGTAATTAACTATTGGTATCTAAAGAGACTACTCCCTAATTAAATAAAAAAAAAGAACTAAAAAAGGGAAGAGAGCAAGCAAACATATTAGATTAACAATGCAACTGTCAAATTTCACCCCATTCATTTTGACAGAACAACATCTGGAACATCTAAAATCCCTGAATCTATCAAACATGCACAAAAAGATATAGTTATTAACAGGGCAACCCCCCAAAAATAAACAAGTGCATATCTGAAGAGGCAAGTAGGCAGTTCTTCCTGGGAATAAGAAAGCACAAGGATTGTAATGCCTCAGAGACTGATAAAAATCAAACTAGCAAGAGTCCCATCAGTAGCGAGTGAAGTTAGCCGCAGTAAAACAAAATCTCTTGCATTCGTGGTATCAGGGCCTTTCTAGTGGTAAAGATGTTGTTGCACCAGTTGGGGAAATCGGCCTGAGTGTACTTGTTTAAATACTAGAAGCAGGTATGGCACTGCTACAGGAGTTGAGCCGGATTTGCTCTCCCTACACATGGCTCGGTTTTGGAGATGCAGGGAAAGTATCTCAGACTGCCAGGATGCAATCAGACAATTTCTTAAGCTGAGCAACGAGCAATACCCAATATCCTTAGAAGTGCATGCCAAAAATGAGCCTGGGTATGCAAACAAGCCCAAGAGAGAGATTTCTCACATCCAGCCCATATTAACGTGCCTCTACTGACGGAGCATCATAATATTACCTTCATGGATTTTTAAATAAATCGGGGAAGGTGGATTTCAGCTGAGAAAAGGCAGTTTCAAAGTCTTCAAAGGCAGTCCAGGGTCCTTCCATTAAAACGTGCAGCTTTGCTGGGTATGCCATCCTAAATTTGACCCCAGCAGCAATCAATTTGGTTACCACAGGATGAAATGTTGTGCATTTGAGCCGGACCGATGCTGGGTGATCTCGGGTTATCCTCAGCCATTTACCCTCCTACATAACTTCCTGAAGCTGTTTCAGCTTTTGCAAGAAATGTTATTTTTCTAGGAAGTTAAGGAAACGAAAGATGACGGTACATGGAGGGGCACCCAGAGCTGGTTTCAAGTGCAGCGCTCTGTGAGCCCTCTTAATGATATATTTAGCACCAAAAGGAGAGGGGCCCACTAGTTTATCTACCAGCTTTTGAATAAAGGGGATCATGTCGTGCCCTTCCTCCCCCTCGGGGAGACCAATTATGACGACATTATTTCTCCTACTACATCCCTTGAGGTCCTCTACTTTCGATTCTAGTTTGCTGAGATGCTGTCTGTATGAGGTCAGTTTGGGATCAATCCTTTCTTGTTTCTTTTCCAGTGAAAAAAGCCTAGCTGAATTATCTGAAGCTCTTCGTGCGACTTTGTCTAATTTTAGATTCAGAGAGCTGAAGTCGGACATCAGTTTGTGTAGGTCGTCCCGAAATGGTTTAAATTCTTCCAAGAACCGTAGTAAGGTTAGCAGCTCATTATCTGTTATAGTAGAGCTGGTAGAGAGATTAGTACTCAAACTGGAAGCCCACTGCTTCTTCTGGGCCTTCTCGGGAGTTACTGGTGGTGTGCACTTAGGCAGGATTTTATTCGCATTTACCTCCATACTGAACCGGGAAATGTATCTCCAGTTGTTCCTGTGATATTCTGATGTTGGTCAGTATAAGTTGTGCTGCTCAATTCATGTCAATTACAACCTAATGAGTAGTTTATTGGAGTGGCTGACTGTAGCTCTACAGGGTAGCTGCTGTTCAGCACAGTGCATCGCTGGAAAGTCCTTTACCAAATTTTCAACATAACCTTGTTATGACCCTACCTCATGAAGAAGTGCAGAGAAAATGTACAACTGCTGGTTTAAAGGTGATTTGATGCAGGACTGTGAAATCACCTTTCAGGATATGAAAAAACATTTTGGCCAGGATTTAAAAAATGGCAGCTGTAGCGTTTATGTGGTGTAGTAAAGATATGGCTATGTTTTAAATTTGGGGAGCAGCAGTCTTCTGGGAGATGTTCTGGAGGATGCAGTGTTGTCCCATCTGCAGGCACCTCTCTGAGCTGAGGGGAGGAGGTTGCTCATCTCCAGGCTGAATTGGCCAGGATTTGTGGGACCTCCTCTCCCATCCAGGGACCACCAGGGCCACTGCCATTGCCTCAGAGGTTGCCAAGAAAGAGGAGTGGTTGGACCACAGTGAGCTCAGGGAGGGTGTGGGTGGTGGAACAGAGATGCATCTCTCCAGTTGTACCTCTCTACGATTCATATGCCGTTCTGGCAAGTGTGGTTCCTCTATGGAGGCACTCGCAGTGGAGACAAAGGAAGATTCTGGGAACCTACACAACGGAGACCCACAGGAGGGTAGCATGGGACCCCACAGGGGAAGGAAACAACTCCTGGTGGGGGACTCCATTATTAGGAAGGTAGAACTGGGGGAGGAAGGGGAGAGGGAGGTAAGGAGCCTGCCTGGCACCATGACTTGGAGGGGCAAGGAGAGAATCTTCAGGATCACTGGAGCAGCTGTACAGGGGAGGGAGCTTGATGTCATTGTTCACCTAAGGCAAATGATCTGACTAAGAAAGAGATCAGAGCAGTCCAGGAAGAGTTTGTGGAGTTGGGGAGGGGACTTAGACAAGTAGCATGCATGGTAACCTTCTTGAAGGTGCTGCCTGTCTATGGCGTAGGTGAGGCTAGGGTGCTCCACACCATGGGATTCAATCAGTGGTTGAAAAACTGGTGCAAAGTTCAGGGATTTGGCTTCATTGGGGACCAGGGGTCCACCTGGAGGGATGCAGGCCTATACTGGTGCAATGGTCTGTATCTGTCCAGGAGGGGAACCAGGATCTTAGATGATAGGTTCAAATGCTTCATTGGCAAGCATTTAAACTAGCTAAGGGGGGAGGCACTGGAAGGGAACAGGGAAATCCTAGCCCCCCAAAAAAGTCAGGGTAGTAAGTGAGGTAAACACTAAGCTAGAGATGTTGATAGGGAGAAGGGCAGGGGTAAATGGAGAAAGTGACAATGGCAATAAGGACAGGGATGGGGCAAAAAGGGGTAAGACCATCGGGAAATGGAGGGTAGTGAGTACCAATGCCCATAGGCTGGGCAAGAAGCTCCCTGAACTGGTGGCCTTGATGGAAGATGGATGCCTGGATATCATAGCAGTCACAGAAACATGGTACACAGAGAACCATGACTGGGATATTAACATACCAGGGTACAAAACCTATAGGAGAGACAGGGAAGGGAGAAGAGGGGGAGGAGTAGCTCTCTATGTAAGGGAAGGGATAAAACAACTGAACAAAAGAATAAACAGGGAGGAGAGGAGGCACTGTGGGTCACCTTAGAGACTGAAAATGGCACCACAATCAGCACAGGATTTTTATACAGACCTGCATGTCAGAGGGTGGAAATGGACAAGGATATGATGGAAGGCATTCTTAGGATGGCAGAGAAAGGGGAGATACTGTTGATGGGAGACCTGAATATGCCAGATGTTAACTGGAGCACATTCGCCGTAGCCACATCCAAGAGCAGGGCCATTCTCGATGCCCTACAGGTGGCATGCCTCAGATAGCTAGTTTTGGAACCTACTCATGAGGGAGCAATCTTAGACCTCATACTCTCAAATGGGGACAGTGAGAGGATCTCAGATCTAGAAGTGGGTAGCAATCTGGGAACAAGTGACCACAAAACAGTGTGGTTCACGATAAACTCAGCTACGGAGTCAAGTCATACAAAAGTGAGGGTACTGGACTTCAGGAGGGCTGACTTTGGCAAGATGAGAGAGTGCCTTAGAAAAGCACTAGCAAACAGACTAGAAGGAGGGGTGAAGCAACAATAGGGAAACATCAAGACTGCCATAACAGAGGCAACAAGCCTTTGTGTGAAGCAAATAAACAAATCAAAATGAAAGAAAAAGCCACTATGGTTCTCAAAAGAGGAGGCAGAGAAGGTCAGGGAGAAAAAGATAACTTTCAGGAAGTATAAGGAAACACAGAGGGAGCAGGACAGAAAGCTATACCAGCTAAGGCAGAAGGAAGCAGGGAGGGAAGTCAGAATAGCAAAGGCCCAGACTAAGGAAAAGATAGCCAACTTGGTTAAGAAGGGGGATAAAACCTTTTATAGGTACATCAGGGAGTGTAGAAAGACAAAGGGAGGGATAGTGAGGCTGAATAGAATGGAGGCTGGGTGGGCAGAGAGGGACAGGGAAAAAGCAGGGATACTGAATGAATATTTCTGCTCAGTATTTACAAAAGAGGAGGAGGGGAAGGAGCCTAATCCAGTTAACAGAAGTACTCTGGATGGGGGGGTCAATCCCAGTCCTTTCACAGAAGAAAGGGTTCTGAAAGAACTCCTAAAACTTAAGGTGGACAAAGCAATGGGGACTGATGGAATTCACTCCAGAATTCTAAAAGAATTAAGGGGAGAACTAGTGAAACCACTGACTCCCGGTTTTAACAAATCATGGGAGGATGGTGTGGTACCTGATGACTGGAGGAAGGTAGATGTGATTCCCCTTCACAAAAGTGGGACCGAGACAGAGGCAGAAAACTACAGACCTGTCAGTTTGACCTCTGTGGTAGGGAAAGTGATGGAATCATTTCTGAAAGAAAAAATTGTTGAGTACCTAGAGGCCAGTGGGGCAAAGGACACAAGGCGGCATGGGTTCACTGCAGGAAGGTCATGTCAGATGAATCTAATTGATTTCTTTAACTGGGTGACCAAAGTAGTAGACCAGGGAGGGGCTATGGACATGGCCTACCTAGACTTTAGCAAGGCATTTGACGCAGTCCCACACAAAAGATTAATAGCCAAATTAACCAGCCTGGGAGTGGGTCTCATCGTGGTAGCCTGGGTAAAACACTGGCTGGACAACAGGACTTAGAAGGTAATTGTAAATGGAGTCCACTCTGAAGAAAGAGGGGTTACTAGTGGGGTATCGCAGTGTTCAGTACTGGGTCCAGTCCTTTTTAATGTCTTTATAAGTGACATTGCAGAGGGACTGGAAGGAAAAGTATGCCTCTTTGCAGATGACACAAAGATCTGCAACAGGATTGATACACAAGGAGTTGTGGGAAGGATGAGAAGGGACTTGACAAGTTTGGAGGAATGGTCAGAAGTATGGCAGCTTGGATTCAACGCAAAGAAGTGCAAAATAATGTACCTGGGAAACAAAAAACCAGGAGAAGGTTACACAGTGGGGTGGAGGAGGTAGTAACAACAACAAAAATGGAAAGAGACCTGGGGGTAATCATATCAGATGACCTTAAGGTTAGCAAACAATGTGAGAAGGCAGTAGGTAGGGCTGGGAGGATACTAGGATGTATAGGGAGAGGCATCACCAGCAGAAAACAGGAAGTTGTTATCCCTCTGTCCATGTCAGAGTATTCTTTTAAATGGGATACTGTTTTTATATTTAAGTACCCACACCTGTCACAAGGAGAATCATGAGATCTTGTGATTACTTTACTATGCCTCCTATTTGGGCTATTTCACTTCTGTTTCCTGTAACCTGGTCACTTCTTGACAAAAAGCCAGTGCGGTTTGAAATGCAGAAGACTGCTTTGTGGGGTGCTTGCTGTGTGGCATGCTGTTTTATACATTTTTTCTATTCAAATAAATGTTGAAGCTATTTGGACAACCAGTTTCCAGCACATTATTGCAAGCTTTGATGTTGAGGCCAGCTAATTTCGAGATACCTGATACTTTTACATGCTGTAAAATTACCTGTTTACTCTGTGCAGTCTCCTTCCTTTGAACTAGTTACACCCTGCAATCCTGGTGTCACATGACCCATCGCTGCTGCATTTCTCTCTCATTGTATGCCACTGGACACCTTTACAGATGCTGTATTTGAAACATGGCCTGCTGAGGGCATCTTGAGTAGTGAGACCTGCAGTGCAACTTGCTAATGAGCCAGCCACCCACCGACGTGATTCACCCCCACTGAGGCACAAAAGTAGGAGCATCCTCCCCACCACCACTTTCCAATCAGCTAGCAGAGGAGGAGAAAATGAGCCTTAGGAGGAGGGGAGGAACTGGGAACTGGCTGAGGAATGCTTTAGTATGGATATACTACTATATCCCAAAACTCATTTCCCCAAACACCCTGTAGCCCAACACCAGAATCCCAAGATGCAATGTTCCTACAGTGGGATTTAGCTTGTTTTTCCCCCGCACCCCCTGCAATTAACAAAACAAACTCTGGGGGGGGGGGCAAAATCCCACTGTCGGGATTTTATGTATCGGGATTCTGGAGTTGGGCTACAGGGTGTCAGGGAAACAATTTTTGGGATATAGTAGTGATGCCTTTAGCACTTACCGCAGACCCCCCAGAACTGGACTCATTTAGTTGAGTCCATATTTAACCAAGTCTATGGGTAAGCACTAGATCTGGAGGGGGTTTTGATTCGCAGTGGAACTGTCCACCCAGCCCTAGTTGCTGATGTATAAAACCCTGCTGACCTGTAAAGCCTACATGGATTGGGTCTGGGTTCACTAAGTGAGCTCCTGTCTCCTTACTGCTCAGTCCGCTCTCTTTGATCTTCCAAGGGGAGCCTCCTAGCAGCTACCAGGGCCAGTTTCAAGGCATAGGTTGACTGCACTTTTGTGGTAGCTGGTCCAGAACTGTGGAACTTGCTTCCCAGATCTCTGATGGAGACCCCTTCAGTGGATACCTTTTACAGGGGCCTAAAGACCCAGATGTTCAGTCAAGCCTTTGATCTGATTTAACCCCACTGATCTTGGTTTTAATTTTGTTATCCTGGCTGCCAAATCTGCACTTTTACATTTTTAAGTTGTCTGTATTTATGATCACTTATGTTGTTTTAGTTATATGTTTATGATGTGCAGTGCCTAGAGCCACTGGGATTAGGCACTCAATAAATAAAGTTACTACTACTACTACTAATTAGCATGTAGTAGCATCAATTCATGGAACACGTCTCACTCATTCTCTTTACATCTCTGCAGGAATAGAAAAAGGAAGTGAGTGTCAAGGGAATGTGATGGCTCATTGGATTGGTAGCAAGTTAAGGAGCCTTTCACCTTTAGGTCATGGGTTCAAATCCAGCATCGGTCAGTAGTGGTTGAAAGCCATTATAGCATGAGGAATGTTCAGTGGCCTATGTGAAATGAGTTGTAGTGGTCTCAGTCCAATCTTCAGTGGGCAGGAGTCCACATTACAAAACCACCAACAGAACTAGCACTAACTGGCACTCTTGTTGGCAATCTCACATCAGAGGTCAAGGACTGGAAGGGCATGAAGTCTGAACTACCCTCTCACCCACATGGTGCCCCCCAAGGCAGGATTGAGGGGTATTGGCAGGGCAGTTTGGGGAATTCTGCACTTTGATAACCTCTGCTGTTCCTGTCATGTGGCTAAATAGATGACTTCAGGTTTCATTGCTGTCAATCTAGCACCTTTCATGAGCACTAAATTCAAATACAAAAAACTAAAAAAAAAATCTTAAAAAAGAAACAATGTCATGTTGCTTATTTCCGTGCCCTTCTCTTTCTTTACCTAAGATGAAGTTTTCTTTACATAATCACGTCTGCCTGCAACAGGGGTTTCAAATAGTCATTGCCTAGCATAGTGCCTCTGTTTCAACGGAATCTTCCAAACTAAGCTGGTTTCTGCAGAATAGGGAGTTACATTTTTTTGACAAAATGTCAAATCTACGATGTCACCTTGTGGAAGACTTTCCCCTTCAAGATGATTTGATCTTTTCTGTCAAGTACTGATCAGGGTTTTTCAAAGTCATATACAGAGAGCAGGAAGGAAATGGGCAAAAAAGGCAGTGTGATGTTACAGGAAGACGCAAAACATTCAGTGTGTCTTCCCTAAAAGTGAAAAAGCAGTAACCATGCATGTCTCACATGAAAGTGGTTAAATTAGCTCCCCTCCCATATTTTTTAATCTACTTAATCCAATACTCCCAAGAACCCAAGATCTTTTTTCTAGCTCCTGTTTTTTTATGTATGTAGAGCAGTTGATAGCACTCTTACCACCTGGCCAGATATGTTTAATTCTTGGCATAGAGCTTGGGTTTCTATCTAGTGCTGACACTGCTGTGTCAGAACTGCAGTTCTGTGTGTGTGTGTGTGTGTGTGTGTGTGTGTGTGTGTGTGTGTGTGTGTGTGGGGGATTCTTCCTTGTTTTAGATGCCATTTTTCAGATGAGATGCTGAACTGATGTTCCATCAGCCTCATTCTGCTGGTTGTCTCAGTAGAAGATCAAGATCTCATGACATTATTTAAAAAGATTAGGGGGAAAATTCAACCCCAGGGTCCTTATAAGTACCCCACCCTGCCTTCAATGAAACCAGATGACTGCAATTGGGACATTACCACTTTGTACCTGGCCTGGTAGCACAGTGGTAGCACTGCCACTCACTACACTGGGATCCAGGTTCAAGAATGAACTTGGCTCACACAGGGGCAGGCCAGGCAGGATTGAGCTTCCCAAGGATGGCTGGTTTCTCACAAGTAGAATGGATCCTGTCTGCCACTCTTCAGTCTGTCCCACTCAAGATGTACTGACTTGGGAAGAGCCCATCCTTGCTGTTGATATATGACCATGCCTCTGTGCACATGTGCAGTGCACCATTGCATGCTGGTAGCCCCCATGGGTGAAAACCATAGGTGGAAAATCCCCAGCCACAGAAGAATTATACCCCGTCCCTCCCAGGTCCTGCACCCCTGACTTTGGCACCTTCATGTCTGGATTGTACCCCTGCTTGATCATCCCGCCTCTAGCCTCACCATGGGGGGAATCCATTGAGGATCTTGCAGAGATGTAAGCCCTAGAGATGGTGGATGGCAGGACCAGAGAGATTAGAAGCACAAGGGGCAGGTCGGGGTCAACGGGGCAGAACCAAATGATTAGGGAAAAAAAGAAATTACTTTTTTGTTGCATCTGTGAACCTTGGTGTATCTCTTTTAAAATTCAGTTTAATCCATCCTGGACTAAACTTGGGATGATTCATGCTAAGGTACAGCCAATCACGTGTACAGTATGTAAGCTGGAGTGGACATCTATAAGGCCAACTATTATGATATTGCACAAAGTCATATCAGTTTAGAAGACTAGCAAAAGAGCAAGCAGCTTCTGACAATAAAAATGTTTTTAATAATGCTGTTTTAGTAATTCTCTATGTGGGATGCTGATAGCATAGAAACTACTGTCTATGCACAATAACTGCACATGCCTGCATCAACCTCATTGCTTTAAGCAAGAAAGAGTGTTAATTAATACCAGTGATATGCTGCCAAATTTTAACAACAGTCCCCCTCCCCAGTTCCCACCCCCCACCAACCACTGTTGCTTGGGTTCACTCTACCTGCCACCTTTTTTAATTAATTTCTTAAGCTGCCAGATCAATGTCATCATCATCTTATTGAAAGACACAGAGCTCTGAAATCTACAAGGATTCCTATATTTTACAAGAAAACTGTACATTTTACAGGGGGGCTGTTTTCTTAGACTCACATAGCTTTTATGGAAACACTGAGCAGTTCAGGCTTTGGTTTTAGTTATTTAACCAGATTTACAGCTGGGTAGACTGAAACACAGATGTTCTGTTTTAAGGCTAAGATTCAGTAACTTCTTGCTCAGGGTCATACTGCAAATTTGTGACTCTGGTGGGATTTAAACCTCAGTCTCCTGTGTCTCAAGCCTGTGCTCTAGCTACTAAACCATGCCGCTCCTAATATCTTATAATATATATATATATATATATATATATATCAAAGTACCAATGGTACTTACGGGTTTCAAGCTGTCCTAAGCAGAAGTTGGACCACACTGCAAATGAGATGTGGCATCCCAGCTTGGCTATTGTGTTTAAATAAATTGCTTTTGAAGCACTGTGGGATACAGTACATTACAAACACTTCATAAGTGAAACATTTTGTACTGTTCTGCAGCCCATACACTAGCAGTGTTTTCATCAAAATACCAGAGGCAGAAAGAGGTTCCAAATGACTATTTCTTACTTGCCATCCTGTTTTTCAAAGACCTTGGCTCTTACTTTCCTTCCCCTCCCCTCCCCTCCCTTCCCCTATAAATCCTAGTTTGAGGAACATGGTAAGGGTGATCCAATGCCAAATATTTTGGAACCTGACACTTTAGATACCAGCAAAATTGGCTGGAACTTGATTACTTTTTAGCGCTTCAGTGTCACAACACTGCACGTTTTATAGGGAACATGCACTAAGCATATCCAAGTTGTAGGCAAGCCACAGGACTTGTAGAAGCCAGTTAGTGATGGTGGAGATTGAGAACTCCTCATGCACTATACACACCTCAGTGCCATCCCCCTCTCTCTCTCTCTCTCTCTCTCACACAGTAGAAGGATGTGGCTACTGAAGGAGCTCCTTTCAGGTATAATACATCGACTTCTGATCAGAAAACTTTGAAAATCATCAGAGAATCATGCATTTCATTTAGGGTTGCCAGGAATCAAACAAATGTAATTCAGCTAGACTGCTTAGGCATCTACAAATCTCCATTTCCAAATCTAATTCCTATCTGATTCTGAAAAGGACTTTAAACATGGAATTACATTGGGATTAGGATTTGGACTCCTAATACCTAAATTCTAAACTCCTATGTAAAAACATGTTTTAGTCTTACATTTTGAAGAAATTCTGGAGTCCACATCTGCAGAAAGACAGGGATCGCCTGGAGATCATTCAAAAAACCGCGAGTAAGCTGATCCATGGCCAGCCGGGGAGACCTTATGAGGAATGGTTGGAGGCCCTCACCGTGTACTCTCTTGAGACCAGAAGAGACAGATGGGACATGATCGAGACATTGAAGTATTTATGCATGTATGTATGTATGTGTTTATTTATTTGAAAATTGGTGACTGGTAAATGCACACTAAGACAAGACTCATTTGTAAGTGTGACCCAGGGGAAGGGAAATAAGGGATTCAAAATACATAATAACGACACTGTACTCAGTTACAATAAAAAGCAATCAGACACCATGAATAATTACAGGAGTAAATGCAAAATAAGCAATCAAGGTAGAAGCAACAAAATAAGATTTTTTCGGTCACCCCTGCACATTGGTAGAAGGCATATGCAAGGGAACAGTCAAGTAGTGGGAAGACAGGAGCAGGGAGTGATGGGGTAGCATGGTGCTCCTCCATTTATTGCCAGTCTGGGTTTGTGGCAAAAGTAAAGACAACATGGCTACTGGGACAGGGCGTTTTGGCATTCACTTCGGTTGATATGACTGGGTGGTGGATGCTGCGGGGACTCGGATACTAAATGTCACACTGAAATCCATGGAACATTGGAGCAGAGATGGCAATCTGAGGTAGACTTTCTCAGAAATGGTCCTTTTGGATGTAAGTTTGTTGTGCCACATTCACTCCAACCCAACAACTCAAAAAAGAAAAAGTTTACCAAGCTTCATCATGAGCAGAAATTTAAAGTATAAGAAGACAAAGAATAAGAGGGGAAATGGGAGCCACATAGAACTGCAGCAATTAACTGAAGTCATGGTCCAGAGACTTCCCAATGCAGACTGGCTGGAAGAAACTTAGTTGCCACATGGATCATTTCTGAATGCAGGCCTGGCTGCAAAAAAACTCTATCCTGCACATGCAAACAGAAAGCCAGACAGCCACATTTCAGCTAAGTTACCTAGCCATTTTTTTACACTTGGTTCAGTGTCTTCCTGTTTAATCATAGTCCTATTTGCAGATGATTGATGCCATGTTAGACTGTAAGTGCTTTTCAGAGCTCAGCGAGTTTAAACCCATTAAAGCACATTTAGGAGAAGGCCCTTAACAATTTATCACAACATTTTAAAAACAGAACTGTCTTTACATATGTGGGAAGAGCAACAATATTCTGAAACTGGGAATAAAAGGCTCTCTAAACTTTTCAAGCTTCTGAGAGCAAAGCAAGGCCATGTAGACTTTCATTATCTCCTGACAGCGGTTCAAAAAACAACACCAGACCACAAAAGCAGGAAATTGAGACAATTAAAGTTACCACTCAAAAATCGTGGTAATTTGACTGCCCAAAAAGCAGATAAAAAAAGGGGTTTCTGACCCTGATACAAATAAATAAAAAAGGGAAGGGTTTGTTGTCAGCATCTAAGTCAGGTCCTACTTCTTATGGCCAGGAGGGATCACTGTCCAAAAATGTGAATGAGCAGGGGTCTGATTTTCAAGGGGAACCATCATCAAATTTTTCTGAAGTGGATATGTCCCTAGAAGAGATTTCCACTGCAGAAGTAACTTCCATAAATAATAAGGAGCAGAGCAAATTCCAAACCAGACTACAAGTAATCAGGATGATCCTCCAAAGTGGGTCTTGAAGTTGATAGAAAATGTTAAGAATCTGCAAATTACTATGGAGAAATTTCAGCACCTGCCTAACTCTTTAAAATCACTCTCTGATAATATTCAAAAGCTGGACGCTAACTTAGAAATGGGTATCAAATGAATAACTGAAATTGAGAAGAGATGGTCTGATATAGAAGATGCGGTGCTTCCTATAGTGCAAGAAGTTAAACAAATGAAAAAGCAACAAGAACAATGTAAATGGCAACTGGATGATCAAGAAAACAGAGCAAGAAGGAACAATAAAAGAGTATTCAGCATTTTATCGGACTGGGGAAAGAGAAGAGCCCCTCAGTAATATCATGATGGATATATTTTCCAACATATTAGGTCCTGAAAAAGAAGTCCCTATTATTGATAGGGCTCACTGGTTAAAAGCAGAGAGAGAAGATCAGTCTCAAAAAGCAAAGCCAGCAATAGTTAGTTTGCTAACCACTGAAAGCCTACTAAGGCAAGAATAAGTTTACATATAGAGATCAAGCTATATATTACAAAAAATATTTTTCTAAAGCCCTTTGGGAACAGAGAAGACAGTTTGGGAGAGTTCAACAAAAGCTATAGAGGAAGGAGATTAAATCTTTTGTGGTTTTCCCTTTGAGACGGAAAGTTTTGCTCAATAATCAAACATTGTTTTATTCTTCCAGGTCTGAAGCTATTTCTGATTTGAAGATGAGACTTCTTACCATTTTGCAAATTATGAAATGGTTAAGAATTTTATGTAATTAATATTGGTTACTGGATTATTTTTCTGGGT
This sequence comes from Neoceratodus forsteri, assembly GCA_016271365.2. Taxonomy (NCBI): domain Eukaryota; kingdom Metazoa; phylum Chordata; order Ceratodontiformes; family Ceratodontidae; genus Neoceratodus; species Neoceratodus forsteri. The sequence continues at coordinate 193,399,005 of CM057456.1, forward strand.
TGGTAACATAAAAGATTAAATAAACATATTTTTGGGGCATTTGGGGTGGGGGGACTAGCCTTCCATCAGCAACTGTGCCCAAGTGGTTAGGGTCTTGATGCCAGAGGATTTCTTCACATTGTGGGTGGGAGAGGGGATGGGGAGGTAGACTTATGTATTACAATTTTCTAGAAGATGGGATCAAAAGATGGGTCATGAGCCTTTTATCAAAATTAAACTATAACAATGGGTATTGTTGGGGGATGCACATGGAATGTAAATGGTATTATTTCTCTGGTGAAGAGAGTGCAGACCCTATTCAGAATTAAAAAAAAACTTAAGTCAAACATCACTATGTTACAGAAAATATTTCTTAATGAAAAGGAAATGGAAAAGCTAAAGAAAAGATGGCCAGGACGTGTCTACTCTTCACTAGGAGAGAATCAAAAAAGCATAGGGGTAGCAGTAATGTTTGAGAAGCACTTTAAAGGTGAAATTATGGAAACAGTATCAGATAAAAAGTGCAGAATAGTTATGGTTAACACAAAATCTGACCACAGGAATGTAGTGTATGGTTCTTTGTATGCTCCATTCAAGGGCTTGGTAATTTCATGGTGGAAATAAACAAATTTATGCTTACTTGGGCTGTGAGTTGTTATTAGGGTCGTGTGAGTTGGCAAATTTGGGCCAACAGGCCAATTTTGAGCCAGGCCAAACAAAACTTGAATTGGCCCAATTTGGCCCGAAATTAAATGAAGGGTTTGGGGGGTCAAAATACATTTTATTTTAAATGGCTTATCATATCATATTAAAATATGCTGTTAAAATACATGAAAAGCTATGAACAATAACTTTAAACAGAACCATCATAATGAATGTGGCAGCCTGGCAGGCTACCTTACCAAGAGTCTCAAAATCAGGCAAACACCTTCCTCATCTACTCTTCCAACCCCCACCCACCCAAGTCTGCTCCCTTAAGTAGTACTTTTTCCCATGGTGGCACTGATGGTGCCCATGGGGTCAGCAGTGATAAAAGTGAGAGAGCTATGCTACTGTTGCATTGGTGAGACTGAGAAGACATGAGGAAAACACATATAGCTGGCTAGGCTATGGAGGACACTGGAAGAGAGCAGCATACCCAGGGGCAACATACTTCCTCCTCCATGGTTCCAATCCACCCACCCCAGCTCCCCTAGGTAGTACTCCCAATGGTGGCACTGATGTTGGGGGAATGTTGATGATGATGATGATGATGATGTTGATGATGGCAAGAGAGCTTGGGTAAAGGAAAATAAATAGTAGTCTGAAAAATGAGACCATGAGCTAACTACATGCTGCTGCACTGTTGAAACTGAGGAAAACACATATCGTAGTTATAGCTAGCTGCTAGACTATGAAGGATACCGGAACAGAGCAGCATATCCAGGGACAACATACTTCCTCCTCCACGGTTCCAACTCACCCACCCCTGCTCCCCTAGGTAGTACTCCCAATGGTGGCACTGATGTTGGGGGAATGTTGATGATGATGCTGACAAGAGAGCTTGGGTAAAGGAAAATAAATAGCAGTCTGAAAAATGAGAGAACAAAATACTGTCCCACTGGCCGGGTATGCACAGGAGAATAATCAGAACAAAAAAGCACAAACTCCAGCACTATCCAGTCCCACCAAAACAGATTACAAGCAAATACCCAAGTGATGATTTCATTGCTGTTTACTTTTTGCATGCTTTTTGGATCCATGTCCTGGGGGTGCCTATATGAATTTATGAATTAATACATCACTGTGTGGCTATTCTGTTTTTTTTGTTCCTTATATTTTTACTTCCAGTGCAGTGGGTCATAGCTATATATTTGTGTTTTTATTTTATTAGTGGGTCACTTTAAGTGTGGAGTTTAAATTAAGTGTAACAACAACTGGTGAATACTCCTTGATGAAGTGAAACTAGTAGTAGTAGGCTTGTAGGTCCCCGCAGTGTTCCTGAATGGGGTCTTGGCACATTTGGCATATTTTTGTTTAATAATGTAGCACTGTTTCACATGCCTTATTCAAGAGCAGTGAAATCATTTCTTTGGTGCTTGCTCGTAATCTGTTATGGTTGGTTGTGTTTTTTTTTTTAAATAATCCCCTATGCATGTTTACTGTTTAGGTACTCAGTAAATGAAGATAGGCAGAAGGGAGGTTTATTGTATTTGCAACACACACTGAGGCACTGGCTCACTGGTTCTAGAATTATAGGTTTATGTACCGGTATTGTACTTGTAATTAGGTCGAGGCAGGTTTATTTTCAGAAATGTTAACTGTTCAACATGCTCTGGATCCAAACTACTCCAAACAGAGGATGCAGCATTGCCATCAGTACTAAAGGTGTGCTCTGAAGGCACACTTGTAGGTGGACATCCAAGATATTTGACTGCAACTTGAGTCATGGCTTGCCAAACAGAGTGCTTGCTTTCCCAATATATGAGGGTCACATTTAGGATTGGTCTCTCAAGGCTCCATGAGATAAATATTCAGAACTCTTTCAGCGCTAGGCACACATGACTGTTCTGATATTTGCCTTTAGCAGTCCAGGGCATTTAGCTTATTCCAGATATCATTAGCTTTATTAACTTTAACGTGAAGTGAATGAGAAGAGGAAGGAGAGTCTGTTTGCTGTGACAATGCAGGAGAACTAATAGTTGTCAAGTTCTGCCGTGACTGCCTTGGTGATGGCTGTTGCTGACCATGGCCATCCATTCTGTCTGGGACCTCCTGAATCTCATTACTGAGTTGTGCCTTGATATTCGTTATTGGCAAACTGTCTCTTACCAAGAAGATATCCTTAAACCCAGGCTCTAGTATGATAGCAATTACATATTTCTTGTCTGTAAGAACAGAATCAAATCTTCTGTGCATCTCTGCATTTAAAATGCTAGCAAGTTCTGTAATCTCTTGTGATTGCCCTTCCTCTCTATTATTGTCCATGGTATCAGCCATCTCTTTGAAAAGGATGCGTACCATTGCTATGACCTGACTAATGGATGCACTGTTACTACTGAGTACCTTTGTTGCATTTTCAAATGGTGCCAGTGTTTTCACAACTTCTTCCAACAAGTTCCATTGCATGATTATGCCCCTGATATTATGGACTAAGGCCGTTTTATGTACTGCCAACTTCTGCTGCAGTAGATGCTCCAACATATAATAGGTGGAATTCCACTGAGTAAATATATCTTGGATGAGATTGTTAGATGGTACATTGTAGTCACTTTGGTACTGTCTAAGAATGTATGTGGCCTTTACAGATCTGTGAAAGTGGCCACATATTTTACGTGCAGTGTGAACAAGGCTGCATACATCAACTTGATGTTGCAGGCCATGGCGTACAACCAAATTGAGAGTGTGTGCAAAGCAAAAAACATTAACTCTCTGCTCATTACCACAGTCCCAAAGAGCTTTGATAATATTTGCACCATTATCAGTCACAGTCATACCAATGGTAAGGCCCCGGGACACAATCCATTCTTGCCACAGTTTCTCCAAACCTGCCCTTATATTTACAGCAGTATGTTCAGTGTCCATTAGAGACACACTATGTAGTGCCATACCCCTGTATTCCTCAAGAAGCAAACTAGGTTGACTGACATTTTTGGTCTGTACTGCTGACAATGCTGCAGATTCCTTAAACGTGACCCAGTGAGCTGTGAGAGATAAGTAAGTATGTGGTGCAAATCTTGTCCAAATATCTATCATAAAGTGAACAAATCCCCACTCTGCCTGTATCAATTGACTGGAAATTGTATTTTTCACTGCCTCATATATTTCAGGTATGATACGATTGGAAAAAGTACATTGTGAAGGCATTTGATACCTAGGTTGTAATTCCTGTAACAGTCACTGAAAACTGATGTGTTCTACTTTGGCATATGGCTCTAAATCAAGTGCTATCATCTCCACAATTAGGCGGTCAATTTTTACTGCAGTTTGAGGACCTGGTTGAAATTTGTTTTTTGCAGCAAACGCTGCCTTTAAAGTTATCTGGGTTTTTTTCATGACTACCTGAGTGTGCAATGGAGTTTGAAAATTTACAGTTCTTTTCTGAGGGACATGGTGGGGTCTTGTAGCATTTTTTTGTGCTGACTGTGGTGAACCTTCCTCTGTACACTGTGAAATAACAGATTCACTATCTGCCTCTGCAAGCTGTGTGGGGACTACTGCATAAGTACCTGGTGTCATCATCATCATCATCATCATCATCATCAAAAAAGTTAACATCATCCAAGCTATCACCATCAGTATTCATATTCTTTTTCATAACTGTTGGATGTTGGCGCTGGAGATGTCTAATCACTGCAAGCGTACTGACATTATGTGTTGACTTCCCCATACTAAATCTACTTTTGTAATGAATGCATACTGCTTTAAAGGAATCATTTGGGCATATCGAGAAATGAATTCCACACCACAGAAGAACTTTTCCTGACTCTTTTTTCCTGGTACAGAATCAAATACTGGCTGTGCCTGTGAAGTGTTAAACAATGCTGGAAAATATCTTTGAATTCTACACATTGCACGTTGATTTGCAGTGTCACTGACACCTGTATCAGCAGTATGTGGCTGGTGTGCATTCTCTACAACAGACTGTGGTGGTGGGCTGGTGGTATTACAGACACTTGTATTTTTATTTATTGAGACTGAAGAAGTGAAGGATGGTGCCTGGTTATCATCATTCACCCCCATGACAGAAGGGGAAGAGTTGCCTGGGAAATTACCATCATCTTTACCATCTTCCTTATCTCCACCACTACCACCAAAGTCTGCAAGGTCAACATTAACAGTATCCACTTGAACATTAGATTCACATTCAACTGCAAGCAACTCTGACTCATCTTCATCATCATTATTCAGAGAATTATCACTGCCTCTTTCAGTTGTTACTGCAGTATTTTGTGTAGTTTCTTTCTGTGAAGTTGCTACGCTTCTTGCGCAAACTAATCTTTTAAACCAAGATAATGTACTTTTTTTTACAGGTGTAAACAGCCTCTTGAGCTTTACAGTGCAACCAGATCTTGTATGGGTTACATTAGCTGAAGACACAGTGCTGTCACTTTCCTCAGAGCTAGATGTAGTATTGTTCTGGTGGCGTTTTTGGCCTACTTTTCTGAGTTCACTGTTCTCCTTTATTAGTATTGCTTGAAGAAAAAAATTTATTCAGTGACTGATAATGATTTAATAAGTACTGACGAGGAAGTTCAAAACAGTGAACACCCTGTAAACTGGGACTGCCACTGATCTCTAGCAATATCTTTTTTTAGGCCAGTAACATAACAATTAAGGATGATTCTTATTCATATATGTGACTGGTGATGATTTAAATACTTACGAGGAAATTCAGGACAGAAATCACCCTCTAAACTGGGACTGCCACTGATCTCTCTCTCTCTCTCTCTGTCTCTGTCTATCTCTCTCTCTCTCTCTGTATATCTTTTAAGCTAGTAACATAACAGTTAAGGATGATTCTTATTCGTATAATATGTGACTGATGATGATTTAAATACTGACGAGGAAATTCAAGACAGTGAACACCCTCTAAACTGGGGCTGCCACTGCTCTCTAACTATATCTTTTTTTAAGCCAGTAACATAACAATTAAACATAGAAACATAGAAGCTGATGGCAGGTAAGGACCACAAGACCCACCCAGTATGCCCATTTCTTTTTCTACCTTATGAATGTGCCATCAGCCTTTGCTTTGTCAATGGCCTATCTATTCATACTCTTTCTGTATTGCTCCCTTATCCTTATCCCATGCCTGTTTGAAGCCCTGCACTGTATTCATGTACACCACTTCCTGAGGTAGGCCGTTCCATGCATCCACTGCCCTTTCTGTGAAAAAGAACTTCCTTACATTACCCCTTAATTGGCCTCCCTCTAATCTCATGCTGTGTCCTCTTGTCCTGCTATTTTTCTTATATTGAAACATGTTAGACTCTTTCACCTTGTTAATGCCCTTAAGGTGTTTGAATGTTTCGATCATATCACTTCTCTCCCTCCTTTGTATAGCCTAGTACATAACATATTGAGCTCCATTAATCTGTCCTCATATGTTTTCTGTTGCAGTCCCTGCACCATTTTGGTTGGCCTTCTCTGGACTGCCTCAATTTGGTTAATGTCTTTGTGAAGGTGTGGCCTCCAGTACTGCATGCAGTACTCCAGATGGGGCCTAATCAGTGTCTTGTAAAGAGGGATTATTACCTCCCTCTTCTGACTTGTGATATCCCTACTAATACACCCCAACATCCCCTTAGCCTTACCTACTGCTTTAGTGGTCTGCTTGGATGATTTCAGGTCATCAGTGATGATGATGCCCAAGTCTCTTTCTTCCCTTGTGACTGCCAGCAACTCCCCTCCCAGCCTATAGGTGGCTTCAGGGTTTCTCTTCCCTATGTGTGTGATCTTGCACTTCTTTGCATTAAATCCCAGTTGCCACCCTTTCAACTATTTTGCTGGTTTATCCAGATCTCTTCTCATTCTGCCCACCCCATCTGGATCATCTGCTCTGTTGCAGATCTTGGTGTCATCTGCAAACAGACAAATCTTATCTTCCAGTCCATCTGTAATGTCACTGATGAAGATATTGAAGAGGACTGGCCCCAGGACTAATCCCTGAGGTACCCCACTTGTGACTTGCATCTGTTCTGACTGTATGCCGTTTATCACTGCTTTCTGTTTTCTGCCCGTCAACCAGTTTGCCACCCAGTTGACCAACTTCTGACCCACCTTGAGCCTACTCAGCTTATTAATCAATCTTCTATGTGGAATATAATATGTGACTGATGATGATTTAAATACTGATGAGGAAATGCAAGACAGTGAACACCCTCTAAACTGGGACTGCCACTGATCTCTCTGGCTCTCTCTCTCTCTCTGTTTCTTTTTTAAGCCAGTAACATAAAACTAATCATCATCATCATCAGAGAGGAACTGCTGCAGCAAATATAAAAAGAATTCTATCATTTTTTTATTTACTGCCTCATTACAGAATGGAAGAGATTTAATTAAAGCCCCTCTCAAAAACCTGGGACTGCAGCTGCTGCTCTGACAGCTTTATGTATCTTTTTTTAAGCCACTAATATAAGGGTATTACTGGTTTCAGAAGAGTAAACTAGATGATATATTCAGAAGAACAGTGAGAACAAAGCAAATATTAGAGCCCCTCCAGAAAAAAAAAACTGGAACTGTTCTCTCAGCTGCCGCTCTTGTTCTGTCTCTTTAAGCCAGTACTATTTTATTTAGTACAAAAATATTCATCATTCTGAATTCCCTTTCCCTGTACTACTCACTGCTGCTACTCTTGCTGTCTCTTTAAGCCAGCCAGTAGCACAAAAAAATTATTCTAATCATTATTCTTTCTGTGACCTCACCTGTCACTAAAATTATTAAACTCCCCTAATAATCCCCTCGGTGAGTGAAGCAGTACAAGTACAGTAATGTAATACTTTTAGAGTAGTACTTTTATTAGTACTAACAACTTAAGCACTGAGGAATCAATCCAAAGAAAAGAAACGTGCTTTTTCCCCCAGCTCTCACACACAGATGTGCTGCCTGCCTGGAACACTCTGCTGCAAATGGCTGTTGCATAATGTTGAGGGTTATATGGCCTCTTGATATCACCAATCACTCAACAGCTCACTGCAGCAGAGGGGCAACAAAGGAAAGACAGCATCTGCAATTGGACTGCCATTACTACAGTTACATGATCGCTAGCACTGTCCGAATACCCCACTGGGGGATTAGGGTCTGGAGGAGGAACTCATCTGCTGCTGTGGCTGTCACTCTAGGGACTGGGAGAGGATGAGAGGCATCTCACAGTAAGTGTATTTTTTTTCAATCTTCCTGACTGTGTGCCTGCATCCTCCAGTCCCACCCGAGTGACACTGTCACGCGAGTGTGCCTGACTCCTCACTCCTCCATCTCCTCACTCTGCTGTGCTGGCAGTGGCAGTCCCTGACTCTCCCTTTTCCATTTTGCCCCTCCACACAAACACAGCATACCTTGACTCCCCCTCCCTCAATATCTGTAGTGCACTCCCCCCACCCCATAACCCACACAGGCGCAACTCAAGCTTCCTGTTGTGCTCTGCAGCTTCTGGCAATGCTGCAGAGCAATACATTAATTCTGGGTTGCCGTTTTGGGTGTGAAACCTGATTCAGATCTTGAACTGTGAACAACGGCAAACCCGAACGGCACAAACATGCGACCCAACCTGATGCCCAGCCCTAGTTGTTATATACTGGGAGGGGATTTTAATTGTACATTTTATAGTACTTTAGATAAAACTTCCAATAGGACTAATTGGGACAAATATAAAGCCACATTATTATAAAACTTCCTGATTTCAAATAATTTAGTAGATCTGTGGAGGGAACTAAATGGAGGTACCAAAGACTAGACATATTTTTCAGCAAGACATGATATGCACTCAAGATTGGATTATATTTTTATTTCTAGAGAATTACTGATCGAATGTTTAGGAACTACTGCCATTATTGAAACTAGATTGATTTCTGATCATAGCCCAGTTTCTTTTAACATTTTCTTAGCCACTTATGGTAGCAGAGGAAATGGTCCATGGCGATTGAATAACAATTTGCTGAATAATAAATCCTTTTGTGGTAAGATAGCCCAGGCCATAGATAACTTCATGGCAGACAATTAGATTACAGTTCATAAATTTCCGGATAGCTGGGATGTCTTTATAAACAAAGATTAAAACTTAAAAAGGAAGGGGAAGATAAATTATTAAGTTTAGAGAAAGCAGTAAAAGAAGGAGACACTGCTAAAGATCAGGAACTTAAAGATCTCAGAAAGCTTATTGAATCCATTAAATATTTTGTTATCAAGAAAGCATGGGCAAAACATGCCTGCAACTGGAAAACAAACAGAGAAGTGATAGGTAGGACATTAGCTAAAAGAATACAGGATTTAGAAAAGCAGCAAATAGAAATAACCTCAATTTATAATGCCGAAGGTCAGCTACTCACTGACAAAAAATGATATCAGAATTTGTGAAATATTATTCACTCCTATATACCACTGAATGTTTTCCTTCACAACAGGATCTAGATTATTATACAAAATTTGTGGAAAAGAAACTATCTCCATAGGAGACCAACATGTTTTCCCAAACTATCTCAGTAGAGGAAATTAAGTACAGAATAGGCCAGATGGCAAAATCCAAATCACCAGGACTAGATGGTTTCACTTTAGAATTCTATATAATTTTTGAAGAAGTAATTATTTCACATTTATATGACTTATTCAATCAAATATTAACGTCCATTAATATACTGGACTCTTTATTTCAAGCATATATTTCTGTCATACCTAAACAAGGGAAAGATACTAAGAAAACTCAAAATGACAGGCCCATAGCAATTCTTAATGTTGATTATAAAATATTTGCAAAAATATTAAATAACAAAGTGCTTTCTATTTTTTTTTGGGGGGGGGTTAATACACTATAGTCAAACAGGCTTTATACCCAGTAGGTCAATTCATTCTGGCCTACTTACGGTGCAATTCTTAGCAGAACACCTGGAAAAAACAGAGGTTTCGGTGGCCTTGGTGGTACTGGATGCCACCAAGGCCTTTGACATGCTAGAATGGAACTATCTATTTTATGTTTTGGGGCTTTTCAGTTTTCCAGAAAACTTCATTCAGGTACTTAGAACCCCTTATTGTAAACCTCAAGGTCAGATAAAAATTAACGGTAGCTTTTCTGAGACTCTAAAATTGCAAAGAGGCATCCATCGAGGGTGTCCTTTGTCACCCTCCTTGTTTGTGTTAGACCTGGAGCTGCTGTTAAATGAGATAAGATCTAACAGTAAGATCAAAGTCATAAAGATGGGCCTAGAAGAACTGAAAGTCAATGCATTCGCTGATGATGTCCTTCTAACATTACAGGAACCAGTTCTTAGTATGCAGGAACTAATGGGAATAATAAAAAGACTCTCCAAAACAGCAGGTTATAAAATAAATGAAAATAAAACTGAAATGGTGACTTTTCACATCCCAGATACAAGCTATATCGTACAGCATTTTAGGGCAAAAATTAACAACAATGGTATAAAATATTTAGGTATTTATATTCACAATAATCTAAAAAACTTTAGTAGATCAAATTTCAAAGTTTTATTGGAATCATTACATGATAGATTACTGTTCTGGTCTAAAATTTCACTGTTACTATGGGGAAAAATCCAAATAATAAAAATGATGTTAATTCCATTTCTTTCATGCAGACTGCAGACAGTAATGGTTTCTATTCCAGATAGATGGCTTAAACAAATAAATACACAAATTAAAAAAAATGATGTGGAATAATAAAGCATCAAGAATTGCTTGGTCCAAACTATGTCTACCTATTGATGGTGGTGGCTTGGCTTGCCAAGATATAAAGACATATTGTCTATCATACATAATGAAGAGGGTTATTAAGTGGGCCTATGATAAGGAACCTGATGAGAACTTAAAATTTGTTAATAATTTACTAAAAATTTCTTTTGCCGAGAATTTAGATTTATCCCAATTATTGTTTACAGCCAGGAAGCAGTTAAATACCAAAAGTACACTGTTAAATAATATAGCCCAAATGGTAGTAAGATATACAAACAGAGTTAAATGGGTTGTACAATTTTCATCTGAAAACAGGATTTGGAATAATCCTAATTTTAAATTAGGAGATAAATTACTGCTATCAAATAAACTGTAGCAGGGAAAGGGTGTTATTAGGTGGTCAGATTTTTATGACAAAGTATGTAAATTACCTTGGTATATATTTAAAGAAAAGTTTCAGCTAAATGATAATCAACTTTTCTATTTCAATCGATTTAGCAATCTATATGTCTAGGATTTGAAAAGATGGGAAAGGGGTCCTAACAACAGTGAAAGGGAACAGACTTTGTGAAGACCCTTAGAAGGCAAATCTGTTAAAAATATTTGCTTGGTTGATGGGGAACCTAAACAATTCATGCAAGATAATGTATAAAAATATTATGAATAAATGGGATGCAGAAATAAATCAAAATATCACTGAGCAACAATAGCTGTTAGCCTGAAAAGCCATTTCACAATATAAATTAAAAAGGGACGGTGCAATACAATATGAAATTCATAACAGAGTCTATTACTGTCTGTATAGACTCTATTAAATGAAAATGAGCCCAAACAACCTATGTTGGCACTGCAATGCCATTAAAGCAGACATGTTACATGCATTTTGGGGTTATAAAATGTGTTTCAAATGGTGGTCTGCTGCTTTTGAAACTCTTAACTCCATAGGCTTCAAATTTCCACACTTGGAGGATCCTCAGTTTACCATATTGGAAATGTATACTATCAGGGGTGAGGACATGGCAAATAGATTAATACTTAAAGCAAATATAATGTCTGTTAAAAGATTAATATTAAAAATTGGAGTGTGATTCAAGTTCAAACCCCTTTCATAAGAATGAATGGAAGCTATTATTTTTGGCAGCTTTATACGGTTATGGATATTTTAGGAATTTTGAACTAGTGTGGAAATTACAAAATAAAGAGATTGGTCAATGGCCAATACATGACTTTAAAGGTTGATTAACTACTTTTTTCAAGCACTTTATAGAAATTGCTATGTGGTAATTTATGTCTCAACCGACCATATAAAATAATTTTATTATTCAAAATCATGGGAAAGTATATGAACTACAGCTTTAGTGCAATATGTATTCATTCCATGTAATATTTAAACAATTCTGCTGTGATCTCTTTGATCTTATGTTTGTACAAGTGCTAATGACCCATCTCCCATTTTACAAGAGTTGGCATTTAATAAAATATAAGTGGAAGAAAGGAAAACAGGAGCAGGGAGCATTGATTCATGGTGGGGGTCATGTCAAATGAATCTGGTAGAGTTCTTTGACTGGGTGACGAAGGAACTAGATCAGGCTACAGCAGTGGACATAGCTTGCCTACAGTTCAGTAAGATGATCGACACTGTTCCACACAGGAGACTAGTAAGCAAGCAAAGTAGCTTTGGAGTGGGTCTGAAGGTGGTAAATTGGGTAAGAAATTAGTTAAGGGATAGGTGGAAGAGGGTGGTGGTAAACACAGTTCACTTAGAGGAAGGAAGGGTGATCAGTGGGGTGCTTCAGGGATTAGTGCTGGGACTGGTCCTGTTTAATGTCTTTATAAGTGACATTGCAGAGGAGCTAGAAGGGAAGGTCTGCCTCTATATGGATGACACCAAACTATGCAATAGGGTGGACACCCTGGTGGGGTGTGTGTGTGGAAATGATGAGCAGTGACCTGAGAAAACTTGAGGAGTGGTTAAGGGGGCAGCCTGTGACAATGACGACCGTGACTGAGCGTTTTCAAAAACGGCAGCTCAATTATGATGCCTGTCCCCAGGGCTACCAGGCAGGGAGGGTGACCATATTGGGGGGGATTCCATGAATATGGCAACAGGATATAGCTATATGTACACACGCATGGCGGGTGCGAGTACACTGTGCGATGGGTGGAAGGGGAGGGAGGGTTTGTGAGGTGTAGTGAAGTGGTGGGCTACTGAACTGGCCCTGTGGCATGGTGGGTGAATGGCAGGCTAGGGTTGCAAGGGTGTGGGTTCAATTCCGGGTACACATTCATTTTGTTGCTCCCAGATTAATTTTTTTCCCACTTTTGCACCCCCTCAACATGCACCCCCCACGGAGTTGAGAATCCATTATTGGGGGATGTGGGGGGCACAGCCCCTCCACATAAAAATTAAAAAAACAAGTCTCCAGCTCCCTTTTGCTGTGCGCCAGGAATGTACATTGCCAAAATTGATTTTCAGTGACGTACACGCGACATAACAGCAATCACCTTTCCATAATCACCGTTATCACATGGAACCATTAAGGGTACAGTAGCTGAGTTGCAATGTAAAAAAGTGCAAAATAATGCAATTGGGGCACAGAAACCCAGGGGAGGAGTACAAAATGTGGGGTAGTAGTGATGACCACAAAGCAGGAAAGAGACCTGGGGGGAGTCATATCAGATGACCTAAAGGTGGCCAGGCAGCATGCCAAGGCAATTGATAGAGCAAGTGGGATGCAGGGGTGCCTCAGGTAGAGTATCACCAGCAGAAAGAGGGAGGCAGTGCTGTCTCTGTCTAGATCACTGGTAAGACACCACCAAGAGTATTGTGCCCAGTTCTGGAGACCACATCTCAAAAAGGACATAGAGCAGAAGCAGTCTAGAGGAGGGCAAATAAGATGGTGCAGGGTCTGCATCAGAGCCCTATGAGGAGAGATTAATGGACATAAATTTGTACACCCTGGAAGAGAGGAGAGAGGGGGATATGATAGAGACTTCTAAATACCTCACAGAGGTTAAAAACTAGATACAAGAAGGAAGTATTTTTCAGAAAAAAATGTGCTCAAGGAAAGGTGGGCATGATAAGAAGCTGGAGGGGGGGTTGATTTATGAGAGATGTGAGGAAGTGCTTCTTCACATAAAGAGTGATAAATTCCTGTAACAGTCTTCTAGGAGAGCTAGTGGGGGTGAAAACAGTGGTGAGTTTCAAGAATACACGGAATAGGCATGAGGAAATCTTAGGTGTAAATCTTAGGGTTAGTGAAGGGAAGGGGAGGGGAGGGTGAATGGGCCGCAGATCAGGTATGATCTGTGGTGATACTATAGCAGTGAAAAATGGGCAGATGAGGTAGGCCAAACAGTCCTTATCTGCCGGCAAATTCTATGTTTCTATGGGGGAGGGAAAGGGTTTCACCTGATATCTGAAGGATCCAAGTGAGGCAATGAAGTGGAGGGAAGAGGGTAGTTAGTTCCAAAGTGATGGCAGATGATAGGAAAATGCCAATTGCCCAGCAGAGGAGCAAGGATGAGGAGTGAAGAATGTGTGAGGCTCCCTAGATCAGAGAGAGCAGGAGGCAGAGGAGATGAGGTAGATGTGGGACAACAGGTAAGAGGGAAGAGACACAAACCAGTATTTGGACATGAATGATGCACAGTGGATCTGATGACCTGAGAACAGAAGGAGAATGGCTATAGAGAAATAAAGTGAGCAATGATGAGTATGAGAGGGGAAGTTGTTAATAAAGCAGCAGAAGTTGCAGAGGGTGTCCATTCTGGCAGGGGGAAGTTGAGGGAATGGTACCATAGACGTGTCCACATAGTCATGGACTGGGAGCATCATTTTGGTGACAAGCTATCAGCAGACATGTGGAGACAGACAATCTTTAACGCAGTACAAGGCACTATGTTTAGGGCAGAACTTGGCATGGATGGGTTGATGTGGGAAGAGAAATCGAAGTTTGCCATCTTGCTACACACCAAGGCACTTGAAGGACTGAACCACTTCTAGAGGGGTGCCATCAAAGGTGAAGAAAATAGGCAGAGCTGGGAGTCTGGTCAATTTATGGCTGGTGCCAAAAGTCATAGTCACAGTTTTTCTTTTGTGTTGACCTGCAGCTGGTTTGATTGGAACTGGCACAGGACATTTTGGAAGTCATGCTGGAGCAGACCTTCTACAGCTGTAGTAGAGGGACCGGAGGTGTGGATGACTGTCATCAGCATACATGTGTATATGTGAATTGGCACAAGCCAAGGGAATATTAAGGAAGCTGGAGAACAGGATGGGCCCCAGGATGGAGCCCAGTGAGACCCCTGTCTGAATGGGAAGTGGAAGTGACAGGGTGCTACTGTCCTGTACTGACTGCAGATGGATCCAGGGATGATGGTGAGGGGTGCAAAGACACAGAATGAGGAAAGGATAGCTAAAGGGCTAACTAAAGGAGGCAAAACCTTTTTAGACAAATAAACAAAAGAGGGAGACAAAGGAAGGGATTGTGAGGTTAAGAAGGGCAGAGGGAGACTGCAATGGAGGCTTAGGAAAAAGCAAATATTCTGTTGAGATTCTTTTGTTCAGCCGTCACACTAGAGGGTGAGGGGCGTGGACCACATAAAAACAGTAGAAACACTGGGGGGCACTGGAAGGGAGGAAAAGACAAGTCCATTCACAGAGGAAAAAGTCCCAAGAGGACTTGTGAATCTGAAAGTGGATAAGGCCAAGGGACTGGGAGGGGTATGCCCAAGGGTGGTGAGGGAGCTCAGTGAGATACTGCACTGCTGACAACCTTGTTCTACTACTCACTGGAAACAGGAGTCATTATAGAGAACTGGATGAGGGCAGATGTAGCTCTTTTTCATAATAATGAGTGGCAAGGAGGAGGTTGGCAACTATAGGCCAGTCAGCCTAATGTCAGTGGTGATGAAGCTGATGGAGACATTTTTAAAAGATAGACTAGTGAAGTACATTGAATCCAGCAGGTTACATGACTCAAGGTAGCACAGATTCATGGGGGCGGGTCATGCAAAATGAATATGATCAATTTCTTCAATTGGGTTACAAGAAAAATAGACTAGGGTGGGGTAGTGGTTGTGGCCTACTTAGACTTCAGCAATGCCTTTGACACTGCAACACATAGGATGCTTATAAGGAAACTGGGCAGTTTGGGAGTGAGACACAAGGTGGTTAACTGGGTGCTAAAATGGTTGATGGGGATCCAGTAACAGACTCGGGACACTGGGGGGTTGGCTGGGGAAGGAGAGAATTGAGCATCCATATGACTGCTCTCCTCTCCTCTCCTGGGGTGGGTAGTGGGATGGTGTCACTCTGCAGCGGCCTCTGGTAGAGACCTGGGGTACTGCAGATGCAATATAGTGGGAACGTCACCAGAAAAGCGGAAAATGGCTCCATTTTCAGCCGGATGATGGCCGCCTGGCTGTCCAATGCCATCAATGTACTGCAGAGCCATCCATCTCAGCAGCAACCCAGGCCCAAGATTTGCACTAGTCTTCCCCCTCTCTGTGAAGGGTAATAATGGGTTACCCTGGGGATGGCTGCCATATGAGAATGGTGGCCCGGGAACAAGATGTGTCGGATACAGCCTTAGCACAGTCTGAAGGAGTGGCAACATGTAGGGGAAAAAAGATAAGGCAAAAAAAAAAATGGCTGATGGACAGGTGACAGAGGGTGATGGTAAATGGCACTCAGTCTAATAAGGGGACAGTGACCAGTGGTGTACTTCAGGGCTCAGTACTGGGACCAGACCTCTTCAGTGTCTTTATAAGAGACACTGCAAAAGAGCTGGAAGGGAAGGTATGCCTCTTTGCAGATGACACCAAAATCTGCAATAGGGTAAATGCTCTGGACTGGCTGTAGAGAATGAACAGAAATGTGATAATACTCAAGGAGTGGTTAAGAGTGTGGCAGTATGGTTTCAATGTGAAAAAGTGCAAAATCATGCTCCTAGAACACAGAAACCCAAAGGCGGTGAATAAAGTGGGGGAAGGGGTACTGATGGTCACTAGACAGGACAGAGACCCTGTGGTAATCATATCTGATGCCCTTATGGTGGTGAGACAGGGCCAGTGGGATGCTGGGGTGCATAGAGAGGGGTATCACCAACAGAAGGAGATCAGTGGTGTTACCACTGTATCGATCGTTGGTGAGACCCCAACTAGAGTACTGTGTCCACTTCTGGGGAACACATCTCAGGAAGGATGTAGACAGACTAGAGGTTGCCTAGAGGAGGCAACTTAAAGGTTGGAGGGGATGCATCATAATGCCTATGAGGGCAGACTGAGGCACATACACCTTGGAAGACAGGAAGCAGAAGGGGGCATGAGAGAGACATATAAATTCCTCACAGCAGTGAATAAGGTACAGGAGGGGAGTATTTTTCAATAGAGAAGATGCAGGAGAACAAAGGGCATACAATGAAGCTGGAAAGGGGGAAATTTCGGATGAGTACACTGAAGAACTTCTTCACTGAAAGAGTGGTGTACGCCTGGAACAGTCTTCCAGCAGAGGTGGTGGTAGCAAAAGCAGTGATAGGCTTAAAGCAGGCATGGGACTGATAAAAAGGAATATTGATGGGAAAGCTGCCTGGGGAAGGGGAGTAGCCAGAGATCAGATAGGGTCTGCGGTGACAGTATAGGCAAGGAAAAAATGGGAAGGCTGGGTGGGCCAAGCGGTATTTATCTGCCAACAGATTCTATGTTTCTATGTTTCATTCCCAGTGTTCCACATCAATTAGTTAACATGCATAATAGTAGAAACTGATGTCACAGAATGTCCGGGAAACCTCGAATCAAACAGTGTAAATAGCATAGAAAAGTATTCAAAATCCTTTTCTTTGCCATGAAAACACAGATATGGCTTATCAATAGATTAAGTACGATTGCAAGAAAGTGGATCATTCAAATGTACAAATTGTTCATCCCTTTAGAGCTGGCTTCCATTTAGACACATTGTAGTAGAATTCACTTCGAGCACCATCACCGTTAACTCATAAACAATGAATTCTAGGGCATCACCATATGCAAAACATAGTGGAAACACAAAGTGAATCAAGACCAAGAATACATGTTTATTTTTCCTTAAAGACTTCATTCAGGGGTCCACGAATTATCATTTTATTAAAATCATGTCCAGGACATTCCACACTAGGAAAACTTTACTGGAGCTGTGCCCCTCCCATTTATGCCATTTCTATACTGACTTGAAAGCTATTGCTGTTGCTACTGTTGGTTTTCCTAAAGTTTGAGATTTTTTCTTTATCCTGGGGTGTCAAATTCTGTTGTGCTAAACTGGTGGCTCCTGGCTGACTTGTGGGTAACAGAGATGGATCCCAGCAGTGCCACCAGGATGTAAGGCTGCTGGAGGGTGGGTGTGCTTCCCAGCTGGCTACAGGAGCAAGATGCCACTACCTGACACCACAGTGGGGTTGTCATAGATGTTTTTGGTGGCTCATGGATTCTTGTCTTACATTGCAGTGGAAGAGGTTCATATCCAAGAGAAAAATGGTGGTGCCTCCATCCAGCAAAAGATTTAAGTTGGCCTGATTACATAACAGAACATCCCCTGTGATGCTTTACTAACCCACGTCCCCACTATGGTCAAATCTCCGGGAAACCCCAAGTAGATTCAACAGTTCCCAAATAGCATGCACTATGTTGAGGCAGTCAATAATTTTTTTGAAATTCTCTTTTTATTAACATTTTTCAATATAGATACAGTAATAAAGACAGTAACAACTGAACCAAATACATTACATTCCTTAAAATCTCAATCAAGAAGATCATACCCTCGGACAAAGAAAATAAAAATACTAATCCAGCAGGAAACAAGAAATAAAAAAAAACTAGATAACCCAAATCCTATCCTCCCTCCCCATGAGGATGTCGTCACTAAAGATGCGATATGGAGAGTTAGCTACGATAGTTAGTTGCCCTCGGACTCTAAGCAAAAACCACATCCGGAACTTATTGGCAACAACATCCAAAAGTGAGAGAGTATACGATTATCCTCGGAGGGGCCTCCACAATACTGAAAAAAATTCAGATCTCAAAGTTATAGTCCCTCGCACCAATTCAATACCTATCCGAAAAGACCAAATCAATGAAGGTACAGGGCATACAACTTACCCCATTTCTTCTGAAAGGTCTTTGGGGAGGATCGGAAACCAGCAATCAGTTTCTCCACTTTGAAACATTGGGAAATCTCTTCCACCCAGTCCTGATAGGAGATCTCAAGACTATCTGTCCAGTGCCGGAGGACCAGCCTTTTAACCGCCATAGCAATAAGCGCTATGTAATACTTCCTTTCTCTGACCCTAATAGCTGTGTAATCCCCTATAATACAGGACTCTAACGTGAGGTGGTTACCTAAGCCTAACAAGGGGTCCAAATTATCTTCCATTGACTTCAAAGAGGAGCCACTTTAGGGCAATACCAGAAAATATGAGGAAGGTCCCCTTTCCTCTCCACACCTGAAACACCTCGAGGAAACAGTAGGATCAAATTTAGACTTCCTCATAGGCGTAAAATACATATTGTTGAGTATAAAATATTGGGTCATTCTGTTCCTATCTAGAGTATTATAAATATACACATCCCTCCGTATTTGACCCCATGGAACCGGGGAGTTAGAAGAAACTGACTCCCAGGCTTTAGATCCCGTTAAGGGGATTGGGTAAGCAAGTTTCATAAGGCAGGTGTACAACTTAGACACCCCATGTGGTTTACCTGCACAGCCCTTGACTTCCTCCAAAAATGGTTTAATTCTTGAGGGAGAGACTATTGGACCAAACCCACTATCCACCAGATGCTTTAATTGATATAATTTAAACAAGGCATTTGCAGGAATATTCAAAACAAGTAACAGGTCCGTGATTAAACCTAATTTACCTTGCACATTGAAAACTTCCACACAAAGCTCCTGGATAGAAGGTAACCTTCTAGAACCTAACATTCTGCCTCCAAACCGAATATTAGGATTACCCGTCAACGGCTGCCCAACATCTTTGTTGCTACGAATTCTAATAGAGGAAAAGAGTTGGTTAAGCACCTTAACTGTGATTCCAACTGGGGAGTCCTGAACTTCTTGGGGAAGGGATGTGAAACCACAGTAAAAAAGACTGCAAGGATTAATATTATGTCTGGCCATAAGATCTAAATCTAAATCCAACCATATTGGGTGGTAAGCCCCTTCTAGATCCCTAACCATTTACCTGCCTTAATAAGGTGACTGGACCAATAATAAAATTCAAAATTTGGCAACCTAAGACCACCCATTTCTTTAGGAAGGCACAATTTGTTGAAGGCCCGTCTCGGGGATTTGTGGTTCCAAATAAAATCAGTTAACATCGAATGAATTTTTGGGAAAAAAACCTTAGGAAGCCATATATCCGTGAGGTTCAGAGGATAAAACAGCCGAGGAAGAATGTTCATTTTAATAATACTAATTCGAGCTCCCACTGGTAATGGCAGTTTCCCCCATCTTTGTAGGTCCGACTTAATTCTTTCCAACAAGTCATCTAGATTAAGCTTCCTGACCAGAGAAGGGTCCCGCGCCAAATAAACTCCAAGGTATCTCAAATGTGAGTGGGTCCACTTCATGCCTAAGTGGGATATAGAAGCCCGGGTAAGATGTGAATTGGTGGAAAAATTTCAGTCTTTTGCCAGATTCAGTTTATAGTTAGACAACTCCCATATTTTGCAATTACCTTCATCACCACAGGTAGGAATCAACGGATTAGCCAATTGTAACAAAATATCATCTGCATAGACTGAAATCTTAGAGTTCGACCTAAAACAGAACAACCCTGGATTTCTGAGGTTGCTTTAATACTGACTAGCAAGGTTCTAAGTAGAGATTAAATAAAAACGGTGATAATGGGCAACCTTGTCGGGTTCCAGAATGAAGCTGTATGGGGACGAAGACCCATTGCAATACACCCTGGCCGTGGGAGACCTATATAAAGCTCTGATCCATTTTATAAACTCACTCGGAAAGCCAAATCTGGACATGGTATACCAAAGAAAATCCCAATGACTCGATCGAGACGCTTTCTCCGCATCCAGGGCTACCAGTGCCATCGAATTGAAGTTTGGGCTACCCTGAATATATGAGAAAGCGATCTAATGTGATCCATCACAGATCTCCCCTGCACAAATCCTACTTGTTCAGTACTCAGTAGTGGTGACCACACTTGCTTGATACGTGAGGCTAGAATCTTAGATAAAATTTTAATATCACAGTTAAGAAGTGAAATCGGTCTGTAATTGGTTGGGTTCTGGGAGGGTTCATCTGTCTTAGGAATCAATATTATAATGGCATCCAATAGGGAGGGATCCAGAGCGTCTGCTGACAGTAAATAGTTATAAAACTCCAGGAGCAAAGGGGATAACTCTCAGCAAAAGGCTTTATAAAAATTAGCTGGGAACCCATCCGGGCCGGGGGTTTTATCCGACGACAAACTATGTATTGCCTGTTCCACCTCCATTACAGACAAAGGAGAAGAGAGATAGGTCACTTGATCCTCAGAGAGGCAAGGGAGTGTTAATGGTTGAAAAAAATGTTCTAAACCCAAGTGAAAGGAAGGAGGAGCATCCGGGCAATACAAACTCTGATAATAATCCTTAAAATTGCTGCTATGTCCCTGGGATCTGTTCTAACACTTCCCCTGGTCCTTCAAAGCAGGGATCAACCTAGAGCTTTCTACCTCCTTCAATTTCAATGCTAAAAGCTTACTCGGTTTTCGCCTGATCCAGATATCTAGCTTTCGTCTTCAATAATGCAAACTCCGTCTTCTCGGACCAAACCTCGTATTCATTTTTGAGCTTATGAAGACGCTCATTGCTTAACGAGTTAGAGGTGGTCAGCCTACTTTCTGCTGTCTTAATTTGATTGGAAAGTTCAATAAGAGTCTGCAATCTAATCCTTTTCTCCCAGAGGAAATCTTGATAAGTTCCCCCTCAAAAACATTTTAAGAGCACCAAGAATATCTACCCTGGTCACTGAACCCTATTTGTTTCTAGAAAACTATTAATACTGACTCTAATTTGAGGAGAAACTTCTCTTCCTTTAATATTTGGGTATTGAGTTTCCAGACCGTATCCGAGAAATTATGGTTTGAGGAGAGAATTTTAACCAGACTAGCGCATGATCCGAAATTACAATAGGCTCAATGCCTGCCATGGAGATCTTGTCCACAAGAGGTAGATATTAGAAAGTAATCTATCCACGACCAAGAATTATGCTGCGAGGAGAAGAAGGTATAACTTTTGCTAAGGGATGGAGAATTCTCCAGGGATCTACCAAGCCAACATACTGCCAAGTCTTTCATCAGCCAATTGCGGCTGAGACAGCGATCTTAGTGGCCTAAAGGTTTTATCCAATTCCTGAGTTGGAGCTACATTCCAATCCCTCCTAGAATCAGAGGGGAAGGCAGAAGGAACTGAGTTTGTCAACCAACTGCATAATAAAGGCACATTCCCCCACTGGACCATAAACCGAGCCTAAGACCATAGGAATTTAAAGGTGTCCAGCCACCAAAACATATCTACCTTCCACATCCCTGACCACTTTCCCTGGGTTGAATGGGATACCTTTCTTTATCATAACCGCTACCCCTGGCTTCAGGCGAGTCTCCAGCCACAAACACTTGTGAAAAGCCCTAACTTCGCAACAGATTACTATGTACAATATCGCGTCTCCTGCAGACATAATATATCAGCCCCAGCATCGAACAGTTAATCAAAATACACGCCCTCTTTTACCATCTCTAATCCCTCTCACATTCCAGCTAATTATTTTAACAGTACTGCCCGCCATATTTTAGTACTAAGAATAATATGGCATCCACGAATCAACCTTCTCCTCTCGCCTCTCCATGACGACATCCTCTAACCCACCCCTAACACCCCTCAATAACATACCTCTAATTAAAGACAATGCCTCAAAACTATTAACATTGATAAGCTGCCTATCTCTATCAATAAATTGCAAATCAGAACATACAGCAAGGTTAAGTAGCAGTGTCTCAGACAATTATTATAGAACCCCAACCAATCACCCCCTCCCCCATATCCTTATCTCACAAGCAAAATAACCACCAGTCCACATATAGGCATTCCAAACATTAACAGTAACATGAGCAATAACCCCATCACCCTCCCACCACCCCATATCCCAACTTACCCTAAATACACAAACCCACAAGTCTATTGACATAACAGCAAGCACAGTATTAACATACTAACATACTAACATACTATTTGCCAGCAGATTAGGCCTTATGGTCTATCAAGTCTGCTCGAACCTAGATCCTTAGTTGGGTGCCGAGACCCTCCCATCCCTTGTGCTCCAGAAACCCCTATCATCCATCCCCACCCCCCCGGGATAGGCCATCATCTGATACATCCACTTTCTGTGTCTGTCCCACCCTCTCTTAAAGCTCTCCACTGTGGATCTCTGAACCAGCTCACCAGGCAGAGCATTCCAAGGGTCCACCACCTCTCAGTGAAAACCTCCTCCTCTTTTCCCCCTCACCCTTCCACCTTCCAACTTCAAACCATGCCCTCTGGTGATGCCTCCCTGCTTTAGTCTAAAGATCCCCTCCATGTTTACCCTATTTATTCCCTTGAGGTACTTGAAGACCTCAATCATGTCCCCCCTGTCTCTCCTCTCCTCCAATGAAAACAGGCAGAGCTCCTCAAGTCTGTCCTCGTAAGTCAAATCCCCTAGCCCTCGTATCATCATATTGATTGCATTCAAACCCCTTTCCTCCCCAGGATACCTCCTCCTGATCCATCTACTGGCCAAACCCCCCCAGGCCCCAAATCCAGAGATAATAGCCCACCACATCACTGTTTCCAGATGTATAGAAAAATAAATCCCAGTAGTAAGGCATCCGATGAGTATCCCATATTTCCCATCCTGGCAGCAAGGCATGGCACAATCACGATCTGCCTATACGCCCCCTCCGCCCATTGTAAGATCCTACCTCCGTGAGTTAAGTATCCTTAATCACCCCTCTCACCAGATAAAAGAAGGAAGGCGATAAACAGCCTTACCTGAGGGGGATTCAATGTCCCAGACCTCTCGATGCAGTCCCTCTAGAAGCCAGGAAATGAAGGATCGCTAGGGACCAAAAGCCGACGGACCAAAAGCGGTCCTGCAAATAGGTCCTCCGGAAACCGCACCCTCCCATTAGTTCCCGCTACTGCTTCGAGAGGCCAGGACCCAAAAGAAACACCAGAGGCAGGCGACCTAGGCCTCACGGCCTAAAATCACTCAACCCAGCGCCACGAGGGTCCCGGAGAAACCCCCACCAAACGCAGAGGCAATCGGACCTAGGGTCACCAACAACCCCCTGAAAACTTAGCGACTGCCCTGTAAGTACCAAAACTAGATCAAATTAACCCAAAAACATACAAAAAACAGCAAAATTGAAATTTTTAACTTCTGTTTCTGCAGCCTGGACACAGATATGGTACAGTCATTTCACTGGTAGTCCCTTGAATAGGTCCAGCAGCAACGTGGACAGGTCAGCTAGGGCATCTTCTGGGTTTTCATAGGAATGCCAGACGTCACCAACTTGCACAGAAAGCTTAGCAGGATAGATCATACGAAAAGGTTTCCCAGCAGCTATCGATTTGCTTACTGTTGGGTGGAAGGCAGAACGTTTCAAATGGACCTCTCTAGGTAAATCCTGGGCAATCCTCAACTTGGTACCATTCCATAAGACTGCTTCCAGTTTTTTAACTTTATCCAAAACGTGCTGTCTATCCAGATAGCTCAAAAACTTGATAATCAGAGGCCTTGGAGGGGCATTCGGGGGAGGTCTGGGTCGAAGAGATCTGTGAGCACGCTCCACATGATATTGCTGGTGGACAGGAGAAGGACCCACGACCTTATTTAGGAATTGCTGAACAAACTTAACATTGTCACTCCCCTCTTCTAGCTCTGGAAGACCCAAAATCAGAACATTATTCCTTCTGTTACGTCCTTCCAGATCTTCGGTTTTTAATTGTAATTTTTGTATTTGCTGACGTAGTCTTATTATCTCAGGGTCTATTTTCAGTTGCCATCTTTCCATTGAGCTCACTCTGGCTTCTGAATCTCCCATCCGTCTTGAAAGGTCTGCATAATCTTGTCTCATAGATTTAATTTCTTTGGAGATCTCTTGCAGTGTGGTTTTAAAAGGTGAAAGTTCCTCCAAAAAATGTTCCTCAGTCAAAGTTGTACCTCCTGCAACATTAAGACCTCCAGTATTTAAAGCTTTGCTGGTTAAAGAAGGATTACATCCAGAGTTTTTGGCTTTCTTTGAGGCTTTCTCCGGAGTCGTAGGTGGAGTGTGTCTAGCTCCTGAGGCCTTCATTTCTACTTCTGACATCGCGATGTTCCAGTGGGCAAAAGACACCTCCAATTCTCTCCAAAATCGATTCCTGGAGTAGCAATGATGTTTAGACAGCGTTTGGTGGCTGATTGGTGGTTTTAGCGTGTCAAGAGATAAGGTTTGAGCAGGGAGAAACGGGAGCTCCAAAACAGGCAGCCACTCAGCACCACTGCATCACGTGACCTCAAGGCAGTCAATAATGACAGCAGTTTTAAACAGCAAAAATACAACCTTATTAGGAGGCCCTAAAGGGAAAAAAAATGGTTAGTGTAGGCACCAAAGTTATGGGCCCTTGAAGCACCCTCCAAGGTGGGGTCCTGAATCTGCCACCCTATAATCAAGGCGACACATAGTCAGGCCCAAAAAGGTACAGCTGGATTTCCAGTATTGGCCGCTGTTGACTAGGCCCACCAAAGTGCAGCTGACTCAGACCACCCACACACCACAATTAAGCAATAAGGCATGACAGGGAGTGCACTATTGTCAGATAACAGCCCACCTTGAGTGGGTTGAAGCATAAGGCAATGGGAGGAGTCTGTCCCAGATAAAACCAATAAATACCTAACAAAATCTGGAGAACTAAGACTCACTCACCCAGTTTGTGACTCATTTAATTTATTCTGTTCTGACCAGACTAGTAACAGATTTGTAGAAAAGTCAACATGTTGAAGATTACTTCCTCTTCATCTGGGAGTACAATTACTGTACCCAGATGTGCTATAATTCTGCCATGCACTACACTCACTAAGTGAGTCCTACTTCTCTAGATTTTGTTACGTGCTACCCTCTCTTGCTTGGTACCAGATCTTATTTATTAACTATTCTAGGTGGTCCCACTCATACAGTCTCTGGTTACCTCAGGTGTTGTAATGGTGTAAACCCAATGTAGTTGCTGTGGTTTGGCTGGTGCTGGTGCAGTTTATCAAATGAGCAACTTGCTAACCCATATGTCCTGGCTTCAGACCCTTAGGGCTGCAGCAGCCAAGCACCTGAATGCCTGGTATGGGACCTGGACCAGCAGCTCTGGATTCCTGCTTCTTGCTTTGCACTGTCTCAGCATCATCTCACACTGGATAGCATGTGATTGCCTCTCTGTGCAACAGGATTTGCAGCAAACTCACATTTCATTTTTCAGATGCTCAATCTGGAAATGGTAAAGTAGAAACTCTCCCAAGGCATACAGGTGAAGCTTGCATTCAGATCTCTTCCACATCTGCCAGTCTCCACTAAAGCATATTCACTCCAGCATATTCACCTTGTTATAGCTTAATTTTAGGTTAGCTTCCATTGATCAGTTGGCTGTCACTCAAGAACCTCAATGCCCCCTGCAGTGGAGCCCACCAGGATGTAACACAGAATACTGCAGAATTTTGCAGTGTTACTACAGGAAACAGTGCAATATCAATCACAGGTAATCCCTTTTGCAGTGCAGGAATCTGTGGTGCTCTGTTGCCTCTTGGCACACTCCACTGTAGGTCCTTTAAAAGGGTGCCAGAACCCACTATCCATCCTCACCCAAAGGTCTCCAGGAGCCTGCTTCATTCATGCTGTCCCCTGATTGTTTGTGCTGTGATGACAAGGTTAGTAAAATGACAGCAGCTATGAAGACAGGGAGCACCGGCAACATTTTCTTTTCTAAATGGCTCCTGCCCTCGTTTACAGCTCCCACTCCTCTGTATCAGGCAGCAGGGTTGTATGAAGGTCTCCAGTTGCATTATTGAGGCTTAGAAAATGGATAAAAGTATCTAAGCCTTCTGATTGGCTCAGGGACTTCTCTAGCTGGGCATCTATCAGACAACAGATGCCCAGCTATTAAAAAGTACCAACCCAGCCAACCCC
Organism: Neoceratodus forsteri; assembly: GCA_016271365.2. Taxonomy (NCBI): domain Eukaryota; kingdom Metazoa; phylum Chordata; order Ceratodontiformes; family Ceratodontidae; genus Neoceratodus; species Neoceratodus forsteri. Next base: position 193,425,593 of record CM057456.1, read on the forward strand.
ATCACTAAAATCCTGTTGCCCACCCTCCTCCCTAACTGGTTAAGACCTCCTCGTTTCGTTTGAAATTTTCCGCCATTTTTGTCTCTCGCTAGCCCACGAATGCTCATACTTGTTTAGTTACACTACAGTCACCTACTGTGTAGTTCTTAGTACAGGCACCACTACTCAGTAACTGCCCAAAGTAAATCCATGTACATTTAATCTTCTGTTTTGTTTTTTTATCTCTCTTTAAACTGCACTAAATTTAACTTGCCAGTCTCGGTCTGCCTCCCACGGCATCTCATATGGCCAAGTAACCGTTTTAAGGAATGAAACAAAATGGAAGCCGTCAGTGCAATTGGCTTCACTTACCGATGGGAGCACTGTTTTCAAAAGTGAAGCCCGTGCTTCCCCCTCGCAAGATTTACTGTAAAAAATATAAAGTTCAGCACAGTTGTGGGGTAAAAGAACCTCAGCTGAAACATCGGACAGTCAGTTGACCGAGAATGAGGGTTCTAGCACACATAGAGCGGTATGACAGAAGAAAGTTACAATGATCCTCTCATACACTACACACTAGCGCTACCGGAGCAATCTCTCTCGCTGTTCCTCAGTTCAGTTTTGATTTTGCAGCCAAGCTAATATCTCTACCAAGCCTATGTCTCCTCATCTGGTGTGCATATAAAATGTAAAATTAAACACCACAGTATCTCACTCTGGTTGTTCTCTAATGTACTCTACTGTAGCCCCAAACATCGCATGCCAGTCTCCCGACTCTGCCCTGCATTGACACTCAGGTGGATAAGACTGTCCTGATAAAAACGGCTTGAATGAATGAATAAATAAAAATACAGAATGACTATTTGAATAATTAAAAGCCCTGTGTGTGTTGTGAGGGAAGGGGGATAACAACCTGTTACAACTACAGTGGCTCCAGTAGGACAGTAGTCCTTAGCTCAGAAAAAAACACAGGTGGAGGAACTATTTTAGTAAAAAATAATTGAAACTCCTAATAGTCTGACTTTTTTACATAACTTTTTTTTTTCAAACATATGTATTGCAGTGGCCCATTTTCTAAGCGCAATAATACCCTCCAGGATGGGCAGTATTGTGCTAAGCCGGACCTTCCAGGGGCTATAAGGCCCTCCGCATGCGGCGTTGGGCCTCATTACACCCCTAGGCGGTCCGGTATAGCACAATACTGCCCACCTTGTCGGGTATTATTGCTTACATGCCATGCAGTGTTCCATCCACAGCAGTTGCCCACCTTTAATGTGTGACAAAAGCATGGCTTCCAGATGATGCAAGTAGCACCAATGAACTGCATTTCTTGTTGGTTCCTGCAAGCTCTTACCAGTTCCCCATCCATGGAATCCTGGTCCTGAGAGCCAGATGAAGTGAATGGAAGGGTGCAGCTGACTGGGTCCTGATCAGGGACACCCTGGAAAGTAGAAAACAATAAACCAGGCTACCATCAGCATTCTGCAAAGTCAAGCACTGACCAGGCTCAAGAGTGCAAAAGTTAACTTTATTATAAGTGCAGCAAGCAGAAAAAAGCAGGACGGAGTAAACAGACAATCACTATGTTTCACACATCTATGTTTGCTTAATTATGGGTGAATGCCCTTTCATGATCAGTATAATTTATACACACAACTTTTAAAGAGCCAGTAGTACAATTCTAGGATGACATATACTGAAAGAGTACAGTACAAAAATAGAAAACAGTGTGAAAGAGAGCTTTTAAAAACAAAAGTTCAATTACAGCTGATATGGTACATTATATTGAAATATAACACAAGGAATTACTTCATAACAAAGTTAAATTTCATCTGCCTATCAACCTATGGTCCAGGTTCAAGTCTGACTACAGGCAATAGTGGACCAAACTTCAATTTCAATAACAGATTATCACAGGTCGAAAGAACAGGTCTGGCAAAGTGCACAATCATATAGTCACATACAGTATAAATATCACATATAAATATCAAGTGGTGAAAAAAGGAAAATGGGTTAAGGGCGGAGGTATGGAAGGACGGGAGGAGGAGGGAAGGAAGGCAAAATGCAACACCCAGGAAAGCCCCAAATTTGGGGGAGAAGTTACATACTGTATAATTAAGATGAAGTGTGACTATGAATGCAAAGTGAAAGATGATTGCCTCATAGCCAGATGTTGCTCTCGCCACTGACTGTAAATGGTCAGCTGCATGTGTCACTGAATAAAGTTTTGTATCTTTCCTGGTAGTCAAAACCAAAACCTCTTCCTCCAGAAAAAAAAAACAGAGGCTGCTGTGCTGGGTACAAGCAAACACCAATGCAGACTGCCACTAAGGAGTCACTGCTCCCATAAATAATGAGCTTCATGGCTCCTGCTGGGGAAACATTACTCCCAAACTGAAAAGGCTGTCATGAGACAAATAGCTAAAAACAGGCTTATGTCAAGGAGTCAGTTCTCATAAACAACAGAATTGTTTTGGACTTTCTGAATGATGTGCCCAGTGTTTAGACACAGTGACATTCCAAAATATAGTACCCTGCACAGATGCCACTGGGAAGGCTCACTCCACAAACTAGAGAGCAGCTGAGTATGAACGGCCAATGAAACAAACTGCCGCCTGGGAGACAGCGCTACCAAAGATTATATCCAGCAGTGCTGCTGCAGGGGAAACTCTGCCTTCCCCCAAAACAGGGGACCAAAATCAAAAGCCCACAGCCACTACAGAGAACTGTTACCAAATAGTCATTGCCCTCAAGAAAGATACGCTGTACAGCCACCACTGGAGAAACCTTGTTTATGAAAACTGGGGAACCACTGGACGTCAAGAGCCCCTGTAGGAAACTGCTATCAAGGAGCTGATGTTCCCCAAAAAACATGCCACATTGCTGCCACTGGGGAGCCACTGCTGCTGAACACAGGATTTACCAAATTAAACAGGAAATGCCTGCTATCACTCAGTGCAGGGTAAGCAAGGGCACTGAGAGCTAAAACTGAAATACTGAAACTTCACTGAAACTCACACACTTCATTATAACCTTGGACACAGTCAACGTCTCATAGATGGGGCGAAAAAAGTAAAACAGACAGGCTGGAACCCTGCTTACAACATCGTGTCACTGGCTGCAACTGAGGGAAGGCAGACAGAGAGATGGAAATCCCTCCTACTGTCCATTACCACATCAGGCACCATCATCACTCTCCTTACTTAATTTAATTTTCTGATGCTTTCTCAGCTGAAGGCCATGAAAGAAGGGTTGTGTCTAAAGGACAAGCCCCATTGTTCTAGACCTGGAACCTTTGAAGGAGGGTCAGGAAGCAGGGGGAGAAAAGGGAGGAGGAGCTTAGTGACATCAGAGGGGGAGGGATAAGAAGAAAAAAGGGGTTCCACCGATGGGATTATGACCTCAACTGGGGTGGGGCTAGGGAGAGCAAGGAAGACAGGGGATTGGGGGAAAGAAGGAGAGAGAGGAGAAAGACAGCTAGGGGGTGGGGTTAGAAGGGGGGATATAAGGGGATACAACAGAAGGGCTCTCCCTAATTTTTGCTAAGCAGAATTTATTTTGTTTAGCACATCAGTCGGAGAGTTTCTGATCTGGGTTTTGTATTCCAGGTAAGCAAGGTTTTTCAGTAGGTAATAAGGAATGTGGTTTGAGATCAAGAAAGGCAGAGATAGAGTAAACTGGTAGTCAGTTTATGAGATTTGTGCTGAAAAAGAAGATATATGTAAGTTAGAGACTGTGAAGGCTGGAAGTGTGCATTTTGAGCTAGGAAAGTAGAGCAGGCCTGGGTACAGCCTGGTTTCATTGTTAGATGGTTTAAAAAAAATTATTAAAAAGAAGAAAATTGTTTTGTGCCATTTGGACACAGCCTAGGCCTTCATGGAAGATTTGTGTGACTGTTTAAACATCTGTTATGTCTATGCTGAATTATTTTTGCTATGTTAAAAACTGTAATGACTAATAAGTACTGCTAGTGTGGGAGGAGCCTGGTAGGAGAATTTTTCCCGAGAGGTTGGAGTTTTGCACCATTGCAGCAGTCGGGCACCTGGTGAGCATGGATGGGGCACCCGGACAAATGGTTGTTGGTGTTTTGTGGCATATTTGAACTCTAGTGGTCAATCAGGGACAGGAAGAAATCAGGAGAGGGCACCCATGCAGTGGTGACCATGTGGTCTGACTGCTGGGGCCTGCATGAGAAGAGCCTAGGCATTGGATGGAGAAACAAAACCGCCATTGCTCATATAGAGCAAGAGAAGGACAAGGAGCAAGGGAGCAGGAAGAAGCTCCAATGGGGTTAAGGGGAGAGAGCCATGAGAGCTACTCATGTGTCACGGTTGGGTTCTCAGAAGCCAGAGTGCGGGGTGCCTGGCAATTTGTTTTGGGAAGCATGGCTGGGGGGGGGACCAAGGACCGTGTGGGCCCTGATGTGGAGGAGAGATTAGAAACATAGAAACATAGAATTTGACGGCAGATAAGGACCGCTTGGCCCACCTAGTCTGCCCATTTTCCTATCTAACAGATAAGCTGCAGATCCTAGTTAACCAACAGCTTACTTCCTCCTACCCCCCACTAGGACTGCCTTATGTCTGTCCCATGCATTCTTGAATTCCCCCAATGTTCTCGGCCAAGGTGAGAGAAAAAAAAAATGAACAACCGGGACTGACAGATGGGTCACCATTCGGGGGCGTACCACGTGCGGACGTCACATTGGAGTAAAGAGACCACATGGCATCTGCCATCTGGAGGAGAGAGTGGACCAAGTGTTAGCTGCCATTTCAGGAGTGGGTGGACTGTGTGAGCAGATGCCATATGGATATAGGGTGGCTGTGCGGCGGATGCCATTTTAGGAGGTACATGTAGAATGGCGGCCACTATTTTAGGCATGGGCAGGCCACGTGGCAGCTACCATTTTAGGAGCATGTGCACCACATGGTGGCCACCATTTTAAGAGCAGGTGATCCATGTGGGTGCTGCCATATGGAGATTTTGCAGGAGCGGGAAGGCCACATGATGGCAGTGATTTTTTTTGATTTTGGGACCTAGGCCTGTTTTTTTGTGTGTTCATGATAACTAGGAAAACATTGAGGACAATGCAGAAAAAATGCATGTGACTACAATATTTTGTTGGCTGAAGATATTAATAGGATGGTGAACAAAAGAAAACAATGCGGAGCCGGCCCGGTGGCGCAGAGGGCTGAGGCATTGAACGGAACACCTTGCTCCACGCCGGCGACCCGGGTTCGGGAGCGGACTCGGGTAGCCAGTGGGTCGGCGGGGAGTTAAGCTGGCGTCTGACAACAGCTCACCTACTCGGGGTGGGGATTTGGCCATATTCCGGCTCTTGTGCGACTGACGGGCTCGAGGACATGCCACATGAGGTCTGGCCCGGCCGCCAAGCAGATCAGGAGGCGACGTGCAGCGTAAGTCGAGCGTCAGGGGTAGTATCTGCTAAGGAAGGAGAAACAGGAAAATGGAAGCCTGCATCGTCCGGGAGGAAGCAAGGCCCTGGGGCGTGCCCGTGATTTGCCAGCGCCCTCGACAGTCCACAGGGCCGGCAGAACTATGAGATTCTGAGAGTGCCCCATCTCGTCCCCACCCGGGGGGGTAAACCACGGCTCCATGGGGGCCTGTGGACTGTGTGAGCTGGGTCGCAGGTAGCGGGATGTCCACGGGACAATGCCGAAGGCTCGGAGGAGGCAGGCTAGAGGAGAATAAAATACAATTTCAAAAAAGAAAACAATGCGGAATGTGACATGGGCAGGACCGATAGGCCAGCCAGGGGTGGGAGCCCCAAATAAGGAAGGGGGCAAGGGCAAGAGAAAGCTTTGGTAAAGAAAATGTATGTAATGGAGATACTCACATGTGGTCTGCTTATATTCCAGGGACTTGCTAAAAGACATGGACATCAGAAGATCATGCGCTTTGAAGGCAGATGCCATGAAATTAATTATGGACCTGGGTGGACACGGCACACCGTGTACTAGATAGGGTGGATGATTCAGAGCCAGACAACTGGGCACTGGTAGGGAAAGGGAAACAGAGAAAGGACAGGGCTGATTCCAGAGGGAGGGGCAAAGGGCAGCCTAAGGGAGGGGCCCCAAGGGTACCTACACCAAAGGGTCCTAAGCCCGGCCTTCCTGTTACGGAACCTGAACCTATGCCTAGCCTGGCTCCTCAACCAGCACCTCTTTTTTCAGTCCCAGCACCAGTTCTGGTACCTCAGCCAACACCAGGGCCTAGTCCAGCACCAGTCCCAGAGCCAATACCAGTACCACAACCAGTGCCGGTACTGATCCCAGCACCTTTACTGATACCAGTTCCACAGCCAAGTCCACAGCCAGGTCCACCAGCAGGACCAGTGCTGTTCCTAGTTCCAGTTCCACAACCACTTCCAGCATAAATATCCTTCCCACAGCCACCGTTGCTGGGTCCGGCGGGGCTGATACCAACACCGTTGCTGAAGTCAGAGCCACTGCCAGAACCTTCAGGTGTCCCCAAGGTCAATACAGGTACAGGTGATCCTACTGTGGAAAGTAACTTGAAAGAATATGTGGAGCAATTGTTAGGTGGTATGGGGACTGATGGAGTGGATAAACTCAAGAAAGTACTGGAGGAATTAGAAAAAGGAAAAGGTGGCAAGAAGGTAGCAGAGCATAAGGCAGCAGAAAAAGGGGTGGCTGCAGGAGAAGCCATAAGCATGGTGGGAGTACTGATAGGGGATCATGTACCGCTAGCCACAAAAGAGAAGATATGGAATGGAGAATCTGTGGACATATTTGCCCTAGTGGACAAGGAAACGGCAGAGCAATACAAGGAGAAGGAAGGTTTTGGGAAGCAGGACTTGGCAGCAGCAGTAGTAGTTTTAGTGAAGAAAGGGGAGGAACAAAAAGGGCCAAGTCATAGGGCAAGATGTGGGAGGCATGGACTTTGGGTTTCACTTACTGTAGCACTATTGTGCAAGAAAAGAAGACAGAAATGGGGATCCCTCTTTTAGCTTATTCGTTAATAATTAGGAATGCTTATAAGATGATGGGGGGGGCAAACTGGATGCAGTATGATGAAAAATTTAGGACGAGGATGACAAACTATGGGCTGGATTGTCATTGGAATTCCAGACATTTGGATCTTTGGTGGGAAACAATGACGGTGACTGGAGGGGCTGAAGGGGAGTGGACGAAAGGGGCAGGGAGATATCAAATGTGTTGATGGGGTTATAATTGGCTTATTGCTCCTTCCCCAGTTGTAGATTTAGACATGCATGCTCCTGATGCAGGGGGATGCACCTGGTGTTGAAGTGCAGGTCATACTTGGACAGTAATGCATGGGAGATGCATTCGGGACACTCCTTTTGGGGTGGCCATGGAGGACGGTGGGGAACATTGGAACAATGGAGAATGAGGCAGACACTATTTGGAAGGTATGGGATATAATCAGGGAGGGTGGTAGTAGGATGTGGGGGGGTCAGCTGGCAAGAATCCCAATCAGAGTGAAAGTAGTAAAAATATGGATGACAGGCTACCCAAACACAAACGCGTGAGATGCATTGGTGGCGGGTTTTGCAAGGGGTTTGGTTTACACTATCAAGGGGCAAGGGGAAAAAATGGCTAGCAACCTAGAATCAGTAAAAGGGAAAGAGAGTCTACTATGGCTGAAGACCTGCCGGGTCATAATGTCACACGCTTGATAGCGTACGACATTATGGCTAACCTGGTACAGCGCAGTATCCTACCGCTACTGGTGCAATACCGCCTATACTGCTGTACGTGGTATTGCACCAGTAGCACTTCCCCAGGCAGAGGATAAGACCTCTGCTGGGAGTGGGTTCCGATGAGCAGCTGCCGTGGCTCACAGGACTGAGACACAGCAGTAGAAATCCAGGCACTGCGACTGGGACCGGGTTTGATTCCCAGTCTCAGAAATTTATTTTTTTCTGACTTGTGCGCTCCCCGAGTTGGATCCCCCCAGAGTTGAGAATCTTTAGTGGGCAGGCTCCAGGGGTGTAAAAGACTTATGCTGTATTGACAGTGCGATTTTGCCATGTGGCATAATGTCTTGCGACATTATGACCCCATGCCGGCAGAAGATAACCGAAGTAAAGGAGGCAGGGAGGGTGGAGGATCCATTCCAAGATCCTCCTATGGATCACCTCAGGGTTTCACCCTTGGGACTCATGCCCAAAAAGCAGTCGGGGAGTACAGGGTGATACAACATTTATCATATCCGGAAGGGGATTCGGTAAATGACCACATCACCGAAGAGGATAGTAGGGTATCATATGGGACATTAGAAGACGTGGTGGGACTAATCAAGGCCTCCAAAAAAGCCCTGATTGGCAAAAATGGACACAGAATCAGCATTTAGATTACTGCTGATCGGGAGGGAGGACTGGGAATTGTTGGGCTTCCAGGTGGATGGGAAATATTATTTTGACAAGGCCATGCCCATGGGATATTCGGTAGCCTGTGTGATGTTTGAAATGTTTAGCACATGGCTGCAGTGGGTTTTTAGAGAAAAATATGGGCATGGGGCAGTAGTACACTACTTTGATGATTTTTTGTTCATAGGAGAGGGAAAACCATTGGTGCAAAAGATGTTGGGGGATTTTAAAGGGATGTGCCAGGTTTTAGGAGTTCCACTGGTGGAGGATAAAACAGAATGCCCTAGTCGCTGTTTGGAATGCCTGGGGATAGAAATTCATCCAGAGTTGGGGCTATTTTGGCAGCTGGAGGAGAAGGTGGGCAAACTGAGGAAACTTTTAGAAGAGATAACAAAAAAGAGAAGGGCGACACAGCAGAAGGTGCAACAGGTATTGGGCCATTTGAACTTCGCTTATAGGGCCATCGGGCCTGGGTGCGCATTTGCATATCACTTGGCTAGGTCTACAAAGGGGGTGAGGAGGCGACACCATTGGGTAGATTTGTGCAAGGTGGTCAGGGAGGACATGATGGTGTGGAAACAGTTTTTGGAATCCTATAATGGGCTAACTTTCTGATAGGAGGAATGGTTGTTTAATATGGATTTGGAATTGTACACTGATGCTTCAGAGGCAATAGGGGTCGAGGCCTTTTTTGGGGGATGGTAGTTCTTGGAGCCATGGCCACAGAATGGATAAGGAGGGCGCTCACTAAGGATATCACCCTCTTGGAGATATTTCCAATATGGGTGACAACAGTGGTATGGGGGGAGTCACCACAGAACCAGAAGGTGACATTTTGGCGCAACAACTGAGTGGTGGTACTGCAAATGTCCTAAATAAAAAGGGGGGAATTCAAACACAACCTTGAGGGTATTGTGGCAGTTGGTTTTACAAAGCTTAAAGTGTAACATGAGTTTTAGGGCTAGGCATGCTGAAAGAATACTGTAGCTGACAGCCTCTCCTGTCTACAGATGGAAAAATTCCTGGCCGCTGCATCAAGGCCCGATGAGATAGGGACGAAGATTCCAGAGGGATTATGGGAGATTGGTTGGAAGGAGCACAGTTTTTCTTTCAGAGCTTTTGGGCAGACAGCACCCTTCAGGCCTACGAGGGCTCCTGAAGAGCATTCCAGGCTTTTCAGGCCTTACACAGCATGGAGGTAAGTGGGGCAGTCATGGAGGAGCAGGTAGTCAAGTTTGTGGTATCCAGGTGGCACAAAGGGGTGGCCCATGCAACTATGGGAGTCCACTTGGCTGCCATAAGGTGGGTTAGTACCCTGAAGGGTTCTGGGGACCCCAGTAAGGGTCTAATCATAAAACACATTATGATGGGGTGGCAGAGGGTAAAAGGGAGGGAGCCAGATAAGAGAAGACCCGTATCAGAGCAAATTTTGGAGAAGTTGATATGCATCCTCCCCCAAGTATGCTACTCGACCTTAGTGGTGGTTTTATTTAAGGCAATTTTCTTGACCATCTACGGGAGGGGGGCATTTAAGGTGGTGGAATTGTTGGGCCCAGCAAAGATGACCCGGGGTCAAGTTTGCAGTGAGAGGACAGTCAGTGGAGCAGGGAGAAGCTTATAGTCTTTTTAAAGAAATCCAAGACAGATCAAATGGGAAAAGCGGTCAGCATCCCCCTACAGCAACACGGGATTGAGGTTATTTGCCCAGTCCAGGCACTATGGGAATTTGGAGCCATTAGGTAACCTGGCCATGGTTTGATATTCATTCATGAAAATGGGACCAGGGCGATGGGAACTAATTTAGCCATGGTATTGAGGAAGAGAATTATGGCACTGGGCAAAGACCCCAGGTGATATTTGTTGCATTCATTCTGGATAGGAGCAGCATCTGCTGCTTCTGTAAAAGGGATACAGGAGGCAGATCTGAAGAATCTGGGCAGGTGGCAATCCAACTGTTATAAAAAATAAATCAGAAGTGTCACTCTGTAATGTTTTTTGTTAGGCTGGTGACCTAGGGTCACTTTTATGTGGTCAGAAATGGTAGCCAGAAGGGTTTGGAGACATGCAAAGAGTCACAAGGTCATAGAAGATGTACAGAAAAGAACGAATAGTAGAGTGCGTACATGTTTTCAGAGATTTGATGAGGAGATATTGAGACATGATGAATCAGTTCAAAAAATTGTAGATTTGTATAGAACAGATGGGATCCTTCTAGTAGAGATGGGTAACCATATTTTGATTACGGAGCTAGGGAGAGGGATAGATGCGGCAGACAAAGGGGGGGCAGAAGTCCACCTTTCAATGCAAGCTGGAGACAAGCTAGTGGAGGAAAGGAAAAGAAGAAAGTCCTTTAGTAGGAGAGGGGGGAGGAAGCCAACTTTGATTTACATCAAGGTAGGTGTAGGAGATGAGGGTGTGGACATCAGGGAGAAAGAAAAAGGGAGGCAGGAATGGACACCTGGCCCTGAATAAAAGAAATGACTTCATCAGATTTACATCTGGAGATGAAAAGGACAAAAATTGAACAATAAAGAAAGGCCCCCTCAGGTCTAAACCTGGGGATGAATGAAAAGGATGTGATATGTGAAATGGTGATAAGAATGTAAATTATGTAGTAAGAATAAAATTGATATGGCATTGTAAATAAATGGAATAAGTTTTGGAAGTGGCAAATAAAGGAACTGAGTATTGTGTGATATGACCTAAAAGTGATTTGTTAAAATTTTGAATAAATGGTGTGCCGACAGAGAAACCAACACAATACTGGGTGTGGTGTCCTTCATTGGGGTAAAGGCTCTAGAACAAGTGAGGAAGAATTGGTACTGCTGGTAAGGAGAGTGAAATGTTAGCCATGTGATTTAAGATATAAAATGAATGTTTATGGGTATTACACTTACATAGATACCAATTAAATTATGGGGACTAATACCAAAATTCTGAAAAAGTGCAAAAACTAGTTTTTTATTTTGTTTTTTAAATTTTTTATGAAATTTTCCATGTCAATATTAAAAAAATATATTGATACACTTTATTGTTATAAAAAAAGTATATCGCTAACATTTATTTTGCAAAAAAAAAAAAAATTCTGTTGTGATGTAAATATGTATATCGATATAGCTACAGAAAACTGCCTGGCCCAGATATTCTAAAGGGTTGTGCCATGCACAATAGGGTTGCACCAGCGCAAGTCCGAAAATGCACCATTCTGCGATATTCAGCGGGAGGCAGTTGCACCTCCCAAATCACGCTGAGCAATAACACAATGATAATGAATGTATGCACAAATGAAGAGGGAGGAACCATGCATAAATGGCGCAGTGCGATATTCAACAACATGCACCATGCGCAATAGGGGAGCAAGTGGAAGTTGCGCCATAGTGGAAATGAGCCAAAATAAAAAGGAACAAGGGAGAGGCACAAGAACGCTACAGGGAAGGCACATGTTGCTGAACTATAGCCAGCCACACAGGCAACACACATACACATAGGGCAGCACAGAGAAAGAGCATCTGGAACTCACAGGCTCAGAGAAGGTGTGGGGAGCCACAGCCACAGTGCAGAAGGGGGAAGTGCCACACAGCACTGAAACCAGCACAGTTAGGTGTTCCCAGTGCAGGGGAAGTAGCAGCCAAGACAGCAGGGGGAACACAGAAACAGCTGCCGGTGGGGTGAACACAAGCCAGGGACATGGCCAGTGCCACCATCCAGATGGAGGCAGTAATGAGGGGGGAGAGAAGGTGGGCAGCAGGGGGGCACGGCTGTGGAAGGGCCCATCGGTGGTATGCCCCCAATAGGCAGTACCAAGCCTGCACCAGCTGCAAGCTGTACAGTGATACTGAGATCATGGGCCGGTACCGCCTGAATCGGGCAATTCTGAGGTGGCTCTGTGAGCTGTGCAGTGATGTGATGCAGGCACCCAAAGGACGGAGCCATGCTCTGTCAGTGGAGACCAAAGTGACAGCTTGCATGTGCTTGCTCACCAAGGGTACCTTCCAGAGACCAACAGGGGAAACCAGAGGCATAACCCAGTTGGCCGCATCACGCCACCTCACCCAATTCCTCAATGCACTGCTGCCACATGCTGTGGAGTACATCCATTTCCCCAGCACACGTGCGAAGCATTCAGCAAACATACAGGAGTTCCACAGGGTAGCATGTATGCCTGGCATGCTTGGGGCAATAGACATCACCCATGTGGCCATCCGCATACCACCTGCCCCTTAGGGGGCCGCATACATTAATTGCAAGGGCTATGCTAGCATCAACTGCCAGGTGGTGTGCGATGCCAGGGGTGCATAACCAATGTCTTTGCCACGCACCCTGGGGGAGCACATGATGCCTTCATCTGGCACCAATCGGCACTGTGCCACAGATTCAAGAGTGGGGACATCCCCACTGGCCACTTAGTGAGTGAGTATGCAAACTACATGGACAAACATAGGGCTTGGGAGGGGCATGGTCAGAGGTGACATGAGTAGTGGCCTACATGGCTTGGGGCAGGGCGATGCTGATCACCAAACTAACCTCCACCCTCTACACACAGGTGACAGTGGATACCCTCTCCGTCCCTGGCTGCTCACACCATACCGGTGGCCCGCGACCCCATCGCAGCAATGCTACAATGAGGCATATGCCACCACACGTAATGTCATCGAACGGGTGTCCGGGATGCTGAAGGCATGTTTCCATTGCCTGGACACCTCCGGTGGTACCCTACAGTACAGCCCCTCAAAGGCCTGCAGGCTATTCCTGGCCTGTTGCATCCTGCACAACATGGCCAACGAATGTGGGATAGCCGTACAGGTTGAAGAGGGGTCAGCGATGGGGACAATGAGGACACCAGTGACAATGGTGATGGGTAGCTCCCCTTGGGCGACGGGACCCCTGACTGCTCCGGCTGGCACAGCTGCACTGGGACACCATCACGGAGGAGCACTTCAGCCAACCCAGGTAAGTCATGAGGCCATGTGCAACCACCAGTGGCAAAGGCACAACCCACAAACATGCATGGACACACACCAGGGGTGCATGCTGTCAAGGGAAGTGGCCGGGCATGGAACCACACACACCACCAGGGATGGGTGAGGTCTAATATGGCACGTGGACAGACACACACACACACACACACACACACACACACACACTCACCAGACATGCACAAAGGGTAGGAGGCACACCGACCCAGAATGCCACTCCTAGCCACACACATGTCCACAGGCCACCATGCCCACTGCCTGTCACTGTGCGTGTGTCAGACGTTGGGCACCATTGCACATTGGCATACAGCCCAACGCAGGTATCATCATGCACACGCAACTGTGGACAGCATCCGGGAGGGTGTGCAGATGGACTGTGTGTGTGCGTGCAGGGCCGGGTACCCACCTGTGCATTGCCCACTAAATGACACAATACACACAGGGCAGCATCAGACAGTAGCCGCTCTGGGAGACAGATCAGTCCGTGCCACGAGTGTCCGGCCACCCACGGATGCATGGCGGCCACCCGAGACCTGCCAGCAGTGACAGGCTGACCACTAGCCTCATGGGGTGGCACCGATGGTCCCCGGGTTCCACTGCGTGAGCGTGACCGTGCTCATGCAGGGTCTGACAATATCCTGCGCCAGGCGTGCTCGGGATGCCCACAGCTGAACCGGTGTCAGAAGGATGGTGTCGCCGCGGCGCCAGGAATGGGGGTGGACATTGCACTGCGCGGTAGTCACAGCAGCGCATGGGCAAATAACTGTGTGCCCCCTGTGGCCATGGCAGCTATGATTGTATGTAACAGCCTGTCAATGGCAGCGGTCACATCCTCCTGCATCCGGTCCATCCCTGCCAGGAGCAGAGCGGTTTCTCTGCTGCGACGCTCCTCTGCCCACTGTAGAGCCACACTCAGTGCATCCACTGCCATCACAAGCCATATCTGCTGATTGACTGATGCTTGCAGTATGCGGGTGTGCTCATCCAAGAGGTCACCTGCCTGATCAGGATGCTGTCCCTCAGGGTGTGCGTGGCTCTGATGCTCATCACCCCTTGAGGGTGGGCGCTGCACACCAGGGCCAGGCCTGGGCATGTCCACAGGTGGTGCACTGAAGCCGCCCCCTGACACTGTATCCCCAAGTCCATTGGCCGACTGCTATTGCTGCCCCTCCGGCTGCCACTCCCCAGGGCTCAATGGTGCTGCCGCAGTGGCTGCAACAGTCCCACTGTCCTATACACACACCAGTGCTGCCCCACCGGTGCCGACTGAGCTGGGCTGGGACTGTGATGACACATGGCCTCCACAGGCGGCACCACCCACAGCCATGGCTGCGATGTTACCTACTGTGTGGCCATCCTGTGGGACACACATGTCACTGCCCATGACGTTAGTGACATCATCATCGGTGATGGACCCGGCACCAGCCTGAATCCCAGCATGCTGGCATCCATGGACGCTGGCATGCTGGGACACGGGAAGGGCCTCCTCTGCACCTGCTCCAACAACATCAGTCTGGATGTCCAGGTGGGCCCACTGTCACACTGAGCTGCGTATTCCTGTGGAGGTGGATGGGCCCTCCTTCATCTCCATCTGACCGGCCTTGGTGGAGAAGCCCACCACCACTGACTCATGCAGATGCTCAGGAGCTGCAAGGGAAAACAAAGTTGCGTTACTGCATGTGACCTACCCTGTCCCCCCCCAATAGACAGACCATGACCTACCATGCAGTGACGGGCTACACCCATCTGGAATCCACCACCCAGAACACCCTCAATGGCACAATGCTGCATGCTGCCAGCAACCCTTTCCTCCTGTGGGGTCAGGCGTAGCACCTCCAGCTGTCCCTCACCTGTCGCAGACCGTGCTGCCCTGATGGCAGCCACCTTCCCCTTAATCCTCCTCTTGCCTGTACCCATCTTCTTCTTGCACTCCTGCACAGAGTGCTGGTGACTGCCATGCAGGTTTACAGCACATGCCACCTCCTCCCATGCAGCAGCACAGGCCTGTGGTGTTCCCTGGCGTCCGCTAAGAAGTGGCTCCTGGTCTAGGTAGGCCTCAAACAGGGCATCCGTCTCGGCCTTCGTGAAATTTGGCCTCCTCCTCCTCCCACAACTCTGTTCCTCTTCCTCCACAACTTGCTCGGTCATGATTCAGCCTGTGAGAATGACAGGTGTTACCTGTGACTGTGCAGTCCCATGCATGTCCCAAAATCCACAGTCCACACTCCCAAACAGCATGCAACTCACCAATAGACTGCAGTAACCGACTATGGCCAGTGCAGCCCAATGTCACACTTTTATAGTGCAACCCATGCAAATGAGGCTAGGCGCATCTTTAAGTGGATGCAAATGCAGTGACTGCGCCATTGAATGGCTGATTAGCTGATTTGCATATGACGGCTGAATATCGCGCTTTTGCACTTTGCGCAATTGTGTTGAATGTGCTGAGCCAAGGGCGCAGTTCTGTGACATGCGCAGTACACACCTAACTGCGCATGCCTGGGTTGATGACGCAGGCACCTGCCGAGCTGCTGACGTGCTGTGCACGGGAGGCAATGCAGGGCATGGCCACCATTGTGCCAGTAGCGCTACAGCGCTGTTCACCTGTATGGCGCTGTGGCACTGGGGCGTTGTAGGTGCACTGGGGCAACAGCACGGTAGGCCACTACAGGAGGTGGCACACAGGCACCCAATCACGCTAGAAGCATTGGGTTCCAATCGTGCTGTGGCTGTCCGTGCGCAAGAGACCCTTGACCCTGTGCCCGACCTTTGCCCCCTAGGCACCATGAGTCAGGCATGGGTGTACCACTATTGTGCTGTTCAGTGACAACGTGATAGGGAATGGCAGTGCTGTACCGCACAGCATTTGCACGTGGCGGAACAGCGCTGCAGAACACCATTTTGACTTAACCTAGCAGTAGAGATGGCACGGAGGAGAGCAGTACAGTGGAGCCAGGTGGAGATGGCAAACTTGGTTGCCATTGTGGAGGCACTTGTTGGCCCACTATTTGGTGAGGCACCCCTGGACAGGGCCAGGAGTCAGGTGTGGCTGGCGGTGGCCGACGCCCTGGAGGAGGCCACCAGTATGGGGCAGATGGCAGAGCAGTGCCGCCACGGATATGGGGACCTGAGACGGAGGGACCCGGACCTGCTTGCCTGCCTGCGGGCACATGCCAGGAGGGGCACAGTGCCATGGCCAGGTAGGTGCAACATCCATACACTTTTATCTTCCATACGGGTATCACGGTTGCATGTGTCCGGCACATGGGGGGGCCATCCGGTGTTGGCTGTGGTGGTGTTATCAGAGTGTGGGGTGGGTGGGTCTGGCTGTGTGGGATTGCACACACATGGGGGCAGGGGGGACTTTGCTACAGGATTGTACTGATGTTCCTCTCTCCATGTTTGCACCTTAGGCCCAGACGAGCGCCGGCTGGCGA
Source organism: Neoceratodus forsteri (assembly GCA_016271365.2). Taxonomy (NCBI): domain Eukaryota; kingdom Metazoa; phylum Chordata; order Ceratodontiformes; family Ceratodontidae; genus Neoceratodus; species Neoceratodus forsteri. The sequence continues at coordinate 193,442,359 of CM057456.1, forward strand.
GGGAGAGGAGGAGCCAGCAGGAGGCACATCAGTCCGGGAGGGGCGAAGGTCTGCAGAGGTGCAGGGACCAGCCTGATGATGGTGAGTGCCTTACATCCATGATTACTATTGTATGCTGTGTAACAGGGCGGGCAGCGAGGCATGGCCACCATCCAATGACACCACTGCCATGCACGCAACTTGTTACAGTCAGCACTGTCCAGTGGCACTGCATGTCTGGGAGTGCATCAATGGTGGTCCATGCATGCACCGGGTACATGGCTGTGCCACTGCCTTCGCACCACATAGCCATGTCACTGAACAGCCACGGTGGTGCTGTGCAGGACTTGGCTGGTGGGTGGGTGCAGCAGTCCGCATGGCTGTGTGCGCCTGGGTGGGCAGGTCTTGTCGACTCGATCACTGTGGGTGGTCACACACCATCACAGAGGCATGTCCCATGGCCGTATGCCATGCACAGTTGGTGGGCTGCATGGGGCTGTGCTTTCACAACTATAGACTCTGCTCCCTTGTCCTAGGTGGACGGCAGCTGCAGGCAATCAGGGAGGCACTGCAGGAGATCCTACATGTTGCCAGGGCGTCACTGGAAATGCTGGAAAGGATCGACAGGCTGGGTGTCAGACGGCATCATAAATACATAGATACATAGACAGTGTCGGCAGATAAGGGCCTATGGCCCACCCAGTCTGCCCATTTGAGCTTGCAAGTTCAGTTTATGTTTTCCTAGAAGTCTGTTGCCCCTTACCCCTGACCTCCAGAATTCCTTTATGTCTATCCCATGCATTCTTAAATCCCATGATTGTTTCAGCCCCCACCACTTCCTCTGGCAGGGTGTTCCACTTGTCCACCACCCATTCTGTGAAGAAATTCTTCCTCATGTTTCCTCTGAATTGTCCTCCCTCCAACTTCATCCCATGCCCTCTAGTCCTGGAACATCTTTTTTGCTTAAAGATAGTGTATTCCTGCACCCTGTTCCTCCCTGTAAGATACTTGTATGTCTCTATCATATCCCCTCTCTCCCTCAAAATGTACCTGACTGTGTAACTTATGAATCTGGTGCAGAACGCACAGGCCCTAGTAAGGCTTGAACTGATGACCCCTGGGTTACTAGACCAGTGCTCTAACCTCTGGTGGGGGGAGCAGCCCGAGCGGGGAGCGGGGCTCCTGCTGAGCTTACCAATGCCCCTGATTTCCCCTACCCCCTGGACCCACCCTCACACCTGTCCTTCCCTCTACCATTTGTTCACCCCTGCCTACCCATCCCCACCTTGTTTGTGGCCCTCCCCCCAAACTTTTGTAAATATATGTATATAGTTTTGTGTGATGTTTTACAATACATTTGCTTTGATATACCTAATGTGGTGGTCTCTGTTTTGCAGCAGGCTATAGGTGCTCAGCTGCAGTGGTGTGCATGGTGTCAGGGGTGGTGCAGTCATGTGCATGTGTGTGTGTCCATGGAGAAGTAACTATGGTGTGGGAGTAGCTATCAGTCACTGTCTGTGATGTGTGTGTTGTTCCCTGTGCACTGGATGACTATGTGCAGTGGTCCATGGTGCATGCTCTGTGTCCATGGCGCACCTGTCAGCCCATCCAGGGCCTGTGCAGCTGACAACCTTGCATGTCTGTGACCTGCACAGTCCACTGGCATGTCAGTGGTGGCTTTTCATGCAGGACAGCCACTGTACCCGGCACAATGCCGGGTTGCCTCCTGTCACTGGTGTGGTGCATGTCTGCCTCGGGTGACACTGTGGCCTCTGCTGTTGTTGTCCCACCTCCATGTTGTCACTTGTGTGTGTTGCAGGGGATGTGCACCACTGTCTGTCACTTGTGCTCCAGGCAAATGCTGGTGGCGTACAGCTCCACAGTGCCTGCGCAGGGTGGCTGGCACTCCTGTGCCATGGAGGAGTGCTGGCTGTATGTAAATGGTTTCCATGGCCACACGCTGGGGGCTTGGTTGCCCCGCTACTGTGTCCCTGTGTTGGCGTGCCCTTGGGTATGGGTGGGTGTTTGTCCATGCACTGTGTTGCATCCTGTGTGGTGCATGCTTCCATGCACCACTGTGGGTGTCTGTGCTGGCTGTTGTGGCCAGTGCTGGGTCAGGGTGTGTCCTTAGGAGGGTGTGCAGGGTGCTGTACCACTGGTGGTGAGGTCCGGGGCATGCTCTGTCACGTGTGGGGTACCTCATGTGCCGACACATGTTCGGTCTCTCAGCTGTACCTCGGGGGGATGTGCGCGGTGGCACTGTGTATGCAGTCATTGCATCGCTGTGTGCTGCCACCCGCTGATGGGTGTTCATGGTGGGGCTGCCTTGCATGGTTCTGTGGTGCACAGTGTTGCATTGTCACAGTGGGGGCAGTGGCATGCATGGGGTATCCTGCACTGGTGGACGCTGCTCCTGGGCAGGGTGTCTGGTGGTCACGGTGCAGAGTGTGCCCTGCATTGGTGGGATGGTGTGGCATGGGGTGGTCGGCCCTCCTTGTGTGCCGGTCACAGCTTGCCAGAAGGTGTGATGGGGCACCATGGCCCAGCTGTGGGTTGGTTGCTGGTCTCCATGGGCCAGTGGTTATTCCAGCCCTCCCCCAGTTGTGCAGTGCATGGGGTGTGGGGGGACGATGTCTGTTCTGCTGTGTGTTCCTCTGCCCATCTGTGGCATGGGTGGTGGGCCCCGCATCCCTGGTTGTGCTGTTGCATTGCTGCCTGCTGCTGGAGGGCATCCCTGGTTGGGCTATGGCACATCTGGACTGCTCAGCTGAACATCCCTTGTTGCGCTATGGCGCATCAGATATGCTCAGCTTCACGTCCCTAGTTGCGCTATGGCGCAGATGGTGCGATAGTCAGTCGTTGGCTGTAGGTGCATCTTGGCCTGCGCCATTTTTGAATATCGCGCTTCTTGTGCATGGGCGCAATGGACTTGTGCTTGCTCCTGCTGTTGAGCACTTTTTGGGCACAGTTTGAATATCTGGGCCCCTGTTTTTAATATCAATAACATAATGACGATTTAATATCAACACCATTTAATGACTGGATTCAAAGCTTTCATTTAAAAAAAATTAAGTTTGTAGCCCCAATGGTTCCAGAGTTAGACCTTTTAAAAGATATTGAGCCCAATTCATGAAGGATGATGCAGAGCTTGCAGCAAGCTCTGCATCAGACAAAATGTTTTGCACAGCTGTGCCAAAACACTTTGGCACAATGCAGCCCGATTCAAGAAAAGCTGGTGCATTTGTGACCTTTTCCACATTTTACAGCAGCCTGCGCAAAAGGTTTTGGTGAAAGCCCTGTAAAAATAGATTCTCCTTGGACAAAACATCAGATCAAGGGGGAAAAAAACATTTTATTCCGCTGACAGCACAATGCCAACTGTCAGCATTGTGCCGTCATTGTAATGCTGTTCAATAAACTTACTGTCGATGCAACTTGGTGGAACCATCTGGTACGCACAATCCAAAATTGTGATTGGTACTAAATGTCTGCTACAAGCCCCCTGCATTGTATGTTCAGTGCACCAGGAACTTGTGGCAGACGTAACCTCTTCATGAATCGTGCCCATTGTCTTTAAAATGTGATAACTGGAACCATTAGGGCTAGAGATTTTTTTTTTAATGGCAGCTTGGAGTCAGCCAAGTAGTTGTCTTTATATATCACCACAGTGACCATACATCAATATAAATAAGCAAACTATTTCATGATACTAAAAACATAAAATGGTTCACTGCATTTTTAAAGTCCTGTCATTTTTACCACATTATATCGACATGTACTGTAAATGCATGTAGCATCACAGGAGAACTGTATTAACTGGTCAAATGTTGCAGCTTTCGAAATGTGGTTTCAAGCATTATAAAAATGTCATATATAATTATTTCATATTCTAAGATAAGATGAAGGGTCTGCAATCCTGGTAGCAACTAAAGTTGTACAGAATTCTGCCTCTGTTTTGCCTTTTCAGGGATCAGAATGGATACACATGGAAATTGTACTTGGTATTGATGAGCTCTGGGTACAAACCAAAACCTACAGTAATTACACATTGCTGGTGCGATCTGATCTTAAATGGTAAGACATGGGAATGCCACATGGGGCTGATGTAAACTGGTTTCAAATTGTAGCACATAGAAATGGTACATGGTGTATGTGTACCCTGGATTCAAATAGTAAAACATGGGGATTACACCTGCTGCTGGTGTATTCTGAATTTAACTAGTAAGGCATGGCAATGACACCTGGTGCTGGTGTACCTTGGATTAAAATGGTAGGACATGGGAATGACACTTGGTTCTGGCATACTCTGGATTCAAATAGTAGCATATGGGAATAATACTTGGTGTTGGTGTACCCTGTATTCATATGGTAGCACATGGGAATGACACTTGGTGCTGGTGTACACAGAACTCAAATGGTAGGCCATGGGAATGACAATTGGTGCTGCTGTACTGTGGATTCAACTGGTAAGGAATGGGAATGACATTTAGTGTTGGTGTACCCTGGATTTAAATAATAAAGATTGCAAATGATACTTGGTGCTGGTGTATCCTGGATTTAAATGGTAGCACATGGAAATGATGCTTGGTGCTGGTGTAGCAAGGATTTAAATGGTAAGGCATTGGATTGACCCTTGGTCCTGTTGTACCCTGGATTCAAATGGTGAGACATCAGATTAACATTTGGTGCCGATGTACTCTGTATTTAAATGGTAAGGCAGGGGCATGACCCTTGGTGCTGGTGTACTCTGGCTTCAAATGGTAAGATATGGAAATGACAGCACTATTGCACACTTGATTTAAATAATAAGATATAGGAATGATACCTGTTGCTGGTGTACCTTGGATTCAATCAGTAAGGCTTCAGAAGGACATTACAGACTGTTGTATAATCAAAGGAATTTCCTGGAACCCCCTGCAATTCAAGAGTTTTTCAAGTGAAGGCCTGGGGTAAGACCTCAACCCTGAGTAATCAAAGCACAAGGACAAAGAGTTCATCTTCCAAAAGGTGAGGGAGAACAAAACAATAATGTTTGGCTGTCCTTAATTCTTCTGTAAGAGACACATTTTACAAAGTCAGAAATTAATAAGCTGTAGAAATATTGTGGTAAATGCATATATTTGGTCCAGTATCCCTCTCCTCCAACTGTGATCATTCATTCGTTCAATTTTATTAGTTTGACTTACAGAGTCATTACCCATGTGTTAAAAACATTTTAAAACATGGTCAAAAATACATCATTTACAATATATCATTTGACTGACTAAACTTTCCAGCTGTTGATTATGCCAGCAATAAGACATGACGAGGTGTGGGTTATGGCCTGATAAGAGCATGCCCCAGGTGCGTTATGAGGCATGAGGTGCTTGCGCCGAGTGCTTTTAGCACCTGGTGCATGCTCTTATCAGGCCATAACCCACACCTTGGAGTGTCTTATTGTGCTTATAAAATGGGCCCTGGAGTAATTATTAAAAAAAAAAAAAGTCAGAAATATATAAATGGAGGTTTAATTATTCAAATAGTAAAAACATAGTCCCCCATTAAGAAACTGTTTATTGCCAGCAGAGATTTTCTTATGTATTGCTGAGTAAGAAAGTACAATAATACTATGCAGTGTATGTAACACCCCCACAAGCCCTGTACATTTAAAGTTTTTTTTACATTACTTTGTCTCTGTGTGTGACGAGTGACTGACTGCCAAATCAGTTTTACTTATAATAATGAGCATTTCTGACCTAGGGTTTGTGTCATGTTTCTTGTGTTTCCACTTCTCTCCTCCCCCCTGAAGATTTTGCTTTGTTTATGTGTGTGACGAGTGACCGGCTGCCAAGAACCCCCCCCATGATGATTTCTTTCAGTTCAGCTATTTCTTTCATTTTGGAGTGACCTGTCACTGACACTGAGCATGTCCCTTTGCGGCCACCATATGGAGCCTTTTACTGACTTGCGGTTCCATTTGCAATGTTTTTTAAAATGTATTTATTGGATTTGGGACCGTTGCTTCATGGGTGGGCAGGGAGGTGCCTACGGAGATAAATGTAATGGAGAAGAAGCTCTTTGTAGAGGTTTGAAGATCGTGCTCGTGTTTTCCCCTAAACTGCAGGTTACTTTAATTTTTAAATAATATATACCAGTGGTGTGGTGTGGACTCGGTAAAATTTAGAAATGCAGATTGTGTGTGTGTCTCTGGGGAGAGTGGGGGTTTTCATATTGGGCAGTTGTAGTACTTTGTGCCTCTCCCATATGTGTCCCACTGCATCTGCTATATGAACACTAAGTTGTTAGATGAGGAGCTGCAGCGAGAGGTAAGTGCCATGGACTGATTTTCCAATGTACTGCATCACCCTTGGCACAAGTAGTGCCCATTGTATCATTATGTCCTGATAAGGACACAGCTGGAAAGGGCTTCCAGCCAATCAGCATTAAAGTTTTTGTTGCCCATTTTATAATACTCTATATTATATAGGACAATCAGATAAATTGTAATATGTGAGTCAGATGATTTTGAGATGTGCATCAGAAGAATCCAGGGGCAAGCACTTCAGCTGATTCAACAATACATGTATTTAAACAGTACTCCCATGGGTTTGGGTCTGGCTACCTATGCCCCCAAAAGGAGTACTGTAACCTGTAATCTCTAATCCACATCTGGAAAGGAAGTCTGTAAAGGGCCATACAAAAGTTAACCCATGGATTCTTCCTTATTCAGAGCTTGTTCAATAAGAATTAATCATAATATTTTGTAATATATAATAATTCAGAAATGGTTTGTTGATCTCATAGTTAACATGATCGTAAGTAGATATTTATAAATCACAACATTTCAGATCAGATCAAGAAAAGCAGGAATGAAATACAATAAATAATATCTAATCATCAAATTTGTGAGTTAAGTTATTTGGACTGGGCCCGGAGGGGTCTTGCTGTTAACTTCCTCAGAAATCGTAAAAGATGCTATAACATTAGTGAGTCCTGTGAGTTATATAAATCATCAGTTTGTAACTCCATATTGATGAGAATAGGACCAAGCCAATAATCACGCTGTTGTGTGAAAAAAAGGACATGAATGTCACATGTTTCAGGTCATCTTCATAACCATTCCCACATTTACAGTAAGGTGAAGTGTAACCAGGTCTTCGTTGTTTGAACTAAATACAATTTGCCTCATATAATTCCATTCTATATAAGGTAAGTACTCTACAATCATTAGGATCAGGCAACAATTTTAGATAAGGTTCCATACCATGGTGGGTTTTAATCATTTTGTACCAAGAAAAACACTTTAATGTTGATATTCTAGCAATATCTTGGGATATGGCAACATCTCGGATTCTGATCTTAAGTATAATGGATATTTCTTCTTTAGAACAAATGTATATTTCATATAAGAGGTAAGCTAAATCACTTGAAAAGAGTTGATCTTTGAATAGCTTGATTGTGGGACATAAAAATCCCTGATGGGAATAATTAATTTGTTCCTCCGAGCAAAGTCTTGGTAATCAAGTTTCGGGGAGAGAAAAAAGACCGAGCGCAAAGTTTAGGCTTCTCTCCCTGATTAAAGTAGACCAAGAAAATTGTTCCAATTCTGCTCTAGCAACTTCTGCAGAAACCGAATTAGGTTTCCCAAGTATATACAGTACCGTAGTATTTTGTTTTGGTCAATTTCCAGCAGAGAATAATCAGCAAGTCCCCAAATTTATGTTGAATACAAGATGCATGCACCGATTTTAGCATTTAATACTGTGATAATTCCATTCATGGAGCCCCTGCCTAACTTGGCATTAAGAATCTTTAGGGCATTAAAAGCACTATTCATGCGATCCAGTGTCAATTTAATATGATTTCTGTAAGAGAAATTGTTTGTAAAACTGATCCCTAAGTAATCGTACCATGTATCTGTTACCAAGGGTTTAGTGTCTAGGAATATCTTTTATTTGTCTTTGGATTTTGAGCCAAAAACAAGTAATTTGGTCTTGTCTCTATTGATTACAAGCTCGTTTTTCTGACACATTGCAGCAAATATTTTAGCTTTCTTTAGAGACCAAGTAAAGAAGTTGAAATTAATACAATGTGGTCAGCATATGCCAGGTAGCTCATCACTTTATTAATCACCTTAGGTGAATGATACTCAGGGTTATATAATGTAGACAGAATAGTGTTAATACAAAGATTAAACAAGGAGTGATGCTAAGACGTAGCCCTGACGTACGCCTTTACTAGTATCTATTTGGGGAGAATCCCTGATTAACGCTTGGGAAGAAGAATTCTCATGGACTAAGTCCTCACAAATTGTAATTGATATGGAGAAAGTGAGAATCTTTTTAAAAGACTGCCAATAAGGAACACGCTCTAGTCAGAGCCAAAACAACTGCTAATGCATTAACCTGAGATGTAGAATGAAAGTGTGACTTACATTTTAATATATTTATTATATTATTATAATATTGAAATTCCAACTTTACATCACAATAATAATGAAAAAGCAAGCATTGCTCAATGGCAATGATGTCTGATGCCTGTTTTAATAAAGCAAATGGGAAATTTAACAAAAGCATGGAGGAGCTGCAGGTGTGACTTGCTCAGCATCACACAATGGCTATTTCACTCTAGTAGGGATGGAAAAAGCAATCTCCATTTTCCAACAATGCTGTAAGCAGTAGACCACACTGCCTGAGGGTTGGGGGCGGTGATGGTAATACCTAGCAATGTTTTGTTTTCATGTTTTTTTTCTTCACTAAGGAGGGACAGAAAATGCTGTTAATCCTGCCTTAGATATAGGATGTAAGCCATGCGGCTGCCAACCTGGCTGTGCTTCATACTGATTTAGTCACCATCAGGGCCTTGTCCCATGACAGCAGCCTCACTGGCGGCGGGGGGGGTGCACATCATGGGGAAATCAGAGTAAGGTAAGTCCTGGGTATAGAAGAGAGATTAAGCTTGGGACACTGGTGGAATGGGTCACAGGCCACAGCTGAGAGCAAAAAGAGTAAATACTCTTTTAACCGCTGGTCAGTGGTGTAAATTTAGACCTCCTGCTGCTGGTTATTTTGCTGAAATGTGGACCCCATATGTAATTCCTTATATATATTATTCTGTTTGAGCAATTGTAATGAAATTTTCAGAATATGATATTAGGACCACCAGCTACATCAGATATAATATTGTTGCTTTCATGTTAAAGGAAAGTGAACACTACAATCATGCATATGTACACAAAAAAAAGACTATTTCTGATTATGATTTTATTTTCTGTTCAGTCCACATAGTATGCACTGTATGTTGAGAAAAAGGATAACTGTGACTCACATTAAGTTTTTTTAATGGTCTGCCAAATAATGTAAGAAATTAAAAGTATATTTTCTTGTTATTTCTATTTTTTTACATCTCACTTCATCAATGCACTTGCTGTAGTAGTTATAAAGAATCAGTAAGTTTTCAGTCAGTTGTCATAACTGTAAAACGTGCCTTCTTGTGAGCAGGTTTAGACATTGCTCAGACTATGTAAAAACATCTCACAGCTGCTAAATCTTAAATTTAAAGTTCAGGTTAGTAAACACGTAACTAATAATTCACTTTCTGGGCTGACAGTTAATCCCCATGTCGGTTGAACATTTAAAACCAAAACAGTCACAAAAGGGGATATCGCAGCTCAAATTTGTTTTATTAAAATCCTGCCTAAAAACAGTAGTCCTAGTCCCTGACTACTATTTCTATATGTTTTTTATATGAAAATGAGGGTTTATTAGAGGCCAAAATGCAGTTGAAATGCAGTTGAGACATATGATGTGTCCTCTCTTATTTGCTGCCAAGCCACTGACTGCACTACTGAAATGATGTCTGACTATTGACTTGCTGTGAGTCCAGCAAGAGATAGGTCACATGGTAAGATACAGCATGAAGTATTCCTATTGGAAAACATATCCCCCTGTGCACCAGAAATGTTATCTGTATGGAAATGGATGCTGTGTGGCTTCACAATAACAGTTCCTGACAAAACTGAGTATACTCGGCACCTGCTGTAGCGGCACAACCTAAGAGCCATGAGTATACTTGGCACCCACAGTTAAAGGGTTAATAAATTGGAAAAGATTCCTTTCTGCCTACAGTACATCTACTCCTGCCACTTAATCTTTTTTTTTTTTTCATTTATTTTCTATTATCTGTATATGCCCTGGGAGCTAGTAGGTGGGCTTAGACCCTCAATCAGAAGGCTTGCATCCATCTGGACCCATGACCCCATCACTAGGACCATGATCGAAGCTTCATAGAGCCTGCCAGCTGAATTTGTTCCCCAGTTTTCTCCCACCAGAGTCATGGCTGAGGCACGTATGTGAAGGCACATGCACGTCGCGGTTCCACAACACCCTCCTTTGCATGCCGACCTCCCTCCTGCACTACCCTCAGGCCTCCACCTGTGAGTAGTGGGACTATGGGTGTGATGAGATCCCTCCCTGGGAGAGGAGAGCTACCAGGCAGCTGGTCAGTCCTGTTCCCTCCCTCCCCCCTGACCGACCTCCGATGACCCAGGCTTGTTCCCAAACCAGGTCACAGGCATAGTGCAAGGTGTGGCATCCAGCACCTCAACCCTCACAGCCACCAGGCCAGCCTTCCACTTAATATTTTTGAAGTCACACTCTTCTACTTGTGACATAATAATTTCCACAGCCACAAACCATTTCAATCAGAAGATTATGAGCTGAGCAAAGGAGTAAGTGGAAGAACTTGAACTCTAGGAGGCAAGGATTGTATTGCCATATACATTTGCCTGGTAATGAAGAAAAAAGGGAAAAGGTTTAAAGTCAATACAGTAAACATGCAATAAGATGAACTGTGACTAGCATACATAGAACCAGACACATAGAACCATGGAAACATAGAAGTTAACAGCAGAAGGAGACCGCTGGGTCCATCTAGTCTGCCCTTTTGTTTTAGACCTATGGTATATTGACACTCTAGTTGCCCTTTGTAATCAGGGGTCCCTTGTATCTATCCCGTGCATTCTTGAATCCCCCCACAGTGTTGACCCCTACAATCTCAATCAATCAATCAATCAATCAAATATTTATTTATCCAGGTGAACACTATTGAGCATAGCTCATTTACAAGATGGACTTGGTTAGCACAGGAACACAGGATATACAATATATGAACAGTCACAACATAACACCTCAGTAATATTATATAATACAGAGAGACAATAGTTAACCGTAGTCATAAGTGGAGAACAGTTTGGAAACAGTGGTTCAATTTCTTCATGGTGTATAATGAGTCTAGTAACAGTAGCTGGAAGTACTAACGAGGACAATTGTTAGGTAATGGTATATTACATACAATGCCATAAGAAACAAGATGGACAGTGAGTTAAAAAAAGAAAAAAAAACTGTAACAGGGTAGAAGGGGGTGTGGTAGGCAAGGTGAGATAGGGTACAGGCAGGGTGGTAGGGGATAGACGAGGGACAGATGAAGCCTCAGAGAGGACACAGGACAGGAGAGCGGGGAGCACAATTAGGTATTAGAGAAATGTGAAGGAGAGGCCACAAGATCAGGTGTAACAGAGAGGACAATGACATCATGGTACGCTATAAGTGCAGGGAAGTTTAGGATCGAGGGAAGCAGTTGCAAATTTCCTTGACCGAATGGTCATATAGCATCTTGAAGGAGGATAGACTGACTGGGGTACTAAGCTTTAACGATTGTTGTATTTTGTTCCATAGAGACGGCAGCGTAAAGCTTATAGACGTTCTCCCAAAGCAGGTTTTAGCTTAGGTACCTTTAAGGAAATAAAGGAGTAGCTGCTCAGTGCATAGTTCCCAAGCTGGCATAGCGGAAGACAATCAGAGATATATAAGGTAGTTTTTTGATAATAGCTCTGAATGTCCAGAGTACAGCATTTCTGTTTCTCCTGTACTGAAGGGAGGGCCACCCCGCAGCAGCATAAAGGGCACAATGATGAGTGGAAAAAGGTAGGTCAGTAATGAATCTCAGAGCCCTGTGATACAACGTATCCAATTTAGCAAGATGAGAGACAGAGCAGTGACTATAAAGAAAGTCAGCATAGTCGACCAAGGAGAGAAACGTTGTTTGTACCAGACACCGCTTGGTATCGCTAGTAAGGAAGTTATTAATCCTGAAAAAGAGTCCAAGCCTCTGCCTCAATTTCTTTAGCAGATCTTCGATATGGTCCATAAAGGAAAGCCTATGGACGAGCCACACTCCCAAGTACTTGAATTTATTGACAAATTCTATGTTTTCTCACAGGATTGTTGTGATCTATGGAATGGAGCCGGCACTGGCCGAAATTGCAGCATGGAGAAGTGGAGAAAATAGCATTGCCTAAGTTTTTTTGGCATTTAATAGGAGCTTTTTGTTTAGGAGTTGGCTCTGAAGTAGATTGAATTCAGATTGTAGGTCTCCACAGGCAGCTTCTGGTGAAGGACGACTTAGATAAAGTACCGTGTCATCTGTGAACAGATGGATATTGGCCTTAGTTATGTTGGTGTCAATGTTGTTTATGTAAATTGCAAACAGTAGTGGACCAAGACTTGATCCCAGGGGGGCCCCTCTTTGCAGAGGTTTAAGGGGAGAAAGTTTACCTTCTGCCTTGACTTGCTGCCACTGGTTAGAGAGATATTCGGCAAACCAATGCAAGGATAATGAATCCAGTCCTATTGCCCTCAGGGAGGAAAGCAGCAGGCGATGATTGACTGTGTTGAAAGCCTTACTTAAGTCTAAGGACACTGCACAGATGAAGTTTCGATTCTCCATGTTTCATTGCCAATCATTGGTCACTTTGGCTAGGGCCGTAATGGTGCTATGCTATGCTCTAAAGCCAGATTGCATTGGGTTTAGAAGATTCATAGTTTCTACATAGGTTCTCAACTGCTTGCTTACAATTTTTTCCAACAGTTTGGACAGTATAGGGAGTAGAGAAATCGGTCTTTAGTTAAGATCACAGGGGTCCCCATATTTAAACAGAGGGATAACATGAGCTGTATTCCATAAGGGTGGGAGGATTCAAAGGGACAGTGAGAGATTGAATAGGTGGGTAATTGGTACAGCTAGAGCATGGTAGGTGACTTTTAGAAAGTATGGGTCTAGAGAGTCAGCACCTGCACTTTTTTGGTATCCAACTGTAATAGAAGTTCTTCAACCTCTTTCAACGAAGTAGGCTGGAGAGAAAAGACTGAGTTGGTAAGAAGAGGTTCAGAGTTTTGCGCACCTAACTGGGAGCATAAAGAACATGTAAGGGAGTTGTCAAATGCCAGCTCTGCAGTGGCAAAGTGGTTGTTAAATGCATCCAGGATCTCCATTTTGTCACAGATGGTGTCACTGCCAGAGGTAATCTTTGCAGGCAGGGAGTTCCCCAGGGTATGTCCGGACATATCCTTAATGGAATTCCAAAATTTAGAGGAGCTCTTGGCAGCAGAATCCAGTTCCAAACGATAAAAGGAGGCCTTAGCATCTCTTATTATCTTGGTGCATGTATTCCTGGCTTTCCTGAAGTGACACCAGTCCATTGGCACCTTAGTTGTTCGTGCTTTTTTCCAAAGCTTGTCCGGGTCCAGCAGTGCTGTTTTGAGTTCTAAAGAGAACCAGTGACAGGTTCTACTCCTTACCCTAACTTTTACAAGAGGGGCATACTTATTTAATGCCCCAGTCACATTTTCAGAAAAGATGTCATATACTAAGTGGACCGAGTTAGTTAAGTAAAAGTCCTGCCAATGCAGTGAGTATTTTAGCTCATCAAGGTAGGTAGACTGATCGAAGTTACATCTGGACCTCTTAGTAGAGAACTTTGATGAGGATAGTGGATTCTGGACCGATCTTATGCTGGTGATGATGCTATGGTCACTAACATCAGAGAAGAAGGTTCCTGCATGGGAGAACAGGTGTGGTTTACTTACTAAGATGATGTCAAGCAGTGTACTATTAGTAGAGTTCTTCTTATTAGGGCACGTAGGCTCACCAATAAGTTGCATCAGCCCGTGGGCATCACAGAACTTCTTAAGTGGTGCAGCGGCCTTGGACATCCAATCAAGGTTAAGATCCCCAAGGATAACTGCTTCAAGGGAGCCATGCCTAATAATAGTAGTTAGATGGGTGAGAATTTGAGATCCAGCAGATGGAGGTCTATAGCAACCTATGACACAAAGCACAGTAGAGGAGGATATCTCAACCTTTAGTGACAGGCATTCTAATTGGTTTGCAACGGATAATGAGTCTAGACATGAAACCGAGTATTTATCCTTGACGTAGATGGCCACTCCTCCACCTCTAGTGAGCCTGTCAGCTCTAAATAATGAATAGTCTGGGATGTTAATTGCCCTGTCAGGTGTAGAGGGTCTGAGCCATGATTTGGAGATCACCAAAACATCCGGTGTGGTATGATTGATCCAGGCCTGGATCAAGGTAAGATTTTTTAACAGGCTATATGCGTTCATATGCATAAAGCATATTCCTTTTAATTTTGCTGGCTTCAATGGGAAAGTAAGAACTTTAGCTGGGCCAGGGTTAAGCTCAATGTCTCCTGAGCACGACAAAAGGAAAAGTAAGAGCTTCCTTAGCGCAGCTATATTCATTTTGTAATCCCTTGCCCATGTTGGTCTACAAGGGGTGTCGGACCAAGTAAATAGAACCCCATATTTAGATCTGGTCTGTCCTAAGACAGCAATTACCAGTACCCTGGCTGTGAGATGTAAAGAGAGGTAAGTGCACGGTACAGTGATGGATATGCCCTGTGGGGGCAGTTCAGCCCAAGTCCTGCCACTAATAGTAGTTTGAACAAAGGGCTGCAGGTGGGGGAGTCTAAGAGCACAAAGATAATTATAGGATGAGTTATGGTGCACACGACAGCCCACCAGAAGGCTATGTTCCCCCCGGCTAGGAGATTAGGAGAGCTTGTATACTGTGCATGGCACAAGGAAAAGAAGGAACAGAAAATGGAGCCAGTGGGACACCCACATGGTGATGCCTTGCATAAAGCAGACCCAGTTGATCTGTCTGGTCCTTGCAGCCTATAGCTTGAATTAGCAACCTACTCAAAGGCAAAGGTGCCAGCTACTGGGATGGTTTGGCTGTGACAGGGTATGTCACCATAGGCAGTGGAACTGTAAGAAATGAAGGGGTATATAGTCTAATTAGGGTGAGGTCCCTAACAATAGGGCAGGTTAGAGCAGTAATTGAGAAGAGTTAACTGGAGTGGCTGGAGAAAAAGTTGAGAGCAGTCAGGCATTGAAGACAGGGAAGCCAATAGCATAAGAATGTACAGCAGTGGAGCAACCAATCAGCTGCTAGGCTGAGGAAAGGGTTGGAGCAAGGGTCTATTTAATACTGTGAGGAGGTGGGGAAGGGGGTGGGTGAAAAAATTCAGTCCAGAACACAGCACAGAAAGAGATTTCCCTGAGATCAGGAAGCGCCAGGCGCTGGAAAATCAGCCAAGGAGCAGAAACTGCCAATCAATGCCTGGCTCCTCCACTGGGCATCCAGTCAAAACAGCGGCATTCAAAACCACGAGTTTCAGAGGTCCGGTACGTACCTGAACCCCTTGGGGTAGGCTGTTCCAGGCATCCACCACTCTTTCTGTGAAGAAAAACTTCCTGGTGTTGGTAGAGAACCTCTCTCCTTGAAGCCTGAAGTGATGTCCCCTGGTACTGGAGCCCTTCTTGAAGTGAAAAAGTTTCTGTGCCAGTACCTTGTTAATGCCTTTTATGTACTTGAATGTTTCAATCATGTCCCCTCTCTCTCTCTTCTCTGCTCCAGGGAGTACATATTCAGTTCCCTAAGTCTTTCCTCATAGGACATGTACTGCAGACCCCGAATAATTTTTGTTGTCTTTCTCTGTACTGTTTCCACCAGGTTAATGTATTTCCTGAGGTGAGGCCTCCAGAATTGAACTTCTTATCCCAGGTTATACAGTGGTAGAACCACCTCTCTCCTCCAGCTTGTAATTCCCCTCCGAATGCAGCCCAGCATTCTGTTGGCCTTCAATGTTGCCTTCTCACACTGCTTACTAGGCTTTAAGTCATCTGAGATTATGATTCCCAGATCTCGTTCATGGTTTGAGGCCACCAGTCTTTCATCTCCTAGGTAATACTCCTTTTTTGGATTTTTCTTTCCTATGTGCATGACCTTGCCCTTTTTGGCATTAAATCTCAGCTGCCACACTCCAGACCATTCTTCTAGTTTCTTGAGGTCAGCTTCCATCTTGCTCACTCCTTCTGAGGTGTCCACCCTGTTACATATCTTGGTGTCATCTGTGAACAGACACACCTTCCCTTCCAGTCTGTCAGTGATGTCTGCTATAAAAACATTGAAGAGCAGAGGCCCCAGCACTGAACCCTGGAACACCCCACTGGTCACCCTGCCTTCCGTTGAATGCATTCCATTAACCTGTACCCTCTGCGTTCTGCTTTGTAATCAGTGTTGTACCCATCTGACTACTTCTAGACAAACCCCTGTGTGGTCAAGCTTCTTTGCCAACCTTTTGTGTGAAACCAAGTTGAAGGTCTTACTAAAGTCTAGGTAGACCACATCTACTGCTGCACTGTGGTCCACTATTTTTGTAGCGTGGTCAAAAGACGTGAGCACATTTGTCTGGCATGACCTACTTGCTGTAAATCTGTGCTGTTTAGGGTCTTGTTGGCCACTAGTTTCAAGGAATGCTATGATCCTCTGTTTGAGTAGTGTCTCTATTAGTTTCCCCTACTATAGATGTGAGACTCACTGATCTGTAATTACTAGCCTCTTCACAACTGCCTGATTTGTGAAGTGGAACCACTATTGCCTTTTTCCAGTCTTTGGGTATCACACCGCTCTTCAAGGATTTCATGAATAGAAGTGCCAGAGGAGCTGCTAATTCTGCCCCCAGTTCCTTAAGGATTCTGGGGTGTACCTCATCTGGTCCCATGGCTTTGTCTGCTTTTAGTTTATTTAGCACCTCCCGTACTTTGGCTTTTGTAAAGGGACTCGGGTCTACCCCTGGTCCTGGGGTGTTGTGCTTTTTCAGGGCTGGTCCATTCCCTGGGTCCTCTTTGGTAAACACTGAGCAGAAGTATTTGTTGAGGATTCCGGCTTTCTCTGGGTCATGTTTGGTGCATTTCCCTTATTGAGTAGCAGTCTTTACCATCCCCATTTTATCTTCCTATGTTCCCTAATGTACAGTATCTAAAAAATGTTTTGTCTCCTCTCTTTGCCCTTTCTGCTATCTTTTCCTCTGTCTGGGCTTTTGCCTTTCTAATTTGTTTGTTAGACTCTCTCATTTTTTCCTTTTACAACTCCCAGTCTTTCTCAGTTTTGGTTTCCTGGTATATGCTGTACACCTTCTTTTTTCTTTCACTGTGGTAGCCACTTCCTTGGAAAACCATAGAGGATTTATTTTTCTTTTTGTTTTGCTGACCTATCTGGCACATTGATCTGTGGCAGTCTTTATTGCTCTCTTGAGTCTCCCTCACATGATCTCCACCATCTCAACCTCTATTTGCATTAACTGGCTACTTATGTTGTTCCTCATTTTTTCGAAGTCAGCCTTTCTGAAATCTAGCACCTTTATCTTTGAGTGGCTGGTATCCTGTGTTATGTTTATCTTAAAGCTTACCATGCGATGGTTGTTGTTGTCCATATGGCATCCCACTTTGATGTCCTTGATCCTTTCTGAGTTTGGGATGACAAGGTCAAGAATGGCATCTCCTCTTGTTGGGGTTTTAACAAGTTGTCACAGTCCCGCGCCTTGTAGTGACAATAAGAAGTCCCTACTTCTTGTTATTGCTGCTGCTAGTGTGCTCTAGTTAATATCTGGTAGGTTGAAGTCCCCCACCAGTATTACTTTGCCTTTATCAGACATTTTGTGGATTTCCTCTGTTTAGTCTTTGTCTCATTTATCACCTTGATTTGGGGGTCTGTATACAATGCTGATTCTGAAGGGTTTTTCCTTGCCTATGTCTACTGTTAGCAATAGTGTCTTGAAGTCCCCAGGTTGTCCTTTTACTTCTGTGGCTTTTATTTCCTCCCAAATGTAAATGGCTACACCCCTCCCCCCCCCTTTTTGTCCTGCATTTCTCTCCTGAACAGATTGTAACCAGGAATGGTTTTCCATGAACCCCATTTCTGCTACAGCCACCCAGTCCAACCTTTCTGTTTCCAAGATGGCTGTAAGTTTGGGAAATTTGTTGGTTAGGCTCCTGGTATTTGAAATCATTGCCTTCCAGGAATGTACATCTTCTTTGGTGTGAGGTTGTACCCTTTTCCTGGACTGCTCCAGTTTGCTCTTTCTGGCCAAGAGATTATGGAGGTTGCTGGTTCAGGCGGATGTTGGCTCTGATTTGTTTTCTGAGAATGTATGCACACATTTGGTGTTTTGAGGTGTGATGACCAGCCCACCGATGGCAGGGGTGTGAGCTGCATCATACTCCCCCTTTATTTAGTTTAAACTACCTGTATAGACATTGAACTTTTGTCCGAGTGCTTGCACACCTTCTCTGTTTAGGTGCAATCCATCGTATTTAAAAAAAGCTCTTTCCCAAAAGTTGTGCCAGTTCCCAATTTAGTGGTACACCTTGTCTTGGCACCAGTCACACAGCCATGTGTTGAATTCACCTACTTCAATCTCTCTGACTTGTATGGTGCTTTTTCCTTTTTCCCACACTGGCAGCACTTCTGAGAAGGCTAATTTGGATGGAAGGGAAGAAAGTTTGTTGGCCAGGTCCTTGAAGTGTTTCTTGGCCTCCTGAATTGTGTGATTTGCCAAGTCATTGGTACCAAGGTGTATTATTATTATACTGTATGTGTAGCATCCCCTGATTCCTGCACAATTGTCTTTATGTGGTCAGTGTCCCTACTTGCAGAGGCTCCTGGTAGACACTTTATCATGGTGTCACTTTTAACATTTTGTGTTAGGTTTTGTTCTACTCCCGGGATCATGGAATCCCCGATTATTAGAATTTTGCTTTTGTTTATATGTGTGTCATTTTTATTTTGAGTTTTATTATTTTTGTTGTTATTACATTTGTTTTTGGATTATTGTTGGTTATATTTTGAGTATTAGTATTTTTTTTTTATTTTCACATTTATTAAGAGGTCCAGGAGCATTACGGTATATGATATTCAATAAAAATTCTACATGCATTCAAGAGCACATCAAAACAAAGTACAAGTAGAGAGAGTATCACAGTATCAATGCAATTCACTGGAAATGATCACCCTATAAGGTCAAGTATATCCACTAAGGAGGCAAAAAGACAAGACAAAGAAAAGAGAAGAGGATAGCCGGCTCATAGAGATTCTAAACAAAGGCAAGGTATAATATCCTGTCCGTGGCCCATTACCCACAGCAGCTATTTATTCCAGAAAATGCTGAACTTGTCTAGTGAGGAATCAATTGTTGCTGTGAGCTTTTCCATCCTGTAAATCTCCTGAACCTGATCCTCCCAGTCTCCCCTTCCCAGGATGGTAGGCTGGACCCATCTTTTGGATATAACTTTTTTAGCTGCAAGCAGCAAAATCTCCACAAGCCTCTTTGTATGCTTATTTTTAATTTCTAGGGGGAAGCAATGAAGGAGGGCCAGGGCCGGGGTCAGGCCCAAGATCTCTGGAAAAAGCTCAGTTATGGCCTTCTCTACCTGGCTCCAGTAATCCTTTATCACTGGGCATCCTCAGAAAATATGAATAAGTGTAACAAAGCTATCCCCACATTGCCGCCAACATACTGACCTTCTTAACTTGTCATATTTCCTGGTTATATGGGGTGTCTTAAAGAATTGCACTGTACACTTCCAGCCATATTCCTTCCATAGGTGCGAACTGGTCAATCTGTGTTGTGTGGCATAGATCTGGTGCCAAGCAGCTTCAGAGAGCTCAACTCCTAAGTCCCTCTCCAAGGACTTTTGGATCCTTGTCAGTGAACTATGATCTTGTGACTGAAGAGCGTTACAAAGAGAGGAGACAATGTGATCAGGTATTTGCTGAGTTTTAGTTTCTATCAATAATTGGACCGGGGATGAACTGAATCTATCTCCCATCTAGTTCCATATCTCTGCTGTATATAGTGTTGAATCTGGAGGAAACAGTAGTGATCACTATTTCTAAGATGGCATAGTTGTTGGGACTGGGGAAAGGAGAGACACCCACCATCCTTAAACCATTGAAATATGTAACACAGGCCTCTCCTCCTCCAATGATCAAAAGTATGGTCTAATCTTGCTGGAAGAAACGATGGGTCAAATGCAGGGATTATTAATGCTATGGCTGATTGCTGTATTTGGGGTTCCTCCAGTTTCAAACAACAGACCCATTGGATCTGGCTGGTGAACCTAGACTGGATTAGTTCTTTTAACAGAATTTTCTTATGGGATGGAGAGCCCAATATACACTCAATTCCCTGAGCTGTTTCTTCTAATTCTAAAGACTTCCAATGGGTATCTGCATTTGAGTCCCATCAGTGAACTGCATGAGCTATTTGGGCTGCCTGGTAATACAATTTTAAGTGTGGGAGTGCAAGCCCGCCTTTAAATTTAGGTAGTTGTAGTATGCCATAAGCCTTTCTGGGTCTCTTTCCCTGCCATAAAAAGAAATAAATAATTTTATCCCATTTTTTAAACTCTGTGGAGGGGACTGGTATGGGAAGATTTAGAAAAAGGTAAAGAAAATGGGGCAAGACCATCATTTTAATGGGATCTACTCTTTGGATAATGGAAATGGGGAGATTTTGCCACCTCTGTAGTTCTGTCTATAGTTTTTTGATCATTTGGTGTAAAATGTATATCTTATACCTCCTCTAAGTAATGGAATATCTGGATTCCCGGGTATCTGAAGTTCCTGGTGTTCCATTTGAGAGGAAAGTGGATCTTTTTCTCTGGGTCTGGAGCATAATACCACCTTAGGACCTCAGTTTTTGTTTTATCCTGCTAGACTCTCTACCTCTGCGAGCCTGTCAAATAGTTTCAGCAAAGAAAAATCAGGTTTTGTTAGGTATATTAATAGGTCATCCACATAAAAGGCAGTCTTGTGGGTTGACCCTCCTAACTCCACCCCTGCTATGCCCTCGTCCTCCCTGATTAACTGAGCAACAGGTTCCACATTCAGTGTAAAGAGTAGAGGGGAAAGGGGGCAGTCCTGTTGAGTTCCCCTGGACAGGGGGAAGCGGTTTGAGAAGGATCCATTCACCTTCATTACTGGCTGAGGAGAGGCATAGAGGGTCTGTATCATGTCCTTAAATTCCAGGAGAAAATTAAAGTGTTTAAGGGTATAATGTAAAAATTTCCAGGAGACAGGATCAAATGCTTTTTGGGCATCAATGCTTAATAATAGGAAGGGAGCAGGTAGTTTTGTTGCCTTTTCCAGTATGTATAAGGTTCTTTTTATATGGTCAGTCATTTTCCTTTTAGGGACGAAACCTGTCTGATCTTTGCTAATTATGGCTGGCATTATAGTTTCTAATCTGTTTGCAAGTATACTGGCATAATATTTGTAGTTCTGCCTAAGTACCAAAATGGGTCTGTATGCTTCGCAGTTAAGGGGATCTTTCTCTGGTTTTAAAATTGTAGATATATTAGCATATTGCCAAGATGGTGGGTGAGGGGTCTTACTTATCTGCAGGTCTCTAAACACCATCCTTAGTTATGGCATGAGTTCTTTAATGAAGGATTTGTAAAATTCAGAGGTCAAGCCATCTGTGCCGGTACTCTTGCTCAGTTTGGCTGACTTAACTGCTCTAATTATATCTTGTGACACAACGGGGAGTTGTAACTGTTCCCTTTGCTCATTTGACAGTTGGGGAAGGGATAAGTTTTGAAAGGAGATATATCTTCCCTTTTCCGGTTCAACATCCTGTGAGTATATGGTTTTATAAAAATGTTTGAATACCTCCAGAATATCTTTGGTTGTGGTAAGGATCAGTCTATTCCGAGGGTGCCTTATTTGTTTCATCATTCCCCTATTCCTTTGAACTCTTAACTGATAGGCCAGTATTTTGGATGCCTTGGCTCCTCCCTCATAATACTTCTGTCTAATGTACAATAAGGCCTGTTCTGTTTTATGATTTAAAATCTCTTGCAGTTTAGACTGAATGGCCACTATCTGTGCCTGGGCAGATTTGTCCCCTTTCATATGAGCAGCCTGCCAAAACTGAAATTCTGCCTCTAGATCCCTCTGCTGTTGTTCCCTCCATTTCTTAACCTGTGAAGTGAATTTAATGGTTCCCCCTCTGAGGACAGTCTTGTGGGTGTCCCACAGAATGCTGGAAGAGACATTGAGAGTGTTGTTTTGGCTAATTATTTCTGGAATGTACTGTTTTATGTATTCCACATGGTCCTTATTCCTAAGAAGGGAATTGCTAAACTGCCATTGACTGGGTCCCCTTACTGAAGCTGTTTTAAGTTCTATTAATATGGGAGCATGGTCAGACAGCAAAATAGGGAGTATAGTGACCTGTTGCCCCTGATCCTGATGCTCTGCCGTAATCAGAAAGTAATCGATTCGGGAATATGAATTGTGTGCAGCTGAATAATGGTTATAGTGACTGTCTCTCCAATACCGAAGTCTCCAAGCATCGATAAAGCCCAGGTCCTTTATTAATCTCCGGTCATGTTTCTGACCAGCTGCCACTTCCGGGGTGTTCGGGTTGGAACTATCTCTTCCTGGGTCCAACAGTAAATTCAGGTCACCCCCCCCCCACTAATAGTGTCCCCTGTTTAAATTGGATCATTTTGTCAAATAATTCCTGATGTTTCAAGGCTGTAGCTCCCTAGGGGACATAAATACTGGCCACCATAAAGGGCACTCCCCACCAAGTCCCTCAAACCATTGCCAACGTGCCATCCCTATTTTGAAAAGATTCTTGAAGTTGAAAAGAAGAGTAATTGGGAATTAAAATGGCTGTACCCCTTCTTCTACCTGAGCTGTGGGAACTGACAACTATAGTCGCCATTCCAAATTTTGCTAATTTCTGGTATTTTGTGAAATTCATTTGTGTCTCCTGGAGTAGTATCATTTGGGGATGGGATTTCTTCAAGTATGATATTATTTTTCCTCTCTTGATCGGGCCTATTAGTCCATTTACATTCTGAAAAATTACCTGGATGATATTTGGACCTGCCATAGAGAATGGTATTGCCAAGTCTGACTATCTGACTGGTATTGCTCTCAGCTGACACCCCCTCCTTTTACTGCTTATTTCACTGTGATCCCATCTCTCTGAGTTGAGATGACCCCCTCCCAAGAATGATTCTTTCCAGACCTCATTTTTCATTAGAAAGAAAAAACTATTTACAGAAATTCCTACGGTGCCTATACCTAAATTCAATAAACTCAGAACTAGAATACAATGAACTATGCACATCAATGTTAATGTGACTTCCAAAATCCGAGGTCATGACCTGGATTACATCCACCCTGAGGGGGGCTACAAGTGGGATTGCACCCTGTGAGTCCAGGTGCCACCTGGGGTATAATGCACCCCTAATAAACGTAAACCAAGAATAAGGACTAAAGGAGTGTATGGGTGTCTAGGATAAATAAAAATAGTGAAATAAAACCAAACTAAATCCAATTTGAATGGTGCTCTTTGGGCTACAGTCATATAGATCCCTAGTATTCCCCTCACCTACTCATTAAGGGGGAGCTAAGCATCATCTTACACAATTTCATAATTACTCAAGTCCAATAAGTTCATTTTCTGGACTCTGAATGTGGCCATTTTAAAAGTAAATGAATGTCCCATAATTAGTGCCTTCCGGTTTTGGATTGTCTGAACCAGCCGTTCCACCTAGGGAGTTGTATGAAGTAACTTGGAAAAATATTAGGCTATAGTGCTGACTTGGCAGTAGACCTAGAGACAATTGCAGGGAAACCCAACCGTACCATGCTGCACTACAACCGGGGGAGGGATGGAACCACCCCGGCCCCCCCGGTGGAGCCCCGTGCCCACCAACCTCCATCAACACAGATGCCCATGTATTAGTTACCAGATACAGAGAGGTCCCCAACCACGCAGCATCAAGGCTGGAGCCCATATCCAAAACATCTGAGTGGAGGACTGATATCTTCCAGCTACCTGTGGCTATTCTGGGAAGGAGTAAATGCCAGTCAATCCAAACCCTCCCCCCGGCCCATGGTCTGGATAGGGATTTAGAGATTGCTCTCTTTTTTAAGATGAAATGAGAGGGAGTGGAGGGCCTAGGCACTGATTATTTTAACCTACATTCAACAGTCTTCTCCTGGGACCCTGGCAGGGGAGGATTACTCACCCCAACCCGGATTCCGCTGACCCTCCCATAACGGAGAGCTATATACCTCAGAGGCACCAGCCTGCTAAGACTCGGATTCCTGGGGAGGTCTGTGTTTTGATGAAAATCCAACCATGTGCCTACATAAGCCCCTGCAGCAGAGAGCAATCCATAGTCAATGGTACATAAGTTCATACAGGAGCTCCAAGCCCATCCCATCCAGTTCATGAGACATTCCAGGTGAGGCCTGTGGTGGAGTCAGTGGGTGCCTGCCCCTGAGGGGCCAAGGACCCAGGCCCCCCCAGGTACAGCACAGCAACACAGCTGGTGCCCCACAACTACCCCTGGGACCTACCGTTCAGCATAAATCAAGGTTCATCTGTCCATCTATTCTCTTCAGGGGCCACCTCTTGTGAACTGTCTAAGGAGCTGTTTAGTGGAATCCAATGTGGCCTGCTGCGATGCCTCATCTGGAGTTTGGCGTCGCCAAAATGGAGCTGCGGTCGGATGAGATCTCTGTGGGAGAGGGACCTTGGTAGGCAGCTCATAATTTCTCTGTTTCAGGTCTGCCAGTGCCTCTTCTGCTGTGTCATAGCTTTGTTGTCCATTCGGGAATTGTATCTGCAGTCTAGAAGGATAGGGCATCCAGATCTTCAACTTCAGGCCATGCAATATTGGGAATAGTGGGATATATTCCCTTCATCTTTGCATCGTTGTCAGTGCATAATCATTGTCGAAAACCACCCGTGTGTTAGCAAAGTATGTTTTCCCCATACCCCAGGTCCTTCGAAGTATAGAGTCCTTGGTGGTGTAGTGGTGAAATCTAATGATGATAGATCTGGGGCGAGCCCCTTGCTGGGTGGGCCTGGGGCCAATGGCACAAATGCTCTTTCATTTTCCAGACTGTAGTCTGAATCTAGATTCAGAGTATCTCTTGGCATTTGATCCATAAACTGCTCCATGTTGGTACCCTCTCTCCCCTCAGCCACCCCATAAATTCTAATATTCCTGCACCTGTGCCTGTTTTCCACATCCTCTTGCCTCTCCCCAAGTGCTTGACAAATTCCTATCAGTTGTGATACTGTGGCCTGGCAGCCTGCTAAGGCATCAGACTGTCCTTTTTGCTGCTCCTCCAGTAGCCCTACTTTTTGTTGTAGCTCTGTGATATCTGCTCTTGCTTGAATCTGCTCCTTTTTAAATTCTCGAAAGTCTGAGTTGATATCCTGAAGTTCACTCAAAATTTTATTGAGTTTATCATCCATTTTGCTGCTTTGTTTAGTTTTAGATTTGCCCCGTTGTTTTGATGGAGTGTGAGCAGAGGACTGGCGGGAGTGAGTAGAAGTGCTTGAATCAGAGGCCTTGTGTTCTGAGAGCTCTGGATCAACAGAGAGGTATGCGAATCTGTTTAAGCCCCCTTTTAGTTTATTGTTAGCCATTACATTGCAAGTGCAATGTCGGCAAAAACTCTAATAGAAGGACTAAATTATCAATTAGTGGACGAGGAGTAGCAGAGCTCAGCTAAAGCGTGGCCATGTGAACGGAAGCTGTACTGGAAGTCTCCAGTATTTTTGTTTTTATCGTAGTTTGTATTGGTTTTAATTGGTGTATTACCCTTTTTTGGTGGTTTGATTTCTTTACCTTGTATTACTTTGTCTGTGGTTGGTAGCAGTGGAGTGAACCTGTTTTTTGTCTGGATGGCCGGGAAATGCTCCTGGTTTTTGGCTTCCTTTCTAGGCCTCCTATGATGCCTCATTTTCCTTACCACCTGCCAGTCTCTGGGCCCTGCCTCAAGTCCTGGCTCCTGGCTGACATGCTGGTACTGTTGGTGGGGGGGTTGAGGAGGTGTGCTATAGAGTTCCCAGTACTGGAGGTCATATATAATAGTCCAAGCATCCTGTAATTGGGCTGCAAGACCTGCAATGGTGCAGCATGCATGGCAGGGTACTGGTTGTCATTTGTAGATCCTACTGTACAGTGCACCTCTATTTTCACAACTGACATGGCCAATTTATTTTTTTTTTGCGTGTGTTGTTTGCACGCTTGTGCAAAAACACATTGCATCAGCTTCCTGCAAAAACGAGTTATGGAGGCATGGCAGTGTTGTGCGAAATGGCAGCAGTCCATTCCAGGGCTGTTCTCTGCATGGTGAACAAAGGAGTGTGCTGTTGATGACAGCAGTTAATGAGCATGCCACAATGCATAAAAAAATTCAGCCATGTCACTACACAATCAGCAGTTTTGGTGCATTGTGTGGTATCCCCATGGTATCGGCTTCTCCGTCAGTCTCTCACAGTCCCCAGGAAGCTGACAGAAAGCCTCTGCCCGCTGTTCAGTGTGCCTTCCTGGTGAAACATTTCAATAAATAAAAAAAAAGCTGACAGGGGTGCCCAATCCCACCTATTGGCATGATCCCTTCCCCAGTTCATTTGCTGACGGGGTAGCCCAATCCCCGTCGGCATGATGCACCTCCTCCATTTGTTGTGTGCCGAGGAGGGTGCCCAATCCCCCCTCGGCTCATGTGCCACCCCAGCACACTGTATGGCCGATGAGGGTGCCCAATCCCCCCGTCAGTTGCACTGCTCCCCCAAACAAACTTCCAGGTGCCATACTGGGAGCCCACCCCAGCATGGCAAAAGTCTGTATGGCCCATGGAGGTGTCCAATCCCCTGTCGGCTCTACTGCTCCCCCAAAACAAACTTCTTGGTGCCACATGGGAGCCCACCCCAGTGTGGCAAAAATCTGTATGGCCCACAGGAGTGCCCAATTCCCCATTGGTTCCACTGCCCCCCCAAACTTCCTGGTGCCATGCTGGGAGCCCACCATAGCATGGCAAAAGTCCCCCATCATCCTTGTAAAAACACCTAGAAGAAAAATGGCCCTCGTTGATTCTCTTGCCCCTCCCCAACCTCGCCCACCCTCTGCATACCCCACCTCCCCACCCCACCTCACCCATACTTATCTCCAGAGCCCAAGCGATGATCTTGATGGACCGAGAACACGTCTGCACTCTTCAAAGCCGACCATAAACTGAAGAAATGCTAGTAAGCTGTATAATGGCATAAATGTTTTTTCAACTTTGGTGTATATCTTGGCCATTTTGGGACCTTTTCACCAAACTTTCAACATAGGTTCTTGGGACCCCATCTCATGAACTCAGTCACTGTCAATTTGTTATCGGTCCCAAAGGTGATATTGCGGTCTCGTGGAACCACCTTCGGGACTGATTAACAAAATGACAGTGTCACAGTTCATGAGGTAGTCCCAAAACCCTATGTTGAAAATCTGGTGAAAATTTCCAAAATGACTGTTTTATGAGCGTGCGTTGTGCAGTTCCTACACAGCTTGTAACTTCGAGCATTTTTAATATTTTCACTCCAGATTTTCAGCATTGCCATTTTACCACACCTCCTTATGAACAGTACAGCTGCCATTTTTCACATATCACCCGAAATGTGTTTTCGCACATGTAGTGCACAGTGGCACGGTCGGTGTGCAAAATCAATGTTTGGGACAGATTAAGAAAATCACAGTGCCACTGTTCATGAGCAGAGGTCTTAAACTGGCTATGTTGAAAATTTGGTGAGAAAGGTCCTTAAAATGACTGTGTTACGAATGTGCATTGTGCAATTTTATGTAGTGTCAGTGGCTCAGTAGGTAGCACACTCACCTCTGAGGCTGGGAGATCAGAGGGCTGTGGGTTCAATTTCCACATGTGACACTTGGGTTAATATCCCAGTACTGACACTGTAGTGCAGCGTGAGAGGGGTGCTGCATTTCTGAGGTGCTGTCTTTCGGATGAGACGTTGAATCGAGGTCCCATCTGCCTGGATTGGTGGTATTTCAGGTGGATTTTAAAGATCCCATGGCACTTCTCAAAAAGAGTAGGGGTAGTTTTATTAAATCATCATCAAACAAAATGAATGATAACATACAGTTAAAATATGCAAAAGACGCATTTGGTACGTAGGTAACATATAGAAAGAGAAAAGCATACAGACACTCCTTTCCTCCTTTTTTTATTTTTATATAACTTTTACTCTTGATTTTAGTGCTCTAAATATCCTATTTTCAGTTCCAAACCTTGGAATATGTTAAATTTTAGAAATATTCACTTATATTTTATAAAAAATAAGAACCCTTTCCACCAATTGTGAACCTGCTGGAGCGTTGAAATTAATACATCTTTATCATATGCATTCCTCATTGTTTGACAAACCAAAATCTGAACAGCATTGTATGACATTCTACTCTGATTCACCACCCTTTACCTTATGGCAGTCTATATTCCCCCCTGCAACCACAAGCCCACCTTCAGCTCAGTCCTGGACAATATCTCCCACCTCCCACCCAGGAGTGAAGTCATCCTAATGGGTGATTTCAATATCAATTGGCTCTCTTCTGCTTCCTCCCCCTGCAAAGATTCAGCCCTCACTTACGATCTCACCCAGGTCGTCAAGACCCCGACCAGACTGGACTCTAGAACAGGCTCCTCTACTCTTATAGACCTAATCTTCACCAACAGGCCTAATAACTTAGGGAAGCAGTATAGCACAGTGGTTTAAGGCTCTGAGCTGCAAATCTGGTGACGTCCAGCAGACCAGACCTGAGTTTGAATCCCACAGTTTCCATTTGCATACCGTGTGACCCTGAGCAAGTCACTGAACTTTCCTATGCTCCCAGGTCACACTTGTAAAAAAAGCTTTCAGCTTAGTGTGCTACTCCTGGTTAAACAACTAAATAAATAAAAAATAAATAATAACATCTCCCAAGTCACTGTGCTCCCAGACTCGATTAGTGACCATTCCCCTGTGACCTGCTTGCGGTCCTCAAAATTCCCACTGCCCTTTTAAATGTCACTGCGTATGAGCACCTGAAAAAGGAACCTTAGCACAGTTAACTCTCACCTTGCCTTCTGTGATTGGTCTCCTATTCACACTGCCCAGTCCATGGATGCTGCTCTCGCCTACTTTATTGCCATCTTCAACTCAGCCTGTGACAAATTCACACCCTTTACTAAACAAGTAGTTAAGCAAAGAAACACCCCTTGGATCTCCCAGGCTCTACTAGACCAAATGCACCAGAGGTATAATCTATGGCATAAGGCCCTTGATTTACAACTCCCATGGGACAGGCAACTCTACAGAGAAGCCAGAAACAGATGCACATGGGCCACCCAGCAAGCCAAAGCTGCTTACTACAAACATACCCTCACCTCCTCCTGGGGCTTAGGGCATAAATTCTGGAGCAATATCAAGGAGCTCTGCAGAAAAACGGTTTCCCCTACACCTACTCAGCTTACAGTGGATGGGGTTACCACCCACGACCCTAGTGCTATCTCGGACACCCTCAACACCTCCTTCTCTGATCTCTCTCATATTCTCCCTCCAAACTACTTTGACCCTACCACCCATCCCCCCACCATCAACTCGGCACCCACTATCACACCCCCCTTTTAGACTAAGAGTCATCTCCTGCAAAGAAGCAAAATGCTATCTCACAATGCCTCTGAAGAACTCCCGGTATAAGAGTGACTCCCTGGACCTCAAACTCATTCAGCTTTCACTGGACATGACATTACCTCATCTCACCAAAATCCTCAACCTGTCTTTATGCCTCAGCCAATTTTCTGTGTCTGGAAGAGA
The DNA here is from genome assembly GCA_016271365.2 of Neoceratodus forsteri. Classification (NCBI taxonomy): domain Eukaryota; kingdom Metazoa; phylum Chordata; order Ceratodontiformes; family Ceratodontidae; genus Neoceratodus; species Neoceratodus forsteri. The sequence continues at coordinate 193,472,195 of CM057456.1, forward strand.
GCCATCATACCCCTATCCTGAAGAGTGGTGACCCCACCACTGCAAGCAACTATAGACCGATATCCATCCTACCACCCCTCTCAAAGGCCCTTGAAAAAATAGTATCTGATCAACTAACTGACTACCTAACCACACACGACCTGCTCTTCCAAGAACAACATGGTTTCCGGAGGGGCCACAGCACCACCACAGCCCTCACCGAACTCACTACGTACATTCATGAGGCCCTTGAACAAGGCTCCATGGCTGGGGCTCTGTACGTCGATCTGACCAAGGCATTTCACACAGTCAGCCACGAGCTACTACTCCAAACCCTTCCAACCTTTAGCTTTGCACTAGAGGTCACCAACTGGTTCAAAGATTATCTGTCGGATTGGACACATCAAGTCAAAATAAACACAACTGTCTCCACTAGCCAACCGGTTCATACTGGTGTCCCACAAGGGTCGATACTAGGCCCTCTACTTTTCACACTCTTTCTTAACTCCCTCCCCAAATCCTGCAGTGGTTGGATGCTGCTCTATGCAGATGATGCGGTAGTTTTTTGGAAACTCCCCCATCCTATCTCTCTTCAATCTGCACTGCAGGGCTTCTTTAAGGAGCTTGAATCCTGGTTCTTGGAACACTGTCTCATAATCAACTACACAAAAACGAAGTCCATGATCTTTACCCACTGCCAAAGCACCCACTGCCATGCCCCTCAGTTGTAATGAACGCCCATGGCTCAACTCTAAAGCAAGTCTCAGATTTCAAATACCTTGACGTTAACTTGGACACCTCCCTCTCCTACCACTCTCACATACAACATGTCTGCTCCTCCATTAACACTAGATTGGGGATCCTTTACAGACATAAACACTGCCTACCCCCTCAGACCATGCATCTTGCCGTGTCTGCATCTATTCTATCCCTGGTGGACTAAGCAATAGTTATTTATGGATCTGCTGATCAAACTGCCCTACGTAGCATCAACCTCGCCCTCAACAAAGCCTGCCAGCTAGTCACTGGATGTAACAGGCTAACTCACACCTGTGAGCTCTATCAACAGACTGGCTGGCTTAATTTCCAAGGCAGGTTTAAGTATTTTACTTGCCTCCTGGCCAAAAAGATACAACTGAAGATGGCCCCTACTGGCCTCCACCCACTTATCCACACAGTCCCCCATAGAAGGATGCAAAGGCACTCAGTTAACCCCACCTTTCTAGTTCCCTACTGCAGAACCTCTCTTGGGCAAATATCCTTCCACTACCATGCCCCTCTGTGGCTAAACAGCCTGCCGCCCTCCATCTCCTTGGCCCATAATCTCCACCAATTTAAATCAGACCTCAAAACACTTCTCCTGGACTCAATGACCTGTGATTGTAATTAAAACCCCACTCAGTCCTCTTCTCCCCCCTCTCTGTCCCTCTTTCCAGAGACAGGTGGTGTCTGGGAACCTCCTCTACCTCTGCTACTAATCCTGAATCCAATTTTTTGTGTGGTGCTAACCTCCCTGCTTGTCTCTCATATTTTTCCCTATCCCCTGTCCATCCCTTTTACGACTCTGGGTCCCTCAAGATCCTACGAATTTGTACCCTGTAGTTACTCTGACCCGGGACATTCTGTATGTTCCCAGCTTGATCATTAGTGTAAGCCAGGACTGTGTGACCTGTACTAATTCATCATTATTGTATATGTATTTTATTGTATCTCCTCTGTACTTTTACTTTTATCTGACGTGGAGCCTTTGCAAAAGAGTCTATGACTCAAAGGATTGTAAGTCTGAATCTATTCAGTAAACAATAAACATGTAGCTTGCCACACAAAAAACTTGAAACAACATAAAAAAAACATCAGTGTATCATGGTGAAAACTGGGTCCTAATGAGGCATACTGACCCAAAATAAACAATTCATAAGTCATACTTCTGAGCCAAGGTAAGTTCCACTTAGCTGCTAGAAATGACCATGAACCACTAGAATAGGAACAAGTTAGTAAATAATGTTCCATAGATTCCTCTGTGTTTGTACAATCAGGATAAGGACAATTCCTTTCTTCTATTGCTTTATGTTTTACATTACCCCTACATAGAAACATAGAAACATAGAATTTTATGGCAGATAAGGACTGCTTGGCCCACCCAGTCTGCCCATTTCCCTACCTAATGGATAAGCTGCAGATCCTACTTAACCAGCAGCCTACTTCTTCCTACCCCCACCCCATAGAATTGCCTTATGACTGTCCCATGCATGCTTGAATTCCACCACTGTTTTTGACTCCACAACCTCCTCTGGAAGGCCGTTCCATGCATCCACAACCCTCTCTGTGAAAAAATACTTCCTTAAATTACCTCAGAACCACCCCCCATCTTCAAATTGTGCCCCTTTGTTCTTGCACACCTCTGTTTTTGAAAGATGCTACCCTCTTGGACTTTGTTGATTCCCTTGAGGTACTTGAAAGTTTCTATGATGTCCCCCCTCTCCCTCCTTTCCTCGAGGCTATACATATTAAGCTCCTTAAGTCTCTCTTCATATGTCTTCTGGTGCAGACTCTGCACCGTTTTAGTTGCCCGCCTCTGGACAGCTTCCATCCTGTCTATGTCTTTGCAGAGACTGGGTCTCCAGAACTGCACACAGTACTCCAGATGGGGTCTCACCAGCTGTCTGTACAGAGGATAATAACTTCCTGTTTTCTACTGGTGATGCCTCTCCATATGCATCCCAGTATCCCCCCAACACTCCTTGCTGCCCTCTCACATTGCTTGCCGACCTTTAGGTCATCTGATATGACTACCCCCAGGTCCGTTTCCATTTTTGTTGTTAGTATCTCACCCCCCATTGTGTACTCTTCCCCTGGGTTTTTGTTTCCCAGGTGCATTACCTTGCACTTCTTAGCATTGAATCTAAGCTGCCATACATTTGACCATTCCTCTAACCTTGCCAAGTCTCTTCTCATCCTTTCCACCCCACCTTGTGCATCAACTCTGTTGCAGATCTTTGTGTCATCTGCAAAGAGACATACTTTCCTTCAGTCCCTCTGCAATGTAAACATAAAGACATTGAAGAGACCAGTCTAATACTGAACCCTGCGGTACCCCACAAGTAACCCCCCTTTCTTCAGAGTGGACTCCATTTACTATTACTCTCTGTGTCCTATTCTCCAGCCAATTCTTTACCCAGGCTGTCATCTTGGGACCCACTCCCAGGCTGGCTAACTTGTATATTAATCTTTTGTGTGGGACTGTGTCAAATGCCTTGCTAAAGTCTAGGTAGGCCATGTCCACAGCCCCTCCCTGATCTACTACTTTTGTCACCCAGTCAAAGAAATCTATCAGATTCATCTGGCATGACCTTCCGCTGTGAATCCATGCTGCCTTGGGTCCTGTGCCCTCTGGCCTCTAGATACTTGACAATTCTTTCCTTCAAGTGATTCCATCATTTTCCCTATCACTGAGGTTAAACTAACAGGTCTGTAGTTTCCTGCTTCTGCCTTGCTCCACTTTTGTGAAGGGGAATCACATCTGCCCTCCTCCAGTCCTCGGGTACCACCCCATCCTCCCATGATTTGTTAAACAGGGTAGTCAGTGGTGTCACTAGTTCTACCTTAGTTCTTCTAGAATTCTGGGATGAATCCCATCAGGCCCCATTGCTTTGTCCCCTTCAGTTTTAAGAGTTCTTTCAGAACCCTTTCTTCTGTAAATGGGCTGGTATCAACTTCTGTATCCAGAGTGTTTCTACTGTTTGTGTTAGGTACCTCCCCTTCTTCATTTGTAAATACTGAGCAAAAATATTTGTTTAGTATCTCTGCCTTTTCACAGTCACCCTCTGCCCACCTTCCCCTTTATTAAACCTCACTATCCCTCCCTTGGTCTTCCTTCGCTCCCTGATGTACCTATAAAAGGTTTTATCCCCCTTCTTAACTGAGTTGGCTATCTTTTCCTCGGTTTGGGCCTTTGCTGTTCTGACTGCCTTCCCAGCTTACTTTTGCTTTAACTGATACAGTTCTCGGTCCTGCTCCTTCTGTGATTCCTTGTACTTCCTGAATGCTTTCTTTTTCTCTTGAACCTTGACTGCCACTTCCTTTGAGAAAAATAGTGGTTTCTTACATCATTTAGTTTTGTTTATTTGCTTCACACAAAGGCTTGTTACCTCTGTGATGTCAGTTTTTATTATTCCCCATTGTTCTTCCACCCCTCCTTCCTGCCCATTTGCTAGTGCATTCCTTAGGCACTCACCCATTTTGGCAAAGTCAGCCCTCTTAAAGTCCAGTACCTTTGCCTTTGTATGGCTTGAATCTATTGCTGTGTTTATTGTGAACCATACTGTTCAATGGTGGTTAGTTCCCAGATGGCTACCCACTTCTACATCTGTGATCCTCTCTTCATCTCCATTTGAGAGAACCAGGTCTAAGATTGCTCCCTCTCGAGTGGGCTCCAATACTAGTTGTCTAAGGCATGCCCCCTGTAGGGCATCTAGAATAACCTCACTCTTCAAAGTGGCTGCTGCAACTGCACTCCAGTTAACATCTGGCATATTCAGATCACCCATCAGCAATATCTCCCCTTTTTCTGCCATACTAAGTATACTTTCTATCATTTCCTTGTCCATTTCCTCCCCCTGAGAAGGGGGTCTGTATACAACCCCTGTGCGGATTGTGGTGCCATTGCCTGTCTCCAAATTTACCCACAGTGCTTCTTCTCCTCCCTGTTTTCCCTTTTGTTCTGTTGCTTTGATTCCTTCACTTATGTAAAGAGCTACTCCTCCTCCTCTTTTACCCTCTCTGTCCCTCCTGTAGATAGTGTATCCTGGTATGTTTACGTCCCAGTCATGGTTTTGTGTGTACCATGTTTCTGTGATTGCCATGATATCCAGATGTTCCTCCTCCATCAAGGCCACTAATTCAGGAAGCTTGTTACCCAAACTATGGGCATTGGTACTCATTGCTTTCCATTTTTTGATGGCTTTACCTTCTGTTGCAGCATCCCCCACTGACCTTTCTACCTCTGTCTTTTTCTCATTTCGTACCCTGTTTTGTAGGAAGAGGCTGGGATTTTCCTGCTGCTTATCAGTGCCTCCCCTTGACTAGTTTAAAGCTTGCCAATGAAGCATTTAAACCGATTGCTCAAAAGACTTGTTCCCTTCCTGGACAGATGCAGACCATCCTGCCAGTATAGGCTGGTGTCCCTCCAGGTGGAACCCCAGTCCCCAATGAAGCCAAACCCCTGTGCTCCACACCATTTTTTCAACCATTCATTAAACTGCATGGTGCAAAGTACCCTCGCCTCACCCATGCCATTGACAGGCAGCACCTCTGAGAAGGATACTGTGTGTGCTACTTGTCTTAGGCCCCTCCCCAGTTCTACAAAGTCCTTCTGCACTGCTCTAATCTCATGTTGAGCCACGTTATTTGTCCCTAGGTGGACAATGATGTCCAGCTCAGACTCCCGTGCAGTTGTTCTTGTGATCCTGAGGATGCGCTTCCTGTCCCTCCAAGCCATGGCACCAGGCAGGCACCGTACTTCAGTTTTCCCTGCTCCCCCCAGTTCTATCCCCATAAGATTTTCAGTGCGGGAAGAGTTTAAACCCTGGACTAAGAATTTGTCATAAGACCTAAAGTAAGTGCAGCCGGAGTTGGAGAAGGGTCCATCCACCTCCGCTGGTAGCCGGCGTGCTTTGCACCAGTGTGCACGCCTGGCTGCCATCTCTGATGTCGGTGAGACAGGTGTGGTGGGTGCCCTTCCTGTGTCTCAGCGGTCTGGCATGCAAGCATGTCAGCACGCTGTGGCTGTGGCACGAACCTGCACCATTGATGATGCAATGACCACTATGGGCATTGACACATGTGTGTCACATAATGGACACACAGCAGGACAGCTCACGCCCATGGACCTAGCTGGTTCCAACGTGTGTGCCAGCACATCAGCACAGTCCCAGGCTGTGCCTGTCAGCACCGGTGGGGCAGCACCGGTGGCTGTACAGGTCACTGGCACTGTTGCGGCCACAGCAGTGGAACGAATGATCCCTTGGGCACAGCAGGCGGATGGGCAGCAGCAGCAGTCACCCACCGGGTCTGGGGGTACCGGGTTCAGCGGTGGCATATGTACACCGCCTGTTGACTTGCCCATACCTGGTCCTGGTGAGCAGCGCCCACCCTCAAGGGGTGATGAACATCAGGCCCTTCCATACCCTGATGGACAGGTTGCCGATGTGGGAGACGACCCGTTTGACGAGCACACCCGCCTGCTGCGGGCATCAGTACAGCAGCAGATGTGGGTTGCAACGTCTGTGGAGGCACTGTGTGTGGTTGTGGAGTGGCACAGCAGGGACAACAAGAGGATCCTTGCAGGGATTGACCATTTGCAGATGGATGTGACCGCCGCCATTGACAGACAGACTCAGGCATTGGTCACTGTCGTGGCCGCATTGGGCACACAGTCAGGTGCCCCTGTGCTGCACATGCTGTGCAGTACGCTATCCACTCCCCATTCCCAGCGTCGTGCGACACCCAGCCTGTCAACGCCAGGTTCAGCTGTGGGCATCCAGAGCACCCCTGGTGCAGGTATGTTCGGTATGCTGAAGACCCCTGTGCAGACAAGGTCGTGCTCACGCAGTGGGACCACTGGTGGTCCCTCGGTGCCACCCCAAGTGGCCCATGCTCAGCCTGCCAGTGCGGCTGGGTCTCAGCGGGGCCGCCCATGCATCCAAGGTGGCCGTGGCACAGTGCCACATGACTGACCTGTCTCCCAGTGTGGGCCCTGTCTGGTGCTGCCCTGTGTGCAATGTGTGTTATGGTGGGCAGTGCACCAGTGGGTGCCCTGCCCAACACGCCAACACACAGACCACCTGTACACCCTCCCGACTGCTGTCCACAGGTGCATGTGCATGATGATGCCTGCATTGCACTGTACACCAAGGTGCAAGGGTGCCCAGCATCTGACACACATACATGGGCAGTACAGGTGGTGGAGGTGGCCTGTGGATGTGTGTGTTTCACATGTCTGTTCCTGCTCTGCTGTGCACCTGCCCCTGTGCACTTTGTGCCTGGTGTGTGCGTGTGTCTGTCCATGTGGCGTGTGACTGTTCACCCCTCCCTGGTTGTGTGTTTGTGCTCCTGTACCCTTCCACTCCCCTCACCGTCATGCACCCCTGGTGTGTTACCCTGTGTGTATGTGGGTTGCGCCCTGGACAGTGTTAGGTGCACATGGCCCCATGACTTACCTGTGTTGTGCAAAGTGCTCCTTTGTGATGGTGTCCCGGTGCAGCTGGGCCAGCGGATCAGTCGGGGTCACACCGTCAAGGGCTGCTCATCCCATCATCACCAGCGTCACCAGCATCCCCATCGCTGTCCCCTCCTTGACCTGTCGGCTATCCCACAGTCTTTGGCCATGTTGTGCAGGATACAACAGGCCCGGAATATCCCACAGATCTTTGAGGGGCTGTACTGTAGGGCACCAATGGAGGTGTCTAGGCATCGGAAGCGTGCCTTCAGCATCCCAAACACCCACTCGATGATGTTGCATGTGGCAGCATGTGCCTCATTGAAGCATTGCTGCGATGGGGTCATGGGGCGCCAGTAGGGTGTGAGCAGCCAGGGACGGAGTGGGTATCCACTGTCACCTGTGTGGTGATAGTGGAGGTTAGTGTCATGTTCAGGCCCATACTGCCCCTAGCCCTGTGTGCCACTACCATGGCACCTGTGGCTTACCCACCCTGCCCCACTTTGCCAATCCTACATGCATACTCACCCACTAGATGTCCTGTGGGGATGTCCCCACTCTCGAATCGATGGCACAGTGCAGACTGGTACCATATGAATGAATCGTGTACTCCACCAGGGTGCGTGGCACAGACATTGATGATGCGCCCACTGGCATCACACACCACCTGGCAGTTGACACTGGAGACCCCTTCCGATTGCGATATGCAGCCCCACCGGGGCCAGGTGGCGTGTGAATGGCCACATGGGTGCAGTCTATCGCCCCTAGCATGCCAGGCATACGTGCTACCCTGTGGAACTCCTGTATGTTTGCTGTACGCTCTGCCGTGGTGCTGGGGAAATGGATGTACTCCGCAGCATGTGGCAGCAGTCCGCTAAGGAATTGGGTGGGATGCATGACGTGGCCGACTGTGTTATGCTGTGGTGTCCCCTGTTGGCCTCTGGAAGGTACCCGTGACGAGCAAGCACATGCAGGCTGTTACCTTTGTCTCCACTGACAGAGCGTGACTCCGTCATGAGGGTGCCTGCATCACATCACTGCACAGCTCACAGAGCCACCTCAGTATTGCCCTGTTTAGGTGGTAATGGCCCACAATCTGTATGTCTGAATACAGCTCAAAGCTGATGCGGGCACGGTACTGCCTGTTGGGGGCGTACCGCCGACGGGCCCTTCCACGGCCACGTCCCCCTGCAGCATGCCTTCTCACCTCATTACAGCTTCCATGGAAGCTGGCACTGTCCATCTCCTGGCTTGTCCCCCGGCTGTTGTTGATCTGTTCCCCCCACTGTCCTGACTGCTACCTCCACTGCACCGGGTACACCTACTGGCCTCTGCACTCTGTGGCCCCACACACCTTCAGCTGACCCTATTCTGTCCTCACCACTCCCTGACCTGCACTGGTTACTGCTGTGGCCTGCTCTGTCTAGCTGCATCATGTGCATTCCCTGTCGTGTTCTTGCACCTCTTCCTTGAGCCTTTTTATTTTGGCTAATTTCCGCAGTGGCGCAACTTCTGCCTGATCCACTGTTGCGCATTGCGCAAGCCTTTGAATATTGCATTGCGCACTTTATGCATGGTTCCACCCCCTTCAGTTGCACATACCTTCATTTGCATTGCGCTATTGCTCAGCATGTTTTCTGTGGTGCAACTGCCTCCTGCTGAATATCGCACTATGGCACAATTTCGGACTTGCACTGGCGCAACCCTATTGCGCATGGTGCAACCCATTGGAATATCTGGCCCAGTGGGTTTTAATGATCCCACATAAATCCATCTCTGAATGACATAACATAGAAACACAGAAACATAGAATTTGACGGCAGATAAGGACTGCTTGGCCCACCCAGTCTGCCCATTTCGCTGCCTACTGGATAAGCTGCAGATCCTAGTTAACCAGCAGCCTACTTCCTCCTACCCCAACCCCCTAGAATTGCCTTATGACTGTCCCATGCATGCTTGAATTCCACCACTGTTTTTGACTCCACGACCTCCTCTGGAAGGCCGTTCCATGCATCCACAACCCTCTCTGTGAAAAATACTTCCTTAAATTACCTCTGGCAGCTCCCCATCTTCAAATTGTGCCCCTTGTTCTTGCACATCTTTTTTGAAAGATGCTACCCTCTTGGACTTTGTTGATTCCTTGAGGTACTTGAAAGTTTCTATCATGTCCCCCCTCTCCCTCCTTTCCTCGAGGCTATACATATTAAGCTCCTTAAGTTTCTCTTCATATGTCTTCTGGTGCAGACCATGCACCATTTTAGTTGCCCTCCTCTGGACAGCTTGCATCCTGTCTATGTCTTTGCGAAGACTGGGTCTCCAGAACTGCACGCAGTATTCCTTGGGAATCAAATAAAGAATCCATCTCAGTGTTATTCTTAAAATATTTACAAGCCTGATAGTGGTCACCCACTAGGGATTTCTTAATATCATTTTGGAATAAGACTTTTAAAGTTTTTGATCAGTGTTATTGAAAAGTCAGCATTTGGTCTTTGATTATTCTGATTTGTGCCGAATAGTCAAATTTTGAGGTATTAGACCAAGAAAATAATTTAAAAAGCTGTTGTCATAACAAAAGGTATTTTAAAAATGTAGTATTCTCTTTGCACTTCCCGTAGTATTTAAGCCAATTTTGAAGATCCTATTTTGTATCTAGCCACCACTGGCCTATATCAGAATATAAAAAACACACTGAACATCTTGCTGTAATAATATCCCGTATTCCTTGTTGGATCCAAGTATCCTTCAAAGTATTTATGTTCAACTTCCATCTAGAAAAGGATGGTTTTGATTATGAGAGTTTGGAGAAGTCAACCAATAATGCTACATGATCTAAGAATTCCACAGGATATGCTGTCATATTTACTGATGTAAAATTTTTAGACACAAAAACATGATTAATTTTTGATACATATTTCCCTTTTATATGTAAAATCAGGCCCTTTTCCTTGAAAACTCCTGCAATCCATCAAGTCAGCTGAAGCCACTAATTCTGATAAGGTATTAGAATCACAGTAGATTTTTGAGTTTGGTTTAACCTTTTGCGTATGAGATGGTACTTCGCAATTAAAATCTCCACAAAAAATCATGTGATTGGAGGTAACTAAATATGGTTTGATGGCATTGAATAATGCTACTCTCCCAGCTTCTAGCTGAGGTCCATAAATATTTATCAAACGATATGTTTTATTGTTCCATTTACCATCTAACATTAAAGCTGTACCAGGTATAATATCCACCAGTTTTAAAAGGTGAAAAGAAAAAGAATTAAATAAAATACCTATTCCATCTGCACTATCCTGTCCGAAGGACCAATACAAAGGACCCCAAACCAAGTCCCCTTGAAAACATCTAATATTATCCAAAGAGAAGGCCCAAGTTTCTTGTAAAAAACAAATTTCTAATTTTGATTGATAAATAAAATCAAAAACAACCTGACGTTTCCCTGAATTAAGTATATTATGCACATTCAATGTACCAATTCTTAAAGCATCTAGAAGTAAAGAATGTTAGAGATCCTACAAATCCATCAATTTTTTCTTTTTTTTTCTTTTTCCCTTTATACCCTGCCAAATCAGATTTTTGAACCTCCATTCCAGTTTCTTTCGCAAGACTATCACCTTCCTCTTGGTCCTTGTCAGAGTCGCCCCATTCAGCGGCTAGAACTGCATAGGAATTTTCATCCTCAAATGGGGAAGATGGAGGGGGGAACAGAGCCCGATCTCAAATTTCTAGAAGATCTGTCTCTCTGTTGAGGAGACACTGGCAATGGTGAAGGAGCAACCATTTGCCCGGAATCATCATAACACACTGGTGTCATGATGTCTGGACCTGGACCCACTAAGGGATCATGGGGTTCTGAGGGAATACATACTACCACATTCTTATTTTGTCCCGTTATTTTACATAAGTCCACTATCTCAGTGGAGGGATGAGACGCCAGATCAGGAGTCTGTGGAAGTGACTTATCCTGCAGATTAGCCATGTCCTGTGCCGGTTATATATATAACACAGGACTGACGTTGCTAGCAACATTTTTTGCAGCCCAAGGACACTCACCAAAAGCAAGTCCAAAATCTTCACATAAGTCACATCTTGTATGGGATGCGCATTGGAAAGATATGTGGCCCACCTCCCCACAGTTACCACATCTTGGCTTGTCACATGAGCTAGAAATATGTGTCTTGGAACTACATTTATAACAAGCTCGGGGCTGACCAGCTTAGAAATACACACCTCTGTCTCTACCTAACATAAACGAGTTAGGGATATGCAAAATTCCAGTGTCTGTAGTCTGCAGTTTGACTTTATATTTCTACCCCCCTGTCCAAAATAATTTGTTATCCAGAATTGCCTCTGGATCTCCCAAAAGTTCACATTTTTGTGATAACCAATATGAAATATCTGCAACATGCACCCCTCATTTCTGAACATCACAGTAACAAACGTAACCACTGGTTTAGACAGAGGGATAACCACAAAGGGGGACCAGATAGGAGAATACTTGACCTGTGTATACCTTTCCCAAAAAAAATCTAAAAAATGGGCCGAACGGAAACTAACATCGAAGTTATCCTCCCCCAAGATGTTAATGAATGCAAACACCTCATGGGAAGAAAACTTCAGTCTTTTAATAATATTTTCCCCACAAAGTGCCTATCTGGTCTTTCCTCCATACCACCCTTATATCTAATTCTAACCACATTCCATCTAGGAGCTGCCTCTTTCTAATATTTGCAAACAAGTCAGATAATAAGGGCTGCATATTTTCAGGTTGTTCTTTTGTAGTATCTTGTGGCATATCCTTCTCAGTTCTGGTATTTTCAAGAATAGAATGTTCTAAACCAGTGGCTCCAGGTTCTACTCCCACCACCGAAGCTTGTGTCCAGTTGTAATTTGGATGTCTTGTGATTTAGTTTGAACTGCAGCCACAGGATTTCTACTGGCAATATTGGATAAATCCATTTTAAAAATGTCTTCCTTGGGGACCCAAGTTGGGGAAGCTGGGGTAAATGGTGATTGTCCATCCCACGCTGGATCTGCTATCCAAGTCCCTTCTGGGTTTTGCTTCTAACCAGAATCTTTTAATGCTTTACTAGGGGACCAGACAGAATCCTCCACAAAAGAAGGATCAAGATTCTGTTTACCTTGATCTCCTACAGTGAGTTTTACAATATGTCTGTTTGTTAAAGTCATTGCCAACCTTTTATCTTTCTGAAAGTCCTTATGACCCATTATCCATGTGGTTGAAGTGGTAAAGGAAAACTGAGTAGCCATTGATTGAGACCCTGGAGCATTGGACTGGAATTTTATTTCTTTATGCGTATCACTGCTAATGTTTATAGGATTTGCCACAAACCCAGATACTTTAGAGAGTGTTCCAGCTTTCAAGTCTATATGGTGAGTGGCAGATGGGTTGAACCCTTTTTGAGTGCTTCCAGGTACTGAAGGTAAAAGAACATTTTCACCAGCATTTTGCATTTTTAAAGAGGTTTTCTCCATATTCTTTTGATAAATGGGGTTTGGCTGTAGGCACACACTTTCACTCGTGTCTGCAATGCCAGCCAGCTTACTTTCCCCAGTCACTACTGTCGGTACATTTAAATCAACAGATGACTCACCCATTTTCGGCTGGGCCTTTGATCCTTCCATGTCATTGGGGTTCCTGACAATTTTCTCCGCTCCCATGACAGGTAGCATGGAGTCTCGTAGGCCCGCCAATTGAGATTGCAATTTGTTTTTTTCTTGTGCATGCCGCAATTTTTCTGCTTGAATCAGAAGTCGCAATGCTCGCCCTGCTTTCTCACTTTCTTTGTTTACTCCAGCTCTCTCTTCAGATTCATTTAATTTTGTAAGATCCTCCACCGAAAAGAATTTCACAGGGGTGTCTCCCCCATCCTCAGAATGAAGTATATTTTCCACGGTGTCTTCAAATTCTAATTCACCTTCCATATTAGAGACCCCTGTCTCCTCCACTACTCGTACATCCATCTGCTTCGTCTGCAACTCAGGACTGGCCATAGCGGTGGCCATAGGTTCCCCCTACAGTTGAGTAGGGGAATATTTTATTCAAACTTAGGAGAAAAACATAGACATACAAATGACACTAATTACAAAATTGTAATACAAAGACAAGGGAAACCATAACCAGATATTCTGTCATACCTGAAAACAGCACATTCCAAATTTAGAAACTTCTAACATCTCCGCCCCCTCAAAGGATCAGGGAAATTGTGTACTTTTAAGGCAAAAAAGGAAAAACCTTGTCATTTCACAGAAAAGCCATAAATAAAAATCAACAAAGTGTGGTTTCCTAAATATTTGAAAGGGACAAAGCAAATCATTCTATTTAAACAGGCTCCCACCCGAACACTTTGTAGTCAAAGCTTGAAAGAAACATACAGTTGTGACAGTGGTACTCAACACAAAAACCCAACAAAATAGGGGACATAAAAAATGTTTCCCCGCTAACAAAATATGAAATGTATGACAGCCCCACAAAAGACTAATCCTGGAAGTACTAACCTAATACTTTAAGAAATGCCTTGATTCTCCCCTATACTTGAAATGTAGAAAATCATAACACTGTCAACCTGTGTCTAACCAGGACATATTTCTCCACCAGAGCTTGTTAAGATCAGGAAGCACCCTGTGTCATTCCATATCCTGCCATTTTGCTATGGCTTTTTGTAGCAATAATAAAATTTGTTCACTAGAAATTAATTGCTTTCTAAGGGTCCAACCACACCAAGCCTGCCACAATTGATAACCAATAAAAGTCATCAAAAGTCTTATTGTGACAGAGTCAAACTTGGCCCATGCTCCTGGAAGCAGTCCATCTGTTCAAATCTGAGTAGATTGCCTTCCAAATGGATTTAATGGCAATTTTTTATGGAATAATTCCCAAAATATCTAGCACATGGGCAGTCCAATAAAAAAATGAGTAAAAGTCTCTATCAATCCTATACAGTCATTCCCCCTCGGACAGGTACGTTCTGTAAGATTTTTATGTTTTAAGTTACCCCGAACACCTAATTTGTGGTGTGTGCACAGCCAGATAAAATCCCTCATATGAGGCAGTAGGCATTTACTAGATAAGAAGGACTGAATGGAAAGTTGATGAGCATCGGGTAATACCGAATACCAGGGAGAAACATAAAAAACAGTTGCCATTATCTAACTGTAAAGCAGTTTCCTAGAAGAGACACAAAGAAAGCTTTTCACAATTTTCCAGGCTTTCAATTTACTTATAACCCTTGAAAGTGTGATTGTAAATGAGCCACCGAGACTGAAGGAAGAGAAACAGGCAGTTCCAATTATCCAATAGGGGCCCAAGAATATATATACTCTAGGGGTCCAAACTGTAGAGGAGTGATTCAAAAAAAGTATAATGTTAAAATGAATAAAAGTCACATAATAAAACACAATCGAGTTTAACATCCCCAAGCCTCTGTCTCGTATCGGTAAATATGTAATGCCATGCTTCACTGGGTTAAGTCTACTTCCCCACACACATTGGGAAAAAACACTATACGAAGTTACCTCCAGGGCAATCAGAGGAGGAAAGATAGTTGCCAAAAATAAGAAATGAGAGAATAAAATTTTTTTTATTAAATAGATGCGTTTAGCTTTGGTCATATGCCATTTGTTCCACTTTGCAACCTTTTCTTTAGCCTCACCAAAAAGTTGTTCCCAATTACATCTTTGGGGGTCTACCACTCCAAAATAAGCACCCAGAATATTTCTATATGTGTTATCCACAGGGATTCCCCAGATTTGGGCAACATCACTCGCATCATACCCTAAGGATATGATACCACTTTTCTTAGTGTTAATTTGTGACCCAGAAATAACTGAGAAATCATGCAGAATAGCTCGGGCTTCCACCGCTGAAGATTTATCAGCCAAACAATCCCAAATCATCTGCAAAAGCAAAAGCTACAGTCTGTCTATCTTCTGACCCTACTGAAAGGCCAATAATAGAGTCTGAGCCATACAGAGCATGCAGTAAAGGATCCAGAGATAAAATATACAATAGGGGGCTAAAAGGGCACCCCTGTCACACTCCTCTGTGTACTGGGATTTTTTTACCCAGCCAACCATTCACACTCGGAATGAGAGTGATCTCTGTATAACACGCCTGTGACCATGCCATAAAGGCTGAAGGAAATCCATAAGCTTTCAATTCCTCCCATAAATACGCATACTCCACCCGATCAAAAGCTTGTGCCTGATCTAAAGATATCAAATGCCCAAACAATTCTTGTGAAGCTCCTATATGCAAAATCTCTCTTATGAGAATGAAAGCATCATGGATTTGTCTAGTAGACACACTATTAAATTAAGATGGATGCACGATGTCTCCCACTACATTTGCCACTTGATTACTTAGGATTTTCATCAATATTTTATCATCTGAATTGAGTAGTGATATCAGTCTCCAATTCTTCAAATCATCCCTACACCCTTCTTTCAAAATCAAAAATCAAGAGTCCCTCCAACATACTTCTATGAAGCTGTTGATGCGGCAAACAATCATTAAAGCAAATACATAATTCTGGACCCAAAATCTCCCACATATCTTTATAAAGCTCATATGGGAGACTGTCTGACCCCGGGAATGTCCCAGATTTGAGTTACCAAATTACCTCCTTTAATTCTCCCTGTGTAATTTGGGCTACTAAAGAAACCCCTAATTCAGGTGAAAGCTGTGTCAGCCCTCTACTGGCCAACCAACACTGCATTTTTGCAACAGATAAATCTTGACTCGCACAGGTTTGGGTAAAATGCAAAGAAATTTCATTCAGAATGCTCAAATTATCAACCACCTGGCATCCAGAATTTGTAACAAGGTACTCCATGTTTCAGCGTTCCTGGAGGAGCTGCACAGAATCGAAAGGCAAAGTATCAGTCATTTTCCCTCTAATGCCACATTTTCGTTTACGTTCCACATCTTTTATTGCCTCTAGCTGTTTGTGTGCCAGTTCCCTTAATTCCTTGCAGGTCCTCTCCCCCAGAATAGGTCTAAAGGAAGTCCAAAAGGAAATACTATCCCTCAAATAACTAATCTCATTATGCTGGAATTGACCATTCGCACGTCCCATGGTACAAAAAAAGGACCTAATCTCTTTCTCAGTGTCCGCCCACCAAGCCGTACTATCGTCATATAAGAAAAATACTGATTACCTAGCATGTAAAACAGCCAAAAAGCCATCTCTAATAGGGGGAACGTTAAGAAGTAACATGTTTAATTTCCATGTTCCCGGTCCTCACCTCTCCTCCGGGATATCGCTTATGACCAGGGACAGCAGCCTGTGGTCAGAGGACGCCACCTCATGCAATGCAACTTTCTGAATGCCCATATAAGAGGGAAGAAAAAAATTATCAATTAGGGACACTCTAGGGCCACAGAAGTAAGTACAATGACCATCTTTAGGGAGAGAATCAAAAGCATCCACAAATCTTACATCACTAAGCAGTTGTGCCAGGCACTGAGCATCACAGAAAAGTTTCCTACTAGGAGGTATTAAAAACTGAGAAGGCAAGGTGACATTAAAATCCCCACCTAGGACAACCACATGGGACATCATCAGAAATGATGAAAGGGAATGAAAAAGTTGCATCCGATCATGTTTAGTCTGGGGGGCATAAATATTAAGAAGGTGAATTAGCCGATTTTCCCATGTAATATCTAATAATAAAGCTCTGCCCTTCAACAGCTCTATGTGATGTATGACCTTGATCTGACAGGAAAAAAAACAAATTCCCACACCAGAGCATAACGAATCACCCTGGGACCAAAAACAATCCCCCCATATCCATTCTTTTGAAGCCACTTCCCT
Organism: Neoceratodus forsteri; assembly: GCA_016271365.2. Classification (NCBI taxonomy): domain Eukaryota; kingdom Metazoa; phylum Chordata; order Ceratodontiformes; family Ceratodontidae; genus Neoceratodus; species Neoceratodus forsteri. Next base: position 193,489,229 of record CM057456.1, read on the forward strand.
TTCTTCTAAGGTGTGTAACCAAACATCTTGAAAAAAAAACACAATCAAGATCACTGTGTAAAAAATGAACATAAGTACAGCGGCGCTTTGCAAAAGGCTGAATCCTATTCACATTCAAGGATGCCACCTGTAAGCAAAAGGGAGTCATAAGACAAGAGGTAAGTCAAAACAGTATCATTTCACTTTACTGGAAGCCCTCATTACCCTTTCACTTTTGGTGCCCTTGGACAGATAAGGAGACTGCTCGGGAATCACTGGACTCTCTTCCTGGTTTTGTCCCTGGTCTGTAAATGACCCACCATCCTGTTCCATGGGTTCATCAGCCAAAACCGAATATATATTCTGAGAATGTATAGGCATCTCAGGACCGTTTTTCTTCAGTTTTGGCCTTGTTTTGGCCTGTTTGCCCTTTTTCCCGGAGACCAAGGTAAAATCTCCCGAATCCACTGGTGCTTCTAAGGGATTTTCAGGACGGGGGGATAATTCCATCTGATTCGACAGCCTGTGCTGCCAAATGTGAAGGGATATCTGGGAGTGGTGTCAGAACTTCTGGATATTGATCAGGGGGTAATGTAGGGATCGGCTGAACAGCAACAGTACTGGGTGACCCAGAGTTCATAGGTGGGTGCCCTCCAAGGGGTACCTGATTCTGTTTTACTGCCAAACAGATATAGTGATCTTGGACCTCAAAATCCACACCCTCAGTATTTTTTGCCGCCGAAGGACAGTCTTCAAATTAATGGCCAGTTCATCACAAAGGTTGCATTTGGGCTGCTGAAAACAATGTGCACTCAGGTGACCCAATTCCCCACAGTGCGAACATTTTAACACATTGCAAGAAGTGCTGATGTGCTTTGAGGATCCACATTTGAAGCAAACCCTGGGCTGACCAGGGTAAAAAAGAAAACCCTTGTCCCTGCCAATAAAGAAGCAATTTGGGAGGTGTACTAAATCCGAATCGGTGTGATGCAATTAGATATGGAATTTCCACCCCCCATTCCAGAAGCCCTCAGAGTCCATAATAGGCATAGGATTCCCCTGTGTATCACAACACTTCTCCAGCCAGTGTACTATGTCTACTATGTTCACCCCCTCATTTCTAAAGGGGATTGTAATAACCGGAAAGGGTTGTTTAGTCAGAGGCAACACTATAAAGTCAGACCATAGCAGGTTCATCTTTAAATCAATATACCGACACCAAAAATTTTCTAATAGTGCAGGCATACAAAAACTAACATCAAAGGTATATTCTCCCTGCACATGGATCAGGGCATAAACTTTGGATGGGAAGAATCCCATACTTTGTTTAAGCAAAATCTTCCCCACATAGAATCTATCGGGGGGATTTTCGCGAGGGCCCGCATAATGTAGGCAAATCGCATTCCTTCTTTTGGCCAATTCTACTGGACGATGGAAATGGCTCACATACATTGGTTTAGCTGGTTTCCCCAAAAGTAAACCTGTCACAGGGCTGCGATCATCAGACTGTCCCCCCAGTTGAATCAGTAGGCTTTAGCAAAGTCTCCGTTGGGCCCTCTACCAGGGCCAACATATCATCCGCAGGCAAAACCCCAGTGACCAGTATCCCCTCACAAGAAATATAAGATTCAGCACTTATCTGAGCTGAAGATTTGGCATCCAATACATTCTGAACCAGATTGGGCCTCCATCAGTCTTCTGAAATTGGAATCCAGCCTGCAGCTAAGAGGGCCTTGTCTGGAGACCAGGAACTTGTGTCTTCCGCGCTCCAGTCTCGCTGAGGTGGTGAATCATTTAAGGAATGGGTTGAAGTCACTCTTTCTTCAGCTACGAGGACTTTTGGTAATCCTTCGGAAACGGCAGAACCAGGTGAGGTTTCCGTGTGCTTGTGTTTTCTGTCTTCTGCTAGACGTCTCCTCTCAGATGATAGTTGCTCGCTAACGCGGAGACATTCTTCCACTAGGCACTACTGTTTCTGCTCCAAACTGAGTTGATCGATAAGTTCTGATGACCCAGGACCACTATCATGGATGTTTTGCTGGCCACTCATTGGGTGCAACCCAGCCGCCTCCATAGTGGGTCCCTCTGCTTGCAAGCATACCTCTTCCTGTGATCCATTCTGGGCTACTTGTGCCCTATCCATCTGCACACCTCCGAGATCTGTAGCAGAATGAGACATTTTGCTACACAACGATCCCCCTACAGGAGAGCTGGGGAATTTCCCCGGTGTCCTGGCCAAATTTCCCTCATTCACTAAAAATACTTCAGACAGCTTAATCTGGTTCAAGGTCAGCTGGCATTCATCTGTATACCCTTCCCCTGGGTCATGCCTGAAAATAGGCAGAATTTTTCTAGTGCACTTACCTGGTCAGCAAAAGCTAAATAAAATAAATAAAAAAATGTTCATGCACCCTCATAAGTTCACAAATTTGTAATATTTTCAGTCCAGATTTTCAACATTGGCATTTTTCCACACCTCTTTATGAACAGTTCAGTTGTCATTTTTCACACCGTGGCCGAAATGTGTTTTCACACTTCTAGTGCAGAATAGCACGGTCACTGTGGGAAATCAATGTTCGGGACAGATTAAGAAAATCACAGTGACACTGTTCCTGAGTGGAGGTCCCAAATTCCTATGTTGAAAATCTGCCGTAAAAATTCCCCAAATTAATTACATTATGGGTGTGCTTTGCGCAGTTTCTATGCACGCTCGTGACTTCACCCATTTTTTTATATTTTCACTCCAGATTTTCAACATTCCCTTTTTTTACACCTACTCATGAACAGTACAGCTGTCATTTTTCACATCCTGTTTAAAATGTGTTTTCGTACCTGTGGTGCCAAATGGCAGAGTCAGCTAATGAACTGATAGTGTCACTGTTCATGTGGTGGGATCACAATAAGCCCATACTAAAAACTTGGAGTAAAAATACCAAAAAATGCCCAGGGCATTAGGGTTTTTGACCATAACACCCTACCCTGTAGGGACTGACAGGTATCAGGGGTGTGACTGGGGACTGTTGACAGTAATGCTCATGCCATTCCACCCCCACTCTGCAGCCAGTGACAGGCATCGAGGTGCGCCTTGGAACCTCTAGCCCCAGAGTTCACCCCATTCTAATATACTGCACCCATTTCAGCATATTTATTTATTTATTAGCTTTTGGTAACTGGGTAAGTGCACTAGGCAAACAACATGCCTATTTTCAGGCACGACCTAGGAGAGTACAATTAGAAAATACAGCAGTGACAACAAACAGGTACATAATGTAAGATAACTGTAAAAACAAACAAATTACAACAGTTGAAGCAGTAACAGCAATTAATACAGCACCTAGATAACATCAAGAATAGTGAAGTTGTGGTTGAAGTACCAGTAATTGCATAATAGCACATTTATAGCATAATAGTGAAGTAGACAGGTAATGTAACCTTGCTAGGGAAGAAAAAGACAGGAAAACACACATTCACATAAGGTTTACATAGGAGTGGGCATGTAACTCAAGCTGATTGGCCAGAAAATGAGAAACAAGCAAAAGTAAAGTGCAATCGTAGACAACAAGAGCATTAAGGTGAGAGAACAGAGCTTGCTTAAATGTAAAGTGAGATGATGAGTTCTTAACATGGAGGTGGAGTGAGTTCCAGAACCAAGCAGCAAAATAGGAAAAAGCTTGCTCACCCATTTTAGTGGAGCATGGCTGAACAGTGAGCAAGGGGAAGGTGGAGGACCTAAGAGAGCAAGAGTGAGAGAGTCCGGGATGAGCATTTCACCTAGTGAAGAGGGTTGGGGGGTTCTGGTTAGGGAGTCAACAAAACACCCAAGCCCATAAGACTGGAGGGCAGTGGGAGACAGCCAGTTCAAGGAAGAATAGAGTTTGCAGTGATGGGTTATGTGAGGAGCTGATAAGGCGAATCAACAGATATTGTTATAAGATAAGTCCCATTGGTATAGGACCCCTGCATGGGCATGAGAGAGTACTGGGAGGGCATATAGCAGTTGTGGGAGTAGAACTCCTCTTGCTACAAAGATCCGAGCAGTCAGAGTGAGTGAATGACGCACTCTACAGGTGGCACCAATCTTGGCGTTGACTAATCGGCATACCTCTTTGATATGTGCAGCAAAATCAATTACCGGGTCCAGAGTAACCCCAAGATATTTGAAGGATAAAGTGTTAGAGACAGCTGACCCATCACAGCAGTGGATCAAGAGCTTAGGGGACTCAGCGGGTACCTTTATAGTGGACCCAAAGAGCATGGCCTGGGTCTTTGATATATTCAGGATTTGACAGTTGGAGGAAAATCAGGCTTGGAGGGTCTGAAAGGAGGATGAGAGATGTTGATTGATGTCAACAATAGAATTGGAGGTAGAGTAAAGCACCAAGTCATCTGCGTACATGATAAGACTGCAGTGAGTGGACAGAGTAGGGGTGTCATTAAGGTAGAGAGAAAAGAGTAAAGAACCAAGAATAGATCCTTGTGGGACACCACAGGAGATGAGAGAACTTTACAGAAAGAGACAGCCTGAGAGCCATATTCTAGGTAGCTGCCGAACCAGGATAGGGTAGTATCGGAGGCACTGAGAGAAAATGCAGCTCAGCCAGTAGAAGGGGGTGAAGCACCATGTCAAAAGCTTTGGAGAGGTCTATGAACACCGCCCCAGTAAGTAAAACCTTGCCCATTTCCTTATGGAATGAGGTGAGTAAAGCCCAAACACCCAAGGCACACCTCGACACTTGTCAATGTCTGCAGGGTAGGGTGTGATGAAATGTCATGACCGTTATGGGCAACAGCCCAAAGGCACACCCCAATGCCTGTCCATCTCTGTAGGTTGGGGGTGGTGTTGACATCAATTCAATACTTCACTGCCATTCCTATGCTGCGTGGGCCCAATTCTCATAGGGGCTTGCATCTGGTGAAAGCTGTGGTAAACAGCAGCTTGAGCCGATGTCCGATGCGCCAGGGACCCTGCACCTGATTCAGGTACAAGAGGGGTCCCAGTGGCTAAGTCCCCATGCTTGCGCCAACCAGAACCCTGTGGCAAACCCCTGGTGCACCGCATGGGTCCGCTGCAGGCCACCTGTGACTAACACAGGACCCCCATCCCACCATGTAATGGCCATGTGGACCCAACCTGGTGGGCCGGTGTCCCCCCACCATGTTCAGTGCAATCAGAACCTGGCCATGAAGGTGAATGGTTGGATGTGCCAGGCGCCGGGGAGCAGTCAGGACTCTTGTACAGGAGGGTGGGCACCACCTGCTGGGGCATGGGTGGGCACTGTACCACCATAAACTGGTGCTGCGGTAGCACCGATGGGGCAAGCATCAGTGATCAGGGGAGCCACTGCCAGTATGGGTAGCATCAGGACATGGGTACTGACATGGTACATAGGTGGCATTGGGGAGCTGTGAGGGGTGCCATTGGACCACTTGGACCGGGGCCACTCATATGGGGCCACACTCAGGGGTGTATGGTAGGTGGACCATCACCCATGGTGTGCCACACACAGGCATGTCACCCAGGGGAGAATGTCTAAGTCCCCTTACTCCTTCTCTAGCTGGTCTAAGGGCACTTAGAATTTCTCCCACCAGGTGATGTCTGTGAATCGCAGGATGCAGCTTATGTCAGCCACAGTCCCCCTACCGCCATGCCACAGTGCATTGCAGGGCACTGGGCAGGTGCAAGCCCTGTTAGGGGCAGGTGGCCTGTGGTCGACGCAGGACACCTTTGTGAATCACACGGAGGGCGGTTATGGACACAAGGTGCACCTTGCACCATATTTGTTCGGCGCAGGCACCTTGCGTGTGATGCAGGGCTTTGAGAATTGGGCCCCATCTGTCTTACTCCTGCACATCCACTGCTAATGCCAGCAAGCAACCATTCGGCATTGACAAATGCTTGTGTAGTGAGCTCTGGCCCATAAGAGGCTCACAGGTGACCAGTGGGAAGCTCATTACTTAGGAACAAGTTGCATCTCTTCTGTCTGTAATGCAGTGTTAAGGGTTCAGAAAGCTCAGCCCTGGCTAATGTACAAAGACTTTATCACATTTCTTATGAGTCTTTCTTAAACGTGATTTATCTATTTATAGGAGTGCACCTGATTTGAGGCCAAAATCAAAAGCAAAAAGTTATAGTACCAGAGCTCCCACCCACACACACACACACACACACACACACACACACATATACACACTCCCCAAAAAGCTGCTTAAAAGCCTGCAATTCATTCAAATCAATTCCATTTTCTTACTTTGTTGGGGTTCAATGCCAACAAGTGTAAAATCATGTACCTAGGTCATAGGAACCCCACTGCTGAGTATAGGACGGGAGGGAGGTACTGGTACTCACTAGACATGAAAGGATCTTTGAGATTATTATATCAGAGAACCTCAAGGTGGCAGTACAGTGTGACAAGGCTATGGGCAGGGAAAATTGGATTCTGGGGTGCATAAGAAGTTGCATTTCCAGTAGGAGGAGGAGGGATGTTGTGTTGCCATTGTATCACTCCCTGGTATACCCCCAGCTGGAGTACTGTGTCCAGTTTTAGAGTACACACACCAGAAAGGACATAGGGTGGAGGTTTTCCATTGGAGGGCAACTAAAATGGTTCAAGATCTTCACAGGAATCCCTACAAGGAAAGGCTGAAGAATCTCAACATGTACACTCTGGAAGACAGGAAGGCGAGAGGTGACATGATCAAGACCTACAAAGTACTTCACAGGGGTAAACAGGGTACAGTTGGGGAGTTTCCTTCAAATGAGGATAAGCACCCAAACCAAGGGGCATATAATGAAGCTGGGGGGGGAGTTCAGCACAGATGTGAAGAAATATTTCTTTACTGAAAGGGTGGTAGACACCTTGAACAGACTGCCAGGAGAAGTGGTGGAGGCTAAAATGGTAGGGGGCATGAAGCATGCATGGGATAAACATAGGGGTATATTAGAAAAAGGGGAAGGAGGGGGTCAATGGAGATCAATAGGGCTATGGAAGTGGAGTAGGTTCAGGTTCATTGCAGGAATAATCCATTGAGCAAGCTCATTCACAAGGAGGTCCTGATGGACGCAGGCAGAATAAGACATACAGTAACATATACAGGCAGGAGTTACAAGTAGGTAGAGAACACTTGGGCAGATTGGATGGGCTGAGCAGTCCTTTTCTGCTGACAAGTTTTATGTTTCTATGTCATCATGTGTTCATTCAGGTGCAGTGTTTATTTAAAGTTGGCCTACCATACATCCAGATGTAAGGTGCAGTAAATTACCGAATTAAATGCAGCCCACTTACAGTACAATAAACAGAACCCCAGTGCTTCAAGAAGTCTTTACTCTTCATAAAGCTGCTTAAAGATCTGGGGTTCTATTTGCGTATCCACCCCGGTATGCTGATCTTAAAATCGATGCCACATCTGAATGAGTACTTGACTCTTGCTTACTCCATTTCTTCCCCACTTTGAAAGCTGCTTGTCCTGAGTTAGTTTTGGGCTGGCAGTGCCTCGCCTGTGTTGGAAGATGACCAATAAGCAGCACTGAAAGACGTCAGACTTTACAGACTGTGAAGGCAGCTGCTCACCCACCATCTTGGCAAGAAGAAGGCTGCAGCTGTGGCCACTGATGACTGTTGGGGTGTGGGGATAAGGGGACCAAAGGGGACAGGCAAAAGGAGATAAAATCGTAATAAAAATAGTGAGACCTTCACCAGCTTTCCAAAATGCTTACCAGTAAAAAAACACTCTAGGAAGTTTTTCAAATGGCAACACAATCTGGTGAGCCCTGTGTCTGCCATCTGACACCAGGCATCAACCAGAGTAAAATTGCCTAAAAAAGGCCATGTGGTCACTGAAATACTTGAGATTACTGATTTATAAGAACAAAGGAATATCACACAGATGCTGGCACATGTGCCTATAGCAGCTGTCTCCTGCTTCTCAGTAGTTGTATTTATACCCTTGAGGTGTTTGAATGTTTCTATCATATCCCCTTTTTCCCTCCTCTCTTCCAGTGAGTTCATATTGAGGTCCCTTAATTTCTCCTCATAAGTCTTGTGTTGCAAGCTCTGTACCATCCTATTCAGCCTTCTCTGAACCATCTCCCGCCTGTTAATATACTTAAAAAGGTGCGCCCTCCAGAACTGCACACAGTACTCCATGTGAGGCCTGACCATGGTTTTATATAATGGCAGTACTATCTCCCTCCTTATGCTGGTGATACCCCTGCTTATGCACCCCAGCATGTCATTGGCCCTCCCAGCTGCCTTAGCACTTTGACATTTTCAGGTCATCTGAAATAAGAACCCCCAGGTCTCTTTCCTTCTTTGTGACTGTCAGCAACCTCCCTCCCATCCTGTAGCTTTCCCCAGAGTTTCTGTGTCCCAGGTGCATAATTTTGCACTTTTTTGAATTAAACTTCGGTTGCAAGTCCTCAGACCATTTTTCAAGCTTCCCCAGGTCCCTCCACATTTCTCCACCCCCTCTGGGGTATCCACTGTGTTACAGATATTGGTGTCATCTGAAAACAGGCAGACCTTTCCCTTCAGACCTTCTGCAATGTCACTATTGAAGACATTGAACAGAACTGGCCCCAGGACCGATCCCTGTGGCACCCCACTGGTCACCACCTCTCCCTAGACTGCACCCCATTTACCACCACTCTCTGCCTCCTGTCTGTTAGCGAGTTTCTAACCCAGTTTACCACCCTTTCCCCCATGCCCAACCTACTCAGCTAATTTATCAGCCTACTATGTGGGACAGTGTCAAAGGCTTTGCTGAAATCAAGGTAAGCATTGTCTACTGCCCTACCTTGATTTACTTCCTTTGTCACCCAGTCAAAGAGATCAACTAGATTTGTCTGACATGACCTCCCCACTGTGAATCCATGTTACCTATGGTACTGGGCTCTGATGGTTTATAGATGCCCCACTATCCTTTCTTTAAGCAATGTCTCCATGAGCTTCCCCACTAGTGAGGTGAGGCTGACTGGTCTATAGTGCCCCGCCTCCTCCCTGCTGCTGGATTAGTGTAGAGGGACCACATGTGCCCTCCTCCAATTCTCCGGTACCACCCCTGTGTTGAATGACTCAGTGAACATGGCTGCTAGAGGTACTGCTATCTCACTTTACAGTTCTTTTAATATCCTTGGGTGTATGACATCTGGTCCCATCGCTTTGTCCACCTTAAATTTAGTCAGTTCCTGCAGGATTCTTTTGCCTGTGAATGGACTATTGTCCACCTAATTACTGCCTTGGCAACTGCTGTTCTGCTTTGGCCCTTGCCCCTTCCCCTCGTCTGTGAATACTGAACAAAAAGACACAGTGGATGCCTTGGGGGGGCACATGACAGTTCTTAGGCATGGTGCTATCACTTCCAAATACCTAAACAGCACATATAAGCAAGCAACTTTCAGCATTGACAAATGCTTGTTTTTTTTTTACTCTGCTCCTTCTTGCCTGTGTCTCATGTGATTCAACTAACCCCTGTCCCTGCTCCCAGACACACCATAACATGAATGTTCAGTTATAACAGGTACTGCCACTCCTTTAAATACCACTAGCCATACAAGGAAATATTAATTATGCAACAGGATTTATCTAGTCTGATGGAGCTGGTAATTAAAAAGATGAGGTAATCCAGTGGGGACCTGCAAAGCAACAAATGAGGTTGAGAAGACACAAAGGGTCAGAGGTCTGAGAGAAGAGAGTTAGGAACAGATAAATGGTAAACTTATCTGATGGGGAGACAGCTAACTTCTGGTCCGACCTAGAGGAAACAAAAGGAAATGGACTAATAAAGGATGAATTGTAGTAAAAGAAGAGTGGGAGGAAAGAAAGAAAGAAAGAAAGAAAGAAAGAAAGAAAGAAAGAAAGAAAGAAAGAAAGAAAGGGAGGGCAGTAATCTGATTCATACCAATGAGGTAATGCAATTGTACCACAGATGCAGAAGGTACTGTGCATCAGTTTCTGTTTAGGCCTTTATCATTTATTCTTCTACTTGATTTATGTAATGCAACGCAATTGCGATGCAACTGTATAAGAAACCTGAAAAATACGTTGAAAAAAGAAAGAGTGAGTCCTGTCCTGGGGAGTGTGCAGCAGAGAGAGAGAGAGAGAGAGAGAGAGAGAGAGAGAGAGAGAGAGAGAGAGAGAGAGAGATCAAATTATTTTAAGGAATAATTTCTGTATTTTATTTCTAGATATTTTGTTATTTAGCTGATCATGGGGGGGGTTATATCTTCTAATATCAGGTACTGGCTCATGGGACTTTAAAAAGGGTCCCCACATAAATGTTACAGCAGCCCAGTAGTAACCTCTGCCAAGCAACATGATAAATGTTTGGTTGTTGTTTTATTTGTATTGTTTTCAGTCTGGCTGCTCTTCCACAATCCCCACTTACAGACAGTAGCAAGGGAGCGAGCAATTATATGTGCTGGGAATTTCAGTTGTCTTGGGGCTATACAGACATAGGCATTTCGGACACTGGGAAATGGCAAACCAAAACAGTGTGGGGTGTGAGTGCAGCAGTGGACCTTTGCCCTCATAAATATCTTTAACAGTCCAGCAGTAGCCTCTGCCAGACCACATGACCAGTGTTTGGTTCTTCTGTTTTCATTATTTCCTGCCTGGCTGCCCCTCCACATTCTCTTTTCCCTTTTACAGGCAGCAGTATGAGGGCATGGTGCTGCGCACTGGGAAAGTCAGCTTTAGTTCCTCAGTGCATAATGAATTTCAACGCTGAGCATTGCTGGCTAATGAGGTTCAGGGCCTTTTTGCCTGGGACCCCCAAATGCTTGGGTTTCTGAATGGGGATTGGCAGTGTACTGAGGTCAGGACTGGTGTAGGAGCTGGACACAGGGAGTGGTGGGAATCAGTAAAGACACCTTTTGGTTTGAAGCAGATTCCACTGGATTTGCCTGTGTGCTGCTCTTCCAGTCAGTATCCTCAGTCAGTGCTGACTCCCTCCAGTGAGTGGCAGCTTTACATGGCCTCGGATTCACCTATCTAGCCACAACTATGGCAGCAGTGTTCAGTGGCAGTAAATCCCCTGCACCCAAGTTAGTCTTTTATGGCCCCTTTTTCACCTCCTCATTCTTATCTTCACCTCTCCAGACATAGCTCAGTTAGCAGTGTTCAGCAATGGTAAATTCCCTGCAGCCACGGTGCTGGTTGGTAGCTACTTTTCTTACTCCTCCTCCTCCTCCTGCTCATCCAGAGACCCCAGCAGCAGTCTTCATTCTCTCCCACCATGCAATGTATCACTATGCTAGCCAGATCCCAGAACTGATGAGCAGGAATCCAGCAGCACAGACAATGTCCTAGTCTGGGAGGGAGGTGATCAGACCAATGAAGGAAAACTGAGTTTGTGAGTTTTTTTTTTTAAGACGCTAAGATGGATTCCGGGGGAAGACAGAGAAGTAGATATGTTAAGGGAAGGGTCGGGGACAGGAGATGAAGAGAGACGGAGAAAGCACAAAATTTACTCTGAGCAAATTGAATAGATGGCACTTTAAACCCTTTTTAAAGACATACACCAAGAGGCACCATGGGAGCCATCTAAAGGTGCTGAATGATCTTACTTCATTTCAGACTCAGCCAAGGAAGATTATTTCATGCATGCCCAACACAGGTAATTCAAAGCAAGGCATGGCAACTTTATTATTGGTGCTCTATTCCAGAGGCTCAGGGCATCATTCAAAGAAGCTTAAGCAAATCATACAGCACAGCTTGAATAAAATTAAACATCATGAAATAATTATAGAAAGTTACTGTAGGCTAACTCAGATAGGCAGGACTTTAAAATCATTTTAAAGGCCTCTACCAAGGTGGCACCACAGCAGCCTACTAAAGATCACTAAGAAGCCTGCTCAATGTTACTGTAAGTCAAGAAGGATCATTGCATATTAAGTCAAGGAGGACAATTTCATGTCCCTTAAAGGCCTTGAAGGAGAACGCTCAATGCCAGAATCAGCTGAGGATGGGTATTGCATGCACATCCCCCTACAGAAGCCAACTCAATGTCAGCCTTAGTCATGGAAAATTATTGCATGCAAGCCAACTAAAAGACTGGATTAATCAGACTGCAGCATCAGCCAAGGAGAGTCTTTCATGCATGCCCACTACAGATCCTAGAGGATACTGCTGAATATTAGCCTCATTCAAAGAGAATTATTGCATGCATGCCCATTATAGACTCTAAAGGATGCTGCTGAATATCAGACTCACTCAGAAATATTAGACTCCCCAAGAAAATTTTTACATGACAGGAAACTATAGGCCCTGAAGTAGCCAGCTGTGAAAGGCTACATGTGCAACAGTAGCAGGACTGGCAAGGCACAGCAGCAATTTGCAGTTCTTCCTGAATCTGAGCCTGGCTCCCAGCCAGATCTTCACAGCTGGAGCTGCCATTTGTGTCCAGTGATCATGACCTCAGCACTGGCTGAGGGGTCAAGTCTGGTATCATCTATCACAAACTTCCCGACCTCCGGGCAGGAAGAGGGTCGGAAAGGAAGAAGGGTCATCGACACCTGCAAAGGGTGCTATTAGGGCTGGGCAGGCAGCAGAGCCAATGGTCAATTTACCAATCTGTACCACCCCACCTCCCAATCCCCTCAGTCTTTTTCAGAAAATAAAGTTCCATATTCTCCCGCTTCTCCCCAGGAGACCAGATGTGGGTGTATGCGAAAATACAAAACTGTAAATAAATAAACAAAGCAGAAAACAAAATTACTTATGGTGGCAGAACTCTTAACCTTAAACCATGAAGGTAGGCAGGGCCTGGTCTCGAGTCCTGGTCAGCATCTCACCATACTTTCTCTATGGAATGAGGGACTTCTGGTCCGTGAGTATCTGAACCAGCCAGTGTAGAGCTCTTTGCAGGAGCCTTCACCATACATACATACATGGAAAGACCCTCATGCCATCCATACCATACAGTTTTATAATGAATCTCACCATTTTATAATGAATATCACCCAGGCCATATAAAGAGGTGGGGAGGTAGAGTAACAAAAGGGTGGCCCAACCCATGCCCAACAGATGTTGTGACACATGTCATGATATGGCTAACTGACCAACTAGGAGGTGTCCCTGCATATAGCAATATAGGTTTTTAACTCAGTCCAAACTAACCCAAGGGTAGTCCAGCAGACAGCCTGGTCTTCCAGATGCCCCACTCCAGTGACCTGGGCCCTAACACCCCTTCTAGCCTGATGCAGTCCTGGCCCCCACCCAGTCTCCCCACACAAGACATTCTCTTCACCTGCATTTTGAGACCAAAGCATCTCCCAGGCTGAACTTCTCTGTAGCTGCAGTCCTGTCATGGTTGGTGGAGGAGTACCCCAAATTTAGGGGACCCCTGGAAAACACCATAAATAACAGCTTGTGCCACCACTTGGCATACTGTAGCATGGCTGGGTCAACCCACAAAGCAATCATTTTTCTGTTTCTACTACTACCAAAGGAGTAGGGATCATCCCTCCCACCTCGGTAGCTCCCGCTCACATACTGTACCTTTGGAAAAGAAGGCAGTCCACAGGCATAAAGATGGACAGCAACCATTCCAGACCTTAAAGAGCCTGGACCCCACTCCACTATCCTACTGTCCCAAAGGTGCTGATCAACCAGCACCCTCCACAATACCCATAGGTGCACAGCATGATAAACACAGCCCTAAATAAGAAAATTGCAGCTAAGCAGTGAGCAGCATTAGTGAATAAAATAAAATACTCAGTCTCATACTATTTAGCATCTGTTAGAAAAGCCACAATGTTCAGAACATGGGGCCTAATACTCATCTAGCCCAGCTCTGTGCAGTACGGGCTCTGTCCTGCACTGATGTGGTGAACCATAAGTCCCCTTTTACTCCAGGTCTACTCCAGCCTTCAAAGTCTGTTGCAAAACACAAAATGAAACAGCACTCAATAAAAAGAAATACAGTATGCAAAAGTTTATTAACTAAGTGCCCAGCAGCAAGTAACTCCATGATGCTTTGAAAACATACTTCCTTTACATCAGGGGGACCCTATGATGAAGAAGCAGTATGTCCATGAAGCACCTACGAGTTACTCACTGCTGGGCACTTACTTACTAAACTTTTGCATACTTTATTTTTGGTGAGCGCTGTTTCATTTTGTGTATTTTTTGCGATTCATGACAGCCACTTTATCACATCTGCATACTACATCTATCTTGCTGAGCAGCATGCAGTCTTCTGTGTTTGATGCAAAGATTGTCACTCCTCCACCTCTAGAGGCTCAGGAGTTGTGACGGGAGTCAAGCCTGACTCCCTGCCAGGTCTTCATGACTGGAGCTGACATTCTTGTCCTGTGATCCTGACTCCAGCACTGGCTGAGGAATCAGGACCAGGATCATCTAGCACAAACTACCCAACCCCCAGGCAGGGAGGGGATCAGAAACAAAGATGAGTCGTTAGGGCCCACAAAGGGTGCATGCGCAACAATGGTATTAGAGCTGGAGCTCTGTTTAGTTCAGTCAGGCTAAGTGCCCACAACCACCACAGGTCACAGACTCCAGGGAAGGCAGCAGAACTAGCAACATTCACCAAGGGCTCCATTGGGCGCTATCCACGGGGGAGAGGATCTGACCGGGGAGGGAGGGAAGGAGAAAAGCCACTAATGGGACTGAGGAGGCAGGGAGATTTTAATGAAACTGGGTAGGATGGGAGGCCACTAGATGCCAGGGACTTCAGGATCAGTACAGAACCAGAGGGCGGGGACCACTAGATGCCTGAGACTTTAGAACTGAGAGAGGAAAGGGAGCAGAGGAAAAATAGTGCCAGAAAGTGAAGGGTGCATGCCTGCTGAGCACCAGTGGAACATCTAAATGGGGGGGGGGGGAAGAGAGAGCTGATATGCACATACTCATTATGTTCTTCAACTCCACTGCACAGAGCAAACATGAAGCATTCGGTATCCGGTCATGCCTTTCCAAACCTACTATATTTCCTTCTCCTCTTCCTTCTCCTCCTCTAGCAGTACGTCAGAACAGCATTTTGCTATGCATCAATGAAAAGTTGGAAACCTGTCAGTTTTTCTTCTCAAACAGGAACAGGCAGAGTGGGCTATACCCTAAATTTACAATGAAGCAAAAAAACTGTGCTCACAAGCATTCTTAGGGTACGAGAACTGCAAACCAAAGGAGAGCGGTTCTGATACCTAAAAATGTAAGTGAGACCACACTTACAACTGTAAGCATGATCTCAGTTGCAATATTAATATATTATTGATTGAGCTCAATCAGTAATATATTAATTTTTAAAAAACCTTACCCAAATGTGCCATTTTCCAGGGCAGTTGCACGAGAGACTCTTCAGAGTGCTCATTCAATCTATACTGCGGAAACGGTTCATGTTCTTTTTCATTTCATTTCTCCTGTGGCTCTAGACAGGGCTGCCCTCTGTTGCCCTTGTATTCACTCTATCCATTAATCTCCTGGTCATTGCATTTGAGTAAATCATGATATGCAGAGGTGACAAAAAAACATTATCTTCCTAGGTGCCGATTATAATCTTATTATTGCTTACTGACCCAGAAAAGAGTGCCCCACTCTACTGGAGTTAATCAGATGATTTGGGTCTTTCTGAGACTGCAAGATTAACTGGGCAGTCAGAGATGATGTCAGCCCAAGCAAATGGGGCAAAATGCCAGCCCTAATTTCTTGCTGCTCTTTCTCTGCTACTAGCCTCACTCATAGAGATGGGCAAAGTTGGTACATTTTGCTCTGAGAATTTAGCACAATTCGCACACTGTGGAAAGATCTGCAAAGTGGGAAGTTTTCACCTCAAAGTACAGAATTTTGCCCATGAATGGCAGAATTTCACTGTTTTCAGGCACAATTCTGTTGTTCATGGGAAAAATTCTGTACTTCGCAGTGAAAACTTCGTGATTCGGGCTAGTCAAAGTTGTTGAGTGCAGGGAAAACTTCATGAAATTCCACAATTGTCAATTTCAGCCACTTCACAGCAATTTAGCTGGTGAATTAAAACTTTGCCAGAGCTCTAATAACTTATTGTATTTGTGAGTCAAATGTACACATTCTTAAAACCCTGATAAATTTAACTTGGAGTCATAGTTACCTGGGTGCAGGGTGATCTGGGCAGACAAACCACTCCTCTTAATCTCATTTAGTGGAATGCAAGTTATACAAATAAATGTTCCACCAATCCTTGTATATATTTTTCAACTACTTCCTTTTTTCTAGAAAATTATTTTTTTTTTTTTATAAAACTTCACTAACTGATTTCATCATCCCTGTGACATAAAATGTCACAAATCCAGACTATTCATACCTACTCAAGAAGGAGGATTGGCCTTGGGTCACGTGATGAGCTGATCGGGAGAGACATGTCCCGAGTCTCTCCGAGGCCTCGTACTATAAAAATCAAGCTTTCTCACTCCGGATCTGGCAAAAAGTTTTCTACATTAGCTGTTAACAGCTCTGGTGATGACGTGTGTTTACTTCCTGGCCGGGCGCTTTAGAGCCTCAAAGTTTTTTAAACCGGCGATTACATAACTAAAACGGGCGCATTGGCAAGTTCAGGCCGCGCCATTGCCGAAAGATGGAAGCTGACCCTGTGGAGCCCCTGGTGGGGCGAGCTCCAGCCACCAAGAGACCTAAGTCTCAGTCACCGACCATACCACAGCAAGGCGGGGAAGCAGGGAATACAGGGGGCTTAAGCAATAATGCAGATGATATTTGGGAGATTAAAGCACTTTTATAAGGGCTGGTGCTGGATTTTGCGGAGTTCAAACCTGCATTACACTCCCTGGCACAAAGAATGGGCGATGCTGAAGCCGGATTTCCATGCAAGAGGAAGGTTTCTGTACTGATCAGGAGGTGGGGACGATTCAAGAAAGCTGAAGAAATTGAGGAGAGGGTGGAAGACCAGGAATCAAGTAATGAAACAACCTGATTCTGGTGGGGCTACCAGAGAAGGCTGAAGGCTCGGACTGTGTTTCTTTTATGCAGGAGCTCCTGTTAAACCTGCTAGGCCCTACACCATTTGGAGAGGGGTATAATTTGGAAAGAGCCCACCGGGCACTACGAGAGATGCCACCGCCGGGGGCGAGACCCCGAGTTATAATAATGCGATTCCTCAACTATAAAGAAAAATCTCATGTGCTGCTTGCTGCTAGACAAAAGAAGCCTTTGCAATGGAATGGTGCTTCATTGTGGTTTTTTCAAGATCAGCGATTAGAGAAAAGCAGAAAGAGTATGTTGACATCAAGAAGAAACTTTATCTTCCAGGGATAAGATTTCAGCTCCAATTCCCCGCTACCCTGGTGGTGCATCTTCAGACTGGGGAGAAGAAGTTCCTCACGGCAAAGGATGCGATGGATGGGCCACGGGTTGAGCTCCCAGATCTATTCAAAGCCCCAACATGACTGTTTGCAGGCAAGGAGGCTGAGCTTCTTTGAGGGCTGAGATGGAAGCTAAGCAGCGGTCTCTGTACTTATTAAGACTGGTGACTCTTCTGTTTTTGGTTAAATCTGGACGTTCAAGTGACTAGCCAGGACTGGGTTCATAGGTCCTGCGATGGATCACAAAGTGTTACACCACAAGGCTCTAGTGTATTAACTAGAGGACATGGGGGAAGGGGGTTCACTAATCATTAATCATAATATTCTTGTTATTAGACCCAGGAATACTTTTCATACTTTGGAATTTTAGAGGGAACTGTTAGAAGGGGGTGATGTTGGATTTCATTTATTATAAAAGGGGTCAATTAGCTAGGGCTATATTGGCTGGTGGGCGTTAATTGTGGTAAAACGGGTTCGTGCCAGCTTTGGGATAGATGGAGAAGGGGAGTGGTCTAGGGGATTAGGACTTGATCAATATTAATAACTGGAGGGATACCACTCCGGGGTGTAGGGGACGTTAAAATGGAGCAGGGCTGACTGGAGATATAATTACCAAGGAGGGTTATGAGGGGGACTACCTTAGTCTCCTCCGTGCTTATCTTTTCCCTTTATTTATGGGAAATGTTAGGGGGGCGATGGACTGCAGAGAAAAGGGTGCCTTTATGTTCCCGATTCTGGGGGTTCCAGGGGCCAGATTCTGGGGTCTAATGTCAGAGGATGGGGCGGAGGAGAGGCAAGGGAATGGGTTCATCCATGACTCAACATCAGATGGTTGGTCGATCTAAGGATCGGGGGATGGGGGGAACAAGGGTGGAAAGAGAGAGAGAGTCCAATTATGGGAGCACTAGGAATGCAGACCTTAGAAAGGCACAATGCGTGGGTTCAATTGAAAAATTCTGTTGTTACTGATGGCTTGCCTTAAAATAATTTCTTGGAATGTAAAAGGGCTCAGGGTCGACGAAGAGAATGATCATTCTCGGTATATTGAACAACGACGCTCACATTGTAGCACTTCAAGAGACACACTTATTGACTGAGGAGTTGGATGGTCTCAGAAAGCGATGGGTGGGGCAGGTATATGGTGTGGGAGGGGACAGGGCCTCTGAGGGGGTGGCGATTCTAATTAAGAAATCTTGCCCATATGATGTGTCCCAAGTGATAACCAGGCAAGACTGCAGGGGAATCTACTTGTCAGGGACCTTGCTTGTCAAGGCAGTGTCGGTTGCATCCATTTATGGGCCAACCCCTCCCGACCCCAAATTCTTTGCTTCAATAGAAGGAGATATAGCCACCTTTCCTTCACACTCACTCATCCTGGCTGGTGATTGGAACATATATTTTGATAACAAGGAGGACAGGATACCTCCACACAGCGGGCCGAGGACCAAGGCCCAGTTAGCCCTGGCTAAGTTCTTGGAGATAGCGGCCTTAGTTGATCCAATTAAGACTCTTTCAAATAGGGTCCGTGACATGACATTTTACTCGGCAGCACACAAAAGTCACACTAGAATTGATTTTTTTTGGTCAACAGAGAAGCTCTTGCAGAGATTAGAGAAGTGCTGACTGAGGGTAGGACTCTCTCAGATCACTCTCTCATCCAGCTGCAGTGAGAACCCAGACCAACGCCGCCTAGACCTTACAGATGGAGGCTTCATGACTCGATCCTCACAAAGGACAAGAAGGGTTGAACTAGGGGGCTTTAGGAGTTTATTAGGTCCCAGCTTCCCACGTTGGAAGATAAAAGACTAGCTTGGCCTACCTGTAAATTCTTATATGCAGAGGCAGCAAGGGCCCTAGAGGCAAGGGACAGGTCGATTAGAAGGGCCAAAGAGGAATTCCTGGTGGGGGTGATAAACTCACTGTCACAGCTTGAAGGGTCTTTGGGGAAAATAGATGCGGAACTTAAAAGTTTGAGGAGGGAACTGTCAGAAATTGTATATGGGAAAACAGAGTTTTGGTTGAATAAGATTAAGGCTAATTTTCTATTGCAGGGTGATGTCCCGGGACACCTCCTAGCAGCTAGAATTAAAGAGTGGGAGGCCAGTAGGACAATCATATCAGTTATGCATGAAGGGAAGCTGGTCACAGACCCGCAAGAAATGGCTGAGGCGTTCGCATCATTTTTCACAGAAATCTACCAATCTAGAGAATTGGTGGGGGAAAAGGAGGCTAACCATTATCTAGAAGGAATCCAGTTACCTACTCTGGATTCTGTCCAAGTTAAGGAACTGGAAGCCCCAATAAGAGCATCTGAGATCGTAGAGGTGGTGCGGTCTCTCCCTTTAGGTAAGTCACCAGGGCCCGATGGTCTTACCGCAAAATTTTACCAAACTCATATCCAGACCATACTCCCTATACTTCATGAATTTTTCCTCACTATAATGGAGGAGAGAATTCACCACTCACCGCTCTACCAGGCGTATGTCACTTTAATACCTAAGCCAGACAAGCCTAGGATTTAATGGGTAACTATAGGCCTATAGCCTTAATAAACCAAGATATTAAGATTCTTACTAAAATCTTGGCAAATAGGATTTGACTATTGCCCCTAGTTTAATCAGTCAGGAACAGGTGACTTTATGCGGGGAAGGCGAGGCGCCATAGGAAAATCCATCATATTTTAATTTTGCTCCAGATTCCCTTCGCGGCCCACGATGTCCCTAGGCAGCTGAGAAGCGTTTGACCGGTTTCACATTCATTTCTTTGCTACAATGGAGAAAATGGGGTTCCCAGGGGTCTCCTTAGAGGTATTAAGAATCTATACGCTGCTCCAATGGCTAGGATATTGTGTAATGGTTATATTTTGAGGGAATTTCAGCTCAATAATGGGACTAGTCAAGGATGTCCTTTCTCACCGATATTGTTTAACATCTATCTAGAACCCCTGTTAAGATCTATAAATAGGGATGCCAAGGTCCAGGGGATTAGGATCGGGGGACTGGAGTTAAAATTTTCAGTTTTCGCGGACGATATTCTCCTTCATTTACAAGATCCAATATCCAGCTTTGAGGGAGTAAGAGACTCAATAGATCGCTTCTCTAAGGTCTCTAACTATAAGTTAAATCTCACCAAAACACAAATCCTACCCCTGACACCACATGTATTTAAGGCAGATTTTTCATCCCTGGGAGTGCAGTGGCATACTGACAAATTGAAATATCTGGGAATCTGGATTACAACAAACCAGGAGTCTGGGGTTGATGCTAATGTGGGGGGTTATATCTGCGGTTAAAGGAAATGTCATTAGGTGGAATAAGTTACCTCTGAACTTTACAGCGCGTCTGGGCCTTATCAAGATGAATGTTCTACCAAGAATGATATACCCAGTATATTTGGCTCCATACAACATCCCTGTTAAATGGTTTAGCATGATTAGAAGGCTAATTTCAGGATTCCTATGGAATAACAAACCAGCCAGGGTTAAGCATAATGTATTGCGTTTGCCATATGAGGTGGGGGCATTAGGTTACCTGACCTCCAGGTATATTATGTGGCAGGCCAGTTAGGCCTTATGGTTCAATGGGCCGAAAGTGCCGAGGGGGGAAATTATGTACCTGCGTGGCTGCAAATTGAGAAGCAATTGCTATTGAGCCTCGGCTGCACCCCCGAGTCGATGCTATATGCTAGGCCTAAAAAAGGTTTATTCAGGGAGGAGTGTGGGAACCCAATTAGGAAAACTCTGGTGGCCTGGTGGTCTTTTCTCTCCCCAGTACAAAGGTGCTGTCAAATGAAGTCCAGAGACCAACCCATACTGGGTAATCCTAATTTGGTTATAGGGGGTCGGGTACTTGGCCACCGGTGGTCTAATTATTTGGGTGGCTTAAGATTGATTGATACACAGCAGGGAGATAAAACAGTTTTACCATCACAATGTGAGGGATTGTCCTTTATCCAAAGGTTGCAGCTTAAACAAATGATAGCTGGGTTCGAAGGGGATGGGGACTTCAGATAACTTCCTCAGCGTGGGAATCTAAGAAGCCTTCGAAAGCTACACTCTCACAAGTTTATAAACTTCTCCTGGACTTCCTGGGCCCGAACACTTCTACACAAATTCCTTACTGGGACAAGGTGCTGGCTCCTATAATTCTTAGGTGGGAAAACATTTGGAAGGCCATTAAATACAATGTGATTCCCAAATATAGAAACATGCAGATTTTTGTGGTTCACAACATATATTATACCCCTGTAAAGCTATGTGGTAGACGGTTGAGACAGACAGATCTGTGTTTCAGGTGCGAGAAGGAGGCGGGTGACCTGTTACATGTAATGTGGGGTTGCAGTAAAATCTCTTCCTTATGGAGGGAGATTAAACGGGGTATGAATCCAATGCTAGACTATACGGCTTTTATAACTCCAGAAGTATGCGTTTTGGGTGACTTTTCTCAGATTACAGGGACTGCACCCAAATTTCACCTTTCCTTAATGGTGTCGGTAGTCAAGGCGTTCTTAATAAAGCATTGGAAGGATGATCAGGTTTGTGCATATGAACAATGGGTGAGAGAAATGCTGGGGGTACTGGTCAAGATAAAGAGACACCTTTTCTCGGAGGGGAGACAGGAGCTATATGCTAAAAGATGGGCAATATTAGATGCGATCTACTCCCAGCAGGTCACAAGCTCTGGAACACAGGTCTGTCCATCAGGCAAGGATTAGCAAAAGAGTATATGCTGGAGTGTTTAATACATATATTGTTTTGTGCCTTTTATACCTTGTTTATTTCCTTTTTTTCCCCAATAACTTGGGTAATGTCATGAGGTCAAGCTGAGTCTATTACTAGGTTAAAGAGGATTAGTTGTAGTCTGTAAGGGCTTAAGGGATTGGGACTCTCTCTCTTTCTAGGGGACACACTGGGAAGCCGTCCGGGAGTATTTAGGCTTTATGTGGGCCGCAGGTGATAACACCCCTGCAAGTGGACTTATAAGGGAGGTTAGAGTTGCTGAGGGGGGGTGCGTTTTTAGCAGTGGTCAGAGCACTATACTAAGGCACTATTGATTTTGGAAATTTGACCATAATATGGGGTGGCTCCTCAGTGTGTTTGTACATAGGGGTTGTACATAGTTTGCATAACCAGTTTTGGGTTGTGTCCCTGGCCTGGCCAGGTATATGTCGTGTACGTGTGTCTGTTTGTCTGATTTTCTGAAAATAAATAAATGTGTTTTAAATAAAAAAAAAAAAGAAGGAGGATTGGCCTTGCTTGACCTCAAGTATAATTTCTGGGCAGTCCAGCTGGTCCACAGTTACAAAACAATAATGAAATCTCCCCAGCACCACGTAAGTGACACTGTGGAAGGACATCATCTTTATCAGAAGGTACTTCATCCACTGTCTTCATGTGCACACAAAAAAATTTAACAATCACTATATCAGCAAACTACTAAGGCACAGCCTCAAAGAACAGACCAATATACACCATACTCCTCTTTGGTTTGTCTTCTGTTCCATCTACAAAGAAAAGAGGCTTTTGACATTTGAATGGATAGAAGCCTCATTTTTATAAAAGACATCTTTCTTGGAATGTAAGACAATATTATAGTAATTTAAGGGACTATAGAGCCATCATGTTGTCCCTTCTCCCCAATTTTTTTTAACTTAATAAACTTTATTAAAGGAATTATAACAACAGAGCAGCAAAAGTAGACAGTATTAGGTACAATCAAATAAAAAAAAGTATAGGACAAATTGCAGTCAGTGGAAGACTTAGTAGCATTCCATCAGAGCTTTACAAAAAAATAAAAGGAAAGTAGAAGCAAGTGTGTGCTTGTAAAATCCAGGAGATAAGTATGTGTAAGGAAAGCATATAGGTGGGCACTTAAATAAGGATTAATTAGGCCTTTAATCCAATTTAGGTCATGACATAACAAAACAAAAGAATCTCATTACAGGAAATGCAAGTACCATAACAGTGATGAAATTAGCTCCTGGAAGCAATGCTTATTAAAGGTAAAGCTTCTAGTTTAGTTGTAGAAGAGTGTTTAACCACTTCCATCTCTGGGGGTACCCAGGAAGACAATGTTGGAGGCTCGCAATTGATTTTTCCATTCTGAGAATGGTAAGCATTTCAGCATGCCATTCCTTATACAGAAGAGGCTGGGTACTTATCCAATGTCTCAAAATTATTAACTTGGCTACAGATGAAATGAGGGCCATATGGTATCTCTGGCAGCCTAATTGTTGAGAATTACCCAGTCCCAAAAGATAGTGTTCCAGGAAAAGGCATCTTATAATGCTAACAACAGAGCTAAACAGAATTGTATTTGAGCCCAAAAGGCCCGTACTGGTGTGCAGTCCCATAAAAGGTGTTGCAGGGTGCCCTCCTGTACATTACACCTTTTATACAATGAATTAGATAGTTTCTCCCACTTAAACATGCATTGTGGAGTATAATATGCATTGTATAAGATCTTCTGTTGCATTACACATAGTTTATCTTGCTTAATATACTGTATCTATGTATATATTGCCAGTGGGGAGCACCAAAGTGGTTCAGAAATTCTTTTTCCCAATAAGTGCATCGTACCTGCTTTAGGGCTCCCAAAATATCTCAGAGTGCTTTATATTAAGTCATGGTTGTATGGGGCTTAGTTACCAGCACAGCCAGATTGCGATATGCCATACCATCTGCAAGGTGCCAAGCACGTGGGTCCACACATCTTTGTACAACATGAGTGAGCTGTACAAAAGGGAAAATTAAGTGGTAGGAAAGGGCAAAAGTAGTCTGGAACTCATCGAAGGTAACAAAGCCATCATTCTGAAGAAGGCATTAAAGGTTCTGTATCTCTGCTTGTGGAAAAAAAGATAAAGGGATGGGTTTGTTAGCTATTCGTAAGTTGGAATTGAGATGGAGAGGCTGCATAGGATGTCTCTATGCTGAGTACTGCAGAAGTTGGCAAAACTGGGTATGAATCCATACTGACCAGCCTACAGAGTTGTGGCACAAGGCTAATGGTAATTTGGCCCACGAAATATGGGGAAAAGCCTGTACAGAGATACCGTGAAAATTACATAGGTGTGCTTCAGTATCCTTCCAGTGTGGGCTAGGTTGATCTAAAACAACACTCAAATTCAGGAGACTCCAGGCCAAGAATTTGCTAGATTGGGATTTGAGATAGTGCTAATAAAAATGAGGCATCTGCAGCATGCCATGATTTTTTGCCAAAGTTAAGTTAGCAATGGCTATTTAGGGTGTCTTACATTTTCAAACAAAATATGAAACAATCTGATGAAATCTTGTGAACCAAGATTGAGGGAGAGAAGCTCCCAACATACTAAGGGGATAAAGTACCCCAGGTAAACCATTCATTCGAATCAAAGAGATTCTACCTAGAGGGATTAGGGGAGGTTTTGCCATCTGTCAAGATCAACTGTGACAGTACATTTTACAGCATTCAGGTTAAGCTCTATCAGGACCTTAATATTTAGTGCCAGTTGGATGCCTAAGTAATTAAGTTCCCACGCTGACCAACAATGCTGCAGATGCAAAAATAAATCACTTTTATGTGTTCTTAAATTAAAAGGCATAATCAGTTTCTCTGATGTTATGTTTGTAAATAGACAGACACCTAAAATCTTGAAGGGATTTAAGGGCAACAGGGAGAAAAGTGTTTGGTTTGTCCACATGCAATAGGATGTTGTCTGCATAGCTGGATAATTTAAAAGTTTGAGGCCCAATTGATATACTCAAGATTTGGGGATGCTGTATGATGTGTCTAGCAAGAGGTTCTAGTTATAGATTAAACAAATTCAATGATAGAGGACACTCTTGTCAGGTTCCTCACCATAATGAAATAGATTCTGATAAAACACTATTACAGAAGACTTTGGCTGTAGGGTTAGAATAAAGTAACTTTGTCCACTTAAGGAACTCTTGTGGCAAGCCAAAGGTGGTTAGGGTGTAGAAAAGAAATAGCCATGAAACTTGGTTGAACACTTTTGCAGCATCCAGAGAGACCAGCACAGCAGGTGTGTCTGATCCCCTGGATGCCGAAATCAGGTGGAAAATGTTACGTATATGGCCCGTAACTAAATGACCCTGCATAAAACCAGTTTCCTCCTGGCCTATAAGTGGTTGCCAAAGAGCCACCAATATCATAGCTAGAGTATGCAACAAACTTTTTGCATCAACATTCAGAAGAGATATAGGTCAGAAGTTATTTACTTCTGAAAGGTCTTTGCCTGGTTTAGGTATAAGAGTGATGAATGCTTCCAAAAAATCAGATGGAAACGAGTTGACCTGATAACAATAATTGTAAAAATCTGCAAGATGAGGTGCAGTTCTGATTTAAGGGCAAGGTAAAAGTTGGGAGTAAAGCCATCTGGCCCAGGAGAGTTATCTGATTTGAGAGCTAAAATGGCTCTTTCCACCTCTTATGTAGATTGGGGTGGTTACGTTCTGGGATGAAAGGGGGTCCAATTTAGAGAGATTGGCCTCTATAAGATATTCAAAGGTAGGGAACACTGTATCTGGCTCTTCTGTTTCCTCCCCATATAATTGCTCATAATAGTTTTCAAATTCCCTTACAATGTCTCTCAGAGCAGTAAGAAGTAGGAGGCAGTATGGCGCAGTGGTTTAAGGCTCTGAGCTGCAAATCTGGAGACCTAGGTTTGAATCCCACAGCCCCCACTTGCATACTGTGTGACCCTGAGCAAGTCACTTAACTTCCTCGTGCTCCCAGGTTGTACCTGCAAACAAGCTGTCAGCTTACTGTGTCTCACCTGGTAAAATAATTGGTAAAAAAAAAAGGAAAGAAAAAGAACTGAATTATTTAATTCTGACCAGACAGCCTCAATCAAATGGGAAGCCTCTAGTTGTTTGATACACATGGCAAGAAATGTACCTACTTTCTCAACAAACATTTCATAATTCAATTAGGCATGATAGAGAGCAAACTCAGCTTGTTCCCATTTTAATTCAGTGTACGCTGCCCTTTCTTGGCTGAGCAGTACCCAGTTAACATCAGGGGAGCTTGGGGTGATATTCTTTTCTAATTGGCAAATAGACTGCAACAGGTCTTGGGCTTGCTTTTCTTTACGCCTTTTCCTAGATTTAGCTAGCTGAATAAGTTCCCCCAACATTACACATTTATAAGTGCTCCAAAATGAGTCAGGAGAGGAAGCTGAGGGCTGAGTAAATTCAAAATAATATTGTGTAAGTTGTTTTAGTTTATTAAGACACCGCTCATCCTTCAATAGATGATTGTTCAATCTCCAAAGTGTATCTCTATGTGAGGAGGGAGAAAGGATTACTGAAAGAGATATGGGTGAGTGATCAATAATGGTTGACTAAAGATCTCACAAAATCTTGTATCTTCTATAAAAAAAAATAGGGCTAACCAAGGCATAGCCTATCCGACTAGTCAGGGGAGGAGAAAGTAAATTATCTGTTTGTAAGGTGGAGTGTTCTCCAGAGATCTACTAGTCCGCCATGGTCCATGAGATCTCTGTGAGCCCTTTCTGTTGGTGACAAGCCCTTACAGTTATTTCCAGATCTATCTAATGTATCATCAAGTGTAATATTCCAGTCTTCCATTGAGATCTTCGGGAGGTTATCAAAGGAATAGATAATGTTTAAGAGGTTAATGAAGAAAGAGGATAAATCAATGTCAGGGTCATAAATATTACCCAGCAACATCTCTGAGAGGCCAACCTGATCATGCAAAAAAAGATAGCAGCCCTCTGGATCAGCTAATTCTTGTAATATTTGAAAGGAAAGTTGATTATGCACCAAAGTCAAACCCCCAGATCTGCGGGAGCTAGGATCAGCACCATATGAATAGCCCATCCATAGCCAATGGAACAAATGAGCATATTTGGCTATGATATGAGTCTCTTGAGGCATAGCCAAGTCAGCTTTAAGGGTAGCCAGATGTGTCAATACCCGGGTATGCTTCAAGGGAGAATTGCCCTCTTTAATATTGCAAGTAACACAAGTACGGTAAGGAATTGTCAGAAAGAAAATGAGATGTAATAGAAAAAATGTCCTACAGACATTGGATGAAAAAAACAGGGAGGGTCACACACTCCTCTAGAAAACATTTTAAACAGTTCAACTGCTGCTGTATAGAACCAGTGAACATGAAAGCAGTTTGTGACTACATACTCCAAACAGTAACTGAAGGGGTTAAGCCCCACAAAGAACAAGAAACTAACAATTTGAATGATAATACAGTGAACATCTATAAACCACAACAAACAAAGCATAGCTAGATGCAAGACTTTACCCTGTATACCCCCACAGTAACTAGAAGTGGAGGGTAGGGGAAACACCCAATAATATGGCATTACACCCTCTGCCATAAGGCAGACAGTGATGGCTCGAGGAACCTGCATGAAACTCCACCATGTCCCAGCAAGTAAAGTGAACACATGGTAAATGATAACAGCCTACTGAAGAGCACAAAAAAAAAGAGGGGGGAAGGCGAAAGGAAAGGAAAGAAGGAGGGAGGGGAAGGAGAGAAGACAGGATGGACAGGAGGGGAGAGAGAGAAGAGATACATATGAACCCTGTGCCCCTATGTGATCTAGAGTATGGAGTTCAGTACTGGTGCTCACACCTCAAAAAGGGCATTAACCTGCTGGAGATGGTCCAGAGGAGGGCTACAAAAATGATAGCCAGTCAGCAGGTTAAGGCGTATGAGGAGAGGTTGAGGGCACTGAACATGTACTCCCTGGAAGACAGGGGAGAAAGAGAGAGGGAGAGAAAGAGAGAGAGAGAGAGAGAGAGAGAGAGAGAGATAGGGGGCATGATTGGGACCCTCAAGTACTTGAAAGGGATAAATAAGGTTGATAAGGAGAGTCTTTCTAAGCTAAGTGGTAACCATAACACAAGGGGGCACAGTCTTAAGCTGGAGGGTGGGAGGTTTAGGAGGGAGGCCAGGAAGCACTTCTTCACAGAGAGGGTGATGGACACTTGAAATGCACTGCTGGAAGAGGTGATCTCATTAAAGACAGTGGGCAGCTTTAAGAGAGGCTGGAATAGGCATAGAGAGAAGGTAAGGATCATGGGTAGGGAGGATGGGAGGATGGGGGGGTGGGGAGGGAGGGCAGGGACATTAGCTCAAGTTGTGATCCCTGCAATACAAGCAGACTTGATAGACCAAATGGCCTTCTACTGCTGGTTTCTCCATATGTTTGTATGTTCCTATTTGCAGGGCCACTTCTGTGATCCCATGACAGAAATTCTCGAAGGTCTCAGAATTCCATGGACTCAGTATGGTGGGTACCCAGAAGATAGGGCAATGTCCACTGAAGTGCTCAATCAAGTAAAGTCCAATAAACAAAAACTCAGAAGGGAGTATAAATTGGAAGTGAACCTAGGTTCACTCCCCGAAAGCATGGCTGCAATCTTTGATAATAAACTCTTATACTCATATGGAATATTAAGATACATTGATGAAATGTCCAATCCCAAAGAAGAAAAATAAAAGTCTGCTTGAACTTCAGCATGGTTCCATTTCAAAATGAGCATCCCATGGGACTCGAGCACTAAACAAGATGCCAGCATAATCAGATAGAGCAAAAAAAAAAGTTATGCTGATGTGGAGAAAACATAACCAAACCTTGTCATATATCTTTCATAAGTCCACTGCATTCCAGTAAATTCAATGGGAACTGGTATCAGCAGAAGCCCAGTCCTGTTTCTCAGGTCACAGATTTTTTTTTCTAGAGTAAAGGAGAGCTGAGGGAAAAATTTGGCTAACCCTACCTTAGCTTGCTCTGCAGATTGGAATTCAAGGGTCCTCAAGGCAGTGTTCGCAAACAAGCTGACAGGGTATCTCATATAAAATTGTACCCTCACTTTAAACAACATTTGTTTAATGTTTTTATAAGCAAACTGTCTGTCCTGGACAAGTGGAGTTGTGTCACTGTAAACATAGAATGGACATCCATTCCAGGACAGAGGGCATTTAGCCCAGGACTGCTGCACCTGGACTTTATCTTGGTAACTTAACAATTTTAAAATGATGGCCCTAGGTTTTCCTTGCGGTGGTGGTTGAGGACACAAGTATCTGTGGGCTCTTTCAGTCAGATACAGACTGCCCTGAGCTGGGGGACTGGCAATTTCCTGCTGCAGCTTCTGTAAAAATGAAAGAATATCCAAACCTTCAGCCTGCTCCTGGTTCTGACAATCACTAAGTTATTGTGGCAACTGTGGGCTTCTAAGTAGTCTGCTTTCAGCTCAAGTTTTACAAGCCACTTTTTCACCTCAGCAAGTTTGGTATATTCCTGAGACTGTGTGTCTTCCAGTGCACTGAAGCAAACTTCTGCATCACTCAGCCAGCAGTTCACAGTGTCGACAACTGGCTTCAGAGATTGTAAATCATCGGCAACTTGTGCTAGTGTTAATTTGATGCCCGCCATATCTGCCAGAAACAAATCTAGCTTATTCATCTCGGTTTTACTATAGCGAGGAGACAACCACCTCACTGACATCCCCGATAGTGGTAGCCAGGGATGCCACAG
Organism: Neoceratodus forsteri; assembly: GCA_016271365.2. Taxonomy (NCBI): domain Eukaryota; kingdom Metazoa; phylum Chordata; order Ceratodontiformes; family Ceratodontidae; genus Neoceratodus; species Neoceratodus forsteri. The sequence goes on from CM057456.1 coordinate 193,519,032, forward strand.
TGTTTCTGACTCAGAATTGTCTCAGGGAAGGGGGAAAACACCGGGCGATGCAGTTCCGGTGCCAGCAGAGACCATCACAGTGACCTGAGGTATTTGCTCGAATCCTGTCACTGTGATGGTCTTTGCTGCTGTGGTTTCGCTGTGCAGTCAGTACACCATCCTTCTCTGGGTCTAGGTCAGGTGAGTCCAGCATGGGTATTTTGCAGGGAGGTTGCAGTCTGGAAGCTTGTAACAGCGCAATATCTAAAACATGCATGGAATCTTGAATAGGCTCAGTTTCAATCTCCATTTCAGCACAGCTGAAGTTGCTGGAGAATCTGCAGGGTAAGACAGGTCTAATATAATCGAAAATTGGTGGTTAACTTATAAAATGTAAGTAAAATTGGAGTCGAGGACACAGAGCTATGGAGAGAGCTGCCATTCACCCCAGAAGCATCAAGTGACTTCCCCTCCTCCCCATTTCATAAGCAGGGATAAATTAAGTATACTGTGCGAACATGTACCAAATTGAAGGGATTCCCAATCAGCTGTACTACTCAATGACATGAAAGAGACCTACAGGTACCTCATAGGGGTAAACAGGGTGAAGGAGGGGAGTCTTTAAATTGAGAAAAAGCACCAAGACCACAGGGCATGCAATGAATCTGCGGTGGGGTTGGGGGTTTAAGAGAGATGTGAGGAAATCGTTCTTCACTGAAAGGGGTTTCAGACACCTGGAACAGACTGCCAGCAGAAGTGGTGGAGGTGACAACAGTGGTGAGCTTCAAGCATGCCTGGGATAGACATAGGAGCATATTAGAAAACAGACAGGGAGGAGGGAGGGTCACTGGAGACCACTTAGGGTCTCTGAAAACTGATGAGGCAGGGAACATCTGGGAATTCTGGGTGGGGCAAGAGGTCCTTTTCGGCCAACAAATTCTATGTTTCTATATTTCAAACCCAATGATCACCTTGGTAAGCAGAAATATGTCCAGGCCTACCTTGAACTATCTCTGCTTGTAGTCTATTCCATAGGTTTACCACCTTCTGAGATAAAAACTGCCTCATAGTGTCATCCCTGAATTTACCACCTCGGGGCTTCAGGGTGTGTCTCCACATCCTGTTGCAGGATGACAGATCAAACATCCCTAAGTGCTCAACCTTGATGACACCCTTCAGTTTATGAAAGACAGAGATCATGTACTATTCTCGGCCTCCATTTCTCCAGGGAGAACATGCTAAGGGCCTCTCCTCATAGCTGTTGTACCCATACTGATTATCATATTGGTGGGGCTGTGTTGCACCCTCTCAGCTGGCTCAGTGTTCCTTTTTGTACTGAGAAGACCTGCACTGCATGGAATACTTCAGGTGGTGCCTGACCATGGCCATACAGAGTGGCAGAATTACTTCTTCTGCTCTGCTGGTGTAACTTTTATAAATTTTGGGTATGACAAATGTTATTTGCCTACCATCCTGCACAGAAAGGGTTACAATCCTGTATATGAGTAGTGCCTGAAATAGGAGCTGGGAGGCCCCAGTTGTTGTATAAAATTTGGTGGTGGTCTAGCAAGCTCAGAAAGAGGAGGCTGTATGTCAGCTTGAGCAGATCCCTGATTCAGGCCTGTCTTTTTGGGCAGTAGGTGAGAGAATTATCGATGAGGGAATGCTGAAGTGGCAGAGGACTGATCCCATAGCTCACTAGAGCTTGAGTGGGAGTAGCGCTAAAAGCGCAGAAAAAAACTGTCTATAGGGGTCGTGATTATGGTAAAAAGGGTGGGATTCTACTGTGGGTGTCCTGTATTGCTTCATAGTGCATAATTCACCTTTTCTCTCGCAATCCATTTTTTATAAAAAAAATACAAAATGTGGGCACAAAGACACTGTAGCAAACTGAGAGACAAAGAAGGGCCATGCTGAGGAGGGGAAGGAACTTAAAATAAAAAAGCTAACCTGTCCATATTCCGTGCATCTGCTTGATGCCCTCTTGAAGCCATGGTAAGAGAGAATAAACATTACATGACGGCCCTATCTTGAGATCTGCTTCACATTACTCAAAATATTTTTGCCAGATCTGAGACTCTGCCAGCTCCCAAACCCTTTATACCTTGAAGGGGGGCTCACCCTTGTCAGCTGTGCCTTCTGACAGAGTAAGGAGATGTGAGAAATGTGATCAGCCACTGGCATCCAGAGGTAGGATGGATGAGATAAGAGTCTCTCTGTGGCTTAAGTTACTAAAAGAAAGTGAAACACTTATCTATGTGTTCCCTGAGGGACAAAGAAAGCAGAATGAGGAGAGGTGAGAACTAAGACCTGAATGGTATTGGGGCTTTAAGGATCCTTTTAGGATTCCTCCTAAATTCTGTAACATAGCATATCCTGAGGTATAATTTACACTTTGGTCCACAATGGAAGAAGGCAGTGCTTCAAGCAGACAGATAGACTGTACAGTGGGGGAGTTAGGAAGAAATCCTACATTATAATGCTAATGCCTCTGCTGCAGTGTAGGTTGCATGCGTGTGCTGAGCTCCATCTGATGTGACTGTTTCTGTTGCCCATGGAGGTCCCATTAAGCTCGTCTTCCACTGGAGTATGTGACTGAGGGCTGTACACAAGAGCAAGGATCATATGTGAATTAGTATGTGCCTCTGTAACGTATACAGTGGGGAGCTGCAATCTTGTACCCTGAGAAAGGTCTCTTGTATACTCCATGGAGGGAGCAATATAAAGGCTGAGAAATGGAATATGATGGAGAATTTGAATGTGGATCTAAAAATACAACTACATGGCAGGGTCCTTTGTGTGGACAACAATGTTTTTGAGACTGTGTTCAAGTTCGTTAAGCCTTGAATGAGCAGTTATTTGGCCCAAGGCTCCACCAAGCATAAATAAAAATCAGGTCAGCCTTCTCCCATGGTGGAGGGTTCTATAATACCTCTCTGCTGTGGGCTGGGTACACTGGCTACTCCCTTTTTGATGCATCCCAGCATTCTACATGGCCTCTTGACAGTGGCAGCACTCTACATGTACTTCTTTAGCCTCTTGTCTGTAATGACTCCCAGCTCCATTCTTCAAATGGTGTGTCAGTACTACCTCTCTTTTCCCTCCCTACGTGTAGCACCTTGCATGTTGCTACATTAAATCTGTTGCTCCAGAAATCAGATCAATCACCTAGTTTGTTTAGTTCCTCTTAAAGTTCATCCTCACCCTCAAAAGACTCCATCACCCTTGTCAGCTTTGTGTCATCCACTAATGTGTGCAAACCTGCTAGAGATCCCAACCCCCAGATCATTGATAAAGATGTTAAAGAGCAGTGAACCCAGCACTAGTCCTTCGGGGACACTGCTGAGTACTCATTTCTATGCAAATTAGTACATTGTCTGTCCAACACTATACTCTGCTTCCTGCCCCCAAGCCACTTAGCAATCAGCTTTGTATAACTCTCATTTATACAACATGTATTTTGAGGTAACTGGCCAGACAAAAAGTGTTATCTCTCTGAACATGGAAGAGTATCGATATCTTTTCTTGATGCATATGTCATAGTGATAGCTCTCCTTGATTGCTGTGTCATAATGCATTCTTGAAGAAAAAACAATAACATGGTACTGTGAAAAAGAGTTGTTCAGTCCCAAAATATCTACAAAATGAGTGGTGTTTCATTTGTACATACCTTTTAGACTTTTTAATCAGTAAACAATTTCAGAAAATTAATTTTTTTCAATTTTCCAAAAAACAAATGCTGAAAAAAAGCAAAAACAAAAGAACTGTACATCAAGCTTTTGCATTATGCTCATGCCATAATGTAAAGCTTGTGTTTTGAAGTTTTGGGATGTTGTGACTTTTCTAACCATGGCAAAAATAAAGAAATGTCTGTACTCCCTGAGGCCAATGATAGTAAGATATCTCACTCTTGGCTTCACCACTTGTGAGATTTCATAATATCATTATCCTGTCATGATGATAAATATGATATCTTCAGTCAGGCCATGCCATATCCCCTATGTATAACACACCAGTTTACTTTGCCTAGAAGCAAGTCATGCACAACAGTATCAAGGGCATTGCTTAAATTTAGATACCCTTGACCCTTCTCCTGTCCTGCCTCTGGTCATCCCCTTGAAAAAGGGGATCAGATTGATTTGCATACAGTCATGCTGAAAGGAGACAAGAATACTGGCCCAGCCAAGTGTTCCATTATTCGGTACTTGATAATGGCCTCCAGAACCGTGCCCAACACTGATGTCAGGTTGACCTTCCTTTAGTTGCTCTGGTCTGACCATGCTCCTTCTTGGAGATGGGGATCACATTTTGTAGTGTTTTCATGTTTTGACATGTGTGTATCTATTGCAGGAGGGGGGGGGAGCCCTCTTGTATATTTATAGCACTTGTCACCTTGGCTTCTGGTTCGAATCATCCTACATTTATCTCTTTTGAGTGTTGCATTGTGCTTTTCAATCTATGCTATTTAGGACATTCATTAGAGGGCATTTACCCTTGACAAAGTGATGTGTGAGGGCAAGAAGCATTGAATGGAGTGGTGGAGGCATGCTGATTTTTTTATATATGAAGTTGTCTATTAAAATAACTTTGTTACTGACATGACTATTGTACCTTTGTCAATGTCATTCAGAGGGAGCATGTGTCTTGCTTCTTCTGTTTTGTAAATTAAAACAAAAAATATCATACTGTAATAAAAAACAAAACAGTTTAGTCAAACATTTTATTTCATTCTCAAGACAGATATGTATTCTGGAAGATTATAAAAGATCAATTTTTTTTGTCAAGCCCACCTAGGGAAAGCTAAGCTGTTTGGGGCAGTACTATGCTGTCAATCATCATAAACACGTGGTTGCTTCACCTAGACATATTTTCAATTTCAGTTCAGCTTTCAATGCTAAACAGAGACCTCAGGGCAGAAGACTTTTAAAAACTGCTGGGGGTGGCTGCCTTCTTTATTGTGTCTCCAAACTAATGACAAAACTAATAATACATGGTCATTTTAAAAACAGGTTGAATGGACAAAACATATTGCAGCAGACAATCTAAGGTTGTCAGGAATACAACGTTGCCAGAAATAGTATGGAGAAAAATTGTCCTAGCTAACATGAATTGCTGATTTAAAGGGAGGAGGGGGCAACCAATTTACCTTATGTCACAACAGTGAGTTCTATTTATGTACAAATTGCCACATCTAAATATTTCATTGTACACTTTATTTGATTTGCCAAGTACTAGTCTGCATACTCTACAATTGAAACAATTATTTGAGTTAGATAGTATGGCTATTTTGCCCTGCAATCCATCAAGGATCACTGCCTGCACCCACTCCCTGATACACCATCAATAGCATCAGGGCACTAAACATTGACTTGGCATAACACTAACATTTCCATCATGATTTGGCTAGCACTTATGTGTTTTCTTCCTTGATGGTGAAGCAGCGTTGCTATGCCTGAGAATGGGAGCTGGAAGAGATGTTTCTTCAGGCTGGAGATGTTTTAGTCCTAGTGCTGTCTCTGGGCACTGAATTGTTATCTGAAGGTATGGAGGTATTGTCTCTGATGATGGTAGTGCTACTGTATCTCTGCAAGCTTATTCTGTCTCTTGGTACTGCCACAGGGCATGGAGTTGTCTTCAGGTGTGGAGGTACTGTCTCTGGGAATGGTAGTGGTATTGTATCTGTACAGGCTTGTGTCATTACTAGGCATTGGGGTGATGTCACTGAGCAAGCTGGTGTAATCTCAGGGCATGCAGGGGCTGTCTGTTGTAGGGCTTTGCAAAACTGACAGTTCTGTCTCCACCAGTCTACTCAATGCAAGAAATGATCCTGCAAGATAGCTATTCATGCGGAGTTATAAGGTCAAAGATTTGAACTACAGAATTCTTGAAAAATCTCTGCAAGAAGACTAAGAAAATCCCATGACATGATAAAAGTCATACGAGTAGTGTATACAATGCCAGAACAAGGTATTTTCCCCACAACAAGAATTGTGGAATATGCCAGATGTTTGAGTTTTTGTGAAGTCTGACAAATTCTGTAACATGAAAAATCTGTACAATACACGTGGAAAAAAATCCACAGAGCTCTGTCTTAACCTGTTGCTGCTACCCCTGGGTTTATGGTTACAGCTGCAGAAACTGAGAAATATAAATGATATGTAATTGCCCTCTTTAAATTCTTTTTGTTTCATTTTTGAGATATTTCATGAAATGACCTTTTTAATACTGTGCAACTCTGTGATTTACTAGCATGCATTCCCACTTCCTTCAGTTTATATGTTTTGACCTCATGTGTCCCAAAGACATGGTCACCACTGGAGCACCTTTCATCAGAATGCAGCAACTGAGTGACTGCTTTCACAACCAGAAACAATGTTGCTCATTGTTTGTTTGGCAGGGTGACTTAAATGCCAGGCGACCTGCACCCACCCTCCCAGTGAGACGAGCACCTCACCTCTGAAATTCACTTGGCCCTTAACCAGCCTCAACATGGGACTCCAGGACTTGCAGGCAAACCTGGTCTTCCTGCAAGAACAGAAAGGGGGCTTCTTTTTAATTTACAGTGGTTGTAGATGGAATTATGACATAATGAAAAATCATATGTTACCTTAAACTACTTCAAAAACCATGATGATGGCTAGCACTGTAAGACCTTGGGAACAAAAAACATTCTTATCGTTAAGCCTGAAATAGCTCCTCACCTTGCACTGAATAAAAGCTTTGAAATATTTAAAATTCTTGACTTTTTTTTTTTTACAAAATGATGAGGAGCTCAGCTCACACAGCTATCAGTGAAAACTGGGAAATAATATAATGTGGGTGAACATAGACACCTGCAAACTGAGAATACATTTCAGCAGAAAAAGTAGGGACCCCAACTTGTGTGATAAATAGGGTAATATAGTTCTGGAAATCACTGATGCAAGAGGTGGTGGAGTATAAGCATATTATTGACTTTAAGAGTAAATTGAATAGATATCTAACAGAAAAGAAAATTCATGATCCAAACTGTTGCCATAATACAGGGACTGTCTATGTAAACTATGCATCCTTTTGTCATAACTCATGTTATATATGGTTATAATACTGTATACCAATTCACATATTCACTTGTGCAGCTAATAGTAACTATTAGAACTGTGCAAAAATTTAATCTCACTAATGGAATATGGGTGGAATTACTGATTGTGTTTCCACAAAATGTAAGCAACTTTCATCAAATTTCATGTTTCAGTGTTTTATGTCTAATTCCAATACAACTTGACACACACTCACAATATTTGGCAGATAAAATGGACCATATCTAATATGTGTTTATACTCTGTGTCAGACCTTGAACTCAAAGGGTGGTGGTTATTAGCCAACAAAGATTTTAAACATTTTCATAAAAAATTTACAAATAAATAAACTGCATCACTGTAAGCTCCAGTAACATCAGAGCAACTAAACTAAATAGTATTTATTTATTTCAAAAGTTTCACCAGGAAAGACATACTGAGCTGGTAACAGCTTGTTTCCAGATGCATCCTGGGGGGAGGGGGTAGAGCACAATAGTTGGAAGGCAATTTGCCCCTGAAACAAAGTGTGTGCCCAACAATAATCAGGTTGCTAACTTTAAGGATGTTTGAGTCATAAGCAGTGTCATTTTCTTAAAACTTTTAAAAAATAGTGTAAGTAAGTAAACAATGAAATTTTTAAACCTCTGTAACTTTGAAACTGGATAGCTTTCGTGAAGGGAAATCTGCCAATTTCAACCAGCTCTGTTAATTTTTATTCTTGTGTATCTGTACTAAGTTTCTACTACAGTATTAAAAAGCAAAATCCAGTGTGTCCCCCCCAGCACACACACACCCACACACACCCACTACTACCCCAATTGGAGTTTTCTAAATTTTATTATATTTAGCTAACTTATTACTTATTTTTGTCATAGTTCAAACAAGGGTACTGTACTTAGTAAACACATCAGATGCAATTTGCAAAAGCCAGGCCACCACTTTACGATGGCCCCATTCGGTCAGCTACCACACTGTAACATCCATATTCACGTCTGTGTACCTGGTTGATATGAGTTGAGGTCCTGCAATTTCATTCTTCTTTTACACTCAGAACACACTCCATCTTCTTTTGCTTGCATTTATAAAATATCAGCCTTTATTGATGTTCCAAATTGGCTGATGGGTTGCTGGTTTAAAGGAGTAAGCATGTCTCCCTCTAACTATTTATAAATACAAGATGTAACCTGCTCAACTCTGGTTCGTTAAATAAGTTTAATCATATTTTAGGGTGCTCCTGGTGACTGTCTGATCAGAATGAACAACGTCTAGTGTGAACATTTACTACCCTGCTTTACTGCCTGTTTAATCTTGCAAATAAACGTGCTGCTGCACCAGTCCCTCATTACCCTTATGTAAAGAGAGCTCTTCATGCATCTTAATGGTCAACCTTTTGAACTGTTCAAGTCAAACCTGGAAAAGTCCAAAAAGTTAAGTTTGCATTAAACAGTTTGATATGAAAAAGTATGTCCCTTTTACTTATGGTGGCTTTTAACAGCTATAAAACAGACAACAAATGCCAGCCTGTTGATGCAGTGGTTAGTGTGCCCACTTACAGTACTGAAGACCTGTGTTCTGTAGTAAGCACGGGCATCAGCTGGTCAGCTGGGGTGAGGTAGGATGAGCATTGGATGGACAGCTCTCCTTCAGGGGAGGGTTGTGGTTTCCATAGCTATCAGTGACACCCAAAGGAGGATGGGTGTGCAACAGCTGTGGCCATGTCAAAATGGGGGAGGAGGTGATGGTGGACATCTGAGGGTAGGGTGCTGGAGCATGTCTGTCTCATGCTGGATATCATTGCACATCCACGCCTCTGGGTGGGAACACCAGAACACAAGGAAACAGCCTGTTGGCTGGGAAGAAGATGTTGCTCCTCAGCCCCCATGTCCACCATTGGATCCTGCCCTCCTGGGTCCCAACAACCTCCGTCCTTCACCTCCACCTGCCAGAGCATTAGACTGAATGGGAACACTTTGGAGCTGAAGGTGGCCCTGCCTGGGGGGGGTAATGACTGGGGGGGTCCCTACAGGTGAGTCGAGGGTGGGTCAGAGGTCTTGGACCTCAGTCTGGGAGGGTCTCGGGTAGGACAGGATACAGGCTAGGAGCCAACAAATGGGGCCTCAGCCGACACTGACTGGAGGAAAAATAGTTGGAAAAAATAAATAAATAAAACAGACAACAAAAAGAGATCTTGCACCTTTGACATAAGGCTTATTTCCTGATAGTCACCTGTGTTGTGTTAGATTGCTTCTTTTATACCTTCCCCCTTGTTAAGCAATCTTGGGCCCACAAACGCTTGTATGAATTCTGAAATGCTGTTTTTTTTCTCTGCACCCATTTAAGGGAACTGAAAGGTCTCAAAAGCTTGTGATAAGATTCTTCAGTTAGTCTAATAAAAGGTATTACCACAAATAAGATGCACTAGACTTTCCTGAGAATAAAATGGCACTAATAACCTGCAACAACAAAAAAAAACAGATATATTTCCCACCCTGACTACACATCCCTTTACTCTCCCTCCTCAAGTTTTGTACCTTTAACATTTTTTTTCTAATTCTAATGTGCCCGTGAAAGGTGTTGGAGTGATAGTACTGGAGGAAACTTAAGCCCTTTGTTAATACACATGACAGATGTAGCATAGCTAATCACAGTGCAAGCTTCCACGCACTGTACTGCCAGTGTGCCCCAACCCTGTTGTAAAGGGACCACTAGGTATGTAAGAGGGCAGTTCAGACACCATGCACATTCAGTGCTTGACCTGTCATGTGGGATTGCTAACAAGGGTGTCAATTTGTGTCAACTGTGTTGGTGGTTTTGTGATGTGGACACCTGCCCACTGGAACATGAACTGAGACCAATACAACTTGATTTACATGGAATGTATGCTATGTTCCCCCTAAGGTGTGCACACATGCATCCTCACAGCAGTCAGAAATAACCCAAACACAGCTTCAGTAGTAGCGCACAAAGCAGCTGACAGGGATCCTCATGTTCATGAAGTAGTGACTACAGTCATCACTCAGATTTAAGACTCAGACAGCAGGACATGAAAGCGAATGGGAAAGAAACATTGCATTCCCACCCCTAAGGCCACAACCCATTAACTTTAACAAGCCAGCAGTTAACAAGCCAGGCATGTCGCTCTTGCTCCACTTATTGAACAGTGGAACCGATCTGCAAAATTCCAACCAATCGGCTTTGCAGTTACAGCAATGTTTTTTGCTTGACACCTTTTTTCAGTAAGACAGTACTTGATAATGAACAGTATTCCCTGCTGTTCACAGAAATGGCATGTTTTATTTGTTTGGTAGATTCCCCCCAAAAAAGCAATGCGAGAGATTCTCTGACATATGGTGTATATTATATTATTTCAGTTTTAAAGCTGCACAACTTCAGTGTAATCTGCCTCCTCCTCCCCAAGCAGCATCTCACATACAAAATGTGTTTATAATGGATTTAAAGTCTCACCGTTGAAAGCGTGTTCATTTTTTTTTCAGTACAAGAAAATGGGAAAACTATAGTTTTTGTTTACAATAAAAGCATCAAAGCAGCATACTGTCTGTTTGTGTCATTTTTTTATGTATTTGTTGGGGGCCGGGATGGGTATAACCTTCTCAATTAGCAGGCTGAGACACTGACTGTACATATGTCTAGAGAGATGAGATTGTGCTTCTCTTTAAAACAGGGTCTCACATTATATACACATTTGAGATTCAATGAATCAGAGATTGTAAAAGGTTGCCCATGTTGGCTACATGGGGATAGTAGTTCTAAAATGGACAACAAGAAATAGCAGCGCAATAAAATGTCCTTTTCATTTAATTTCATAAATTCAGACTGCGCTTAGTATGGATTCAGACTGGAAGAGAAATACAGTCTCCTAAATGCATCTCCTCTCTCATATCACATTGACTCACTCACTACATTGCAAAAAATACATTTTAAAACCCCCACTGAGCTTGACAATACCCAGCATAGTTATTGTAAACCATACTTAGGGTAAATGACATCACATACAATTATGCATGCATCCATCAAAGATCCCATTGCTAAGTACTGCTTTAAGAAGCTGTCCAACCCTGAATACCACATTGCCATAACAGTATTAAATGATGCACTTTTGGAGTTGGCAGAGTTGTCTAAGATGTTTCAGAAAGTGGTCTAACAACAGTTGAAGCTGTACAGATTGCTAGGTCAAAAATATAAAAAAAGATCAGAAGCCAGTACCTGGGTGAAACTGTCTACTGGAGCCCACCAGTAAAACTGTTTTTGGCTACTTGCACAGCTGAAGTAAGCACAATAGCAATTTTACAATTCATTGGCCTGTTATGTGACCATCTGGACAGCTGATTTCCTGCAGGTGAACTTTCTGACTGATCCACCTTTGATTTTGCAGCATTGCCACTTTGCAGTTTTGAGTTTGGCTTATCAAATATTGAGAGACTGTACAACGTTCCTTGACCTCTCTCATCTGTGAACGACAGATTCTCTTTCTGTTAAAACTTTTTCTTTTGCCCCAACAAAGATATCCCAGAATGTGTGCAGTGGAAGCCATCAAATTGGCCAGCATGGGATATGTACTATACATCCCTTTATTCAACTTATTAAGGAAACAATAATGCCGGCCAGATTGGGCCACCTAAAATTTACACGAGACCATTTGAGGAGATTAGGCAGGATGTCAAATTGAGGCTTATTGACTTACAAAAATTATTTCTATGTTCAACTCTACAAGCTTAAGCTATGTGGATTTTATAAAAAACAGTAAAGATTTCATGGGGATATGAGCCATATCTCTCTTTTTTAACTTGTCTTAAATGAAGAATCTATGCAAGATTCTGAACTGAAAACTATAATGCTCAATGCATTCATTTCAGACAAAAGAGAGGAGATACTTTTTCCATATTGTAAATGTGGAGTGGGGACTATAGATGATCTCAAACATGTGCTACTCTTGTGTCCTAGGTATGAATCAACTAGGAAATAACTGCTGGGGGGGGATCTCAGCCTGCCCCTGGAGGATCTTTTGGAATGTTTGTTTACTATGAAAAAGAAGAACATGGAAAAGATCTTAGCAAAATTTTTAATCTCAACTCATTTGTAAAGTTTATTAGGGGGACTTGAAGTCCTGTGGAGGTTTTTTATGTGAAAAGATACTCTGTTAAATTGAATTGCACTGTAAAGATATTTAAGTTCCTTGTTGATTTATTTTCTATTTATATTTAGTATGTATTTTGTCCTGATTTTAGTATATTGTAATTGCTTTATGCTGAACAATAAATTGTACTACTACTACTACATTCCAAGCTTCTAGTGCCGACTGTGAAAAAGGCTTCAGCCTCATGAACTGCATTAAGAGTAAACAAAGAAACTGCTTGGAAGAAAGCCATTTAGATATGCTGATGTGAACAAAATTGTTTTTAACATGGGTGGAAAAATGGATCTTAATAAAATATAAGTCCACTGGAAGAATGGGAAAGACAGGAGAGAAAAACAGTAAATGTTGACTTCTTAGCAATGCATCAGCAGCAGCGCCCCTTTTAGATGCATGCAAGACTCTTTAAAATGTACATAGTTTACACATGTTTCTAGTTCATACTGTTATGGCGCTCAATGCACATCCAAGCTTCAGACTGTGTCAGAATGTATATTTATACTTTGCATTGAGTATTTGAGTGTTTGGTTATATTTTCTACTGTTTACTGGCAATAAAATATATCACTTGTTTGGGCCACCCAATTTGTGCACATGAATCCATTTTTTTGCACAAAGTGCTGTACACACATATCAGTCGCCCACCCACAGAGACTGAAAATTAGAGAAACATTGAATGTATGTACCTTTAATAGACTTATCATGGCCTTTTGGTTCACTGAGTTCAGCTATCCCCCAAGTGCTGCATGTCGTGATGTAGGCAGGTGTTTGTTCTGTCTGCCTTGCTTCCTCACTGCCCTTCCACTGCCTTCCCTGGCTAGGATTCTTGGTTCAATGTTAAAGGGGGGCCTTTTGATGGTCCCTCATTGCCACCACCAAGCTGCCACTGACATATTTTGCAAGTAGTCTCATTCCTATTCTATCATCACTGTCAGTGGTTCAGCCCTACCCTGGGACCCCTGCCACTGCCTGATTTTGCAAGGCCTTCCAACAGGTTTCCAGTACTGCCTGGACATGCTATTGCCTATGCTGAAAGATTGTGTGGGTCTGGACTCTTAGAATCAGTGGCTTTACCTCCAGTCTCCACAAGCATTAGAGTGTGCTGTTCCTTTCTAGTAGATGGCACTTTTTCTCCATAGTTGCCTGCCCCTGACCAATGCCCACCCTGCTTGAGGGATATACTTTAGGAGGGTGTCTAACATGGGTGTCTGCATGCCTGCAGGTCACTTAGCTTACTTTCCAGCAGATCTCTAGTCTGCAAGGTACTGTATATCTTCCCATATAACTTCACATACCTGTTGCACAACATATTGCCATTATTTCCCTCCCATTCATCCAATTTAAGTTGTGCTTCTAATTGCTCATACTTGCTGCTGTAGCTTTATATGTGTAGTTTCATTCATATTTCTGCATATCTACTCTGTGGTCTAACAATTTCCTGAATACTTAAATCCGTGCAATTAAACTTAAATCTCGGTGTTTGGGTACTGCTCTCTCTGGTCCATCTGCAAACTTAATTTATCTTTATTTACCTATATATTTATAGGTAGAGGTGGCATACTGCTCTCCATTGCCTACCCTTTCCATACTTTGGCACCATACTTGCCCTCACTTTCCATCTTCCTCTCTAGCACTGTGCAACATCTGCGTGTCAATTATCCAAGCAAATCCCTGAAAGCCTCCTTTGGTAGTAGACAGGTGAGACATTTTTGCCTTACTTAAAACACCAGGGTGAGCCTGCATGGCACCTACCCAGCTCCTACTATATCTGCAGCTCACTTCTATATCTGTATATTTGGAGTTTCAGTGCCACTACCCCAGTACTGGTTTAACATTGCTTGATTGCTTACTAATTATGCCTCATGTAATATTTTGAACTTGTTAAGTTTACTGGTTTAAATCTCCACTGTTGTGAAATATTTGCCTTTCAACTGCATGTTACTATTCTATCCTTGGTCTCCTGACCTCCCACTCCACTAGGCCCCAATGTGGCTAATTGCAATATGAAGCCCTTTTCCAGCCTGCACCTCTATCTTTTTTCCCTTCTTTTCCCCTGCTGTTCTTCCCATACTGTAATTTTTTTTAAATTTTGAATCAAGGTTCTCCACCCTGCAGTCTCCGAACACCATCAACTATTGTATATTTTCTTAATTTGTCACCTGTCCTGTTTTTGCTTCCCCTCCCAGCTGCCTCTATCCATCTCTTCCACCCTAGTCCTCCTTTTCCTTATCTGTTGTCCTTCCCGCCTTCACTTCTCTCCCATCTGTACCTGCCCTAATCCTGGTACTCTACTTATTTCCTCTATCCACTAATACTCCTCCACCCTGGTGCCTTCCTGTATGTTAACATCAGCCCTTAACTTGTCTCCACTCTGTCCACATTATGCTATGCTCCTCCTTCTCTTTCTCCTTTCCATTTCACTAAATCATCTCTATTTCTCTTCCCTTCACTCTCAAGACTATACCCTTTCCCCTCCTCTGACCATTGCTTTATCAGAAGCTGCCTCCTTCCTGCTCCTTTGTTTCATCTTGAAGCACACTGTAGATAGCTCCCCCTCCCTAATTCAACCTCCCCATATCATCTATCCCCATGCCGTTGAGGAAGCTTTACTGCCCCCAGCTAATCATTAACATTTTGCTCCTGCTATCGGGTGATGTTGAGCCAAATCATGGCCCCTTCCCCTGCCTCATCCCTTCCCAAGGGTAGTGTGTTGCCTATCTAAATACTCAAAGCTTAGTCTCTAACTTGGACCAGTTTAGACAGTGTGCCCCTGCAATACTAGCTCAGTGTCCTTGTAGTTACTGAGTCTTAGCTCTTGGCTAGGCTCTGTGATGTAGATGTTGCCATATCTGTGTATACAGTCACAGACAAGAGCATGGTAAGAGAAGAGTCCACATTGCTATGTACTGTATGTCAGTCTCAGTCCCAGTTGTGATAATCTTAGATCTTCTGCTCCCTCTTCCCACAAGCTTATCCTGGTGCAAGTTCTTTCCCTCTGTCCCGTTATTCATACACAGTGTCTAGTGCTACAGCTGTAACAAACTCAACACTTTCCTGGACATTCTAACCTCTTAATCCACTCTTGGTTCCTTTGGTGAGTTCCTGGTAATGGGTGATTTCAACAACAATTGACTCTCCCCATCCACCAAAATATTCCCAGAAGAATGCAACATTTTATATTAATATCATGACCTTTAGAGAGGAAAACCTACCTTTGGAAGAAAGCTCTGGGGAACAAAGACCTTAGGTGGCCATCCCTCTAGGCAACTTCCCTTCAATAATGCTTAACTTAAAGCTGTAGATTCTAAACCTTCAACACACTGTTCCATTTAGAGGATAATTTATCATGTCCTTCTGCTGTGTCGAGAATATCCACCATGACCAAAGTATTGAAGGGGGCAGCACCACAACTTAAGGAATCTGAAAATGTGGGGACTCCACCACTGGAGAGGTAGTTGTAGGTAATACGTGGACACTAAGGGAACCAAGAGATGGTGCTAAACCTCCATTAGAAGGAGATTACCTACGTGACAGCTGCTTCTACTTAGCAGAACAGTCCTAACCTCTGAGTACTAGGCTGATGGCATACACCCGGTGCCAAGCTCATGGGGCTTTGGCTGACCCTTGAGAGGTATTATTGAAGATGAGCCCTTGAACAACCCATCCTGAGTATGAACAAGAACCCATCCATTGAGCTGTGAGCATGTGCAAAATAGTATTAGTTGGCGCACAAGTCCATATAATGTAGTATAAGCTGAATTCTACAGTACAAGGGGCTCAGCCCAGTAGGTGATGAATGGTATGAAATTTGAGCTCCAAGGAGATAAGCTGGACAGCCACCTGGCATACTGATGGACAATATGAACAGTGACGGAGTAGTAGGCCTCTCAAAGGCCCACAATCAGATACGTAGGAGCATGCCTATTGTAGAGTTGAATTCAACCATGGCAGGGTGCCCAGTAGTTGCTGGGTGTGTGCCCAGTGAACATTATTCTCATAGTAGGTAAGGTGTATGTTTTATCATTTTTTAATTTATTTATTTAAGCTTTTCACCAGGAAAGCACACTGAGCAGAAGAGCTTGTTTCCAAATGCATCCTGGGGGGAAGGGGTAGTGGGAGTACAACATTAAATATTACATAAATAACAGTGAAGATAAGACATCAAATGGACAGTGTACAATACAGATACAACTAACAGTAGCAGTGTTGATGGACGATATGCACTGGGACAGAGTAATAGGGCTCAGAGGCCCACAATCAGACAAGTGAGAGCATGCCTGTTATCGCATTGAATTCAAACATGGCAGGATAATGGCAGACATGTTCTCATTAGAGGCATTAAAGGGGCCATAGCATAAGGCATGGCTGATACAAGGTATAGTATTGGATACCAGTGATGCACCTAGTAGATATTGGAGAATTAGCATAGTATTAAGTAAATGAGATAGGCTATAGATGGCAAGGCTGTATATGATAGGTATGCACCAAGTAAAAGCTGGGACTTAAGCACAGTAGTGAGTGGGTAAAGGCCCAAAAGAAGCAGAAGCAGAGCAAGGATACAGCAGTGAGAGCAACAGCCCTCAGCAACCCCTGAGACCAGAGGCAGTAAATGGGGGGAGGGCACAGGTAGGCAGTCACCATCCCAACAGCCATGTAGGAGGAGCCATGTAGGTGCAGGTAGCAAGCAGACAGGAGGCAGCAGCATGCATTACTATGGTAGAAGGAGAGGCAAGTACCAGTGAAGAGTGGCTGCAGGCTGCCAGCACAGGAAAAGACCTGCAAAATTAATGTGAGAGGGCCTGCTGAACTTTTTTGACTTAGTAGTTTATCTCCTGGTCTGCTGACTGATCCCACTCTAGTCTGATTCCCCCAGCCCCATTACCCGACGTCTCTGGGACATACTGTTATTACCATCCATCCTCTGCTTGAGGACCCTGGAGTTCCCAGTCACTGGGGTGGAGCCTGCAGGAGTGCAGGCTTTCATCCTGTCTCAGCAGGGGGGTTTCCCTGATTTTCTTCCCAGGCCCACAGAGTGTGCAGTGATGTGTTATGTAAGTATTGCCTCCGTGGAGACACCCACATGACATCTTCCCTGGCATCCTGCTGTCTTGCCACCAAAAACCTCTAAGTGGCCACCACCTAGTGGGACACAAATACCCCCCCCCCCCGGAAAGAGGTGAGCTGTCCTTGGGATGTTCAATCCTCCCTTTTCTGACTAGCCCCTGTTTGGCCCAGGTCCATTCCCAAACCCAGGTCACCAGCATGGCAGGAGGTGAGGCACCCAATGCCTCATTCCTTCACACAAATGGCTTCCCCCTGGGCCTGCTGAACTTGACTGTGTTGCACACAGTAGCAGAGTTAGCATGGCAGCAGCAGATGCAGACAGCAGCATGCTGCTAGAAACATTGTACCAGGAATGAAGGGCGCATACAGTAGTCCAAGAGAAGAAACTGACACACTGAGCTAGCATATGTCAAATCCAAGTGGTTGTGACAGGAAAAGTAGAGGCACACCATGAGTGAGCAGTGAATACACAGAGTTTGGCTGTCAGAAAGCAGTGGGCTGGCAGGGTCCACAGCACCAGCAGCAAGGAAGAAACCACAGAAATGGCAAGGGAAGAGATGCCTGAAGCAGCAGCTTCTGGAGGTAGTACAGAGGTAGGAAGAGGGAGAGCGAGAGGAAGAGGGAGCTTCAAAGCAAGCTGCCATGTGCCCTTTGCAAGACATTGAGCATCTGAAGAAAGCTTGAGCATGCATGTTTTAATAGCGCTAGTGAAGGGTGTGGCAGATGTCACCTGCAGCACTACTAAACCTGAGGCTAAGCTGAATCAGTTACACCTGACCTGTAACTACAGTAGCAAGCTCTCCCATCCCTGACCCTAATCAGGTTGCCTTCAATTAATTTTTCACCTTCTCTATCCTAGAAGTACAGTAAAAGGCCTATTGTGTGCCTGTTTTTCCGCTGTTGTATGCCTCAAATAGGAAATCAGGCCTCTTCAGTATCTAAACAAGCACAAATCAGGCCATGTACCATGCCTGTACAATAGCTGCAGAATACTGCCTCTGCAGGCAGCAGGACTAAAACAAACATACTGCAGTTCATGTTCAGGATAAGTTTATTGATCAACTTAAAAGTCAAAACAATTTTAAAAAGAATACAAACGAAATATTATAATCGTCATTATGCAATAATTAAGCCATATAGAATAAATACAACATGATAACACAGCACATTTTACAGACAATTATACATTGCTTGGTGTTGATAATTTTAACATTCATATATAAACTTTTCATTTTGACTTCTTGTTTTTTTCAAATGAATTTGATAACAAGAACAGAAAAAACTTGCTAAATATTCTATAGTGCAATAATCTTCAATGGTAAGAAGTATCATAATCAGTTCATCAGTTAAAATTCCAGAATAATTCACATTGTCTGCTAAGTACTTTTTTTCTTATAATCACATATCAGCTAAAGTACAGCAACACGTTTATAGGCCCGCTTCTTCTGTTAAAGCACATTCAACATTCAATTGACCTATATGCATTTCTTCCATATATAAGATCCAAAGTCTTATGGGGAAAAAAGCTCCATGCTGTATTTGGTTAGAGCATTCCTTAATTGGGGATCCTGAACTAATGCAACATATCTTTCACAAATATGAGCAGTTTTTATCTCCAAATACCAATGTGAAATTTTGTATAACTTAATTTGTCTTATATTAAATTGCATATCTAGATCAGGAAGTCTCTTCTTAATTATCTTTGATTTTTTTTAATAACAACTCTCTGGTGCTGGTAGGTTCACAAATGGAATAAGCTGATGTTTCATACAGTACATAGTTTGGTGTTAAGCAATAATGGGTTGTAACCCTTACACAAAAATGGAGTTTTATTTTGAGACAGTGCTGGCAATCTATTAGCTGACATAGTAGTTATTTTGATACAGTAACCCAACAATTTTGCAGTTCTTCAACTGCACCCGTGTCATGCCAGTAGTGCTGCTTTATTTTTGAACAGTAATGTATTTTTTTAAGTAAAAGCAACCTGCCTCTGATTTTGATTTCCTGAGCTATTCTTTTTGGCCATGTAGTGACCCTATAGAACAATCTGATTAGAAAAGTTCCTGCAAGGAAACTTTCATATCACCTTCACTAGCCTAGCAGCTACAATAATGAACCACACTTCCTTGATAAGCAGCTGGTTTTGTGCTCAAAATAGCATAGCATTTGTGTGTTTAGCTCAGCATTGCTATAAGTCTTTCCAGGTAAGCTGTTCTTTTTCTTATTTAAACAGTTTTTTCATGCTGCATAAGGGAAACATCATACTTGAATATGTTTCTGCTGGTATACAGTATCTGTGTATGTAGAGCCTGGCACCTCCATGGCACTTATTTTTTAAGGTTCTGCTTCCAGGTATATGGTACGTACACTTCAATACTGAACTTGGGACAGACTTGTTATCAATTGGACTTTTATCTCTCTAAAGTGGTTTCTGGACAATGTCTCAGCTATTAATTTCAAAACAAGTACAGTATATGCTCCCTGACATACACTTCTCTGTAACATCATCTTAATCTTACATCTATGTAATGTATTCTGTATCACTACATCAATAAAGAAGTTTTGAAAAACAGTAAAGGGGTAGTGTGGTTTCTAAACTATTGCATTTACTGTTAAAAGCAGAATACAGTGGTATGCCACCCTTACAGTGACATTTCTATGGCGACATGCATTGATATCGACTACAGCACCATGCCGCCGTGAAAGTGGCACTGGAAGAAGTAACCACTCCAATTTCACCTCGAACTAACTCAACCAGGAGTTGAATCCTTTAGTTCGAGGTGAGGGGCAAAGCCCCAATGTAAAACACTCCCAAACTGTGTGGCTCCACGTACTGTAACTTGCAGTCGACATGGAGCCCATTGCTGTAATGCCAGTCACGATCTTTTTTGTCACTCCGGCATATACAACCTGAATTCAGTAAGACAGGGAGTTTGAGTGTGTTTGATATGCTAGCTATACTGTAATTACAGGGAAAAGAGGAAACTGTTTAGAAATATTTTAGTTTACCTAGTATATTAAGAAAAATGTTTACTTTTTTAATAACAATTTCCTTTTGGAGTTTATTCATTTTTTTTACAATTGTGTTCATAACTGCAAAGGGGTGTAGGTGTGGATGCAGGGTTGATCACCAGTATACAGGATAGGATGAATCTGGTCTGCCCAGTCACTAATGGCCACTAAATTTTAAAAGCTGGTAGCCAATCTATCCTAAAGTTATTCTTGTTCTTGTCATGGGTGGGAGCCATACTACCAGAACTCCCCTCACTCTACTACCAAAGCTTGGCCTTTGAACCCCTTTTTCACAAAAAGAGTGGTACTTGCAACAGATAGAGACAGTTGCAAAGAATTACATGTTTATTGTTTAAAAGACTGTAGGTTTGTTTATATCACACAAGATGGATTTTATTAAAAGTATGCTTTAAATATGGTTGTGCAATTTTGAATTATTAGTAACAATATTGTATCCATATTATACAAGTGGCATGGCAGTTTGTGTTACATCTGCTGTGCCACATTGCTAGCCATAAAAACATTTCTTCTGACTGCAGCTTGATACCGCAGTCTATTGAATTAAGTTCCCATTCAAAGAAAAAAAATGCAGTTGCTGTAACATATAGTACAGTGCAGCTTACTTATAGTGGACAGCTCAGTATATACCGAATTTGTCCAGTATACATGTTGTCCACAATAGCATTATGACCACAGATAGTGGTCATTGTTTACTAGCACAATTACACAGTACTCAGTTATGTACTGTTCTGAGTTCATTATGTATTTACATTAGCAGGTGGTAATATTTCTATGACTGGTGTGTACTGTGTTTATTTTCTGTGTTTAGTTTTATTAATTTTTTATATGCTTGTACACATGTGCTGGAGGCATTGGGGAGTTGGGAGTGGCATGATCAAATGCCATTTGCTACTGTACAGTTCTCTTGTCTCAAGTTCTCAGGCATGTGAGTGGGCTTGGTAAAGTACTGCTGGATTGTAGAGTGTTGTGTTTTAGGTCAAGCATATTTCTACCAGTTTCTTTCAGCCACCCCGATTGCAGACCAGTCTGGTGGCTCTCCACACTGCTCTATAGCATGTCTGAGTGTCAGCAAAGCTTCCTGGCCATCTTTTTGGGTCACCAGCTTCACTTCTTGTTTCCTGTCCTCTCCATCAGACTCTGAACCAGATTGCTCATCCATCATGCTGAGACTTGACACTGCTGTTACAGTGTCATTTTCTTCTTCCTTGTTGTCTCCAAGATGGCATAGCACCTCAAACTCCTCTCAAGTCAATTCAATAGGTGAGGCAAGTTCTGCTTCCAGCTCTTGCTCATCAGCTGGTTCACTTGATTGACAGACGGGGTGCAAATAGAAATGTTTGGGCTGAGGACACACCTTTAGGATGGGCCCTCCCCATCCCCAGCCTCTTAAGACATGATATAAATCCCCACCCCAAAGAAATGAAATATATAAATGCATATTTAGATACATAATGCTTAAACAAAGACTAGATCTGATCATGAACCTGACCCATTTAATGATATAATAACTTAAGGAGAGGCAGCAGTCAGTGGCAGCACATGGCACCGCACATGAATGATTGAACATGGTAGCAGGCTTGGAAAATGATTAACCAATGCCCTTCTGGTCCTCCATTACACTCCCTCCCTGCTCCATCACTTACTTGTCAGTCCTGGCAGTCCATCCATCCACACAGACATCACCACCACAATACAAAGTCTTGACCTGTCTGTTTGTTGGCTCACTGGCTGTTGACACTAACCACTGTGACCAACCATCCAGGCATCCATTATTACCCACCCTCCCTGCTCAGCTTCCTAACCTATTACTGGTCTAGAGTAAGACCACCACATCCACCCCAAAGACAAGTCCTTTCCTGACCTGTTTGTTGGCTGCTGACTCTAGTTGTGTTGTTGCTTGCCATCCACTGTGCACAGTCCATGCCACACTGAAAGTGTACCTCCAGCTCTGAGCAAAGTAGCAGAAAAAAATGAATGAGGTGCACTCCGCGGTGCAGCAGGCAGTCAATCCAGGATCCAGCAGCAGCAGCAGGAAGGTTTTTTTTTGTCACCTCACTGACTCACCATGTCTCCTCTGTCTCCTCTCATTCCTCTCCTGGCCTGCTGTAATCAATCAAGGGAGGTTGCCCCCGGGCTCATGATGATGACTGATGACTCATAATCTGACTCTGACAGCCTGGAATCACAAGCAGGATGATAAACGATTGGATTCCTGCTTGCTGCCGCATGATCGTCCGATTCCTGAATGATGTCACCTCACTGCCTGAAATTAAGTCAGGGCCTGCGTGTGTGTGTGATGACACAGACAGACTACAGAGAGTCCACTGCACCAGGGAGGGGAGGGCAGGCAGGCACAGCACAGACAGTCACACAGAAGTCAGCAAAGTTAGGAAACTAATACTACAATGATGGTCGGCACTCATCATGCCGGATGGAGGTGACTGGGCCCCCCTGAGATACCGGCCCTGGGACAGTTGCCCCTCTTGTCCCCCCCTGTCAGTGGCCCTATTGACAGAAGCCACCTTTGCTGAAACATCTTACAATTGTCTCCTGGGAAACATTATCCCAGAATATCTTCATTAGTCTGACAGCATCTCTAAGGCTAATTTTTTTTTGTATACTCAGCTGCTGTCAGTTTAGGCTACTGTCTAACAACTCTACAATGTGTTCTCTTATTGCATGCACATAATGCTGTTTGATTATGTCTTAATCAAGTGTCTTGATGAAACATGTGGTGTTCGGGGCAAAAAGGCAAGTTTAATGTTCCTTAATCCTGAGACTGAGGGGTGGCCAGAAAAGTTGTCAAGAATGAAAGCTATCTTATGTTCTCTCAACCTTCAGTCCCATGCCCTTACCCATTGTGTAAATATTTTGCCTATTTTCCAGGAAGGTCTATTCAACTAGTAGGTCACAGGCAAGTTTCTCAGCCCACAAAACAGTGTGGCTGTGTTGATTTCCCAAACAGTAGCAGCTTTCACTTTAAATTCCCAGGCATGGTACAGTAGCAGAGTACACTGAGTCTTTCTTTTGCTTTCCTTCCACCACTGAGTGATAGGACAGAAATGTTAGTGTGCTTTAACTGACACAACAACAGAAAAACAAACTCAGGCAGAGCATCTATGGCTGCAAATGCATTAACTAGAGTAGAGTGTTTCATGGGTTTAAACAAAAACATAAACATGAATTGCATTTAGTAAGGCCAACAATACCATTCCACATATGACTTGTGAACAAGCTGGGCAGCCTGTGAGTGTGTCACAAGGTGATAAACTGGGTTAGGAGCTGGTTGAATGATAGAAGATAGAGAGTCATGGTAAATGGTGCTCAATCTAAGGAAAGGAGTGTGACCAGCAGTGTGCCACAGGGATCTGTCCTGGGCCCAGTCCTGTTTAATGTTTTTATAAGTGAAATTGCAGAGGGGATGGAGGGGAAAGTGTGCCTCTTTGTAAATGACAGTAAGATCTGCAACAGGTTGGACACTCCAGGAAGGATGAAAAACATGAGGAGGGACCTACAGAATATAAACTGAAGGAATGGTCCAAAGTGTGGCAGCTGAGATTTAATGCAAAAAAAGTGCTAAATCATGCATTTGGGTTGCAGAAACCCAGGGGAGAATTACGGGGGTGGAGGGGTAGGATTGGTCACCAAACAGAAAAGAGATTTGGGGGTAATCATACTGGATGACATAATGGTGGCTAAACAATGTACCAAGGCTGTGGGGAGAGCCAGCTGGATGCTTGGGTACATAGGAAGAGGTTTCACCAGCAGAAGGAAGGAGTTGGTGATGACACTATGCAGATCACTGGTGAGGCCTCATTTGGAATATAGTGTCCAGTTCTGGAGGCTGCATTTCCATGCTGTAACTTTAAATCACAAATGGGTTAAATGATTCTATTTTAGATCTGTATCCCTTTCCCTTTCTACTCCCACTGGATAGGCCAACAGAATGCAACCTGGAAATATCTAGGCTAGCATGATGATTCACCTGCACAAGCTGCTTCTCAGTCCACATCAGTCTTTTTAAATTGTTACTTCTTGTTGAAAATAGCAGTTTGCCACAGTAATACATAAGCTAACATTATGTCACCTACCAGGAGCTGTAAGACATACTGTAGCTAGTTTGGCTTGAGGAAGGGTGAATGTGGTCAGGACCCCATAGCAATTGAGATGCATATGCAGCAAATAAGTCCAGATGCACTAACCTACAAGTGTTAAGTATCATAGTCTGCATAATACACAAGGCTTACAGTGATGAATCTTCATATGGTTTGGCTGGTTTGGGTTCTACTGTTTATAATGCAGGGATGAATAGCTAGGGAAGACATTTTTTCAATAACTGTCAAATGTGGTACAGTGGCAGATGTTTTACAAAGGTGTAACAGAAATTTAGTCTATGAGGTATTGTTATCCAAGAATTGGGTCACATTTTCATAGAGACAGATTACATTTGTAATACATGATTGTCCATTTGTGAATCCCTGCTACTCTCTGTCACTGAAATCACTGTTACACATGTGTTTAACTTATATCTTTAAGCAGTGATTCTAGAATTTTACCCGGAACCTATATTTATTAATTTTTTTAAAAATATTCTGAGGGGGTGCCTGGTTGTGGGTTATCCCAATATTGAATTTCAGCATTTTAGTGGAAACTTTGCACTCTAATTTTTTTTATCCTGAATTTTTTGCAGTATGTTGTCTGTATTTATATTAATTATGTTGGCATTCCTGGTACTGTACAAGGGCAGGGGATTCAGTTGTGATTGGATTTGAATAGGGAACACAAATATTCATTACATTGGTTTGTTATCTCCACTAGATTTTTTACTGTTTCCCCTTTAATATTAATATCACTTATATTCTCTGCAATCTAAATTTTGTCACAATGTCCCCATTCGAACAGCCCCATAGCTTGCTAGTACTCCTGGTTTAGGTTGCTAACTTTTCATGGAGGTGGTGGCCCCTTCCTCTCTTGACCCCAGGCTGTCCTCTTATATTGCCCTCTATCTAGTGAAGATTGCCTATTTGTATATAATTGATATGGTCGCATGATCCTTCTTAGGTACACACATGCTAATACTTGCTATGGACTTGACCCGGCAGGTTTATTTACCTTACCCTGGCTATGCTTGTTATTAGTTGTATCAAGTACTGTATGCCCTTGAGGCGCAGAAGACTCAGGCTGATCCTTCATTAATTATGCTTTATCATGTGGCTGTTATGTCCTGTTATGTATTCCTATGGTCAATATCAATGGACATCTGTGTGTAATGTAATGTAAGGTTTTGTCTATCTATGTTATCCTGGTCTCTCTAATGGATGTGGTCTGACTTGGTTCTGTCTTATCATCCTGAGACGTGTGTGTGTTTTAGCAAATAATAAAAATTGTTAAACTAAAAAAATATTACTTATATTCTTATTTATTTATTTTTTGGGGGGAGTCAGGCTATTGCTGTAACTGCACAATTGCTTGCTGTTGCTTTTGTCTGCATCTGTTTCAAGTTTGAGTTCCATTTTATTTTTCAAATGGTTACTTTTGCTTTTATGTTTCTTTTAAAATGTTTAACTTTCTGACCATGTGGTTATGTCATGGCTTTTGTTTTCAGATATTTTATTGCATGTTTAGCTTGTGTTGTTGTTGAGTCACTTTCTTCACATCCTCATTTAGCTATCTTGCTTGTCATCATTTGTTGCTATGTTCCTTGATCATTTTCATGTAACTATCGCAAATGATAATATGTTGCCCTTTATAATCTGCCAAATGTCATTCACTGTTTTATTGTTTTACATTTTATGCCAGCCAGTGTCTTTGACTTTTTGGTTGTTTTCTTATTTTCTACTGCATCTAGGATACCTTTCCCTTCCTTTTTATCCTTTTCAACTGTTTTCTGTATTTAGGACCTATATTTTACTTGAGCTTTCATCCTTTCACAAGTATAACAAAATGCATGTCAGTGATGCTCACTTGTGTTATACATATTACACCCCGGCTTATTTTATGCACTTTTTCTTCTGTGTTTGTTTCCTTTTTCCTCTTTTCTTTATGGTCATCACTTCAATAGAGAGACATATTTTTGATTTAAATTGACAATATGTTGATTCCATTGATTTTGAATATTTGAGCAGTACTTGTTAATGGCATTTTGTTACTGGTAACTTAGACTTTATATTTAACATCTTAAAATTAATGTCAACATGAATTTATAATGCTCATGTACTAGCTATTTACTAAAATAGAAACATAGAAGCTGTTAGCAGAAAAGGACCTCCTGGACCACCTAGTCTGCCCTAAGGTACCTACCTACTGTGCTGGCATGGACCATAACTGATCTACTTCCTTAACCCCCTCCCCCATGCACCAGCCCTGTTACCAAGGACCCCTTATGGGTATCCCATACATGTTTGAAATCTGTTACTGTTTCAGTACCCATTACCTATGCAGGCAAGCTGTTCCAGGTGTCCCCCACCCTCTCTGTAAAGAAGTATTCCTTCACATCCCCTCTAAATTTTCCCCCCATCCAGTTACATATCTTGCCCCCTTGTCCTTGAACATCTCTTTCTTTGCAGAATTGAAACTTCCTGTACCTTATTGATACCTTTGAGGTATTTGAATGCTTCTATCATGTCTCCCCATCCCTCTTTTCCTGTAGAGAGTACATATTTAACTTCCTGAGTCTTTCCCCATAGTGCTTCTGGTGCAGGCCATGCACTATTTTGGTTGCCCTTCTCTGTACTGCCTTCACCCAATCTATATTTTTTCTGAGATGGCTGGGAACTCCAGAAAAATGTTTGCAACAGCAACAGAAATAGGGATCATAGTAACATTAAGAAAAGAGAAGCATAAAGAATATAAAGTCAATTAGTTTAACATAGAACATAGAAGCTGTTGGCAGAAAAGGATCTCCTGGCCCACCTAGTCTGCCCTAAAGTCTCTACCTACTGTGCTGCCATGGACCATAACTAATCTCCAGCTTTAACTCCCCACCTGCACACCAGCCTTATTACCAAGGTCCCCTTATGTGTATCCCATGCATGTGTGAAATCTGTTACCATTTCGGTACCCATTACCTCTGCTGGCAGACTTTTCCAGGTATCCACTGCCCTGTCTGTAAAGAAGTATTTCCTTACATCCCCTCTAAGTCTCCCCCCCTCCAGCTACATGTCATGCCCCCTTCTCCTTGAACATCTCTTTCTCAGCAAAATGTAACCTTCCTGTACCTTATTGATACATTTGAGGTATTGATACCTTTGAGGTATTAAATGCATCAGTGCCAGCACTGGCCCGGCACTCCCCAAGAGGGATTGCATTGATCGGTGGGGGGGGGCAATGAGCACTCAGCCTACCTGGTTGGACTTCGACTGGCTGGAACTCATGGATATTGTCCAAATCATCCAGACTATGGGACCAATTAGCTGTAGTTTGGATCCAGGCCCAACCCCTTTGCTAATGGGTTGTGTTAATACTATCTACCTGATCCTAGCTGAAATTGTTAGGGACTCTTTGGAGAGTGGGGTATTTCCTGATCCCCTCAAGGAGGCAGTCATTTGACCACTCCTTAAAAAATCCTCCCTAGATCAAAACCAACTAGCTAACTACAGACCTATCTCTAATCTGCCTTTTGTAGGCAAGGTTATTGAAAGGGTTGTGGCATTGCAACTCGAGGATTATTTGGGATGTCATGGTATCTATGAGGCTCTCCAGTCAGGATTTAGGAAGAGACACAGTATAGAGACCATCCTTGACCGGGTATTGAATGACCTCCTAAAAATGAGAGCTCGAAAGGCGTGTACTATCTTGGCCCTTCTTGATCTCTCTGCAGCATTTGACACTGTGGACCATGGTGTGCTTTTGGAGCACCTGCATTTTCTTTGTGGACTATTGGGAGTAGTCCTCACATGGTTCCAATCTTTCCTCATGGGCAGATTTCAGAGGGTTGTCACAGGAATTTATTCCTATGATTCTCTCCCTCTGTCTTGCGGGGTTCCACAGGGATCCATTTTGTCACCCATGTTGTTCACAGTGTACATGCTGCCATTAGCAGATATCATCAGACAATACGGTTTGATTTTTCACTGCTATGCAGATGATACTCAACTGTATTTGTCTTTTCTACCCAGACAGGAGGATGGGATCTCCATCTTTAACAACAATCTCACTGAAATCAAAGACTGGATGACCGCCAGCTGGCTGAGGTTGAACCCAGATAAGACTGAGGTGTTAGTTGTGGACCAGTGTCACCTGGGGATAGGTTTAGGAGCTGGACAACCATAGGGCATATGGCTTGATGGTGTCCAGCTGTTTACCTTAGATGGGGTGAAGAACCTTGGCATTATTTTTGACAATGGTCTGACTCTGAAATCTCAGGTGTCACCTGTGGTCAAATCCTCTTTTTACCACCTGAGAAATATTGCCCAGGTGAAACACCTGGTCTCCCCAGATGATTTGTCTACTCTGATCCACACTTTTGTCACCAACTGCCTTGATTATTACAATGCCCTCTACCTAGGGCTTCCAGGGGTCAATATTCACTGCTTGCAGCTAATGCAGAGTGCAGTGGCCAGGCTTTTGACATATACTTCAGGGTAGGTTGCCTCATGGGCAAAGTGATTAGAACTGGCACCCCCCCGGGGCTGGCCCAGCTTCTACCACCAGCTAACATTTCTCCCTACCCCCTTAGGTCCCAGGCTTCAAGGATGCTCAAAGTTCCCACCACCAGAACTCTCATGGGAGACAGGGATGTGTGTGTGCCCAGACTTTGGAACTCCCTCCCTGAGTGTGTTCACTTGGCCCCCTCCCATCAGTGTTTTCGCAAATCCCTGTGGGGCTTCTTGAAACAAGCCTCAGTGTGTGACTGCCCCAAGCCTCCCTAGTGCAACATCACCTGATAACCTGACCCAAGCTGCCTCTTACAGGTGCTGAGGAACATACTGCTGTTCACACCATTCTATCACTTGCCTGGGTACTTGACTAAGGGTATAATTGTCTTCACTTACATACTCTGGTCGTGCCTTAATTTATAAGTTTATTATGTGTTTATTGACTTGTTTTAATTTGTAATATAATGCTATAAGTTGTATTATGACTTTCTACTCCCTTGGATAATGTTGCCCACTGTTCTCTTATAAGTTGTTATGCTGTCATGATGTACTTACATTTATATCTGTACCATCCTGTATCCCTATGTTGTATTCTCCCAGGTCGTTCCTGAAAATAGGCATAATACTTGTCTAGTGTACTTACCCAGTCAACAAAAGCTAAATAAATAAATACATCTAGGGCCAGTCATATTATGGCTGTGCTGCACAAACTGCACTGGCTGCCCATTCAGCGGTGAATCACCTTTAAGGTTTACTTGCTAACCTTCAAAGCCCTACATGGACAGGGACCTGGCTACCTGAAAGATCTTCTGACTCCCTACTACCCCCTCTGTCCTCTCCAATCTGCCAATGAGAGATTGCTAGAGATTCCCAGGTTATGCTTGAAAATTTCTGGTGCCCGAGCCTTTTCTTATGCTGCTCCTACCCTGTGGAATTCTCCACCTCATCAGTTAAAAGAGTGCCTGACCGTTGATAGTTTTAAAATTAAACTAAAGACCTGTCTATTTCAGCATGCCTTTTTTGATGATTTTTAGTCAATTTTATTAGATTTCTAATGATTCATAATTTGATGTAATTTTACTTGTTATATTCAGGCATATTTTATTTATTTATTTGATTGTGTGGTTTATATTGTTGTATTGTACAGCGCCTTGTTATCTGAAAAGCACATTACAAATAAAGTTACCCTACCTTACCTTACCTATCATGTCTCCACTTTCCCTCCTTTCCTAGAGAGTACATATTTAACTCCCTGAGTCTTTCCCCATAGAGCTTCTGGTGCAGGCCATGCACCATTTTGGTTGCCCTTCTCTGTACTTCCTTCACCCAATCTATATCTTTTCTGAGATGGCTGGGACCTCCAGAACAAATAATTGCAACAGCAACAGCAAATAGGGATCATAGTAACATCAAGAAAAGAAAAGCATAAAGAATATAAAGTCAATTAGTTTAACATTGAACATATAAGCTGTTGGCAGAAAAGGACCTCCTGGCACACCTAGTCTGCCCTACAGTCCCTCCCTACCTACTGTGCTGACATGGACCATAACTGATCTCCAGTCTTAACCCCCCCATACCAGCAATGATACCAGGGTCACCTTATGTTTATCCCATGCATGTTTGAAATCTGTTACCATTTTGGTACCCACTACCTCTGCTGGCAGGCTGTTCCAGGTGTCCACTGCTCTCTCTGTGTAAAGAAGTATTTCCTTGCATCCCCTCTAGGTCTCCCCCCTTCCAACTACATATCATGCCCCCTTGTCCTTGAACATCTCTTTCTCAGAAAAATGTAACCTTCCTGTACCTTATGGATACCTTTGAAGTATTTGAATGCTTCCATCATGTCTCCCCTTTCCTCTAAAGAATACATATTTAACTTTCTGAGTCTTTCCTCATAGTGCATCTGGTGCAGGCCATGCACCATTTTGGTTGCCCTTCTCTGTACTGCCGTCACCAAATCTATATCTTTTCTGAGATGGCTGGGACCTCTAGAACAAATGTTTGCAACAACAAATAGGGATCATAGAAACATCAGGAAAAGAGAAACATAAAGAATATAAACTCAGTTAGTTTAACCTTGAATCAGTCCATGAGAACTTTGCATTGCTGTCTGAATTTGTAGTCTAATGCAGTTGTAATCATCAAAGTGTTGTATTCCCTTCTCTCTATATATATCTTGCAACTTTTTATACATCCCTGGCGGTAGAAATGTCTTCCTGTGGCTTACACTGGCACTTAAAACAAGCAAGAAAAAAATCCTCCTTTTTAAGAAAAAAGTACAGCTTTGTTTGTTTAGACAGCTGTGTTGTCCAGCAGTAGGTATCAGAGAGAGAGAAGAGAATGAGAGTGAGAGTGAGAGAGATAAGGGGTTGACGACGTGTGGCTGCAGAGGTAGGGAAGAGAAATGAACCTAACTGTTTTTCAGAAAATGCAATTTGATTACATATATCACCTTACATGCATGCTGTATCTTACAGCTGAGGTCTTAAGAGTTGGTGGCAAGTTAATTACTCAGTAGCACATCAATTGAGTGAGTCAATAATAGCAACATCAATTTTGGCGACTCTGTTATAGCGATTACAATTCCAGCGCCCTGAAATATGGGCAACCACTATTTGGGTTGTACTACTAATGTATGCCCGCTTCCCCAAGGTTCTATAACCTTGGGGCTGGTTATTTAGTAAGGGGTGTGGGGCAAAGCCCCACAATAGAGAATTAGGTGAAGCCCCCTATGCTACGCATTTTACAAAGTTCACCCTAATGGTGGTTGCCTATATTTCAGGGCACTGTATTTGCAGTCACTATAATAGTGTCACCGAAACTGGCATTGCTATTATTGACTCACTTAATTGACATGGAACCAAATTACTCCATACAGGTAAAGGGATACAGCTTCATCCCCAAGAGATGAAAACTGGACATGTCAATTTATCAATCATTTAAAATAATGCAAGTTTAGTTTCACATTCTTACTATTAGGGAAACAAGTAAAATCAACCAGCATGGTTAGGAAACAAAGGAATTCACACCTCTGGATGAGAGGGGGAGGGGATTCCGGCAAAACAAGTTTCTCAGTTTTCAAATGGTAGTAAATTAAGCACTGAAACTTAACAAACAAAGAAGAGGCCCATAACACACTATGGAGGAGGTTTCAACTTGCTAAAAAAATGCATCACTGGGGAGGGCTCAATTAACTTCTCTCAAGCCAGAGGAAAGGCCCATAAAACACTATGGAGGAGGTTTCAACTTGCAAAAAAGGCAGTACTGGGGATGGCTCAATTAACATCTCAAGCCAGAGGAAAAATAGTGCTCACCAGCTGCCATACACAAACAGGCAGCATAGTAATGAGGCTTCAGTGGAGGACACTATTTTGAACACTCTGTCATGTTGTTTGGTAGGTGATTTATGCAGGGAGTCCTTTTCTCAAAGCAAAATGTCTGCAGGGCTACCCCCAATGCAGCTGTAAAAAAGGTCTTGTCACAGCTGAAAATGTTCTGTGCGACATATCCTGTAAGCAGACTGTGCAAAACATCATCTAGCCACTGATCAGCACACCCTGAATCAGCATTCTGATTTTCAACATGGGCTTTCTTAAAGCCAATGTTGTAGCAGAGTTTCCATCAGTGAAGCAATACAACTGATGGGGATGAACTAATTCTTTCCCATGGCTACAGCAAGTTGGGTAGCTTTTTCCATTAGGAGTGGTCCACATATCATAGGGTCCCTTCCACGCACATTTGAGAATCATCTCAAGAGTGCATCCTCAGTGTTGGAGTCCTTACCCTCCTGCTTGTGTTTCCTGTCTGGGTTTTGATTCAGATGCCAGTCAGACATCCATTTCTCTTTGTCGCTTTGTAAAACAGACAATGTTGACTTTGGGATACCTAAGCGAATTAACAGATTGTGCAGACTCATCTTAGGAAAAGTCTGCCATTCTGTCAAGATATTGATCTTCATTGGTAAACTCAGCAATATGTTTTGGGACATAGTGACAGTCTGTCCATTTAACATCAGGAGCTGTCATCACTAAGTAGCATCTCAGTCTTCTCTGTGATCAGTTGTTTTACAATTGGAAATATCATGGCTGCATGACCAGGAGATGTGAAGAGGCATGTGAAACACCAAGTGAAAAGCAATGTAACTGCAGGCAAAATGTCTGATATATACCAGCTGTAAGGTATTTAATAACACAAATCATTTACATTGTTGGCAGTATGGATAGCTTTTGGCAAAGCAGGTATGTCTGCTATAAAGTCATTCATTATAAGTGGGCTGCACTGTATCCTACAGAATTCCACAGCAAGGAGGCACTTTTTTGGCCACTACTGTGTGTTAAACTCTGATTTTGCACCTTAATACCATGGCCATCCTTGGACACAATATCCTGAAATATCCACTGGGGTGTCAAACAGACGAGGCATACTGATGAGTCCTGGTAGGATGAAACACGTGTCTATGTCTTCTGTTAGCACCCTTTGCAAACTGTGTGAGAGGCCTTTCGGCACCATGCAATTCTGCTTAAAGTTGGACCAGAATAACATTCTGTGGTGATTTGCATATGCAGCCCATGATGATTTGCATTGTGGGGGCATGTGTGATTTTGTATTTTCTTGAAACTTGGCTTCCCAGCCAAATGTCTTTTGGGGTAACCCTTGCCTCAGTGTTTGTGCACAGAGGTTCTTTGTCTTTTAAATAGTTTTTTATTTTAATGGGTTCACCACAATATATCCCAGGCACACTGCCTTAAGGGTAGCTGGTCCATTCCACTGGGGTGTCAAACAGACGAGGCATACTGACGAGTCCTGGTAGGACGAAACATGTGTCTATGTCTTCTGTTAGCACCCTTTGCAAACTGTGTGAGAGGCCTTTCGGCACCATGCAATTCTGCTTAAAGTTGGACCAGAATAACATTCTGTGGTTATTTGCATATGCAGCCCATGATGCTTTGCATTGTGGGGGCATGTGTGATTTTGTATTTTCTTGAAACTTGGCTTCCCAGCCAAATGTCTTTTGGGGTAACCCTTGCCTCAGTGTTTGTGCACAGAGGTTCTTTATCCTGAAATATGATGTACTTGTTCCTGACCATACAATCTCAGAATTCTGGAGATGTGGAAATGATTGGTTCAGCAGTTTAAATGCTCACGAATGTTGAAAATGTGAAACAAATGTTTTTAAGCTTGTTGTTTTGCTCACAGGTAGTGCAAAAATGGCTGTGAGTTAAAACCTGAAGCTTTCATGTTAGTTAGAGTTTGGCCAGAGGATGATTTTTTTGCTATGTGACTGAACTATCAACTTTAGATTTCAAATTATTAGTAAAATTGGTCATTTTTTGCACACATGCTGTTTCTTTTTTCATAAATGTTTCATACAGTGTTTTTTATGACAGCCTGGGTTTTATTGAAATTCATATTTTGTGAGATAAGACTGTCATGTTCATGAGTCTTAGCAGTAATGAAAGTGAAAAGAAGGGAAAACTTTGTGCATCAAAAATAATAAGTTAGGGTTTACTATAGGAGATAGACCTCAGCGCTGTGTAAAATGTTTTAATATTTTTGGTTTTAATGGGAATTTACTCTTATTTGTTTTAGTTTCTATTTGAAAATAAGTAAACTTTTTTTTTCAACAAGAAAACAAACAGACAATATGTATTGTCCTGGCTGTCACATCAACATTACGAGACAGAGTGAGAATGCCTTACAGATGTATTATACATAGTTAAGTGCATAAATTAGACAACAATGTTAAGAAAATGCATCATTTGCTTCTAGGCCTCATATTTACCTTAGCCACTGAGAAGAATAAAGTGTACAGTTACTCCAATCTCCTGTGATAGCTCTTGTAGCGTGTGTTGCTGCCCACATCTTGTGTTTTGTTTTCTGTTGCTTCAGGTCTGGGAATTCTGAATTCATAAGTCATTGTCCCTGAGTGTATTAAGTCACTGTCTTTGGGAGTATTAACGAGACATCATTTTTGGTATAATAGGGAAATAGGGAGGTTGGGTGTCTCTGAGAGGCCAGAGCCCTGAGGTTGTGCTATATCTCCATTTTACTAAAAGACCATGGTCGGGGGCAGAAGGTGGTGGAGAACATATGCTGTAGCTGTCAAAAGAAGAGCACAACCATTACCCAGGTTATTACACCTTTTAAAAGTATCAAAAGTTATTATATTCTTCCCACCCAGCACATGTGACAGTGTGTTGAGATTGGCCTGGCACAGAAATGTTTCTGTAATCATTTTGCTACAAAGCCTCAAGTGTTTTTTTTTCCCCACTAAGGGGCTGTACAGGTTCTAGTAGAGGGCTGGTGCCCAGGAATCTGTTTGCAGTAACTGTTTACTGGCTAATGAAGACAGCATACAAAAGCAGAGCACTCCATTGAAAAATGAAATGAACAGTATATAGCACAAAATAATTCCAGCTTCCTTTGGGTAAAAAAACAGAAAAAAAAAGTGTTTTGGGTCTGACGTGACCCTACTTCAAGGGGTGTGACTTCTACACTGAGAGCTACTCTCCTTTATACTACAACTTTTAAAGAGCCATGCACATATTTTGTTAGCTCAACCAGCGAGAATAGCCCCAAACAGCAAACTATCACATATACAATGCCACAAAATCTGGGGCTATTCTCACTGGTTGAGCTATAGAATATGTACATGTCTTGAGGAAGGGTCATGTCAGACCTGAAGTGCTGTTTTTTTGTCTTTTCACTTGAATAAAGCTGGAGGTTTGTTTTGCATTATATATTATTCATTTCATTTTTTCAATGGAGTACTCTGCTTTTGTGTGCTGTCTGTGATCATCTTGAAATTTATTCCAGAGCACCCTCTGTTGGACCATGAATGTGGGCAGTTGTTAGTATTCCTACTGGTTTACTGGCTAACAAAGATGTACCTATGGGGGGTTCAAATTAGTTAGTAGTCTAATATAATCCTTACCAAAAAATGCGAGAACTTTGCAATTATTTTGACTAGTGCAACATGCAAGGAAATTATGCAGGCATATGCAAGCCACATGCAAGATTTTATGTATGAATTATCTGCAAAACATATGTAAGGATTGTGACAGTTTTCATGCATGGAAAAATCACACAAGAAAAATTCATTGCTTCACTCAAGAAAATTCCTTTCCAGTATCATGAGATGCAAGAAAAACGTGTGGGTGTTGGGAATTATTGAACTACAGTATTTGTTTTACATCCTGATGTAGGACTAGAACCTATAACCTTCTGGCTCTAGAAGAAGACATGCAACCTACTGAGCCACTGTGCTGTTCAACTGTCATTTAAAAAAACGTATATAAACAGATACACAAGCAATAATCTTGATAAATTCTGACATATTTCTTGCATTTTGTGAAGGAAATGCCTTCATTCTCCTACCAAGTTACATGGCAAAACTATGATCTAACAGATGTAGCTTCAGATCCTCTGGGTGAATAAACATTTGAATTTATTAAAAGAGGGTACATTTAAAGTACAATTCTCTTTTAAAACTGTGTCATGGAACTAAGTAAGAAAAAGAGATTGTAGCTATATTGTTCCTTGGAAATCAGGAGTCACTGAATAGTCTGATACCTTCAATTGGACCAACATTTGTCTTGTACCAAGATGCTATAGTACACAAGTTTTTGAGGCCCAACTACTCCCTTCTTCAGGTGCAACAGCAAACTAAGCAAAAGAAGCTGAAGTTATATACACTGCAATACATTCTTTCAAAATAATTTATGTAAACTTAAAAGAAAGGGTGAGAAGGACTTAATGGAAGGGTGGGTGGGCAATGAATAGGAACAAGTCGATAGCTGTGGGGGGATGTTTATCAGGAAGTGCTAACTAAGATGTTCCTAAGAGAGACTGACTGGGTGCCTTGAAGTGTTAATTTGAAAGCTATCCTGCCAAGAAAGCAGAATAGTAATGACCTGATATACACAATGTTTGTATGTGTTTGTGTATGGGGGGGGGGGAGGTGTCACAGAAGGAAAAAACAGAAAAAATATTTTTGTATAAAGTAACATACAGTACTAGAATTTTCCATAGTGTGCCATAAATCCACTGTCCTGAGTGAGCCCATTACGATTCAAGTTACATTGTTTGATATATGTTAATCCTCATGTCCTTCTCTCCTGTACGTTTCTGAAGTTGCCTCTTTGTATTAGGACAGACAGGTCCGAGGGAGAATGTTATGGTTGGGAAGAATGCTCCTATTGGTGTGCTGGTAGCCTGATTTAATATTGTGTCAGTGGTGGTTCATCCTGGTTTGCGTTGGTTGCCTTGTTTCCTCTATATACCCATATATTTGTGTACTTTGAGCACTGAATTAGGCAAATTACATTGCTTGATTGACATGTGTAGGATCCATTTATTCTTATTGAGCTCTCCTGGGCTGCTTCAGTGGTGGTCTGTGTGCATAAATGGGTGCAAGACTTACATCTTGTATTGCTGCATGGTATCATTCCTCTCATTTCACAGTTATTTTGATCTCTTGGGAGTTTGCTACAAATTATTATGTTAGAAATGCTAGGGGGCTGCTTGCTTGTAGGCATTGACAGGTGGTTGGGGGAAGATTTCTCTAAATCTTTCCTCTTCACTCAGTATGGGTTATATTGCACTGTAAAATTATAACTGTGTAACCAAATTTTTGGGAGACCAGGCCACTCAACATATTAGCTTACATTTATTTTAGCGTGACCTAGCCTCCTAGTGATTAGCAACAATGATTATTAGCACTTAAGGAATATTGACTTTTTTCAAATGCGTAATAGAACAGTCAAAAAAAGAATAATGCCTGGCTGGCTTTGAAAATACCAGTATCACAAAAGCACACAAGGAATGTCTTGATTGACTGCAGGGTTACCAGGGTTACATTGGTTGCCTGGGTTACTATACCATGTGGTGACCTTGACCCCTATTGGTATGCTGTTTGGAGAGTGAAACCGGCAGAGTGACACTCACAGAGCAACACCCTGACACCGACAGGCCACACAGCGACATGTAAGGAACAGCAGAAGGGCAACCAGCGCAAGCACAAACAAACTGATGGTGGTAACAGTGTCCACTGGTATGATTCACTGTGCACAGTGTCACTGGAGGCTCATGTTGGAGACAGCACTGGACTCAGGGAGGGTGTGTACCCAATCAGTGCCGGATGCTACAGTGTCGTGACAAGATGAGCCTACACAGGTGCACCCCGGGAGAGCACAGAGAGGGCAAAAGGTGTTTCGAGTTGACAGCCAATCAGGACCTGAAGTGGGCGCACACAGTGACACTGCATAAAATGTGGACCGAGGGGCCGGGGGGCAGTACAGCTACAGTGTACGGGTGACTGCAAAGATGCTGCTTGAGTTTGTGAAGAGAGCCCAGAGTAACAACCTAGTCTTCTTCCCTGGGTTTCTGTATCAGTTTGATCAGATGCGTGGGGCCTCTACTTACTGGAAGTCCATGAAGTACCATTCGGGCAAGTAGGATGGGCATGCACGGACTCTGGATGGGGTGGATGATGTCTCTCTAACTGGCTGGCACAACCATGTGCCCAACAGTGCTGAGGTCATGGTGCAGCAGGTTCGTGCAGCAGTCAAGCATCGGGCCATGGAGATGACCGAGAGCAGATAGTCGTGGCAAGTTGCAACGGGCTAACAGATGTGGTGGGTGGGTGACTGCAACTGGTTGGGACACTAAAGCTGACCAAAGAGAGGGTGAAGAGGATGGTACAGAGGTCACCAGCTGAGCCAACATCACTGTCTGCCCTTATCGTCCCTGAGGAGTACCGCACCACAGATGCAGGGGACCTGTTCCTCCTGCACAATTCCTGGGGCAGCACTGCATGGTTTTTCCTTTTCAGCACCAAGAGGAACCTGAACTATTTTTCCTGTTGCAATGCCTGGTATACCAACAGTTTCTCCCAGAGCAGCCCCTGACTTTCAGGAGCTCAACAGCCTGCATGGCGTGGAGATGATGGACATGCTGCCAGCTGTGTATGCACTGATGGCAAACAGGACTGTGGGCTGCTACATGGTGATACTGCAGATGCTCCTCGAGCTGTGCCCCCAGCTGTGCCCAATGACCATAATGATTGATTATGAGGCTGTCGTGTACAAAACACTATGGACCGTGATCCCCCAAGCCCACCTCCGTGGGTGCAGTTTCCACTTCACTCAGTGCCTGTTGCGGAAACTGCAGCAACACAGGTAACTGGCGCAGCTGTACATTATGGATGATGAGTTCACAATACACATCTGCATGTTGGTGGCACTAACATTCATGCCACTCACTGATGTTGCCAATGCCTATGAAGAGATGCCGATGTGGGGAGTTTTCAAGCCCTTCAAGGAGGAGATGGATCCGTACTTCGAGGACACCTGGCTAGTCCACAGTGGGGTGTAGTGCCAGCTGATGTACCCTCCCAACTGCTGAAATGTCTACAGCACCATGCAGGAGGGGCTGCTCAGGACCACCAATGCCCTTGAAGGTTGGCACAGGGGCTTCAGCTCCCTCATGGAGGCCTCCCACCTCACAATCTGGAGAATTATAGAGGTGCTCTGGGGCAAACAGAGGCTCAAAGAGTTGAAGATCTAGCAGCTGGTCAGGGGTACAGATGTGGGCACATCTAGCCAGAGGACCAGGGACCCCAGTGACCAGATCCATGAGATCAAGGAGCAATATGAACAGTGCGGCCTCTGGGATTACCTTATGGGCATCACACTCAACATCTGCCTCCAGGCCTGATTGCCTGCGGGTGGCATGCCGGATGATGACTGTGGACTTTGTGCACATGGCATTGGTGTGGCGGTGGCACAGGGGTGGTGTGGTATGACAGTCACTGCAGTTAATCTTTAACTGTTCATATGCAGCTGTAATAATGGTACACTGTGGCATTACTCCTGTGTCGCCAGTTCCTGGGGTGTGGGATTGTTGGCCGGGGTGTGGGCCCATGCCCATTGCCCTAGGGGATGGCGGTGTCTGCATGGCTGCTGCTCTGGGGAGGAGTTCCTCCTGCTGCCTGGGGTGGCTGTGGTGTCTGCATGACTACTACTATGGGTGGGAGAGGGTGCCACTATGTGTGCTGCAGGGACCCATTCACTGTTGTGGCCATTGGGGTCAGGGTTGCCGCTTCACTGTGCTTGTGCTGTTCATGGTGCCATGGTCGTGGTGTCACTGTAGCGGTTCTCACTGCTGCTGTTGGCATGCCAGTGTCATGGATCCACCCACATTCAGCGTTCTTTGAAAATGGTGTTCTCACTCATTGTGGATGTTACACTTTAAACAAATGCTGCTTTTAAATGTTTTGTTTTATTTTAAATGTTACTGCTTATTGCTTTGTTGTAATACTGTATGCTTTACTTCAAGTTCTCCAAGTGAAGATGTTTGCAGGACAGCCAAGAACAGTGAAAACAGTGCATTGAGTAACAAATAGCTTCAGGGCAAATATAGTAAATGTTTTACTAGTCTGGTTAAAACGTTTCTAATTAACAAAGTTTACCTTTGCTGCTGTTGATGTTTGAGATTTATTTATTTATTTAACTTTGTTTACTGGGTGAGTGCTCTGGTAACAAGTACCTTTTTCAGGCATGACCTGGGTGCAGAAGCACAGACAAACAGGAAAACAAATGACAGTGAATGCTTACGAATTTACAAGTTGTAGGCAAACATGAGCACATATGGTGCTAATGTTTGTAAATATACAATGTGAAATACAATGTGATATACAATGTAATATACAAAAGTGCTTGCAATGTAATAAACAAAGCTAGAATTGAGGATAGAGAAAGGAGGGGGAAGATGAAGGAGGAGAATGAAAAATGTGACCAAGATTGGTCGGTGGGTGCGATTAGCTAATATTATTTATTTATTTATTTAAGAGTTTTACCAGGAAGGCATACTGAGTGAGGTACCACTCGATTCCAGACACGTCCTGGGGGAAGGGGACATGGGGCAATACAACTAGTTGTCACAAGTGAGATATACATGGCATGCAGATACAGACATAATACAAAATAGTGGGTAGGTATAATATACAGATAGTGAACAGGCAATATGAAAGTACAGTCAATATATACAAATGCAGGAAAAAAACAGTCGGTCAGAGGAGGGTGCAACAGAACAGGAGCAATTATATGGTCATTTGCATGGCTATGTGTAGAGGAGACTACGAAACATTGTAGGAAAGGAGATTAAAAATACAGAGGAAAAAGAAGGGAACCAAAATTTCCACAGTCCAGAGTGGAGACTTCATGTGACACCCCTAATACTGAAAAGCTTAGAAGTATTCGCTAGCCATGGCAGAGTGCTGTGAGCACTAGACAAGCACCATATTGTGCAGCATAGTTAAGAGGCCCTTAAAATAAGAGAAGGGTGGCTGGGGGACCAGCTCATCGGTGGCCCTATGTGCAGCCGCATGTTGGGGAGAAATGTGCCTTGAGGAGGTGATTTAGATGGGAAGCAGTGGTAAACTCCTGAACACTTGTAGGTACTGCATTCCAAAGCTTTGGCATGAGGTATTTGAAGGCTTCTTGGTCCTTGGCAGTAGACATGCGTGGAACATGGAGAAGCCGGGAGTTACCACTCCTGAGGGAGTAAGTGGGCTGTGACAGGGCTGAGGGGGCAGATTCAAGGTAGGGGGGAAGCGATTTTGCCCAGAATTTTGCTGTGGTCCTAATGCAGTGGGTGTGTCTGCGAACCTGGAGCGATGTTAGAATAAGGGACTTGTAGAGGTCGCAGTGATGAGTCATAGGGGAACAGTCAAGGGCAAAGCAACAGGAGGAGTGGAAAAGCAGATCCAGGCTGGATTGGGCAGACTTGGGTGCAGCACTGTAGACTGTATCTCCGTAGTCGAGTATAGGGAGGATCATCTTCTGAACAATTTCTTTAAGGGTAGCCAGAGGGATGCGGTCCTTGTTCCGATATAAGGCTCCTAGTTTTGGGTGTAGTTTCTTGTGGATCAAGTCAATATGAGTGGGAAAGTCAATGTGCTGGTCAAGCCAGACCCCGAGGTATTTGAAGGAGGTGCAAGTCTCTAGAGGAGTCCCCTCGATGGTGAGGAAATAAGGGGTAGAACGGAGCTGGGAGATCCTTTGTCTCATTCCAAAAGTTAGGGAGACTGTTTTCTTGGAATTAAGGAAAAGCTGGTTGGAGCGAAACCAGTGCTGTACTGCATTGAAATCATTCTGAAGCATAGAGGCCACCTCCATGGAGGAGGGGCCCGATGCATACAGTACGGTGTCATCAGCGTGCAAATGAATGGATGTGTGATGACAGACCGAGGGAAGGTCATTTAAGAAAATAGAGAAGAGTAATGGGCCAAGAACCGAGCCTTGGGGGACCCCAGTAGTGACGGGGAGGGGTGTGGAGGTGTGGGGTCCAATTCTTACTGATTATGATCTACCAGCCAGATAAGAATGAAACCATCTAGTGGTAGCACCCGAGAGACCAGCACTTGAGAGCTTGGAGAGTAGGAGTGAATGGGAGACAGTGTC
Source organism: Neoceratodus forsteri (assembly GCA_016271365.2). Classification (NCBI taxonomy): domain Eukaryota; kingdom Metazoa; phylum Chordata; order Ceratodontiformes; family Ceratodontidae; genus Neoceratodus; species Neoceratodus forsteri. The sequence continues at coordinate 193,561,377 of CM057456.1, forward strand.
GAAAGCTTTTGCGAGGTCGATGAAGATGGCTGAGGTGGTGTGCCCTTTATCCATGCCGGTGAGGATGGCATCGGTGAGCCTTAGCAGGGAGGTAATGGTGGAGTATGATTTCCTGAACCCTGACTGGTAAGGCGTGAAGAAAGAGGAGGAGTCAAGGAAGGAGGAGAGTTGTTCTAGGACAAGATGCTCCTGTAATTTGGCTAGGATGGGGAGTAGGGAGATAGGGCAGTAGTTACCTGGTGAGGAGGGGTCATCCCCTTTCGAAAGGGGGATGACAGTGGCATGCTTCCAGTTGGAAGGTATGCTGGCAAGTGAAAATGAGAGATTGAACAGAGAGGCCAGAGGGGTGGCAATTGCTGGGGCAGATAGGTATAGCATTTTAGAATCAATTCCTGAGGGGCATTTGCCTTTAGAGGGGTTAAGAGACCACAGGGCTTTCAGCACAGTGGTTGGGGTAACCCAGTGGAAAGAGAAGCCAGTAGCCTGGGAGGACGTAGTCTTCGGGGGGGGGGCATAATTGGAAGGGTTCAGTAGAGAGGCTAGGAGAGAGGATGTGCAACTAGTGAAGAAGGTATTAAAAACAGATGCCACTTCCCCTGGCTCAGAGACAGTGGAGCCATTTACGTTCAGTGTGGGTGTGGGTGGTTGGGCTGGAGGAGAGAAAAGTGACTTAATTGTTTTCCAGAATTTCGTAGGGTGATTTAGGTTAGTGTGGAAGGATGCCTTGAAGTAGTGTGCTTTGGCCTGGGGGATTTGTCTAGTGCAGGGATTACGAAGGGACCAGTAAAACTGGAGTGCTGCCTGGGTACCAGTTGCCTTGTACACTCTGAATGCCTTGTCCCTTGCATGGAATTGATCAATGATATTGGCAGAGACCCAAGGCAGGTGGGCACCCTTTACCCGAATCCTTCTGAGGGGCTCGTGGGTGTTCCATACAGAAAGGAAGGTATCCTTAAAGAATTCTAGAGCTGAGTTGAGGGAAGGTGCCTGGGGGATGAAAGACCAATCAATATGCAACAGGTCACTTAGCAGAGCTTCAAGATGGAGGGCTTAGTATGACCTAGTGAGCAGTGTCCGCAGTGGAGGTGCCTTGGGCCTGAAAATATTCCTTACCACGTAGATCATATGGTGGTCACTTAGGGAGTCCAGGAGAAGTCTGGATTCAATGATCCAATGTGGGTGTGAGGTAAGTGCCCAATCCAAGAGACAGTGGTTCTGGGACTTATGATTTAGGCGAGTGGGTTCAGAAATTTGCTGGGTGAGGTTTAGGGCAGTGACTAGGCTGTGAAGCTTAGAGTTGTTTTTTTATTAGCGAGACAGTTTGTATTGAAATCCCCCAAGATATATAGCTCTCCCCCAGACACAGCCGACTTTAGGGTACCCAGGTGGTCCAGTACGTCATGCAGGGATGTGTCGGGGGCGCAGTAGGACCCAGCAGTGTATAGAGGAATAGAGTATGGGAGTGAGAGTTTGAACAGTAAGGAGTTAATGGACTGAGTGGACTTGGGGAATTGCTCTGGGGCAAACTGGAGTGTAGACAAGATGTACATGGCAGCGCCTCCCCCTTTTTTTTTGCCCAGGCGATCTTGCCGAATGAGCGAGTAGCTGGGAATTGAAACTTCTGTGTCTAAATGGTGGGACTTCAGCCAGGTCTCGGAGATAATCATAACATCTAGGCAAAGTGAAAGAACAATAGGTTGCAGGGCTGTGATTTTGTTTAGTATACTACAAATGTTGAGGTGTACGATTTGTAGACCCCTTGGTAATGTGGTAGGTGGGTAGGAATTGGGGAGGCTAGGACCAGGGTTGATTTCAATGTCCCCTGCCAGGAGGAGCAGCAACACTAGCAATTGTTTACATAGAAACATAGAAACATAGAATTTGACGGCAGATAAGGACCGCTTGGCCCAGCCAGTCTGCCCATTTCCCTGCCTACTGGATAAGCTGCAGATCCTAGTTAACCAGCAGCCTACTTTTTCCTACCCCCAGCCCCTAGAATTGCCTTATGACTGTCCCATGCATGCTTGAATTCCACCACTGTTTTTGACTCCACGACCTCCTCCAGAAGGCCGTTCCATGCATCCACAACCCTCTCTGTGAAAAAAATACTCTTAAATTACCTCTGAGCCCTATCTTCAAATTGTGCCCCTTGTTCTTGCACACCCTTTTTGAAAGATGCTACCCTCTTGGACTTTGTTGATTCCCTTGAGGTACTTGAAAGTTTCTATCATGTCCCCCCTCTCCCTCCTTTCCTCGAGGCTATACATATTAAGCTTCTTTAGTCTCTCTTCATATGTCTCCCGGTGCAGACCCCTGCACCATTTTAGTTGCCCTCCTCTGGACAGCTTCCATCCTGTCTATGTCTTTGCGAAGACTGGTCTCCAGAACTGCACGAGTACTCAGATGGGGTCTGACCAGCTGTCTGTACAGAGGATAATAACTTCCTGTTTTCTACTGGTGATGCCTCTCCTATGCATCCCAATATCCCCCCAGCCCTCATTGCTGCCCTCTCACATTGCTTGCCCACCTTTAGGTCATCTGATATGACTACCCCCAGGTCCCTTTCCATTTTTGTTGTTGTTAGTATCTCACCCCCCATTGTGTACTCTTCCCCTGGGTTTTTGTTTCCCAGGTGCATTACCTTGCACTTCTTAGCATTGAATCTAAGCTGTCATACATTTGACCATTCTTCTAACCTTGCCAAGTCCCTTTTCATCCTTTCCACCCCACCTTGTGCATCAACTCTGTTGCAGATCTTTGTGTCATCTGCAAAGAGACATACTTTTCCTTCCAGTCCCTCTGCAATGTCGCTTATAAAGACATTGAAGAGGACTGGTCCTAATACTGAATCCTGCGGTACCCCACTAGTAACCCCCCTTTCATCAGAGTGGACTCCATTTACTATTACTCTCTGTGTTTAGTTTTAAACAATCCCCATAGAGTCTTGAGAGGGGTAGGAACTTGTTTAGGTATTTGCGGGTAGCTATTTCGATGGGAGGTGATTAGTACTGAAAGACCTACATAAAAGGAGGGTGGCAGGATAGAGGCGCTTAAAAGACAGTTGATTTGGGGATAACGATGCTGCTGTAGCACTGGGGTGGATGTAATATGATGGGGTGGGAGGGTAGCATCAGTGATCGGGTTTGGCTGCATTTTCTCATGTGAGGCAGGTGGAGAGTGAGCTAGGGGTGTAAGCAGGCATAGTGTGACAAACAGATGTAGCATGTTGCTTGCACGGCTAGGGTAGAGGGATTGGAGTGCAGCAGTCACTAGTGGATCTGGCATATAATCTGCTAGTGGGGAAGTGGGCTGATAGGTAATTTTACTCACGTGACACAACACTATATAAATCAGTGTCTGCCAAGGGTGGTGGTGGGGGCGGTGGGGCAGCTGGCGCACAGCGCCTGTGAGGCTAGCGTACACACACTCACGCAGTTCAGTTCAAAATCCTTGGTGCGTTTCAGCGCCGAGCCATACCTTCACAGAAGTCCAATTGGCGGGGCTCCAGCCAGGGGGGGCGCGGTTACTCCTTGCAACCACTGGCAATGCTGTGTGGGGAGAGAGAAGTGGGTGCATTATTTAGGTGAGAGGTCATGACAGAGGGGGGTTATTGGAAGCAAAAGCAGGCTTGGGCTGAGGAGTAGTGTGACGTTAGGAGCCTGACAAAGGTATAGGGAGAGAAAGATGTTTTGACAGGAGGTAGGGAGTTCCAGACTGAAGCTGCATGATAACTAAAAGAGTGCTGAGCTATATTTGTTCGAAACTTGGGTATTATTATGTTGTTTTTGGTTGAGGAGCAGGAAGAAGGAAGGTTGATGAGAAAGAGATTTGGCTACTGAGGTAGGCAGATGTCCCAGTATGCAATTGTCTTTACTAGTGTTGCAATAGTTAGATTGGATTTGATGTCAGAGGGAAATCAATTCAGGAATTTGAGAGCTGTATAATGGTGAATATTGGACCTGCAACCTAAGGCAAATTTACATATTTTGTAGTATAAAGTGTGCTTTTGCTGTAGTGTGGATTTACTGGCAGCATCAATTACAACCGATCCATAACCTAATGATGTGATTAGGTTTGCCAGTGCAATATTGGTTCTGGACTCAGGAGTTAAGAAATGTTGAACACGGTAGAGAGCACCTAGCTTCTGATGTAAGAGAGAGGTGGAGTGTTGGAGATGGGATTCAAAGGATAAAGTAGGGTCAAGATGAATCCAGAGGTACTTGAAAGACAGTGTCTTAGCTAGGGGTGTACCACTGCTGGTAAGGACACAGAAACTGGAGGATACCTTGTTTATTTTGTGCCTATTCCTAAATAGCATGGACTGTGTCTTGGAAAGGCTGAGTACCATATTTTCCATTACAAACAAGTTTTGAAGCCTGGCTAGGCAGGAACTGAATGAGAGGTTAATGGCATTAATGTCATTACTATGTGCAAAGAGAATTGCATCATCAGAATATAGCAGGGTCCACACAGGTTTGCAGACTGTGGCAAATTATTTATGAAGAGGGTAAACAAGAGAGGGCTGAGAGCAGAACTCTGTGGTATGCCACTTGTGATGTTATTAACTCCTAACAGTGTGCTTCCAATCCTGACAGCCTGAGTTCTGTTAGTCAAGTAATCTTTGAACCATGCAAGTGCTAGTGGCCCAAGACCGACAATATCAAGCCATTTATTAGTTTCTTGTGGTTGACCAGATCAAAGGTCATGGTGAGGTTCACAAACACTGCATCTGCTATGAGGCCTTTGCCCATGGTATGGTAAATGGCATTAGTGAATTCTATTAAAGCAGTGTTGATGTTGTGCCCTTCGAGAAAACCATGCTGTCCAGCACAGATGAGGTAATATTGCTGCAAGTGGTCCACTAGCTGCCAGTGCACTATTTTTTCTTGTAGCTTTGCAAGCGCAGAAAGAAGTGAGATTGGGCAATAGTTATCGAGACATGTTTTATTACCCTTTTTATGAAATGGGATGACAACTGAGGATTTCCATAGCGTCTGCACTATCCCAGATGAGAAGGGCAAGTTGAGGAGTTTAGTGATAGGGGATGCAATTTGTGGAGCTGCTAGTTTGAGAAATTTAGGAAACAGACCATCAGGGTCACCAGATTTGTCTGGTTTTAGTACAGGAAGAAGATTAAGAACTTCTCAAGCTGTTACCCTTTTTAGATAAAATTGGGGTTTGAGGGAGTTGATTTTGTCATTGACTGGGTTATGAGCTGGAGTGCCATTGGATCTATATTTGAACAGGTCACAGAAAAAGTTGTTAAACATCATTGCAATAGTGTTAGGGTCAGTATGTCTCGAACCATCAAGGTTGATGGTGGGAGTGGGGGTGAGAGTTATTGCTGATTATGGAGTTTACTGATTGCCAAAACTATTTGGGGTTATCCAAATTAGTGAGCTGTTGTTTTTTTAGGTACTTGGTTATGGCACTAAGAATTTCCTTTTTGCATGCATTCCTAAGTGCCCTATAGTCCTGCCAGTTTGATGCAAGTTGAGGCTTTTTGTACTTAGCCCAGATCATGTCCCTTTTCCGCATGAGTGCAAAGATGTTATTGGTGAGCCAAGGGGATTTCTTTGGTTTGATTTTACCCATACATATAGGGTCATGTTTGCTGAGAACAGAAGTGAAGGAAGTGATAAAGAGATCCAGTCCAGTGTTAACATCAGGGATAGCATCCAGGAGATACCAGCTTATAAGAGCCAATTCATTTAGAAAGCATAGGAATCAAAGTTGGAGCAGCTCCTATAAGAGATGAGCCTGGGTGGCATGGGGTCATAATGTCGTAAGACATTATGCCGGCACAATATCCTGTGCTGCCAATACAGCATAATATATTACGGCAGCATATGCAATGTCTTTGTATTGTGGGGGACTATGCCCCTCGCATCCCCCTGTTTTGGGAGGCTGTACCCCCCCAACCCCCCCACTAAAATTTCGAACTGCAGGGTGGGGTTATCACTTAATATCGCATGACAGGAGAAAAAAAATTAATTTCTTTAGTCTGGGATTGGGAATCAAAACCTGTTCCTAAACACAATGCTGGCATCCCTTGCTGTTCATGGCTCATCCCATCGAGCCATGGCAGCATCTCACCAGTCCCCTGTCCCAGCAGAGGTCTTATCAGCGTGTGACATATTGACCCATTAGGAGCCAGGGTAGAGGGTTTTGTTGGACACAGTTTTGCCACTGGCAATAAATACCCAGGTGATCACTGACAGAGTCACTTAACATTCCAGAGGTAAGTATATTTTCTGGCTTTTTTAGCAAAATCCAGTAGATCAGGAAGTAATTGCCAGATTTATGATTCAAGTTTTATTGACAGTAATAATGTACCTGGCATACAATATTGTATTCTAGTAATACCACGCCATGCATTTTACAGTGTCTAGAGCATTTTGTTTTTAACTTCCTCATTAAGTTAACTGTGGTAGAAAAAACTCTGTGTGTCATAGAATGTTGTAATCATTTTAAACTAGCAGTAAATGATGATACTGTAACTGTTGTCATCCTATTCTCCTTCCCCACTCCCACTACAGACACTGGGCCTGATTCTCAAAAGGTTATGTCTGGTGTAACTTGACTTGTGCCAAAAAAAAAATGGTGCAAGTAGCAAGTTGTGCCAGCAGTTGAGACATTTGGAATTCTGCAAACAGCCTGTGACATGCCGCAGGCTGCTTGCACCAAAGTGGACTTACACCACCAGTTACGCCCTAAACCCCCTGCGACATGGTGCTAGGGAGTTTATGGCAGCTGTTGCACCCTATTCTGGAAGGGCAGCAACAAAGTCCCCATACTTGCTATTCTAGAACAACTCCCGGAGGACATCCGTCAAAGTACAGTTCCACCAGCATTTATCTGGTGTAAGTGTACTTACACCCTCCGGGGGTTGTGTGTACGTGCCACTAGCCCAACACCCAATGCCATGTCACCCTTCCCCCCACCTCTGTCCGCTCCCACAAAGCCACATGTAATGCCACGTCCCCCTTAATGCCCCAACCACCTAACAACTGAGTTAAAGCCCCACAGGGCTATCCATGCCCCCCGCCCCAACCCCTGAACATGCATGCCAATGCCCCACAGGGCTATTCATGCCCCAAATGCCCCTATCCTCGAGTGGCCTCCTCCCACAACACGCATCTCTTGCATGATAGCATACAAAATTGCCACCTGTAAATGGCATTTTTTATTGTATTTATTTATTTAGATACCACTTATTTATTTGCTTTTGTTAACCGGACAAGCACACTAGACAACCAAGTGCCTATTTTCAGCCCTGATAGTCCAGTGGCTCCACCACCACCTGGCAGTGGCAGACATCCCCCCCCCACCCAGCTGGTGACTGGCACAGCCCACCTCTCACCTCCACGGCCAGCCACCGACTGAGCTCTATATGAGGGCATACTGTATGTACGCTCAATGAATGAATGAGTTCATTCATTCATTGAGCATATGTCTGGCAACTCACAAACTCAGTCAGCAACTAACCATGGTGTGGTGGAAACTGTTCTGATCGTTAATTGAGGGATGGGTCAGGGGGTGCGGGTGGATCGTCACTGCCGGGTGGGGGTGGGGGCCACTAGACTACCAGTGTCTATGTGGTATGTGTACTGTACATACTGTACAGTACTCAGATCCTGGAGTGCTGCTTAGGAGTCAAGGGGGTCTGTGGGGCACTGACAGTATGTGGGGGGGGTTCTCTAGCCCTGTGGGGCTCTGTCTTCTCTGTCCAGGGAATTGGGCATGGGTGGGTACTTGCACCATGCCAGACAGTGGTTGCAGCTTGCGACAAACTCACCAAGTACACCCTTGGTTTGGTGTACCTGGCTAGATGTCGCAACTCACAGGACTTAGCCACGGGGACCCTGTCCCATCTAGTATCAGGTACAGGGTTCTTGTCACAACTCAGTTTAGTGCACGTTGCCTTTGTTGGCGACTTGCGCCGTTCTTCTAGAATCGCCCCCACTATTCTTATTATTAAAAAAATGACAAGCAATATTACACTATAAAGTAATTTTTGCACATTGACCTTGCCCTAGAAATATAGTGAAAATTATATTACAGTGTAATATACTAGTTCTAATAGTTCTTTAATTATTTGCCAAAGGGGTGTTAGCATTGAGCTGTATGCAACAACTAGGGGTGTGTGATTAGTTTGATGCTTTTGCCTGTAACCCAATAGATTTTGTTGTGGTATTTGTATAGCATGTTCTGTTTCTCTGTCAACTTGTCTTGGGGAGTCACCCTGCTGGACGAGAGAATTACAAAGTGAGCTGGGTTGTCTGTTTCTTATTATCTCATCTGAACAGATTTAATACCACTGAAACAGTAACGGGCTCAATCGTGACATTGGATTTACAGTATGACACAGTATGGAAAAAGCTGATACTGTGTTACTTTATATAAACATGTTTTTCTGTTGTTTTCTTTTAGTGACCCCTCCCCCCCATACTTTGTGTATCTCAGGTCATTACTATCCAGTGTTTCTGTCAGGATACCTTTCAGATTAACACTTCAAGGTACCCATTCAACTTCTCTTACAAATGTCTTAGAACTTCCTGATAAACATCCCCTCACAACTATAGACCTGTTCCTATTCATTGCCCACCCACCATTCCTTTCAAATTCTTCTTACCCTACCTTTGTTTTTAAACTCTGCTTTAGTCAAGCATTACTACACCAATACAAAGACATTTCTAAGTGGTTCAGAGATCTCTACTTTCATACATCTGGATTTGGACACAGATAGGCTTCACCTGAGCAAGGAGGGTTCCTGTGTCCTGAAACAGAAACTGGGGGAGTTCATTACTGCCAAGTATAATTTAAACTGGCTAAGGGGGGAGGCTTAGCACTGGGCGGCAGCCAGAGCCAAAAGGAGAGGGAGGCAATGTGCCTCCCTCCAGCTAGCAAGGACGGGAAGGGGGAGATCAAAAAGTGGAGGAGGTAGAGGGGAGGGGATTACTGGGGTAAGCAGGGTATCCAGATGGTGGGTGGTGTCACTAAATGTAAGGAGCTCGGAGAACAAAATACCTGAGCTCTAAGCATTAATGGCAGAAGGGGAGGTGGATATAGCTGCCATCACCAAGACATGGGCCAACCAGCACCATGACTGGAACATCATGTTGCTGGGATACAGACTGTATCACAGGGATAGGACAAAAGGCAAGGGTGAAGAGGTGCCTTTATTTGTACGGGAAGGGATAGTGAGCAGTAGGGAGGAGGAGGGGGCGAGGGGAGGCCAGAAGCCTAATGGGTTCACCTACAGAACAATAAAGGTAAAAGGGTCAGACTGGGGGTTGTGTACCAACCACCCTCACAGTCAGAGGGCATCGACAGAGAACTGGCAGATCAGTTACAGAAACACCGTGGAAGGGGTGGCACTGTGGTGGTCGGGGATTTCAATCTGCCAGGGGTGGATTGGAAAACCATGTTGAGCACAAGCGCTAGGGAGGAGGTCATTCTGGAAGTCTTCGAGGATGTATTACTGTCACAAAAGGTAAAGGAACCAACAAGGGAGGGGAACATCTTGGATCTTGTGTTGACCGATGGAGACTACGTGCAGGGCATATGGACTGAGGACCCGCTAGCAGGTAGCAACCACCAAACATTTTGGTTCTCCCAGGGTGTGGGTAGGAAGGGGACATCTACAAAAACCAAGACAGTGGACTTCAAAAGGGCTGACTTCTACAGGATGGCTGACATCCTCAGGGGGTATTTGACTAGCATCACCCATGACATGGATGCCATCCAGAAATGGGCCATCCTGAAGGAAGGCCTGTTAGCAGACACCTGCACAAAGAAACAAAGAAAGAAGGCAGGGACCAAGAAGCCATGTTGGTTTTCAAAGGCAGTGCAGATTAGGGTGAGGGAGAAAAAGACTGCCTTCAGAAGATGGAAGGGGTCCAAAAGAGAGAAGGATAAGGAGGAGTACACAAGGAAAACCAGGGAGGTGAGCAGAGCTGTGAGGGCTGCCAAGGCTTCAAAGGAGCTAAGGCTAGCAGAGGAGATTAAGGAGGGGGACAAGGCCTTCTTCAAGTACATAAGGGAGAAGAGAAACTGAAAGGAGCAAATCAGCAGGATAAAGAAGGATGAAGGCTGGGTAGAGAAGGGGGCTGAACAGGCAGAGGTGTTCAATGAGTACTTCAGCTCTGTTTTTACTGGGGAGAGAGATGGGCCAATACCGCAGGGGCAGGGCAACCCTGGCATAGGAGGAGATAGGATAACGGATGGGGAGATCCCTGTGAGCAGAGTGCTTGAGGGACTTAATTCACTGAACATGGACAAGGTTCCAGGGACAGATGGGCTGCACCCTAGAGTCCTGAGACGAGTTGGCTGAGGTCCTGGCAGCACCACTGGCAGATTTGTTCAATACCTCCCTACAGATGGGGTGCATGCCTCGGGACTGGAGGATCACATATGTGGTAGCCCTGCACAAGAGCAGTCCCAAGGATGAGCCTGGTAACTAGAGACCAATCAGTCTGACATCCATTGTGGGTAAGCTCATGGAAACGATCCTATTAGAAAGGTTGTGACCTTCTTGGAGGTGAACGGTCTTATGGATGACAAACAGCATGGGTTCATCTCCAGGAGATCATGTCAAACAAACCTGGTTCACTTTTTTGACTGGGTGACAAAATAGATGTCCTGTATCTGGATTTCAGTAAGGCCTTTGACTCAGTAACACATGGCAGATTAATTAGTAAATTGAGGAACCTGGGAGCGGGGGAGAAACTGGTTAAGTAGGTTGGTAACTGGTTAGGGGACAGACATCAAAAGGTGGTTGTTGGGAGGGGGGACTCTCATCACATAGGGCAGCCAACAGTGGGGTCCCACAGGGTTCAGTGCTGGGGCTGGTGTTGTTTAACATCTTCATAGCCAATATAGCAGTTGGAGTTAAGAGCAGAATCAGTCTATTCACAGATGACACCAAGATAGGGGCAGTTGTCGAGGGGGTAGAGGGTGGAAAAGTCCTCCAAGAAGATTTAGGAAGGCTTGAGCAGTGGTCAGACACTTGGCAGCTGGGTTCAATGCTAAGAAGAGCAAGATCATGCACTTCGGAGTGAGGAATCCTGGGTACAGTTATCATCTGGGAGGGATTTAGCTGTCTGTCTCTGAAGAGGAAAAGGATTTGGGGGTAATGGTCACAAAGAATATGAACCACTCATCTCAATGTAGGAAAGCAGCAGCAAAAGCCAATAGAATGCTGGGGTGCATTGCTAGAGGAATCACATCTAGGAGGGAGGAAGTCATTCTGCCACTGTAAGGGTCAATGGTGAGGCCACATTTGGAGTGCTGTGTACAGTTCTGGAACCCATACTTACAGAAGGACATAAGGTTACTGGAGGGGGTGCAGCACAGGGTGACTAAAATGATCAGAGGTATGGAGTGGAAGATTTATGAGGATAGATTGAGGGACCTCAACATGTGCTCATTGGAGGAGAGAAGGGAAAGGGGTGATATGATCAAAACCTTGAAAGTACTTAAAGAGCATCAACAGGGTTAGTATGGAGGGCATGTTTTGATTAAAGAAAGAAGTGATTACTGGGGAGCACAGCCTGAAGTTGGTGGGGGGTAGAGTCAGGAGGAATGCGAGGAAGCATTACTTCATGGAGAGGGTGGTAGGGGGATGGAATGTGCTCCCTGAAGAAGTGGTATCTCTTAAAACATAGGAGGGCTTTAAAATGGGGTGGGATAGGGTTAAGGGCAAGATACTAGTCATTGAGAAGATAAGAAGGGAAGAGAGGGGGGGCAAGGGGTAGGGGGAGCAGCAGGAGTCTAACCTCTGTGCTGCACAATCGAGCAGATGTGATAGAGCATTTGGTCTGTATCTGCTGGAAGTTTCATTAGTTCGTATGTTCATATCTTATGGCTGTAATGAAACCACCTTCAAGCATAAAAGAAAAACAGTCATAAAAAAGAAATAAAGAAAACAGAACTACTTATAAGAATTCAATATTGCTCCAACCAAGCCAGAAATGCTGTTTAGTTACAGTGACACAGTTTGAACAAATCATATATCCATCTATATTGCGTAGAGGCACTTGCCATCAGTCCTGAATGTACATGTGAGGGGGAGTATCTTCTCCCTTCAGCTGATATTGTATCTAGGCTGTCAACAAAGAAAAGTCTGCACCTTTTACTGTGAAATAACCAACGTTTTCTTAAGTTAGAGTTCTCCGATGGTATGGGCCCATAAGGATTCTAGGGTTCCAGATGTCCAAGAAAGGCTCCGCCCTCAGATTCTGCATAACTGTGTTGTATTCCACATCTCAGATGGTCTGCATTTAATAATTCAAATCTCTAACTGTGAAGAGACTGCAGATATCTATTTTACAGTAATATATTTATGAGTCACTGTTAACATAATAAATAACAAATTTCAATGTTTGGGTGGTCTCTTCCCTGCACTTGGGACCCCCAAATCTATATCCTGGAATGTGCAAGGATACTCCCTACTCAGGACTTGTACTAATGCCTGGTGTATCCATTCCCAAAACCTGGAAGTCCCTGGGCATTCCCAAAAAATATGTATATGGATACCCCTGTCCCTACACCCTCTCCAACACTCATTATATGTGTTCCCAAAATGTTTGGTGCTTAGATTACAGGAGTGCTAAAATATCACACCAATACTTTCCATACAGATTCTTTATGAATTGATGATGTACTCATTCAACCACTCTGCGGACTATTAAACTAGTGCTGCTCCACTATTGGTAAACCCACCTTCTGTTCCCATCATTGCTTAATATGTTCTAAAGGAAGTTTGTCCCATTTGCTAATGGTGGAGCATATTTCTGAAATGTTTCAGAATTTATCCTTCAATACTACTACCCAGTAGAAAAAAATCTTGAAATATAGTCCTGTCTCTAGACACCCTAGTGATATTTCCCTCATTCCTCAGAAAGTGACATACCTTTCTATATCTAAAGATGTCTTGTGGGATTCACATGTGTTTTTGTCTTAATGTTTCAAACTCTACTATACTGCCCAAGGAAACACACACTGAGATAAATGTTTTGAGGTATTTGTATGCCTACCACAGAAATCCCCCATCTGAGCTTGGAGATTTAAACCCTGTGTGGTGACAGATTAGCATCAGGGGGCCTAACTCCCCCTGCATCTATGTGGCTTTCTTGAGTTTGTTAATGATTTGTAACGTGAGATTCCCATGGGTTTATAACTTTTTTATATAGCTCAAGAGAGAGTGATTCAAGAGGGAGTCCCCAAAGAGGAGCAGGCAACATTTCCTGTGCCTCAATCTCCTCACAAAGTGAGCCTCTCCTCTACTTGACTCAGGAACAAAGTGTCACTGACTGAGTTGCTAAATACTATCTGCAATGGCTTGGGAGTGGTAGACCTCCCTGCTCTCTTTGGGCTGTCATGATGGACTACTAAATTCATGGCTCAGCTCCACACAAGCAAAGCTGTGTATATCTTTCTATGGGATTTTCCAGATGACTTCTGATATAGGGACCGCTAAGGTCTGGACTGAATCTACCCACTTTATTAAAGAAAGAGGTATGGTTGACCAGCTGGCCATATCAGCCTGTAGGCTATTGTGCAATGGTTTATAGTTGATGGTGAATAATTTCTCTACATGCAGGGCCACTTGCACCCCAGGTATCAGATTTGATTATTCTTGGCCAAAGAAAAGGGAATGAACTTCCTAATTTATATGGCATGCAGGTCCTCCTGACCAAACTACCATCAATTTAGTATAATTTATTTTATATACTGCACTTTGCCAAATCAGTCCAGGATTCCAATTAATACTGGAACAGAGGTTTGAGGCTGGGACAGAAGAAAGATGGCATCATCTCCATAATGTGATAATTTAAGTTCTGCCCTTCCTAATGTTGTGGATAGTCGTGGGTGAAGTGCGTTAAATTCACTGCCTGTAGTATTTCATGTATAACCCAAACTTTGGGTCATACTATGGGTAGCGAAGCAAATAACTACACATCCAGAAGAAACACAATGTTCCCATTTTTGTGGGAACTTCACATTACTATGGGATGCGTAAAAAACATCTATTTTGTTTCCCTGGTATCTAGTGGCCCTCCACCCTGTCATGTAGTACCCCCCAGCCTGCTCCCCTCCCAACCCCAACCAGAGCAGGCCACTGGCACATCCTTCCACTCACCTCCGTGGCTGGCAGCCCACCTGACTCAGCTCAATGAATGAGTGTGTGCTTGTACAAGCACATGCTCGTCCACTGACAAGTCATGTAATTCACTCAGTCATGCAGGGTTGTACAGATGGGTAGGGGGCTGCTTCATTCACTGGCAGGGGTGGCAGGATAGGTGAAAGGTGTTGTGGACCCCTCTAGGGTCTACAATGCCATTCCCCCTCGTCCCACCCCAGCGAGATACCAGAGTAGCCCTTTCCCCTTCTGTACACCCCAGCAGGACTGAGTAAATTACCATGATTTGCCAATGAATGCACGGGTGGGCTGCCAGCTGTGAAAGTGAGTTGAGGGATGTGCCGGTGGCCGCCTCCAATCAGGGTTGGGGGAGTGGGGTGGGTACTACATGACAGGGTGGGAGTGGGGTGTGGGGCCACTAGACACCAGGGAAAAGAATATATTTTTTTAAACAGATCTGACTCGAGTTGGGGGAGTAGGTAGGGGTACTACCATACTACTTGTGAGGATGGGGTTGAGGGCCACTAGATACCAGGAAAAGAATATTTTTTAAACAGTTCTGACTCAGGGTTGGGTGGGGTGGGGTGGGGTAGTACTTGACATGATGGGGAGGGGGGCCACTAGACACCAGAAAAAAGAATATATTATTAACTGGATCCAACTTGGGGTTGGGGGGAGCAAGGTGGGGGGTACTACCTGACAGGGTGGAGGACCACTAGACATCAGGGAAAGATCATCGGTGGCATTGGGGGGATTCTCCATTTGTGACCTCTACTTGTTTTGGGGTTTTGAAGTGCAATTTGCACTTCAAAACCCCCAAAGCTAGGCAAAGTCACAACTTACGAATTACAGGTTATTTGTAAAAATTACATGAAGTGCTACTTGAGGTGAAATTGCCAACTTTGAGGCAATTTCATCCAAGTAGTAAACCTTCGCTGCATCTCTAGTTGTGGAAATGCCCATTATAGTTGGTAACTGTCTGACCTTGGCCACTAAAGGCTCCAGGCTTACAAGAAATAGTAATGGAGACAAGGGGCAGCCTTGTCTCATACCACAGTATAAGGGGAATCTTGGTGAGGAGAGGCCATTAAATCTTACAGCTGCCTCCTTGTCTTTATAAAGGGCTGCAACACTCTAAACAAATTTGGAGCCCCAGTGAAAGGATTGCCGTGTGTAATTTAGAAAATGCCAATGTACTCTATCGAAGGCTTCCTTTCTGTCCATTGCTGTTGCCATTTGAGGTTCTTGAGCATTTTCTTTTTTTTTTTTTTTTTGAGGAGAAAATATTTAACACCCTCCAAATAATGTCAGAGATAAACTGAATATTGATGAACCCATCTGGTTGGGTGGAACTACCATTGCTATGTGAGACTGCAACCTTTCCACCAGTATCCCCATATATATCCCCATGTCCATGCCCAGTAAGGAGATAGATCTATATGACTGACATTTTAATGTATCTTTACCTGGTTTGGGCAGAATGCTAATTTGCTCTTGTCTCCAAGATATTTCATTGAAAACTCTTAACAATAATGGTGTTAGTTCTGGACTAAAGGTCTTGTACTATTTGACAGGGAATCTATCAGCTACTGACAATTTTTGATTTTCAATCCCTTTTTTTTGTTAAGTACCTCCTCCCTGATGGGGTCCTTTGACTGTTGGTGAGCTTGCCACACTAGACTTAGTAGATTTAAACCACACAAAAAAAATCCTCCAGTCACTCTGCCCCCTTTGTAGCATACAGAGCCTTGCAGAAATCTATACATTTATCTAAAATTTTCATTGGGTTTTCTGTTGCCACTGTAGAGAAAGACTAGAAAAAATTGAGTTTAGCTTGGTAAACCACCAGCTAGGGATGATCTGATTTACCATGCCTAATGGGTATAGGATTTTAAAGAGAAAACTCATTTTAATAACATTTGTTTGAGCCCATAGTGACAGGGGTAGAACAGTACATCCATGCAAATATGGCTTAATCTGTTTTATCACCTCTTCCACATGTTTGGTCACTATGTCCTTCTTACTCCTTACCACTATCATTCCCAGGTATTTTAGTGCATCAGGTATCCATGTCCCTTCACTTCATTAAATTATCTTTAAGGGTGTGGCAGTCAAGAGGTATAATAACATGTTTTTCAGAGGCTGAGTCTTATTTATTTATTTCTGATCTCAGATTAACCACTTGAGCTCAGAGCTCTTTACATAGGGTCCACATTAGTACATTTAGAACAAGTAGGTGATTATACAGAGGATTGAGACAAACAAGGCAATAGAATTAGAATGAGAACATTTAGGTACATTTGGTCTTTGAACAAAGGAATGCAAAAAATACAGTGAAAACTAAAACTCGACTAGGTAAACACAGTCAGATACATACAGGAACAGACTAAATAACTGTGCCCAACAGGGAGCCTGTTAGTTGTCAGCAACATGAGGGGGTTAGGGCATAAAAGTGCTGGAGACATGGGGTGGAGGGTTGAGCCCCAAGTGCAGGGTGTCCGAGAGAGAGAGAGAGAGAGAGAGAGAGAGAAGTCTGTTTGGCAGAAGGGCAGATGATAGGAGATGCCTTTGCTAGGTGCTAGCGATGGCAGACAGGTTGAGATTCCTGTATTAAATGGTTCTTTTGGTTATTTTTGAAGGTCCACAGAGTGGGCAAGCTAATAATGTTCTCATGGAGGGAGATGAACCACAATGGTGCCCAATAGGCAAAGGACCTTTGTCCTTGAGATGTGTGACATTTTGGAGTCAGGAAGGACTGCAGTTCGGAATTTTGGGTGGGCCTGGGATTAGTGCTGGGAACTAGGAGTCATTGGACCCCAGTCGGGAGCTGACCAAGGCAGATCTTTTTGGCCAGGAGGCAGGATTGATATTTTAAGCGACCAAAGAGCATTAGCCAGTGAGCCTTTGCATAGAGATCTCAGGTGTAGGTTAGTCTGTGTGCCCCTAAGGTGAACCTGCAGGCATTATTAAGGGCAGTTTTTATATGTCAGAGGGCAGTATCTGTGGCAGAGCCATATATTGGCAGTCCGTAGTCCACTAGGGAACCCACTGAACTGTGGACCGCTATGCTGAGGGCTTCAGGAGTCAGACTCTGCCTATGGTGATAAAGTAGCCCTAAGCATTTGTTGATTGCTTAGCTGTGATGTCTATGTGGAGGGCATAGGACAGCAAGCTGTTAAGAGTAATTCCAAGATATCTGAAGTGATGAACACATTCAAGAGGAACACCACCCCATCGCATATTGATATTGGGTAGTTTTTGTGCTTGTTCTTAAGTCTGGTGAACAACATGTTTTTTGTCTTTTTGTAGTTCATTATCAGTTTATGATTTTTGAACCACGACTCAATGCTAGTGAAGTCACATTGTAGCTGTTGCTCAAGAGCAGTGGGGTCAGAGCCATTAGAAAAGATAACCGCATCATCCTCATAGAGGAGGATATGGCACTGACTGGCTAGGGGCAGGCAATTCAGAAATAGGCTAAAGAGGAAAGGGCCCAGTATTGACCCTTGTGGAATGCCTGAGCATGCAGGCTGGTGTTAGAGAGAAAGGCATCTATCCTAACTTGCTGTGTTCGGCAGTGTAGGTAGCGGCAGAACCATGCAGCCGCCTCAGGGGCAAGGTCTATGGCAGTGAGTTGGTCAACTAGGAGGTCATGGTTGACTGTGTCAAAGGCCTTTGTTAGGTCAATATAGACAGCTTCAACTAGCTGGCCAAGATTGAGGGATTTGTGGATGAAACCTGTGAATTCCAGGAAGGCTGTAGTGGTGCTATGCCCAGCCCTAAAGCCATGTTGCTCTGCACATAGGAGCATGTGCTTGTCCACATAATCGACAACTTGGTTGGCAACGATTCATTCAAGGGCCTTTGAGAGAGGTGGTAGTATAGAGATGGGTCTATAATTCCAGGGAAGGGCACAATCCCACTCTTGTACACAGGGGTGAAAACTGCAGCCTTCCAATTTGGGGGAAATACTGCGAGCCGGAGTGAGAGGTGAAGGATATGGGTGAGAGAGGACAGGATTTCTTCAAGTGAGAGTAAGATTAGTTTCAGGTTAAGGTTATCTCCACTGATTCTCCCCTTCCCAAGCACTTTGTGCAGATATTTCCTGGTTTCTCCGGAGGTAATAGTCTTGAAGTGAAAGGGGGATGCGATGGGGAATACATGGTAGCAACAGAGATGGTGGGGGAGAAGTCGTCGGCAGGAAGAACATGCTGCAAGTCAGTGAAGGCATTGTTAAAGGTGTTGGTGATATATTTAGGGTCAAGGATGGGGGAGCCATCAATGCAGAGCACGATAGGGGCTGTTTTGGGTTCCCGCCCAGTGACCTAATTTAGGTTAGCCCAGAATTTGCACCCATCATTCCAGTTCTTGGTTAGGGCATCTTTATAGTATACATTTTTGGCTAATCGAATGGTCCTGGTACAGTTGTTCCTCTCATGTTTGTAGTTCAGGATATCAGACTGCTTGCCAGTGGCCCTAGCTATATGCCAGAGGTGGTCTCTGTTTTTCATAAGCTCAAGGGTATCAGAGCTCATCCAGGGGTTAAAGTAGCCTATGATCATCTGCATTTTTATGGGAGCATGGGTGTCACAGATTGTATTGTAGAGGAGGATGAAATGGTCGAGTGCGTAGTCAATGTCAGAAGCCTCAAAAACCGAGGACCAGTCAGCATTGAGGAGATCCATTTTGAAGCGGTCAGCATGACCAGGTTCTGTACCCTTTTCCAGAGTCTGTACCCTGAGACCTTGCCAAATTTATGTAATATGTCCAGTGTAGCTGGTGTTAATTGCTCTGGGTTTCCTAGGTTCAACAGGACATTGTTTGCATAGGTAACGATCTTTATATCTCTACTCACCCATCTGCATCCTTTTAATTCTCTCAGTGACAATGAGTATTCAGGTCAGGGATTCCAAAATAAATGAAAAAGATATATTAATAGGGGTCAGTCCTGCCTGGTTCCTTTCTCAAGTATGAAGAATTTACTCTTGTAATTTTAGATTAGGAATCCAATTTGATCATCTTCATTATGTCAGGAAGGTAAGCAATAATTTCCTCTTTTGTAGTACTTAAGTGTATGCACAACATACTTATTTCATCCCTGCTTATGAAGAGTGTGGAGAGGGGTGGTAGAAATTATGAACTTACCCTTTCAACCTTAAATTAATATGTCACTATGAATGAGGAGAGAAACTCATGTATGAAGGCAACATGTTGACAGTGAAGTATCCTAAAAACTGGCTATCATTATGTTTGGTGTTGTGAAGGGTTGCTACAAATAGGTCCAACTTGATGCGTTTTTGGAATATTCTGCAAACTGCTCCTAAATTGTGTGTTTTGGGAGGGCCTTCTGCAACCTGGTTTCAGCTGTTGTACACTGGGGACCACTACAAACTAGTTCAAATTGACATGCATCACTTCTGCAAGTGGATCAGAGTTAGTGTGCATTGGTGGGACTACTGCAGAATAGTGATATAAATTAGTGTGCATGGATGAGACTGCTACATACAGTTTTTAACTAGTGTGTAAGGGTGAGTGAATGTGAAAATTGGCAACTTCAGTTCAACATCAATTTGGACCCCCTTCTTCATTTTGGGTTCACCACTTTAGCCACAGGCACATTGGGTCATTGGTGTGATGGTCTAGCAGGCTAAAAATAGGGGTAAGAGGCATCCCTTTAACCACCTTTTGCTCACTCCAGTGAATCCCAACCCTTTCCACTCTCCCCATTCCTCCAGCCAGTATCATTTTAAATAATTTAAGCAGCACCTGGCTGGGAGTCAGAATTATTGTTTTTTTTTAATAAAAAAATGTCTGAGGGAGTTGGGGGTGAAGAGGATGGAAATTGACTGAGGTGGGGAAAAAGGTGATGATAAAATTAGCCCTAGACAACTAGTAAGTGCTGGTGTTTTAGTCTCTTTTTTATTTAACAAACTTTATTAATATTTTATAACAAAATGCACAAATTACAACTTCATAGAACATTTACAATATGAAACAATAAACAAAAAAAGAAAAGAAGAAAGAAAAAAAACACCCCCCACCCATACTCTGGCATACAAAAGAAAAAATGTTACCCCAAAAGGAGAGTATACTGAAATGAATATTAACTCCTGAACACTAATATCAAGGGGAGATATGACACTCAACCCCATCCCAAGAAAAAACTTAGAGGTAGGGTGTCCTGCGGGTCAAGAATTAAGCAACAGCAAAGTGTGCAAGGGCTCCCATTTCTTTTAAGAAACACCAAAATGATCCTCCATACTAGCAATCATTTTCTCCACTTGAAGAGTAAATAACATTTCTTGATACCACTCAGTGTAAGTGGGGAGCATCTGGTCACACCAATGCCTCAAAATGAAATTTTTGGCACAGATGGAGATTAAAGCCATATCATTTTTCTGCATCCCTATCAATTTATCTTTGTAATCACTAATTAAACAAATATCTGGGGAGAATGCCTGGTCCAAACCCAAAAGTATCAAGCCTCATTTTTATTGTATACCAAAACAGTTAGGGTGTTAGTCTTATTTGACCAAAGGTTGAAGTGACCTGAAGTAGCACTATTAGGCCATACTGAAGGTATAAGTGCTGAATTTCAGCACATTCATCAAATACATATTAGGCATTGCCTCATCTTTACTGGTGTTTACTTGGGGGGGGGCTGATGCAAACTCATCTGAATTTGTTTGTATGGTTAGGTTTGCTGAAAACTGATCTAAATTGGCATGCCTCGTTGCGACTGCTGAACATTGGTCTGAATTGGTGTGATGAGGCTTCATTGGAGTGGTTTGAATTGGTGCGGGTGGCTGAGGCTGCTGAAAACTGATATGTATGTGTAGGAAAGCTGCAAGTTGGTCTTAAATGGTGTGCATGGTTATGGCTCCTGCAAACAGATCTGAGTTGGTGTGCTTGGGAGCGGCCACTGAAAACTAATTTGAACTGGTGTGGTTGGGAGAGGCTGCTGCAAACAAGCCTGAATTATGTGCATTGGAGTGGCTGCTGCAAACTGGAATGTATCAGCGTGCAAGCATGGGGCTGCTGCAAACTGATCTAAACCAGTGTACAGTGGTGCACTGCAAACAAATCTGAATTGATGTAGCTTGGTAGAACTGCTGCAAATGGGTTCAAATTGGCATGCACAGGTGGGGTTGCTCTTATTACAGTGGAGCCCTCTTAAATGTAGACCTCTTTTGCATAGGATAATATACATTTAAGTGGACTTTGCATTTATCCAGAGTTAAATGTTTTTAATATATCACTGTAACCTGAAGCTAGGTTTTATATTGGTTTATTTTAAAACTGTAAATTCATTACAAAGCATTAAAAAAACAGACAAAATAGCAGTAGATACACATATAATTAACAGTGTTAATGAAATATTATCTTTCTGTTTATGAACTTTTAGTGCTAATTAAGGTAGGTAGTGCTCAGATTCAGATAGTATTGCAGTTCGTGTGGACAAACTGACATATCTTGTCCAGCTGCCCATTGAATAGTGATTGATGCCCTGCTGTGCACTAATCAGGCAGCAACTGCTGTAAGTGATAATAGATACAGCTGTGAATGGGGAAACTGTACACTTAATCAGAGTGTGCCCATAACCAGTATGCACTAGTTCAACAAATTTAGAATTAAGAAAATACAAAAAGTGTGCCTCTAACCAGAATGTGCACTTATACAGTTTGCACATAAGTGGGTGCATCCCAATGATTAGGATTTTGACACATTCACCACACTAAGTTTAAGTTATATTTTTAAATTAATTTCACATTTATTGGAACTGTTTCCACTGTAATAACATGATAAGCAATTGCAGTATTGTCAATGTTTCCAGGATAACGTCTTTCTCAGGGCTTGAAGTTACTGTAAAAATATATATTAACAAAGTGTCTGTATTATACACTAGTACAGTGGTGTGGTAGTGCCACAATATTTAGGATTGAACTGGGTTTTTTATGTTAAACCTGAAATTTTGCACTTTAATATCTTCACAACTGCTGAATGGATTTGCATGAACTTTTGCATGCACGGTATTATCTATACATCATCTAATTCAATATTCAGCCCTTTATATATTAACCTGTAAACTACATTTTTTCAACAAATAACATCAGTCACATAATGCAAGAAGTGCATATCTACTTAAGTCAGAAATTGTGAAAAATATCTATCACCACAGTGTTTTAAAGTTGCACCTCATACTGTTATATCATCTCCACCATGGCTTCACTTCAAAATCTATCCTCTGTTCAGAAACATAACAGCTAGTCTCACAGGATATACTGTATATTATAGATGGAGGGAGCTCCCCCATTCAATCAGAGTATTATTTTCCTCTTTGCATGAGACACTCTTATTCTGTGAAGAGTTTCTCACCTGCAGCTGCCCTGGAAACAGACAATTGTATGTAAGGATTTAAAAAAAAATAATATATTATTGATTGAGGGTGATCAATAATATATTACTACTGCCACAGAGACCACTCTTACAATTGTAAGAGTGGTCTCACATTCTTGAAATATCCGAACATCTCATCTTCAGTTCATGGCTCCCATACCCTAGGAATGTGCATGAGACCACTCTTACAACTGTAAGAATGGTGACAGCAGTGGTATTAATACAGGCTATAGCTATTTGCAAACTTCATTATAACAATAAAATCAAATTTGTCTTATATTTTTGACAATAAAACATAACAATTCATTACGTATTATCTTTTCTCTATTTCACATTATTAAACCAAGAATAAATGGGCTTGAGTCACAAAGATCGAAGCGAGCTGCACCAACGGCAGCTTGTGCCAATCACTTGTGTGCCAGGGACCCTGCACCTGATTTACAAATGGGGGTCCCAGCACCAAAGTCCTGCAGTTTACTGCAAATGTTGTCATGCACCAAAGGCAAGGCACACAGGAAAAGTTAGCTACAAGCTGTGGGGTGCTCGGGCAATATCAGCACCCAGTAATGGGGACCAGCCTGGAGACTGAAAGTGTCAGGTGGGAGAGAACAGGTGTTGGGGAGGGCAGGTAGGGTACAGATGGGTGCCAGCAGGTCTCCAAAAGGGACATTGCAGGTTGCAGCCATACCTGTGCCATCTGTGTGGAGGGGCAGCCACCGCATGCCTGGCACCATAGAAGGGACCTGTAGGCACCGCACCATTGGCTGTGAGTGTTCCAGGTGCTGTGGGGGCACGGGATACCACAGGTAGGCAGTGGCACAAGTTCCCTCCCACCTAAGAAAGGCTCCAGGGGTGGTGCAAGGGCCCCTAGACCACCTGTTGGGTGGTCTATCCCCTGGCAGGTCCCACTGGCTGTCAGAATCCCATTTAAGGGGATGTATCTGACAGCATCTGCCGCAAGCCTCCTAGCACGCTGGTGCACCCCGACCTTGATGCATGCCTGGTGCACAGCCATTCTGGCACAGCGTGTCCCCTTTCTGCCACAGCTGCCCTTTCTGAATTGCAAACACCACAAATCATGATGCAAGGTACCCCTTGCATCACTTCTGTTTAACACAGGCACCTTGCATCACATTTGGAGTTTCGAGAGTCAAGCCCAATGTCTCTATTTGACTTTATTTAGTATAATCATTTTTTTCTTGTTTGCTTTGTGTCTGGTAAATGATAATACATTTTTTACCTGTACAGTGTAAATTAAACTGGGATTCTGGCATATCTTCTTGTCTCGTCAGTTATGTATACTATTTTAGCTGAACTTAAAAACAGAAATAAGAATAAAGCTATGTTTGTTTGTTTTTGTTTGTTTGTAAAATTGTATTGAAATTCATAAAGAATGAACAAGAATAAACAAACAAACATAAAGCTATAGCATGCCATGTTTACAGACTGACATTTTTGAAAAACTTGACTTTTTTTTCTCTGTATTTCTATTCACTTACCTCCAGTCCTTCAGAAATACCTATGGTGCTCTGTGTGCAAGCTGACGTGTGTGGCAGCTTGTGCAAATGCCCTTTTGTAGAAGGCTAACCAAAAAGTGTCATCTGTGGTGTATCTTCATCTGTGACATGTGCATCAGTTGGCATCAGACATTAGCTTTTTAAGATATAAATTTCATTTTTATATAATGTATAAATTGTCGAGCTCTGCTGTGGAGATGATTATCTCAGATTTCAGGTTTCTTGATCCTGAAATCCATATCTATCCTCCATATTGGTGAAATGAATCCTTTCACCTTTCACTAGTGTAAAGACAGCCTGTCTGTTTAGAGTCTATGAGACTCAATAGGGAAGGGAGTGCAGTTGGTGACTCCCTTATTAGCATTAACGTCAGTGACCTATGGTCTTAGTCAATTTTTTTTAACTAGATTTTCAATTTTTTATTTTTACGTGGATTGTTTTTCTCTATCTCTTTATGAAAAATAGAGTCTTACTCCCACATTCCTCTACATACTGCAGTAAGAGATATCTTAACCAAGTGCCAAATTTAAAGTAAAATATGCAAAGTTAAACAAATGTAGTAGGAGTGAGTGTATGGGTGGGATACGAACCCTGGGCCTTGAAAACACTAAGATAGTGGGCTCTATTCACAAAGCCTATACACTCATATATGCAGCACATAGGCTTCCTTGCCACCTCATGCCACACTGGGAGTTGGTATTGCCCCCTCCCCTGCATTCACTCAGTGCGGACCATGCTACATCTTCATCCTTAGCCTGCACTTGGCGCTGGCTACATATGGGGCCTGGCGGGGATGGTGACTGGAACGGGGCAAGGCTATTTGCCATGCAAGACACAAATGTTACGCATTCAGGGTGACAGTGGAGAAGGCTCCAGCTACACTAGCAGGGACCCTGCCGTAGCCACTTATGCACCCCTCCCACTGGCTACACAAGTCAGTAGACATTGTTCCATCCCCCCATACACTGCTACCCCCAGCCCTTGGAGCATACCAAGAGGGCTGGGGGCACAACTGTGAACTTGTGCTCAACAGTTAATACCTTTAAGGGTTACACTGGTCTCGGGAGGACCAGCTGTATTCCCACAATCACCTTGCACTACACAGAGCAGGCATACTTTTTTACAGTGGCCAGGCCATCAGACTGGATGGCTGTGGTTGATTGCCAAGCTGCCCCCACCACACCCTCACACTGCTATATGGGTTGGAAGGTGGAACCAGTGATACAATGCTTGGGTGTGTGCATCTGGCCCAATATGCTTTGGAGTGTACAGTACCAGTGCCATGGTCATGAAGAAAGCCTATTATGAAAACTATAAAGTAGTGAAAGGTTAATGAAGGGTGTGGTTGGGTTTCCACACAGACCAAAGTGGGAAAGTGGAGAAATCTAAGCCCCGTGTCAGGGCTGCTAGTGTCACCTGGCATGAAATGCCTACTCCTATCTGGCCTGTTCTGTATTTCTCACAACTCCATCAGCTTATCCAAATAGATAGCCGGGGGGGGGGAGGGGGTATCCTAAAGCTAGATTAGTCATCTTTCCATAATTGTGTGCAGTGTTGATTTTATATCATCACCATTATTGTAAATAAAAACATTTATGGTCAATCACTGGTTTATTTTAACTTTTTATAGAAGCCCTTGGAATGATCTCAGGAAACACAATAGAGTGAACTGATAGGGTGGCATGATGCATAAAGATGAAATGAAAATGATGTATGGAATTTTTTAAGTGATGGAAAGCAATGCTGCATGACACGTAGGTAGTACAGTAGTACACATTTACTTGCTGAGATCACCAGATAAGAGACAAACATACAACTGGACAGTAATGGGATGAAATTCATTTTTTTGAACATATCTGTAAGAAAAACACACAAAGAATGAAATGAGAACAACACATTTGTAAATAGATGAATTGTATTAATGTGCATCCAGTATCCTGATGGTAATGATTCAGTGTAGTAACATCTAATCAAGCAATCTTAAAAATGGTCACCCAGTCCACCTTCTCTTTAGTGTCATATCTTGGAACTGCAGCTATGAATCTATCATTCCAAAATATCTCTCTCTCTGTATAAGAGTTTCTTTTTGCTATTGCACCTCCCACCCCCCGCGTTTCAGTGGGGTATGTGTTCAAGTTCAGAAAACCTCAGTGATGGAATGGGATGTCATTCCTGGGTAAAATGACACGATGCTGGAGCTTACTTGTCATTTCTCCTGATTTAACCCTTATGTTCTAAGATCCTTTCTTTCAATGGGCTTGCTGTTTAGGGCTTGCTGTTTGTCTATGGAGACCTTATCACAAAGGCATTTCAGTAAATCACTGCACATGAAGTCGGATATGTAATGAGGTCTCTTATCTCAGTATCTTCACCCATTGCCAAATTGCTCATTATTTAATTTGGTATGTGTTTGCACAAGCCAAGCAATGCCCACATTTAAAATTTCCTGTCACAGTTGGTCCTTGATTTGTGTCATCTTTTTCTGGTGGAATGTGTTGTTGAGAGTGGAATAGTGTGTCCTACATTGATTTTACTTTCTTGGTCACCACGCGTAGTCTGTGTTGGAAAACTCCCCCCCTCAGCCCCGGGTTGCTTGTAACACTCTCCTGTTTCTAAACACTGCATTGTTTATTTTATAAAACAGATCAGAAAAAGATGTGGTTAGTACTGTCATGTACTACATATTCTCTCTTGGTCTTGGCTTTAACAGTTGTTCTTTAGAGGCCTGTTCATACCTACTTGTTGCTTTGTTAATTGTTAGCACTGTAACCCCAGGATCTGAACCTATTTTGTAGGTCTGTTGCCATCTCAGTATAGTCTGGCTCCCTTGAACAATTTCCTTTTGCTCTTTTAAATTGGCCAAAGGGAGTTTGTTTTTTTTCTTTTAGATCATTGGGGTAGGAACTGTTGGCATTGAGAATTGTGTTTTTATCTGTTGGTTTCCTGAATAGCTTCATGTGCAAAGTGTTGTTGGTTTTCAGTATAATGATGTCAAGAAAATGTATTTCCTTATGGCTATAATTCAGTGTGAATGTGAAATGGTCAGTGCAGGTATTTATGTGATTGTGGAAGTCTTTTAATCATTCCTCTATCCCGGTCCATAAGAGTAGGACATCATCTATATAATGACCGCAACCACAATATCTCATGGTGGTAACTGTTATACATTTGATTAAGAATTAACTGGTTTTCAGTTTGTCATATGGAGAATAGTATATGAAAGGATCATTGCTAACCCCATAGATGGCCCCTTTACCTGATAGTGACATGTTTCAAACTTGAAGTGGTTATAATGTAAAACCAGCCCTGCATGTGTTAGCAGGAATGTGTGCTTTTTGCCATTAATGTTGCCAAGTAGTTTGCCAGCTTCAGATAAACTGAACAAGCCAGCATTGTGTAGGATGGATGTATATAAGTCAAATATATCACACATACCCCCATAATCCAAAGCATCATTTAAAGTGAACCAGCATAACATGTTCTGGTGATTTGCATATATAGCCCATGATGCTTTGTATTATGGGGGTATGTGTGATTTTATATTTCTTTGAAACTTGTCTTCCCGGCCATTGCCCTTTGGGGTAACTCTTGCCTCGGTGCTTACGCACTAAGATTCTTTGTCTATAAGTCAAATGTTATTTTGGTCATAGTGGACATATTTATTAAATCCTGCTGTTGCTGGTTAATGTCCTCTATAAGGTTAACTAGGTGTGTAGTGTCTGTAATGTAATTAGCACTCTCTGCAACTAGTCCTTTAATGTGGTGATCTACATATACTGACAGAGGCTCTAAAACTGAACTATTCCAGTCACAGTTGGTTGGCCTGGTTTGTCTATCTTTGGAACAATGTAAAAAAAATATATTATTGGTTTTGGGTTGTATAATAGCTTTCTTGCCATATAGAAACATAGAAACATAGAACTTGACGGCAGATAAGGACCGCTTGGCCCACCTAGTCTGCCCATTTTCCTACCTAACAGATAAGCTGCAGATCCTAGTTAACCAACAGCTTACTTCCTCCTACCCCCGACTAGGAATGCCTTATGCCTGTCCCATGCATTCTTGAAGTCCCCCACTGTTCTTGACTCCACGACCTCCTCAGGGAGGCTGTTCCATGCATCCACAACCCTTTCAGTGAAAAAATACTTCCTCACATTACCTCTGAGCCGTCCCCCTCTATCTTCAAATTGTGCCCCTTGTTCTTGCACTCTCTTTTCTGGAAGATGCTACCCTCTTGGACTTTGTTAATTCCCTTGAGGTACTTGAAAGTTTCTATCATGTCCCCTCTCTCCCTTCTTTCCTCCAGGGTATACATATTAAGCTCCTTTAGTCTTTCTTCGTATGTCTTCTGGTGCAGACCCTGCACCATTTTGGTTGCCCTCCTCTGGATAGCCTCCACCCTGTCTATGTCTTTGTGGAGATGGGGTCTCCACAACTGTACACAGTACTCCAGGAGTGGTATTACCAACTGTTTGTATAGAGTGCCAACTTCCTGTTTTCTACTGGTGATGCCTGTCCCTATGCATCCCAGTATCCCCCCAGCCTTTCTTACTGCCTTCTTACATTGCTTGCCCACCTTTAGGTCATCTGATATAATTACCCCCAGGTCCCTTTCTATTTTTACTGTTGTCAGTATCTCACCCCCCATTGTGTACACTTTCCCTGGGTTTTTGTTTCCCATATGCATTACCTTGCACTTCTTTGCATTGAATCTGAGCTGCCATACATTTGACCATTCCTCCAACCTTGCCAAGTCCCTTCTCATCCTTTCCACTCAATCTTGTGTATCAACCCTGTTGCAGATCTTTGTATCATCTGCAAAGAGACATACTTTTTCTTCCAGTTCCTCTGCAATGTCTCTTATAAAACATTAAAAAGGACCGGTCCCAGTACTGAACCCTGCGGTACCCCGCTAGTAACCCTTCTTTCTTCACTGTGTACTCCATTTACTACTACCTTTTGTGTCCTGTTGTCTAGCCAATTTTTTATCCAGGCTACCACCTTGGGACCCACTTCAAGGATGGCTATCTTGTGTATTAATCTTTTGTGTGGGACTGTAACATAGAATTGTTAAAATAGAAACATAGAATTTGATGGCAGATAAGGACCGCTTGGCCCACCTAGTCTGCCCATTTCCCTACCTAACAGATAAGCTGCAGATCCTAGTTAACCAACAGCCTACTTCCTCCTACCCCCCCACTAGAATTGCCTTATGTCTGTCCCATGCATTCTTGAATTCCCCCAGTTTTTGACTCTATGACCTCCTCAGGAAGGCTGTTCCATGCATCTACAACCCTCTCTGTGAAGAAGTACTTCCTCACATTACCTCTGAGCCGCCTCCTGTCTTCAAATTGTGCCCCCTTGTTCTTGCACATCTCTTTTCTGAAGGATGCTACCCTCTTGGACTTTGTTGATTCCCTTGAGGTATTTGAAAGTTTCTATCATGTCCCCCCCCTCCCTCCTTTCCTCAAGGCTATACATCTTAAGCTCCCTTAGTCTTTCTTCATATGTCTTCTGGTGCAGACCCTGCACCATTTTGGTTGCCCTCCTCTGGACAGCCTCCACCCTATCTATGTCTTTGCGGAGATGGGGTCTCTAGAATGGTACACAGTACTCCAGGTGTGGTATTACCAACTGTCTGTACAGAGGGCCAACTTCCTGTTTTCTACTGGTGATGCCTGTCCCTATGCATCCCAATATCCCCCCAGCCCTCCTTATTGCCTTCTCACATTGCTGGCCCACCTTTAGGTTGACTGATATGACTACTTCCAGGTCCCTTTCCATTTTTTTGTTGTCAGTATCTCACCCCCATTGTGTACTCTTGCCCTGGGTTTTTGTCTCCCAGGTGCATTACTTTGCACTTCTTTGCATTGAATCTAAGCTGCCATACATTTGACCATTCCTCCAACCTTGCCAAGTCCCTTTTCATCCTTTCCACCCCACCTTGTGAATCAACCCTATTGCAGATCTTTGTGTCATCTGCAAAGAGACATACCTTCTCCTCCAGTCCCTCTGCAATGTCACTTATAAAGACATTAAAAAGGACCGGCCCCAGTACTGAACCCTGCGGTATCTCACTAGTAACTCTCCTTTCTTCATTGTGGACTCCATATACTATTACCCACTGTGTCCTGTTGTCTAGCCAACGTTTTACCCAGGCTACCACCCTGGAACCCACTCCCAGGCTGGTTAATTTATTTATTAATCTTTTGTGCGGGACTGTGTCAAATGCCTTGCTAAAGTCTAGGTAGGCCATGTCCACAGCCCCTCCCTGGTCTACTACTTGTGTCACCCAGTCAAAGAAATTAATTAGATTTGTTTGACATAACCATCCTGCTGTGAATCCATGCTGCCTTGAGTCCTGTGCCCCACTGGCCTCTAGGTACTCAACAATTCTTTCCTTCAGAAGTGATTCCATCATTTTCCCTACCACTGAGGTCAAACTAACAGGTCGGTAGTTTCCTGCCTCTGTCTTGCTCCTACTTTTGTGAAGGGGAATCACATTCGCCCTTCTCCAGTCCTCAGGTACCACACCATCCTCCCATGATTTATTAAAAAGGGTAGTCAGTGGTGTTACTAGTTCTTCCCTTGGTTCTTTTAGAATTCTGGGGTGAATCTCATCAGGCCCCATTGCTTTCTCCACCTTCAGTTTTAAGAGTTCTTTCAGAACCCTTTCTTCTGTGAAAGGACTAATATCAACCCCATATCCAGAGTGCTTCTATTGACTGGATTAGGTCTCTCCCCCCCGCTTTTTCATTGTGAATACTGAGCAGAAATATTCGTTCAGTATCCCTGCTTTTTCACTGTTGCTCTCTGCCCAACCACCTTCCTCTTTATTCAGCCTCAGTATCCCTGCCTTCATCTTTCTTTGCTCCTTAATGTACCTATAAAAGGTTTTATCCCTCTTCTTAACCGAGTTGGCTATCTTTTCCTGAGTTTGGGCCTTTGCTATTCTGACTACCTTCCCCACTTCCTTCTGCTTTAACTGGTACAGTTCTCTGTCCTGCTCCTTCTGTGTTTCCATATACTTCCTGAATGCTATCTTTTTCTCCCTTACCTTCCCTGCCACTTCTTTTAAAAACCATAGTGTTTTTTTCTTTTGTTTTGATTTGTTTATTTGCTTCACACAAAGGCTTGTTGCCTCTGTGATGGCACTTTTGTTGTTTCCCCATTGAAGCTCCACCCCACCTTCTTGCCTGTTTGCTAGTGCTTTTCTGAAGCACTCTCCCATTTTGACGAAATCAGCCCTCCTTAAGTCCAGTACCTTCACTTTTGTGTGGCTTGACTCTACAGCTAAGTTTATTGTGAACCACACTGTTTGGTGGTCACTTGTTCCCAGATGGCTACTCACCTTAAGATCAGAGATCCTCCTTCCCTCCTTCCCCATTTGAGAATACCAGGTCTAAGATTGCTCCCTCCAGAGTGGGTTCTAAAACTAGCTGTCTAAGGCATGCTCCCTGTAGGGCATCGAGAATGGTCCTGTTCTTGGATGTGGCTGCAGCAAAGGTGCTCCAGTTAACATCTGGCATATTCAGAGCCCCCATCAGCAATATCTCACCTTTCTCTGCCATCCCATTCTATCATTTCCTTGTCCATTTCCTCCCCCGACACGGGGGGTCTGTATACAACCCCTGTGCGAATTGTGGAGCCATTTCCAGTCTCCAGGGTGACCCACAGTGCCTCATCTTCCCTTATTTAGATGACTGACTGATAAAAGCAGACACACGGGAACATCTGATATCCTCCCTCTCGGAGACCCTACAGCTGTTCTGTGATCTTGGGATAATGGTAAACTGGCCAAAGTCCAGCCCTCTTCTGACCCAATCGCTTCAATACATAGGAGCCATACTGGACACCATTGTTGCCAAAGCCTACCTGCCTCCTGTTCATCAGGATACCCTGATAGGCCTGTCCTTACAGATCCAGTCCCAAAAGATTGTCACTGCTAGACTAATGCAATACCTCTTAGGGCACATGGCAGCAGCCATACCAACAGTGGAATATGCATGCCTTCAGAAGCATCCCATCAAATGGGCCTTACAAAATCAATGGTGTCAGAAAACAGGACAACCCAAAGACAAAATCAGAGTAACCCCAGCTCTCCAGTCAGACCTAATCTGGTGGACAATCAGATCCAACCTCAATCAGGGTATGCCCTTCCGCATCTCCCTTCCTCATCAAATTTTAACAACAGATGCCTCCCTTGAAGGTTGGGGTGCCCATCTTAGTCCATACCGGACACAGGGCAAGTGGCCCTTTGGTCACTGTTGCCCTTATATCAAACTTCTGGAAATGAGGGCAGTCCTTCTGGCACTGCAAGTTTTCAGTCCTTACTTGACTCCAGGAATGCTACTGATTCAGTCAGACAGTACGACAGTAGTATTTTATCTCAACAGACAAGGGGGTATGTGATCTTGCACCCTCTGCATGAAGACGATCAAGGCATGGCAAGAAGCAATCAAACAACATTTGATGCTAACTTTAGTCCATCTACCAGGATGTTGCAACCAGTTAGTGGACCTCCTGAGTAGCCAGTCCTCCTTTCACAAGTGGAAACTGCTCAACTCAGTCCTTCACGATCTCCTCCATCTCTGGTACACTCCACAGATAGATCTGTTCACCTCTCCAGAGAACCACCAGCTCCCCAATTATTTCTCCATTATCCCGAACAAAAAGGGAAGCTCTACAGATGCTCTGTCCCAACCCTGGACAGGACTCTTCTTATATGCTTTCCCTCTGCTCCCTCTCCTTCCCCACACACTAATGAAACTACAAATGGAGCCGGCCATGAGGATTCTTATAGCTCCCATGTGGTCTCGACAGTTATAGTTTCCAATACTACAACAATTGTTGGTAACAGAACCTGTTTAGTTGCCATTCAGGCCGGACCTCTTGACTCAATGCCATGGCTCTCTCCTACATCCCAATCTGAAGACACATTCATAAACAGATTGCAAGTGTCCTCCCAGGTGCTGATATTCTGCTTGCCACCCAAAAAACAGCTACCAGGGATATCTGCAATTGCAAATGGAAATGTTTCTCTATCTAGTCAGCTTCTCAATTGCTTGACCCTTATTCCTGCCCTCTCACGAGGGTTCTGGACTACTTAGCCTCCTTATCAGTGGCTGGCCTTAGCTTTTCCTCTATTAAAGTTCACTTGGCTGCCATTTCTGCTTTCTACAAACTGCTGGATGACAGATTGCTATATATTGGCAAAACTGAAAGAGCATTAAAGACTCAAATAACTGAACATAAGAGTGACATCAGGAGACAGGATTTAACATCTCCCGTATCAAGACATTTTATAGAGCAGGGACATCATCTACCCCAGCTAAAATTTTTTGGTGTTGAAAAAGTACTACCTATCTCACGAGGTGGGGACTATAGATTTAAAATATTGACTCATGAGGCTTGCTACATTAATAGATTTGAGGCTACCAACCAGAGATATGGACTAAATGATTTGATTGATTGGCAGCCTATTCTTTAAATCTCCCCCCCCATTTTGTTTCATTTGGGTACATAAGTATTTATTTATTTGTGAAGCTAGTATGAACTAATAACTATATATTTATTTTTATTTAGGTTTCAAATTTGATGTTATTTAGCCTTTTTAGGGTTTAACTTTTAAACTACTAAATAGAATTTGTGTTAGTGGGTATTGATTTTTGTGATTCTTTGAGTATGGATACCATTACTGGTTTTTTGAGTAGCCAGTGGCTACATACTGTATAATATGGCATTAGATGGGATACCATATAATTACTATGGTGCTGCTATTAAGTGCAGATCGGGCTCTTGGAGTTAGTGCGAGTAGCGTGAGAGAGATTTTCTCTTCTCGTGGGTACGCGTCATTCTCCACGCCTGATTCCCGGTTTATTTAAACTCATTATCCAGTGGGCGCATTACCTCTAAAACAACAGAGAGAGCGAGAGATCTTGCTACGCCAGTACCCGTTTTGAAAATAAGCAGTTTGCACAGGCGATAATGTGAGTTGTGTAACATTGTATATCTGTATTTTGTAATATTCTAGTGTCTCGTGCTGTGTAGATTTAAGCAGAAGCTTATTCGGTAAATGTGAACTCTTTTCCAACATCTTTTACAGATAGACGAATTGTGAGGACTTTATGAAATATACTATTGGATTATTACCTCTAAGTGGAAGTAATATTTTGTTTATCTGGGTAAGCGACTGCAATTGTGAAGCCTCTCATATATATATATATATATACATATATATATATACACACACATAAATACATATAAAAAAACATAGATTCTTTGTATAACTGCAAAAACGAAGTGATTTTGACAGCAGTTGTAGATTTATATTTGCTGTTACAATTTGAAGTCGTATATGACATGGAATTAAATGCATACTTATTCTAGTGGAAACATTTTCTTTTTAGAGAGCATTCAGATTGATATATTATAGAGTTGGAATTATTCAGATATACAGCCTTATGCATTATTGGTGAGCATATTTTCCAGCAGTTATGTCAGTTGATATATGATAACTTTATTTATGTCTAATTAATTATAAAATGGGTAATTTTTTGATTGTTTCAGATATGAAATTGTATTAAAGAAAGTTTATCAGGAACAGAGATATGGTACTGTACTGAAGAAGGTTTATCCGAAACATATACTTCGGTATTATATCCTAGTTCTTGAGAATTAATAAACCTGTTTACTTTAACAACTTGGTTGAGTGGGCCTTTTTTACCAATCTGTGTTTTTTGGTTTTAGATTGCTATATAAACATCACTTAGCCAAGCTGTTTCTGAAAGGCATATTACATCTAAAACCTGCTATTCATCATCCCACTCCTCCCTGGGACTCGAGTTTTATGATTGAAAAGTTACCTGTGGAGCCTTTCGAACTAGCTGTCACTTGTGACCTACGTTTCCACTCATGGAAAACATTATTCCTTATAGCCATTACCTCAGCTTGCCGTGTAGCCGAGCTTCATACCCTTATGTGCAGAGAACCTTATCTTATATTTCATAAGGATAGGGTGGTGCTTTGCACCAACCCTTCCTTTTTGCCTAAAGTAGTCTCAGAACAAACTTTGAATCAATCCTTGGAGTTACCAGCATACCACCCTGATTACTTCAACCGTGGAGAACACATACTACCCACTATGGATGTCCACTGCATCCTTTGCTATTACACTAATCAGACTAAGTCCACTAGAAAACCTCACAACTGTTTATCACCTTTGCCCCAGGTCTTGAGGGTCTTCCAGTTGCGAAATGCACGCTCTCTTTCTGACTAGCACATTGCATTACATTTTGTTACAAAAAATACAATAAACCTCAACCAGGCCATGTTCAAGCCCATTCCACTAGGGCTGTTGCAGCCACTGTGGCTTGTTTTATTCTATTTATTGAAAAGTTTCACCAGGTAAGGTACACTGAACAACAAGTTGCTCATCTCCTGGTATGACCTGGGGGAAAAGATGATGGGAGTTACATAGTAACAATGAGTGCACACATAATTATACAATAACATGCCTTTTTGCAGATGACACAAAGATCTGCAACAGGGTTGATACATAAGGAGGCATGGAAAGGATGAAAAGGGACTTGGCAAGGTTGGAGGAATGGTCAGAAGTATGGTAGCTAGGATTCAATGCAAAGAAGTGCAAAATAATGCACCTGGGAAACAAGAACCCAGGGGAAGAATACACAATGGGTGGGGAGGTAGTAAAAACAAAAAAAGGAAAGGGACCTGGGGGTAATCATATCAGATGACCTTAAGGTTAGCAAGCAATGTGAGAAGGCAGTAGGGAGGGCTGGGGGTATACTGGGATGTATAGGGAGAGGCATCACCAGCAGAAAACAGGAAGTTGTTATCCCTCTGTACAGATAGTTGGTGAGATCCCATCTGGAGTACTGCGTCCAGTTCTGGAGACCCCATCTCCGCAAGGACATAGACAGGATGGAGGCAGTCCAGAGGAGGGCAACTAAAATGGTGCAGGGTCTGCAAGAAAAGCGTTATGAGGAGAGACTAAAGGAGCTAATATGTATACCCTTGAGGAAAGAAGGAGAGGGGACATGATAGAAACTTTAAGCACCTCAGTGGAATCAACGAAGTCCAAGAGGGTAGCATCTTTCAGAAAAAGAGACTTGCAAGAACAAGGGGACACAATTTAAAGATAGAAGGAGGGCGGTTCAGGGGCAATGTGAGGAAGTATTATTTCACAGAGAGGGTAGTGGATGCATGGAACAGCCTTCCTGAGGAGGTTGTGGGGTCTAAAACTGTGGGAGAATTCAAGAATGCATGGGACAGACATAAGGCAATTCTTGTGGGGGGTAGGAAGAAATAGGCTGTTGGTTAACTAGGATCTGCGGCCTATCCTGTAGGTAGGGAAATGGGCAGACTAGATGGGCCTAGCGGTCCTTATCTGCCATCAAAGTCTATGTTTCTATGTTTCTATAAAAAGCATGGATTGAAGTAAGCAATAAATGGTAAGAAGGCAACTAGCTGCAGGTGGAATAAAATTTAGTATCTTAAAATTTAAAATTTAGATTTAAAATCCTAGCTAGGGGCACATGCAGTTTACAGACAGGAAACTGAGAAGAACTTGGTTAAGGGAACCAGGAGAGGAAGAGTAACGTATTTGTGAAGGAAATGCATTCCAAAGTTTAGGGCGGTGATAGGAGAAGGAGACCTGCCCACTAGAAGTGGATCGCTTAGGGACAGTCAGAGTTCTCTGGTCATGGGATAGTAGGAGTCAAGAGGGAGTGGGTAGGGAGGAGATTAGAGAATTTAGATAGGGAGGGAGAGTACCAAACCAGGACTTAGAGATGAATTTCATGCAGTGGTGCAGTCATCTGTTAGGGAAGGCTAAAGCTCGGTACAGATGGCAGTGATTGGTAAGGGGAGGGGCATCCAGTGCAAACCGGCAGAAGGAGTTAAAAAGAGTGTCCAAGTTTGCTAGGGAGATGGCAGGAGCAGTGCAGTAGATGATATCACAATAGTCAAAGATCAGGAGGATCCTTTTTTGGATCAGTTCACGTTTATCTTGGTGCGGGAGGCAGGAGCAGTTTCAATAGAGGGCGCTGAGCTTTGGTTAAAGCTTTTTTATTATGGCAACTATGTGGGTGGAGAAAGTGAGATGTTGATCCAGCCACACACCCAGATATCTGAATGACTCGGTGGCAAGAATGGGTGCCCCATCGAGGATAGTGAAAGAGGGGACAGATTGGAGCCTAGACAGTTTCTGACATGTACAGAATGTCATGGACACAGTTTTCTTGGCGTTAATTAAGAGTTGGTGTGATTCAAACCAGCTCTGGACGCTATTGAAATTGCATTGGAGCCTGGAGGCGACAACCTTGGGTGAGGACCCTGATGAGAAAAGAACTGTATCATCAGCATACATATGTATGGCTGATGAGGTACAGATGGATGGTATGTCATTTAGAAAGATGGAAAAGAGAATTGGGCCAAGTATGGACCCTTGAGGAATCCCAGAGTGAATGGGTAGGGAAGGGGAGATGTGGTCGGATATTTTTACAGACTGAGAGCGGTCTTGTAGGTATGCCTTGAACCATTTTAAGACGTGTTCCAACAGCCCAGCTGATGAGAGGGAGCAGAGCAGGAGGGACCTACTGCAAGAGACATTCCTCGAAGATCAACTGTTATGGTAAGTTCTTATGTAACCACACTGTCTATTACAGATATATGCAATGCGATAACCTGGTCTACCATCCATACCTTTACAAGGCATTACAATTTGGATTTTGCCTCCTGATGCAGAAGGGCCTTTGACTGTGCGTTCCTTCAGGAAATACGATCATAATTGTCCTCCCACATGGACGTAACTGCTGGGAAATCTCCCAGAAGTAATGACCTACTGCAAGAGACCATTCCGTAGAAGACAGTGCGGTTACATAAGAACCCACCATAACAGCAGATCCTCGAGGAATGTCTCTTGCAGCAGGTCAAGTCCCACCCTCCGTCCTCCTCCTTCTCTAAGCAAATTCTGATCCAAGGACTTAGGGTTGGGACTCACTGGTGCCTCAGTTTCCCTCTGCCCTCGCTTTGTGAGCTGAAGTCTGGTGGGGAACTGAGGTTACATGAGACCACCCACTTTATATAGGATGCAGGGAGATGATGTCATATGTGGGCGATCCCTTGCAAAAGACTGCTAGAAGAGCTGCCACGTGACAGCGACCTCTGCTGGAACCTCCCAGAAGCAATGACTAACTGCAAGAGACATTCCTTGGAGATCCACTGTCATGGCACGCTCTTACATAATCGCACTTTATGTCATAAGCCCTGGCTAAAAAGCAACAGTGTTTAAGGCAACAGTAAGCTCGTAACACAGGCTCAACCTGAGCAACAGCTGTGGACAGTGGGAAGAAAAGCAAGCATAGGTCCAGGACAGCATGCAGTAAAATGTGGACAAGTCGACTCTCAAGAGAGGTCTGACCTTGAGCAAGTAATACAAGCAAAGCTCCATATGAGGTCATATAAATGTACTGATAAGTAAATGTGCTGAATGTGTTTAGGAGACAGCCTGGTAGTGTGCCACCAGTCAAGGCACTGCCATTTGCGCTTCTCTTGAGGGGTACAGCCTACACATAAGGTTGAAACCTGCCAGCCCTGCTCCCACCTGTTCATTTCAGCAAGTGTTCCAGCCTTAAAGGGACACTGGCTTTAATGTTTAAAATGCAAGTTTTCATCTCAAAAGCTGTAAGACCCTTGCAGTCAGTTTGTGGTTACTGGCTGTTAGCTTTGTCTTGTGTCTTGACTGTTGGAGTCAGAGTTTGCAGATGGCTGAGAGTACTAAATCCATGATTTTGCAAAACCAAGGCGGACATATGCTGCAAGAAATGCAGGGCAACCCCTGCACCACTGATTTTGACTTGTACAGTACATAGTTCAAGATATGTTTCTTGTAAACTGCAGTCAATTTGCTTGATTCCTTTAAGGGCCCCAACCATGCCAAACTATGTACAGCTGCACAGTTCATCAGGCCTGCACCATGTTCTGATAACTTTACAATTACTGGGCACCCTGGTTGTGTGGAATTGCGGGGTCTTGCACTATCTGGGATACTGATATCAGTGTGGGCAATAATGTTAACAACCTGATTACATCAGCTAGCTAGTTAGTCAGGGCTCTGACTATGTCAGAAGGTTCTGGGGAATCTAATGTGATTCATAATGTCTTTGAATTACCCAGCTGGAGGGTTCACCAGCACCAAATCCAATCTAATCACCTGTATATATTGTGAATCATACCCTCTATTCCATTCCCCTTTTCCTAATCCCTGTGTCCCCCTAAATAAATACTGAAATTGTTGTTTTACAGATAATGGTGAGTGAGCATATTATTGGAGAGTCTTTAATGACAAAATGTTTAAAATGTGTGGACTGTGGAACTGTATATTGGGTCATGTTTTGGGGTGGCCGATGGTTATAGTGGGAGGTATAACATCTCAGGGGGTCATACCAGATAACATCTAGCCCACTTTAAAGTTAAACACTGAGTGGAGGCACTGCACATTATTGATCAACATGAAATCAGAACCATTTAAAGTATGTTTAAGAACCCAAGTCCCTCAATCTTGTTTAGGCCAGGCAAGGCAGGGGTATAACCCTAGGGATAGTGCCGCTTAGGGGGTTACACTAGCCTCCTCCCTGCTGCTGTTCTTGTGCACAGGGATCACCTCAGCCCTCATCCTGTTCTCTGGAACTACCCCCATCTCCAATAAGGTGGTGATTATGGTTCCTGGAGGGGCAGCTAGCACCATTTATTTATTTATTTATTTATTTACTGAGTCTTGGATTACAACACCTTTGAGCATCACAGCTCATTTACAAAGGTTCCACATCAGTAGTACAAAAACAAAACAAGGTAAACAATAGATAAGTAAATAGAAGATATCTAGAATATACTTAAAAAAATAATACATCAAAAGCAATCAAAATAGCACTGAATGTTGCTCAATATAATAGTAGAGTGGGCTAGAAGAGAGGGCAGCCTCGGAGGCCTTGTCAAAATTTAGGAGAGAAAGTAATGGGATTTAAGGAGGGGGATGGGAGAAACAAGAGGGAGAAGGAGATGAGTTACACAGGAGGTGGTGAGGGAAGGAGCAGGGTTGCAAAGGAGGTAATGGGGATAGAGAGATGAGAGGATGGGGAGGTGGAAGGAGAGAAATGGGGTGAGTGCAGAGAGAAGGGAGAGTGCTGGTGAAGTGAGATGGAGGAAGACAAATTAATAGTATAAGGAGAAAAGGTGGTGTTTGGTCAGGAGAGGGGACAGCCTAGCAGGCCTTGTCAAAAACCCAAGAGAGAGAGACTAATATGGGTGGGAGAGAGGTAAGAGAGAGAAACGTAGGGAGAAGGAGGGAAAGAAGATACAAAAGAGGTGGCATGAGATAAGAGAATGAGTGGAGGGTGGAAGAGGGAAGGTGAGGAGGAGCAAGGGAAGAACTTGAAGATGCATGAGCAGAGAAGAAGCAGGGGTGAGGGGTGGAGAGGGAAAGGCTCGAGGGTAGGATCAAAATGAAGTGCCAAGAGTTAAAAGTGCCAAAAGGTATAAGTACAATGATAACATAAGCAGAAGGCTGCTAAGGGCGGCAGTCACATATACTGTTTGCTAATAGATGTTGTCAGAGTTTGTGTTTGAAAGGGCAGAGTTTTGACTCAGCAGAAATGTCCCTACCCAGGGAGTTGAGCGGGGGGGCTCTGTAAGCAAAAGACCTCTGACCTAAGGTGGTGTGGCATTTGGGAACAGTAAAGAAACATAGAAACATAGACTTTGATGGCAAATAAGGCCCGCTTGGCCCACCTAGTCTGCCCATTTTCCTACCTACAGGATAAGCCGCAGATCCTAGTTAACCAACAGCCTATTTATTCCTACCCCCCCACAAGAATTTCCTTATGTCTGTCCCATGCATTCTTGAATTCTCCCACAGTTTTAGACCCCACAA
This sequence comes from Neoceratodus forsteri, assembly GCA_016271365.2. Lineage (NCBI taxonomy): Eukaryota > Metazoa > Chordata > Ceratodontiformes > Ceratodontidae > Neoceratodus > Neoceratodus forsteri. The sequence goes on from CM057456.1 coordinate 193,602,388, forward strand.
CCTCCTCAGGAAGGCTGTTCCATGTATCCACTACCCTATCTGTGAAAAAATACTTCCTCACATTGCCCAGAACTGCCCCCCTCTATCTTTAAATTGTATCCCCTTGTTCTTGCACATCTCTTTTTCTGAAAGATACTACCCTCTTGGAATTTGTTGATTCCACTGAGGTACTTAAAAGTTTCTATCATGTCCCCCCTCTCCCTTCTTTCCTCAAGGGTATACATATTAAGCTCCTTTAGTCTCTCCTCGTCGGCTTCTCTTGCAGACCCTGCACCATTTTAATTGCCCTCCTCTGGACTGCCTCTATCCTGTCTATGTCCTTGCGGAGTTGGGGTCTCCAGAACTGGACGCAGTACTCCAGATGGGGTCTCACCAACTGTCTGTACAGAGGGATAACAACTTCCTGTTTTCTGCTGGTGATGCCTCTCCCTATACATCCCAGTATACCCCCAGTCCTCCCTGCTGCCTTCTCACATTGCTTGCTAACCTTAAGGTCATCTGATATGATTACCCCTAGGTCCCTTTCATTTTTTGTTGTTGTTACTACCTCCCCCCCCATTGTGTAATCTTCCCCTGGGTTCTTGTTTCACAGGTGCATTATTTTGCACTTCTTTGCGTTGAATCTAAGCTGCCATACTTCTGACCATTCCTCCAACCTTGCCAAGTCCCTTCTCATCCTTTCCACACCTCCTTGTGTATCAACCCTGTTGCAGATCTTGTGTCATCTGCAAAGAGGCATACTTTTCCTTCCAGTCCCTCTGCAATGTCACTTATAAAGACATTAAAAAGGACTGGACCCAGTACTGAACCCTGCGGTACCCCATTAGTAACCCCTTTTTCTTCAGAGTGGACTCCATTTACAATTACCTTCTGTGTCCTGTTGTCCAGCCAATGTTTAACCCAGGCTACCACCCTGGGACCCACTCCCAGGCTGGTTAATTTGACTATTAATCTTTTGTGTGAGACTGTGTCAAATGCCTTGCTAAAGTCTAGGTAGGCCATGTCCACAGCCCCTCCCTGGTTTACTACTTTGGTCACCCAGTCAAAGAAATCTATTAGATTCATCTGACATGAACTTCCCGCTGTGAACCCATGCTGCCTTGGGTCCTGTGCCCCACTGGCCTCTAGGTACTCAACAATTCTTTCCTTCAGAAGTGACTCCATCACTTTCCTACCACAGAGGTCAAACTGACAGGTCTGTAGTTTCCTGCCTCTGTCTTGGTCCCACTTTTGTGAAGGGGAATCACATCCGCCTTCCTCCAGTCCTCGGGTACCACACCATCCTCCCATGATTTATTAAAAAGAGTAGTCAGTGGTTTCATTAGTTCCCCCCTTAATTCTTTTAGAATTCTGGGATGAATTCCATCAAGCCCCATTGCTTTGTCCACCTTCAGTTTTAGGAGTTCTTGCAGAACCCTTTCTTCTGTGAAAGGGCTGGGATCGACCCCCATCAAGAGTGCTTCTTTTAACTGGATTAGGCACTTCCCCCTCCTCTTTTGTGAATACTGAGCAGAAATATTCGTTCAGTATCCCTGCTTTTTCACTGTACCCCTCTGCCCACCCACCGTTCATTCTATTCAGCCTCACTATCCCTCCCTTTGTCTTTCTATGCTCTCTGATGTACCTATAAAAGGTTTTATCCCCCTTCTTAACTGAGTTGGCTATCTTTTCCTCAGTTTGGGCCTTTGCTATTCTGACTGCCTTCCCTGCTTTCTTCTGCTTTAACTGGTACAGTTCTCTGTCCTACTCCTTCTGTGTTTCCTTATACTTCCTGAATGCTATCTTTTTTCTCCTGACTTTCCAGCCACCCTTTTGAGAACCATAGTGGCTTTTTCTTTCATTTGATTTGTTTATTTGCTTCACACAAAGGCTTGCTGCCTCTGTGATGGCAGTTTGATGATTCCCCATTGTTGCTCACCCTCCTTCTAGCCTGTTTGCTAGTGCTTTTCTGAGGCACTCTCTCATCTTGCCAAAGTCAGCCCTCCTGAAGTCCAGACCCTCACTTTTGTGTGGCTTGAATCTGTAGCTGAGTTTAATGTGAACCACACTGTTTGATGGTCACTTGTTCCTAGATGGCAACCCACTTCTAGATCTGAGATCCTCTCACTGCCCCCATTTGAGAGTACAAGGTCTAAGATTGCTCCCTCATGAGTGGGTTCTGAAACTAGCTGTCTAAGGCCTGCCACCTGTAGGGCATCGAGAATGGCCCTGCTTTTGGATGTGGCTTCAGCAAATGTGCTCCAGTTAACATCTGGCATATTGAGGTCTCCCATCAACAGTATCTCCCCTTTCTCTGCCATTCTAAGAATGCCTTCTATCATATCCTTGTCCATTCCAACCCCCTGACATGGGGGTCTGTACACAACCCCTGTGCAGATTGTGGTGCTCTTTCCAGTCTCCAAGGTGACCCACAGTGCCTCTTCTCTGCCCTGTTTACTCTTTTGTTCAGTTGCTTATATCCCTTCCTTTACATAGAGAGAGCTACTCCTCCCCTTAATACCTGAGTTGCCAAGCTGTGAGTATGTTGGGTACTGTGACAAGGGCCAAGGAGCTGTTGGACCCAAGGGGGTAACAAACTAAAGTGTGCTTTCTTAGCAAGTAAGCAGGTTTGATATTGGATCCGGCTGAATAATTGAAGCCACCCAGTCTGCGCATACAGGTCACATATGTGTGTGAGGCGCGCAGCCCCAGTAAGGAGTCTGCTTGCTTTATTAAGAGCAACAGTGATCCTGTGAAGAGATGCAGCAGAGGCAGATCCATAAACAACCAGCCCATAATCGATGATGGTAATGACAGAGCTGAAAATTGCTGTTCTTAGTGCCTTGGGAGTGAGGTTATGCTTGTGCCTGTGGAGTGGGCCAATCCTTATGTTGACAGCTTGAGCTACGTTATCAATATATTGTAAGCAGGTGAGTGAGCTATCAACAGTGACCCCGAGATATTTGAAGGAGTGGATCTGTTCAAGTGGGGTGCCAATGCAGTTTATGATGAACAAGGGTTTGGACTTGTGTTTCTTATGGGCATTGTTGAAAAGCATCACTTTGGTCTTTTTATAGTTTAGCACCAGTTTTTGAGTGTTGAACCACTTTTCCACTTCTGAGAAACTGTGCTGAAGGTTATCCTGGAGGCTCTTAGGGTCAGGGTTACTAGAGGAGATCATGACATCATCTGCGTAAAGCAGAATCTGTTCATGATAGGCTTGTGGGAGGTTATTCAAGTAGATACTGAAGAGAAGGGGCCCTAGTATAGATCCCTGAGGCACTCCAGAATGGACTGGCTTCCTTTCGGAGAGGGCATTGGTTATCTTGACCTGCTGTGAATGGTCTTCTAAGTAACTTTTGAACCAGCTGACAGCATCATTCGACACCCCTGCAAGCAATAATTACCCAAGTAGCAGTGAGCGGTTCACAGTATCAAAGGCCTTCAACAGGTCCATAAGGGCAGCCCCTACCAGATGGCCTTGGTCGAGTGTGTTATGTATGAAACCAGTGAATTCTAACAGTGCAGTGGTAGTACTATGACCTTTATGAAAGCCATGCTGCTGGGGACATTGGATATTGTATTTGTCCAGGTATTCCATGCTCAGTTCTCTAAGAAACCTTGGGTAAATCCCCTCTGGCCCCATCATCTTGTGTTTCTTTAGGACTTGCTATCCACTTTGGACTCTCTCTGATGAAAATAGACTCCTGTCCACTCCACATTCCCCCTGGTACCTGCTGATACATGTGAGTAAATTGCCATCCTCACTGTGAAGTCTGAGCAGAAGTACCCATGTAAGATTTTAGCTTTCTCTTGATCTTCTTCTGCACAGTTACCCCAGTTCCCTGATCCTCACTATACTACCCCTTGCATTTCTCTTTTCACTCATGTACCTGAAGAAGGTCTTGGCGATCCTCTCCTCTGTCTGTGCCTTAGCTGCCGTGACCCTCCTTCCTGCCTCTCTTTGTTTATCTTAATATGCCTCCCTGTCCTCCTCTGTCTGGGTTTTCTTCTACTTCCTAACATCTGTTTTTTTTTCCCTCCCTCGCTGCATTTGCCACCTTCTTTGAGAACCATAGTGGCCTCTTCCTCCACCTACTCTTGACTACATCCTTCAAACAACTTGCTGTTGCCTTAGTTATACCCTCTTTGGTATTTTTCCATTTTGCCTCCACTCCCGCCCAGGCCATCCCCCCTTCCACGGTATTTACTAAGGCAGTCTCCCATTTCTTTAAAGTCTTCCCTCCTGAAGTCCAGTACCCTTGTCCTGGTGTGTTTTATTTCTCTTGCCAGTCTGTCTACCAAACCACACCATACGGTGATCACTTGTGCCTAGTGGGGCTACCCACCATGATGACATTAGTGCTTTCCCTGCTTGTAAGTACAAGGTCCAGAACTGCCCCATCTCTAATGGGTTCCATTATCACCTACCTGAGAAAGCCACCTGAAGGGAGTCAAAGATGGCCCTGCTTCTTCTTGTTGCTACAGCCAGAATGGTCCAGTCCACACCTGGCAGATTAAAGTCCCCATAATCAATGCTTCCCTTTTGCTTGCCATTCTGCTAGTGGCCTCCAACAAATCTGGCTGTAACAGCCTGAGGGGATTCTGGGATGCTACCCTGACAGGTGGTTCACAGTAATGTAAGGGAGGACAGATAGCAGGATCAACTAGATATATTTAAACTGCAAACTGTAGATTAAACATTTCTCTTGCAAGCAAAGAGCAAACTGGAAGCTGCCCCATATGGATGTGTTAGGCTTAGGATCATGGACAATCCCCTTTAAAAAAAAGCATTAAAGTACCAGGGCAGCACATACAGATTCTGAGCCAAAAGTTGTATGGTGCAGTTTCTTCAGCTGGTGAGGCAGGGAACATAGGAAATATGGGGGGGGGGGGTGTTTTATCAGGAAAGGCACACTAAGCTGAAGCTTGTTTCCAGGTGTGACCTAGAAGCACAAGGAAGTTAAGTGACGTGTTCCAGGACACAGTACCCTGTTAACCTGTGTAACTTAGACTGGAGAGACATGGATATTTCCATGCCATCAGACTGCACCTCTTGAAGAGATCTTTGAGATCTCAAATGTTTGTGTAAAATTTCCTCAGACTGCCTTATAAAAGGCACTACCTAAAGACCTATATTAGATATTTCCAGAGTCTTTTTCCTGGTTTCAATCTATCAATCAATCAATCAATCAATTAATCAATCAATCAATCAATAAACTGCTTTAAACATTAGTAATTCTGAGTATTAGTCTAGATGTGGAATGTGGCTGGAACTGGAATGGATCTATGCCAGATTTTTTTTGTCATCCCCCCCAATCAGAATGGCTCTCAACCTGATTCAGTGTCTCAACCTATTAAAATGGCATCCTGAACTGTTGAAATGGGCCCCCTGACCCACCTGAATGGCCTACCCAACCTACTGGAATGGACCTCGACCCACAGACTGGAAGGGTCCCTTATTTTATGGAATGCCCATAATATGACAGACTGTCCATCAGATGTAGTGGCCTAAACCTGCCCAAATCCCCCCCCCACACCTGCCAGATAGCCTCATCAGCTGCTAGAATGTCAATGCCCTACCAAAATAAGCGCATGTATCTAGTAGCACCGAGTCCTTCACTTTGTTGCTGTGTCCTGGAACAACATAATCTGGTGCAAAGTGGCACTCCTTTGCTTCACCCCATCCCATGCAAGCATGACCCTGGTGTCCAGTAGTGCCCCTTTCCTCATGCCATCCTGTGGCAATATGACCCTTGGTTTCCAGTGGCACCATCAGCCTCACCATATCCAATGGCAACTTGATCCCTTGTGTCCAGTGGTATCCCCTCCCTCATTCCATCCTGGGCTAACTTTATCCCTGGTGTTCTGTGAATACAAGGAGAAGGGGTAGCCCTTACAAAGGATACGTGAAGAGTTAATCATGAACCTAATCTGAAGTCCCACAATGCAGCAGACCACATAAAATGCAGGACGCAACCGCGCCGATACAAACCCAAAGAGTTCCAGCGAACAAAAATAAAAAAACAGAATGGCACAAACATTTATACAGGTTACTCTATGAAATCTACTTCAGAGAGTGTAACAGTCTGCATACACACAACTATGTAAGTAGCTGTCTTGTGCATGCCACAGTGGCATGCTCGCTGCATCTGTAACAAAAAAGTTTCAGAGAAAATTATCTTGTGGATCCATTATAAGACCTGTACCAAGTGCTTTTTTAACTTTTTCAATGACTTTGGGGTTAGGGTTATACATACTCCTTTTGTAATTATTAGCGTTGGACAGTTATCTTTGGCATTCTAGTTTATATGCCATGTAGTCCTGTATTACCAGTTAACCACTTTTGTCAACTGGTTTGATCACTATATGGTCATTATTTTCTAACTGTCACAAGGCTGCAAATTTGTCAGCCATTAGCCAATCTGTCTGTTTAAATGTTGATTCTGTCGTAATCACATTTTCTAGCTCCATGCCAGTTAGAGGTATTTGACCCTGTGGGAGACATTGAGATTTGTAGTCAAGTGCCTTGTTTAATGTTTGTCTTATATTGGCTATGGCGACTGCGATTGCTCCCGTTTGTTATTTAGTGTGAAAATATTGCCTCAGACATAACTTCCTATAGACCTTCTGCAGATCTTGTTTTAATTCAACATAGTTGCACCTTTGGTGGGGACAAAACAATAGGCCCATACTTAGTACCTGATTTTCTATAGAGGTAAGATTGTGCTTTGACAGATTGTAGTCCACTACTTCTAAGATGGTATTGGGGTCTGACAGGTGGTTATTTTCTGCCATATTACACCATCCAGAAAAGCTACTTCTCAAACTAGGTGAACTGTATCACAACAAATCCTTCCTCCCCTTTATAGTCCACTGAGAGATCATCCTCGAAATGATTCTACCAGTGTCTGACTACAATATGTAGATAGGATTTACAGTGCTGCCTCATTCCACCCAAGCCAAGCTGGACCCTTTTTTCCACTCCTTCTGCCATTTTTCTTTAAACGCCTCTCCTCTTTCTCACTACTGCTCTCTCTTTGCCAACATGTTGCTTCTCTTGCTGTAAGCAGGCCACTATCTCACTGTGCTACCCTCATTTCCATACAGAGTTCATTTCACTTCCCCACTACCTGTCCACTGTCCTCTCACCAGCTCTGCCCTCCCCCAATGTTTTTCTGACCCTCTGACTCTAGCTGCTTCCATATCCTTTGCTATAAATTCTAAGCTGGGAAGGCTACCTTTTCCTCCCCACATCTTTCACTCTGGAACACCCTCCCTCCTCCTCTTTTCTCCTCCCCCTTCCCGTTTCCTTTATGTCCCTGCTCTGTGATTTTTTTCTGTCACTCCTATTCCTGCACCTATCCCTTTCCTCCTTCCCTACCCCCCTTTCCAGTCCTGCACCTGATGTCCTGTATGTTTCCCTTAGTACTGTTCCGCTAGTCACTGCACCATTTGTAATTTGATTCCTTGTATTTTATTTACTATTCTGTACTGCTCTTTTGTGTACATTTTGTATGGTACATTGTTATATTTTTGCTGCATAGTCCTCCTTTTGGTATATCCAGTTTACTCAGTGCACACCAGGAAATGAGTTTCTTTTCAGTGTGCCTTCCTGGCCAAAACATACAGATATAAAATGCTGGTATTATGCTTAATATATTACTGGCATTTTACAAGGCAGCTATAGAAAGTATTGTCTCTGTGAACGGTCAGTATGCTCTGTAGGGCAAATGCTCCAAATGAGCAGAATTAAGTAATCAGGACTCACCTGGTCTATCAGAGCAGACACCCGAAATATTAGGCAGTACAGGAGGCTATGGGAAGGCCCATAAATGCTACTCACATCCCTGCCAAGTCAGTGGGGCATAGAGAAACTGAAATAGATGGCATGGACCTCACCAATCAGGACAGTCAGCAATTGGGGGGAACAGATGCAATTTATGTAGACGGGGGCATGAAATTGTTTTACTTGTATTGTGATTTCTGCTGGTCAGAGATTTCTTTTTTGTTTCTTAATGTTATGTTTTTGTTGCTGTTCATGAGGGTTGGCGAACATTGACCTTTATTATAAGGACTCAGGTTCCAATCCTGATTAGTTTGAATTGTTTTGATTTAAATCAAACCTATAAACATGTTATGTTAATGCTTGAAAATAATCACAAACTACACTAAAAATGCATCCTTATCTTCACCCATTTGCTGACACCCACCTTACCTTCGTTATAACATCCCTGTCCCATCTGCTGACACTACATCATGTCCCAGTTATCATATTCCACCCCAACATTGCCCAGTTATTACATCTCTGCACTCTCCTATCAGTTGACACATACCTTTCCCCAGTTATCATATCCCTGTCCTATCTGCTTGCTCTTTCCCTGCCAAAATTATGACATCCCTGCCCCTTCATCTGCTGAAGCCTCACCATTCCCTAGTTATCACATTTCAGCCCATCTCGTTTGCTGACACTCACCCATCACAGTTACCACATCCCTGCCTCACCTATGGACAACCATCATGCCACAGTTATCACATCCCTGTCCCATCTTCTAACACTCTGTACCCTAGTTATCACATCTCAGCTCCATCATGCTTAACACTGCTCCAATTTGCATATCTGTATCCCATCTACTGACACCCAAACCTGCTCCACTTTCTGCCATTTATCACTTCCTTTCCCTCTCTGCTGACAACTCACCCCATCCCAGTTACTACATCCTGTCCCTGCCTACCCCAGTAATTGCTCTCCCTGCCCCATACCATCATTACCTGCCCTGCACCAGTCATCACATTTCTGTCCTGGTTTTCACTTCCCTGTCCCCACCTGTTGCCACTTAACCTGCTGCAGTTATTACATTGCTGCCTCCTCACCTGCCGATGCCCCACCTTCCCAAGTTATCACATTACAACCCAACCAATCTGTTTACACCCACTCACCCAAGTTATCACATCCCTTCCCTATCTGCCTTTGCCCCACACAGGGTACAGACCTTATACTTTCACCCCCCACCATAGTCCCCTCACCCGCTGGCCAGTCTGCAGTGCCAGACAGCCACAGTTCAAACACACAATGCCTACCTGAGTAAATTCACTGATTTCCTTATATGATAAACACACTTTGCCACTCTATTACAGCAGCACTTTATTCAATAATTAATGGAGCTAGAGCAGAATTGAAAACAAGAGCTGGCAGTCAACAAAGTTAGCAGCACTAATGAGGCATGATTGGATAGCCTTAAGATTATCAAAACATAAAAGGTTATTATTTTTTCTTTTAATTTGTGCAATCCTAGGCTGATGATGGCTTCATATATGGGGGGAGGGGGTGTTTATTTTCAAGTTTCACCTGGCTGGCCACATGAAAAAAAAAAACAGAAACCCAGGCATAGAGGCAGACCTAGTACATTGCCTGCAGAGTTTACATCTTTCCAAGTCTACTTCACACTGTGGACTGGGGGGAGATCTTATTATTAATGAAACAAACCAACTGTCCTACAAGGCAAAAGTATGGATTAGAAAGTCTGCACCTTATATCTGACTCTAGATACCTGATAACTTATTTTTTGTATTAGAAGTCTGACTCCAGATACTTGGGCTGCATCTTTGAAAACATAGTAGCCTGAAGCCTACAATACCCCAGCCAGGACTATTTCTAATTAGATGCAGCTGGTGCTATTTCCTTATGGATCATCCATGACTGTACATGGTTAAACCACAGTTATACATGGTCAGCATCCTTGGTCATTCATGGTTCTTCCATGACTGTAATCATAGTTATCCATGGGCAGCTACTAGTGATAAATTGCCCAGGGATAGGCCATGAATGACTTATGGTTGATATAGTTGAGCACTGTTCAGTTTGGCCATGGTCATCAGTGGTTACCACGGCTGTTAATTTCAGAAGTTTCCTATGTCATCATAAAGCAAATGTGTACACCACTCATGTAATTTCTTTTTTCCAAAACATTAACATTCTGCAATGAATACATATCTTCCATACACATTTGTGAAATAGCTTTCATTTACTTGCCCATTGCTGCTGCTGTTCCCATTTTTAGTGGGGTCTCACTTCATTCATAACAGATTTACTGGCCTAATTGCTACTTATACCACAATAAAACGAAAGACTTTCAGGATGCGGTGATTTTACATTGTTAATGTATTTTGTGTTCAAGTAATTAATTTCTATGTGTAAACCTTTTCCTTCATAAATGTTAAAAGTTGTTATTGAAATTATTTATATCAGTTTAAAGTGTAAATTCTGCATTCTCTTATGCAAATAAACAAAGCAAATTTTGTTGCTGTCAAATGCTCTTATAACTATGATAAAGGACAAACCTTGATCAAACATACATGTACCATGGTTGACCATGGTGTGTCCAGAACATTCAGAAAAAAAAATATATATATATATATATTGGAAAAGGCTCTAATATACAGAGATCATGCATGAGGAATGTCATAGCAATTTTGACCAAAAACTGTAGTAGAATGAAAGAAAACCAATGTATTAATTAACACGGTCTTTTGATAAACACTAAATTTCAGGAATACAACTATAACTTGAATATAGTTTGGGAAAATGTTTATTTTTTTATTTTTTTTAAAGATGCAGTAGGTCCTGTAGCTGTCATTTACAGCTACAATAAGAGATAGCATAATTTACTTTGATAATTATATTGAGTGTGGCATGGCCTTGGATAGATTATGATTAGTTAAAATAAGCGCTGGCATAAACTAAAACAAGATGCTAACTAGATATAAAATACATAAAACAAATTTTGTATTTCAATGCAACATTTACACTTGCACTATCAATACTGCATAAATGATCTTAGTCTGCTGTAAGGGGCTTAAGTGGAGCAAACTAAAAATGAGACTAAAGTGACAGCCAGAAATATTTTGCAGTTTTACTGTAGAATCTAGCCCAGAAGTAATTTAAATTGTGGAACTACTAATAGAACAAAAACTGTGTTCATATTTTAGCCAGGATACCATAGTGTATAATTGTACACAGGACAAAATAAAATACATTTAATTAATATCATAACTAAAAACCTGACCATGAAAAACATTATCAGGCATCGACACTAATACCTATATTTAGAACATGGATAATCACGACTGCTACCTACAACAATTTCAAATGCTATTGTGTCAGAATCTTTTTTCAGTCACATACTGTACTAAATTGAAAATGGATTTAGTTCTCCTGATTTGCTTACTTGCGACTGCACTGGACTACAGACTGCTCTGCTTGCATCTTCTAGTATAACTAAGACCTCCCCAGATAGACTAGATATCAAAGGTGGTGGCAACCTCACTCATATATGGTAGGGGATAGCAGCAGTGCATAAAGTGCACAGTGTGATTCAACTGCACTCCACAAATGGTAGCAGCAGGAAAAGATATTTAAGTGCAGGAGCAAGTATTAAAGAGAAGTAGGAATTTTTTAAGGACCCTGCAAAAATGCAGGTGATTGGGAGCAGACTGTGTAGTACAAGGTAAGGAATTCCATTATATAGCTTAACGGGCAAAGGTGAGGCAATGGCAATGCAAGGCAATTTTATTTGTTTGATGCCTACCCAATGGCTCAGGGTGCCTTACAGCAGTGCAAAAAAAAAAAGACAGCATAAGGCAATTACATAGAGGAATGTTAAACAAATATAGTAAATAAACAGTAAACAATTTCAATAAACTAATCTGGGTAAGTGTATGCAAACAAATATGTATTCAGTTGATGTTTAAAGGCTCCCATCATATGTGCAGATCTAACTACCTCTGGCAGGGAGTTCCAGAGGATGGGGGTAGCAACCCTGAACACAGAAACATAGGAACATAGAAACATAGAAACATAGAAGTTAATGGCAGATAAGGACCGCAAGGCCCATCCAGTCTGCCCATTTCTTTTTGTACCTTATGAATGTGCCATAGGCCTTTGCTCTGTCAATGGCCTATCTATTCATACTCATCTGTATTGCTCCCTTATGCCTATCCCATGCCTGTTTGAAGCCCTGCACTGTATTCATATCCACCACTTCCTGAGGTAGTCCATTCCATGCATCCACCACCCTTTCTGTGAAAAAGAACTTCCTCAAATCACTCCTTAATCAGCCTCCCTCTAATCTCTCATGCTGTGTCCTCTCGTCCTGCTATTTTTCTTATATTGAAACATGTTAGACTCTTTCACCTTGTTGATGCCCTTAAGGTGTTTAAATGTTTCGATCATATCACCTCTCTCCCTCCTTTGCTCTAGGGTATACATATCGAGTTCAGTTAATCTGTCCTCATATGTTTTCTGATGCAGTCCCTGCACCATTTTGGTTGCCCTTCTCTGGACTGCCTCAATTTGGTTAATGTCCTTGTGAAGGTGTGGCCTCCAGTACTGCATGCAGTACTCCAGATGGGGCCTAACCAGTGTCTTGTAAAGATGGATTATTACCTCCCTCTTCTGACTTGTGATACCCCTACTAATATACCCCAACATCCCTTTAGCCTTACCTACTGCTTTAGAGATCTGCTTGGATGATTTCAGGTCATTGGTGAAGGCTCTGTCGCCAGGTTGCTTACATCAGGAAAGAGGGATATGACTCAAGCCTGCATCAGTGGATGGGAGCGGGTAAGTAGTTGTGTAGAACCTACATACCTAAAGAAAGACAAGCTGACTTGTTCTTGTGACACATACAGTATATGTTCTTACAGTAGAGGAGATCCCATGGATCTCAATCAGTAAGGTGTCATGACATATTGCAAGTTGTCAGCAAGTACACCTGGGGATCCTGATTGAAGCAATTTGTCCACAGAACAGCTCAGGAGAAAAAAACAATTTCAAGCTAAGGACAGCCAGCCTAGGCCAGTGTAGTATAGACAGTGGTGGTTAAGCCAGGGATAGCCAGGGCAAAGTGACAGATACTGTTGTACATCACATCACACTTTGAAATGTTTGTTTCAGTTGTACCAAGGCAGGTCAGCAGCCCATACTGTAGGGAAGACCTTGCAGCAGCACCCCTTGTATAATGACCAGGCATGTTTTGGGAGAGATGCTATGTACAAACAGGTAGGCCATGCCCAGTTTAGAGTTGATACATTTATAAAGTGATGCAATATGAAGGTAGAAATCCAGTGAGGGGTTGGGTGTGCTCCCCAGGTATTTGAAACTACTGACTTCTTCTGGTATGGAACCATTAGTACACAGCAGGGAAACATTAAGTGTGCCTAACTGAAGTCTTTGATTTTAGTAGGATAACAGTTATTAAATTGATCATTTTGTGGAGGCTGTGGATGGCAGTTTTCTTTCCTGTGATTTTTTTCAGCTTTTGGATTTTGCTTTTTTGCCTGATCTGGATGAAGAATTTAATACTGCATTAATCACAATAATTTTTTAAACAGCAAGTACAGTTCTGTGTGTCATGTTAGAATAGATATTTGATTAGGGGTTGTTAAAAATGTCAGAAACATATTAATTCATGTTATGTTACAGTATTGTTTCCTTTGTCCTTCAGTTATTATGCACATCTTTTCCTACTCTGTATCATTATTGAATGGTAGTAGCAGGAAAAGATTCTGTATCCATTTAAATGTGTTTGTGTCTATTTGTAAGATGAGTGGAGCTGAGAGGGGACATTAAGACAATGGTTATAAGTAATATTGATCACCTCAAAAGCAGATCCTTTTTAACATTCATTGAGGGTCATTAATATTAAAGACAGCCTTTAAAAATGTGCTTCCTCTGTTGTAGAGACAAGCCACGCCCTCCTGATGAAGAGGTAGCACACTCTGAAGTGCTAGGAATTTTGACTGTCTCACCAGTGTGTCTGTGTGAGTATATATTATCTAGTTAATAAATTCAATATGGTTTGCAGCTGCCATTTGTGTGCACTGTTATTTTTTGTTTTCCTAGTCCATAGTATTGCCTACACTAGGCAACACCTAGCTTGACTGAGCAAGGGCATTTCTTGTGTTTTTGGTTTTCATTATCTCACACTGAGGAAGATATGCATGTGAAGTCACTTCAAGTGGAGTGGAGCTGTGCACGGCTGAGTTGAACTGTGATTCTCAGATGCAGTGGCTTAGTTATGTCAGCTCCTCATTGACCCCCATCATGTTAAGATGGATGTAGCCTGCAAAAGTAAAGTAAGTGGTGAAGTCTGTGATTGCATTCTGAGCTGACTTTAAAAAGCATGTAGCAACATTGGTAGTTTTATTAGCAGTTCAGGTTGTGACCACAAATAGCATACCCTTGTACAGCAAACAGCAATTAACTAAATAGAAGAGGGTGCAGAAGCCAGTGGATGCAACAGCCAGAAGTCACAACAGGATTTTGGGAGCCACTTTGATGGAGGTAGAGCCACATGTTTGGAAGAAATTTACACAGTGAGACAAACATGACTGCACAGAAGACAGGAACAAACTACAGCAGGTACTGACTTTGCTAACCAGCCCCAAGAAATGAAAACATTATTTGTGCGGTTAGAAAGGCTGCTGCTGAAAGAAATTAATTTATGGCATAACTTTAGCAATTTGGAAGACTATGTGCAGCATAATCATGCACCAAGGGGGTTAAGGGTTGACAAGAGACCTTCAGCTGGTCTGAATTATTTTGTTCATAAGGATGAATGGGAATGGATGGCTCATGAATGTTCATTGTCCTTTGTGAAATTGTTTTTTTTTATTATTTATCTATTTAGTTTTTGTTGACCGGGTAAGTGCACTAGACAAATCCTGTCTATTTTCAGGCATGACCCGGGGGAGAGGCATACAGATGAATGCCAACTGACCTTGAACCAGATTAAGCTGTTGGTGGTATTTTTAGTGAATGAGGGAAATTTGGCCAGGACACCGGGGAAATTCCCCTACTCTTTTTGATAAGTGCCATGGGATCTTTAACATCCACCTGAACTACCACCAATCCAGGCAGATGGGACCTCGGTTTAATGTCTCATCTGAAAGACGGCACCTCAGAAGTGCAGCACCCCTCTCATGCTGCACTACAGTGTCAGTATTGGGATATTAACCCAAGTGCCAGATGTGGGAACTGAATTCACAGCCCTCTGATCTCCCAGCCTCAGAGGCGAGTGTGCTACCTACTGAGCCACTGACACTGCTAATAAATTACAGATTAAGGAGGACAAATATTAGAATAATATTGTACAGGAAGAAATTAAAGCAGTACAAGAAAAGTTGCCGGAGTTTAAACACTTGCCCTATTTTAAACAAAGGGAACGTGAGCTGAACTTGTTAAATAAAACAGAAAAAGATTTAAAAAAAAGAAAAAATACTAGGTTTTTGAGGGATGAACAGGACTTCCTTAAAGGAGAAATTGTTGGCTAGTAAAGACCTTCAAGATCAGATAGTAGAAAAAGAAGCAGAGACAAGAACAGAAACAGATCCAATTCGAGAAGTCAAAATAGGAATAGAATTGAACAGTCAACTAAAAGTGTTTGTCTAGATGAGTCCAGGGCAGTGGTCATTAAACATGATGAGAGGGACTCAGGTAAAGAGGATAAGAGCAGAAATGCTGTTACTAGCTTTTTTTTAGACAAAGCAATTGTCAGTGGACAGCAAAAAAAAAGTCAAAGAAGGTAACACAAAAGGAAAACAAGGTGAGGCCGAAGAGGAGGCAAACAGCTCAGAATTAAGAATAAACATTAGGAAAGGAGTGTAGGACAAAGTATCACCTGGGAAGTAATTAATTTATCAAAGAAAGTACTCACTGAAGATCAAATTAGTGTACTACAAAAAGGATTAAGTTTCATCCCAACAGCAAAGATAGACAAAGTTAATATTTCTGTTGAACTGTTTAAAATTATCAGGAAGCTTAACTTGCATTTTTATTTTGCCAATGTGGGTAGAATTCATTGTGATGAGCAAGTTTCAAGTTAACTACTATACTTCACAAGTTAGTAGAGAGGACCTATCTTTTCTTATCTCTGCTTTAGGAGGATCCTGGGGTACTAAACAATAAGGATGAATTAAATGAGTCTTCATTAGGAGAATTAATGGACATTGTCATGAGTGAGGTAGAGCAATTATTCAGCAAACCCTGGAATTTAGGCAATGGTAATTTAAGTGATGGAGAAAAGGCCTTGAATGAGTGGATAAAAATAGAATATGTAGTTATACTGTATGTCAAACGGATAAAGGAGGAAATGTAATTTTGAATAGAGAAGATTATATAATGGAGGTTAATAGGTTGTTGAGTGGCAGTTTCACATATTTCAAGTTAAACCATAATCCAATGGGGAAGTTCAAAATTGAACTATTTGAATTAGCTGATAAAGCTGTAAGTGAAGGAATTGTCACTTAACAGGAATCTGAGTTTTTGAAAGTTAAGCATCCAATTTTGGCCACATTTTATCACATCTCCAAGTTGCACAAGGATAGTCTGACTCCACCAGGAAGGCCAATAATCTGAGGTGTAGGGTCGTTAATTGAAAATTTAAATAGGTATGTGGATTATTTTTACTGGCTATAGTTATGGATTTGAAATCCTGCACCCAAGACTCAACTCATTTAATGTGGATACTTCTGAAAGGGAGTTGACAACCTAAATTTTTATTGACTGGCTTAGATGTAACCTCCCTCTACACTAGTATACCACATGAGATGGGGCTTAAAGCACTTGATTACTTCATAAGAAGACAACGTGGAGCAATGCACCACCTGCTCTCTTTTTAACTGAACCACCAGCTTCATATTAAAACATATATTTATTTTTACTTTCAATGGAGAGATCTTTTTACAGCATAAAGGAACAGCCATGGTGGCATCTATGGCCCCTTCATTTGCAAACTTATATATTGATTGGAGGGAACAACTTTGCATCTTTGATAATGCATTAAACAGTTATTGGGGGCAGGTGGTGCATTAGCACCATTTCATTGGTGCTATACTTATCATCTGGAGTGGGCCCAAGCAGTCAGAAGAAGCCTTTATTCGGGGACTGAATTATAATGGGTTCAATTTGTCCTTTACAGCAAGGATATCTGCTGAGAGTATTGAGTTTCTTGATCTACAATTGAAAGCTAAACTGGGGGAGAAAATTGACTCTTCTGGCAACAGAAAACCAAGGGCTGGGAACACAGTGCTTCATTCACAAAGCACACATCCTCCACACCATATATCATCCATCCCTTATGGGCAATGTTTGCAATTATGTTGTAATTGCTCAAAAATGGAGGATTTTGAGTCTCAATCAGCAGAAATGTGTTCATGGTTTAAAGAAAGGGGTTATTCAGACCAGCTTTTGGATGAAGCTTTACAAAATGTTAAAGTGATTGATAGAGACTCTTTGTTGATGCCCAAAGAGAAAAATTGAAAAATTAAAGTCCTTTGACATGTGTACTAGGATATAATTCATTAACTATAGAATTCAGAAAATCATTCTACAAAATCGTTCAATTCTACTTTTTTGTGGTATACCAAATTTATTTGGTGATCAACCAAGAGTCACTCATAGCAGAGCTAGCAATTTAAGAAATTTGGTGACTCACAGTCATTTAATTCCTACCAAAAATTTACATTCCACTTGGTCACCACTTAAACCATAGGGATTTTTTACTTGTGGGAACAGTGCGGCCTATAATTATGGTGTATCAGGAAAGGAATTTGTGTTTTCTGAATTAAACATCAAAATAAACATCAGACCATTAATTTCCTGTTATACAACGTTTGTTCTTATATATTGTTGTATTCATGCCCTCAGATTTATGTAGGGTAAACTATTAGACAAGCCAAAGAGAGATTTTTGGAGCACATTAGAGACATCAGGATGGGTAATTTGGAAACTTTAGTTGGTAGACATTTCTTTGAACAGCATGACCAAAATCCTAGTTCTGCTAACTTTCATGCAATTGAATGGCTCCATGTCAATTCATTGCAGCAAATACTGCATGGCCAGAACAGAGTGGACAGTACTACACAAGTCAACACCACGCCCAGTGAATATAGGTGTGAATCAATGGTGAAGTGTAGATTTACTATTACAACACCATGCCGCCATGGACCACCACACCAGTGAAATGTTTTAACTTACTTGTTTTTTTTGTTTTTGGGTGGTATTCCCTGATGCGGTGTTGACTTGTGTGGTACTGTCCGCACTGTTTCCGACCTCATGATATTGTTTGCTGCTGACTTGACATGCTACCCAATTGAACATGTACAGAAATTGTATAGGGGTGGGGATCATGTTCGAATACTGCTACAGAAAGAATCTAGTTGGATTTATAATCTGAAGGCATTAAAATCAATATGATTTAATGAATAAATAAGTTATACAGTCTTTTGTAGCAGTGTTCAAGCCTTTAGATGTTTGCTGTGGAGTCTTTCAGTTTGGTTGGACAAATTGCTCAACACCTTTCCACGCAACCTCATGGCCTGCCTTATCATTTATTCCTTTAAGGCTAACCTAAAAAAGCACTTGCACAAAAAAAACTGCAACTGTTTCTAGCAACTCCCTGCCAGGAGATAGAAATTTCCCCTCTTCCCCCCTATTAATCTCACCTCTCATACTTTTATCTCCAATCTTCCCCTTTCATTTACCCCCTTCCCCTACCAGTCAGTTTTCTGTTTACAGCACTTATGTGCAGTGGAGCCCAAGTCTTTGTTGCTGCTAATAGTTTTTTAGTTCATATTGTTTGTTTTTGATATGCTTTTCTGTTATTTTGTGTACATGCTGTACCCACCCATGTATTAAGTGTTCCCTGATATAATTGTATTTTCTGTATTTGTGTATTTTCACACCTATGTTTTTGCTGTAACTGGACACTTGTGAAAAAGGGTATTCTGCCCTCATGCCTTTCCAGTATAAAATAAAAATGAAATGAAACAATTAATAACTTGATCCTTTTGTGTAGACTGAGGACGGCAGTTTTCTCTCCTGTGGTTTTTAGTTGTTGGACTCTGCTTTTTTGCCTGATCTGGATGAAGTACTTAATGTTGTATTAACTACAATAATTTTTTGAACAGTGAGTTCAGTTCTGTAAGCCATGTTGGGATAGGTTTTTGATTGGGGATTGTTAAAAATGTCATAAACATATTACAGTAAATGTAATTCATGTTATTCTATGATATTTTTCCCTTTGTCCTTTAGTAATTATGAACATCTTTTCTTCCTCTTTCTCATTATTGAATGGTAGTAGCAGGAAAAGATTTTGTAGTATTTAAATGTGTTTTTGCCTATTTGTAACATGAGTGGAGCTGAGAGAGGACATTAATGTAATTGCAAGAATTAATGTTGATCGCCTCACAGGCAGATCCTTTCTAACATTAAATGAGGGTCATTAATATTAATTAATTAGCCTTTAAAATATGCTTACTCTATTGCAGAGGCAAGCCGAGCCCCCCGATGAAGATGTAGTAGACCTCGAAGCACTGAGGATTTTGGCTGTCTCGCCAGTGTGTTTGAGTGAGTATGTATTTGCTATTTAATAAATTCAATATGGTTCGCACCTGCCTTTTGTGTGCACTGGTATTTTTTGATTTACTAGTTCACAGTATAACCTACACTCAGTGGCATCTAGCTTGACTAAGCAAGTGTGTTCTTTGTGTGTTTTTAATGTTCAGGCCTGAAATCAATCAGCTTTGTTTTTGTCTCTCCATGGTTTAAAAGTAGTTTGTATCAATCAACCATGACTGTATACAGGCAAAGTAATTAGTGAGGTTAACGCCAACTGCATCTCAGAGATATTAGCAGAACAGTGATATTGGACCAGATCAGTTGCATATAACAATATGTTACAGTGGCTCTTGTCTGGCCTACTGGTGCATTCATAGCACTGCAGCCTGTAGCGCTGATGGCCCACATTTGAGACAAGTGTGGTACATCAGTGGGTCAGCCAGAGGGAGGTAGTATAAGTATCCCACAGACAGCTCTACTCCTCCAGTAGGGAGGGTTGATGTTTTCCAGCTTGCCAGTGACATCTGGTGAAGACTGGGTGTGCAACAGCCAGGACCATTATTCAGTGGACAGAGGTGACAGCAGACATCTGCAAGTGAGGTGCAGGAGCACAACTGACCCATGCTGATGTCATTCCACAGCCGTGCCTCCTGGGGGAAACTTAAAGGAGAAAACCCCTGATCTGGCCACTCCATAAATCTCCTGGACCTCCACTTGAATGACACTCCAGTTGTAAGCCTCAGCGAGAGGGCCTCAGGTGAATCTTGTTCTCTCCCCTCAGGGAACCCAGTTGCTGGGGGAAAGCTGTGAGCCTTCCAGTCTGGGCAGCTTGGGGGGATGCTGGGCGCAGGGTCCAGGCACTGAAGAGGTGGTACATCCCCCGCCCGTACCTCAAGAGATAAAACAGAATTGAAAAAAATGTGTTACCGCAGCTAACAACATTAGGGAGATAGTTAATACACACAGAATCAGAGGGAACCCAGTATCCCCCCCTTGAGAAACATCAACATTTATGTCAGCTAAGTTGGACACTTTGGGAGTTCACCTTGACTTGCTGCTTTGTACCGTACAAATAGAGAACCATTTTGTGACAGAAGGAGAGGTAACTAGAGCAGTTAGTTATGAGTTGAGAGATGAATGATCAATCAGGTTAAATGCTTTAATAAGGTAAACAAACACTACATTTGTTAATAGGCTAGTGTTGATGGCTGAGCTAATATCATAAGTGAGTCAGGTACTGCTGAAATTGTTCCATAACCTTTCCTGGTCTACTGTTGGTTTGAAGACAGAAGTTTAAAGTTATATAGTCAGTAGGCTATGAAGCCACTAGTTTTTTTAAGATCTTGGCAAATAAAGAGAGAGTAGCTATTGGCTGATAGTTGCCCAGGTTTTGAGGGATACTTATTTTGAGGACAGAAACTACATTTGTCAACTTTCCACACCTGGGACAATCCCAGACGTGAGGGAGATGTTAAAGTTTTTTTAAGGTGTTCTAACAAAAAAGAGACTTCCTATTTTTAGTAATTTAGGTTTCATGTCATTGGAGTTTGTTTTATTATCTGAGGTAATGTCAGTACCTCTGATACTGAAAAAGTAGGATGAGCACTCACTCAGACCCTGTGCTGCAAGTTATCCAACCTAGGGCATGAGCAACTAAAAACAAAGCAAAATAGCTGTTGCATACAACAGTTTGTGAGGTGATACATTTATTAGTATGTAGTAATTGCAAAAAAGGAAACACAAAGTGTGTTTTAGAAAATGGAGACAGGCACTCCAGATACATTTGCTTCCTGAGGTAGTATTAAAGGGAGCAAGACCTATTAGAGGGGAAAGGAGAGGCTGAAGTGGTGGCAAATGGAGCCATGTTAGCGCTGATGGTACAGGTTGATAGGTCAGAGAACTTGACATTAGAACCTTAAGCAGTTGAAGTGGGGTTATTACATCATCAATGATTGCATCATCTAAGGAACAATTCTTTTAATTTCCATGAGACACTTAATGTTATCCCAGAATCTGCAAGGATCACTAGCAGAAGTAACAAATTGTTCCCTACAGATGGAGCTGTTTTTAGTTTTAAAGACCAGTTTTGCAAATATTAACACCATTTCAAGTAGTCAGCCCAGTCAGATATCAACCCAGTTTTTTTGAACCTATTCAAGCCTTTATTCTTTTTTTTTAAATTTGGGCTAGCAGATCATCCATGAGCCAGTTAGTGACAGAGCCTCAGAGTCTAAGTTTGGTGATAGGTTCTTGCTTATGCTGAATTGCAGGGAAATATCTGAAAAGGAGAATAATGCAGCATTTGCACAGAAGTTGTGGCTAGGCAAGAAGAGACAGTATGGGCAAGATCATGGACAAACCATGGATGGAGATGACATGGACAAAGATTAGAGACAGAGCAGGGATGACCATAAGCGTCCATGGATAACCTTGTTTATCTTCCGACTCTTTTGAAGGTAACGCCTTCAAAAGTGAGTAAGAAATGGGACTGCTGGGGGGAACTGAATGTTTCTTACATGATTTAAATCATGAAAATTATTTTTTGAATTCATCATGAAATTTTCCATGCCGATATTTTCAAAAAAAGTATACTGATATACTTTTTTGTTATGGAAAAAGTACATTGCTAATATTTATTTGATAAAAAAAAACTCTGTTGTGATGTAGGTATATCTACTGGTGGGTGTCAGTAATTTACTACTGGCAGAAGCTCACAAACTCAGTTATACAGACATGTAAATAATGGACCATGTATAACGGAGTTTGGTTAACCACCCTTGAGAAAGATTTTCAAAGGAGCTTCCATGTCAGCTAAACAGCATTACCACTGTCTGTCATTGTGCTGGCAGTTTACTTGCTCTGTCACAGAAAAAACGTCACTGTGAAGGACTGAGTTTTCCTCATGGTGTACTGAAACTGTGTTGCAGTTACAAATAGCCAGGTGAACACTTATAGTTTTTCATTTCAGGAAGTTGTTCTGGCTGAGTGGATTAAGCAGATCAAGGCAAGAAGGTAGGCTATGTTTCTTTTTCTTTTTAAAAGAGTAGTTTCATTTCTTAAAAAGGAGCTCTGATTTAGATATTTAAATTGAGATCTGTTACATGTGCTTCCGGACATGGCTGGTCACCGAGGAGTGAGTGTATGATGAATTAATCCATGGAGCCAGCACTACTGAAGCTGCTCACACATAGTGACTGTTCCTGAAATTAAATTGTTTTTATTCCCATGAACATTTACTTTAATGGTTCCTGGAGAACATAACAGCAGTCGGGGAGCAGAGGATGTGTGGGTGTGAACTTTAGGATTACTGGAAACTGCTTGCAACAAAATAAAAAAGTGCATAACCCAAAGAACCAATAAATATAAAAAATAAAGCATAAGGAAGTGTTTAAACTCGGATTTTATGCACACTTTCAGTGTGTGATTGGGGCATCACACACCTCGGGTGTGCATACAATCATCATTATACACACTTTCCCATGAATTATTCTAGATGTATATACCACTATAGCTAGAGAAAACTGCCTGTTTCTATATTATAGGAATGCGGCAGCACCCTTATAGTTAGGGCTGCATTGGCAGTTCAATGTTAAACCCAATTTTTGCACATCAATAACTTTGCCGTTGTTTGACAAATTAGCACAAACTTTGTCATGTTTGGTCAGGCTGCCAGAGTCTCAAGATGTGAACAGTTTTGTGGCATCTTATATTGTTCTTGAGATACAGAGGATCAAAAAAGTTTAAAAAAAATCTACCCTATTCATAACATTGGGTATTTTTTGCTTTCACCTGTGGACAGAGATGATGATGCCTATGTCAAGGGTGTGGCTTTGGATGGTTTGGTGAAAAAAAAGTATACAGTTTTTGAATTATAATGATTTTTGGGATAATGTTCAAGATCGATAAAAAAAAAAGGTTGCAAGTGTTAACAGGTTGTGATTTATTGTTTGTGTGCAGAGAAATAACGATCATGAAATGTAAAAAAAACATTGTGAGTGGTTATGTGAATGATTTACTTGCCATGGGAAACAAAAACTAGTCACGATGGCCATTTTCTTTTTACTGTTTAAACTTAAACAGTAAAAGTGCAATAAAATTATGTATTTAAAAAAAAACACGTGAAACTAGCTAATTGGGACCTGCTTAGCTAGTTTCTGGTGTTTGTTTTCAAAGTTGCCAGAAATACCTTTTCTGGGCATCCTAAATCCAGTGTGCTCAGCTTAGTGAGTGGAGCCCTTCACCCGAATTCTCTGTATGACAACAGTGGAACTTTTTTGACTTCTGCAGCTGCAGCTAGAAATCGTGCTGTGGGCTACAGTGAGAGCAGTAAGCCACCATTTCCCTGGTGCCTAGTGGCACCCCCCACCTCCGATAGCTGTCCCCATCAAGAGTTTATCTTTCCCTGGTGGCAAGTGGCACCCCCCACCCTCCAATTGCTGTCCCTATAAAGAATTAATCTTTCCCTGCTGTCTAGTGACATCCTGGTGAATTACCATCCTATCTCCAACCTGCCAGTTTTGAACAAGGTTGTTGAGAAACTGGTGGCACAGCAGCTGGAGGATTGCCTCCAGTCCTTTGACATCTATGAGCCATTTCAGTCAGGTTTTCGGGCTAGACACAAAAACAGCTCTAGCTGGGGTGCATAATGATCTACATAGGGCTAGAGATAGAGGATAAAGGTCTGTTCTTGTGCTCCTCAATCTCTCTTCAGCCTTTGACACTGTAGACCATGTCATACTTCTTGATCAGCTCTGTGACTTTTGTGGACTCACTGGTGCTGTCATCAGATGGTTTGAGTCCTATCTCTCTCTGATAGGGTGTAGCGGGTAGTGATGGGAAATTTCTTCCCCTGTCTTGTGGAGTATCACAGGGCTCAATCTTGTCGCCAATGCTGTTCGCAGTGTACATGCTGCCCCTGGGTGAGATCATTCAGTAACACAGCAAGGAGTTTCACTGCTACGTTGATGACTTCCAGCTGTATTTGTCATTTGCACCTGGAACATCTGGTGCTGTTAATGTGCTTAACAGCTGTTTGGCTAAAATCAATGACTGGATGGCTTCCAGCTGGCTGAAAATAAACTCTTATAACATGGAGGTGCTAGTAATTGAGTCAGGTTGTGGGTGTGATGGGTTGCTACCTGGAGCTAACACAGGTCTCTTCCTGGGGTCTGCTCCACTGCTGGCTTCCCCGGGGGGTGCTTAAACTCAGTGTGATCCTGGACAATAGGCTGACCTTTGAAGATCAGGTATCACCTATAGTTAAAAGTGTTTTTTTACCACTTGCGAAACATCGCTAGGATCAAGCCCCTCACTGCACCCGAGGACCTGCCAACTCTGGTACATGCCTTTATCACCTCTAGGCTTGAGTACTGCAGCACTCTATACTTCAAGATCATGGGAGGGACCATCCACAGACTGCAGCTGGTGCAGAATGTGGTGGTCTGGTTGTTGATGGGCCTGTCCAGGTCCAGTCATGTAACCCTGGTCCTGCGTGCTCTGCACTGGCTGCCTATCTGGTGGAGGGTCCTTTTCAAAGTGGGCTTGCTCACCAACAAGGCCCTATATGGACTCAGTCCTGGTTACCTGTTGGAGCTCCTGACACCTGTGTCCTCTGTTTATGCCCTTCGATCCTCTTCAAGGAGCCTCCTGGATGTTCCCAGGGTTCGGCTCAAGACTTCGGGTGACCCTGTTTTTAGTGTTACTGGGCTGATCCTGTGGAAGTTGCTTCCATCTGCAGTCCAGGAGGCCCCGTCAATTGGAGTTTTCAAGCTGAGGGTGAAGGTCCCCCTCTTTCACCTGGCTTTTGTGGATTGACTTTCCTGCCCAAACCATCCCAGTTATTTGAAGCTGATTTTAAAGCTGTTCATCTAAATTTTATTTATTCTGGAAATGTTATTGTGTTTTTATCTGTTTTCATTTCTGGATATGTTCTTTTCGGCACCCAGAGCCTCAGGGAATGGGCACCATAAAAAATAAAATTTGCCTTGCCTTGCCTTGGCCTAGTGGCACCCCAACCCTCCAATTACCATCCCCATCAAGAATTCATCTTTCCCTGGTGATTAGTGGACACCCACCCTCTGATTGCCATTCTGGTCAAGAGTTTATCTTTCCCTGGTGTCTAGTGGCACCCCCACTCTCTGATCGCCATCACTGTAAATAATTAATCTTTCCCTGGTATCTTGTGACACCCACCACCCTCTGATTGCTGTCCCCATTAAGACTTTAACATTCTCTGGTGTCAAGTGACACCCCCACCCTCTTATTGCCAACAAAATTAAGGCTTTATCTTTCCTGGTGTCTAGTGGCACCCCTCCAACCCTCCAATCTCTGCCCCTTCAAAAGTTTCACCTTTCCATGCTGTCACGTGGCACCCCCACCCTCAAATAGGTGTCCCCATTCAGACCTTTCCCTGGTGTCAAGTGGCACCTCCCACCCTCTGATTGCCACCCCCTTCAAGAGTTTAACCTTTCCCTGGTGTCAAGTGACACCCCCCCACCCCTGATCATTGTCCCCATCGAGACCTTTCCCTGGTGTCTACTGGCACCATCCACCTTCTGATCACTGCCCCCATCAAGAATTAATCTTTTCCTGGTGTCTAGTGGTGCCTGCCACCCTCTGATCACCACCCCTCATCAAAACATTATCTTTCCCTGGTGTCTATGGGCACCCTCCACCCTCTGATCACCATCACCATCACGAATCAATCTTTCCCAGATGTCTAGTGGCAGCCACCCACCCTCCAATCACTGCCCCTTCAAGAGTTTAATCTTTTCCAGGTGTCAAGTGGCACCCTCCAATCACTGTCCCCATCAAGACCTTTCCCCGGTATCTAGTGGCACCCCTGACCTTCTGATCACTGTCTCCATCAAGAATTAATCTTTCCCTGGTGTCTAGTGGCACTCTCCACCTTCTGATCACTGTCCACATAAAGAATGAATCTTTCCCTGGTATCTAGTGGTCTCCCCTTTGATTTCAATCCCCATAAAGAACTAATCTTTCCCTGGTGTCTAGTGGCACACCCCACCTTCCAATTGCCATCCCTGTAAACAGACTTTATCATTCCCTGCAGTCTAGTGTCCCCCACCCTCCGATCACCGTCTGTGCCTACAGTATAGAAAAACATCCCTTGATGTGTTTTCCTTTTTGTTTTAAACCTGACAAAAAAAACTCACCAATCTGACCTCTCCACCACCTCCTATTCAGTACCCACCACCACCCCACACCACCCAGTACACTCCAACACACCCTCACTTACCTGAACAGGGCACAGGGTGAAGATCCACTATCTGATCAAAAACATTTCTTCTTGCTGGAACTGGGGACTGCAATATGAGAAACTAAGGTAAGTGTGATTCAATGTATGTCAATTGGGTTTTCAAATCCACCCTGAAAAGTGATTTTGCAGGCGCTTGGCAAAATCGCCGTTGGGTGGGATTTGACCATTTTCACCACACTTGTTCATGTGGTGGAGTCATAGAAAGGATATGTTGAAAATTTGGGGTCAAAATACGTAAAAATTGCAAAGTTATGTGCATATGTTAAAATTTTTCTATGCTTGCTCCAGGAGCGGTTAGTGTATGGCCAACTAAGAGACTACCTGGAAGCCAACACGCTACTGGCCCCCTCACAACATGGCTTTAGACCAAAGCATGGGACCAACACTGCCCTCATTAAATTTACCTCCAGTGTCCTGGCAGCCTGGGACAAGGGTACCCCCACTGGGGCTGTGTTCGTTGACCTCTCCAAGGCCTTTGACCTGGTAGATCACCCACTCCTACTAACAAAGCTTAGCCAACTTGGACTTGATCAGCACTCCCTCAACTGGTTCTGTAATTACCTCAATGACTGCTCTCAATAGGTCAAGTGGAGAGGGGTCACCTTCGAACCCCTACCTTTAACTGAGGGGGTTCCACAGGGCTCTATCATAGGCCAGCTTTTGTTCTCCCTATTCATAAATGACCTCTATGGCCATTGTGGGGGCAGCTCCATAGTACAGTATGCTGATGATGCAGTACTG
The DNA here is from genome assembly GCA_016271365.2 of Neoceratodus forsteri. Lineage (NCBI taxonomy): Eukaryota > Metazoa > Chordata > Ceratodontiformes > Ceratodontidae > Neoceratodus > Neoceratodus forsteri. The sequence goes on from CM057456.1 coordinate 193,629,783, forward strand.
TACAGAACAGGGGTCCACCCATCCAACCTAGGACCCATGCTCCAAGCAGACTTCACCAAGGCAGAGACATGGCTACTTGAGAATCGCTTGGTCCTTAAAACCACCAAGACAAAGGTGATGCTGATCCGGCTAAAATCCCTGGGTCCCTCCAGGACCCATCTTCTGCCATTTGCTACCATATCTGGCTCCAAAACAGAGGTAGTACAATCTGTCAAATACCTTGGCCTCACATTAGATCAGGGGCTCACACTGAAGCCCCATGTGGACCTAGTAATAAAAATCATCCATCAAAAACTGGGCCTCCTCTATTGTCTAAGCCACAACATGATACCAGAGACTAGACTGGCAATCTCACAAAGCATTCTTCGCCCAACCTTAACCTACCCATCCCCCATCATACTTGGCATCGCTAAAATGGACCACAGCAGACTACTGACCTTATACCACAAAATCACTCACTTTGCTTCCAAATCCCACCGGAGGACCCACCACTGTGATGCCCTCACAGCCCTCAACTGACCATCCCTGAACAACAGGCTCCAGTACCTTCTATTAAGCTGGACCTACAAGCTCCTCAATGCCCAACCTCCAGCAGGTCTGATTGGACTTCTTGCCCAAAGTGGACCAGACGACCACTCCGTTCCACAAACAAAAAACTACTGGAAATTCCCCTTGGCCTGCTCTGTCGCTGGGAGTAAATCCTTTACTCACCTAACCCCTGAATCATGGAACAATCTCCCAGCCACCTTCAGGAGGCACCCACCCTAGCCATATTTCAAAAGGGACTGCGCGCTCACCTCCTTAAACTTAGTCCCTGCCCCTGCACCAGTGGCTAATCAACCACACCTCGTGTCAATTTGTGTTAGTACAAAATTGCTCCCCTATAAGGGTAATGACTAATGACTGCATAAGCTGGTACTCTATGCTATATGGAACTTCTTGTGTGCATTTAAAGCACTTACCACCCCCACATCTATCTGCCGTCACTGCTGTACTCTGTATTGTAATGTATTTACTGCCCTCTTCTACAGAAACAGTATGCTATCTTTATAACCCTGTATTATATGTACTACACTGTTCTGTTGTATTCATTAATGTAATGTACCTCCTGTATTAGATGTACTACACTGTTCTGCTGTTTTCACTAATGTAATGTACCTCCTGCTCTCTTCCACAAAAACTGTAAAACTGTATACTGTCTTTGTAATCCTGTACAATATATCTGACACTGTATTACCTGACTGTATGTGCAAAATTATATGTAACTAACTCCAGATCGCCCCTGAAAAAGGGACCTTCGGGGCCCAGTGGGCTTACCCGGTTAACAAAATTTAATAAATAAATATATAAATAAAAACTTTGGTAATTTTAAATATTTTAATCCCAAATTTTCAACATAGCCATTTTGTTACATCATCTCATGAATATGACAACTGTCATTTATCAGATCATGGCCAAAATGTGTTTTCTCACCTGTGGCATGAAATTATGTTTCAATGCTGTGGAATGATGTTTCCACAGTGATATGAAAATTCTTACCAAAGTGTTCATGAGGTGGGGTAATAACAAAGCTGTGCTGAAAATGTGGTTGCTGTTTTGGCTGAAATGCAAGTGCAGGACCCTCTGGACCCTGTGTTTCCATGGCAACATACTGTTGCAGGTACGTGGGTATGCAAAGATAATGCAGGACACAATAAAAGGGTACAACACACCCACAGTGTGTTTTATTTTATGAAAAAGTACAAAAATAATAAATAAAAATCAATCAACAGTTCAAACAGAACTAGAAAATAAACAATACCATAATGCTATTCCTTCTTACTTCAGATATCTCAAAATTCAGACCTCAGCATTTCTGCTGCTTGAGACAAATTCCCTGTTTCGGACACAGGTCCTTCCTCTTACCATAACCTCAGGTAAGTGAGACTGGCTGGTTAGCTAATCTGACTCTTGGTGTTTGAGGAGGGCTTATGTAGCCCTCCCACTTATGGAAAAGTCCCTCCTAAATGATCCAATTAGTTCTAGAATGGTCCCTAAATAGGGAAACTCCTCTATTACATAATGAGGTTTTATTTGTGGGATGTCCCTCTATAGGAAATCCCCTTCCTGAAGTTTTACTTATGGGAAGTCCCTTATTTTCCATATATGCAAACAGTACAAACATTTATTGTATTTATACATGTGCTGTATTGTTATAGTATAGGGACACTAGCCCTTTAATTTATATCTCAGGGCTCTATACATTATGGAGCTCCTTTGGAGACCTGCAGTGTCTCTTTATTCTTTAATTTGTTTAATTTCTTTATTGTGTTTAGTTTATCTTGCAGCTCTCTCCTTATACTGAGGGCTACTCTAACTGTACAGCATGACCACATACCTAGGTACGTTCCTGTCCCTTTAAACCATTTGTTTTCTATGTTGAAGCAGAGCAGCAGACTGCTAGACAATCATTATCTAGCTTCTCTGCTTTGGGGCCCTGCATTGCTTTGGTATGTCCCCTTTTTTATTTATTTTTATCCAAGGCTGTAGCTTTTATGTCCAGGGACAGCATAGTCCCTTTTTATTTTCAAGCACTCACATTTTAGAGCACACAGATTACTCAAGGAAACCTGCCTGTTTAGCAGCCTGGATTCGCTGCACACACGCCACAGACTCCTCCATGGCTAGCGGGCACAATTCTACAACATATTTCATACAAAGCCAGCAGCCGGGAGTCCTAATAATATAGGGGCATCGGTAATTATTTACACTGATACAAAGTGGCAGCAACAGTAGAAGTAAAAGTATGCTGCTCGGTTCAAACAGTTCCTGCTTTGATTTTGGATTTCTTTGGCATAACATTCTACATAACAACAGAGCGGCAGCAAAATAATTGAAACAAAATAAGCATAATGGCACTTCATTTGTATTCATAATTCACCTATCAGAGTGAATGTTATTTTGTATTTAACTGCCATTTTAATCATTTCTAAACATTCCTGCACTTTATACATAAAAATGGCATAAGCATTAACTTTATGAAGCACTTTTTTAAAAAAAATGCCTTTATCCAACCAGCACCTTATATCTCTTAAAAGGCACTTTATAGCTTTGACATTAAATGCCATGAATACACCTTATTTCATTCCTGCCAGCTGGCCTTAGCCTGGTGCATTATTTTGGCGAGTTCTTGGTGAGGGATGGAAATATAGAAACTCAAAATAAAGGCAGTAGGAAAAAATATTTAGTGAGAGATAGAAAAGATTGACATAGGTGGCCAACCTATGCCGGGGTGGAAAAAGGTAAAGTATAGTATAAGAAGAAACTGTCATGCAACAGATTTCAGTAGGGAAAAGAAGAAGATAGAAAAAATATCCCTCCACCGGTGTTAATGGCCTGGCAGAATGCAGTTGTACCACACATACAGGTGCATATCTTTGAAGGGATGGGAGCGCAGGGCCCTCTGGGCTCTTCACTTCAACAGGGAAATGAGGTAATGAATATAGTATCTCAAAAAGTAAGGACATTCTTTGCAAAAAACTGCATTAATGTGCCAGTTAGGGTAACTTATTGCTATAGTAGTAGGGAAATGTGGTATTAGGTTGATCGTTCTACCCCCCAAGAAAGAAAAGGAAAAAATATTAGGGTTTTGGTTCTCTGGAGTCTTGGAGGATCATTGATAGGATCTTCCTTGTGGGATGTTGACCCTAATGCTCCCCCCCAGTCCCTAGCCTCCAATCTAAAACACAAGGTACAGTTCCAGACCACTGCCTCATAATAATACAGTCTTCAAATATAGAGAAGTATGTCTCACCACAGCTTGCCAACACAATTTGTTGTACTTTTCTTCACACAGGACCCTGTGGGCCCTGTTTAAAGAAAGGAGATCACGTGTGATGTTGTTTGCTCACAGAATGGAGTGGGCATTGGGGCTGACAACCCCCCAAGGAAGACCTCACCACTGATTCACCAAGACTCCAGAGAACCAGAACCCTATTTTTTTTTTTCCTTTTGCTGCTGGGGGAGGGGCATTAGGGTTGGAACCCTAATGCCTCATTCCCATGCCTTTGTGGTGTTTAAGTTACCTTAACTGGTGCATTAAAGCAGCTTTTGTTGCAAAGAGTTGATAATATAAATACTACTGTTACATGATCATGATATAACTGCACCATTTCTTGATGGTTGAACTCCAAGCTTTCATTGAAAAAAAACAAGTTTCTAGCACCAACAGTTCCAATGTAAGACCTTTCAAAATATAATTTCTTTTAAATGTGATAACTTTGGAACAGTTAGTGCTAGAGACATACAGTAGGTCCCAATTTTTGAATGATCGGGAATGGCGCAAGGTGGTTGCACCACCAAGGAATGGCACAAGGGGCACCTAGCACCACACTGTGTACCATTTCCAATTTTGAAATGTCTCCTGTGCCAATGGGGGGCTGCCTGCACCAGCTGAGCTTGAGCTGCACTTGTGGTAGACACATGGCTGCACCCTGCTGGACTGGGGCTTACACTTTAATGGTGTTTCTACATCCCCTTTTTATGGAATTTCTAGAAGAGCCACAGTGGACACAAGGCTTTCCAGGAATTAGAGCAGCTCAGAGCTGGTCAAACAGCCCTTGCATGATCCACACCTCTGGTGTGGCATAGGAGGTGAGGATGGCCAAAATCAGCAACCACCATCCTACAACAATGTGCAGGGACAGTGTTGTGCTGTTGCCCACACAGTGCAGGTCTAGGACAGGTGCCCTGCGACCTGTAGTCCTACTGACATTCCCTGGCTAGCACACCGGGCAGTGCTGAAGATCCCTGTGGCAACCCATCCCCCATGCTATGCCAGTGCCTGGGCACATCCATCCCACTATGTCTCCCAGCTGTACACCACTCCCTTCCAAGATCCAAGCCATACTCTGCATCCCCAGCCATCCTCATGGCCATCCCACATATCCCGGTACTGGCAATGTCCCCATCAGCCATGGACTGTGATGTTCATTAGCCCCCTCCAACCTCGCTCCTGCTGGATGCCTCCCATGGCCACTGGCAGCTACCGAGGCATGCAGCCTCTGGACTCCAACACCGGTCACCATGGCGCAAGGCCATCTCGCAGCTGGAGGCAATGCCCTCCCATGTGCCTTCTGTATGGTGCACAGAAGCAGATGCAGTGACCTTTAGGACTTTGGAACTGACACCGCACCTGTACTAAAATCAGGTTCAGGGTCCCTGGCACACCAGCAATGAATGCAAACTGCTGTTTGCCACAGCTTGCGTTGATGTATATGGCCCTTTGAAAATCGAGCCCATATTTCTTTCAAATGAAAAACTGGAGTCAGCTATGTAGATATAGGAATAAGATAGTGCTACAGTGACCATATATTGATATAGAAAAACATAAAATGTTGGATATCAATAAAAACAAGCATTTGTCAATGCCAAATGCTTGCTTGCTGGCATTAGCATTAGAAGTGCAGGAGTTAGATGCAGAATAGGAATGGCAGTGAAGTATTGAATTGATGCCAACCCCACTCCCACCCTGCAGAGATGAACAGGCATTGGGGTGTGCCTTTGGGTTGTTGCCCATAACTCTCATGCCGTTTCACCTCACCCTACCCTGTAGACACTGAGAAGTGTTGAGGTGTGCCTTGGGGTGTTTGGGCTTTACACTCACCCCATTCCATAAGAAAATACACTGAAATGGGTGCAGTATTGGAGAATGGAGTGAACTTTGGGGCCGAAGAGTCCAAGGCACACCTCGATGCCTGTCACTGGCTGCAGGGTGGGAGTGGGGTGGAATAGTGTGAGCATTACTATCGACAATCCCAAGTCACACACCTGACACCTGTCATTTCCTACAGGGTAGGGCATTATGGTCAGAAGCACCAATGCCCCAGGCATTTCTTGGCATTGTCAGTGGCTCAGTAGGTAGCACACTCACCTCTGAGGCTGGGAGATCAGAGGGCTGTGGGTTCAGTTCCCACATCTGGCACTTGGGTTAATATTCCAGTACTGACACGGTAGTGCAGCATGAGCGGGGTGCTGCACTCCTGAGGTGCCGTCTTTCAGATGAGACATTAAACCGAGGTCCCATCTGCCTGGATTGGTGGTAGTTCAGGTGGATGCTAAAGATCCCATGGCATTTATCAAAAAGAGTAGGGGAATTTCCCCGTGTTCTGGCCAAATTTCCCTCATTCACTAAAAATACCACCAACAGCTTAATCTGGTTCAAGGTCAGTTGGCATTCATCTGTATCCCCTTCCCCTGGGTCGTGCCTGAAAATAGGCAGGATTTGTCTAGTGCACATACCCGGTCAACAAAAACGAAATAAAATAAAAATATTTTCACTCCAAGTTTCCAACATGGGCTTTTTGTGACCCCATCGCATTAACAGTGACACTATCAGTTCGTTAGCCAAAAGGTAATTTTGCACAGTGACTGTGTAATTTGGTGACACAGGTGTGAAAATACATTTTGGGCAGGATGTGAACAATGACAGCTGTACTGTTCATGAGGAGGTGTAAAAAAATGGTAATGTTGAAAATCTAGAGTAAAAATATAAAACAATTGGTGAAGTCACGAGCGTGCGTAGAAACTGCACAATGCACACCCTTAATGCAATTATTTTGGGGATTTTTTACACCAGATTTTCAACATAGGCATTTTTGAACCTCTCCTTATGATCACCATCACTGTGATTTTCTTAATCTTTCCCAAACGTTGATTTTGCACAGTGACCGAGCCATTGTGCGCCAGATGTGTGAAAACACATTTTGGGCAGGATATGAAAAATGACAGCTGTACTAGTCATAAGGAGGTGTGGAAAATCGGTAATGTTGAAAATCTGAAGTGAAAATATTAAAAATTCTCAAAGCTACGAGCGTGCGTGGGAACTGTGCAATGCACGCTTGTAATACAGTCATTTTTTGGAATGTTTTCACCAAATTTGCAAAATAGGCTTCTTGGGAGCCCACCTCATGAACAGTGACACTGTCATTGCATTAATTGGTCCCAGAAGGTGATTTCACGCAGTGAATGTGAAATCACCTTTCGGGACCGAATAACTACATGACAGTGACTGAGTTCATGAGGTGGGGTCACAAGAACCCCATGTTGAAAATGTGGTGCCAAAAGTCATAAAAATGGCAGAGATATCCACCTAAGTTGAAAACCCCCCATTAATGCCATTATACAGCTTACTGGCATTTCTTCAGTTCTCAGTTGGCTTTGAAAAGTGCAGACATGTTCCCACTCCACCGAAGATCGCGGCGCTGGACCTCCGGAGGTAAGTATGGGGTGAGGGGGGGTGCGGGTACATGGGGTGCACAGATGGTGGGTGCAGGTTGGGGAGGGACTGCAACAGACAGTGAGGGACCTTTTTCTTGTTTACAGGTAAAAAAAAAAAAAACTTTGAGGGAAGGTTTTCTTTTTGCCAGGGACAATTGGCATGCTGGGGTGGGCTCCCAATATGCCACCTGGGTGTTTTGGGGGGATTGAAGCTGACAGGCATTGGGCACCCCATCAGCAAAGAAAATGGGTCTGTGTTTGGGGGCTCATGATGCCGAGTGGGATTGGGCACCCCCTCGGCAGACAAATTCGACTAGAGGGACATCATGCCGACGGGGATTGGGCTCCCCCATCGGCAAATGAACTGGGGAGGGGGCATGTTGACAGGAGGATTGGGCACCCCCGATGATGGCTTTTGTGGGACTGTGAGTGGCAGACGGCAAAAGCCATCACCATGTTTATTGAAATGTTACAGCAGGCAAGGTACAACCTGCCATGAGGGGGCACTCCCTCTTGCAGCGGCAAATTTCTTTTAAGTTGGTGGCACACTTCTGAGCTGCTGTCATAGACAGCATGCTCATTCATTGGTGCCACAGAAACAAGCCCCAAAAAGCAGTGGCAGCATTGGCCACAACACTGCTGCACCTCTACAACCTGCTACTCCAATAAGCTGTCACAACATGTTTCTTGCACATGCATGCAAGCAAACATAAAAAGCATAAAATGGTTCACTAAATGTTTAAAATCCTGCCATTTTTAACAGTATATTATATCAACATGTACAGACATGTAACGACACAGTAGAACTGTATCGGTAGGATCAACACATGTGGAACACACTTCAAGCTTTCGTTTAAAAAAAATGCATTTCTATGATTAACAGTTAAAATATTATAGTTAATAAAATATCATTTCAGGCATTATGAAATATCACAAAAGATTATTTTTGTAGGCAGATATTTGTGGTCATTCTGGCTATGAATAAACACATTGGGTGGGATATTCAAAAGGGTTGCGCCATGCGCAACCCACTGATGCGCCCTGGCACGATATTCAATGGGGCAAGTTGAGCTGCACAACTGCCGATTAACCAGGTGCAACAGTAATGCTATCTCACATTTCCTACGAAATGCGAGGTGCGTGTCCATGCATATGTGGCACATCCCAATATTTAGCCCGGGATGTGCAGCACATATGCTGGCACATACCAACCTTGTGTCACTCAGGGGGGTGCAAAGATGTGCCTGTTAAAACCAGGAACAAGTCCAAGCCACCCACAGGTGAGCCGCCGTATTGCAGGGTGCAATACAGCAGACACCAGCTGTCAGTGGCCACCAGCCCACCCAGAACACGGACTCCAAGCCCCCTGCCCTGAGAGCATTGTGCCCCCCCATCTCTCAATAGCGGGCAGAAGCAATATGAGGTACCACCCCTCCCCACCCACTGGGGTCCCTGCCACCCAGCACTCCCCTGTCATCGGCAGGCAGCAGCACCACCCGCATGCCACCCAGCCACCCGCCGAATGACACCGTACAGTACAGTTTGTATGCCTATTGGTCCACTGCGTGGACCAATGGACGTGCAGACCATACTATACTACAGAGGCCAGATATGTGAATGAACGTGGTTCATTCATGTATCAAGCCTGTGTAGTACATTATGATCTGCATGCCCATTGGTCCATGCAGTGGACAATAGGTGTACGCTGTACTGTACACTGTCGTCGGCGGGTGGCTGGGTGACGCGGAAGGCTGCTGCCCGCCGATGATGGGGGATGCTGGTGGTGGCTACCCAGTGTGCAGGTGGGCAGGGGGGTTACCACTGGACCACCAGGGTCCCTTGTGCAATTGCTGCCAGTGATTGGGCACTGGGGGGTTACCACCGAATCACGAGGGACATGCATTGCCAAAATGCCTGCGATCAGGCAATGGGGGGTATGCACGGGTCCACCAGGGACCTTCATAGTACTGCTGCCTGCGGTCGGGCAAGGGGGGGTGTTCATATAGCATATGCCCACGATCGGGAGGGGGGGATGCACAGGTCCACCTGGGACCATATCACTACTTCTGCCCATGATCAGGTGATGGGGGGTGGGACACCACTGGTCCACCATGGACCTGTTCGTACCTCATGCCCACATTTGGGCAACAGGAGTGGGCTGCAGCCTGGCAAGGCACCAGGTGCAAGTCACCAGGGATCGGTGCACCGCATGCAAATGGGGCCATAATGACATGCAAATGGCCCCATTTGCGCCTTGCATGCATGCATCGTCAGTGTCAGTGGCTCAGTAGGTAGCACACTTGCTTCTGAGGCTGGGAGATCAGAGGGCTGTGGGTTCAATTCCCACATCTGGCACTTGGGTTAATATCCCAGTATTGACACTGTAGTACAGCTGTCTTTCGGATAAGACGTTAAACCGAGGTCCCATCTGCCTGGATTGGTGGTAGTTCAGGTGGATGTTAAAGATCCCATGGCACTTCTCAAAAAGAGCAGGGGAATTTGGTTTTTATTAAGTATTGTACATTATCACAAGAAGCACATGCAAAAACAAGAAGAAAACACAAAATCACAACTTCACGTAACAGGAACATCTGAATCAGTTATCCAAGGAAGATTGTGCCATACAATTTGAGTATACATAGCAGTTTGGTGAGCTTTTTCTTTATGATACAAACAGCGCATTTCCTTACAAACACTCCCCACAATATCATCATATGTCAGTAATTTTTGTTGTAGTGTGAACAAACAACAAGCGTTCCAAATATACCATTTAATAATGGAGAATAACACGGATAAGGTACCAGAGTCCCAAGGAGACCATTCTCTGCCATAGGTACCATAAATCAATGTCTCATAAGAGACCGTCTGAAAAGGTAACATATTCCAACAAGTAGCCACATAAGACCAAAAGGAGTGAAGAAAAAAGAACATGTAAAAAATAAATGAGACATGGTCTCGGATTGTGCCAAATACTGAGGCCTACTACAAAATGTTTTTTTTCTAAAGCTTTATGTTTTTGATTAGTTTTAATATTTAACTTTTCATGGCAACAAAGCCACTGAACATCCCAGAATTTACAAGGCACTCGTTTGTTACGAAACAATCGCATAATATCAGGTGTTGAAGAAGGGGGGCATAAAGGCAGAGTAATGGGCTCCCTAAAATGTTTGTCCTGCACCACAGAGTACAGCAATTTCTTTGAATAATGCAATAGAAGTTGAGATGTGATACCCCGATTTTTAAGGTGCACAAAAATAAGTCTATAGTAAGCAGGAGAAAAGGGAACTGATTTAAAAACTTTCATGGTATTTGAAACCCAACCACCATACCAGGCCCAAATCTGATTTTTAAAGAAAGGTTACCAACCAGTAGTCTGCTCACTACAAATAGGATGAAGATTAGTAAACAAAAATTGGATAACCGAAAATAGGATCGGATTAATCATATTCAAACCACCATCCAACACCCTTAGGTACAATATGTTACGTTTAATAGGGTTCAATCTACTAAGCCAAATTGCTTGGAAAAATAAACCAGAAAGAGTAGTGTCTCACTCTTTAGGAGGAGGAAAAATCATACTCACATATAAAAATAAAGGCAACAAATAAGTCCTGATCAAGTGTACCCATTTAAGCTTCCCCATAGTGCACTTATTCCAACCTTCTACCAACGCCTTCCCTTGTGCAAGCTTCAAATCCCAATTAAAAAGATCCTGTCTACCAGTATCGAAGGTGATCCCTAAAATAGAGATAGGACCCTTTGTCACTGGTATACCCGCCATATGAGTGGCAGAAAGAGCCAATCCTAAACATTTGAGGATGCATTTGTCTTTATTCAGACGTTTACCCGAAGCAGTACCAAAAAGAGTATAAAACTTGAGCGCGCTATCCAAATCAGTGGCCGATTTCAGAAGTAGACAAATGTCATCCTCATAAGCAGCAGTAGTGCATGGGGCATGATGACCAGAAATCAGAACCGGAGTAAAAAGCCGAATGTCATTTAATAACTGAAGTAAAGGATCAATACAAAAAATAAATAACAAAGGGCTTAAGGGACACCCATGACGGACACCCCTTTTTACCGGAACCAAAGGCCCCAAAAACCCATTCACCAGTGGTTTAATAAAGATGCAACGATAAATAGCCTGCAACCAAGCAATTAAGGAATCTGGAATACCATATCGACGGAGAGTCATCCATAAAAACCCATATTCCACAGAATCAAAAGCCTTTCTCTGATCTAAAGATACCACCAAGCCAGTGGTAGAAGCAAATGAGCTGGATTCAAAAACTTCCCTCAGTACTATAAGTTGGTCCATTATCACCTTGCCCGGGATAGCACAAGATTGGGTACAGAAAATAACACAAGATGCAGCCACAGATATGCGGAGGGCCAATATCTTCATAAGAATTTTAAAATCAACATTTTACAAACAAATTGGCCTCCAATTATCTAAATCTTCTCGAGCTCCTTTCTTATATAATAAGGTTACCACTCCCATAGTTGTGTGAATGAGAAAATATCCCTCATGTAACATAAAATTATAAACCGGGCCAATTTCTGAGAAATATAAGGAATAATTAATGCATATAATTCCAATAGAAGGCCATCCAGGCCTGGTACCTTCCGTTTGGGTAATGCAGCAACTGCCTCTATGACCTCTGCGGGAGAAATAGCTGAGGTAAGGGCAGCAACCGCAGACCCAGAGAGGGCAGGAATATCTAAGAAAGGAAACCAGTGGGAGAAGGCAGCAGCATCAGTAAGCTGTGTATCAGACTGCTGCCCCAAATGCTTAGACACTACTGGTATAATATCCAATTGTTTTATAACAGTTGACATAACAGAATCCCATACAGCTGACATGGTTCTATGCTGAATTCATGAGGAGCAACTAAGAAAAGGGCAAACCTCCGCCAAAGACCCCAGTGTACCAAAACGCTGTTGCATAGGTAAGGATGCCATTTGCTTCTCATGAAATTCCTGCATTTTCTGCATAGTAAGCCGAATCTGATCCCCATAATCATGTTTGGTTGTATATGCTAAACTCATCAATTGCTGCAGCTGTTGTCTGGGCGTCTGATATCTCAACTTCTCTGAATCCAAGACATGTTTGCTCTCACATAATAAAAGGGTCCATAAATCAGATTTAAGACTATCCCACCAGAGAAAAGGATTATCAAACAACTGAAATAAAGTCTTTTTCCCACCTATCAAATATAGTATCTGCTGGTGTATCGATCCCTTGGAGAGTAATAATGTATTAAATTTCCAAAGGCCCGGGCCGTGAGGGGGGTCCCATGCACCTACTACCACGGAAAGAGTCTTATGATGAGAATAAGCCACAGAGTCCACCTGGGCTACTAGTACAGGAATCCGTTTACTGAGAAAAAAAAAGTCTATACGGGTAGCATGTGTTCCCCTCTGGAATGTAGGTATCCCCCTAGAGTGAAGTGATTTATAGACATCCTTTAAGTGAGCTAAGTGAACTGTAGACTGTAAAGCCGACATGCCACAAAAAATCTTTTTGGTAGAGGTGCCACTACCACGATCTTGAAGCGTGAGACCGAAATTAAAGTCACCGCCCCAAAGCACAGCTTGTGCAGAGAAAAGAAAAGGCGGAAGCTGAAGAAAAATGTCTATCCTGTCAGCTTTTAGTTGTGGTGTGTAAATATTAATGAAATGAAAATAGGTATTACGCACCTTAACATCCAACAGAAGAACCCTCCCTAGCACCAAATCTATCAATTTTAAGAGCTGAAAAGGTAAACTAAATAGAATCCCCACCCCAGTACATGCACCCAAACCAACAGACCAGTAAGAAGGACCCCTGTACCAGTCGTGTTTAGCATGGCTAACCTCAAGGGCCATGTGCAATCTAGTGTCCTGCAGAAAAATAACATCCGCATGGGTGGACATTATATGGGAAAAGACTGCACCACATTTCTGTGGATTTTTAATACTATTGACATTAATAGTCAAAAGTGTCAGCTGATCGGAAAGGCTCATTTAAAGAAGTCAAGAGGGTTTAAGTGACTTAGATTTGCCAGCACCAGAGGCCTGTTTCTTCCTCCCTTTAGGGGTAGGCTTCCCTTTCAGGGGGCCTGCAACCTTCTCATGAACATCACCTAACCCACTGGATTCAGAATCAGAGCAGAGGTCAGCACAGTGAGAACCTTCCGACGAGACTTCGGAGCTTTTATCCATGAAATCAGATTCCAAAAGCAATGGTTGATAGGGATTGGAAGTTTGGGTTTCTGAGATTTTATGAACCTTGGGGGCTGGCTGCCTCCAACTTCAGTGGCGTGTCACCCGTTGTTCGGGGTCGACGACCGGGTCTTTGGGAGGGGGTGGTGGCGGCATGTCAGGAGAAGAAGGGACAAGTAAAGTCCTTGGTCCCTGCAATGGAAGGGCCAAAGCGATAGGAGAGAACTCAGCAGTCTCCACTGATACAGGGGCCTCCCGAGTCACCTGAACTATGAGGGGGGGTCAGAACGGAATTTGGAGGGGCAACATTGATAGATCAGAAGATGGTCAAGGATCTGATGGCAAGGGGGTGTCCCCAGACCATACATGTACCCCCTGAGCAAGTGCTACCATCAATCTCTGTTCCTCCAAATCCCCAGAACCAGATTTGGAAGAAGCAGCTTGTTTGCATTCCCCATAAGAATGACCAGAAAGGCCACAAAAATCACAAATGACAGTTTCTATACAATGCATGGACATATGACCCAGTTTACCACACAGGGAGCAACGGATATTGTCGCAGACACTACTAAGGTGTCCCGGAGCACCACATTTATAACAAGATTTGGGCTGGCCGGATAAAACAAACACCACGGTCACCCCAAGAAAAGGAATTTAGCAAATGTTGTAAAGAACCATTGAATTCCTGAAGAATAACCCTAATCTTCCAACCCCCCGTCCAAATGTTTTCACTATCAAAAATAGCCTCAGGGGCTCCCAAAACAGTACACCGTTGTTTGAGCCAAAAAAGTAAGTCAGTCACATTGACACCCTCATTGTGAAAGGGGCCTGTGACAGACTTCTGAGCAGGTCTGGTAAGAGGGATGACCTCAAATGGGGCCCATAGTGGAGTATTCTTCACCGTCCCATACCTGCTCCAAATGGCCTCTAAACCAGCCTGTAATTTAAAGCTGATGTCAAAGGAACGCTCTCCAGAGACATGTATGACAGCATACAATTCAGTAGCTAAAAACTGCAAACTATGCTTAAGCAGCGTTTTCCCCACATATTCCCTATCTGGAAACACATCAAGGCCACCCTTATACACAATACGAACAGCATTATGACGTTTAGCTGGAAGCACCTTTTTCTTAAAAAAGGAAGCATACGTTTTAGAAGAGCTAGCATTGTCACCCCCTGAAGAGGTAGCATTATCACCCCCCGAAGAACGGTCGGAGGATGTAGCAGGAGGTAAGGGGGGGGGGGAGGACCCAGGAAGGCAACCACCAGAAATTGCAGGGGACAAAGAAGCAGTACACTTAGAATCCTGAGGAGGTAATACAGCCCGTAAAGGAAAAGCAATTTTAGGAACAGGGGTCAATTCCAAATCAGTATCTAAATGCAAGTAAGATACATCACCTGAGGAACCCTGCACAGTCTGAGAGATCACAGAAGTATGTAGCAGGGACTTGGCAGTAATTTTCACTCTTGGAATATGTATCGGGGCAAATCCTGAGGTCCACTGCTGGGAGACAGGTGAACGCACCCATCCCGCCGCCCTGAGAGAATGATCCACCGACTACCGCTCCATGTCATCCAGAACCAAGTCCGCCCATCCCTTCCACGTGACTGCCAGTTTAAAAGTAAGTTGTAGAGCAGCAAAAGAAAATGTTGAAACACCATCCTGTTTGAGGTGTTTGGTTTGAAAGATCACTGGCATTTGCATGAAAGCAGCTCCTGAGCGTTCCTCTGCCACACCCGACATGGGAGTATTGTGGTCTGTCAGTGTAACCTGACAACTCCCGCCAGACTCCGAAAGACCTCCCAGTAAACTTGGGAGCGTTGTAGAAGGCAATTTCCCCATTAAGGGTCACATAGCAGAAACAGAAGCATGAGATGGCGTAGAAGAGACATCAGTACTTGCAGTGTCTTGTACAGGAGAGAAAGGAGGTCCCAAATCCAACTCCTCCATTGTCGTAACAGCAACCCGATCTGAAACAGGCTCAGACAGCACAACAGCAGCCCTTAAGGTAGTATCAGCAACAGGAATCATCTCCATTGAAGCAACTTCAGGCACAAGCGGTGCAGCCAGCGCACCACACTCCTCCACGTCCTTCTCCATGACCGAACTAGCAGAGACTGACACTGCAGCAGACAGCAAAGCCCCCTACGGACAGAATAGGGGAATTTCCCCGGAGTCTTGGCCAAAGCTCCCTCATTCAGTAAAAATGCCACCAACGGCTTAATCTGGTTCAAGGTCAGTTGGCATTCATCTGTATCCCCCTCCCCTGGGTCATGCCTGAAAATAGGCAGAATTTGTCTAGTGCACTTACTTGGTCAACAAAAACTAACTAGATAAAAAGAAATAATGGCCTCATTTGCATGCCCAGTGCTGAATATCACAGTTAATGTGCCTAGTGCAACTGCACTTGCGCTGGTGCATCCCCCTGCTCCCCTTCTGCCACTTGTGCTGGCACAGTGCCACTGCGCCATGCTCAGTGTGTGCACCCTCAGTGCCATATTCAAAGGTGCTGAGTCATGGTGCAGCACCATTGAATATCGCCTGGTCCATGCCCTGTGCAACATAGTTGCGCTGCACCCAGGCTTGCGCCCCTGCCCGGTGCATCTGAATATCCCACCCATTGTTTCCTAGTTCATGAAAATATTGACAACTGGAAGCTGGGAGCAGCTGATTTATGACAATTAGCTGCTCTCTTCAGCAGCCTGTACCCAACAGTAGACACACATGCTGCTATTTCCTAAGTTCACCTAGATCACAAAAAGATGGTCTAAGTAAACTTAGTCCACAGCAAGAGGAATCCACTGCTGGACATAACACTGTTTGCCATCAGCGCACCAGTGTCACCTCCCCCCCCCCCATGTCTGTCTCCAGATACAGGATTTCTGACTCCGATACAGCATGTGTGATATTCAGTGCCTGATTCTTGATACCTCATGTCTGACTCCTGGTTTCTGCTGTCAAACTCTATCACATGTCTGACTTCTGATATTGAATGTCTGGCTTGATCTGATATCTGACTCCTGATATCTGACTGTTAAAACAAATGTTCCATTCTGGAAGAGTGTGATGTCTGATCCCTATCACTTGATATCCACCATCTGTTTCCTGATATTTCTCATCTCTGACTCAACACTTGATACATTTTGCTTGACATCTGACTCCTAAGACTTGATTTTCATAGCCCAGAGTATGACGCAAGGTGCCTGCATCAAACATAATTGATACAAGGGGCACCTTGCATCAACAAATGCTGCCATTCCAAATTTTCAAATATGGTCTGCATCAAAAAGGGGATCCGTTGCACCAAACTGCCACTGCACCAGCCTTGCGACTGAAATCAGGGTATGCCAGGTCACAAGGGGGCTTGTACCATGGTGGGGCTACACCATCCCTTTTTTTCCAGTTTTGTAAGCCCCACCATGGACTCAGCAAGGGACTCACTTTAAACCATCCAGGAGATGGTCTAAGGGACTTGCACCAGTGCCACACATTGTGGTGAATGGGGGTATGTGAAAGTGGGGGGCCAGGAACAGAAGGGGCATGGGGGTGCCCTAGGGGGTGTTGTGGAGACAGTGGGCATGACTGGGAGTGATGTGGCTCCCAGTGGGGATGTCATTTGCAGAACCCTACAGCTGATCAGATGGGACCATTTTGTGGGGGGCTGCCAAGGCCGAACAGTGACATGGCCCCAAGTGGGCACAGCCCTGGCAGCCACCCTAAGTGTTCCCATCTTATCTGTTGTAGGGCTCTGCAATGGGCAACCCCACCATGTACCACATCACTGACAATCATGCCCACTGTCTTCACAATGCCTTCTAGGGCATCCTTATACCCCTTCTGTCCCTGGCCCCCTCCTGGCATGCAGATACCCTCTAAAGCCTCACAGCCCCTTCTAGTGTTGTGCTGGGGGGGGCCGGATTCCTGTGGCAATTCCTGCAGGTGCACCAAATGTTTGACACTAGCATGTGGCAACTCCTGGGTTTTGGTGCAGGGACCCCCCCCCCTTTTATAAAATTGGGCACAGGGTCTCTGATGCATCCGGAGTCTGCTACAGCCCAAGAGTGATGCAACTTGAAAAGTGAGCCCCTGTCTCTGATCATCAGACCAGACATTAGAAGATCAATCCAACACTTGAACAATGTGTGTAGGGCTCAGCAACATTGACTCATACATTTTCATAAAGATTGTTTCACAAAATGGCAACACATTGTGAAAATTGCTGTTTCTCACAAAAAGAAATACTGAGTGAATATTATTTATTATTTATTTATTGAATTTTGTTGACCGGGTGAGCCTGCTGGGCCCCGGAGGTCCCTTTTTCAGGGGCGACCCGGAGGTACAATGTTACATACATACAGTATAAACAGAACAGGACAAATTGAAACATGACATGATGTTAGACAGTTAAATATTCCATAGGGTTACAATCAGGTGGGATGTGAGGGAACATACAGTCTGTGGGACATCTAGATTAGATATTTACAAACCTTGTACATGCATGAATCTTGTAGTGCATGGGAGTGCACGAGATAGTGGCTAATATGTCTAGGGTCAGGGTGCCTTCCTGAGGGATTAGATGGGTGGAGGAATGGGTAACAGTAAGTCACGCCTTCCTAAATGGGAGTGGCAGTGTCGTGTGTTCAGGTCCTAAGGCATTGGCAGGTACTCCTATCGAGCAAGTGTGCTTTAAGTTTGGAGCGGAAGCAGGAGCCAGATCCTGCCTCCCTAACCTCAGGTGGGAGGTTGTTCCAGATGGAGGGGGCTGTAAACGCGAAGGACCTGGACCTGGCTTTGGTCCTTGTTTTAGGAATCTCGAGGAGGGTTTGTCCTGAGGTGCGGAGGCACCTCAGATTGGATTTAACCCTGACTAGCCCTTTGAGGCTGGGGGAGAGGAGGGCCCAGTAGCTAAATGTCAGGCAGAGAGTCGGGTGGTTGAGGCAGGCTTCCATGCTGACCACCTGAGCCTAGCTTGGGCCTCGCAGTGGTGGGTTCTAGGGTGGGACATTGTAGCAAAACCGGCAATCTTGTTGTATAAGGTCTTTAGCCTGTCAAGTTCAGATGCCACACCTTGGAGAACTGGGGCTGCGTAGGTGAGCTTGGGGAGAAGGACGCTGTTTGCGATGGCTACCCTGGCTTCAGGGATAATCTGGTCCTTTATTCTATAGAGGATACTGAGTTTCACATGGATGGCTTTGGTTAGTTGGTCGACATGATTTTTTAGGGTGAAGCTTTGGTCGAGGGTTAGACCGAGGTACTTTGTGGAGGGAACCACTTCGAGTTTGTCTCCCCCTGTGGACTGCAGCTGAAGGAGCTTCGACCGCTCAGTTCCCAGGGATCTAGGCCCAAACAGCATTGCCTTGGTTTTGCTGGTGTTTAGTACCATTTTGTTCAAGGTGAGCCAATCCTCCATCTGGAGGATGTCATCTTGAAGGGCTCTCTCCAGTTCTTTTACATTAGGGGAGGCTCGGTAAATATTATTTATTATTGATTATATTATATTTACTATATTTATTATTATATATTATATTTATTTATTAATATATTATTTATTTATTTACATATTTATTTATTGAAACGTTTAGTCGGGAAGGCACGTTGAGCAACAAGTTGCTCGTCTCCGGTGCGACCTGCGGTTGGGTGACATGAGGATAGTATACAGAGATTTGGTACACAATGTAGATATATAGTTTGATCACATTCAATAAAGTTGCAGACTATACAGAAGTACTGAAAAGGAGGAATGCGGAAAGGTATGAACTAGATGGATACAATGCTAACGATCTTGAACTAGATAGATACGATAGCACAAATATCTTTTGCAAACACTTGGTGGGACATAGCTTTGTAGCTAGAAAATGGCTCAAAAGAATATAAGGAGGTTGAACTAGGGCAAGATTGCAAGGAGAAACACAGAACAAAATTTGCAAGCTGTAACAAAAGTGCAAGGTTGACTATAAGTGCATTAGAGATTAAGGGTTAGCCAACAACTGTGGTTAGGAAGTGTGGGTGGGGGCATATAGGCAGAGAGCAGGGGAGTGGAAAGGGGGGGATTTGGAGGAAGGGAAGGCAAGGGGTGGAGAAGAAGGATCTGCCAGGGCCTGACCCCTCCAGAAAGCTGGAGATCCTACCTGCACCAGGCAGAGGTCAAGCACGAACAGGAGGGAACCAGGTTGTAGGCAGTGGGAGTTAGAGCACGTCATGAAGGAAGAGATGAGAAAGAGAAGGGTCTGCCAGGGCCTGGCCCCTCCAGTATGCTGTGGACACTGCCTGCACAAGGCAGAAGTAGAGCACAAGAGGAAGGAAGCAGGCTGTGGGAGTTAGAGTACAACAGGAGAGAAGTACGTAGTGATGGGGAGTAGGCTTCGGAAGGACCAAGAGAGAGGGAGGGAGGTGGGAGAGAAAAGGGGCCAAGACCCAGCCCTTTCAGAAAAGAATGGGGTGGGACTAGGAGGTGAGACAGGTGTTTGCCTAGGTTCTGGACCCCCTCAAGATGCATAGAACCCTGCCAGGGGCCTAGGCCAAGCAATGGCAAGTGGGTAGTGAGGATAAAGTGGTGTACAGAGGCGGGAACGGGGGGGGGGTAAAGTGGAAAGGAAGGGATGCTGGGGAGAGGATGTGGGGGGACGGTTTTGCAGGAAAGATGTGGGTGTAAAGCTAAAGCAGGCTCATAGGGGAAAAAGTTAAGGAGGACTGTAGCAGGAGCAGCTAGCAGAGAGAATGTTATGTAAGGCAGAGGCAAGGGAGTGGGAGGAGGAGGAGTGTCATATTTGAGGTGGGAGGGAATTCCAGATTTTGGGAAAGCAATGGGAGAAGCCTGATTGGCTGAAGGTGGTATGACGGGGGACTAGCAGGGTGCGAGTGTCGGAGGATCTGAGGGAGTGGAAGGAAAGTGGGGGGGAGGGAGAGAGCATGAGAGGTAGGAAGCAAGTACACCAAGCCAAAGTTTGGAAGTTAGCTTGGCACAGTGAGCCAGGCATCTATTAGCAAGAGAGGAGAAGGACAGGGCATGGTAACGGTCACAATGATGGGTTTGAGATGAGGCATCAAGGACAAATCGACAGAAGGAGTTGAAAAGAGAATCCAGTCTGGTAAGGGAAGATATGGGAGTGGCACCATAGACTACATCACAGTAGTCAAAAATGGGGAGGATCACCTTCTGGACAAGTTCTCGCTGAGCCATAGGAGGGATGCAACTATGGTTCCTGTAAAGGGATCCAAGCTTGGGGTGCAGTTTTTTCAGAATGGTGTCAATGTGGCCAGAGAAACTGAAATGTTAGTCCAGCTAGACCCCAAGGTTTCTGAAAGAGGGGTTGTCCTCAAGGATTGTCCCATCAAGGGTGTGAAAAGATGGTAAGGAGTGGAGCCTAGAGAGTCTCTGCCTAGTGCTGAAGGTCATGGAGACTGTCTTTTTGGCATTCAGGAATAGCTGATGTGAGGCAAACCAGAGTTGAACCTGGTGGAAGTTATACTGAAGAGTGGTTGCTACTTCAATGGTGGTTTTGTCAGAGGTAATCAAGATGGTGTCATCGGCATACATATGAATAGAAGAAGAGGGGGAGCAAACTAAGGGAAGGTCATTTAGGAAGATGGAGAAAAGGATGGGCTGAGTACAGAGCCCTGTGGTACTCCTTTGGAGACTGGGAGGGATGGAGAGATTATATTCTGAATCCTGACTGATTGTGTTCTGTCTGTGAGGTAAGTTCTAAACCAGGAAAGAACAGGAGTAGACAAACCAGCAGCCATAAGGGAGTAGAGAAGGAGGGCATGGAAGACTGTGTTGAGAGCCTTGGCGAGGTCGACAAAGATGGCAGAGGTGATGAGGCTGTTGTCCATCCTGGTAAGGATGGAATCAGTGAGCCTAAGAAGGGCAGTTGTAGTGGAGTGGTTCTTCCAAAAACCAGATTGGAACGGGGTGAGAAAGGAGGAGTCAGCAAAAAAATAGGTCAGCTGAGAGAGAACAAGGTGTTCTTGGAGCTTAGCAAGGGCGGGGAGGAGGCAGACTGGGTGATAGTTGGAAGGGGAGGAAAGATCACCACCCTTAGGGAGAGGAAGGACCACTGCATGTTTCCAGGGAGTAGGGATGGAGGAGGACATAAAGGAGAGATTTAGAATTAGAGAGAGAGAGTAGGCAATAGCAGGGGCTGAGAGGCAGAGAGGTTTAGGGTCATGGTCATCCGGAGAGGAGCCTTTGGAGGGACTGAGAAAGAGGAAGGCTATTAGTGTCTCCTCAGAGGAGATAGGAGAGAATGAGAAAGGGGGGTGGGTACGGGGAGGTTGAGTGATAGGAGAGAGAGAGGAAGAATGAGTGGAGGAGAGGCTTGAGGGAAGGGATTTTAGAAGGGTTGAGGCACAGGAGGTGTAGAAGGAGTTGAACTCCTGAGCCGCTATGCAAGGTTCAGACTCTGGTGTTTTGTTTATATTAAGCATGGGGGTGGGGATGTGAGGGGGTAGGAATAGTGAGTGGTCTACTTTCCAAAATTTGGAGGGGGAATTTATGTTATTGAGGAAAGAGGATTTAAAATATTCAGACTTGGCAAGTCTGATTGCTTTAGTACAAGTGTTTCTTAGCCTGTGATAGTTAGTAAGGGCTGATGGGAGCTGAGATGCCTTGTGTTTCCTCAATGCTTTCTCATGCTCCGTGAGGCAGGTCATTAATTAAGGGGTGATCTAGGGATGATGGATATCTAGGTCTCTAGTGTGTTTGAATGGTGCATGGAAGTCCCAGGTAGCTATAAATCTGTCTTTGAAGTAAGTGAGGGCTTGGTCGATGAACGTGGAGACCAGTCAGAATTGGTTAATATCATTGAGGAGAGGGTTTGAGTCAAGGGTACTGAAACAGCAGAGATGCAGGATTTTATGCAGCGGTTTAGGTCTGTGGACCTTCCTGACCACGAAGATAGGGTGGTGATCACTGAGGGCATCCGGGAGGACACCGGACTTGATGACTCGAGGAGAGTGGGAGGTGAGAGCCCAGTCTAACAGTGAGTGGTTTTGTGTTTTGTGGTTTAGTCGGGTAGGGTCTTGGAGGAGTTGGGAGAGATTTAGAGCAGAGATATCACTTTGTGTCTTAGAAGTGGTTGATGACAGCCAGTTTAGATTTACATCACCTAATACATATAGCTCACCTTTGTGTGAGACAGAAGCTATAGATGTGATGAGGTCAATAGATTCAGAGGGCTTGATACTTGGGCAACAGTAGATACCAGCAATAAAGATAGGGGAGGAGAAAAGCAGGGCAAAATTTACTACAAGGGCTTCGTAAGCGGAGGTTAAGGCAGACGAAAAGGTGGTAGTGTATTGGAGAGATACTGGATATACATGGTCATTCCACCTCCCCTATCTGCCCTATTCTGCCTGACTAAGGAATAGCCTGGGATGACAATGGAGGGATCACAAGTTTTAGTATTCAGCCAAGTTTCAGTTAACATTAGAATGTCTGGAGTGAGGAGATTGTCATCGGCTGTAACAGATCAATTTTCGGGACAAGGCTGCAGATATTTAAGTGAAGGATCTTTAGGCCTTTTGGGAGGACAGAGGTGGTGTTGGAAGGTTGTACATTAATGGGAGGATAGCACCTGGGGGGAAGGGGACCAGGATTGGATGTACATCTCCTGAGGCAAGTAATAGGAGTGCGAGTATAAGGAAGTGTAGTTTAGGATATTTGTGGTGGGCAGAGTATTCGTGTGTGTTTGGGTGGGAGGGGGACTAAGTGAGTGGATAATCACGAGATGAAGGAAAGCTAGGTGGCTAGAAGCTGTGAATAATATGGCAAGGGCAATGTGGGGGATGTGAGTCCAGAGTATTTGAGGGGAAGAGAAGGTAATTGCAAGAATGAAGGAGGGGACTAGGAAATCATGGGGGGAGGGAGAAGGGACAGGGTTTTTAAACTGAGAAGTTTGTGGAGTTGTGTTAGAGATGATGGAAAGGAGAATTAGAAGGAGGGGAAGTGGGGAAAGTGGGGTGAGCATGCTGTAGGTAGATGGGGGTGCTTACTGGTCAGGGATAGTGGGGGAGGAGCATGGGACAGTGAAACTGGAAGGGGTGTCAGTGAAAAGGTGGCCACTGCCAGAGGGAACTGACAGCCACTAGCAAGTTGTGCATACCTGGGGAAAAATAGGTAGCTAGAGATAGGCCTTGACAGAAGTAGAAGAGGTAGGGGGCAAAGACATGAATAGGGATAGACTTACCATACAATAAGTGAAACGAGACAGGGATTGGATTAGGTGAGTGTGCTTACAACTGGGTCTTCTAGTGTCTAGAATATATAGTCTGATAATGGAAAAAAAAAGGTAAGGAAAGAGGAAGATGCCAGGCAGTTTAAATCCCCAGGAACTGAAGCCAATCAGGGAGAGATGGAGTGCTGAATCAGCCTATAGTAGACCCAGATTCAGGCACCATTCTCCAACTGAGTTCACAGCTAGCAAGCTGGACTGGAGCTGCATTCCCGAAGCGTACCTGGATCCTTGCTCTTGAGGGCAGGCTGGGGAGCACCCTGTGGCCAGCTGTGTTCAGCACCGGACCGCTACTGCAGAAGGTGGAACCCCCTCAGGGAATCCTGGATCCTTGCTGTTGAGGGCAGGCTGGGGAGCACCCTGCAGCTGGTTGTGTTCAGCATTGGACCGCTAGTGCAAAAGATCGAGCCCCCTCAGGGAATCCTGAAGACAGGATATTACTACTGTTCAAATACAAATCTTAATGTTTACACATATTGTAATTGCTGTCTGCTTGAAAATCTGTGATTTTTTTGAGTGAAAATAGTAATTTCACTTAGTAATTTTTGTGATGTAGGGTTGCTTGGAAACTGCTGATTCTAGTTCATCATTTGTATATTAGACAATAAGAACTTTCGATTCTGACTCTTATTTTGTTATGATGCCTGCTAAGGCACTGGAGCCAGAAACGGTGTCAGAATCAAATGTTCTGATTTTACATCCAGTTTTGAATATATAGCACATAAAAATTAACCTGTCTAGTGGAAATACCAAGAAACCTGCAGTGGGCGAGGAAAAAAGTTCTCCTTTACCTTAATCTCCTTCCCCTTACCTTATGTGTCACTGCTGCTGGCTGGGGTCCCACTCTCCATGTGATGCTACTGTGCTTTCTCTCTGTGTAGGCAGAGTAGGAGCAGGCTGGATGGATGAGGCAGACAGCGAGGGTCCGGTGGCTTCCTCTACCCCCTTCAATAAACAAAAATGAATGATGACACCCTCCCCAACAATCTGTGGTGCCAAGCTCCCACCTGCAAATCAGTCCCCTGGGTCTTAGTCTAATCCACAGGGCTAATGCCTAGGTCACCCAGAGCTGGCTTACATTCAGCCATAGCTATAGTCCAACAGTGTAGTGTGCACAGTGGTCCAACTATCCAATCATTTCCATGATTCCCGTTATTCCCAGTAGCCTCATCCTGCCTCCCTCTGATCGAATGAAAACTCTGAGTGGCAGGCACTATCTGATGCTTTATTAGGTATCTTCACTAAAAATACCACCAACAGCTTAATCTGGTTCAGTTTCAGTTGATTTCCATGTGTATCTCCCCCTTCCCTGGGACAAAGCTGAAAATAAGCAAAATTGCCTAGCTCTCCTTTCCTGGTCAACAACTAAATGAAATATATAATATTGTGAGGGTTACCCAGGAATTTCTTTTAGCCAGCCACAATTCTGGGTGAGGAAGGAGGGGGCTGCTGAGTGAAAGGGGCATTGTGGACATGATTGGTGTTTAGACCTGTGTGCATACTACATGACTGCACTGTAGTATGGCTGACTAGAAACCAGATTTGGGGGACGTTAGCCATATGGATTGGATTTGGGGGGGTAACTCATGGACTAGGGATCATGGGACCAGGTTATGGGGGGGGGCTTTGCACTACAGCTTGTTGGTGATAAGGTAAGAGGATGGAGATTAGGATGGGGGAAGGGCTTTCTTCCTGACTCACTATGGGCTCCATGGTGTTTCTACTGCGTGAAGGGATGCTGTAAAAAAAAGGCTAAGGCAGTATTTGGATGTGAAATCAGAGTTGGATTCCAATTTCAGAACCAATTGTGACTATGTTTTTTCAGAATTCAGAATTTTGTCCTTGAATACCAAAATACCAAATTCTGGAAAAAGCTCCAAATCTGATGAATCCCATTCCCTTCAGCAGATTTCAAGCAACCCATATTTTGTGCAGTTTTACTAGTACTAATATTAGCTTTAAGACCTAGTATGTGGAAATGAAGCTTTGTGTGATTCTGCATGTAAATAAAATCCCAGCAGCCTAATCTTGCATCTTTTCTATTTTTTCTCTTCTTTACCTGATTTTCTCCCCCTTGGTCACCCCCCAAAACTCTCTGTCTGTGACACACATTGCTTGTTGTGTACCTACGACCTGATCTGTTTGGGTACCCCTACTGTTACACTACTGTATGCATCCTATTCATGCTTACTCCCTCTCCACCAGGGTCTCAGTGGGAGCCCAACCTTATTTATAAGTCTAGCCCATTTGCAGTGCACCAGGACAGGCAAGCTACACAGTGCTGTTATGTCTAAGGTGGCCTTCCTCACCATCTTAGTCTTGAAAGGGATCAGAAAAGTTATTTCCTGAAGGACAAGGCAGCGTGGTAAGCTCCTCCAAGATTGGAGATTCAGGTTGTAATGATCTGATGAAGTGTATGTGATGGAGAGGGCATTATCTGCCTTGAGCATCCTCCCTTTCTTTGAACCTGGTCCTGGAGTATGTAGTGTCCTATGTGTGGGTTGGCATGGTAATGAACTATGCATGTGCCTTCCCCTACCCTGTGCACTTGCATGTCCCATCTATCCTGCCATCTGTGGACATTCCAATACTGTCCTGCAATAATAGCTGGATCCCCAAAGATTCCCTTTTTGGAAGAGATGTTCAATCTTCCTGGCAGCCCTAGGCTTACAGTAGGCTGTGAACCTTGTGCTGCATCAGCACTGGGCAGTACCAGTACCATATGACTGACTCCTGATATCTAGTATTTGAATCATCACATTTCATACTTATGCCTTACTCCTGATTAAGGATTAGCCTGCCAATGCCAAATTTGTGTTAGTTGAATGTGTCACAATTAGGCACTTTTCCTTTGATTTGGCTCAGTCAAACTTTTGGGCCACTATGGGGCACTTCACAATCCCTTCAACTTTCAGCCAGTTAATTAAACAATGACTTTAGCCATTCCCAAGTGGCCAGGGTTAGCCCCATGCCAATACCTTCACCCACTATGATAATTTCCCACCTTCCTTTTCCTTCCCCAAATACTGTTTTTGTTAAACAGAAAAATACAGTTGGTGTGCTTGGTGCTGAGAGTTTTTAAAACAAAATCTGACTGGAGGACCAGGGGAAGGTAAAGAGGGTTAGAATTGATTGGTTTGGGCATGGGATGGTTAAGCAATGCCATTTACCACTATTTGTAGCCTAGTAGACCCCATTAACATGGACCAGAAGTGCCTTTGGCTGAAGTGTCAAAGTCAAACTGAAGAAAGTGAGTCCAAATCAAATCCGAAAACAAAGTTGTCAATTTCCACATTTGCTCACCCTTTCTTCTGGTACCTTTATCTGTCTTTTGTTACTTTATGCCTCTGTCCTGACATTTAATACCTACATATCTGAATCCTGACACTTGGTATTTGACTCCTTATTCTTGATTCTTGCCTCCAGAAACCTGACAACAGGCCCGGACTCCGGAGAATGTCCCATTGTAGATAAAGTACTTAAAAGGTGAGGAAGCCTTAACCCTCTCAACAGCTTAGAAAATTGTTTTCATTCTTTAACTCATGAAGCTCTGTAACAAAATGCTGCCATCTACAGGAGTTCAGTGAATAAGCTTCAGTACTGCAAGACACAGCGACCGCACAGATCATTTCAGTTCTTGAAAAAAAATAATTAGTGATATTGTCGGCATTAATCATTTATTCAATAATGAGTTAAAATCATCCCAGTAACCATAATGTTTCAGCATTTATCTGCCTTATAAAGCACACTGTAGAGTTTGTCTGTCTGTGCTTGCAGGGCTGTAACTGCTATGAGGAAGATGTTGACTGTTGTGCATGCAAATGAGCAAAATGCTCATATCTTTCAACTGTCTCGCATTCAGAGGGAGAATCGAACAGCCTCACACAGAGAAGATGCTGCACTACATTATACACCAACATCCAGTATTCGACACATTCAGTTTGATTGCTCATGCAAATTTTAAAACATCATTATTGCCAGTCAAATGCCTGCTTAGAATTTCTATGGACATAGCTAGAACATTCAATAATTATACCTTCTGGGGATGTTCCTGAAGATGCTGTGCTATTCATTGTTTTCCCCAAACTGTTTTAAAACTTAGATGCAATAAAAATTGCATGGGCCAAGGTTTAAAATAGCTGAGACTAAACATAGAGTAGTCCATATTAATCAATGAATGGCTCTTATTTTCTATGTTTTTATGCATTCTCAGGCTCCCAGGTCTAAAGGAATTTGTATATTTTACAGGGAAATGGAGCCATCTACAGGGAAATTGTTCCCACAGCCTTACATTGGTTATAGGGGAAAGCAGTGTAATTTGGCTTCCATAGGAAACAATGTAATATACAGGAAAACACAGGAACATTGCCTTGGAGTTACAGTGACAATGCCTAATCAGTCTGGGAGCATTACATTCTTGTCACCTAGTAAAGTGATAAAAGGATCAGAGAAATAAAAAATGCAATTTTTAACTAATGCTAGTCAACAAGCCAGGTTTTACCACCAGATGACCACCTGCAATAGTGGTCAAAACAGTTTATAAAATGGATAATAAAAAACTCAGAACCTAATTGGTCAAATAGCCTCACCTGACCATTGAAAAAAATCTCATATTTAATCCATATTTAGGCAACCAAACTCCCAGCCATCTTTGTTTAGAAGTCACATAACAAAATCAATATTACTACACATTTCTAAGCCCTTTAAGAGTTTATAAAGTTTTACAGGGTTTTCATTTTCATGTCTTGTTGTAACAGTTTATAAACTTTTATAATGTGTTCATGTTCATGGCACATGTTTTGACTGTTAGACTAAACACATTACTTTACCTGGTGGATCAATACAAAATAAATTTCTTAAAGGGACACCATCAGCCCTTTACTTAGTTTCTTTGTCGGTACTCATAAATATGCCTGCACTGCCTGCAGCAGTCCATCTTGTGCTATAATAGACATTATAGCAATATTGTCCCCATAAAAAAAAATATTTACTTTTACAAATTTTGCTAAAAAGGGAAACCCTCTCAGTATGCTCCTATTATCCGCGCCTGATGCTAAAGTGTGCTCACATCTGTAAATAGAACTGAAGTGCCAGAAGACTTGTACATGGACTATTCTACCTGAGTTCAGCTAAGTACAGTTTCTAGTTGCAAAAAGAAAGCTGAACCTAGGAAAGTGTTTCTTTTTTTGAAACAGGCACTCAGACTTAGATAAATCACTTGAGCAGTAATACTGGGCATGGGTGTATGCATATGTATGTGCATATGTATGCACGTAATGTCCAGTATCACAGCTCGATTTTTAGACCATGATTAGCTGAACTCAGGTAAAATAGTCCATGCATGAGTCTTCTGGTGCTTCAGCGCCATTTACAAATGTGACCATGCTTTGGCATCAGACGTGGAGAATAGGTGCCAACTGACAGGGTTTTGCTTTTTAGCAACATTTGTAAAAGTAAATATTTTTATGGGGACTACATTGCTGCAATGTCTATTACAGCACAAGCTGGATGGCTGCAGACAGTGCAGGCATGTTTACAGTATGAGTACTGGCAAAGAAAGTAATTAAATGACTGACAGTTTCCCTTTAAGTTTTCCACTTAAAAATTGCTGTCTTCTAATTTTTGTTTTGTTTTAACATCTAACCCATTTAATAAGCACAATAACCCATTCCAGAGCATGGGGTTATGGTGAATTAATGCACTTCTGGGTGCTGGAGGACACTCTGCCTTTGCTCTCATGCCTCAATGTACCCAGAGCATACATTAATTCACCATAACCCCATGACCTGTCGGGGGTTACTTCTTGCACATGCAGCTTCCCTATAGACAAATCTGATCTTGCCTTGTTTACTTTTAAAATTTGGTTTGAGTTTTCTGATTTAATATACAAAAGTGAGCTTCTAGTTGTATGAGGGTTCAAGTGTTTTCCATTTACATTTTCTAGACAATTTTTTTCTAAATAACGAAATATGACCTCCACTGCCATGTTTATTATTTTCATTCTCTGCTGCTGGAAAAATCAATTTATACAAAATTGGAAAAGTGTTTCCATCATGGCACTACTATGTAGATATCCAGGTAGTTGTGCACCACACCTAAAACTTACAAATGCAATAGCTGGCCCAGCACACAAGAACAGACAAAGATAATAAAAATAATATGTGCTCAGGAGAAAAAAACATAACATGTATGTGAGTACTTTTATTAATTTTACTTTACAACATTTTCTTCTTTTTTCTTTTTGTGTGTTAGTTGCACTGTTGTTTTCAGGTCCTCCTACTGTGGCCAAACTGTTATCAGGATAACACGCAATGGACTGAAGTATTGTTTGTAGAAAACTTTCCCTTTCTAACTCTCCTACCTGTTTCCCTTTTCTCCTCTCTTCCTATGCCCTCTACTCTACTGTTTCCTGTCCCTACTCTATCCACACTGCAAAAGTATTAATGGACAAGACACACTCTCTCTCTTGCCTCCACCACCTCTGTAATAGCCCCCGGCCCCCCCAACCTCACACACACACACCTACACCTCCTACCTTCTCTCTCAGGAAGCTCTCCTAAGGGATCATTTTGCTTCTTCACCCCTTCACTTTTTATGTTGGCGTGCTTGTGCAGCCAACATCTTGCGGTAGTGGAGATTTGGAGGAGCGGTCGCTGTTGGGCAAATGCAGGGCATGCACCAGTAGGTGCATCCCTCATTCCCCAATCAGCCTGCATGCCGGTGCCACACTACCCAGGCAAGCACATCTAAGGAAAGGTCTGCTGCACTACGAGCAAAGCTCGTCACATGCAGCAGACCTTCCTATGTGCTTCCCCAGCATCAAACATGGTGGCACAGTGGCCTCTAAACTGCCGACTTTGGGGGTGCCCAATCCCCCGGTCAGCTTACCCTGCCCCTCTTGTATGTGCCGATGGGGGAGCCCACTCCCTGTTGGCATAATGTCTCCTCCTCTTCTTTTTGGTTGCGGGGGTGCCCAATCCCTCTCGGCTCATGTGCCCCACTTTAGATTTGTTTGCCGACGGGGTGCCCAATCCCCATTGACATCTGTCCCCACTCCCTATGTGCCATCGGGGGTGGCCAATCCCCCATCGGCTACTGTACCCCCCCAAAAAAAACACCTGTAAAAAAGTAAAAATGTCTGCAATGTTTGTTTTTTTTTAACACCTGTAAACAGAAAACGGTCCCTCGTAGTCTCCCTACCACCCACACCCACCCACTGTGCACTCTGCCTCCCCAAACACCCCCTTCACCCCATACTTACTGCCACAGTCCAGTGTGACGATCTTCGGTGGACCGGGAACACGTCTGCACTCTTCAAAGCCGACTGCGAACTGAGGAAATGCCGGTAAGCTGTATAATGGAATAAATAGGGTTTTTTTGACCTTGATGCATATCTCGGGCATGTTTTGGAATTTTTGTACCAGATTTTCAACATGGGGTTTTTGTGACCCCTCCTCATGAATTCTGTCACTGTTATGACATTAATTGGTCCCGAAAGGTGATTACGCAGTCACTGTGTGGAATCACCTTTCAGGACTGATTAATGCAAGGACAGTGACAGTGTTCATGAGGTAGGCTCTCAAAAAACCTATGTTGCAAATCTGCTGGAAGAAATCAAAAAAATGGCTGTTTTATGAGTGTACGTTGTGCAGTTACTACGCAGGCTCATAACTTTGCGAATTCGCAATATTTTCACACCAGATTTTCAACATTGTCATTTTTCTACACCTCCTTGTGAACAGTACAGCTGTCATTTTTCACATCCTGGGCGATATGTGTTTCCGCACTTCTGGCACACAATTGCGGGGTTGCTGTGGGAAATCAGTGTTCGGGGCAGATTACAAAAATGACAGTGACACTGTTCATGAACAGAGGTCCTAAAATGCCTATGCTGAAAATTTGGTGATGATACTCCATAAAATGACTGTGTTACGAATGTGCATTGTGCAGTTTGCACTCACTCTCGTAACATGCATTTGTAATATTTTCACTCTGGATTTTCACCATTGGCATTTTTCCACACTTCTTGATGAACAGTATAGCTGTCATTTTACATATCCTGCCCAAAATGTGTTTTCGCACGTCCGGCGCAGAATAGCATGGTCGCTGGGCAAAATCACTTTTTGGGACAGTTTGAGGAAATGACATTGACTGTACATGGACCGAGGTGCTAAAATGCCTAAGTTGAAAATTTGGTGCCGAAAGTCCATAAAATAACTGCATTACAAGCGTGCATTGCACATTTCCCACACACCCTTGTAACTTTGCAAATTTGCAATATTTACATGCCACATTTTCAGCACTGGCATTTTTTTACACCTCCTTATGAACAGTACAGCTGTCATTTTCACATCCTGCCCAAAATGTGTTTTCGCACTGAGCTACCAAAGCCAATGCCAGTGTGGCAACATTTGGTATTGACAAATGCTTGTTCTCTCCTGTGTCTGTCCCTAGAGGGTTCCTGTCCTCTTTCATACTTCTGCTATTTTACATTTGCTACTGTTTTCTGGTGTAAACTGTCATTTTTATATTTGCTTGCACGCATGTGCAAGAAACATAGTGCCATCATCCGAGATTTCGGAGGTGTGTCACCCCCTCTTCCAATTCAGTCAGTGTGTTGGCAGGCACGGCCCCTGTAAGCCAATGCATGCTGGAGCTGTCTATGACAAGCTCCAAAATGCAGTAGCATACAGTTTAAGGGGGAGCTACGCTTGAGTGAGCAGCAATAAAGATATCGCCTGCCCGCGCAGCCCCCACACACACACGCCACGCAGGCGCGGCGCCCACACGACACGCACACAGTGTAGGCCGACAGGTGCCCAATGCCCGCCAGCTGTGCTGCCCCTCCGCCCCAAAGCCTTCCAAATGCCATGTTGGGTGCGCACCACCAGCGTGGCAACCACGATATAGCCGACGGGGTGCCCAATCCCCGCCGCCTCCACTGTCCTCAGTCACCCCCCCGAGTATTGGGTGCCACGCTGGGAGCCCACCCCAGCGTGGCAAATGTCCCGCATTGTCATTGTAAAAAATAACACCTGTAAAGAAAAACCGTCCCACGTAGTCTCCTGGCCCCCCTCCACAACCCACACCCACCCACTGCGCACCCTACCTCCCCACACCCCACACCCTATACTTACCTCCGACCTCGGCGACAATCTTCGTGGACTGGGAGCATGTCTGCACTCTTCAAAAGTCAACTGCAACTGAGGAAATGCCGTAAGCTGTATAATGGGCTAGATAGGGGTTTTCAACTTTGTTGCATATCTCAGGCATTTTTGGAATTTTTGCACCAAATTTTCAACATGGGGTTTGGGACCCCTTCTATCGCGATCGATGTCACTGTCATGGCGCTTATTCAGACCCGAAGGGTGATTTCACAGTCACTGCGCGCGAAATCACGCTTCGGGACTGATTAACAACGACACTGCCAATGTTCATAAGGTGGCTCTCAAGAAGCCTATTTTGAAAATTTGGTGGAAAAATTCCAAAAGACTGTTTTACGTGAGTGGTTGCTCAGTTCCTATGCACGCTCATAAGTTCGCGAATTTTCAATATTTGCTCTCCAGATTTTCAACATTGCCATTTTACCACACCTTCTTATGAGTAGTACAGCTGTCATTTTTCACATCTCACCCAAAACGTGTTTCCGCTCCATGTAGCGCACAATGGCGCAGTCAATGTGCAAAATCAATGTATGGGACACATTAAGAAAATTACAGTGACACTGTTCATGAGCAGAGGTCTTAAATGGCTATGTTGAAAATTTGAGAATATTCCTAAAAATGACTGTTTTACGAGCGTGCGTTGCACAGTTCCTATGCATGCTCGTAAGTTTGCAAATTTAATATTTTCACTCCAGATTTTCAACATTACCATTTTATTACACTTCCTTATGAACAGTACAGCTGCCATTTTTCATATGCCACCCAAAATGTGTTTTCGCACATGTAGCACACAATGGTGCTGTTGGTGTGCGAAAGCAATGTTTGGGACAGATTAAGAAAATTACAGTTACACTGTTCATGAGCAGAGGTCTTAAAATGGCTATGTTGAAAATTTGGTGACAAAAGTCCATAAAATGACTGTGTTACAAGTGAGCATTGCGCAGTTTCCACGCACCTTCGTAAGTTCATGACTTTGTAATATTTTAAGTCCAGATTTTCACCAGTGGCATTTTCCACACTGCCTTATTTACAGTACAGCTGTCATTTTTCACAACATGGTCGAAATGTGTTTCACACTTTCAGTGCAGAGATGCGTGTCGCTGTGGGAAATCATTGTTCGGGACAGATAAAGAAAATCACAGTGACACTGTTCATGATCGGAGGCACCAAAATGCCTGAGTTGACAATCTGCTGTAAAAAAATCCGCAACCTAATTATATTATGGGTGTGTGTTGCACAGTTTCTATGTACGCTCATGACTTCACCATTTTTTTAAATATTTTTACTGCAGATTTGCAACACTGCCATTTTTTACACCTCCCCATGAACAGTACAGCTGTCATTTTTTACATCCTGTTCGGAATGTTTTTGCACCTGTGGTGCTAAATGCCGTAGTCACTGTGCATAAGCAGCTTTCGGCTAAGAAACTGATATTCCCCCTGTTCATGAGGTGGGGTCACAAAAAAAACATGTTGAACATTTTGGAGTGAAAATACCAATGAATGCCTGAGGTATTAGGGTTTACAACCATAACGCCCAACCCTGTAGAGAATGACAGGCATCAGGGGTGTGACTTGGGATTCTTGCCTGTAATGCTCATACCATTCCACACCCTGCAGCCAGTGAGAAGCATCGAGGCATGCCTTGGACTCTTCACCCCAAAGTTCACTCCATTCTCCTATATTGCACCCATCTCTGTATTTCCTAATGGAATGGGGCGCATAAGGACCAAAGACCTCAAGGAACACGTGACACTTGCCAGTGTCTGCAGGGTGGGTGTACTGAAATTGCATGGCCGTTATGCCTGACGACCCAAAGGCACACCCCAATGCCTGTCACTCTCTGCAGGGTGGTGGTGGGGTTGGCTTCAGGTCAATACTTCACTGCCATTCCTATTACGCAGCTCTGTAACTTCTACACTACCACTGCCAATGCCAGCAAGCAAACATTCGGCATTGACAAATGCTTGTTATATTTGCTTACAAAATGCTAAGCAACTATATCACAATAGTTCTGGGGTCTATAGGTGTGTCTGGCTGGTAGCCAGTGATGAATGCAGAAAGCAACCTTTCCCACTTGCCAGCCAGTAGTGCTGTGGGACTCTGGGTCCATTTGAATGCCTACATGTGACTATTTCTACAGGGAGCTGTAGCCTATCACAGGGCAGAATCATCCACATTGCCGCCTACTGACATTGTCTTGTTGTTAGTTGGATGTGATTCTTTGATTTAAATATCAATCTGCCAGTGAGGATGTGACAGAAATATAGCAGACAGACTTATAGCTAGGGTTGTGAAACTCACAGGAGAGGGAAGGCCAGATGTAATTGTGCATGGGGGCACAAATTATATGAACAGGTGGAGCATGAACAGGTAATGTCAGGCTTTTAGTGAAAGAGAGAGCAGGGGCAGTAACTTTCCTCAAGGTGGTACTGTGGC
Source organism: Neoceratodus forsteri (assembly GCA_016271365.2). Classification (NCBI taxonomy): domain Eukaryota; kingdom Metazoa; phylum Chordata; order Ceratodontiformes; family Ceratodontidae; genus Neoceratodus; species Neoceratodus forsteri. The sequence continues at coordinate 193,665,079 of CM057456.1, forward strand.
TGTGCCAGAATCAGAGGCAACAGTTCCATCTGTTTCAGTTTAATGTATGGTTAAGGGGGTGAACTGAAGAGGGATTTTGGTTCCTCTGTAACTGGGGAACAACCTGAAGGTACTGGAGACTGTTCAACAAAGAGAGATTGCATCCCAACAAGGAAGGCAAGTGGGCACTGGGAGAAAGTTGGGCAGAGCACATAGCTAGTTTAAACTAGTGGGGGTGGGGGTAGCCAGGTACACATCTAAAATAATGAAAAACAGAGGCCTTGCCAGCCTTCCCCCATCAACCAGTGTAATAAAATGTAACCACACTATAGGTGTAGGGAAAAGGAGGGGTGGGGTCACATATTAGAAAATTATGTGCACCAATACAAGAAGTCTTGGCAACAAAAATGCCAGAACTGCATGTGATGGTCACAGAAGGGAGCATCATTCTGGTGGCTGTTACAGAGACATGGGCATCCCGTAAACTTGAACCATGAATGGGACATGACCATACCAAGTTATTCATCATTTGGGAAGGGTGGAGGAAAGGGAAGGCAGGTAGACTAGTGCTGTATGAAAAAGAGGGGATGGAGGCTACTGAAATAGACAGTGTAGTTGATTCAGGAAAACTGGAAACCTTGAGGGTGCTAGCAGCAACAGGGAATTGGAAACAAATCAGGACTGGTGTGATCTACTGACCACTAGGGCAGGATCAAGGGGCAGACAAGGAACTGGAGGAGACACTAAGGAAGGCGGCCAACTTAGGGGAGGTGGAGGTAGCAGGGGACTTAAATATGCCACATGTAGACTGAGAAGTTCTAATTGCAGCATGTACCAGAAATCGTCTAGTGCTAGACATCAAACTGTGTTGGTAGAACCATCAGCAGTGCTAATACAGCTAATTTTAGAAGATGCAGTTGAAATAGAGGGACAGTTGAAAGCTTATATTGTGCAAAGAAGGTAGTAGTTCAACAGTTTGCAAGTTCAGTGGAGTATGCAAACTACCACAATGCATTAACTGAAACCATAAAAAAGTATGATGCACGTCCCTTAGCTAGGAAACAAAGATACAGCAGATTTTGAAGCAGGACATATTTTAAGTTGGAGTAAGAGTACTGTTAAAATTAAATCTATCCTAAGGAAATCCCCAGAGGTCAGTGATGCCTCTGAGACCCGTGTGTCTAAGGCAGAGAGCAGTACCTCAGTGTCATTTTTAGACAATGCCTCCACTACAGACCATCAACAACAGTGGAGAGCATCCTTCAAGAACTGGGCACAACAACAACCACATCAATAGTTGTACCACAGTCTGAGGTTCCCAGGGTACCAAGACAGACGACAGATGCAGAGTGGTGGAAGAGAACAATGGAGGGGACATATCAATAGAGGGTGGGGCATTCTGCAACAGAGGCACCAGTACTGGACGAGATGGAAGAACTCTGAGTGCTGCAGAATTTATGTCAGAATTTAGGACCATGTGGTGCTTGCCAGAAATCTTGAATGCATATTACAGCCTCGAGGGACTCATCAATTTGAACCAAGAAAAGAACTTTGAAGAATATGTAACCATTTTTATGTTGCTTGCATGCATGTGCAAGAAACATAGTGCCATCATCGGAGATTTCGGGGGTGTGTCACCTCCTCCTCCAATTCAGTCAGTGAGCTGGCAGGCACGGCCCCTTTAAGCCAATGCATTTTGGAGCTGTCTATGACACGCTCCAAAATGCAGTGGCATACAGCTGAAAGGGGGAGCTACGCTTCAGTGAGCAGAGATAAGAAGCATAGCTCCCCACACGCACTCCATGCACGCCCCCACACCTACTGTGCAGCCGACGGGTGCACAATCCCTGTTGGCTGAGCTGCGCCTCCCCTCAGTTGAGAGGTGCCACGGCTGGAGCCCACCCAGCAGTGAAAATTGTCCATAGGCCGACAGGGTGCCCAACTTCGTCGGCTGAACGCCCCACAAGTCTTTACAGCACGCTGGGAGCCCACCTCAGCGTGGCAAACGGTCCCACAATGCCTTTTTTTATTTTTAACCTGAAAACGAAAGGTCCATGGAGCGCCTCCTCGACCCCTCCCACAACCCGCACCCACCCACCGCGCACTCCAGCCTTCCCACGCCCCTCACCCCATACTTACCCGGACTCCAGCGACGATCTTCGTGGACCGGGAACACGCCTGCACTCTTCAAAGCCGACCTTAACTGAGAAAATGCCGTAAGCTGTATAATGGCCTAGATAGGGATTTCAACTTTGTTGCATATCTCAGGTTTTTGGAATTTTAGACCATATTTTCAACATGGGGTTTTGGGACCCTTCTCATGAATGATGTCATGTCACGCGTTATTCAGGTCCGGCGGGTGATTTCGGCAGTGACTGTGCAGTGACTGAGAAATCACCCTTCAGGCCTGAATACCACCATGACAGTGACATCATTCATGAGAGAAGGTCCCAAAACCCCATGTTGAAAATTTGGTGAAAAAATTCCTAAAAATGACTGTTTTACGAGAGTGCGCTAGTGCAGTTCCCACGCACGCTCATAAGTTCGCAAATTTTCAATATTTTCACTCCAGATTTTCAACATTTCCATTTTACCACACCTCCTTATGAGCAGTACAGCTGTCATTTTTCACATCCTGCCCAAAATGTGTTTCGGCCCATGTAGCGCACAATGGCGCAGTCGGCATGCAAACTCAATGTATGGGACACATTAACAAAATCACAGTGACACTGTTCATGAGCAGAGGTCTTAAAATGGCTATGTTGAAAATTTGGTGAAAAACTTCCTAAAAATGACTGTTTTACGAATGTGCATTGCACAGTTCCTACGCACGCTCGTAAGTTCGCAAATTTTCAATATTTGCACTCCAATGACTTCCAAATACCTAAACAGCACATAGAAGCAAGCAACATTCGGCATTGACACATGCTTGTTCATTATGAAATTAGCTGCTGTGTATTAGTTCTTTCTACATGATTTATCCCTGTTGTTTTAACTTTATGCACTGTCACTTCAGTGTTTTACACATCACCATATGCAAATTAGTTTAATTGCACCCTACTATATAATGTGACCACTAAGAGGCAGTAGCACAGCCTTGAGAAAGCATGTGGTGTAGCATGAAATGCTAACATGCTGTTTTAGAGTTACTACACCTGCACTTTGTAAGTCATCCTCCTTTTATCTACTGTAAATCAATAAATATTTTTGGCATTCATCTGTTTGCAAGTCATTGCAGTTTTTTGCAAGGGATGTGGTAAGTAGCGTGGTTTCTTGTTTGCATGTATTTTCATGACCTCTGCACCACCCTACTCAGGACTTGTCTTGCTTGGTTCTTTTTTCCTATAGTAACACATTTTCCCCTATTCCTATAGGTCTAACTGTAGTGTCCCAAAGTTAGGGGGCACAACAACAAAATGGGGGCTATCTCCCCGACATGGGCATTTTCCTCTTTTTATCCCCCTGCCTGTAGTCCCAATGACCCCTTCCTGTCCCTTTGTCCTTTTTCACACAATTTGGCACTGAGAAAGGGAGCTATGGGCAGAAGACCCTCCCTGCAGGGCTAGTAGTGCCCAATCTCCTGGCAAGAAGCCAGGACCTCCCCATTCCTACAAAATGGCTAGAGTGAGGAGTTGGTGGCATAGTTGGGAGGGTGGAGGATACAGGGAACATGGACAAAGAAAAAGAAAAGTACCTGCATGGTGTCCGTGGCTCCCCCAGCATCGCTTCCCCCAGCTTCAGTCAGGGGCATGATGGTGGCAGCAGCGGGGTTGGTTGGGTGGAGTGTGGCTCCCCGACATGACCTGTCCTCTATGGGCAGAGCCCCAATCAGCGAGGGTGGAAGGAAGAGGATAACGGACCAAAAAAGTACATCAAAAAATGGGCCTGGATTGAAAACATGCCCCGGATCTTATAGTTCCACCCCAGCAGCACTGGAGTCCCGGGCCATGTTGGTGAGTGGGCTGAGAGCCCAATTTTGTTAAATTTGTACCACAGGCACTGGGGACTGGGGAGGGGGGAAAGAGGGGGGCAGAGTGTCCAAAGGAAAAGAAAGCTTAAAAGGCCAGCACCCCTGTAAGAAAAAGGGGGGGGGGGCAGTAGGCTCCCTGGGTAAACTGCCAGCCCTGAGGGGAAGGGGAATTAGAAAGCAGTGGGCTGAGGGCCCAGCAAGAAAAAGAGAAGGCCCTAGGTATGGCCAGAGAGCCCAAAGTTATTTATTTTATTTATTTTGATTGAAGTAACTCCAGGGGAAGGGCAGTCTTAGTTAGATAGCAGCTCATCCTTAAATAAAAGAAAAGGGGCAGCAGGACTGAAAAGCCCCAAGAGAAGGGAGCAGGGATATAAAATAATCTGTACAGGGCCAGAAATCAAAGGCCCCTAGCTAACTCCTGAAAAAGATGGGCTAGCTGGGGGGGGGGCAGATGCATATTAAATGAGGGTGCAGGGCTGATCCAGGCTCTCCATCTAGTGGGCCCTTGTTACTGTTCATGAGGAGGGAGGGACCAGGTCCAGGAGTCCCACTGACCCAGGAATAGAGGTGGCTGTTAGTATTAATAAAGGGGTTCGGCTCTGCAGAAGCACTCTGTCAGAACAAAATCCTTAAAGGTACAGCACTCTTGGGGGAGGAAAGGGAATAGTCCTATGACCCTAGGTTACCCACAGAGCTTTGTGGATGTGTCTTGAGCCCCACCTGAACCTGATTGTACTGTAGCTTGACTGGCACCCCCTAGAGACCGAACCCTTTGGCAAACCTACTGTCTGCCAAAAATCTGAACTGTTTGCTTACTACTGAACTGTGTTATTGAAATGTATCCTTGTGTACTTGAAGTCCAGTTTCACCTTTGTTGCCTGGGCCAGGTTCTTCAGAGTCCAGTGCTAACCCATGAATGTCCCTGGCCCATTCTCCATCTGCAGCAGAAAAGTTTCCAGGGACGTCAATTTTCCTCAGAATTTCACCACAGTGTTCCAGCATTGGTTCTGTGATGGTAAGTGTAGAGAGCCACTAGTCAGGTATCTAGTAGTGAGTCGGCTTAGAAGCCACTCTGGCTCAAGCAGGAGGGACCACAGTTAATGTTGTGCATGCCCTTTTTCTTATTATGCCAGCAGTGTTCCTCTTTGTGTTCTATTCATCTGGGGGATGTCCCATTATTGCCTGTTTGCTAAAAGCACTTTCTGGGGTCAATGCCCACCTGCTGATTAGCTGACTCATTGGAAAGCCCAAGCTTGGTTCACCCACCGGTTGCCATCTCAACCAAGTGCATGAAGGAATTGGACTAAAAGGGGTTTGCCCCCATTCTTTGTTCGACCAATTGTTGGTCCCAGTCTTATTGTTTTGATGTTTATCCTATTATCCTGTAGTGTTGTAGAAACAGTTATTTGTTATTCTTCTTGTCCCTTGTAAATAAACCTTGTGCATCTTGGTCCCTGAGTAAGCTTCCTACCTCTAATTCTAGATTATTCTGGTGTATCCTGGAATTTGAAGAGAGTCACAAATCCCATTCCATCTGGAACCTTTTGGCCCCCTACTACACGACAGGACCAGAGACCTCCTGCCTATCAAGTTAAGTATTGTTTTATGTTTAGCCTTCATCACGTGTTCTATTTTCTCTGTACAAAACTACAGATCCTTTGTGACCCCATCTTTATTCTTATAAACAGACATCATCCTGAGACACCCATCTCAAGCTCCCCAGAGCCTAGGTAAGTGATTCCGCACTTATTACCTTTGTTATGTGGATGAGTGGTAACAGTGTGGCCACACCTATAACACAGTGTTGGCATTCAACTTTTTATAATACCAATGCTGTAAGCCCATTCTTAGTGTTGGCTTTAACTTTCTTAATGCCGGCACTGGGAGACCATCTCCCTTGATGGCTTTCACTTTCATAAATAGTTTTGTTCTCTCAAATAATAAAACTTTTCCTTTATTCTTTTTTAATGCTGACATGGGGAATCCATCTCTGGTGTTGGCATTCACATTATTTTTAAATGGCCAACTGATCAGAATGGCAGCTGACTGAGGAGTTGGAGGATAGGTGCCAAAGTATGTTGTGGTTATGACCACAATCTTACAAAATGTGTAAGAAAAATCCTAGTATCTGACTGACTGAGAAGCACTCCAACCTGTGTTAATATTAGCCCATAATTACACGGGTTGTAGTACCAGCCAGAAAACCAGACATATCACATACAATATTCATAAATATCTTGGTATAACCTTTGACCCTGCACTTTCATTCCATGGACATATATCTGCCCTAAATTCTGTCGCCAACTCACAGTTAGGCATTCTTTACCGGCACAAGAAATGCCTCCCTCCTGATGCCCTCCGCCTGGCTGTCACCTCCTCTGTCATGTCTCTCATTGACTATGGCCTTCCGGTCTATGGCTCAGCAGATCAGACTGCCCTCAACAAGGTTCACCTCACAGTTAATAAGGCCTTCAGACTTATCACTGGTGCTCCCAGACTCACTCACACATGTGAGCTGTACACCCTGGCTACCCTACTCAACCTGGAAGAGCAACTCATGTATCAGACATGCCAGCTCACCTTTAAAGCCCTGCGTGGCCTATCCCCCATAGGCCTATCCAACTCCATTCGCTGTACTGCACCGACCCTGATCATGTGCAGCTCATCAAGAGCTACCCTAGTTATTCCGAGAGCCAGGACCTCTCAAGGTCAGAGGGCATTCCCCTACCATGCGCCCCACTGGTATAACTCCCTCCCTGCCAGTGTCTCAAACTCACTAACCTTAGCTTGCTTTAAGCCCAGGCTCAGAAACTTCCTGCTTAGCTCTCGCAAATGCAACTGCCGCTAGCCTAGTGTAAAAAAAATATATATATATATATATATATACTCTGTTTGACAATGCTCACTGAGCGGCTCCCCCCTTCCTTTCCCTACTAATTCCTCCTCCCCTATCTCCCTCCCTTCTACTCCCACCAGCTCTCCCCCGACCATAAGTTTTGCACCTTTTGTTATCTTTTGCTTCGTTGGAGATTGTATTCTATTGAAACAAAACTGTAATTGAACTGTAACTTTTTTGTTTGTAAGTACTGTGTCCCTTGTACTACTGTTCTGATGTCCTCTTTGTGACGAGGTACCTTTGTAAATGAGCCTCTGGCTCAAAGGTTTCTAAACTGATGTTTAACTAAATAAATAAATAAATATTCATACACCCCCTCTGGTCACTGGACCACACTGAAGCACTTGTATGGCAAAACCTGCTTACTACCAGACCTTTGGTAGATATTAAAAAAATATAAACTTTAATTTGTGTGTCACAGTAATGTTCTTTCCTTGAAACTGATGTGTTGTTCATGCTCCCAGATTGTTGGCCTCTCACACTCCGAAGACATGCACGTTGCTAACGTCACAGGTCCTTACCAGGAGTTTTGCAAAGTGAGAAACAAGCTGCTGGACTTTCATACTGAGAGTGCAGGAGCAACAGTCACTGCAGAAACTGGTGACTTTTCTATGTCAGGTGTGGGAGGAAGTAAGAAGTCGGCTGTAGGAAACAGGTCAGCTGAGGAAGGGGACTATTTTTTTTAGCCTAAAACAATTTACAGAAACTAGTTTTTAAATAAATTTAATATCTTTGATGTTTCTTTTTTTAGGCCACATTTTAGAAGTGCAATAAAACACTCCAGGATTGTGTGATTATGATCAATAATCACACTTCTCTCTCGGGTGTTTCACAGCTATCAACACCCTTGAGAGGCATGTGATTATTGACCCATAATCACATACCCTGTTGTGCATCACTGCAAAAATACAGAGATATTTTAATTTTACAATAATTAATTTATTTTTGCTTTGTGATTAGAATGTATTAGTGGTCAGCGTGTAATTGCTACTATATATTAAAGGGAGTGCTGACTGTGCATTAGTGTTCTGTATTAGGAGTTAGATAATACTGCAGGTAGAAGCAGTATTCCACTGAAAATCAGGTGCTGTATCTCAGGTTGTCCTGGCTAAATAAACTGCAAAAAAAAAAAAAAAAATGCTGGTAGTCCTTGATATTTTAGGGCCCCCCCCCCACCACAGTCAGAAGAGGCAGTATATTCTACTGGTTAGAACATTGCTGGGAACAGGAAAATTGCAGGTTCAAACACGCTGGAGCCAAATACTCACTGTATGACCCTGAGCATGTCAATTTCTTCCTAGTGCACCAGTCCATGCCACTGCGGAAACAGTTAGAAGCAGGATCTGATTGGAAAGAAGATGTTGCAATACAGCTGGGCTTTACTGGATAAATAAATTGTAAACAAAATTCTGACAGTTGCTAGCCTTTTGGACCCCCCCCAAAGCAGTGGACGCAGTGTGTTCTAACCATAGGAGCACTGTTGGGAGGGAGATCCCTGGTTCAAACACTTCTAGAGCCAAATATGCAATGTACAACCCTGAGGAAGTCACTTAACCTCTAAGTGTTCCAGTCCACCCAGCTGTGGAAATGGGTACAAGTAGCACCCCACTGGAAATGTGACGCTACATGTCTGCTGGCCTATCCTGGGTAAATAAATGATAAAACATATGCATTTTGCCTGTATTTGCTGGCCTTTTTCTGGCATCTCTCCCCTGCACGTGGTAAAGGCAGTGTGGTCTACTGGTTAGAGTACTATTGGGAACTGGTAGATCCTATGTTTAAACTCCTATAGAGCCACATATTCACTGTGTAACCCTGAATAGGTCACTTAACTTCCCAGAGCTGAAACGGTTAAAGGCAGGTAAGTTCTCAGGCACTAAGAGAGTTAGAGTACATTGGGGCATCATCCCTGACAGACATTCAATTGTTTGATTGAGAGAGTCATAGTTCCCTGGGACTGAAAGGTAGCAGACATCATCACTGTTCACAAGAGTGGGGACAGTGGAGACTCAGAGAATTGTAGATGAGTTACTTTATTTATTTATTTTATTTATTTTTTGTTGACAGGGTAAGTGCACTAGACAAAGCCTGCCTATTTTCAGTTGACTTCCATTATTGGGAAGCTCCTGAAGACATTCCTCAAGGAGCAGCTGGTCAAATTTCTGGAGTCCCATGTACTTCAGGACAACATGCAGCATGGCTTTGTGAAGGGGGAGTCCTGACAGCTCATTGCTTTCTTCAGTGCTGTGTGGCAAACACTGGACAAGGGCCAAGCACCGGGCGTCCTATCCCTAGACTTTAGCAAGGCTTTTGACACCATTACCCACAAAAGGCTAATAATGGAACTAGGGACATACAGTAGATGATAGGAAACAAATCAGTATATGAGTGGAGAATTGGCTAGAGGGAAGAACTCTAAGGATGGTACTGAATAGTACATAGTATGAGGTTGGGGGGTTTACTATCAGGGTCCCACAGAGGTCAGTCCTGGGTCTGGTACTCTTCAATGTATTCAACTGTGATAGTCAAGAAGGGATCTAGGAGCGATAATTATCAGCAACCTCAAGATCTCAACCCAATGTAACAAGGCATATGGGAACCCTAATAAGATGCTGGGATGTATAGATGCAGCCTTCTCACACAGATGGGAGGACATGATCTTACCTTTGTACATGTCCTTGGTGAGGACACATCTGGAATACTGCATGCAGTTCTGGAATCCTCACCTAAAAATGAAAAAGCATCACATACAGTCAATCCTATGGAGAGTGATTAAAATGATTCACGGCCAGCAGAGAAGAACTTATGAGGAAAGACTGATTGACATCAACATCTACTCACTGCAGCCCAATCCAAGACACATGGGGGGCATTACTGAAACCACCAATTGCCTGAAGGGTATCAGCAGGGTAGACAGCCAACAACTGGAATCAGGTGGATTAAGCTTAGTATGAGTTTGTTTTCCATCACATGGGGCCACAACTACAAGCTTGTAGTGGGGAAACCTCAGAAGGATGTAAGAGAATATTCATGGAGAGGGTGGTGGAGCAGTGGAACTGTCCACAAGACTAACTGGTCAATGTTAAGATGGTTGCAGGTTTCGAGAGTGGGTGGGATAGACACATATATCAGACATCCTGGAGGGGTAGTAGCATGGGGAACTTTGACTATATCAAACATTTTAGGGGGTAGTGGTTTAGGAGATCATGACTATATCAAACATGATTTAGGGCTAGCAGTCTGGGAGATCCTGACTATATCAAGCATGTCAGATGGGTAGCAGTGTGGAACACCCTGACTATATTATACTTGTCAGAGGTACAGAAATCTGATAGAATCTGACTCTAAGAAGCATGTTGAGGAGCAACAGCCTGGTAGAACCAGACTGTAGCAAACATTTTGGAGGAGTAGCACTGTGAGAGACCCTGACTATATCAAACATGTTAGAGGGGTAGCAGTCTGTGAGATCCTGACAACATGAAACATGCTAAAGTTGCAGCAGTCTGAAAGATCCTGACTATATCAAGTACATTAGAAGGGTAGCAGTCTAGGAGACCCTGACAATATCAAACATGTTAGAAAAGTAGTACTCTTGGAAATTCTAACTGTAACAAAGATGTTAGAAGGATAGCAGTCTGGGAGACTGTAACTACATCAAACATGTTAGAGGGGTAGCAGGTGGGAGAACCTCATTAAACCAAATATGTTAGCAGGGTAACAGTCTGTGACACCTTGACTACATCAAACATGTTAGAAGGGTAGTAGTCTAGAAGATTCTGACTGTAACAAGCATGTTAGAAGGGTAGCAGTTTTGGAGATCATGATTATATCAAACATATTAGAGGTTAACAGTCTGGGAGACCCTGATGATATCAAACATGTTAGAGGGTAGCAGTCTGGGGGACCATGACTGCTGTATGTCAAGCACATTGCAGGTTTTTTTTTAAGCAGGAGCTGCAGCTGGGGATATTTAATAAAAAAATGAAAAATATGAAATGTTATTTTTGGTAATAAACTGTAACAGTTGTGTTGTTGTACAATAAATAATGTAGTTAATATATTGCCACGGTAAGAGATGGGAGCTCATATAAAAGTGCTACATGGAAGTTTTATGGAATAGAGGCCCCATTATATTTTTAAGGGACTTTTTGGCCAGTTTATTGTGACAGTGCAGCAAAAAAAAAATAAAACAAGCAATTTCCTTACCTGTATTTAATGGTCAGATTTTTTTTTTTTTATTTGTTAATTTTGTTAAGCGGGTAGACCCTCTGTGCCCTGAAGGTCCCTTTTTCAGGGGCAACCCGGAGTAGTTACAAAGGAAAAAAACACAAGACATTGTACATCATATTGGGATCCAGATCACAGAGTACAGCAGGAGTTGAATACATTTAGATTAAGAGCTGGGTTACAGAGGTAACATTTTGATTACAATAGGCTTAGTGTATACAATTGGAGTTTATTAGAAATGGGTTTTGTAGTCATTGTCAGTCCTGTGACAGGGCCTAGGTATTAGTTCCCATTGGGAGGGAGGCAGAGGAGAGAGAGAGAGGAATGCACCTCAGGGATTTTATCCACCATTGCAAGAGCAGTGACTAAAGTCCTTATGATAATCTTGCAGGCTCTTACGGAAAATCCCAGGGGAGTTAGCTTCCTGAAGGTGACTGGGGGCTTATTCCATAGCACAAGGGCAGTGCGGGTGAAGGATTTGTCACCAGCTGAGGTTCAGGCCCTGGGTTCCTCTAGGAGTCATTGCCCATTGGAGTGGAGTGGCCTGCTAGTGTGTTTTTTGGTAAGGAGTCCAGTTAGGCTAGCTGGGAGTAGGTCAGAGAGGAGGTTATGGGCATTGCAAAGTAGAGGATACTGGAGTCTATGGTCGAAGGAGGGCCAGTTAAGCAAGGCAAGTGCATCACAATGGTGGCTCCATGGTTTGGCTTTCGTGGCGAAGCGCACAATTTTATGGTAGAGGGTTTGTAAGCTGCTGAGTCTATGCTTTGCCATTCCATGCAGGATTGGGGCAGCATAGGTTAGTGTAGGGAGGAGGAGGATGCTCCTGGCAATCGCTACCCTAGTTTTAGGGATCATTTGGGCACTAAGCCAGCAGAGAAGGCCAAGTTTCTGGTGGATGTTTTTAATTACATGATCCACGTGGTGTTTTAGGGTGAGGTCTTGGTCCAGCACTAGAGCGAGATATTTGAAGGATTCTACAAATACAATGGTAGATCCTGATGCTGTGGCTAAAGGTAGTAGGGGGCTGCCATCCTGGCCTAGGGATCTAGGTCTGAACATGATAGCCTTTGTTTTTTTGGCATTTAGTACCAGGCGTTTTTTATTAGCCAGGATTTGACCAGAGCAAAGTCGGCCTGGAGGTGCCATCCCAGCTCATCAGTGTTTTTCATTGATCTATAGAAGACCACATCATCTGCATACTGGACCACCAAGCAGGTTCCACAGTGATTACTAATGTAATTGACATACAGGGAGAACAGAAGGTGGCCTAATATTGAGCCTTGAGGGATCCCTGTGGTTATCGGGCACCATCCAGAGAGGGCACCCCTCCATTTGACCCTCTGGAAGCGGTCAGTCAGGTAGCTGCTGAGCCAGTTATTTGAGTGTTGATCAAGACTGAATTCATTTAATTTTCCCAACAATAGGGAGTGGTCAATGAAGTCAAAGGCCTTGGTCAGGTCTATGAAGATAGCTCCAGTAGGGGAGCCTTTGTCTAGTGCTGAGAAGACAACTGAGGTGAATCTGATGAGAGCAAAGTCAGTGCCATGGTTTTTGCAGAAGCCATGCTGGCTGGGAGCCAATAGCTGGTTCGTTTCCAGGTAGTCTTGAAGTTGGCAGTAAACTAACCTGTCCTGGATTTTTGCCAGAGTGCAGAGTAGGGAGACAGGCCGATAGTTTTCTATCGGCTCCCTGGGGCCACCCTTGTGGGCAGGTGCCACAGTAGCTTGTTTCCAGGCTTTTGGAATGGCTCCCTCCTGGAGACAGATTTATAAGCCAGGTTATAGGTAGGGCAATTATTGGGGCTGCAGTCTTGATAAGCCTCGGGTCCAAGCCGTCAGGTCCTGCTGTCCGTGCTGGGATTTTTTCTTTTTGAAATGTTTTCTTATCAAAGGTTTATTTTCCATTAGCCTTCTATAAATCTGAGCAGCTAGTGTGCTATTGATATAGGTGTCTCTGCTATGTACAGCAGAAAGATTGTCATAGTGGTTGGAACTGCTTCAGTAATCTGATAAAGCAGTACCAGCCCATTTATTGTACAGGGATCCGAACAGTCACAAAGATACTTCCTGACTTCAGTGGTGTGGTAACTATTGGGATTTATAGATGAGCACTAACTTCCCCCCATAACAAATATGTTATGATAAATATCTGAATAGAAAGTACTTCACATGTTTTTATGTTGGCTCGCGCTTGCATGGCCAACATATTGTACTAGTAGCCGATTTGGAGGCGCAGTCACTGTGAGAGAATGTAGGGCACACATCAGTAGGTGCGTCCCTCATTTCCTAATAAGGCAGCATGCAGACGCCACACCAGGAATACATAATGTGGCGAGCACATCTAAGGAAAGGTCCGCTGCAACGAGTCCCAAGCTCGTCATGCAGTGGCACCTCCTGACATGCCTTTTCTGGTGAATCATGCTAGTAAACATGGCGGCAGTGACTGCCACCACTGCCTGCCACAATGCTGACTTTGGCAGTGCCCAATCCCCCTGTCGGCATGCCCCAAATTAGTTCATGTGCCGACGGAGGAGCCCACTCCCCATCGGCATAATGCCCCCACCCATTTGTTGTGTGCCGAGGGGGGTGCCCAATCCCCTTCGGCTCTAGCCCCCTCTCTTTGGTATGTTGTGACTGGGATGCCCAATCCCCCATTGGCTAGCCTCCCCCAAACACACAGGTGGCATTCTGGGAGCCCACCTCAGTGTGCTAATTGCCCCAGTAAAATAAAAACTGTCCTGCGATGTATATTTTTACCCTGTAAAAGAAGGAAACAGTCCTTCGCAGTCTGTCTTGCTCCCTCCCCAACCCCGCACCCACCCTCTGTGCACCTGCCTCCCCACACCCCCCTCACCCCATACTTACCTCTGGAGTCCAGTGTGATGATCTTCGGTGGACTGGGAACATGTCTGCACTCTTCAAAGCTGACCGTGAACTGAAGAAATGCCGGTAAGCTGTATAATGGCATAAATAGGGTTTTTTCAACTTTGGTGCATATCTCAGGTATTTTGTGGAATTTTTGCACCAAATTTTCAACATAGGATTATTGGGGCCTCTCCTCATGAATTCATTCACTGTCATGGCATTATTCGGTCCCAGAAGGTGATTTCACAGTCACTGCGCGGAATACCCTTTTGGGCTCTCAAAAAGCCTATGTTGCAAATTTGATGAAAAAAATCCCAAAAAATGACTGTTGTATGACTGTGCATTGCACAGTTTCCACACAGGCTCATAACTTTGTGACTTTGTAATATTTTCACTCTGGATTTTCACCATTGGCATTTTACCACACCTCTTGATGGACAGTATAGCTGTCATTTTGCATATCCTGTCCGAAATGTGTTTTCACACTGCGGCGCAGAATAGAGCGGTCGCTGTGTGAAATCAGTTTTCAGGACAGTTTGAGAAAATGATAGTGACACTGTTCATGAGCACAGGTCCTACAATGCATATGTTGAAATTTTCGTGATGAAACTCCATAAAATGACTGTGTTACAGGCATGCATTGCGCAGTTTCCATGCACCCTTGTAACTTCGCAAATTTGCAATATTTTCATGCCAGATTTTCAACACTGGCATTTTTTCACTCCTCCTTATGAACAGTACAGCTGTCATGTTTCACATCCTGCCCAAAATGTGTTTTTGCACCTGTGGCACACAATGGTGTGGTTGCTGTGGGAAATCAACTTTTGGGACAGATTAACAAAATCACAGTGCCACTGTTCATGAAGGGAGCTCCCAAAATGCCTATGTTGAAAATGTGTCTCTCCAGGGTTGGAGTGAGGTTGGCATCAGTTCAGTACTTCACTGCCATTCCTATTATGCATCTCTAACTCCTGCACTACCAATGCCAATGCCAGTGAGACAACATTCAGCATTGACAAATGCTTGTTAAAATAAGCACTGCAAACTGTGTCTATAAACACTTTGGGTTATCAACAGTCAGGTTTTTGAATGACTCAGTCAATTGTTTCAAGTCTGCTGTTGGTTGTCTGAAGAAAATCATCTGATGAAATGTTTTTTTAAATAGCCTGAAAAATTAACATTATTTATCTGAAAGCTTCCAAATGCAAATTGTGGAGTGAAAAATGTTCTCCCGCCCAAGAAAAGGATACTTCTCCCTGCTCCAAAAGTATGGAACTTCTTGTTAGATTGCTTGAGTGCTAAAGGCCCTATCACCATCCCATAAATGAACTAAAAAGGACTGCAAAATGTGACACTGCATCTTTATTAAGTGCATGATTTCCTGGATGAAGCCTGCATTTGCTGTAAAGCCTAATAGTAGAGAGGTGACATGCGGCTGTTTTTATAATAAAGAAGAGTATAACTCTGCTTTATTACTTTGCAGTCAGTAATGTCATCCTAGATCACATGTACTGTATTTTACAGAAAAAAATAGCAAATGGCAAGATGTACAAAGTTAGGAATATGCTACCAGACAAAGCGGCACAGTAATTCTAGCCAAAGATCACATATAACAAATTTATTAAGGCTGCTCTTTTTACATTCTCACAGTTTTCATGAAGCTGCACAAAATTACGTTAATTTGTCAATGGTGCATTTTTACTAAATTATGATTTTTTGAAGCCCACTTTGTAATAAAACTACAGTTTAGAACATTTTTGCAAAAGTTACGTGCAAGTGCATCATAAATTGTACATTTATAAAAAAAAAAGACAGTTTTCAAAACATGTACAGTTTGTTACGTTTATGTGCAGAATCAGTGAAACTGCTTGTGTCTGAATCTGGGGGAATTTTAAGCACATGAAAGTGGTCTGTGTTGCAGTTTTCTTAAACAGATTTTAAAAATGCACAGTTGGGAATTTATATGTGCAGAATACTGTGCATTTTCAGATGAAAATTCTTGTGAAATCACTCATTTTTGAAATGCAAAACTAATGTTTTCAGTACTGTAAAGGAATGCTTTGAAATCTTTTCTAAACTTGTGTGAAAATCGGAGTATTTCAGTAAACTTGCATAAAGCATAACTTTCTAATTTTACTAGGTGTACTAGGTTTGTGTGGACATTAGAAGATACAAGGCCCATCAGGAATGTCCCCTACACTAGTCTGTCAGAATTATACCAGTATGTGCTTGTTGTACTAGTTATCTTCCAGGGTATTTTTGAAGGCATTAAAATCCTTGATATTGACAATGAATGAAGGTAGTCTATTCCATACTTTAGTAATTCTAACAGTGTAAAAGTTTTCTCTTTTATTGCTTGTGGCATGAGGTACTACTAACTTTCCACTGTTGGATCTTGTACTACTCACAGCAGTACTATAAGAAAGTCCACTGCTGCTAGTAAGATTCTGTTTCTGCAGGTTCGTATGCAAGAGCGATAAATCACCCCTTTGACATCTGATTTGGAGGGAGCGAAGTCCAATTGTAAATAATCTATCGGGGTATGTCATGTTTTTTAATCTAGGAGTAGTTTTAGTAATCGACCTTTGAACTCTTTCCACCCTCTCAATATCTTTAACTAGGTGAGGAGACCAGAATTGTGACACATATTCCAAGTGAGGATGTACATAACTGGCATGGAAAGGGATGATACGATGCTCCGTTCTTGTAATAAAGGATCACGTAATCCTTGAAATAAGCCCTATTGCTGTTTTTGAAGTGGCTGTACAATTATTAGAACACGTTTAATTTATTCTCCACTAGAACCCCAAGGTCTCTTTCTAGGTTTTATTTTTTTAGAATTGTTTGATTCAGTATATAAGAATAATAGGTGGTTTTGTGTTCAAAATGTATGACAACACATTTACTGGTGTTAAAGTTCATTCCATTTCTCATTGTCCATGATTTGAGTTTCCCTAAGTCTTCCAATAATGAAAAATGCTGTGAAAGACTATTAACAACCTCCCAACTTGGCATCATCTGCAAATCTTATTATACTGTTTTTTTGTCTCTGCCCATATCAGATATAACAAGCATTTGTCAATGCCGAATGTTGTCGTGCTGGCATTGGCTTTGGTATTGCAGTGCGGAAAAACATTTTGGACAGGATGTGAAAAATGACAGCTGTACAGTTCATAAGGAGGAGTAAAAAAAATGGCAGGGTTGAAAATGTGGCATGTAAATATTGCAAATGTGCGAAGTTACAAGGGTGTGAGGGAAATGCGCAACGCATGCTTGTAACACAGTCATTTTATGGATGTTCAGCACCAAATTTTCAACATAGGCATTTTAGCACCTCTGCTCATGTGCAGTGTCACTATTATTTCCTCAAACTGTCCCAAAAAGTGATTTTGCACAGCAGCTGCGCTATTCTGTGCCAGACGTGCGAAAACACATTTTGGGCAGGATATGTGAAATGACAGCTGTACTGTTCATCAAGAGGTGTGGAAAAAGGCCAATGGTGAAAATCCAGAGTGAAAAGATTACAAATGCACGACGTTACGAGCGTGTGTGCTTTCTGCAATGCACGCTCCTAACACAGTCATTTTATGGAGTATCAGCACCAAATTTTCAACATAGGCATTTTAGGACCTCTGCTCATGAACAGTGTCACTGTCATTATCATAATCTGGCCCAAACACTGATTTCCCACAGTGACCATGCAATTGTGCGCCAGAAGTGTGGAAACACGTTTTGGCCAGGATATGAAAAATGACAGCTGTACTGTTCACAAGGAGGTATACAAAAATGACAGTGTTGAAAATCTGGCATGAAAATATTGCAAAACCACGAAGTTACGAGCCTGCGTAGCAACTGCGCATTGTACACTCGTAAAACAAACATTTTTATTTTTTCCAACAAATTTGCAACATAAGCTTTCTGAGAGCCCACCTCATGAACAGTAGCACTGTCATCTAGTTAATCTGTCCCGAAAGGTGATTCCATGCAGTGACTGTGAAATCACCTTTCGGAACCTATTAACGATATGACAGTGCCAGAATTCATGAGGAGGGGTCCCAAAAACCCCATGTTGAAAATTTGGTGAAAAAATTCCCAAAAATGCCTGAGATATGCATTAAAGTTGAAAACCCAATATTTATTCCATTATACAGCTTACTGGCATTTCCTCTGTTCATGGTGGGCTTTGAAGAGTGCAGACGTGTTCCCGGTCCACCGAAGATCACCGTGCTGGACTCTGGAGGTAAGTATGTTGTGGGGTGTGTGGGGAGGCAGGGTTCATAGTGGGTGGGTGAGGGTTGTGGTAGGGAGTTTGGAAGAGTACGAGGGACCGTTTTTGCTTTACAGGTTAAAAAAAAATTAAAAGACATCAGGGGACCGTTTTTATTTTAATAGGTGCTTTGGCACACTGGGGTGGGCTTCCAGCATGCCATCTGAGTGTGTGTGTGTGTGGATGGGTGCTTTAGCCAATCGGGGATTGGGCATCCCAGTCAACAAACAAGGAAAGTTCTAGTGCTCCCAGTGGTTAATTTAGGCACCAAACACTGGAGTTCACAGTTTCTCTCACAAGGCACCTGAGCTAAGGACTTCTCGAGGTCCCCTGTATCCTGATTGATCTTAACCTGGAAGTCCCGGGCCAAACATGGTGGCTCTCATCGGACAGTGCACACTGAAATAAAAGAAGGTTAAACTACTCACTCTATTTTACAAGCAGCAATGAATTAGAAGTAAATATTTACAGTACCATGTAGGGCTCTTTCTGCACTGTTAGCAACAGCAGAGTGGAACAGATCAGGGAGATGCCTGGCTGGTCATGAGCTCTGAAACACTCCAACCCAGTCCAGGCTATTTATAGTATACACACTGGCTGTGGCTTAAAGTGAGAGCATGGAGGCAAAGCATGGCACTGTCACACAGATCAACAGAAGAACACCAACAACCATGGATTCGCCATCTCTGAGGGACATCTGCTGGTCAGTGGGCATCAGCAGAGCCAAGGGAGACGCTTAAGGTAAGCCCCTGATTTGGGGGTGCTACACTCTCCTCTACCTAGGAAACTTGGCATTCGGGTCAAGACTATAGGGTAAATAATGATCATTATTAACACTTTCTTTTATATACAGTATATTTACAAGTCTAGACTGCACATAAATATATACAACTATGCACAGGTATACTATGAATTTGTACGATATAGTATGCTGTACTTTTAAATGACAGTTCCCTTTAAGCAACTGCATATTTCAAACAGTTACATTTTATCCCCACATGTTAAATTCATCATTTTCCGTATTGTTTCAGACAGTTATGCATATGCATTACATTTTCCCTTGAAACCTTTAAGTATTGGCCTTTGCATCAGAATACCTTGCACCTTTTTAACTGACCCCCTTTTACTCTGTAAGGGTGACCCCTAAAATAGTGAGAGGAGGGTTTAATTATTACATTGGAGGATGCAGTGAACCCTTTTTTAGGCAGGGAGTTAACTGTGATGTATACCCCTTTATGCACTACCTTCATGAGCAAGTCATCAGACTTTCCAGGTAAATCATAAATAAGGCATACTTCTGGTTTTACAGTTATATCTGATCTTCTTGGCGTATGGGGCAATGGCACAGTCCTCTCAGCATTAACATTTGGGTTAGCTACGCCCGGCTCATCGTCCAGCAGCAAGACAGCTTTTGACAACAGGGGCACCTCTGCACTCTCTTTTAGGTTCTGAGTTGTGTGTATTACTTGTATTTGTAATATCACTTGAACTTTCTGGTTCTGCAAGCTCATGATCATCTGTAAGCCATATTTTGACAAAGTTTGAGTCATTCAACATACTGTTAGCACTTTCAGGAATAGCAACACTTTCTGAAATGAGGTCAGGTTCACTAGGAGCACTTAGTTCAGTTTCCCTTGCAGATTTATGTGTATGGTCACCCTCTACTTGGTCAGGACTGGCCATTTCAATTCCAAACAGTTCTACAAGGCACAAAGAATCAGCTACTTCAGAGGTCATGCTTTGAACTTCAGGTGGCACTAGGGTAATTGACAGAGACAGATTGTCTAACACTTCTTGATTATCAGCCTCCCTTCCAACATTGCAGGAAGGGATTCCTTGGAACAGTTGAGCTAGCTCAAAGGAAGGATTGTACATGGCTCTATACTCACTATCACCAGACTCAGAGATAGTGTCATCCTTAACTACAGCATGACTCAAGGGAGGCTCTATCTGCTGAGCAGCAGGAGGCTGACTTGACTGTTTAATTCAAGTAGCAGATCTGGTAACAGGCCCAGTTGGAGCAACATTTTGCAGTACAGTGTCTATAACAATTTGCCCAGTTGGCAGAAGGTGATTCCTGTGTATTGTTTTCACAGCTCTCAGATCTCCTTCTGGACACATTTTGTAAACTGGCAGGTCATCCAATTTGCTGATGACAATGTACGGAGTGTGACTCCAATAATCAGTTATCTAATGTTTTTCTTGGAAGCCCAAATTTCTCATCAGTACGTGATCTCCAGCTTTCAATTCCTGAGCCTTAACACGTTTATCATGTCTTACTTTGTTAGCTAAGTTTTTCTTGGCAGCCACAATGTGGGCAAGTTGGTAAGCATGATTAAGCTGTGCTTTGAGTTTTTGTACATATTGCAGATAGCTGTCTGCTTGAATCCCATCTGGTGAAACTCCAAAGCAAATATCCACTGGGAGATGTACTTCATGACCAAACATTAGCTGATACAGTGAGAAGCTGGTTGCATCATTTTTGGTGCAATTATACGCGTGCACTAAGGTACTTATTTGCTGACCTTGGTTTGTCTTCAGGGTGCAAGGTGCCTAATGTGTCAAGCAAAGTTCTGTTAAATATTTTGGGTTGTGGATCCTCTTGTGAATGATAGTGAGTAGTCCTTGACGTCTCGCACCCCAAAGAGAGATAGCATTTTCTTGACAAGGTGACTTTCAAAGTCCCTTCCCTGGTCAGAATGTATGTGATATGGAGCACCATAATGTACAAAAAGTTTCTCAAACTTTAGCTACTGTTGTGGCCTTCTGATCTTTTGTTGGATAAGCCTGCACATACTGCGTAAAATGGTCTCTTACCAAGTACATTTCCAATGTTTTTGGCATCAGACTCCAAACTAAAAAAGTCAATGCACACAAGTTCCATCGGTGCACTAGTGGTTATGGTAACCAAAGAAACTGCTCTTTGCTGTTGAGCCTTCCATTGAAGGCATCTGCTACAGGTCTTGACATATTGCTCAACATCTGCACTCAGCTTGGGCCAGGAAAAATTGGCATGTGCTAAATCCGCAGTTCTCTCACTACCCAAGTGTCCCGTTTGTTCATAGAGGGCTTTCAAAACCACGTTCTTATACTCTGATGGTAACACCAGTTATTTCCCCACAACCGCTTCCTGGCTATTGGTTAGTTCTCTATATAGTAGCTTCCTGCAAGGCTTAAGTCTGGGTTCCTCTCTAAACAATAAGGCAGTTCTTTGATCATTTCATCGCAGCTTGGAAACATCTTTCCCTTTGTGCAAGGCATTTTGAACTTTTCTAATCATGGGATCTTGATACTGCTCTTTTTGAATGTCAGCCGGAATGAGCCGAGGTAAGGCACTCAGATCTAGTGATGCAAACCTACAGTAGACTACAGACACACAGGTATTTGGATGTCCCAGGCAGTCAGCTAGGCAATTCAAAGTCTCAGCAGATGGATGTTCATCTCTATCAAATCTATGGCACAGGTCCTTCATGGACCATTCTGACATTCGCACCCACTCTTGATTTAAGGCAGGCCTCCTGGAGAGAGCATCAGTGTCAATATGGTTTAGGTCTGGACAGTACTCCACTGAATAATCATATGTTGAAAGAGCAGATAGCCACCTGTGTCCAGTCGCGTCTAACTTGGCAGAGGTTTGAACATACGTGAGAGGGTTATTGCCTATTTTAACCAGGATCTTGGCACTATACAAATACTCATGAAACTGATCCATGATGGCCCACTTCAAAATGAGAAATTCCAATTTGTGAACTGGATAGTTCTTCTTGGATGGTGCTAAACTTCAACTTGCAAATGCCATAGGGTGTAGTCCTCCTTCACAGTCCTGATAAAGTACAGCTCCAAGGCCACCCTGGTTGGCGTCAGTGTGAAGTACATATGACTTAGATGGGTCAGCATATGCAAATATTGGTGCTTGCATAAGCTTTTAGATAATTTCTTGGAATGCTGCATCACAATCTAAAGTCCATCTTGACCCAAAGGACTCATTAGGTTTAAAGTAGATCTTGTCACCTTCCTTTACAGTGCCCCTTTTGAATCTCTGATTAGTTTGGGGATACCCTTGTGTCAGGTTTAGGAGTGGTCAAACTACCTTTGTGTAGCCCTTGACAAAGCTGCAATAATATCCACAAAAGCCTAGGAATCTCTAGAGTTCTTTGAGGTTGTGGGGCCCCAGTCAAGTAGTTAGAGCTTGTGCTTTGCTTGGGTCTGTCTGGATGCCTTCAAAGGACATGATGTGGCCTACATTTTTACAGAGCTTTGGAAAAACTGGCACTTGTAAATTGATAATGTCAGCCCAAATTCTTCCAATCTGTACAGAACTTTAAACGGACAAGCCTCATGCTCCTCAAGTGTTTGCCAAACATGATGATATCAATCAACTAAATAAGGCATTCAAGGAGGTTCATATCTCCTACAGCATGTTCCATCAATCTTTGAAAAGTGGCGGGCACTCCAGATATGCCCTGGGGCATATGCAGTAATTCATAAATCCCTAGAGGACAGATAATGGCTGTTTTTTTCTCAGTCCTCAGGAGCCATCGGAATTTGGTAATATCCACTTCTGAGGTCCAGAATGGAAAACCACTGACTTCTGTTGAGACAATTGAGGGCATCCTGGATGCAAGGCATCATGTATTGATCTGGTATGGTTCTTCTATTGAGTGTCCTATAATCAACACACATCCTCACCAAGCCATTCTTTTTTTGGACCACAAAAATCAGGGACGCATAAGGGCTACGTGATTCCTGGATGATGTCAGCTGCTTGCATTTCCTGAAGATGGTGTCTGACATCATCAATATCCACAGGTGCTAAGCGGTGTGATCTGTCTCAGAATGGCCTCTCATTGAGCAGCCTGATGTGGTATTCAGCACCAGTAACACATCCAAAGTCCCATTCTTTCAAGGAAAATACATTGCTCTGCTATGCCACCTTGTGGCTGAGTCATTCTTTACACTCACTGGGGATGGGAGACTGTCCAAAATTTACATATCTGGGGATATGTCACCATTTTCCTCTGTGTGGCACTTATTTAGTAACATAATGGTATCTGCACATTATACTTTGGCCCGAGTACAACCTCAAGTAATTTCAAGTGTCTTTGTTGGTTACATTTTAGAGCTGTACCACAACTCTTTTGGCATAGGCATGAGTATAAACTGGTAGCACACTTGGTTTTACTTGAAGTCCATCAGCCAACCCCCCCTCTTCTGGGGCATCCAACATGAGGATCTTGTTAGTGGCGTCTTTTCAGATACGCTCCTCTCCACTGACACTGCATTGTGCTTTAGGTGGCAAGACAAGAGGTGATGGGTCCTTTTTCCAGACAGATCCCACAGGCTTATCTTTATCATTCTCTTTGGCCTGAATTTGCATCTCATAAGCCTTCTGTACCATTGCATGGATGTGTAAAGCTCATCCGGTCTTTCAGGCTTGCTTCTTTTGACACATTTGCACCAATCAGCCAAACATATGGGCGTTAGCGATGATCAAGATGGGAATTCCATCATACAGTCCAGATGGAGGGCAGACCAATGCCAGGGTTTCTACAGGTTTTTTTACACCTGCCACAGTGGACTGGAAAGAATGTCATACTCTAAAGAATCCAAGGTATGGATAAGGCATCGCTTAATCCCCTCACATGCAGTCCATCTAGGGGTTGTAGAGTGTGGTCAGATAGATGCTAGTCATACCAGTCTTTAAATATTATAGTGACCTGAGATCTGCTGTCCAACAAAGCTCGGGCCAGGATGCCATTAATATACACAGTTGTCTCCATAGAGGGACCTACCAATTCAGATTAATCAGGGAAAGTACCTGCATGGGCGCTGACAGATAGTTTGTCCACAAATGACTTGGATGAAGGCTTGCCAGAGGATTTGGGGTGGTCTTGCTTAACTTGATTCAACAGCTTAGTGTTCACCTTTCTTAAATCTTCTGGGGACTGGCATGTTCTCTTAGTATGACCATCCTCCCCACAGTGATAGTAGAAGACATCAGGCCTCAAAAGGTGAGTCTGAATGGTCTCATCGGTCAGTTTGCCCCAGGGTATAGCCTAGTTTTAGATTCTTCTGGTTGCCTAGGAAGATGCTCATAGCCACCAGGCCTCTGCCATGGTGTGCTTTGATGAGGAGATTGGGCCAAGTTACTTACGAAAGATCTTAACTCCCTCATTTCCTTCAAAATATCATCTTTAACCTCTTCCTTTGGTACTTGAACACCAGCACTATTTCCAGAAGACTGAGTCTCACAGGATGCCTCAGCAGCACTGGTTTGGGTGGCCTGACCTTTTACCATCTCTACAGCACTTTGAGTACTTACTTTTAGCTCCTTCAGTTCTCTTAGCAAATCTTTTAGTTGCTGGGAATTGGTAACAGTATTGTTGTACTCCCTGGATGCTACCTTCAACCCTTGAACCTCGACCAACTGAGCACCATCAGAGACTTGTGCAGCAGCAGCAGATACAAGAGGGGGGCCCCCAGTGTTCCTCTTCTTTTCATTTGGCTTTCTGGACCTCCCTTATTAACTCTCTATAGGATGGTATGTTGTCCCTCTTTTCTTCCAATCGCAGCCTAAGGATCAATATGGTGGACTGAGAAGCAGCCATCAGTATATGCTCCAGCCACACCTGGTTCAGACCCTGAGAGTCCATGCCTCCCCTGTGGAATGCTCTCTGTAATGCTTTCTCTACCCAGTCCAAAAAACCAGACAAGGGCTCATCCTGCCACTGAAGAGTGAGTTTAAATTTCAGCCAAAGGTCCTCACTGGATTCGGTGCTCCCAAACGCATCCTCCAGGGTGGCAAAGTACTCTTCAGCAGGTGCATTGGGGTCTGTGGCTCAGAAGGCTCAAACGGCATCCAAAGCTGGGTCCTACAGTCTCTCCATAATCCTCTTTCCTTTCTCAGCCTCGCTACACTGCCAGTCTTGCATGAGAAGTGAGGCATAGTCTTTCCATGTCTCCAGGTCATCCTCCCCATTAGGCATTGAATGTGTGCCAGAAAACACTCACAGTCTGCAGTCATGACTAATGGAAGGCACAGGTGAAGGGATAGGTATAGGTGCCAGTGTTCATACAGGCACAGGGGTAGGTGCGGATGCAAGGACTGGTGCAGTCCTTGAGGAAGGGGTACCCCCAGGAGGCTTAAGTAACTGTTACAAGTCCTTGAGGGTTTGACCTTCAGCCTGTAACCATTGGGCAAGCTTCTCTTCAAAAACTTTGAGATGGGGAGGGGGCTCTGGCTCTGAGGGACTCTCACTGTCCTTGGTTACCACCCTTCAGGAGGCCAGGGACCCATCAATGGCAATGACCTTAGGTATCTTGGTACTGTCCATGGTGTTGCTACATTCCATTAGGGCCATTAGGGTTTGTGCAATCACATCAGCCAGTTAACCTACTACCACAGCCTCCCCAAGATATTCAATTTTTGCAAGCAACCCCCTTGATAGTGTCTTTTTCAATGCAAGGGGTAAATATAGCAATAAAAGGGAATTCTGATGGTCAAGTCTCATTCCCCATACACCAACTAAGTAAATGCTGCACAGCCATTCTTTTAATGGAATTTTCAGAAATAGAACTGGAAGTTTGCCCCATTTTAATGCCAGTGCTCATATAAAATGGTTGAAATTCTTTCTTTTGGCCACTAGGGGGCAGTCATCCCAGCAGTGCCTCCTCATTTGTGACCCTGGTGCCCTTATACCAAGGGCTACTACCCCTGCTTGCTTGCCAAATAACAGGTTGAGGGGCCTAGATTCGGTTTTACCAAGCACTGGAGTGTCCCTACCCTCAGTATGTGCAATATTTTGGTGCCTCTACCCAGAGTAGTGCTTTTGTGGGTATCTATCTAGTCTAGTACAGCCCTTTGGAAACCTATAACCACCCACAAGCCTGCCTAGTGACCGTATACCTTTAACTTGCCAATAACCAGTTGCAGCATTTAATACACAGTTTACAACAGGCATTAATAATATGCTTACGCACTTTGCACTTACTACCAGGGTTTGATTTTCTGGCAAACCACCTGGAACCCCCTGTGAGAAACAGCTTTGCATACAAACATGCACTTTTAAACACTCTTTCAATGTTTCAGCAACTGTAACTCAGATAATGATATGCTCACAAGCCACCTTAACAGTGAAACAGTAACTTAGATTTATGAAGGGGATGTGAACAAGGATGGGGCACAAATTTAGAATAATGATTACTTTGCTGTACTGGGACAGGTTACTTTGCATGCAGTCACTTAAAGAGCTGCTGATGCCTCAAAGAAAATTTTGAACACTATAATATTTAGGTACAATTGAGCTTGCATTCTGTATGTATTCAATAGATTTCTCCTCCCCATTACTTGTTACTGAGAAATTTGTATGAAAATATGTTCTGCATCCCTTAGAGATCATCTGCCTCTTTAACTTACTCTGTACTTCATGTCATAGTTCTCTGTTGTGACATCACAATCTGTTGCCATGGGAGTAATTGTGATGTCACAACTACAGCATTATGATCTTAGGAAGGGAGAAAGCATCAGGAACAGAAGAAGTCTTCAGGAGCAAAGATCCTATTTTCATGCAAATGGTTTCAGTAATAAATAATGGGGAGGAGAAATACAGAACTAATGTGAAATACAAGCTGAACTGTGTCTAAATATTACGTTTTGTTAAAGCTGTCCTAATGGTGTCAGCTGCTCTTTAAGTCCCTGTATCAAACAGCCTAACAACTACAGGGTACCCAGAGCATAATGCAGGCAGGCCTGTAACGGTGCCCGGGGTGGCTAGCGTTGCAGCTGTTGTTGGGGTCCTTGATGGAAGAGAAACAATTAAACATTGACAATGCAAAGATTGGACGTAGTTGTATCCGTGGTCAGTTGGCCTAGTCTATTGAACCACTTGAACCCTAACTGTACAAAATCAGATGATACCATGAAATAATTGAAACACTTGTTGCAGGGTGCTACCCTGGTTTTATTCACTGTACTCAGAAGATGGATGAAGGCACTGACAAAATGAATACCTGTTGCTTGTGGTTGCTGTACATGGGGACCTGGGCCGACATGACTTACCTACTCCTTATGGCCTTGCCCTGTAGGTGGTTGCAACCTGCGATAACATGCTGTGCAGGGGCTGAATCCCCAGATCTGGTCTCTCTCCTAAAGGCTATTGCTGGGACAGAAACAAGAGTCATGGACCAAGATTGACATGGGCCCAACAGCAGAAAAGTGTCTCTGTAATGGTTCAATTTGTTTGCTGGTGAAACCTCCAGCTGGTAGACAAATCTGTTACTGCATAAGACTGGCTCCCTTTTGGTAACAGGAGTCTCTGGATCACAGTCTCTTCACACACAGTAGGCCTCAGCACATCAGGCTGACAAAACTTTAAACTTTTCCTTTTCTTCTTCTTCTGTGTTCTTGCCGGTTGCAATCTCAGCTTACTTGCTGAGCAACACCTCAATCTGCTAGCAGGCAGTTTCTGAAGATCGATCCCTTTTTGGATCAAAAGTTAATCACAGGAGGCAATTTTAGTTCTCTCGTGTGGTGGACCTACACAGAGCCCACAAGTTCCTTACTTCTCGGAGTCCTGAGCTGAACTGCCACTGCCAAACTGCTCCAAAAGTATCTTTCTCTGCTTTAAGGCAGTCTGAGTTTTTTCAAGAGGTGCAGGGGGCAAACAGTCCCTTTCCCTTGAGAAATACAGCTACAGCACACGCAGTGCTCTCTTCAGCTTGAGAGCTCAAGCAGGACTGATTGCCTTGAACACAGTTTTTTCTAAAGGACTGAGATATCTGTATTCCACAGTGATAAGTTGACCCCCCCCATTGCCTGCCATTTTACAGCTTATCAGCATTTCTTCAGTTTGCGGTCTGCTTTTGAAGAATGCATATGTATTTCCAGTCCACAGAAGATCACAGTGACGGACCTCCAGTGGTAAGTATGGGGTAAGGGGGGTGCCGGGAGGTGGGGTGCACAGGAGGAGGATGGAGATGGGGAAGGGGGCTCAGGGAGACAATTAGGGACAGTTTTCTTTTTTCAGGTAAAAAGGAAAAAACATCAAGCGACATTTGTTTTTCTTTTACAGGATAAAAAAAGTTTGGTACACTGGGGTGGGCTCCCAGTGTGCCACAATGGTGGTTGGGATGGGGGAGGGATGCAGACTCAGGGATTGGGCACCCCGATGTCAGCAAGGGGTGTTGATAGGCTGGCGGGGGAATTGTTTAACCAGGAAAGACACACTAAAGGGGGGGCTGCCAATATGGGGATTGGGCACTCTGTGTTGACTTATGGGGAGTGTGTGGTGGGTGGCAGGAGCCGCCATATTTAGGCACACTTGGGTGGGCTCCCAGTGTGCCATTAAATATTAAATGGTTTGCCAGGAAAGGCACACTAGGGCTGGAGGCACAGGGCAGCAGCCAACAAGAAGGAAACTGTACCCATGTGCATTACTGTGCACTGTAATGTGCATGGGTGGAGAGTCTTGTCAGCTCCCTCTGTGTTCCTGGTTGTGAGGCAGGGGGAGCTCCTGCTGCAGTCAGGGATGATAAAACTGTTCCTGATTGGAGCGGCAGATTTCTTTTACCTCCAGCACTCGCACTGAAACTGCAGTCATCTGCAGCTTCCTTGTTGATTGGTGGCCAAAGGCAGAGCCCCTGAAACTGTTGGCTGGATTGGCCAAACACTGCCACACCTCTGCAATGCTCTACTTACCCCAACATGTTCTTGTGCACTGCGTTCGCAAGCAAACATTAAAAAAGAGAAAGTACAAAATACAGATACTGTAAATACAAGAAACCATTAAAAAGATACAAAAGGTTTGGTGCTTCAAATTCAATATATAATGTAAAAATAATTCACGATTTTATTCATATGTAAGATGCTGGACTTTTTAGAGGCAAATGGGCTGCAAGGGATCTACGACAGGTCATCAACAAAATTTTTGTCTAACGACCCGACAGCAAAACCAGCAGGTCGACTGTATTTTGCAATCAGCTGCCGGATTCGGAGAACAACAAGTGTTTTCTTCAGGGAGCTTTGCCTCCCCATCCCACACACAGGGGCTGTGCCCCCCACACACCCCCACTTAGGATTTTCAAATCTGAGTTGGAGATGATTCAGGGGGTGCAGAACCCCGACAGACAGTGCCAGGTTCCAGCAGGTTCCCTACAGTGACGTGGCGCTGTAGTTGCTGTAGGGGACCCCATGGTCGAAACTGTTGCTGTCGGGGTATATACTGGCTACAAGATGAGAAACAACATGGTTTCACAGAAGGAAGGTCATCATGTCAAACAAACCTAAGACATTTTTTAATCTGGTTGCAAAGTCAGCTGATCGAGGTTAGCTACGTATGTACTGTACTTGGAGTTTAGCAAGGCCTTTAACGCAGTGTCTCATGAGGGATTATTTAAAAAAAATAAATGACTTGGGAGAGTTGACAAAAAATATTGTTAGACAGATTAGAAATTGGTTATGCGAAAGGACTCAGAGTCAATCTTAATGGGGAAATCTCAGACATAAGGGGTGTCACTAGTGTGTTCCCCAGGTATCAGTTTTGGGTCCAGTTCTTCTTAAAATTTTCATATATGATATAGGTGAGGAAATGAATTCAAAGATGAGTCTCACTGTAGGGGGATACCAAGATCTGTGGCAGAGTAGATAATGATGAGGATACAAGATTACTTAGGGAGGATCTGGAAACACTTAAAAAATTGTCTAGGGTTCGCCAAAAAAAAAAGTAAGATTATGCATACTGGAAGAAAAGAATCCAAGAGTAACTTACATAATAGCATAAAAACAGAGGAAACAGATGAGGAAAAAGACTTTAATGAGGGATTAATGCAATCATCATAATGTAATGAGGCAGTGGGGAAAGCACATAAAATGCTGGGTTGTGTAGGTCGGGGAAGCAATAGTAGAACAAAGGAGGCAATACTTTATCACCCTTCTACAAATACCTGATGAGGTGGCCACAGCTAGAAGTACTGTGTGCGATTATGGAATCCACACTTGAAAAAAGATAGGCATAGGGCTGAGGCAGTGCAGAGCAGAACAACAAGAATTACACAAGGGCAACAGAGCAAAAGTTATACAAGTAAACAATATTAAACCTGAATCTATACATACTGGGCAACACAAAGGAGAGGATGACATGATCCAGGCAGTCACATTTTTAAATGGAATAAACAAAGTGCAATGCAAGAATTTATTTAAAATTGCAGTGGACACCAGCACAAGGGGAACTCAGGGTGGGACAAATCAGTTCATGAGCTGGTGGCCAGTTTGGCCACTAACTTTCAAAATATTGTATATAATTCAATATTTTTAGTGGCCTTCATTTTTAAGGCTGAAAAATGACTTTGTGGGTAGGTTGCCAGTTGGCTGGTAACTTTCAAAATCTGGTAGCCAAATCAGTTTTTTTAGCAGGCAATGGCCACCTGGCCATCTAATTTGTCCCACTGTGTGAAAACTATGAAGTTGGTGGGAGGAATGTTTAAGAAAGATGTCAGAAAGTATTTCACTGAGAGGGTGAAGGAAACAGGCTTCTGAAGAGCAAGTGTGTTATGATACTGTAAGCATAGATGGACTAGACATACAGGCATTGTGAAAATGGGTGAAGGTTAAACATAGGAAATATTTTCTGAGTGAATGTCTAATAAGGTACAATTCACAAATTATACAAAAACTGGCATACTCAATGGGTCTTGAGGCCTTCACCTGCTATAAATCGCTATGTAATTATGCCTGTCCACAAAATGACCTAACCACTGTTAGAAAACCTTGCCATGTTTTCTCCCTGCACAGCTGTGATGACTGTACCCTAGGAATAAGCTGCTTGGAAAACAGCCCCTTCCGGGAATTAATAAGGACTCAACAACTGGCCTTTTAATGCTGGTCCAAATACAAATAGAATCCGTGCCCCCAAAAAAGCATGACAACCATTTAAGGATTTTTACTTCTTAATTACATTATTTTTTCCTTCTATGATTTTAAAAGGAGTTCTTGCCTTCATAAAATAAGTGAAGATGTGAATACTGAAAGCCTGACCACCAAGGACGAGGTGGTCTCACAGGAATTCTGGATATATAATATGGGTAACATTCCCTGGCTATGAAAGAGGAAAACGCTATTGTGGATACAAGATTTTTTTTTGTTAAATCTCTAGCACAGCAAGGCAGCAGTAGTGCTACTGCCTGCTACACTGGCAGTTCATGTTTGGTTATTGGGAGCTGGCTAGGAAAGAGGATGGACAATCTCACAGACTGCTCCTCTCCTCGGGAGAGACAGGGTCATGTACCTTGTCATCTGCCTGCTGCCCAGTGGATGCTGGGTGGTAGCGTGGTCAGGGACACTGTAAACACCAGGCTGGGATGCAGCCAATACCAGCAACGCTATGCCCTTGCACACGTGGGAGTCATGCATGTGGTGTCCCACAGGAGAGAATTAGAGGGGTTAAAATGCAGGCAGCCAGTAGGACAGATAAAGTATCACTTGCCCCTCACATCTACAGTCGAGCTGCATCTCCCAGCTCCTGTGATTCACCTTCACTGTTAGCAGCTACATAAGAAGGGTGATGCTGCAAAGGAGCTGTAATCGGACCCAACCTTGAGGGTGGGGGGCAAGCCAAAGGGGCAATATAGAGGTGTGATGTGGGCACCAAGAGAGTCCCGGGAAGCCCAGGTAGGAAGAGCCTCAGTAGGATGGAAAGCGGTGTTGGCAGTGGTCAAAAGATGTCCCAGTTGGTAAGTCCCAACAGGGCAAAAATGGAATTGGAAAAAAAAGAAAAAGAAACCTTGAGACAATAACAAACACAATCTATAGCAGTGTTATGTGTTTAGGTGCAGTAGAAAGAGGAGTCAGAGTAGTGTTTGTACTGGTGGTAGGGGTAGATGTTCATGGAAACCGGAAAAGGAAATCTATAGAATGTTTATTATTGCTTTTCTGTTTTAGGCTTTCATTCATTCTCCTGAAAGGAGATGGGAGCTGAATGATCAAATCTCAACTACAAGTGTGTAAAGAAATGGTCAATACCCAGATTACCTCAGCAGCCTCCTAAAAACTGTCCAACACAACAACCCAGAAAAAAAGGACTCCAAAAGTTTAAAGCACAGAAACATGACCTACATTAACAATTGTAATGGGGTCCTTGTTTCCTCTCAAAGGCATGTCCTTCTCATAACCTTCAAACTGCTTGGCATCATAGGGCTTATTTTCTACATCATCATCATCATCATCATCCTAAAAACAAAACAAAAATACACATTATAATTATAAAGTAAATACAGACCAGCAGTTAAGGAGTGAAAAGCCTGTTGAACCTTGTTTAATATGCAAATTGTCTTTTTTTCTTTCTTTTTTTTAAATCTAAACTTTTTTTCCAAAAGTCCAGACTTGACTAGGGAACCTCCCTACATCTCCCTCAAGGTCCCTGTCTTGTCCAAGGAACCCCTGATGTACTGACACTCCCTATCTGACTTCTTTCTACTCCTAGGTACAACTCTAGATAAGGTGCAGCCCAGCAGCCTACATTACTGGAATAGGAAAGGGTGGATACAGTGAGGAAAACAAAACAAGTGGACATAATGAAGGGATAGGCTGCCGTACACAATCCTGCTGCTCTAGGCACTCACTTTATAATGGATACCAGGCTAAAGAGTTTGAAACAGGGTTGAAATTGAAGTTTTGCAGTCACTGCTGACTGGGGCAGGGGCTTGAAAAATCCTCTGGTCCAATAGCCATTCCACTTGCCTAACTAGTTTACTAACTGAAATATTACCTCCTCCAATACAAGCCAACAGAGTCAATACAAATCTAAGCCATGCTCTGCAGAAGTCCATACTTAATGTGACAAACACATGAAGTGGGGATGTCGGACCAGTTGGAGAAGGCAGAAACGAGATCTGGTTATCTGTTCTCAAGTAGTTACAGCCACAGTGGCTACCTGAACTCCAGGCCTTGATCAATATTTGCAATATCAGTATGTGCTGCCAGAAACTGGAATTTCTTGCCCAATCATTTGCATGACTGTGTTAGCCATAACATTTTGAAACAACAGCTTACGATACATTATTGTGCACAGCTTAATTGTACACATTTTGTACAATCTGCACTGATGTTTGTCTTATTTGTATATATTTATTGTAACATTTTTTGGCCATTTAAATAAGTCCCAGGTCATGTAGGAAAATGGGCCTTGACTCAATACATTTACCTGGTCAACAAAAGTTTAAATAAAATAAATAATAAAAACAACACACCCAGGTAACATGTCAACTTATCAGTTCCTAGTACTGCACCATACACGGAGGTTCCCAAGAGGGACCATCCTCCCTGCAATGACCAGTTCCCACCAGCAACTCACAGACTTTTCCAGCCAGTACTCTAGTTTAATACAAGCATGAGTTTTAAAATTCGTACCTTCCAAGACATGCTACTTGCATGAATTTCTACTGAGATGTAGGGCTTTTGGAAATGAATTTGTATTTCTAAGAGAACATTTCAATAAATGTTTGAAAATTAACATTAATTGTAAACATTAGCCAGAAGACTGCTGGTAGTAAACATGAATTTGTATTTATCGGAGTTCCAATGAGAATTTGTAAATTTTCATCAGTTGCAAACAGCCCCAAGACTAATTGTCAATACATGCTGAATTTAGGCTAGCATTCCAGTTGAACTGTGATCAAAGTTTTATTCACACTGGTCTTCAGCTGTCAATGACCATAAAGGAGATCACAACATTTAAAGATGCTGAATGTGGCTGAGCTCAGAGTTCTAGTGGTATCTTACCTGTATTTCAGGATCTTCAAAGTCGTCCTGGTTTTTATCTTGCCCTTCCAGCTCTACTGTGGCTTCCTCTTCCTCCTTCTCAGTAGTAATGACCCTTTGGGGTGCTTCAGTGGGCCTGTCCTCACCCATATCCTCAAATTCTGCAGCATCATGGTCATCATAGTGCATAGCATCATCACTGTCAAACTCATCAAACTTTGCCAATGAGAAACGCCAGGAGAGAAAGAACACTGCTAATAAAAGGCAGAGGTTCCGCATGGCAGTTGCAGGGCAAAACAGAGCATATATTTAAATTCATGAGCATGTCTTCAATGCAGAACATGGTACCAAAGACAACTCTAGAGTCCAAACTATTCATATCATACATACATATCTAGACAGACCACATAACACTCCTGTAAAAAAAGATAGTCTCAGTGATGTCATCCAATTAACAAAATAAACAAAGGGAATATAGTGTGGGTATATTTTGAGAGTTTATGTGCGTGCGCGTCTGTGTGAGAGAAAGTGAAGGAGAACATGTTTGACCTTTTTACAAATGTAACACATGAAATAACTCACTCCAGATTGTTCAATAATGCACTTTCCAGGTGGCTGAAGGCCCACCTCTATGCCTTGAGCCTCACAACCCAGCCATGGATTTTTATTTATTTGCGGATGACATTTCAACAGACCAAATGATATGACATTCAGAAGACAAAAACAGGCTCGTCACGCTACGGAAGTGTATTGTATCACAACAAATGTGAGACCGACTGCCACAAGAGCACAGCAAAATTAAATAAGATTCCTATTTCCTAGTGGCAAGTTTATTTTTTTTTACCTTTTTAACTAAGGAAAGGAATTTGATTTTGTAGCATGCCTACCACACACGTCACTCTGAAAGCACTGTGTACCAGGTGTAGTTGCCTCCGTTATTAGGCAAGCACAGGGAGGAAGTTGAGGTTGGGGGGGGTTAAGCAGAAAGAGAATGAGCTCAAAAACGAGGAGGTGAAGCACAGGAAAGTTGAGTGGCCTGCTCAGGGATAGAGCAATATTTACTATTACTACGTGTAATGTGAAGCCCACATACCACTTAAATGCACATTTTCTAAGTTTCCTATTTTTTTCCACATATACTATTCTGTTAAAAACCCTGATAAGTGCACATGGTTTAAGGGCACATCTTGCTTAAGTGCAGAACATGAACTGCCAGAAGATGATCTACCCTGCGTAACTGCACATTAATAAAGTATAATAAGGCATGAATTGACCTGTTTATCACACGCTGATGCTTAGCCTTGATCCTAGTCTCACAAACTCCCCACAAGAAATTATTTTGGTTCAGTGTTACATGTAAGTATAATGCATGGTTTGCTTAAATACTCAGCCTGAAAAATGTAGTTTCCAATGACTGTGCAGTTCTCAAGGCTCCATGTCCACTGCAGTAATACATTTCTGCCATCACAAGTGCTGTGCCCCCCCCCAAAACATCTGTGTCTGCCAGTGCCACCCCTCTACTGCAAGTGTCTTCTTTGGTGCTTTCATCTCAGTCTCCAAAACAGATGATCTCGTCAGTGTTTTTGGCTGGCCTATCAGACCAAACAGTGGAAAAAAAAACATGCCTAATAGTCCACTAATATATACTCCATTGAGCAACTCTGCTTCAATATACCCAGTTTTTAAATTCTACTAATGTGCTCTACCCATGCTGAGCAAAAACATCTCATTTGTCTATCAGGGTTGGGGGTTAAATGTCCACAGCATTTTTTTTTAATAAAAATACTACACTATAGTCAACTACCCAAATACAGTCAAATACCTGCACTGTAGTCAATGAATATTCACCAAATACATAATTTAAGTATTTGCATGTCATAGAAGCACAGAAACATAAAATGAGTTGGCAGAAAAGAACCGCCTGTTCTACTCAGTTTGCCCAGATGGTCCCTGCCTAGTATGTCACAGACTCTTACTGGTCTCTGGCGACCCTCCCTCCTCCCTGCCTATTTACTAATATTCCCTTATGTCCGTCCCTGGTATGCTTGAAGCCCAGGTTCAGTCTGTTTTTGGTAGGCCTATCAAAGTAGGGAAACAAATGCTTAACAGTCCACACATACATACTTTGCTGCGCAATTGTGTTTTAACATACCCCATTTGTAAACCCTGCTAATGTTCTGTATCCATGCTAAGCAAAAAACTTCTCATTTGTCTGTTTTTCTTTAACGTTCACAGCATTTTTACTTTTATTTTTTATAAATTTACTACATTATAGTCAAATACCCAATACAAATGCCCAGGCTATATTCAATGAATATTCAATAAATACATAATTTATGTATTTGCAGACCCCTAGTAAATAAATGCTGCTGCTTTAATTGTGCCAAAAGGGGCTACTGTGATTGCAACATAGACAAAGTAGAGGCAGTTGAGAGGAGGGCAACTACAATGGTGTGGGATCTTCATCAAAAACCCTATGAGGAAAGACTAAAGGGATTCAATATGTACACCCTTGGAATAGGTGAATTTCATGGGGGAATACAGCAAAGGAGAATAGTATTTTTCAAAAAAAAGTGCTCGATAATAAAGGGAAATACTATGCAATTGGGGGCATATTCAGGAGATATGAGAGTAAGCACTTTTCCACAAAAAGAATGGTGGATATCTGGAACAGCCTACCAGCTGAAGTGGTGGGGGTCAAAAACAGCAGTAGGGTTCAAAAATTCAAGTTTATTGTGAAGGGATGAATCCATTGAG
Organism: Neoceratodus forsteri; assembly: GCA_016271365.2. Classification (NCBI taxonomy): domain Eukaryota; kingdom Metazoa; phylum Chordata; order Ceratodontiformes; family Ceratodontidae; genus Neoceratodus; species Neoceratodus forsteri. The sequence continues at coordinate 193,701,789 of CM057456.1, forward strand.
CAAGCTAATTTTCATGGAGGACCCTTTTTTAACAATAACAAACCATACATACAGTCGATATGGGGATACAAAATTAACAGCCACTATTTAACAAAATGTACAATATGAGCTATACAAGGCCGGAGTAAACAGCCAATACTGGGAAACATATAAACAATACATGAGGATAGTATATACATAAACAATATAAACAGGAATAATTACAGTGGTACTACAAGGTAAACATAGAGCTATGTTGGATAAACCAGTAAATATACACAAAGCAACAGGAGAAGAATCATCAGAATGCATGGAATAAGCAGGGAGTCTTGGTGGAAAGTAATGGGGGGGGGGGAGAAAGCCAGAGATCAAGTAGGGTCTGCGTTGATACTATAGGTAGCGAAAAATGGGCAGACTGGGTATGTCAAGCTATCTTTATTTGCAACAAATTCTATACTTCTATGTAATCAACACAGGAAAAAAACACAATATGCAACTTCAACCAGAGTTCTTGATGGACTCTCCTGCATTCTTTACAGGGTTCCCAACTGTCTGAATATATAGGGCAGTGGCTCTGGTGATCAGGTCAAAAGGAATGCTATTTTTCTGAACCTCCTATATGCACTCTACGTGTGCATAAGTGGATTTTAAGTAACATATAGTGTGCTAGTACCAAACCAGGGGTAGTAGTGCAGTAAATGATGTCAATAAAAGATACCTTTGGACGATTTTGTAAAAAACAATCAGTGATGGATAAAAATATAGGGTGGTGGCAAAAAAATATAGGGTGGTGGTAAAAAAATGTAGGGTGGTGGCCCACCATGGTAAAACAATGAATGGAGAACACTGTTTTAACATGCAGACCAGCATTTTATCACAAAAATGTAATAAGAATTTCAAACTGATACTTGCTGCAGCTTTCAGGAGCAGAGTGCCTTACATTTTACATTAAACACTGCAATTTAAAAAAGAATAAACACCACATAACATGAAAGTGTCTTGTGCAGTTGACAAAACCCACACAACACCCTACTGTATCACTCTTTTTTTCTGGTAAAATAAATGTGGATACATATAGTAATTAGTTTTGACCCTAACTACTACTGCTATTACCATACTTTTATGAATGATTAATCCAAACCCCAACACATGGGCCAATGCAACATTTAATAAATTATTAATCATTAACGTTCTTGTATTATAGTAATCACTGTAATTACACTACAAGAGTCAATTCTCACACCATAAAAAAAAAAGATTAATGCAGGTATTTGTGCTGACTACACGTGCAGTGCTGGGGGCATACTGTAAGGACAGCAGCAGCTGGTGCAGCTTGGCGCATGCACCTTCAGATGTCACTGCCACCAACCGAAATGTTTCTTCAACCCCACCAGCCTGGCTTATAGTACCAAGCAGCCTTTTAAAAAACACAAACTTCAAAGACATTTTTATTTATCTGGTCGGTACCCTGACAAACAAAACAGCAATCACTCACTGGGGACAGCTATGCTTCTTACAAATAAGAAAGCCTAGTGTTCGGTGGTGGACATGGACTTGACTACTGCACCCCTAACCCTCTCCAGTTTGCCGGCCGGGAAGGGTACACCCATTTGATCGGGCAATGGTATGGTGCTGTGTGCGCTACAGGCTGGTGAGCAAACTCTGTGACACAACATACACGGGGCGGTTTAATCTCAAAGTGTGCCCTTAATTATTCAGTACCAACAAGCAAAAACCCCAAGTCTCTGTCCTTACCTCAGTTTCAGTAGGTAAAATGCCAAGTGCGCCAAGCACTTCTAGTGACTGTCTGCTGCCGCCCACCAAGAAATTCAATTAAATCACAAAAAGTGATGTTCAAACCCCCCCGAGCCACTCTGCACCACCCTTCACACAGCCAGCAGCAACAGAATCAGACATCAGTGGAGGCAATGTTGGGCTCATTAAGAAATTGTGAGGCCTGGGCACCCGGCTGGTTATTGCGTGCACTGCCAGGCATATTGGTGGCTATGCCCTGCAATGATGAGGTGCTCCCTGAGTGTGGCGACAAATTTCTTTGAAGTTGGAGGCATGCTTCAAAACTGCTGTCATAGACAGCGTGCTCATTCATTAGTGCCAAACAGACGAACCCAAAAAAGCAGTGGCAGCATTGGCCACAACACTGCCACACCTCTGAAACCTGCTACTACCACAAGATGACAAAAAATGTTTCTTGTGCATGTACCCAAGCAAATATAAAAAGGGGATAAAACATTCTTCAGATACATAGGGGTCATGAGAAAGGCCAAAGGAGGGATAATTAGGCTGAAGGGGGAGTGTAGGTTCTGTGTGGAGGAAGATCATGAAAAAGCAGATATGCTAAATAGATACTTTTGCTCAGTGTTTATGGTGGAAGGATCAGGCAAAGGACCAGTGTTAGAAAATAAGGGCGCAAGGGTATCGGGGATGGACACAAGCCCCTTTACAGTAGACAAGATCCTACAGGAACTATCATGCATAAAAGTGGATAAGGTAATGGGCCCTGATGGAATACACCCCAGGGTGCTAAGTGAACTCAGGGAAGAGCTGACTACACCTCTGGCGGTCCTTTTTAACCTATCTCTGGAAACAGGGGTGGTTCCAGAAGACTGGAGAAGGGCCAATTTTGTCCCCCTGCACAAAAGTGGAAGCAGAGAGGTGGGAGGAAATTACAGACCTGTCAGTCTGACCTTGGTAGTGGGCAAGGTCATGGAGTCACTGCTAAAGGAAAGATTGGTGGAGCATCTGGAGGCCAACAGGCTGCAGGATTCAAGGCAGCATGGGTTCACAGTGAGGAGATCCTGCAAGACTAACCTGGTTGAATTATATGATTGGGTGATCAGAGTGGTGGATCGGGGAGTGTGGTGGATATGGCCTACCTGGACTTCAGCAAGACCTTTGACACTGTCCCACACAAAAGGTTAGTAAACAAACTAAATAGCCTGGGGCAGAGACTGAAGGTAGTTAGATGGATGAAAAACTGTCTAGAAGATAACAGTCAGAGGGTGGTGGTAAATGGTGTGCACTCAGGAGAAGACAAAGTGACTAGCAGGGTGCCACAGGGGTCAGTGCTAGGTCCAGTGTTCTTCAATATATTTATCAGTGATATCACTGAAGGGCTGGTAGGGATGGTGTGTCTGTTTGCAGATGATACCAAAATCTGCAACAGGGTGGACACTCCAGGAGGGATGGAGCAAATGAAGGAGGATCTTAACAAGCGGGAAGACTGGTCAAGGGTCTGGCAACTAGGCTTTAATGCAAAGAAGTTTAAAGTCATGCACTTGGGTCACAGGAACCCTGCAACTAAGTACCATTGGGGGGGGGGACAGAACTGACAGTCACAAGGCAGGAAACAGACCTGGGCATAATTATCTCTGATGATCTGAAGGTGGCTAAGCAGTGTGACAAGGCAGTGGAGAAAGCTAGTAGGATGCTGGGGTGCATGGGTAGAGGTATCACCAGCAGAAAGAGGGAGGTCATAATACCCCTGTACAGGTCATTGGTGAGACCTCTCCTCGAGTACTGTGTACAGTTCTGGAGGCCCTACCTTCGAAAGGACATACACAGGGTCGAGAGGGTTCAAAGGAGGGAAACCAAGATGGTGCAGGGCCTACACCTGAAGCCCTACAAGGACAGACTCAAGGAATTAAACATGTACTCTCTGGAGGAGAGAAGAGAGATGGGTGACATGATAGAGACATACAAATATCTCATGGGGTAAATAAGGTGCAAGAAGGAAGTATCTTCCAGAGAAGGAGTTGTGCAAGAACTAGGGGACACACAATGAAGCTGGAAGGGGGAGACTGATGGGGAACAAAAGGAGGTTTTTCTTCATGGAGAGAGTATTGGAAGCTTGGAACAGACTTTCAGAGGAAGTGGTGGAAGCTAAAATGATCATAGGCTTTAAGAACGCATGGGATAGACATAAGGGAATCCTAGCACCTAGACAAACTTGGGGAAAATCTGAGGACTCAAAGGGGGGTGAGGTGGTGTTATAGACAGGATCAACAAGGTGGACTAGGTGGGCCAGTTCGTCTTCTCTGCTGCCAATTTCTATGTTTCTATGACAACTTCTGTGTAACAGAAACTCCTGCTCAACCCTAACTATAGTTTCTTTCTTTCTTTCTTTCTTTCTTTCTTTCTTTCTTTCTTTCTTTCTTTCTTTTCTTTCTTTCTTTCTTTCTTTCTTTCCTCCCATTGGGTACTAGGCCCATTTACAGAGGCAAACCATGAGTACTGGGGAGGTGAAGTGACTTGCTCAAGGTGACATAAGGTACTTTTACATGCCACTTACTTTTGAACTTGTGTTCCATTACATGTTCGATCCATTAAGTGCACTGCGTTCATCTGTGCCCTTTACACACGCAGTATGTTTCACTGTGTTTGCCCTTTCTATGTTTGCCTGAGTGTACCGGCACAGGAACAGCACATTAGAGAGATTGACTTTGTAGTGCAATGACAGCCACGACATGAGTAGATGGCATGTCAAAATGCAACAGAAGACAGTGAACCCATGAAAACAGGAAATGCATTTTAAGGGAGCGCTCACTTTGGTTGTGGTACGGAATGCCTGTACATGGCAAGACAGATAATGTTACAGTGTGTCTGTACTGGTCTTTCCGATACAGACCACTGCATGTAAAAGGGCCTTTTGTATGTAAGTGGAAGCTGTGGGAATGAAACCCAGATCTCCTGTATGTACCAAGCTTGTTCACATCTCATTGCTCTAACCTCGGTTAAACACACTTCCATTTTCCTTTCCATGTCAGTTATGTATGCTGATAAGCTTTAGTCAATTTTTGATAAACTAATTATTGATGTTTGTGGTACCCTCAATTCTGCATTGGGTTCCCTTTAACTCAGCAACTACCGCTGTTTCTTCTCATATTTCTAAGACATTCCACAAGTTCAGACAGTCCATTCCAGGCTGTTCACCTGAATGGCCTGTAATGATGAAACCAATATCATGGAATATTCAGTTAGTATGAAAAATGAGAGCAGTAGCTGATGAAGACTCAGGAGAAAGGGAATCAATGTAGTGATAAAGGCAAATAATTTAACAAAAATGAGTCTATAATGCATCAGAATACAGGGCAAATAAAAAGGAACACAGGCGATCATATAAAGGTATAAACTGTTTCCTATCACAGTAGTAAAAGATCTTACTTAAAATTCAGACTAGACAAGGTGAAGCTGATTTACTGCTAATGGCCTAAATGGCCATACCTTACACCTCACAGGTTTCACAAAGGTCTGTGGTCTCAGAAATTCTTTGTAACCTGGACATGCAGCCAAAAGAATAAATGATTTGATAAAATCAGTTTTAAGAGTATGCATGTACTGGGCTAAATTAACTGGATGACCAGATTAGTACCCTAAAAACCAGATTATCCAGTCTAAATCTGGACTGGTGACAATCCTAGAAGATACTGTGATCAGTACACAAATCTTTTCTCTGCTTGGTTCCAGTATTGACTATAACATCTAAGAAGGAACTTGCCTTTATGTTCTTCTTTGCTTAATGCCTTGCATTTCTTAGCATTAAAATTAATTTGCAATTGCAGCCCATTTCTCAAACCTATCTAGCTATTCTTACATTTTATTTGTTTTCCATTGTGATGGCCACTTGTTTCCATGTTTTTTTCTGTTTGTTTTTCCGACTTTGTTTTTAGCTCCGCCAACTACTGAACTCTCTTAGGCCTCTTCTCAGGCCGGTGCCGCTCTACCGCCCACTGTGAACCTCACCAACCTCAAGGACGTCACTTTCTCCCGGGCACCCCGAGGGGGATGAAGGGTCCCAAGGGGATTGAAGGAGGTGGTGGCAGGGCTCCAGTACTGGGCATGTGGCGGCAAGGCTCAGGAAAGGCCGTCGCTTATCCGGGCTGGAGGGGTATTATTTTTTGTATTTGTTATGCCCCTGACATGGGACGTGCAATGCCACCCAGCCCTGACATGAGTGCTCCCACTCACATCCAGAAGGCAGCCACCCAACATCTGCCCCAAACTTGTAAGCCCCATGTGCATAGCAGTGCCGCTGGTCTCCACCAGGGGCTGCAGCTGCACCGGGCTGCCCTGGATCTCTCCCCAAGAGAGGAGAGCAGTCCCTTGGATGCTTGATCCTCTCTCTCCCCTGCCAACCCCCAGCAGTCCGGGCTCATTCACATACCCGGGTCACCGACGTGGCGCGAGGTGTGGCATCCAGCACCTCAACCCTCAGTGCCACTGGGCCAGCTACTTGTTTCCATGTTGATAGGTCACCATTTATTATGACCATTTCTTCCCCATTCTGAAACCAGTTTTGAACGCACTTCATCATACTCCCAGTTTTGTCTAGGTTATCTAGTTTATGAATGAGACTCATGTGTGGTAGGGTTCTTTACTGGTGTCCAGATATACAACATCCTCAGAATTTTCCTCATCTAGTTCCTTGGTAACATTTTCTAAATATGTAATGAGGTTTGTTTGGCATGATTTTATCTTACAGAATCCATACTGCACTAGTATTTCCAAGTTGGTTTCGCTAAGTGTTCAGCGATGTAGCTTCTTATGATTCTTGCCAGCAGTTTCACTGGCATGGACATCCAGTTGACTTGTCTGTAGGTTCCTGGTTCTGCTCTGGAGCGTTTCTAAATATTGGCATCACATGGGTCATTCACCAGTTATCACACACATATGTAGTTCTGATGGATCTGCTGAATAAAATTGCCAGTGGTGTGGATAGTTCCTTAACCAGATATTTTAGAATTTGTGGATGCTTTCCACCTAGCCCATTGCCTGGGTCACATTTGCCAAGTTAAGCATTTGCTCAGTTTTCTTTAATTGTTACATATGATAAAACCGTCATCACTTCGTCGTAAATTTCCTTAGCTGTGGAATGCTATAGCAAGTGAGGTATACATGCTGCAGCAGCTCCATTGCTTTTAACTGGAGTTAAATTCTATTAACATGAGGTAGATTAGGGCATGCATAAAAATATATATTTACCACACCTGTGGTGACTAAATTGAGTAAACAAATTATATTATTTAGGGATATTTCTTTTTACTTAGAACAAATACACACATGGATAATGCTGGCAGAAAAACCACCATTGATCATGTGATATAGATGTATACTCTACTTTTGGGATTAAGAGGGAATACCTCTCTTTATTTTTTTGCCTTCATGTATTCCACTTGTAATAAGTTTATATCATAACCCCGAGAGAGAATCTCTCAGTGAGCGCCTGGACCTAAATTATAAAATCAGCATCACTGTAACAGTTTTTTCTGGATACACAGGTATTGACCATACGGTATGGAGTTAATTAAGGATTTGGGGTGTGCACTATCAGCTCACAGCTGGCTGTTTGTAGCAGTGGGTTTGAAATACCATATGCAATTCACTTTATTCTGGCTATCAACTGGCAGAGTGAGATCTAGGAAGTTCAGGGACTTCCTATTCATGATACTGGTAAACCTAAGGTTCAACTCATTAGTATTCAGCCATTTTATACATTCATTGGCCTTTTCTAAGGAACCAGTATGTTTTGTCACAAACTATACATCTGTATCTGGGCAAATTGGAGGCCATATAAAATGGTACTGGCTCATACTGCTAAATAACCCCATACTGGTAGAAGAACTAGGGAATACCCCCAGAACTGCTTTACTAGGGCCCTTAATTTGGAGGATAAACTGATCCATAGAAAGTTCTGATCATCAAACATCAAATAAGAACATAGCAACTTGCTTCGGTCACCTGCAAGGGCATGTTCAAGTGTGGACACTGCTGTCATTTTAGATACTGCAAACAAGGCAACCAGTTTAAACTGGAAGGCTACATTAGGAGAGTGGAAATCAGAAACTTAATTAACTGTAGCCGTATTTTTGTTGCGAATGTTCTATTGTACCAGTGCCAGAAGTTATATGTTGGCCATGCTATCAGGACACTATGCTAGTGTATACAAGAACACATTCATGGCACCAAGTCCAAATTGATCAACACCACTGTTGGGAAACATTTTCAAGAATGCCATAACAGTAACCCTTCACTTTCATCCTTCATGGCTCTAGAAACCAGTAGAGGAATGAGGGAAGGGGACAGACTGTTATGCCCTCTACAAAGGGATAGTTACTGGATGTTTTTCCTTGGGACACTCAGACCAAATGGTTAAAATTTTAACTGGCACTATAAACCCTTCATGTAATGCTTTGACTGATTTTAAAATGTTAAAATATAAATTCAGTATGTTTGTTGCCATCTCTGTATTATAAGTCCTCAGATCACAACTTGAGATTTTGTTTTCCTTTTTTTCCTTTCATCTTCTATCATTTACAGAATGGAGCTCCAGGCCAGCAGATCCCCTGCAGTTTCCCACTGCAAAATATATTTTACAAAGGGAGATCACAATGGCAGGAGAGAGGCCAGGCACACACAGATCTATCCTTTCTTTCTTTCCAGAGGACAGGTTCTAAAATATCCTTTTAAGTTTGTTTCTGTGACTTAAACTTATGTTGTTTTGAGAATATGCTACATTTTTCTTTTACCATAATTCATTTATTCATTACAAATTGGGTTTACAACCTTTGAGTCAGAGACTCATTTACAAAGGCATCTCATTGTGGGGGGCAGATATCAAGACAGTTATTACAGTGCAGATTAAAACAGAGGATAACATTACAGGTGCAGTGAAAGGAACATTTAACATAGATACACCTAGGTTACATAATGTAGTAGTTTGTATGTTTCTTAAGTTACATAATGTTACAAAATTGTGAGTTACACTCATGGATATAGCAGGTCCCCAGAGAAAACAGTGGGTTACATCCCTGTTTGGACCTAGTAGGGAAGGAGTGCATGATCTGTTTCTACTGATATCTTCAGCCTGCCTGTTTATAATGAGTTTCTTATTACTACCTCACTGTTAGCATCATTTATTCACCATTGTTTGAATCACACTCTCTTGTTATAGTGTTCCTTAGATCCACTACCCCAGTGCTATTGACTGTCAGTGTCCCTTAAAGTGCTTTAATTTCTGTAAACTTATGTGACCAATTGTATTTCATTAGTGTGAGGTGTCACTAGTTAATTAGGGGCATGGTAGTCCAACAACTCAGTCTCCTGATGAAGAACTAACGGTTGCAGCACCAGGGCTTGTTGAATAGCAAGTGCTTCCTGTGTCTATTTTCAGTTTATGTGAACTGCAACTAATAGATTTGCAGGCATCTATCTATAGTCTACAGAGTTCTTTACATAGATTATCCCCACCACAGGTGCTCTAGCTTCCCGCTGTGTGTTGTTTTGAGGAGCCTGGCTGCTTCTGCAGAGCATAGGTCCCCCTGAACCACCATGCACATTTTCTCTGTCCTGATTTGCAGAAGCAAAGGTCCCTGTCATGCCAGTGCTTCTGCAGCCAAAGGTACTCATGCATGCTGTAAGATAGATACAGACAGTTCTGGCTGCAGAAGCACAGAATTAGCACTCATAATACACACAGTCGGTGGCTGGCCGTGGAAGTGAGAGGTGGGCTGTGCCAGTTGCCTGCTGGGGAAGGGTGGGGGGTGCTGGGTGGGTTGGCATGGCTGGGTGGGGGGCCACTAGACTACCAGGAAATAGTAAATGCTTATCTTTTCCATTATGATGGGGGGGCCTCTAGACTACCAGGGATATGAATAATAATAATTATATACAGATCGGAGGACCACTAGACTACCAGGGATATAAACAAATATAAATACATACACTGTGGAGGGCAGTAGACTACCAGGGATAAAATAATGAGATATTAATAAAATACAGATTGGGGATGCCACTAGACTACCAGGGATACAGAGATCTTTATGTATATTATTATGATCGGGGGGGAGGGGACAGCTAGACTACCAGGGATAATGAAAACTTACATTTTTTTATTCACATGGGGCAGAATGAAGCCCCCTGAGCAAAACCCACCTTCATATAACTTTCTAGGGCACCCCTGGGCTACAGAAATATATTTAAAAATCTGTCCATTTCGTCCCTCGCTGTTTGTTCACAAGCGAGGAATTTCTTTGATCGCGAACCTGCAAATTCTTTGATCGCAAGATTCTTTGATCGCGATCATGCATCGCAAGCGAGGGATGAGATGGCCAGATTAAAAAATCAATTTTCTCAGTCTAGGGGTGTGCTAGGAAGACAAATGATGGTGTGTTTTACTCAGGAGGCTTCGTTCTGACAAACCGTGATGGTGGTTTACTGCAATTCTTTTAATTTTTTCAATTTGAACAGTTTTTATTCTTTGATCGTGACCTTGCAAATTCTTTGATCGCGAGCCTGCAAATTCTTTGATCGTGAGATTCTTTGATCACGATCATCTATCACGAGTGAGAGACGAGATGGCCAGATAAAAAAATCAATTTTCTCAGCCCAGGGGTGTCCTAGGAAGACAAATGAGGGTGGGTTTTACTCAGGGGGCTTCGTTTTGTAGAACCATGGTGGTGGTATACCGCAATTCCATTAATTTTTGGATTTATAAGATTTTTAATTCTTTGTTCATGAGTCTGCAAATTCTTTGATCACGAGCCTGTAAATTCTTCGATCGTGAGATTCTTTGATCATGAGATAAAGTCAAGATGGCCAGATTTTTTATAATAGAATAGATAGGGAAATTTTACCAATCTTTAACATTGAATATCTCAGAAACAGTTTGGTCTTTTTACTTGAAATTTGGAGGGTGTTTACATCATGTCCTACAGATGTGAAATATTGTGTTTTCTTGTTGGACAAATTTTTTTTTCGGAGATATTGCATGATGCACTTTATGTGTTGTGGGCAGTGCTTTGCTTGTGGTGGTGGCTTGAAATTGATAGGATAGGATAGCCTTAGTGTTATGGATGCAGTTTTTAGTCATTATGTGTGTTAAATGTCAACAGGTGCAGAACTGTGCCACTCTGATGAATGAGAATTTCAAATTTTGACATGTTGTATCTTGGACACGGTTTGGTCTTTTTACTTGAAATTTGGAGGGTGTCGACGGCATGTCCTGTAGATGTTAATAGAGGTGTTTACACTTCAGACAATGTATTTTTTGTGAAGATATTGTGTGGTGCAGTTTACATTTTGTGGACAGTGTTTTCTATTGTTCTACTAGATTAACATTTGTTTGGTGGCTGGCCATGCTGTTGTGAATGTACTTTTTAGTCATTGGGTGTGTAATGTGGCTTAGCACTTACAAGTTGATGGGAGTACGGGGCCCTTTGGGCCCCACGCTTCCACCAACTTGTGCAACTTTCTACTTTTCTATTCTTTCTTAAAAAGTAAGGAAATTCTATGCAAACAACTTTGTTAATGCATCAGTTAGGGTTCTTCTACAGTGAAAAAAGTGAGCAAATTCGATTTTAGGGTTCCTACCCCTTGCACCCCACCCCGCTCCCACCAATAGGCATTGGGGTGTGCATTGGGGTCATCGGCCCTAACTCTTACCCCATCCCATGTGTAAACAAGCTGAGGTGGTGCAGTGTAGGAGAATGGGGTAAGAGTTAGGGTCGATGACCCCAACACATACCCCGATGCCTGTTGGTCAGCTTTTTTCACTGTAGAAGAACCCTAATTGATGCATTAACGAAGTTTTCTGCATAGAATATATATGTGTATATATATATATATAGAGAGAGAGAGAGAGAGAGAGATATGTGTGTGTGCGTGTGTGTGTATATTTCTGTATATATTTATAGTTAGGGTTGAATTATCACTTCTATGTTAAACTCAAAATTTTGAACTTTAATAACTTTGCAACAATTCATCCTATTTGCATGAATATTGCATGTGCCAACAGGGACTGAAGATCTCTTGATGTGCCAAGTTTTGTTCCATTTGGATGCTTAGGTGTGAAGATATGGAGTATGAAAAAATGTTAAAATTACTTATTTTTTCATTTCTTTATCATACCGCATCACATAAATGGCTTGGGATTTTGGTCTGAAAGTTTCAGGGTAGAAAGGTCTTGGGTCATAGATGTGCTATTTCAAGGTTTGATGAAAAAATATTAATCCATTCCAAAATTATTATATTTTCAAGTTTCCCATTATTTTCAAAGGGAATTTCACTCTCCAGTTAGATGTGAGCCTCAAAAAAGGATCCTGTGTCACAAATAAGAAATGTTTTTTCATGTGGCCACCATTTTGTTTTACAGCTAGTGAAGGAAACAAAATCAAATAACTGAGAACAATTATGTGCTGCGTAGAAACCAAAACATGAAACTTGCTTATCAGGACTCTCACAACTTGATTCTGCACTTATGTGAAGAAGAAATGCCCTAGAATTTTTTTTTCAGATTATACATTTTTTTTCATGACTCGTGATGTGAAAAAGGATTCTTTTTTGTTATGTGAAATCCTTACCCTGGTACCTAGTGGCACCATACACCCTCCGATCCCCATTCCCATAGTTTCCTTGGTGTCTAGTGGCACCCCTCCACCCTCAGTTCACCATTCCCATTGATACTGTTTTTATTATCCATCAAGTCTAGTGGCACCCCCCCACCCTCCAATTTCCATACACTGAAAATAAAATTCACTGGTGTCCAGTGGTGCCCCCACCCTCCCATGGCCCGCTTATCCTGAAAATATGAAAACAGTCCTTCAATGTCTTTCATTTTCTTTTTGTAAACCTGTAAAAAAAAGTCCACCAGTGATTGCACCTGCACCCCTCACCTGATCTGCCACTGTGCACCCACCACCCCGCACCTGCCTAAACCCTCCCACATATCCTCACTCACCTGAAGTGCTCCCACTGTGAAGATCTACTCTCTCATCAACGACACATCTTGCTGCTGGAACCAGCAAATGTTGTATGACAAATAAGGTAACTGCAGTTCAATTTCGACTTCAGTTGCCTTGATTGTTGTACAGCAGTTTGTGTTTCTAGCAGCAAGACCTGTCTTTAATCAGAGAGGACCTTCACAGTGGGTGCACTTCAGGTAGTGAGGGGTGTGGGAGTCTAGGGGTGCATCGCAGGAGTGGTGGGTACAGGGAGGTCAGTGGAGGTGCGGATGATTAGTGGTGGATTTTTTTTTCAGGTTTACATAAAAGGCACCATTTTCTTATTTTCAGGATAAGATGGCCATGGAAGGTTGGGAGGGTACCAGTGGACACCAATGAATTTTATTTTCAGTGTATGAAAATTGGAGTGTGGGGGGTGCCTCTAGACACCAGGGCTATAATTTACAAACTAATGGAGACTGGGGCACAATTGGAGGGTGGGGGAGTAACTCTGCACACCAATGAAAATATAAGAAAAAAATGTTTATGGAAATCAGAGGGTTGGGGCTGCCACTAGACACCAGGGCTATTATATCTTTCTTCCAATCTCCTCTATTCTCCAGTACTATCAATCTCATCCTCCTCGGCCTAAGAACTTATTCTAATAAAACTCTCCTTACCACAGACCCAACCCATTATCATTGCTGGCACATACTGCCATCCCCTGCTCCCATCAACACACAAGAATATCATCTCCACTACAACTACACATGCCTCCTCCAGTAAGATATACATTTTAGGTGATATTAACCTGGACTGGCTCTCACCTAAACATAGTAAAGCCTGCTCATAGGTTACTTCCCTCAACCCAACACAGCTAATCACTGAACCAACATGTCTCAACCACAAAACCCAGAACCACTCCCTCTTAGATTGGGCCCTCACCACACACCTTCACTGCATAATTGACTCTGGCATCCTCCTAGACTCCCCGAGTGATCACAAAATGATCTAGTGTGTCCGCAAAGTACATTGTACTAAAACACCCCCCAAAATGCTTATTTTACGTTTATTCCGGTTATTAAATCTAACCCCCTCCTCTCTGATCTGTGACTTACTGACTGGTCACCTATTTCCATGACACCTTCTGTTAACGTCACCCTCAATTAGTTCTATTCAAAATTCATGGAAACTTGGAACCAGAATCCTCCCATCAGAAACACTAGGATAAGAGGGACTCGCCTCTCTTGGGCAAACACTGAACTACTAGCCTGCATGTGGTCCCGTGACCAGGCCTGGAAAGCATATAAAGCTTCCAACTCCTTCACAGAGCTACTCAATTATTGACATCTCAGAAACGCATCCACCAAAGCCACTAGATACGCCAAATTAGAATATTTCACCAGGTCCTTTAACAACAATTTAAGTCACCCATCCAAATTTTGGAAAACTGTCCAGTCCCTCTTCTCACCCTCCACTCAACCTCCCATACCACTCCTCAAGGAAGGTAATTCCATCCTAACTGACCCTCTCTCTATTGCAGCATTCTTCAACACCTTTTTCACCTCACGTGCCTCATCCCTACTTGCCACACCACCAACTACCACATCCAAGCTACCCACTCACACACTGTCATCCCTCCATACCACTCCCACCCCCCACTACCACATCCAACCCCAAAATACCCAACTCCCAAACCCCATTACTCCAACCCCCTTCTCCTTCTTACCTATCTCACCTAACAAAGCCTTTAAGGCCCTGCTAGCCCTAAACCCTAGCAAAGGTAAGAGTCCAGAAAGCATCAACACCAAACTCCTTTATCTATCTGGCCCTGCTATCTCCTCCCGGGGGTTTCTCTCCTAAATCTGTCATTCTCTCTTGCTTCTATTCCTTCAATATGGAAACTATCAACTGCCATCCCACTCCTTAAAGGAGGAGACACCACCAACCCTGGCAATTATTGCCCAATCTCTCTACTCCCAATACTAGCCAAACTTCAGGAGCACGTTGCCCTTGCCCAACTCAACCCCTAGCTAGACTCCTCTTCCTTCTTCACCTCTTCCAGTCAGGCTTCTGTAAATCCCATTCTACCACCACAACCCTCCCTCCTTCAGCTTACTGACTCCATACTCACTGGTATGGATCAGGGGCAGAACACCTCAGCAATATTTGCAGACCTGGTCAAAGCCTTTGATACAGTATCACACACCCTCCTTCTCCACAAACTCACAGCTGCTGGTTTATCAACATCAGCCACTGAGTGGTTCTGCTCCTATCTAGTAGATAAGATGCAATATGTTAAAGTGGCAACTCCCTCTCAACCCCCGCCCCATAAATACTGGTGTCCCACAGGGCTCAGTTCTAGGCCCATTCCTATTTTCCATCTTTCTAAACCATCTATCTGCTGTATGCTCCATTTCACATATACACATGTATGCAGATGCCACCATCCTTTACACCTCTGGTGCTTTGCAATCAGTTGTGTCAACTAAACTATAACAGGATTTCTATAAGGTCCAGAATTGCTTCCAATCCAATCAACTGTTTCTAAATGCCAAAACAACTGTCTTCATGACCTTTGGCACTAGGTAGAGACTCTCCAGAGCCCTCACCCCCCCACTACCTTCCATACATTGGATGGTACACCCCTTGCCACTGTTACTTTTTTTAGGTATCTTGGAGTCTGGCTAGACCAGCACCTGGACTTTTCAGTACACATGAATGCTATTCAAAAGACACTGCACCCAAAACTAGGTGCTTTATATAGAAACCGTGATTGCATTCCCATGGCAGCCTACCGTGCCATTGTATAGAAAAGGATCCTACCTATATTTGACTATGCTGATATTGTCTATAGTGCCACCCTCAAGACCATTCTCACCAGAATGGACACCCTCTTTCACTCATTCTGTCACTTCGTGTTAGCCTGATCCCCTTTAACACATCACTGCAATCTCTATAAAGCCCTCTCCTTCCCCTCCCTGGATTCCAAATGTCTCATCCACTCTGCTGGTTTACTGGCCAAATTCGGGTTCGGGTCCCTACCCTCATACCTTACCTCTAATCTCACGACCTCCTCCTCCTTTCCCCCTTGTTATCTCCATACCACCAATCACAGACTCCAAGCCCTCCTCAATAGGTCAACTTTAGCAGGGCAATCTGCCTTCTCATATCACTGTCCTAAACTGTGGAATAACCCCCCCTCACTATCCGCAGTGCACCCTCTCCCACCTCTCTTTCATCTCTACTTAAACACCACACCTTCCCTTTCTGTACCTGTCCCTAATTATCCAGGCCAGGTTGCTCTACCATCACATTACTGATCCCTCAAGTCCTTACTTCTTCATCACATTAAGCTGACATTTCTCACTACACAAGTTCTCCATCAGTTCTGTTTGACACATTCTCACTGCTATCATCCCTACAAATTGAAGCTAATTTAACTTCCAAGTTTTCTTCTCAAACATACCATATACATTCACTTTTCTTTGTCAACAACTGTATAATGTAAATACTGCATGTTCTTGCTATCTTTGTATATTGTACCATATGTAATTCTTATATTACTGTACTTACATTATTGTGTAATACTACCTATTGTGAAATGTACAGATTTAACACTGTCCCCCTGTCCCCAGGATGCATCTGGAAATGAGCATTTTGCTCAGTATGTCTTCCTGGTGAAACTTTTCAATAAATAAATATACAAATTAATGGGAACCGGGACACAGTTGGAAGCTGGGTGGTAACACTGGACACCAATAAAAAGATATGAAAAAGTATATGAAAATCCTTTTTCATGATAATAGATCCTTTTTTGTATGAACAAAAATACTTGTCAGAATAGGATCTATTGCCACAAAAAATCATTTTTGATCCTCTTCCCAATGAACTTTATTGCTTTTCCCTGGTGCCCAGTGGTGCACCCCACCCTCCAATTGTGCCCTGGTCCCCATTTATTTGTATATAGTAGCTCTGGGACCCAGTTCTGAAAACACCATCTGCATGGTTCAAGATGGTTTGCATTCAACATGACGGATGCAAGTAGCACCTTGCGTCAATAGATGCACCCTGTGGTATTCTGAAAATCAGCCTTCGACAACAAGCAGGCTGCCTGAGGCAAAGTGGACTTTCACCAACAGTGCACTAGAGACCGGGCTGTGACCTTGTGCTAGGGGGGTTTATGGCAGCTTCTGCGCCCTATTCAGAAAGGGCGTTTGCCACAACCCCAAATCAGTATTCCCAAACAACCTCTGGAGGACATCCAGCAAAGTAAGAAACATAGAAACATAGAATTTGATGGCAGATAAGGACCGCTTGGCCCACCTAGTCTGCCCATTTTCCTACCTAACAGATAAGCTGCAGATCCTAGTTAATCAACAGCTTACAGTACAGTTACTCCAGCTATGAACTGGCATATGTGTACATTGCCGCCCACCGGGGCTTGAGCCAGTGTGCCCCCAATTGTGTCCCCAGACTATAAAGCCCTCTCTACCAGCCCTGATCCCCAGGGTATATCATTAAAAGGGTGACTGAGATTGAGCGACTCAGATATGAGTGACTCAGTCTCAGTGCCTGTGCAGTTGGCTACCCTGAAAGGGTAGCGACAGGAAAGGGCATGGCAAGAGCACAGCGACAGGATACCAGAAGGTATCTGGGAGGTATGTGGGGGGTGGTGAGAGGGGAAGCTGCCAAGCTGGCCTAGTGGTGTGGTGGTTAGGGAGGCTGGCTCCAGTGGGGAGGATGTAGGGTTCAGGACTGGGGTGAAGCACAATGTTTTTGTGCTTTTCAGTGCCCCTTTTTTTTGTCATTTGTGTCCTGGTTCTCCCCCTTCCCTGACATGTGCCTCTCAGAGTTAGTTATTTTAGTTAGATGGGTGCGAGGGGTGAAGCCCTCCTCATGGGGTGTGCAGGGGTTGAACCCCCCCACATGAAACATATAAGTATGTTTTCTCACTCCGAATGTACAGTACATCACCATTTTTGTTTTTGGTGATGTACATTTGCTGTAGAACCAATCTCCAGACATAATACAAATTAGCCCTCCCAGCCCTAATTCCCCACAATGTACATAAAGAACCCCCATGCCCTGATCCCTACACCTAACATGTATGAGCCCCCCAGCCCTGATCCCCAAAATTAATAATGAGTAGCCCCCCACACCCCTTGCCCCTCACCTCAATCCCTGAAAGACAGTATTGGCCGGTAACAATGGCTGGTGTCCCACAGTAGCCCTGGTGGTCTAGTGGACCACACCCCCCCACCTGGCAGTGTCCTACCACCCCATTCCTCACCAACCCATACCCAGCTGGTGACTGGCACAGCCCACCTCTCACTACTGTGGCTAGCCATTGACTGAGCTCTGTATGAGCACATCCAGTAAATAGTGCACTCTCACTCTTTTATTCCCATACACTGAAAATAAAATTCATTGGTGTCCAGTGGTACCTCCTCACCCTCCCATGGCCCTCTTATCCTGAAAATAAGAAACTGGTCCCTCGATATCTTTAATTTTTGTTTTGTAAACCTGTAAAATAATTCCACCACTAATCGCACCAGCAACCCCACCCAACCTCCCACTGTGCACCCACCACCCCACACCCCCTATACCCTCCCAAACACCCTCACTCACCTGATGTGGTCCCACTGTGAAGATCCACTCTCTGATTGAAGACACGTCTTGCTACTGGAACTGGTGACTGCTGTATGACAAATAAGGTAACTGCAGTTCTACGTATTTCAATAGGATTTTTGACCACAGTTGCCTTGTTTGTCATATAGCAGTTGCTGGTTCCAGCAGCAAGATGTGTCTTCAATTGGAGAGTGGATCTTCACAGTGGGACCACATCAGGTTAGTGAGGGTGTGTGGGAGGGTCTAGGAGGGTGCAGAGTGATGGGTGCATACTGGGAGATCGGGTGTGAGATGCGGGTGCAATCAGCAGTGGACTTTTGTTTTGCAGGTTTACAAAAAAAAAAGACATTGAGGGACTGTATCTTATTTTCAGGATAAGAGGGCCGTGGAATGGTGGGGGAGTGGGGGTTACCACTGGACACCAATTAATTTTATTATTTTTGGTTCATGGAAACAGAGGGTGGTGGGTGTCACTAGACACCAGGGCTATTATATACAAATTAATAGGGACCAGGGCACAACTGGAGGGTGGGGTGTAACACTGGGCACCACTGAAAATATAATTAAAAAAGTGTATGGAAACTGGAGGGTGTGAGGGTGCCACTAGACACCAGGCTATTATATATAAATTAATGGGGACCAGGGCACAATTGGAGGGTGGGGGTAACACCAAACGCCAATGAAAATATAAGAAAAGAAAGCATATGGAAATCAGAGGGTGGGGGTACCACTAGACAGCAGGGCTATTAACTACAAATTAATGGGGACTGGGGCACAATTGTAGGATGAGGGGTACCACTAGATACCAGAGAGAGAAAAATACAAATTAACAGGGTCAGGCATGGGAGTGTGAAGGGTAGCAGTGAACACCAGAGAAAATATATAAAAATTATATATATGGAAATGGGAGGGTGGGGGTGCCATTAGACACCAGGGATACATATAAGAGTAATATACTGGAGAGATTGGCACACAGGGCCCATAGGGCACTGTGCTCCCACAGGAAAATAAGGATACAATTACATTATCAGATAAGTTATGTATGGATGAGAGCGCAGGGTCCTCTGAACCCTGCAGTCCCACAGTTGAATTAGGATACAATTAAACTATCTCAAAATGTAAGTAAATAAATGGCAAAAAACTTTGTTAATGCACTAGTTAGTGTCAAAGTGACAAAAGTTGGGAAATGTGTCATTAGGGTTTCCAATCTTAACCCCCACCTTCCGAGCAGCAGCTTAGTAGGTAGGTGCCTTGGGGTTCCCAAGCCTCAAGACTCACCCCATTCTCATGCAGTGTACACATTTGACTCATTTATGGATGGAATAGGTAAGTATTAGGCTTAAAACCCCAAGGCACACCCCACACCTACTGTGATCCCTGGAAAGGTGGGTGAGGTGTTAGGATTGGAAACCCTAACACCACATTTCCCAGCTTTTGTTGTATTGACCCTAACTAGTGCATTAATGAAGTATATATATATATATATATATATATATGTATGTATATAAACACTTCCTAGGCTCTGATTGGCTGGTACCCCTGCCAAGGGGGTACTTTAACTTTCAATAGATGCCCAGGAAATAAAAAGTACCAGCCCAAGTGCCCCTTCACCCACTTAGTATCCCTGTGCCCACCCTGCTTCCTCATTGGCCCAAAACACCCAAATTAATTTTAAATCACCGCCATTTTTTTTCTGTCACTTAGCGATAGATATTGCCCCCCCCAATACTTAAGTACCAACTGCCTGACCACACTGCACACAACTTCAGCTGGGCTCATTTCTAGCTTCATTTCTTTCCTTTTTGTATTCAGTTACAGTACCTTTTGTTCAGCGTCCCTGATTCTGACTCCATGACTGTCAACAGTGTTCTTTCTTTTTCCTATTCCAGCTGCAGAACCCGCCCTGAAAATGAAGCTGCTTCACATAGAAACTAGTGAATCGAGCAAGGCAGCCCCCCCAACAGAAGATCCCCACCCCACACTAGGCTGCCTTAGTTTTATGAGAATAAACAGTTGCCACACATAGAAAAAGAAAATTAGGAAAACAAAAGGGAACCTATGCAAAGCAATCAGCTTCACGAAACCGCCCATTCTTACTGCTGGCTTTCAAAAGTGCAGCACGCAGCTCCTTATGGCAGCTAAAGCCAGAAGTGCTGTTTACCTGAGCTCTCTTACATACATGACTGTCAATGCCTACCTCCCACAGAAACATAAAAAGTAACAACACCTATATATGTAAAGGGGCCTTCCTACAGCATGCCCGACTGCTATCTTCCGAGAGCCTAACTTTAGCGCCTTGCATAGCTTATCGTGAGCGAGCACAGGAAAAGTGACAGTACACATTTTCGTCTGTCTGCAGCAACAGTATCTTTCCTTAGTTCTTCATTCCCCACTCATTCCACTGACAGGACATTACTCAAATAAACTAGATCAATGGGGTGCAGAAACAAAGTAGGGGTCAGACTAATGTTGAGGGGGGGCGAAAAAAATGCCTATAATCAGCCTGCTACTCATCATCCATCTTCCTTCCCGATGTGTATTCTTGGCCATTTCTCATGACCCTTATCTTGCGCTATTACCACCTATTTTGTGCTACTTTACCTGCTCGCAAATAAAAAGAAAGTGGGAAAAACATACCAGCTTCACTTTTTTTATTCACTATTATTATTGCTTGTTAGCAATACACAGAAGCACAAGAGGGTGGTGGCAGGGTTGGAACGGACCAATACCAGTAAGAAAAAAAAGCAAATGGATCATAGCCTGTAGGTCTCAATGTGTTGTGCTGGGGGGGGGGGGTTGAGACATTCAACTCTTTAAAACTCTTCCAAACAAAGCAAGTGTGACACAGGATCTCTGCTTGTATGTGTGCCTCTGTGTGGAAGAAGGTGACCATGACATCATTATAATACAGGCGGAGGAACTATTTTATTCTAAAAGTCATTTGAAATTAATTTTTTATTACCATTTTGTATTAAACTTTTTTTTACAGTGCCCATTTTCTTAGTGCAATAATACCCTCCAGAGTGGGAGATATTATACGGACCGCCTAGGCTATAAGACCTCACAGCCTGCGCGCCGGGCCTCATTACGCCCCTGGGTGGTCCGGCAGCTCAATACCCGCCCACCCTGTAGGTATTATATATATATATATATATATATATATATATATATATATTTATTCTTTGCAAAAGACTGTTAATGCATCAGTTAAGGTTGAGGATAAAGTGACAAAAGTAGGGAAATATGACATTAGGGTTCCCAACCGTAACACCCCACCACCACCCTGCACAACCCAACAGGCATTGGGGGTGTGCCTTGGGGTCATCGGCCATAATGCTCACCCCATTCCATAAGTAAATAAGCCAAGGTGGGTACTGTATAGAACAATTGTGTAAGCGTTTGGTTGACACCACAAGGCACACCCCCAATGCCTGTTGGTGTGCAGGTGGTGGGTGTTAGTTGGAAACCCTAATGTCATATTTCCTACTTTTGTCACTTTATCCTGAACCCTAACTGATGCATTAACTTTTTTTTTGCAACAAATGTCCTTACTTTTCAAGATAGTGTAATCATTGCCTTATTTGCCTGTGGGAGGCCCTGCACTTCCACCCATCTATAGTTTTTGAGATAGAGTAATCATATCCTTATTTGCCTGTGGGAGTGAAGCATCCTTCAGGCCCTGCACTCCCATCCCTAGATAGATATGTATATGTATATCACTGTGGAAGGGCCCTGTGCTTCCATTTATAGAACAACAGCAAACAATCTGCCATCATATTACCCCACCTCATGGACCTGGTACAGAAAATGTTTGAATCACCATCAAAACATAATTCAGTGCAACTGCAATGCCGTTCCATGCCACAGATGCAAAAGCACATTTTGACCAGGATTTGAAAAATGACAGTTATGACATACATGAGGTTCGGTAATAAGATGTCTATGTTGAAAATCTGGTGTCCAAATATTAAAAATTTCCAAAGTTATGAGCATGCGTATCGAAAGTGCAATGAATGGTGATCATTTTTTTCATTTTTAAAGAGTACCTTTCATGATGTTCCAAAAAGTTACAGCTTGTAGTCATTATATGTGGTACTAGACCTGAAAGGGTATGTGCATTTGTTATTTTTGGCCAAGGTTTACTCTGCCTTCCATAATTTGGATTTGTTTGGGTTCCCTGCTGCACCTGCCTTTGTTGTACAGCTGCTGGGCTGCTGGTGGCTGATGGCATCACTATAGGGCAGATGAGTGACTCACACTGTGCAGTTGCAAGATTGTTGCAAGGCAAAACTACCAGTACTCAGTGTACATATTGTGTTCCCCCCTTCCCCAAGACACCCTGTTAGCAATGCATTATGCCAAAATCCAAATGCGTTGTCAGATTTTTTTGTTTTTTTGTTTTTGTTTTGTTAAATTGACTCTGCCCTATATTGATGTCAGCAGTGTGACCCTGGGTCCACAGTAACACCAGGCTTGCTATAGAAGCTCTGGTACACCCTGCAGTTTTTAGCAGCTCAGAATGCAATAAGTAAGTGTAGCAGACAGTAATGAAATACAGTTCCAGAATCAACACAAGAAGGAGTAGTTTATGTATGAAAAGTCAAAAGGACCATGAAAGGTGCTCTTTAAATCTTTTGACTGCAAATTTTCAACATAGCCATATTATGACTCCTCCTCATGAACAAGGGCAGCAAACATTTTCAAATCCTGCTTAAAAGGTGAATTTTCCAAGCAACTGCAAAAATTACCTTTTGGGTCAGAATTGCATAATGACAGTCATATTGTTCATGAAGTGGGATCCCCAAAAGGCCATGTTGAAAATTTTGTGCCAAAATATGCAAAAATGGCCGAGTTATGCATCAGCATTGAAAAACCCCATTGAAAGACATTGAACTGCATTTACCTTAGTTTCTTATATTGCAGTTGCTGGTTCCAGCAGCAAGATGTGTCTTTGATCAGAGAGTGGATCTTTATCTGGTAACCTATTTGGGTGAGTGACGGTGTGTGGGGGTAAACTGGGGAGTGTGGGGTGGTGGGTGCTGAGTGGAAGGTAGGGGGGGTCGGATTTGTGAGGGACCATTTTCTTTCTTGCAGGTTAAAAAAACATAGAGGGACCATTTTGCGTTACAGCATTGCCAGAAGGCTGTGGGGTACCACTAGCCTCCAGGGAATAAATGTACTAACAGGGACAGTGATTGGAAGGGTGGGGGGTACCACTAGACACCAGGGAATTGATGGAATAACATGGATAGGGATCAGAAGAGTAGGGGTGCCACTAGACATCAGGGAATAGATGGAATAAAAGAGACAGTGATCGAAAGGGTGGGGGTCTCATTAGACACCAAGGAATGTATTTACTTATGGGGAAAGTGATTGAAAGGTTGGGGGGGTACCACTAAACACTAGAGAATGGATGTAATAATGGGGACAGTAATCAGAAGGATGGCGGGTGCCACTAGACACCAGGGAATCAATTTAATAATGGGGACAGTGATCAGAAGCATAGGGAGTACTACTAGACACCAGGGAATGGATGTAACAATGGGAACAGTGATCGGAAGGGTGGTGCATGCCACTAGACATCAGGAAATCAATTTAATAAGGGGGACAGGCAACACAGAACATTGCCAGGGATGGCAATGGATTGGGAAGTGGCATCACTAGACACCAGGGAAATGGCAGTTCACTGCTCACACTGCAGCCCACAGTACAATGCCAACTGTGGCTGCATAAGTCAAGAAATTCCCTCTGTTCTCATACAGAGAATGTGGGGAAAGGCTCCTCTCGCTAAGCTGGTCACCCGTGATTTTGGGTGCCAACAAAAGGTATTTGTGGCTCCTATTTTCAAAAAAAAACAGTAGAATCTAGCTAAACGGGGACCATTTAGCTAGGTTCTGATGTTTTGTTTCTCAAAATGCCAGCATTTTTATGTACCACACTTGTTTGGACTTTTTTTTTTTATCGAAGTTTACCTTAATTGCGAACATTTTCTTTTATCATTCAATCTGGGGTTTTTTTGATCGCACTCAAAGTTATCCCCAAAAAACATTAGAATTCAAAAACTGTCTAATATTTTTTAACCAAACCATTCAAAGGTACACCCATGGCATAGATCCATCATCCTTGAAAAATTCATGGGAAAAGTCCATACTGTCTAGGCTGTAGGTGAGAGCAAAAATCCTCATGTTAACAATAAGGGAAAAAGTTTCAATTTTCTGACCCTCCATATCTTGAAAACCATTCAAGATGACCTCATGAAACTTTTCAGTTCTTGAGACTCTGACAGCCTGATCACACATGCCAAGTTTTGTGCCAATTCTTTAAACGATGACAAAGTTATTAAGGTGCAAAATATTGGGGTTAACATTAAACAGCCTGCTCAACCCTAGCTATAGTGGCGCTACTGCGCCACTATAATGTAGATACAGTATATAATCACTTTTTCTTGAATTAGCTTAGACAGAGACATCATGGGCCCAATTCTAGAAGGCATTAAGCCTGGTGCAAGGCGATTTACGCTGAACCCAATGGCACAAATCACACCTTGCACCAGGCATAATGTAAGTCACAATTCCAAGTTGCGGTTTGTGCCATGCCATATGCAGGTTATGCCAAAGGTGGGCTGCACCACCCACTATGCCTGCAACCCACATCAGCATGGTGCAAAGGTGGGTTATGGCAGCAACTGTGCCCTATTCTGGAAGGGTGGATGCCGTAACCCACTTATGCCATTCCAGAGGAGGCAATGACATAGCGGGGGTTAGAGCAGCTAGGAGGTGGTCTAAAGGGCATCTGTCCTGGCACAGTGATGGATGCCCCCCCTCAGCACCATGGAAAACAAATGTGTGTGTCCCTCAGTCCCCTTCCATCTTGTCCTTACTAGTCCCCAAAATCTGTCAAACCAAATCTTGAATCCATTTATCATCCCAATGCTCATTAGCTCCTTGGGAACCTTCTTCCATTTTTCTACTACTCTCTCAATAAAGAATAACTTCCTGGTGTCCTTAAACCTCCTGTGTCCAGTTTCCAATCATGTTCTTTCCTAACCATGGTCTAATTTCTGCAGAACATGTCCTTACTATCCAGCCTATTTATACCCCTCAGAAACTTATGTGTTTTTATCATAGCATCCTTCTCCCTCCTGTCTTCCAGAAAGTACATACAGTATTGCAATCTGCAAGCCATTCCTCATCATCTGTCTCTGTGGTCCCTGAATTATCTTGTTGGTCCTTCTTGATACTGTTTGTAGCCTGCCCCAGCTGCTTTTCAGGTGCAGGTTTCAAAACTGGGTGCAGTACTCAAGAAGTGGCCTTACCATGGACCTGCACATTGGGAATATTATTTACCACATTCTACTATTAAAATGTCTGTCAATGCACCCTAGCAATCCATTCACCATGCTGTCAACCTTATTACATTGTGTGGAGACTTTGAGGCTGTCACTAATAATAACCACCAGGTCCCTCTCTTCCCTGTTATGGCTACCCCCCCCATCCAGTATTCCATGCATGGGTTCTTCCTGCCAATGTGCATCACCTTGCATTTGTGTTGAAATGGAGCTGTCAGATCATTGAACATTTCTCCAGCTTTTCCAAATCTTGGCACATCTCTCTTACCTCCTCTTCATTATTCACCTTGCCACATAGATTTGTGTTCTCCACAAAGAGACACATGTTCCCTTTCATAACCTCACCAGTGTTGCATCTAAACATCATTAACGGGACAGACCTACTGGACTGACTCCTGCAGAATCCCACTGGTGACCTTCTGCCCTCTGATTCCTTTCTGTTTAGCACCACACTTTGTTGTCACTTCCCCCAACCAATTTCTTACCTACTAAGTTAACCTCTCCCTCAGGATCAAGTCATCCATCTTTTATAGGAGTCTTCTGTGGGATACCTAGTCAATGACCTTACTGAATCTGAAGTGAAGTTCTTCAACTACCTGGACCCTGTCCTCTGCCTTGGTGATTTAGTAGAAGAAGACTATCAGATTAGTCTGACACAATCTTCCTGCTGCAAACCAATGTTGCTTAGTGTTTTGCAGATCACTGCATTCCAGGTATTCCACTGCCTGTTCCTTAAATATGGTTTCCGTGAGTTAGCCCACAATCTAGGTCTCACTGACTGACCTGTTATTTCTTGGGTCCTTTCTGAGTCTCCTTGTGCAGTGGCACTACTATCACCCTACTCCAATCCCATAACATCATTCCCATCTCTATGGAGCATCTGAACTGATCTATTATGCAGTAGCCAGCTCTAGATACAGCTCCTTCAGGACTCATGTGTGTAGTTGGTCCAGCCTGTGTGCCTTGCCCACTTTGAGAGCTACCAGTTTCTTCCTTACCCTGTCCTCAGTGATCTGCATTGGATTCATGTCATTCACACTACTTTCAGGAGCCTTTCTGCAGCTTTCTGTAAGTTGTTCCTCTCCTCTACTGTGAATACTGTTTAGCACTTCTGCCTTTGTTCGTCCTCCTCCTTTCACCCTCCCTCCTTTAGTCTCATGATTCCTGTTTGTCTTACTTTTCTGTCAAACATACCTAGCAATTATTTTCTCTGTTTTAGCTCTGTGTCTGCCTTGACCTTTCTGATTACCTCTTTTGCTTCTATCAGTTTCCTCATGTAATCTTCCCAGAGTTCCACGCTTGCCTGCTCTTGTATTTCCAGAAGGCTGTCTTCCTCTTGGTCCTCACTGCTACTACTAACTTTTGGAAAAACCAGAAGGGTTTACAGTGCATGATTTTATCAGCCACCTTCATCTGTTTATTTGCTTTAAAGAAGCTGGAAAGCTCGGAGTAAAACTACTGGGATTTATTTAATATACTCTCTTTTAATAAAATTTAACAGCACATATATATACATTATACTGTTATGCTTATTAAGATACTCTGCTTATGTATGTACTGTTTTACTGATTATTAGTGTAAATTTGTTTTTGTTATATGTAATGCCTATAGCAGCTGAAAAAACATATTGAATTGAAATGAATTTAACAGCCACCTTTTTTACACAGCCATCTGTGACTTCCAGAATACCTCCCTTAATGATTCCCCACATACTTTCCACTTTCTCTGCCTTCACCACCTATCTCAGCTTCTCTCAAGCTTCCCCACATGCCTATTGAAGTCCACTCACTGTGGAGTGCCCTCTCTCTCTCTCTCTCTCTCAGTAACTTTTTTAAACCATACCAAGAAGTGGTCACTGGACACCAGCAGGTCTTTCATTTACAACCTTCCTATGATCTCAGTATTTATTAGAACCAGATCAAGTGTCTCCTGTTCCCTTTTTGGTGCCTGTACTAGTTGTGCTAGGAAATAATCTTGCAAGATGTTAAGCAGAGAGTGGCTCCTTGCACTCCTGGCTACCGAAGTCTCTCAGTTTTTATATGGGAGGCTGAAATTCTATACTACAGATAACCCCACTTTGGCAAATATTCTTCTTCTTTCTTCCCCTTGCATCCTATCTCTTGCCTATTTCTTCCCTTTGAATCCTAGCTCCTTCCTTCTTCCTCTTCCTGGCCTCGTGGCCTATACATGACCACAATTCTGAACCTCTTCCCTCATTCCGACGTAAATTGGATCCATAAAGTTTCTGCCTCTCCATCTCCTTTGAATGAAGCATCCTCAGCTGCATTGATACTTCCCTCACATACAGGGCTACCCCATTCCCTTACATGTCTCTCCAACCCTCCTGAACAAGAAGTGCACCTGGCCTGCAAGGCCCCAATTGTGGTTCTCCAGTTTCCATATTTCTGAAACTGCCCCTATATCGGGGTTGGCTTTTACCACCTCTGCTTGGAGAACACTGATCTTGTTCCCAAAGCTCCTGGCATTTGGGTAGATACCCCTTCATTTGCTTTTCTGAATCTCTTTCTGGCCTCTAGGACCTAGACCTTTATTGCTGAAAGACCCTCTATTGTTGAAAGCTCCATCACCCTTTAACTTGCTAAAGTTCTCTTCTGGTCTGTATTTCCTTCTCTGTTCCCACCCTTCTCTTCCTGACCCTTGACCCCATTCTCTGCCATACCCCGTTTTCCTCACTCTTCTTTGGCACTCGCTCCTATACTTCATTTCCACCCTGCACCTATCACCCCCAATTTCTGCCATGAGTCCTCTCTTCTTCCTCACCAACGTAGTTGAGGGAGAACTAGAGCAGCTGGGTCCCCATATCCCCTTCTCCCTGTTATAAGATCCCTTAACCTTAGTCTCCTCCTCCCTTGTTTAAAAGCCTGTCAATGAAGGTATCAAAATATAGCCCCAGTGCACTAGTCCCCTCCACTTTTTGATGGAGACCATACTTCTTGAATAGCCTTCTATTCCAGAAGTAACTAGAGTCCCTCATAAATTTGTAATCTCTCTCATTACACTGCACTTTAGCCATGAGTTGAATGCTTTGACTTTTACTTGCCCTGTATCACCCATGTCCTATACTGGTAGGACCTTGGAAAAGGTCACTGATGCTGCTACACTCAGTGTGTCCCCCAACCCTTGGAAACTAGCCAGTAGCTCCTCAAGTTTTAGATTTACCAGATCATTTGCCTCAAAGTGTGTTGTGACCTCTGTACGCCCCCAAGTGTCTGACAATACCTTCTGTTTCATGGGTGTCCCTAACAGCAGTCACCCTGGAAGACATCTGACTATCCTGTCTCCTCTCCTGTTCCCGTTGCTTTCTAGGTTGCCCTGAGTCTCCTATTATGAATGTCACTTTGTCTGTTCCGCTGCGGCTCTGTTATGCTCTTGTAAAGATTTGAGCAATTGTAAATTATAAAAATTAAAAAATAAAGAAACAATAATCAAATAATATTATTTGTTGAAAACTTTCTGGAGCTTTGGATCCCAGTGAGCCTCATTTCAAATTATTGCTCTGAGTTTTGTCTGCATATTCAAGTTATTTTACTGTTGTTTAATAACATACATTGAAGCACTTTTTATTGCTGGGTAAGTGCCTTTTTAACAGCTCACTAGATTTAGTTTGCATTTAGAAATGTAGTTTATACAATGAATCTTTATACGCACTGAAGCTTAAGTTTGCTACATAGTCCAGTACGTCATTTTTTTGTTATTTTTAATATTTGCACATTTGCTTAAGGGGTTGTGATGTCACTATGAATTTAATTAATATTTATGAAGTGTCAAATATAAGTTGATGTATGTCTCTTTTCTGCCACGCCCCCTGATGTCGAGAGTTTGTTCTTGAATTGCCGGGGCAGGAGTGGCATTCAGCTTGGTCTGTGCCTTCACCCATGAAAACTGAATAAAGCTGGTTTGGAGCATAATTCAGCATGTGGTTGAATTTCTGCATTTCAAATATTCCATGAGTGCAAAGCCTGATTTTCCTTGCTCCTCTGTGGCTCTGCCTCCACCTTCTAGGTGCTGCCTTGGTTGCACTTGGAGGTGTGATGGTGTCTGCCCTAATGTCCTGCTAAGGAGTTGATGGCTACTCCTTCAGCAGGGGCTGGAAGCCATTCACCACCATAATCTTCAGACTTACGCATACACAATAGGTTTTTGTCTGGTCCCATCCTCCCTGATCACTACTCATCATCCACTTAAGATAGGGGACCTCTGTGGTAGAGGGAGGCTGGTAGTCAACCAGTGCTCCAAATCCAGCCCACTGACTGATTGGTGTATTTCCTACCATGCTACAGCATGTTCCTGGTTGAGCAGTACAAACTCTATCAGATTCCTGACTATAAGCAGTAACTAAGCAGCCTCCCAAAGAAAATTCAGTGGTTTCTGGCAACTTCCAGATTAGTCTGCCCCCCATACCTCTCCTCAGCTGTGATGCTCCTTAATTACACAAGAACCCCTTTGAGCTGTGTAAGCACCTTGATGCATTTTCAAGCCACAGTAAGTTGTGTTGCTTTACGTATCATATTCCAGAATATTTGTTTTACTTTCCAGGAAAGTATAAAAGGTTGTCTAGCAGATGCATGCAAATAAAAGTCACCCAGTCCTGCTGATATAACTTTTGCTGTGAAATAAACTCAAGGGTTAGGTACAAAACATACTCCATTTAAACTGGATACAATGTATATGCACTACAACCTTAACGGGGCTCAGTGTGAAGGAACACAAAACAGCATGGATTGCAAAGAGAACATAAGCATACACATATGAGAATATTCATAACTAACATACAGTTAACTACACTGAAATATAAACGGAGCAAAATGCAATAAATGTAAGCTGTGCCTATAGAGTGGTGTTCCCTTATGACCCAAGAGGCAGCTCTGATTGAAGTCTCATAGTCTAGGAAAACTCAGTGGTGAGATCATTGGGGCTCCAGTAAGCATAAATCCTCAAATAACTTCATTGCCCATGCAGAGACTCATGTCAAACAGGAGCAAGTTTATTTTGCACAGTCCACACTTAAAGCATTGGTGGGAATTGTCATATACTGTTCATCTTTATTAGCAGTTGACATTGTTTGAAATAGCTACAGTCACATCTCTGGTGATCTCTAAAGGGAGCTGATAGTCATTATTTGTTAGGTAGTGTTCCCTCTAAGTTTCAGGAAACACTCATCATTTGAACTCATTTTCCCAAGCAAAAACATATGGTTCCATACCTTTTGGCTACTCTTGAGCAACCCTGGAATGGCAGTGCATTGGGGAATATAGGTTATTTTCCCAGAAGACCCAAAGCAAAAGGTCAGCATAACAGAAGCAATGCTCCACAGGTGTCTGGAGTCTGACTGTGGGACCACAACTGTGTCAGGACCCAGCCATCCAGCATCCAGACCCTGCTGATCCCAACAAGGCAGGTGGTTTCAGACACTATGAGTATAAAATTGTTATTCACAAGGAAATTGCAGAATAGTAAAGGTCATTCTCCATGTCTTCTTGCTTGCAACAAATATGTCCACGAGGTACTGAGATTCCCATCAAGGTACCATGGTTGGACTGGGTCAGTGTAGTGGAAAGGCCCCTAATAGCAAACTCTCAATCAGTGGGCGAGAGCTCCATTTGCCAGGGAGGCCTGGAACATCACCTCATTCTTGAGGAAGGTAGACTGTTCAGTGGGGAGACCCAATGCAACTCTTGGTTGTTGACCAGGATGGATGTCTCCATTGCCACTTGCTGGAAGGGGTACTGTGGCTACTGGCCCACCCCACATATCACTACATGCAGGCAATACATCTCTCCTACTCCTTCCTCACTAGCAAACTAGGGACTGGTCCTGACTGGCAGTCCAAGCCACATCCTGGAACTTGTGCACTTCTACCACTTCAGGCCAAGTGTGTCATTCCAGTCCAGTTAAATCTACTGGCTCAGCCTGAAGACTGTAGCTGCTGCTCTACAAACCCCTTCCCCTGAAACTGGCACACAGGAAAATACAGCCTGCAATTATACTTAGCAGGATGGAACCCAGTATACAGTGTTGCCTACCAGGATGAAGCCCTCTGCAATAAAAATATTACAGTTTTCCTATATGACAAATTAGAGTAACTGCCTTGGATTACATTTCGTCCCTGCAGTATCCTGCAAGATATAACTGGCAGAAAGGCTGAAAAGAACACCTCATTCTGGCAGGTGATGTAGCACCTGTACAACCCCTAATAAGATGAAATTCATTGCAAAGAGCTGGGAGTCTGCAAATTGATGCTGAAACCTGACCTCTGCTAGCCTGTACAGGATGGTTTTCATGGCTTTAGTTCAAAAATATCCCCTTTGATACCACAGGTTTGTACCAACTGAACCAACCAATATGGGTATTTACCAAGGTGGTAGCAGCAACCTACTCCTGTGAGAGAATGGTGGATTACATTCTATCCTGCCTGGGAATATTGATGTCCCCATCAAGCGCCTACATCTTGAAACCCCCTGTTAATTGGGGCTTACCTAGGGCTCCCCAGACAATGCTTTACTCCATCCCTGCATTCTCAGATTCTTCCAGCCCCTAGGAACTATCCTCTGCAATTGGGATGATGGAATCAGAAGGCAGGAACTGACAGGAGCCACAGTTCACTATTGATATGCTGCATTGCAGTGTGGCCACACATCAAAGGCAGTCAGCCACCATGGATAAGGGAGTGTTTCAGCCAATGCTCTGTCACAACCAGTGACACTTTCCCACCCCTGCCAATTGGCTTAGAGGCTTGGGAGCTGTAAAAGAGGACCAGAGCACTTCAAAAGCATACCTATGTGCAAATGCCTCTGAATGGCATCAATGGCACCATCTTTGTAACCCTTGATTCCTGTTAGCCAATCAAGGGACAAGGGACCCACAGCGGGCTGATGGTGGACTCTGTGAGAGGCACAGACTGTGATTTTTGGTGCTCTTGCATGTACTTATAGGGTGTCATGGATTTGGAGTGACAGCCAACTGAACCAGTGGGAGCTGATTGGTGAGAGTGCCGATAAAAGGAGGATTGTGCTGGAGGTTGTCAGATCAGTGAGAGATCTCAAGGAGGCAGGATCTGCTGCTAGAAGCAGAGGTTGAGCTGTGCCACATGCTGAGATGGCATCCTATAGGAGATCTGCCAAAAGAAGCTGCTGTGTTCCAAAAAAGGAAAAGAGTGGCAACTGTATGCTAGCTATTGAAAGAACAAAACTGAAGAGTCAGTGTGAAGTGACTGACCGAAATCCACACTGTTGATTCAGGTTCCCTAACAGGCACTTCAGCCATGTGACAGGCTGGCACTGGCCTAAGGGTCTAGAAGCAGAGATATGTGTAACATTGGAACACCAGTGGCCTGCAGTGACAGTTAAGCAATAAGGCATGACAGGGTGGGTGTTATTGTGTAATAACATCACCCCTGGGGTGGGTTGAAGCATGAGGCAAAGCCGAGTGCTTCCACCACCCCAGGAATAATCAAATCAAATTTTATTTATAATGCGCTTTTCTTAAAACCAAAGCGCATATACAGTACAATATAAAACCAAATATACAGTCTAAAAAGATATATAAGATAAAAAGGCACCAATAATAAAACTAAACATTATCCCCAAAAGCGAAGTCAAATAAATAAGATTTTAATGAGGACTTACAAGGAATAACGTTATTACACAATAGTGTATGGTGGAATGCTGTTCTGCATGGAAATCCATGCCTGGAACAGCGTTGTTGTGTTGTACTCAGTGCGTCACGATCTTATTGTGCTGCACCGAGTACGTCACCGGTGCAGCACAAGATCGAATGCATTTGTGCATGTGCAATTGAGCGCTCCACGGCAATGCTGAAGTAAGCACGTGGTGGCAGTTTCCAAAGTATGCCTCTTTTTTGTTCATAGACCTGTTCTGGGGATCACGGAGTACTGCTTATGGCTGCCCATACACTATAAAAGATTGTGTATGAGCAACCATGCACAAACAAGGCAATTGTGAGATCTCGAGGTTTCCATAGTAACGGACCTCTTGAGCTGCACTCTTAAGGTCTCTGGTTACCACGAAAACCTCTCGATCACAACTGCCTTGTTGTGTATGCTTGCTCATACGCAATCCTCTATATAACACACAACCCTGGAGTGCCTTATTGCAATTATGCAATGGTTCATTTGTTAATGAAAAAAGGGAAAAAAAAGTACATTTTGTATGTATTTTTATTTGATTTTTCTGTGGATAGGTATACATTTAAAAAAAAAAATCAGTTTTTTTTCCACCACTAGGTGGCACTTTTACCTGACTGATGCTGCTTGCCCAGTCCTGTAGAGCTTCTCATGAGGTGATCTTAGAGATGTGAGGGAGCCTGAAAAGCTGTTTAGTGTCATGGCTTCCTTTAGTTACCTTTTTTTTTTGTTTTATTTTACTGTGGGTCACATCCGGGCTCTTTTCAACTTGGTCACTGTCTGTGGGGAAAGGAAGACTCAGTGTTGCCGATCTGCGCACTGATCTATAAGTGGAGCATGGTGGTTTAAACACCACACGCACTCACAGTGGTTCTTGCGGTTTTGGTTCTTTTGTGGTCAGGATGAAGACTGAGGGGACAGCAGGAATGCATGAAGCTGTGACGGCTTCAGTAGTGAAACACTGTTGTGGCAGCTGGAGGAGTGAGTGGCTGACCAGGGCTTAGAACACAAAGAAAAGTTATTTTTTTTCCAGCATTTTCTCCCTGAAATGAACAGCTTCAGTGAACCACATGACTACTGCTTATGGTCAGCGAGGTTCACTCAAGCCGCTCGATTCAGGGAAAAAATGCTGGCAAGAAAACTATATTCATTTTATAAGCTGAACTCTTGGGTTGAACTGTAATATTTGGTGTGAGTGCCAGATGCAGAAAGGAAATTGGTGTTGGAGGTGGGGCTAAAGCTGTCATGGCTTTACTGAGACTTCAGAACACTGATAACTTTAATAGTGGTGGCATGATTCCAGACAGTGTTATACTGTCATGTGTGAGCCTGGACTTCATACATTGATGTTATTGTTCAATAACATCACTGTCCCAGGCACACAATGCCCAATCAGGGAAGAGGAAATCTTCTTGCCCTTGTATAATCTGAGATATCCAAATTGGGGAACTGTGAGTAACTTCAGGACATGGCCTGCCTCTGGAAACTACAATTAGTTTAGTGTGCATGTAACCAGTGATTTAAACATGGCCTGTGGGGTTTGGGGAATTTAAAATTTGTATTTCTATTTTTAGTGCCCCCCTAGTGAAAGGGCGAGTTGTTTATTTGTGAGGGAAGGTATAAAGGCCATGGAGATACAGGGACACCAGGGGGATATGCAGGACTTCAATAATGTCTTCCACTGCTTTCATTCAAACCAGCTTAGAGTTAACACTAAAAAATATAGTCTCCATGGCCTTTGGTATAAGTCAGAAAATAGCCAGACCCACTGTCCACCCTATCTTCATGCCTCTGGATGGCATCCCACTTGAAGTGATTATTTCCTTTAACTACCTGGAGGTGTGGCTTAACAGTAAGCTTGACTTCTCAGCCCACATTGATGACATCTATGCCAAGCTCCGTTCTGAACTTGGTGCCCTCTGTCGTTACAAAGTCTGCTTATCTCCGCATGTCCACAGGGAGCTGATTACCAAAATGGTGCTCTCTATCTTTGACTATGTGGATGTAGTCTATGGCTCGGCCCCCTCCACTTCCCTTGCCAAACTGGATACCCTCCTCAACTCCTTCTGCGGTTTTGCATCTAACTCTCCTCCACACACACATCCTTGCTCACTTTACTCCTCCCTTTCTATCCTCCCTCTGCCATCTCACTGACAGGCTCATTGTGCTACATTCGTCTCCAAATATTGGTTCAACACCCTTCCCTCTGACCTCTCCTTGCTCCTATCCCAAATCCCCCTTGCCACACGCTTCCTCCACTCTAGTGACCATCACACATTTGCTATTCATCACCTATGCTCCTCTGCTGGACAATCTGCATTCTCCTATAAGCTTCCCTGTCTCTGGAACAAACTCCCCTCCTCCCTCTGTCTCTCCCAATCCTTTAACTCCTTCAAAAGTCTGCTGAAACTTAACCCACCACCTGCTCCTGCTACCCTTCTTCTGGTTACCCTTGAAATCTTGATTTTAACCACTGCTAAAGTTCACTGCACTTTGTTTAATTGTGGGACATGCAAATTCTCTTTATTTATTCTATTATTGTAACACGTTGCTCATCTGTCTTTTCAGATATTGTTTTGGTATTGTCTACTGAGGTTTTGCTCCATCTCCCCCTTCTCCAGGTCGCATCTGTAAATGAGCCTTGGCTCAGTGAGCCTTTCCCGGTTACCAAATTAAAAAAATAAATCAATAAGTAACTCAGAAAGGGGTGAAGGTTCTTTGGATCAACTTAGAGACAGAGTCCTATGCCTTTTTCCATATGGGGGTGGTGTACAGACCTCAAAAATGGGGGAGGAGTTAGACAAGAATTTGGGGAAGCCTTTGGCAGAATGGCAAGTAAAAGGGAAGTATTGATTATGCGGGACTTTAATCTGTTGGATGTAGACTGGAACAATCTGTCCCAGTTACAACAAGAAGCAGTGCCATCCTTGGCTCCCTATAGGGGGCATTTCTTAGACAATTGTTTATGGAACCCACCAGAGATGGGACAGAGCTGGACCTGGTACGTACAAACAGGGACAGCATTGCAGATGTCACAGTGGGTAGTTCGCTGGGTACAAGCAATCATTGTACTGTGTGATTTGGTATGTAGCTAGGACAAGAGAAAACCTACACTAAGATGATGGTCCTAGATGTCAGGAGAGCAGATTTTAAAGAAATGGGAGACTACCTCAGTAAATACTTTGAAGAGGGTTGACCAGCGGAGGGAAGACCAAGTGGAAAAAGATCAAGAAGAGACTAGCTAAGGCAATGACATGCTATTTATTTTTTTCTTAAAACACCTTTATTCATTTTCAGTAAACAGACAGACAAACATACACATACCTGGCCAAGCCAGGGAACACAACCCCAAACTGGCTGTGCGAACTATGTACATCCCCCTATGTACAAGCACATTAGAAAACCGCCCCACATTGTGATCAAGCTCCAAGGTCAATAATGCCCTGATATAGTACATTGACCGGTGTTAAAGTACACCCTTCCCTTCATTGACCAAAATCCTCCTTTATTTACCCACTTGTGAGCATATTTTACACTGCGACCCCCAAAGGAGCCTGACTTTTACCGGACAGTTTCCTAATGTGTCCCCTGGAAAGAGAGAGAGAGAGTCCTCAACCCCTTAAGCCCCTGCAGACCATTACCAATTCCCTTTGTCCTGGTAATGGGCCCAATACAACCCCAGTTTTACCATCTAAAAAATTATTAAAGTCCAAGTAGTACCAAGAATATTAGGGATAATAAAGGGAAAAGCAAAATGAAAATAGGCACAAAGGAATATAAGCATTAAACACTCCGGCATGCTTTCCTTTGCTAATCACCGTCTGACAGACAGACCTGTGTTCCAGTATTCGTAACTTGCTGGGAGTAGATCGCATCTAATATTGCCCATCTTTTTACGTATAGCTCTTTTCTCCCCTCAGAGAATAAATGTCTCTTTATCTTGGCCAGTACCCCTAGGAGTTCTCTCACCCATTGTTCATAGGCATAGGCCTGGTCGTCCTTCCAATGCTTTACTAAAATGCCTTAACTACTGACACCATTAAAGAAAGGTGGTATTTGGGTGCGGTCCCTACAATTTGAGAGAAGTCACCCAGAACACATATTTCTGGCGTTATAAAATCTGTATAGTCCGGCATTGGATCCATGCCCCGTTTAATCTCCCTCCATAAGGGTGAGATTTTGCTGCATCCCCACATTACATGCAACAGGTCACCCAAGTCCTTCTCGCATCTGAAGCACAGGTCCGTCTGTCTCAACCCTCTACCATATAGCTTCACAGGGGTATAGTATATGTTGGAAACCACAAAAATTTGCATATTTCTGTACTTGGGTATCACATTATATTTAGTACTCTTCCAAATACTCTCCCACCTAAGATTTCTGGGGGTCATCACCTTGTCCCAGTATGGGATTCGTATAGGATTCGGGCCCAGAAAGTCCAAAAGAATTTTATAAATTTGTGAAAGTGGATTGGCTCTCTGGATGATTTCCCTTAAGCTCCCCCACGAGAAAGAGTTATCTATGGAGTCCCCCATCCCCTTCCGAAACCCTGCTAACATTTGTTTAAGTTGTATCCTTTGAAAGAAAGACAGTCCATCACATTGTGGTGGAAGGACTATTTTGTCTCCCTGCATCACGTCCCTCAATCTTAGGCCCCATAAATGGTTGGACCACCGGTGTCCAATTACCTGACCCCCTATTACCAAGTTAGGATTACCCAGTATGGGCTGGTCTCTGGACTTCATTTGATACCGCTTTTGTGCCGGAGTGAGAAAGGACCACCAGGCCTCCGCGGTTTTTATAATTGGGTTCCCATACCCCATCCTGAAAGAACCTTTTCTTAGTTTAACATATAGCAATGATTCGGGAGTGAGGCCAAAGCTTGTTAACAATTGCTTCTCTATTCGCAACCAGGCTGGTATGTAATTTTGCCCCTCATCGTTTTCCGCCCATTGAGCCATAAGGCCTAACTGGCCTGCCACGTAGTAAACATGGAGGTCAGGCAACCTGATGCCACCCTCCCCGCACGGAAGGCGCAAGACATTATGCTTTATCCTAGACGGTTTGTTATTCCACAGGAATCCTGAAATTAGCCTCCTGATTATACTAAACCATTTAGTAGGGATACTATATGGGACTAGATGTACCGGATATAGCAGTCTCGGTATTACATTCATCTTAATGAGGCCCAATCGTGCTGTAAAGTTCAAAGGTAGCTTGTTCCATCTTAGTATATCCCCCTTGACCGCAGATATGATCCCCCCCAGATTAGCATCAGCCCCCGACTCCAGATTTGCTGTAATCCAGAAGCCTAGATACCTCATTTTATCAGTACTCCATTGCACTCCCAGGGATGAAAATCTGCCCTAAAGACATATGGTGTCAAAGGTAGGATTTGTGTCTTTGTAAGATTCAACTTGTAATTGGAGACCTTAGAAAACGGCCTATTAATTCTCTTACTCTCTCAAAGCTAGATACTGGGTCTTGTAGATGAAGGAGTATATCATCTGCGAAAACTGAAAGTTTTAACTCCATTCCCCCAATCCTAATCCCCTGAACCTTTACATCCCTATTGATAGATCTCAAAAGGGGTTCTAGATAGATGTTGAACAGTATCGGTGAGAGAGGACACCCTTGACGAGTCCCATTATTTAGTTGGAATTCCCGAGAGATATAACCATTACATAATATTCTAGCCGTTGGGGCAGCATATAAATTCTTAATGCCTCTAAGGAGACCCCCGGGAAATCCCATTTTCTTCATTGTAGCAAAAATAAAGGAATGTGAAACCCGATCAAAAGCTTTTTCAGCATCTAGGGAAATCAGGGCTAAAGGTAGTTGGGAATCGGGGACAAAATTTAGGATATGATGAATTTTCCTGAGAGCGTCTTTCGCCCCCCTCCTCGGCATAAATCCTACTTGTTCCTGACTGATTAAACTGGGGGCAATACTCAAAATTCTGGTGAGAATCTTAATATCTTGGTTTTTTAACGCTATAGGCCTATAGCTACCTAGTGCGTCCGTAGGCTTGTCTGGCTTAGGAATTAAAGTAACATAAGCCTGATACAATGGAGGATGATGAATCCCCTCCTGCATTATAGTGAGAAAAAACTCTTGGAGTATAGGAAGTATAGTCTGAATATGGGTCTGGTAAAATTTGGCAGTAAGGCCGTCAGGTCTCGGTGATTTACCAATAGGAAGAGACTGCACCACTTCAATAATTTCAGATGCTCTTATTGGAGCTTCTAATTCCTTGGCTTGGGCAGGATCCAAGATTGGTAACGGGATTCCTTCTAGAAAACGCTTGGCATCCTCCTCCCCCACCAAATCTTTAGCTTGGTAAATTTCTGTAAAGTATATAAAAGCCTCGCCATCTCTTGTGGGTCTGTAACAAGCTTCCCTTCATACTGAACAGATATGATTGTCCTACTTGCCTCCACTTTTTAATTTTTACGTAAGAGCAGCCGGGGACGTCACCCTGCAGTAGGAATTTGGCGTTGATCTTATTCAGCCAAAACTCTGTTTTCCCATAGACAATATCCGACAATTCCCTTCTCAAGCTTTTGAGTTCCGCATCTATTTCCCCTGAGGATCCCTCCAGCTGTGACAAAGAATTAATCGCCCCAATCAAAAATTCCTCTTTAGCCCTTCTTAGCCTCTTATCCTTTGCAGCTAGACCCCTAGCTGCCCCTGCATATAAAAACTTGCAGGTAGGCCAAGCTAATCTTTTATCTTGCAACGTGGGAAGCTGGAATCTAATGATCTCCTGTAGGGCCCCTTCCAATTCATCCCTTCATGTGGCTTCTGTCAAGAAAGAATCATGAAGCTTCCATCTGTAAGGTCGAGGCGGTGTGAGTCTTGGTTCCCACTGCATCTGAATAAGAGAGTGATCTGAGAGGGTTCTACCCTCTGTCAGAACTTCCCTAATCTCTGTAAGTGCCTCTCTATTAACCAAAAAAAAAATCAATTCGAGAGTGAACCTTGTGGGCTGCCGAATAGAATGTCATGTCGCTGCCCCTATTTGAAAGGTTCTTAATTGGGTCAACCAGTGCTGCTACCTCTAAAAACCTAGCCAGGGCTAGCTGGGCCTTGGTCATCGGCCCACTGGATGGAGGTATCCTGTCCTCCTGGTTATCAAGATAGGTGTTCCAGTCACCCACTAGGATAAGTGAGTGTGAAGGAAGATTAGCTATATCCCTTTCTATTGAGGCAAAAAATTTAGGATCGGAGGGAGTTGGCCCATATATGGATGCAACCGAGACTACTTTACCAAGCAAAGTGCCTGACAAATAAATCCCCCTACTATCTTGCCTTGTTAGCACTTGCGCCACTTCATATGGGCAAGATTTCTTTATTAGAATCGCCACACCCCAGGAGGCCCTGTCCTTTCCCACTTCGTATACTTCTCCCACCCATCGCTTCCTGAGACCACCCAGCTCTTCTGTCAAAAGATGTGTCTCTTGTAGCATTGCAATGTGTAC
Source organism: Neoceratodus forsteri (assembly GCA_016271365.2). Taxonomy (NCBI): domain Eukaryota; kingdom Metazoa; phylum Chordata; order Ceratodontiformes; family Ceratodontidae; genus Neoceratodus; species Neoceratodus forsteri. The sequence continues at coordinate 193,742,625 of CM057456.1, forward strand.
CCCTCGTTGTTCAATGTATCGCAAAATGACCATTCTTTTATGTCTACCCCTGAGTCCTTTAACATTCCAAGAGATTATTTTAAAACATGACATCAGTAAACATCAAAATTATTTCAAATAAGCCCAGAAATTGTGCCCCTTCAGGGTCTGCATTCTTGCTGTTCCCATACTTGGACTCTCTCTCTTTCCAACCCCCTCATCCCCTTTTATCCCCGATCCTTAGATCGACCACCTACCGATGTTGAGTCATGGATGAACCTGCTCTGCCCCCCCCAGCCCCAGCCCCTGACACTGAACCCGGGATCTGGTCCACGCCTCCCATAGAGACCTAAACGTGGAGGATCCATATTCCCTTCAGTCAATCACCCCCTGTTATTTTCCAAGAAAAAATAAACAAAAAAGAAAGGGAGGCAACCCTTCTCAAAGCTCTCGCTTATAAAATAAATATTGAGCCCACACTGCTCCTCATTAAATTCCCTTGCATCCCGGGGTGATATCCCTCCAGTTACTAGTACTACTTAGGTCTTAGTCCCTTTGGCCATTCCCCCTCTCCGTCTTTCCCCAGAACTGACATGAGGCCAGATATATATGTGACAGTGCCCTCTAAAAGCTATAATACTGGCTGTTTAGCCCCTATTGCAATAAGATTTCCTCACCACCCCCCTCTAGCAGCTCCCTCCAATGTTCCGAGCTCACGAGGATATTCTTGGATCTAATAACACAAATAGTAGGTTTTGTGATCTCCATGCCCCCCTGACTCCTACTTGATGTGTTGATTTCTTGTAATTCATCATCTCATGGCCCTTCTATGATCCTATATACCCAGACCTGAGCCAATCCCGTAAACCCCCAAGTTTAACAGAAAACAATAGAACAAACAGGCAATAGCAACTTTAAAATCCTTTGATTTTCTTCCATCACAGCCATCAAGTAGACACAGCCTTCTTCTTCTCAGAAAGCGGTCATGTTGGGGTTTTGAATAAATCTGGGAGCTCAGCCCGTAGTCCCTCCAACTCGTCTTTTGCTGTGAGGAACCTCTTCTCTCCAGCCTGAAGACGTACCACCAGAGTTGCAGGGAACTGTAGTTGAAATTTTATTCCTGCAAGATATAGCTTCTTCTTTATTTCTGCATACTCCTTTTGCTTTTCCCTAATCACTGGCGTTTGGTCTTGAAAGAACCATAGAGAGGCACCATTCCATTGTAGAGACTTCTTTTGTCTGGCAGTGAGCAGCACATGGGACTTTTCTTTATAGTTGAGAAAGCGCATAATTATCACTCGGGGCCTCGCCCCTGGCAGTGGCATCTCCCTTAATGCCCGATGAGCTCTTTCCAGGTTGTACCCATCCCCAAATGGTGTAGGGCCCAGCAACTTCAACAGGAGCTCCTGCAGGAAAGAGACACAATCTGAGCCTTCAGCCCCTCTGGTAGCCCCGCCAAAATCAAGTTGTTTCTCCGGTTTCTTGATTCCTGATCCTCCACCCTCTCCTCTAATTTCTTGACCTTTTTTCGAATCATCCCCACCTCCTGATCAATCACAGAAACCTTCCTCTCCTGCGATGAGATCCGGGCCTCAGCATCGCCCATTCTTTGTGCCAGGGAGTGCAATGCCGGCTTTACCGTGGTGAAATCAATCACCAGCCCTTGCAGCATTGCCTTAATTTCCCGAATGTCCTCTGCGTTCGAGCCTGAGCCCCCCTCCATCCCTGGTTCCTCGTCCTGCTCGGATAAGGTAGGCGACTGGGATTTGGGCCTCTTAGTAGCTGGAGCTCGCCCCGCCAGGGGTTCAGCAGATTCGCCTTCCATCGCCAAGCAATGACGCGGCCTGAGCTTGCCAATGCACCCACGCTGTTTCTTAAATCGCCGCTCTTCGTATCCTCATAGCCCTTTAGCGATTAGCAAGGAAACACACCCACGCCGGCTCGCGGGCTCTTGTTAGCTATTTTAAAGTATTTATAGCCAATCTCGGAGTAACTTATATTATATTTTGTACTGCGGGGCCTCGGAGAAGCATGGGAGACGTCTCTTCCGAATCAGCTCATCACGTGACTCTCCAATGACATGCTATTTAAAGGAAGTAAGCAAAGATAGGAGGAGGAGGAGGAAGAGGCCACTATGGTTCTCAAAGGCGGTGGCTAAGGCAGTTAGGGAGAAAGAAACAGCTTATAGGAAGTACAAGAAGACCTAGATGGAGGTGTACAGGGAGGTACATCTAGACCAACAAAGGGAGACAGGAAGTAGGGTGAGGGAAGCTAAGGTACACACAGTGGAGAGGATCACCGAGGAGGTCAAAAAAGGGATAAGACTTTCTTCAGGTATGTGAGTAAGAAGAGGAAGGCAAGGGGTGGGATAGTGAGGATCGGGGAGCAGTGGGGACTCTACAGAAAAAGATCAAGAAAAAGCTAAAAGTTCAAATGAGTACTTCTGCTCGGTCGTCATGGGGGGGTGGCGGATGAACATGTATCAGTATATACTGGTTGGAGGGGGGAGTGGACCCAAGTCCATTTTCAGAGGAGATTGTCCAAAGCGGATTAGAAGTCCTAAAGGAAAACAAGGTGATGGAGCCAGGTGAGATTCACCCAAGAGATCTGAAAGAACTGACCAAGGAGCTAGCCACACCTCTGGCTAGCCACACCTCCCCTAATTGGAGATAGGGGTAGTTCCAGAGGACTGGAAGAGGGCTGGTGTAGTCCATCTGCACAAGAGCAACAGCAGCAAGGAGGCTAGCTTTCTCAGGCCAGTCAGTCTCATATCAGTGGTGGAGAAGTTACTGAATACCCTGCTGAAGGAGAAGGGGGGGAAGTACCTGGAGGCAAATGGGCTGCACCATCACCAACAGCATGGTTTCAAAGGGGGAGGTAATGTCAATCAAATCTCATAGATTTCTTTGACTGCCTGACCGAGGAGGTGGATCAGGGGAGGGCAGTGCGTATGGCCTACCTGGGCATCAGTAATGCCTTTGACACTGTGCTGCTCAGGAGGCTAAAAAGGAAACTTAGTCTGGGGGTTTAAGAGAAGGTGGTAAGCTGGATACCAAACTGGTTGAAGGATAGGAGTCAGAGTGTGATGATAAATGACAGCCACTCAAGGGGATGGGAGAGTGACCAATGGAGTGTCACAGAGATGAGTAGTGGAACCTGTTCTCTTAAATGTCTTTGTAAGAGACATTGCTGAAGAACTGGAGGGGAAGGTGTGTCTCTTTGCAGATGATACAAAAATCTGCCACAGGGTGAACACCCAGAAAGGGGTGGAGAGAATGCAAAGGGATCTGGGGAAACTAGAGGAATAGTCTTGGGCATACCTTTCAAGTGTTATGAATTTTGCGTTGCGCTATGATTTTTACACTCAAATTTACCCTTGCTCTGCAAAGGTTTACTGATGTTCTTAATTATGTTAGAGCTATTTCTGCACACACAGGGCTGGATTTTCAAAGGGCCCTTAGACCCACGCAAGCTGCATCAAACAACCAGTTTGAATCAGATCTAGGTGCGCCAAATACTGTGCGCCATATTTTGCAAGAAAAGCAGGGCCAGATTTTCAAAGACCAGAGAATGACTCATGATGCTTGCATCAAAAACAACTGATGCAAGGAGCAGGATGCATCAAACCTTGCACCAATTCTGATTTTCAAATGGTGTGTGTATCAAAAACAGGTCTGCATGCACCAGAGTGGCTTGCCCCATGCTTGCACCAAAAAAAAAAAGCCTGCACTATGTTAGAAGGGATGCCTACGTCACTGAAATGATGCACCTTCCCCTTATTTGGGATTTTCAAAGAATGCAAATCCTGTCCTTGTGCCTAAGATACCTGTCACTGTTAGACCAGCCAAAGCTGATCAAAGGGATACTAGGGCATACAAAGAGACCCAAAGCAGGTGATCAGACCTGACTATGCTACTATTAAGGGCAGTATTCTGCTGCAGGACTAGTTTAGAACATTTGGAGGGCTTAGTTTTGGCCATTTCATGTGCCATTTTGTTTAACTTAGCTTGCGTCATTCTCGTCCATTGCATCATTTTTTACTCAACTTGCTCCATTTTTGATTCAGCTTGCACCATTTTTGTTACTCAGCTTGCACCATTTTTACTAAGTTTGCACCATTTTTGTACTCAGTTTGCGTCATTTTCATTCCTTGAGTCATTTTTTGACTCAATATGCACCCTTTTTGACTCAACTTGCACCATTTATTTAATGCAGCTTGCATCATTCTCATCCCTTATGCCATTTTGTTGACGCAGTGGACTTCTTGCGTCAGTTTGGGGGACTTTGTCACAAAGACCACTTTTCTTGCAAAATATGGTGCACAGTATTTGGTGCACCTAGATCTGACTCAAGCTGGTTGTTTGACGCAGCTTGCATGGCTCTAAGGGGCCTTCTGAAAATCTGGCCCTCGGTCTTTGTGACAAAGTCCCCCAAACTGATGCAAGAAGTCCACTGTATTAACAAAATGGCGAAAGGGATGAGAATGACGCAAGCTACACCAAAATAAATGGTGCAAGTTGAGTCATAAAGGGTGCATGTTGAGTCAAAAAATGACTCAAGGAATGAAAATGATGCAAACTGAGTACAAAAATGGTGCAAACTGAGTAAAAATGGTGCAAGCTGAGTAACAAAATTAGTGCAAGTTGAGTCAGAAAAATGACTCAAGGAATGAAAATGATGCAAACTGAGTACGACTATGGTGCAAACTGAGTAAAAATGATGCAAACTGAGTAAAAATGGTGCAAGCTGAGTTAAAAATAATGCAAAGGACGAGAATGACGCAAGCTAAGTAAAACATAATGGCAGATGAAATGGCCAAAACTAAGCCACAAAATTTTCCAAACTAGTCCTGCAGAAGAATACTGACCCTCAATAATAGCATAGTCAGGTCTGACCACCTGCTTTAGGTATCTTTATATGCTCTAGTGTCCCTTAGACCAGCTCTGGCTGGTCTAACAGCGACAGGCATCGTAGGCACAAGGACAGCACTTGTATTCTTTGAAAATCCCAAATAAGGGGATGGTGAATCATTTCAGTGACACAGGCATCCCTTCCGACATGGCACAGGCATTTGTTTAGTGCAAGCATGGGGCAAGCCACTCTGGTACATGCAGACCTGTTCTTGACGCAAGCACCATTTGAAAATCAGAACTGGTGCAAGGTTTGATGCATCCTGCTCCTTGCGTCAGTTACTTTTGACACAAGCACCATGCGTCATTCTCTAGCCTTTGAAGATCTGCACCACAAACTATTACATCATTTGAATTCACTTGATATAAATATTCCTTAACACTAAATATATGGGACTCACTATCTGTAGACATATTATGCTTTAAAATAAGAAAGTGCTGCACATTCTGCCCACTGCAATAAATTTTAATGCTGAGAGGTTGAAAGGTATGGTCTAAGGTGTGACAGCTGGCTTTCAATGTGAAAAAGTGCAAAGTCATGCACCTGAAGTGGGGAAACCTGGGAGCTGTGTATAAAATTGGGGGGAGGTACCTACTGTCATCGAGCAAAAAAGGGACCTTGGGGCAATCATATCTGATGATCTTGGCATTGCAGGGCAGCGTGACAAAGTGGTAGGCAAGGGCAGTCGGATGCTGGGGTGCATAGGGAGGGGGATTTCTAGCAGAAGAAGTGAGGTGGTGTGCCACTGTATCACTCACCAGTAAGACCCAATCTAGTGTACTCCTTCCAGTTCTGGAAGCCACACCTCCATAAGGACATTGATAGAGTAGAAGCAGTCCAGAAGAAGGCTACCAAAATGGCACGGGGTTGCACAAGAAACCATACAAGGAGAGGCTGAGGGAGATCACCATGTACTCCCCAGAGGAGATGAGAAAGAGAGAGAGGACATGATTGAAACCTATAAGTATCTCACAGGGGTGAACAAGATGCAGGAAGGGAGTCTCTTTCAGAGGAGGAGAATCACCAGAACACAGCCATGCAATGAAGCTGTGGAGGGGGGAGTTTAAGAGGGATGGGAGGAAGTACTTCTTCACAGAAAGACTGGTAGACACATGGAACAGGCTGCCAGAAGAGGTGGTGGGGGGGCAAAGACAGTGTGGATCTTCAAGCATGTTTGGGATAGGCACATGGGCATAATAAGTAGAGGAAATTTAGGAAGGAGGGACAACGGCAACCAAATGGGTCCAGGTTGAAGTAATAAGCAGGGACAAATAGGACAGACTAGATAGACCTACTGGTCTTTTTCTGCCCACAAATTCTATGTTTTTATGCTTTGATATCATCAGCCAACCTGCGGCAATAGCTACTGGTCTGCAACATTTCACCACTGGGTTCCCAGCAACTGTTGTAAGTGAGTTACCATAGTGTTTAAAAGGAATTTCTAGTACCAGGTGGAAGAGGGTAGTGGCCTCTGGTACAGAAGGGTCAGTTCAACACACTGGGTTGTATTGTAATGTTAAGGCAGGAAAAGTGTGGCTTCACCTAGTCAGGCTTTGTTATTTGCAGGTGAGGTAACCCCATAATGCTGCATCCTCTCAATGCTTGACTAACTGTGGACAGCATTGGGTGGTAGTTGTGATCCTGTCTAGGTGGGAAATTTATTTATTTTGATTTTTTTTTGTTATTATAATTTTTATTCAAAAAAAAAATTTTTTCACAATTGGGGGTAGGGTACAAAATAAAAAAGGGGGAAGGGAAGGGGAAGGGAACAGACAGTCACAATTCATTGACTATTTTGGTTACTTATGGTTACATAGTAAATCATTAACATAGCATTATGATTATATTACGTACAGTGTCTTAGTGAAGGACAGCAGGAAAAAAACATACAGAAAAGCATTTAAATATCAAATAATAATTAAATAATTTCATAAGGCAGGGTTGCTATAAAAACTTATAAAACATGTACTGCAGTTTCTAACTTAAGCATAATTAATTTGACTGAATTGCACAATTGAACCAAGCCCCCACTCTAATACCTATACATCTAGCCCTATCAATTAAGTTGTTCAGGGTTGAACTCATGAGTTCCTCTCCCCTAATATCTCTTCTTTCCATGGCATTCTTCTAAGGGACAAAGGAGGGATTCTTGGACATAATGTAAAATACCCATCTAGACCATTTCACTGTAAATATATCAATGTTATCGTTTAGATGGTAAGAGATTCTTTCTGATGTATAAATCTGGGTAGCAATCTCTCTCCACTCCAACACTGTGGGGATACTGGGGGTAAGCCAGTGTCATGTCAGGGCCTTTTTAGCAGCTAGCAACAGAGCCCCCAATAGGTATTGTGTAAGTGGCTCCCTGCTCTCTAGGGGAAAAATATGGCGGATAAATAAATCTGCAGATAGGGTGAGTGAAATATCAAAGAGGGATCTCAGTTCCAATTGCAATGAAGTCAGAAAGGTTTGTATTAATGGACATGCCCAGAATATATGGGTGTGGTGTGCCTTTGATTCACCTCACAACCACCAGCAAGCCCCTGATTGTGTCGGGGTAAAGTGTGCTGTCACTATAGGGGTACGGAAAAACCTGGTCAATATCTGCCAAGAAAACAGCCTCCAAATATGAGAATATGTAAGCTTGGCTAATGAAAGACAGCCCTTATACCAATTTTCTTTTGAGATGTCAAAACCAAATTCCTCGCTCCATTTATCACATAAACCCTCACTATTCACTCCCAGGGTTTCCCTGAGCGCCCTATACAAAACAGAAATCATATGGGGTGCATTGCCAGCTCGTCTGAATCGCTGGATGCAGGAAATCAGTGGGGAAGAGCATTCAAATTGTCGTATCTGAGTTGGTAGAGAATAAAAAAAGTGTCTTAGTTGCAAATATCTATAAAAATCTTAGCGTCTCAGACTGTGTATTTGGCTTAAACTCAGAAAAGATTTAAACTCAGCCCCACTTAAAAATTGAGTAAGATTAGTGAGCCCCAAGTGTTCCCAAGTGGCAAATGTCTGATCATATAATGTTCAGTGGAAATCCTCCAATAAGCTAATAGGGCAGATGAGTGGGAGAAATGAGGAAAGAGATAAATATCTACATATGGCACTCCAAACCTTCAGTTGATGTATGATCCAGGGGTTCATCTGGACTGGGTCGCATGGTCGGGAAGGGGGCATTCAGTATGTCATAAATTTAAATAGCTGCCTAAAAGGCATTAAGCCTTCTTCAATTTTCCCTCCACAAAACAGTGTTAGACCTGGCTAAACGGCACACTATAAATGAGAGGTGTGTGGCCCTGTTATAAAATTTAAAATTAGGAAGGGCAAGCCCACCCATTTTCCTAAGGAGGTACAGGATAGAAGCTTGCACTCTTGGTTGTTTACCGGCCCAGATGAATCTGCTAATGAGTTTATTCCAGACCTGATAAGTGTTATTCGTAATACTTATTGGCACATTACGAAACAAATAAAGGGCTCTGGGTAAAGTTACCATCCGAATCAAATCAACCCTCTGGAGTAGGTTCAAGGGGAGTATATTCCAACCCGTTAGGTCTGCCTGTAGTTGAGCAAGGAACAAATCATAATTATGTTTAATTGTATCAACTGTCTGATGGGAGAGGTATATACCTAAGTACTTTAGTTTATCTAAATCCCAGCAGAATGGGAACCCTTGTTTAAGTGTTAGGGAGGGAAAAAAATGAAAAGTCAATGCTTCGGTTTTGGTAGTATTAAGTTTATACCCCGAACACTTGCCAAATAGGTCTAGTAATTCAAAGACTGCTGGTACTGATGGGGATTGTTAAAAAAAGCAGGACATCATCCGCATAAAGAACTATGCAGTGTTCCATACCCTCCATCTGCACTCCCTTTATCCATGGGGAGTCCCTAATAGCTTGTGCCAGGGGTTCAATAAAAATAGCAAATAAACCAGGGGACAGGGAACAACCCTGACGGGTGCCCCTAAACAGGGGAAAATAAGGGGAGTGATGTCCTGAGACTTTCACACAGACCTGAGGTGATGAAAAGAGTGTTTTTATCAAGGAAATAAACAAAGCAGGAAAGCCCATCTTGGTTAAAACAGCAAATAGAAAAAGCCACGAAACTCTGTCGAACGTCTTCTCAGCGTCAAGGCTGAGAAGGACAGAGGGGGATATCGTGGTTTGCATTTCTTGTACTGAATGTAGGGAACTTCTAGTGTTATCTATAGTGGATCTGCCACTAAAAAAACCCGTCTGATCTAATTTAATTATTGTGCAGAGAACTGTGTCCAGATGTTTAGCCATGATAGACATCAAGGGCTGGATATTCAAACTGCACCATTCTGAGGCGCAAGCCCTTGCGCAGCACAAAATAGTTGCGCTGGGGTGTGGCTGGGGCGATATTCAAAGGAGTTGCGCTATTGAGAACTCCTTTGAATATCACCCCAGCCACAACCACTGTGCATGGCAGCACAGTGGAACTTGTGCCACCGCAAGAAGTTGTCAGAGAGGAGTATCTCAACTCATATGGCGTTATACCACGCGCCATGCGCAAAATCACGATATTCAAAAAGGTGACATGCAAATGGGGCCATAATTCATGCAAGGTACAGGGGGCATTTGCATCTGATTATGGCCCCATTTGCATGCCATTAGCATGTAGGTGCGCCCGATCCCGAGGGACTTGCGCCTGGCGCCAGGTTAGGCAGCAGCCGTCGAGACCAACGCACTTGCAGCCCGATTACGGGCAGCAATGTGGCTCCCCCACCTCCTCCTGTACATATCCCTGGTGGTCCAGTGGACCAAAATGCCCGATCGCGGGCAGAAAGTAAACAGAACCCCGAACATCTCCCTTGTGCCCGATCACGGGCAGAAAGTAAACTGAACCCCAACATCTCTCTTGTGCCCGATCGTGGGCAGTAAGTAAATTGAACCCCCACCCCGAACATCTCCCTGGTGGTCCAGTGGACCGAAATGCCCGATCGCGGGCAGTGAGTAAATGGAAACCACCCCACCCCGAACATCTCCCTGGTGGTCCAGTGGACCGAAATTCCCGATCGCGGGCAGTGAGTAAATGGAAACCACCCCCACCTCGAACATCTCCCTGTGGTCCAGTGGACCAAAATGCCCGATCGCGGGCAGTGAGTAAATTGAACCCCCACCCCGAACATCTCCCTGGTGGTCCAGTGGATCAAATGCCCGATCGCGGGCAGTAAGTAAATTGAAACCCCCAAAACATCTCCCTGGTGGCTAGTGTCCCCTCCACCCCACCCACCCATGAAGCCCCACCACCCCTCCCCTGGCAGCTAGGAAACGGAGCGATGGAGAGTGCGACTGCTGTGAATTCTACACTTCTACCCTCTGAGTCTACAGGTTTTTCAGTGGAAACCCCTGTCGTTTTAACAACAGTACCTGAAGAGGTTTAACCGGATTCAGTTACAAAAATTCTAAATTGGAGGACTGTGTTAGGGCAACAGTTGTTACAAACTGAACTGGCTCTTACCTCTGCTAGAGCCGATGTTTTGGATCAGAAAAAAGGAAGCGTTTGCTTGTGGTCTCCCCCGAAGTGTCCCATCGGACTTTCAAGCTTGGGCCGGGCGTGGCTGATGACGCAGTATCCTCTGTGCCGAAGACAGTTTCACATTCGGGGGTTTCAGTTCCGTGTTTGCTGGAGGAGCCCTGGTCACCGGAGTCTGCTCTTTCTAAGGCTGGCTGGATTCAGAAAACTGATGGCTCTTGGATGGCTGATCCAGGTATGGACACAGATGTGTTGGCACACTCTATTGCGGTTTCAGAAGATGTTGCCGTTTCTTTGGCTGACAAAACTTTGGGCTTTACTGAGACAGCTCCTCCCTGTACTGTTGTTCCGGGAAGTTCTTCTTTAGGTACATCGGCTGCAGAGCCAGTGGAGATAGCTGGGGATGTTTCAGCTACTTCTCCTCCTCGATTATCGGACCCTCCCTTACGTCCTTCTATAGACTTATTTGCAAAACCTCTGGAGTTGGCAAAACGGAGGAATGCTGTTCGGCTGCATTATTTAGGAGGTTTGGCCGAACTTCCGGACCGCTTTTATGTGGGAAAGGCTTTAATTAAACAGTCTTTAGGCTTCACACCTTCGGATATTTATGCACTCATTCATGCCCCTGGGGAACATTCCTTTGATGTTAGTTTTAGGACTCCTGCACTTTTGGAAACTTTTTGGCTACACTATGCTTCCTTAAAAACTAATCCACTTTGGTCTCATTTTCAGGTGGTACCACTCACAAAACAGCCTTTTAGAGTAGTGACTGTGTTATTTCATAGTGAAGGCGTTAATTTAGCAGATATTCTTTTTTGGCTAACAAAAAGATGTGAAGTGCAAAGTATGCCTGATCCTATTTTGGATGGGAAGGGGTTCTGGAATGGGGGATGGAAGTTTAAGATCAAATTGAAATGTGTTTAGGATGATTTTGCGCATCTCCAGAATTGTTTTTTTATTGGCCGGGATAAGGGTTTTTTGTTTTATCCTGGTCAACCCAGGCGCTGCTATAAATGTGGCTCTCCTAGACATATCAGTACGTCTTGTGAGAAAATTCTTTGTTTTTTATGTGGGAAGAGTGGTCATTCTGGTTTTCAGTGTGCCAATCCTGTTAAACGTACTTTTTGTGAAGACCTGGGGCATTCCTTTTCGGATTGTCCCTGTGCGGCTCACAATACTGAGGAAGCTGATTTTGCTATGCAAGATCTGCTAATTTTTAAAGCAGCCCGGGCTCTTTTGGATGGTGTTCGACCTCCTACTTCTCAAAGACCTCAGTCTTATTCTGCTGCTTTGACGTCGAAACTCCCTGTGACCTGTCCACATTCTCCTAGGCAGACTCCCCCACCGGGTACTGGTCTCACTTCCCCTGGTACGCTTGTTTCTGCCCCCCATTCCAGTTGTTCCCCTGGTGCTTCCCAATAGTACATTACTGTTGCAATCTGCTGAGACCTCTGTGGTCCCTGATACTGTTTCTTAGGTCTCTCCCCCTGATGATGTTTCCCAGCTTTCGGTTCTGGATTGGGCCCAGTCCCCGGCTCCTGTGTCTGTTTCCAATAAATTTGATGTTCTGGCCTCTATGGATGCTGAGGAGCATGACTCTGACTCTGCTTCTCAGAATCCTTCCCAGATTCATATGACTTCTGATCATGACTCAGTTTCAGATCCAAGGGTGGGAGTAAAATGTAAACTCAAAAAAACTACTCATGTAGGGATCCGTAAAAGTAATAGGAAATTGACTCTCACTCTTAATTTCTTTCTCGCTCCTCTCATCCTGGTTTTGATATTTCGGTGGCTAGCCTTAATACAAACAGTCTTTCTTCTTTATTTAAAAAACGGGTTACTTTTGCTGCTTTTTGGATTTACGTTACGATATTGTCTTTTTCCCAGATACTCGGTTGTACACGTTACAGAAACTTTCGATAGCTACTAACTTGTGGCGGTGGGGCCACTGTTATTGGTCTGTGGGCATTGAATTATGTTCTGCAGTTGGGATATGTTTTACCTCTAATGTTATTAAGGTTAATGACGTAGTTCATCTTTCCCCAGGGAGGGCACTAGTATTGGATGTTAATGTTGCTGCAGTCCCTTTTCGTTTAATTATTATCTATGCCCCTCAGAGTAAATGGGAACGAATTCAACTATTAAACCTTATTAGGCCTTATCTTTTTTCTAGTATAAATATTTTATTTTGGGGGAGATTTCAATATTTCTAGGTCTTCCAAGGTAGTCACCTCTAAAACCTATTGTGATAAGACTTGCCTGAACGCTCTTTTGGGTGTTACAGGGCTCTCTGATGTCTTTGAAACTATTCCTTCTTTTACATATTTTCAGGGTAATCGGAAATCACGGATTGATTATTGGTTTGTTTCTCCTTCTCTTCAAATTTTTAACCCTCAGGTCACGTTTGTTGCTTCTTCTGATCATTGTCTTCTTAGTTTTTCACATTCTAATTTTCAGCATACTTCCAAAAGTCCTTGTTATTGGAAATTGAATATGTCTCTACTAGATATCCCTGCAGTAAAAACTGGGTTTTTGGATGTCCTTAAAGTACATGACTCTGTGTTTTTTTCTGTATGACTCTAAACAACAATGGTGGGAAGATTCCAAATTGGCTTTTAAGGAATACTTTACTGCTATTGGTCATATTTTGGGTGCCTCCCGAAAATCTTATAGGCAGTCTTTACAAATTATGTTAAATGACTTTTATTCTCAAATTAACATGGGCCTTCGTGTGGATGTTCTCACTGTTAATAAAATTAAAGCTGAATTGGTTCAATTACATAACTCCAGGCAAATACAACTGGAGAGAGAACAAAGATTTGGAACACAGGGTCCGTCTGCTTTTACTAATCCTTTTGACAGCAATCTTTACAGAAGGAAAAAAAGGAAGTGCATGATCTGTTGAATTCTGCAGGTGAAAGAGTTACTGCTCGTCAGGATCTCTTTCAGATTGTAAATGATCATGTTCGTTCTTCCTTTACAGAGAATTTGAGTGTTTCTCAACAATCTATTGATGATTGGTTATGATATAGTTCTCTGAGATGTGTTCCTGATAAGTTTTTGATTTCTTTATTGTCCCCTATTACATTATTAGAATTTCATGGGGTAGTTCAGCATCTTCAGAAACATAAATCTCCTGGTAAGGATGGCCTTCCTAATGACATTTATGGTTTGATTAGTTCATTCCTGGAACACCAAATGGTTGACATGTTTAATTCATGCTTCCTCCAAGGTATTTTTCCACCTAGTATGAATGAAGATTTGTTAATTTTTCTCCATAAATCAGGAGATAAGGGTGATTTAAATAATTGGCGTCCGATAACACTGTTAAATTCTGACTGTAAAATTTTTACTAAGATTTTGAGTCTGTGTATTTCTTGTCTTTTATGTGATATTATTTCTCCAACACAATTTTGTTCGGTGCCTGGCCGTACTATTTCTGACGCCTTAATTCTTATTAGGGAAATTATAGAGCGCGGTACTAGGGATGAGTTAGCTGGGATTTGTATTACCTTGGACCAGGCGAAAGCTTTTGACAATGTCTCACATCTTTATCTTTGGTCTTGTTTGAAACAGATGGGTTTTCTGCCCTGCTTTATTACTTGGTTACGTCAGTATTATCAACAAGCAACTATTATTCCTTTTGTTAATGGCTGGTTTGGTTCTCTGCTACCTTGTAGTAAGGGTGTCCGTCAAGGTTGCCCTTTATGCCCTATTCTTTATGTCTTATCTTTAGAACCCCTGCTCTCAGCCATTACTAAGATGGACACTATTAGGGGTCCATCTTTGGGTTCTGAAAATTTGGAGATTAAAGTTATAGCGTATGCAGATGACTTATGTCTTTTTTTTTTCAGATGTCCCTTCCTGTATAGCTATGGATCGGTTGGCTAGGGCCTATATGACTGGAACTGGTGCCTCTTTTAATTTATCCAAAAGCCAGTGTCATTTTTTTGGCAACCATAGCTCTACACATTTGGTACTTATGGGGATTCCTGTTACTACACAGGTTTGTAAAATTTTGGGAATTTATTTTTTTTGTGACACTGATACGGCAGCTTAAAATTGGGATAAATTATTTCAAACTGCTAATTGGAAGGTGTCGCTTTGGAATAAATGGAATATGTCCAAAAAGAAACGAATATATATGATAAATACTTTTCTTCTTGGTTTATTTTTACATTTAAGTGCGGTTTATGCTCTACCAGTTGCCAAAGAAACAACACTTTATGATATTTTTTTTCGTACGATTTGAGCTAATCGTTTGAACCCCATAAGAAGAAATGTTTTATATCATCCTATTCGACTGGGTGGTTTAAATATGAATAATCCTGTTTTTTTTTTTTTTTTAGTATTTTTTTATATTCAAATATTGTTCCTCTGGTACTTGGTACTCCTAGAATATGGTCCTTGTGGATTTTGGACCATGTTTCCCCATGGTTAGATGGGTGGGCTAGGGATGGTTTAATTCATAAGCAGAAACCTATCTCTCAATTGCCTGTTTATTTTTCTTCTTGTTTTAGCAAACTAAAAAAATGGTCTATTACTTACACCTCTATAATTACTGGCCACAATTTTTTGCAATACAAAAACCGAGTTATAATTTGCCACTATAACTACCTCAGCCAGTTATAATGGCAAACACGTGCCACTGTGCTCTAGAGAAGCGTGAGACACAAACAGCCGCAGAGCAAAGAAAACAACTGACTGACTCACGCTCTCGCAGCTCCGGGTGTCCTGTTAGATAAAGCAAAGGAAAATCAGTGCCAAGACATCTTCCAGCCACACTACATAACCAAATTAACAGTTTGAACTTAGTTTAAAAGTTTGAAGAGTTTTTATATCGTTAATAGTTTATAACCTTTCACAGTTCCTCCACATGAATGAAGCCATCTAAAACTAACGTAATTTCATTCACTAACTAGAAGTTATAACATTTAAAGATGCTGACAAATGCTGTAATGTTACTGTTCATGTTTCTTTTCCAAACATAAAAAAGACGTTTTAAAAACACAAATCATTAAAAACTGCAATGTAATACAACACCACAAATAAATTGTTCATTATAGCACAACTGCCTTACTCATTTTGTTGCAAATTGAATAGATTACTGCTGAAAAAAATTGTGGCCAGCAATTATAAAAATTAAAGTAATGGACAGGTGGTTATTATGTGAATTTTACACAAACCCTCAGTGTGGGATGTCTAAATAAACCCTTGGCTTTGCCCTCGGGGTTTATGGGGCATCCCACACTTTGGGTGTGTGTAAAATTCTCATAATAACCACCTCCCCGTACATTATTCTCTATATTACTCATTTCTCTAGGAAACATTTGTATTATTTATTATTGGATCAACATTTTATAGGTCAAGCTGTATTTCCAGAAATGGTTGACTCAGAACTGCTTCAAATTTCCTCCATGCTTACCTCTGTCACCCTGCCTAAATATATGTGGGATGTCACCTGGCTTGTTGCACATGGGAAATTGAATGTTAAGAATAATATAAACATAAAAGTACAGAGGAAAGGTATTGTCCTAGGTCTACTACCTGCCTCCATCAGTTTGAAACTATGTTTCATTTGTTTTTTGAATGCCCTTATATTTTACAATTTTGGTCGATACTTTCTGTTAAATGGGCTTCTTTTTGTTTTCCGACTATTGAACCTAACTGTTTGTTTTTTGGGATTTTAAACTTGGACTGGGGATCTTTTAATGCTGATACAGTCAGATTGATTTTTGGAGGTATAAAATACCATGTTTGGCAAGGCCGGTGCACCTGGTCCTTGTGAGCTCTTTTTATTTCCCCCGATCAATTATTTTTGAGAATTCATCATTGGTTATTAGATCTTTGGAATAATGATCTTCATACTTTATCAAGACAACAATTTCAGCTGAAATGGAAGGCAATTCAGTGGTTGGATACGGGATGATGGAAGTGCTGGGTTTTTTTTCTTGTTTTTTTACTGTATTCTGTGTTTTTAATTTGTTATGCTATACTCCCCTTATCTTTTGGTATGGTTGGGAAGGGGATGTATATGTGTATGGCTTATTTAGATTGTTTTGGTTTATGTATGCCTGTACTACCTGTTTTTTTGTTTTTTCCTTTTGTCACACATTTTATGCCGTACTATATTGTTGCTTTTTGTTTTTTGGGTCTTGAAGAACATTATTCCCCTACTCCTTTTGTGGGAATGAGATGGGGTTATGTATATAATTTGGATTTTTTTTTTGTGTTTCATGTATGCTGTAATATTCATTTCTGTTTTTTTATTTTTATTTTGAGTTTGTATGCTGTAATACAATCTTGTATTTTTTTTGTTTTAAGTTTTCAATAAAAAATTCCCCTACTCTCCACTGGGGGAATTGCTGGCCATCAGCCAAGATGGCCACTTTGTCTGTGTCTGTGGAGAACATGGACGTGCTAGAGACAGGGGAGAGGGCCTCCTCCCCATCTCATTTTCTTTAGAGGCTGACACTATGGAAAAGCCTGGTACTGGAGTCTGTGAGTGTGATATTGTTAATCTGAGAGAAAATCTTGTCTCTTTACCTGCCTTGGACATTTCTTGAGATAATGTTGCACTACAGACCTCGGCTGTTCAAACAGAGCTGTTTTGTCCTGAACTTGCAGAACAAGACATTCTCGCTAAACAGAAGGCCCTGCAAGGTAGGCTTGCTTCCTTGATGGCTTCAGCAGCTTCTGTCAACACCTCTGGACAACTTGACACACGGCGTCAGCTGGCGAGTGACGCAGCAGCATCAAAAGCTTTGGAGGAGCGGCCCACAGACCTCGACATTACGGCTGCTTTAGATCCTAGTCTTCCATTATCTCCCAATGCTCCAACTGGCAGTTCTATCACTGAATGGGGTGCGTGCCTAGAGTCGGAATTGGGTGAGTTTTTTCCTTTCTCTGATGGTATTCGCACTGCTGATCTGCAACAAGAACTGAGTGATGGGTTCCCGGCGGAACTGCTGCATGTTACTGCTCCTGATGCTTTGTGAGGGGCTCTGGATTTGCAGTGCTTGGATCCTGGTTTACATTCTTCTGTTTTTCTACCTCACAAGTGCATGGAGGTTGTTTCTGCTGCATCTGGTGACATGGGGCAGTCACTTTTCTGATTTCAGGTACTGTTTCTAGTGATTCTATTTTGGCTCCCCTAACATATCCTGATTTGCAAGGTACTGTGAATACAGTTGTACCTATTTTTGCTTCTGAAGCTTTCCCTGTTACAGTTGAAGCACCCCCCCCTTTTGATAATGCTGATGTTTCTCCTAATTATGATGAGAATGTATTGGTTACTGGGGTTACTATTGCAGAAACCTTGCAGGGGGTGGGCTGGCTTAAATCTCTGGACACACATACTTGGTCTTCTTCACCTCGAGACAGTACTAGTAATGGGGCTTCTCTGGATCACATAGAAATTCCACCTGAGCTGCATTTAACCCAAAACCCTGTCCTACATTTGGGCTCCATTTCTCCTCCTGTTACTACTGCTCCTGTCATGTCTCCTTCCCTTTCCCCCTAACCAGACTGTTTCCTGCCCCATGCCTCTTTCTCCTCCTGCTACGTCTGCCTATAGGCAGTAGTTGTCTACTGATCACAGTCTGCACACTGGTAATGTTGCTTTTTACTTATCTGAAGCTCCCCCTTCTACTTCTTCTGACTCCCTTCCCACACACGGTATGGGTACCTCTGAAAATTCATGGCCTTGCCCTAGGTCTTATGCAGGCCTCTTTTATGTCCCGCAGAACTGGCTAAATGACGGAATGCCATCAGAATACATTATAAAGGGGGCCTAGATGTCTTTCCTGACAGGGTATATGAGGGAAAAACCCTTGTCAAAGGCAGCTTACAATTTTTTACCGACCGAGGCTTATGCACTTATTCATACTTCTGGTGACTCTAATTTTGATCTAAGCTTTAAGACAGCTGCAGGCCTGGAACAATTTTGGGAATGTTATCAAAAAGTAAAGTACACCCTTCTGTGGACTCCCTTTGTGGCCCTCTCTCTCTCTCTCTCTCTCTCTCTCTAAACCTGCTATTAGAACCATCACAGTGCTTTTTAAGAATGAGGGGGTGGCAGTTACTGACATTACCCGATGGTTGAAGTTAAAGTGTACGGTTTTGGGACTCCCTGTGGCTATCATCGACTCTGAACAGTTGTGGAGTTGGGGTTGGAAAATTCAAGTGTGCTTACCCTTTTTAATGGTGTCCTACAGCATCTTCCGAGCTGTTCTTACCTAGGAAAAGACTGTGGATTTATCTTCTATTTGGGGCAACCGAACTCCTGTTTTAGATGTGGAGCTCAGTCCCATTTAAGCAATGCCTGTGATCAATTGAAGTGCTCTCTCTGTCTGGGTGTTGGTCATACCAGCCTTGGCAGTCCAAATCCTACTTACTGCAATCTGTGTGAGGCTACTAATCATACTTTTCTACAATGCCCTTGGGCTTTTCATAATGTTCCTTCACAAACAGGATAAACAGGATGAGGCTGTATACAAGGTATAACAGCAGGCTGCTACTAAGCCTGCTGCCCGATCTCATCCTCTTGCCCGGCTTCCTCCTCCTACTGCTCAACAGGAGGCTCCTAGGCCAGGTACAGGGCCTCAGTCCATGGGGATAGACCCTCAGGAATTAGACTCTGACCCCATCTAAGTTACCCCTCCTGTGTCGGTTACGGACTTAGTCATGGACACTGGTTCTGTATCTGTACCATCTCCTTCTGGGGCTGCACCTGTGGATTCTCTTGGTGGAGATACTCCGGGACCTAGTGGTGTTGATTTACCTGCCCCGGTCACACCGGACGATTGTCTTACAATGCCTCCTCCTGAAGATACATCATGGTCCCTTAAACCTCAGAAATGGGTCACTAGAAGTAGTTCCCTTAAAGGTTCTGCTGAGGTCCTCCCTTTGATTGATGTATCTGGCCAGGTGTATATAGTGCCATCTTCCAATAGGTATGCCCCTTTGGCCAAGAGAAAACAGACAGAAGGAATGGACGATGACTCTGATGCTTCCTCATTGGCTTCTTCCTCACAACCTGATCCCTTGACTGACTCTGAATAGGTTTTCAGTGACTTGAAAAAGCCGGGGAAGAAAAGGTGTAAATGAAGATCTCCTGGAAAGGGGAAGAAGTCATGATCTTTCTTTCACCTTTTCTTATGCCTTTTGAACTTACTTGTGAGTCCATGAATGTGAACAGCATTCAGAATCTGAAGAGAAGGAGTACCACTTTGTCTATCGTGCAATCTCTTAACTTACACATTCTTTTTTTACAGGATACTAAGCTGTATACTCTGAATGATACCAGGAGGGCCTCGCATGAATGGTTGAATGGGATTTTATATTGGTCTTTGCGGGAGTATCTTTGTACAGGGTTGGGATTTTGTTTAATAATTTGGATTTTGTGGTTACCCATTTGATTGATTTGATTCAGGGGAGGGTTTTGATTTTAGATATGATTATTTATACTCAGGAATGGAGGATGATTAATATTTATAACCCCCAAGTTAAGACGCATAGGGTGGATGTCATGAAAGCAATTCAGCCTTATTTGCACACTACAAAGTCAGTGTTGTTTGGAGGTGACTTCAATTGTATAATGTCTTTGTCTGATAAAACTGGTCTGACACAGAAATTATATAGTGACTCTAATTTTTTTAATAAAATGTGTGATACTGCTGGATTGAAGGATGGTGTCCTTTTTGGACCTCACCCTCCTTCTCACACATATCATAGGGGAAGGTCCTTCTCCAGAATTGACCTTTTTTTCTTTCAGAATGGGTGCCATGTCATAAGGTCCTGGTTCTCTCTATTGAGACTTCTGACCACTGTTTATTGAAATTGCACTTGGGTATTCCTAGGAATAAGCCTCAGACCCATAATCATTGGAAGATGAATGTTATATTCTTAGAGGATGCCCACGGCTGGCATGCCCTAAAATTGGTTCTTGAGGCATGACTTTCTGTTGTTGAGTTATATGATAATCCCCTTTTGTGGTGGTTAGACACTAAACTTGAAAATGGCCATTTTTATAGATTGAAGTCTAAACTTCAACATAAGACAAATTATATTAAATACCTAGATAAAAGAAGGCATTTACAACAGCTGCTTTCTTTACAATCTGAATTTGGTTCAGACTATTCCTTACAAATAGCCCATATTAAAAAAGACATGCGTTCCTTTCAGTATGATAGGGCTACCTCGTTATTTATGGAACAAAAATATGGCATGAAGGGAAAGGCCCAGTTGATAAATCCTTATGACTGTTGTAACCAAAGGGTGGACATCAAATATATGCCTGGTCTTCAAAATGCAGATGGGGAGGTTGTATATTCTAATCAGGATATTTTGGACATTGTGGTTAAGCATGCCTATTCCATGTTTGGCCGGGATGCTCCTGTTCTGGAGAATGTGGTGAATATTTTAGGCAATCTTAATCTCCCTAAATTATCAGAAGTAGATAATAGAGATTTGACAAACGGTTGCCTCTGAAGTGAATTTTTTGATAAGACAGTTAAAAACTGGGGTTACACCAGGCCCTGATGGCATCCCAAATGAATTCTATAAGAAAAGTATTGATATTCTTTGTCAACGATTGACTACTGTTTTTAATGCTATCCTACAGGGTCACTATTCCATTCTTCCTACTTTGGCGGATAGTTTATTGGTTTTTTATATAAAAAGGATGCAAAGGAGGATATCACTAATTGGAGACCCATTAGTCTGATTAATACTGACTGGAAATTGCTAAGTAAACTTCTTTGTGTGAGGCTGTCCCACGTTGATGGTGACCTGATTCATCCCTCTCAAACCTGTGCCATTCCGTAGAGGTCTATGTTGGATAATTTTAAGCTCATGAGAGAAGTTTTTGATTGTCCTACTGCTGAAGGTTATGTTATTAGTCTTGATCAGAGGAAAGCCTTTGATCTAGTTCCTCTTTCCTATTTGTTTTCAGTATTACGCTAGTATAGTTTACCACAGGCTTTTGTTCAATGGATCCAGACTGTATATCATTCTGCTTTTTTGACTCCTTTGGTTAATGGCTGCTTGGGACCTCATATTTGAATTTAAAGATGCGTCAGGCAGGGGTGCCCACTGAGCCCTTTATTGTATGTTTTCACAATAGATCCTATACTGAGACTTTTAAACTCTGATCCCCATATTCAACATATGCTAAGCCCTGCAGGTAAAACATTCCCATGTACTATGGCCTATGCTGATGATGTATGCCTTTTGGTAGCTGATCATAGCTCTGGTGCTCATGTTCTAGGGGTAATTCAGTCCTTTTCTGACTATTTGGGGTTGCTCATTAATAAACGAAAATGTAAAGGAGTGGCTATAGCCAATCATCCTGAATTCCAGGTCACCGAAAAATCAGGGGTTCAGATTCATATTGATTCCATACACTTATTGGGAATTTCTTTTTGGGGGTTGGATGCAGCTGAAAGGAATTGGGTGGGTAAATTGGAAGATGCGGGTAGGAAAGTTAGTAAATGGAAGTCTTATCCAATGACTAGATTTAAGAGAAGTTATATGCTGAAAACCTTTATTATTCCTATTTTTTTGTCATTAAGTTATGTGTTCCCACTCCCTCTTAAGCTGGAAGCTAGACTTAATAATATTTGTTTTCAATTACTGTTGGGGAGCCGTTTGAACCCTGTCTGGAGGTCAGTGACTTACTGGCCTGTTAAACAAGGTGGTTTGAATATGCTTAATCCAGTGTTATTTTTTTTTCTCTGTTTTTGTCTATTCTAATATTCTTCCTCTTCTTGTAGGGAATCAGATGGATTGGGCAATAAGTTTACATGCTAGATGTTCCTATTTTTTCATAAATGGGAAGTGCCTCAATGAGGACCTTTTCGATTAATTCCAGACGGTATCCCTCTTTACTTGATTGAGGTGTTCAAGAAAATAAAACAATGGGATGTGACCACCCAACTCTGTCAAAAGATGAATAGGAAAGCTTTTTATGTTCATATCCTGAAGAGTGAATTCTAGCAGGAGCCTTGTTTTCCCTGTCCTCCTACCATAGAGTCTAAGTGGTTGCTTGCACAGCTTATGGAGGCTAGGATGCCAGGAAAGCTATGGGATACTGTCTGGATGTGTTGCCATGGCAAATTGAATGTGAAAGGTAATCATGTTCATAAAGCAGCTGAGGATAGAATGTATGTTAGAGAGTCATGCATTATGCAAATAGAAACGATGCAGCATTTATTTTTTGAGTGTTCTTATATTACTTTGTTTTGGGATCAGTTAGCCCAACACTGGCATTTGCCTCTTTCATGCACTGTGTCCTATTCAGAATTGGTTTATGGCAAATTTGGGTCTGCATGGGATATGTTTTACCCAGGGAATTTGCGGGTGGTTTTTGCAATCATAAAGTGGTGTATTTGGCAGAATAGATGCAAATTTGTCTTACAACAAAACTTTGTACCTTTAAGTGGTTTTATTGCTTCTGTTACAAAAGAAGTCACAGTCTTTTATTTGAAGGAACGTTCGACACTGCCTCCTCCTATGGTTAAGAATTGGTGGAGGGCTCTCCCAATAATTTTATTTGAAGGGGTGACGTGAAGTTGGTCTCAGTGTAGGCCTATGAAGTGTATTGTTGATAGCTTGTTTTTCATTCTTTTGCTGTGTATCTCCCTAATATCATTTCTTTCAGGTGCTTGAAATGTTTTTGTTATTGCTTTTCCTCAGTTTTTTCACTGTTTATCCAATTATGGGTTTTCTTGAGTGTTATTTTCTTATTATATTTCTTCTAATAAAAAAATTCCCCTACTCATCCAGTAGGAGGAACTGCTGGCCACTGGAATGGCCTCTGTCCAAAATCCTTTGGAGGAGATGGATGTTTCAGTCACCGGGGAGCAGGTCTCTTCCTCCACGACGGTTCACTTAGAGATCGATGAGTTTATTGATACTGCCGTCAGTTTGGATTCGACAGTCCTGGACATGGATGTTACACATTTGGAACCAGTTTCTACTACAGATCTTGATGGTGCCTTACCTATGGGGCAGCCTAGACTTCCAGACCATAAGGAACCAGCATCCATTTCTACTGCTGCTGACCTGGATCGGCAATTTCTGTTAAACCAGCTTTCAGAGGAAGAGAAGAAATTTCTTTTACAAAAGGTGGAACTTGAACTCTGCCTTGTGGGCAGTGTGACATCAGAGGATGCTCCTGCTGGGGGGCTGCCAGTCCCAGAGCCCTGTGATCCTACAGTTCCATTTCAACAGAGTGTACAGTCAACACCAAAGGATTCCACACATGTTTCCACGACATCTGTTCAGCTGCCAGGTATGCTTCCAGAAGTTTACTCATTTTTTTCACAAGACTGGGCTACTCTGGACAAACCTCTCATTGTGTTTGCTGGGCAACAGAGCTCGGAGTCTGTAGCAGGGGTGGATATGGGCAGGCTGCAATTGTCAAAACTGCAACATACTCCAAAGGCGGTTTTCACTCCACCTGAACCAGTGCTGAAGTGGTCAGTGGATTCAGCCCTGAAAGAGGTGGGACAGGCACAGCATAGGGAGACTGGCAAATGGATTTCAAGGTTTTCCCCATTGGGGTGCATGTTGACTCTATGGCTTTTAATCAATGTTTGGCAAGGCAGGCATGCCAGGGTCACACCGATGTTCATCCCAGACCTGGTAATGAGGTGGATTGTACGACTTCTATCTTTCTCAAACTGGCCTGCTCTCCTCCTGCATCTGAGCCTGAAAATGGAGGGCATGAGTCAGGGTCATCACTCTCCATCATAGCTGCCAGATGCTCTAATAACTCACTCCATGGGTGTACTGAATCCACAAGGTGATGCTGAGTGGCATCAGCTACCCATAGTTTAAGTTATTAGAACACTAAATCATAGTCTAATAAGTGGCCTATTATGCTTATGGACAGACTAGATGGATCAAGAGGTCCCCTTCTGTTGGCAAATTCTTATGTTCTTATGCCTCCAGCTTACACAGAATTCTGTTCTTACCTTCAATCCTGTTCCCCCAATGGGACCCCAGGATGGATTCCGCTTCTGAGGACCATGGTTCCACTCCACAGCAAGGCCCTGATGGTCTTTTGTAGGCGTGGTCTGCTTGTTCTGACTCCCCCCATCTTCTTCTTCTGATCCCATCAGATCTACCTTCTCCAGACCACCTCCCAGGGGTGCACCTTGAAGGTCCTATTCCTCTTTCTTCAAGTCTTCTGTATCTATGGCTAAGCATCACAACACCATCCAGCTTCATTAGAAACGGGGACTTGAGACTTTCCTGGACAGAATACATATTGATCAGACCCTTCTGATGGACTCTATGGGTTTTCATGCTACAGAGATTTATGCTTTGATCCATGTATCGGGGGAACACACTTTTGATGTCAGTTTTAAACTCTTTAGTGGTTTAAAGAAATTTTGGGCTCATTATCATGTGCTTAAGGTTACTCTCCTTTGGTCACCTTTGGAAGCCATTCCTCTGACCAAACCTGCACTCAGGACTATCACTGTGCTCTTTTGTAATGAGGGTGTCAGTGTGAATGACTTATTATGCTGGCTTAAACAAAGATGTACATTGATTGGAGCCCCCAAGGTGATTCTGGATACTGTGAAAATTTGAACTGGGGGATGGTGAATATGAATCTTATTGCCATCTATGGACACTGGCCTGGTGCACTTCCCTAATTATTTCTTTTCAGGGAGAGATAGAGGTGTCCTTTTCTATGCTGGATGGCTGAAAGCCTGCTACTGTTGCAGCTCTCAGACTCATTTAAGTAGCCTTTGTGACAAACTGTGGTGTACCCTTTGCAATGAACTAGGACATACAAATGCTTTTTGTACCAATGATCCTTTATGTAATTTATGTGACACTAAGGGGCACACATATGCCAACTGCCCTTGGGCAGCACATAATCAGGACAGTGAGGTGGATAGTGAAGGGCAGACACTCCTCATAGCTGTAACACAGTGCAAACTGGTCCACCTTCAGCCATGATTACACTTCAGTCTGCATCTGCCTCTCCTGCGGACCAGGCTGTATGACACCCTCCCTTTCCATGGGAGGTACGGAGAGTATCCAGGGTAATCCCCCCTGACAAGGCAGTACCCCTTCCCTTGTCATCTTCAATCACTGATCCACAAGGTCCTTTAGAATCCCCGGATAGTTTGCAGTCCTCTGGCCCTAGTCAGGATGTGAATATGCCATCCCCCCCTCCAGACACAGGTAAGAGGTGGATGATCACCAGGACTCAGCATGCGTGGAAGCCTCCACCAGCTAAGGTGACTAGGACCATCGATTTTTCCCTAGGAAACAGGATTGAGGTATTATAGGATCTTTCTGCCCACTCAGGGACAGAGTCTGATACCTCTTCCGTTGGTTCTTATCAGGCCGATGTCACTTCAGATATGGAGGTTCTCCCTCAGGGCACTTCTGAGAACTCAGACATCACCTCACCTTCAGTACAGAAGTCAATTGCAGAAGTTGATGTCCCTGATGCATATGACGGGGACATCATATTCCTCACAAATTAAAAATATAAAACAATATATGCTGCAATTTCATACAAAGCAAGCAGACAAACTTAAAAAACAAATGCAATTTGGTACACAGGGTGCATTGGGCTTCTTGTGCCCATATACCTCTTGTAAGGATAGAGTACAGAAAAAAATTATTCCCTACCTTTTGGATGATGCAAACTCTCTGGTTTCTAGTAACACTCAAATTATGAATCAGGTTGTTTCTCATACAATGGTTCTTTTTAAAGAACGTCCTGATTCTGCTCCCTCAAAACTCCCCTTTTGGGATGGATTTCCAGTTCTCCACTGTTCCCCCAATTTATTGGCCCCTCTTACATGGGCCATTTCAGTTAATGAGGTCACCACGGCATTATCAACTTTGCCAAGAAATAAGGCCCCCGGACTGGATGGCCTTACTGGTGACATTTACAAACTGTTGGGGGACGAGCTGGCACCTGAGTTGGCTCAAGTCTTCACAGACATTCTGACTTCACAGGACATGCCTCTAAGCATGTGAGAAGGTCTTTTGATTTATCTCTATAAAAAGGTGATAAATGGGTTCTCAGTAATTGAATGCCCATAAGTCTTTTAAATACGGATTTTAAACTCCTTGCCAAAATTTCAATGATTCAATTGTTGCCTGTGGCACAATCTGTTATCCATGCTGCGCAAGCTTGTTCCATCCCTGACTGGGCCATTACTGATTATTTGATTTTGCTCTGGGAAATTTTTTGAAAGAGGTTCTACTGCCTCAATGAATGGGTATGTCCTTTCCCTTAACCAAAGTCAAGTGTTCGATTCAGTGGATCATAACTACTTGTGGCAGATCTTGCCTCAGTACAATGTGTCTCAGGTTTCTATCCACTGGATTCAATGTCTTTCGAGGACAGCTATGTTTCATCTAGAAGTAGGCAGTATAGCGAAGTAGGCAGTATAGCGCAGTGGTCTAAGGCTCTGAGCTGCAAATTTGGTGACATCCAGCAGACCAGACCTGGGTTTGAATCCCACAGCTTCCACTTGCATACTGTGTGACCCTGAGCAAGTCACTTAACCTCCTTGTGCTCCCAGGTTGCTCCTGTAAAAAAGCTTTCAGCTTAGTGTGCTATACCTGGTTAAACAACTAAATAAAAATTAAAAAAAAATCTATTAGTTAACGGATGGATGGGGCCACTGATTCCTGTGAAAAGAGGGGTCCATCAGGGCTGCTCAATGAGCCCACTCCTCTATGTATTTAGCATAGATCCCTTATTATGGGCTTTGAATTATTCCCCTGATATACATGGACTTCAATCCCCAGAAGATCTTCTACCATATAAGGCAATAGCCTATGTGGATGATCTTTGCATTTTAGCACCAACCATGGCTGCTGCTGCTGCTAAGGGTCTGGACAATTGCCAGACTTATGGTGCTTATTCAGGAGCATCTCTAAATCATTTAAAGAGTAGAGGGCAACCACTCGGCGTTCTGGTGCCCCTCGCAACAGACATTGAGGGTATTAAAATTACAGACACCCTTATTAAAATCCTCTGAATTACCTTTGGAGGGGCTGATATGGATAAATTCAACTAGTAACCTGTTTTGAACCAAGGGAAGGCTATGGTGGCCCACTGGAATAATTGGCCTTTGAGGAAAAAGAAACAAGTGGTGTTAATTAAAACTTTTCTGGTGCCTTTATTTTTATGTTAGTTATGTATTCCCACCCCCGAAATCTTTGGAAGCTACACTGTATAGTGTCTTTTTTCAGGCCATTTGGGGGAGCCGCCTCAACCCAATCAACAGGAACATTTTTTACCTTCCAGTTCATAAAGGTGGTCTTAACATGATCAATCCTCTAGTTTTTTTTTTACACTATTTTCTTTTATGCTAATTTTTAGCCTGTGCTTTTTCATACAGGAAAAAGCTGGGGGAATCTCTTTTTTTTTTAGCTGTCAACCATGGTTCCAAAAATGGGACTAAGGCCTCCTATGTATTTTGCCCTCCTCTGTATTGTCTCCCCCAATGTCAGGGAATGCTTTTATAAATTTAGGATTTGGAAGGTTACAAACCTCTTAACACTGCAAAGGAAAGTGCTTTATTCTAATATTATTACTGCATGTTTTACTGAGCTGAGTATATTTCCACACTGCTTACTGGCTTTACAGGAATGGCTGGTACACCTATTGACCTGTTCTAGGATTCCGCCTAAGATGTGGGACATCCATTGGCTTTTGTGCCATAATAAGTAAGATTAATGTTAAAGGCAATCAGAATCATAAGCAGCTCCATGAAAGGTTTTGTAGTAGGCCTACCTGTCATCAACAGAAACAACAGACCATCTTTATTTTCAGTGTCCATATTTTCAAGGCTTTTGGCAATATCTTGTAGCCATATTGACAGTTTCTGGAATTCTGCAAGTTAATTCAGATGCTTTATTTATTGGTTCTTTCCCTGATTCTTGGAGCTCTTGGGATGCGGATACTTTCCATGTGATTTTTCCTGTTATAAAATGGTTCATTTGGAATTCCAGATGTTTGTTTACCTTGCAACAAAAGACTATCTCACAGTATGATTTAATTGTTAAAATTACTCGGGAGTTGTAAGCCCTTTACTTCTCTGACACAGAGATTCACTATAGCTCATTTAAACAGTGTCTGGAGAAATCTATTATGGATTACAGACTCGGATGTCCCCATGACTTAGATAGGTCACAGTTGTTTTTTTTCATATATTTTCTGTTTGGGCCCTTTTGTATGATGTAACAATTTTCTTGGCATGACCCCATTTTTCTTTTCATTGTTTTTTTTTCCTTATCCCCACCCTTTTTATAATCTCTCCAATTTCTCTTTTTTTTTTTCTTAAAATATTTCTTGCATGAAATGCTACTGTTTTTCCTTTTCCTTGTACTCTGTATTATGATTTTTTTATGGTTTTGGAATGACACTGTGTGTAAATTGTTTATTGTTTGGTTTTTCTGAATAAAAACTCCCCTAATCTTCCTGTAGGGGGAACCACTGGTCATCTGTTCGATGGCAAGTCCTGATGTGGAGTTGGAGCAGATGGATGTCCGGGAGGCTGGGGAGCAGGTCTCCTCCTCTGCCTCAACATTTCCAGAAGCTGAAGAATATTATGATGCAGAAGAGTCTTTGGAAACCAGAACGGAGGTTGAAATACAAGTGGACTTTGAATTACCAGAAAAAAAAACAACAATGTGACAAATGATACAAATGCAGACTTAGAGAAGGAGCTATTAGATAAAGAGTCAGCACAGCTACAAGCCTTATTGAAAGCTGAAGAGGAACGCTTTTGGGCACACCAGCTGGAGATTACTGCTGCTCTGGACAAAATTAGAACTTCGGGCACTGGAGTAAATGTTACTGGCCTTCCAAGCAACCAAGCCACTCAAAGTAGTGAGCCCTTAGCAATTGATGACAGGCAGAAATCACAGAATCTGGCTAATGCCTCCAAAGACTTGACAAATAAACCCATTATATGCCAGACAAGTGCCTCTGACCAAATGAATGCTGGAGTTTTTTTTTCCTTTTTGGCAACATGAAAAGTGAGTTTACAAAAAGGGAAATCTATTAAACAAC
Organism: Neoceratodus forsteri; assembly: GCA_016271365.2. Lineage (NCBI taxonomy): Eukaryota > Metazoa > Chordata > Ceratodontiformes > Ceratodontidae > Neoceratodus > Neoceratodus forsteri. Next base: position 193,772,086 of record CM057456.1, read on the forward strand.
AACCAGAGCCAAATTTCCCTATTACATCAGGATCAAATAAGGACTTATTAACTAAAGCAAAATCTTGGTAGCCTGATCCTGACCTGCTTATACCTCACTGGATACAAACTAAAGACACCCTTAATCAAGAACTGGCAATATCTGAATCAGCACCTGCTGAGATGCCCTCGGGCAGAGCGAAAAGTGCAGAAAAAAACAGCCCAAAATCAAACAGTGTCTAAAGCCTCAGACTCTGTATCAACAAGCTCTACTCTGGATGAAAACAATGCTTTTGTACAGAACTCTGGAGATAAGTTGGGAATGGCACATACAGGTGTCCACTCACCCGGTCTAAGGCACCTTTAAAAATCACAGCCAGCTGCTCTGGAGAAAACAGAGTGAACAGTGGAAACAGCGCTGCAAGCAGCAGGATGGGAGCACAATACAGTGACTGGAACATGGGAATCAGGACCATCGCCGATGTTGGATGCCAGTACCACAAAGCTCAGCTCTGATAGCAGGTCCCATACAGACCAAAACCTCTAACCATGCCAATCATACAGGTACGTAGTCATCTTATTCTAGTAACACAACTATTTCTCAAGTAAATGACACAGCCAGCTCACCTCTTGCATTTGCCAAAAGAGTTAGCACTAACACAGAATCCCATGCTAAACATTAGGGAGGCAACAGAATTTTGGCCCCCCCAAATGAGGGGTCTGATAAAGCACCTGAAGTATCTGCTTCTACAACACAGCATGATCCTCCTACATTTAAGCAAACATAAGCTGCCTCCAGTTCTTCAATTCCTACTGCCCCAGTACAATGTATTAATCAGGGGAACCCAAGCCCATTTGCTTTTATATTAAATGCCCAATTTTCCCAGCAAAACAGCATAATGCTGTTAGATTACTATATAAGGTGGCATGGACTCACTCCCTGACTGGGTCTTCGTAGTCAGAACTTTATTAAAGTACTCCATGTGGTTTTTCACAAACGAGATCCACTCCCTGATTCATGTTTCAGAGAAAAACATCTGATATCAGCTTCAAGGTGCATTCTGGTTTGCAACAGTTTGGGGCCAAATTCTAGCAACTTAAACGTACACCTTTATGGGCTCCATTTGAGGCAATTTCCCTGATGAAACCAGTATATAAAACTATAACAGTTTTATTCCAGAATGAAGGGGTCAGTGTCACTGACCTCACTTATAGGTTAAAACAACAGTGCACAGCACTTGAACCACCTGAGGCAATTTTTGACTCAGAATATATCTGGAAAGGTGGCTGGAAAACAAAGGTGATGCTATGGGTTACTGTTGCAGGACTGGAACACATACCTAATTGTTTTTTTCTTTTTTGGCTGAGATGGGGGGGGGTCCTGTTCTACACAGGCCAGTCAAAGGCCTGCAATAAATGTAGGTCTACTAGTCATCTAAGTAGTATTTGTGGTCAGGTTAAATGTCATTTTTGTCAAGAACTAGTGCATACCAGTGGGTGCTGTATGAATGAACATAAATGTAATCTCTCTGATGGCATAGGCCACTCCTACCAAATTTGTAAGTCAGCTGCACATAACGAAGCTGACCCTACAGATGAGGAAGAACAAAGGTTAATGATAGCTACAGAGCAGAGAGCTACCTTTCTTCCTATTCCTAGAAACACCTCAGCAATCCCAGCCCAACCTCCTGTGGTCACCGAACCTACTGTATGAATCAACCTCAGTCGGAGGATGTGACAGAGTCATCCCCTGCAGGGACAGTGGATGTGGTAGAGCCTGACCCCCCTTCTCCTCTCCTACTACAGCTGCTGAGGTAGTTACGGATATGCTCTGCCTTCCTCCACCATCCACAGTAAAAGGCAAAAGAAGCAGAACTAACAAAAGATTGAACTCCCAAAAACAACCTGCCTCAAAAGCTCCAAAAACCTCAGAAGTTTCTTTCACTTATAGATTTGAGACCCTGCAGAATGCCTCTGAAATCTCAGAACCAGATTCAGAGGATTCTATTCTATGGTCCTCCCAACCAGAACTTACATCAGTTATGGAGGTAAGTGATTACAACTACCAGGCCTCTGGCCCTACTCAAGATCCTCCTTCTATTCCCGTGGTAGTGCAGAAAAAAATCTATGAGGTCTTGTAGGCCAGAAGTGGAGTTTTCAGACCACAAGATACTTGGACTCCTTCAAGGCTCTAACCTTACATGTAAAAATGGTAGAGAAAATTGGAAATTTAACTCATCTTTGTTAACTAAGCCACAGGTTACACAGAATATACAATACTTCATAACTACACATAAAACTGTTTTTGAAATACATGATATTCCTGCACTCTGGTGGTTAGACGTAAAATGGGATTTACAAATCTTATTGAAACAAAATAGCAAAGCTAATAGGGATAAAGAGTATTTAAAATATTTACATTATAGACAACAGCTGTAGAAATTATAGTCTTTGGCTAGAACTACAAATCATAACTTTACAACACAAATTCAGAAAATAAAACGAGAAATGTTATGTTACCATTTAAAAAAATATGATTGTCTGCAAAATCAACAGTCCTTTGGCACTCAGGGGAACACAAGTATTACTTGCCCATTCCTTAGTTATGGGGAACAAATACAAAACAATGCATGGTTTATTTGATGTAAATATGACAGAATATTCAGACAGACAAAACTTGTTAAGGATTGTCACTCAGCATACCTTGACAGTATTCTCTAAACAACCAGAGAATACTGCCACAGTTTCCCAGTTTATTCCTCCTGTTTGCCCAGAACAAATTCTAAAAACCCTGACTGATGATATCTCCTCCCAAAGAGATAGAGACAGCAATAAGATCTGTAATTAACAAAACTGCCCAGGGTATGGATGGCCCTTCCCCCATATTGTATAAAGTTCTCAGACCAACAATTTCAACAGAATTAGCTACGGCATTCACCACTATGCTTCAGTCAGATTCTATCCTCTATCTATGGTTAGGGGTACTTTAATTTACTTATATAAAAATGGAGAAAAGAGCGATATTTCTAACTGGAGGCCACTAAGCCTCCTGAATGTGGATTTTAAAATCTCGATAAAGATTTTGAACACAAAAGTTGCTACAGACAGCCATATATCTGATTACACCTGCACAATCCTGATCAATACTAGAAAGGAAAATGACTGGCCAACTGATACTATTGAGGGCTATCATAGAGTATGATAATCAACATGGTTTAGAGGTTTTATATTGCCATTACATCAAAAGCAAGCATTTGATTCTGTTAAACATGAATTCCTGTGGCAAGTTTTAAAATATTATAGTATCCGAACAAAATTTATAGTCTGTCTACATATAAATCTGCAACTGTTGTCCCCCCCCCCCCAGTTAATGTCTGGAATGGACTCATGTTGCCTGTGCATAGAGGAGCATGACAGGGGTGCCCCCTCAGCCCCCTGCTCTATGTGTTCAGCATCGACCCCTTATTAAGAGTATTAAATTCTTCTATAGCCCGACACCATATACAAATTGCAGATTCAATAATCCCTTATATTGTAATGGTGTATGCAGATGACCTGTGCATCCTAATACTAGATGAGACTTCTGCAAAATGAGCATTACAGATATGTTCAGAATATGGTAACTGTACTGGAACATCTTTAAATATCCAAAAGTGCCAAGGACAACAGTTAGGTAATACCATCCACACAATTTCGGACATAGAAGGTATACAAATATAAGCTATCCCCCTCAACATTTTGGATATAAAATTTTGTTCAGGGCCTCTGGATATTCTTCACTGGGAAGCCAAGATAAATAATGGATGACAACTACTTGTGCGGCAATGGAACAGGTGGCAAATGACTAAGGAAAAAAGGATTTATCTAATTAAAACCTTCTTAATTCTGGTATTCCCGTCCATCAGTTATATATTCCTACCACCTGAAAAGTTAGAAACTCCCTTATACAGCCTTTGTTTTCAAGCTGTCTGTGGGTCAGACTGAACCCAATCAAGAGGAATTTTTTATATTTATCTCTAAAGCAAGGCAGGCTGAATATGATAAACCCACTGGTATTTTACGATAGTATTTATATAGGTTGCAACCGTAGGCCTCTATTGTGAGGTTCTGAATGCATTTGGCCCCAATTTTTTTGAAACTCCTGCATTACCTGGTTACCACACTGCACAGGGTGCATCTTATGAATAGTACGTACTTCCCAACAGGCCCCAATATACCTCAGAGAAGTCTTTGTAAAACTAAAATCTTGACAAGATAATAGCCTATGGTTCTTACTACAACCAGAAAATTATAAACAAATTCTAGCTTCTAGTTTCTAGGTTGAGGTAATTTTTCCTAAGTGACCTATTACTTCACTTTCCTCTTTAATAGATATACTACAGAACAAATGGATCCCAGAAAAAACTGAAAGATACTAATTAGCTTTGCTGCCATGAACGGCTTAATGTCAAAGCAAATCAAAACCATAATCAGCTTACAGAAAGACATTGTTCCAGACATGGTTGTCATTAGCAACTAGAAACCATGGAACACTTATTTTTTTCCTGTAGTTATATTCTATGGTTTTTGAATTTCCTAGCTGCACAGTGGAAATATTCATGCTTTGCTAATACCACTTATGAAAATGTAATATATGGTGATCTCTATAGTGGGTGGGCTAAGTGGGATAAATTAACTCTTCATCTAGCTTTGATTATGATAAAATGGTATATCTGAAATTCAAGATGCTTGTATACTTTGCAGCAGAAAGACATCTCCCATGTTGAAATGTTACAGAGAATTACATATGAACTACAAGCCATATACTGTACTTCATGGAAGCTAACAGAATGTTTGAGCAAATTATGCCAAAACTTACCATGGGTTACAGATTCTGATGTACCAGTCACATAAGCGGATATGGGAACCTTAAATGGAAACTTGTTTAACAGATATTTAATATACACAGTAAATTAGAGAGCTTGTTTATTTTTCTAATTAATTGCTTTTGTATTTGAGTGTTTTTTTTCTTTTCCTAGTTAACTTCCTATTATGAATATCCCCACTATGTGCAGTAGATAACATAGATAACCTGAAGGTCTACTTCATTTTTTTTCTCTTAACTTGGCAATGATTATATTGTTTGTTATATTCTATATTTTTGTTTATGACTTGTGTGATTTCTCAATAAAAATAAATTCCCCTACTTTTGGGAGAGGACACTGTTGGCTCACTTCCAAGATGGAGGACCTGGAGGCAGCAGAGGAAGGAATGCTACAGCAGGCTGGGGAACAGTCCTCCTACCCAGCCTGTGTACTTCAGGAGGAGGAGGAGGAGGATGCATCAAATAAGACAGAAGAATCTATGGAAGAAGATTTACCAGAGGATACAGAAATTGAATGAGACATAGTTGAACTCACCACTGGAACCAACATTGAAACAGCAGCCACACAGCTGGAGTGGGATTTAGAAGAAAGATGCAGTCTGCTCTTTAACATGTTAGCAGAGAACAAGGAATGATACAATAAATGTAGAGCTGCCTTGAAAAAATGGATGGTAGACATTTCGGCTAAAGCAACAACATCAGCAATTTTACTTTGAACTAAGGTATAAATACAGCAGCAGTTACTGCATGGAGACTCAGCTGAAAGACCAGACACTGACACTGACAATCAGCTGAAGGAGGATCATCTAAGGAAGCCAATGTCAGTCAGCAAAAGAATGGAAGCCACTTTTGGTTTGCACAGTGTAACCAGAGAAACCACAGAATTGTCACCAGCACAAGCACTCAGAGCTGCTGGATGGATACAATCCAAAGATGGGAAATGGATTGCAGACCCCGAGTGGGATGCAATTCAAAAATCACAGCCAGAGTTTCAGATATCCATGGAGCCTAGACAGCAAGCACCTGAGAACCCCGAGACTGTGAGCAACCTGAAGCATTGTGAACATTCAGCAGGTAAACTCTTCTAACTCTGCAACAGAAGGGAACTCGGACACAATATTGTTTAACAAACAAGTGCACACTGAATTATTGGTAGAGCAGGGAAGTTTAAAAAATAAGCCAGTGAATGTTAATTTGAAAATGGCGCTAAAAATCCTGGCTCTTACAAATGCCTCTAGCACTGAATCAAATGGAACCGTATCTGAATATATTGAAATTCCAGCTGAGTCAAATGAACTGAGTAACATTAATACACAGAACTCAAACATGTTACATCAGAAAACCCACATTGGGTAATCTACTAATTTACTATCTGGAGTAACTGCCTCAGAAAATTAGGGATTGAATACAGGATTAACACAACCTCTGAAACAACAAATCAGGAAACACATAATATTGACACAAACTCTCAAAGCCTGCCCCCACCCCCCAAACAAGGACCATGGTATGCTAACCTTTTTAATAGATCAGAGCCTGCACCCAGATGAAATACAGTAAGATAATGATACAAAGGAGGCATGGACCCTAGATCTGATCATATTTTTGTGGGAAAAACCTTATTAAATTAGGCATGACATTTACAGCCTCTGAAATTCACACACTAATTCACATTTCGGGGTAGGATAACTTTGATCTATGTTTCAGATCCCCGCAAGGCCTAGAAAGATTCAGGATGAAGAACAACCAGGTGAAATTATCTCCCATATGGATTCCATTTATAGCCATACCACTTACAAAACCTATGATCAAAACCATTACCATGTTTAGAAATGAAGGTATACATGTAAGTGACATACTGTACTGGCTTCAACAATGATCCGAAGTCCTTTGTGCCCTTGAAGCAATAGTTGATTCTGAATCTATCTGGACTGGGGGGGTTGAGGTTTAAGGTAAAACTTAGGCACATCAAAGAAGGTATTTCACATCTCCTTAAGAGTTTCTTCTTAGGTCAGAATAGAGGGGTCTGTTTCTATTCCGGCCAGCCTAAGGCTTGTTATAACTGTGGGACATGAACACAATTATCCAATGTCTATGATAAACTTCACTGTGGTTTATGTGGAGAATCTGGCCACATCTGTCTACAATGTGCCAATTATTCAAAGTGCAACTTGTGTGAGGAACATGGCCACGTTTTCCAAGACATTAATCCAGATAACCTCATAAAAAAGCGCAGCAAAGAGAATTGGTCCCTAAATTTGAAATGTCAGTACCTCAGCCTCATGAACACTTGAACGATGAGATTCCACAAACTTCAACTACTACTTCTAGTAATGAGAATACCCCACAAGTGGTAACCCCCCTGGTGGAAACAGTAAACACAGTGGTACCACTATTGATAAACACTCCAACCCATGTGACCTCAGTGCCTTCACCTGTAAATGATGTGGCATCAGATGAAGAAGAAGAAGGAGAGATTTTAGATATGCCCCCCCCTCAAAAGTAGTCAGTTCCCAGTACAAGATGATGCAGTTCCATGCAAAATAAAACAGCAGGCACAAAGCAGAGAGTTGAGATTGGTAACCAGTTTGAAATTCTAGCCTCACATAACTGAGGAGATCTGAGGCTGAGGATTTAGTTTCAGGTACCTCTTCACATTCAGGAGCTCTAGAGCATGAGGAGCAGCTACTAGAAGGGAAGAAGAGAAAAAAAAGAAGAAAAGATTATGACCGTTTTGCCTAAATGGAGCTGCTTTCTTTGGCCTCATTAAACATTTGTAGTATAAGGAACGGGGAAAAAAAGATCAGCTGTATTAGCATTGCTCCATGATTTGAACTTGGACATAATACTTCTACAAGAGACATGGATGAACTCCTTATTCTCCATACAACAGACATCAAATAACTGGGTATGGGGACCATCATACTGGTCCTTTGGTACAGACAAAGCAGATGGAACTGATATTTCATTTAAAGATCGAAAGTTCAAATTACAAAAATTAATAGATCTAATTCCAGGGATAGCGCACATTTTAGATGGGATATGGCAGAAAGTGTCAAGCAGATTTATTAATGTTTATGCTTCTCAACAAAAGCAGAAGAGGTGCAAATGTTTGCATTAATTCAACCTTATTTAGTAATTGCTAAGAATGTTTCTCTGGAAGGGGATTTTAACTGTACTTTAGAGATGAACACCTGGTATGACTGTGGAAAAAAATATATTGTGATTCAATAGCATTTAAAATGTGTAGAAACAGCAGAGTTGATGCACTGTTTTAAAAATGCAAAACCTGATGTCAGGTATACATATGTCCACAGCTCATCGACTACCAAAAGTGATTACATCTTTGTCTCAAAACAGCTAGAGGTGAACAATATAATAATGCTTCCAGTAGAGTTTACAGATCATTTAATGGTTAAAGCTAAACTTAGTTTAAATAAGAATAAGACTGTTCACCAAACCAGGTGGAAATTGAATACTGCACTTTTAACTGAATCAGAAGTCAGGTTATATATTACAGTTACATCTATATTGACATTCAGAGTGTCTGTTTTAAGCCTATATGATGATGTTTGGCAGTGGTGAGAGGGTACTAAACTAGCCATAAGAGAATGGTTTCAAACATTTGGTAAGTCACAAGTTAAAAATACATTTCTCAAATATCTAGAGCTAAGGACCCAGTTATTCAAATTGTTTACAGTCACCTATCAAACAGGACGGGACCTAGCTGACCAAATCTCAAAAATAAAAACAGAAATGAAAAAAAACACCAATACGACAGATTTCTTTCTTTAAATGCAGCAATTTATTCTGGCACACAAAAAAAACATTTTCAGATCCATGTGAGGCCTGTAAAGAAAGACGAAATATGTTTAGTATCACTATGTCACAAAATGTGCAAAGGAACTTAGCTTCTACTACAGATGGGATCAGAGAGATAGTGGAAGACTATTTGGACATATTTAGCCACAGCTTTACAGCAGTACAACAAGACAGAGCTCATTACCCAGAAAATATACAAGTAGATCGTATTAGTGACTCACAATACTCAATGATAACTGAACCTATCCTGAAACAAGAAATTTTAGAAGAAATTAATACATTGAAACAAGGCGTATCACCAGGAAGAGATGGTATACCTAATTAATTTTATAAAGCTTTTGGAGAAATCCTAGTTGCACATTTGTCAAAAGTAGTTTTATACTTCTTTACTCAGAATCAAATCCCATCTATGTTTTCTAGTGGCTTAATAATATTACTTCATACATCAGGAGATAAAACCCTAATATAGAATTGGAGACCAATTTGTTTATTGAATGCTGACTTTAAAATTCTAACTTCAATTCTATAAAAAAGATTACGACTAGTAGCACAGGATTTAATTCATCCAGCTCAGGCATTCACATTACCAGACAGGAAACGTCAGGAGAATTTATTTCTCATCAAGGATGTATCTGAATATTGCCAGCAGAATGGGATTGCTGGGTATCTTCTTTCACTGGACCAATGAAAAGACTTTGATAAAGTCATTCACACCTTTTTGTTTCAGGTACTACATAAATATGGTATTCCTCACACCTTTGTGCAGTGATTACAATTATTATATAAATCAGTAGAAATTACTCCACTACTAGCAGGTCAAGAGGGGTGCAGGATTAAAGTAAAAATTGGGGTTAGACAAGGGTGCCCTCTTAGCCCATTACTGTATGTTTCTACAGTTGACCCATATATTAGGAAAGTTATAGCATATAGAAACATAGAAGGAATTTCAGGCCTGCAACAGGATGATACAGTTAAAGTAGTCACATATGCTGATGATTTATGTTGTTTTATTAGAAATGAACAGTGTGCTTAGTTTAGTTCAGGAGGTGGAGGACTACTCAAAAACATCAGGAGCTCGACTAAATATGGATAAAAGTAAAGGATTAAGGTTAGGACCACACACAAACAAGGCAACTAGTTTAGCTGGAATAACAGTATCGGAAGAACCTCTAAAAAGTTTGAGTGTTAAATTTGGGGAAGGAAATATGGCCCACATTAACTGGGAGGAAGCCTTAAAAACCTATAAAACAAAGGTAGCCAGATGGAAAAGCTGGAGAATGTCCAAATCAGAATGAGTGTTTGTTATAAAATAATTTTTGGTCCTTATCTATTGCATGTACCTGTAAGTATGGTGTTCCCCTTACCTTTAAATCTTGAGACAAAGTTACTTAGCAGCTTTTTTTTTCAAATGTTATGGGGAAGCAGGTTAAACCTCACTAAAAAGACTTTTCATGCTAGTATTAGCCCTAATTTTTATTGCAATTGTCTGTGTTGGTTACACTTACCTGTGATACTGTATTACCTATGTTATTGCTTGCTGGTATTTACCCATTACTTTGACTACTTCTAAAAATGTACTATTACTGATAGTTCCAGAAGTTTGTTTTATACTCTTCTGGGTCGAGCCTGCAAAATAGTCACTAAGCACTAATTTTTATTGCAATTGTCTGTGTTGGTAATGCTCACCTGTGATACTGTATTACCTATGTTACTACCTGCTTGCATGTACCCATTACCTTGACTACTTCTAATAATGTACTGTTACTGTTAGTTCCTGAAGTTTGTTTTGTACTCTTCTGGGTCATGCCTGAAAATAGTCATTGCTATGGCTAGGGCACCTACCTGGTAAACAAAAACTAAATAAAATGAAAAAAAAAAAAAAAATTACCAAAACGAAAAGGAGCGCTAACTATGATAAATTCAGTGATATTTTTTCATACATTATTTTGGTCAAGGTCCTTGAAGATAGCTGTACAGGAGAATTCAACTACGGTACAGAAATGGATTAATAATACTCTAACAGATTATCTAACAAAATGGGAGGATGGCCCTACAAAAATATCACAGCATATGAATATACCTGGATATTTTAGACTATCCTTACATAAGTTTTTTAAATGGAAGATAAGGAAACAACAAATAGAACAAGAATCTAGAAAACAGTTGTATCACCTGGTACTTAATACAGCAGGTCCAACTGAACCTGAACTTAAAAACTGTAGGCCAGCCAAGAATCGTTTATTCCTTAAGCAACTTATGAACAATAGGATACCTCAAAGGGTGTGGTATGTTTTATGGCTCTTTTCACATGGGAGGTTAAATGTAAGGGCTAATAACAAGAACAAGGCTGTAGAAGAAAGAATGTGTCCCTACCCTGATTGCATATCAAAAATAGAGATGCTTGAGCATGTCTTACTGGAATGTACCTTTTCTAAGCATTTATGGATATATGTAGCTAGGAGATTGAGGCTTCCATGGTTAAAAAACCTTTTTTTTTTCAATTCAAAGTTTATTAACAGTTTTGCAATAATACAAGAGGCAGAAACATTGAAAATGAGAAAGTGATACAACAGCAGGATGTATTGTCTGCCTCCTACCCACCCTCCATCCCCCTCCCACCCAGTACAACAGCATCAGCAAAAAAATCTCAATCAAATAACTAAGACATATTGTTAGCATCACCACAAATAGTAATTAGAGTGTGTAAGGGATCCCAGATTCACTTATATTTCTGTTGCCAGTTGTAAAGACCTGCAATGGCTTTCTCTGTTCTGAGGTTAGCTAGAATTTCATGAAGCCATTCCTGATAAGATGGACAAGTATCATCCTTCCAGTGCTTGAGGATCATTTTTTTAACAGACATGGCTATCATGGAAATATGGAATCTCTGGGTGTTAACATCAATAGAGGATAAGTCCCCTAACAGAAAAATTTCCAGGATAAAGCTGTCTTGTAGACCTAACAGGGGATCCAATTTGGCCTAGATAGTATTCCACAAGCAGATTACCTTAGGGCATTGCCAAAAAATGTGGAGGAGTGTCCCTTTGTCCTGGGAACATCTAGAACATAAATCAGAATCCAAAAGGCCCCATCTAGCAAGTTTTGGGGGAGTATAATAAAGGTTATGTAAGATATGGTATTGCATGAGCCGCAGTCTATCCTGTGACACAAACCTGTGGCAATTCCTCCACAATACGGGCCAATCAAAAGTATGTTAGGGAAAAAGTGAGGACCAATATTTAATGGGACCATAGGAACCTCCAAATCGCCATTGAAAAAGAGCTTGGTATAACTTCAAAATTACCTTGGGAGAACTTAACAATGGAATAAGCTCCGATAAGAAGAAAAGTGCGGGATGGTAGGAAGGGATATTACCCAATGTTTTAACAAGAAGGTGATTAAGTTGGAGAACCTTAAAGTAACTGGATGCTGGGATATTGAATTTAGATTTAATTTGGGATGAGAAAAGCCATGACCCATCATCCCCCAAGACAGTAGATAGGATCCCTTCTCCCAATTGAGGCAACCATTTAGTGGGAATTCTCTGTTTATTGATTAAGAAAGAAGGTGAATTCTATATGGTTTGAGATAAGTCCAAATGAGGTTTATACTGCAGAAAAGAGCAAAGCTGAGCGTGTGTTCTTAGTGATGTTTCTAGCGTTGGACAATTTTGAATGCCTTGTAAGGAAGAAATCTTGACATAAAGCAGATTCAGGGGATCAATTCCTATGGACTGAATGAAATCCAGTTCAATCTTGAGCCAGGTCGGCCTCAGGTTACAGGGACCCGGAGTCAACCATTTAAGGTACTTCAATAAATGACTAGCCCAGTAATATATACCCAAATGGGGACTATGAAGACCCCCCATTGAGTTTCTGAGCTGCTAATTTGTGGTACGCTAACTGAGGATGTTTGTTGGACCAAATTAAATTAGTAAATAATCTATGCATTTTCTGAAACCAGGACAGTGGAATGAATGAGTTAAGAAGTGATAAAGGGTAGAAAAGGTGGGGAAACACATTCATTTTAATTAAACTGATTCGGCTGCCATGAGGAAATGGGGAGTTTTGTCCATCTATCAAGATCTGAGTAATGACCCAGTCAGGGCTTCCAGGTTCTTTTTGAACCATAAGGAGGGGTTACATGTAAGTATTATGCCAAGATATTTAAGGAAGTCTGGTGACCAGGATAGTCCTAGAGAAATAATGTTATGTTTAAACACCTTATGGTTGAGAGGAAAGATAGAAGACTTATTAGGGTTTAATTTAAAATTTGACAGGCTAATAAACTTAATGATCGTAGCAAGCATAGTGGGGATAGATGAGTCCAGATGAGACAAATGAAGAAGGATATTGTCTGCATGTGCAGTAACTTTAACTGTGATATTGCATATCGGTATACCTTGGATATCCTGGTTTATTAAAAGATTACGAATGAGCGGCTCTAGATAAACATTAAATAATAAAGGGGAGATGGGACAGCCTTGCCTCGTACCCAAGTGCAAAAGAAAAGGCTCTGAGAATGCCCCATTTCCTGATATATTGTCGGAAGGAGCTTGATATAGAGCTTGGATCCAATGTATGAAAGTAGGAGGGAAACCAAATGCGTAAAGGTTATGGAATAGAAATTTCCAGTTCACGCAGCTGAATGCCTTCTCAGCGTCTAGAGACACCAAAACAGCTGGATAAGAGGCATCACTGGACTCTGAGAAGACATAGGAAAGAGTTCAAAGGTGGTCCGGTGAAGACATGCCTTTCATGAGCCCGACTTGTGGCATTCCAATTAAGTCAAGAAGAACCAGGGTAAGCCTATCAACCAAGTTCTTTGAGAGAATTTTAATATCCTGATTCAAAAGGGATATAGACCTATAACTCTGTACCTTCTCTAGGTACTTACCAGATTTAGGGAGGAGAGTAATTAGTGCTTCAAACAGGTGAGGGTCAGAAGCAGCCCCAGATAGGATGTGTTGGAATAGACTATGAAGGGCCAGAGCTATCTGATCCTGGAATTTTTTATAAAATAGTGATTAAAAGCCATCCAGTACTGGTGTAAAAAAAACTTTCTTATGAGAACATAGCTTTGGGTGATTTTTCACAGCTGGTATGAAAATATGACAGCAGCACTCTGTCAATGATTTCTGCCAGTCTGAAACACTTGTGGCAGGCAAGCAGCCAGTTTGTGCTGCAAAAACAGCATATGACCTATATGCCTCTTTGCAGAATGTATGAGGCATCCTTCAAGGAAGTATTCAAAAAATATTTGAAGATCTGTATTATATAAGTTTGTCCTTGTTATCTTGTTCTTTTTTGCTGATTACGTAGGTACCTGAAATTTACTTATTTGTGTTAAGATGATGTGATGTGATATTATTCTTTTCTCTAAAATAAAAAATTTCCCTACTCTTTTTTGAGAAGTGCCAAGGGATCTTTAACATTCCCCTGAACAACCACCAGAACAGGCAGACGGGACCTTGGTTTGATGTCTCATATGAAAGATAGATTAACCCAGGTCTGGGTACTGACTTGGTCTGTTCCAACCCCTTTTTACCTTGCAGGGGTAGTAGTGTTAAATAAAGCTGTATTGCTGTTTAAATATGTTATTGTTATTTGCAACAGGTTTACTGTGCATGCAAGTTGGGTGAAATTTGTATGTATGTGGTCTGTGGGAGGTATGACCACAATGGGGAGATGGGCAAGTCTGACATCCCAAGGTGTTGTACTGTTACAACATATAGTCCACTTTAATATTTCTCTGGGTGAAGGCACCATCCATTTAATTTCTGTTGGATACAAATCCACCTCACTGCTAAATGAGAAAGGAACCCAGAAGCCACTGCAAACATCTACAGCAGCCTGGTTGCATTGTGAGGTAGTGACATCTTACCCCTAAGGAAATTTGAAGGGGTGTCCACCCTGCAGGGGCCTTGCATTTAGGAGGCATTGCTTGGATTTCTATTAACAACAAGTCACCTCAGAAACCCTAGAGTGGTGAAGCAGAATTTGCCCCCCCCCCAAAAAAAATGCTTCAAATTGAGAAATTATAGTCCAAGAAGTGGAGACATGGTAATAAATGTAGGGATGGGACCCCTGAAAAGCATAATCTGACAGTATAGCCTAGAGATTTAGAGTATCAAGCTGCTAATGAGCTTGGTACATCCAGTAGACCAGGGTTTGATTCCCTCAACCTCCACTTACATACTCTGTAATTCTGAACAAATCACTCAAGCTCCCCCATGCTCCTGGGTTGCCCCTGAAAACAGGCCTTGTGCTTAGTGGGCCTCACTGGTTAGCAAATAATTTTACAAAAGTGTGTATGGTTTGGAATGTCCCAGACACATTCAACAAAGGTGGCTATTTTGATGCATTTGGACAACAATTTCTCCCTCACTGGAAAATTGAAAGAAGTGCGCCTTCCATGTGAAATGCACCACTCAGACTGTTAATGAATTAGTGATGAGTGAGTTCAATCTGGATCCAGGTAAATTGCCCCACCCACTTGCCTATGAAGGCCCTGAGAGTGTATGAACACTCACTAGCCAGGGAAGTGTTCAGGATAACAACTCCTCAGAAGGGGCCAAGGGTGATTGAAAAATTGAATGATGTCCTGGCTCTCTGAAGGAGGGAAAGATCTATAGACCTTAAAGACTTGCTGGGCACTGAAGGATCCAACATGACTATCACCACTGCTGTATTGGATGCTGTTGTCTGATTGATGGAAATGATGCCTGGCCCATCAAGAGGGTACAAAGAGTAAAAATTGTCTGCATAGTTTTTCTGGCATCGCCCCCACCCTAAGTGGAGAACAGGATTTTAACTCCTGGATTGAGCAAGTGACACAGATGGTGCAAAGCCTGAAGTGCTCTGATGCAGAGATGTTGGCCTGCATAGGGGAGTGCCTGTGGGGACTCGATAATGTTCAAGCTGTGAAGGCACACAACCCAATGCTAACCCCTTAAATGCATATCCGTACTGGAAGGCTGATGAAGAAGAGTTTATGACTTCTTGATTAAAACTGATCAAGTCTTGGTGGAACAGGTAATCCGAGGGGCTGTGTACTTAGGCCACATTGCAGCCAACTTGCACTTGAGGGATTGGATGGACTCCTTACTATCCTATGGACACCTGCTATGAGAAGTGTGGTAGCAGGAAGACTGAATCCCAAAGAAAGAGACTGAGCACCAACACTTACAATCCACAGGTTCCTGCCAGTCAACGCTGTCTTGGAAAGAGAGTAAATGCAGAAGTAGACAGTTATATGCAAGAGCAAATGATGACCCTGACTGATCTAGTGGTGGGACTCTGGCAGTAGACCCCAGCCAGCCACAACAATGGCTTACAACTGGAGCAACAGACCAATCACAAACCTTGCAGTGAATGAGCTTGTGTGGCAGGAGTGTTCCACTATCATTGTAAAGAAAACAGTCATCTGGGAGAAGGCTATGTGTCTCTAGAAAACCAGAAGAAAGTCAATGACAAGCTAAGAAATCACCATAAAGATGATGGAGGATCACCAGGGAATGCAAAACCTCAGAAGCCACAGCAGGAGGGCACACTGCATACAGAAGGGGGGCACTCAGATGTAAAACCTGGAGTCCTTGAAGATTACATTTGCATCAAGTGCAGCAAATATAGGTATTGTCACAAGAACTGCTCCATCCCTGAAAATCTCTGGCTAGTCATAGTCAAGCTTCTTGCCCAAGTAAGAAATCTGCTTAGAAGGCAGGCTCCATGGCACAGAGGGCTACAGCACTTTGCGCCTTACCTCTCCCACGCTGGCAGCCCAAATTTGGGAATGAACTTGGGCTGCAGGGTGTCAGCAGGAGGAGAAGATCAAGCATCCCAATGGATGCTGTCTTTCTCTGGGAAGGGAGGGCAGCTGGCTCCACTGCTCTACTGCCACCTGGGTGACCACAGGTGTCAGTGCAGTTGGGTCAGTGATCTGGAAGGGGGAATATTGGCAGGCACCACATGCCACAAGCTTGTGTGGGGATGTGCTCAGCATGCCCTTGATGCTGATGTCCCAGGTGACTCAGGAAAGCAACCAGGAAAACACTCATCGACAGCAGGATGAACCCACCTAGTCTGCAGGCCCCACACCTGGCTACTCAGACATGGTCCTTCCCAAACCAGATCCCGTCCATGATGGCAGGTATGGGGTGGCCTTTTTCACCCCATTCAGAGAGCAAAAGCTCTGGGGGAACAATGGAGAGACCCATGAAAGTTCTGGGGCATGCCAGGATGATGGGGCTGGAACCAAAGACAGGCAGTAGGGGTTCATCAGGGAGAGCAGGAGGGGAAAAAAAAGAAATCTGCAGGGAAACACCAGCAGGGTCAAGTAAGAGAGTGCATCGGCAGCCCAGCCACAACATGCTCACTCACTTTTAAGGCCAAGTCACCTACTAACAGATACAGCGTGTCAAATCCACATTCAGTATTGCTATGAGGACAAACAATACTGGCTGCCAAGGCTACCTTAAAGACTTGCTGGGTTATGAAGGATCTGATGCAACCCCAGCCACTGCCCTATTGGAAGCTCTGGGCCACCTGATAAAAAAGATGGCAAGATGAGAGCACACCACAAGAATAGTGGAGGATCACCAGTTAATGCAAAATCTCAGAGGTTGTGGTGAGAGGTCACCCTGTGTACTGGATTGATGGGCACTCAGACACCAAAGGGTCCAGGAGTCCTGAAGGACTACATTCACATGAACAGAATGGGCATCACCACAAGAACTGCTCCAGTCCAGAAAAAAACAACTTGTTTTAGATATGCTCCCCGACAAAGTAAGAGGGATTGACCATACTGGCTGCAAAGGTTGTAGCCCCAACTCCAGAAGAAATCATCTGGGTAGGAGAACACTGGACCTGGGCAGTACTTGATAACAGGTCTCATGTCATCCTGATCTACAAAAAATTTTATGAACAGAAACTGAGTCACCTCCAATAATCACTCCTTGAGAGGCTGAAGCTCTGGGGCCTTAGTGACAACCTATACCCTCATTTATATTGCATCACTATAGACACTGATTTTCCAAACCAATTTGTGGGGTTTGGAGCACCCATGAAATCCCTGGCATGTGTGACCAGAATCATGGATTTTCGGCAATATCCCAGTGCTCATTGGAACAAATGCCCACATGTGAAGAAAGGGAGGCACATAAAAAGGAGACATGCTTTGCCAGTCCTTTGGCTAGTGAGTGAGGCTTACAAGAAAGACAAATGTGAGATAGACCCAGAAGAGGAAGGTGAAGTTGGCATTGTGTGGTGACGGGACGAGGAGGACATAATTCCACCCCTAATGCTGAATCTACAGTCAGTGGTGGAATAAGGCTGATGCAAAAAGCCACCATCCAGTTCTTCATGGTTGAAGCCTCAGAAAGGCAAGTGTGCCTGGAGGGCCTGATGGATAGGCCAGTAGTATTACCCGTCCAACCTCATGCCATTGTGCATTTCATACATGTGCAGGTCAAGAATGTAACAGAACAGCACATAATCATTAGAAAGGAGGAGACACTAGTGTTCTCTGCAAACACTGCTGTACAACCAAAAACTGGAAAAAGTGAGACTTTGAATAGGTGTAATCTGGATGATTTCAATTTTGCTAACTCACCATTGCCAGAGGAATGGTGGACCAAAATTAGCCAGAAGCTGGCCACACGTACTCAAATATTCTTTAACCATGAGTGAGACATGGGTGTGTTTCCAGAGAGGAGCACAGGATTCGGATGCATAACCAACAGCAATTCAGGGAGAGGTTTTGACAGTTGGTGCCTGCTGATATCAATGATGTGAGATGAGATCTTCAGGAGTTATTGGCAGTTGTCATCATACAGGAATTAAGAAGTCCCTATGCCTCCCCTATTGTTGTGGTCTGGAAGATGAATTGTGCAGTAACAATGTTTCTCATACCATACCATACCAGATCAGTACACTATACCACAGATACAGGATGTATTGAACTGTCTCCATGGTAGCTGGTGGTTCTGTGTTGGACTTGTGCAATGGTTACTACTAGATACTTATGGCTAAAGTCAGCTGAGAGAAAATTGATTTTTGTCTGCCCCCTCTTGGATTCTACAACTTTCTGTGCATGCCACAAATTATTTCTGGGTCCATGGCCATCTTTTAATGCCCATGGAGTAGGCAGTGGGAGACATGAACTTGCTAGAGTACTTAGATTACCTGGATAATGACATTGTGTTTGGCAAAACTTTGGAAGAAAGTGAGAATAATTTCTTCAAGGTACTAGATTGTTTGGAGGAGTCTGGACTCAAGCTATCCATGGACAAATCACAATTTTTCCAAACCTCTGTAAAATATATAGGACATATTGTGTTTGCTGATAGCATTTGAATAGATCCAAGTAAGGTTGAGGCCCTGACCACCTGGCCCCACCCATGAAACCTCAAAGATCTGCAATGGTCTCTGGGTTTCTGTGATACTATAGGCAGTTTGCCAAATACTATACCTGAGTATTACGGCCATTTCTGAGCCTGACCAAGGGATATCCCCTACTATCAAGTCCTAGTAGCTTGGAACAAGAAAAGAGAAAAGAACACCCAATCTACAACACAGTTCATGAACATTTTGACAAGATGGGACATTGCTTGTGATAAAGCTTCTAAGAAATTGTTCACTGCCTAACCAACTCGCCTGTAAGTGACTACATCAATGCAAAAAAGCCCTGTGTTCTACACACAAATGCTAATTTACATGATTTGGGGGCTGTTTTGTATCAAGATTCACTTGAGAGACTAAGGCCATGCACCTTTGCCAGTCACAGTCTGATGCCCAGTGAACAAAACTACCTGGTACACAAGTTTGGATTCCTGGCTCTCAAGTGGGCCATTGATGGCCAGTATCACATCTACTTGTACAGGGCTAAGATTATAGTCAAAACAGACAATAACCCTCTAAAGTGTGTGTAAACTCCAGTGAAGATGGATGCAGCAAGGCATCAATGGTTGTCTGCATTGTCTACCTACAATTCCCTTGTGGAGTATCACTGGGGCCTGAATCATGTTAATGCAGATGTTTTAACTTTCTGCCCATTGGACTGTATTCCCACTGACTCAGAGTGGGTAAAAGATATTTGAATCTTCCATGAGACCACTGTACAAAAGATCTGGCACCAATGAGTAACCTTCTCCTGCCAATACAAATCACTTTGAGGATAGCGTGGTGACATCCAGTAACTGTTTACCACCAGTTATTTGGAATGCCGTTGGCCCTACCCTGCAGTGCCTGGGAACAGGCAAGGCATCCACACTTCTGTTTTCTTTTTTGAGCATATACTGTAGACTTCTTAGCTAGAGTTAGCTCCAAAGATCATTTTTTGGTAAACCATATTTGTGCTGTAAGGCCTGGAAGTTCTCTAGGCCTTTCTGGTCAGAAGTAAGCAGGCCCCTACACCTTGTTATTCCCTTGGCTTTCCAGGTGCCCCATTCTACTGGCTTGGAATCTATGCAACACTCTGGGTTGTTCCATATAGGGGTGTGCCCCCTGAGGTTGGTACATTGCTTGGTTATGGACCCCACTTTAGCCCAGGCTACATGTGCAGCTTTACAAACATACGAACATACAAAATTTGCCAGCAGATAAAGGCCTAGAGGTCTATCAAGTCTACTCGAATGTGCAGCTAGCACCCCTTATTCTGCAGTTGCCCCTACCTTCCACCCTTCCCCTTCATTAACCTTCCCCCTTGTCCTATCCCATCCCCTCTTGAAGCAGTCCACTGTTCTACTGGATACCACTTCAGCAGCTAACGCATTCCACCCAGCCACCACCCTCTCTGTAAAAAAATGTCTCCTCATCTCCCTCCTGAACCTTCCTCCCTCCAGTCTCATATCATGGCCCCTGGTGGCCCTCTCCTCCCTTACTTTGAACAGCCCTTCTGTATCCGTCTTGTTTATTCCTTTCATGTATTTAAAGGTTTCAATCATGTCACCCCTGTCCCTCCTCTCCTCTAGTGATTACATGTTCAACTCCTTCAACCTCCTCTCGTATGATAAGTCCCCCCAGCCCCTTGATCATCTTTGTCACCCTGCACTGCATCCCCTCCGGTAACTTAATGTCCCTCTTCAGATACGGGCGCCAGTACTGCGCACAGTACTCCAGGTGTGGTCTAACTAATGACCTATACAGTGGCAGAATCACTTCCTCCCTCCTAGAGGATATACCCCTTACAATACAACCCAGCATTTTGTTGGCCATGGCAGTTGCCTCCCTACATTGTGCAGAGTTGTTCATTGACCCTGTAATGAGCACACTCAGATCCTTCTCCTCTTCTGTCTGGGCTAGCTGCACTCCCCCCATCTGGTAACTCCTCCTTGGGTTCTTCATCCCAAAATGCAGCACCTTGCACTTTTTGGCATCAAACTCCAGTTGCCAGGTGTCTGACCAGGTTTCAAGCTTTGCCAGATCATACTGCAACCTCTGCCATCCCCCTAGGTCATCCACCACCGCGCCTACCTTGGTATCATCAGCAAACAGACTGATCTTGCTTTTGATGTCCCATGATATGTCTGCAATGAATATCTCAAACAACACTGGTCCCAACACCGAGCCCTGTAGAACACCGCTCATCACTGCCCTTAGGTGAGAGAGCTCCCCACCCACCACCACCCTCTGTTGCCTTCCCTGAAGCCAGTTTCCTACCCATCTCACCAGCTTTGCACCCGCCCCTGTGCCTACTAACTTCCTTCCCAGCCTTCCATGCGGCACCGAGTCGAATGCCTTACTGAAGTCCAGATACAGGACATCCACTGCATGGCCCCTGTCCAGTTGCCTAGTTACCCAGTCATAGAACTCCACCATGTTGGTTTGGCAGGATCTGCCACGTATGAAGCCATGCTGTCTGCTTTCCTGTAGTCCTTTGGCCTCTAGAAGGGCCACCAGCCTCTCCTTCAGGATAGTCTCCATTAGCTTACCCACAATGGATGTGAGGCTCACAAGTCTGTAGTTTCCCGGTTCATCCTTGGGGCCACTCTTGTGGAGGGGCACCACATGAGTCATCCCAGTCCTGAGGTACACACCCCGATGAAAGTGAGGCATTAAATCCGTCTGCCAAGGTCCTGAAAGGACCTCTGCCAGTCTCCTTCAGTACCTGGGGTGGATGCCATCTGGGCCTGGTGCCTTGTCCACCCTCAGTGCCTTCAAACTCTCTCGAACTCTGCCCTCCATGATTTCCCCATCTGTCACCCCTTCCCCCCGTTTCTGCCATTTCTCCACACCAGGTGTCACCTCCCTCTTCTCTTTAGTAAATACTGAGCAGAAGTACTCATTTAGTGCTTCAGCCTTATCGCACCCTGCTTCCACCCAACCCCCCTCCTTCCTAATCCTTACTATGTGGTCCTTACTGCTCCTTTTCTCCCTGATGTACTTAAAGAAGTTCTTCTCCCCCTTCTTAATGCCTTGTGCCAGCCTGAGTTCCATAGATGCTTTGGCTCCCCTTACTGCCCTTGTCACCTCCTTCGACTCTGTCAAGTACTCCTCCTGTCCCCCCATTTTCTTGTACTTCCTAAAGGTAGCCTCTTTTCTTCCTTACCTTTTCCATGACCTCCTTGCTCAACCAGCTCTGTTTCTTAGCCCTAGCCTTCTTGCTCTGGGCTTTGCAGCAGGTTTTGGTTGCCTCCACTATGCCCAGCTTTATGAGCTCCCACCTCTGCTTTAATGGTTGCCCATTTGTTCAAGTCTCTGGGGAGGGGTGTAAGAGGGTGGCCCCTGGGTAGGAGGCTGAATTCTTCTGTTCTGTCCCCCTCCCCAAGAGAAGTTCTGGTTAATGTTTGTTACTCGCATAAATGGGCAGCTATGAACTTCATGAGTGTAGAGGAATTAAAGTGTTTAAGGTGCCTAAATTAAGTGAAACACTTAGAAATGCAGAGGCTAAGCACAGAGCCCTTACAGGGGAAATATAGAATGGTACTATGTGTTACAAAACCTCTCAAAAGGAGTTGGTAGATTTCTACTGGTTAAAGTAAGCCTGCTTCTTGAGTTGGACCTTCTCACTCTTTAAAAACTACTGTTGCAACAGTTCTGTCCTGTCTTTATACTGTCCTTTATGCTATTGATTCAGATGGTTGGCCACCACTGAGTCCCCCCCCCCCATCTAAAAGCTCTTCTGTCTCTGCTGTTTTTCAATTTTCCTGTGGTCCAAAAATAAGGCTAGGTACAGTCAAAACGTGGTGATACAAAAGGGCCTGGCATTGCATAATCGCCTGGCAGTTAAATATCTGAATGTTAGAAGCCACCTCACTGTATTAACAAGTGTGGTAATTTAAAACTCAGACTGGTATTTAACCTGTAGCTAAAAGTTTTGAAGTAGCTACATTTAGTGCTATATTATCAGAAATGGGTCTTGAGAAAGAATCCCTTTAAGTGTGTTGAGCTTTTTCATATTTTGGGCTTTACACTAAAATAAACCTCAAATAGGTATTTATCATGCGCACAGGTAAAAGCACATAGCAACCAGCAAATATGTGCTCCTGCTGACTTAGCAGTGGGTTGTTTAAATAAAATAATGCTATTCCCCTGCTGAAATGAAATGGGAGAGGCTATCCTGAGTTACAGCCCCATCAGAATGTGACAGTTACACTCAGGTTGTTAGCTGAAACACAAGCCATCAGAAAGGGGCTAAATAAATGTGTTTCTCCCAAAGAATACTGGTTAAGATGCAACAGGAACTGCTCTATTATTTTAAAATATAAATATTTTAAAAGGGAAACGTACAGGCTGCATTTTGAAGGGGAAAAGATTCCTACAGGAGTTTTTTTTAGCTACTTCCCTGTTCCTCAGCTGTTCTGACTGGAGCTACATAATTAAGCTTTTCTCACTAGGAAGTGCAAATTTTGGCACTGGTGAATCCCCCCTGTGCAAGTTTTAAAAACAAACCTCAGCTAGTCTCATTTGCTTGGTAACAAGGCATTATTGTATTAAAATAATAAATAACCAGACAGAGTCGAGAAAGAAAGCAAACTAAGTTAAAACTTACTCCCAAAAGAAGTGAAGCTCTGCAGACTCCTGCAAGCAGGGTGTGTGCTCTGTTGTTTGTCTAGTTGCTGTGTGCCCGTATTATAGGGTGGCAGTCACCTCTAGTGTCTAACTTTATACTGCAACACCTTACCTTAGACCTGAACGAAATGTTTTCTGTTTGAAATTAAAGCTCTCAGTAACTAAAAATATGTTCTGTTTGCTCAGACCTGATATAGTGAATATTAATATGAGCTCCCTATATTATATAAATTAAATGGAGCTCTAAAAACAAACTCATGTGAACATGATGATGCTGTAGACACATGATTGTGTGGGCGAGTATAAAAGAGCTAACCTGTTCAGCATTTGGCCAGATAGGGTCAGTGTTTTCTGACCAGGGAGTGAGAAGGGTTGATAAGACCTTATCACATAAGTGGAAACTGAATGCTTAAGTTTGCCACAATGGTACAGAATGTTATTTACTTTATATAGCCTTTATTTTGCTCACAGTTTGAGCATTTTACTTTATTTCCTTGTTGTTGGTTTTGGAACAAATAAACATTGCACCTTGCCAATGGTGCATTGAATGTTATACCAGACTGTTGTGTCCATCTGTTATCCCACACCCTATTACAGAGGGCATTTCCCAGAAATGTGGGTGGGTGGGCATTCCTCATAGTGCCGATTCAATGAGGATCCATGCTGGGGGGTGCTGTTTCCCTTGATGGGAACATCTGTCAGGTTTTGGCTATCAGGAAAGCATAGTGGTAATGTAAGAAGTGTGGTACTCCCCATCCTCATTTAGACCAGTGTACATGCACTTTGGCCCTACTGTATTGGGGGTATTTCCTCTTCCCATAAAAAGTGTCCTATTAGCTTCTCTAGCTTTTGAAACCATACAAGATGTACTGTGATGGGCAGGTGAGCTATCAGGTGAAATATTTTTAGAGCTATTAACATTTTGATTGAGTTAACCTTGCCTGACAGGAGAGATGTAAATGTCACCACCTGATGATATTCAGCTGAAGTTTTTGTATCAGCGGTTGCAGATTTTCTTCTACCATGGTGGTGAGCTCTGGGGTGATTATGATACCCAAGTATTTAACATGTTTCGGTGCCCATGCTAGGCCTGAGCCCATTATCTGGGTACCTGTGGTCAGGGAATTTAATGGGATGATTTCTGACTTTTTTAGATTTATGCATAGTCCCGAAAGATCAGTGAAGGATTTGAGGTGGGTGATTAAATTTGGTATGCCTTTTGTTATGTCTTCCATAAGGACTAGGCAGTCATCAGCATAAGGCTTAGTACTATATACTCCTCTGCCTATTTTTATGCCCTTTATTCCCGAGTGCTGTCAAATGGCCACCGCCATTGGCTCTATTGCAATGACAAGTAGTAAGGGAGACAGGAGGAAACCATGTCCTGTGCCTCTATAGAGAGGGAAGGGGGGTGACAGCATGTTATTGGTAAGCAGCCTTGATGTGGGGCCATTGTACAGGGCTCAAATCCAGTCTGTAAAGTTTTCCCCAAAATTGAGGTGACGCAGTACTGTGTGTAAATACTCCCATTCTATGGAGTCAAATGCTTTTTCAAAGTCAAATGCAACCGCCATGGCTGGAGTGACTAGCTCTTGCACCTTCTGGATGATAGAAATTAGCACCCTTAGGTGATCAGAATTAACCCTCCCTTTAACAAAACCTATTTGGGAGGGATGAATATTGTCCAACAGAATATTATCTAGTCTATGGACCAGTATTTTTGCTATGATTTTTGTATCTGAATTAATAAGTGATATTGTCCTACAGCTGGCCGGGTCTAGCATGTTTTTACCCTCCTTGGGCAATTTAGTAATGATGGCTTCCTTTAGTGTTCCAGGGAGGGCTGTCTTTTGGTGCGAGTCATTGATCATAGCTAGTATTGGATGTTTAATTTTGTTTTGGATCAACTGATAAAAATCTATTGGGAAGTCATCCCCCGTGCTTTGTGCGGGGCCATTTCTTTAATTGCCTGGCTTACTTCCTTTGCTGTAATCAGGTCTTCTGCTGTTCATTGATTTTGGGTAAATGGAGGTGCCCTATAAATTCTGAAAATTATTCCTCTCTCACCGTCATTTGGAATGTATATAATTTAGTGTAAAACTGCTATATTATCTCGTTCACATTGCTTGGGCACATGTGTACCTGCCTTTTTGTGTATATCCATTTAGGGATATAACTTTCTGCATGCTGCTTGCGCAGCCTATAGGACAGCATCTTCCCCATTTTCTCCCCTTGTGCCCCGTAAATCCATAACTGTGTTTTAGTCTGCTAATCTGTAGTTCTGCCTTTCTAGTTTCCATAGTGTTTAGCCTGGTGCGGAGGGATCTCAGTTCTGCCAGGAGGGCTTTCCTGTTCAACTGGTCTGGATTCCTTTTGTATTCTCCCTCTTTCTCTTTGAGCTGACCTTCTAGTATTTCATACTCCCTTTCCCTTTGTTTCCTCCTGTGTTTGGCATAGCTTATAATTTGGCCCCTTATGGTGGCTTTGAATGCTTCCCATATTATAGATGCAGATGTTTCCCTTGGGGGGTTGTTTCCAAAATAGTTGGTGGTTTCTCTTTTTAACCATTGTTGGATAGTCTGCATCCTTAATTAGCAAAGGGTCCAACCTCCATGCCTGCAATTTCGTTAAATAGGGGTCTAAGTTAGAAGATAACAACAATGGGGTGTGGTCCAAGATATACAGAGGGGCAATCTCAGTGCTGGAGGTCATGGAGGTAATGTTATAGGAAGTGATCCAGAAATCAAGTGGTTAGCCATATTTCTGGGTTCTAAGAAATAGGTATAGTCCCTATCAGTTGGATGCTGTGCCTACCAAATGTCTGAGAGTTGATGTAGCTTCACTAGGTCTTATAAGACTCCCTGGGCCTTGGCATGTGGTTCTGACCTGTCATTAGAGTAGTCTAGACAGAAGTGCATCACAAAATTGAAGCCCCCCCACTATGATATCTGGGGTGTCTGTTACCATATCCAGAAATACCTGGGAGATAGCATGAAAAAACTCTGGGGCATCTTCATTGGGGGCATAGAAGTTGGCCAAAATGAGGGAGCCTCTCAGTGTAGCAAACTTCACCACTACCCATCTCCCTTTGGTATCCCCCTGTTGGGAAGTCACTGTCAATTTTATTGACTTGTGAAGTAGGATGGGCACCCCATGTTTGGACTTATTTGATGAGCTGTGGGATTCCAACCCTACCCATTCCTTAGTAAGTTTACGCATCTCCTTCTGTGCTAGTTTTGTTTCCTATTAGAAGGCTATAGGCGTGTTCAATTTTTTAAAGTGATTTAGGACTTTCTTCCTTTTTATTGGCTCATTTAGACCCCTTACATTCCAGGAAATTAATTTCAGTGGGGTGGGTGGCATCATTTATTTTGTTTATATTATGTACCTTTTATATGAGGAAACACCCCCATACTGGGATCCCAACAGCTGAGTGGCTGCACTGTTAGGGTACTATCTGTGGCTTTTTCAGTTTACGATGAACTGCCTCTCCTAGTTCCAGATTGTGTAATGTCCCCATGCTTTGTACCCTTGATGGGAGATATCCCTGGTTATGCATACTTGTTGCTTGCACTCTCTCTTTTACATTTACATTATTACCACAACATCCATTTAACAGTTCAAAACATCCTGGAGCACACATCTCCAGTCCTAATTGCTTGGTCTCAGACCAAACCTTAACCAATAAAAGTAAAAAAAGCAGTGTTATGGTCCCCCCTTGGAGACCTTCATTCCTTAAGACACAGGTGTTACTTTTTGGGTCAGGAATGAATTTCCCAGTCCCTCCAATGACCTGTTATCCCTTGTCTTGGGGATGATCAGAACTCTACTGTGTAGTTGTTTTACTTTTCTTATTTTTTGCCTCCTTTACTTTTAATGATTGCCTGTGATCCTGAGTCTATTCTCTTTTGAGTGCTCAGGGTTTTTTCTGTGGGAGCACTCCAATATACTACAGGTATGCCGGCGTTTAATAACTTAGTGTATTTGTTTATCCAGGCTACCTGCCCCTCAGTGTGACTTTCAGCTGTTGGTCTGCAAGGACCAGGTTGGGGCTTTTTAGAATCCACCCCTTGGTGGGGGAGGGGACCAAGAGCCCTCAATTCTCCTCCCCTAGGGTGGGATTAGCCCTTTACTTTTCGCAGGTGGGTATGCTATCCCCCACCCTCTGAAGTGTTTTATTGGCAGCCTGGTTGCCTGGATTCCCATACCAGTTTGGTTTTATTGATGTATACCCAGACATCCCTGGAAGTGTCACCAGTTCGGGTTGCTTTTAGGTGAAGAGCATGTATTCTATGGGGTGCCTCGATTCATCGGGGGGGGTCCTGGGCATCTTTATTCCCTGATGTACCAGGGCAAATGCACTGATTCAGAGATTGTTACCCCCTCCCTGCTATCCCCATTTAGTCCCTTACCCTTCCATTGTTCAGTACAGCCATTCTATACCCTCCCTCTTGCTTGTGTAACCCCTGGGTGGCGCTATCCCCAGTGTTACACCCCTGCCTACTACTTACAAGCTAGGCTGAGGAGTTTGGGTTCACTTAACTGATAACCATTTTAAAACCTTTGTGCAGTGCCAACACTCAGGGTACTTTACGTGGGCAAGCTGTTACTGGGTATAACACCCTGAGATGCAATACCTCCCATGATAACCATTTATCTTCCCCAGACATGCCCCATTAAACATTTCCCCACATTTCAATACTTCGCATTTAATGACTCTCTCTAATAATATGCTCACATCAAAATTTCAAAAACAGTATATTTATTTAGGAGTATAAGGAGTTAGGAATGGGGATGTGCAGAAGAGGTTATTTGATTACCCTATACATATATACAGGTTTGATTGGTGTTTTGTTGGTGAACCCTCCAGTTGGGTGGCTACATACTAATAGACTACAGGCAATCATGTTTCTCAGTTCATCACACGATACCCAGAGCCCTGGCTATCTAGCTGCTGACAAATCAGATGGTACATAAATAATTGTTAAATTATCGACACTGTTACCAGTCCCAGATACAGCTGAAACCCCGCAATCTCATACCATACTGGACACCCAGATACCACAGTCCTAGATGTTGCAGGCCTGGTGGACTTTGCAGCTGGTCTAGTTATCCGGCTTTGATTCTAGAGGGGGGGCAAACTTGGAATTACAGGTAACTACAATGGCTGTAGATCCTGGACAACACAAAGGCAGGGATTGCCCTGCATTTTGCAGAATTAGCAGGAATTGACCTTGCTGGTCACAAAGAGCCAGGGATTGCCCTGTATGTCACCAAAGACAGGGATTGCCCTGCATTTATAGAAACCGAACATTTCAGGACAAGCTACTTGGATTTCACTTCGTGAACATTCAGCACAATAGTTGAAACTCCCATCCAGAATAATCAGAGAGTGATACTTTTATCAAGCATCCGCATTCCCTGAAACAAGGTCATATCCAGTACATTTAAATACCAAACAGGCATCTATATAGTAACAGCAAAAGGTGACACTTTTATTAATCATCCATATTCATTTTGCATGAAGTCACATCCAGTACATTTAAATACCAAGTAAAGCATCTATAGAC
Source organism: Neoceratodus forsteri (assembly GCA_016271365.2). Lineage (NCBI taxonomy): Eukaryota > Metazoa > Chordata > Ceratodontiformes > Ceratodontidae > Neoceratodus > Neoceratodus forsteri. Next base: position 193,801,325 of record CM057456.1, read on the forward strand.
AAAGTCTTATCCAGCACGCCTAAACATTTAACACTTTTGGCAAGTGCTCTCAGACGAAATCCAGCTAAGACAGAAGTAAATTCTGTTCAGAATAAATCAGACACATTATGCTCTAGGGCCTCCTGTCCCATGAAGTAACAAATTTGGCTTGTCTGTCAGCTCCATGAAGGCAGGACACTAACCCATAGGGCAATGACAAATTATAACACATTTATATGATTCACTATCAAGACATCTCGATGCACCTGCATATGAACCATTTGGGCAGCAGGCAATATGCATCCACACTAATTTCAAACAAGACAGTCTCTGTAGGGGCTTATCCTCCCAGTCTGATAACTCTTAAGATCTCATCTCATAGCAGAAAATATCTGGTAGCTGGGCTTGAGGCCCCCAAGATTATTTTTGAAGCTTCTCCCTTGCACTGGGGGTATGAGGGTACTCACTCGGGTCCTCCACTGGTGGCATCCACAATCAAAGGCAACCTGATGTTCTTCTGCTGCTGTCGACCATGGCCGCCCCAGCATCTTCGTGATTTCACCCCTTCTTTACTGGTCTCTGAGGTAGGCAATGAAGTGTTTTTTGACTAACAAAAAGTTGGCTCCAGTCCTTCATTGGTTTCCACTCCAGCAGCAGCCCTATGTACCAGCTCTGATGGTGAGCAAGGGAGAAGGGGAAAAAAACAAACCAGAGACCTACAGACCTGGGACTGACGCTACGCCGTCAACGACCCATTGTACAAGGAGCAAAGCGGAGCTTTCACAGTTTTTTTGAAAACGTTGTATTACGGTAAATTTACATAAATAAAAGCATGGACAGTTTGATGAAAAGGAATAGTTCAGAAGAGCTTGAACTACCGCCAGAGGAAGAAGAAGTAGATTCATGAATACAGGGGGAACTGGAAAAGCTTAATCAGTCCACAGATGACATCAATCGAAAGGAGACTGAGCTAGAGGAAGTCCGTCAGAAGTTTCATTCTGTTCTGGTAGAAGCTACAGTGAAGCCAGATGAACTTGTAAACAAAATCAGGAAAGCAGTGGAGGACTCGAAACCATACTGGGAAGCCTGGAGAGTAGCCAGGCAGGCACAACTGGAAGCACAGAAGGCTACACAGGATTTCCACAGAGCCACAGACGTGCTGCATGCTGCCAAGGAGACAATTGGTCTGGAAGAGCAGAGGCTGCTGGAAGATGACAAGCAGTTTGATTCAGCTTGGCAGCAGATGCTGAAACATGCCACTCAATAAGTTATGGAAATGGAGCAGACGAAGACAAGGAATGAACTGGTGCACAAAGAGATGGCAGCCAAGAACAACTCTGCCATGAGCAGGATGAAGTAGCTGGAGAAAAAACTAAAATGAATGATCAGCAAATCTAGGCTATATTTTGAACTGAAGGCAAAATAGTACCTGCAGCTTGGCCAAACTTAAAGAAGAATGTAGATCAGCTTCATGCCAAGCTGTCCTTGGCCAAAGACAAGTACAGGAGTGTCCTGAAGAATTTAGAGATGATTTCAGATGAGATCCATGAGTGGCAGCGCTCCACTGCAATGGGTCCCAGAGGGTGAGGGGTTGGCTGTGAGGGAAGCGACAACTCATTAGATGATTTGTGCAGTTTGAAACTGGAATCAGATGACATTTCTGTTACATCTGAAGTATTTGATGATGAGAACTGTAGCAACAGCATAATCTCTGAAGAAGAGTCCAAAACAAGGTTGCTCTCCAATCTCAGCTCTTGTCCCGCCAGCCCGTTGTACATGCCAAATCCTTTTAACACAGTGCCATACCCTGACAGTTTAGATTTGCCAAGCCCAGTGTCTCTCTCTCTGATTTTGGTTTGCTCTCCCCTGTGTTGGGTCCTCGCAATGAGTGCAGTGGAGCATCCTCACCTGAGTGTGACCTTGAATGAGGGGAAAGAGCAGAAGGGGCTGATGATGAAAACAGTGACCAAGTCAGCAACAACAGCAGCAGTAGCAGTAAAAAGACTTCCGAGGGATCAGGGCTGGACAACTGAATGAAGAAACTTTCATTGAACAGCAACAAGGAGGTTTCTATGTTACTCCCTTGAGCAAAGGAGAAATGGGGGATATGATAGAAACCTTCAAATACATAAACGGCATAAATAAGGTACAAGCAGAAAACCTGTTTCACAGAAATGAGACCACGCAAATGAGGGGACACAGTTTGAGACTAACAGGGGGTAAGTTTAAAACCAACATTTGTAAGTTCTACTTCACAGAGAGCATGGTGGACCCTTGCAATAGCTTACCACCAGAGGTTGTGGAGGCCAAAACAGTCACTGCTATTAAACTAGACTGGGACAAGTACTGCAGTAATCTCAGAAGAAGAAGAACAGAATAGGAAGTAGGCAATCTGAGCAGACTAGATGGATCATACAGTACCCTTCCGCTGACACATTCTTATGTTCTTATGTTCTTCAGCTCTCTCACAACTGAGGCTTGGTAGATGATCTTCTTTCCAGATCTTTCCACAACATGGGAGGTAGGGAGGGCTAGCATCTGGAGGACATTTCTGGCAACCTCCAGACTAGCAGTTGCAGAACACTACATTTACTTTAACTTTTGAACTGTAACTAGAAAATAACAAATGCCCCCTGATGACTGGAGGGGCTTTGCTAAGTGGCCCAGGCATGGAAGCATGGCAGGGGCCTGAGCCCCCACCCTTGTGGGGGGCTCCCAGCAGTCTGGAGCCTGCTCTCCTCTTCTCACTCTGGCAGATCTGATCTAATGCTGGCAAACACTGTCTCTTATAGGGCTCATTTTACGATTCCTGATTGGCAGCAGAGATGGGATGACAGGTCTCCAACTGGCTGATGAACCTGCCAATTAGAATGCTTGAGGCACAGCTGGTTTGGAGAATTGGTGCCTAAAATGATGTCCCTGTAAATCCCCATGAGTACTTGGATGTTTACCCATGAGGTATAGTGAATGTCCCACAAGTTGTGGCTTTCTATTCCTGGCTTTTGATAGGCTGTGGCTTCTGGCAATGGCTGCTTAACCCACTGCCCCTTATAGTAGATCAGATACAGTCCTGAATAATGTCCTGGTGCAGCCAGAAAATAAAAGATATTTGCCCCAATGCCCCACAGTTCGGTAGCCCAGGTGGTGTACTTGTAGTTGCTATACAAATGAAGAATGTGGCTCTGATCATTTTCCTGTCACTACTACACATAGCAAGCTCCCTCTGCAGCAGCTGGCAGGCTGACACACAAGAGTCCCAAAGTTCTGGTTGATCCAGGGAAAAGTATCTAGTTTTAATTTACACACTTCTCCCCACATGTACAGTAAATCCCCCCCCTATGCAGCAACAGTTTATTATTTAAAAAACATTTATTTTCCTCACTTTTCAGCTGAAGCCTATTATAGCTACTCTGGGGGCAGCCAGGCACTCATATTTAATTATACAGATGACCAGGGCTTGGCTCAGGCATGTTTAAATGAGCCCAGGTCAAAACTCCCTTAATTTGCACAGGAGTGGACCCCCAGCAGACTGTCCGTGGTCACCAGGTCCCAATTAGGCGGGAGGGATCCTGGGACCCACGGCACAGTCCATGAGGTGACCGCAAAATGAAGCGGTTCCATTTTGAAGGCGCTTTTTGAGCCTATGCAATTCCCGCTGCCCTGGAAGCAGATCTTTTAACATGAGTGCTCGCAAGTGGTGGTTTTAAGCCCCGAGGGGCTGGATTTTAATCAGGTTGCAGGCTGGGGCACCAGAGGAGCACTACAGGACCTGAGGGACCAGAAAACTTGGTAGCAGGAATTCAGGTGAAGCCCAGGAGACACAGGAGGAGGAACAGGATGGCAGGGCTAAGGTAAGGCCAGGCTGGCATATTTAGCAACCCCCATTTGCAGGGGGATTACACTTAACTGCCTTAAAATGGAGTGTTGTTTACCCTAGGCAGGCTTCCCTGAATTCTACTTAAAGCAGCCCCTATCCTATTGCTTTTAGTGTTGGCACTCGCCTTTGGCCATGTGGTTACCAAAATTTTTAGTACTTCCTAGCCTTCAGAGCTATCACATTAGTCACAGAGGTGCTAAACGCGAGTATATTCTGAGCTTTATCCTGCTAACCTAACTAAATATCTAAACTGCAACCCTTTAACTAAACCTGTGTTCGGGGCTTAAACACATCAACTTTGCATACACCGAGGGTATTGGTACTGTAGCCTGGTGTGCAGGTCCTACCCTTTACCTACTTGGCATTACTAAAAAAAAAGTATTGGCCAAATTGCATGGTGTGCCTGAGGGGGAGAAGGAGGGAGACTGGTCCTCCACACAAATCAGAGGCCCACCACCATTCCCCTTCCCCGGAGCAAGTCAGTGGTGAAGGTGCAAACTCTGGACCTTCTGTACAGTTAGTCTAAGTCCTCTCCCCAGACAAAGATAACACCCACCTTCAGTCGTGCGGTATAGTCTTTATGTTCAGGTCTTCCCTGTCCCAGATGCTTCCTTCTCTGCTGCTTGTAGTGAGGGGCTCTCCTGCAGATCTGCTGCCAGTTCATTTTCTTCACAGAGACCCATTGCCCAGTCTGAACAAATGGGCGCCCAGTACGGTGGACTTTCTACCAAGAGGTTCAGTGACAGCTGCAGGTGTTGTTCATTGGACGGCAGGGGTAAAACAGTCAGGGGACAAAGTTCTTAGTAACGGTGTGGGATGACAGATGGACACTCACACAGATGTATAAGGTTAACACACCATAGTGTGATGTTTATTATAAAGGAGCCAAAATAATAATAATAAAAAAAAATACTTTTGAAAATGAAAATAAAAAATAGCAAACACTTGCAATTCAGTGCTGCAAGCAGGAAGATTCACAGGTCTCCAAATCAGGTCAATATTTTCTGCACGAGGTGTGAAGACTTGCACAGCCTCTCTAGGTCAGCACAATACTGACCTACAGTAAACATCTGTACAGCATCTCTGTTCTAGGGTTTTTATACCCACCCCTTCCCTTGGAGATCATGTGAAAAGGAAAAAACAATGTTACAAAAGAGAAGTGAGGATGGTGCGTTTGGGGTGTGGCCCTACATTTTAACTTTTTGTTTGGTTAGGGACCTGCCAGCAATAGTGTCCTTCATTATCTGTTAGAAAATCTGTTGAATGGCCAACTTGGTGGTGCTGAGGGTTGAGGTTCTGGATGCCACACCTCGCACCACACCAGAAACCCGGGTTCAGGAATGGACTTGGGTAGTCGAGGGTCGGCAGGGGAGATGGATTGAGCATCCTAGGAGTGCTCTCCTCCCTCTGGGGTGGGTAGAGGGGTGCATGTTGCTCTGTAGTGATGCCTGATGATGACTGGGTGTAGCACAAGGTTTGCCCTAGGGCAATGCACAGAATGGGGAGGAGCACTGCAAGATGTTGGTTTACACGCAAATGTCATTGCAGTGTTGGCTGCTGGGGAAAAATTGCAGGAAAATGGCTGGGCGCAATAGAGGCAGCTTGATGGCTGCTCTCCCACTGACCAAGAGGATTGTCATGGAATTGCACTGGGGGGTCTGGTCCAGCTTGGCTTGTAGAGGCATGGGGGGCCCTCCGGCGAGTTGGGGCTGCCGCTCCGAACCCCCATCATGCGAGTGAGCCTGCTGCTCTCTGGGGCAGTGGGGACCGGTGGCTGGATGCCCCCGCCAGTGTGCACTGCAGAAGGTGCAGAAAAAGTGACATGATAAAAAAAAAGAAAATCTGTTGAAGGTAAACCCAGTCTTTTAAGTGGTGTTTAGAGACAGAACTGTACAAAAACATTACTTTTAGGAAAAAAATAAAACAGCTGAAAGCAGCACATTCATAATTTAGCTGCTTCACTTGCTCCACTTAGCCAACAGAAGCATTGGCAAGTACATGCATAACTTTTTCTAGCACCTGTACTTTACTTCTAACAGTTTCCACTATCTCTTCAAATGCATTTCAGTTACTACAATGCATTCAATCACTTGTAGAGCATGTAGCAGCAACCTCATTAGATGCTTTTCCAGCAAATATTTCTCAATTCGTATTTTTACTTAACAACAGATATTTTATGCAGGTTTCATGCAGTTCTTTATAAGGTGTGGAACTCTTAAAATAAACCATTCAGATATCAGCATAGCTACAACACATAGTTTGTAACCCTTCTGATCCCAGTTTTTAATTTCCTGGAATATTTCATTCTTAATACAAGCACTTGCACTTTGTCCTGTGCATTTTCTTTTCAACCCGAGATGCTTTTTGAGTAGGACTAGAAAAGGAAAGGTGAAAATAAAAGCGGCTAAGATAGATAGATAGCTTGGGGGCCAGTCTGACCAAAATAAGAGGAAAATAAAGGATAGTATAGGACACTATTAGGGTATTGCTGTTGCAACAGACTTGTTGAAAGGAAAAGATGATAGTACCGAGTCCTCCCAAAACATAGATAGGGCTAGGCCCTATCACAGGTCATATCTGTTAGAGATCTTGATGGGTGTGTTGTACATGGATCCACTGCTGACCTCCAATGTTACCTCTGACCTCTGATGGCTCTTGGAGTGTACTTTAAGCAGGGGGCTAGTTGGAGCAGCATTCAGTTTGCCCCACTTCTTCTGACGGTCCCTCACAACCTGTTGCCATGAGTAGTTCTATTGTTTTACTTGTGTCATCCTGGGAAGACTCTCCCCCAATAGCAGGCTGAGTTAAATCCATTGGCTGGACCTCCTGTCCTCGTGGTTTCAATGTCAGCTGGGCAGTGGTGGCATTCTCAGAATCCAGCTGCCTGAGATAACTTTCGGCTTCACTTGGCAATTGGAACATAATGTAAGTCCCATTGATTTGTATTCTAAGCATTGCCAGGTACCTCAGTGATGTGAGGATATTTTTCTGATATTATTGCTGTCTGATAGTAGGATATGCACTCCTTCTTCTTGACAAATCGGGCAATGTCTTGAAATATTTTTATCAAGTGCCCTAGCCAGCTACAATATTGTCTCTTTTACTGGATATTTCAATAATTTGCACAAGATCAGTCTGAGTCTGTCTCCATCTCTGGGTTTGGGGGCCAGGGTCCATTGCACCCTTTCTTTGTAGGTTGGCAGGTGGTTTTTCACTTGTAAGAGATCCGGCAGTGTTCCTCGTAAAAAAGTGATCATGTCCCTTCCCTCAACCCCCTTGTGGCACTCCAAATTAATCTAACATTATTCCTCCTGGCATGATTCTCTAAATTATTGACCTTTTCCATAGGTATTGTATTTGGTTGCAATGCTCTCTCAGGTTCCCTTCGTGCCAGTGGGTGACAGCTTGCTGGGCTTGTCCAAGTTGTTTTGCAGCTAAGTCTTTATTGGTTTGGTCAGCTGCCAATTTTAAGTCTGTTGTGTCCTGTAGTATACAAGCCAGCATTTGGTTGATATGTGCCATTTCTGTGAGGTGGGGGGTGTTTTGCAGGTCCTTGCTGGGTTTGTTAGCCTTGCCCACCATTGTGTCCAATTTATGCAGTCTCCCAAAAAAATGGCCGGCTTTGAGGGCCCCTCTCTGTGTTCAAACTCCGTTCCTCATGGTGTGAACCAACTCCCAGCTTTGGAGTCTTCTCTGGTCCCTTCTTTTTTTTAAAAATGGTATCTGTGTAGCTTAGAGTTTCACCTATCTTCTTATCATTAAATCCAAACATTAATCCTGCGATTTAGTCCTGATGAGTTAAATTGCTCCCACAGCTCTCCCTCCTGTCAAATCAAGCTGCCGTTATGCTTGTTGGCATGCTCCATCCCCCCACACACTAGTTTGTAAGTTTTCTAAACCAACTAAACATTGTTTACAAAGACAAAACACAGAGCTGTATCCTGTGCTTAAAACACCATGTGCCTCATATTCAGAAAAGCACAAAGTGGAGTGCAAAGGTTTGTGCTGCACTTTGCAATAGCCCAGGGGTCCAAGGATGAAATATTGTCAGATAGGGCACTGGCAATATACAACTGAATATAGAGCCATGTCCTCACAGCACTAAGTCAATGAGCACTGCCCCGACATAGCTCCCAAAGTGGGTCTCAGGAGTGGATAATGCTAGAGTGCTATCTGCAATTTTTAAAAAGACCCATGCTAATGAGCCCATTGGACATGCAAGGTGCTAAGGGGCCATTTGCATGCCCATTGTGGACTCATTTGCATGTGTAGCATAGGCAGGTTAGCACGGTGCCACCACCCCATTCACTGGTCCAAAACCTATGTAGCTATTCCTGGTTCTTGTGATCCCCCCTTACCCCATTCACTAGCCCGAAGTCTCAAGAAAACATCCCTGGTGCAAGTAGTCCCCTTGCTCTCCTTTCACCAGCCTAATGTGTCTCTTCCCTGGTACTAGTGGGCCCCCCTCTTTTCAGTCACCAGCCCGATGTGTCAAGAAAACTTCCCTAGTAGCCAGGCCATCAGTGCAGCAATCACACTACCAGTCACTATACCAGCGACCCGAGTTCGGGAATGAGCTTGGGCCATCGGGGGCTGGCAGGGAGAAGGAGGAATAAACATCTCAGAGGATGCTTGCTTCCTCTGGGGGAAGGGGAGAGGGCTCTGTCCTTTGCTGCAATACTGCCACCTGGGTGATCACAGCTGGTAGTGCAGATAGCAGGCATTTTGGCGAAGGGCAAGGAATGAAATTAAGAATTTCAGAGGACCTCCCCACTCTGATCCCATCTGGGGGTGACAGCCAGTGCTCCATGGAGGTGACTGACTGAAACTGGGGAGGGCGAGGCATAGCCTGCAGAGCCTGAGGAATTCAGAGGGGCTTGAGAGAGAGGGGGCATAAACAGAAATTGAAAAAAATAAAACTTTTCTTGTGCTAGTGGTCCTCCCCATCACTGGCCCACAGTAAAAATTAACCCGCTCCCAGTGTCCAGTGGTTCCCCCCAGCACCGATTCACAGTACCCCTGGTCACATGTCTCTAATCCCTGACATCTAGCACACCCCCCACCATGACACCGAACACCCCCCAATCACCTTACCAGTATTGTTGGTACTGCAGATCCACATATGATGACCCGTGCAGCCCTCTTCACACCACCTCATCTGTCCACCGTATGTCCAGGCAGGGAGTGTGTGACTCATTTATAGGACAGGGTGCATCACTCTGTCCTATAAATAAGTCATGAACTCCCTGACTGGGCATACAGTGGGTGGCTGGCTGTGGTGGTATGAAGAAAGCTGTGCCAATTGTTGTATGCTGATCCCTGGCACCGAAGATACAGGTAAGGTGACTGGGGGTGAGGATGCTTGGTGCCATGGTGAGGGGGCCACTAGATGCCAAGGATTATAGATGTGTGACTGAGGGTACCATGGATAAGTGCTGAAGAGGATCACTGGATATTGCGGGGAAGGGTTAAGTTATACTATTGGCTGGCAATCGAGGGGAGAGGTCACTAGCTCCAGGGAAGTTTTCCTGACACATGATATCGGGCTTGCGATTTGGAGGGTACCACTAGATTCAGGGAGGGTCTTTTGTAACTTCAGGCTAGTGATCAGAAACAGGGGCTCCACAGATCATGGGGGTGGGTATGCTCCCCCAGCGGCCAACCAGATAGTTGGCTGCATTATCTATGGCAACCGTTAGGGTTGCAAGAAGTAAGAGAAGGCTTTGTTCGGTAGTATTTGCACAGCACAAAAGGTTTGCACTAAACCCTTTTGTCCAGTGCAAATCTGCTGAATATTGGCTAGCACCAATATTCCTGTCCCCATCCCCCCATTTTGGTTTGCTCTGGTGCTAATCTTGTTTGCCAGAGTAGCTAAACCTTTTTAAATATTGAGCTCCAGTGCAAAACCCAGTTTGCGCGGGGAAACACCGATTAACACCTGCACAAACTTTTGAATATTGGGCCCCATCACTCACCAAATAGCTCAAACTAGCTTAAACTATAGGGCATCAGAGGGTCCATTCATAAATGGTCAAACAATTAATACCAAATACACTCTGGTCAGTCAGTTTTAGTCTACAGAAGACAAACCAAGAGATCCTGAGATGGAATCCCATTACATATACTTACTCTTAGTAGAATCTACTCACAAATGCCTAATACAGATCCACCCATGACAAGCACCATCCCTTGCCCCGTCCATATATAAGATCATACCCTGACCCAATCGTTTCCATGTCATTACATCGACAACGATGTTGTCAACCCCCCCCGACATCAGTGGGAACAATGAAACTGTTGGCAGTGTTACCATTGGGAAGAAGTGATTTTTGTGGGGAGCTTTTCCCTTGCACCCCCTATGCCCATCTCTAATTAACCAATTCTGAATTGGAGTTGGTTCAGGGTGAGGACAAAACATCGGGAATCACTGCGTCGGCATACAGTGGACAACCACAGCGACCTGGCAAGATTTATTGCAGTGGTGGTGTTCACTGTAATACTGTTGTGGTGGTGGTATGCTACCGACCCAATCCCATACTGACCATGTAGCCCAGGGAGGGGGGCTTCTGTGTGCAGGACCAGGCAATGTAACTTTCACAGATATAGACATGACTGGGTTCAGATACCTGGGATTACGTAAGCTACCTCCATGGTGTACCCTGCTCTAACTTCTGTACATCCTTAAAACAGCTATGGGATAATTGATGAGTGAGTGGACCCCAACTGTCTCACCAAAAGACGTCCCCAACCTTTTTCCATGGCATGGATGGTTGGAAGTAAGCAGTGATCACTGTTAAGAAATGTGGTTTAGTATTAGTTAAGATTACCATATCTCACAATTTCCTGCTCATATGGAGCAGGGGATCCAGTTCTGACCAAAAATTTAAGACCAGTGACTGGCAGCTCTCTGCTCTCCCCAACCTTGCTGCTTCTCCCTCCTCCATGTAAATAGTACTGCACCCACACAAGGGGGCAGCTAGGAGCATCGAATGCTACTTATGGAGAGACATTGAGGTAGAAATGCAGCATTGGACAGCTACTGTACACATGAACTATGTAAGCTGATCCACTACATGAATAGTGCACAGCAAGAGCTTGATTAAACCCTTTGCTCTCATTGAATTGGATTTTCAAAAGGGTCAGACACAGATGCAAATGCATGCTGCGCCTGCACTTACATCCATCCAGTTACTTTGAGCAGCCTTGCTGTTATTTTCAAAAGATGTGTCCCTTTGCAACAACAAAATCATGGTTAGTAAAACAAAATTGTGTAAATGAGGTTTGTGCCTTTTTTGTGTTCATCCTTTTGCTGGCACAAAGTGAACATGTTTATATGACACTGGATTTTGAGAGGTGGGTCATTGTTACTCCAATGCAGGTCAGTCTGCAAGGGGCTCGGCAGAGTCAGACCAATCATCAGCCAGGCTGATCATGACATTCTTCTGGTCTTGCTGGGTGGAAACTGTGTAGTTCAAAGAAAAAAACTGCCCAAATCACAGGACGGCGCTTTCCTTTTATCTGCATAACACCACCAAGCAAACAGCACTCATCAGCATCATGATCAGCCTGCTGTGGTCCTCCCCCAATGTAAAAACAATCCCTCTCACCTTTGCTAAGTATCCCTCCCACCTCCCATTTGCTTCCTTCTTCCTTCATAATTTTCTGACACTGGGATACCAAATCCCATGTGTCGGCTATTATACCATGTCCTGCCCATTTTCTCAGTGTGACACCAGGGAGACAATCCCTGGTGCCGCCAAACATAACATAGATACTGGGGTGCCCAATCCCCAGTTCTGCATGTAAAATAAAGAAAACTGACCCTTGCTGTCTTTTTTTTAATTTTTAATTTTTTTTAATTACTATAATCCCACCCTCTGCCAAATATCCCTCCTATCTCCCCTTTACTTCCTGTGCCCTTAGAGGTTAAACCAACACTAAGTTGCCCAATCCCCAGTGTCAGTACTTGGAAAAAAGAAAACTGTCCCTTGTAGTCTTTTTTTTTTTTTATACACCTTGTGAAAAAGAAAACCATCCATTGATGTCTGCTGCAGCCGCAGGCCCACTGCCATTATTACCCTCCCCACCCAACCCTCCCACTCACACCCACCACTTCATACCCCCAACCCCTTACTTACCTCCAAGGGGTCCAAAGCCGTAGGCCTCTCTGCATGGGAGACATATCTTCACTCTTCAATACTGGACCCAAACTGGGAACTGAGGAAATCAGGTATGTGGTTCAATGGATTTGAATGATTTTGAACTTGTCCTCATAACTTGGTCCTTTTTGACTATTTTTCTTCCAAATTTTCAACATGGCCTTTTTGTGAGCCCACCCAATGAAGAAAGGCAATTAAAGTATTCAAATATGTCCCTAAATGTGATATTGCAGTTGCTGCATGAAATTACCTTTCAGGAAGGGGTTGAAAATGTTTTCCACCCTTTCTCATGTGGTGGGATCATAAGAAGGCTATGTTGAAAACTGGGCCACAATATAAAAACAAAAAAACAACAAAGATATGAGTGTACATTTCAACTTTTCAATGCATGCTCATGACTTTGGTAATTTTCCAATATTTTGACCCCAAATTTTCAAAATAGACATTTTTTTCACACTGCCCTGTGAACATGACAGCTCTTATTTTTCAGATCCTGGCCAAAATGTGTTTTCATACTTGTGGTGCAAAATGACACTTCAGGCACTATTTTATAATTGATATCTGTCATGTTCAGAAGGAGGGATCATGAAAAAAACTATCTTGAAAATTTGGGGTCAAAATGTGACTCAATAAAGAAGTTATGATAAAACATTGAATTGTTTCAACAATTATTCAAAACCTTATTTTTTGGAGATTTTTGCCCTTAATGTTCACAAACTTTGACCTGCCCACTCCAGTTGTGCCTGCTAAACTACAAAGAAGTAAACGATTCACTTCTTAACATAGACATTCAAAAAAGTGCAGGGGACCATGGTCTAGAGCTTTTTTTTCTTAAACTAGACTATCTCGACCTCACTGCCCCTATCCTCCACATATTCAATCTTTCCATTTCCACTGTCACTGTTCCCTCCTGCTGGAAATCTGCCCACATCCTCCCATTATTCATGTTAGGGGACCCATGTGACCTAAACAACTATAGGCCCATCTCAATCTTACCTGTCCTCTCCAAAGTCCTCAAAAAGCTAGTTTACTTCCAAATGAAACTCCATATTGAATCATCTTCAATCCTCAACCCTGCGCAATCTGACTTCTGGCCCAACCATAGTACAGTCACTGCTCTAGCCAAAGTTACCAATGAATGGATCACAGCCATGGACTCCAAGAAAGTTACTGGTGCAGTAGTTTTAGATCTCAGCAAAGCGTTCGATACTGTTGACCACAATCTGTTAGTCTCAAGCCTAATAAAAGTAGGTGCTATCCCCCTTGCTGTCCAGAGGTTTGCCAGCTACCTGTCTGGAAGGACCCAGAAAGTAAAAGCTGGTGGCCTCTTTTCTGCATCCATCCCAGTTGTCAGGGGAGTTCCACAAGGCTCCATATTAGGTCCCATCCTCTTCTCCCTGTACATCAATAACCTTGACACACATATATCCCAGTCCCATCTGCATTTCTTTGCTGATGAAACTGTACTGTATACATCAGGCCCTACACTGGCTAAAGTGAGGGATGCACTCCAAGTTGACTTTGCACAAGTAGAAATCAACCTAATCAATGCCAAACTACTCCTCAATGCCAAGAAAACTATGGCCATGATCTTTGCCCCAAACACCACCTCCACTTCCCTTGCAAACACACACAAAGAATTCATCACTACCTCCCTAGGTGAACCCCTTGAAATCACCTCCAAATTTAAATATCTTGGTATGCGGCTAGACAACAAGCTTTCCTTTCACAACCACCTCGACGATCTGGCAAAGAGGCTAAAAATTAGGCTAGGTTTCTTCTTCCATAACAAGTCCCTCTTTCCACTGGATACCAGAACTAGGCTGGTCCAGGTAACTTTCTTGCCGCTACCCGTCTATGGAGATTTAATCTATTCTTCTGCAGTGACCTCAGGACTCAGCAAACTGGACGTCCTCTACCACAGTGCCATACGTTTCATGACAAACCTACCCTACCAAACTCACCATTGTGATTTGTACCTAGCCGCTGGATGGACATCACTCTCAACTAGACGCATGCTTCATACTGGTATCTGGACTCAAGCTACTCCTGAACAAGCTCCCAAACATATCTCACAGCCCTTTTCCGTATTTCTGATAGCACCTACTCTCTTAGATAAAATAACCTCCTCCTCCTCCTCGATGTACCAAGACCCCGCACCTCACTCGGCAAGTGGGCCGTATTGAGTGCACTCCCAACAATCTGGAACCAGCTCCAAGGCATACTGACGCTTCCTGGTACTGTCCCTGTCAGCCTATTTAAAAAGTTGGCTGCAGCAAAAATAAAAGATACGTGCAGCTGCCTCTAAATCCTAGTTCACTGCTCTAACTGTAGCCCACTGCTTCCTCTTACTTACCTAGAAATTAGCTGCCTTGTTACTCCGAAACAAGCACTTGTACCTTTTTTCTGTACTTGTATTTTTCTATGTCATTGTTATTTTTATGCAACATGTTATTGCTTGCCCATAATTCTGTACCTGAATTTGTACTGTTTCTTCAATTATGCAATCTGTAACTACTTGTCTGTGCTAAAGAATCTCCTTATGAATGAGCTTGCTCAATGGAGTTTTCCTACAATAAACTTGAAATTGAATGTGAACATGTCCCTTGTGATACCCTACCTGCAGAATATGACAGGTGTCATTACTCAAAATCCTCTCTGAATCATGTTTCTCAGTCACCTTTCTGATAGGATTTAAAAAATTCTACTTGTCTTGATCATAATGTCAGGTCATAAAAAGACTGTTGGAAATTTGGGGTCAAAATGTGGAAGCCCACTGAAAATTAGATATTACATCTCACTGGGGTTCTATTGGGTAAATATATTGCAGAACTGTAAAAACAGAACCCTATAATAGAACATGACTAAAAAGAAGATGTTACATATAAAATTATCTATCCTAGAAAAATACATTATAAATGCAGGTCCACACTATAAACGAGATATCGCATCTCACCTCTGCTATCCTAGGTAAATGCAGTATAAAACTATAAAATCAGGACCACATTTCAAATGACGTACTACATCTCATCTGAGATAGCATGGGTAAATATGTAGTAAAAATGTGTACAAGTAAGACCCGGTACAACAGCAATGTAAGTGGAGAACATTCAGCATTGACAAATGCTTGTTTTGTGGTAATTTTTTTAAACAAAATGTTGGCACAGTTACATCATCTAATAAATTTTCTGAAAGGTTTAACACATTTCCGTATTGAAAATAGCAACAAGTGGATCTTGGACAGATCCTTTTCATGTTCACCCTTGCACTTGCACAAGAGCGAACATATTGGTATGAAACTGGATTTTGAGAGGTGTGTCACTGTTGTTCCAATGCAAGGCAGTCTGCAAGAGGCTCAATAGTGTCAGACCAATCATCAATCAAACTTATCATAACACTCTTCTGGTCTTGCTGGGCAGAAACTTCATGTCATTAAAAGAAAAGAGGAGCATCATGATGAGTCTGCTGTGGTATCATCTTACCAACATAAAAACAATCCCTCTCACCCTATGAGTTTTGGACAATGGCTGACACCTGGGCCTCTAATGTCAGATCACTGTCAAGGATTACATCCGGATTTTTCACCTTCGCAGAGACGGTCAACTGGGAGTCATTGAGTACCAAACTGGAGTTCTCCTCTGTCTGCTCAATGTCCCACACACTGCAGGAACATGACTGGGGTCATTTTTAAAATCACATCCAAAACTTGTTTTCACAGTCTCACTTAAAAAAATCCACTTGTCTTGATCATAACAGCAGGTCATGAAAAAGACTGTTGGAGACTGGGGACCAAAATGTGTGATCCCACTGGAAATTAGATATTGTTTCTCAGCTTGCCTATCCTGGGTAAATATAATCTAAAAATGTGTAAAAGTAGGACCACTGAAAATGAGGTATTGCTTGTGATCTGGCCCATCCTGGGTTAATATACAGTAAAACTGTGCACAAGCAAGACCCGGTACAACAGCAATGGAAGCAGCGAACATTCAGTACTGACAAATACTTATTAAAATCCTGTGCTCAGTGTTTAAGTCCTACTAGTTGTGATATTATATAGAAGCAGGACTTCATGAAAAATAAGATGTTGTTTCTTAATTCACTTATATTGGGTAAATCATTAGAAAAGCATGGTTCGCCACGCCTCATGCTATGCCAGTGACTCGAGTTTGAGAACAGACTCTGGACACCGGAGGATGTCAGGGGAAGGAGAGGACTGAGTGTCTGTAGGACTGCTCTCCTCTCCTGGGGTGGGTAGCGGGGTAGCATCACTCAGCAGTGGCCACTGGTAGAGACCAGGAGCACTGCATGAGCAGAGCAGTTGGGAACAACCAGAAAGTGAAAACTGCTCCACGACTGGCTGGATGATGGCTGCTGGTCCAACGCCACCACTGAAGCCCCTGAAGGAGCCATGTTCACCTCAACAGAGCCCTGGGGCCAAGTAGTTGCACTGGCCTCCCACATCAGAGCCTTCCTGTTGGAAGAGAAGGACCCATCCAGTGAAGGGTTATGCCGGGTTATCCTGGGGGCGGCTGCTATATGAGGTCAGAAGTTCAAGAGGGGGTAATAGGTGGGTCAGGGGACCTAGGCGGCTCAAAGGAGTGGTTGGGCATGGAGCATATAGGAGAGGAAAAATAGGTAATACAAAAAAAAAAAGAAAATCGTGATTGGTTCCAGTGAATAACTTAAGCTTATCTCCAAAATATCTACAAAAAGAGCTGACTAATCTGTTTGCATGAATTTTTAATTCCCAGTTCCCTAAGAATTCCAAACCCCTGGAAATGGATCAGGTAGCCCTGATAGGAAGTATTTTGCAGATTTGATTATGGTGAGCACTGGAACTGAGTGCTGCCTAAAGTAATACTGTAGTTAACTTTGGCAGCAGCTTATTACAATTTAAGGCAGCAAAAATGTGAAGTTCATTTTTCATCTGAACGTATTAAGTTTGGTTAATTGATAACTTGTATTAATAAAAATAAAACAGAATATCTATCAATTATTACATATACATAACACTCATGAATGGTGGCCAAGTTCAGGCTACACTGAGCTGAGTTTAGGCTACCCTGAGCTACTCCACTAACATACCTCAGGGCATAACTGAACTGTATAGTACATATCTGTGGAGGAGGGAAATACCATGCTTAATGAGTTCTGCACACTTCTTGAGCAAAAACAACCAAATGGGGCTCAATTATTCCAAATTGTAAAGGATGCTATTATGATGCGACCATTTCTGGAACTGGCCAGAGACAACTCAACCAGTTTTGAACTGTAGACAGAGCCAAACTGGCAAACAAAGGCTAAACTTTCATTTACTGGAGTACACAGCCTTCCCCCCCCCACTCCACACACACATTATTGTTTATTTCTAATTTAGGGATGCAGAGGGATAGGGTGGATGGTTTTCATATGTGTCATGAAATTACCAGTGAATACTAAACTGGACCAACTGTCTTCTTCCATATTTCATCTGATGTAGGTGCAGTACCTTATTATTTACAGGCATGTAGAGTATCACTTGAGAAGCTACTGTATCTATTGGTAGCCAGTACTGTAGCTACCCCTACAGCACACAAATAGATAAGGCTACATGGATTTTACATCACTGCATCTCTCAAAAGCTTCAGGATAGCTTCTGTGATTTCACTGCAGAGCTCATAGCTTTCAGAAGTAACACAGGGCCTTGTTCTGAGGCTTTTGGTATATTTTGTATCTAAATACTGAAGTGTTGCTTACGTGAAACAGATCAGTCTCTATATAACAGACCCTTCCTAAATTCCTGAGCTGCAGATTCCTTACGCTTTCATTACAATGAAAATATTGTCAGTCTGGACCAAGGTCTTTAAAAATCACATCTTTTATAACATTTATTCC
Source organism: Neoceratodus forsteri (assembly GCA_016271365.2). NCBI lineage: Eukaryota > Metazoa > Chordata > Ceratodontiformes > Ceratodontidae > Neoceratodus > Neoceratodus forsteri. The sequence continues at coordinate 193,819,214 of CM057456.1, forward strand.
ACACAAAAAAAGTTCTGTTCTTGATGAAAAAATGTGCACTATTTAGAAACCTGAAACTATTTAATGGAGACATTTATGTTCCAATATTTGTTTTCATAGTTTTTGGTAAGATGTCAAATGGTAAACATTGAACTGTCAGTTGATGTTTTTGTCCCAGTCTACAGCTCGGTTCAGAAAACAAACTGACAGTTACAAATATTAAGGCATAAGAGGAAACCAGTAGGCCTACCCACTCCCCACTGTCCTGTGAACCTCAAGTTTCATCTGTTCAATAAAATATTCAAATCAGAAACCCCCATATATCCTTCCAATGGGGTTATAAAAATAGTGGGATTCAGCCCCTTCTCAATATCCTCTTAATAATGTTCTTCTTCTAATTTCTGTCTCCCATAGCTCCTTTTACTGAGGCAAGGAGCACTACATAACCAAATTCTGGCATTCCAGAATGATCTCTTCTTAAAGGACACAGGTCTGTCTGCAAAAAGAGATATGATGCCTGCTGAGAAGCACCTAATAAGAATTATGGAAACACAGACTCTTTCACAAAGGAAGTCACTCCATCTACCACCAAAATGAAAACAATTTTCAGTTTTTTTTTTTTTTACTGTTTTTATTTTGACCCTAAGAATATTTAGAAAAAAGCTAAAAAAATAAACCTTCTTGGTAAAATAGAATACTCAATAGATTCCCACTGAGAATCATAAATCTTCAACTTGTGGCCCACCTACAAAAAATATTCACAGAGCATGGATGAAGATTTATGAATCGCAACAGGGACCCATTACAATACTCTATATTTCTACATTTTTCCACAGTGGGGATTTATTGAGAAAGGTGAGAAATCTGTGGTGATATTGGTCCAGAAACCCCTTGAGAGCAAGACCCTTCCTTGCTACAAAAAACAAGTGCAGTCTGAAGCAATGTGAAGCCTTTTCATTTGACAGCAAATCTCCCCCTTCTACTCATGTTCATCCTCACCATCTCCAACCACACACCTCTGCAATAATATTGCCGCGCTCAGCTTACAAAAGTAAATAATTCACTGTTTGTTTATCACAGTAATTGTAATGCAGTAAAAGGACTTGGATGCAGCGAGCATTTACCAGCTAATCACATTCAAGTTGACAAGTCATTTAAAACAGAATTCAAAGAATCTTCCTTTAACCCCTTCAGTACCAAACATTCCTTTTTGCTTGCTTTCCATGAATATTTTATTCCTGGGTCATAACAAGTACTATTCACCAATGCCTTGAAACAGAGCTGCTTTACCCATTTTTACAAAACCATTTATCAAAACTAAACAATATGTTGCCACCAGCACCAGAGTAGCTAAGTGACTGAGATCTGAAAAAAGGTTATATTTTGAGTATTACACTGAAGTGCCTCTCACTATTCTTTTCTGTGAGGAGAAAGCATCCTTTGATTCAGGCATCAAATGAGCAAGCAAAGCATCATTATCACTGAACAAAAGTAGGTGTGAAGAGATGTGGATATCTGGTAAATACGTTCAATGGCATCCCTGAATACTAATGCTTTTGTAGATTATTTCAAAGGCTATCATGCTGATAATGAAGTATGTTAAAGATTTAAATCCTGTACCACTGTAAGAGTGACTTCAACATACAGTACCCCTTCAAATCTTTACATTAGAGCTGAGCAAACAACTCAGAGTCCCACTCTTCAGGGGCCACCACAATGACATAGTATTTGACTGTGCATCACACAGCTGTGTGGACAGCCCAGGTTCAGGACTAAACTCAGTGTGTTGCCTGGGGGGAGCAGGCCTGACCGAGACAGCTGGTACATGGCAGTGTTCTTGGCAGGGGAGGGGTGGCAGTGGGTTCTGCAAACACAGTGACCCCTGCACCTGGGCCAGGGAGATTGCTCATGCCACAGCAGGATGCTGTGCATGCCAAGACTGTCATAGGCATCACCCATGCCTGGGGGAGGAGTGGGGAAGAAAATCATGGGGGGAGAGAAACATGGCTGCAGTCTATATGATGGCCAGCTTCCTTGACTTGACCAGGGTATATCTTTGTGAACAGGATATATCCCAGCAGGATGGACAGCTGGCCATAAAGTTCAGCAAGTTAAAGTAAACAAAATGATCAAAACCATAGCCTAACGTGTACTGATCAAAATAATCCATGTGTTAACACATGATGTTGATCATTCTGGTGAAACAATTCAAAGCAAAGGGGGAAAAAGATCTAGTTAGCACTATAGGAACCCATGTGGGTCTCTGCCTCTGGCTCCATTGTGTCATCACTTAACACACTTGGGAGACACTTTTAGGGAGCAAGCAAGGCTGTTTTTTGAAACTGAAAGGCTGATGATTACATTTTTCAAAAGCTATGAAACTGCATTTATGTTACTTTATGTTACCTACATAAATGCAGTTTTAGCATAAATGTAAACAGCAGCCTTTCTTTTATCTCACAATGAAGCCAGATTTTGGGGTTTGCAGTTTAAAAAAAATGCTTGTTTAGGTACCCTTTAAGCTTCAATTTACTTTACTGTTAATTCAGTATGTCAGGAGAAGGATTTTCCATCCAGTCACAGGGAGAAAAAAAAAATCATGCTTCGTGCCATGCAAAGGAGAAGGTTGCAGAATTAATAAATAATTCCCATGGGTACCTGGCTAAAGGCAGCATGGTTCTGTACCTTGAGACTATTTGTGTCACATCAGTTTTTGTTTTATGTCACAAATTATTGCTCAGAGAGGGACATTACTTTTTAACTTTGTAACTCATGCAAAGACATTTCTGTTAATTAAATAATGTAACTTGGATATAGGTTTCAAAATAACTGTTACCTGTGTTTCAAATGTTCTATTTAATACATGATTTAAGCAGTTAGCACAACTCAGGCTTTCAAAGCACAAGCCTTTTTCAGGACAGAAGCTATGAGGCTTGCAAAACACATCATGAGTAAGGGTAGCATTCCAGCTTTGGTAATATAGTTCTACCACCACTGCACTATGTTACTATGTATAATAGTATGGATAATACTGTAATTTAACTGTAACATTGGAACATTTTTTTATTTATAATGTTTGGATAGGAATGTGCACTGAACTGGTTTGATTATTTTAAAGGGACACTGTCAACCCCCTTAGGTCTCAAAGTATCCCTAGTTTAAAAAACATATTTTATGATTGCCAACATTGTGTAAAGATTGTTGATATAGCTGGTAGTTTGATTTTAACTCATATTTTCTTTACAAAAGTAAAAAACAGACTCCCCAATGTAGTGGTGTTATCACACCAAAAAAGGTTTGTTTACATTCCTTGATCAGCCCTAAATACATCTTTCCTGGACTTGGGAACACCCACAACACAGTCTAGCTGCTCATGATGCTGTGGGAGTTTAGGAGGCTACTTCCTTATGAGTGACTGGACTATTTGGGTGTGTTTCTAAAGCTCAAGAAGCATGCAGTAAGAACAGAACCAGGACTGTAAACAAAAACAAGGTTGTTTACAAAGATACACTGTCATGCATTTCAGTTCTACTAAACAAGGAGACAGACAAAACAAACAGCAACATCAGTGAATTTTGGACAGGGTAAGCAATCATAAAATGTGAGGTTTCAACTAGAAATAATATGATGAAAAATAAGTTGACAGTGTCCCTTTAAGCAGAGATATTGCAAAGTATTACTTCACTGCCAAAGTTCCGGTGAAGTTGCAAAATTTGCCTTCACAAATAACTTTGCAAATTGCCCACTTTTTAAACACTTTGCATTTTCACATTGCATTTTCCTGGAGAAATGGTCCTTTTCAGGTGAAGTCAGACAAAGTTAAGGTGAAGTTGCAACTTCACCAGAAAAAGTGCCATGTAACCTGCCAAAAATGTCACAAAGTCAACACTTAGCACTTTGAGAATGTGACAAACTTTGAGAATGATTTTGCAGAGCCAACTTCGCACATCTCTAGTTTTGAGGTCTGCCCTGAGAAGAAAGGGAAAGAGATACAATAAATTGTGGTGTATAATATATACAGGACAAATAGGTGCAGTACATTTATTAGCAACAATGTGAACATTAGAACCAGTAATTCAAGAAACTTTGGAGACAGAGCAGGCTACAACCCAAAACTCATATGCTGACTGAACAGCAACACCTGTACCATCATTAACAGTACAGTGACACAATGATGGGTCGATGTACTGTCTCCACAGGACCCCAGCATTGCTTTCTTGGGGTCTTGCACCCCTTCCCTGAATCAACTACCACTCAGAGTTAATTATATGGATTATGGGTGGTGTGGGGGGGCAGAGTCCCCTGCATGGGGGGTTCAGGGGGTGAATCACCCAAAAGAAACAGAGTGTTTTTGGACAGGCTTATGCTTACTGCAATTGAGGTTGACATAAATCCATCACTGTGACATCGGGCAACAACTTTGTTGTCGAACCAGCATCATGGATCCACAAAAACTGACTGTGTGACTTTGGCCATTCATTTGACCTCCCTGTTTGCCAGCCCACTGAACTGTGGTCATGGGTGGAAGCTGGATCACACTGGACTTGGGATGTTGCATCTTAGCTAGGCTGTCCTGGGCAAATTTAAAACAAATGTAAACAGCTACAACAGTAATGACTCCATTTTCAAGTCCACAGAATGATGTTTTAAGACAGTTCATGCTGCTAAATCTTTTTTTTATTACTTTCTTTCATGTTTTATTTTTTGTATCTTTTCAAAGCACATTGCATTATTTAGATGACAGATGTATTTGGTGCAGTATTAGCCACTGCTTAGCAATTATACCACAAATTGTAGTGAGAAAGAAATTATGTGATCTACTGGGAACTGAACACAGGCCTTTGGAATACCATCCTAGTGCTCTAATCACTAAGCTACTGGCTCACATGGTCGGACCTGGGGTTCCTGGACATACTTCCTTTTTCTGGTATTGTGAATCCTGTAACTAGGAACAATATTGATGTGACAAATGTTTCTGGTGCAGCATTAGTCACTGCTTAGCAATTAAATCACAAATTATAGTGAAAAGGAAATAATGTGACATACATGGAATTGAACCCAGGCACCCAGAATACCATCCTGGTGCCCTAACCACTGAGCTACAGGCTCAGATGGATGGACCTGGGGTTCCTACACACACTTCATTTTTCTGTATTGCCAATCCTGCAACTAGAAATAAAACAATTAAGATGGCAATTAGATGTCTTTGACACAGTATTCGTACTACTTGGCAATTAAACCACAAATTGTAGTGAGAAAAAATAATGTAACCTTCACGTCCAACCATATGACCCTCTATCTCAGTGGTTAGAGCACTGAGATAGCATTCTGGGGACCAGGGTTTAATTCCCAGTAGGTAACATTATTTCTTTCTCACTACAATTTGTCATTTAATTGCTAAAAAGTGGTCAATACTGCACCAAAAATATCTGTCATCTTGATTGTTCCTAGTTGCAGGATTTACTATACCAGAAAAAAGGAAGTGTGCCTGTGGACCCAAGGTCCAACCATGTGAGCATGTAGTTTAGTGGTTAGAGCACTGAGATGGTATTTCATGGGCCTGGCTTCAGTTCCCAGTAGGTCACTTTATTTCTTTATCATTACAGTTTGTGATTGCATCATTTAGTTCATCAGTCCCACTGGCTCATTATAATAGAATTAACTGTATCTCCACAGGAAATGACCCCACAGCAGATCTGAAATTCATGCAAATGGATTTGTGTTTAGTAAGTGATGTTATCTGGACACTCAATGAATTTTAAAGCTGATCTCTTTTATTGCACATGAGTTCATTGTATCCATGTCAGACTGCATTTTTGAATAAACAGGATGATAGCATGGGCAAGTTTCAACAGCAACTCTTTGTATTCTTTATGTTTGTGAGGGGTTTATTTTAAACAGTTTCTCTGAGATGCTTTTTAGAAAGCAGTTCCCATTCACTTTGTATTCCAGAATGGATTAGACATACACACACATTTATGCACACGCACACACACATGCACATACACACACTCACTTACTTATAAGTAAAATCAGAATAAATGAAACATTTCAAATAGCACAGAAGGCTCAGGCTTTATTTAAGAGGATTTTGTTTTATGGGAAAAGGGTGCTTCATGTGTGAAATTAAGCAGTCGCTGACATTTAATGTAAAACGTAAATTAAAGCTTTTAAACTCACTTTTCTGTGGTTCATTTATAACTTTCCTCTAAATGTATTTATTCAGGGATGTGTTATTGTTAATGTCCCAGTGCCAAGAAATCTGGTTAGTGAAAATGCCAACTTCTTTGATTTGATTTTATTTGATTTCATTAAGGACCATCGGCCTGGCTGCTTAAGTGCCCAACTACTGTTTGCATTTAAACATTCATTAGGGAATCCCCAGTGGATTCATTTGTTTCACTGAGGTCCAATTACAGTGCAGCAAAAGCAGTTTCTGCAGCAATTAGCTGATTTTTCCTGTTTATGTTCTGTCTCTATAGAAAGAGGACTGCTGGTGGAGTCAGATTTTTAATTAGGCAGAATTTAAGGGCCAGTAGAAAACTGACCATTTGCTAAATCTCCACTGTGGACTTCAGCATTCAGAGTACTCGCTGCACATTACATATAAAATAAATAAAGATGCTTATATATTTATTTATTTACTTAAATGTGTTGACTGGGAAAGACAAACTGATCTGGAACCCATTTCCAGATGTGACCTGGGGAGAGGGTTACACGGGGATTGTGCTATAGCCAAGTACAATACACAGTGCCAAAGGTGCAAATAACATGCCATAATAAATATTGAGTGCAGTACAGAAATGTATGCACACAAAAATGCCAAGGCAGTAGACTACTGCAACTTAACAATACAATGCTGGAAGTGCTGTGGGTCATCCTGGAGACAGGCACTGGGGCCACTGTCATTACAGGGGTGGTACACAGACCACCAGTACAGGAAGAGGAGTTGGATAAGGCACTTTGGGAAATCATCTTCAGGATGGCAAGTAAGGGAGAGGTGCTGCTAGTCAGTGACTTCAGTCTACACCATATGGATTAGAGCCTTTCAGTTGTGGCTTCAGCAAGGAGCAAGGTCATTCTTGAGTCCCTACAAGGCGCTTTTCTCAGGCAGCTATTCAATGAACCCACAAGGGATGGGGTGGTACTTTCAAACAGTGATGGCATTGCAGATGTTCCAGGGGGCAGCCCCCTAGGTACCAGTGATCACCATACAGTGTGGTGTAACATGAAGATAGGAACAGAGGCAAACCACAAAAGGACGAGGGTCCTTAACTTAAGAAGGGTGGATTTTAAAGAACTAGGAAACTGACTCAGAAACTGCCTTGCTGGGGGGGATGCCAGGGAGGGGCAGAGGTACAGTGGGGAACTATAAGGGAAGGTATAATGAAGGCAACCAGCCTCTGAGTGAAGGAAGTGAGTAAAAGCAGAAGAAAAATGAGACTGTTGTGGTTCTCTAGGGAAGTTGCCAAAGTGGAGAAGGAAAATATGTGTCTTTCAGAAGGTATAAAGAAATGCAGAGGGAGGAAGACAGGGAGATGTACCAAATATAACAGGGAGAAGCAGAAAAGGCAGTGAGGGTACCAAAGGCTCAGACAGAGGAAAGTACATCCAAGGGGATAGCTAAAAGCAGATACAATTTTATCAGGCACAAAAGTGAGAAGAGGAAGGCAAGGGGAGGGATGATGAGGATAGGCAGGGCAGCAGGGGTCCAGTGCAGAAGAGGACCAAGAAAGCGGACATCCTTTGCAGGTATTCTGCTCAATTTTCACAAGGGAGGAGGGGGTTGGACCACCAAGAGCAGCTGGAACAAAGGCAGGAGTGGAAACAAGTCCATTTTCAGAAGAAAAGAGTCCTGAAGGGTCTTGCAGCTCTCAGAGTGGACAAGGCTGTGGGACCAGATGGGATACACCCAAGGGTATGAAAGAAATTCAGGGACATGCTAGCTGCCCCACTGATGGCCTTATTCAACAGCTCTCTAGAAACAGGCATAGTTCCAGAGTACTGGAGAAGATCAGACCTGGTTCCTCTACATAAGCGTGGCAGCAGGGAGAAGACTAGCAACTATGGCCAGTCAGTGTTACCTCAGAGGTGGAAAAATTATTGGAAACCCTGTTAAAGGAAAGGTTGGTAGAGTATATTAAATTCAGTGGGCTGCAAGTCCACAGGGAACAAGGATTCATGGGGGAGGAGGGCATCCCAGATGAATCTGATTGATATATTTGACTGGGAATCCAGGGAACTAGATCAGAGAAGGCAGCAGATATGGCCAGCCTGGACTATAGCAAGATCTTTGACACTGTGCTTGTACAAGCACATGTTCATTTGTTGAGCGCTCAAATGAGCTGCTGGCCATGGAAGTGAGTAAAGGGCTGTGCCAGTGGCCTGATTGGGGTACGGGAAGGGAGCGGGGTGAGGTCTAACTTAAGACAGGGTGGGGGGGTCCACTAGACACCAAGGATAGGGGACAGTATTTTTTATGTTTGTTTTTTACAAAGATACGGGGCAGGAGCTCAGGGTAACTGGGGGAGGAGGGCAGGTTCTTGATTTCAATTTGGCCAGTGATTAGCTGAGGGGCGACCACTAGACACCAGGGACAGATGGGAGGTTATTGTTTTTTTGGAAAGATTGGGGGTCGGTGTTAAATTAAGAAATGTCACCTGCGGCTGGCAAAGTTTTGCCCATGAGCGGAAAATTTTGCTGGTTCATGGGTGAAAGTTTGCATTTTGCCCAGCGAAATATTTTGTGAAATGCACACATTCTGAGAAATATTTCACCCAGCAAAATTTTCCAATTTCACACAGCACTATACTAGAATGGTGCAAGGTTGCACCAAAAACCCTATGAGAAGAGAATGAAGGATCTCAACACGCACACCCTGTAAGAGGGGAGAGTGAGAGGGTACATGATAGAGACCCACAAATACTTCACAGGGGCAAACAGGGTGAAAAGGGTGAGTCTCTTTTACATAAGAAAGAGCTCTAGGGCCAGAGGACATGCAATGAAGCTTGGGAGAGGCAAGAGAGATTGAAGAAGTAGTACTTCACTGAAGGGGTTGTAGATGCCTGGAACAGATTGCAAGCAGAGGCAAAAAATAGTAGGAGACTTCAAGCATGGGTGGAATAGCCACAGTGAAATATTTACGTAATATTGCACAACAGGGTGTGTGCCATGCTGGGATAACATCATGCCTCAGGTGGTTGAGCACGAGGCCACAGGCTGAGTGCATCCAACTTGCAATAAATGATGTTATCACAGATAATGCACTCCCTGGATTGCATTATTGTGATTATGCACTGGCTAGTTTGTAGATAAAAAAAGAATTAACATTTTTTAAAATTGATTTTTAGCAATATTGTTTTGTCTGTCTAGTTATACGTAAAGAAAAGAAAGTTCTTGTTTTCCTTCTACAATATCACAAAATCAGTGGCAGTCAACCAAAAAGTGCTAGTCATTGCAAAAAAGGATTTTATTTGAACAAAAAGGCTCACATAAGCAGTACAAGATGGTAGCAAAACAACCATTGTGTTTTGCGTCTTAGAATGTAACGCTTTGTCAGTTTTCAAGATGACACCTGTTGTGTTTTTTTTAGTGTGTGCTTAGCTCCTGTACTGTTTCCTTTGTGGGATGTAAGCAGTGCTCTGTGTTAATGTGCATTTTAATAGCATGTGTCTGTCTCAGCCCTCTCCCCCCCCCCACACACACACACATGCCATCATCTTGCTCTCTTTCCCCTATGGCTCAGTCGCTCCCCTGCCTGCATTCTAGTGTCTGTTTTACTGAATAGAATATTAGTTTCTCTCACATCCTCCTCACTCCTGGTTCAGGCTTGGTCCCTGTTTTTGTGCTATTTGCTCACTCCTCTATAGTGCAGCTTGATCTGAATGATCGGTAAGTCAAACTGACGGTGTCAGTAAGTGCTTTTAAATTGGATGGTTGTGAGAAACCACACAGAAATTGTAATTTGTTTCTGCAAAGCTAAAGTGTGGAGTGCCAGGAGAGCAGGAGGGAGTTCTGTAAAACCAGTCTGACTGCTTTCAAAAATACTCTTGTTGTAAACTTGTTTTGGGACTGTCTGTGAGTAGGGACTGCCAGTAGTATAGGGGACAGCTTTGAAGCTGATCCCAGTAAGACATTCACTTTGTTTATTAAAAAATAATAATAAAAAATTAAACATGATAAGAAAGATTTGGAGAATGTCTGAGGGTTTCTGGTGTCATTATCACTGGTTTGTGTACTGTGGGGGGTGGATTTACATATTTAATGATTTTAAAAGTACTGGCAAAATGCTGAGCATCCATACCAAGTGGGGCCAACTTGGACATGGAGTGTGCAGTGACTTGTTTTTAAATGCCATGCTTTGTTGTGTGTGCTGTGGCCTGATCCATGAGGTTGTGGTCGGACTGCATCATGGGTCAATGTCTCAGCTGACCAATCAGATTTCTGGATTTATTCTTGCCCTTTTATAATAGTAAATAAGCAGGGGGGAGGGAGTATCACCGGAGACCAGTTGGGGTCTACAGAACAGGGGCCATCTGGACAGACCTGGTAGGCCAAGTGATTCTTTTTTGCTGACAAATTTTGTGATTTTGTGTTTTTTATTCTAAAAAATATAACATGAAATACAGAGAATGATCCATAGAAAACATTAGCACACAGCACACCATTTAAGAGAGAGGATCAAAACAGGGTGGCTAGCCACAAGAGCTAAGTTGAGAGATGTGAGACAGCTGGAGCTATTTGAAAACTTATGTGCTAAATGGTTGTCATGCAGTAAGCTGTTCATATGCCAGACAACCCAGTCTAAATTTAAGAACTAAAATAAAGTCCATTTAATTAGGCAATGACAGAAATTCAAATTATTGTTTGAATGCAACTCCAAGTTGATATTGTGCCAAATGGCTCTCACGGGACTGAGATTTCAATGTATAAGGGGAACATGGTAAATAGTGTTGAATGTTCATTCTGTACATGTGTTTGTAGTGGAGCAGTTGACAAAATCACCCACACTATAACCGAGCTTTAATATTTATTAGACTTGCAGAAATATATTGCTGGAACTAGTAAGACAAATATATAGAATAAAATTAAATCCAGCTGAGCTGAATATTGTTGAACTAATGACTAGAAGTCATTGAAATAATGACTAGAAGTCAGAGCAGAATACTTAGTTCATGTAAACTGGCCTTGTGTTTTTGTCCCAGGACAACAGTGTGCAATCAGACTACCCCCCTCCCCACACACACACACACACACACTCACTTGTGATGAGTGCTGGATTGTGGCACATGTGGCTAATGGATGGGATATGATGATGTACATAAATCTGACATCCTTCTCAGGTGAGGTAAACCAACATGGTAGCTATAAGAGGTGGACACTGCCTGGATGGAAAGATAATCTGGAGAAAGGTTCTAAGTGAATATGCAACAGGCAGAAAATTTAATTAAGCTTTTATTTTTTACAATTTTTGCAATTCATTTACCCAGGATTGCCCATCTGAGATGTGGCATCTAATTTCCATTAGGGTCCATCTATCTATTTCTGTAACTCAATGTACCGCAGCACTAAGAGGTTAAGTGACTTGCCCAAGGTCACAAAGTGACTACAGAGCTCTAGCAGGGTTTGAACCTGCTATCACCCACTAGTACTCTAACAACTAGACCACACTGTTTCTCTGACTGCCTTTGTATTTAGGTTTGTGCGAGCAACAAATATTAGTTCCCCTAACCATGAAAAATAAGGAGATGTTTTTTTTTCTAATATTATGCGGCTAAGGCCAATAATTCACACTGAGGAATTATGTTCATGGAATTTGACAGGTAGAAGTAATCCGTGGCTAGACAGGGATTATCACAACCGGTAAATCAGATTCTGTGAATTATCATCAGACCTTGTCAATCAAATTTCTTTGTCTAAGTTTTGGAATTGCCACACTGCCTTGTACTTTCTCTACCTCTGAGTTTGTAAACACCCTCACGCCAGTAATGACATCCCTCTTCCAGGTCCCCTACTGCTCTATCTGCCGGCACCGGGTTTCTTCTCTCCACCAGAGTTTTGGTGCAAAATATTATGGGGAGCACATTGCTGGGGGTTATTTTTTGTGACATGCATGATATCAAGACCTGAGAACCAACCCCCTATCGCTGTTCAAGCTAGCATAGCCACTAAATGTCTACAGCAGCTGTCCAGCAGATTTTACTGTTTATATGTGAGTTGAGTCACTGAGATACTGTTGTAATGGGCAGTGGCAGCTCCACTCCATGTAGTTACCACACACACTGTGCCCAGTCCCTCCTACTCACTCTCTGTTCTACTGAGGCAAGGTCAAGATCAATGGTTTGTAAAGCACAATGAGGTAAAACCCAGGTGAAAAAAAACAGCTGAAAATCATCAGCTGTACTGTATTATGTGGTGAAGAGCAGCAATACATTATGCAAACTATCACTAAATCTTTGGATTAGCTCTATAACATAAGGAATAATCTATGGGTGACCATACACAACAAACCTGTATTTCCACAGAAGGGTAGCGATAACAACAAAAGGACCTTGAGAGCAAAGCTTGAGAGGTCCACGCTGTTACCTGAACCCCGAGATGGAAACAGAAAGTGAGTTGTGTATGGTCAACCAGATTTTATTTTTTACAGTATATGGTTCTGTAGAGGGAAGTAGCAAGGGGGAGCTGCAAGTGGCGTTGAGTGCCACTACAGAGAGATCGCTCAGCGAAAATGAAAGTGGGCTGCCAGGTGGGAGTCAGCATAAACAGAAAGTGATCAGTGAAAATGAAAGTGAGCTGGCAGGCGGGAATCAGTGCAAGCAGGGACTTTGGTGCACTTGAAGAAAGAACATGCGCAAGAACTTTTAGAATGTGCATCACAATCTTTAGAATGTGCATAACAATGTTTAGAACATACATAACTTTTGAGTAGCTACTGATTTCCATACAAAATAAACCCTAACTATATACTATATAAAAAATAAAATTATGGGAAAGTGTCAGGGGAAAATTCAGTCTCTGGGTTTATGGAACATCACAATTCACTTAGCCTTTTATCTCATGGATTATTATATTCCTATAAACCACTCAACTGAATTCTCACCTTGTAACTCACACTTGTCCATCACTTATTCTACATTTATTCATGGTACTCATATTTGTGACAACGAAAAGAAAATTAAAAAGATAAAAACATTACAAAAACATTTAGCCCTGCCTGTTGGCTAGTGCTAGTCTAGTGGCAAGCTCTTCCACCACCCCAGTTATCTCCCACCATACATCCTTTCTCAAACACTCTCTAAGAAAAAGATGCTGGCACTCTGTCAGACCCAGACAAAGCTTTCAACTCACACCCTTCATCTGTAGCCTAGCACCTCATTTCCCCAGGCCCCAAAGGGCCTTTTATAACAAGCAGGTCCTCTCCTGAACCCTGACCCATGATTTCGGAGAGGAGCAATAGAAGGAAAATCTAGGTTAACTTATTGTAGCAACTGTACTCCACTAAGTTCAGAGAGTTGTAGTGTGCCCAGGAGAAGGGCAGTGTGGTCCCTTTCACAACACTGATGCCATTAGGCAGTTGGACCTGACACTGAACATTGGGTTCTGGTGGACAGACAACAAGTTTTTTTTGTGGGAAGAAGGTTGGTGTGAAGAAAAAAAGGTAAGGAGGTGGGGAGGTGGTGGCCACAAGACTAGCTCTGGCAATCAGAAGTGGACTAGAGAGTTTTATTTACTTTTTTCTCTCTCCATCTTATTCAGATCAATAAGGAATACTGAATAGCGAATATCTGGGGATCCTGACTATGAATACCTGTCACATTTTTGAGAGGAGGTTCTCCCACACCCCTATTGGTAGTCTTCAGTGCCCTGACAGGACTCCAATATGTTTTCACATGTCTTGGCTATCCTGAAAAGAAATACCTAAACTTAAAAAAAAAGTGTCAATTTACCATTTTAATTTGATACTATTCACTGTGGCATCTTAACTAAGGACATCTGCAGGACATCCACAGGGAACACTGCCCGAAAGGGAACAGGTGAGGTGAGGAGGTAAACCTGGGAAGCTGTAAGGGGGTGGGAAAACACTGGAGAGTGGAAGGTATAAGGAAAGAATAGGTAAGAGGGTTAAGCCTGTGGAGGCAGATTTCTGGGGGATATAGTTACTACCTATCTGTGGAAGGACTGTAGAGGCAGGTTAGTGGGGGGATTTAGATACTCCCTATCTGGGGTAGGTCTGCAGAGGCAAGTAAGTGGGGGAATTTAGATACTCGTTATCTGGGGTAGGCCTGTGGAAGCAGGTCAATAACTGGATACTCCCTATCTGGAGTAAGCCCGTGGGGGGGGGGGGGATTTTGATACTCAGTATCTGGTGGTAAACCTGTGGTGGTAGGTTAGATGTTGATGGCAGATAAGGACTGCAAGGCCCATACAGTCTGCCCATTTCTTTTTCTGCCTTATGAATGTGCCGTCGGCCTTTGCTCTGTCAATGGCTTATCTAGTCATACTCATCTTTATTGCTCCCTTACGCCTATCCTATGCCTCTTTGAAGCCCTGCACTGTATTCATATCCACCACTTCCTGAGGTAGGCCATTCCATGCATCCACCACCCTTTCTGTGAAAAAGAACTTCCTCACATTACCCCTTAATCAGCCTCCCTCTAATCCCATGCTGTGTCCTCTTGTCCTGCTATTTGTCTTATATATAGGTTAGTGTGTGTGTGTGTAGGGGGGTCTTTTGAAACTCCCTGTCTGGGGTAGGCCTGCAGGGGCTGGTCAGAGGGTGAATAAAGCTATTCCCCCAGCTGGGTCATACTGCAAAGAAAAGTAGAGTTATCAATAGATCAAGGCAAGGGGAAGGTGAATTGGGCTGAAAGGGAGAAGTACTAATAAGGAGGATGTGGAGACATGAGATGGGGAGGGGAATGTGGTGAGCTGCAGGGACAGTGGATGGCTGTGTTCTTGGGATAATGTGGTAGGCAGGGGTTGCATAGTGTAGAAGCTTGGGTTCCTGATGGCAGAGATAAGGATGCTAAGGGCAGAACTGGTAGCACTAGCAGGGTGGCAGGTGTATGGGGCTGAGCAGGGGACAGAGATGGGAGGTTGGGGGAAGGTAGGGGGAACTAGGGTTGAATTGGGATGGCTAGGGAGGCAGGAAGGCAAGGCTAGGAAAGGGGCAGGGGTGGGGGAATATAGGAGTTCTGCAGGACTGAACCTCATGGGCCCCCTCTACCCCAAATGGTGAGAAGGCATCAGGAGGTGGGCTTCAGAAAAGTTAGTGGAGGGAGAAGGGCTCAGCAGGAGAAAGTGGGGGAAGGTCCACAAATGGTGGTACTAGTTAGAAATAATTTCCAGCCACTGATTACAGAAGGAGTCCAGGGTACTCAGGCTATCCCACAGGGGACAAGAAGAGGCAGAAATATAGTAAAGGCTTGGGAGTGGTTGCAGTAGGATCAGAGTGAGCCAGGATGAGAAGAAGAGACAATGGGTGCAGCATTCGTCATTCATGGGGAGGGGGGGAAGTGGAATGGGTAGACACCAATGCAGGTCAGAAACTAAGGGATGTAGGAACTGGAGGGGAGGATGACAGAAAGGGGGAAAAATCACCATGAAGAGAGGGCTGGGCAGGTGGGAAGAGACCATAGCTGAAAAGGGGCCATTTAAGGGGGGAACCACACCATATTGTGCTCTTGAAGGGAAGGGAAGTGTGGAACTGAGTAACAGAGGGGTCTTGGTCATAGGGGATCCAGCAGTGAAGAGATTTGTTTGGGCTGGGGGTATCAGCATGGAAGGTGAGTGGTGTGACTCTGAGGTATAATGATGGATTGGATTCACCTGATGGTGCACTCGTTCATGCAAGAGACGGGAGAGAAGCCACATGTGGTCATCTACCTATGAACCAACAATCTACTGTCATTGGATGTGGTCCATAAAAAATTTAGGGAAGTAAGACAGACCTGCAGGGGTGAAGCCACATTGGTAGCCTTCTCAGAAGTGCTACTGGTTCCTAGAGCAAGTATAGCCAGAAATTGTAGGATGAAGGCATTCAATAACTGGGCATTGGGACTGGTGCAGAAAAGATGGTCTTGAAGTTATTGGGAATTGGGGGAGAGCCAGGGTTGACAGGACATTCTACTCATCAGATAAGTCACAATTAAGTAGAAAGGGAACAAGGCTGCTCACTGACCAAATTGGGGACTGCATCAGAGGTATTCTAAATTTAAACTGAAGGGGGGCCACCAGGGAACACAGCACTCAGGATATCCCGGGGGGGGGGGGCTGTCAGGGTCCCCAGGTAAATAACATTGGGTGGAAAATAGGGGGAGATGGAGGGGAGAGCAGGAAGAGATATAAAGAAAGGCAGAACTTGAAAATTTGGTGGTGGAGGGAGTGAGTCATGCAGGAAAAGAGGGAGGCTCAGGACCAAGGAATGAGTGGATTAAATAGATTGGTGGGGGACTGTGTCCTTCAAGCCAGAAGTCTTGGAAGCACAATTGATGACTGGTAGGTCATTACAACTGAGGGAAGGTTCATTTGGGTGTAATTACCAAGACCTGGGTCATCCTGAATCATGTCTGGGATCTCTACATTCAGGGTACACCCTATTTAGAAAGAACAGGAAAAAGGGAACAGGGAGAAATGGCACTGCATGTTAGGAAGGGTATAATAATCATAAGAGAGGACATGGGCTGTGGGGGCCTAGAAGTACTATGGGTCCTGTTACATATGGCAGCAGTAATGTATCTGAAGTTGCGGATTGTCTAATGATTGCTGCAGCAAGATGAAGGTAAGGAGGGGAGATGGGTGACATGATAGTCAAGCAGCAGGAAAGTTGGAGTTGATGATAGTGGGAAACTTCAACTTATGCAAGATAGAGTGAGTGTTCTGATTGCCACCTGTAATTGTTTATGGGCACAGTTCAGGATGGATTTTTGGTCCAAGGGGTTAATGAATCCACTAGAGGAGGAGCCATCCTGGACCTGGTGCCAGCGAATGGGGATCATGTCAGGGATATTAGGGTGACACAATCAGCTGGAGGCAGTGACCACCAGTGAGTGTGGTTCTGCATATATATGGGGAAGGAGATACTTAACACAAAAACACATGTACAGGTTTTAAAAAGGCTGACTTCAATAAGATGAGTGAGATACTAAAAGAGAGACCAGCTAGTCTCAGGGAGGACCTTGACTTAGACCAGAAGTGCACCATGATCAAGGATGGAACCACAGCAACCATGAACACCTGCCTTAAGCAAAGGGAAAAGAAAATTAAATCCAGGAGGCCACTTTGGATAAACAAGGATGTGGACAGGGTGTTAAGAGAATCCCATATAGGAGATATAGGTCATCCTAGAAAGAGGTAGATAGGGAGATCTACATGAAGAAGGTAAGACAGGCAGGGAAGATGGTCAGGCAGGCAGAGGCTGAGAAGGAACTTCAAACTGCGGAGGAGGTAAAGGAAAGGGACATGGCCTTCTTCAGTTACATTAAGGAAAACAGACCCATGAAACAGAGCATAGTTAAACCAGGAATGCAGGTGGAAGTAAGTAAGGACAAGGCAGAGTTATTGAAAGAATATTTTTGCTCTGTTTTTACTAAAGAGAAAGGTGGATCAGTACCACAGCGGAGGATAAATGGAGGGATAAGTATGGAGAGGAGAGGATAATGGTGGACCATGTCATGAAGGGACTGAAAACCCTGAGAGTGGACAAATTCCTGTGATCAGATGGCATGCATCCTAGAGTATTGAGTGAACTGGAGATAGAGCTATCAGGAGAGCTGGTGGACCTGTTTAACAGTTCGCAGGATATGGGGGTAATGCTGCTGCAGTGGAGAACAGTACATGTGCTACTGCTGCGCAAGAGTGGGGTTAGGAATTACCCAGGGAATTAGAGTCCTGTCAGTTCAACATCTATAGTGGGCAAGCTAATGAAGACCATCCTGAAAGAATAATTGGTTGAATTTTTCAGGGCTAATAGACTCAAGGATGGAAGACAGCATGGGTTCTTTGCAAGCATGGAGGTGGATCTTGGTTCAGCTGGATGATGAGAACCAAGAGCCCCTCTGAAAAGTATGAAAAGTAAGAATATTAAGAGTTAATTTGGAAAAACTGCAGGCTTTGATGCAGCAAAATGGGGGAATAAGGCCCTGAAACTTTAATCATATGGTTCATTGCAAGCAGGTCATGCCAGACCAACTTCATCAATTTTGCTGACTGAGTAACAAAGGCTTTTGGCAGGAGGCAGGCATTAGACATACTGTACTTGGATTTCAGTAAAGCCTTTGATTCAGTTTCTCACAAGGGGTTGATCAAAAAAGTTGGAGGACTTAAGGGCAAGTAGCAAATTGACCAGGTAGTTGAAAATTTGACCCACCTGGAGGACCCAAAGAGTAGTTGTGGTGTGGAGCTATCAGAATCGAGGGATATTAAAGCAGGGTCCTGCAGGGGTCAGTGCTCGGACCTGTGTTGTTTAATGTGTTCATTAACTGCAGTAGGGAAGGCATTGGGGCAAGATTTATATCTTTGTGGATGTCATCAAACTCTGTGGGAGGGTAGAAACCAAACAGAAGGGTCAGAGACCTTAGTGAGGACCTTGCAAAGTTAGAAAGGGTGTCTAGAATCTGGCTACTAAGATTAAATGCAAAAAAAAGTGCAAAATAATGCACATTGGCTGCTAGAACCTGAGAGCCAAATACAGGCTGATGGGTAAAGGTCATGGTACCTGCGGAGGAAAAAGATCTGGGGCTAACTATAACCAGTAACCTTAAGAAGTTCCTCCACCACCTATCTGTTTGTAACCCTATGAAGTCTTTTATTGTCAAACAATATGGTATTTACCCGTGTGTACTGATCTGCTTCCCTGTATGTAATTTTTACCCGCGGGTCGTCCCTGAAAAAGGGACCTCCGGGGCCCAGTGGGCCTACCCGGTCATCAAAATTCAACAAATAAATAAATAAGTATGTGTAATGCAAACAGATAGCAGTCAAGGCAAACATGATGCCTGGGGTGCATATCAAGGGGGTTAACAATTAAAAGGAAGAAGGTGATCCTATCACTGTATAGATCCATGGTGCAACTGCACCTGGAGTACTGTGTGCAGTATTCTTGTTCCAACCTGAGAAAGGACATAAATCATCTCGAGATGCTACAGAAAAGAGCAAACACAGCGCAGCCCAAATGAGGACAGGCTGAGGAGCCTTAATATGTGCCTTCTGGAGGGTATGACTGAAACTTTCAAGTTCCTCAAAGGTATAAACAAGGAGAATCTCAGGTTCCTCTTTAGCTTGAGTGAGGAAAGCTTCATAAGAGGGAACAGCTCCAAGCTAGTGGGGAGAAGGTTCAAGAAGGAGATCTGGAGACAATTCTTTATGGAGCAGGTGATATTAAGGTGGAAGAAACTGATGGCAGAGGTTGTCAACCAGAACATGGCTGGCAGATTCAAGCGCGGGTTGGACAAGGTCAAGGGTAGGGTTGGAGTCAAAGGGGAGTTTGGGCAGGACACGCTGTATGCAGTTGTTACAGGGTGCCTGCATCGAGCAGACTAGAGTGACCATAGTCATTTCTGCTGGCAGATTGATTTGTTCATATGTTCATAACAAGCAGTAGGAACAAAGAGGATTAAAACTAGAAAACCTGGTGTGACCCTCATTGATGGATCACAATCAGGCTTTTCAATCCAATCCAACCCCCCCATTCCAGGAGAGGAATAGGAGAGGGTGTTGCTGCCATAAGATACACAGGCAACACGGAAACACAGAATGTGTCAGCAGATGGGGTCCATGTGGACCATCCCATCTGGGTATACCATCACCACAGTGACTCATTGACTGTGAAGACCACCACAGTGCCAGAAATCAGGCAAAATCTGCCCATTGCTGTGGTGGTCCGTGCGGTGATCGGGACTGCTTCGCTGGGTGATTGCCCCCTTCCGGTCCAACTCCGACTAGGAGTCAGAATCATAGATACCGGAAGGTGTGGGGGGGCAGAGCCCCCACAAGGGTGGGGTTCGGGGGGCGCAGCCCTCGATTGTGAGCGCCGACATCCCATGCTTACAATGTCAAAAGTCAGCATTGTAGCTGTTGTGGTAGGGGATGTCGGCACTAGTGCTGTCGAAGTGCTATAAGTAAACCTCTAGTCTGCCCATTTATACTAACCCCCCGTCCCAATCAGTCTGCTGTGTTAAGTTTTCTACACTGTCCCATGCCAGCTTGAATTCTCTGACTGTCTTTGACCCCACCACCTGTGGGGGGGAGGCCATTCCAAGGCTCCACCACTTTTTCTGAAAATAACTTCCTTGTATTGCTCCTTAACCTGCCCTCCCTTTAGGAGCATGTCATGACCTCCTTTTTGGGCGCAGTTGTTTACCTGAAGGACATTCTGTGCCTGTACCTTGTTGATACCATTCAGGTATTTAAACATCTCTATCATGTCCCCCCATCCTTTTTTTGTTCTAGTGAGTACATGTTGAGTGATTTTAGCCTTGCATCATATGACTCGTGATACAAACCTTGCACCATCTTTGTTGCCCTTCTTTGTATAGTCTCTAGTTTTTATATGTCTTTCCTAAGGTGATGCCTCATAATTGGACACAGTACTCCAGAAAAGGCCTCACCAGGTATGTGTACAGTGGCATAATCCCCTCCCTTTTTCTACTGGTTATGCCCTTCCCTATGCAACCCAAGATGCCGCTTGCCTTTTGTGCTGTCTTTTCACTTTGCTTGCCAAACTTCAGGTTGTCTGCAAAGATCACCACAAGATCATGCTCATTTTTTGTTACCACCATTTGTGCCCCATTTAGAAAGCAATTTATCCCAAGGCTGTGTCTTCCTAGGTGCATAACCTCACCTTTTTTGGTGTTGAACTTCAACTCCCGGTTCCCTGATTATTCTTCCAATTTTGTAAGGTCCGATTCCATCTTTTGGTTCCCTTCAGCTGAGTCCACACTATTGCGGAGCTTTGTGTCATTCACAAATAGGCACACCTTCCCATTTAGGTCATCAGCTATGTCACTGATGAATACATTGAAAAGTATTGGTCCCAGCACCGAACCCTGTGGACACCACTTGTAACTTTACCCTCCTCTGATAGTGTGCCATCTACCAATAACTTCTGGTTCATCCTATTGAGCCAGTTTTGGATCCAGTTTACAATTTGTGGCCCATTGCATGTGAGCTTCAGCATGTTTATTAGCCTTCTGTGTGGAACTACGTCAAAAGCCTTGCTGAAGCTTAGGTACACCACATCTACTGCACCCCCACTGTCCAACATTTTTGTGACTCAATCAAAGTATTCAATTAGGTTAGTCTGACAGGACATTTCTGCTGTAAAGCCATGTTGCTTTGGGTCTAGCTGTCCACTGTCTTCTAAGAATGTCTCCATCCTCTCCTTTAGTAGGAATTCCATCAGCTTCCCTATCACCTAGGTGAGGTTGACTGGGTGATAGTTTCCCGCTTCTTCCCTTTTTGTAGGGGTACTACTGTGGCCCTTTTCCAGTCTTCAGGGAATTTCCTGGTTTCCAGTGATTTATTGAAGAGCTCCACCAGTGTGGCTGCTGTTTCCTCCCCAAGCTCCCGTAGTATTCTTGGGTGAATTTCATCTGGTTCCATTGCTTTGTCAATCTTCAATTTCTTGAATTCCTGCAGGACTAGTGCCTCCATGAAAGGAACTGTGTCAGTTCCCTTGAGGTGGTATGTCTTCTTAGGGAGAGAAGGTCCTTTGCTTGCTTCTTCCTGTGTAAAAACTGAGCAGAAGCATTTGTTCAGAACCTCAGCTTTCTCTCTGTCATCTTTTGTTTGCTGGTAGTTGTTCTTGGCCAATCTAACTATTCCCTTTTGCTCTTTCTTTTTTCTCTCATATAAAGGTAGAAAGTTTCATCACAATGCCAGGCTCACTTTGCTATCCTTTCCTCTATTTGAGCTTTTGCAGTCTGAATTGCCTTCCGGGCCTCTTTAAGTAATTCTCTATATACCACCTTGTCACTGTCCTTTTTTGTTTCCTTGTATCTCCTGAATGCTTTCTGCTCCTTATTTTGGATGCTATATTCTTCGTGAACCGGAGTGGTTTCCTTCTGCTTTTGGAATTGCTCACTAGCCTGATGCACTGTGATGTGACTAGTGTAACTGCTTCCTTCAGACTCCTCCAGTGTTCTTCCACTCCCCCTTCTGGACAGCAACCCAGATTCTGTTTCACACAGTTTTTCATTTTGATGAAGTCTGCATTTCTGAAGACCAGGACCTTCTGTTTAGAGTGACTGATGTCTTCAGTCATATTTACTATGAATCATACAGTCCTATGGTCACCTGATCCCAGATGGGCTCCCACCTGTAGGTTTGGGGCTGTTGCTGGTTAGCACAAGGTCCATAACTGCTTCCTTTCTGGTGGGGGTTTCACCAGTTGGCTTAGATCTGCCCTTTGGAGTGCCACTAGGAATTCCTTACTCCTTTCCAAAACAGCTGTGTAGGAGCTCCAATGTACATCCCATAAACTGAAGTCTCTGACCAGTAGTAGCTCACCGTTGTCTGCCATCTTTTGAATGTTCTCTAGAATTTCCTTGATTTTCTCTAATTCCTGAGATGGGGATCTGTATATATCACTCCTACCCACATGGGGACTTTGTTTCAGCTTCTGAGAGTAATCCACAAGGTGTTGGCTTCACTGTGGGTCACCTGGAGTTCTGTAGCATCGATTCCTTCTTTTACATAGATAACTACCCCCCCCATCCCCTTCAGGTCCCTTCTGAACAAGTTGTATCCTGGGATGGCAACATCCCAGCTATGGTTCTCATTGAACCATGTTTCTGTCACTGCTACCCAGTCTAGGTCTGATTCTGCCATCATGGCAGTAAGGTCTGGTATCTTACTTGCCATACTGTGGGCACTGGTGCACATTGCCTTCCAACCCAGGTTTCCTACCTTGTTCACAAGTTTACCCTTTTCTAATTACATGTCATTTTTACTGTTTTTAAATTCCTCTGGATATCTGAGTTTCTCACCATTTGTGGTGCACCCCATGCTTTAGTCCTGCTGGTGGTTTGCTTTATAAGGGGAAGGTATGACTGTTACCCTGTGTGACAGAACAGGTGTCGGACCCCTTTCAGCATCCATCAGTTTAAACAACAGTAGATTCAAAGAACACAAAGACATTACAGAAAAACAAACACATTTGCAAATAGGTAAAGCACAGAAATATTTAATAACTAGATTGTCACAAAGGGTGTGCCTGGTGCTGGTGGCTGGACTCAAACCTGGTCTCCTGGTTCATAGTTATGCACTGTAACCACAAGGGTAAAGTGCATCTCTTGTGCAAAAGCCCCTTGTACAAGCAATCCCTACTGTAATAAAGTAATATCCTGCCTCCTGCCAGTCCCCTTTCTCTACTGACACAATGTTTGGTTTTGGGCAAATGCCTCACTGAAAGTCTTCTCCATCCCCTCACTGACTGAAAATAGTTAAAAATAGAGCATGGTAGGAAGCTTCATCACTTTGCACCAGGTTAGCTCAGTCAACACTGGCTCCTTCACTCCATTGCAGCATACTGCTATCTTTGTAAACGAACAGCACATTGGAAGCTCTACTGTAGCAGCACTGACAGCATTAATATAAACAGTATTGAGCAATAGAGCTCATCAGACTATGCATCGATGAGCTCTGATTGCTTATTGCTGTCTGTATACTAATATTGCAAATGCTGCTAGAACTCTTCAGAATACTGTTCAGCTACAGACAGTGATGACATTTAGTCAGTTGTTTTGCTTTATAGACCACTCTATTAGTTACTATAAGCTGCATCCCACAACCAGCTTATTGTAGTCTATGAAGTCTAATAGTCAACTAAGCAATTGGATGAAGACAAAACTAAAGACAAAGTATTTGGGCTAAATTATGGCATTATAACACACTGGCAATAAAGCCGAACTTCGGCATAAGCATCTACAGTATATAAAATAGACATCGCTGCAATACATTAGGGACAATAGCAAACTGCCATTGAGGAGCTGAAGACAGCTAACTACATACAGGACTGAAAGGTGACAAAGTCCTACACAATCTGTCTGCCAAGGCAAATATAGTGATAACCAATTGGCTTACAGTACTACTACTACACTGCAGACATTTACCAACACTGCAGCACTGCTATATAATGGCTATCTCAGCCCTGATTGGCTGATTGAGTGAAAGCTTTAAATAATTGCCAGGGAAGCCATTTTTCTGCAGAGTATGAAAGGAAACAGAATTGGTGGTCCCTCTCTACTACATTAAAAAATGTTACCCCAGCAGACCTAATAGCTTCCAAAAATAATAAATTGTATTCACCTTTGATTTTCATGCACTCAGCAGATAAACAAAACAAACAAAAAATAAAAAAAATTGCACATATCTTAAGCATTGCATACTAGTTATGAGTGTATTCAGTTGGTTTAATCTTTATGAACTTTGTTTGGACCCCAGCTATTTTTTTTGTAAAGGACTAGGTGCAGTAATTAATAATAATCAGCCAATTGTAGTAACATTGTATAAACAGCCTGCTGTGTCAGCATCCCTGAAGACCCAACACAAACATTCCTATAGGAAAATGAATTCATCTGTCAGAGAAAAGGCAACACAAGTTAACAGTTAGTGTGACTTTGTTTATGAGTTTCCTGCTTTGTTTGCATTCAGCTGTTTTGATTGGTGAATACCCCATATCCCCCTAATGTTGCTGTGCAAAGTCATGTGCATCACATCAGCCATTTAGCTTAAACTGTTAGATTACTTACTACATAATTAAAGATTAGTGCCAAATGAAATGTCCTGCTCCTATTGATAAATCACACGCTTATTTACTTGCAGAACTATTAATTGTTTTTCAAAAAGATTCCTATACTTAACCATATTTTCCAAACCTTGATGTTGGGTGCAATACTGTTTACATCAAGTCCAAGGGGATGGATGACAAAAAGTGAAATAAAATAATAACAACTGTACTTCTACTACTAATAAAAATAAGAATAGTAATAAAAATAATAACTGAACATTTTACATATTAGTTTATAATAGTTAGAAGACGAATATGGGGCTTTTAGGTGTTTTAACAATTTCTAAGCAAGAATGAAAGAAAGAAAAGTAAACTGCATTTTGCACCATTGGAAGTGGACTACGCAAGACCAGAAAGAAGTCGGGTACCTCCTCTCTAGTTCGTGCTGCTTGTTTTTCTTCATCTAGATTGTCTAAAACATTTTTGTTCCTATCTGGACAAAAGAAAAAAAGGAAAAAAAAAAAAACAAGAAGTAAGTGCAACATAGTTTCAGGTTGCATCTCATCCCAAGGCCATATCTAAGGAAAACACTACTCAGCATTGACAAATACAACCATCACCTATAATCAGATGCTTATAGACTCTGCCTGACCACCAAATTGCACAGTTTAGGAATGCACTCATTTCTAATAAAAACAAACAAGAAAGAAGGAGGAAGCAGTCAGCAAAACAAAGCCTAGGGGAATGAACATTAATACAGGCATTCTATAAAACAAAACATTATCTTTGTTGTCAAAGACAGCATCTTTTTAGCAATATCAGTAATTTTCTAAGTGAAACCACACTGTTATACATCATAATACTGATCGTCATTAAAATACTCTCAGGATGGAATGTCTGGGCTCTGATTCTTAACAGTTTCCCTACATGGAATTTATGAGCAATTACACACTCCAGGGCATGAGGTAGCACCGATATTATTGCATGCCCCAGGTATTTTGTGTGGCATGAGGCATAGCAGAATGCCATCAACTACTTGGGAAATGTATCATGATCTTTCTTACTGCAGACTCCGGAGTGGGTTATTGCGCTTATGATAGCTTATGCAAAAAAAAAAAAAAATCTGAATGTGACATTTTATTACATTATTGTGATAATTACTGGGGCTGACAAAATAGCTCAGAGTTTGGAACAACAAGCTGTGAATGAGCTTGGTACACCCAGTAGATCCGGACTTGATTCCCACAACCTCTGCTTACGTATTGTGTGACCCTAAGCAAGTCACTTAATTGTCCTTTGCTCCCAGGATACAGCTGGAAATGAGCTTTGGCTGAGTGTGTCTTTTCCAGACAAACAATTGTAAAAATTAGTTTATAAATTAACCACAGATTTTATGAAGAAATAGTTATGTTTTCAGACACGTTTTATCTATTGTCACATGAATGTGCTTCAGCCACTCACATCCTTCCTTTTCTCCTTGTCATTTGTTAACAGAAGTATGCTTGTTTTCTTTTTTTCAAAGATTTTATTTCTGAGTATGAATTTAGTGCTCGTGAATGGTGCAGATTAACAGCACTGAACACTGAAGTCCTCTGTATATCCACATGACAAATGCAGCATAGACAGTTAAAAGTGCAAGCTTCCCCATACTTCCCTACCAATGTGTCTCAACCCTGTCATGGAGGGATCACTGTATAGCTAAGAGATGAAAGGGTATTACAGACTCCATGACCATACTTTCCTTGGCATCTCATGTGACACTGCCAACAAGGGTGCTAGTTAGTCCCAACTGTGTTGGTGGTTTTGTAATGTGGACACCTGCCTACTGGGAACTGAACTGAGACCACCACAACTTATTTCACATAGGCCACTGAACAACCCTCAGATGATAATGGCTTGACCTGTGCTGGATCTGAACCTGTGACCTAGAGACAAAAGACTCCTCAACCCATTACTAATCCAGTGATCCATCCTAGTTCCCCCTTGCTTGCATTCACTTATCCTCTTCCTGTGTGGAAGAATGATTTGGGAAGGCAGTTTGCTCTTTCAGACAACAGTACAGTTCATTGGTTAGTGTATTGAACTGTTAATGAAGAAGTCACAGATCTGCATCCTATGACAGGCTTTGGCACTCACGGTATTACCTCCGGAAAGTTGCTTACCCTCCCTGTGTTTCAGTTCTGCCAGATGAAAAACAAGACAGAAGCAGGAAGCCACTGAAAACAAGATGCAGTTGGTTCATCTCAGTCGGGCTGTCTTGGGTGACTAAATAGCAAAACAAAAAATTAAAAAAAATAGAATAGGCAGGATTAACCCCGTTTTCTAAACAGCAGACTTATAACACTTGATTCACAATTATAGCCCCTCATGTTAACCCTCAACCCTGACATACCAATACTCACAGAAACCTGGCTTACCCCTAAAATTCCTTACTTAAGCATCTCTATCCTTGGCTACAGCCTTATCTGTCAGGACCAAGCTAGTAAGGGCAGTGGGGTGACCTCCACACTCCGGTTCACTCCAATTCTAATTACTTCCATGAACAACTACTAATAAAGCTCATCCTCCCCCACATCCTTCCTATTTTTATGTTGCTTGCACGCATGTGCAAGAAACATAGTGCCATCATTGGAGATTTCGGAGGTGTGTCACCTCCTCCTCCAATTCAGTCAGTGTGCTGACAGGCGCGGCCCCTGTAAGCTAATGCATTTTGGAGCTGTGTATGACATGCTCCAAAATGCAGTGGCATACAGTTGAAAGAGGGAGCTACGCTTCAGTGAGCACCGATAAGATATCGGCTGCTCAGCGCAGCTCCCGCCACACACACACACACACAGCTGTGCATGCCCCGCATGCACTGTACAGCCGACGGGTGCCCAATCCCTGTCGGCTGAGCTGCATCCCCCAGTAGTAGGTGCCACGCTGGAGCCCACCCCAGCGCTGCCAATAAATTCCATGGCGGAGTGGGGTGCCCAATCCTCCGTCGGCTGGGCAGCCCCAACATCCTTGTGCCATGCTGGGAGCCCCACCTCAGCATGGCAAATGAATCCCTACGTCTTTTTTTTTACCTGTAAGACCAAAACGGTCCCTTGATGCGTCTCCGACCCCCACAACCGCACCCACTCACTGTGCACCAACCTCCTCACACCCCCTCACCCCATACTTACCTCCGGACTCTGCACGACGATCTCGGTGGACCGGGAACATGTCTGCACTCTTCAAAGCCGACCGCGAACTGAGAAATGCCAGTAAGCTGTATAATGGACTAGATGGGGGTTTCAACTGTTGCATATCTCAGGCATTTTGAGATTTTTGCACCAAATTTTCAGCATGGGGTTTTTGGGACCCCTTCTCATGAATGATGTCACTGTCATGGCGTTATTCGGGCCCAAAGGGTGATTTCGTGCAGTGACTGTGAAATCACCCTTTGGGCCTGAATATCACCATGACAGTGACATCATTCATGAGAAGGGGTCTCAAAAACTCCATGTTGAAAATTTGGTGCCAAAATTCCAAAAAATGACTGTTTTATTGAACATGCGCTGCGCAGTTCCTACGCAGGCTCGGTAGTTCACGTAAATTTCAATATTTTCACTCCAGATTTTCAACATTGCCATTTTACCACACCTTCTTATGAGTAGTACAGCTGTCATTTTCACATCTCACCCAAAATGTGTTTCCACCCATGTGGCGCAGAATGGCGCGGTCGGTATCTGAAATCAATGTAAGGGACAAATTAAGAAAATCACAGTGACACTGTTCATGAGCAGAGGTCTTAAAATGGCTATGTTAGATTTGAGTGAAAAAATTCCTGAAAATGACTGTTTTACGAGTGTGCGTTGCGCAGTTCCTGCGCAGGCTCGTAGGTTTGCGAATTTTCAATATTTCCACTCCAGATTTTCAACATTGCCATTTTACCATACCTCCTTATGAGCAGTACAGCTGTCATTTTTCACATCCTGCCCAAAATGTGTTTCCGCCCACGTAGCACACAATGGCGCAGTCGGTATGTGAAATCAATGTATGGGACACATTAAGAAAATCACCAAGACACTGTTCATTAGCAGAGGTCTTAAAATGGCTATGTTGAAAATTTGGTGAAAAATTACCAAAAATGTTTTCTGACGTCGTTGCTCAGTTCTCGCATGCTTTCGTGGGTTTCTTAATTTTCAATATTTCCACTCCAGATTTTCAACTGCCATTTTACCACACCTCCTTATGAGCAGTACAACTGTCATTTTTCACATCCTGCCCAAAACGTGTTTCCGCCCATGTAGCACACAATGGCACAGTCGGTGTGCAAACTCAATGTATGGGACACATTAACAAAATAACAGTGACACTGTTCATGAGCAGAGGTCTTAAAATGGCTATGTTGAAAATTTGGTGAAAAAATTCCTAAAAATGACTGTTTTAAGAGCGTGCATTGCGCAGTTCCTACGCACGCTCATAAGTTCACAAATTTTCAATATTTGCACTCCAATGACTTCCAAATACCTAAACAGCACATAGAAGCAAGCAACATTCGGCACTGACAAATGCTTGTTATCGCTGGCATGTACTGGTGACCCGGCTCCTCCCTCTCAAGCATTACAGACATCCTATACTCCACCTCTGCTTGCCTTCTCCCTCCCTGCACTTTCCTCCTCCCTCCCCTGTCCCTCTCTACTGGTACGATACCTTCCTTCCTTCTTTGACTCAGGCACAATCCAATTATCTGCCTATGTTGTTAGTTGTACAATTCTCCTTTTTAAACAAGCATCCTCATGCTATGTTACCATTACCTAGTGAAACGTTAGCCTTTGTTTTGACTCTGCACCCTGTATGTGCTTAGATTGCATGACTATTGTTAGAATTTATGCCTGGAGACAGTTTTCAATTATTTCTTGCTGTATCTGTATCTGTGGAACATATCTGTATTCTTGTTTGTGTCATACTTGATGTGAAACCTCTGAAAGAGCATTCTGCTCAAAGGTGTTACATAGAAACATAGAAACTTAGACCTTGACGGCAGATAAGGACCGCTTGGCCCATCTAGTCTGCCCATTTCCCTACCTACAGGATAGGCCACAGATCCTAGTTAACCAACAGCCTATTTCTTTCTACCTCCCACAAGAATTGCCTTATGACTGTCCCATGCATTCTTGAATTCTCCCACAGTTTTAGACCCCACAACCTCCTCAGGAAGGCTGCTCCATGCATCCACAACCCTCTCTGTGAAATAGTACTTCCTCACATTGCCCCTGAACTGCCCCCCCATCTTTAAATTGTGCCCCCTTGTTCTTACGCGTCTCTTTTTCTGAAAGATGCTACCTTCTTGGACTTTGTTGACTCCACTGAGGTACTTAAAAGTTTCTATCATGTCCCCCTCTCCTTCTTTCCTCAAGGGTATACATATTAAGCTCCTTTACTCTCTCCTCATGGCTTCTTTTACAGACCCTGCACCATTTATTTGCCTCTTCTGGACTGCCTCTATCCTGTCTATGTCCTTGCAGAGATGGGGTCTCCAGAACTGGACGCAGTACTCCAGATGGGGTCTCACCAACTGTCTGCACAGAGCGATAACAACTTCCTGTTTTCTGCTGCTGATGCCTCTCCCTGTGCATCCCAGTATACCCCCAACCCTCCCTACTGCCTTCTCACATTGCTTGCTAATCTTAGGGTCATCTGATATGATTACCCCCAGGTTTCTTTCCTTTTTTGTTGTTGTTACTACCTCCCCCATTGTGTATTATTCCTCTGGGTTCTTGTTTCCCAGATGAATTATTTTGCACTTCTTTGCATTGAATCCTAGCTGCCATACTTCTGACCATTCCTCCAACCTTGCCAAGTCCCTTCTCATCCTTTCCACGCCTCCTAGTGTATCAACCCTGTTGCAGATCTTGTGTCATCATCAGCAAAGGCTTACTTTCCTTCGGTCCCTCTGCAATGTCACTTATGAAGACACTAAAAGGACTGGACCCAATACTGAACCCTCTCGGTACCCACTAGTAACCTCTTTCTTCAGAGTGGACTCCATTTACAATTACCTTCTGTGTCCTGTTGTCCAGCCAATGTTTTACCCAGGCTACCACCCTGGGACCACTCCCAGGCTGGTTAATTTGACTATTAATCTTTTGTGTGGGACTGTGTCAAATGCCTTGCTAAAGTCTAGGTAGGCCATGTCCACAGCCCCTCCCTGGTCTACTACTTTGGTCACCCAGTCAAAGAA
Source organism: Neoceratodus forsteri (assembly GCA_016271365.2). NCBI lineage: Eukaryota > Metazoa > Chordata > Ceratodontiformes > Ceratodontidae > Neoceratodus > Neoceratodus forsteri. Next base: position 193,850,134 of record CM057456.1, read on the forward strand.
ATCTATTAGATTCGTCTGACATGACCTTCCCACTGTGAACCCATGCTGCCTTGGGTCCTGTGCCACACTGGCCTCTAGGTACTCAACTATTCTTTACATCAGAAGTGACTCCATCACTTTCCCTACCACAGAGGTCAAACTGACAGGTCTGTAGTTTCCTGCCACTGTCTTGGTCCCACTTTTGAGAAGGGGAATCCCATCCGCCTTCAACCAGTCCTCAGGTACCACACCATCCTCCCATGATTTATTAAAAAGAGAAGCCAGTGGTTTCACTAGTTCCCCCCTTAATTCTTTTAGAATTCTGGGGTGAATTCCATCAGGCCCTGTTGCTTTGTCCACCTTCAGTTTTAGGAGTTCTTGCAGAACCCTTTCTTCTCTGAAAGGACTGGGATCGACCCCCCTATCAAGAGTGCTGCTATTAATTGGGTTAGGCACTTCCCCCTCCTCTTTTGTGAATACTGAGCAGAAATATTTGTTCAGTATCCCTGCTTTTTCACTGTCCCCCTCTGCCCACCCACCGTTCATTCTATTCAGCCTCACTATCCCTCCATTTGTCTTTCTATGCTTGCTGATGTACCTATAAAAGGTTTTATCCCCCTTCTTAACCGAGTTAGCTATCTTTTCCTCAGTTTGGGCCTTTGCTATTCTGATTTCTCTCCCTGCTTCCTTCTGCCTTAACTGGTACAGCTCTCTGTCCTGCTCCTTCTCTGTTTCCTTATACTTCCAGAATGCTATCTTTTTCTTCCTGACTTTCACATCCACCTCTTTTGAGAACCATAGTGGCTTTTTCTTTTGTTTTGATTTGTTTATTTGCTTCACACAAAGACTTGTTGCCTCTGTGATGGCAGTTTTGATGATTCCCCATTGTTGCGCCACACCTCCTTCTAGCCTGTTTGCTAGTGCTTTTCTGAGGCACTCTCCCATCTTGCCAATGTCAGCCCTCCTGAAGTCCATTACCCTCACTTTTGTATGGCTTGACTCTGTAGCTGAGTTTAACGTGAACCACACTGTTTGATGGTCACTTGTTCCCAGATGGCAACCCACTTCTAGATCTGAGATCCTCTCACTGCCCCCATTTGAGAGTATGAGGTCTAAGATTGCTCCCTCATGAGTGGGTTCCGAAACTAGCTGTCTAAGGTCTGCCACCTGTAGGGCATCAAGAATGGCCCTGCTCTTGGATGTGGCTGCAGCAAATGTGCTCCAGTTAACATTTGGCATGTTCAGGTCTCCCATCAACAGTATCTCCCCTTTCTCTGCCATTCTAAGAATGACTTCTATCATATCCTTGTCCATTTCCTCCCCCTGACATGGGGGTCTGTACACAACCCCTGTGCGGATTGAGGTGCCATTTCCAGTCTCCAAGGTGACCCACAGTGCCTCCTCTCCTCCCTGTTTACTCTTTTTTTGAGTTGCTTTTATCCCTTCCTTTACATAGAGAGCTACTCCTCCCTCTCTTCTCCCCTGCCTGTCTCTCCTGTAGGTTATGTACCCTGGTGTGTGAACATCCCAATCATGGTTCTCTGTGTACCATGTTTCTGTGACTACTACGATATCCAGGCATCCCTCTTCCATCAAGGCCACCAGCTCAGGGAGCTTGTTGCCTAGACTACGGGCATTGGTACTCATTACCCTCCATTTCCTGATGGCCTTACTCCTTTTTGCCCCATCCCTGTCCTTCTTGCCTTTGTCACTTTCTCCATTTACCCCTGCCCTTCTCCCTATCGACACTTCTATGTCGGTGTTTACAGCACTTACTACCGTTATTTTTTTGGGGGGCTAGGATTTCCCTGCTCCTTTCCAGTGCCTCCCCCCTTGGCTAGTTTAAATGTTTGCCAATGAAGCATTTAAACCTATCACCTTGGATCCTGGTTTCTCTCCTTTGAAGAGATGCAGCCCATCATGCCAATATAGGCTTGCATCACTCCAGGTGGACCCCCAGTCCCCAATGAAGCCAAACCCCTGAGCTCCACACCAGTTTTTCAACCACTGATTGAATCCCATGGTGCGGAATACCCTAGCCTCTCCTACGCCATAGATGGGCAGCACCTCTGAGAAGGTTACCATGCATGCTACTTGTCTATGGCCCTTCCCCAATTCCACAAACTCTTCCTGCACTTCTCTAATACCTTTCTTAGGCAGGTCATTTGTCCCTAGGTGGACAATGACATCCAGCTCCCTGCCCTGTGCAGCTGCTCTGGCAATCCTGAGTATGCGCTCCCTGTCCCTCCAAGCCATGGCACTAGGCAGGCACCTTACCTCCCTCTCCCCTTCCTCCCCAGTTCTACTTTCCTAACAATGGAGTCCCCCACCAGAAGTTGTTTCCTTCCCCTGCAGGGTCCCCTGCCACCCTCCTGTGGGTCTCATTTGTGGAGGTTCCCAGCATCCTCCTTGGTCTCCACTGTTGGTGCCTCCATAGAGGAACCACACTTTGCCAGAATGACATAGGAATTGTGGAGAGGTACAACTAGAGGGATGTGCCTCTGTTCCACCACCCTCACCCTCCCTGAGCCCACTGTGGTCCAACCACTTCTCTTTCTTGGCAACTTCTGAGGCAATGGCAGTGGCACTGGTGGTCCCTGGATGGAAGAGGAGGTCCCACAAATCCTGGCCAACTCAGCCTGGAGATGAGCAACCTCCTCCCTCAGCCCAGAGAGGTGCCTGCAGATGGGACAACACCACATCCTTCAGAACGTCTCCCGGAAGACTGATGCTCCACAGCCACTGCACTGCACCACTCCCATCATGTCTTATTTCTGGCCCCTTAACTGTTTGCAATCCTTTCCTCTGTTTTTTTCCTCTCTCTCTCCTTACTTTCTGCCTGTGTGCCCTTTAAGCTCCTGATTGTCCTGTTCTGAGACAAGAATATCCTATATTTCTCAGTAGACCCCTTACTTGCTCAGAGGCAGACCTCCAGCAGCTAGAGGGGGCCGGCGAGCTACTCTTGCCCTTCTAGGATGGTGGGTCTTTGGTGGCTCTGTGATCACTCACTTCCTGCTCCCAAACAGGAAGATCTCAATAAATAAATAAACACCTTAATGCATGCCTCCTCTTATTTTAGGCAACTTTAACCAGAACTGGCTTTCTCCCTCCCACTCCAAAACTTGCTGTGACATCACCTCGCTGAACCTGACCCAACTAATTAATGAGCATTCTCACCTAAACCACAAAACCCTCAATCACTCCCTCATTGACTGGGCCCTCACCTCCCACACTGACCGCATTGTCAAGGCTGGCATCATCCCTGATGCCTTAAGTGATCATCACCTAACCTTCTGTGTTCACAAGTTTCACAGCCCCAAAGCCTCTTCAAAATATTACTTACTTGGTCATTCAAGTCACTTGACCTCACTCCCTTGCACAATGGCCTATGTTCACCTAAGCCTCCTCCACTGACAATGCCCTAACTTACTTTAAGTGAAAATTCCTCAACATATGGAACCTTCATGCCCCCCTTTGCCATACCAGAATAAGAGCGTAGCATCTTCCCTGGATCATGGCAGAAATGATAGCCTGTTTATGCACCCATGACCTGTCCTTGCTAGAACACAATTGCAACCCATCTGCTGCTGCTTTACAGAGGTACCACTACTTCCGCAATGCCTGCACTAGGGCAATTAGACTCACCAAAGCTGAATATTTCTCAAACATCTTTGAATACAACATCATTCACCCATCAAAATTCTGGAAAGTAGTCCACACACTCTTCTCCCCCCCAACTCAGCCACCTTTAACTGTACTCAAAGTGGGTTTCTCTTCCGTATCTGATCCCCTTTCAGTTGCCTCAGAGGTTAACTCCTTTACCTCATGCACCTCCTCTTTTCTCTCCTTTCTCCCCTCCTCCTCCCCCCATGCTCCCCCATCCCCAGTCCTCACCACAGCTCTCCTTTCTTACCTCCTCTTTCTTCTTCTTGCCTGTGTCCCCCTCTGTCATCCTTAATACCCTCATCACAATTAATGCAACCAAGGGCAAGAGACCTGATGGCCTGGACTGTAAACTCCTCTACCTAGCAGCCTCAGCTAGCTCCTCACCTCTGGCTGACCTTTTAAATCTATCCTTCTCCAGTGCTTCTGTTCCATCAGACTGAAAGAATGCTACTGTTATTCCTCTCCCTAAATTTGGCAACCGCTCTGCTACTGGAAACTACTGGCCTATCTCCCTCCTACCTATCCTGTCCAAGCTGCAGGAAGATATTGTGCTATCCCAACTCTCTCCTTTCCTTGAATCCTCTTTCTTCTTCATTTCTTACCAATCAGGCATCTGGACGTACCACCCCACAACTACCTCCCTCCTCAGGTTCATTAATTCCATCCACACAAGCATAGACCAGGCCTCATCACCACCACCATTTTTGTCAGTCTGGCTAAGGTGTTTGTCACTGTCTCCCATCCCCTTCTCCTTTGTAAACTCTCAGCTTCTGGCTTCTCAGAAGCTGCTATCAGTTGGTTCCACTTCTACCTTGGGGGCAGGTCCCAATCTGTCAAAATTTGTAACACTCTCTCCTTGCCCCTTCCTATAACCACAGAGGTCCCAGGATACTCTATACTTGGATCACTGTTATTCTCCATCTTTCTTAATGACCTCCCCTCAGCCTGCTCATCCACAACCATTTACATGCATGTGGATGACACGGTCCTACATATCTCCAGCCCCTCCACTGCTGATGTGGCGCACAGACTCCAGCTAGACTTTGACCAAGTCCAGCTCTGTTACACTCAAACCAGCTATTCCTGAAGGCCAAGAAGACCATCTCCATGTTCTTTGGCACAGGGCAGAAACTATGTAGGCTCCCTCCCTTCCCTCTTTCCTCACCCTAGACAGGCCCCCACTGGAGGATGTCCTCGCCTTCAGGTATTTAGGGTTTGGTTCAACCAACACCTCAACTTCTCTGGCCATGTGGATGCTATTGTCAAAAAATTGCACCCCAAGCTCAGCACCTTCTACAGAAACCATGACTGCATCCCTTTGCTGGACCACCATGCTATTATCTAGATAACGATCCTCCCAATCTTTGACTACAGAGCTGTGGTCTACAGTGCTGCCCTCAGATTTCCCTTGGCAGATTGGACACTCTTTCTGCTGCTTTGCACTTCACTGTCCCCTTCACAATCACCACTGTTCTATGTACCAGTCTATGTTTTTCCCCTCCTTTGAGGGCAGATGGTGTGCCCATTGTGTCAACATTGTTAGCAAATTTTGGTTCAGTTCCCTCCTTTCCTATCTGCCTCCTCTTCCCCAGCCCCTCCCTCCTCCCACACCCTCAGGAGTAGAGGTGGACGAAGTGTTCCCACTTCGTTATGCTGAGCACTTCGCGTATTATCCCCAAATCCAAGTAGTGCTCTGCAGTGCAAAGTGAATTACTCCACCTATAAATTTGAATGTGAAGTGCATTGTTTCCAATGGACTTTGCATTACTTCACCTTGTATTACAGCTTTCCCTTTAATTTTAAAATGATGTGCCATTGATTTTAATGGACTTCACTTTGTTTCACCTGTTTATTGCTATTTGAGGTGAATTTTGCATTGATTTATGGGATGTCAGGTCACATGGGCTCTATATTGTCTTGCGTAACCTCAGTTCTGCATAGTGTGTGTAGTGTAAAGCTAGAGACAGTTTGCTCTCGGAGCTCTGAGAATCAAACCATTGAAAAAAACTTTAAAAAATCACTTTTAATCCAATTATTTTGTTCTAAATTTAGTACATCGACTGTAGGAAACACTCCTGTGCTTAGATCATTGAGTGTTAATTGTTTTTGTGTGCATTTTGAATGTTAATTTAGAATATTCAACCTGTGCACTGACAGACACGGTTGAAGTATGCTTTGGGGGAGAGGCGTATCTGTGGTGGAGTGAGATTCGCATAAGAAAGGCAGTCTTTCTAACTGTTTTGTACTAGTAGTGTGTATTAGTATTTGTGTGTTAATGTACACACAGTAATACGTGAAGTAATTTTTGATAATTATTTTCTGTTTGTTGTGGTGCATTGCTTATTTTCATTCTGTTTAAAAGATTTGTTTATATAGTGTACTGCATTGTTACATTTTCTGTGCATTACCTGTAGTGTGTGAGTGTGTGTGTGTGCCATCAAGTCAGACACATTTTATTGTGCCACAGAGTAATCGCCGCACTCTGAGTCAGTTATCTGTCTGTGGAATTTTTTACTGCTGCCTTCTATGTAGCTAGTGGACTGCTACTGTAGCGCCCCTCTCCCAACCCAGGGTATCAACCAAAAGGTATCATTTATTTTTCCAGTTTGGGATTTGTGTGACCACTGGTTTAGGTGTTTTTATGCCTGTACAGCTGCATCTCTTTATAGTGTGCAATCTGCGTCTGTGTGTTTGCATCTGTTTAGGACCCAATCTGCATCTGTAAGCCACAGTTGTTGTTTTTTGGCTTCCCATCCACCCAAATTTCAGAAATATCAATTTGTTGTGTATTTTCTGTGTAATCCCCAAAAATGCCTGCAAAGAGACGTGCATGCCAAGATGCTTCTAGCCATGGCACTGCTGCCAGTGGCAAGAGTGGCCATGGGCATGGTAGTATGTAGCAGAAGTGCATAGTTGATGCTAGTAAAGGGATTTCTCTGACTATGTTTTTCACAGCACAATCAGTAGCTTCAGTCATGGCTGGAGATCTTGCTGTCCCTGCTGGTGGTAGTGAAGTTGTTGATGGCATGTGTACTGCCCCAATTTCAACCTATGACAACAAGTTAACCAGTTTCCCAAATAGTGTGGATTCTTAAGCTTAATATTTATAACTGCAAGGAAAGGGTGGGGGCATGATAGAAATGGTTAAGTATTGAAAGGGAATCAACAACATACAAGAGAGTAGCATCTTTCAGAAAAAGAGATGTTCAAGAACAAAGGGGCAACATTTGAAGATAGAGGGGGATGGATCAGGGGCAACATCAGGAACATTTATTTCATGGAAAGGATGGAGGGTGCAAGGACAAACAAAAACTAAGGATCAATGTTATGGTGTGAGAGCACCAGTTGCAGCATGCCCATTATTTGGAGTTGGTGCACCTCCATGCGCTTCAACTGCTGCTCCACACTGTCAATCCAGTGGTTCACATGGTCCAACTCACCCCACATCAGGCCCAAATCGACACTTGTAACAGGTATTCATGCAGGGTTGCCACCGTCACCTGCAGGTTGTGAAACAGTCGCATGCTCCATGGCCTGCCCCCACTTGACACCACATGCAGGTGGAAGTCGTGCTGCCACTTGTTGCAAAGCAGGGCCAGCAGGTGCATTCCTGCACTGTTCAGCAAGTTTGGGGCCTGCCAATCTACATGGTGATGGTTGTATAGGTGGGAGCACTGACCACCTGTGCCCAGATAACTTTCCTTGGGGCCCCAGTGCACCACCTTACCACACAGATTGCACTTCACTACACTGGTGTCCACAGGCAGTGTAGTGAAGAATTTCCACACTAATGAACTGTGGGGAGGATCTGGCACAGTTGGGGGTGCCCAGATAATGTTGCCGGCTGCTGCTGGTGCTCAGTTGGGGCTGGGGGTGGGGAAACCTGCTGCTGCTGTGGCTGTGACTGCTGTGGCTCCTTCCTCACTTCCTGCTGAGTCGCTGGCACATGGGCCATGACAGGTGATGGCACTGATGAGGGAGGCATTGGTAGGTGCCACTGGAGGTGGTGCTTCCACGGCACCACTACCTATTGCGTCAGGGAGGGGACCAATAGCCTGGAAGGTGCTCTGGTTCAGACATGGGGTTTATATTTTTTACTATCTCTCTGTCTCCTCTCAAACACATCTCTTTCTCCCACATTCGGTAAGGTGAAAGTGAAAGTCTTTCACTCTCTTGCATGATTAACTTCCTGCCTGAAGCATGTGACCTGCAGACTGTAAGCCATGTGATCTGTGGACTGTTACAATGCTCATTTACTCCACCTTTAAAAGAAAATAAAGCCAAGTAACACAGAGTCATCATAATGTGAAGTCATTATGATGAGAAGTGGTGAAGTACTGCATTTCAGTAGGCACTTCGTCTAGCTATAAGTTGAGGTGAAGTGGGCCACTTTGTCTCTACTACGCTAGTGAAGTTAAACTTCACTGCATCTCTACTCAGGAGCTCCAATGTTCAGACCCTGGCTGTCCCCTCCACTTTAACAGCCATCAGCTAAGTTACTTTCAGCCACCTATTCCCTAAGTTCTGAAATTTCCTCCCTTTTGCCATCTGGAATGCCTCCTCCTCTCAAGTCCTCTCCTGCCTCCTATGGGGCCCTCCCCTCCTCCAACTGCTACTAATTTTCATCCTCCTCCACCAGTGCTTCCCCTACCTCCCTCCTCACTTCTCTATCCCCCTGAATTCAAGCTTTTTGAGATTAAGAATATTTCACCTAGTAGATAGGCACTTTGCACTATGTAACTGCACAACTACTTGTTATATTGTATAGTATATTGTTATATTGTAATTGTCTCTGGTGATGCCTGTACTTTCATGCTTTGTTTTGTATTTTATCCACCTCCCTTCCCCCCAGGATACATTTGGAAATGGGCAGATTGCTCAGCATGCCTTTCCTGTTGAAACTTTTAAATACATAAATAAATAAATAAAAACAACATTATATATACAGGGTGGAGCTCTACAGATGTCTTGTTATCACAGTAGAAAAATGGAACTCTACAGATTCTGAACTGACCAAACAAAATTGGAGTTTAAGTTTAATCACTCTGCTAATTGAAGCAATTTGTTGTGTTCATTCAGCAGAGCAGTATTGTACCACACTATTTTGTGTAATAATATGGTTACTAGCTTCAGTATGGGTAGTATTCTCTGTCAAGAGAGATTCATAGCTCATAAACATGACAACTTAATCAGGCTTTCCCAGCCATAAACTATAATTGAGATTAAGGAAGGAGGTTAAGATTTCAGACGCTATTGGGAAAGGCCTCAGATCAACACAGAGTAAGGTGTTGTTATCAGTTCAGTAGATCTGCAAGAATTTTAAATAAAAGGACAGCAGTAAATAACACAATAACTTACTTAAATCACGTAATGAGTTTTTTTTTATGTTGGTTATTCATATTTTTGAAATTAATTGATGAAAGTTAGTACAACAAAGAAGGCTAAGAAAGGGATGCTGCATGTAGGCAGAGACAAAGGTCTCTAAATTCTGTTCACATCATGAAGAAGAGTATATGTGTGTGTGTGTGTGTGTGTGTGTGTGTGTGTGTGTGTATGTCCGCTTGCTTATGCATGCATGCTGGTGTGGCACTCTCTTAACCCTTTCCTGGTGCATTAATCTTTTCCTAGTCAGTTTGCAAATGACTGTAATGCTATACTTTAGTACTGTGTGCTGTTTAGAACATGAAGCAGTGCATGTGTATTAGCATGCCACAGTGCTTATCCTGAATACGGTAACAGTTAGGGTCAGATGTATATGTAAATAAATTCCATATAAGGCAGTGCATGTGTTATTTCTCAAATAGCAGTTAAATGATCATAGACAGTTCCTCATCTTTTACCAGCACACAGTACACAACCGTGATGGGTGGCATATCACCCCTCTGGGTTCATACAGTGTTTCTGAGCATCACTCTCTGGTACAGGCACTCCCTCACCTTTCACCAGCATGCAGTACTCCACTGTAATGGCTGCCAAGTTGCCCTACTGTGTTCACACAGTGCTTCTTAGCCTTGCTGTACAATTCATGCAGTCCCTCACCTTTCACCAGCATGCAGTATACAGCCATTATGGGTGCCATGTAGCCACATTGTGTCCATGCAGTGCTTCTGAACTTCAGTCTCCTCTGCAGACAGTCCCTCACCTTTCACCAGCAAGCAGTATACAACTAGGGTGGGTGTCATGTTACCCTAATGTGTTCATACATTGCTTCTGAGCATCACACCCCAGTGTAGGCAGTCCCTCATCTTTCATCAGCACACAGTACACCACCATGATGAATGCCATGTTGCCCCACTTTGTTCGTGCAGAGTTTTTGAGCATCACTCCTCCATGCAGACAGTCCCTAACCTTTCACCAGCTCACAGTACACCACCGTGATGGGTGCCATGTCGCACAACTGTGTCCATGAAGTGCTTCTGAGCATCACTCCACAGTGCAGGTAGTCCCTCACCTTTCATCAGAATGCAGATCTTATGGGTGCCATGTCACCCCATTGTGTTCATTCATTGCTTCTGAGCATTGCTTTCCAGTACAGGCAGTCCCTTACCTATCACCAGCACACAGTACACTAGAAGGATGGATGTCATGATGCCCCATTGTGTTCATGCAGTGCTTCAGAGCATTGCTCCTCAGTGCAGGCAGTCCCTACCCATTCACCAGTCCACAGTATACCATAATGATGGGTGCCATGTTGCTCCTCATGTTCATGCAGTGCTTCTGAGCATCACTCCACAGAGCAGGAACTCCATCACCTTTCACTGGCATGCAGTACCCAACTGTGGTGAGTAGCATCCTGCCCCACTGTGTTCATGCAGTCCTTCTGAATATCACTTCACAGGGCAAGCAGTCCCTCATTTTTCACCAGCATGCAGTACACAGATCGTATGGGTGTCATATTACCCCACTGTCTTCAAGCAGTGTTTCTAGGCATCACTCCTCTGTGCAGGCAGTCCCTGACCATTCACCAGCATACAGTACACAAGCATGCTGGGTAACATGCTGCACCACTGCTTCCATGCAGTGCTTCAGAACATCACTCCCCAGAGCAGGCAGTCCCTCTCCTTTCACCAGTATGGAGTACACCACAGTGATGGGTGCCATGTCACCCCACTGTATTCATGCAGTGCTTCTGATCATCACTTCACAGTGCAGGCAGTTCCTCGCCTTTCACCAACATGCAGTATGCAGCTTTTATGAGTGCCATGTCTCCCCTCTGTGTTAATGCATTGCTTCTGAGCATTGCTCTCCAGTACAGGCAGTCCCTTATCTCTCACCAGCACACAGTACACAACAGGGATGGATGTCTTGACTTTCCATTGTGTTCCTGCAGTGCTTCTGAGCATCACTTTTTAATGAAGGCAACCACTACCCATTCACCAGTCCACATTGCACCACTGTGATGGGTGCCATGTCACTCTATTGTGTTCATGCAGTGCTTCTGAGTATCACTTTACAGAGCAGGCACTTCCTCTCCTTTCAACAGCACACAGTACACTACCGTGATTGGTGCCATGTCATCCCACTGTGTTCAAGCTGTGCTTCTGAGCATCACTCCACAATCCAGGGAGTCCTTCACCTTTACCCAGCACGCAATGCACCACCTAGATGGATGCGGTGTCACCCCACTGTGTTCATGCAATGCTTCTGATATTACTCCTTTGTGTAGGCATTCCCTTATCTTTCACCAGCAAGCAGTACACAACCATGATGTGTGCCTTATCACACTAGAGTGTTCATACAGTGCTTCTGAGCATCACTCCCCTGTGCAGGCAGTCTCTCACCTTTCACCAGCATACAGTACACCACTGAGATGGATGCCCTATCACCCCCTTGTGCTCATGCAGTGCTTCTGAGCATCATTACACAGTACACACAGTCCTTCACATTTCACCTGCATACAGTATGCAGCTCTTAGAGTTGCTGTGTCACCCCTCTGAGTTCATGCATTGCTTCTGAGCACTGCTCCCCAGTAAGGGCAGTCCCTTACCTTTCACCAGCACACACTATGCAACAGGGATAGGTGCTATGATGCCCCACTGCATTCACGCAGTGCTTCTGAGCATTGCTTTTCAGTGTAGGCAGTTCCTACCCATTCATCAGTCCGCATTACACCACTGTGATGGGTGCTTTGTCACTCCACAGTGTTCATGCAGTGCTTCAGAGCATCACTCCACAGAGCATGCACTCATTCACCTTTCAGTACACACAGTACACTACTGTGTTGATACCATGTCACCCCACAGTGTTCAAGCTGTACTTCTGAGCATCACTCTACAGTGCAGGCAGTCTTTCACTTTTCACCAGCATGCAGTACATCACCTTGATGCGTGCAAGGTCACCCCGCTGTGTTCATGCAGGGCTTCTGAACATTGTTACACAGTGCAGAAAATCCTGCATCTTTCACCAGCACAAAGAACACAACTGTAATTGGTGCCGTGTCACCCCACTGGGTTTATGCATTGCTTCTCTGCATCACTCCTCATCGTAAGCAGTCCCTTACTGTGTTCATACAGTGCTTTTGAGCATAACTCCACAGTGCAGGCAGTATGTCACATTTCACCAGCACACAGTACACCACCTTAATGGGTACCATGTAATGGGTGCCATGTCACTCCACGATGTTCATGCAGTGCTTCTGAGCATCACTCCACAGTGCAGGCAGCACCTCACATGTCACTGGCACACAGTACACCACTGAAATTGGTGCCCTGTAACCCCCACTGTGTTCTTACAGTGCTTCTGAGCATCACTCCACAGTGCAGGCAGTACCTCACATTTCAGCAGCACACAGTACACCACTGTAATGGGTGTCCTGCAACCCCACTGTGTTCATACAGTGCTTCTGAGCATCACTCCACAGTGCAGGCAGTATGTCGCATTTCACCAGCACACAGTACACCACCTTGATAGGTTCCATGTCACCCCACTGTATTCATGCATTGCTTCTCAGCATCGCTCCTTCATGAAGGCAGTCTGTTACCATTCACCAGCATGCAGTACGCAACTGGGATGAGTGGCTTGTCATGCCACAGTGCCCATAGGTCAAAGTTGTTTATCTCCATCAGCACCCTGACTTGCCTCCATCTGGGCCAGTCTTTCCAGCCCTGTAACCCACCTTCTCTGGGAGTTACCTTTTCTAGTGGTCCTGCCACATGACCTTGGATCAGAGATGCCAAGTGATTGGTGTGTGGCCTGCGATAGGGCAGGCCATCACTGTTCTACAGACATAGGGCTTTTCCTCCTATTTACCCCCCTATTGAGCCCAGACATGTGTGTATTCGACCTCCATGGAGACACCTGAGGCATCAAGGTGTGGGGTCCCTTCACATGCTGTCCCTTGGTGCTGCCACCTAGATTCCTCTCCCTGTCCTACAGATGTGTATTCTCCCTCCCAGGCCAGTCCTAAGTGACCCAGGTCCATTCTTGAACCCAGGTTGCTGGCATGGCAGTCAGTGGCTAACAGCAATTCAGTCAGTGGCTAAAAGCTTGAAACAGAAATGGGTAGACAAACCTAGAACTGGAAACCAGAACTACACAGAGTAATGGTCCCATATTAAAAGGTATCAGGCTGGCCCTTGGAAAATCCCTTTCCTTAGTGCAAATCATCACAGTTAATTAAATTCGCTATACTCAAACATGTTTGGAGCAAAGTTGGAGTGCCCCAAGCATGTCTGAATACATCACCCAGAAAGCAAAAATCATAATAAGGCTCATACTAAAGATGGGAAAGAGCTAGAAGGCAGAAATAGCCCATATATGCTCTTATACTTTAGTCTGAATAATAAGCTAGCTTGTAACCTGTTAGTAAGAGTTTATCAAGTTTGTTTTTAAATTCAGAATTTGTTTTACTGATGATTATATTTAGGGGTAGTTTGTTCCATGGGTTTATAATTCTTAGTGTAAAAAAGAATTTTCTGCTGAGATGATTAAACCTTTTGCCTATTAGTTGAAGTGGGTGGCCTTGAGTATTATGTGTGGAATCCTTAAATTCCAGACCAAGTTGCACCATTAGATATGGATCCTGAATTACATCAAAAGGAAAAAGATCAGCTCTCAACCATCTGGTCTCAAGTGTCATAAGGTTAAGGCTATTTAGTCTATAATCATATGATTCATTTTCTAAACCATATATATGTTTTGTAAATCTGTGTTGCATATTTTCAAGAATTTTGCAGTCTGTTTTTTTGTACGTGTAACCCCCCCTACAACTTGGGGTTTACTAAAATGTCTTCCTGGGCTCCTAAATGCCCACTGTCAGGATGGTGTCCTGTTTTGAAGTAGTTATATTTGTCTGCATGAGAGTGCCTTAGTAAGCCTCCGTGCCTGTCTCTTTAAGAGAGCATCTAGCCTGTGTTTTGGAAATAAGTCTGGGTTGGGTTTGAGCAATTAAGGCTTGTGACCAGCCAGGCAGCCTGTTATATTGCTCCATTCTGCAGTTGCTGCTAGTGCAGAGGGAGTTCTGTTAGGAAATGTGGCTATTTACTGTTTGTCTGGTAGGGTAATAATGAAGAAAGGAGTTTGTCTAACCTGCTTTCATTTACAGCTTGAGCTTTTGAACAGGAGCCACCATTTTGGTTCTGGACTGCCAGTATTGGACCAATCGAATCTTTGGGGCCCTAAAATGGAGACTGTCCCCAGGGGTTGTATGAGAGAGAAATTCAGTAGCATTTGTAGTTCTAGGTGTTTGGCACCTAAATGGACCAGGAGGGGAAGCTCCTACTGTGACGGACAGCTCTGTCGGCCAACTAAACCTTGTGAATTACAGGGAAATACCCAGAACTGCCTGAAGCAGTGTGTCAGTCGAGAGTGGAAGTTGGAGAGTGAACAACTTGAGCAGTTGAGCAGTGGCTCCTAGGAGGAGCATAGGAGAATCAGTAGGAAGGTTCAGTCGGCCTGCCTGCCACATTCTCTGGCCTACAGAGATTGTCTATTGCAGAAGTCAGACTGTTTCAATTGCCAGCTTAGACCTGCAGTAGAGGAAAGAAAGTGTGTCAGTACTACTTGCAAGTGGGACCGAAGACTTGCTCCAGAAGAGATCTGCCTGTCTAAATGACAGAAGATAGCCTCGGGTTGAAAGGTTTGTGCAGTGAAGCTGTAATTAGCAAACAGACTTTATCCAAATTGTGGCTTAGAGAAAATATGGTTTTCAGAGTGCTGAATGTGTTTATGGGTCACGATTTGGTTCCCCAAGGTGAATCCTGTTATGCCAGCTGGAGGCTTTCCAGCAATGAGATCCCAAACTTTTCCAAGGACTGTTCCTATTGCTTGGGCCTTGCCATCTTGGCCCAAGCCTATGCCCACAGTTCAGAGATCATCTCAGGGAAAGACCAGTTTGGGGATTCAGCCCCCTGCTCAACACCATTGAACAGGTAGTGACCACCAGGAGGTGAGTCTTGTAGGCTCTGCTTCCCCCAGCACACCGCATCAGCACCATGAGGTCTTCATTTCACCTGTCCTACATCCTGGTCCAGGTTGTGTGAGTACAAATCAGGGTAGCTCCCTGCAACAACAGCTATAAATCACTGTGTGTCATCTGATTGCTTTGTTTAGGTTATTGTTAATGGACTGAGCCATCCAGCTCAGGATTACAAATAAAGGGCCCCGACAACAGCTGCAATGCTGGCCACACCAGCCAATGTTCCAGGCTAACCTGTGTAAGACCTGAATACCAGTGTTGCAAGACTAATTATTAGGGACTTACAGTGCATGCTGAATCAGGCCGAAATAAATCAGAGTGCCAATCAATGGACTAAATCCATGCCCCTCCCTTGTTCATTTCCTCTGAATAAACCTGATCATCTCTTTCATGTTTAACCTAACTAGTGTGCTCATTAATGTTTGGGTCACAGTGAAAGGTCTCGCATTGTGTATTGCTGATCTTATTTTACAGGGGATCTTCAGGGCATGTGCAGCAGATCCATCTCTGGTGGTAAGTGCAAGGGGTGTGAGCCTATTCTTACTGTTATCCAGTATATGCAAATTGTTCTATGGTATTACTGTTTAGGCTACTAGAAGGGTTGGTGGGTGGTTATAGTACCCCAGAGGGCTATACCAAAGCAGCCATGCTACCCCAATACCATTCCTCCAGGTGGAGGCACCAATTCACAGAACTCAGGCCCCTCAATCTGTGCATATTCCCAGTGGTAGGGGTAGTAGCCCATAGGATAGCACCACCTAGGGGTTACATATGGGCACCTCAGCTGTGAGGTACGCTCAAGGTGAGGTCTTACATAAGCTCTAAACAGAGGCATTAGAACCTTACAATCCTTTGATTTAATGTTTAGCTTGATTGACCATACTACTCTGTTAGATCTCTTAACTGATTCCAGAATTTGCTTAGAATTATTTAAATCATTTGCAATTATTTTTCCCAAGTCTTTCTCATTTGTTGTTAGGCATAAGGTGGTGTTTCCTCGAGTATAATTAACCATTGAGTTTGATTTCCCTAAGTGCATAGCCTTACAGTTTGTAGCGTTAAGTTTCATCCCCCACGTGTTCACCCAGGTAAAAATTTTGTCCAAATAATTTTGTATTATGGAAGACTGTTTATCACAAGGGCCACCAAGCTTGATGTCATCCACATATTTTATGGTGGCAGTAAGACATTTTTGGGCCATGTCTGAGACAAAGATCTGATATAAGCAGGGTCCTAGCACAGATCCCTTGGGGACTCCTCTAGTCACCTTTCCTGGTTCCGAATGATGACTGTCTATTACAGCTTTTTGAGATCTACCTGTCAGCCAGTTAGCTATCCAATTTGTAATATATGGATTGATGTTTAAATTATGAAGTTTTGCTATTAAGCCCCATGTGGGAGGCCTTCAAAAGTCTTACTGAAGTCCAGAAAAATGAAATCACAGGGTGTGCTGTTGTCAAGATGGTAACTAATAGTTTCATAGAAACACATTAGATTTGTGAGACATCCCCTGCCTTTCTTGAAGCCATGTTGTTCTGGATCCTGAGCATCCACAATGGGGGCTATCAAAAATTTGATTAGGCTTTCCAGTATTTTACAAATAGTTGAAGTTAGACTGATTGGCCTATAATTTTCTCAAGAAGATTTAGTGCCTTTTTTGTGAATCGGTGTTACATATGCCCTTTTCCCATCCTCGGGTACATAACCTGAGGAAAGGCAACCTTAGAAAAGTAATTTTAATGGCTGGACTAAGGAGTCACCTAGCAGGAATAGATAATAGCCAGCTATATTGTTGGGGCCAGACCAATTCTTGTTCTTTTAAAGTTTTAGTTTTGACAATATAAAGTCTTTTGATGGAGTAATATAAGGGGCTTCCCTTTGGTCAGTGGTTATGGGGGGGGAGGTCTTGGGCCATACCAAATATCTCACAAAACTTGTTGTTGAATATATTAGCCATATCTTTTGAGGCTGAAACAAATTCATTGTTAAATATTAGGGGCCCTACTTGACACTTTGTTTTTTAAGAGAATTTATATAGGAGTAAAAGTATTTACTTTGGATTTGTCGGCAGAGTTTGCCAGATGGTATTCCCAATCTGTTTTTGCCTTTTCTATAGTGGATTTACATTTCTTTTGTATTTGTTTAAATAGAGAGAAATTTTCAGGAGTTTTATTTTTTTAAAGAGGAAATGTAAAGTCTGTTTTTCTTTTTAATGAGTTTTTTAATGGTCTTATTCATCCATTTAGGGGAATGTTTTGAGTTTTTATATTTATTAATCGAGGGGATGTAACTGTCCCTTAGGTTTAGCAATGTGGTTTTAAAAAAATCCCAGAAATCTGAGATTATTAAGTTGTTGTATATCATGTCCCAGTCAATATTTTTGATTGTGTCATGAATCTGATGCATATTTGCTTTTTTATACAGAAAGATTTTTGTTTTGTTGGTATTAAATGTGAGAAACTTATCCAAGATGAACTATATTGTGTTATGGTCACTTTAACCCCTTGGAGAGTTTACAACTATGTTATTAATATTTAGGTGATCACTAAAGAGAACAAGATCTAAAATGTTCTCACACCGGGTGGGAGACATGATACATTGTTTTAAATGAAGCTGCTCACAAGTTGCCAGCAATGTTTTACCTTTAGAAGTACTTGCTGTAAGTTTAACCAATTAACTTCTTTTAAGTTAAAATCACCCATGATAATCGTATCATTAAGTTTGCAAGCTTGCTCAAATTCTTGTAATAATGCATCAAAGTTATCAGCAGAGGAATTAGGTGATCTGTAACATATTCCAACAATTACCAGGATGGTGAGGGGGCAAAGTCCATTAAAGAGCAATGGCTGGCACAGGGGTTACGGGAAGGGGAAAAGGGGTTCTTCTGGTACATTGGGGAGTGGAGAAAAACTAAGGGACATCTTGGCAGATTGAGATCAGAAGGAGGGTGGGTGGAAGAGGCGAGGGACCAGGCAGAGGTATTAAACAAGTAATTCACCTCTGTGTTCACTAGGGTGGGGGATGGGATATCTACAAAGCAAGGCACAATGGGGATAGAAGTGGTAGTAAGTGGGATCAGGGGAGCAACTGAAATGGAGTAAGAGGGAGGGAGAGGTACCCCGGGGTGTCACATCAGGATAAGAATAAAAAGGCCAGTAAGGTGGAGGGAATGGATGATGCTATCACCACCGAAAGGGTGTGGTTAGTCCTTAAGGCCCTACAGAAAGATAAATCTCCTGGGCCAGATGGCATTCATCTGAGAGTACTATGGGAACTGGCGGACATACTGGCTGCACCCCTGGTGGAGCTCTTCAACAGGTTGCTTGAGACAGGGAGGGTACCTAGGGGCTGGCGAGAGGCACATGTGGTGCCAATCCATAAAGGGGGGGTCGAGGGAAGTACAAGGTAACTATAGACCCATCAGTTTGACCTAGGTGGTGAGAAAATTAATGGAGAGTATACTAAAGGAATGATTGGGTGTGGACTTGGAGGAGGTGGGAGGTCTGGATAGTAGGCAACATGGGTTTGTGCCAGGTAGATCATGTCAAACCAATCTTGTGGAGTTCTATGAATGGATAACATCAGAACTGTACAGGGGAAAGCCTGTGAATGTATTATTCTTGGACTTCAGCAAGGCATTTGACTCTGTCCCCCACAATGGTTTGGTGGAGAAACTGACAGGGTTGGGAGTAGGCCCTTTGATGGTCAGATGGATTGAAAACTGGATAGCTGGATGCATTCAGAGAGTAGTGGTTGGTGGGAAGCTCTTGAACCCTAGAGAGGTCGGTAGTGGGGTACCGCAGGGCTCGGTCCTGGGTCCGATCATGTTTAATGCATACATATCAGACATCAGGGAGGGTATAGGGTGTGAAATGAGTCTCTTCACTGATGACTCCAAGATGGGAGCAGTAGTTAAGGGGCAAGAGGGGAGGTTGGCCCTGCAAGGGGATATGGACACCCTGGAAATATGGGCTCACACATGGAAATTAAATTTCAATATCACCAAGTATAAGGTGTTACATCTTGGGTGGGGAAACCCTAAACAATGGTACACCCTTGGAGGGGAGGTGCTGGAGGCCTCAACAGGGGAAAAAGACCTAGGGATCATGGTGGATGCATGTATGAATAACTCTGTGCAGTGCAGGAGAGCAGCTAGCAAAGCAAACAGGATGTTGGGATGCATCGTAAGGGGGATCACCTCTAGGAGCAAGGAAGTGATTCTGCCACTGTACAATGGACTGGTTAGACCACACCTTGAGTACTGTGTGTAGTACTAGAGATCACACTTGAAGAGGGACATACAGCTCCGGGGGAGAGTACAGAGGAGGGCAACTAAAATGATATGAGGACTAGGGGATTTGACGTATGAGGACAGACTTGAGGAGCACTGCCTGTTTTCATTGGAGGAGAGGAGAGACAGGGAGAACATGATTGGGGTCTTCAAGTACCTCAAGAGAATAAATAGGGTAAACATGGAGGGGATCTTTAGACTAAAGCAGGGAGATATTACCACAGGGCATAGTTTGAAGTTGGAAGGTGGAAGGGTGAGGGGGGAAAAGAGGAGGAGGTTTTTCACTGAGAGGATGGTGGATCCTTGGCATGTGCTGCCTGGTGAGCTGGTTCAGAGATCCGCAGTGGAGGGCTTCAAGAAAGGGTGGGACAGACACAGAAAGCAGATGTATCAGATGATGGCCTGGCCCAGGGGGGTGGGGATGGATGATAGGGGTTTCTGGAACACAAGGGGAGGATGGCCTCGGTACCCAACTAGGGATCTGAGGTTCGAGCAGACTTGATAGACCGTAAGGCCTAATTTTCTGGCAATTAGTATGTTAATTAAGGGCTTGCAGTTCTCAAAAAGTAACTTGACTCATAAGGATTCTGCATCAGTATTGTATGTTTTTATTTTATCAGAGATATCAATTGTTTTGGCATCACTGTTTACCAAAAGGGCTACACCTCCTCCCTGTCTTACTTGTCTGTTTTGTTTATGTAAACAGTACCTGGAGGTAATTGTTTTCCAACAGGCTTTCTCATCACACCATGTCTCAGTAATTGATATAATAGAGGTGTAATTCTGGCGGGTTCTAAGTTTGAGTTCACCAATTTTATTATTCAGATATCTTGCATTACAGTGCAGAAAGCTTAACTGGTTACAGGGATTTATTGTGAATTGCCCAGTTTGGAATATTCAGAGAGGCAGGCTTTGCTATGCCTCTCCCCCAGTTTAGTTAGTTTAAATGACTATTAATTTTGGTGGTGAAGCGTTTGTCCAATAAACTGCTACCCCTTCTACTTAAATGAAGGCCATCCCAACAACATAATTAATTTCATTCAGTAAACATCTCCCAATCGGTTAAACAACCAATTTCTTGTTTTAGACACCAGCTTCATAGCTAATTGTTAATATGTTTTATCTTCTGTGTAGTATAAGTGTTTGCTCTAGGAACAAGTAGAATTTCAGAGAATATAACCTTGCAGCCTTAATCAATTAATTTATTTGAGATGGCGATATATTCAGCCTTAACATCCATCAGTGGTTGGCGGTTAATATTATTTGTGCCCGCATGCACCACTACAAGTGGCTTTTCACCACTCTCAGCCAGGATATTATCAAGCATGAGGGTTAAGTCTGCTATTTTGGTTCCTCAAAAGCTGGAGCTGCATCAGTTAGCTGTATCCCCATTACATGTTGTTCTATTCAGATGTTTAATGATAGTGTCATCAATAACATATACTTGTCTGGGTGTATGTAAAGTATCTATGTTGGAAACTGGGGCTACTTTCATTTCTTCAATGGTACTCTCTGTGCTGCAGTTTATGTCTGTCATGGTATCTATTAATTGTGGTTCCTTGGTAGTAGGTTTAGTAACTGGGGATGCACTTTGTGTAGAATTAGTTAATGGAAGAGGACTGCTGCATGGTAAGTTTGTAGAAATATCAGGGGGAGGTTGGTTAGAGTCCATGATTTCAATAGTCTGGATCTAGAATGGGGGATTAAAGCGATTATGTAATTTAAGACTGAAGTCTTCAGTTTTGCAGCCTTTTTTAGCTACTTTACAGCTTTTCACCAAATACTAATTTTTGTCTGGATCAGTTATGATATCAGTAATGCTATCTGCTTCCATGGCACTTTTTTAATTTACTGGGTCAGGAAAAGAGTCATTTTGCAATAGGACACTGGGGGGAAAGAGAAGGTTGGTGTGCCTGCAGTGTAACTGTTATCTGAGGTAGGATTTACCTGCACAATTGGCAAAGGCGCAGGCATAGTAACTATATTAGTGCAGGTGGTAGAATTCCGATATTTCATACATTCTGCCATGTCCCTTTGGCCAGCTTCAACAACAGTCAGTCTTGACGTAAAGGTCAATATTTCCTTTAGTATTTCATTATTTTCTTGGCATTTTTTACATATAAAGGGGAGTAAGGAGATGGTGATTGTTGATAATGAATACATTTTACAAGTGTTACATTTAGTCCTGATACTGCCATCTGTGGTGGTGATTGTTGCAGACATATTAATTCTCAAAGAGCAAGGCAAACAGATGCAGAACTGAGGCAAAGATTAGGGGAATGGTTGGGATATATATAGTAGTGCACAGAACAACTGTAGGCAGACTGTTAATTCTGGCAAAATCCTAATCTAAGTGGAATATACAGTCAGTGGGAAAACTGTTAGGTACAGCTTACCTTAATGCCACTAGATATGTGTAATCTTCTGGTTTTCTACCCCTTCTACCCCACTGGATATGCCAGATATGAGCTTAGACACGTGTGTCTCCATGTGCTGCGATGCACATGCCCTGCTCACTTGCCCTGCTCACAGTGGGCAGCTATTTATGGCAATGCTGACCCAGAAGTAGACACGGAGTCAGCCGGCTCTGAAGTAGAGGCTGACTTAATCTTTTAAAATATGTGAAAAACCCTTGTTGGGTCTTAAAAGTGCTCCTCATTGGGAGTCTATGTAAGCCTTTGCAGAGGGTTACAAAACTCTAGTAAACTACAGTTGTGTCCTTCTGATGAAAACATGTTAATAAACAGGGCTACAAATATAAGAGGACAGTCTGCTAAAATGACTGCCCGTAACACACAATGGCAATAGTTTACTACCACAACCAAAGTTCTGAAATTTACACTCACCCTGCTCGCAATGGGTGACTAAGTTCTGAATTTACAAATGTGCACTCTGCACAATTCCCATTCCCTTGCTGGCCAATTATTGCAAAATGGTACGGTTAACTAAATTTGCTATACTCAAACATGTTTGGAGCAAAGTGAGAGTGCCCCAAACATGTTTGAATATAGCCCCCCAAAAGCAAAAATGAGGCACTAAAACATGGACTCAGCACAGTTCACATCCCCCTGCTGGCCAAAGAGAGAGATATAGTATCTGGTCAGTGAAAACAAACAGGCTGTAATAGAGCCAACTCATTTAGGGCATCCCAGACCTGTTAGTGTTACAATAGGTACAATCAGGACTTCACTGAAAATGAGATATCGCATGTTAACTGACCTGTCCTGGGTAACTACATTGTAAAAGTGTTAACAAGCAGGACCCCATTAAAAATTAGATTCTGCATTTTACATTTGCTAATTCTACTAAATACGTTGGAAAAATGTGTAAATGGAGGACCCCAGTGAAAATGAAATATTGTAGCTGCTCTATCCTACTAATGACACTAACACTTTATGTGTATGAACACATGTTGTAACAGCTATATATGTGTGTGTTGTGTGTGTGTGTGTGTGTGTGTGTGTGTGTGTGTCTTGTGTGCATTTTCAAAGGGGTTTGTTTGTCCAGAACCACAAACACTTTTCACTGCATTTTCTTGATGTTTATGGTTTTGTTTTTTTCTACTATTGTGGTATAACTACTAACATACTAACACACTAAAATGCCAGCAGAATAGGCCTATCAGTCTTTCACATCTGCTTGTTTGGTCAGCCCCCACCCTGGAAACTGACCTTGCTGCCCCCCTCAGCCTCTTGGGCTTCTCCCTTCCCAGTCCCGGATGTTCTCTCTGCACTGGACTTAGCTTCCAGAACCCTTCCCCTGTGACTGTCCCACCCCCTCTTAAACCGCTTCACCGTCTGTGCCTCCACCAGCTCCCCAGGCAGCACATTCCATGTCTCCACCACCCTCTCAGTGAAGCAGCACCTCCTCCTTTCTCCCCTGAATCTCCCCCTTCCAGCTTCCATCCATGCCCTCTAGTTGCCCCCCTCTCCTTCCTTCGGAGCACCCTGACTTTGCCTCCCCTATTCACCTCCCAAATGTACCTGAAGACGTCTATCATGTCCCCCCAGTCTCTTCTCTCTTCCAATATGTACATATTTAGCTACTTGAGCCTCTCCCCATTGGTCTTATCCCCCAAGCCCCAGATAATTTTTGTTGCCCTCCTCTGGACTCTCTCCAGGAGTTCAATGTCCCTCTTTAAGTGTGGCCTCCAGAACTGCACACAGTGCTTGAGGTGCAGACTCACCAAGCAGTTGTACAGAGGTAGTATCACCTCCCTCCTTCTGGAGGTGATCCCCCCTGTGATGCATCCCAGCATCCTGTTGGCCTTGGCCACTGCCCTCCTACAGGTCTCCGAGTTGTTCATCTTGACATCCACCACCACCACCACCCTTTCTTCTACACATTTTTCCAGTGTATTTAGTAGAATTAGGAAATGTAAAATGCAGAATCTAATTTTTAATGGGGTCCTGCTTGTTAACACTTTTACAATGTAGTTACCCAGGACAGGTCAGTTAACATGCAGTATCCCACTGTTCTTGACTCCAGGAGGTCGTGGAGTCAAGAACAGTGGGGGAATTCAAGAATGCATGGGACAGACAAAAGGCAGTCCTAGTGGGGGGTAGGAGGAAGTAAGCTGTTGGTTAATTAGGATCTGCAGCTTATCTGTTACGTAGGAAAATGGGCAGACTAGGTGGGCCAAGCGGTCCTTATCTGCTGTCAAATTCTATGTTTCTATGTTTCTACCCCAGGTCCCTCTCAGCCATTGAGACTTGTAGCATTCCCCAGCATTCCCCACCCCCCCAGGGTGTACACATGGCCCAGGTTTCTGGCTCCCAGGTGCAGTACCTTGCATTTCCCTGCATTGAACCTCAGTTTCCACTTTCTAGACCAACCTTCCAGAGCCTCCAGGTCCCCCTGAAGGGCCGCACTCCTCTCCTCCCCATCCACCACTGCCCTCAGCTTTGAGACATCCACAAAGAGACTCATCTCACTCCTAATATCCTTCCTTATGCCAGAGACGTAGGCATTGAACAGGAGGGGCCCAAGGACCGATCCCTGAGGGACCCCACTAATGACCCTTCTTGGGGATGAGACTATCCCACCAACCATGACCCTCTGGGTCCAGTCCTGGAGCCAATTCCCTTTCCATCTGATCATCTTGTTTCCCACCCCCATTTCCCCCAGTTTATCTAACAGGCTTCCATGGGGAACAGAGTCAAATGCCTTGCTAAAGTCAAGAAAGAGGATATGTCCACTGGCCTACCCAGTTCCAAGGCACTTGTCACCCAATCATAGAACTCCACAAGGTTTGTCTGATACAATTTCCCAAGAACAAAGCCATGCTGTCTATTGTCCTGGTACCCTAACTTTTCCAGGTCCCCCCCCAGCATCTCCTTTACATGCCCTCCATCACCTTGCCTACCACCGAGGTCAGGCTGACAGGCCTGTAGTTTTCTACCACCTCCCTTGATCCACCCTTGTGGATAGGCACTATATATGCCACCTTCCAGCCCTGGGGCACCCACTTTGTCCTCAGGGAGATGCTGAAAAGCTCCACCAGGGGTTTGGCCAGGACATCCGCCAGTTCCTTCAGCACTCGGGGATGAATTTTATCCGGCCCTGGTGCTTTCTCTGTCTTAAGGCACCTGAGGGCTTCCCTCACTCTCTCTCTGCCAGGATTTCCATCTCCACTACCTCATCCCCCTGCATTGCCTTCCCCCCTTCTGCCAGTGATACCCCCTCTCCCCAGACCCCCAATCGGTAAGGGTCCCCCAGTTTCACTGCTCCTCCCCGTATGAGGCAGCCCCCATTTTCCTTCATGAAAACTGAGGCGAAGTACTCATTTAGTACCTCAGCCTGCTCTCCCAGATCTTGTGCCCATTCTTCCTCTGTTTTAATCCTGCTAATCTTCCCCTTCACCCTTCATTTTTCCCCAATGTATCTATAGAACCCCATGTTCCCTCTCCTAATTTCCCTGGCCAGGTTCTGCTCCTTCCTTGCCTTGGCCGCCCTCAGCACCCTAGTGGCCTTTCTGGCCATCAGCTCGTATTCCCCTCGATCCATTGCACTCCTTGAGCACTTGAAATGTCTATAGGCCACCTTCTTCCCCTCACCGCCTCCTGAACCTCCCTGGTCCACCAGCATGGTTTTTGGGCCCTACCGAATTGCTTCTCACTCTTGCACAGGTGCTGGTAGCATCCTGCACCCCCCTACTGATGATTTCCCACCTACTGTCAGTGTACATGTCTGGCCCAATACCATCCAAATTCTCCTTAAGGATCCTTCCCATTTATTTGAAGTCTGCGCCCCCATAGTCAATTACCCTCATCTTTGTGCAGCCTTCTACCCCTCTTAGGTCCAGGCTGAACCAGACCGTGGCATGGTCGCTCCCTGCCAATGGGTCCCTTACCTCCAGGCCTCCAATCTGGTCACTGTCTGCCAGGACCACATCCAGTATCCACTCCTCCCTGGTCAGTTCCCCCAGATGCTGGGTTAGAAACGCATCCTGAAAGACATCCAACAACTGTTTCCTGGCCACCGAGGATGTCATAGTCCCCCAGTCCATTCCTGGCATGTTTAAATCCCCAAACACCACCACCCTTCCCCTACCCAATCTGCAGTGTCTCCCAACATCTGCCACCAGACTCTCTTCCAGTTCCTTCGCCAGCGCAGGGGGTCTGTACTCCACTCCTGTTTTTGCAATCTTACCTCCCCCTTGTGATCAAGGTGACCCAAATCACCTCCACAGTTCCCTCCGCCTCCTCCACTCCTCCTATGTCAATGCAGTTTTAACTATTATTGCCACCCCTCCCCCTTCCCTCCCCCCATCCTTCCTGAACATGATGTAACCCTCCAGGTTCAGGTCCCAGTCATGCCCTGCAGTGGCCCAGGTCTCAGTGACAGCTGCCATATCCACCTCTCCCTCAGCTAGCATCACCTGAAGCTCAGGCATTTTATTGCCCAAGCTCCTGGCATTTAGCAGGACTACCTTCCATCCCTTCCCTATACTCCCATTTCCCCTGCTTGTGTTCCCATGGGAATTCTGTCCTCCCCCTGTCTGCACCTTATCAGATGGCCTTTTTCCCCATCCCACCAGCTCCCTAGGGGGGTGGAGGCAGAGTCCCTCCTTTATCGGACCCCCCTCTATAGCATCTTCTCCCATACCTCCTCCCTTCACAAGTTTAAACCCCACCTTTCAACAACGAACCCCTCTATTTTCAACTTAAGGATTTCCTTCCCCTCCAAGTTGAGATGGAGCCTATCGCTAGCATACAGCCCCTTATCCTCCCAGATCTCCCCCCAATCCCCCATCTACCCATACCCTCTGGCCCCACACCACTCCCTGAGCCACTTGTTAATCTCCCTAATCTTTCTCTCATGTTCCCCATTAGCCCTTGGCACCAGCAGGATTTCCAAGAAGGAAATTGTGCATCCTATATCATGACAAACCCTGACTAGTTCCTTGAATCTCACCTGTATCACTAGCTCACTATTTCCCTCAATGTCATTCATACCCAAGTGAACCAGTATATCCAGAGAACCTCCACAATCCTTTGCCAGCTGATATACCTCATGTTTGGCCCTGTCCACCGTTAGTCCAGGGAAGCATTCTGTTCTGACCGGGCAGGCTTCTCTCTCTCCCTATCCCATTTAATTCCCCTCATCATGGAATCCCCCAACAGAAGTAATCTGACTGCCCCTTTTCCTCCATTTCCCCCTTCCATGTCCCTCATCCTTTCTACTGGCCACTCCCCCAGCCAGCTTCTTGCTCCTCCCCCTATCTGGGTGCCACCTGCCACCCCCTCCTTATTCGCCCTAGCTACCGCCTTCCCTCTGTTCCTATACCTCTCCTCCTCCAGAGTATCCTTCTGTGCCCTGCTACCCCACTGGTCACTGCTCGCAACTGGTTCTCCCCCCCACTAAACTAGCCTGGATCATCCTCGCTTTCTTCTCATCTCCGTTCAGCCCCTCCTTGCCTGTCGTGCCCCTCTGACCCAAACCTTCAGCACCCTTTACCATGTCCTCCTTGTACTTATGATCCTTCTCCTTGCGTTTTCTTCCCAACTGGTCCTTCTCCTTGCACTTAACTCCCTCTACCCCCTCCTCCACCTTCTCTGATCCTCCACTCCCCCGTTTTCCTGCATTCCAGTTTTCCCCTATTTTCCCTTCTGGACCTCTCCTCCTACCCCCACTTCCTGTCCATCTCTACCCACCCTTGTCATGGCTGCATCCCCCCCTTCCTCAAGCATAAGTAAAGAATTGAAATGGTTGCTGAGCTTAAGGTCTGATCCACCTCCCCACCATGCTTCCTTCTGTCTAGCCCCAGCCATCTGCCTAATCCCTTGAGAATGTCCTCCTTTTGGCCCCCCTCTGTGAGGGTCCCCAGTTACCTGCCTACTATCTTGATAGTGTCCTTCTATTTGGCCACCTGTGTCAGGGTCCCCATGCAACCCCAGAGTCCACTCCTGCACTCCATTCCCTATGCCCCTGCCCCTCATGCTTGGTCCATCACCGTGGGGGTGCCTGCTTCCTTGATAGTGCCCTTCTTTTGGGACCCCTCTGTCAGGGTCCCTATGCAACCACAGAGTCCTCTCCTGCACTCCTTTCCCAATACCCCCACCCCTAGTGTGTGGTACATCCATTGGGAGAGCCCCTGCCTATTCCCCAAACATACCCCCCCTTCAGTTGTCTCCTAATCCCCTCAACCTCCTCCCTGAGCTGTGTCAGCTGGTAGCACACTGGGCAGCCACCAAACTTCCAAGCTCAGTCCAGTATCATGGCCATCCCACACCCTGTGCACCCCACTGCCCTCCCAAATATGCCGGCCCTAATGCTGTGTGGCCCCATCCTCCTTCAATTAGGTTTCCTTGGGTGAACCACAAGGTTCCCCAATAGTCCAATATGTACTCCCCAGCCCACTAATCAGGTCACCCCTTAATCCTAGATACAGTCCCACAACAAACAGGTACCCTCATTTCTAGGTGTAGTACTACATAGTTTACCTCATTTGAGCTTAAACTATAGGATGCCTCCCTCCTCCCTTTCCAGCAATGAGCTCAACACCACATGCACTTTTTCCCCTCCTCCAAGTCCTTCTCCAGCCAGTTCAAAAGTGCACAGCTCCTTCCTGCTTGTTTGTGATCCTCCAATGGGATCCTTCCTGGTTTTCTTGCCCCACCCTCCCCAGGCATTTAATAGAGGTCGGGGCCAGGGTAGGTGGTGTGGGATGAAAAATCTGGTGCCCTGGCTTGCTCCATGTGGCCGAGATGGCTCCCCAATCTCTCCACTGCAAGAACCCTCTGGTTGCCGCTGCTATCCTCCAGTGCCGTGGCCCACTCCATGTATCTGGGATGGCTCCCCTGATCTGCTGCTGTCTCCTAGCACAAAAACACAGCTCCTGTTGTGAGAATACAAGCTGGTCCACTTTTAAAGGTAGCCCAGCATACGTATTCCCCGGCGCAGCCTCCGACTTGCTGTCGTCCTCTGTGCCCAATTGGCGCACTTGCTCCTGGCTCCCTGTGGCTGGATTGGCCACTGCAAGAACCCTCTGGTTGCTGCCATGCTCCTCCAGTGCCCTGGACCACTCCATGCAACCAGGATGGCTCCTTGATTTCTCCGCCACAAGAACCCTCAGGTTGCCGCCACTCTCCTCCGGTGCCCTGGCTCACTCCATGTGACTGGGATGGCTCCCCTGATCTTCTGCTGTCCCCAGCATAAAAACACAGCTCCTGGACTTTTATATTATTTATATGTGTATTTATTTTAAAACTTGCACCAGGAAAGGCATACTGAGCTGAAAAATAGTTCATTTCCAGATCTGTCCTGGTGGGAAGGGAAAATAGAGGTGAAACAACAACATAGAACAATAACTTATATGATAAAACATCACACAGAGATGTAAAATAAACAGTACAAAATTAACAAATGAGATTTATCAGACAGGTAAAACTATAAGCAAAAATTTTACAAGGACAAGGCTGGAAATTTGTCCCATGGGTTCAAGTAATAGTACTTTTCAGTGGTGAGGGTACAGTGTGATAGGGCTCTAAACAAAGGAGCGCAGATGGGGGAAGAAGGGAAAGTGCAGACAAGTGAGGGAGGAAGAAGAGAGGGAGGAGAGTTGGTGACGTGAATGGAGGGGTAAGGAAGAGGAGAAAGAGGGGAAGATGGTAAACTGAGGAGTTGGAAAGGGCTATGACTCAAAGGCAGCCACAGGAGGGAGCGGTGTGGTCATTGAGAAAGAGGGGAAGAGGGTAAACTGAGGAGTGGAGAAGGGCTATGGCTCAAGGGCAGGCACAGGAGATAGCAGTGTGGTCATGGAGTAGAGAAGAGAGAGAGTGTTTTGGAAGAGGTGGAACGAGTGGTTAAGGGGAAAAAGTTACAAAGTTTAGGAAAGTGCAAAGTGAAGGTAGCCAGACTAGCTCATTTATAGATGCATCCTGGGGAAGGAGAATGAGAGATGTAAGGACAACATCAAACAATAACTTACACAATAAAAAAACATACAGAGACATAAAATAAACAGTACAAAATAAACATGAATGAGGTTCATCAGGCAGATACAATTATAGGCAAAACATTTACAAGGACACGGTGGTGAATCTGTCCCATGGGTACAGGTAATAGTACTGTTCACAGGTGATGGCACTATGGGATAGGGCACTGAAGGAAGGAGCACAGATGTGGGAATGGAAAGTGTAGACAAGTGAGGGAGGAAGAAGAGAGGGAGAAGGAATGGTGAGGTGGGTGGAGGGGCAAGGAGGAGGAGGAGGAGAAGAAAGAGGGAAAGATGGTAAACTGAGGAGTGTGGAAGGGCTATGACTGAAGGGCAACCACAGGAGGAAGCAGTGTGGTCACAAAGAAAGAGGGAAAAGGGTAAACTGAGGAGTGGGGAGAGCTATGACTCAAGGACAGGCACACAAGGTAGTGGTGTGGTCATGGACCAGAGAGGAGAGAGTGTGTCTGGAAGAGGCAGAACAAACAGTTAGTGGGGAGAAAGAGAGAGTTCTAAAGTTTAGGAAAGAGGAAAGAGAAAGTAGCCTGAACAGCGAAATATTTTACATCACAGTAATACAACTAAGTCATGCATTAATTCTTTTTTTTGAAATTGAGAATGCTTTATTTAATACCATTGTTGTATGATACATAACAAACAACAATAGCAACAATAACAAGAGAAAGGACAACAAAATATAAAATAAGAATTCAACATCAAACACTGAATAAAAACAAAAATAATCCCCACATGAGTGTAATCACACCAGAAAAATTGGAATGAACACTTGTTCTAAAGGAAGGATAAATATTTAACCAAAGATGAAAAGGGATGCCTTGGAAATCAAAATGAATATGACTCCTCACTATAAAAGTTAAAAGTCCAACATGGTGTGTTGTACTGAATAAAATATAAGAAAGCAAAAAGACCATGAATGTAACCAAGCTAGGGGTGAAAGGCAAGGGGAAGCGTACTGAGTATATACAATTTATCCCACTTTCTCTCATATGCCAACAAATTATAATGAAGGCTGGCAATCATCTTCTCCATACAGAGATTATATAACAGCTCAAATCATTCTACATAGGAGATTGTCACTTGGTCTTTCCAGTGGTGAAGAATCAATCTTTTGATCGACATGGAGATGAGTGTCATGTGTTATCGCTGCTTCCTAGATGAAATAGCATGGAAATCCCCAACAATGCAAATTTTAGGAGTGAAATGGTCTGTAAGACCTCAAAAAAGATCCATTCTATCCTTCATCTCATCTCATAGTGGTTTGATAGCATCACATTCCAAAAAAATATGCAATAATATACCTTCCCCCGACCGCATCTATTACAAAGGGGACATGGGGAATTTACCCATTTTAAAAAGATTTTGAGTGGTTCAATATAAATTACGGAGAATAAAAAGTTAAGTTAGGTGTAACTTATCTTGTGTAAGGTATTGAAAAAGGTGTTGCCATTTTGTAGGCCAGGTAAATGAAGTATCAGGAAAGACAGACTGCTAAAAAGAACAGGAGCAATCATAATTTTGGTTAATTTCTTCCACGAGAGGTTGCTAAATTTTGGAAACAGAGTGGGGGAAGAGATGCCAAGCTTTGAACTGAGGAAAAAAACTGATTACGCATCGTGGGCCAAGGTGGGGTCCCCATGTAAGAAACTATTTATTTATTGAATTTTGATGACCGGGTAGGCCCACTGGGCACCGGAGGTCCCTTTTTCAGGGGCGACCCAGGAAATAACAGTACATGAAATAGAAGACAGTGATACATATACAGGCTATGGGTATACAGTATACTTCAGTTTACAAATCCATGAGACAGAACATTCTTTTCTATGAGTTGTATATGTCTAATAGTCTGTTGTTCATTTGTTCATGCTTCAGAGCATACAAAGGAATAAGACAGTACTGTAAATTCATTAGGTAATATACATCTAAGAGTCATAGGATAGGTTCTGTGACTTGAGGAGGAGCAAGTGCTAACTGTTCGGGGGGTAGAGATTTAAGTATGGTAGAGAGCTGACACAGGGTCGTTGTTGTAGTGTCAGGTTACCATAACATAGGCATTTACTCATTGACAGCAGGTGGGTCTTGAGTCTTGTGTGGAAGCCACGGTACCAATGAGGTTTCTCGCACCTCAAAGGGAGGTTGTTCCACAGGGAGGGGGCAGCGTGTGAGAAGGACTTGCAGCCTGCCTTAGTCCTGACCTTTGGGACCTCTAGTAGCGTTTGGCCTGAGGACCTGAGGTTACGCATGTTTCTCTTTACTGTTAGGAGTCCGTCGAGGCTTGGGGGAGGCATAGGGCTGATTAGCTTTTTCACCAGACAGAGTACAGGGCACCTGAGGCTAGCTTCAAAGGATGGCCAGTTGAGCTTCAATAGGGCCTCACAGTGGTGGCTCCTTGAGTGGGATGAGGCAAAGCAGACCACCTTATTGTATAGTGTCTGTAGTTTACTGTACTCCAGTTTAGCGACACCCTAAAGGACCGGGGCAGCATATGTTAGCGTTGGGAGTAGGACACTAGAAGCTATTGCAGTCCTAGCTTAGGGGTCAGCTGTTCCTTGAGCCGATCCAGTAATCTGAGTTTGGTATGGATTACTTTGGTAACTTGGTCTACATGTTACTTGAAAGTGAAACCTTGGTCGAGGGTAAGGCCAAGGTACTTTGTCGAGGAGACTACTTCCAGTTTGTTGCCCTCCAGTGATGTAATTTGGAGTAATTGTGTTTCAATTGGAAGAATTTAAAAGCCAAGATATTTGGTATGCCAAGGAGTTCCAATGCTTGTGTGAATGACATTAGATGCCCATCATGCACTAAAACTGACATGGAAAGCTTGTCTAGAGTGGGTAGCCACTTAGACAAGATAACTTTGTCTGCTATTTTGAAATTTGGATTTCCAACAAATGATTGGTCAGGGTCTTTAGTAAAGTCTAAGAAGAGGACATTGGACATTTGTTTGTGAACTTGCATGGCAGTCCCCACCACTGATTGCTGTAATGTCTGGAGAAGAGAAGCATATTTCACATAGAGAATCACAGTAGGGCTTATATTGTATGAACAAATACATTTCCATTCAATCTGAAACCATAATACACTGCAATTAAGAGGTTCAGAAGGTGCTTCAGGACAGAGCCATTGATAATACTTACTAATGTGGGAGGCCCAATAATATAAGTGAAAATCTTGAGTTGCAAGCCGCCTTTGGATTTAGGATAGTTCAATTTTCTGTACGCACGTCGAGAGGGCTTTCTGGCTTATGAAGTGAACTGTGTTAAAACAGCATAAAGGAATAAAGACCTGCAACATGTTTAGTGGGTAAAAAAAACAAGGACAAATATTAATTTTAATTATGTTTATTCTACCCCACAAAGTAAAAGGGAGTGTGGACCACTGTTCCAGGTCAACCTTAATTACATCTAACAGGGCATCCAAGTTTAATTTTTTAAACTGAGAAATATCTTTTGAAAGGTGTATCCCCAAATATGCAAGAGTATGTGGAGCATAGACAAATCCAAACTGGAACACATGAGCTTGAGTAACTAGAATATTAAGTGGTATTACAGCTGTTTTGTTGAGGTTTAGTTTGTAAATAGAGAGTGCACTAAATTGTCCAATAGTTTCAAGGATATCCAGGATTGCTGTGGTGGGTTCTGAAATATGTAGCAGGATATCATCTGCATAAATGGAGAGTTGATAATTGGAGGATCCTAAAGGGATTCCCAGAATGAGAGGGTTGCTCAACTTCAACTTCAACTTCAACAAAAGGGGTTCCAGATGTAAGTTAAATAAAAGAAGGGACACAGGGTAACCCTGTCGGGTCCTGCAATATAATGTAAATAAAGGGGAAAATCTACATTACAGTGTATTTTTCCTGTAAGGCAGCAATATAGCACATGGAGCCAATTTATAAATTTAGAGAAGAAACCAAAGCTACCCAACACTGCAAATAAAAATGGTTATGAGAGTCTAGTGAAAGCTTTCTTGCTGCTGGCCTCCCTAGATCCTGAGAAACAGAAAGTATGTGTTCAAGCTTGTGCAAGTGGTCAGCCACAGATCTCATGGGCATAAAACACGCTCTAGATATCTGCCTGGTTTTGGTAATAAAACAATCAAAAGCTTCTGCTAGGGAAGAGTCTGAGAAACCATTCTCCAGGACATCCATAAGTATCTGCAACAAAGTAGGGGCTGGGTCTTGCACAAATGTTTTGTAAAAATTAGTGGTAAAGCCATCGAGGCCCGAGCTTTAGGCAATGTTAATGCAGATAGGACCGATGTAACCTCCATCAAAGTGATGGGACGGCAAAGGTATTCCCACTGAGTGTCAGACAGAACCAGTAAGGGGACCAGATCCAAATATTCCTTCAGTGCTTTCTCAGACACAGATTGAGAAATGGGGCCATATAGTGATTTATAATAATGAAAAAATTCAAGGGCAATATCACTAGGGCGGGTCCTGTGAGAGTTGTCTGAGAGAGAGAGAGAGAGAGCATATAGAAGGAATAAGACAAGAGGTTTCTTGCTTGCTCAACTGTAAGGACATTAATTTCCCAGCTTTTTCTCCCTGGTCAATATACATAAATTTGGTCTTAAAGATAGCATATTCAGCTTTTTCCCTCAGCAGTTCAGTATATTGATCCCACAATACTTCTAATTCTACCCTAGAAGTCGAAGGAGAGGAAGGATTCAAAGACTTTTCCATTAGTCTAATTTGGGTGAGTAGGGCAGAAATGTTTTCTTGGCGCAATTTTTTCCTTTTAGCGGGCAGTCTAATAAATTCTTCTTGAAGATATGCTTTACAGGGTGCCCATTCCTTATCCCTATGGGTGAGAGAGCCCCAATTCTCTTTTAAAAAAAGTGGGAAGAGCTGCTTGAAGGGAATAGTTCCGATCAGCTGAAATGGATTGGCCCTACCGTCATTATCCCGACCCCGGGTGCCCGAAACATGGTTATCTGACATTTGGGATTTCGCCCCCCAGGTGAGAATCCTTAAGTACAGGGGTGTGGGGTGGAGACCCCACATTGAAGGGTGCTGGGAGCAAAGCCCTCCAACTTATACCTGAGGCAAAATTCCAATGTCTAGCAACCGTGTTTCAAGCGCTCGGGGTTGGGGTAATGACGGTCGGGCCGATGCATTTAAGCCAACCATAGTATATCCGCTTGAAGTGTTCAATTATAAAGGGGATTTTCAGAATTTGGTTGTTAAATTTCCAGGTGGAATCTCTATCCCCATCCAAATTTAGGGAACAGATTAGCCAGACTAAAGTGTGATCAGACAGGACTCTCAGGGCAATATCAGCTGCATAGAGATTTGCTAATGTAAACAGATGAACCAAGAAAAAATCAGTTCTGGAGCAGAACTTATGGGCTGGGGAAATAAAAAGTAAAATGTTTAGCTACCTGACTGAGGATTCTTCTTGGGTCAGAGAGTCCATTAAGTCCAGAAGGGACAATTCTGTAGGAGAGAAGCTTGCCATAGGCTCTCAGGTTCTATCTACGTTACATGTCAAGGTAAGGTTCCATTCCCCCCGGAATGATCAGTAAATGGGCATAAGGAGAAGGACTGGTTTCTAAAGACATAAAAAAGAGCAGTGAGTCAACATTAGGTCTGTAGATGAACCCTAAGTGTGCTGGAGCCTGACCTATGGTACCTTTCAAAAAAACATATCTACCCTCGGGGTCCAAAATACTAGTAGTGAGTATAAAGGAAATTGATCTGGTGAACAAGATAGCTACCCCAAATTTGCTGGTACTGTCACCCACCCCGTACACCTGTCCAATAGAGTCCTTTCTAAAAAGCTGACATTCACAGAACAGTAAACATGTTTCCTCTAGACACACTACCTGAATCCCTAGCTGAGCCAAGTGTTTAATAATTTGATAATGTTTAGTCTTATCCCTTGCCCCTTTTACATTTCATGTTGCAAATTTCATACTACCTAACATAACAGCAAATAACTGAGAAAATAATAAGGGTATCACCTAAAAGATTGGTAATCCCAAAAGTAACACCTATAAAAAAAAAAAGGTTGGTTTGCACTCAATTAGAGCCCCCATCCATTACCCACCCTCAGCAATATAGAAATCAAAAATCAAAAGACAGAGATAAAAGGCGACCTTCACCAGTGCCCAAACCTGTCCCTGGTCCCAAGACCACACTCCTGCAGTCAGTTAATAATAAGTTGACTTATTGTCTTTTTACTTTGCCTCCCACTATGATAGCCTGGAAAACTGTACGTGTAGGATATGACACTGGGCTGCCTAAACTAATAATTTATTTTTAACATAGAAACATAGAAACATAGAATTTGATGGCAGATAAGGACCGCTTGGCCCACCCAGTCTGCCCATTTCCCTGCCTACTGGATAAGCTGCAGATCCTAGTTAACCAGCAGCCTACTTCTTCCTATCCCCACCCCCCAGAATTGCCTTATGACTGTCCCATGCATGCTTGAATTCCACCACTGTTTTTGACTCCAAGACCTCCTCCGGAAGGCCGTTCCATGCATCCACAACCCTTTAGTTTAATATTTTGACCTCTACTGATGAGTGAGGTCTATGGAGGTCACACTGAAGCTAAGAATAAATCTTTTGAGTCAGCCTATATGGCGTATACAGTGACTCCACCTGGTTATGAAGGTATGGTTATCTGGAATGATGTAAGTGCTGAAACAGCTGGTGAAACTTGAGTGAAAAAATCCATTGCTGAACAAGCTGGAGTGAAAATGATTTATTTATTTCTGTTCCAGCTCTACATGCCATGATAATAAATGCATTTATTGGGCAATTTTTGTTCTTGCAGTTGTGTATATTTGCATGCAACGTGCGTTTATGCAGCCTCTGGATTAGATGCGACGTCCGACAGCCCATTCAGCTGCTATTGTTAAAATGTTCTTTCTGATTAGGTTGATACCACATGAAACTCTCCCTGGGTGATAGTGGGGCCAGGAATAGCCCAGGCATACCCTCTGTGTTCAGGGGTAAGGGGGAAATGCTCACCAGAAGGTTATCTGCAATATCGGAAAACACACTCTGTACACCTCCTCTTTTTCATGAGCAGTCAGCATCACCCTTTTCTGTCAGATGCAGTAATGACCACACTACACAGTACTTAAGCAATTGTCACTGTTTACTAAATAATTACTGTGCTTATATTCATTTAATTTTAACCCATTCCACCAATACTCTCTTGGCTGGCACCACAAACACAGGTTTGAACCTGACTCTGGACTTGAGTCCCAACCTTATTGTCTCTGTATATAGGTTGTATCCTCTCTCATCACATCCAGAAACACTTAACCCATCTTATTTCTTGAAATAATCAATGGATTAAGTCATACCTCAGGAAAGACCTTTTCCAACTCTGTGCTGAAGTTATCAGAATTCCTACCTTACTTTTACACTATTGTCACAGAACACACTGTGACAACACAGTGTCTGATAATAGGGTGCAGGAGAATGCACCACCATAGGGACATTCAGGCGCTCCTGGTTGACAGCTATCCATGATCTTAGTTCCTCACATCAAACAGTTCCTTCTCCTACTGGATGGGGTGCTGGGCACTACACAGCAGTGCAAACTCCAGTCTGCCCTCAAACAGTGGTTGACTATCACCCTAAACCATCTGCTTGTGGCCACCTCTCTGATGTCTATCCCAGTGTGGAATTTCCCCTTACAAACAGCACGTATATCTCCTTCCTTAGTCAGCGTCTCACTCCCACTTCATCAGATTTCTCACCTAGTCTTGATCTACCTGTTGGGCAGCTGGATTGTGTAGGTCGGGTATCTGCAATTTTTGAGTGTGTAGGGTAGTTTGAGAAATTTACTACCCTGCCCAACATAACAGAATATTGCGTGGGGCAGGTAGTTTTGACACAGGTAATGGATAATTTTTCAAACAGGCATTATAGGCAGCCTGTTGGGTCCTGGGACTCCTGCCAGTACTTCCAAGACTGGAAAGAGGCATGAAAAGGCAGCCCATGGGGTCCTTCACAAGCTTACAGCAGAATTATGAGCACATGACTCTGGGCTGACAACCTAAGTGGTCAGTGGTGTCTGTGCTCCATCTGCTGGGACCCCGTTGTACAGATAGCAGCTGGACTCTGGAGGGAGTGGAAGAAATTGGGTTTCTCACTCTGCAAACTGCCTATAAATCATGCAGAAAATCCATTTAAAAAAACATAATAAAAAAGTAAAAACCTCCACAAAGGAGCAAATGGAGCGGGGGGTTGGGGACTGAAACAATCTCAGGAGGGAGGGAGAATCGGAGGATCAGCCTTTCAGTCAAGAAGGTGGATGGTGGCGTGATGCTGGAGAGAGAGAAGGATCAATGGGGGGGACAAAACAACACTGAAGGCAAGGCACTGGCAGCTGATTTGTGTCTCAGCAACAGAGTGAAAGCCATTCAGGCTGTCTTACACTATCAAATCCAAAAAGAAATGCTCCAAAAGAAGTAAAGCAGCCAGTGATTCAACTATTGTTGCGTTTAATTTCCACCAAGTGCAGAGCCTCTAGCACCTCAGCTACAAGCCTTCCAGTTGAATCACTGGCTGCTGTATTACTTTTGGAGTGCTTCTTTTTGGATTTGACTGTTTGCTGCTTTGGGCTGGCAGCCTGTATGAGCAAACCACCTTCATTATCAGAGCTCAGGTTTGGGGAATTCTGTGGAGTTTTGTCTTACTCTATCAGTTAGGTGCCCTGAGCTGTGGCACTTATTACTGTGACATAGCTACACTGTGTTTCTCCGCAGCATGGTGAAAGCCATTTAGGCTATATTACACTGTTTGTTAGGTGACCCAAATCCTGTAATTTATTACTGTGACATACATAGCTACATTGTGTGTCTCTCTGCACCATAGTGAAAGTCATTTAGGCTCTATTACACTGTTAGGTGCCCCAACCCTTGTCATTTATTACTGTCACAAAGCTACACTGTGAGTCTCTCTGCAGCATCATGAAAGGCATTTAGGCTATATTACACTGTCTGTTAGGGGCCCCAAACCCTATCATTTATTACTGTGAGATAGCTAAACTGTGTGTCTCTGCAGCATAGAGAAAGTCATTTAGGCTGGCTGTATTACATTGTCTGTTAGGTGCCCAGTGCCCTGTCATTTATTACAGTGACATAGCTACACCGTGTGTCTCTCTGCAGAATAGTGCAAGCCATTTAAGCTGTATTACACTGTTTGTTACGTGCCCCAAGCCCTGTCATTTATTACTGTGACATAGCTACACTGTGTGTCTCTGCAGCATAGTGAAAGCCATTTAGGCTGCCTGTATTACACTGTTTGTTAAGTGACCTAGCCCTGTCATTTATTACTGTGACATGGCTACACTGTGTGTCTCTGCAGCATTGTGAAAGCCATTTAGGCTCACTGTATTACAGTTAGGTGCCCAGAGCCCTGTCATTTATTAATGTGACACAGCTACACTATGTGTCCCTGCAGCACAGTGAAAGCCATTTAGGCTGCCTCTATTACTCTGTTTGTTAAGTGCCCGAGCCCTGTCATTTATTACTGTGACATAACTACACTGTGTGTCTCTCTGCAGCATAGTGAAAGCAGTTTAGTCTGTATTGCACTATCTGTTAGGTACCCTGAGTTCTGTCATTTATATTACTTTGACATAGCTACACTGTGTGTCTCTCTCTGTAGCATAGTAAAAGCCATTTAGGCTGTATTACACTGTCTGTTAGGTGTCCCGAGTCCTGTCATTTATTACTGTGACATAGCTACACTATGCATCTCTGCAGCATGGTGAAAGCAGTTTAGGCTGTATTACACTGCTTGTTAGGTGGCCTAAGCCCTGTCATTTATTACTGTGACATATCTACAATGTGTGTCTCACAGCAGCATAGTGAAAGCCTTACAGGCTGGCTGTATAACACTGTTTGTTAGCTGCTCCAAGCCCTGTCATTTGTTACTATGTCATAGCTTCACTGTGTGTCTCTGCAGCAGAGTGAAAGCCATTTAGGCTGTTTTACACAGTGTGTTAGGTGTTCCAAGTCTGTCATTTATTACTGTGACATAGCTACACTGTGTTTCTCTGCAGCATAAGGAAAACCATTTAGGCTGGCTGCATTACACTGTGTGTTAGTTGCCCTGAGCCCTGTCATTTATTACTGTGACATAGCTATACTGTGTGTCTCTCTGCAGCATAGTACAAACCATTTAGGCTGAATTACAATGTTTGTTAGGTGCCCCAGGTTCTGTCATTTATTGTGACATAGCTTCTTGTGTCTCTCTGCAACATAGTGAAAGCCATTTAGGTTATCTTACACTGTATATTAGGTGCCCCAAGCACTGCCATTTACTACTGTGGCAAGGCTACTCAGTGTGTCTCTGCAGCATATTGAAAGCAGTTTAGGCTACATTACACTGTCTGTTAGGTACCCCAAGTTCTGTCATTTACATTACTGTGACATGGCTGCACTTTGTGTCTCTCTGCAGCATTGTGATAGCTATTTAAGCTACATTACACTGTCTGTTAGGTACCCCAAGTTCTGTCATTTATATTACTGTGACATAGCTACACTGTGTGTCTCTGCAGCATAGTGAAATCCATTTAAGCTCACTGTATTACACTTAGGTGCCCAGAGCCCTGTCAATTATTACTGTGACACAGCTACACTGTGTGTCTCTGCAGCATAGTGAAAGTCATTTAGGCTGCCTCTATTACTCTGTTAAGTTCCCAAGCCCTGTCATTTATTACTGTGACATAGCTACACTGTGTGTCTCTGCAGCATTGTGAAAGCCATTTAGGCTCACTGTATTACACTTAGCTGCCCAGAACCCTGTCATTTATTACTGTGACAAAGCTACACTGTGTGTCTCTCTCTGCAGCATTGTAAAAGCTATATAGGCTGTATTACACTGTCTATTATGTTTCCCAAGCCCTGTCATTTATTACTGTGACACAGCTACACTGTGTGTCTCTGCAGCATAGTGAAAGCCATTTAGGCTGCCTCTATTACTCTGTTAAGTGCCTGAGCCCTGTCATTTATTACTGTGACATAGCTACACTGTGTGTCTCTGCAGCATTGTGAAAGCCATCTAGGCTCACTGTATTACACTTAGCTGCCCAGAACCCTGTCATTTATTACTGTGACAAAGCTACACTGTGTGTCTCTCTCTGCAGTATTGTAAAAGCTATATAGGCTGTATTACACTGTCTATTATGTTCCCCAAGCCCTGTCATTTAGACTGTGACATAGCTTCACTGTGTGTCTGTATAGCATAGTGAAAGCCATTTAGGCAGTATTACACTGTATGTCAGCTGCCTCGATCCCTGTCATTTATTATTGTGACATAGCTACACTGTGTTTCTCTGAAGCATAAAAAAAAGCTATTTTGGCTATATTACACTGTATGTTAGGTGCCCCAAACCCTATCATTTATTACTGTGATGTAACTATACTGTGTGCCTCTCTGCAGCATAGTGCAAGCCATTTATGCTGTATTGCACTGTATGTTAGGTGCCCTGAACCCTGTCATTTATTACTGTGCCATATCTACACTGTGTTTCTCTGCACCATAAAGAAAACCACTTAGGTTGGTTGTATTACACTGTCTGCTAGGTGTCCCAAGCCCTGCCATTTAATACTATGACATAAATTTACTGTGTGTCTCTGCAGCATAGTGAAAGCCATTTAGACTGTACTGCACTGTATGTAAGGTGCCCCGAGTCATGTCATTTATTACTGTGACATAGCAACACTGTGTGTCTCTCTGCAACATAATGAAAGCCATTTAGGCTGGCTGTGTTACACTGTTTGTTAGGTGCCCCAAACCCTCTCATTTATTACTGTGACATATTTTCAATGTGTGTCTGCACAGCATAGTGAAAGCCATTTAGGGTGTATTACACTGTATGTTAGGTGCCCTGAGCCCTGTCATTTATTACTGTGACATAGCTACACTGTGTGTTTCTCTGCAGCATAGTGAAAGCAGTTTAGGCTGTATTACACTATCTGTTTGGTACCCCAAGTTCTGTCATTTATATTACTGTGACATAGCTGCACTTTGTGTCTCTCTGCAGCATTGTGATAGCTATTTAGGCTGTATTACACTGTCTGTTAGGTGCCCTGAGCCCTGTAATTTATTACTGTGACATAGCTACACTGTGTGTCTCTGCAGCATGGTGAAAGCTATTTAGGCTGCCTGTATTACACTGTTTGTTAAGTGCCCAAGCCCAGTCATTTATTACTGTGACACAGTTACACTGTGTGTCTCTGTAGCACAGTGAAAGCCATTTAGGTTGCCTGTATTACACAGTTTGTTAGGTGCTCGAGCCCTGTCATTTATTACTGTGACATAGCTACACTGTGTGTCTCTGCAGCATTGTGAAAGCCATTTAGGCTCACTGTATTACACTTATGTGACCAGAGCCCTGTCATTTATTACTGTGACAAAGCTACACTGTGTATCTCTGTTCAGCATTTTAAATGCTATTTAGGCTGTATTACACTGTCTATTAGGTTCCCCGAGCCCTGTCATTTAGTACTGTGACATAGCTTCACTGTGTGTCTCTGCCACATAGTGAAAGCCATGTAGGCAGTATTACACTGTTTTTCAGCTGCCTCAAGCCCTGTCATTTATTACTGTGACATAGCTACACTGTGTTTCTCTGCAACATAAAGAAAGCTATTTTGGCTATATTACACTGTATGTTAGGTGCCGCAAGGCCTATAATTTATTACTGTGAGTAACTATACTGTGTCTCTCTGCAGCACAGTGTAAGCCATTTATGCTGTATTACACTGTATGTTAGGTTTCCTGAACCCTGTGATTTATTATTGTGACATATCTACACTGTGTTTCTCAGCAGCATAAAGAAAACCTCTTAGGTTGGTTGTTTTACACTGTCTGTTAGGTGTCCCAATCCCTGCCATTTAATACTGTGACATAGCTTTACTGTGTGCCTCTGCAGCATAGTGAAAGCTGTTTAGACTACATTGTACTGTATTTAAAGTGCCCTGAGTCGTGTCATTTATTACTGTGACATAGCAACACTGTCTGTCTCTCTGCAACATACTGAAAGCCATTTAGACTGGCTGTGTTACACTGTTTGTTAGGTGCCCCAGACCCTCTCATTTATTACTATGACATAGCTCCAATGTGTGTCTGCACAGCATAATGAAAGCCATATAGGATGTATTACACTGTATGTTAGGTACCTCAAGCCCTGGCATTTATTACTGTGACATAGCTACACTGTGTGTCTCTCTGCAGCATAGTGAAAGCAGTTTAGGCTATATTATACTATCTGTTAGGTACCCCAAGTTCTGTAATTTATATTATTTTGACATAGCTGCACTGTGTGTCTCTCTCTGTAGCACAGTAAAAGCCATTTAGGCTGTATTACACTGTCTGTTGGGTGTCCTGAGTCCTTTCATTTATTACTGTGACATAGCTACACTATGCATCACTGCAGCATGGTTAAAGGCAGTTTAGGCTGTAATACACCATCTGTTAGGTACCCCAAGTTCTGTCATTTATATTATTGTGACATAGCTACACTATGTGTCTCTTTGCAGCATAGTGAACACCATTTACACTGTATTACACTGCTTGTTAAGTGGTCTAAGCCCTGTCATTTATTACTGTGACATAGATACACTTTGTGTCTCTCTGCTGCATTGTAAAAGCTATTTAGGCTGTATTACACTGTCTGTTAGGTCCCCAAGCCCTGTCATTTATTACTGTGACATGGCTTCACTGTGTGTGTCTCTCTCTTCAGCATAGATCAGGTAATTAAGGTTGTAATATAATGTTTGCTATGTGCCTCGAGCCTGTCATTTATTACTGTGACATATCGACAATGTGTGTCTCTCAGCAGCATAGTGAAAGCCATACAGAATGGCTGTATTACACTGTTTGTTAGCTGCTCCAAGCCCTGTCATTTGTTACTGTGAGATAGCTTCACTGTGTGTCTCTGCAGCAGAGTGAAAGCCATTTAAGCTGTATTGCAGAATATGTTAGGTGCTCCGAATCTATCATTTATTACTGTGACATAGCTACACTGTGTTTCTCTGCAGCATAAAGAAAACCATTTAGGCTGCCTGCATCACATTGTCTGCTAGTTGCCCTGAGCCCTGTCATTTATTACTGTGACATAGCTACTCTGTGTGTCTCTGCAACATAGTGAAAGCCATTTAGGCTGTCTTACACTGTATAGTAGGTGCCCCAAGCACTGTCATTTATTACTGTGACAAAGCTACACAGTGTCTCTCTGCAGCATATTGAAAGCTGTTTAGGGTGTATTACACTGTCTGTTAGGTACTCCAAGTTCTGTCATTTATATTACTATGACATAACTGCACTTTGTGTCTCTCTGCAGCATTGTAATAGCTATTAGGCTGTATTACACTGTCTGTTAGGTGCCCTGAGCCCTGTCATTTATTACTGTGGCATAGCTACACTATGTATCTCTGCAGCATTGAGAAAGCCATTTAGACTGTATTACACTCTTTGTTGGGTGCCCCAAGCCCTGTAATTTATTACGGTCTGTGACATAGTCTGCTATACTCTCTGTTTCTGCAACAGTTAGTGAAACAATATTCATTTCTTTCATGGCTGTGTCTACTATGTCTGGTATTTCCCAGTCTAAGTTTACTAAAAGGAAGCACAGTGCTGCTGCATGTACAACTGTTAATGATATGGACAGTATGAATTATACCACTAATGAAGAACATAGCAACAATAATAATAACATCACCAGAACTGGCACCAAATGTCCTCCTGAATGAAAAAAGCATGTTAACAATGAGATGATATTAGAGTTTCAGAAAGAACTAATCTGAGGTACTCATTGAGGTACTGAACATTTTGCCATGTATGCCAGGATACTTCCACCTGCTGAAGAAACATGCAAGGAGGCATCCTCTTCAGATATAAACTCAGATGCTGAGGCAGCAAATCCTGATAGAGATGGTGGTGATAGTTGGGACTGGTAATGGGATAGTCCAGGCTGTGTCCCACATGATAGTGACAGTACTTACAGTTCTTCTGAATCTTGTGGTGATGAGGTATGTAGTTTTGATGAGGTGGTAAGAGA
The DNA here is from genome assembly GCA_016271365.2 of Neoceratodus forsteri. NCBI lineage: Eukaryota > Metazoa > Chordata > Ceratodontiformes > Ceratodontidae > Neoceratodus > Neoceratodus forsteri. The sequence continues at coordinate 193,894,982 of CM057456.1, forward strand.
GGATACCACTGTAAGGTATGAGAAGCAAGTGCTGAAAAAATCATATGCTAAATGTTAAAATAAGAAGATGAGCATGAATGAGAACAATTCATCTCAAGAAGGAAATGTCAGTGTAGGCATGGGTGTCAACAAGGGGATCAATTGCCCGCCCCCCCAGAATTGAGCCCCCAAGCCAAAACTAATTAAATATAATATATAAAAAAAAAAGATGCCTGCACTTTAAGTCACTGTATGTGACTCACAGGTCACGACTTGTGAGCAAGCGCCCATACCTGTTCTTTCCCTGAGCCATTCTGTTTCTCTTGCTGCTTCGTGACCACATCCTGTGGCTCCAGCTGACTGTCTCGGCTCTCCTGCACATCTGCCTGTTCACTTCCAATTAGATGGATCATAGTTGTCATGCATGGATGATGGCTCATTGGGTGGGGTGACCCTATGAGCTGCTCTGTGCTTGCGTGCATCACCTGACCTGCAGAGATTTGGTCAGGTAGCTGAGGCAGGGATTGGAAAAGGCACTGAGTCTTGTGGGATCTGAGCTGGTGCAGGAGCAGATTTGATAAACCCCACATCACTCACTGTTCTCAGTGTGCAGGTATGCATGCTACTAGAATAAATGGACAGTCATGTCATGTTGGTGGCTGTGCTTGCTTTTGCTTGCTGATCTGCTCTCCAGAGACAATTCTCAGTGGCGGCAACAACTTAAAAAAATTATAGAACAATTAAAAATTACAACAAAACATAAAGAAAAAAATACAGTTTTGTTTTCCGAACATTTACTGAAGAGGCCCAGAGTGAAAGGGTGGAACTTGGAAGGAACAGAGCTTGAACAAGTGTGGGCAAACCAGGCAGGTCAGGGAAGGGGGGAAGAAGAGAGATCCCATGGTGGGGGTCGGGTAGGGGGAACGGCATTAGGAACTTCATTGAACTGAAATACATTCAGTGGAGAGTAGAAAGGATTGAGTTTGAGGAAAAATTTTAATTTCATATTTTTGAAGCAGGGCCAGGCAGGCTAAAAGGGCTTGCCACTTACAAATTAAGTGTTCAAAATCAGTTCACTCTCTCAGAGGAAGAAATAAAACTTGAATTTAATATTTTTGAAGCACAGCCAAGCAGGCTAAAAGGACTTGCCACTTACACAATATTTAAAATCAGTTCTCACTCTCAGTCACTTTTGTATCTGGACTAGTGTTGTTCTGAATTTCTGATCACCTTCCAATTGTCTCTCTCACTCAAATATCACAGTATCTCATCTTTTCATTCCATAACAATGTTCTAATCGGCTTGCTTGCTTTTTACTGTGTCTGACAGTCTGGCTACAGAGCAGAAGTAGTTGGGTATATGAATTTATTATTTTTTGAGTTGAACCAGGGCCAGTGTGATAAAAAAACCTTGCTACTTACACCGCGTTTAAAATCAGTTCACTGTCTCTGTCATGTTTGTATCTGGACTAGTATTGTTCTAAGCTTCTGATCACTTCTAAGTGTCTCTAGTATCTCACTAACATCACAGTCTCTTATCTTCTCACTAGGCAATGACATTCTAATCTGCTTGCTTGCCTTTTTCTGTGTCTGACAGTCTAGCTACAATGCAGAAGTGATTGAGTAGTTAGGTAGTAATTATTACAAAAGTAAAGAAATAGAAAAAAAAAAAACAGAACATAACAGGCAAAGCCAAGGAAACAAAAGGAGCACAGATCAATGATCTGGGCCTGGCTGGAGGGGGTCTCACTGGGTGGTGAGTCACTTACCGCAGGGGCCAGCCAGGGCTACTGGGGTAATTTGCTTGCTGTCTGTGCAGCCTGTGACTGTTTTATTTTATTTTAGTCTTTGGTAACCAGGTAAGGCCCACTAGGCACAAGTGCCTGTTTTCAGGGGTAACCTGGGAGCACTGGGCAGCTAAGTGACTTGCTCCGACTCACACAGTATGCAAGTGGAGGTTGTGAGAATCAAACTCAGGTCTGATCTGCTGGATGTACCAAGCTTGTTCACACCTCGTTCCTCTAACCTCAAGGCTATACTGTCTACAGCACAACCTAAGTGGTTTAGGTTTACTGTTACTGTGCTGGTTATTACTCATAGCAGCTTCATTTTGAATGAAGCAAAACTGAAAGAAAGGAAGATGAAATAAAGCGTGAAAATCACCTTGGCAAGCCTTGGCTGGGAGGGCGATGGTGTCTGGTTTCATTGACTGACACTAGCCAAAGTGTGTGGATTACTGAATTGAATAAACAGATAAATGGAAAAATACAAAAAGGAACAAAAGGAAAAGGGCAGCAATGACAGAACAAAGGGAATATTAGCCATAGACATCTGCAATTACTTAAAAAAAACAGAAAATAAGTCACATTCCTGTTTCTGAAGAAACTGAGTGTTTTGCAGCAGGCTGATACACACCAAGGCCCAGATATTCAAACTGCGCTCAAAACTGGCGCAACAGCAGGAGCAAGCACAAACCAGTTGTGCAAATGCGCAACAGGTGCGATATTCAAACATGGAGCAGAGCAAATTGCGCAAGCAACCAACGTCTGAATATCGCACATACTGCGCCATCGCGCAACCAGGAAGGAGAAGCTGAGCCAAAATGTTGCACTATGGCGCAACCAGGGAAGCTCAGCTGAGCAGTCCAGAGCTGCCATAGCGCAAGCACAGCCCCCAGAGCAATGGAACTGCACATCCAGGGAGGCAGGCTGGGGCCCACCGCCAGCCATGCCACACATGGGCACAGGAACACACTGCAGAACCCACACCACACCGCACACCCCAAGCACAGCATCACTGGGGGTGGGACGGATGATCCACGTGCCCATGGGGACAAGCCAAAAAGCATAGCAGAGACCTGACACCCCAACACAACCACTGGCAGGCGGAGAGTGCCACACACAGGGGGTTGACAACCACAGTGCACATCAGCCCCCCATATGCACAGCACACCCTGCACTGTGACCCCAAGACACCACCCAAGTGCAGTGACTGGCACTGCAGGAACCCATGCAGTCCCCCCAGCACATGTCAGCCCCGTGCAACACAGAAGCCTACAAGCCAGACACACCCTGTGCACCCAGCACTGGGTGGCAGCAGATGGCAAGACCAACTGAAAGTCACTGCCATGCTGGAGATACCTCCCCATGCACACACACACACACACATACCCAGGACCATACCAGCCCAGATGGCATGTACACACCTGCAACTGAGCACCCATAGCCAGCTGCAAATCAGAGACCGACACAGTATTCATATATCAAAATAGAAATGTATATTAAACATATTTCAACAAGAACAATAAAACTATTTACAAGGCGGGGACGGGTACAAGGAAGAGGTGTTCAGAGGGAGGATTAAAAACTTGGAGAGGAAGGCAGGATGGTAGGGATGGGCGAAGTGGGAAGGGTAATGTGGGCTATGGCCCAGCCGGCTCCTGGTCCTCCCCCTGCTGGCGCCCCGTTCCATCCCGGCTCCTGGTCCTCCCCCTGCTGGCGCCCCATTCCATCCCGGCCCTGATGGCGTCCATGCCTCCGGATGGCTTGCAGGATCCTGTGGTTTGCAATGCTGACCTCTGTGAGGCGACGGACATCCTGTTGCATCCTCTGTAGAACCTCGAGGCCTAGGAAAATGGGAACACAGTCAATGGCTGTGACTGACCACAACCCTGAACACCACCCAACCTGCAAGCCATATAGCCCAATGTCCCGCACCTGTGATGGCATGCACCTACCCACAGTGAACATGCACATGGCCATCACAAACAGGCGGCACCAGCTATGCGCACCACCGCCCACACACACTGCTCACGTCAATCACAGTACAAACTAGGCTGGCAAGTGATGTGGCAACGTGGTGCGATGCCAGTTACACAGCTATGTGCCCAGTTCATGCCTGGACCACCAGTGACGCATACACAGACGTGCTGTGATACTGCACTGTGATGCATGTCACCTGTGTCGTGCCTACATACATGGATACATAGACAGTGTCGGTAGGTAAGGGCCTATGGGCCACCCAGTCTGGCCATTTGACCTTGTAAGTTCACTCTGTTTTCCTATAAGTCTGTTGCACCTTACCCCTGACCTCCAGAATTCCTGTATGGCTATCCCATGCATTCTTAAATCCCGTGACCCAGTCAGCCCCCACCACTTCCTCTGGCAGGGTGCTCCACTTGTCCACCACCCGTTCTGTGAAGAAATTCTTTCTCATGTTTCCTCTGAATCGTCCCCTCCAACTTCATCCCATGCCCTCTAGTCCTGGAACATCTTTTACGCTGAAAAATAGTGTTTTCCTGCACTCTGTTCCCCCAGTAAGATACTTGTATGTCCCCATCATATCCCCCTCTCCCTCCCTCCTCCAGGGAGTACATGTTCAGTTCCTTCAACCTGTCTTCATAGGACTTGTGATGCAATCCATGCACCATCTGTGTTGCCCTCCTCTGAACCCTCTCTACCCAGTCTATGTCCATACGTAGGTATGGTCTCCAGAACTGTACACTGTACTCCAGTGTGGGGCCTCACTAGTGTCTTGTATAGTGGAATTATGACCTCCCCTTTGGTTGTGTTGTGCATGGCTGGTGGTCTTGCCCCCCCCAGCATGCAATAGCATCCATGAAGTAATGATACTCACACTCCTCCAGCAGCTGGGTCTGCCGCTGCTGCTGCTGCTGCTGCGGTTGGGGCACAACACCCCCTGGCACCGGGGCCCTGGCACGGCCCACCTCACCCTCGCCCGGCGTCCTCAAAATCCGGCCTGTGGGAGACATATGTTGAGACAAACATCAGTGTGACTCAAAAGCAGAGTGCCCCCTGCCCCAGTGAGAGTGCCTGCCCACACAGCCATAACCATCCATCACACAACTGCACACACTGACACAGCCAACCGTGTCCGAGCCGGCACCTATGCACAGCCACACAAGCACACACACACCCCTACAGAGAATATAGGTGCATAGATGGTACACTTACCTGGCCTAGGCACCACGCCCCTGGCATGCGAACGCAGCCGCGTCAAGAGTTCCGGCTCCCTCCAGCGGAGGTCACTGTACCGGTGCCGGCACTGCTCAGCAGACCGGCCCCGGCCAGTGATCTCCACCAGGTCAGTGGCCACTTGCTGCCACACGTGGGTCCTAGGCATGGTGAGGGGGGCCTCAATATACAGTGCCTCACAGTGGGGCTCCACCAGGGCCACCAGGTTGGCCACTTCAAGCTGGCTCCAGGACACCGCCCTCCTCCTAGCCATGGCACCAACTTTACAGCAGGCAATATGGCGCCCTGCTGCGCTACGGCCCGACGGGTGTTGCGCAATAGACCACCACAGGCTCCAATTGCGCTGTTCGAACAGCGCCGTCACTTTACATGGCGCTGTCACCAGACAGCGCAATAGGGACGTACACATGGCATGCGAACAGCGCCAGAGGGCAGAGGGCATACACAAGGTCACGGCAATGACGCAAGGCTACGCACAGCACCATTGGATGTATAGGCATCCTGCGCGACTGCCAAGCTGAGCACCAGTGCCACAGTGGACTATCACGCAGTAGTGCCACAGCGCCATATAGTGCCCAGTGCTGTAGCGCCACTGGCACAATGGTGGCCATGGCCTGAATCGCCTATCACGCTCAGCAGGTCTGCAGCGCGATAGACGCATGCGTAAGCTGTCTGGGCATGTGCAATGCAGTGTAGCACGCAGCCACAAACCTGCGCCATTGGCTCAGCCGGACCTTCTGTATTGTGCAAAGCGCAAATAAGCGATATTCAGCCGACATATGCAAATCATTCGATCAGCCATTCAAAGGTGCAGTGGCGCAATTAGCATGTCATTAAAGTTGCGCCACACCTCATTTGCATGTGTTGCGCTATAGAAATGTGACAGTGGGTTGTGCCGGCCAGATTTGGTTACTGCAGGTGAGAGCTGAGTTACATGCTGTGTGATGCTCAGGACAATGCTCATGGGCAGGGGTGCCGGAGGATGATAAAGGCTGAGGGGGCTGAGCATGAAAAGGGCACTTAGAAAGGGACACAGGGCACCCTTTCTATCAGTATCTGCCATGCGGAAAGGAAACGTGGGGGGCTTCCGCCCCCCCGGGCCGGCAGCTATGCTAATGGGGAAATGCTGTCGACTGCACAGTGACAGGTGTCCACTTCCACCCATACAGATCACCATGACTGACCAGAGCCAAGCTGAGGGTGTGGAAGGTGGGCGTAGGAGGAGGCCGAACTTCACCGCGGCAGAGACAGAGGCCCTCTTCCAGGCCTACCTGGAGGATGAGCCACTATTGAGTGGATGGAGGGGTACCCCTCAGGAGCGTGCAGCTGCATGGGAGGGGGTGGCTCCAGCCATCAACCTGCACAGAAGCCACCAGCGCTCCATACAGGAATGCAAGAAGAAGATGGGGACTGACCGCAGGAGGCTGAAGGAGAAGGTGGCAGCCTTCAGGGCGGCACATGCTGGCACTGGTGGGGGCCCACCAGTGGTGTTGCAGCTGACCCCTACAGAGGAGACACTGGTCGCGGCCATGCAGCTGAGTGCCATTGCGGGCGTACCAGGTGGAGGATTCCAGACAGGTGGAAGCCCATCACTGCACGGTATGACATGGTAGTGTTGTCGGGGGGGCTGTTGTTCACATGCACTCACATGTACTCTCTTTCTGTTACAGATCCTGTTCGTCTGCAGGAGACGGTGGTGGTGGGTCCAGACAGTGAGGCAGACCTGCTGGACGTGGAGGAGGGACCATCCACCTCCACCACCAGCCTGCAGGCACTGCAGCAGCATGCACGCTGGGCCTACAACTCTGGTGACAGTGATACTGGTGCAGGGGGTGCACAGCCTGTGTCATAGCAGTCTGGCATGCAGGTATGCCAGCATGCTGTGCCTATGGCAGTGGCACGCACCTGCACCATTGATGATAGCAGGCCTGCAATGGTCAGTGATAGGTGTGTGTCCCATGAAGGACACATGGCAGGCCAGCACGTGCCCCTGGGCCTTCCTGGTTCACACCTGTGTACCAGCATGCTGGCACAGTCCCAGGCTGTGCCTGTCAGCACCGGTGGGGCAGCACCAGTGGCTGTGCAGGTGTCTGGCACTGTTGTCAGCACGGAGGTGGAACAGGTGGACCTGGGGGCTCAGCAGTTGTAGGGGCGGCAGCAGCAGTCGCACAGCAGGGCTGGGGGTACAGTGTCAATCAGTGGCACATGTCCACCGCTCATTGATCTGCCCATACCTGGTCCTGGTGAACAGCGCCCACCCTCAAGGGGTGCTGTGCACCAGGACCATCCACCCTGGGGTCACGAGGCCATTGGGGCAGAGTACCCATTGGACCTGCGACACCCACCTGCTGCAGGACTCGGTACAGCTGCAGGGGTGGGTTCAAGGTCTGTGGAGGCACTGTCTGTGTCCGTGGAGTGGCATAGCAGGAGTGTGCTCGGACCAAGCCGAGCTGGTCCTTATCGCAGACGGATGTGACCGCTGCCATTGACAGGCTGACCCAGGCAGTGGTCTCTGTGGCGGACACATTGGCCACACTGTCAGGTGCCCTGGCCACCACACCCACACAGTCGCGCTCTCCACTCCCGTTCGCGTCGTGTGACACCAGGCCTGTCGGCGCTGGGTTCTGCTGTGGGCATCCCGAGCACCCCTGGTGCAAGTTTGTTTGGCAGAATGCAGACCCTGTCGTGGGCAAGGTCGGCGTTGTGCAGTGGGACCCTGGTGGTGCACCAAGCGCCACCCGATGTAGCCCCTGCTCAGCCTGCCAGTGCTGCTGGGATACGGCGGGGCAGCCCACGCATCCGTGGTGGCCGTGGGACAGTGCTACCTGACTGAGCTGTCTCCCAGTGCAGGCCCTGTCTGGTGCTGCCCTGTGTGCAATGTGTGTCATGGTGGGCAGTGCACTGCTGGGTGCTCTGCTCACCATGCTGACACATGGACCACCTGCACACTCTCCCAACTGCTGTCCACAGGTGCGTGTGCATGATGATGCCTGCATTGCACTGTACACCAAGGTGCAAGTGTGCCCAGGTCCTGACACATGTATGTGGACAGTCCAGGTGGTGGGGGTGGTTGGTGGTGCTGTGTGTTGGCAATGTCATTTCCGCAGTGCTGTGCTGCTGCCCATGTACGCTGCCTGGTGTGTGTGTGTGTCCATATGAGTGCTCACCCCTCTCTGATGGTGTGTTAGTATGCCTGGAACCATCAACTCCCCTGACCTTCATGCACGGTGTGTTCCCCTGTGTGCCTGTGGTTTGCGCATGGACAGTGTTGCCTGCACATGTCCCCTTGACTTACCTGTGTTGGGCATAGTGCTCTTCTGCAATGGTGTCCCGGTGCAGCTGGGCCTGCCGGGTCAGTCGGGGGTCCCTCTGTCCTAGGGGGGGCTGCTCATCACCCACATCACCGGCGCCACTGGCGTCCCCATCGCTGTCCCCCTCTTGGACCTGTACGGCTATCCCATGGTCTTTGGCCATGTTGTGCAGGATGCAACAGGCCAGGAATATCCCACAGGCCTTTTGGGGCTGTGCAGTGAGAGCTCCGCTGGAGGTGTCCAGGCATCGGGCGTGCCTTGAGCATCCTAAACACCCGCTCTATGATGTTACGTGTTGCGGCATGTGCCTCATTGAAACATAGCTGCGCTGGGGTCGTGGGGCACCGATGCAGTGTGAGCAGCCAGGGACGGAGTGGGTATCCGCAGTCACCTGTGTGAGATAGTGGAGATCAGTGTCATGTCAGGTCCATATTGCCCATATCCTTGTGTGCCACTACCATGGCACCTGTGTCATTTCCACCCTTGCCCAGAGTTTGCATTCCATACATGTGACTCACCCACTAGATGACCCGTGGGATGTTCCACTCTCGAATCGATGGCACAGTGCAGACTGGTGCCATATGAAGGCATCATGTGCTCAGCAGGTGTGTGGCACAGACATTGATAATGCACCCAGTGGCATCACACCACCTGGCAGTTGACACTGGAAAAGCCCTTTCGGTTCTGATAAGCCTGGCGTTGGGGCCAGGTGGCGTCTGAATAGCCACATGGGTGCAGTCTATGGCCCCTAACACGCAAGGCATACGTGCTACCCTGTGGAACTCCTGCATGTTTTTTCGCTCTGCCGCGGTGCTGGGAAATGGATGTACTCCGCAGCATGAGGCAGCAGTGCACTGAGGAATGGGTGAGGATGCATGACGTGGCCGACTGTGTAATGCCTGTGGTGTCCCCTGTCGGCCTCTGGAAGGTGCCTGTGGTGAGCAGGCACATGCAGGCTGTCACCTTGGTCTCCACGGACAGAGCATGACTCCATCGTGAGGGTGCCTGCATCACATCACTGCACAGCTCGCAGAGCCATCTCGGTGTTGCCCTGTTCAGGCGGTACCAGCCCACAATCTCGACGTCTGTGTACAGCTCGAAGCTGATGCGGGCATGATACCGCCTGTCGGGGCATACCGCCGACGGGCCCCTCCGCAGCCACGTCCCCCTGCAGCATGCTGTCTCACCCCCCTCATTACAGCTTCCATGTGGAAGCTGACACTGTCCATCTCCCTGGCTTCTGCCCCCCCAGCTGCTGTTCCTGTGTTAACCCCGCTGCCCCCACTGCTGCTTCCACTGGGCACCCCACTGGCCTCTCTGTCCTCCTGGACCCACTGTCCCTCTCTGCCCTTCAGCTCCTATTTCTCTCTCTCTCTCTCTCTCTGTCTCTCTCCCCAGTTTGCGGCCTGCTGGGGTTCTGCGCGCTTCCTTGAGCTAACACATTTGGCTCAAATCCGATTTTCGCAACTTCCGGCTGAGCCACTCTTGGCGGCGTTATGCTAGTGTTCAGATATCGACGCGCACTTTATGCATGGACCCGGCTCCTTCGGGTTGCGCAAGATGCCTCATTTCCATTCGCTGTTGCTCAGCATGTTTTCGGTGGCGCAACTGGCCCCTTCTGAATATCGCAGAATGGCGCATTTTTGGAGTTACGCACGCACAACCCTTTTGAATATCTGGGCCCAAGTGTCCAAATGTGAAGACACAAGACAACCAAATCAGGAAGAGAGCATTGTAGCATATGGTGCTAACAGCACATTACAGTTAGACTCATGGTGGCAAATAGAACCAGTGGAAACCCAAACACTGGACATTGGACAGTATGTCAGCTATGCAAAACCCATATCTGAGCAATTGAAATTACAACTGCTTACCAACTTTTGGACATGTACTAACATGTATGACTTTAAATGTAATAGTACAGACCAAAGAACATGTAGCTATGCTTGGCTTGCCCAGTACTCTCCTTGGCTAGCCTACTCTTCTTTTCTGAAAGGAGCTCTCTGTTAGTGCTGTGCTCTGTTTCCTCAGAAGGTAACACTTGGAATACAAATCACTTTCATTACCAAAGGTTTTACTAAATACAAAGACTTCCACGAAGCTACAAAAGAGCACGGCAAAAGTTGCTGGCATTGGGGATCACATGAGGATGCAACTAAATTTCTTGTGATCATGAGAAGGTAAGTTATTTCAATTGAGAAACAAATTAACAAATCCCACAGAAAAACCATAGAGGAAAATCACAAAAAGCTCTATTCAATAGTCTTAAGCACAGTATTTTGCAGGACTCATAACATAGCTCTCCACGGTAAGACAAGTTCTTGGGGCAATATGCAAGGATCTTAGCTGTTTTTAACCCAATGCTTCAGTTTCTCTCCTTGCTACAACTACTTACTATTTCTTTAAACACTTGCCTTCAAGTTTATGAAATTAAATATTTATTTATTCTGCACTGTCACAAATGCATTCAAAGTGTGAGTTGCAGCAAGGAGAGAAATGCAAACATTGGTTTTGAAACAGCCAAGAGCCACTGGTAGCACAAGAATACAGCGAAGACAAATCTGTGACTACAATTACAGCAATAACAAATTGGCAGCCGTAATTATGGCAACCAGAATGTATGGCGAAAGGAGTTACGGTGTCATTTGGTTCCCACCTCCCCGAGGTGGTATGACCTCAGAGTTAGTTATATTAGTAAGGGGGGTTCAGGGGACAAAGCCCCCTGCAGAAAGCAAATGTTGCTGTAACTGCCTTCGCTGTACATTCCAGTCACTGCATTTACAATCATCAATTTTGCCAACACCATAATTGTAGTCATGGATATTTTTTCACTGTATTGACATGGAGCCAGTGCAACCATATCTGAGAGTCCTAGCAAGACCCAGTGGAAGTGGAAGTGAGAGGATGAGTGATCTAAGTGTTTTCCTTTTATTTGTATGTGTTTTTATAAACTGTGAAATGAGGGTAAAGCAGCTGAGAGCTACAAGTGGTTTAGAAACAGCAGAGAGAGTTGCTGTCAGAGTAGTGTAATGATCATTGGAATAAAAAGAGATGCAGTTTTACTTATTAAAAAAATACCTTTGGCAGTAATGAGCAGACAAGGTTGAGGACAGAATGTGAATTTTAGAGAGCCTAGCACAGGGTGTAGTGTGAGGTAAGACAAAGGACAGAATATGAGTTAAAGCCAAGAGGTTCACAGCAAAGAGGTACAGTACTGTTGCACTTGTGTAAAACACAAAATGTCAGTTGGAATTTACAGGAGAGCAAAATGACTTATGGAGCAACAAGTCAAAGTGACTCTGCAGCTCATTTTTTGAATGGACAACAAGATAAAATCGATGTGTCAAATGAATTAATTTTGAAACTACTAGAGTGTGTTTTAAAATATAACATGCTTTTGTTCGTTAACAAAATGTATCTGCAGATAAAAGGCACAGTAATCGAAGTAGCCATGTGTGCCCCCTCGATCACTAATCTATATGTAGAATATTGCGAAAATGCACATGTCCTAGATAAGGAAAAAATCCATTCATTGATAAACTGCTGTTCTGGGGTCACTATATAAATGACAATACTTTTATGGAATGGTACAGAAATAAAGCTTGAAGAATTTGGTTCTTATCTGCACAGCACTACAGAGCATTTATGTTTTAAATTTAGTAGTGATCGACCGAGTACAGATTTTTTAGACTTGACTTTATATAAAAATGATGAGGGAGAGATGGAAGCCAATCTCTACAGAAAAAAAAGGGTGGCAATAATCTTCTTCTTTCTTCAAGTTGCCATCCACGGCACGTAAGAAAAAACATTCTGAAAGGGCAGCTCCTCCAGACCAGGAGGAACTGCAGCACAAGCTCTAGTTTCAAGGAGGAAGCTGAAAAGGTAGCAATATCTTTGCAAGGCAGTGGGAATAGTGACATGAGCATATGGGAAGCAAAACAAATAGTGGAAGAAAAAGATGGGGAGTCTCCTCCAAGATAAAACACAGCCAGGGCAGGTAAACACAATTCAGTTTTGTCACTACATATTCTGCTCATGCTCGAAATGTGAAAGAAATTGTGAACAAGCACTAGAGTGTATTAGGAAGTGATCCCACTTTGAAACCAATAACAGAAACGCTCCTCAGAATGTCTTATAGAAAGGCCCCCATTTTGAAAGATAAGACTACTAAACAGTCACTTTGTGAGGAAAAAAGAAATGACCTGGCTTGATAGTAAGAAGGGATGTTAGAGATGTAAAAAGTGTTTATATTGTGATGCTGTGAAATTGTGTGAAAGTTTTACAAGTGCTAATAGCAATAAAATGTTCTGCATCAGACAGTTTCTCTTCATGTAATACAGCTGGAGTGGTTTAAATCATTGAATGCACTTGTGCAGCATTTTATATAGGTAAAATGACCAAACCTTTCATACAGACTTGGGGAGCACATAACAGCGATTGAGAGAAGTTATCCTTTTTATGCAACAGTAGCCCATATTACTGAAGCCTGAGATGGAGGAGAGCACACATTTCTATTCACAGTTATTGACAAAAAAGTAAACAGAAATGCAAGAGGAGGGAATTTTGACAACCTCCCCTTTAAGAGAGACTTTTGGGATTATTAGGATAGGAATTAAGAGAAAACCTGATTAAACACAGGCTTCAATTTAAAACCATATTTAGAAGAAAAGTAATAACCTATGAGTTGTGTAATGTATGGCTATAACTGGCCAAAGCACATTTGGTTGGTCCACCCTCCCCCCCATACCTTGTACATACTGTAATCTATCTTGTATATATTGTTAAATAGCAGTCTTTGCACTTTGCATTTTTACACAATTTAAATGGTTAAATGTTGTCATTTCTAGTGATGTTTGTGAGGGGATAAGTATTTTAATCAACTTGGCTTAATTTATTCACTATTTAAATGTATCATGTGATGGAGAAACACAAATGATTTTACACCTATTAATGAGGTGACTACCATTTTTTGTCAGTTACTTTTAGTGTATTTAATCTGTGTTTCTATGTCTGTAAAACAGCTTTTGATAAAGGATTGTATGATATCCGAAATGTGTCAAGTGTTACAGACCCAATGTGGGTGTTCTTTTTTATTTTCTTAAATGAGTTAAAAGTACCAAACTGTGGAGTCTCTGTAGAAAGCTTGTGGATGCCCATATTTCTTGTACCTGTGGATTACTTGGTTTCATTCATGGAGCACCACCTTCCCAGTGTGTACTTTCTGTGTTTGTCTGAGTCAAGGGGAAAGAATGTGTGTAAAAGATAGCCATGTGGGGGGGGGGGCACTGATCAGACACTTGCCATGCCTCCACTCCATGCTTGTGTAACCCCCCCCTAAAATGAGGCTCCCTAAAAGTCTTCCTCAAGCTTGCCTAAATGCTCACTGCCAGGCTGATGTCCTGTGTTTTAGCAGTTTAAATGTGATTGCCAGAGAGTGCCTGTATAGCCTCTGTGTCCTGTCTCTTTAAGAGCTGCCTGGATTGCAGTCATAAGTAATCTGAGAGGAAGCTCTGTTGAAAGATGTAACTATTTGCTGAAAATCACTTAGAGTGAAAATGATAATGTAGTTTGTCTAACCTGCCTTCTTTGCAGCAAGGACTGTTTTGTTTATCTCCACTATCTTTTTCCTGGACTGCTAATTGGACCAGTCAGTACTGGCGGGACCTAAAATGGAGCCGGACTACAGGAGCTGTCTGGAGTCAAAATCTGTAGGAATTGTAGTTTGGGGCTTTTGGCACCTTTTTGTACCTGAAGGGGAGCCTTTGTTGTGACTGACAGACAGATCAGCCAACCAAACCTTTTGGATTCTGGGGAAAGTCCCTGGGTTGCTGGCAGTTGAGTCAGATCTCAGTTGGAAGCTGAATGAGCAAGAGCTTGAGACAGTCAAGCAGCCGTCTGAGTAGTTTCGTGTGAGAGAACTGTATATAGGCCTGAGCAGTGGCCTTCATTTCTGCCTGCTGCCTCTGAGTGGAAGAGAAGAGAAGTATCTCGGACTAATTCCAAGTGTGTGAGAACGAAGTAAGCCACTGATTTTTTACTAGGCTTATACCTGAAGAAGACTGAAGATTTGCTGAATGCGATTGGCCTGTCAGGATTTCCAGCTGCTTTTGAATCCCTGGTTTATGCAGTGACTTTGAGATCATGACCGGAGAGTGGTTTGCCTGGTACAGTAGAATTTCCTTACACGTAAATGTGCTGTGTATTGAAAAGTGGGTTGTAATTTGGTTCCCCACTGTGTGAACTGTGTTCTTCTTGCTAGAGGCTTTATCCAGCCTAATCAGACTGAATCTGCATTCATCTCCATTAAGCCTGGGCCATGCCACGCTGGCCCTACCAGACTACCCCACTGCACAGAGAAAGCCACCGACAAGAGACCTGCCTGGGAAACAACCCCCTGCTCCACGCTTGAACAGGAATGTTGCCTCGGTGAAATGTGTGGGCTCTGCTTCTCCTGGCGCTCCAGATTAACCACCTACTGTCTCGATTTTCGTCCAGCCTGTGTCCAGTCGTGGGTATCGTGAGTAATCATCAGGGTAGCTCCCTGCAACAAATGCCTAATCTAAAAGTGTGTCATCTGATTGTCTTGTTGTTTTCTTTTCATGAACTGAGCCCTCCGGCTCCAGATTGCAAATAGTATATGTTGTGCATGTTGTTTTCTTCCATCACAGGGCCGCAACCAGCTGCAATATTCCTGGCTAGCCCACCATTCTCCATCTGGGTACCTAAAGTGTGTGACTGTTTATGGACCCTGAAGTGCATGCATAACTGTTTGATTGATAGAGCCTTTAAGCAAATTTAACCTGATTACGCCCATCCCTTGTTTAAGTCCCTTAAATAAATCAGCTCTAACTCTTTTTTGCATTTACCCTGACTGTGTTTCCAGTTTGTGCAAGAGTACTGTACTGCTGTTATTTGCTGTGTATCACTTTGTTTTACAGGGGGTTCCCAGGGCTGGACCAGAGGAAAGCCCTGGTGGTAAGTACAAACAGTGTGGGTACTTGTGTGGTGTATCAGGGGTATTGTGAAAGTGATTATTGTGTGTTGTTCTGGCCACTGGTAGGGAAAGAGGGGGGTTGCAGTGTTCCAGAGGGCTGTGCCCAGGTTAGCTTGACCACTGCCGGCCCTGACCCCTGGGTGGAGGCACCCATTTCAGAACTCAAGCCCCTTAACTTGCTACTAGCCAAGCAGGCAGGGGTGGTAGCCCTTGGGATAGTGCCACCTAGGGGTTACACTTGCATTTCTCTCCCTGCTGCAGCTCACATTACCAATACATTTGGAACAGTACAAAATATATAAATGTAGTTCATTATATAAACCTGAAGGAAGGTGTTTAAATAAAATAGTAAGTAGTTGCAGCAAGGAGTGAAATGTAAGCATGAGGTTTGAGCAGCTCAGTCCAAGTGGGATGTGACTGGTAAAGAAAGAGAGCCAGGCAGTAGCCAGAGAAGTGATAGAGCAACTTGCTTGTCCCAGATTAGATGGCTGCTGCCTTTAATCATACAGGGGATAGGGGCACCACTAGACACCAGGGAAACAGTGGCTCACTGCTCTTACTGCAGCCCACAGCAGGAGTTACAGCTGTGGCTGCAGAAGTGAAGAATGTCCTGCTGTTCTCATGCAGAGAATGCGGGCAAAAGGTTCCTCTCACTAAGTTGGCACCCAGGATTTTGGGTGACCAGAAAAGGTATTTCTGGCCCGTATTTTGAAAACAAACATCAGAATCTTGCTAAACAGGGCCTGTTTAGCTAGGTTCTGATCTTTTTTTTTTAAACCCAGCATTTTTATATATTTTCCATGTTAGTTAGTTCATGGAAAAAATCAAAAAGATGGCGGTTTGCATAGCACAAAAAATGTTTGGTGCCCTGCCAAGCAAGTGGCGTGAAATCAAAAATGCACATTTGCAGCATCAAATTTTTACTTTCGTCTCAGAATGTTATTTCAAAAACCCTACTGCTCATGTGCAGTTGGAAACCAGTACATTCTAAAGCCTTATGACTCTGGAACCCTTAAATATTTTTTCATCAGACCCACCAGCCAAATTTTAAAGAACAAGATGGCAGCCATGCTGGGCCAGCCATTATGAATCTACCTGTTTTTATTTTGGTTATTTTGCAGTGTTTTATATTTTGCAAGACTGAATTTTATTGATTTTATTTCTCATCTGTTGATCATTTTGTTGGGCTTTGTTTGAGCCCTGTTCTGGACCTGAACCCGACTTGCACGTTCTGCATTTGTATTATTGTGCCAGCAGTGGAAGTGGATCGAGCAGTGGATGTGAGGAGGTCCTTTTTTGCTAGCCTGCTGCTCGGTTAGGCGCTTCCTTGAATTTCTGTTTGTTGCATCACCTGATACCTGATTGCTTCTCCTGACACCCTGGGTTTTCCCCTGATGTGCTGGATCTGTAGAAGGGGTGTACTGTTAAAGACCTGAATGCATCAAACTTATAGAAGAGAGGCTGTATTGCTGAAGACCTGAAGATCCGAAAAATACTATTGTGGAGTGCCGTGAATGGGGGACTTGCTACTGCGTTTTGTTGGATTTGCTTTGTTCGATGCTGCAGTTCCACCATCGGGTGGTTAAAACTGACTAGTCGTCTTGAGTTTGGGGGCAGCAAGGCCAGTGTGTTGTGCTGGGTGAGGGAGGCTCTGACCTCTCCCCCTGCTCCTAGGGTGTTTCCTGTTCAAGCTGCTTGGGACCGAGCAGGAATTGCCTCATTTGGCCCCAGGAAGCTGGAGCTGTTTATTTGAGGTGCTCCTAAGTTTATCTCGGGGTTGGTCCTGGTGATCCAACCTCGGGGTGCTGGTAGCTGCAGGTCTTGGGTGGTGTGTGCAGAGCCTGGTTGGGACAGTAGCGGGGAGGGGGATATCCCTCTTTTGCCTATAAAATGCACACTCCTGGCCCTGCTTTTAGTTCCCTTGCTCTTTTCTACAATTTCTGTCCTTGGGATTATATGTACTGATTTATGGACTTTTTGGTTCCTGAACTATGATGGAGCAGTTATAGTTTCCGGATTCTTGGAGAAACAACTAACTTTTTCTGGATTCTTTTACCCCCATTCTGTGAGAGAGAGTGATGGATTAAAGGCTTTGGTATTTGGGATCTCTTTACATTTCTGCTCTTGATCAGATTTTTATTTTTATTCTCTGGGCAGTGAGATTGCCCTGACATATCTGACATTTCTGTTTTTTGTTTTTGGAAGGTGCTTAATTTTCACTTTATTATTTGGTGGCAGTGAAAGTGCCATAAATAGTACACTTCTAGGCCCTGATAGTGAGAGCATCAGTGGCCTGAAGATTATTCATAGTCCTGCTGGTAGTGAAAGGACCATCGGGACTTGGATTTGGACTATTTGGTTCTTCATCATACTTTTTATGATTTTATTATTATTTTGTTTTATATTCATTGTTGTTAGGCTCATGTTTGCTTATAATTCTTTATTCTAGGGTAGTTATTTGCAAGGAAATTTGGACTTTGTTGTGGTGTTTGATTCTAGCTGTAGATATTTGTTTTTGAAATGTGCCTGTTTGCTCCCCCGGTAGTACGTTATTCGTCTTCCTCTCTCCGTGCCCTCCGCCCATTCTCCCCTCCCCCGGCCTTTTTCTATCTACCAGCACTGTCGGGTGCTGGGTATTGTACATAGGGGGCACGGGGTGGGCGTGGCAGGGGGTGCAGACATTGGAGGTCGAAGGAGCGCCCCTCTCGCATAAGGTTGGTTAGGACCAGAAGACACCCTGGGGCAAAATGGAGCCCGGATCATGGTAATCCATGTCTAGTCCCCATACCCAAGGGCACCATCTCTTTAGATGGGCAAGTAGATGGGATGGCTCACGAACCCCGTCCAACTCGAACGGTGTTATCCAGATCTAATAAGAACAAAACTGCTATTATTGCAGATTTTGTTGAAAGATCTGATCTGGCTTGCATCACCGAGACCTGGCTGGATGATAATGCTGGCCCCATTCTGGAAACAGCAATTCCGGTTGGGTACTCAGTGATACACCACCTGAGATCGGACCACGGGGGAATATAGCAGTCTGTTTTAAGACTGAGTTGGGCCTTACTGGTGTACCAGTAGAGGAGACCGAATCCTTTGAGTGTACTGTGGTAGCTAGTGTGGGCTGCAGGATAGTTCTCATCTCTCATCCACCCGGGGATGAAAAGCGATTCCTGTAGGAAGTGGTGGATTTAGCCGCCGACATGGCATTGGAGTCGCCCAGACTGATGGTTCTGGGCGACTTCAATGCCTGCGTAGACGATGAACTCTTGTGTTTTGGTCAGCACTTCTTCCAGTTGATGACATCACTGGGCTTCACACAGATTGTTTCTTCAGCTATGCATAATCATGGTCACTCTCTGGATTTGGTTTTCCTACTGGGGGTTGAGGCCTCTGACTTGGGGTGGAACCAGTCAGTTGGTCTGATCATTACACCTTGAGGTTCAACTTTTGTGCCCCTCTTCATAGGTCTGCCCTTGTGGAGATGGTCAGTTACTGCCCTTTATGTGATGTGTGCCCTGAACACCTGGTGGTTGCGATTGACCTCTTGGTGTTTCCTGATGCCAGCTCGAGTCCAGAGTTATTGGCTCTGGCCTATAATAAGGTCATTTCCTTGGCTCTAGACTTGACAGCTCCTGTCCTTGTTCGTCCACTCCCTCTCCACCCTTGGGCTTCTTGGTTTGATGGGTCTTTGAGGGAGTTCCGGTGGGTAGGGCAAAGGTTAGAAAGTTGCTGGTGGAAATCTGCCCTGGAGGTTGACCGCCTTAGTTTGGTGGAGCATTACCAATTCTACCAATCAGTGATCTCCTGTAAGAAGGCAGAGTTCCTATCCAGGGAGATTGCTGTCACTCAGAATCGACCAGCTCAACTCTTCCAAACTGTGGACAGGTTGTGCAACTCAGTCTGTCTGCAGCTTCATTGAGCCTTTTCACAAAAAGAGTGTATTGAACTTGCTCAATTCTTTGTAAATAAGGTGTCTGACATCAGATCAGATATCCACTTGACTTGCTCTATGGGGAATGCAGTCAGTCGGCACCTGGTCACTATACCTCATACTTCCTGGAGTACTTTGACCTGCCGGAGTTCGAAGATAGTATGCAGATTGTCCAGAGGATGAGCCCTATGTGCTGTAGTTTAGATCCAGGTCCAACTTCCCTGATTTTGGGTTGTTATGAGATCATTGGGCCATTTCTGGCTCAAACTGTCCAGTGCTCCTTGGAATCGGGTGAGTTTCCAAGCTCCACAAAGGAGACAGTGGTAACACCCCTTCTGAAGAAAGCTTCATTGGACCTGGTCATTTTTGTTAACTACAGACCTATCTCGAACCTTCCCTTAATAGGAAAGGTTATTGAGGAAGTAGTGGCAATCTAGCTGAAGAACCATTTGACCATCCATAATATCTATGAACCTCTCCAGTCGGGTTTTCCGTAAGAGGCACAGTACTGAGACGGCTCTGGTTCGGGACCTCAATGATCTCCTGATGGTGAGAGATCAGAGAAACCATTTCATTCTGGTACTCCTTGATCTCTCTTCAGCCTTTGACACTGTAGACCATGGGGTCCTGCTCGAATGCCTGAGGTCCATCTGTGGCCTGTCAAGCACAGTGCTCAGATGGTTTACATCTTTCCTTGCTGGTAGAACACAGAGAGTAGGGTCGGGGATTTTTTCTTCTGACCCTGTCTCTCTGTCTTGTGGGGTTCCTCAGGGCTTGGTGCTGTCCCCCATGTTGTTTGCAGTGTATATGCTGCCCCCTCAGAGACATTGTTAGATGGTATGGGCTGAGGTTTCACTGTTACACTGATGATATCCATCTCTACTAATCTTTTGACCCCGACCAGGTTAGTGCTCTCTCAGTATTCAATGACTGTCTCATCAAAATCCAAGACTGGATGAATTAGAGCTGGTTAAAGTTGAATGCAGGAAAGACAGGTTATGGTTGTGGACCCGGGTCACAGGACATAGGGGCTGAGGACTGATCAGCCCTCTGAATTATGTCTGGGGGGGGCCGATCTTTACCTCAGAATGTGTGTGCGACCTTGGAGTGGTGCTTGACAATGGGCTGACCCTCCATTGTCAGGTGTTGGCAGTCATTAAGTCAGCCTTCTATCATCTTAGGAACATCACCAGGGTCAAACACCTTGTTCTGTTCAGTGATTTACCTGTGTTGGTCCACGCCTTTATGACCTCTTGCCTTGACTACTGCAACTCCCATTACTTAGGGCTTCTTGGGGTTGATATCAGCCACTTGCAGCTAGTGCAGAATGCTGCTGCTCGATTGTTGACAGGGGTCTCTAGAAGATCGCATATCACCCCTGTGTTGCGCGATCTGCACTATCTGCCAATTCAGTGGTGGATCACCTTTAAGGTAGGTTTATTGACCTACAAAGCCCTACATGGACTTGGCCCTGACTACTTGAAAAAGCTTCTGATTCCTTACAACCCTGTGTGACAGCTCCATTTGGCTGATGAGGGGTTGCTGGAGATTCCAAGGGTTATTTTGAAATCTTCTGGGGCCTGTGCTTTTATGTTTGTGGCCCCAACCCTCTGGAATTCTCCACCCTGTCAGCTCATGGAATGTGCGACCATGGGGAGCTTCAAGCAGACACTTAAGTCTTTTTTGTGAAGTCAAGCGTTTCTTGAATTGTAATGATTTTTAAATGGTTTATATTTTATCTGTTATATTTTATGGAATTTGTTTTTAAAAATTGTAAAGTGCCTTGGAATTTGAAAGGTGCTCAATAAATAAAGTTTTATTATTATTATTATTATTATGATTATTATTATTATCAAAGGCAATACCTTAGGACATGACACATGTGCCCTGCAAGTTTAGGATACACATTTCATTTCATGTAGGCTGTAGGGGAGAGCAAAAAAAAAACATGTTAAATATAGGAAAAAGTTAAACATTTATAACAAATGACACATGCAGATCTCTGAAACCACACGACCTGCCATCACAAAAATCTCCACACATCAAGACCATGCCCCCTAGACAACACAAGCAAAATTATAGTTCATTTCATCGAACAGTGCAAAAATATTAATGTGCAAAGTTAGGAGTTTAACACTGAACACACTATTCAACCATAACTATAGTGGCACTACCGCACCACTATAATATATACACATTGCAAAAAACTGCATTAATGCACCAGCTGGGGTTCAGGATAAAGTGAAAAAAGTTGGGAAATATGACATTATCAACTCCAACACCCCATCACCACCTTGGAGGCAGCAAATCAGGTGTGCCGTTTGGTTGTCAAAACTAACGCTCACCCCCATTCCATCACTAAAGAAGCATAGATATGTATACTGAATGAAAACAGCATGAGCATTAGGTTTGACAACCCCATGGCATGCCTGATTTGCTGCCTTCATGGTGTTGGTGGGGTGTCAGGGTTGAAAACCCTAACGTCTTATTTCCCTGCATTTTGTGCTTTATCCTGAACCCTAACTGATGCATTAGCACAGTTTTTTGCAATGTATGTCCTTACTTTTTGAGATAGTCTAATCAGAGCCTTATTTGCCTGTTGTAGCACAGGGCTCTCTGGGCCCTGTCCCCCACCTATATTTAGTTTTTGAGACAGAGTAATCATATCCTTATTTGCCTTTGGGAATGCAGGCTCCATAGATGCATATATGCATGTCACTGTGGAAGATCCCTGTGCTTCCATTTATAGGACAACAGTGAACAAATTCTTAGCTTAGCTATCTTATTACCCCACCTCATGTACCTGGTACAGAAAAGCTTTGAATCCTGGCCAAAAATAATTCCACGTAACTGCAATGCCATTCTGTGCCACAGGTGCTAAAACACATTTTGGGCAGGGTTTGAAAACTGACAGCTGTGACAAACATGAGGTGGGGTAATAAGCTGTCTATCTTGAATATTTGGTGTCAAAATATTTACAATTTCCAAAGTTATGAGCGTGTAAAGCGAAATTGCAACAAATGGTCATGACTTTGCCATTTTTACAAATTTTGACCCCAGATTTTCAACATAGCCCTCTTATGACACCACCTCATGAACAATATGAATGTCATTATACAAATCCCACCCAAAAAGTGAATTTGCCAAACAACCACTACAGTAAATCACCCTTCGAGCAGGAGTTGCCTAATGGCAGTCACATTGTTCATGAGGTGGGGTCTCCAAACTGCCATGTTGAAAATTTGTAGTCAAAATGTCAAACAAATGGCAAAGTTATGCATAAAAGTTGAAACCCCTATTGAAATAAATTGAACTGCATTTACCTTAGTTTCTCAAATTGCAGTTGCTGGTTCCAGCAGCAAGACGTGTCTTCGATCAAGGAGCGAATCTTGAATCTGGGACGTGTTCAGGTGACTTAGGGTGTGGGGGTATACTGGGGAGTGTGGAGTGGTGAGTGCTGAGTGGGAGGTGGGCTGATCATCAAGGGACTATTTTTTTTACAGGTTTGCAAAAAAAAAGAGTCCTTCTGAATTTTATTTAAAAAAGGAGCTAGAACACATAAATAAAAACAAAGGGGATCACTATCGGAGTAGGTGCCACTTGACACCAGGGATATATGAATATTAAAATGTAAAGGGAAGCATGATTGGAGGTTGGGGGGTGCAATTAGACACCAGTGAATAATATATTTAATATGGGGATCAACATCAGAGGGTGGGGGTGCCACTAGATACCAGGAATGGGTAAGTTCATGAAAAAGGGTTACCAAAGTGTGACATGAGGGTGAATTTTTCAAATCAACAATAGATCAATTTTGTTATTAAATCAATTTTATTGTTTTCACCAAAATCTCATCAAAACACAACCAAACAGGCAGAGTTAGAGGTACCTATTATTGTATCAGTTAACAGCTAAATTCTAACTCACAAATTAAACCCCTCCTTCCCCCCTCTCCTCCCAAGGCTACACATATAAGCTGACCCTAAGTCGTCATCCCTGAGGCAATCTGATCATCAGGTTTCCACGCCATTAGGAGCATCTCTAATGAACTCCAAGATGACTTATATATCTTAACCCTGCCTCGCATGTAGGCAATATGCCTTTCTAGCTGTAATGCCAAGATTCACTCTCTGTACCACTCCATCAAGGAAGGAGGTTTGTCACTAGCCCAATGTCTCAAAATTATCAGTTTAGCAACCGCTGAGATAAGTGACATTTGGGCTTTTTTAATCTTAG
The DNA here is from genome assembly GCA_016271365.2 of Neoceratodus forsteri. NCBI lineage: Eukaryota > Metazoa > Chordata > Ceratodontiformes > Ceratodontidae > Neoceratodus > Neoceratodus forsteri. The sequence continues at coordinate 193,918,429 of CM057456.1, forward strand.
TGGTAGCTACTGGGAAAAGACTCATCAGACATACCTCAGGGGTGAACAGAGTTTCTAAGCCAATGATAGGGTCTAATAAATTATTAATGGACTGCCAGAAGGCCTGCGTGGAGGGGCATAACCAGATAATATGGTACAAGGTACCATCGTCCTTTTTGCATTTGCAACAAAGGGGCTTATCCTTTGCCCCATACTTACATAACTGAGTTGGAGTTAGGTACATATTATGCATTATATTAAAATGTACCATTCTCAGCCTGTCTTGCTTTATGAATTTATACATTGAGAGCCAAAGCTTCTTCCAAAGGCTAGGTACCTCCGGTATTCCCAACTCCCTCGTCAGTAAAAAACACACTAACGGTAGCCTGAAATCCCACTCCTGGAGTATTTTATACAACTTGGAGACTGAACATGGTTGAGAAGCTATACATAAAAGCGTATTGAGATCTCTTTCCCTGGGATCAAAGGGTGTGATCCGAGAGAAGAAGGAGGTTAGGGCCTTGCTGACTTGCAACAATTTAAATAATCCCTGATGCGTAACTCCTAAAGATCTCTTCAGCTGATCAAAGGGAAGGAGCCTCCCATTCACCCAAAGGTCCAAGACCCTGAGATGATTTACCTGAGGCCAAAAAGCAGGGGACAATGGCACACCCCCAACCTTAATGTGTGGGTTACCGATAATGGGTTGGTTGACTGAGTGGTACCATTTTACTGTAAGATATTTCTGTAACTGATGAGAGGCTTTTAATGAACATCCCATAGGATTGCTTTTAAGGGACTTAGGGATAGCCGACGGGGAGACATATAGAAGAGCCTGCAGCGAACATTTCGCCCTCTCTGCCAGATGTTGCTCTATGTCTACCCACAAAGGTGAGTAATTCAGTTGACCGTTCCCTCCACTCCAATGGCCCAACTTGCTTATGTGCTGTGCAGTATAATATAGAAAAAGGGAGGGAGCGGCTAATCCTCCTTTTAATTTCGGGGCTGTCAATTTAATATAAGATCTACGTACCCTTTTTCTGTTCCATATAAATAAATTAAATGCCCTTTGTAAATTAGAAAACCAACCTTTCAAAAGATATACACCCATCATACCCAGAGGATATAATAGCCTTGGCAGTATATTCATTTTGAGGATACTCAGACTTCCCCAGAGTGAAAAAGAGAGCAGCCACCACCTCTCCATGTCCCCCATTATTATTTTAACTAAACTGCCCAGGTTATCTTTAATCATGGAGTTCAATTCTGTACAGATATTGATTCCTAGGTATGTAAGTGACTTTGTTTCCCAACAAAGACCAAATGGCAGCAATTCAAACTTATTAACTTTGTTATTTAAGGGAAGGATCTTCGTCTTCACTCAATTTAACTTATAGTAAGATATTTTAGAGAAAGAGTCAACCTCCGCCAAGATAGCTGGGATTGAGACCTCAGGGACTTCAATATGTAGTACAAAAGATCAATTTTAATAAGCTTGTCAAGACACTGTGACTGAAGAGTCAAAAAGGAACCAGATTATGAGATAACTCCCTAGCAGGGATCTGAGAAAAATCACCTTCAGTGTTGCACATGCAATGGGGACACCAACCATTGCACGTGTAACAGCAGACACAACTGGTGTTTAACTTGGAAAAAAAATGTTACTTTTCTTTTTACTTTATTTTACTAAGCATTTCAAGAAACTATGACCCAAGAGTGAAAAACGGACTATGTTGTGGGCTAATTCCATATCATATTTGAGAGAAAAGCACCTTCATTGTTGCATGTGCAATGGGAACACCAAACATTGCACGTGCAAGAGTGGACACAACAGGTGTTTACTTGGAAAAAAAATTTTACTTTAATATTTTTTTATTTTACTAAGCATTTCAAAACACTATGACCCACTACTGAAAAAGGCACTATGCTGTGGGATAACTCCATATCAGACTTGAGAGAAAAGAAATTTCAGTGTTGCACATGCAACAGAGACACCAAGCATTGCATGTGCAACAGTGGACGCCACACAACTGTTTAAGCTATAAAAAGCATTGCTTTCACCCCTCTCTCACCAATGTCTTGCAGTACTTTTAAGACCCAATCCCAAAAGAAAATCACCCACTCAAAAAAAGCTGGATGCTTTTGCTGAAAATTTGGGAATATGTAAAGAATGCAGTTTGCTTGGACACCACAGTTGCATGTGCCATACAAAACTTGAGTGAACCAGAAATGTTATATACATTGAAAAACTAGGGTGAAAATGTTTTCTTTAACCAAAGATAAAACCGAGGCAGTTTTTAACATAAATTTACTGAAGTGCAACTAAAATAAAATCTTCATAGAAGCAATAGAATGTACTATGGTTTTGCATGTCACATTTTGCTAGGGAAAATCTGTGACATTTTGGAGAATGACATGGAATAAAAATAACATGGATTCACCTAGGTTTCTCAAACTATGAAATGTAGCTGTACTTGTGGCTACCTTTTAAATGTACTTATCATTACTGCTGTGGCTGTTGTTAATTTTTTTAAAATCAACATACAAAGTATTGGGCACGTTGGTACCCCTATTTCATGAACTTACCCAGATAGAGACATTAAATTATGGGGATCACAATGGGAAGGTGGGCTTTGCCACTAGACATCAGGGAGCTAGAGACATTGTTGGCAGACATACATACATACTTCAAAAGTAAGCCCCAGCGTCTGTAATTTATGACCCAGCAACAGCAATTTAAGCAACAATTTACCATCGTTCACAGTACTTGACCGAAGTGGTGATAAATTAGATAAAGCACAATGTTAAACACAGACAGAGTCACCTCCTCATGCAACTCACACAGTCCTGTTTGAAAACAAAAATCACAGTTATTTTAGCAGGAGTTCGGCAGTGAGTGTAGGCATAGGAGGGTCACTGACCTGTGGCTCCAGCATTGTCTAGCCCCTCAGTGGTGTCTAAATTGATTGATTCAGAACAAAAAGGCAGATGGTAGTGCCACTGCTGCTGCAGGACATTCTGCATGTGACCTTATCTGACTGATAATGGTGCTGAATGCAGGACTGTTCATTCTCAGTCTCTGTTTTGTGTCACTTTATGAAACTTTTTTTCTATTAAATCCTTTGGCTCAGCTCGAGGCTTGCAATTTAACAATACAGTTGAGCTGAGCCATGTCTTTGGCTTGAGCTTACCTCAAGCCCGCACATGCTCGCCCACTCACTCAGGTATATGTTGGGGGATGCCTGGGGGTGGCGGGACTTGACAGGAATTTCTTTATACCTCTCTCTTTTACTGCTGCTACACATTGCTCTTGCCCGCTGTCTCCCATGCCATCTCCCTTGCAAACAACACAGAAGATGTAGGCCCACACTGTTTTACATAAAGGCAATGCACTTTTAATGCAGAAAAGCAGCAAAGGAGGCACTCTGGAAGTCAAAAACTTAAAGTAAATATAAAGTAAATACAAATCAGACCAAACTCAGGCAAAGAATAGAGTACACAGCACTTTAACTGCCTGAACATACTGCAGGTCACTTTCGGCCATCTTTCTATGCCTGCCGCTTTTGTTTCCTCTAATATGTTGTACACTTAATAGCGTACCACACAAGCGCTAAACAGAAACAGCACTACATGACAGTGAGAGGGTGCATTACTGTGAATGGTTCTGTGTGCAGTACTGCACCATCTCACTGTCCCAGGCAAAGGATAAGTTCTCTGTTGGGATGGGTGTTTGCTGAGTAGCTGCCATGGCTTGATGAGATGAGCCACTGGCAGCAAGGAAAAGAAATAGAGTGTTTGTGACCAGGTTCGATTCCCAGTCCCAGAAGCATGGTAATTTAATTTTTTTCGCACTTTGTGCAATATTTACTTTAACCCTCCCCCCCTAGTGGTAGTAATCTTAATTGAGGGGGTTCGGGGGCACATTGTCCTGTAACAGGAGTGGGGGCAGAGCTCCCCTCACAGAAAAAAAGGCATGCCACATGCAAGAAATCACACTGTATTGGCAGTGTGCTTCATGCATGCAACATAATGTCTTGCAACATTATGACCCCGTGCCTAATACACATAAGTAGACCCAGTTGTGCATCCCCTGCCTCACTCTGCCTAACTGTGAATTAACAATTAAATTTAATATAAACATGTATGCTGCTCGGACTAATACTTGTCTTGTCACCCACCCCCATCTGCCCAAGCGGGAAAGCATAGCTCAACCACCGGAAAGAGAGGTGAGAGTGACTGGGGAGTTTGTGAAAAGTGCAAGCTTTAATGAGAGGTTCTCGGCCCTGAAATGAGAGGTGAGAGTGAGTGGGAGAGTTGGTAATGAGTGAAAGATTTCTTTTTTATTTTATTCTTTTACATTTTGTGAGCTGCTGTTTGCCTTGTTTCATTACTGGCCCTGCAATAAGTGGTGATTGCTGCAGATTAATATCGAGTTCTTTGTTATGATGAGATCACAGCAATGTTACAGTTGACATTCGGTTCACATTCATAGGTTTTATGCTTTTCCAGGTTCTGTGTCACACAGTTTGAACTGTCAAGGACCTTTACTGTTTGAAGTCTTTAAAGTTCGAACAGTAAGCTTTGACCTGTAACGAGCTTCGAACAGTTGTATTCCAATCGATTGATCCTTACAAAGCGAGGGGCAGGCGATATGATTCTCGCCCTCAAAACACATACTTAACATTAACATTTTTAAATAATAATAAAATAATGTTGCTAAGCATGTGACTAAGACCTAAATACAGGTCTTGGTCATTCCTAATCAAGTAGGATTTCTTTAGAAATCCAATTTTAAAAGGTGGAAAAAAAACCAAGAGGGTGGAAGCACAAACAGTATTTTCTCTCAGCACAAACAATACATCGTTAACAATTAACAGTTCAAATGGGTTTCAATTACCTGCCTGTCTGGCGGCTATGACAAAATTAATTATAATTCAAAAATGGTGAAATTTCCTTTCATCAAACTATCCAAAGACACACCCTTGGCACTTCTCCCATCATCCCTGAAAATTCCAGGTAAAAAATGTATTCCCTCTGATCTGCAGATGGGAGCAAAAAATCCCATGTTAACTAATGGAAAAAAAGTGTTTTTGTTTCCCTGTTTTTTACCACTTTATGTCTCAAAAACATGCAAGATACCGTCACAAAGCTTTGAACATCTTGAGATATTTTTAGGCTATTTCATAAAAAAAAAACGTTACTAAGGTAAACATTTTTAATTTAACTTATAGGGTTCAGTTGTCACTTACATACTAAAGTCAAAAGTTTGGGTGTTAATAACTTTGGACCCATTCAACAGATGTGCCTGAAATTATTTCTGATTGCCTCTTTGCATCAGCACTCATAATACGCACTGTCGGTGGCTGGCTGTGGAGGTGAGAGGTGGGCTGTGCCAGTTGTCGGCTGGGGAAGGGTGTGGGGGGTGCTGGGTGGACTGGCATGGCTGGGTGGGGGGCCACTAGACTACCAGGAAATTGCACATCGTTATGTATTTTATTATGATGGGGAGGCTGCTAGACTACCAGGGATATGAACAAGTATGATAATTTAATACAGATCGGGGGGCCACTGGACTACCAGGGATATAACAAATCAATATGTATGAAATACGCAGTGGGGGGGGGCCACTAGACTATCAGGGCAGGAAATTCCAGATTATTATGTAACTTATTATGATGGGGGAGTCACTAGTCTACCAGGGATATGAACAACTATAATAATTTAATACAGATCGGGGGGACACTAGACTATCAGAAAATTAGAGATAGTTATCTATTTAATCATGATTGGGGGAGGCCACTAGACTACCAGGGATAATGAAAACATTATTTTTTGTATTCAGATGGTGCAGAATGAAGCCCCCTGAGCAAAACCCACCCTCATTTAACTTTCTAGGGCACCGCTGGGCTGATAAAATCGGTTTTTAAATCTGGCCATCTTGTCCCTTGCTCTTTGTTCATGAGGGAGCAATTTCTTTGATCGTGAGCCTGCAAATTCTTTGATCGCGAGATTCTTTGATCGCGATCGTGTATAGTGAGTGAGGGACAAGATGGCCAGATCAAAAAATCTAATTTCTCAGCCCATGGGTGTCCTAGGAAGACAAATGAGGGTGGGTTTTACACAGGGGGCTTTGTTCTGATGAACCATGGTGGTGATTTACTGCAATTCTTTGAAATTTTTAAAATAAAACAGTTTTTATTCTTTGGTCGTGACCCTGCAAATTCTTTGATCGCGAGCCTGCAAATTTTTGATTGTGAGATTCTTTGATCGCAATCGTGCATCGCGAGCGAGGGACGAGATGACCAGATTAAAAAATCAAATTTGTCAGCCCAGGGGTGTCCTAAGAAGACAAATGTGGGTGGGTTTTACTCAGGGCGCTTCATTCTGATGAACTATGATGGTGGTTTACTGCAATTCTTTGAATTTTTTAAATTACAACTGTTTTTATTCTTTAGTCATGACCCTGCAAATTCTTTGATCGTGAGTCTGCAAATTCTTTGATCATGAAATTCTTTGTGCGCCATCTTTGATCATGAGGGCAGGACAAGATGGCCAGATTGTTTATAATGGAATAGATAGGGAAATTTTGCCAATCTTTAAGATTGAATATCTCGGAAATGGTTTGGTCTTTTTACTTGAAATTTGGAAGGTGTTTACAACATGTCCTGTTGATGTGAATTAGAGTGATTACATGTCAAAAAATGTTTTTTGTGGAGATATTGCTTGATGCAATTTACGTGTTGCAGACAGTGTTTTGGATTGTGTTGGTAGCTTGAAATTGATAGGCTGCCTTACCTTAGTGTCATGGATGTAGTTTTCAGTTGTTATGTGTGTTAAATGTCAATAGGTGTGGAATTGTGCCACTCTGATGAATGAAAATTAAAAATTTTGGCATGCTATATCTCGTACATCATTTCGTATTTTTGCTTGAAATTTGGAGGGTGTTGATGGCATGTCCTGTAGATGTCAATAGCAGTGTTTTTGTGTCAGAAAATATATTGTTTGTGGAGATGTTGTGTGGTGCACTTTACATTTGTGGACAGCGTTTTCTATTGCTCTACTAGGATAGCATTTGTTTGGTGGTGGCCTTGCTGTTGTCAATGTACTTTTTAGTCATTGGGTGTGTAATGTGGCCTGACACTTACAAGTAGGTGGGAGTGTGGGGCCCAAAGGGTCCTGTGCTCCCACCAACTTGCGCAACTTTCTACTTTTCTATTCTTTTTTAAAAAGTAAGGAAATTCTATGCAAAAAAACTTAATTAATGCATCAGTTAGGGTTCTTCTACAGCAAAAAAGTGAGGAAATTTGATTTTAAGGTTCCAACCCCTTTCACCCCCCCAGCCCACCCCCACCAACAGGCATCGGGGTGTGCGTTGGGGACTCCCAGCAAGCTATACTGTTCTTCTACATGCTTTGGAATAAATAAGATCTGTGTTATCCTTGGCCTCTGTGTCATGTTTTGCTGACAGGTCTAGAATCCTGCATGCAGCAAAATTGGCGACCAGAGCAGGACCTATTTGAACAGAACCAAACCAGTATACTAACAGGTACATGGATGAACGGTTTTGCAAATCATGCTGGTGTTGAAGCCTCTGCTCCACCCCACTTGGCTAGCAGCAGGATTCCATATGAATGCCACTCCAAATGTGTGACTGTCTAGCTGTCAGGTCCTGGGTGTGAGCTGCTATGGTCCAGATTGGTAGTTAGGGCAGACAGATGGAAACCCCAAACTATGGCTATTTATTCTGAGCTCAAGATAGATATCTTAAATTTCCTGACTAGAAATGCAGTGAATTTAAATTTCCCCCGTGGAGTGCCGTCGAAGTGGGCAAATCTGCATAATGGAGCATTTCCAGAAATTGTTCCGCAGAAGTTGGAATTTTGCCTACGCAAAATTTTGCCTTCCGGGGCAAAATTTCACCTTCCTCAATGACATTTCACCTTCCCTCCATGGGCCAAATTTCACCTTAGAGTGGGTATAACTTTAATAAGTTATAAATAAATATATCCCTGGTGGCTAGCGGTCCCTCCCCCCACCTGCCTCACATGTAATTAATTATAAAGAATTAAATTATCCATGGTGGCCAGTGGTCCCTCAACTCCATCTGGTAATAACCTGCCCCTCCACAGAAATGTACAGTCAGTAACCCCCCACCTGCATCCCTCTGTATCTCCTCCTATAGTCCTTAATATTATCCTGTTAAAAGAAAAAAAAATCTCTGGTAGTCTAATGGTGTTTTTGTAAATTTTACCCCCCTCCTGAATCTGATCCCCTCTCCAGTTCCCATAAATCTGATTCCCTGGTGATCCAGGGCCCCCCACCTAGCCTCCCCAGCAGCCATATGTCCCCACCACAACCCTGCTCCACCCCCATCCTACATGGTGCTGGCATACTGTCACAGCCCTCCTCTCTCCTCCATGGCCAGCCTGCCGACTGAGCTGTCAAACTGAAGCTCATTCACTGACAGCTCAGCCCAAGGGCCAGCCGTGAAGGAGAGAGGAGGGTTCAGCCGCTGTGCTGCCTGCCAGGATTTAGTATGGGATGGGAGGGTCTGTGGTGGGGACATCTGGCTGCTGGGGAGGCTGGGTGGGGGGGCACTCACCCAGGAATCATATATATGGGAACTGGGGAGGGAATCGGATTCAGGAGGGGGTTTACAATTTACAAAAACACCATTAGACCACCAGAGATTTTTTTTCTTTTAACAGGATAATATTAAGGACTAAAGGAGGAGATACAGAGGGATGCAGTTGGGGGGATTACTGTACATTTCCGCCTTGGGTGGCAGGGTGTGTTATTACTGGGTGGAGGGGAGGGACCACTAGCCACCATGGATAATATAATTATTTACAGTTAAATGTGGGACAGGTGGGGGGATGGACCACTAGCCCCCAGGGATTTGTCTCTCTACATGTGGGACAGGTGGGTGGAGGGACCGCTAGCCACCAGGGATCTACTAATTTTAACTTACACTTGCTAAGGTGAAATTTCACCCATGGACAGAGGTGAAATGTAACCACAGAAGACAAAATTTCATCGCAGAAGGTGAAATTTTGCTGCAGAAGCCGAAATTTCACCATTCCACCAGGTGAAATTTCACCACTCCACCATGTCAAATTTTGCATTCTGCTACGTGAAATGGGTTCAATATAGTGGATTGCTCCATGAAGCGAATTCTGCCCACTTCACCCACCTCTGTTCCTGAGCTCTCATGGAGGTTGGGGTGATTTTGTGTTGGACACAAAGTCACAGGCTAATCCAGTACAATATGTTGGCAAGCTGTTCTCAGAAGCAAAGTCTGCAAAAAAGAAACATGACCAAAAAGGTGCTTTAGTTGCTGACCTATATATAGTGGTTCAAGAAATGGAAACAGAGGTCCTAGCTCTGAAAAAGGAGTTGGGCTCCAAGTCCAGTGAGGCAGGTGAAGAACAGAGGGATTTGGAACAGGAAATTGAAAAGCTTAAGAACGAGACCCAGAGTGAAATTGCATGTACTGAGCAGGAGAAAGATATGAAAATTGTTAGACTACAGGTAGACAATGAAAAGTTACAGCAGGATAAGAAGCATTTGTTACAGTTAAATGACTTGATTACAAATATGAATGAGACGTTGAAAAGCGAGAGCAAGGAGTTGGAGGAAGAGTGTGAGAGATGCCAGAATGCATTGTAAGGGGTGATTAGAGAAAATTGGAAAGTGAGGGCTACGTATACAGTTTTGCAAGATCATGTTAAGGACAATTTCAAGACAGAATCACTCAGTGTGCAGAATTAAGATGACAAAGTTATGTCAGCAGTTGGCAATCCTTAGAGGTCATGAGAGAGCTATGCCGTATCCCCCACCCATCTAGTTGTCAACAGCAATGACGAAAGCCCCCAAGATGGTGCTCCCTGGGATGCTGGAGGATTGAGTCCTAACACACCAGTAGCTGCCTTGAACAAGAAGGACAAGAAGGAAGTAGGGGGCTTGATTGCAAAGGAGATCTCAAGAGCTAAGGTTACAGGTCCACAAGCCAAAACAGTGAAACAAGCTGTGAGCCAAGCTGTCAAGAAGGAAGTGGAACAAAAGACACTCAGTCAGGGTGTAGCTACCGCCATGGCCAAGGCAGTCACCAGAACTATCATTGCACAGGCACCACAGGGGACATCAGGCCCTGGTGCACTGCAGTCCACACAGGCCATCCAGAATATTGTGGACAAAATCAGTCTTATGGCACAGACCAACAACCTGAGTTGTCATTTGGAAAAGGTACCAAACCAGTGCCAAATGCTCAGCCTTGCACCTGAGCACCAAGTACAAGTGTTAAAGCAAACTGCAGATCCCACATTGTGTGTAAAGTTACCAGAAACCATACGCAATGACATTATGGCCCCCTTTGACAGAGTCGCTGCTCACCTCATAATGGTGCATTACCCCAACATGATCAGCATAATGTTAGCAATGCAAATCAATCAATCAATCAACTGATCAATCAATCAATATCTTTATTTATCCAGGTGAACATCGTTGAGTAAGCTCATTTTCAAGATGGACCTGGTTAAGACCGGGCCAAGTAGTAAAGTACATATAAAATATTTATAATGCGCACAATAGTACAAATGGATAACACAAATACAAATAAGTACTCAATATAACAACAAACATTACAGCTTAATGGGATCATCAGTTGGGTAAAGTGGTCAGTAGTCCAACAGGAGAGCTGGCGCAAGCACAGAAGTTAAGAAGGGAGTTTAAACACATGGTGTTCCATAAGTTACTGTTGAGACATAAGGATAAGTGTTCTATAGCCAGGAAAATAAGTGAATACAGCTCCTTCTAAGCACATTTAGGCAGAAGATCAGATTTAAATTTGGTTTAGAAGGAACACAAAGGTGGACTAGGAGAACCAATCGGAAACCAGCGACAAAGAGCGCTCACATTCCGATTGGACAAAAGCTGTTGCCATGTCTAGCTGGTGAAGGATCCAAGCTTGTAGTCTACAGAGGCGGCTAAAGCACCACCAAACACCCACTGATTAAGCTTTCCTGAGCTTGTGGTACAGGGAGCTTATAGGGGTTTTGTATATGGCAGGGAGGCGGAGAAGTAGTCTGGGACTGACAGCACCAACGGAGAGGCAGAACAGTGAGGCAAGGAGTGTAATTTCTTCGGCACCTAAAAGTTTAGCTCAAGTACAAATTTACAGAAGGAAGTGTAATCACCCCGAGTCCATACTCTAGCAAACTAAGCAATGTAAAATATGGGTCATGCAGTCAGTCAATTAAGTGATTCTATCATGTTAGACCAGGTACAGTGGTCAGATTTTTGCAGGGTTTAGTGAGATCACAGGGGCAGACTATGTGAGCCAATTGGAAGTGAGAGCCAAGGAGCGCTCACCTTCTGATTGGTTAGCGGCTTTAGCCATGCTTTGCTGGAGGGGAATCCGGGCTTAGGGTCTTGGGCGGTAGCTAAGGAGGTGTCAACCACCCGAAGACCAAGAATCCCATGCCTATGGACAGGGAACACCTGTAATGCTTGACTGTGGCCAGGGCAAGAGCACAGGGACTGGAGAAGGGAAGAACATTTAAGGTGATGGGTAACTCGTAACACTAGAGTCACCAAAGATTTCAGGCATACATGGCTAATGCTGACTGCAGGAAGCAGAGAACTGACTACAGGTAGCAGAGAACTAACTTCAGGCAATGCTTAGGAAATGGGAAAGCAACTGCATGGCTCACACACATATCTAGTATATAAGGACTTAAAGAAGTTAATGCTACAAAGGCAGCTCAATTTCAGCAGTTTTTGCAAGTTATTCCACAAGGACAGCAACATAATGCTAATGGCCACTCTGCCAAAGTGGGAGTATGCCTTGGGGATACAGAGTGTGATGTAGGATGCACTCCTTAAGGCATACATTCCTGGCTCACTTTGAGGGAGACAGTCTAATATATATTGCGGGAGTCATTTCATAATGACTCTGAAAGTCCAAATGGCTGCATATCTATTACACCTGAACAAAAGAGAGGACCAACCTACAGCTTTATACAAGGAGCAATGTTGTGTGGAGATGGGGAGGCCGGTAATAAATCTGATGGCCCTATGATAAAGTGTATCTAACTTTACAAGCAAGGCTTTAGGACAATGACTGTATAAGAAATTTGTGTAATCGATCAGTGAGAGAAAAGTAGTTTGGACAAGGCATAATTTTGCATCTTGAGTGAGGAACTAGTTTATTCTAAAGAATAGCCCCAACCTCTGCCTTAGTTTCTTTGCCAGGTCTTCTACATGCTCAGCAAATGAGAGATTATGGTCTAACCACACTCCTAAGGATTTAAACTTTGAAACATACTCCAATTTTTCACCAACTATTGTGGTAATCTGAGGCAATGCTCCAGAGCTGGTCGGATTTATCCCATGGCTAGAGGGCAAGAACAACATTGCCTTTGTCTTTTTTGCATTTAAGAGAAGTTTTTTGTGAAGTAGCTGGTTCTGAAGCTGGTTGAATTCTTCCTGTAGGTCAGCACAGGCGGCTTCGGGGGTCGGGCGACCTACATATACCACCGTGTCATCAGCGAACAGGTGGATGTTTGCCTTATTAATGCTTTCATCAATATTATTAACAGATATGGCAAAAAGCAATGGGCCAAGTATGGATCCTTGTGGTACTTCTCTCAGTAAGGCTTTGAGTGGGGATAGCTCACCTTCAGCTTTAATTTGCTGGTGCCGACCTACCAGGTACTCGGTGAACCACTGCAATGATACTGAGTCCAGGCCTATGTTCTTCACAGAGGAAAGTAGCAGGCTATGATCCATGGTATCAAAAACCTTGCTAAGGTCTAGGAAAACAGCGCAGATGAAGTTTCAGCTGTCCAATTCACAGTACCAGTCGTTTGTTACTTTAGCCAGTGCTGAAATAGTGCTGTGTTTAGTAAGAAAACCAAATTGTATAGGGTTAAGTAAATTATTGGTTTTGAGGTACTCCCTTAGTTGGTTGCTGACAATCTTTTCCAGAAGTTTTGACAAGATTGGGAGGACAGAGAATGGTCTGTAATTGTTGAGGTCACAGGAATCCCAATTTAAATAAAGGGATGACATGGGCAATTTTCCACATCGGAGGAAGGGACCCTTGGCACAAGGATAGGTTAAATAAATGGATGATTGGAACAGCAAGGACATGATAGGCAATTTTGAGGAAATAAGGATCCAGCGAGTCAGCACCAGCACTTTTCTTAACATCCAACTGAAGCATGAGATCTTCAACCTCTTTCAAGGAGACTGGTTGGAACGAGAAGCCAGGTATCGAGGCAGGAGTGACTATGCATGGGACACTTAATTGAGAGTGGACCAGGGCTGCAGGGGAATTGTCAAAAGCTAGCCCAGCAGTGGCAAAATGCTTGTTAAATACATCAAGGATACCCAGTTTATCCCAGATAGTTTTGTCCCCAGATGTTATCTTAGGTGGCAAGGAGTTGTTAGGCATATGATCAGACATATCCTTGATAGTCCTCCAGAATTTATGGGAACACTTTGCAGCAGAGTCTAGCCCCGCTTAGTTAGAATGCGACCTTCGCCTCCCTGACCATTTTAGCACAAGCGTTACGTGCCTTTCTAAACTGACCCCAGTCTGATTTAAGCTTCATCTGATGTGCCTTTTTCCAAAGTTTATCCCTGTTGAGTAATGCAGCTTTCAGCTCAGTGAAGAACCAATGGCATGTTTTGTTTTTCACTCGGATTTTTGCCATGGATGCATACATATTTAGGGCCCCAACCAGTACATCATGAAGTATATCATAAGCCGAGTGGTGTCTAGGTAGAAGTCTTGCCAACGTGGTGAGTGTTCCAATTCATATACATAGGCAGCCACATCAAAATTGCAATGGGTCCTTCTTGAAATAAATTTAGCTGGGGGGTCCAGCATGATGCAGTGATCTGACTGCAGCAATGAAACAGTGGTCACTAATGTCAGCAAAGAAAGTCCCAGCGTGTGAGAAAAGATGTGGCTTGTCAACTAGAATAATGCCTAGCAGGGTACTATTACCAGGTTTCTTTTTATTAGGACAAGTAGGTTTGTGTATCAGTTGCACCAATCCGTTGGAATCACAAAAGGTGTTTAGGGGAGAAGCAGTCTTGGAAAGCCAGTCATAATTAAGATCCCCTAGTATAATAGTTTCAGGATTCTCTTTTTCAATAACAGAGCAAAGGTGTGAAAGAAGTAAGGTTCCAGCAGAAGTGAGTCTATAATAACCAATCACTCTAAGGGCAATGGAGGTAGATAATTCAATTTTCAGTGTCAGACATTTAAACTCATTCTCAACAGATGTTGAATTCAGATGTTGTAAATCTTTCCTTAACGTACACTGCCACCCCACCTCCCCTAGTAGGCCTGTCTGTTCTAAATAGCTGGTAGGTGGGAATACCAATCTCCCTGTCCTGAGAATCTGGCCTAAGACAAGATTCAGAAATTACCAGGACATCTGGCTGAGTATGGCTGATCCAAGCCTGTATCATGGTAAACCTCTTTAGGTGACTACAGACATTGACATGCCAGAAGTTGATTCCTTTAAAAGAAGCAGTATCCGAGGGAGAAGAAAGGATAGCAATGGGACCAGGGGTTAATCCAATGTTTCCAGAGCACATCAGAAATAGAAATAGCAGCTTTGTCAGGGCAACAATAGTTAGTTTGAGAATCCTAGTCATGATACGTCTATGTGGCTTATTAGGTTGGGTATGCCCGTCACCACCCCTAAGGGTGTACCGCCCTAATGCTAGGTGTACCAAACTCCTAAATGAGAAGTACAGGGGATGACTGATGCTATGAGGAACTGTAAGAATAACATGAAAAGGCGACTCAAAGCAGGTGCCACCACAATGAGTATCCTGGTTGTAGTGAGTCAGTAGGACTACCTGGAGGGCACATAGATAACTGTGGGACAAGTTCCTGTCCATATCCAATATGCAGTCCAAGGACAGGTCATATTCTGCTGAGTGTCAAAGAAACCCCAGCCCAATATGAGAGCTATCTATGGCTAGCGTAAAGTGTAGGCAAGGATTTGACCAGTGAGATTTGGACAAGGAACCACTTGAGTTCAACTGCTTGTTTTTGAGAAACCTCCAGTCACTCTTCCAGGAGAAGGTGGATGCCGCCATGTTCCCTAAACGCAGTTGCTTCCATGCCATCAGAGAACAGGTTGAGCAAGCCTACCATGTCAATGCAAGAGACCTTTGTTCAGGCCCCAAGCCCGAGGTAGCCACAGTAAAAGGAGGCACAAATTCCTCCACGCAGTATGTGGTGGAAGGGAAGTTGAACAACTCCCAACAGGATAAATTCCCCTACCAGAACTGAGGAGGGTTCAACAACAACAACAACAACAAGCAAAGGTATCGACCAAAGTCGAACCAATCAAACCAGAATGGAAATTAGTAGGGCAATTACAAGGGTAATCACCCTGTGCCCTTGTACAAGGACCTGGCAGAAGATGTTGACCTGCTTCGTGAGTTCAAAACAGCAATTTAAACACTTATATCCCAAGGCCCTACAAAACCCATAGTGGCTATTCCGTCTGCTCCCCCTCTGGAGGAAGACTCTAATGGGGTGGGCACTGCCAGGCCCTGGTTCAAATCCTTACCATTCTGATTACCGATGACTCTGGAAGCCCATCTGTAGAAGTGCTGGTAGGGGACTGCCAGCTTGAACTACTGGACATGGGTGCAGCAGTTTCAGTATTACACCAAGATGATCCTTGGTACTCTCCCTGGTCACTAGAGAAGGTCACTTCCACACAAACCTTTGAGGGGACCATGGTTATGACATATCAATCCAATTTAATATCTACTACCATTGGTACCTTGAAGGTGAAACACTGTTTTGACCTGATGGTCCTACGTATTTACCCAAGCATAATGGGTATGGATTTTCTAGCCCAGTATGGGTGCATGGTGGATCTAGCCAACAGGCTACTACTACAGGTACTCAGCCTGGAGGAGCTGCTTCTCATTTCTGACTCACGTGCCATGTCAGTAGTAAAGGCCAATGATGTGGATTATGACATCTTTGGCATGTTCAAACAGCATGCTCTTTTTCCAAAATTGAAGCCTATGTTGGACAAGCATCAAAATGCCTTTGCCAAAAACAAACATGATTGTGGCAGAATGAATACTCTTATGCAGATTACCAGGGCTGACCCCCCCACGTCAAAGGCACTATCCTTTTCCAGCAGAGGCCATCCCCCCTCTGAGGGCCACAGTCAACTCACTTCTGAACCAAGGAGTTATCAGACCCTGTGTGTCCACAGTGAATTCTCTAATTTGGCCTGTGAAAAAGTCCAACAATAGTTGGAGGCTGATCATTGACTACAGAAAGCGCAACCTGGTCACCCCAAGTTGTGCACCCACTGTGGCATCTGCCCCAGATATGCTGAAGCTTCTTAAACTTGACCACAAATGCTTCAACACTCTGGACATTTCCAATGGCTTTTGGTCATTGCCATTGACCCCTGAGATCTAATACAAGTTTGCCTTTACCTTTGTGGGACATCAGTATATGTGGAATTGCTTCCCACAGGGATTTCACAATAGCTCCTCCCTCTTACATATCCACATGAGGGATGCCATATGAGACTTCTCCTCTCCTAATTGCCTATTGCAACATGTGCATGATCTTCTCTTGGCCACTGCAAAGCGAGAGAAACACCTGAGACTTTGGGGGAAACTACTAGCACTTTTGCAGGAGGCAGGCCTCAAATGCAACTCTGCCAAGGTACAGCTCTGCCAGCAAGAAGTGTCTTTTCACGGTCTACACATTACTGCAGAAGGCCAAAGCCCTGCCCTGAACATGGTCCAAGGCATTCAGAACTTTCCCTTACAAACTAGTGTCTCCACCCTGAGATGCTTCTTGAGTATGGTAAACTATTCCAGAGACTTTACCTGCGATTTTGCACAGAAGGCTGCACCTTTGTATGAACTACTGAAAAAGGATGTGCTCTGGACATGGGGACCAGAACATACAGCCACTGTAACATCACTGAAAAAGGTCTTATCCTCAGCTCCAGCTCTGGTCAACCTCAACCCAGAGCTGGCATTTCATCTGGAAACTGCCACCTCTGACACTGTCATGTCAGCAGTATTGGCACAACAAGCCAATGGTAAACTTAAGCTCATTGCCTATGCTTCCAAAGTTCTCCCCCCAATGAAACAAAAGTACTCTCTTTGGGCCCCATGTAAGATGCCAATGTGCCTGCGTACACTGGGTACGTGGGTATCGTGAGCATGAATGCCATGTAGCGGTGGCCATGTGGCATTCACGACATGGACACACAGGGCTTAGGCACCTGATCCCCTGGCCACATGAACAGCAATGTACCAGGGTGGGGGGCATTCTGGAGGCATGCCAGTACTACATGGTACACACAAACCAGTGTAGTGCTGGCCGCGTAGGTGCGGAGTGAGGCACAGGTTATGGCAGGGGGACCCTGCTGTTACTCACTGCACACCCCCACAAACACAGGCTGCTGGTCACTGGGGGACCAGGACGGGGCTCTCCATGCTGCCACTGACTGCAGGTCAGCTGGAGATGGTAGGGGCAGCTGACAGGGTGAGTGCCTGTCAATGGATGGGAGCAGCGGCACTGGGATGGGATGGTGCTGCATGGGTCCAGGTGCCTACAACTGGCATGCACAGCCCTGGACCTGTGCCTCCATGTGTGAGGGATCCACTAGGTGTCCCGGGGGGGCATCCCATTGGATGCCTGCCTGGGATGATGACTCCTCCTTGGCCATCCTGCTGAGTCCTGCGTGCTAAGTGGTGGAGCCATGGACAGGTGACTGGCTTTTATGCATGCCAGTATGGGTGCACCTGTCCACAGGTGCACTGCTGTGCAGGTGGGCTATATGATATTTTTGCATGCCTGTGCCCGAACAGTTCATAGCGCCCATTGTGAGAGGAATCTCCTTGCTACATTCTGGGCCATGAAATATTTCACCTACATTTTAGATTTTGCCCCAGTTGTGCTGCACACCAATCACATCCCAACCAAATTTCTGTTATCAGAGTGCATGAAAGATGGTAATGTCTCCAGCACCAGACTTACCCATTGGTCCCTCCTCCTACAAGATCAACACATCACTGTGCACTCTATGAAAATGCCATCCATTTTGGCACATGGACTCCTTTACCAAGGAGATCCTCATGAGAGTGGTATAGAATTTCCCACTTTGCCACAACCAGGTCCTTTTCACCCAGCCACTTCAGAAACTCTGGCAGATCCTGCTTTAGGCTGCATCTTCACAGATGGGTCCTCCTTTTACAAAGAAGAACAACAGGTGGCAGGGTTTGGGGTTCTGGTAATTTGTCCACAGGGTAGCACTACTGAGGTGTCCAAACAATGTAGTATTTGATCATCACAGTATGCCGAACTAGCAGATGTTGTCTGCGCCATGGAACTTATCCAAGGGAAGGAGGAGGAAGAGGAGGAGGACATCATTATTTTGTCTGACTAATCCTGGGTGTGCAACTCTCTCACAGAGTTTCTTCCTTTCTAGAAGACACATGATTATGCTTCTTCAGACGGTACGCCCATCAAGTGCAGGGAGTTATTCAGATACATTGACACCCTGGTCCAACATTTTACCTTCAAGCTATAGATACACAAAGTCAAGGCCCAGTCCAAGACTGAACCATACCATGAGTTCAGTGATCAAGCAGACACCTTAGCCAAGGATGGTGCTCTGGGGGTGGTATGGTTAATGCCACCCCAAACTGAGGCCAACCAAGTTGCTATCCACAAGAGGGCAAACGTCACCTCAATGGATCTGGCCACAGCACAAATAGTGGATCCTGAGATAAAGGCAGTTTATCAATACCTCTTCAAAGAAACAGAAAAGGTAATGCCTGAAGACAACCATTTCAATAGACATTCCAAAAGTATTTTTCTGTCTTCAGACCAAAAGTTGGTCCTGTACCAATCTGGGGACAGAAAACTGTGGGTAGTCCCTAAAGAACTCTGATCAGAGTTCATTCATCTGGTCCTTGATACACTTACAGGTGGACACCAGGTTGCAGAAAAGACCATTCAATGATTGAAAGCTGCAGGCTGGTCGTCTGATCAGCAAGCAGATGTCCAACATTATGTGAACAACTGTATCACCTGTGCATAGAATAACCCTATTCTGGGAAAAAAGCTCCAAACTACTCTCTCAACGGCAATCAGGCCCTTAGAATGTCATACAGATTGACTTTATCGGCCCTTGCCTATATCTAGTAAAAGTATCAAGTATGCACATGTGATCACAGATCTCTTTTCCAAATGGGTTGAAGCCTTTCCATGCTGGAATAATACTGCAAAGGCCACTGAAAAAAATTCTGGTAGAACAGGTATTTACCAGATGGGGCCTACTGTTAAAGGTTGATTCAGGTAAAGGGATAAGCTTTCCTGGAGAACTAATGCAGGAATGTTTGCAGTTGTTTGGAGTTAGCCAAATGTTCCACATAGCTTATGATCTTCAGTCTTCTGGAGAGGTAGAGCGCCAACTGACAGATTAAGCTAATGTGTAAATTTGCAGAAGAAAATGCCAAAAATTGGGATACTGTACTGCCCTTACACCTAATGGCAATTAGAGCTATCCCTGCTGCTGCAACCAAGTGCACACCCTTCAAGGTGATGACTGGCTGACAGATGAGACTGCCAAAGCATCTGCAGATAGATCTCAACACCCCTACCATGGACAGAGTGTCAGCTGACACTTACATTGAACAACTGAAGGACAACCTAGTCCAAACCCATCTTTTCGCTGCTCAGAATTTGGGCAAAGACCAACAGCAGTCCAAAATGTAGTTTGACAAGAATGTCAAAGATGTTGACTGGCAAGTCGGTGACCATGTGTTGGTCCTGAAACTCAGCACACCAGCCCAATCTCTGGTAAGCAGATGAGCTAGCCTGTATGACATCATCAGCAAATTGAACCCTGCTGTCTGTCAGGTGTGGATGATAGAAAGCAAGAAACCTATAGACAATTGGTGCTATACCAACCAACTGAAATGGTATAAAGGTGATGAATACTCCTTCCCCCAGCCAGGGGAGGGAGGTCTGTGAACTTATCATTTTTTCCTTTTTTTCTTTTTCAGAATGATACCAATTGCCGCTACCTTTAGCTGTGCACACTGGCAAGCATGTTGGAATCCCACCGGACAAATATTCAGACACTCCTCTATTAACTTGATCCTGTGTATCTTCAGGCCCACCTTGCCCACCTTTCAACATCTCCCAATGGAGGGGTGGTTATCAAAACTTCCTTCTACTCATGTGAGTGTGAGTGAAGGAAAAGATGCCTATCTTAAATCAGCAGTGTAACGAAAAATGAATTTCCCAAAAATCTAGTTTCAGCTATGATTAAAATATTAGCATACCTGTCAATTATACTTGTCTTGTGGCCTGCTATGCTGCACAGCATGTGTCTTTTTAATTTTTTCAAATCTAACCCTTTCTAGGTCTACAATGTTGTTTCTATGGAAAATGTGGTGGCCATCTTTTTTTCTTGAGGAAAAATTAAATTAAAACATTTATAAAATACTAAAATTTTGGTCAAATTAGAAAATGCTACCACCACATAAAAGTATAAGATGTCTGCAATCTTATAGTGAAAAAAAAGTTAGTGTCAATTTTGTTGCCCTGTTTTATTGCACTGCTGCTTTAATGCCATGGTGATCTTTCCTAATGATTCTAATGTGCAAACTGAATGAAGAACCAGCAACCTGACTGGAACAGGGCCTTCCAGAGGCCTGTCTTGTGAAAGGAATTTTCCAAGGCTGGCACAATACCCTTATTTGACCGAATGAAACTTTGTGCTTTTGCCATGTTAACCAACATCATACAGGGCCATACAATGTAACTGCAAGAATGGGACAAGACTTTTGCAACAAATATTCTAATGCCATCATGCACTATAATTGTTTGACTCAATCAGTTGCAACTGTTGGTCTTTTCTTTACAGTCATAACAGCCTCACCCAATGATCCTCTATAATGCCCATTAATAGAACCAGGTCCATCCAGTTGTCTGCCAGCAACTTCCATCCTTGGGACACTTATAAATAATGTTCAATTAATGCATGTTCCTGTTGTTTTAAATACTACCTTTTGGAACATGGCCGAATTTACCATTGTGCAAACACAAATCTTTCTAAATTTCATGCAACTATGTTATTAGATCATATTGCCTCTTATCAAGCATGTGCACAAGACCCTGTAGCTGGGCAACACACTATTGAACACCATGGAGTGTTTCACCCAAAAAAATTCACTAGGCAGAGTCTGGGTATGTCAGATGTAACAGGCATAGCTGGCACTGTTACTGGTATGTTTCGATCTGGTATGTCATTTTGGAACAGAGCCGATTTAGCAAAAATTCAACGGCATGCAAAATACTTTAATAGTAAACTTGGTCAAGATACAGGCTACATGGTATTACTGGTTTATCCCAGGAGGAAATATTCACAGTGTATAAATGCATGATACTACACACTTATTTAATGAGACCCAAATCAAGATCAATGAATTGATTTTCTGTAACAATAAAGAAGCCAGAGAGTACCACATAGGCAGGGAGATTATTTGTTCAGCTTACGGTAGTCTACCACAAACACTATTAGAAATCTTTTCCAAGATCTGGAGTCAGGGCAGATTTGAGATTTAATCCATGATAAATGAATGGCTAAATGGTTCTGCCCCTATTGTAAGACCCTGTCATGTACTACCAAATGCATGGCCAGGACTGTGTCATTTTCACTGACCACAGCTAAGAACTTGGGTTATGTCACACCACACCCAAATCAAGGACCCTGCTACACAACAGTCCAGTGTTCTCTGTGGGACACTTTGTCCATTACATTCACAGTGTCTCTACTAATGGTTGACAAGGATTCTTCAGTTTTCAACATGCTGGTTAAAGTCCACTCTGTGGGCCATCTTGAGGGCAGCACCTACAGAGGACAGACCAACTTTCCTCCATTGCTGGTGTTTCTTCCTCAACTAGACACTTGGGTAGTACCACATACTGACTGTTGTGCCATAAAGGGTTACCACTATTTGTGTTAGTGTGATGGCTTTGATGTAACCACGCCCATTTGTGGTTACATACCAAACTCTACAGACTGGTCATATATGTTTGACTATGACCTTTTTGCAAATGGCTCTGCTTCTAAAAATTTCACATCCACACATGCCAGGTTCAACGGAACACATTTATTGCAACAGACCATGAAATGCCTCACTAGCCAGATGACCAATGTTTCAGTGACCTGCCCTGTACAACTCATGAAATGGCACCTTCCTCAAGTTTGAATTACCTACAATAGTAATGGACAATACTGCATTGTGATCAACCATGAGACCTTCTCCAATGGACCTCTCACATGTGGTGTTGACATGCCCAACTTCCGTTTTGTACCTCATGCATGCAGGAAGCACCAAGGGAGGTCGACAGTGAAACTGCCGACCTCCCGCACAGTGATGGCACAATACCGATGCAGGTATTGTGCCTTCCATTCTACACATGTTTTCTGTGGGGGACTATGCCCCCCCACACCCCCATGTGGGGTGTTCTTCCCCCACACCCCCTGAACTTTAGGATTATCAACTCCAGGTCATAGTTAGTCTGGGGAGGGGGCAGAACACTGGGGGAAAGCAAAACACGGAAAAAGGACCATTGCAGAGATTGTCACCATAATGGTCTTTTTTCGTGTTTCGCCGTCAGGGTGTCGATCTGAAGGGGTGCACTGATGCATGCACTATCATTCACCATATTGTTATCACCACTGTTCCCACCCCAAAATTTGATTACTGTACATCAATAGTGACCCAGACTATGTCAATGCTATAGAACAGTATTTGCCAGTTTTTAATGTGCATATCGACCCACTCACCCTGACTCTCAAATCCTTACTAGACAGAAAGGATATACATCTAATTCATTTTAGTAATAACATTACTAAAGCTGGTGATTCTCTCAATTACTTATTTCATGATGGTGATTTAAGTACTGCATTATCCAACACTTGTTTGAAACTTACATATCAAGGTTTTGTTGTTATTCAAGTTTTCTTGATTATTTTTCTGATCATTACCATATGCTGCTTACGCTGCACTCTCCAACAACATCATGCTCAATTACGATTTCTCTATGCTGCTCAATCCACCAAACTGCAGCCCACAGTACTATCTATTTAGTGTTGCCTCTTTATCAGACAACAAGGAGGGGATATGCAGACCTACATTCCCCACAGACCCACAAGCATGATATCACACTCACTGCAGCATAAGGTACATCTGTATTTACTCATATTTACTAGGATGTGCTTAGGGACTATTAGTCACTATGATTACATTAGTAATGCTTGTGCAACATCTACAGCTTTTTGTCATGATGCAATGATCAGCACGTTTTTATGAATAATGGTATTGTTACCAAAGGTAGATTAGTCAGCTATATACTTAATCACTGTGTATGTGCAAAACTAAGGATGATCTAACTGTCTTTACAGTCTGAGCAGCCCACCAAACTAACCAATAGAATCACTATATTCACTTTCTTGCCTTTTTGTCAGAGTTTGTTGCTTAGTAACACACTTTGTTATCTCTGACTATAAGACTGTGTGTAAGACAATTGTTCACCGAGTTTTGATGACACCTTGGTGTTTAGAGGGTTTCTGAGCTCCCAACTAGGTATGCTGTTATTATACATGCTTTGGAATAAATAAGCTTTGTGTTATCCTTGACTTCTGTGTCGTGTTTTGCCAACAGGTCTAGAATCCTGTATGTAACAAGTTTGAACAATAAAGTTTGAACTGTAAATAACATCAAATGGTTATTTTTTGATCGCTTGATCATAACTAAGTGAGTGACATGAGATATAATTCTTGCCCCCAAAACACATACTTGATCTAAAAAGTTTTTAATAATAATACAATAATGTTACTAAGCATGTGACTGAGACCTAAATACAGGTCTTGGTCTTTCCTAACCAAGTAGGATTTCTTTAGAAATCAATTTTGAAAAGAAAAAAAAAAAACAAGATGGCGGAAGCACAAACAGTATTTTTCTGAGCACGAATAGTAAAGCCTGAACAATTAACAGTTTGAACTGTTTTCATTTTCTGCTTGTCTGGTGGCTAGAACGAAAAAAAATTATAATTCAAAAAATAGTGAGATATCTTCCCACCAAGCTATCCAAAGACATACCCTTTGCACAGACCCCATCATCCCTGAAAACTTCAAGAAACAAATTAATTCTGTCTGGGCTGTAGATGAATGCAAAAAGAATCCAATGTTAACCAAAGGGAAATGGTGTTTTCCCCCATTTCTTACCACCTTATATCTCAAAAACCATACAAGGTGCTGTCACAAAATGTCCCACATCTTGAGACACAGGCAGAGCGACCATGTATGCCAAATCTTGGGCTATTTCATCAAAAAATGCCAAAGTTATTAAGGTACAAAATTTTTAATTTAACATAGAAATCCAAGTACAACCCTGCTCCTGCATCACTTAGGGTTCCAGTCTTTCCATGCTGGAACCAGCAATAAATGGTTGGAAATGTGGTGTTAGGGTGTCGAACCATAACACACTACCACCACCATGCAGGCAGCATCAGACATGGGAGGTGTGCCTTAGGGTTCTCAACCCTAATGTTCACACCTTTCCATGTGTAAGCAAGCTGAGATGGGTACAGTATAGGAGAGTGGAGTGAGTGCAAGTGTTCTGCATCAAGAGAAGATGCCATCCACCTACAGAAGTGCAACAATGTATGTCAAGAATTCAGAGGGCTGTCTGGCGGGCTGTGGAGGTTCAGGACCATCTGGTCCCTGCACTGTCATGTGGCCCCAGATGCAGCTGCACAGGGCAGAGTCAATCTGTCAGCCAATGCACGGGGCCCCTCTGCCACCCACAGGTACAGAGGTGCAGGGCCCTATGCCAAGAGGACAGTTGTCTTCACTATATGGTACCCGGATCCCTACAGAGAACTCTGCAGCTTTCATTCCCTGGCTGGGAGGTTGTCACATAATAGCACCATTCCCCCACCCTCACCCCTTCCAGCTGGGCCATTGAGCTTGCCCCAGAAGGCACACAATCACAAAGCATACCTGCTGGAGTCAACACTGGCACTACACACAAAGTTTCTTAACAATTCTGTATTTTTTATTTTGACCCTACATTTTCAACATAGTCTTTTTATGCCTCCCCTTATAAACATGACATGTAGCATTTATAGTACATTTGCTGAAATGTCATTTCGCACCAGAGTATGAAAACACAGCTCATCCAGGATTTAAGAAAATGCCACCTGCCACATTTATGAGGTAGTATTGAGAAATTTCTATGTTGAATGTGTGGCATCAAAATATTGAAAATTAGTGATGTTATGAGCGAATGTTGAAATACTGCAATGTTCACTCATAACCAGGGCATTTTACCATATTTGTACACAACATTTTCAGCATAGCCTTCTTATTACCCCACTTCATGAATCTGGTATGTGAAAATGTTCAAATCTCTGCAGAAACATCATTCCACACCACAGGTGTAAAAACATGTTTTATCCAGGATATGAAAAGTGACAGTTGTCACATTCCTGAGAAAATAAAGTTGTGAATCAAAGTTCAGCCCCATCCCCATTGAAATACATTATACCGCACTTGCCTTATTTTCTCACATTGCAGTTGGTGGTTCCAGCAGCAAGACATGTCTTCAATTGCAGACTGGATTTATGCTTTTGGACATGTTCAGGTGAGTGAGGGTGTGTGGGTGGTGAGTACTGAGTGGGAGGTTGAGGTGGGGTTTGTGGGGTGTGTGTGTGGAGGGGTAAGATCATCAAGGGACCATTTTCTTTTTTAGAGGTTTAAAAAAAAATCAAGGGACAGTTTTCTTCATTTCAAGGTAATATTTCAACACTGGGGATTGAGCAACCCAGTATTGGGCTGGTGTTTGGCAGCACTGGAGGTGGGCACCCATGCTGCCACATGCATACTAGAAAGGGAGCAGCAACATTGAGGGAAGGGGGATCAAGAGAAGCAGTACCAGGGGTAGGCACCCTGGTCTGCTTATACATTAAAAAATATATATAAATATTTGGAAGGGCAGGCAAGCAACATGGAGGGGAGGGGCAGAAAGAATTGGCACCATGTGTGGGCACCCGTCTTTGCTTAATATATAATTAATTATATAAATAAATAGCTAGCTAGCTATCTAGCTAGACAGATGGACAGGCAGACAGACAAAGGGAGAGACAAAGAGAGACAGAGACAGAGAGAACAGAGTATTGCCGGATCACTGCTTCAAACTGATGCCAGCAGCATGACTTCCAGCTGCAGCTTCAGTATTCAAAAAAGTCCCACTGTTCTCATACAGAGAACAGGGGTGAATGACCACCTCTTACAAAGCTGGGCACGCTAGATGTTGGGGTGTTCAGAAAATATATTTCTGGCACATTTTTCAAAAAACAAACACCAGCATTGTGTTAAATGGGTCCTGTTTAGCTAGACTCAGGTGTTTCTTTTCTGAAAATATTTCATTTTGATACATTTTCAATGTTTGTGAATTAAAAGAAAATGGTAGCCATCATGAGTTTTTTTTTCCACATGTCAAGTAAATCAAAAGCACTTGCAATTTTTTTTTTTTTTTTTACTGTTTGCATTTGTCAGTTAACTCAAAATTTCTCATAGCTCTGAAATGGTATAATATTTTTCCACAAAATCTTCCCAAGGTACAGCCTTGCAGAGGCTCCTTCAACCATGAAAATTTCATGAAAAAATTTTTATTCGGTTAGAATTCAGTAAATAGACTCTACTCACCAATTATCTAATGAGATAGTATTTTTATTATTACAACTCATCAGTTATATTTAATATTCAACATTTTGCTGCTCATATGTACACAGCTTTATCAGGAAATATGATTAATTGGCTGTCTTCTATATTAGTTTCCCTGGTGTGCTTCTGTTTATATCTGTCTGGCAGCTCTATATTCAGTTACTAGAGTCACGTGCTGATAATCACATCTAGTCCATTTTTTAGGGTACTGTTTCTTTTCTTAAAATATAGTCAGGGCCCTTGGTATTCTGTGGCAGTTTGTCCTCATTTTTACAGCAGTGCCCTTGGCTTCTGTGGCAACATTTTTGGATTCCTGTGGCATGATTTATTCATTTCTGTGGCAGAATGCAGTCTTGCCGTTGGTTAAAAATATGATGTAATATCATCAATGACATTACATGCTGAGTACAGAGGAGGGGCTTCAGGATAAATGACATGGGGAAGGGATCTGGGCACTATGGAAAAACTGTGTATTTTAATGAAAATTCACAAAGAACTCATGAATTCTGTGGCACTGCATCAATTTTGTGGTATAAAGCAAATTCTGCAGAAAATTCCATGACCGTGGAATGGCAGAATTCCAAGGGTCTTGAATGCAGTCTGAAATCTCTCTGGTTTCTTTTTGGACAGTGGGTGAGAAAACACACTATTTGCACATGTTTGTTTCAGTGTCTCCCTCTCTAATGGCTATCTCCAAACCACTGCTTCTTAATAAAGTAAAAAACTTGGCACTCAGTTTTGGGAGGGTGGACATTGAACCTACCAATTGTTGGTTGTTCCGATTTATGCAGAAGCATAACATTGTTTTTTTCCCTATTTTTGTCTTCCTGGTCAGCCCCCATCATCCAGGCACCCCAATCCTATCACCCTTGACCACAGCTATCTTCCCCCCAGTGGGGTTGATAGGGTTCCCCAATCCCTGCCATGTTCTGGATCCCATGCCATCTGGCATGCCCAGCTGGTTGGGTGCAGGGCCTGTGGGCACTCAGCATGATTCTCCTGCTGGCTTTATCCTCCTATACTGTCTCCTGGGAGTTGTGGCATGCAGTGGCATCATGATGCATGCCATGCACTCCCATGTGATGTGTGCCAATGTCAGCCATGTGCTCCCTGCAGGTTGGAACAGGCTGGCTTTCTCCCAGCTTCTACTAGGAGCAAGACAAGTGCTGGGCTAAGCCCACCCTTTCACTGGAGGAGGAGAGCAGTCCTATGGATGCTCGATTCTCCTCCCCCAACAGGGGCCTCCAACATCTTGAGTTCACTTCCAAACCCCCATCACAGGCATCGCAAGTGGTAGTGTTACCTCTGCACTGGTGGGCTGACTATATTGTTTTTAGACTGACAAATGGGGAAAAAAAGATGTTGACTGCCAATAAACTGACAACTGAGTTTCCAATGTGCTGCCACAGATATGAGCTCATTACACTCCTTGTGATATTTTTAATGCCGATGAGATGGGCAAATTCCATTGTGATACCTGATGGCACTCTTATATTTAAGCCCAAATCCATGGCAGGGAATAAAAAAGCAAAGGAAAGTCAAACCATTTTAACATGTGCCAGTATGTGCTAGTATGTGTGGGAATGACAAGTGAAGGATTTTTGGTTATTGGGAAGAGCAAGAAAGGTGTTTCAGTGCACTCAATATTGTCAGACTGACTGTGACATTCTATGCCAACTACAATTCATAGAAACATAGAATTTTATGGCAGAAGGAGACTGATGACCCAACAAGTCTGCCCAGAGTTGTTACTACCTGGATAATGGTTGAATTGTTCAAGGAATGGGTACTTGTGTTTAATGCCTAAAAGCACAGAGCCAGACCAGTGGTGCGACAGTAGTACTACCACCTGCCACACCAGTGACCCAGGGTTGACCGGGGGGGAAGGATCAAGAATCCAATGGACTACTCTCCACTACCATTGGGGGGAGGCTTTGTAATCCCTGCCATTAACTGCCATGAGTAGGATGCCTGAGGGTGGTGTAGGCTGGGTCAGCATATAAAATGGAGGGACCACCAGTTTGGCATGCTGGATGTGTGCTTCCATATAGCACACTACTCCATGTCCGTAGCAGGGACATGGCATCAGAAAATGGAAAAGGAGGCCATGCAGGATAATAAAGCCTTGTCTGCTTTCCTTTGGCCCACATCACTACCTAACCACTGGACTCTGGAGTATTGTACCGGGGGGAGAATGACTCTACCCCCCTGGTCCCACATTAGGGGATTACCCACTGATGCGGCAGTGATGAGCACTCATTGGGGAAGGGGGAGACAGAGCTTATAGCCCATCTGCATGGTCTCCACAAGGTAAAAAGCTTTATAAAAATAAAAAGCAAAAATGGAGGAAAACCCAGCTCCTCCTTTAGAACTTTAGTGCCCTCTCACACCTTGAGCTAGGGAACATAAAGTTTGTTTTTCTTCCTCCAAATGTAGCATCCCTCATGCATGCAGTAGACTGAGGCATAATTAAAAACCTCAAGAACATTTACAGAAAAGGAATGCTGAACACATCCTAAATGCTTTTGACAGTGATGAGTTAGTCCCCCAATGCTGGCTTGAAAACTCATCATCTTTGATGCAATCCATATGAAGATACAGGACAGGAATGATGTAAAGATGTCATCAGTTGATAACTGTTACAGGAAGGCAGGTTTTCAGAACCCCACTAACAGTGAGGAGTCTGTCACACAACCCCGTGACAGTCCTGGCAACTGCACAAATGGAGCAGGCAGAGTTTTAAAACTTTTAGGCATTGACTATAACATCAACTGCTTTAGTGAGCTTACCAATGAAGAAATTGCAGTGGCAGTCAAGCAATATGAAGGTGAGGGGGTGCTAGTGGATGGCAAGGTTGGCAATGAAAATAAAGCTGAGGAGATCTTATCTAGATCAGAGGTGCAGTCCTGTCTAGAATAAGCTTTGGAATGTATCAATCTTGTCAGTAGTAAATTTTTTGATGATCACTATATATCCTATTGAATTGTCTACTGTTGCACCCTGTAATTCTCTGTGGCAAGGCTCCATTTTAGCTGACTCCTGTACTCTGTCGGCTTTACTCTGTACTACCAATTGTAACAAGGAACCTTTGTAAATAAGCTCATAAGCTCAAAGGTGTATAAATAAATAAATAAAAAAATACATAAAAAATACATAAAAGCTTTCATCAATGCAAATGATGTTTGATTGCATGTTTTTTCTAATGCAAATCATAGAATCATAGAATCATAGAAATGTGACAGCAGAAAAGGACCCCTTTGGCCCATCAAGTCTGCCCCCTGCTCTCCCTCCCTACTTGCCCCCCCTCACCTAGAGATCCCACCTTCACCCCCCTTTCAACCCCTTGTGTTTGTCACATGCCTTCTTGAACCCATCCACTGTTTTGACCCCCACCACCTTCTCTGGTAAACTGTTCCAGGTCTCCACCACCCTCTCAGTGAAGTAAATCCCTCTCACCTTACCCTTAAACCTTCCCCCCAACCTCAGTCCATGGCCCCCTACTTCTAGTCCTTCTTTTCTCATGAATAAGCTTCCCCTTCCTTATTAATCCCCTTCACTTACTTAAACATTT
Organism: Neoceratodus forsteri; assembly: GCA_016271365.2. NCBI lineage: Eukaryota > Metazoa > Chordata > Ceratodontiformes > Ceratodontidae > Neoceratodus > Neoceratodus forsteri. The sequence goes on from CM057456.1 coordinate 193,948,810, forward strand.
CTACCATGTCCCTCCTCTCCCTTCTGGTCTTCAGTGGGGGTACAGATCCAACTCCCTCAGCCTCTCCACATAGGGCTTCCCATTCAACCCATGCACCATCTTAGTGGCCCTTCTCTGAACCCTTTTAACCCCATCTATGTCTTTGCATATGCGAGGTCTACAGAATTGGACCCCATACTCCAGGTGAGGCCTCACCATGGATTTGTAAAGTGGCATCAATACCTCCCTCCTTCTGCTTGTTATACTCCTTCCTATGCACGCCAGCATTCTATCTGCTTTGCTCAATGCCTTGCTACACTGGTTCCCCACTTTAAGGTTATCTGAAATTATAATCCCCAGATCCCTCTCTTGCTCAGTTGTCTTAATTACACCCCCCATAGTGTGTACTCCACTTGTGTGTTGTTCCTTCCATGTACATTACTCTGCAGTTTTTAGCACTGAATTTCAGCTGCCAGGTTTCTGACCACTCCTCCAGCAATCTTAGATCTTCTCTCATAGCCTCCACTCCTTCTAGGATGTGCACCCTATTACAGATCTTTGTATCATCTGTAAATAGGCAGACCTTCCCCTGTAGCCTCTCCGCTATGTCGCTGATATAGATGTTGAACAGGATGGACCCCAGCACTGACTCCAAGGGGACCCTGCTCATCACCCCTTCCCCTCTAGAATGTACCCCATTTACCACCATCCTTTGGCTTCTTCCCATCTGCCACTTCTCTACCCACCTCATTATCTTCTGTTCCACCCCCAAACTCTCCAGCTTACTTACCATCCTTTTATGGGGGACAATGTTGAAGGTCTTCCCGAAGTCCAGATAGGTCACATCTACTATCCTCCCCCCCGATCTACCACCCTTGTCACCCAATTGAAAAACTCAGTCAGGTTTGTCTGGCATGATCTCCCTTGTGTGAAGCCATGCTGATGGACGTCCTGTAGACCACTTTCCACCAAGTAGCTGACCACCCTTTCTTTTAATATTTACTCCATCACTTTTCCCACCGCCGAGGTGAGGCTGACAGGGTGACAATTGCTCCTCTCTTCTCTGCTCCCACCCTTGTGTAGTGGCACAATGTCTGCCCTCTTCCAGTCCCTCGGCACCCACCCTGTCTCCAGTGATAAGTTAAACAACCCTGCTAGAGGTGCTGCAATCTCCTCCCTTAGTTCTTGGAGTACACTAGGATACAGGGCATCTGGACCATTAGCCTTGTCCACCCTTAGCCTACCTAATTCCTCTCTTACCCTGTCGTCACTGATTGGACTTGGATCCACTCATATGCCTTGCCATCTCCCTTAAGATTGGTCTCCTTCCTTCCTCTTCCACCGTGAAGACCAAGCAGAAGTACCTATCTAGCACGTCCAGCTTCTTGAAGTCCCCTTCCACTTGTACTCCCCCTTCCCCCTTCATCCTTACTATCCCTTACATTGTTTGGTATAGAGGAGAGAAGAGGAAGACAAAGTTTTATCCCAACCCCCTTGGCCTGCCTAGCAATTCTCTCCTCCGTTTCTGCTTTTGCCTTCCTAATCCTCTGCCCTGCCACCCTCAGCTTCTCCCTGAAAGTCTCCCTTTCTTCCATTCATTGTGTCCTCTTATATGCTCTGAATACCCTTTTTCTTTCTCCAATTGCATCCCGGCCTCACTTCCCTGTTGAACCAGAGCGGCTTCCTTCTTTTTCTATTCTTCCTCACCTTCCTTATTCAGATTTCTGTGGCCTTTAGTAACCATCTCTTAACTGAGTTCCATAATTCCTCTACTTTCCTATTCCCTCTGTCCCCTCCATTTCTTTCCTGAATATCTCCCACATTTTGGCAAAATCCACCCACCTGAAGTCCAGGACCTCTGTGTTAATCCAGCTTGCTTTGTTCCCCCTCCTAATCTGGAAGCTCACTGTATTATGGTCACTTGCTTCTTAGTTGACCCCCACTCCAACTCCTTCCACACTATCTCCATTGGTGAGGACCATGGTCAGTATGCTGCCACCCCTAGTGGGTTCCCTAACCAGCTGTTGCAGAAAAGCTCCCTGGAGGGACTCGAGGATCTCTCAGCTCCTGGCTGACCTAGCTGATGGGATTATCCAGTTGACATCTGGGAGGTTAAGGTCACCAATCAGCAGAATCTCACCCCGAGTGCCATCCATTGAATCACCTGCAGCATCTGCCTATCCACTTCCTCCCTCTGCATTGGAGGTCTGTAAGCAACCCCCGGCCTTACTGATGCCCTAGACCATTTTTCTAGCATGATGCATAAGATTTTTGCCTCCCCTTTCTCCTCCTGCCCTTCTGTAGCCCTAATGTTATCCCTGATGTACAATGCAACCCCCTCCCTTTCTGCCAACCCTGTCCTTTCTGAAGATCCTGTACACTGGGATACCTACTTCCCATGTGTGATGCTCAGCCCACCAGGTCTCCATTACTGCTACAATATCCAGGCCCTTCTCCACCATTAAGGCCTCTAAATCCACCATTTTGTTCCCCAAGCTCCTGGCATTTGTGGAAAGTCCCCTCCATTATATAGCCCCCTCCTCTCTGCTACCCCACCCTTCCATACCTGCTCACTTCATTGCTCCCTTATGCAGGGGAGTGCTAGCTAGTCCCCAAATGTGGGTGTCTGTGCACAGCTTAAGTAAATACTGGTGCTGCCAAAGTTTGTGAGGGCAGATGGCCAGTGTGAAAGAAATGCCATACTGCAGCCTCAGTAAAACTGCTGCTGCTGGTGTCAGTGAAAGTGGGTAGAGTGAATGAAGCACTGCACCATGGGTGCAGTACTACCGGTGCTGCCCAATGATCTTTCAATACTAGTATTGCTTTCACCAGTAGACTACACTGCTTGCAGGAGGGAAGGCAGGACAGGCCATTGGCAATGTTTTGTCTTTTTACAATTCATTTACCCAGGATTGCCCAGAAGTGGACTAAAGCACTGGGAAGTTAAAGTTCTGCAGCAGGGCATGCTAGCGGTAAAAATTTTAACCAGTACATTTTAAATCTTTGTTGATATTTTTAGTGGACATCTGATTCTAACCATCTCCACAGCTAGGTGGACTGGAGCACTAGGTTAAGTGACTTTCTGAGTCACACACTGAGAATTTAACTGTAGTGGGGTTTAAACCTGCAATCTCACAGTTCCCAATAGTGCTCTAACCATTAGAATATACTGGGCTCAAGTTGCAGAGCCTTGCACCAAGCCCTGTACTACAACACTTAGGTACTAATACTGCACCGAACCCCTTTGCTGCAACTGCGCCCGATTCTCAAATCTCAGGTGCAACTGCAACAGTTTGAGAGGTTTAGAGACTTCCTCAGGGTCACACAGAGACTACTTGGCTCTAGTAGGGACTGAATTTGCTATCTCCATGTTTCCAAAATCACTCTACCCACTAGAACACACTGCCTCCACTGGCCACTAGTGTTTGGGGTGTGTGGCCCAGGAATGTCTGTTGACTGCTGCCAATGGTATATCTATTTCTGTTTTTATATTGTTTTTGTATTACAATTTATTGACCCAGGATAGCCCAGCTGAAATGTAACAGCTGGGCCATCCTGGTGCACCATCTAAAATTAATTAGAAAATTAGAAGAGGTCCGATTGGGTAGTGGGGCTATCGGTTGATTTTCCACATATTTTCACATTAGGAAACAGTGTACAGTAGTTAATGGATATACGTCACAGAACCTGGATTATCAGTTCAGTTCAAATAATTTATTGATCAACATCTTTGTATTTTCTATCTATTACAAATGAATACTTCATAAAATATAAAAATACTATAAATATACATATACATATATTAATAATATTACAATTATACATTCTTGCATTTAAATAGTCATTCTTTTTTTCCTTATTTTATTGCTAGCCCTCAGAAAAGTAATTACTGCTGAAGCAATCTCTTTAGCTTGTGGATTTAGGAAGTGTCGACTTGGCCATTGCCACATATTATCCAGTTAACACAGAAACAAAGACATAGTAACTGATGACAGGGGCCGCTTGGCCCATCCAGTCTGCTGATTTTCATTGTGATCGCTTATGCTGCAGACCCTCCTTGGTCTACGGCACTGTCTATTCTACCCCTTCCTTTCATCTATGATTCTCTTGTGCCTATCCCAGGCTTTTTTGAATCCCACCACTGTTTTCACCCACACTGACTTGTCTTGAAGGCTGTTCCAGGTATCCACCACCCTTTCTGTGAAGAAGCACTTTCTCGCATCTCTCCTGAACCTACAACTCTCCAGCGTCATATCATGATCCCTAGTTCTAGAGCACACTTTTCTTTGCTCAATACCTCTTACCTGTACCTTATTCACCCATGAGGTATTTAAGGTCTTAATCATATCTCCCCACTCCCTCCTCTCCACCAAGGTGTACATAATGAACTCCTTTAGCCCCTCCTTGTAGGGCTTTTGATGCAGACCCTGCAACATCTTGGTAGCCCCCCCCCCCCGGGACTGTCTCCACTCTGTCTATGTCTTTCCTGAGATGTGGTCTCCAGAACTGGGCACAGTACTACAGGTGGGGTCTTATCAGTGGCTGCTATAGGGGCAACACCACTTCACTCTTTTTGCTGGTGATAGGCCTACCTATGCACCTCAGCATCCGACCAGCTCTCCTGATTCACTTGTCACATTGTCTGGCCATCATTAGGTCATCTGATATGATTACTCCCAGGCCCCTTTCCTGTTGGTCATTGCAAGTATCTCTCTCCCCATTTTGTACTGAGTTTCTGTGGCCCAAGTGCATTATTTTGCACTTTTTTTGCATTAAACTTTAGCTGCCAAACCTTTGACCACTCCTTCAGTTGTTTTAAGTCTCTGCCTTCCTTTGCACCTACCGCATCAGAGTGTCCACTCTGTTGCAGATCCTGCTGTCATCTGCAAAGAGGCAGATCTTCCCTCTCAGCTCCTCTGCTATTTCACTAATGAAAACATTAAAGAAGACTGGCCCCCGTACTGACCCCTGAGGTATCCCACTGGTCACTCTCCCCTCCTCAGAGTGAACTCCATTTACCGCCACCCTCTGCCTCCTATCCTCTAACCAGCTTCTTACACAGATTGCCATCTTATTGCCCACCCCCATGCTACCCAACTTGTTTACCAGTCTCCTATGTGGAATGATGTCAAAGGCCTTGCTGAAATCTAGGTGGGCCATGTCCACCACACCTCCCTGATCCAACATCTTTGTCACTCAGTCAAAAAAATCTGTCAGATTTGTTTGGCATGACTTTCCCCTCTCTGAAAACATGAAGCTTCTTTTCCTGCAGTCTGTTGTATTCCACAATCCCTTCTTTTAATAATGTTTTCATTAATTGCCCTACCACCAAAGTCAGACTGACAAGTCTATAAATGCCCATCTCCTCCTTGCTACCACTTTTGTGAAGTGGGACTAGTCTGCTCTTCTCCAGTCCTCTGGGACCATGCCAGTCTCCAGTGAAATGTTGAATAAGTAAGCCAGGGGAGCAGCCAATACCTACCTGAATTCCCTCAGTACTCTTGGATGCACCCCATCTGACATTTTCTATTTTATTCTTCTAATATTGGTCCCAGATACCTGTCCCTAATTCTCTGATATCATGGACATCTGAAAAATACACGTCTGATGCCTTCTTGCTCATTTAGTGCATGATCACCATTTACATTAACACCTTCCTTTCTTTACAGAACCTTATCTTGATCATTTCTGTTGCATGCCATCCTAATCTTGCAGAGCACATTATTATCTGTTGTCTATGTTTTGAAGGCGATATAAATATGCTTCTAAAGTGTGACACATCTTAGTACTCCAGTGCCCTAAACAAAATTTTGATTTTTCAATTTCTGATAAGTCATTGATTTTAGATTCATAAATTGGGTGAAGTTTAAATTTTTGTGAGTAGTCACTGTGATTAATCAGCCCTTTAAGACTTAACTTCCACAGATTTGATACATCAGTAGTTGCTATCTGTGCCTGTATATGTGCAATCCATGTTGAGGCATAATCTTTTTTGTGAATACCATATTTTCTCTTGAAAGCAAAGATGTGTTAAGTACACTTTGCTAATGGCCTGAATTTGTAAGCAATATGTTAGTAATCTCAAGACGACATAACTCTTAGCTTTACTTTTCCTAATTGAGCTCAAAGATAAATTGAAGGTATCAAATTCTTGTGGGCAGGTGTATCACCAGACCTTCAGAGTTATAGCTAAGAACTGGCAATAATTTGGCATCTGCAGGCAAAATACTGCAGTTGCCTCTAAACTTGAGCCTCCAAATTTTTTATTAATTCTTCTAAGGCCACCGCTTGTCCTACAGCTTTATTGGTGTAGCATACTCAAAATGTTTTCTCCCTTTAAAATTATTACACAATTTTGCACCTAAATATATGTATTCTGCTTCCTGTTCAAGAGTTACCCCACTAACTCTCATCTGCGTTTAACAAATCTAGTTGACTCAAAGCCAGTAGTCTTACTTTTATTTGCATTTATTATAAAGTTTTGATTGCTTAGTTAATTCTTCCAGATGTAATACATTTCTTTTTTGTCCCACAGGTGAAACTGAAATAAGCACCAAGTCATCCACATATGCCATCACTGGGCAAGACTGTTGAAGAATTGTAGGTGAATGAAATGAGTAGTCATATAAATTTACTAATATTTTATCCATAAAAAAATTAAATAAGAGAGAGCCAAAAGACAGACTTGTTTAACTCACTTATCATCCATGAATTTATTTTTACAGCTACCACTTAATGCATATCTGACTTCTGCCCACTTATCCTTCTACAGATTTACTAAAGTTTTTATTTGCCAATGTTTTGCTCCCAGTTCTTGTAACCTATCCTATAATAAATTTCTGTGGAGTGAGTGAAAGACAGTATTGAAATCAGTATACACCCAAATAATTTATGTCTCTTAAAAAGCAGTTTTCATTCAGATGTGCCAAAAGAAAACAATGACCTATCACAGAATGTTTTTCCAAAATCCTGCTTGTAAATTAATCATAATATTATTGCTTTCAGACCAATATTCTAGTCCATTATTTAGCACCTTTGAGAAGAGTTTGTATATTCTGTTTATTAAAGAAATTGGTCTATTATGATGTTAATTTAGCTGTGTCACATTTCTGTATGAACCTTACGTGGTGCAGGACAAGTATGCTCCCCTTACCACTGGGAGGGTTGGCGGTCCAGTTTACTAAATGGTTGAACTGTCCTCTTTTATTCCTCCTTAAAATGAAAGATAAATACTAGACTTCATACAAAGCATCTAACTCTGTCTCCAGTTGGATAAGTTACAGAAAGCTCAGAAAGGAATGCAAACAGGCCATCCATTGGAGTAAAAGTAATTAGTGTAAAGCTCAGTTTGATTCCTCTACAGGTAACCCACGTCATTTCTGGAGCTGTAGTAAAAAACCCTAGGCCAGGATGGTACCCTTACCACAAGTGATACTGTGGTCAGTGGCATAAATTTTAACAACCCCATCACCATCTTAAATGCTTTTAATACATTTTTCACTGATCTCTCATCTTACACTGGGGCTTATCATTTCCCTTTGCCTACTCCTGTTTCCTCCCCATTCCTTGTGCAGTGTCACACTTTCCATTTTATTTAAGAAGAGTCAGTGTCTCAGAGGTGAGCAAACCTCTGAGGCAGATCTGTGATTATAAATCTGCTGGCTCCAATGGTACTGAGTCCCATTTCCTCAAACTTGCTGCCAATAAACTGGCCTCCCCATTGCAAAAATTATTAACCTGTTCTTCACCACTGGTATCATTCCCAACCTCTGAAGGATGTCTCACATAGTACCAGTGTTTAAAAAAGGCAACAATAAAAAAAAAATGTAATTACAGACTCATTGCCTCCTATGGCTCTTAGTAAGGTGCTGAAAAAAATAGTTGCAATCCCACTCTCTGACTACCTCTCCACTCATGATCTCCTCTCCCTTGTTCAAATTGGCTTTCATTGGAACCATAGCACCACCGCGGCACTGATTACTCTTACCAGTAGCATGTCTAATACTTTTGATAAAGGGGAGCTCACCTGTGCTGTTTTCCTTGATCTTACTAAGGACTTTGATATGGTCTATCACACCCTGCAGTCTCACAAACTTACATCCCTGAGCATATCTGACACTGCTCTCCCCTAGTTCGAAACTTATTTGTCTGATAGGCAAAAGCCTGCCAGGTTTGGATACTCATGCTCTGATGCTGCCCCCCATCAAAACTGATGCCCCCCCAAGGTTCTATACTTGGACCCTTGTTTGTCTCCCACCATAAACAAATCAGTGCACCACTGCTTCTCATACAGTTCTCCCATCTTGTTCACTGACCATCTAGTGTTCTCCAGTGCCCAGTATGTTGATGAGATCAGCAATAAATATTTGCTGACCTATTGTCTGTCCAAAAATGGTTCTATGAAAATAGACTCTTAATCAACACTACCAAATCACAAGCCATGCTATTTGGATCAGCCCCCATGTAAAGAATATCCCATCTCCTTTCTTAGTGGTTTATGAAAATGATACACCCTTTGTAACTCTCCCTTCTTTTAATTACTTGGGTATGGTACTGGACCCCCCTCTTGATTTTTCACTCCATGTGGCAGCAACCTGTAGGGCTGTCAATGTCTGACTTGGTCTTGTGTACAGAGCTAGCTGTAACCTCTCAACTAGTACCCATATTGCCATAGCCTGGGGTTTTCTGCTCCCTAAACTTTGTTATGGCCTGCCTATCTTCTTTGAAGCCTCAAATTCCATGCCATATAAATGGGATGTGGCATATAACAACATCTGTCATTTTGCCCTAGTAAGAAACCACCAAATCCACCACTGAACTCTGTACACTAAACTTGGCTACCACCCCCCCGATCTGCACAACATGATCATGCCCTAGGAGGTATCATACATAACATCTTTCAAAACCAATCTCCCCAATGTCACTTGCCTCCCTCCTAGTGCCATACTCTAATGCTTATCCACTTACAACCTCTGACCTTGGCCCACTTGCCATACCTAGGACTAGGACTAAATTAGGTGAGATAACCTTCTCAGTTTCTGCCCCCAAACTGTTGAACATTATATTCCAGCCAACATTAGGCAATGCCCATTAACCAGCACCTTTAGAAAATAGTACCACACAAACTTAATAAAGTTAGTAATACACTCCTGCTCCTAGTCCATTGTGTTATGATTCATCATTTGCCTTTTGTATTATGATTCATTATTTGTCTTTGTGTATAATTCTCCTCCACTAATTAGTTTGTTTAAATACTATGTGTATTGTATTTTCTGTTTATACCTTATGTATTATCTTGATGTAACATTTTTTTTCTAAAGCTGTCATTGTCATATCTTGAATTGTTTACTGGTTGTACTCCACAGGGTCATACATGAAAATAGGTAAATGCTTGTCTAGTGCATCCTACCAGGTCAACACAAATTAACTAAATAAATAAATAATTGGATGGTGACAATTTTGATCCTTTTTAGGGTTGTGGGTAGAGCCTACAGCCATTTTGTGATTGCTCTGTAGCTCTAAAAATGGCCAATCATGGAACCTTCCATTGGACTTTCGGAAGCATCTTTCCAAAAGTCCAACAGAGCTTAAACCCCTCTGCCACAATCAACTGCTATGGAATAATGGATGTGCTCTCCAAAGATCTTTTTTGGAAGTTGAATCCTGGTTCATCCAACACAGGCTAGTCCTAAACAATAAAAAAATGAAATCAATGGTGTTAGCCCATGCCCAAAATAGGAACAAGGGGCTACCTCTGCTCATACTGAACTCCCTAAATGACCCTCTTGAGCAGGTTACCACTTTCAAATACCTGTGTATCACCCTAGGTGCTGGACTCACCTACCATGACCACATTCAGAAATTGAGCGCTGCTATCAATGTATGGATTGGTCTACTCTATCGGTTCAAGCGCTGCCTCCCTCCTGAAGCACTACACCTAGCAGTCTCCTCATCAATCCTATCACTAGTAGACTATGGCATCATAATCTACGGGGCAGCTGACACCACACACCTTAACAAAATCAGGATGGCCCTTAATAAGGCCTGTAGACTAGCCATGGGTTGTGACAAATTCACACACACCTTTTCCCTTTACTCCACCACCAACTGACTAAACTTTGATGGGAGGCTCAAATATCAGACCTGCCTTCTCACTAAAAAAATCTCTGCTGGCCTGCTTCCACCTGCCCTTACCCCTCTGCTCCAATCTCCCCTGCCCACCGGCACACTCAGAAATCTGTGACCACTCACTACCGGGTTCCCTGATGTAAGACCTCCCAGGGTCAGAAAACCAGTAGGTAACAGGCTCCTGTCAGGCTTAACTCACTCCCTAGCTCCCTCCTTTCTGAACCTAAACTGTGATGGTTCAGGGGCATGGCCAACAGCTGAACCAAATGGACATCTGAGCTTTGAGCTCTCTAAAATCCCCTCAAAATCCTGATAAATACTCAATACTTTTTTGCAGAATGGCGCAATTCTAACACTATAAATACACCTAGCATTCGCCTGTTTAGTGGCTCCCTGATTGGCTCACGGCAACCAAAATTTTTTTCAGTTATACCCGTCACTTTCTGCTCCACAACTCAGCCTGCAGCATACTCAGGATTCCACCTCAACGCCAACACAGCTGGAGGGCAACTTATCCAAAATTTGGCAGATGTTTGTCAAATTCCTCCATATCATGGACAATCTAGATTTAGCAACTAAAAAGAACACTGAGGATATCGTGGATCTTTCCCAAAGAGCCTGTATCTCTGAACCTAGGCTCGCTGAAGCAGAAGATGGCTGGCATAAGGCCGGGCCTAAACTACAAGAACATGAGAGGCTAATCCATTTGCTATGGGCTAGAGTGAAAGATTTGGAGAATCGTAGCCACCGGAATAACCTCAGGTTTGTGGGGTTTCCAGAGGGCTGCGAGGGGAATGACACCATTGCATTTCTGTAGAGAGAGTTCCCTCCTTGCTGGACTGGTGATCTGAGGCTCCATTAGAGTTTGAAAGAGCCCATAGAACCCTGGCCCCCCCCGCCCTGCACCTGGGGATTGCCCTCGCACTATCTTGGCCCGACTCCTCTGGTTTCAAGACCGGGAACATATTACGCAGCTGGCTCATATGAAGAAAGAACTGTTTTGGAAAGGGCATAAAATCCAAATATTTGCTGAATACTCACAGGAGGTAACAACCAGATGCAGGGCTTTTACAGCAGCATGCAATGCGTGTGCTGAGTTGGGGCTCGAGTACTCCCTCCAATACCCTGAGCCCTTCAGAATTGTTATCAATGGTTCACCATGGGTATTTGATAACCCATCAGCCACAGAGAATTTCCTAGCAGCGCAGGCCCCTAAGATAAATTAAGGCAGGCTGCGTGAACACCGAAGTCCTGGGGCTCTATCTACCAAGCCCGCTCAAATGGAAATCTCATCGCAAGAGACCACCAACCAAACATCTACGCATGTCTCTCAGCCAGCCAAGCAACCTCCAATGCCCAGCCGGGCAACTTCTCAAAAATCCCCAGGCAGTAAAAAAAAAAGAATAGGAGAAGGGCACGGATAGAGGGGGCGCATATCGACAAAACTCCTCGGCTCCATTCCAGGAGTCGCAGTGGAAGCCCTGACTCAAGCATCTCCCAAAGATTCACAATACCTGATATGAGCAACAATCAATACAGGGCCTTGATGGATTTACCAGCTGAGGACTTTCCATGCCACTTGCCCCTGCCCCCTAGGCGACCACGCTTGGAGGACAATAAATCCCTAACTGCAAGAAGCCTTTCATCGACAGAAGAACCAGCAGAAACTCCTCTCAAGGCCTATACCCCTACAGAAAGTCTGCCTGTGCTGTTGCCATCCACGAGTGCCCTGGTAGTACCTACCTCTGCTGCTGAATCGGTGGGCTGACTATTATTATTATGATATCCTTTGGGAATAAGCTTTACCCAGTGATTTAACCAGGCTTAGTACATTGCCACATCTGTTTATATCTGGTAGCCCTGGGTTTCTTCCTTTTCTCCACCTCCCCAATGGGGGGATTGTATTCTTGGGCCCTCAAGAGCAAGGTGGACCACAGGTCCAGGTGGGAGTCTGTTTTCTGTTAAAAGGATCTCTGTCTGCTCAAATTTATATATTTTTTGTTTGTTCCTAACCTAGGTATCCTGCACCTCTATGCGCTGGCTCACTAGCAGGGCCGTCTGGGCTAGGGGGGATGGATTGTGCTCTTATAGGCCTATACCCAATTTTCCTCACACAACCTGCCCTCTGCAGTAATAATAGGGGAACTAGGGCAGGCCTTCACTAATAGCGCAGTAAGCCTGATGGGTCGATGTTTACAAGGCCATGCATACAGAAAAGTTTCTTTTTATTTGAATTTGGGGTAGTGTGAAGAGAGACTCTAGGACTCAGTTGTCCTATCTCTCGTGATGTTCTCAAGGAATTATCCACCTCCCAGTGACCTCCACTGGTATCTGGGCTGCTTGTCAGCCAATACATACAGCGGCAGCTGGTCATATGTGGGTTTGTACAATGGGGAAATGGGGGTGGGGGTGTTGGGGATGTTAATAAATGTTGTCTATTGTTACTTCTATTATTGGTTGCTCTGAAGTTTAAAACTCAGAAGTTTCAGGTTAAAAGGTTTGAATTATGGTGTTATATTAGTTATTATGGCAGTCTGATTACTGGGGCTATGATTTGCCCTCTAAATACCAGGTGTGGGAGAAAGACGGGAAACCGTGCTGGATATAGACCCAACTCCTATTGTTTCCTACTACACATTTTTTCAGTCATGATTTACCATGGACTAGATGGAGACTAAGCTTCTTTCCTGGAATGTAAGAGGGCTTAACTCATCCTTTAAACAAAAAAGAAGTTTTACTCCATTTAAAAAAAATTAAGCCCTGTGGTGGCATTTCTACAAGAGACGAAGCTCTCTTCCGGTGAAGCTAGGAAGCTCAAGCAAGCCTGAGTGGCCGAAGAGCTTCATAGTGTGGCAGTCTCCCATAAATGGGGAGTCTCCATACTATTTCATAAGAATCTGGGGTGAAAGGTGATGGGCCTTATTCAGGATTGTGATGGGAGATGGATCATAGCTGAAATTGAGACTCTGAAAGGCCCTCTGGTTTTGGCTAACATTTACGCTCCTAACCAGGATAGTCCACAATTATTTTACTCTGTCAATAAGGCCCTTTTGGATTTTAACAAAAAAAGAACTCCAGTACTATTAGGTGGGGACCTTAACCTGACGTTAGATCACTCTATCGATAGGAGTAATAAAGCTCCTGAACCACACAGACAGGCTAAAAAAGCAGTACAGAGGTTAATGACTGAACATGGGTTGCTGGATGCCTGGAGAACATTGCATCCAGGGGTGCATGTTTATTCATGCTTCTCTCTGACCTTCAGATCATCCAGTAGAATAGACCTCTGACTCTTCTTCTCTGGGTTGTACGGGAAGGTTGTTAAATCCTCGATGCACCCAATTTATGTCTCAGATCATGCTCCTCTGGAACTAGTGATTAGATGGGGAAAGATCCTCCTCAGAACCCCACATGGCATCTGGACCCCCCCTCCAGCTGGAAGATGTGACATTCCAGGAATGGATAGGTACCAAAGTGCTAGATTATTGGAGTAAGAATGGCAATGGGGAGGTTTCTGATTCAACCCTCTGGAAGGCTTTGAAGGCCACTATCCGTGGCACAATAATTGCCTTTGCATCTGCCAGGAGGTGCCGCCATGAGGCAGATCAGAAGGCATTAGAGAAACAATTATATACTTCGGAGTCCCAATATGAATCTCTCAAAAATCAATCTTCATCTCCATCTCTACTAGCACAATTGACTAGTACACAAATCTCCCTCAATGCCCATTTAACCTGCCATGCGGAATTGAATCTTAGACGGATGCGTCATGCTTACTGGGAAGGGGGAGAAGGCCAGCAAGCTCCTGGCATATCATCTTAAGCACCAACAAGCATCTAAGATGATACATGCTTTAGTGAACAAGAATAGGTTGCACTACCATTCGAATAGAGGGGTGAACAAGATCATGTCCCAGTTCTATGAACATCTATATGCATCTCCCAACCCCCCTGATCTGGCTAAGATTCAAAAATGTTTAACTTCACTACCCATTCCAAAACTCCCAGACAGTGATACTAAATTGTTAGAAGCTCCTATAGCAGCTGAGGAAGTGAACCAGGCAATTAAATCTAAGAACCCCTGTAAAGCCCCAGGGTTTGCCCATAGATCTGTATAGAGTCTGAAGAGTTAATCTGGCCCCTTATTTGGTTCAGGCTTTTCAACATTCTTTGCTCACAGGGCATTTGCCCCCATCTATGAAGGAAGCCACTATTACGGTGCTCCCCAAGAAGGGGAAAGATCCACTTTCCCCAGGTAGTTACTGCTCTATCTCCCTTATTAATGCTGACACCAAAATTTTGGCCAAAGTGCTCATGAGCCAGCTTGAACCTCTCCTACAAGGCCTGGTTCATCCTTCCCTAGCTGGATTTGTCAAAGGCCGTCAAGGGTCGGACCACCACAGAACACTGGTTACCTAATGCACTACGCTAAAACCTCCAAGAAACCCTCCATAGCCCTAACCATAGACTTTGAAAAGGCCTTTGATTTGGTTGAATGGCCTTTCTTGTTTCATACTCTCTCCATAATGGGTCTAGGACCAAGTTACATCTCTTGTATAAAGCTACTATATGCTTCCCCTATGACCTCCGTTCTGACAAATGGCACTTTATCTCTGCTCTTCCAACTACAGAAGGGCACAAGACAAGGCTTCCCCCTTCCCCACTCCTGTTCATCTTAGTCATAGAGCCCTTGGCCATCGTACTTAGGAACTCTCATTCCATTCCGGGTATACAGGTGGGTGATGCCAACTTCAAAACATTCTTATATGCCAATGATCTCCTCCTCCTCCTCACTACCGAGCACACTTCACAAGGGATTCAGACGATCTTTAACATTTTGGCAGAATTTACCAAGGTGTCAGATCTCAAATTGAATCAGTCTAAAACTGAGGTCCTTCCACTGAACTCTGTGACCTCTGGAGAAGAATTCACAGCCATGGGGCTAAAATGGTCTAATGACATAAAATATCTCGGCATTATTCTACACCCAAATTTACTTAAAAAGCTTTCAGCCAATTTCACTACCCTAATTGATTCTCTCAGACAAGATAAAGAGAGAGGGAAGGCACTGAAGCTCTTACTTGCTAGGAAAATAGATTCAATCAAGATGATGGCAGCTCCTAAAATGTTATATTTATTGGCTCACCTACCTGTGCCTATACCACAGAAATGGTTCCAAAAACTGGAAGCTCTGATGGGTAATTTCCTCTCGGAGGGTTCCCCTCCTCCATACAGCAAACTTAAACTACGGCAGCATTGGAGAAGGAGAGGCTGGGGACTCCCTTGGTTACAGCGATATCATATGGCTTTGTTTCAGATCAGACCCTTAGATGGTTTTCCAAAACTGGACAGGCTTCTCTGTCCTGGCTCCAGCTTGAATCATCCTTATTCCATGCCCCTCCCCAGCAGTGACCCTGTACGGCAAGAAAAATGTACCTTTGGGCCTTCCCCCTTCTATTTTGATATCAATTAATTACTGGAGAAAAGTTGTAGCACTTCTGGGACATGATCCAGCTCCCTGGGAATACATGCCCCTTTGGGATAATCAGGCCCTGAAAGTAGGGAATAATACAATCCATTGGAAATTCTGGGAGGCACAAGGCATCTCCTTGATACAAGACTTACTACTCCCACAAACTAATACAAGAGACACCTTTGAGGCTCTAAAAACATTCAGCTTCCCACTTCTGGAGATATCTTCAGATTAGAGATGCCATAATCCATTTATCTAATTTCCCTCACACCAAAGGGCCACAGCAATGCCCCCACCCTATAACAACTTGTGGGAAGGGTACCAGGAATACAGCTAGCGGGATATACATTAACCTTAGAGATGCCTCCACAGACCCTACCCAAAAGGCTAGAATGCAGTGGGAAAAATACCTGCAGATTCCTATCTCGGAGCAGCAGTGGGAACATAGGTGGGTAAGAATCCACTCAGCCTGCCAGGACAGGTGCACACATCTTATTATGAACAAGACCCTTCATAGATGGTATCGGGACCTGGCCAAACTGAAAAAGATGGGACTCATCTTGGCTGACAACTGCTGGAGATGTGGTAATCTAGGAGCTCATCTGTTCCATATATTCTGGGAATGCCCCAACCTCCAACATTTTTGGTTAGCAATTCAAGACATGTGTAAGCAGTTGTTCCCTAAGATTGGCCCTGATCCCTCTTTACTTCTACTGGGCTGTGGTGTCCTACCATGCCAAAGTATAGTCCAGGGGCTCAATGGGTCATACTGGTTGGGGCAGTAGCCAAGAGACTCATACTGATGAGATGGAGACCCTCGGAGATAACCACCTTTCATGAGTTCCTCCTGGCTCTAGCCCAGGGGGCTATGTTTGAAAGGATCTTTAGCTTTG
Source organism: Neoceratodus forsteri (assembly GCA_016271365.2). Lineage (NCBI taxonomy): Eukaryota > Metazoa > Chordata > Ceratodontiformes > Ceratodontidae > Neoceratodus > Neoceratodus forsteri. Next base: position 193,965,282 of record CM057456.1, read on the forward strand.
CTTGAGGCTCATCCGTTCAGTTTGACAAATGCTGCCAACCCTATCTGACTTCGAAAATACTGTCATGATACACAACCCAGGGCCACTTCATAAAATTCCTTGTTTTCCTAGATTGATTTCTCCACCCCCCTTTTTAGGACCTAGTATTCTAGTAGTTATTGGTTTTTACCGTGGCTAGGCCAATCTTTCAGTAAAAGGATTCCTTTTTGTATATAGTTGATATTATAGTATGCCTGTCAGAAGGACACACTTTTGTTGATTATCCTGGGCTCTATTCAGGCCCACTTTCACAAACAAACCAGACACATAGGTTAGTACTCCTAGGTTTCCCTCCCTGTGGAGGTAAAGAATCCTAATCTCATCCTGACAATTTCTGGATTAAGTTTTTGCATTATGTGCCATATACTATGCCATATCCTCTGTAATTACCTAGCCATACTGTATGATTTTATCTATGTTAATTCAGTTCTCTGGCCCTACTAAATGTTGAGGTATGAGTCAGAATGTTTATTTAATATTGAGTCTGTATTTGTGCGTCATGTGAAAATAATAATAATAACAATTTTAAAGTTAAAAAAAAAAAACTGGGACAGTTCAAGGCCCACCTGCGAAACCTGCTCATCCAAAACATGAATTGTGACTGTCATTAATGCCAATGAATGGCCTGCCTCTTCCAGTTGGGCATTTGGACCTTTCTCTGGTCTGGTCATCCCTTGAGAGTATTATAGTTGACAATGGACTCCCCTGTCCAGCCTAATCTACATATGTTATCAAGTTACCACCTGGGCATGTCTGATGCCACTGATTGTTTGTTTGTGCCTAAACTGTTTAGGCAATTCTCCTCTGTCTATGCAACTTTTCTGTGCTCTGCATTGAAATCAACCATTTACTTTGACACAGTACTGCTTGCTGTACATTCTTCCTTGTACCTTTGTTGTTCCCACTTGTAATTGCTGTATGTAATTTTCTTTTTGTATTATACTGTATTTAAAATCTCTGTATTGTACTGTCTTTAAAGTCTCTGTATATCTGACGTGGAACCTTTGTAAAGGAGTTTATGACTCAAAGGTATGTAATCTGATAAACTACAATAAATAAATAAATAAAAATAACAGCCACACTATTTCGGCTGTTACTTTCACATGCACATGCATAGTTCTGATGGTGTTGTCATGTATGGCAAGAAGCCATTCACTGCAGCTGTGCATGAGCGAGTGTCATGCATGTGCAGTTGCATCATCACGGCCAGCTCTGTGGGATTCTGTGGCCCCCCCAAACTCATATGGTACACTAGGAGCCCACCACAGTGTGCCCAAAGATTTTAGTTGTGTCCACTGACATCGGGGTGCCCAACCCCAGTTTCTGCCGCCAGCAGCTTTGCAGCATTCTGTGCCCCCCCAAACTCATGTGGCACACTGGGAGCCCACCCTAATTTTTTTATTCCCCCACCCACCTCTGCCAACATCTGGGTGCCTAATCCCCATGTGTACACTTCCCAGTCATCACTGCAGTCCCCCTCTCCCATCCCCACCCTCCCACTGATCACCCACCTCCACCCCCTCTTATCCCGTACTTACCTCCAGAGGTCGGTGCTGTCATCTTCCCTGGATTAGGACACACCTGCACTCTTCAAAGCCAAATTGCGAACCAAAGATAAGCCTGCTATAATGTCATTCAATGGGGTTTTCAACTTATGCTGATATCTTGGCCATTTTTCAGAATTGTTTCTCCAAATGTTCAAAATGGGGTTCTTGGGACCCCAGCTCATGAAAACTGTCACTGTTATTTTGTTACTCACTCTCAAAAAGTGATTTTGCAGTTGCTGCACAGAATCACCTTTCCGGACTGATTCGTGAAATGACAGTGCCACTGTTCATGAGGCGGGGTCCCAAAAAGCCCATTTTGCAAATTTGGTGAAATAATTCCCAAAAATGACTGCGTTATGAGTGTACATTGTGCAGTTTCTACGCACGCTCCTAACTTCACCAATTTTTAATATTTTCAGTCCCCATTTTCAACATTGCTATTTTTGCACACCTCCTTCAAAACAGTACAGCTGTCATTTTCCACAATCTGCCCAAAATGTGTTTTCACACCTGTGGTACAGAAGAGCACATTTGGTCAGTGAAGTCACCTTTCGGGACAAGTGAACAAAATGACACTGGCACTGTTCATAAGGAGGGGTCCAAAAAAGACCATGTTGAAAATGTGTTGCAACACCTCCAAAAAATGGCCAAGTTACACCTGGGCATTGCATAATTTCTACACAAATGTGTAACTTTGGTCATTTGGTAGCTTTTCACAGCCCTATCGGCTCCAGCTAGAGTCTGTTTTATATAGGAACTATTGTATTGCATTTCCATGAACTTGGCATATAATTTTTCTGGATGCGCAAATTAAACAATTTTGTAAGTTTATCAACTGATTTATTAATATCTACTCTAAATATCTCAATATGAATTTTGACCACCCAGGGGCCTTTCTATACTTAAAAGATTTGATAGTCTCAACAACTTCCTCATCCATAATGGGTACTGGAATCAGATTTGTCTCCAGCAATACAATATACTGTTTGGCCAGATATGTCAATACATTCTCCTCAAAAATATTCCCTTAAAAATATTTGCACCATGGCTTAGCTGAAATATATGAGTGCATATTATGTTGGAAACTATACATTCCCTTAGCTACCATGCTCCAAAAAGTATTTGAATCATTATTACTTATTATAGACAACATTTTTCCCACATAGATTTATCATTTTTATTTCTCTGTTCCCTTAAACTGCATTATAGAGTTTTTTTTTTTTACTTTTATTTAAATACTTGCAATTTTCTGTAGATGAATCTTCCTTCACTATTCTGATGTCTTGATAACCTGGATATCTGCAGAGGAGTCCCCCAGAACTAGGCTCTGGGTTCCCTTATATTCACTGTATTAATTTATTTAGTTTTTATTTACCAGGTAAGTACACTAGACAATCAAATACCTATTTTCAGGCATGATCCTGGTGATTACAAACAAATAACAATAAAATATTGCAAGTATACAATGAGTACAAAGAGATAAGTACAGTCAGTGCGTGTCAGTATAACAGTCAAAAGCAGCATCAGGAATGACATAAAATAACACACAGTACATAAAGTTCACAAAAGTCACATGAATATATTGATACAGGGATATTATGTCATACTTCAGGGGACTGGCAGAAAATGCTTGCAATCTAAATTATCATCTTTACGCAGATGACACTGTTATCTATGATGTTGGGGATTCCCTCTCAGATGTTCAGAAGGTTCTAAAAATAGATTTTATGTCACTCCAGATTTTTTAAAGCTTCCAAGTTAAAACTAATTTCGAGGAAAATTTAATTAATGTTAGCTCTCCTGCAAATTTGAGAAAAGTCCCTATTAAATATGTGTTCACTAGATGGGCAATCTCCTGAGATGGTGGACATGTATAAATGTTTAGGTTTCTGGATGGAGTCATGTGGCACAGGGAATAACCATGTTGATAGTTTGATTAAAAAAATAAGGACTAGGGTAGGCCTGCTTTTTAGATATAAAGACTGCTTGTGCTCTAATTTACACCCAAAAATAGTACAGGCACATTTCATACTGCTATTTGATTATGCTGATGTGATATATGATCACTTTTCTATTGGAAAATTACAGATTAGATGTACTGTGCTTTATGATTGACTAGCTAGATTCATATTGAAATGCTTCAGAAATACTCACCATTGTAAGATCCATGAGAAGCTGGGGTGGATCTCACTCAAAATCATAGAAAGTTACATAAAATGATCTTTGCAATAAAATAGCATTGGTGGTCTACTATCAGATTATCTGAAGAAAGGTTTAAATAGTGGATCAGCAAACACGTCATTGAGAAGTACAGGCCATTATGAACTGGACATACCAAGAGTTAAAACAAAAGCTCAGCTTTTTTCTACAGTTATTTTATTCCTTATTTGTGCAATTCCTTATCCACTGAATTTTATATTATCTGGGAGAAGAGACCTCCAGTTTGAGATTGAAAGTGGGGTCTAAGAGTATGATTCCTGGATTTGACACATGTTGTACAGGGCTTAGTGGCATCACATGAATATTTGTTTTTGAAAATGCTTGAGGAATTGTTATTTAAAGTGAACGTATGTATGTTATTGATTAAGTAATGTATTCTTATTACTGTATTTCATAATTATAATTGTGTGATATAATCACAATTGGAATATCATTGTAAATTAGCTTGACTCAATGGTTAATTCCCTAATGAAACTGGAATTGAATATTTCATTCTCAATGGGTTCCTTTTCCTGCTAATTTCTGCAGCTGCAAGTAGTGGAGGACTTGGAAGAAATGTGACATACTCAGGGTCACACAGCAAGTATTTGGATCTAGTGTGGTTTGAACCAGTGATCCATTGGTTCTCAATGGTACTCTAACCACTCGAACACACTACCTTCAATATCTGAATTTGCCCTCCTAGATGATGGAGCAGCAGCAGGAAGGGAGAGCACAGTGAAAAGACTCCCCTAGAGAATGGGCATAAAAATGAAGGGATGAGGACAAGGCAGAAGAAAAGAAGGGTTAAACCCAGTAAGCAAGTGTGTAAGATTGAAGGAGTCAGGGAATGGAGAAATTAAAAAGGTAGGAGGAAAGTCAGGGGGAGCCTAAGAGGAAACATAATGACATGGGAGGGGGAAGCAGGCAGCGAGCAAAGTGTAAGTATGTTGTGGAGCAATGGTGTACTGAGCACCATTAGTGGAACTTGGCCAAACCAGGCACTCTATGTTCAAGAGAGAAAGAGCAGAGAGGAGGGGATGGAGGAGGGTTCTTTTATATATGAAGGAAGGAATCAAAGCCATGGAGGTACAAAGGCATCGGAAGGAAAAAAAGGGCTGGAGGTGCTCTATGTCAACCTGAAGGCAATCTCCAAAGATGCTGTATGTAACAGGGTAGTGTAAAGGCCTCAAGCACAGGGGGAGGAGTTAGATAAGGCACTTGGGGAAGTCTTCATCAAAACAGCAAATAAGGGGGAGATACTGACGTCTGTCTGCCTGACGTGGAGTAGAACATTCCAGCTGCTGCTTTTGCAAGAAGTAGGGCCATCCTGGAATCCCTACAAGTGACTTTTCTCAGACAGCTAGCCATAGAACCCGCTAAGGATGGGGCAATGCTCAATCTGGTCCTTACAAACAGGGACAGCATTGCAAACATCACAGTGGGCTGTTCCTCAGTGGAAGTGATCACTGTACAGTGTAGTTTAAGATTAAGACAGGAACAAAAGCTAACCACACAAGGACAAGGATCCTGGATTATAGGAGAATGGATTTTGAAGACATGGGGACTGCCTCAGAAACCATCTTGAGTGGGGATTACCAGGAGGGGTCAAGACATAGTGGTTACAAATAATAGTACGTATAGCTAAAGCAACAAATCTGTGCATGAAGGAAGTGAGTAGAAGCAGAAGGAAAGACGACTGTTATGGTTCTCTAAGGAAGTAACAATTGTGGTGGAGGGAGAAAGGGTGACTTCAGGAGGTATAAAGAAAAACAGAGGTAGAAGAACAGGAAGGTATACTTAGTAAAGTTTCGGGAAGCAGGCAAGGTAGAGAAGGGAGCAAAGGTGCAGACAGAGGAAAGAATCACCACAAGCATCACTGAGGGTGAGGCTACCAACTATAGGCTGGTCAGTCTTACTTCAGTGTTGGGGAAATAAATGGAACTCCTGGAAAAGGAAAGACTGGTAAAGTTTCTTAAATCCAGTGGGATGCACGATGACAGGCAGCATGGATTCACACAGGGTGGGAGGTCAGGGAAGAAGAACCTGATTGATTTCTTTGGCAGGGTGACCAGGGAAACAAATCAGAGAAGGGTAGTAGATGTGACTTATTTGGACTTCAGTAAGGATTTCGACACTGTCCCACACAGGAGATTAATAAAGAAATAAGGCAGCCTAGGAGTGAGATCCAAAGTGTTGGATTAGATTAGAGACTTGTTAATGGATAGAGGACAGAGGGTGATGGTTAACGGCCCTCACTCTAATGATGGGAGAGTGACCTGTGGGGTGCAGCTGGGCTCAGTACTGGAACCGGTCCATTTCAATATCTTCATAAGTGACATTGCAGAGAAATTGGAATGGAGGGTATGCATTTTTGCAAACGCAAATTCTACAATAGGTTGGACAATCAGGACATGGGTGGAGAGAATGTGCAGAGTTCTAGGGAAACTTGAGGAGTTGTCAAGAGCATGGCAGATGGGGTTCAATGCCAAAAAGTGCTACATCATGCACATAGGGCATAGAAATCCAATAGATTAGTACAGATGGGAGGAAGTACTGACAGGCACTAAGCAGGAAAATGACCCTGTGATTTTCATAACCAACAACCTGAAAGTGGCAAGGCAGTGTGACAAAGCAGTGGGCAGGGCTAGTGGGATGTTGGGATGCAAAGTGAGAAGTATCTCCAGCAGTAGGAAGGAGGTGTTATTGCCACTTTATGACTCACTGGTGAGACCCCACCTGGAGTACTGTGTCCAGTTTTGGAGGTCTCACCTCATAGATGACATAAACAGGGTAGAGACAGTTCAGAGGAGGGCAACTAATATGTTTCAGGCATTGCACGAGGAGCCCTAAGAGAAGAGCCTAAGGGATCTTAACATGTACACCTTAGAAGAGAGGAGAGCAAATGTGGACATGACAGAGATCTACAAGTATCTTATAGAAGTGAACAGGGTGCAGAAGTAGAGTCTCAAATGAGTAAGAGCACCAAGATCAAGTATGCAATGAAGCTGGAGAGGGAGGAAGTGTAAGAGGGATGTAAGGAAGTACTACTTCACTGAAAGAGTGGTAGATGCCTGGAACAGATTGCTAGCTGAAGTGCTGGAGGTGAAATCAGTGGTTGGTGCTTTAAGAATGTGTGGTATATACATATGGGTATACTAGCAAATAGGCAGGGACGAGGGAGGGTTGCAAAGACCAATTAGGGTTTTTGGAGACATTCTAAGCAAAGAACATCTGGTCAGACTGGATGAGCCAAGTGGTCCTTTTCTGCCAACAAATTCTATGTTTTTGTAAGGATGTTTGAAAGGCCTGCATTCATAGGCAATGATTTTTTTGTTTTGTAATTTATTTACAGAGGATAGCCCAGCTGAATTACATGTCATGCATGGGTGTAGGCAGGCATACTCCAAGCACTCCATGGTATGCAATTTTATTTAAGGGGGTAGCAAATAGGCTCTGAGCTGCTTCCTTTTTCCAAGAAAACAAACAAAGAAAATACTGAACCTTTCTGTAATTTTGTTCATAGGAGTCAAAACTAGAAGGACTGGTCACTAACACTCTCTTTGCATCTCAAGGACAATACAACTTTACAGGCTCTGGGCTGGTATGTGGGTGTCTTAGGGAACAATGCATGGCATTTGTATTTACCCATGCATGGCAACAACCCTGGTCATGGGATAGAAAATTTGTATTTATTGTGCCAAATGAGGCAACAACCATGACCCTGGTGTACATTTGTATACTGTCTGGCTTCTCCCAGGGGGTAGCTCACCTAACAAGGGGTGTAGTGGAAGTCTACTTGGTGTGCAGATCTAAAATCCCTGGCTACATCCCTGATGTCATGTTCAGTGGGTTCCTGCTTCTACCTGCAGTTGGAACTACAGTAGCCCTGATACAAAAATGAGTGTACAGTTAGTATTCCCTTTGATTTAGCAAACACTTTGACCACCAATAATTTCCAATCACAAAGCAAAAAAAAAAAACTATTTTGAAATTCAATATTCTCTTCATGCTTTTGGCTACGCCAATACTGCCCTTTGACACCAGTACTCTGACTCCTCAATCAGCTACCTGTCTGGTCAGTTGGCCTTGTAAAAAAAAGTTACAGCCAAGTCTGCACTGAAAAAAAAATAAATCTTACACCAGAGATGGGCTTCCGGTGTCGGCATTAAAGAAATGTGAATGCTGACACTGGGGTTAGGCTCGCTGTGTTGGCATTTAAAAAATAAAAGTTTACAAAGTGTAACAGGCACCACTGTACCATTACAGCTTACCCATCTGTCATGGTTACAAAGTTAGGGATCTCTTACTTAAGCCCTGAAGAACCTGGGATGGTGGTAGTCTCAGGGTGACATTCAGTCATATCAGTAAAATAAGACTAGTGATGGGATCACAAAAGGTCCATAGCTCTTGAGAGAGAGAGAGAGAGAGAAAATGGGACAGAAAGGGTAGGTTAAATATGAAACAATACTGTACTTATCAAACGGACAGGGTGTTGGTGTCCCGTCAGACCTGTAGCAATAAAAAGAAAAATGGGTTAGTATAGGGAAAATAGTGAGAGTAGAAACAAAGTAGTGGACAGATACAAGAGGTATAGGATAAGCATATACATTATTTAAATGGCATCTTAGAGAAAGAAATAGTTTAAGGTGAAAGTGAGAGAGAAAAGTGAAAAACAGAGAACTAAAAACTAAGAAAACAGGGGATAGAGAAAGAAACTAAGACAAAGAAACAAATCAGCAGGTACTGTAAAGCAGGAGGGGGGCTATATTTACCCTTCAGCACCCTGTTAAATATAATAAAACCTTGGTGGTGTAGTAGTCTAGTGTGGGCAACTTTTAGTTTCAGTTTAAAACAGAATATCCCTTGTGTCTAGTGGGTCCTGGAAAGGCCTCTTTCCTTCTGGAATGTTGGTCACTTTTGTCCAACCCCTCCCTGATGTCACACTTTATGAGCTTTAGAAGCAAACGGAGCCCATGAGAGTCCTATATTACACTGAGCCCCCCTTCCCATAATAAGTCAATGGCAGTAATGCATAAGCTGCCCCCTATACTTCAGATATCCCCTATAATTCCATACCTGGCAGGCTAGATCATCACTCAGTGCTGCTCCTATATAGATGGCCCCCTCTCAGCTGGGGAGGGGGGGGCAGGCTGGATGACAGTTGAGAACAGCTCCTTTATGATTGTCCCCCTCTGAAGGGGGCAGCAAGGATCATTACTGAGTGCAGCTCATATTGCTGCTCCTGCAGGTGGACTAGGATGGCTTGACCTGGCAACAAGCACCTGGCTGAGTCTCTGCTGCACCTGAGGGACAATCACAGAAACATAGAAACTGTCAGCAAATTAGGACCGCTAGGCCCATCCAGTCTGCCCATAGGCCCTATACATGTATGCATCCACTCACCCTAAGTAGTCAATGACCTTTCATCACTCCCTTCCCACCCAAGGTTTCCCTGTGATTGTCCCAGGTATGTTTAAACCCCTCCACTGTGCTTGACCCTACCAACTCTTGTGACAGACTATTCCAAGCATTCACCACCCTCTCCATGCAGAACAACTTCCTCGCATTACCTGTTAATCTCCCCCCCTCCAATTTCATATCGTGTCCCCTTGTTCTGGTATCGTTTCTACATTGGAAAAGATCTCCCAACTGCACCGTGTTTATGACCTTGAGGGACTTAAAAGTTTCTATCATGTCGCCCCTTTCTCTCCTCTCCTCCAGTGAGTACATATTGAGGTCTCTTAGTCTCTCCTCATATGTTTTGTGGTGCAAACCATGCACCATCTTTGTTGCCCTTCTCTGGATAGCCTCCACCATGTTTATGTCCTTATGCATGTGTGGTCTCCAGTACTGCACACAGTACTCCAGGTCAGGTCTTACAGTATTTTATAGAATGGCATCTCCACTTCCTGCCTCCTACTAGTAATACCTCTGCCTATGCACCCCAGCACACCACTGGCCCTCCCAGCAGCCTTTGCATACTGCTTTGATACCTTCAGGTCATCAGATATGATAACCCCTAGGGCCCTCTCCTCTTTGGTGACTGTCATCACCCCCCCCCCATCCTGTAGGTTTCTCCAGAGTTCCCCCAACAGAGGTGCATTATCTTGAATGTTTTTTGCATTAAACCTCAGTTGCCACACCTCTGACCATCTTTCAAGCTTCTCCAGGTCCCTCTTCATTATCTGCACCCCTTCTGGAGTATCCACCCTGCTGCAGATCTTGGTGTCATCTGCAAATATGCAGACCTTTCCTTCCAGCCCCTCTGTAATGTCACTAATGAAGACAATGAACAGGACTGGTCCCAGTACTGATCCTTGTGGCACTCCGCTGGTCACTCGTCTCTCCCCAGATTGGATCCCATTTACCACCACCCTCTGACTTCTGTCTGTCAGCCAGTTTCTAACCCACTGTATCACCTTATGCCCCATGCCCTGACTACTCATCTTGTTAACCAGCCTTCTGTGTGGGACAGTATCAAAGTCTTTGCTGAAATCCAGGTAGGCAATGTCTATGGCCCCTCCCTGATTCACTTTCCTAGTCACCCAATCAAAAAAATCTACCAGATTCATTTGACAAGACCTTCCTGATGTGAATCTGTGCAGCCTCAGATCCTGGGCAGCAATAGATTCCAGGTGTGCCACTATCCTTTCTTTCAGCAGTGTCACCATGATCATCCCCACCACTGAGGTGAGGCTGACTGGCCTGTAGTTTTTCACTTCCACCCTACTGCCACTTTTGTGCAGTGAGACTACATGCGCCCTCCTCCAGTCCTCTGGAACCACACCTGTGTTCAGTGACTCTGTGAACAGAGTGGCCAGAGGTGGTACTAGTTAACTCCGGAGCTCCCTTAATATCCTCGGGTGTATGTCATCTGGCCGCTTGGCTTTATCCACCTTCAGCTTTGTGAGTTCCTCCAGAATTCTATCCACTGTGAATGGGCTGGTGTCCATTTCTCCCCCCTGATTGCCCTTGCTCCCCAACTGTGGTCCTTGACCCTCTCCCTCCTCAGTGAATACTGAACAGAAGTATTTTTTCAGTATTTCTGCCTTGTCTAGATCCCCCTCCTTACACTCTCCCTCCTCCCCTTTAAGCATCACAACCCCCACATTTTTTTTCTATCGCTGATGTACCTATAGAATGTCTTGTCCCCTTTTTTCACAGACCACGCTAAACCCTCCTCTGTCTGTGCCTAGGCTTTCCTAACAGCCTTACCTGTCTCTATGAGACACTCAAGGTACACCTCCCTGTCCTCCTCCCTTTGGGTCCCCTTATACTTCCTGAAACTTGCTCTTTTATCCCTTATCTTGTCTCCCACCTCATTAGGAAACCATAGTGGTTTCTTTCTTCTTTTTCCTTTGGCCACTATCCTAATGCATTGGTTAGTTACCTCCAGAATGGAGGACAAACCTTGGTGGCCTGCAGCTGGTTGGGCACTGACACCCACCTCTGTCCCTTGTCATGGCTCCTCTGTCTCTGGAGACTAGCTCTTCAATGTCCCACAATGGGATGCTCAGCCATCCACTTTGAAATGAATAGGGCCCATTTATTTCACCCCAGCCCATAGTCTTCTGTCCGAAAGATAAGGTGCAGGTCCAAGCTTGTGCCTCATAGGCACATACTATTTGGAGGTGCAGAAGTATGGCTCACCTCATGTGGCCAACAGAATTAGTTGCAGTTTTCTTCATGCAGGGCCATATATGGATCATGTTTGTTTGCTTAGGGAAGGGGGTGGGCATTAGTGTTGACAATCAAAAGGAACAACGCACCCTTGATTTGCCAAGACTCCTGAGACTCTAAACTCTAATGTTTTTAATTTCCTTACTTTGTGCGATTTTCATTTTTCAACCTTAATGTCTACATTAATGTGTTTTTTTTTGCAATAAATTCCCTTCTTTTGTGAAAGCAAAATGAAATAAGCAGAACAGAGGATATATTACAAGCCCCGTGTACCAATTACATAAAAACTAAAAGACAAAGGGCAGGATTCTCATAACTCTTAGATCACTGCAAGTCCCATTGTGCCGACAGTACAGCTCTCACTCTGCACCATTTTCTCACTCTCCAAGAACCTGTTTCAGATTCCCTCCTCATGGTCCAAAATGTTCGCAGGAACAGTTAACTGCACCTCCAAAAGTTCCCCAAGACCATTTGGTACGGATGCCCCAGGACATTTACATAAGCTGCACATGTTCTGGCCCTGTGAAGTGCACCAGCTCCAGACCCAATGGTGCCACTGTTCTGCAAGAATGTGTGAAATTCCTCACCACTTCACCATATCTTTTCCAGTTCCATATCCCAGAATGATAGTCCACAATGTTTGTGCCTGGCCCAGCACCCACTTAGGTGGCGCAAAATTGTCCTGGCACCCACAAAATGCTATCCCAGATGAGCCTCCCATGTTATAGTCACCCCGGCATCTAGGGGTATGAGGTGTTAATTTTTCATGGAGAGGGGGCACTCACAGCAACAGAAACCAAGAAAGTTATACCTTACCAGGAAGGCAGGCAGTATAGCGCAGTGGTCTAAGGCTCTGAGCTGCAAATCTGGTGACATCCAGCAGATCAGACCTGGGTTTGAATCCCACAGCTTCCACTTGCATACTGTGTGACCCTGAGCAAGTCACTTAACCTCTTTGTGCTCCCAGGTCGCTCCTGTAAAAAAGCTTTCAGCTTAGTGTGCTATACCTGGTTAAACAACTTAATAAAAAGGCAGTATTAGCAGAATCTGCAGCAGGGGAGGCCTTCTTCTGGGCTGTAATGTAATTCATTTTAGCAGGTATAAACAGTCCCATAAAGAACAACTGAAGTCCAAAAAAGCATAACAGTAATTGGGGGGATCCCTTTTAATGAACAAAATTTCATGGTGCCATCTAAACAACTTTACTGTACACAGGGGCCACAGGGATCCTTCCATGGAGGTTAGTGGATGCATTTTGTGGCTGAAATAGCCCCATTAATCCAGGACAGCTATCTTCTGGGTCGAGATGGCCACTAATGAAGTTAAATAGCAATTCTCAGAGCCAAATCAGCTCTAAAATGGTAGCATTCGATCTCTCTTCCTTTCACATTCTCAGATCCCAGGAATCTCTCTTTTTCCACACTGGGTCACACTGTTCTTCAAATCCCAACCACTAGATCTCTATATGAGCTGGCCATAGTAAGAGAGTCTATCCTGGTACACAGGTAGATGTCCCCATAGACCTGCACTCTCTGGGAGGGCATAATGGACTCTGGGGTTTAGCTTTCAAGCCCAGGCTTCCAGAGACCCCCCTTGACTAAACAGCTCTTCACACAATGGAACTGGCTCCCATCTCGTACCATGAGCATAGCTGTGACCCACGTCTATCTTGAGGCCCCAACAGAGCAGCCACAACCGGGTTGGCATATCTGGTCTGGGGCTATGACTGTCTCTCTCCCTCCTCTGTTTCTCTCTCTCTCCCTGGTTCCAAAAAAGTGGAGCACACACAGTAGCCATGCTGCCTCGGGCTCAAAGCCTTCAAACATCAACTCCAGCAGGGTGGCTTCTCAGAAGGTAACCAGATGGCTAAAAACAACAGCAGTTGCCACGTCCACCACTGGGTTGATTTTTGGATGCACAACTACATGAACTGCTGACCCTGAGAGTAGGCATATAGCCCTACTCTCCTACATCACCTCCCTGCACCTTTTTCCTCCAGCTACACTCACCTTTCTCTCCCCTTAGGTGTCAAAATCCCAAATTTATAACCCTGCATACACATGTTGACATCTGACCCATGGAGCTCCCGCTAGTGCACAGAGGCAAAATTAACCATTTCACTGATGGCCTAAAACATAGAGAACACTGGATGGGCAACTATGCACAACCAGTGTGTTCTGCCACAGAGGGGTTCTGAGTTCCTCTGACCTCGAGAGCGAAGCTAGAGATGTACATGGGAATCAGAACCCTGAGGTGACAAAACACACAGGTTGTGCATAAAGTTGCTCATCCTGTATTTTTTATAGTATATAGTAGTATTATGTGAAATGTGTGCATTGTTTTTTTTTCTCTTTTTCATATTGAAGCTGGCTTGAAAAGTCTCTAGAGGTTCTAGAATACTGTCACCACAGAATTAAATAGAGGAAAGCAACAATGTGCCAGCATTCCAAGTGGTTCTGCTGCAGTAGTGACATCACTGCTGCAGCAGAACAACATAATGACATCACTACTGCAGCAGAACAAGCATATTCCAGGCATGGAATTTCATGCATAACAGCATTCTACTATACACTATATAGAGAATACTGGATGGGCAACTATGCACAACCAGTGTGTTCTGCCACATAGGGGTTCTGATTCCCTCTGACCTCGAGAGTGAAGCTTGAGAGCTCCATGGGAATCAGAACCCCGAGGTGACAGAACACACAGGCTGTGCATAGAGTTGCTCATCCTGTATTTTTTATAGTGTATAGTAGTATTATGTGAAATGTATGCCTTGTGTTTTTTTCTCTGTTTTTCATTATGAAACTGACTTGAAAAGTCTCTAGAGGTTCTAGAATACTGTCACCACAGAATTAAATAGAGGAAAGCAATAATGTGCCAGGATTCCAAGTGGTTCTGCTGCAGTAGTGACATCATTACCATTGAATGCTATGAGTGTTTTAAAAAAGTGCCTGTAAGTTCATTCTATATACTTTTTGTGCCTGAGGTTACTTTGGAAATTTGCCAAAGAACATTATGGGGCAAATGCCCCATTAAATAAGTAAACATTTATCAATAGTATGACGTATATAATGTCGGTGATATGGTATATTGTATATATATGTTACATAATTGTATTTTAAGTATGTGTGTGTTATTTCATACGTATTTCCATTTGATTGGAAAAGTTGACCATGAATGGGTTAATGAATTTAGTAATATCAATGATGGTGATTGGTTCATTTATATCACATGGTAGCACATGAAATTATATTTAAATGGTATAGAATTAAGGCACTGTTTTATTCTGATGAAGCCTAGCAGAGTCTAGGAGAAACGTCAATTTGTCCGTTTTAGCCTCCGTTGTATGTGTTGCACTCTTTTGATATTAAACGCTATTATATTCATCATAGCGTTTTGCCTGTATTGCTTAAGCTGTGTGGGTGCTTATTTGTATATAGTGACATCATTACTGCAGCAGAACAACATAATGACATCACTGCTGCAGCACAACAAGCATATTCCAGGCATAGAATTTCATGCATAACAGCATTCCACTATACACTATATAACATTTACCTCACTATATGCACACACCCCGTGGGGGGTACACAGGCATGATAGCACCTGTATTTTGGGGTTGAGGAAGCACTTTAATGTTAAACCCCAATTTATTTTGAGGGAAAGCACAGCGATGGTACCAGAGTCTCTGGATCCTGACAATTTTGTTGCAATCAGTTCACTATGGGCAAAGTTACAGAAGGGCAAAAAATAAACAAAAATTACATAAATTAGGACCTCTTTTTTTTGCTCACCTATAAATAAAAAACTAAGAGGATTTGAAACTTGCAGGTTTGTTAGGGCTTGGCTCAAGGTGTGTGTGTTTGTTGTGTTTAGCTCCCAAACTAAAGTAGGTTTTGAAATATTTTTAAAAAACAGCACTGCGTCTGATCATACTCAATTAAAAAAATAGACATTCTAAGGACAACTGAATTATTTTGACCACATGAAGATATATGTTTGTTCTACAAAAATGTGTGTATGTTTTGTGAGGCAGGGCTATCTTGATGCTGCCAACAGCGTTCATATCATGTTGTTGCAGTGCTCATTCAGCAGGGTTATGTGTCAATGTGTAGCCCCCCCCCATTGAATGGAGCTGTCAGTGAAACTGTGTGGTCATGGCAGCCCACCATTAGCCATATAGGTGGCCTTATTTACTTGAACTAGCCCCCTGGGGGCACAATCTCCAGTGCAAGTTTAATGATAAGACACCCCGCTGCTGGTTTGCTCCCCCCTCGTAAGGTTGCCCCCAATACCCATAATTTCAACTGGCCAACACTGGGTGCCCAATTCCTGATGTCGACATAGACATCCTCCATTCTCCCTACTCAGCAGTCTTGGACACCAGAGTGTGCACACCTGGTCCCTCCAAGTATCATGCAAACATGGGGCGCCCAATCCCCAGTGTCGGAGGTACCCTAAATAAAGAAAAGCATTTCATGATGTTTTTTTTCAATTTTCTTGTTTTTTACCCTGAAATAAAGAAACCTGACCCTCATTGTCAGCTAACATCCCTACCCCCCTACCGCATGCCACCCTTCCCGCCCCACTCAGCACCCACCACCCCACCACCCCCTTACCCTATACTTACCTACCAGAGGTCCAATGTTGTAATCTTCTCTGGACCAGAGACACACTTTTACTCCTCAATGCTGGACTGGGAATGAGGAAATGAGGTAAATGCCATATAATGTATTTCAGTGCATTTTGAACCTTTACTTATAACCTTGTCAGTTGTTAATATCATTGTTAGCCCAGATTTTCAACATGGCCTTTTTGGGATCCTCCTCTTGAACAATGTACTGTATGTCAAATTGTTCAGCTCCATCTCTTAGCTGATTTTGCAATCATTTGGTGAAATCCCCTTTTGGGCAGGATTTGAAACTTGTCACCTTCTGGGACCAATCATGAATATGACAGCTATCGTTTTTCTAATCCTGGCCAAAATGTGTTTTTGCAGCTTTGGTGAGAAATGACATTTTGGTCATGATTTGAAAATGTTAACCTACCAGGTCCATGAGGTGGGGTCATAAGAAGACTATGTTGAAAATCTGGGGTCAAAACTTTAAAAGACAGCAAAGTTATGACGGTATGTTAACATTTTTCTGTGGTTGCTCATAAATTTGTTAATTTTCAGTATTTTGACCATAAATATTCAACACAGCAATTTTTTCACACTACCTCATGAACCCGACAGATGTCATTTTTCAAATCCTAGAAAAATTTTAGTTTCCACTTGTGGTGCAAAATGACATATCATTCAGTATTTTAGAAATCATACCTGTAATGTTCGGTAGAGGGGTGAGAAATTTTGGGGTCGATACTGCCACCAAAAGAAGAAATTATAAATTAACATTGTTTGCAGGTATGGTGGTTGGATGGGGAGGGGGAGGATCACATTTCCTTCCTGTGGCAGTGACCTTACTTTGGGTGCAAGCTCAGATAGCCAGCTAAATGGGCTGAGGCTAGAGGAAAGTCACTGCAGCATGCAACACTGGCTCCAGCCTGGGGAGGGTCACAGCAGTGTTCTAGCACACACACACACACAACATATGAAGGTGGGACAGGAAGCCTACCCTTACAAGGGGTTGACAAGTGTGTCGAGGTCTGATGGGTCCATGCACTGTTTGCACAATTACAGTGGCAAGACAAATGGGAGAATGTGTACCTGGTGGTATGAAAGTTGGATCACATAGGCCCCGCACCAACAACTGGACCCCTTCTGCTGTCGTTCACCCAGCCCCATCACCCTCCATCTCAGAACCTTACTGTGTGTCTTTGGTACCCAGCCAGATTCCATCACGATGAGGATAGGAAGGAGGTGGATGCCCTCCCAGCCGTTCAGCCACTTTGCCAGTCTGTTGCTCTGTCAGTGTTGCAGGGTGCACAGCATGTAATGGCTTCATCCTGCCCTGGAGGTGGTTGCTGAATGGAGCAACTTGCCCCCCCCACCCTAAGAGAAGAGTGGGTGAAGGGACACTGAATCCTGTCCACATACCACATGCTGGCTTCCATGAACTAATCAACTCCATTCAAGAACATGGTTCGCTGCTGTGGTACCAGTATCTACCCTACTGATCAACCCACTTTAAACCCCCACAATAAAACTACAACCCCTTTCCATCCTACACATCTGATCAGTATTTCAATTGCTTATACAAACCCATTTTCCACTTTATGTCTACAGGTCCAGCGGATATCAGCAGCAGCGTTGGAGGACACTGACCACGTGTATCAGATAAGGATTGTTTTATGTTTAGAGTACCTTGTTTGTCCTAGTTAGTAACTAAAGAGCTACAGAACCTTTGTGACCCCATTGCTATTCTTGTTTTACAGGTACAACTGAATGTTCTCTCCAGCATCCCACAATCTGCAGGCCCCAGGTAAGAAATCTTTACTATCAGTACTGCATCTAAGCTAGTAGTTACTGTACAATACTTGTAGTTAGAGATGGGTGAAGTGGGGAAAATTCACTCTGCAAAATATTTTGCAGATTTTCCTCATGTTGTGGAGTTTGCGAAGTGGAACATCACACCCCCCACGCAAAAATCAGTAAAATGTGGAAGCTGGCAACTCCACTGGTGGAGTTCAAACTTTGCATTTTGCAGAGTTCTTTTTCTAGGGTCTAGTCTGCCCCACTTTTATTTGCTTTTCATTTTTTAAATACAAATTGGTGTCTAGTGGTACCCCACCATCACAGACCCAGTGCTGAATAACATTATTTCCCTAGCGGACCCCTTCCCTATCACCATCCCCAAATGTTGTCAATTCCCTGGTGTTTAGTGGACCCCCCCACCCCATCAGGTAGAGCAACACCACCCCTATCCCCTCCCACCTGACCCTGAGTGGGCAACCAGCAGAGCCTTCCACTTTCGACCATGGCTGGCTTCCTGACCGAATTGGAATGAATGAGTAAATACTTGTACAAGCACATGCTCATTCATTCAAGCTCAGTCGGGTGGCCAGCCATGATAGAGAGTGAAGGGCTGTGCTAAACTCCCACTTGGGGTAGGAGTTGGGGTCAGTGGTGTTGTGGGATACTATCTGATGGGTGGAGGGGTGGGGATCCATTAGACACTAAGGAATTGGCAATGGCAACATTTGGGGATGAGGATAGGAAGGGGGGTCTGTAAGGGAAATAATGTTATACACCATTGAATCGATGATTGGGAGGACAATGAGACACCAGGGATTGAATTAACAATTTATGATTACATTGGGGCAGGCGGTCAGTGCGGGGGGGGCACTAGGACATCAGGGATTGAATTAATAATTAAATTTTACATGGGGCGTGATCGTTGGGGGGGTGACACTAGACAACAGGTACTGGAATTAAATTATTTATTTTTACAACGGGATGGCAATTAGTGATCAGTGGAGGGGGAACTACCAGACACAAGGGAATTGAATGGAGGGGGATTGGTGGGGGAGGAGGGATTTGACATTTCTAACTTGTCCTTGCGTTGTTTTTTTTAAGTGCAATTTTCAGTTAAAAAAAATCCAAAAGCAAGATGAAGTTACAAATGGCGAAATTTTTATGAAACGGGACAACTTTGCAAAATGATCCATGGAGGTGGATTAGGCGACTTTATGAAAAATTTGCCGGTGAAGTAAAACTTCACTGCATCTCTACTTGTGGTTGCACCATTACACCATACCATCATAAAGAGTAGCGGTGCAAATGTAAGTATTAAGATGCTTTTGTCTTTCACTTGTTATTTGGTTGGTGAAGCAGGGCTAGTAATGACTCCAGTATTCAGTTTATTTCATTTCTCATAAATCCCAGAGGGATCTGCACTACTGAGGATACGATTCCACTGTCTGATGAAGAAGGCAAAATAATTGCAATAAACTACATTAATGCAGACATTAGGGTTGAAGAATGCAAAGTGCACAAAGTAGGGAAATTAAAAACATTAGGCTCTGATCTGTGGAGTAGTGGTGAATTAGTGGTGGGGTCTTCCTTGGGGTTGTCAACCCTAATGCCCACCCCGTCCCCTGAGTAAAAGGTCAGACATGATCTTTTTTCCGCACACATGACCTGCAGGGCCCTGCGTGATGAAAGCTATGCCAGAGTCTGTTGGCAACATGTGGTGAGCCACACTTCTTTACCTTTGAAGAGTATATCACTACAAGGCACTGGCTGAGAGCTATACCCTATACTTTGGACAGGCGGCTACGTGCTGGGGGGAGAGGTGGGCATGAGGGCTGACAACCCGCAGGAAGACTCTTCCACTGATTCACTAATGCTTCATTCTTAATACCTAATATCTGCATTAATATAGTTTTTTTGCAATTGATATATATGTATACAACAGGTGTGGATGTACATTTATAAATGTTAACTAGTGGTAACTTTGTTCTAAGTTTCAAGACACCAAGATATCATCTGTTGGGTACCAAGATATCACCACTTAGAGACATCACAATTGACCTATTGATAATTGACTAATAGCAACAGTACATACCACATTACCTTATAACAATTCTACCTTGACAGCCATTACTTCACACATTTTTAAAGGCATTCCATTCATAGAAAAAAACATAAAAAACTGTGATTAAAAAAAAATCACTTGTTTACAGCTTTATTTCTGAAACTTTCAGTCTTGTTTACACCAAATGTAAGATGAGCTAATGTGCTTTACCAGAAATATCTTCTTTCATTTTACTTGAGCTGTTGTGACCTCACTCGTGGCTTTGCCACTCGTGAGGTCAGAGGTAAAGTACAATTCAAGAAAATATTTCTGGTATCTTATATTGCTCATTTCATATCCCATACATATATGTATGTAGCAGTTAATCCACTAATAGGCGTTTATGGCCCGATATACGCATACCTTGGTGTGTGTTGTCATGCATGGGCCACAGGCTGAGTGCATTCAACTACCCAAGGTGTGCATATATCAGAGCAGGACTGCACACCCTGCTGTGGATTAAATGTCTTATAATATGGCCAAAACTGTTTTGGGTGTGGTGAAAAATAAAAGAAAGTGCAGGCATGCAGTCATTGTGGGATAATGCCCAGTCATATGATATGTTTTGTCCAGTCAGAGAAGACAGGATTTTTTTTGTTTTGATTTTCTCAACAATAAAATAAATACAGTAATAGGTACTGTACGTGTGTTATATGAGCAAATATACCCACTGAGGGGGCCTAATGAAGAAATAGTGCCACAAGTATGCAGTGCATTAAGACCTGATTAGGCCCTAGAGATTGTACATTTGCCCTACAGCACACTTTCTTGTCATTTATTTTATATAATACATATAATACATAAGGATGGCATTTTTGCCTTTTTATCTAATTTGTTATCATTTCTAGGTTTTGCTTATGCATTTGTTTTGCACTTCAGTCTTTCTATATTGTATCAGCCTTTTTTTTCTATAAAGTTTTTATCGTGCTTGAGCTTGGCAGCTGGCTCTTCAGCCATATCCCTGTACTCTGTGATAGGTAACACACCTCTCTCATCACCGAGCTATACAACCTCATGGATTATCTCTACGGCAGAGCCAGGAGGGTGAGGACCCTCCTTCTCCCTGCAGACAACACATCCAGACATCACTCCCCCGGTTTCAAGTGATGGTGCAAGCCATGGGGAGAAGGGCAGGGCTTTATATAGCCCATTTTCCCCAATTTTCCATTTTAAGATCCTATGTTAACCCCACCACAGAGCCAGTATCTGTGCATGGAGGCACACACATTCCCCACAGCCATGACACTACCCTTCAAGTTGCTCAAGCCTTCTGTGCCACTAGGCTTCCACACAGTGGCAGTCATGGGCCAAAACACCTTGCCACCTCTCCCCAGGAAAGGAAAGCAGTCCCTGGAACACTCAGCCTTCTTCCACCCTGCTGAACCTCAGCAACCCATGTTTGTTACTGAACACACATTGCTGGCATGGCAGGAGGTAAGGGGTTCAACACCTTTGCCCTCCATGCCACCGAGCCAACTCCTTGTATTGGCATATTTAGTTGTTTAATTGTTTGATGCACCTTGTGTTTCTGTACTGTATTGTCCTCCTATAAAAGGAGACTTGGCTGTGGTGGTTCACTATGAAATTTGGCATGGTCAGTGCTGGGGAGCAACATAGTGTCTGTAGTTGGGAGGGGCTTGGCATCTGCAATCCGAAGCAGCATGGAAGTGGCACCTTTTGGGTAGTTGGGTGCAGCTGGAGTCTCTGGTCAAGAGCACCATTTGAGCTGTGTGGTTTTTTTGTTTGTTTGTTTGTTTGTTTTTGTTCCGGAGTGTGTAAGCATCAGCATGGAGATCCTGGTATTTGAAAATGAAAAGCTTACAGCATGAAAGGACTAGACTCTGAGTAGAGAGTCATGGCTTCAAGTGACATGGCTGTTTAGTGAAAGACAGTGAATTTTTAGGTTACTGTGAGGCCATATTTTATATTATATATTGCTGTGGACTGGACAGGAGTTTTGTAGATCTTGGATTCTTTTGAGCTTGTCCCATGGTAAGTGTCTTAATTGTGGTGGGAACTGGTGTAACTAGTTTGGTACAGTAGGAATGTTTATTAATGTGTTAATTGTTTAATTGCTATGTAATGAGTTGTATCTAATGTTGAATACTTTTAATTGGTGTTTAACATAGTTTTAATGGGCTGGCTGTATAGCCTAGAGGTTAGAGTAGTAAGCTGTGAATGAGCTTGGTGCATCCAGCAGTCCTGGGTCTGATTCCTACAAACTCTACTTGCATACTGTGTGACTCTGAGCAAGTCACCTAACCACCCCAGTGTTCCCAGATCCCCCCTGTAAACAGGCCTTGTTGCCCTGTGGGGGATATTCATGAGTGGCCAATTAATGAAGCCATGAGTGAGGATCCAGGGGTCACTGTGCAGGAGTGAAAATATTTTCCATATCACACTAGTGCAGATCATGTATCCGATTTATACAATAGGGGCCCCTATTGTAGCAAAAGTTACCATTTGTGTGGGTTTGCATGTTTTGTGCAGATTTGCATGGGCTTTGCGTGGGTTTGCGCGGGTGTGATAAATGTCACTTATTTTCACTTTGCTGATGTTAGCAGCATTTATCTCACTCCAGTGAGACTAACACATTTTATCTCACTCATTTATCACTCATTTTATTGTATATATATATATATATATATATTGCATCCATTAGGGTTAGGGTGACAAGAGTTGGAAAATATGATACACCCTGCTCCTGCCAGCAGGCATTGGGGGAGCCTTGGGGTTGTGAGCCCTAACACTCACCCCACTCTATGAGTAAATAAGCTGAGTTGGGTGCAGTATAGGAAAATGGGGTGAGCATTTGGTCTGAGAACCCCAAGGCACAACCCCCGACATCTGTTGGTGCATGCAGGGTTGGGTGGGTTATTAGGGTTGGAAATCCTAACATCACATTTCTCAGCATTTGTCACTGGAACCCTAACTTATGCATTGATGAAGTTTTTTGCAATGAATTTACTTACTTTTTGAGAAAGTATACTAGTAATCTTATTTGCTTGTTGGAGCGCAGGGCTCAGAGGACTCTGCACTCCCATTCATCCATAATTTTAGAGATACTGTAATTGTAGCCCATCACTCCATAATCATATCCTATATTTGCATGTAGTAGAGAGCTCTACACTCCTATCCATGTATGAGTATGGGGGGAGGGAATAATTTTTGTGATATTGTAATTATATTACTATGTCTCCTGTGGGAGCAAAGGACCATGAGGGCCATGCACTCCCATCAGTCCATAATGGACCAGGTCTGGTGCTCCAAACAATGCACAATACTCCCCTGTGGGACAGCATGGCCCTCCAGGCACTGGATTCCATTCACTCCATAATCAGATCCTTATTTCTGTGTGGGAGCACAGGGCTGTCTGGGCACTACACTACCATCACTCAATACTTGTATGCATATTTGCATGTGAGAGTACAGGGCCCAGTTCATGCATCATTTTTTATAGACTGTGGTAGTATTCTTATTTGCTGGTGGGAGTGCAGGGTCCTCTGGGCCCTGCACTCTTGTCCCATTCCAATGACACATTTCCCTACTATTGTAGCTTTATACCTAATTAGGGCATTAACAAACTTTTTTGCTATGTATTTCCTTACTTTTGAAATAGTATAATAGTATCCTTATTTTACTGTGGGAGCACAGGGTCCTCCCATCCCTCCATAGGAAGCATAAAGTATATAGCTGTGGAAGCACAGGGCCATCTGGGCCCTGCACTTCCATTTATAAGACAACAGTGACCAAATTGTCAGCATAGCCATTTTATTACCTCATCTCATATTCCCTGTACAGAAAACTTTTGAATGCCCTCCAAAACATAATTCCATGCAAATGTAATACCATTCCACACCACAGGTGTGTAAACACATTTTGTGTAGGATTTGAAAAATGGCAGCTGTGATATATATGAGGTGGGGTAATAAGAAGACTATGTTGAACATCTGGGGACAAAATATTTAAAATTTCTAAAATTACAAGCTGACATAGCAAAATTACAATGAATGGTCACAACTTTTGCATTTATTCATATTTTGACCACAGATTTTTAACACAGTCTTCTTATGACCCCACCTCATAAACCCCATAGATGAACATTTTCAGATCTATGCTAAAATACCATTCTGTGCCACAGGTGAGCATTTTGGACATGATGTGAAAAATGACAGCTGTACTGTTCATGAGGTAGTGTGAAAAAAATGGCTATGTTGAAAATGTGGAGTGAAAATATTGAAAATTACCAAAGATATGCATTTGCATAGAAAAATTTCAACAAACGCTCATAACTTAGCCATTGTTAGGATTTTTTTTTACACCAGATTATCAACATGGCCTTTTTGGAACCCCACCTCATGAAAACTGGTGGTGAAATTCTGTTATTCTGTCCAGAAAGGTGATTTTGCACAGCAACTGCAAAATTATCTTCCAGGTCCTATTAACAAAATGAGAGTGGCAATGTTCATGAGGCAGGGTCCCAAAAAGGGCATGTTGAAAATTTGGTGAAAATGAATCTTAAAAATGGCAAAGTTATGAACATAAGTTCAAAACACCATTGAATTACATTATACGACACTTATCTTGTTTCCTCAGTTCATGGTTCAGCTTTGAAGAGTGCAGATGTGTTTCATCCCACAGAAGATGACAACCTACAACCTCCGGTGGTAAGTACAGGGTAAGGGGAGGTGTGGGGTGGTGGGTGCTCTGTGGTACAGTTGGGATGGGGAAGGGGATGGTGGGGACAATGAGGTACAGTTTTTTTTCAGGTTTAAAAGAAAAAGACATCAGGGGACTGTTTTCTTTTTACAGGATAAATGAAAATAAATATTTTGGGACACTGAGAGTTGGCTCCCCAGTGTCCTACACTGCTGGGGTGGGGCATCCAACACCGGGGTGGGCATCCTGGTGTCGGAAGATACATATATATATATACATATATATATATATATATATATATTTATATAATAAAATAATTTGGGGGGCACAATGGGGGGGGGTCAGTTAGAGTGACAAACTAGACCACAAGGTAATTTATAGAACATTATTCTTTTTGCCCACATCAGGGATGGGGTGAGTGTTTCCTGAATTTACTAACCTAAGCTGTGGCCTGTTTTGTATGAACCAATTGAAATTTATGATGGTGACACAATCAATCTGTTTTTTATAAATCAATCTTTATTTTATCAATCAATCTGTTTTATTTACAGACTGCATTTCGATGCTATCACAAAACACATTAAAATTCAAAAACTACCCAAAATATTTTAACTAAACCTTCCAAAGGCACACCCTTGGCATAGAACTCATCATTCCTGAAAAATACATGGAAAGATTCCATACAGTGTAGCCTGTAGGTAAAAACAAAATTCCCCATGCTAAGTATAGGGGAAAAAAAGTGGATTGTTTCACTTTTTTTGACCCTCCATGTCTAGAAAACCATAGAAGATGTCCTCACAAGGCTTTCCACATCTGCAATTCTGGAAGCCTGAATACACATGCAAAATTCTGTGCAAATTCTTTAAACAACTGCAAAGTTATTAAGGTGCAAAAAATTAAATATAACATTAAACAGCTTACTCAGCCCTAATTATAGAGGCACTATCTCCTCACCATAATATGACTCACTAGTGCTTATCCTGTGCATTCTTGGACCCCATCACTGTTTTCGCCCCCACCACCTCTGCTGGAAGGCTGTTCTAGGAATTCACAACTCTTTTTGTAAAGAAGTACTTCCTCACATCTCTCCTGAATCTGCTCCCTCCAGTTCCATAGCATCTCCCTCTGTTCTTGAGCACCTTTTCTTCTGAAAAAAAAATTTCCTTCCTATACCTTATTAATTCCCGAGGTACTTAAAGCCTCCATTATAACCTTCCTCTATTCCAAGGTGTACATAGTGAGGTCCTTTAGTCTCTCCTTTTAGGGCTGTTGATGCAGACCCTGCACCATTTTAGTTGTCTTCCTCTGGACTGCCTCCACTCTGTCTATGCCATTCTGGAGATGTAGTCTCCAGAAGTGGACTCAGTACTCTTGGTGGGGTCATACCAGCAATCTTTACAGAAGCAACACCATCTCCCTCTTTCTGCTGGTGATATCCCTCCCTATGCACCCTAGCATCCCACTTCCCCTTCCTAATGGGAGAAACACCTTTGATAATAGGGCCATTAGAATACAACACAACCAATAAATGTATACTTTGCCTAATAAAAGGTAATGATCGGTCCCTCATATCTTTTAGATCTAAGCAAAGCCTCAGTGCAGTCCAGCTGGGTGCAGTTCACCACACTGTTTATAAAAGAAGAATCCAGCAAAATACATAGTACTCATGCATCTGTTAATTGGGGAAATTAGCTGGCTTAATTAATAAAAACTGTAACAAAAAAAGTAAGACATTGGTAAAGAATGCTTGGTGCTTACATTGCTTACAGATTCACAGAGTACACTAGAATCCTAATGGTATAACAACACAGAAGCTTGAAAACATGTATTTGTAACAGGAATTATGCAAAACGTCCAATCTGATGTGAATTATCAGATGGTCTGTCAGAACCTGTTCACATTAACAACACACATAGTTGTCTTCCCAAATTGAGGTTGGGAGAAGGAAATACAATACACTTAGAAATAAAAACAATAGAGTGATTGTAGCTCTCGGAAACAGTACTTTCATAAACTCTAAAGCCAAATAGTTTCAAGAATGGTCACACCTGAAACTGTATTGTTTTGTCTTAGGTGGAAACCTAATCTATGCAGGAGATAATTGTCCTATACAATTCAAGGTAAACCCAAAACATTTTCCCACTCAAATATCTCAGCAGTTAGAGCATCAGCAGGAAATGACAAAGCTGCTACAGATAACTGAAACAAACAAACCCCCTGGAACATAATAAGTATGCTCTTTGCCAAATACTGCTCACAATTTGGCAGCGTCAGATCCTCACAGTTAATTAATCAAACTGACTGCTTAATTGCTGACTACTTTCAGAATTGTTTTCTCTCAGCTTTTTCAATAATTGACTTTTTATTTTAGTAATGAATGTCCCTGGCACCTGAAAGTGTATACGTAGTTTGTAATAGTGACTTTCCAAAAATGCTCCACAAAAGACCTTGGAGTCTATAATTACTGTTGGTTTTGTTGTTAGGACACCCTAACAAACTGCAGGACACCTCCTTGCTGTTTTGTGCTGAACAGGTGCTCCGTTAGTCATGTTACCTGCACTGTGCGTGACCACTCTTTTAACTCTTTCCAATGCATAATTAGGGAGTGGGATTCTTGTTGTGCTCATCTGTCCATAAAGGGATAATTTCCTTCCTTATCTACAGGAGAAATCAATTGATGTTACAGATCCTTTTCACCTGGAGGGAATGCTTCTGTCTAAGCCCAACTTAACAAAGGGTGAAAGGTTAATCCAATTATAGAAAATTGCTGTTTATTCCAACCCTTCTGCAATTCCAATAATGCAGCATAATATATGGGCTGGGGAAGACAGGATGCATGATTGCACCTTATTTACAATGACAGTGTCCATTTAGGTGACTCAAAATAAATGACTTAAAGGTAAAAAGTGGAGGGTATAACTCAATGCCTGATCAATTGGGTTACATTCCCAGCATTATTTGGTGACTGCAGCACTGAGGCCATTGACTTGATTGAGGCTACCTAGAAATCTGTTAGTTCAGTTTTTTGTTCCATCAGAACTGTATGGTTTATAGAAAGCAGACCCAATCAAAAAAGCATGCACAGGTTGCCATATTGTATTCTTTGAGACACAGAATAACATATGGAGTGTTTTTTTTTTTTGCCAAATCTAGGTGCCCAGTTGAAAAATTAGTAAAAACACATGCACCTGAGATTCAAAACCTGCTGCCCCATCTACAGGCAAACTGCTTCATTAACATTCATGTGAAATGAACATAAATACTGCATAACATCAGTTTTAGCAAAATACAGTCATAAATGTATCTTTTTTTAATTTATCCAGGAAAGAGCAGCAGAGTTGCAACAGCTCATTTCCAGTGGAGCACTGCTTTTACTAGAACTGGGCAGAGCTATAAAATGGCATACAGAACTACAGTACCATGACAAACAATCTAGACCAAGTTTATTAGAAACATAAATTATATGTAAAGCAAGGAAAAGGTGCAGTAAACAGAGTGAACTGTTTTCAGGAATACCTGTGTTTTAATGTCAAAATATCTTTCTCATGGAGAAGTGGGGATGTATTTTCAAAGGGTCAGCAACATGTGCATGGGCAGCAAAAGCAGCCCACAAGGGGGGCTTTCCCTTGTGCAACCACAAGTTCTTCCACATATGTACTATTTTCATAACAGGAGCTGTTAACTGGCCTTTTGTGATTTATGGCAGCTTGTTCACAGATTCCAATCACAGCTGCACCAAACTGATACATCTGGTATTTCCTGATGTGGCATTCCTTTGTGCCTGTGCCCACTGTGAAGTTGCAGTCCATGCCTATGGAATGCTTAGAATATTTTGTGCCGAGATTTTATCTCTGCACTGGTGAGTTGCACATAGGGATTTAGTCTCTGAGCCATGTCAGGCTCTTTGAAAATCAAGCCCATCATCTTTAGCTGACAATCAGAGAGAGCAATTATGACTCTAAGGCCAATCTGGCATGCAGAAGATGCTTTGCTACTCAGGTTTAGGCTTTGTTTTTCTCTCAGGATCTCAAGACTTTTAAACATGGTAGTCACTTGAAAAAAAAAAGATTTATAGGTGAGGGGTGTGATGCCTTGAAGACATTTTAGTGTTTACAAGATATTGATCAAAATGTTCCCTTCTGTCTAAATGATCTATGGAATATACATATATTTGGTTTTCTGTCCAGCTGCCTCTGCATATCTACTGTATGTGCAGATAAGAAATAACAGTGTATGTGTTAGAGTGACATGAGAAACAGGTATGCCTCAAAAGGATGCTGTTCTCTGTATACATTGCTCTATTGATTTACTGACATTCTAAAATGATCATATTTTGTGAGAAACTATGGTTCTTCTTCTTATACATCAAGTACAAAAGGATACTTAAAAGTATAAGATCGATATGGACTTTTTTTGCATCCTGATTGGCAGAGAGGGTTTGGAACATATGAACATATGAAATTTGCCAGCAGATAAAGGCCTAGAGGTCTATCAAGTCTGCTCAAATGTGTAGCTAGCACCCCTTATTCTGCAGCTGCCCCTCTCTTCCACCATTCCCCTTCATTAACCCTCCCCCTTGTCCTGTCCCATCCCCTTTTGAAGCAGTCCACTGTTCTACTGGATACCACTTCTGCAGGTAACGCATTCCACCCAGCCACCACCCTCTCAGTAAAAAATGTGTCTCCTCATCTCCCTCCTGAACCTTCCTCCCTCCAGTCTCATATCATGGCCCCTGGTGTCCCTCCCCTCCTTTCATTTATTTAAAGGTTTCAATCATGTCCCCCCATCCCTCCTCTCCTCCAGTGAGTACATGTTCAACTCCCTCAACCTCCTATCGTATGATAAGTCCCCCAGCCCCTTGATCATCTTTATCACCCTGCGCTGCACCCCCTGCAGTAACTTAATGTCCTTCTTCAGATACGGGTGCCAGTCGTGCACGCAGTACTCCAGGTGCGGTCTAACTAATGACCTATACAGTAGCAGAATCACCTCCTCCCTCCTCGAGGATATACCCCTTGCAATACAACCCAGCATTTTGTTGGCCTTTGCAGCTGCCTTCCTACATTGTGCCAAGTTGTTCATTGACCCTGTAATGAGCACCCCCAGGTCCTTCTCCTCCTCCTCTGTCTGGGCTAGCTGCACTCCCCCCAGCTGGTAACTCCTCCTTGGGTTCTTCATCCCAAAATGCAGCACCTTGCACTTTTTGGCATTAAACCCCAGTTGCCAGGTGTCTGACCAGGTTTCAAGCTTTGCCAGGTCATCCTGCAACCCCTGCCATTCCTCTAGGTCATCCACCACTGCTTCTACCTTGGTATCATTAGCAAACAGACTGATCTTGCTCTTGCTGTCCCATGATATGTCTGCAATGAATATCCCAAACAACACTGGTCCCAACATCGAGCCCTGTGGAACACTGCTCATCACTACCCTTGGGTGTTAGAGCTCCCCACCCACCACCACCCTCTGTTGCCTTCCCTGAAGCCAGTTTCCTACCCATCTCACCAGCTTTGCACCCACCCCATGCCTACTAACTTACTTCCCAGCCTTCCACGCAGCACCGAGTTGAATGCCTTACTGAAGTCCAGATACAGGACATCCACTGCATGGCCCCTGTCCAGTTGCCCAGTTTCCCAGTCATAGAACTCCACCAGGTTGGTTTGGCAGGATCTGAACCATATGAAGCCATGCTGTCTGCTGTCCCGTAGTCCTTTGGCCTCTAGGAGGGCCACCAGACTCTCCTTCAGGATAGTCTCCATTAGCTTACCCACAATGGATGTGAGGCTCTCTGATCTGTAGTTTCCCAGTTCATCCTTGTGGTCACTCTTGTGGACGGACACCACAAGAGCCATCCTCCAGTCCTGAGGTACACACTCCGAATGTAGTGAGGCATTAAATAGGTCTGACAAAGGTCCTGCAAGGACCTCTGCCAGCTCCTTCAGTACCCTGGGGTGAATGCCATCTAGACCTGGTGCCTTGCCCACCCTCAGTGCCTTCAAACTCTTCCAAACTCTGCCCTCCATGATTTCCCTATCTGTCACCCCTTCCCCCCTGTTTCTGCCATTTCTCCCCCCTTGGGTGTCACCCCCTCTTCTCTTTAGTAAATACTGAGCAGAAGTACTCATTTAGTGCTTCTGCCTTGTCGCACCCTGCTTCCACCAAACCCCCCTCCTTCCTAATCCTTACTATGTGGGCCTTACAGCTCCTTTTCTCCCTGATGTACCTAAAGAAGTCCTTCTCCCCCTTCTTAATGCCTTGTGCCAGCCTGAGTTCCGTAGATGCTTTGGCTCCCCTTACTGCCCTTGTCACCTCCTTCGATTCTGTCAAGTACTCCTCCCTGTCCTCCCCCCTCCCTGTTTTCTTGTACTTCCTAAAGGCAGCTCTTTTCCTCCTTACCTTTTCCATTACCTCCTTGCTCAACCAGCTCGGTTTCTTAGCCCTAGCCTTCTTGCTCTGGGCCTTGCAGCAGGTTTTGGTTGCCTCCACTCTCCCCAGCTTTATGAGCTCCCACCTCTGGTTAGTGACCATACTAGACTGAATTCTGGCCAGGTACCTTTTTGAACTCAGGTCCTTCTGGGGTGACAAGCACTTATAAGGAATTCTTTCATACTAATATCAAGGTTCGTACTAAGGTGTTCAGGAGCTAAAAAGACTTATGCCCATTGGTGCGCCTCTATTTTTTAGTGGAAGAATTTCAGATTTCCTCCATTTAGTTTATAATTGCCCAACCTCTTTTTAAATTCACCTTTAGTTTTGCTAATGATAATTTCCATTGGTAGGGAGTTCCTAGGAGTGACAATTCTTTATGTATAAAAGTACTGCCTTTTTAGTGTGTGAAGTTTGTTGCCCTTGAGCTGAAGTGGGTGACCCCTGGTTTTGGCTTTATTTTGTTCAAATTCCAGGTTAAACTCACACATTAGCTCTGGGTCATTTATAATACAGTACATCAAGAGTAAATTGCCTCTTATGCTGCAATATTGTAACCTCATTAGGTCAATTTCTTCATGTCTTGTTACATAGGATTGATTCTAACATCTGGAGAGTAGTTTTTTTGGCTTTTTTCTGTACTTTTTCTAAGTTACTGATGTAGCATGTTCTACATGGATTCCAATACTGGCTATCAAAATGAAGATGTGGTGCTCGATTTTCAAAGATCCCTTAGATCACTGCAATGTAAGGCTATCTAGGGCTGAGGCAAACTCAGAGTGCACCAAGGACCCTGCACCCTATTTTATAAAAAAGGAGGTCCCTGTGCCAAAGATCCAAAAGTTGCTGTAGCCATAGGGTTGTGACAAAGATTAGCCATACCTTTACGATTTGATGGAGGGATCTGTCGACCCTCCCCAACCTGGTGCAACACTAGAGGGGCCATGAATGTGGGGGAGTGAATGTGCCTGCAAGGATGGGAGCAGGGGCAGAAGGAGCATGGGGAGGTGGCCTAGGAAGTGATGGGGTCATGGCAGCAATGTGAGGGCGATGATGTGACACCCTGCAGGGGTACCCTGTGCATGTGCAGACAGCTGATCAGCCTCTGTACCGTGGGTTTGGTTGGAAGGAATTGGGACCCGACCTCAGGTGGACACAGCCTTGGCACCTGCCCCAAAGGTGCTAATAACCCCAACACCACTGGCGGGCAGCAGCCTACTTCCACACGGGGGGGGGCTGAGTACCAGGGGACTGTCATGGTGCCCAGGAAACATTCCCCCACCTCTTGCACCCTGCAACCTGCAGCCACTGCTGCCTTCCTATGGTGCTGGGGTTATTGGCACCTACAGTATGGGGCAGGTGCCTGGGCTGTGTCCACCTGATGTCAGGTCCAGTCCCTTCTTGCCAAACCCCTTGTACCCAGGTGAATTGGGTGTCTGCACCTGTGCAGAGCACTCCTGCAGGGTGCTACTTCACCACCCTCACTTTCCTGTGCCCCAGTCACTCCCTAGGTCACCCCCTACTCCTTCTGCCCTGGTCCCCTTCTTGCAGCCCCCCAATCTCTGCCCTGCCAGGCAGTGGTTCATGGCACTTAGACCACCTCCTGGCTGGTTTAAACTGAACCCCCTGTTATGCCCATGGTGGGGCTTCTAAAATACCAAAAAAGGGATGGTGCAGCTCCACCACTGTGCAAACCCCCTTGTGGCCTGGCATGTGGGCACTTCTGCCACAATGATGGTGCAAGGTGGCTTTGGTGCATGGCTTCCTGATTTTGATGCAGCCTGCATTTGAAAATTGGGGTTACCACAAACATTGACACAAGGTGCCACTTGCATCATATCAATTTGGCACAGGCATCTTGCATCAAAGATTTCCTTTTGAAAATCGAGCCCATGGCCTAACATATACCCTGTAGAGGGGAAACATTATTTTGTACAGCTATGTATAGTTCTTTAAATTGATCACAATACTCTAGTTGCAAAGACTATAATGTCATTACATTGTTTATGATGGTCCAATGTGTGAGTAACCATAACTCCCAGATCATTTTCACATGATGTTTCTAATACACTGTTGTATAGTTTGTATTTATGCAAAGATTTTTTTTTTTTACTCCAAGGTGCATGATGCAGCATTTCTTCTATGTTAAATGTCATTCCCAAAGTAAAAACCACTTAATTATATTCTTTACATCTTATTATATATAGTCAATCTATGATGCAGTACCACAAGGACCATCAACCTTGGAGTTATCACTGTATTTTATTCCTCAGCTACATACCTTGTTAATCATTCCTGATGTAAAGATCCAAAAAATCACAAGAGCTGATATGCAGCCCTGCAGAACCCCACTGCTGACTGCAGTATACCTGATGATGATGTATATCCATTCAGAATGAAACATTGGCGCCTATGTCTTAACCAGTCTGACACCCAATTTACCAGATATGCATTAAAGGACAGATCTTTCATTTTTTTGTAAAATTGCCCTGTGTGGCACTAGATTAAAGGCCTTGCAAAGGTCCAGGTAAAGTATACCTACTAGAGTATCATTGTAGAATTTCTTACTAAGTCTTTCGTACAATAAGGGAAGTTTAGTTGTACAAAATCTGTCACTTGTAAACCCATTTTGGCCTGTATCTTTGAGATTTAGATAGTTAGTATATGTAGTTCGATGTTTCTTAATGATACCCTCGAACATTTGCAGGCAAAGGAAGGAACGCGGGCTAGAACAGCTATCACCGAAAAAAGCGAGTCCTCACATTAGGACACTATAAAAACTGGTTTAATGTTAAACAACAGTAGAAACAAACAATGTTAAGGTATGAATGAGTGGTAGCACACCCGGTAACCGTCAGCATTTCACGTCATCATCAGGCGCGTTATCAAGATGTCAGCAACTAGTATGATCACCACTTAAATAGTGCACAAAATCACCCTCCTGCCCCATGAACAAATCAATTAGACTGCTTCACACATATTAAAGACAAAACTCAAATGAAACTATGAATGAACAAATGTAGAAATAAATACACACACTCAAAAATATGCACAAACATATCACAACCTACCTATTAATGTTCTAAAATACAGAAATATTATACTCTCTGGCTACATAAACAAGCATTTGTCAATGCCGAATGTTGGCTTGCTGGCATTGGCATTGGCAGTGCAGGAGTTAGAGAGATGCAGAATAGGAAAGGCAGTGAAGTATTGAACTGATGTCAACCCCACCCCCCATCCTGCAGAGACTAACAAGCGTTGGAGGTGTGCCTTGGGGTCTTTGGGCCTTATACTCACCCCATTCCATAAGGAAATACATGGAGATGGGTGCGGTATAGGAGAATGGGGTGAACATTGGGACTGAAGACCCCAAGGCACACCTCGATGCCTGCCACTGGCTGCAGGGTCAGGGTGGAATGGTGTGAGCATTACAGTCGACAATCCCAAGTCACCCCCCTCGATGCCTGTCAGTCTCTACAGAGTAGGGTGTTATGGTTAGAAACTCTAATGCCCTGGCCGTTTGTTGGTATTTTCACTTCAGATTTTCAAAATGGGCTTTTTGTGACCCCACCTCATGAACAGTGGCACTATCATTTTATTACTCAATCCCAAAAGGTGGTTTTGCACAGTGACTGCTCCATTTGGCACCACAGGTGAGAAAACAATTTCTGGCAGGATGTGAAAAATGACAGCGGTACTGTTCATGAGGTGGTGTGAAAAAATGGCAATGTTGACAATCTGGAGTGAAAATATGAAGCTATTAACATGGACCTGACGATGCATAGAAACTGTGCAATGCACTCCTGTAACGCAATCATTTTTTTGGAATTTTTTCTCCAAATTTTCAACATGTGCATTTTTGAACCTCTCCTCATGAACAGTTGCACTGTGATCTTGTTAATCTGTTCCAAAAGTTGATTTTACACAGCGACTGCTCCATTCTGCACCACAGGTGTGAAAACAAGTTTCAGGAAGGATGTGAAAAATGACAGCTATACTGTTCATAAGGAGGTGTGAAAAAATGGCAATGTTGAAAATCTGGAGAGAAAATATTAAAAACTGGTGAAGTTACGAGTGTGCGTAGAAACTGCACAATGCATGTCCGTAACGCAGTCATTTTTTGGAAATTTTTCACCAAATTTGCAACATGAGCTTTATGGGACCTCCCCTCATGAACAATGGCACTGTCGTTTTGCTAATCAGTCCTGAAAAGTAATTCCACACAGAGACCACAAAATCACCTTTTGGGATGAAGAAACTAAATGACAGTGACATGTTCATGTGATGGGGTCCCAAGAACCCCATGTTGAAAATTTGGGCCACAATTCCCAAAAATGGCTGAGATAT
Organism: Neoceratodus forsteri; assembly: GCA_016271365.2. Taxonomy (NCBI): domain Eukaryota; kingdom Metazoa; phylum Chordata; order Ceratodontiformes; family Ceratodontidae; genus Neoceratodus; species Neoceratodus forsteri. The sequence goes on from CM057456.1 coordinate 194,000,701, forward strand.
CAACCTAAGTTGAAACCCTTGATTGCCTCCTATTATAAAACTTATCGTCATTTCTTCAGTTCGCAGTTTGGCTTTGAAGAGTGCAAATGTGTCCCAGTTCAGAGAAGATCATGGCTGCTGACCTCCAGAGGGTAAGTATGGGTGTGGAGGGTGAAGGGAGGTGAGTGCACAGAGGGAGGGTGGGGATGAGGGAGGGGGGTGAGGGAGACAACTGTGGACCATTTTCTTGTTTGCAGGGGAAAAAAAAAGACCACAAGAGAAGGTTTTCTTCATTTACAGGTTACACACACACACACACACAAAAAAAAAAAAAATAGGCACACTAGGGTGGGCTCCCAGTCTGCCACAATTTGGGGAAGGGGGTGCTGACACAGGGATTGGGCATCCTGATGTTGGCAAGGCGTATAGACAGGTTGGGGGGGAGATGTGCATCTGACACCAGGAGTGGGCATCCCGGTGTTGGAAAGGAAAGGGGAAACTGTTTAACCAGGAAAGACACACTAAGAGGGGAAATGCTGACATGGGTATTGGGCACCCCGATGTCGGCTTTTCAGGAGTGTGAGGCAGGCAGCAGGAGCCGTCATGTTGTGGGGTGCCACATAATGTGGGGGGAGGGCATGCTGATTCTGGGATTGTGTGGTGGCCAGCAGGAGCCGCCATATTTATTGAATTATTTCACCAGGAAGGGCACATAATGGAGGCTTATCATCTACCATTCCAGTGATGAGCCTGTCTCTGACTGCAGTGGCAGATTCGTTTCAACTCTTTGGCTCTTTCTGAAACTGCTATCACTGGCAGCATGCTCACTGGTTGGCAGCTGAGGGATGCACTCACTAAAGCATCCCCTGCATTGGCCAACACTGGCACATCTCTGAAATGTGCTACTACCACAAGATGTTGCTTGCGCGTGCATGCAAGCCAATGTAAACATGGAGGCTCAGGTTACAAAAGTACATTACAGTGCAATGCAATGAATGAAACAAAGTGACAAGTGATATTAAAAACTGCCAAGTTAACCCTTAGAAGACTGTGGACGTATATATACATCCAGAATCTATATACGTTCACACATATTCAGTTCTCATTAACTTAAAATAATATAATAAAACCAGCATGTGAAAAACTTAGCAAAATTGTCTCTTGTTCAGCTCCCACCACAGACTTCAGATTTTTTACAAGATCCAAATATATCAGTGCATTCTGTACTTCAACATGAGTTCTGCACTGGAGCTTCCTGGTTCACCCGGGTAAAAACTGGAAAAAGTGTTTAGGGGTTTATATTGTAAAATCCCTATGTCCTACAGAAACAGCTAGCCTGGCTACTGTCTGATAGCGACAAAACATTGACTATGAAATGTGCACAATTATTTACTGCTGTCATTAATCGAAAAAGAAAACCCATGAACTGCTATATAGTCTGATACCTTTCTCTCCATGAAAATGCATTGTGTTTTTTTTTTAAATAATGTTTAATCTTGCTAATCTGACAGTCACAATGCCTAGAAAATATTTAAAGATTACCTTTTACTCCATGGTAACTTATTTGATTTAATTTTCTGTTGTTATTTGAAATAGCTTACAGTTATCAGTAAAGTATTTTCTATTCTTAGCATAGTGTTCTGTCTGCCTTTGTGAATAAGACAGCAGAAGACTATTGTAAGACTATTATGATATTGACACACTAGAGAGGGTACAGAAGCGAGCATACAGTATATATGCATGTATGTATGTTCAAGTTCAAGTTTATTTTAGGAAAACTCAGTTGAGCAAGCTCATTCACAAGTAGGTCCTTTAACACAGACAGGTAGTTACAGATTACATAATTGAAAAACAATACAAATTCAAATACAGAATTATGGGCAAGCATTACCACGTTACATAAAAATGACAATGACAGAAAAATACAAGCACAGAAAAAAGGTACAAAGTGCTTATTTCGGAGTATCAAGGCAGCTAATTTCTAGATAAGTGAGAGGAAGCAGTGGGCTAAGGTTAGAGCAGTGAGCTAGGATTTAGAAACAGCTGCATGTATTTTTTATTTTTGCTGCAGCCAACCTTTTTAATAGGCTGACAGGGACAGTACCGGGAAGCTTCAGTATGCCTTGGATGTATGTATGTATGTAAGGTATATATGTGTGAATGTGTTTATGAATATGTAGAGTGTGCATGAATGCATGCATGTAAGAAAGGCACCCAGTTCTCTGTGTCAGTCAGTGCATGTTGCTTATAGATTAAACAAGCAGCAACCTGGTTCAAACAATTGTAATTGCCAAATGGTGTTTTTGCAAAATGGGAAGAAACGCTGCTCAGTTTCCACATTATTACTCTTATTCACACTAGTGTGTAGGGGTTGAAATAAGCAATGGCTTATTGTGCCAGAATATAAGCACTGTATTAAGAAGCTGATGACAATGAGGTATACACTAATAAATACATTTATACAATGATTCTCAGAAAAAAAAAACATTGATTTCCATTGATATGAAAAGTGAAAGTATTAAAAATGATACGATACTCCTTAAGTATAAATAAATCATTTATTCCCATTCCAGGTGCAAGCTAATGGACATTTCTGCTCCAAGAGTATCATCATCATCATCATCATCATTCTACTCCAACAGTATCATCAGATTGCACAGAACTCCTAAATCCTTCTGGATATTGTCATGGTAAAACAATAAATGTAGAAGCCCTTACTGGGACTTGGTGGAATGCTGGGAATGCTCTATTCATTTGAACGTGTTCATTTAAGTCTGCATGACATTAGAGGACTGATCCATCAGGAGAGGGGAAACAAATCCAGAATCAAGCTTTTAACAGTGTATTGTTTTAATTACATATTATAATTTGAGCGCTAAGTCCAATCTTGCTAGGGTGGTGTGATCATTGAATGAATGACAGATGCCACAGACTGGCTAAAAATTTCACATTTATATTTATCTGAAGTGTTTAACTTCTTTAGATCTCACTTGTGGTTCTGCCACCCATGAGCTGGACAGAGGTTTAAACCTGCAGATAAGATAAATGTACTGTTTATAACCAGCCCATATGAATCCTACATTTACAGTAGCTTCGATTCTAACACACTTACGGATAGTCTGGAGAACACTGGATACATATTTTTTTTGGGGGGGTAAATGAATAAGATGCTGCTGTGGCAACACCACCACATCTGGCAGGCAGTTAAGCCTGAAGGTTTAAGCACTAAGCTGTGAACCTGGGAGAAAACCAGCAGACCTGGGTTTGAATCCCTCAACTGCCACGTGCATACTGTGTGACTCTGATTTCTGAACAAGTTACTTACCTTCCCTGTGCTCCTGGGGTGCACTTGGAAACAAATGTCAACTCAGTATGCATTTCCTGACCTAAAATTAAATAAATTTAAATATATATCTACCAATTAAAAGCAAATCTAGGTCAATTTATAAGAAAATATGGGTTTCTAAAATTTTTATATTCCTTGGCTTTACATTACAAAAACAATACAAAGTTTGCAGTCTGCCAGAGTAGTAGTATAATGGCAATCTGTGGTCAAACCAGGCACCTCTTTCCCTTGGTCAGCGGTTGAACTGTAGAAGGGGTATCTTGGAGATACAGCATACTGGCAGTTTTAAAAATATTGCTTGTTTAAATCCCTATGTGCCCACAAAAACCTTCCAAATATGAGTGTAGCATAACCCTAGTTTTTTTCAACCACTTCAACCCCTGCCCTTGGTTTACATTTTTAAACTGAAAAATGTGCTGCATCATTATCATCTTGTGTGGTGCGGCCCCTGCAACTGGACAGAACCTTGGAGGAGCAGCTTCCAAAATCAAGTGGCTTATTACCTTAAGGCTGATTCTATGTTACTGTAGTTGTTTTGGCGTTTGCACTGCACTGAACCTACAGTCCTGGGAGGGGACAGAGGTGTATTACATGCCACAGCCATGCACATTCATGCTGGCAGTTCATCCCTAATTACTGAATTTCACTGTAATTATGCCGCAGCAACTTCCACAGCAACTTCCACAGTCTTTGCCCTTTTGGAGGTGGGCACTTGTATTACAATTTTGTACTGATGGAATCAATAATTGATAACACACCTATAGTGAGGATCTGGCAACAATGTATTTAGCAGTGTCAGTGGCTCAGTAGGTAGCACACTCGCCTCTGAGGCTGGGAGATCAGAGGGCTGTGGGTTCAGTTCCCACATCTGGCACTTGGGCTAATATCCCAGTACTGACACTGTAGTGCAGTATGAGAGGGGTGCTGCACTTCTGAGGTGCCGTCTTTCGGATGAGACGTTAAACCGAGGTCCCATCTGCCTGGATTGGTGGTAGTTCAGGTGGATGTTAAAGATCCCATGGCACTTATTGAAAAGAGTAGGAGAATTTCTCTGGTGTCCTGGCCAAATTTCCCTCATTCACTAAAAATACCACCAACAACTTAATCTGGTTCAAGGTCAGTTGGCATTCATCTGTATCCCCCTCCCCCGGGTCGTGCCTGAAAATAGGCAGGATTTGTCTAGTGCACTTACCCGGTCAACAAAATATAAAAATAAATCAATGTAATTGAAAATTAGCTTTGTTCTGTATTTACTTTGTTATATTCTGCCCTAAATGGTGTTTTTGCAGTTTAAGAGGATAGTATTTTTTGGCAGCAATACTATCAAGTGTGTTTGATGCTATAGGTAGGGAGGTAGTATGGTCTAGAGGTTAGAGCACCAAGCTTGGAACCTCAACCTGGAGACCTAGTCGACCAGTCAGAGTCGCACAACTGCCGCTTGTATGCTATGTGACCCTGAGTGAGTCACTTCACTTCACTGTGCTCCCAAGTCGTGCCTGAAAACATGCTAGGCTCAGTGTTTCTTTCCCAGTCACAAAGCCTCAAATAAAAACACACACACAAATGAGGTTATGTTTTTCTGTTCTAATATTGTGATGCAAGTGTGGGATCACACATCACAATTTCATACATGTAGCTGGCCCTCTGATGCAGTGGTAGCACCACCAATAACCCAGGTTCAGAAACAAACACAGAGTATCGGAGCATCAGCCGGGGGGGGGGGGGGGTGGCGGAGAACTTAGCATCCAGCAGACAGCTCTCCTCCTCCTCCTCATCCTGGTGGGGTGGGTCCAGGCTCCCAGCAACATCCCGACTCCTGGTAGTGGACAAGGGTCTGTGCACCAGGGAGTCCAGCAATGTGGGGGATTGATGGCTGTGGTGGACGTTGGTATGCAGTGTGCGGGAGTGCACACTGCATGCCATGGACAACACTGCACATCCACATCACCAGGGGTAACCACAAACAGTAAAAGCCCCTTGGCTGTGCAGTGTGACTCTTGGCTCCTGGCTCTCCTCCTGACCATAACCAACTATATAGCATACTCTACTTCCCCTCTCATCCCCCTTGGAGGGCCCATGTCTGAGTCAAAACAGTCTTGGAGGAGAGGGACATGGGTCTGGGAGACCACAGTAAAGGGATGATATGGATCAAATCCCCACCAGCTCAGGCTCTGATCTGAGTTCATTACCTTTAGCGTTTCCTGTGCTCCTCCTATGCTACAGCTGGGACAGACTGAAGCACAGGGAGGTCAAGAGAGACATGTTCATAGTCAGATGGTAAGCCAATGGCTGTGGTGGAATGTGAACCTGAAATATCTGGATTCATACAGCTCAGTGCTCTCACCACTGGTTCACAATGCCTGCCCTTTCTTGCTCTGTTTTTTTTTTTTCAAGCTTGAGGCTCAGTTACCAATCACTATGTCGGCATAGTAATGACACTATTAATGGTACTTAAGATGTGTACTGTTTGATCTTCCAGCCCCTGACGAAGCCTTATAATACAGAGGCGAAGCACTGGGGTGGCAGACTCCCTGCCTATTTTGACTAGCTTGAGTGTGAGCTGCTCCTGTGTCCTGCATGGCATTTGTGGTTTTCAGCAGCTGGCACCACCCGCAGTGAATGAGCACCCTGTATTTGCTATATGCTTGCTGCAACTACATTTCCATTATATATCTCCTCGAAGCCTGTGGGTTTTGACATGGCCTACTAGCTTGACTCTGTTACTATGCTATTATCCTCAGTGACTCCTTACTAATAGTCTCTGTATGTAGGCTGTAGGACCATTTGTACTGTTTAGCCACTAGTGGTCATCCTTAAGGTCACCATTTATGTTTAAACTACAGTATCTACCTTGAAAACTATGCTTTGTATGATAACGTGTCAATTGTTCGTACATCATACGATGTTGTAACTCCCTTTACCCGCTCCCCCAGGTCGTACCGGGAGATGAGCAACTTGTTGTTCAGTGTATCTTACCTGGTGAAACTTTTTGATAAATAAATAAATAAAATTTTTCTGTTGTTGCAGTTGTAGATTCTCAGGCTTCAGTGTCTCACACTTTCTATTAGTCTCATGCAAAGCATGTCTGATGTCTCTGCAATTAAGTCCTGTAGCAGTACATGCCTCTAAACCCTTGACAACATCAGCCAAACCAACCTGCTCTCCCTTTGTCTATAGCTGAGTGTGGTGCGGAACCTGCTGCTGGTAGGGTGGGGGCAGGTGGTACAATGGTATGTGAATGCACAGCACCCACTGAAGGGGGATATAGTCAATGAAGTTTAAACAAGGCCAACTCTCCACTCACATAGCATCTGTTCCTGCAGGGGTCACTTGCCTTGATGTTCACTTCCTGCTGTCCTTGCCTGTTAAGGTTGGTGGTCTCATCCCAGAAGCCTCAGGGTCTATGCCACCCCTCCCCCTCCTCATTATGAGATCTGACAGAGCCTCCTCCTTTCTCCTTCCCTGTTTTCACAGCCCTTGGCCTGTATTTTGCTGTTTTTCACACCACCTGTTCCTGTACATGCATTCAAATTACCCACAGTAACAACAGAGTGGCATTCAGGGTGCAGATATTTGGAAGGCACAGCCTCCTCCTGCTGAGTTCGCTATGTATCACTGTCAGATGCAAAAATTACCCCATTACAATTACATTAATAGTTCTTTTTGTTGTAAGAGTGGTCAAGAGGAAAACAGTGCACACAGGATGCAGCATTCTCGCAGGGTGTCACACACCACACTAGTGAGATGATTAATAAAAGGAGTATGATTGGGCAGTTTTGAATTTCCCCAAGCTCCTATTTGGTCCACTACTCAAGCCTCTCCTCATACTCTGTCTCTCGCTCTCCTGCTCTGAGGTGGCCCCTTGACTGGGCACTCCCACCCATCGCAGAACATCTCCACAGAATGCAGCACCACTCAAGCCTGTGCTCTCTCTCCTGGCTGAAAGTCAGCTATCAGGAGGTGACCCCTTGACCAGGTGCTCCCGCCCACCACAAAACATTTCACCGAAACGCAGCACCACTCAAGCCAGGGCCCTCTCTCCTCCTGCCCACAAACCATACATAGGGAGGCAGCCCCTTGACTGGGTGCTCCTGCCCGCTGCAGAACATCTCCCTGCAACGCAGCAACATTCATGCCAGTGTCATCTTTCCTCCTGCCCACATGCTAGCTATCGGGAGGCGGCCCCTTGACCGGGCACTCCTGCCCGTCACAGAACAGCTCCCCGGAATGCAGCACCACTCAAACTGGCACCCTCTCTCCTCCTGCCCGCAAGCCAGTTGTCAGGTATGGCCAGCTGAGGAGCCCACTCCGCTCCCGCTTCTGCTCCAGAGTCACCGCTCTTGGCCATGATTGGCCAGTTTTGGATTCCCTGAACTCCCTATTGGAAAGCTCCGCAAGCCTCTCCTCGGACTCTGTCTCTCACTCTCCTGCTTTGTAATTTTATTTTAAATTTCTTATTTTTCCATTTTTTAACTGTTATTGCCAAATGTTTAACTACTGGTTGCTTTAGAGTTACCAGTCTAAGAACAGACAATGCTAAGTGATTACAGTCTTTTTTGATTAAGTGCTGCTGTTTTCTTCTCCATTCTCTCACTGCTGCAATCTCCTTTGACTTTTTTCTTTCCCTCACTCCTTCACTCCCTCTCACCTAACCCCCCACGTCTCTCAACGCTTAGCCCTCCCACCGATTTACACCTGCCCCTTGTTCTGACCCCCTGCTGCTCCTCTGTCTGCTTGCCCTATCTGCTCTCAGCCCACCAATTATCCTCTGTATTTTATTTACACTTTTTCTGTTCTTTTCCCTCTTTTCCCCAGGAGGTGGCCCCTTGATCGGGTGCTTCTGCCCACTGCAGAACATCTCCCGAAATGCAGCGTCACTCAAGCTGGTGCCCTCTCTCCTCCTGCCCTCAAGCCAGCTATTAGGTACAGCCAGCTGAGGAACCCACTCCGCTCCTGCTCCAGAGTCACCACTCTTGGCCCTGATTAACCAGATTTGGATTCCCCAAGCTCCCTATTGCTCTGATCCTCAAGTCTCTCTTCAGACTCTGTCGGGCTTTGAAGAGTGAAGACATGTCAGCAGTCCAACCCCCGATGGGTGAGTAAGGTCTGCGGGGGGGGGGGTGCTCAGAGGTAGGGTCTGGTGGCCCAAAAGACATCGATGGACAGTTTTCTTGTCACAGTTTTAAAATAAATTAAAAAAAAAAGAATGCCAATGCCGATTGTGAACCGGGTGATGTGTGAAGAGCTGATGGGGTGCTCAGAGGAAGGGTTTAGTAGTGCAAAATACATCGATGGAAAGTTTTCTTGTTACAGTTTTAAAATAAATAATAAAAAAGGAGACCAATTGTGAACTGGGTGATTTGTGAAGGGCTGTGGGGGTGCTCAGAGGGAGGGTCTTGTGGTGCAAAAGACATCGATAGACAGTTTTCTTGTTACAGTTTAACAATAAAAAAAGGATGCTGATGCCGATCATGAACTGGGTGATTGGTGCTAAGGGATTGGAGAGGTGGGGGCGGTACAGTGCACAGTGGGTTGCAGGAGGGTTTACTTACACTCTGCTTACCTGCATGAATTGGGAAGATGGGGCTGGGGTGGTACAGCACACAGTGGGCGGTTGCCAGAGGGTTTTAGAGAGAATATGAGGTTTTCTTAATTAGGGACATTGAAATAGCCAGCAGTGGAGTGAAAACAGGAAACGCTGGTGGGGGAGGAGTGTCATTGGTGCCGCTGCATGAGGAGTTTGTCTTTGATTGCAGCGGCACTTTTCTTAGAAGTTTTGTCCACTTTACATAACATTGGTGTCAGTGCGTATCAGCGATAGCATGCTGCCTTATTGGTGAATGCCAGACGCACCTACTAATGCATGACCTGGATTGGCCCACACTGACGCACCTCCAAAATCTGCCACTACCGCAAGATGTTGACTTGCGCGCAGGCGCAGCAAGCCAACATAAAAAGGAAGAATTCTATGTATCATGTTTGGAAAGAAGCGCTAATGAAGATGCTCAATACATTTACCAATTAATGTCACCAAAATAATAGATATAGTGAGATAATGTGAGGACTTGCTTTCTTCGGCGATAGCTGTTCGAGCCCGCATTCCTTCCTTTGTCTGCTGTTGTTTTTTTGTAGCTTGTCTCCAGCATGACATACTGACCTGAGCCGCTGAAGCTGCAATAACCCTCAAACATTTGTCTGGTGACTGATGCAAGAATAATTGGTCTTTAGTTTTGCATTTCTGACTTACTACCCTTTTTGAGAATGAGTACCACTTTAGCAGTGCACCAATAATTAGAAACCTTACCCTCAATTAATGATCTATTACAAATTATTTCAAGGGATTCAAGTATATTGGCACACATAGCATTTAATATCCATCCAGAGATGAAGTCTGGTCTTGGTGAGCCATGATTGTTTAATTTTTTTTAATCTTCGTTTTTATTTCATTCCTACTAATACAAATTTTCATAGTAATACTATTTTCTTCAACACACTCACTTAGAACCTTTACACAGAATATAGAGTAGAAATAAAGGTTAAAGTATTCTGCCATATCCTGCACCCAGGGCAAAGTGTACCTTGATATCCATAGCTATCAGGGACGGTTTTGAGTAACCTTTCTAGAATCCATTTTGGTAAAGTAAAAAATATCCCTACTACCTATTGTCTTTAGTTTAAAAAATAAAAATTTTGACATATTTTCATAACCCATCACCCCCACAAACATAATCTCACATAAAAATATTAGCCCCCCAACACACCTTTTTTCAACTCCCCTAACTGTTCTAAGAAGAATTGACTGTGACTTCCTCATCTGTCCCTAACCCCATCAAGTAAAGCCTGCTTATGCCCTCCCCTGATTCCTGCTTGTGCCCAAACTAATCTCCTAATCTCAGATCTCTTTTCAGGTAATATGCTGCCTGCCTGACCAATCTCTCAATCCTCATGCTCTTCAAAAAGACAAACATCAATATCGTGCTGACAGCTAAGCACTCTGACCGACACAAACAGTGCAGCCATGCCAACTTCCATACCTAAGCAAGAATACTGTATTTGCTTTTTTGTTTAAATATTCCAACTGCACTGCTGAAAACCACACATGAATCTGCAACCATACAGTCAGCTGAAATAAAAAAAAAGTGACTGATGTGATACTTCAAAAGACCACCAGTTTGTGTACAGTTTAAAAAAAAACTGAATTATGCTTCATTCAGGAGACTAGGCAGATCATACCAGATGAGCACTTGGACCACACATTTAAAAAAATCAGTTTACTCCCAGTGAGAGACAGGAAAGGATGCACCACTCAGACACTGAAGTGCTGCATTGGGAAAGACGACCAACTCCTAATTTTAAATTTGAAAAACAAGCACTGTTTCTTTATGGTTCCTGCAAACAACTTTTAGTGCCATCTTAGTACTCCCTTCTGATTTCAAGCAGGCAATACATGGAAACACTTATGTGTAAAATTGTCAGATTTTTATTAAATAAACAAATACTGTTGATTCAAAATGTATTTTTTTATTTTAATTTTAATATTTACTCATGGGAACCATTTTGGAAGTACAAGGCTGGTGACTATTTTGGGCTAAACACCTGACCAGGTGCTGAAGACCCCAGTGCAAGTGACTCAATCTGCACTAGTCAGGTGTTTTTCCAATGACAACCCCTTCCCGTCTTACGGCTTACACAGATCATCTACATAACAAATATTAGCCATGGTTTGACATTAATTGAGAGACATTATCTTTGTCTTTCAGTTAGGCTTGGGCTAATGACAGGTAACAGCATCCGACTGCTTGGGTAGTAAGCTATTTTACTCAGGTAGGGTAGTGCGAGTAATATTCCACCCTACCTGGTTTGTTAATACTGTAATTGAGTCAGGAAATTAACGATTATCCAACCCAATTACCAAAATGCTGATCCGCTGTGTGAGGAGGATGGAACTGAAGCTGAACACATTATCATGTTGCAGCTCTGTGGCTGTGAGGATTGAGGGATTTTAGCAGTCAGTCCTCACCATCACTGAGACAGGAGTCATGTGACCAGGTGCATAGAGTATATAAACCTTGTATTGCACAGCAAGCTGGTCACTTGGAGGAGCAAATGGGAGCTGGGAGTGTACTGTGGGAGTAAATGACAGAGGGGTCTGAGGCCTGGGAGCACCTGTGCTGCTGGCAAAACTGCCAGAAAAACACACAGTAAGCAGTATTATACACCTCTGCAACTCAAAATGGTTTAAAAAAAATTTAAAAATGTATTTAAAAAGACAAGTATTCATTCACCCCAGTGTTTATGATAGTTTGACACAGCCAGCCAGACTTGCTCTAAACAGCACTTTGCAAAACAGATAGGCCAAGATATCAGAAATGTGCCAAAGGACAGCGCAAGTCCAGTGCAGCACAAATCCGATATGCCATGGTGCAACAGGAGCCATATTTAGAGGTTACGCTGGCTGAACTGCGCCAGTGTAACCCGACTGAATATGGCACAGTTGCACCATGGGGCAAACACAGTTGTGCCATGGCACAGAAAGAGATGCTTCAGCGCAACTGTGGGAGCAGAACAGCAGAGCAACAGAGGGGGCACGGCACAGAGAAGAGACCCAGGGACAGAGCCAGAGAAGCACTGTGATAGGCCACAGGAGGCCTCCACCAGCAGGGCACAGCAGAGCGCACACAGGCATGCAGACACCCCTCCTCAGAACACAACAGTGGCATAGATAGCAGGTAACAGGAGGTGCCAATGGCCAACAGAGGGCCACCAAGAGAGTACCCTCCCTTGCAGGCTGCTGTCCATGCCCCCCACCCTCCCAGACCAGAGCAGGCCACACCCAGGACCATGCAGCCAAGCACACACACACACACACCACACAGGCACACAGGAAGCCCACACAGAAGGCACTGAACATGCCGAGAGGCAGGTAGCATGGAAGACCACATAGGACAGGCCACACAATGCCAAACAGGGGCCCCAACACAGTGTGTGGCCAGTACCCGACCAATAACCATGGCCATGTGCCACCACCATACACACACCCATCACACACCCCTGACAGCTGCCCCATGGGCACCCCAAGGCATAGCCACCGACCGAGGGGAAGAACACCACCACAGTGGGACACACCACAGCACACAGCAGTGAACCACAGAAGCACAACATGCACCCCAACACATGCACACCACATGGACAGACACTGGGCCACTGCAGCATGGCTCCTCAGGCCACCTGCAAAGCAGATACTGACACAGGCAGGTAAGTCAAAAAAATATATATTTCCAATGCAAATTATTTACAATAACAAGGGGGTGGGAAAGGGTAGGAAAGTGAGGGAAGGGGACAGGGGACAGGGACTGTACAGTGGGAAGGGGGACCGTAGGGGGAGGGACAGAAGGGGAAACAGGGGAAAGCTGGGGCCAAACTAATGGCGGGCATGACCTGCTGCCCCTTGGTGTCCTCACTGCCTCCAGTCTCCAGGTAACAGGTGCCAAACCGTAGGACTGCTTCCATGGTGGTCGAGTTTATTAGGATGAGCTGCCGGAGCAGCCTGCAGTACATGGGCCTCCTACACCTCCGCTGGACACCTATGAGAAGGGACAGGACAGGTGATCAGTGTAATGTCCCAAGGAACCATGCTCACCCACAGTGAGCAATGGGTAGTGGGAACACACAACCCTGGAGGCCCTGTACTGGCCACCCGCAGGGGGGTGGACCAATGCCTGCCAACAAACTGGTGCACCACGACATTGCACGGTGTGGTCCCCACCACACAATGGCCTCCTGACTGCACAATGATGATCACATGGCACAGTGCACCTGCAGCACCACAGCAACAACAGTGGCAGCTGGGCGAACACCCACCCCATCAGCAGCTGGCACATGTTTTCAATGGCTGCACCACAGTGGCATGCACCATGCACAGTGCGACACACACAGCTGCCACAGCACATGGAACAGGCTGCCATGTCTGCACCCACACCCCCGCCACCCCCCATGTAAAGTGCGAAGGACCATGACAGTGCCTACCTGCCCTCTGCGGCCCTGCTGGTGCCGGTACCACATCTCCTTCTCCATGGCCCTCCTCAGCCTGGCATGCTGCTGCTGCCTGTGCCTGGCATCAATCCTCAGGTCCTGGGAATGAAAAGAAGAAAGGTACACATCAGGAATCATCCACAGCAGCCACCCCCCCGGTGCACAGGGTGAGCCCCTGCCCGACACATCACGCACGGCTGCATTGCAACGCAAGTGGCGGCAGGCAATGCTACTCTACAATGCACATGATGACAGTGTACCCCTCTGCAGGGCATGACAGGCAGCCTAGCCAACACCACAATACAGCACCAGGGCACACTTTGCAATATGAGCTGACTTACCTGGCTGTGGCACAGCCCCTCACCTGACGTGTACCTGAGGCCTCCTAAGGCAATCTGGGTCATGCCGCAGCATGTCCCCATACCAGTGGTGGCATTGCTTCCCCGTCCTGGCCACCCCGGTCCTCTGCTGAAGCCTGGCAGCAATCCCCTGCCACACTGTGACCCTTGCCTGCTGCAGGGGCACCTGGCCAAATAGTTGGGGGGCATGGGGCTGGACACAGGCCACCAGGTTGACAAGCTCAACCTGTGACCAGTTCGGTGCTCGACGGACATGTCCCTGTGCCATTTCACCCACCACGATCTTGAGGACCAAAATGATGGCAGGAGGCACACGCGTCCACAACATGCACCAGATGCGCATTGCGCAGGAACATGCGCAGTGCCAGCCCATTGTAGAGTGCCAGAGATGCAAGGCGTGGGCATGGCCAAGTGGGGTCATCAAGTCAGGGACATGATCCAGGGGTCAGAGGTCCCCTCAGGGGTCAGGTGCTGCCCACCATTGCACAGTGTGCACGTGCGTGATAGCAAGCCTGGCGCATCATGCACTATGCCACTGCATCATGCTGCCAGTACACGGTGCACAATTGACACCATGACATGAGTAGGCATATGTGCACTGCAGGCCTGCAGCACAGCAGGGTGGGACGGACCAGGGAGATGCTGCCACTGACACACTGTGCTGTCCATGTCCACAGGAAGCAAGATGTCAGAATGTGAGGAGGGTGAGGAGCGTGGGCCTGCTCAGAAGCCCAGGCCCAATTTCACTAAAGCGGTGACAGAGGCCCTGTTTGATGCATACCTGGACAGGGAGCCCCTGATGAGTGGGGCCACAGGCACACCACAGGCTAGGGCTGGGGCCTGGGAGGAGGTGGTGGCATATGTCAACCAGCATGGCAGCCAGCAGCAGTTGGTGCAGGAGTGCCTGAAGAAGGTGGGCATGGACAAGAGGTGCATTAAAAAGAAGATGGCAGCCATCCATGCATCCCAGAATGCCACCAGAGGGGGGCCTGCGGATGCGCCAATGCTGATGGCACAGGAGGAGTTGATGGCAGCCATCATGCACTGCAGCACAGTGGAAGGTGTGCCTGGAGGTCAATTCCAGATGGGTGGCAGCCCATCACTGCATGGTAAGTATGTTAGCCATGCACAGCTGGTGGCACAGAGGGTGCATACATGGGCATTCTGGTGTGCATGCAGCCGGCGTGCATGTCATGTGCACGTGTGCACACCCACATGCATGCCATGCTGCAGGACACATGCAGTGGCAGTGTAGGGGGGGCACATGTGGGCATTGCAGCACTGACATGCATTTCTTCCTCTTGCAGCACCAGCACACCTCTGTGCAGAAGATGGGGCACTGGCAGCGGCGGCAGCCATGGATGCTGGAATAGCCCTGTAGGACCAGCTGTCCACCCCTACTGTCATCCAGGGGCCTGACAGGCTGCAGCCCACTACCACAGAGCAGATGGATGTCCTGGATCTGGGGTGGGATGAAGCTCTGGATGTGTTCCTGCAGGATGCCAGCCTTGGTGTCCTCTGCTCAGAGACACAGATTGGAGGGGGGTCCGACACCGATGATGACATCACGATTATACTGGACAGCATGGGCAACGTTGTGGGTAAGATGCCCCTGCTGGCCACTGACACAGCCAGCACACCTAGCATTCTACCAGTGGTGGAACAGCTGCCTGCCACCACTGAGGGTGCAGCAGTGTGCACTGCCCCAGCTGTGCCCTGTGGTGGTGCAGCCGCGCAGGTGCTGGGTGGTGTACAACAGTTGGATGGGTGACAGAAGCAGGCTGCAGGTGCCACCGGGCAGCTGGACACAGGGTCCACCACCGGTGCACCTGCTGTGCCCATTCCCCTTGCAGACCCCACTGTGCAATGTCCACCAGAGAGGGCAGCTGTGCAGCGAGGCTAGTCACCACATGAGGATCAGCGTCCCACCTGGGAGCCCCCCTGGCTGAGCACACCCGTTTGCTGCGGGCATCTGTTCAGCAACAGGTGCTGCTTGCCACTGGAGTGCATGCACTGCATGTGGAGGTGCACCAGTTAGCTGAGCAGCAAGAGCGGGACAATGTGCAGATCCTGACAGGGATGCAGCACATGCAGGAGGACAAGTCTGCATCCCTAGATCCCAATACCACTGTTATCATGGATGGCTTTGCACTGCTGGCTGCCACAGGGAGTGGCTGGGCACAGATGACCCCCCACAGCACGCTGTCCACCCCACAAACCCGGCGTCGGGTGACCCCAACACAGTCGATGCTGGGCCCTGATGTGGGCATGCCAGGCATGCCAGAATCTGGCCTGTTTGGGTGCCTTCACACCCACATGCGAACATGGTCTTGGTCCCACGGCTCAACACCTGGGGGGCTGTTGCTCACCCCCCCCATGGCTGATGCGCAGCCTGTGGCTGCCAGTCAGCCAAGGCGTGGCCGCGGTGGCCATGGTTTCATGCAGCGGACATGATCTACGGGCCGCCCCACCTGCAGTCTGCAGCTGCTGCCCTGTGCACACATGGGCGGTGTGTGTATGTGTGCTCACCACTGGTGTGTCGCCTGTGTGTCATGCCACATGCTGCCTGTGTGCATGCTTGCCTGGCCTCTGGTGCGTGTGGCATGGGCATGATGAAGGTAGTCTTGCACCGGTTGTGCCTGTTCACCGGTGCAATGCATCTGATCCACGCCACATACCACTGCCTGGTTGTGTGTGTGTGTGTGTGTGTGTGTGTGTGTTTTGCTGTGTGTGGTTCTGTGTGGTTGTGTGCCCCTGACTCCCCTACCCCTGCATCACGCCTCTGTGTGTGCATGCCCATTGCCATGCATGTCCCTGCATGTGTGCTGTACCTGTTTGTGTGGCTCATGCATGTGTATTGCACCACCTACCTGTGTGCGCCATAGTGTTCCTGTGCAATGGTGCCCCAGTGTTGTCGCACTTGCTGTTGCAGCCGGGGATCCCTCCACCCATGAGGTGGCTGTCCACTACCCTCTGGCCATTGTCTCCGTTGTCCCCACTACTGTCACCCTCATCAGCCTCGATAGTTATCCCATGGTCAATGGCCATGTTGTGCAGTATGCAGCAGGCCAGGAATAGGCCACAGGCTTTCTAGGGGCTGTACTGAAGGGCACAACCTGACCTGTCTAGGCAACAGAAGCATGCTTTCAGCATGCCAAAGACATGCTCAAGAATGTTGCACATGCCGGCATGTACCTCATTGTAGCATTCCTCTGCCGGGGACGACAGGTGCCGGTAGGGGGTGAGCAGCCAGGGCCTCAGTGGAAAAGCACTGTCCTCTGTGTGGATAATGACATGGTTAGCCCACTGCTATTTTATGCTGTGCCCCTTGCCTGTCCCTGGTGCCCACGCCAACATGCACACCCTGCCCTCCCCATCCCATGCCCATCGCCCCTTGCCCATGCCATACTCACCCACTAGGTGGCCTGTGGGGATGCCCTGTGTTCGAACCTGGGGCAGAGCACAGAGCTGTGCCAGATGAATGCATCATGTGCACTCCCAGTGTGTGTGGCGCAGACATTGGTGATGCACCCCATGGCATTGCACACCACCTGCCAGTTGACACTTGGGCACCCCTTCCTGTTAATGTATGCCATGCCCTTGGGGCCAGGTGGCATGCGGATGGCCATATGAGTGCAGTCAATGGACCCAATTATGTCAGGCATACGTGCATCCCTGTGGAAGTCCTGCGTGGGTGCTGTATGCTCCACCTGTGTGCTGGGGAAACGGATGAATTCCGAAGCACGTGGCAGCAGAGCATTGAGGAACTGCATCATGAGGTAGGATGCGGCTGACTGGGTTATGCCTGTGGTGTCCTCTGTTGGTCTCTGGAAGGTGCCCATGGTGAGCAGGCACATGACGGCTGTCACCTTCATCTCCACAGACATGGCGTGGCTCCGTCTGGTGGGTGCCTGCATCTCCTCACTGCGCAGCTCACAGAGCTGCCTCAAAATGGCCCTGTTCAGGCGGTACTGGCCCACAATCTCCATGTCACTGTAGTTCTCGAAGGTGATGTGGGCATGGTATCACCTGTGCCGGGCATACCAGCAACAGGCCCTTCCTCGGCCATGTTGCTATTCCTCCTGCCCCCTAACACCCCTTATTATGGCCTCCATCATGAAAGGTGCACTATCCATGACCCTTGCTGTCCAATGTCCAATATCCCCCTGGGCGATTGGCTGCTGCTGGCTGTGTGCCACCCTGGTGCACTGTCTGGCAATGTGTCTGTCTCTCTCTCTCTCTCTCTCTCTCTCTCTCTCTCTCACTCTCTCTGCCCCTCTCTCCCTCTCCAGTTCCACCTCTGTCCATCTCCCTCTGTGTTTGCCTTGGTCTTTCTTTCTTTCTTTCTTTCTTTCTTTCTTTCTTTCTTTCTTTCTTTCTTTCTTTCTTTCTTTCTCTCTCTCATTCCCTCTTGCCTGTCTGTGTGCTTGCACCCTGTATTTATAGGAACAAGTCTGCTCAGAACAACTTTGATTTGCTCCGCTCTTGCGCCTTAGTTTCATGGTTGAGTATGCCACTGCGCTGGATATTCATGGGAATGCCCCCTGCACTTGCACCTGCATTCATTATAGTTGTGCATTGGTGCAATGGAATTAGCACTGCACAATGGTTCCCACTGAATATGGCTCTTTGGCGCAAGTCCGCACTTGCGACAGTGTAACTCAGTTGCACAGCTTTGAATATCCAGGCCCTAGTCTCTAATTGCTATTTAAGGCATTTGTCTTATGCCACTGCTAGATGTCTTGAATCCTAACATTTATTACTGTGACATAACCAGACTCGGTCTCAGCTGCCATTAGCGAAACAGATAGCCTTTTATGGCACTATAAGATAATTGTCTTAGGGCCACTGTTAGATGCCCCAGCATTTATTAATTTGACATATCCAGCTTGACTCTATTTCACTTGGAGAAACAGCTAGCCTGTTATAACTGTATAAGGCATTCATTTTTGGGCCACTGTTAGACATCCTGTGCCCCAGCATTTATTAATGTGACATAAAAGAAAGACTCTGTCTCCATAGCAGTTACTGAAACAGATAGCCTTTACTGCTATTTAATTAATGGTCATCATTTTTTATCCTCAGATAACTGTGGTTTTATTCTCGCTTACAACCTCGAGGTTGATATTTTCCATTACAATACAGGAGGTTGCAATCACAGCCTACCACTCAAACAAGAGCTATGCAGCTCTTTGGCTGCAACTCTCCAACTGGGCTGGACAATTATTTCTCCAAACATGGCAGCTCAGTTCTTCGCTAACCAAGTAGTTCCCATGGGAAATTATCTGGTCCATTTTACTTCATCCCAGGTAATTTTTTCACATACTTGTTCAATATATTTGGTTGATCCTGCCTTCAAAGAATAAAAAATGTATCCGGTTGATACTGCCATGCTTACCTCTTGAGTGGGTCTCCGCGGTTGCATTCCTGACCAACTGCAACTGACAAGTGAGTGAGCATGTGAGTGGGTGAGTGAGTGAGTGAGAGATAGTGTGTGCCTGTGTGTGTGTGTGTGTGTGTGTGTGTGTGTGTGTGTGTGTGTGTGTGTGTTTTTCTGACCAAACTGCTGCACTAACTCAAGTGTGGCAAAGAAAAAAAAAAGATGACCATTAATTAAATAAAATAACATATGGGTGAGTGTGTGTGAAACCAGAATTTTACATGCACCTTCAGTATGGGATGCTTTTATAAACCCCTCAGGCTTCACTCTCAGGGTTTATGTATCATCCGACACCTAGGGTGTGTGTAAAATTCTGGTTACACACACCCACCCATATTATTCTATATATAACGCATTTGTCTTAGGGCCATTGTTATACACCCCAACTATTTTTAATATTACATAACCAGCTAGATTCTCTGCAGCATTTAGTGTGAAACAGATGGCCGTTACAGCTGTATAAGGCATTTCTCTTAGGAGACAAAGATCTTCTGTGCGCAAGCACAGAGGCAATGGTTACCCCAAAGGGCATTTGGCCATTTCAAAGAAATACAAAATCACACATACCCCCACAATGCAAAGCATCATGGGCTGCATATGCAAATCACCACAGAATATTATGCTGGTTCAACTTTAAGCAGAAATGCATGGTGCCAAAAGGCCTCTCACGTAGTTTGCTAAGGGTGCCAACAGAAGACAGGGCCACTCTTAGATTGTGCTGATATTCCCTGTACTGTCTGTGATCACAGTCACAATGCCTACTACTAGTACCAAATCTTGTAAGTCTGCTAAAATGAAGCAGAATGCTGCAACACACACAACTGTTGATGATGTTATGGGCTCAAATAGTCATAGCCCTAATGAATGAGAAGATAGCGATAATAACAGTCACACCATGACCAGCACTGAATGTCCTACAAAGAAAAAGTTGAATAGCAATAAAAGGATAGTAGAGTTTCAGAA
This sequence comes from Neoceratodus forsteri, assembly GCA_016271365.2. Taxonomy (NCBI): domain Eukaryota; kingdom Metazoa; phylum Chordata; order Ceratodontiformes; family Ceratodontidae; genus Neoceratodus; species Neoceratodus forsteri. The sequence continues at coordinate 194,020,820 of CM057456.1, forward strand.
ACAACTGATTGGAGTTATAGAGGTACTGAACATTTTGCCACACGTGCCCGGATAGTTACAGCTGTTGAAGCAGCATGCAAGGCGGTATCCTCCTCAAATGAAAGCTCAAATGCTGAGGCAGAGAATACTGGTGGAGATGGTTGGGACTGGGAATGGGATAGCCCAGGGTATATCCCACATAATGACACTTCTTACTCTTCTGTTTCTACTGGTGAAGATCATAATGTCAGTAGTGTGGACGAGTTGGTGGGGAAGAATGCTGCTGTAAGGCATGAGGAGCAAGTGCAGAAACATGTTTTTTTTCTTTTTATTCTTCGGTAACTGGGTAAGGCTCATTAGGCAGCAAAGCTTGTTTTCAGGGGCAACCCGGAAGCACTGGTGAGGTTAACTGACTTACTTAGGTTCACACAGTATGTGAGTGCTGGTTTTGGGAATCAGACCCAGGTCTGTTGGATGTAACTAGCTCATTCATGCTTGTTACTCTAAACTCTAGGCTATATTGCACATCACATGCTAAAAGTACAAATAACAATCCAAGAATATCTGAACATGGAGATGGCAGTGTAGGATTTCCTCCAGCCCCCTTGACTGTACAAGGAATAGTGTTAGACACCCAGGCAAAAAGTTAATAAGGTACATTTTTGTGTGAAATTCATTCTATATTTACTCTTTAGACAACTGTCAAATTGTATACAATCTGTGCAAAAATAGTGTCAGTTCTGACAAAAGGATACAGTTGTGGCACATCACCAATGAGGCAACATGCAAGGTAAAACACCCAATTGAGTGTGGCAAAGCAAAAATGGGCAGTATTGTTTGCATGGGCAGTGGTGGTGGCAATAACCATAGCGATAACAATAAGCTGAAAGCAGCAAGTGACACTGAAACTGTGGACGTGTCTTCACTGCAGTGTTCTCAGAAAAACATGTTTTCTGACACCATCAAGAAATGGAAAATACTATAGTACTCCTCCCTGTGAGAAAGTCATGAAAAATACATTCCCAAACAAATAAAATAGCTTGCAAACTAACTTGATAAGAAAAGCATTGCAAATACATCAAAATTTACCTACAAGCATCCAACATGCCCGCAGTTAGAGGAAAACAATGGAAATGTTCAGCAGAAGCACTTCTGCGTTGCCAAGTGGGGTAGTGCTTATCAATCTGCCTCCAAAGTGTAAAGTCCCTGAAATTTACTTAGAAACATAGAAATTGTTGGCAGATAAGGACCGCTAGGCCCATCCAGTCTGCCCAAAGGTTCTATACATTGTATGTGGCAACTGACCCTATGTGATCAATGGTTTTTCATCACTCCCTCCCTTCCCCTCTCAAGGTTCCCTTGTGCCTGTCCCAGGCATGCTTAAACCCTACTGTGCTTGCCCCCACTACCTCCTGTGGCAGACTATTCCAAGCGTCAACTACCCTTTCTATTTAGAAAAACTTCCTCACATTACCTCTTAATCTACCCCTTCCAATTTCACATTGTGCCCACTTGTTCTAGTACTTTTTCTACATTGGAAAAGGTCCCCCACCTGTACCTTGTATGCCCTTGAGGTACTTGAAAGTTTCAATCATGTTCCCCTGCTCTCTCCTATCCTCCAGTGAGTACATATTGAGGTCCCTTAGTCTTTCCTCGTATGCTTTGTGGTGCAAGCTCTGCACCATCTTTGTTGCTCTTCTCTGGATAGTCTCAACCTTATCTATGTCTTTGTGCAGGTGTAGCCTCCAGAACTGCACGCAGTACTCCAGGTGAGGCCTTACCAATGTTTTATACAATGGCATCACCACCTCCTGCCTCTTGCTAGTGATACCCCTGCCTATGCAACCCCAGCATTCCACTGGCCCTCCCCACTGCCTTTGCGCACCGCTTTGATACCATAAGGTCATCAGAGATGATAACCCCTAGGTCCCTTTCCTACTTGGTGACAGTCAGCTCCCCCCCCCAACCTGTAGCTCTCCCCAGGGTTCCCTCTACCCAGGTACATTATTTTGCACTTTTTTGCATTGAACCACAGTTGTCACATCTCCAACCATCTTTCAAGCTTCTCCAGATCCCTCTTCATTTTCTGCACCCCTTTTGGAGTATCCACCCTGTTGCAGATCTTGTTGTCATCTGCAAACAAGCAGAGATTTCCTTCCAGCCCCTCTGCAATGTCACTAATGAAGACATTGAACAGGACTGGACCCAGTACTAATCCCTGCGGTACCTCACTGGTCACTCCCCTGTCCCCAGATTGTACCCCATTTACCACCACCCTCTGTCTCCTGTCTGTTAACCAGTTCCTAACCCAGTTCACCACCTTGTCTTCCATACCCAGACTACTCATCTTGTTAACCAGCCTTTTATGTGGGACAGAGTCAAAGGCTTTGCTGAAATCTAGGTACAGTAGGCGATGTCTACTGCTCCTCCCTGATTTACTTCCCTAGTCACCCAATCAAAAAACTCTATCAGATTCATTTGACATGATCTTCCTGCTGTGAATCTGTGTTGCCTCAAATCCTGGGCACCCCTGGATTACAGGTTTGTCAGTATCCTTTCTTCCAGCAGTGTCTCCATGATCTTTCCCACCACTGAGGTGAGGCTGACTGGTCTGTAGTTCCCAGACTCCTCCCTACTGCCATTTTTGTGCAGAGGGACCACATGTGCCCTTCTCCAGTCCTCTGGAATCCACCTGTGTTGAGTGACTCCATGAACAGGACTGCCAGAGGCACTGCCAGTTTCCTTCATAGCTCCCTTAATATCCTCAAGTGGATGCCGTCTGGCCCCATGGACATTCATTTTGTTAAAAGTCACTTTTTTCTACTGTGTGGCCATGCTGAGCAGGAGTTGCACTCAGCCTCACTTTTATTATTTAAATGAGCTGCATGTGCACAGCGTCTCAATGCATTTCCAGTATCTCTGCAGTTTTTTTGCAACTGTATTACACAGTGAGTGTATAATACATGAAATGCGCAAATGTCTACAATTTGTGTCCCTAGTCAGCACTGTCCAGTCACTAACCTATGGAACTGAAGCATCATTTACTTTTCATGTCGCTTCACTGTTTGTTCATCCCCCATTTTCAGTGTGTCTTCAGTGCAGTACTGCATCTTGTCTTTGTATTTACAGACTCATGCTGCGGACGTGCTGAAGCTGTGCATGCTGATGCTGTCTCACAGGCACAAAGTGCTTATCCATGTGTTTGACAGCATGTTCAGCCAGGGAAAATAGAACTTTTAATGGTTTTCCTGTCATTTGCTGTAATACAGTGATTACAACAGTACCATACTGCAGTCTTCATTTTTAATTAAGGAATAATGCATGACAGGTTGTGTCATGCTGGGATAAAGTCACGCCTTGGGCGGTTGGGCAGAGGGTTGCAGGTCAAGTGCATCCAATATCCAAGAAGTGACATTATCCCAGCATGAGACACACCCTGGAGTGCATTATTCCTATTATACAATGCCTTGTGTATAAAAACAAAAATTAAAATGATGAAAAAGTACATTTGAAAGTATATTTTTGGTGTTTTTTAGAAGGGTAAGTCTACTTTAAAAAAAATAGTCCTGATTTACTGTTTTGACCAGTAGGCGGTGCTGCTGTGTTTTAAGTGTGGCTCTGCACTCCCCAGTCTGCATACCAATCTTGCTCTGTGTTCTCTGCAATATTTCTGTGGTGTACTATTAAGGCCTTTTTTTGTTTGAGTTTTTAATTTTGTTTCTGGATTCTTTCTGTTTCCCATTCCTCACCCTTAATGCTGGTGCTGCCAGCCAGTCATGGCTGTTGGAGATCGCACCGCCATCTGTGTATCCTGCCTCTGTGGGTCCTGGCAGTTGAAGTTTTACTGAAGTTAGCTTGAAAACAAAGATCTGGTCACACTGAAACGCGGTGTGAGTGAAGCTGGAAAACGGCGATCTGGTAAGTCACACTGAAGTGTGGTGTTAGACACGTGCTCAGTACGTTTCTGCCAGGTTGCAGGAGGGACTGTGAGGAGAGCAGAATGGAGTGCCATGAAGCTGATCATAATGATGGCTTTTAGTTTTTCAAGTGGGACATGTTTAGAGAGTGGATGTGGTACCTTGTAAAGCGGAGCTGAGGGCTTTACGTTTCAGGAACAATATTTTTTTTTACATTAAAATAAAAACTGTGAAAAATCATCGGAGTGTGGATATCTTCAAAGTGGAGCTTGCCAGTGCAGCGTATAGGCTGCTGTGAAGCAGATCACAAAGATGGCTTTCACATCCCTCTCTCTTTTTTTGGGGGGGGGGTGAAAAAGAAAACAGATAACAGAGATTTGGGGATGTGTCATGGTTCTGAGTTTCATTTTGGTGATGTGTGTGCTGTGAGAAGGAGGGATTCACATTGTTAACATTTTGTAAAGTACTGATGAAGTTGAGATGGGCTGTGCCAAGTGTGGGCAACTTTTACATGGCATGTGGAGTGATTTTTTTTTTTTTGCACATCATTTGGCCATGTATGTGCTGGGACAAGATCTGTGATGTTATGCTACGGTAACATTATGGGTCCAGCCCCAGACTGACCAATCAGAACCCAGCATTATTTCTTGCCACTGTATAACGATCTTTATACATACATAACAGCACATAGTCCCCAGAGGTTTCTGCAAGATGCAGCAAAAAAATGTTTTGATGTATGGAGTAAACTGCAATAAAAATAGCCAGTTAAGTCAATGTGTTCAGCCATGTAAAATAATCAGTTCTGCACATTTTGCTGGCATTTTCTGTAATGAAGTAATTACTCCGCCACTGTACTGCTGTATTTTACAGTTTTGGACAAGTATTGCAACTTTCCATTATAAAGTGGTATTACAGTACTAATTACTACTATGTGACCTGTACTTCAGTAATGGCCTGGCCACCTGCAGTGGGTATGACAATGGCACTTCTGACAGCAGTAGCAGAGATGGAGATACTGCAGAGTTACTAAATAGCCCAATGTACATACCTGACTGTGGTAATGGTCAAATTAGACCACACATGTTTGAACCCAGACATCAAGTTGTTTCCTGTAACAGCAAAACTTCCAGCAAAGAGAACAATTTTAGAAAATTCAGTGCCTTTACCAGACTAACTAAATGACGTGTCCTGGTGTACATGTGGTAAATGTGCCAAAATGCCAACTGTGTGTGAGTCCTTATGTTGCCAGAAGGTGTCCCATATACTGGCTAAAAAGATAGAAGGACACACATGTGTTACGGAGAACCCTCTGGCACGGAGTCATGATGTTGTATGCAATCACAGCTAAAGGTAAAACGGTGCATACAAAATAGCTAATACAAAAACAGCTAACAGACAGATGGCTGCACAGGGAAACAGTGCAAGCAGGCCCACAGTAAGAGGCCAGAAAGCAAGAGGCAGGACAATAGATACGCATGCAAAATGTGTTTACTGGTGCATGAAAGGCAAACCACACAGTGCTACAGTGACAGTGAACATAGGCAATCCCCCCAAAAGCCCCACCCCCAGCCCCCTACAGCATAGTCAGGTTAGACCTGGAGGGACAGGTTAAAAGCCATACCATCCAGGTACTCCACTGTGGACCACTGACCATAGGCCACAACAATGGCAGCAATCCTCCTCTTGGCATCCTTGTAGTGCCTCTTAGTAGTTGGCATGGTGTTCCCAGCAGACAGCTGAGAAAGCTTCACACTGGTCAGCTGCTCCTCGGCCCTCAGCACCTGAATGAAACACCACAGATTAGGATGACACACCCCAAGGCATGCAGCAAAACCCCTGTGCTAGGCCTCCATGGCATTTTCAGTGCAGGGTGTACTGTCCTGTGCGGCACCATACACATTTCAGGTGGAGATGTCATACAGAGGCCACTGCAATTCTGAATGGCCCACAGGCCTACCCAACCAAGTGTCCTCAAAGTAGTCCATCAGTTGGAACAGCAGGTCACCGTTGGCCTTCATGTACTTCAGGTCTCACAGTGCAGTGCAGGAATCTGCAACATCAGCTGGTGGGACAAAGGCCAGTGCCACAACCATACGGGCATGGAGGGCGAACTCTGGGTCCTCCATGTAGCTGGCCACAAACTCATCAATCCGCTGGCAATGGCGCCACACTGTCTGGGCTAGGTGGAAAAGCAACCCTGCTGTTGGCTGCCAGGGAAGATATTGGCAAAGGCCCGCATGGCTGCAAGTTCAAAGTCTGTAAGGACAGCCACAGGTGCAAAGCCAGGAGAATGAGACTACACCTGCTGAAACGAAGCTGTGGTCTAGAAATTCATCAGCAGATGGGCGGCTGGGAAGGTTGTGCCCTCCAGCAGTTCATGGATCATATATATCTGCTGAAACAGTGGCAGGGTGATGCTGAAGGTCCCATCAGTGAGTATAGTACTACGCCCCTCCAATTGTGCCAGCGTTGACCATGTTGCAGACACCAGCAGCCTGTGGTCTCCTGGGCCACTGTCATGTAGGAGGAAGAGGACACCTGTCTCCATTGCCATGTATTCAGGAAGTATCCACAGCTGCTGCAGGGTCGATGGCTGTGATGGTGGCCTGTGTGCCACAGTCCTGGCCCTGGCACAGGTTCACTTAATGAGGGGCAATGCAGGCAATCTCCCTGTGATGGACGTGGGTACGAGTGATGTGCAGGCCACCACCAGTGCACTGCATAGCTCATTGGTGCATCGGGCATGGTCTTTCAACAATGCCATAACCTCCCTGGATGTGATGTCTGGGACAAGGTTGTGTCCACCCATGTTGTGCACTACCTCCTTGACCAGCATATGCACACATGCCGGGCACTTTGCCTTCTTGTACTCCACACACTTCCAGTAGGTACGATCATTGTGCACCAGTTCATGACGGTAGAGGTACCCCATGTGGTGAAGTAGGGACATGCCCTTCTGGCTAAGAACAAACGTCAGAGGCATCTTCACGCATGGACAACCTCCGCAGTGTGAGTACCCAGCTACACTATGTGCTCCCTTTATGGAGCCCCGATGTGGACATGAGTGGCCGCACCTGTGGCAGAGTGTACACCCATCCCCCTGCAGCATCTGTTGCTCGTTGTCCCTGGTGGATTGCACTTAGGCACTGGGGCAGAGAGTCAGTCCACAACAAGGTGCAGGTGCACCACATTGTGTGTGCTGGGGGGTGTGGCTTGTCCCATCTGCCACATGGTACATGAGGACTGCACCGTCACCACCCCCCCATCCCAGGCGTGCAATGTGGGCAGACCATGCGGCAAGCAGGGAGGCACTGCATGCATGCAGATGTGTCCCTGTGGTGGGACGGTGATGCCTGGTGCTGTGGCCCATGTCAACTAACAGACTATTCCCCTCTACTGCACTGTATGTTGCATAGCACTCTGAGTGCTGCATTCACACCAACCCTGTTCCGCATAGGTTCACAGATGTCACCTTAGTGTTGGTGCTATATCTGGACATGCATGCATATAGCTAGGTGACAGTCCACAACATACCTCGCATGTGGCCCACTGTCCATTGACATAATAGCGCTTCACATGCATCGGTGCTATACCTTCTGGCCCGATGCCCTGCAGTACAACTGCCAGTGCTGAGTACCGCCTACAGGTTAGAGTTCTGCAGCAGGCCCAGGACCACACCTGTGTGACACTTATCTGGATGGCCACACATGGCAGCCCTCACCACTGGCCTTGACCCTGTGTGTCCCCTGGGGTGCCTCCAGTGGCCATGTCGCTCACCCATGGTACAGCATGCACACAGGCATGGGCCCCCACCAGGGGGGATGGTGGACCTTGTGCACAGCTGCCCCCCCATTCCAACCCTGTGCCTGGGCGTCTGTGCCCCTCTACCCACCACCCCTCCTGCTGTTCCACAGTTGCAGCAGGTGTTGCATGCCGACCAAAGTATCACATGCTTTTCTACCGGGCCTTCTCTCAGGCCAGCACACTAGTCCAGGCTGCAGCGTGGGTGACCCTGCCACCACCATGCGGGCCCCTTGGTGCAGGCAGCTGGCCACCAGATGTGTGCACACACCATGGCTGTGTCGAGCAGCTCAGGACCATTGGATACAGGCCTGCACTCCTGCTGTAATTCCATACGGTGTGGCCTACTGTACAGCATGGAAAATTAACATTATGGCCTACAGTGCTACATGTCTAAAAACATTGTGGCCTACAATGCAGCATAAACAGATACATTGTATGGGTGGCGTGTGGGCAGCATGTGCTGTGAGCATGGCAGGTGTGCTACACTTACCTCATGGCTGGCCCCAGGCCAGCATCGGTTCACCTCAGGGCCTCTACCAGTTAGTCCTCCATGGTATGGCAGTGTCCATGTCAGATGGATCCCAAGGAAGGTCGTAGTCCATTCTGGTGGTGTGGGTGCTACAGGCAACATGTAGGTGGATGACATATGGTGCTGTCTGCAGCGGTTGTTGGCTGCGGGTTTCGAACATTCAATGGTGACGATCTGCTGTGGCTTTCCGGCAGGCACACACCCACTGTGCCATGGGTGGTGCTCGGCAGTGTCCTTGTCTCCTGTACTGCTTAGGTTTGTGAATCCCCACAGAAAGAAGACACAGGAGCTGGGGTTGTCTGTTGACAGGGTTGGATTTCCTGTCTTTCCCCAGCTCCGTGTTGCCATATGCAATTTTGCCACTCGGGAGTCCGTCCTGCGCTGTGTAGCCCTGTTCTGTTGCAGCATGTGATACTATTCCATGCACTGTGCTGGATTACGCTGTATTGCTGCCATGTGCAATTCTGACCCCTACACATGCACTGTTCTGGCATGCAGTATTATGTGCCATGTGCTGTTCCTGTTATGCGCTATTGTACCTCCACTGTTGTCTGTGCGCTGTTGTGGGTGCACTATATTAACACGGTAGGCTCAGCCACCAGACCCAGCCCCCAACAGGTATTCAACAACATTTTCTTTTTTGGTGATAGCATGTTTTGTTTGCTTTTTTCCCCACTCCTTCCCTGATCTGCCCTCCTTTTCCATGAGTGTACAAGCCCTGTCACCCTAATGTTCACACTGACTTATGTGCCACCTGTCTTCACCCAGGTTTCCCCAAGTCCATCATACAACAGATCCAGTTCATTCTGGCTTACCCAGCTGGTTGGGTGAGTGTGCTTTGGATGCTCATCTTCATTCAGCCATCAGCAATTTTGTTCCCCGTTGATGCGTGGCATGCGGTGATATCATGGTGTGTGCCATGCCATGTGAGCCGAAGTCTAGCACACCTCTTGACTGCCTTGGTCCTGGCTGCCTTTTCCCACAGCTTTAGACAGTGGGGAGGCAAGCATCATGATCTGCCCACCCCCAGCAAAGCATAGCAGTCCTATGGATGCTAGATCCTTTCCCCTCAGCTGGCCCTCTAACACCCCATTATTGCTTGTAAAACTAGGTTGTCTGCATTTTTTCTTTCCTATCATGATGAAAACATGCGATTATGCATAAAGGGCAACAGCCTTCCCCTACTAAGCAGGGTGATCCTCTTCTATTGGACAAGAAGAAGCCCGGGCATCTCCATGTGTCAAACACAAAATGTACGATACATACTTTATGGCCCTTTTTTAAAATAAGTGTGTGTGTGTGTAGCAGTATGGGAGAACAACTTTGTTTTTACTGTAAATGCAACAGCATGTTTTCACCCCTCCCCCCGGCGACATGCACTTTGGAAACTCTGTGTATGTGTGTGTGTTTGTTTGTGTGTTTGTGTGCGTGCGTGCACGCGTGTGTGCTTGGTGGGGGTGGGCAGAGAACAAATCCCCCCCCACCAGACACACGTACGCATGCACACGCACACACATACACTTACACTAACACTGTCTTTACAGACAGACATGAAGTACAGGTACTTCACATAGGTGGAGGGAATACTAGAAAACATGCTGTTGCCATTCCAAGAAAATCAAATTTGTTCTCCCACCCTACCACACACAGTTTCCAGAAGGGCCATGAAGCACGGGAACATCATGGGGGGGGGGGGTTCCAAAACATGATGTTGCCAGTCCAGTAGCAAGTTTTTTTGTTGCTGGACTCGCAACAGCAATGTTTTAAACTCCCTTCCACCCATTGTGACACCACCGATGTTTGTGGCATTTCTGTAAAGTGTGTGTGTGTGTGTGTGTGTGTGTGTGTTGGCATTGAATAACAACTTTGTTTTTATTGGACTGGCAACAGCATGCTCCCCACCCACAATATCCCAACACTTCATGGCCCATCTCTGTGTGTGCGCACATGTAGGTGTGTGTGTGGGGGGGGGTATGTGTGTTCTGTGTGTTTGTGTGTGTGGTGCAGTGGTGGTCTCCCCCATACACACAGTATCTAAAAGAGCCATGAACTGGAATCACATGATGGACTTAGCCTGAGCAGCAGCTTGTCTCAGAGCTCCATGGTTGAAACTTACAAAACGTGGCTTTTAAACTACCTTTACAGACTTCAGAGATCTTAAAAAGAGATTTTGTTCAATGAACAAACAAAATATGGCTAAATTAACCCATCCAGAGCAAGAAGGAATCTAAAATATGGAAACATCTCCAACTGCCCACTCTTAACCGGCAACCCTGCCTGCTAAACAGCAGAAACCAAATTCTACGGCTGATCAGACTGCACCAGTTAATCTGATCAAAATATTGACGGACAAACTGGGACTGCTTTTTCTCCTAAATAACTGTGGTCAAAATCACCCTATGTGACATGGCAACAGACACAAGAGCTCTTAAAACCACCATGGACGCATTATCCATCAGGGTCGTGGATACTGAAACCCGTATAAGCTCAGTGATGGACAGGGAAGCCAAGGAAGTAAAAGTAGTGGTGGATATGCGGAAAAAAGCTGGAGAAGTTGGATCAGAAGAAATATAGTTCTGGTGGGCTTACCAGAACAGACTAAGGGGCAAAACTTGCTAACTTTTGTGCAGAAAGTACTACAAGAAGTGGCAAAACTGCCAACTACAGATCCCACATACCAGATGGAATATGCCTATCAACATTATCGGGCTCAACCACGTCCCATGGACAGACCATGAGCAGTCAAAGCCCCGCTGCTCCAACCTACAGGATAAAGCCCACATCCAAGCACAAGCAAGAGACAAGGGCCCCTAACCTGGAATGCTCAGCATTTCCATATTTTCAGTGATGTTACCCCATCAGTTAGAGAGAAGCAAAAAGCATACCAAGATGTCAAACAAGCACTGCACAAAGCCCGCATTCCCTTTCACATGCTGCACCCAGCAAGATTGGTTGTCAACACTGACAAAGGCCCTCTGGGAATTCCCAAATTCCAACCTGGCATGCAAGGAACTAGCTAAGCATCTTCCACAAGTATTTGCACTCAAGGCATCACACGGTGGGCAGTTGCCAAGCAAGAAACCTAAACACTAACAGACATTGTCAAATAGGATGGACCAGAACCCAACACTCTCACAAAGGCAGATTCTCCATGTCAGTCCCTCAGGCAGGCCCACTATAAATCCAGCTTCAACATAAGACCACCCCAAGCCAACCCACGCAGCTGTCTGCAGATACCCAAAGAATTTCCATGTTTGCCTCTTACCTCATAACAACTGGAGGTCACCTCAACGACTTCAACACTGGTCTGACTAAAGTTATAAACCTTCCGAAACTCAACTGGAAAACCAAAGCAAAAGATTCCCGTCTTCATCCAGGTACAGGGAGGGCGAGGTGAAAAACACAAGGTGAGGGGTCCCAGCCTGTCTTTTTAATTCAACATGGCATCCTTAACAGTCTGGTTTCCCTATCCTTTTTCCCTACCTAAGATACACTTTCCAACCACAGGTTTTATGGCTCTTTGTCCAGCTTCCAGAGGCCAGACATAAATCTAACCTGGCCAGGACAAGATGATCCTGGATGGCACACCCCATCGGTGGACATTTAATGCAAACACACTGAGATGCACTATAGTCAAAAGCGCACTCAGCAGTGTAGGCCCCACACATCACCCCTGTGCCCTATGCCATGACACAAACATGTGGATAACGCCTCCAAGCCTGTGCAGGACGTCCCATCAACAGAGACAAGCAGCTCCATCTACAAGCAGCCAGAAAACTCTTCTCTCAGCCCTGCCTTCTTGGACTGAAAGCTTCCACCGGAAAACTCATACAGGCCCCTATGGTAACACGCCAACCCCTGCAGCCTCAACAGATCTCTGCATCCTGATAAGGGAGCCTCGTCCTCCACAACCAGTTGGAAGGGACAGCGATGAGTGGTTGCTACTAGATGCTGCATTCAGGTGGGGCTGTGACCACACAGAGACTCAGATGGCTCTATTAGACTGCAGACATGGGACTGTCTTTCTAGGTACCGGGGGACTGGGGTGGGAGGGGAAAGGGGTGAAATTGTTTATTAAAAGAGACCAGGAGGGGCGGGAGGAGGGGCCTCACGATTACAACACTGGAGGTAAGGGGAGGCACCCTGCAAACAGGAATGGTGCTACTCAGCTAAGAGGCACTGGGCAGAGAAACATAAGGGAAACGTGTGGCAAGGGTGTATAGAAGTAGATATGCATACCACTGCCTTATCGCCTCTGTTCAGGGACCCCACTGACCCACTTTCACCCAGATACTCAGGGGTAGTCACCGAACAAGACAGCCAGAGTACTTTCTGCCAGATGGAATGCACAAGCCATAACTCCCCTCTGATATCCCAGGAGGACAGGCAGGCTGCGGTGACCATCATGCCGATAGAACTGTCCACACATTACAGCACTACCTGCCAAGTGCAAGGGCTACACAGGAGTGTTGCACTGGATAGGGCCTCAGAGAGGCCTTACCAGGCCCCCCATGAATCTCACATAACCCTCAGAGGTGGAACATGGGTTTTCACCCACACCTGTAGGGAGACGCAAGGAGGATCAGCCCCTTTCAGCCCTGGGGCAGGAGGGGGATCTGGGGGGGAGAGACTGGCAGCTAATGTAGGCTCTCACCAATATGCGGAGGGAGAAGGGGGTATGGGTGAGGGCTAGGTCCGGAGGCAGACAGATCCCTGTGAGGACACCAATGGGCTTGCAATAGATGCTAGCTGTTTGCTTCAGGACCTGCTCTTGAGGGAAACACTGTGGCTACTAAATAAACCTAAATTGAACTACTTATGCACAGCAGCACATAGAGGCTGGTGAGCCCTGCATGTTATAGGATGGACACAAATGGTAACAGGACTATTTTTCTGACCCAGCTAGCTGGATACATGGGACCATATGACAACCACTCGCGGTGAGACCTGTCTCCACACTATATACTGGGTGCACTACTGTCCCACTCTCTGGACCATCTATAACCATTGACCATGGACAGAAACTTGTGGTACTCATGGGGATCTGTCATGGATCAAGAAGCCGGTGGGCCCCTCCTGCCCTGTCTTGCCCTAGGCACCCTATGCTCAAGGGCCCAGGTAGGGACGGGTGCCACCTTATGCCTAGTCTACTGTATATACTGTATATTGTAGTCTGTATGTTGTTGATAGTGATTATTGTTGTCTTACAGAAACTCAATGTATTGTGCATGCTCATTCTTACACTAGTATGATGCACTGCATGTGGAGGACTGCTGAAGGGTGGGGGGGGACGTGCAAGGGGCTCCCCATAATGTCAGAGCTGGGTGGGACTTAGTGGGAACACCCCTCCAAACAACAGCAGTAATTACACAGAGATATCCCTACAGGCCGAAGCAAGCTTGGCCGGTCCCACACATGACACACAGGCACCCCCAATATCCTATATGATCAAATATACCATATTAAATATCTTAAATATGTATATATGTTTATTTAACTGTTGGTTTTAATATGCTGTACAGCGCCTTGGTTTTGAAAGGCGCTTAAAAAATAAAGTTTTACTTACTTAATCTCACCACATGGAATATGAAGAGGGTGTAGATGAAAGAGAAAAGATACACAATTTTAAGACACCTCAGGACCCTCAAAACACACATCGCATTCCTCCAAGAAACACACACTCCCAACCACCAGGGACATCTTTGGAGGAAGGAATGGGTCAGGTCTTTGTGGCAGGGAGCAGCAACAGAGAGGTGGGGGGTAGCCATCCTCATCCATAGGTCCATCCCATTCCACCCCCTGGGGAAGATAGCAGACCCAGCAGGGACATACCTATTAGTCTGGGGGAGATGGGGAGGCAGGAGGTCCTGCTAGTCTCAGTCTATGGCCCAAACAAGGATGACCCTAGATTCTTTACCACACTGCTGGCAACCATATCATCCATGCCAAGCCTTCCCACAGTTATGGCAGGGGACTGGAATCTGGACAGAGACAATGGCCTGGACAGGTTCCCCCCCCCCCCGGGAAGACTGGGCTTATCCCCAGCACAGAGGTGATGTCCAAACTTCTTGACTCACTTGGGCTGCTAGACATATGGAGAATCCTCCACCAAAACTCCAGGGAATATACATATTGGTTGCCACCCCCCAATTCCTCTTCCTCCAGACTAGATTTCTTCCTAGTCAGTCAACCACTACTGCGAAACACCACATCCTGTGAGATCCAAGCTAGAGTAAGTTCGGACCACACCCCTGTGCAGATGTTAGTTCTGCCCCCAGATCTTCTGGCAAGGGACAAAATCTGGCAGCTAAACAATGCTTTCCTAAAGGATCAAAGATGTCTAGCCAGAATCTAGGACTGTGTCACACAGTTCTTTGAGATGAATGCCCACACTGTAGAGAAAAAGACCACCCTGTGGAGGGCTTTTAAGTGCACCCTCAGGGGGGGACCTTCTGTGACTCGCTACCACCAGATGGAGAAAGAGGGAAGCAGAGTCTGCAGTACTCCTCTGCCAGATTAGAGATCTAGAAAAAAAGAGAAAAGGCCCCCCATCCACACAGATCAAAGCAGAACTTAATGTGGTCATGGCAAAATATGAAGCGCTCAATAGGAAACAAGCTGAAGTGGCAATCTTTAGGGCTAAAGACCCATTACGTGGACCAAGGCGAGAAGGCCAGGAAACTCCAGGCTCTCAGACTGAAACAACAAGAAGTGCATCGCGCCATTAATGTGGTGTGCTCCGCGACAGGTGCACCCATATCGCAGTGTCAGTGGCTCAGTAGGTAGCACACTCGCCTCTGAGGCTGGGAGATCTGAGGGCTGTGGGTTCAGTTCCCATATCTGGCACTTGGGTTAATATCCCAGTACTGACACTGTAGTGCAGAATGAGAGGGGTTTTTATTAGATATTCAAACACAGCAGCAATAATAAAAAAGATAACAAATCATACAATCTCAACAAAGTCCACAAAACCATCGTGTAATAGGAGCATCAGAATCAGTTACCCAAGGAAGATTCCACCAAACATTTTCAATATACAAAACATTATGAAAGGATTTTTCTTGAAAATAAATACTATGGACCTCTTTTAGAATACAGCCTGAAAGGTCCTCATAAGAGAGCAATTGTTGTTGTAGAGTAAACAAACACCTGGCATTCCACACATACCACTTTATGACAGAAAATAAGACATTCAACATATTGATATCCCAGTGAGACCATTCCCGACCAAATACCCCATAAATCAGATTATCATAAGAAAGAGTCCTCAGTAGTGGCATACAACACCCTGCTAAGTAACCCCAAAAAGAGTGAATAAAAGAACAAGTAAAAAAATAAATAAGGCATGGATTCCAACTGTCCTAGACATGCAGGCTTAGCACACTGTTGTTCAGTCAAGGCTTTATATTTTTGATTCGCCTTAACATTTAGCTTGTCATGACAACAAAGCCATAACACATCCCAGTATTTTATAGGAATCCGTACATTACGAAGGATCCATAAAACATTGGGAACTGAAGATTGAGGACATAATGGAAAGGTACCAATGTCAGTGAAAGTGAAGGCCAAAACCTGTGCATATAACAATTTTTTAGATTTATAGAAAACATCCTCCTATACGATACCCCATTGCTTCAAACAAACAAACACCTCTCTATAACACTGGAGAGAATACAAAACTGATTTAAATACTTTCAAAGTACTGGAAACCCATCCGGTATACCAAGCCTTAAGTCTGTCAGTCCATAATGCCATCCAGTCTTATGACATAGTGGGTGGAGGTTAGTAAATATAAAATTAAGAAAAAAGAACAACACAGGGTTCACCATATTGAGCCCCCTATCCGAAACCTTAAGGTATAAAACATTACATTTAATGGGATTCCGTCTGCTCCCCAAATTGCTGAAAAGAACAATCCATAGAGAGCAGCATCTCAATCTTTGGGGGGAGGAAACACGAGGCTGACATACAAGAAAAGTGGCAAAAGGTAAGTTCTAACCAAATGAACACGTTTCTGTTTTCTCATAACACATTTATTCCAACTGTCCACCAAAAGTTTACCCTGCCTCAACTTAATGTCCCAATTCAGGAAATCCGGATGACCAGTATCAAAAACAATCCCTAAAACCTTCAGAGGCCCATTCTGAATGGTAATACCAGCAACACAGGGGTCAGGGGTACCCACACCAAGACACTTTATCAAACACTTCTGTTTATTCAAAGTAACCCCAGAAGCAGCTCCATAATAGGAGCAAAATTCAATAGCCTGTAAAATGTCAGTGGAGAATTTAAGGATTAAATAAATATCGTCAGCATAGGCTGCAGCCGTCCATGGAAGAGGATGCAGAGAAGCTGAAACAGGAGTAAAAAAACGAACATCATTCAGCAATCGAAGCAAAGGATCAATATTAAAACCAAAAAGCAACAGGTTCAAGGGGCAACCCTGACGTACCCCTCGACGTATTGGAATCAGAGGACCCAGAAAGTCATTCACCAAAGGTTTGATTATAGCCAGACTGTAAATGGCCTGTAACCAATGGATAAAAGCTTCAGGAATTCCATAAAACTTCAAAACAAACCATAAAAAATCGTGGTCAACAGAATCTAAAGCCTTTCTTTGATCGAGAAACACCACATATCCATTCGTATCAGGAAGGACCCCAGAAACAAAAACTTCACGCAACAATAACAATTGATCAGTCATCCTTTTCCCTGGAACAGAACAAGACTGAAACTGTGAAATGACAGAAGAGACAACCTTAGACAGTCGATGTGCCAAAATCTTCATCAGAATCTTAAAATCAACATTCAAAAGACAAATAGGCCTCCATTTATCCAAATTCTCTCTAACATCCCCTTTTTTTTTTTGAAATTTCTTTTTCTCCCGCTTACATCCCTACCAGAGCCGCCCCTTCAGGAGTCACCAATGGAACCCATCCCTACCACCGACTTACCTGCTGCCTAGGGTCCCTCATCCTGCCGTGGATTGCCCCCCAGGGCGGGGTTCAGGGTGGGGTGAAACCCCTGTACCTTAGTGTCTTCTCTGGTCCCTATGACAGCGGCAGTCGGTGGCAAATCAGGACTGGGTTCGGTGCTCCATCTACCCAGCTCTGGAGGGTGATTTTCCCTGTTTTGTGGGGACGTTGCTAGCCCATGATGTCAAGGCGCAGGCACCGATGTCCGCAACCTCCTCCCCCCTTAATGATGCAGCCCCTAGAGGCGATTGGTTCACCAGCCTCCATCCATGACCAATTGAACCCCTGAGGTTCTGATGAACTGTAATGCCCCCAGCCTCTGCCAGAGGTCACCATTCACCGAGGTGGATCCCCACCTTCCCCCCGGAGAAGGCGAGCTGTCGTCGGATGCTCAGTCTTTCTCCCCTCGGCCAACCCCGGTGACCTGAGTCCGCTCCCAAAGCCAGGTTGCTGGCATGGTGCGAGGTATGGTGTCCAGTGCCTCAACCCTCAGCGCCACAGGGCCCTAACACCCTTTTTATGTAAAAGCGTCACAACCCCAAGTGTGATGTCCAAAGAGAGGGACTCAGTATCTAACATATAAGTAT
Source organism: Neoceratodus forsteri (assembly GCA_016271365.2). Lineage (NCBI taxonomy): Eukaryota > Metazoa > Chordata > Ceratodontiformes > Ceratodontidae > Neoceratodus > Neoceratodus forsteri. The sequence continues at coordinate 194,038,611 of CM057456.1, forward strand.
AAACCAAAGCCAATTCCTGTGAAAGAATAGGAACAATCAGTTTGTAAAGCTCAGCAGGAAGGCTACCAAGGCCAGGAACCTTCCCTTTAGGTAAGGCTAGAACTGTGTCTAGGACTTCAGTCGAGGAAACAGCCATAGTCAAGGCAGACACTGTATCACTAGGAATAGATGGAATATTCAACAAACCCCCAAAAAATGAGAAAAAGAAGTCCAGTCAGTAACAGATTTAGCAAACTGGGTCCCTAAATAATGGGAAACTACCCACATTATGTCAGATTGAGATGTAGCCTTTACCTCATCATTATCCCAAACTGCCAACATTTTCTTTTTCTGAATCTGGTCCCTACGCCTAATAAAGGGACAGATAGTCTCCAGTTTCCCCTGTGTGCCAAACCACTCCTGCAGTGTAAGAGATGCCATCTGGTGCTCGTGAAAGTTCCTCTTTAGAGTTTGAATCGCAGCAATCTGGCCCCCAAAATCATGACCAGTGGACTGAGCTAAACCCATCAAATGATATAACTGTTTTCTCTGTTGTAGGTATTTAACCTTCTCAAAATCAGACTTATGTCTACTAACTGATAACAGATTCCAGAGATCATATTTCAAACAATCCCACCACAGGAAAGGGTTATCAAACAGTTTAAACAACGTCTTCTGTACACTGACAGCATACAAGATCTGGTATAGAATGGGGTCTTCAGCAAGAAGTAACGTATTCAATTTCCAAATACCAGGTCCATAAGGCAATTCTGGAGACCTGAGTATAACAGAAAGCACCTTATGATCAGAAAACTCCACAGAAGTAACCTAAGCATTTGTAATAGGGAGTCCCCTGCTAACAAAAACAAAATCAATGTGAGTGACATGTACATCCATTTGAAAGGCAGGCTTACCCACTTTATGAAAGGATTTATAGGCATCCACCAGATTTGTCAGTTGTACAGTGGAATGCAAGAAGGACATATCACAAAAAAACTTTTCTAGTTGACATACCACTGCCCCTATCCTGATAGGTAAGACCACAATTAAAATCCCCCCCCCCATATCACAGCCTGATCTGAGAAAAGGAAAGGACAAATGTTGAGAAAAAACTCTACTCGTTCTGCTTTCGACTGGGGAGTATAAACATTAATCAACCAGTAGTAAGCACCCCGATATTTAACATCCAAAATCAAAACCCTCCCAGGGATCAAATCTAACAATTTAAGAAGTTGAATAGGTGAAGTAAATAAAATTCCCACCCCAGTACAAAAACCCAAACCAAGAGACCAATATGAGGGTCCCTTAAACCATTCAACTTGTACCTGACGAAGCTCGATAGATGTGTGCAGCTGAGTATCTTGCAGAAAAATGGTGTCTGCAGTAGAGGACACTAAATGCAAAAAAAAACCCACTCCATTTCTGTGCATCTTTAATACTCTTAATATTAATCGTCAACAGGGACAATTGAGGAATCTGACACATCAGAGGACCCAGGGAGGTTCATGAACCCTGGACTTACCAGCACCAACCACCCTCTTTTTCCTCCCTTTAACAGTACTGGCACTCTTCTTAGGGCCCACCAATTTATCACTGACATCCCCTAGCTCATTAGGCTCTGAATCGGAAAGAGGCTCAAAACAATGGGACTCTTCGGATGACGCCTCAGAGTCATGCCCCGCCACACCCGAGTCCTAAAAAGGGGGATGGAATCGATTGGAGGTCTTAGTCTCAGAAATCTTAGGGACCTTGGAAGCAGGCTGCCTCCAACTCCTGCGCCTAGTCACTCACTGTTCGGGATCTACCACCAGAACAGTCGTGGGAGGGGGGCATCGCAGAAGAAGGGAGAGACCAGGCACCCAGAGATACCCCATCCAGAGGGGCCAGTGATACATCTTTAGGAAATTCCTTAGCCAATATCTCCATAGGAGCAACCTTCAAGGGCGGGTCTGAACTAAACTCAAGGGGGGGGGGGCCAAAGGAGGCACATCCAAAGGAACATCCAGACTTGGAGTTCGGGAGAGTTGTGACTGAGAAGCAGTCTCACACCTCTTCACATGTTCCCTTTGAGCCACAGCCACCAACAACCATTGCTCTTCATGATCTCCTGACCCAGACTTAGTAAATATGGCTTGATCACAGTTCATATAGTAATGACCATGCAGACCACAGAGATTACAACAAACCTCCTCAGTACACTGTGAATAAAAATGGCCTAACTTTCCACAGACGGAACAGCAGATCTTGTCACAAGCATTGCTGATATGCCCAGGTGCACCACACTTGTAACACATTTTAGGCTCCCTGGGATAAAACAAGACCCCTCTATCCCCCTGAGAAAAAAGGAATTGGGTAAATACTGCAAGGACCCATCAACATCATTCAAAATCACCTGAACCCTCCAACCCCTGTCCAAATATTTTCACCATCAAAAATGGCTTCTGGGTGACCTAGCACTGTACAGTGTTGCTTCAAACAAAAAAGCAAGTCATTAACACTAACCCCCTCATTACAGAAAAGAACAGTGACAGATTTTTGGGCCGGTTTTCTCAGGGGAACCACATCAGAAGGGGACCATAAAGGAGTATGTTTAACTTTATGGTACCGCAACCAAAAGGCTTCCAAACCACTTTGCAGCTTGAAGCTCACATCAAATGAACACTCCCCAGAGACATGTGTCAGAGCATACAGCTCTGCAGCATTAAAGCACAAACTGGATTTCAGCAATACTTTTTCCACATACCCCCTGTCAGAAAAAACTTCCAAAGCTCCTTTGTAGATAATGCACACAGCATTATGCCTTTTAGCAGGCAGCACCTTCTTCTGAAAGAAGGATGCATAAGTTTTGGGACAAGGTCCTCCATCATCTGTAGGAGAGGAATCAGGACCCCCAGTATCATCCTTCAAAGGCAAAGTAACAGTATCAGGATCCATGTTCACAGGATGTCTGGGTGATTTGTTATGCACACCACGAGTACCCAAAGGAGCCATATTCTCAAAGTTTAATTCAGGATTAGGAGTGAGTTCTAAATCAGTCCCAGGAGCACTATCAAAAACAGTACCTTCAGTCACAGGAGAGATCTGAGGCACTGATGGGCCATCACCAGGCAGTTCTGTATGCAACCAGACCCCAGGAATACGAATTGGAGCAAATCCAGAAGTCCATTGTTGCGAGGCAGGAGACTTCACCCAGCCAGCCACATGTAAAGACTTTTCCACAGTCCATGACTCAGCATCGCTCATCTCAGAATCAGCCCACGCTCGCTCGCCGTGAAGCAGCAGATTTAGAGAGGAATTTGTCCCGAGTAGGAGATTTAGTAGCTGAGAAAGAAAACACAGAAATGCCATTCTGGTCATGAGAATTGGTCTGGAAAACCACAGATGGAGCAAGAGGCAAAACACCAAGCTGATCACCTGACACACCTGCTACAGGAGTATTCTGAGCTGGCACTTGACAACTCCTGCCAGTCACCAGGGAGACACTCAGGCTACTGGCAATAACAGCTGGCGGGTTAACAGGAACAGAAAACAAAGTGTCAGGCAAAGAAACAGCATGTTGAATAGAATTATTTGGGGATACCAATACCCTCTGTAGAGTCAGACCAAGAAGAAGATCCCGAGCCAAGAGCAATAACAGCTATACTAGTATCCTGATCCAAAGCTCCTTCAGAACCGCCAACTGCATTCTCCAAACTAACTTCTGCATCAAAAAAGGTGTCAGCCTCACTCAAACCTCCAGGTAGAAGTGCATACAGCACTCCAAGGTTCTCCATGTCCTGCTCCATTGCTACAAAGATAGAGACTGACACTCAAACGAACAGCGAGTCCCCCTACCGACAGAGATGGGGAAAATTTTATTCAAGAAAACCAAACAAAACAGAACAATAATGCAGTATACAAATTACTGTGACATAACATAACAAAATATATAAACTGTAAAAAGAAAAAAAAAAAATCATCCAATTTTATCTTTCATGGAAGGTACATTATTCCAACATTTAGCCCATTTGCAGGAATACATATGCTTCTTTTCATACATGCATTGATTGCAAAGTTCCTTTTCCACAATAGTAACTAGCTACCCTGGATCTTGATAAAATTGTTGCAAGACAAATTTACTTCTCGCTTGCCATAGTGTAAATTTAATAAATGCAAGAATCAAACGTACCATCTCCTTTGTCAAACCCAGATCTCCCAGACGAAATCCCTCTACCACTTCTGTATACATCAGTTGTGTCCAATAAGGGTTTTGCCAGGCATGTGCCAATGTTTCCCTCAGTTCTGTCATGAAAGGACAATGAATAAGAAAATGAGACATAGTTTCCACCTGGCCACTACAACACATCCTAGGGCACATATGTTCTTCAAGCTTTTTGTGCTTGGCATTACCGTTTCCAAATAGACGTCCATAGGCACTTAACCAGAAGATATCCCAGATCCTTGGTGGAATACAAGGGTTTCGTAAGGGTTCCAAAATTTTAACATAAAACTGTGGATCTATATCCTTAAATTGCACCATTGTTTGACTAATGTGAAGACATATAGAGGTATAAACTACTTTATTTGTGGTCAAAGTCAAAACATTTAGCTGTAATTTCCATTGTTTTAATTTCTTAAGTGCTGGCCTAAAAAACACACAGTTGGTCTTAACCTGGGCCTTAAAAAAACCCTGAATCTCCCATATATAATAAAGAGGCCGTAACCAATGGCTGGCATAGAGGGTCCAAAGAGCTAAACTTGGTTTATCATAATCTATCAAATTAGTATGAAGAAAGATGCTATAAAAAACATTACTGGGTTTATAAGATTTAATCCTCCTTTCTCCCCAGGTAAATATAAAACTTACCTCTTAATGGGATTCAACCGACTTCCCCACATTATCTGAAAAACTAAACTTAAAAGTGAAGATTCTAAGGTCCCAGGCAAAGGATAGAGTGCACTGATAAATAAAAATATTGGAATCAGGAACCTTCTAACTACTGCCACCTTCTTCTTCTTTGTCTGATTCCATGTTTTCCAAATAGCAACTTTAGTGGAGGCTAAATCTAGTTTATTTTTCCATTTCAAACTACAATTGTCACCTCTCCCAAACCATACACCTAAATATTGAAATGGGTCTGTGGATGTCTTTATACTTCGCCATGTTCCTTGTGATGTTTCACTATCACACAGAGGATAGATAATACATTTCCCTTTATTAAGGTGAGCACCTGTTGGTGTAGAATATTTCTCAATGAGATCTAGTACTCGTTCTCCTGACTTTCGATCTGCAACTATAACACATACATCATCTGCATAAGCTGTAACTCTTGCCTCCACACCACCTCCTATTGGTGCAATACATCTTATACCAATATCCTGTTGTAATAATCGTATTGGGGGTCAAGACAAAACACATAAAGCAATGGGCTTAGTGGACACCCCTGCCTGACTCCCCGGGAAATCTCTATGTAAGTTCCTAAATATCCATTCACCAAAGGAATCGCCCTTGCATTTTCATATAATAATGTGATCCAGTCCACAAAAAAGGATGGTATTCCATAATGAGACAATATACGGGAAATAAATTTATGTGGTACCCAATCAAAAGCCTTTTCTTGATCTAACTACATAATATAACCCTGTAACTCCCTCTCTTTACCCTGTTCCACAATTTCTTGAAGTAATAATAAATTATGTTTTATTAATCGTTCTGGTACAGTACAGGTTTGAGCTGCTGAAATAAGCACCATAGCTACATTGATTAAACGATTATGCAAAATTTTCATTAGAATCTTGTAATCAGTATTTAATAGGCTTAATGATCTCCAATTATCAAGGTCTGACCTATCCCCTTGTTTAAATATTAATATTTGAATAGCAATACAGAAATGCATATCTACCTTCAACTTACCTAACACCCAATTAAACATCATCAGCAAAACATATTTAACTGATTCACAAAAGGAAACATAAAATTCTGATGGTAAACCATCAGTACCCAGGGCAGTATTCTTTTTAAGCTTCTTGATAACCAACTCAATTTCCATCATTGTAACAGGCTTCATTAAATCTCTGAGAAGGACAAACAGTATACTGGGTACTTCAAATGAGGACAAGAACTCGGTTACTACCTTCTCATCAATAGGAGAAGTCTTATACATGTTCGACAAGTGATGTGTTACTATGTGCAAGATATGTGGTCCAGTAGTAACTGCAATACCAGCGGCATCAGTGACTGACTCCATGAACCTATCTGATGCCCTCTGAGTACAACATTTGAAGGCATCCCCAAACCCAGTTTTTCCCAGTGAACAAATCCTGTGTTCATGCAACATAGCCATAGCTCTAGAATATTGTAATTCGGGCATAGCTTTTTTAAGGTTTAATATTTGAGGTGTCAAACTAATATGCTGCATGTTAATTACCGAATAAAGTTTACTCAATTGCAATCATAGTTTGAGATAGTCTTTATACATATTCTGTCTAGTCATTGTTGAATACTTTTGAAACAGCACTTTTAAACCCTGTTTCATCCCTTCCCACCAAGTGCTGATGTTGTCAGCCAGTACTGCCACTGACATTCTAGCATTAAGAAAGTTGGTCACTTTCACTTTTACTTTTGCTTCTTGTAATGCAGCAGTATTCAGTTTCTAATATCCCCTTCCATAGTGCAGCCCTGCCATACCCCCAGCGTGACATGTAGTATGACATGATCTGAGGTTTCTAAAGGAATAATTTCTGCCCTATAAATATTAACATCTTTCTTCGAAAAGAGGAAATCTATCCTAGTAGATAGAGCTCCACTAAAATATGTGTATCCTCCCTCCTTATGTACAGTCTGAAATGTATCCTGCAGACCACTCTGTTTAGTAATGTCATTAAGACAGTTCGAATCACAATACATTTTCCTGGTATTAACACCTCTATCCCTCCTGTCCACCACACAGTTAAAATCCCCTCCCCAAAGAACTTTCTTTGTTGTAATTAAATAAGATTTGACATCCTGATATAATAAAATTCTTTCTTTTTTTGTAAGAGGGCCGTAAATATTTATTAATCTCCATCCTTCCCCCTTATATGTAAATTCCAACATTAATGCCCTTCCCAAACATATATCTACCAATTTCATCACTCTAAACCCATCCCCTTTAAATAAAATACCTATCCCTTCACAAACTGCAGTGCCAAAGGAAAAAAGAGAAGGACCCCAACACCATAATTGTTGTGCTGCTCTTACTAATGACAAAGTGTTTAACCTAACATCTTGCAGTAGGCAAATATCACTTCCCAAATCTTTTAAAGCTGTAAATGTTAACAGTCTCCATTTTGAATTATTGATGCTATTAACATTTATAGTAGCAATACTTAAACATGATGAAGAAGGGGAAAGGATTATTTAAGGGGGTTTCCTTAACCTAGAACTTCTCCGAACCCTAGCTTCTATCCATTTTTTCCTGTCTTTAACTTCTCCACACACTTGCTGTTCCCCTTCAGAATCTGAAGATGGTGGGACTATGGAAGAGGCTTCTGAATCACCTCTATGTTCTGAATCCAATGTGGTGTTTGTTAACACAGTAAATTTATTTGTCAAAGATATCTCGTCCTTCTCGAGAACACAAGTCTTTGCTACTTTAGGCCTAGGCCTAGTTTGTTTCATACCCCTCTTTTTAGCTATACTCTTCACTGTCTTGAGGAGGGCATTTCAAGTACCATTACTTCTGGCACTAGAATTTGTGTTGTCTCGTGACAGTGTTTCAGGATCTGAATACATGGTTGGTTCAGGGGTTGGTAAGGGAGTTTCGTCTGTAACAATAATTGTGTTCTCTGTCCTGGGTGAAGAGGGTGAGGGTGGGGCATTATTTTTGTCAGGAGGAGGTCTATCAGTGAAAGATCTCCTTTTCACTGTTTCTTTCTTTTGAGCCTCCTGAAGTATTGTGTCCTGATTCCTGTGGTCAGTGCAATTATGAGTGGCCCAGGGACAGGACCTATAGGTATGGCCTGTCTCTTCACATAAGTTGCATCTTAACTCTTCCTTGCAATCTAAACTATGATGTCCAAAGGCCAAACAAAGATTGCACTGTAAGCGATCACAGGCTGAGCCTAAGTGTGTATAGGCCCCACATTTAAAGAAGGCCCGTGGCTGTTCTGGGTAAAAACAATGACCCCTCTCACTTGCAATCCCAAATATTCTTCATATGAAGAATGTACTCTAGTACTACCCAAAACTTTAAAGAAGCCAATCATACAACATTTAAAATCTTCCCACCAAAGCCCAATATTTTCATATAATTCAATTGTAGTGATCTTATCCAAAATTATCATTTGTATTTGATTTATAATCTTCTCTTCTTTTAAAACTGAAGTGTTCAGTCTCCAACAACCACGACCTGCTTGGCTTTGGAGGGGTATAGATATATGGAACCCAATCAGTCTGTGATCATATGTCTCAATTGGAAGTGTCTCCACCTTTGCTAAAGGAATATTTTGTTTAATAAAAAGATAATCTATGCATGAGGATAGCTGACCTTTATTAAAGGTGGGTTGTTCTCTTTCCTATAACCCAGGAAAATATCTTTCAAATCTGCTATTTGAATAATAGTTTTCAACATTGTTTTATCACAAAACTGCTTCCCTGGGACTATATTATCTTGCAAATTAATATTAAAATCACCTCCCCAAATTACTTGTTGACTTGTATGCAAAAACGGTTGAATATTCTGCAGTAAAGTAACTCACAATGCTTTTGATTGTGGACCTTATATATTAATCAACCTGCAAGAAACAGAATTCACTAATACATCCAAAATAAGATCCTGACCTGGCTCTAAATCCACAATTCTTAAAATTTTAATCATTGAAGTCATAAAATAAAACCCTACTCCACAGCAGGCCTCTGTTCCCAAGGACCAATAGGAAATACCCCATTTCCAATCATTCGAACACACATCATTTCATTCTTAGAATGCAATCTTGTATCTTGTAAAAAATAAACATCATAGTTCAAATGCTACAATACCCCATAAGTAGCTAGTCTTTTCCCATTAGATTGTATGCTATTCACATTCAGACTAGCTACTTTCAAACATAATGGATCGGGGGGGAGGCTTTAGGATTTTCCCACTAGAACACGTTACCCACTTCTGTGGTTTCCGAGAATTTGGCACCTCAGAACAACTCATTTTCTCATGTGGGGAAGTATCATCCCTATCTAGTGGTGATTGAACTAAAGCACTTATTCCTGTCTCCATCAGTTGTTCATTATCTACCTGATCCCCCCATGTGGAAAACACTCCAAATCTATTACTTAAAGGGAGTGGGGATAAAGGCATATTCCCACTTTGCAGTGGTTCCTTTGAAACCTCTTTATCCTGAGATGAAGACTCAATTTCATGTGGGATTCCTAATATCTCCTTTCCATTTTTGTCACCAACCAAAGCCTGAATTATCCCTCTATGTACTGGGGAGCTCTGTGGAGTAGTAAAGGGAGTTTTCTCATCTCCTTTCTGAGTCTCTGATTGAGGAATATCCAAAACAGTTCCTCTGGGAGGCAATGGGGTTACAAAGAAGGGGTCTTGCCTAGGTGGTGAGGAATTTCTAGTTCTCCCTTCCAAAACATCTCTCCTTCCTCCTCCACCTCTACCTCTTCCCCTCTTCCTCCCTGCTGAAAATGTTTCTGGGGGACTAAAAGGTTTCCTCGCCTGGGACAAAAAATACTAATGGTCAGAAACCTCATCCATATTATATTCTGCCCAGGGACATTCTGCGAAGGAATGATCAGTATCACCACATAAGTTACATGTTGGGGGAGCCTTACAGCCAGCTGCTGAATGGCCCAACATCCCACAATGAAAACATCTAATTTGATCACAATCACTACTTAAACGGGTTAAAGAACCACATTTAAAACAGCTCTTAGGTTGTCCTGCATAAATCAAAATCCCTCTGTCCCTCCCCAAAAAGGAGGAACTTGGCAGGTGCTGTATGCCAGATTCATTCTGAGGTAGCTGCACCCTAATAGTCCATCCCCCTGTCCAAAATCCATTATTGTCCATGATGATCAAAAACAGTACACCTCTTCTCAAACCAGAATAGAATATTGCTGATATTGATGCCTTCATTTCAAAAAAGAAGGGTAACTGTTTTAATAGTAGGCTTTGTAATAGGTATTGCCAAGAAATCCTTCCAAATGTCTGTCTCCTTTAATTCATAATACAAGCACCAAAACTTATCCAAGGCTGTCATGGTGCAGAAACTGACATCATAAATGTTGTCTCCCAGGGCGTGTATGAAAGCATACACTTCAGCAGGGGAAAACCCCAAAGAATCAATAATAAGGGATTTGCCTACCCACAGTCTATCAGGTACTATTGGAACAAAACCTTTGTACCTAAAGTGAACCAAATATCTTCTTTTGGCTGCCTCAGCTGGCTTCTGAAAAAGACCAGCATATGTTTGTTTCCCCTGGTTCTCCTCCAAAACCCTTTCTGTCCCCTGATCCTTTCTTGTATCATTTTGAGTGACTGGTTTATCCAAATTTGCCCTCATTTGAGCTATAGTTTCTTTCCTGTTTTGTTTAGCATAACCCTGTAACAGTGTGCTACTCACTGGGGAGATTAATTCTGCTGTTTTTTCTGAACTCCGTCCTGTATAAACCACAGTATTGGCGTCTGACGCAATATCTAGTCCAGCAGCCTCTCTTGTGCTATGTGCAGAATCAGTGATCAAAACTGGGGACTTAGCCTGAAACAGTATTGTAGAAGTTTCTGCCGGAATATCTATTACAGCCATAGAGTCTGAATCCTTCATTCTCGGAGTAGGAATCGCCGCATAGAGAACCCAACTATCCTTTTGGAGAATTCAACCTGCTCCATGAAGTGCTCCTCCCAGAGTCCATTCAGTGGAGGAGCTGCTAAAAGTCACATCCTCGTCAGTATCTTGCTGTGAATCTACCATCTCGTCATGCAGTCCACAGGATCCCGGGGTATCAGCAAGAGACAAATTTAAAGGTAATCATTTATGTCCCTCTTCAATTGGACTAACTGAAGATCTTTTCTGTTTTGTTCGTTCTTCAACAAGTTTCATCTTCTGGAGTTTAAAGTCATTTTCTGCTGCTAGTAGCATTTCATTTAAATGTCTTTTCTTATCTGCTAATTTTTCCTGAAGCAATTGTTCTTCATCTACCACAGATTCATCCTCTATTTGTTCAGTAGGTTCCTCCTCTGCCACTTGCAATTGTTGTACTTCTTCTCCTTGATCCATATTCATGTTAACATCAAACACTGGATCTGAAGCCTCTAGCACACAACCTTCCTCCACTGCAACCAAACATGGACTGGAGTCCTCCATCACTTCCTGCAGTGCAACAGCACCCTCTGCAGTCAAAGAGTAAGGGAATTTCCCTGGTGTCCTGGCCAAATTTCCCTCATTCACTAAAAATACCACCAATAGCTTAATCTGGTTCAAGGTCAGTTGGCATTCATCTGTGTCCCCTTCCCCCAGGTTGTGCCTGAAAATAGGCAGGATTTGTCTAGTGCATTTACCCAGTCAACAAAAATGAAATAAATAAATAAAATAATAATATCCGATGTGAAGCAAATTGCAGCAGCCTTTGGGGATTTCTACTCTAAGTTGTATGTGGAGGGCACACCAACCCCATGGAAGAGGTACAGCAGTTCCTACTTAAAGCCAACCTCCCAAAGGTCCTGCAAGAATCCCTGGAAATGTTAGGGGCACCCACGTTGGCCGTTGAGGTCCAGGTAGAACTGGCATCATTGAAACTGAACAAGGTGCCAGATCCAGATGGCTTCAACCCAAACTTCTACAAGACAATGGGGGAGCAGCTAGCAGAACCGCTAGTGGCCCACTTCAATGAGGCCAAGGACCAGCTGGAGCTGACTGCAGAAATGCAAGAAGCAACTGTCACCCTGCTCTTAAAACCAGACAAAGACCCAACAAGCATGGTTATCTATAGACCCATCTCCCTCTTGAATGTGGACCTCAAGATTCTGGCTATGATCCTAGTGACAAGACTAGGTAAAGTGATCGCCAACTGTATTGGCTCCAACAGGTGAGCCTCATCCGGGGGAGGCTGGCAACAGACCAAACGAGAAAACTGGGCCATATACAGGCATCATCCAAAGATGGAAAATACCCAGCAGTGTTACTCTGCTGGATGCTGAAAAGGCATTTGACATGGTGTCCTGGACATTTCTCTTTGAGGCACTGAAAGCATATGGGCTACCGCAGGCCTATGTAGACTGGGTGTGGCTTCTCTACTGTAGCCTTAAATCCAGGGTGATCTGCAATGGCCTATCCCCCCCTTCCACTTACACTCAGGAACCAGGCAAGGATGTCCTTTTTCCCCCTACCTCTTCAACCTCTATATTGAACCAGAAGGATATTCACAAATCAGTCAATAACAGGGGTCAAAGTGGGAGACCACATGTACAAAATCTCTACCTATGCAGACGATGTGCTCTTGCACATAGAGGACCCAAGTCAGTTGATCCCCCCCCCCCCAGAAATCATCGAGGAATTTGGGAAGATTTCCGGATACAAACTAAACAGGACAAAATCCTGCATAATGCCCCTCAACCATCACATGTTCCACTCCCACGCAGGGATGCAGGGTGGAAAATGGTGCCCGGAACAAATTAGTTTCCGGGGATTGTAGTAACCCAGAGCATCAAGCTATGCTGGACAGGCAACCTGGATGACATATGAGCCAACATAAGCCAAGACCTTAAATTCTGGTCCTCCCTCCCTTTACCCTTATGGGCTCATATAAACATCATCAAGATGAGCTTCCTACCTAGGCTGCTGTACCCACTAAGCATGTCAGGCTGCTTTCTCCCTTTCACATGGTTCAGAACACTGAACTCGATAATCTCCTCATTCCTCTGGGCAGGCAATACCCCACACAGAGCCTACTAAAACTTACACCAGTGAAGGGAATGGGGATGCCAGCTCTCAGACCTACAATTATATAACCTTGCAGCCCATGCCTCACAATTCCTTTGGTGGAGACAGCACAGGGCCCTTACAGATGGCTCAGTATATGTCCCCCAATGGAAAGAAATCAAACTAGACGTATGTTGCATAGCCAGGATCAGAACTCGAGCCCTAACCAGCGTCCCTCTCAAGGCCTTCCCTTCCCCCCCCCACGGGCCTCTCCTTTGGGAACCTCAGTCTAAGTCTGCAGACAATTGCATAACCTGCTGAGTACCCAACTGGTCCTTGATCTGGAGCAGCCACTGATGGGAAACCCAAACTTCCAGATCCAGAATGTATCATCCCTGAGAGATTTCTGGGTCCAGCATGACACTACACTTTAGGCTGTCTATTAGATGGTGACCAACTGATCTCATACCATAAGTTCCAGACACAAAGACTCCTCATGAAGGTCCCAGCCTTTCCATTCATGCAACTCCAACACATGCTTGCATCGATGCTGGGACCCAAACCATGGAGAACCGAGACGATTAGTAAATGGGACAACTGTTGCTCCCTGGCATCCCTCAGACATGCTACCTCCCAGCTCTTCAAACACTTGCTGGCCCTCAGAACTGATCTGAATAGCTCATTATGCCATTACTGGCAAAAGGAATTCCCAGAACTAGAAACCCCTGAGTGCAACATAGCCTTGTGAAGAAACACCCACACTCTCCTAAAGTTTGATGACCCCAGACTTATGCAATACCAAATCAGTCACAACAAGTACTAGCCCTCTACCAAACTCTTTAGAATGGCAAAGCTAGATTCAGACAAATGTACACATTGTAGGAGGGACAGGGACACCCTCAAACATATCCTATGGGACTGCCCTAAGGCAAGGACACTCTGGGAAGATTTCAGAATATGACTCGATCCCCTGCTGGGCTTGGAGGATGCCTTCTCTCCTCAGATGTGCCTGTTGGGATTCAACCTAGAAGGGATAGTAGGGATACAAAAATACCACATAACCCTTATCTCAGCCATGGTAAAAAAAATAATCCTCAGGCACTGGAAGGATGAAACTATCCCCACTTTTCAGGAATGGCAGAGGGTGATCCTTGAAACCCTATGCATGGAGAAATTGATCAACCGCATGCGCCATACCACACAGGCATACCTGAGAAGATGGGTCCCACTGGAGGCTCTGCTGTTCAACCATTAGGCCTCTGGATGCCAAGATCCTGGAGACACCTGATGGAAGAGAGTAACAAAGACAACCCCCCCAACACCCCCTCTCCCCGCCAAAAACCGCAAAGCATCCAACACACCTTAAACTGCTCCATATCACTAGTCGACCTGGTGTAGATAACTCCAAAATGTTGATGGAGACCAGGCGAAGCTGACATACATTGCATGCAACGTTGTATTTAGATTTGTAGTTGTGATTGTCCCTGTCACTGCCTGTCTATATTTTATACTCTGTGTTAAAGAAAAAAAAAACCTTCAATAAAATCTATTTAAAAAAAAAGGGGGGGGCTATGAACTGCAGGAATGTTGCACGGGGGGGTGGTGGTGAAGTACTTGAAGACATACTGTTGGCATGCTCTTGATCCTCCACCCCTCCAAGCTATGGGAAAATGTTTTTTCCAAAAACCCTATTTATTCCCTGCCTACCTTACCCTTGGGCACACAGGATGTCAAGATTTACAGGAAGGCCAGGAATAAATCTACAACATCAACTGTGACTTGGTTTGCTGTTTTGTCTCAGCACATTAAGCAAATCAAATCACACACTGCAACAGAAGTCTTTTTTTGTGTGAAGCTGTTGTCGTACCACCTGCCATGCAACACAGTGCACAATGTTGTATTTGAAATCGTCTCTATGCAGGACCATTGTAACCACAGTATTGCTAAACACTGTCAGTGCACATGACCATGGCTACATAGTGAGCATGACTCATCAGGGCATTAAATAGCTGGTATAGCATACCAAAATGCTATGCAAATCAGAGGGTAATGCTAACCATTTTCTGAATTGCATAGCAGTAGCCAGCTACACATCTTCTGACAATTTTAGTCAAGTGTACCCAATCAAAACAAAATAAAAATTAAGCATTTTTAGTGTGTCTACTTAATTTCTGGCAAGTGCTATGCATTTTCATAGTTGATTAGCACTTTCTTGCGCAAAACTGGTAATCAGTTTTGTCAGCTTATTTAATCCCCTGCTCATCATTGGGTGGCCTATTGAGGATGGTGTAGTCCTTCATGCTTTGCAGGCAGCAATATCCCATGCAACACCCAGACATACTGTAGAAGACCCTTTCTGAGTTGTGCTGTAGCAAACTGTGTGCAGTCCTATGCGTCATGCAGGAAAACAGAGGGATACAGAGGAAACACATACTCCCTCCTGCAATGATGTGGTGCAGCAGTATTGAAGGTCATTGAAGCAAATTCCTTATTGTTGTGTGTTTTAAACTATATGTATTATGTTTTGTAAGTATTTTGTATACCATGTCATTTTTTTTGCTATCTTTTGTCCAGGACCACTTTGAAAATGAGCTTGCTCAATGGTGTTATTGCCTGGTTATATAAAGTTTTGATTGATGGATTGAAATGATTGGATGGGGGTTGATACCAGTCCTTTCACAGAAGAAAGGGTTCTGAAAGAACTCCTGAAATTGAAGGTGGACAAAGTAATGGGTCCTGACACGATTCACCCTGGAATTCTAAAAGAACTAAGAGAAGAACTAGTGACACCACTGACTACCCTTTTTAACAAATCATGGGAGGGTGGTTTGGTACCTAAGGACTGGAAGAGGGTGGATGTGATTCCTCTTCACAAAAGTGGGAGCAAAGCAGAGCCAGGAAACTACAGACCTGTTAGTTTGACTTCAGTGTTAGGGGAAATAATGGAATCACTTCTGAGAGAAAGAATTGTTGAGTACCTAGAGGCCAGCGGGCCACAGGACCTAAGGCAGCATGGATTCGCAGCGGGATGGTCATGTCAGATGCAGCTAATCAATTTCTTTGACTAGGTGACCAAAGTAGTAGACCAGGGAGGGGCTGTGGACATGGCCTACCTACACTTTAACAAGGCATTTGACACAGTCCTACATAAAAGATTAATAAACAAATTAGCCAGCCTGGGAGTGTGTCCCAGGGTGGTAGCCTGTGTAAAAAATTGGCTGGACAACAGGACACAGAGGGTAATAGTAAACGGAGTCCACTCTGAAGAAAGGGGGGGGTTATTAGCAGGGTACCACAGGGTTAAGTACTGGGTCTGGTCCTTTTTAATGTCTTTACAAGTGACATTGCAGAGGGACTGGAAGGAAAAGTATGCCACTTTGCAGATGACACAAAGATCTGCAACAGGTTTGATACATTGGGGGGCAGGATCAGAAGGGACTGGGCAAGGTTGGAGGAAAGGTCAAAAGTATGGCAGCTTAGATTCAATGCAAAGAAGTGCAAAGTAATGCGCCTGGGAAACAAAAACCCAGGGGAAGAGTACACAATGGGGTGGTATTAACAGCAACAAAAATGAAAAGGGACCTGGGGGTAGTCATATCAGATGACCTTAAATGTAAGCAAGCAAGTGAGAAGGCAGTAAGGATGGCTGGGGTGATACTGGGATGTATAGGGAGAGGCATCACCTAGCAGAAAACAGGAAGTTGTTATCCCTCTGTACAGAATGTTGGTGAGACCCCCATCTGCAGTACTGCGTGCAGTTCTGGAGACCCCATCTCCTCAAGGACATAGACAGGATGGAGGCAGTCCAGAGAACGGCAACTAAAATGGTGTAGGGTCTGCAACAGAAATCATATGAAGAGAGACTAAAGGAGCTTAATATATATACCCTTGAGGAAAGGAGGGATAGAGGGGACATGATAGAAACTTTCAAGTACCTCAAGGGAATCAACAAAGTCCAAGAGGGTAGCATCTTTCAGAAAAAGAGATGTGCAAGAACAAGGGGGCACAATTTGAAGATAGAGGGGGGATGGCTCAGGGGCAATGTGAGTAAGTATTTTTTCACAGAGAGGGTGGTGGATGCTTAGAACATGGAGGAGGTCATTGGGTCAAAAACAGTTGAGGAATTAAAGAATGCATGGGACAGACACAAGGCAATTCTGGTCGGGGGTAGGAAGAAGTAGGCTGTTGGTTAACTAGGATCTGCAGCTTATCCAATAGGTAGGGAAATAAGCAGATTAGGTGTGCCAAGCAGTCCTTATCTGCCATCAAAGTCTATGTTTCTATGTTTCTACATTCTATTATGATTATTTGAATAAGTTTACATAAGGATGTGACATGAACTACAGCAGTCACCCAGGCTGTCAGTGAGGCTCACTTGCTAGCACATGTGGTGCTCAACCATAAGGTGGTGTGTTCCACTGCTATACTGGAATTAGGCTCATACCTAAATGTTAGCACCCCAGTGCAATAGTAGTGGGGCTTTGTATTGTCAGTTTGTGCCATCTGGTCACTTCTACCCATCTGTGATGCTGTCCTGTTGGGTTTCCAAGTGGAAATAAAATAAGCAATAGCACTTTTTGCAAGACAAGGGTACTTTCCTTGTGCCCTGGCCAGTATTAACCTTCACATAGAACTGGTTCAAGAATATTTCTAATGATGTCTCTGGATGTCGATGTGCAAAATGGCTGACTCTACACATTCATTCACTTCACTACTGCTTCAGCATTGCTTGTAAACCGCTTGGAGATACAATGTGTATGAAAAGTGCAATATAAATGCTCATTCTTCTTATTGCTATTCTTATAATTATCTGCAGTACATGACATGCACTTTGTTTTCCACTGATAGAGCTATGTCGTTGTCAGCATACATTCAATACACTCACTGGATGCGTGATATTCTCAGCAGAAAGGTTAGAAAAGTTATGCCATCTTGTCTGGTGACAACGATCAGAAACAAATGGCCTGAGCCCAGTGGACAATACTGTGGTTTCACGGAGGATGATGAGACTGAGGATAACATATTGACCCACTCTTTCCTTGCGGAGTTTAATACATCATGACAGAATTTCAAGACATTAAATGTCCAGTTTACTGTTATTGTTTTTCCTAAATTCATACACATAAAGATACACTGATCAAGGATGTCTTTATTGTATGTTTCCACAGGTTTTCTGTTCCTTTTGAGTGCAGTTATGTGTGATTCTGTACATTGTTATCATTCATCCACTTCTGAAATGCTGCACTTGTAATGTATGTAAATGATTGCACTTAGTGACGTGTGAAATTGCCGAATTTCGCTACACAAAATACTTTGCGTAATTCATCTGTTTCACAAAATTATTTGCAGAAGCTAAATACAGAATTTCACCTGCAGAGTCTGGAATTCGGCCCCTGGAGCATGAAATTTTGCCCACAAAGTAGAATAATTTGCCACTTGTGGATGGCAAAATTTCATATTTCACAGGTGAAATTTTGCAGCTTCACAGCCCACAAAATATTTTGCAGATCGGTCAAATTATGCAAAATATTTTGCACGCCGAAATTTCACCCACAAAATTTAAATTCGCAACATCTCTAATTGCACCATTGAATTTCTTACTTGGTACACAGATGTAATGCAGGACTCTATTAAAAGTTAAAAGACACATTTTTAATCATCTAACTTTACAAAATAAAATAATCGAAACACAACATACTGTATCAAGTGTTACAATTGCATTATACAGTATGTGTTACAACTTGGATATTTCAGACATAATGGAGTAATGGTGCACTGACAACCATAACTGGGACATAGGCATACCAGTCTACACTCTGTTCATAAAAGACTGGTTGTGAAGTAAAGCAGGAGTATGGTGCTTTATCTGAGAAAAGCATAAAAGTGACAAACATACGGTGAAGATGGGGTGGACAGAGGTACTGTGGGTCACCCTTGAGTCTGGGAACTGAGGCACTATTCTGAGAGGCATGAGACTATTTTAAAGCTAAAGTTCTTCTGGCTTGGAACCAGTATGCCCCACTGAGATGCACCAAAGGGGATAGGGATAAGGAAATGTACCAGCTTGCATCTAGAAAAGTCACCCGTATGGTGAGGGGAGCAAAGTCCAGTAAAGAGCAGCGGCTGGCACAGGGGATACATGGAGGGGAAAAGGGGTTCTTCTGGTACATTGGGGAGTGGAGAAAAACTAAGGGCCATCTCAGCAGATTGAGATCAGAAGGAGGGTGGGTGGAAGAGGCGAGGGACCAGGCAGAGGTATTTAATGAGTACTTTGCCTCTGTGTTCACTAGGAAGGGGGATGGGATATCTACAAAGCAAGGCACAAAGGGGATAGAAGCATCAGTAAGTGGGATCAGGGGAGCAACAGAAATGGAGCAAGAGGGTGGGAGAGGTACCCCAGGGGTGTCACATCTGGGTAAGGATAAAAAGGCCAGTAAGGTGGAGGGGACGGATGATGCTATCTCCACCAAAAGGGTGTGGTTAGCCCTGAAGGCCCTAAAGAAAGACAAATCTCCTAGGCCGGATGGCATTCATCCAAGAGTACTATGGGAATTGGCGGACATACTGGCTGCACCCTGGCGGAGCTTTTCAGCAGGTCACTTGAGACAGGGAGGGTACCTAGGATTGGTGAGAGGCACATGGTACTAATCCATAAAGGGGGTCGAGGGAAGTACCAGGTAACTATAGACCCATCAGTTTGACCTCGGTGGTGGGAAAATTAATGGAGAGTATACTAAAGGAATGATTGGGGGTGTACTTGGAGGAGGTGGGAGGTGTGGATAGTCAGCAACATGGGTTTGTGCCAGGTAGATCATGTCAAACCAACCTTGTGGAGTTCTATGAATGGGTAACATCAGAACTGGACAGGGGTAAGCCTGTGGATGTATTATTTTTGGACTTCAGCAAGGCGTTTGACTCTGTCCCCCACAATGGTCTGGTGGAGAAACTGATGGGGTTAGGAGTAGGCCCTTTGATGGTCAGATGGATTGAAAACTGGCTAGCTGGATGCACTCAGAGAGTAGTGGTCTGTGGGGAGCTCTCGAACCCTAGAGAGGTTGGTAGTGGGGTACTGCAGGGCTCGATCCTGGGTCCGATCCTGTTTAATGCATACATATCGGACATCAGGGAGGGTATAGGGTGTGAAATGAGTCTCTTCACGGATGACTCCAAGATGGGAGCTGTAGTTGAGGGAGAAGAGGAAGGTTGGCCCTGGGACCTGGACACCCTGGAAAGCTGGGCTCACATCAAATTAAATTTCAATATCACCAAGTACAAGGTGTTGCATCTTGGTTGGGAAACCCTAAACACAGGTACACCTTGGGAGGGAGGCGCTGGAGGCCTCAATAGGGAAAAAGACCTAGGGTCATGGTGGATGCATGTAGAATAAATCTGAGCAGTGCAGGAGAGCAGCTAGCAAGGCAAACAGGATGTTGGGATGCATCGTAAGGGGGATCACCTCTAGGAGCAAGGAAGTGATTCTGCCGCTGTACAATGGACTGGTTAGACCACACCTTGAGTACTGTGTACAGTACTGGAGACCACACTTGAATAGGGACATACAGCTCCTGGAGAGGGTACAGAGGAGGGCAACAAAGATGATACGAGGGCTAGGGGATTTGACGTATGAGGACAGACTTGAGGAGCTCTGCCTGTTTTCATAAGAGGAGAGGAGAGACAGGGGGGACATGATTGAGGTCTTCAAGTACCTCAAGGGAATAAATAGGGTAAACATGTAGGGGATCTTTAGACTAAAGCAGGGAGGTATCACCAGAGGGCATGGTTTGAAGTTGGAAGGTGGAAGGGAGGGGGAAAAGAGGAGGAGGTTTTTCACTGAGAGGGTGGTGGATCCTTGGAATGCACTGCCTGGTGAGCTGGTTCAGAGATCCACAGTGGAGGGCTTCAAGAGAGGGCGGGACAGACACAGAAAGTGGATGTATCAGATGATGGCCTGTCCCAGGGGGGTGGGGATGGATGATAGAGGTTTCTGGAGCACAAAGGATGGGAGGGTCTTGGCACCCAACTAAGGATCTAAGGTTCGAGCAGACTCGATAGACCATAAGGCCTAATCTGCTGGCAAATAGTATGTTAGTATGTTAGTATGAAATCACCTCCCCTGGATCACCCCTGAACTATTAGCCTGCCTTTGCACTCGTGACTTAGCCTGGAAGACTCATAAATCTTCTGGCTTTCCAGCTGACTACCAGCATTACCATTTTCTCTGAAATAAGTGCACCTCGGTAGTACGATAAGGCAAGGCTGAGTACTTTCAGTCTGCCTTTCAGAATCACCCTTCTAAATTCTGGAAGGTAGTCCAAGCCATCTTCTCCCCACCTGCACATCCTCCCATCCATGTACTTTGAGATGATGACTCCAATCTGTCTGAACCATTGGCAGTTGCCAGTGAATTCAATAAATACTTTACCTCAGGGTGCCTCCTCGCTACCTTCACTACCTACTTCCTTCTCACCATATACCTCTTCATCACTTGACTCACCCCTACCCTATGTTTCTCCTTCTCACCTGTATCCCCCTCCTCTAACTCTGATGGCTCTCCTTGCCCTTATCCTCTGGCCCCTCCCCGATGATCTTGATGCTAAAATTCTTCATCTATCTGTCCCTGCTATTGCCTCCCTCCTTACTACTCTGCTGAACCTCTCCTTCTCACTTGCCTCTGTTCCTCTGGCCTAGAAGTATGCCACCATCCTGCCACTTCCCAAAGGAGGCAACCTTCCAACTCCAGGTAATTACAGACCTATTTCCCTTCTACCTATCCTAGCTAAACTCCAGAAATAGGTGGCCCTCTCCCAGCTCTTCTCCTACCTTGACTGCTTCAATTTCTTCACCCCTTTCCAGTCTGTCTTCTGGAAGCAGCACTCCACAACCACCTCTCTCCTTAGGCTCACTGACTCCATCCTTACCATGATGGACTGTGGCCTCATCACCTCTGCTATCCTTGTCAAGCTTGTCAAGGTCGACACTGTCTCGCACCCCCTACTTCTTGCCAAACTTTCTGCTGGGGGGCTATCCGACTCTGCCACAAATTGATTCCATGCCTACCTGGTAGGCAGGTCTCAGTCTGTACATATTGCTGACTCTCTGCCCCCCCCCATCAAGATGGATGTCTCCCAGGGCTCTGTACTTGGTACCCTTCATTTCTCCATCTTCCTAAATGACCTTCTTGCTGCCTGCTTCTCCTCCTGTATCCACATGTATGCAGACAATACTATCCTGTATACCTCTGGATCCTCCTCCTCCTCCTCTGTTGTGGCTACCAGACTTCAGCTAGACTTTGATAATGTTCAGTTCTCGCTATGTTCACACCAACTTTTCCTGAATGTCAAGAAGACTGTCTCTATGACCTTCGGCACAAGGCAGAGACTCTCTCTTCTTCCTTCCCTACCCACTTTCCACTCCCTTAATGGTATAAAGCTGGAGGATGCCTCTGCCTTTAGGTATCTTGGTATCTGGTTAGACCAGCACCTTGGCATCTCTGGACATGTGGAAGCTATCATTAAAAAACTGCGTTCCAAGTTCGGTGCTCTGTACATAAACCAAGACTGCATCCCACTGCCTGCCTGTCAGCCCCTAGTCAAGAAAATGATCCTTCCAGTTTTTGACTATGGTGATGTAGTCATCGGTGCCCCCCCCCCAAAAGACTTCCATTGCCAGATTGGACACCCTCTATCACTCCTTCTGCTGCTTTGCCCTTAACAGTCCTCTTCATACTCACCACTGTAATCTCTACCAATCCTTATCTTTACTCTCCCTAGGTGACAGGCTCCGCTCTCACTGCATTCCCTTCTTCTCTAAACTCTGGTTTGGTTCCCTCCCTTCCTATCTTGCTTCCTACTTATCACCTCTACCCCCCCCCACTCCCTTCAAAGCTATGACTTTCACATCATGGCTATCCCTGATAGATCCCCTATTGCCCACCAGTCTGCATTTTCCCACCGTCTCCCAAAACTTTGGAAATCCCTCCCTCCAGCAATCCACCATGCCAACTCCCCTTCTGCCCTCTCAGCTCTCATCCATAGATGCAACTTTCTGATCTGTATTACTAATTGCCTTTAACTCCCTCTCTCCCCTCACTCTTTTGACTCCTCTTAAATGCAGCACTTCTTTGAATTTACCTACTAATGTAATCAAACTATGCATATACAGTATTGTAATATTTTCTGTATTATACCCTAAGTGTCCTTATATTCTTGATTTGTTATTGCTTTATGTTTTTGTATTCCTATTTTCCCTTCCCCAGGACACACCTGGAAATGAGCAATTTTGCTCAGTGTGCTTTTCCTGGTGAAACTTTTAAATAAATACATACAAGCCTCCAGCACAGGAAGAGGAGTTACAACTTATAACTAATTGACACAGAGGATGAAAAGTGTGAGATGTTACATGTGTGTGCCTTCCATATGACACATGTGGATTGGATCCTCCTAATTGCAGTGTAAGGCAGAAGCAGAGATATTCTACCTTTTCCTTTAGGGGGCGTTACTGAGGGAAAAGTCCAGAAAATACCTGCAAACACAGATTGTGTTGTGGTGCAAACCAGGGGCTGGCTAGCCCTAAACTTCAACACTCCTCCAAAAGGTATGCACTCGACAAAAGATGAAACATGCACACACTAAATATCAGTGCCTGCTTTATTGCAATTTCAAAAAATAGTGCAGACAGATGTGTGGAGAACCACATCTAGCCCCGGCGCTTCAGGTTAACTAACCCTTCATCAGGAGGTGCTGGGACTAGTTGTGTTCTCCACATGTCTGTCTGTACTGCTATTTTTTGAAATTGCAATATGTGCAGGTTTCATCTTTTGCCATGTGCATTCCTTTTGGAGGGGCATTCCTGACACAACTGCTCATTCAACTCACTCTTGATGGGGCAATTGTGAACCTGGATCTCAGTAACAGGGACAGTGTGGCAAGCATCAATTTGAGAAGCCACCTAGTGAACAGTGATCCCTGCAAGGTGTGGTTGAACATTAGAAAATGGGTACTGCGAAAGCTGCATTCTGACTGGCTGAAACACCCTTGCACTCATGTTGTTATTTCTTCACAACACCCTCTAAATAACAAATCCCTCATGGCAGCGCCCATCACCAGGTGGTATTCCTGTGCCCACGATCCACTGGATTTTGATCCTGCATTTCCACAGTCAATCTGCCACCATTTATTTCTCATGCTTAGCAAGAGAGTCCCCCCCCCCCACCATCGGTACCCTTACATGTAAAGAACAAAAATACACTCCACTTTTTTTTCCCTTTGATTTCTGGCAACCATGATAAGTTTCCAACTGCAGCACTCTATGACCCTGCTGTCATGCCCCCTTCTGTGTTTCTTAGCAAACCAACCCCACACTACCACGCAGCCAGCCACTCGACTTTGTAAAGCGCCACAAACAAAGTCACCCCTACAACTCCAGTGGCATTTAGTGACATATTTTTTGTGTAAATCATAGTACCTCTGCTTTTTCTTCTCTGCTACAGTTTGTGTCCTGACTCCAGACTTCCTATGTGATGCACCACATCAAACAAATGCCGGATTGTTCCCACTGCAGCATTGAGCCACTTGCTCCCCACTAACCCTCTCACACGAACAACCACTTGTCTTTCTCAAAGCCCCCAAAAAACTATATAATGGTACCACCACCTGAAAGCTTTCACTCACGATCTGTAATCTGGGGGTGGGGGTGGGGGGCACAGTGCAAATGGAAAATAAATAAATAGCAAAGTAAAACTAAAATGAAAGTAAAAAACAGCATCACAGGCAACAGCGCCATCTATTGGCAATTCAGCCAACAAGTCAGCCAATGCAGGGACTATTTTGTGGAAAGTGCTCTTTCTGTTCATTTCATTAATATTTTAGCTTCTTTTCCAGCCCAAATCATTGCTAAAAAAAACTGCAGGAAACACCATTTTCTAAGTGCAATAATACCTTCCAGGGTGGGTGGTATTGGGATATAATGGACCTTACAGGGGCAATAAGACCCTCCGCCTGCAACGTCGGGCCTCATTTCACCCCTTGACAGTCCGTTAT
Source organism: Neoceratodus forsteri (assembly GCA_016271365.2). Lineage (NCBI taxonomy): Eukaryota > Metazoa > Chordata > Ceratodontiformes > Ceratodontidae > Neoceratodus > Neoceratodus forsteri. Next base: position 194,063,510 of record CM057456.1, read on the forward strand.
ATCCCAATAACACCCATTCTGTCAGGTATTATTGCTTACTTAATACAGCTTCTGAATGCAACTACTGAAAGGCAATAGTCCTGAACTTCATTTTTGCTGTTCTCCTCCCCTCATTGGTTGGCCACCATCTTACTCCACCTTGACCCAGCACCACCCCCTGCTGTTCCCTGAGACTTACTTGCCATCCTGTGTTCATCAACAGCTTTCCCCAGAGGCGGTGGCATGGGGTTCCCCCCATACCTCTGGCACACATGGAGCCTGTTCTGGGAAGGCAGGTCCCAAATACCAGAGTGGAGAGCCTGCAGGTGAGGAGAGCCTTCATCAATTCACCAGATCTTTTTCTTCTTGCATCCCCATGTCCCTCACAATGTAGACATAAGGGTGCACAAAATATGTGATGTGATGCCCCAGACATACTCTCACCAACAAGCCGCTCCACCTGCACTGCCACCTGATTTCACACAGGTGGCAGTATTGTGGCATTGCTGTCTGCCATGTCTTCCTGAAGGAGTGCATCCACTTGGATGCTTCATCATTCTCACCCCTCCCAGCCCCCGACAATTTGCACCCATTACGGAATGTGAGTTGCTGGTGTCACTAGCTATACTGCTACTACTTCACTGGTGCAGACTTCATAAACTTTGTTCAATTCCTGAAGGAAGACCTGCCCTCTTTGATGTTACACTATCAGACATCACCAGGGGCAGGGATAGCTACTATAGCTACTGGTTATTGTATAAGTTTTGAAGTGGTGCATTTTCAAATTGTGCATTTGTACAGCAATGACACGTTCATTTTCATGACAATTTATAATTAATGAATAGAAAATGACCCTTTTACAATGAAAGACATGTATCAGTAACATGCAACACATGTGCAGGGTGAGCTTTTCACACATATTTACTTAATGCACACACATTGCTGTGGATGGTTATATTGTCTGTCAGTCCCCCCTTTGGGGCCCTCTTTCATAGCGGAAATGCATAGCTTCCTGTACCTGTGATATTCCCCTTCCATCCGCCACCATAAGAGTGCAAACTAAAGAACATTCATCCATGGCATTGATGCACTGCTGCAGGACTCAGCAAGGTGCAAAAGGCCATCTTGAATGCAAATAGTACATGCAGGATGTTGCTGGGGGAGGTGGTGCAGGTGGCATTGTGACCACACTTGGGTGGCCATCGTGTTAGTGAGCAGACTGTGAAATAAGGTGAGGTACAATTTTCGTACTATTGAGGAATGAATCAATTCCCAGTATGACTCTATAGCCTTTCCCTTGGTCCTCATAATGTGGGGAAAAGGGAGAACTGTTTCTCTAGTAATGAAGTATATGACAGCAGGGGTGTCGGCAGGCATATGCACTGTACTCAACAGAGTACAGCAAAAAAAAATCAGGTAGGGGCAACCAATCAGGCAGGGGCAACAAAAAGAGGAAAGCAAAGACTTTGTGAGTCACATTGTATCTGTGTCACCCTGAGCCCTTCTGCCTTTGTTGTTCACTGTGGGGCACTGATGCCACTATCCACATGCACAAATAAGAACAACTTACCAGGCAAGCATAAAAACAAAGGAAGGAGGATTACAGGAAGAAACTGATTGCCATGTCTGAGTTCAAGTAAACGGGGGGCGGGCGTCCTATCGGAGTGTCGAGGCAGTGCGTATTTTGGTTTATGTTTTCATAATGGTGGGCAACAGTGCATCAGTTTTGAGTACAAGTTTAAAATTCCTGGCTACACCTCTGTGTGATAGAGTACTTTAATGTGTGGCTGACAGGTCGGTATGATGAGAAAGTGTGCCCATTTATGGATTGCTGATTACTCTTGTGGTACACTGCCCATTTCACAGGTGAAAGGTGTTCCCTCACTAAAGATGTTGCCAATGAGCTGGACAACAGCATCAATGTCTTTACCATACAATGACAGTGATGTTGAGGGAGACTGATTGTGTAGTGTCCAAGGTGTTAAAACACCACACATAAATTAATGTTTTAGTTGAAGTAACAGAATATGGTGATAACCCCAGTCCATGGGTTCTATGTGAAAAGGGTGACCCTGAAATGGCAAGCCCAGAATCGTGATGGAATTTTGATGAGGACACAAACACCAACTTTTTTATCGAGGGCTTTGCCCCATGCCCCCCACATCCCCTTACTTAATTAAGCAACTCCGAGGTTGTAGCACCATGGAGAGGGGTCTAAAACATTTGTCGCCATTTCATCCTCGCCATTATTCCATCACCGTCTTTTGGTCTTGCCATTTTGTGTTTGCTGACATCACAGGCCACCAGTCTATGCATTTAAATGGGGCAGGAAATTGTGAGTGCCAACCAAAACTACTTGTAACAAACTTCCAACAAAACAGGGAGACGAAAAATCCGGGGACTGGTTGGCTCAAAACTAGGGAGGGAAGAATGTTATTTATCAATCCAAAGGCAGACATATACTTGCGTATTACAGAGATGTTGATGACCATAAAAAAAACAGTTTTACCTGGATCTTACAAAACAAAGGCGGGGGAGTTGGGATGGCAACTGAGGGAGATAGGGTCACTGAGACAAAATGGCCCAAGAACACTGTTCTTAATGATTAATTAGCCTTGCTCTTCATTATTGAAGAAGTTTAGGACTTGCAACACAGTGTCATCCGGCCTGACAGTCAGACAGGTGAGGCACGTACTACTGACCAGTGAAAGGGTGCAGAAAACATTTGCAGGCTTTCACATCCATAATGTACATACATCATACAGGATGCATCACAGTGTTGTCAGACAGATGGCAGTGGAAATGGATTGACACCTATTATGGCTATTCAGTACCGAAATATAGTGACGGGTGGTTATGAAGAAGTGGATGTTGTGAGACATCATTGCGCTCCATGGTGGTGGTGACAGTGAGCATGGAGGGAATGGGGACACAAGACTTTGAGCCTTCAGATAGGAGTGTGGCAATCCATAGAGACAGTACCACAGTGGAACCACTGCAGTACCTTTACAGAAATGTCCTCCAGGACGGTAAGCATTATGAGTTTGTGGCATGGACATTCTGTCAGAAGAACATAACCCTTTTTTGGTAATGGTTCACACAAGCACTACATGTAGTAAACACCCTTACTGTACTTCTATTTAAAAAAAATTCAACCCAGTGCATGACAGGGTAGTGCTGAAAAAGCATGCCGTATCTGGGGCAGCAACAAACAGTGTGATAGTTATGAAATTCAGGAAGTTTAGTTTATTTATTTCACCAGGAAAAAACTCTGTTGAGCAAGCTCATTTACATGGAGGCCCTGAGAAGGACAGCATACAATAAAAAACAAGGCTCAATAATATACAATAATAAGGATGATATGAGCATAGCACAAGAAAATTCTAGGGCCCAGATATTCAAACTGCGCTCAAAATGAGCGCAACAGCAGGAGCAAGCACAAACCAGTTGCGCAAATGCGCAACAGGTGCGATATTCAAACATGGAGCAGAACAAATTGCGCAAGCAACCAACGTCTGAATATCGCACATACTGTGCCATAGCGTAACCAGGAAGGAGAAGCTGAGCCAAAATGTTGTGCTATGGCGCAACCAGGACAGCCCAGCTGAGCATTCCAGAGGTGCCATAGCGCAAGCAGAGCCCCCAGAGCAATGGAACTGCACATCCAGGGAGGCAGGCTGGGGCCCACCACCAGCCATGCCACACATGGGCACAGGAACACACTGCAAACCCACACCACACCTGCACACCCCAAGCACAGCATCAATGGGGGTGGGACGGATGATCTACTTGCCCATGGGGACAAGCCAACAAAGCATAGCAGAGCCATGACACCCCAGCACAACCACTGGCAGGCTGAGAGTGCCACACACAGGGGGTTGACAACCACAGTGCACATCAGCCCCCATACGCACAGCACACCCTGCACTGTGACCCCAAGACACCACCTATGTGCAGTGACTGGCACTGCAGGAAACCATGCATCCCCCTCAGCACACGTCAACCCCATGCAGCACAGAAGCCTACAAGCCAGACACACCCTGTGCACCCAGCAGTGGGTGGCAGCAGACGGCAAGACCAACCGAAAGTCACTGCCATGCTGGAGATACCTCCCCATGCACACACACACGCACACACACACACACATACCCAGGACCATACAAGCCCAGATGGCATGTACACCCCTGCAACTGAGCACCCATAGGCAGCTGCAAATCAGAGACCAACACATTATTCGTATAAAAATATAAATGTATTTTAACACAACAAACATTAACAAGAACAATTACAACTATTTACAAGAGGGGGGACCGGTACAAGGTAGGGTTGGTCAAGGGGTAGGGATGACAAACTTGGAGAGGGAAGGCAGGGTGGTAGGGATGGGAGAAGTGGGAAGGGAAGATAGGTCATGGGCCAGCCGGCCGGCCGTCCTCCTGCTGGTGTCTTGCAGTTCCCTGCCGCCTCCTCCACAGGCCATGGCGGTGTATTGACTGCAGGATGTTGGTGTTCTGGGCCACAAGCTGTCGGATGGCCCTGACATCCCTCGCCAGCCGATGGAGAACCTCGAGGCCTAGGAAAATGGGAACACAGTCAATGGCTGTGACTGACCACAACCCTGAACACCACCCAACCTGCAAGCCATATAGCCCAATGTCCCGCACCTGTGATGGCATGCACCCACCCACAGTGAACATGCACATGGCCATCACAAACAGGCGGCACCAGCTATGTGCACCACTGCACACACACTGCCCATGTCCATCACAGCACAAACAAGGCTGACAAGTAACGTGGCAACGTGATGCGATGCCAGTTACACAGCTATGTGCCCAGTGCGCATGGACCACCAGTGATGCATACAGACATGCTGTGAAACTGGACAGTGATGCATGTCACCTGTGTCGTGCCTACAGACATACATACATAGCCAGTGTCGGCAGATAAGGGCCTATGGCCCACACAGTCTGTCCATTTCAGCCTGTAAGTTACTTTGTTTACCTAGAAGTCTGTTGCCACTTACCCTGATCTCAAGAATTCCGTTATGTCTATCCATTGCAGTCTGAAATCCTGTGAGTATGTCAGCCCCACCACTCCTCTGGCAGGGTGTTCACTTGTACACCACCCGTTCTGTGAAGAAAGTCTTGCTCATGTTTCCTCTGAATCATCCTCTCCAACTGCATCCCGTGCCCTGTAGTCCTGGAACATCTTTTGCACTTCAAAATAGTGTTTCCTGCACCCTGTTCCACCCTGTAAGATACTTGTATGTCTCTATCATCCCTCTCTCCTCCTCTCCTCCAGGGAGTACAGGTTCAATTCCTTCAACCTGTCTCCATAGGAGTTGTGATGCAAGCCATGCACCATCTTTGTTGCCCTCCTCTGAACCTTCTCTGCCCACTCTACATCCTTACGTAGGTATGGTCTCCAGAAATGTACACTGTACTGCAGGTGGGGCCTCACTAGTGTCTTGTATAGTGGAATTATGACCTCCCCTTTCCTGCATGTTTGTATTGTGCAGGGCTACTGCCCCCACCCAGCATGCAATAGCATCCATGAAGTCATAATACTCACACTGCTCAAGCAGCTCTGACTGGCGCTGTTGCTGGCACTGCTGCTGCTGGTGGGGTGCAACCCCTGCTGGCACCGGGTCCCTGGCACGGCCCTCATCAATGTTGCCCAGCATCCTCACATCCCGGCCTGTGGGAGACATATGTTGAGACAAACATCAGTGTGACTCAAAAGCAGACTGCCCCCCTGCCCCAGTGACAGTGCCTGCCCACACAGCCATACCCATTCATCTCACAGCTGCACACACTGACACAGCCAACCGTGGCCCAGCCATCACCTATGCACAGCCACCAAAACACATACACACCCCTACAGATAATACAGGTGCATAGATGGCACACCCACCTGGCTTAGGCACCACGCCCCGCCTGGCACGTGAATGCAGCCGCATTAAAAGCTCTGGCTCCCTCCTGGCGGAGGTCACTGTACCGGTGCCAGCACTGCTCAGCAGACCGGCACTGTCCAGTGACCCCCCACCAGGTCAGTGGCCACTTGCTGCCACACCTCAGTCCTTGCACTGGTGAGGGGCACCTCACCATAAAGGCCATCATAGTGTGGCTCAACTAGGGCCACCAGGTTGGCCACTTCAAGCTGGCTCCAGGACACCTCCCTCCTCCTAGCCATGGCACCAACTTTACAGCAGGCAATATGGCACAGCTGCACGTGACCCCATGTGGAGATGTGCGCAGTAGACCACCACAGGCTCCAATGTGGCTGTTCGAACAGCGCCCGTCACTTCTCACATAAGCGCTGTCACCAGACAGCGCGCAATGAGTGACGATACATGGCGAGGCGAACAGTGCCAGGGGCAAAGGTCATACACAAGGTCATGGGCAATGACGCAAGGCTACGCACAGCGCCATCTGACATATAGGCATCCTGCGCGACCGACCAGCTGTGTACCAGTGCCACAGTGGAGTATTGTGCAGTAGTGCCACAGCGCCATATAGTGGCCATTGCTGTAGCGCCACTGGCACAATGGTGGCCATGGCCTGAATTGACGATCATGCTCAGCACGTCAGCAGCACGACAGATGCCTGCGTAAGCTATCTGGGCATGCACAATGCAGTGTACCACACAGGCACAGATCTGCGCCATTGGCTCAGTCGACTCTTCCGTATTGCGCAAAGCGCAGATTTGCGATATTCATCCGACACATGCAAATCATCTGATCAGCCATTCAATGGCGCAGTGGCGCGATTTGCATGTCATTATAGTTGCTCCACTCCTAATTTGCATGTATTGCGCTATAAATGTGCGACATTGGGCTGCGCTGGCCAGATTCGGTTACTGCAGGTGAGAGGTGAGTTGCATGCTGTGTGATGTTCAGGACGATGGTCATGGGAAAATGCTGTAGACTGCACAGTGACAGGTGTCCATTTCCCCCCATACAGATCACCATGACCGAGCAGAGCCAAGGTGAGGGTGAGGACGGTGGGCGTAGGAGGAGGCCCAACTTTACAGCAGCAGAGATGGAGGCTATCTTCCAGGCCTACCTGGATGAGGAGCCAGTGCTGAGTGGACGGAGGGGCACCCCTCAGTCCCGTGCGGCTGCATGGGAGGGGGTAGCTCGGGCCGTTAAACTGCACGGAAGCCACCAGCGCTCTGTGCAGGAATGCAAGAAAAAGATGGGGACAGACCGCAGGAGGTTGAAGGAGAAGGTGGCAGCCTTCAGGGCGGCACGTGCTGGCACTGGCGGGGGCCCGCCAGTGGTGTTGGAGCTGACCCCAACTGAGGAGACACTGGTCACAGCCATGCAGCCGAGCGCCATTGAGGGTGTACCAGGCGGAGGATTACAGACAGGTGGAAGCCCATCACTGCACTGTATGACATGGTGGTGGTGTTTGGGGGGGTGGTTGTTCACAAGCACTCACATGTACTCTCTTTCTGTTACAGATCCTGTTCATCTTCAGGAGACGGTGGTGGTGGGTCCAGACAGTGATGCTGACCTGCTGGACATGGAGGAGGGTCCATCCACCTCCACCACCAGCCAGCAGGCACTGAAGCAGCATGCACGCTGGGCCACAAACTCTGGTGTCAGTGATACGGGTGTGGGGGGTGCACAGCCTGTGTCTCAGCAGTCTGGCATGCAAGCATGCCAGCACGCTGTGACCATGGCAGTAGCACGTACCTGCACCATTGATGATAGAAGGCCTGCAATGGGCAGTGATGGTTGTGTGTCCCATGACGGACACACGGTAGGTCAGCACGTGCCCCTGGGCCTGTCTGGTTCCAACTTGTGTACCAGCATGCTGGCACGGTCCCAGACTGTGCCTGTCAGCACCCGTGGGGCAGCACCGGTGGCTGTGCAGGTGTCTGGCACTGTTGCCAGCACAGCGGTGGAACGAGTGAACCCAGGGCCACAGCGGTTGGAGAGGCAGCAGCAGCAGTCGCCCACCAGGTCTGGGGGTACAGTGTCAAGCAGTGGCACATGTCCACCACCCTTTTATCCGCCCATTCCTGGTACTGGCGAACAGTGCCCACCCTCAAGGGGTGTTGTGCATCAGGACCGTCCACACCCTGGGGGGTCAGGATGCCGTTGGGGCACAGTACCCATTGGACGAGCACACCCGCCTGCTGCAGGAATCAGTACAGCTGCAGAGGTGGGTTTCAAGGTCCGTCGAGGCACTGTCTGTGTCCATGGAGCGGCACAGCAGGGAGTGTGCTCGGGACTGAGCCGAGCTGGTCCGTATGTGGATGGATGTGACCGCCGCCAATGACAGGCTGACCCAGGCAGTGGTCTCTGTCGTGGACACATTGGGCACACAGTCAGGTGCCCCTGTACTGCACACCCCACACAGTGCACTCTCCACTCCCTGCTCCTGGTGTCATGCAACACCAGGCCTGTCGATGCCGGGTTCTGCTGTGGGCATCCCGAGCACCCCTGGTACAGGTTTGTTCGGGATGCTGCAGACCCCTGTGCGGGCAAGGTCACGTTCACGCAGTGGGACCCCTGGTGGTGCAACAGTGCCACCCCATGTGGCCGCTGCTCAGCCTGCCCATGCTGTTGGGTCACAGCGGGGCTGCCCACGCATCCATGGTGGCCGTGGGACAGTGCTACATGACTGAGCTGTCTCCCAGTGTGGGCCCTGTCTGGTGCTGCCATGTGTGCAATGTGTGTCATGGTGGGCAGTGCACTGCTGGGTGCTCTGCTCACCACGCTGACACACGGACCACCTGCACACCCTCCCAACTGCTGTCCACAGGTGCGTGTGCATGATGATGCCTACATTGCACTGTACACCAAGGTGCAAGGGTGCCCAGCATCTGACACACGTACTTGGACAGTACGAGTGGTGGGGGTGGTCGGTGGTGCTGTGTGTTAGCAATGTCAGTTCTGCAGTGCTGTGCATCTGCCCATGTACGCTCTGTGCCTGGTGTGTGTGTGTCCATATGAATGCTCACCCCTCCCTGATGGTATGTCTGTATGCCTGGACCGTTCCACTCCCCTGACCGTCATGCACCCCTGGTGTGTTCCCCTGTGTGCCTGTGGTTTGCGCATGGACAGTGTTGGTTGCACATGTCCCCTTGACTTACCTGTGTTGTGCATAGTGCTCCTCTGTGATGGTGTCCCGGTGCAGCTGGGCCTGCCGGATCAGTCGGGGGTCCCTCCGTCTTGGGGGGGCTGCTCATCACCATCATCACCAGTGCCACTGGCGTCCCCATCGCTGTCCCCCTCTTCGACCTGTATGGCTATCCCATGGTCTTTGGCCATGTTGTGCAGGATGCAACAGGCCAGGAATATCCCACAGGCCTTTTGGGGGCTGTACTGTAGGGCACCGCCGGAGGTGTCTAGGCATTGGAGCGTGCCTTGAGCATCCCAAACACCGCTCTATGATGTTGCGTGTTGCGGCATGTACCCTATTATAGCATAGCTGCGCTGGGGTCATGGGGCGGCACGGTGTGAGCAGCCAGGGACAGAGTGGGTATCCGCAGTCACCTGTGTGGAGATAGTGGAGATCAGTGTCATGTTCAGGTCCATATTGGCCATCTCCCTGTGTGCCACTACCATGGCACCTGTGGCATTCTCACCCTTGCCCAGAGTTTGCATTCCATACATGTGTACTCACCCACTAAATGTCCTGTGGGGATGTCCCCACTCTCGTATCGATGGCACAGTGCAGACTGATACCATATGAAGGCATCATGTGCTCCACCAGGGTGTGTGGCACAGACATTGATTATGCACCCAGTGGCATCACACACCATCTGGCAGTTGACACTAGGGAATCCCTTTCTGTTCCGATATGCGTGGCCATCGGGGCCAGGTGGTGTGTGGATGGCCACATGGGTGCAGTCTATGGCCCCTAGCATGCCAGGCATACGTGCTACCCTGTGGAACTCCTGCATGTTTGCTGTACGCTCTGCCGCGGTGCTGGGGAAATGGATGTACTCCGCAGCATGTGGCAGCAGTGCGCTGAGGAATTGGGTGAGGATGCGTGATGTGGCCGACTGTGTGATGCCTGTGGTGTCCCCTGTCAGCCTCTGGATGGTGCCCGTGGCGAGCAGGCACATGCAGGCTGTCACCTTAGTCTCCACCGACAGAGCGTGACTCCGTCGTGAGGGTGCCTGCATCACATCACTGCACAGCTCACAGAGCCATCTCAGTATTACCCTGTTCAGGAGGTACCGGCCCACGAACTCTACATCTGTGTACAGCTCAAAGCTGATGCGGGCATGGTACCGCCTGTCGGGGGCCTACCGCCGATGGGCCCTTCCACGGCCACGTCCCCCTGCAGCATGCATTCTCACCCCCCTCATTACAGCTTCCATGTGGAAACTGGCACTGTCCATCTCCCTGGCTTCTGACCCCCCTGGCTGGTGTTGCTGTGTTACCCCCACTGTCCTGACTGCTACTTCCACTGCACCGGGCACCCCCCGCTGGCCTACAGACTATGGGCACACTTTTCTTGCCTGCCCTTTGCTGTCTGTCTGTCTGTCTCTGTCTCTCTCTCTCTCTTTCTCTCTCCCCCACTTGGCAGCCTGGTAGCGTTCTTGCGCAGCTTCCTTGAGCCTTTTTATTTTGGCTCATTTTACGTCGCTGCCAATTTCCAGCTATTGCGCTCTTGCGCTTCGCACAAGTCTTTGAATATTGCATTGCGGTCTTTATGCATGGATCCACCCCTGTTCTGCCTTCATTTTCATTGTGCTGTTGCTCAGCATGTTTTCGGGGGCGCAACTGCCTCCTTCTGAATATCGCTAAATGGCGCAGTTTTGGACTTGCTCATGTGCAACCCTGTTGCGCATGGCGCAACCCTTTTGAATATGTGTTCATTGTATACTTTTTTTAATAAAGAACTAAAGTTAAAGAAAAAGTATACACTACAACACAGATCATTTTGATAAATTATAATGTGAAAGAATGTTTGATAATGTCTGTCTAATATACACAGAGAAGGTATACTGCACTGCAGAATTTTATAAATTATAACAAGAAAGAGTGCTTAATAATGCCTATCTAATACAAATGATACGTTTTAGAGTGGGCATCCAAGTGTACAGAAGGGTAGAACATGGCACGCATATGCACAATTCAGGAATATAGCTCTTAACAAAGTACCAAATAAATGCAGAGTACATTTAAACTTACAGGTACCCGACTCATTGTTTAACTTTCCTGTAAGTGATTAGAAGATACAAAGGCTAACTATGCTGGTGAGTTTGAGGGAGTTTTGCAAGTTATTCCTGCATATCCCTTTAACTGGCCGAGAGGTGGACCGCAAGTGCCACTGTTAACAGATTTCAAATGGGAATAGAGAAAGGTCACATGGGTGGGACATGTACCAATCATTGGCCCTGCTCATCTTCAATGTGTGCATCAATTATACACAACAATTTGATGGCATCTGGTTCCCATGGTCATAGTACACAAAGCTGTGTGGAACGCATACATAGTGATCCACATGCACACTGTATGTACATTATGTGTTTTCCTCCTGAAATTCTGCATATGTTTGCATGTTTTTATGTTTACTGCACACTCCAACAGTGGTGACACCTCATTGCCACACCTGCATCGACAGATTGTAAGGTACTGTAGCATCTTTGACGTGGACATCACTTTATCCCTGGTGAAGGATTCCCCCCTACCAATGACATGATCCTCACCATGGCATGACCACAGAGAAGAAAGTACCTGTGCAGACCAATGTGCAGTGCCATGGCAAGTGATGGGAACAATGATGCACAGACACAAGAAAGGCAATATTGCTAACAGTAACATGCATGAAACTATACATATACAGTAGTTACAACCTTTGTGAAATATTTGTCCATGTTAATAACATGTAATGGTATGGGACATGTATAACCACCCCTACCAATTTGGGGTTTACTGAATGTCTTTCTGGGCTCCTTAAATGGCCACTGTCAGGCTGGTGTCCTGTCCTAGTGTGATCCTGTTGTCTGCATGAGAGTGCCATATTAAGCCTCTGCGCCTGTCCCTTTAACAGAACAGCTAATCTATGTTAAGTGAATAGTCTGCGCTAGTTCCAAGTGATTTAGGGCTTGCGATCGGCTAGACAGTGCTCTGATTTGCTCCAATCTGCAGTCACTATTTGTGCAGAGGGAGCTTATGTAGGAACTGTGCTTATTTACTGTTTGTGTCTTGTTATATTTGAAAAAGAAAAGTTTGTCTAACCTGTCTTATTTGCAGATCATTCATGTGGATGGGAGCCACCATGTTAGGTCTGCGACTTCTAGTACTTGGACCAATCCGACTCCAGGGGCCTAAAATGGATCCTGCCTGAGGGGTCTTGTGGAAAGGAAAACTAGTTTTTGTAGTTTTAATGTTGGCACCAATTTGGCCTGGAGGAGGAGCCCTTACTGTGGCTGACAGCTCCTTCAGATAACCGCATTGCTGGATTTACAAGGGAAATCCCCAGAGAGACAGTAGAGAGTGGATCAGTTAGAGTTGGAGGTTGAAGTGTGAACAGCTTGAGTTTTCGAGCAGCTGCTCCCAGAAGGAGCGTAGGGGAATCGGTGGGAAGAGGCCCAACTTGCCTCCCTGCCACCTTTCTCCTGCTTGATAACTGCCTATAGCAGAAGCTGGACTTTGTCAGATTCCAGCCCGAAACTGTTTCAGAAGAAAAGAAGTTTGTTAGTGCTACTTACAATTTGGACCGAAGACTTGTTCCTGAAGCGTTCGGCCCAGCTTTTGTGTGAGACATATTCAGGTCGAAAGGTTTGCTCAGTAAAGCTGCTGAATTGCAACCAGACTATAGCAGAACTGTATTCTGAGGTAGCTGCTGGTTTAAATGTGCTGAATGTGTTACATGGGTTGAGACCAGCTTACCCACAAGAGAACCTTTTACGCCAGCTGGAGGCTTCACCAGCAGAAGATCACAAACATTGCCAAACTGTTCATCCTGCCTGGGCCCTGCCAGTTTGGCCTAGGCCACTACTCCTGCACTAGAGACTGTTTCAGTGAGAGACCAGTTTGGGGATCCAGCCACTGCACAGCAACACCATGCAGGTTGTGGCCACCTGGAGGAAAGGCCATGAAAAGGAGGTGCGTCATGTCGACGCTGCTTCCCCATACTTATCTGTCATTACCACAAGGTCTCCATGTTGCCTGCCTCACAGCAACTTCCTGGCAGCACATGATTACAATCAGGGTAGCTCCCTGCAACAAGTGTTTAAATCATCTGTGGTACCATCTAATTGTTAAGTTTCTTGGGTTACAAAGGACTGAGCCAGCTGGCTCTGATTACAAATAATTTGGTTGTTTTGCATTTTTAACTGACTTTCTTTCCACTAAGGGCCCCAAAATCATCTGCAACACTGGCCACCCTTGGGCAATGCCTCTGGTTAGCCAGACTTACCATCCTGGGTACCCCGTGTTGAGTGACTGTCATGTTGGGATTAAACGTGCATGCCAAACCTGAATCAAATCAGGTTGCTAATCATTTGACTAGATTCACGCCCCTTCCTTGTTCACTGCCCCTAAATAAACCTGATTGTCTTTCTCCACTTTTAATCTGGCTAGTGTGCATATTATTAGTTGGGTTACAGTGTTAAGAGTGTGCTGTTGTACTGCTAACCTTATTTCACAGGGGGTCTCCAGGGAAACTGCTGCAGATCTAACCCTGGTGGTAAGTGTGAAGGGTGTGTGCATATGATTACCATTCCATACTGTCTGTGAATTTACTACTGCACCAGGTACTAGACCACTGGGAGGGTTAGTAGGGGGTTATAGCTTCCCAGAGGGCTATACCAAAGCAGGCAAGTATCCCCAATATTACTACTCTGAGTGGAGGCACCTTATTAGTGAACTCAGGCCCCTCAACCTGTGCATAGTCATACAGGCAGGGTTAGTAGCCCTTAGAATAGTACCCCCTAGGGGTTACACATGATTGTAGGTTAACTGTTTGCCACTGCATGCACTGCAACAATAATAACAAAAATTGTTCTAGGCCACCATGCTGCATATACTGTACATAAATAATGTTTTGCAGTGGTGCATAGCAGGAATGAGATTGAAAAACATTACTTTGCTGCTACCTGTACTTCTCATGATACTGAAGTAGCATGTATTAAAACTGCAATGTGAATGGTGTTGTGACTTGGTGAACTTCTGAAAATATTCAGTTTTGCGGTATACTAACAACTGTAAAACAACATAAAACTTATCCTTGATGCAGTTCTGGCACCACTCACTAAACTATTGAACCTGTCTCTCTTCCTTGGACAGTTCCCCCAATGGTGGGAGGCGGCAGTGGTGACTCCTGTTCATAACAGTAGAGACAGAGCCTTGAACTCAAATTACCACCTGATTTCCATCCTTCCACCCCTCTTCAAAGCACTGGAACATATTGTATCTGACAAGTTATCTGATTACTTGGTGAAGTATGACATACAATGCCCACAGCAACATGGATTTAGAAAGGGTCACAGTACCACCTCTGCCCTCATAGAGTACACAGACTTCCTTCACAAGGTTCTGGACCATGGTCACCTAGTGGGATCAATATATATTGATCTCACCAAGGCTTTCGACACAGTTAACTATACTCTCCTGGTCAAGTCATTCCCTGCCCTTGGTCTCTCACATGGAGTAATGACCTGGTTCAAAAATTACCTTAACAGCAGATCACAGCAGGTCAAAATCCATAATACCTTATCTATATGCCATCCGGTGCACTCGGGTGTCCCTCAAGGCTCCATCGTCAGTCCCCTACTTTTTAGCCTCTTTCTTAATACCTTCCCCCTATTCTGTACCAACAACATTCTGCTCTATGCAGACAATGCCATGTTATTTGCTAGCCAGCCTGACCCACTCCCCCTTGTCAGCAGCCTACAGCACAGCTTCACAGTGGTTGAGAACTGGTTTGCCCAGCATAAGCTAATAATGAACTAAAAGAAAACTAAGGTTATGGTTTTTGCCAGCCCACACAATCAATATAAATCAGCCAAACTAACCATTTTAAATCACTACAACTCATCCCTAGAGCAGGTCTACAACTTTAACTACTTAGGGATAACTCTTGACAGCACTTTATCTTATATTGAGCATGTCAACCTTATCGCTAAGGTAGTAAACACGAAATTAGGGCTCCTTTATAGGTACAGGCACTGCAAGACCCATGATGCACTCCAGTTAGCCATCACCAGCTTGATCCTCTCCATAATTGACTATGGGCTTGTCATTTTTGATTTTGCAACTGACACAACCCTTAAAAGAATTTCTGTTGCACTTAACAAAGCATATCATTTGGTCTCTGGCACTCACAGACATACTCATATGTGCAACTTGTATGCCCAAACCAATTGGCTACACCTCAAGGACAGGATCACATTTCAGACCTGCCTGCTGGCAAAAAAAATCAGCATTGGACTAACCCCACCAACCACTCTACGTCTTCTTGTACATGCACCCAACCCTCGCAGTACTAGAAGTGCATCCAAGCAAACTTACCAATTTCTGTTCTGCCGCACAACTCAAGTGCAATGGTCTTTCATGTTCAGAGCTCCCAGTTAGGTAAATGTCTGCCCTCAGACATCCTGGACAAATCCAAACTTGGTCCATTCAAGCGCAAACTCTGCCGACACCTCACAACACTCAGCAGCTGTGACTGTCCCACCTAGTCCCCCCCCAGTAAGCCTAACCCTGGCCACCCCTTACATCTATCTCTCTCCACACCACCCCAATTAATTCCCAACCTGCCACTTATTCTATATTCAACTCTACACCCATTCTGCTACCCACTTTTGTGACCCACTTACTACCTACCCAATCTATCTCACCCCCACACACTTTAACTCATCCCTTGTCTCTGTTGCCATGTATTGGGCCACTGCTCTACTCCTTTCCCCCTTTTTCTGATACAGACAAAGTCTATTTTCTAACTGCTTTAATACAATGTGAAGTACCTTCCTGTAATTCCTATATACTTTTCTTTTAAACATTGATTATTGTTATGAACTTATCAGGTAGTATTCCCTCCTGCTGCCTTACTACTGTCAAAATCATCCGATTGATGGCACAAATGCTGCTACAATTTACTTATTGTTTGTAACAATTGTAACCATACTTAATATTGTGGTTACACTTTATTTAAGTGTCCTTAACTAAACTGAAATTACTATATAAGTACAATGTAACTACTTTCTAACTTCTGTGTAATTACATGCAACTACAATGTAGTAGTTAACTAGTTTCACATTTGCAGTTTAGTGTAATTACACAGTTTGCATGACCTGGTAGTTACCACAATTACTGTTGCAACAGCTGTTACATGTGAAGTTATACTTCCAGTATAAATCAATTTTTCTGTTGCACTTTGCAATAGCTGTTACATGTGTAGTTACACTTCCAGCATAAATCAATTTGTGCCAAAAGAGAGACAGTTGTGGTTGCATGTGTAACTACCACATCATGCAATTTGTACAACTACACACCAGGAAGGGTTCCTACCTGTGTATCCTTCGTCACCCACCACCACTCCACACAGGAGATTGGTGGTAAAGTGCATGGTATGTAGCCATGCCCAACCCCCAGCCACTCACATGGGCCATAGCATGCCAGGAGTGTGGGTACAGACAAGGTGTGGGTCAATGCCAGAGAAGCAGTACTTTTCTTAGTAACTACAGCATTGTTACAACCAATAAGTCATTATGTAAATTTATTTTGTATAAGTAACCAATGTAGTTGTATAGTGATTAAGAATACTAGATTGCATTATTAGTAAGCAGTAAGTGCATGAGGGACTGAATTCTGAAGGAAAGCATACATCAGAACTACAGCATTGTCATTCAATGTAAGTGTATAGTAGTTACACCCTTTTTTGTATGTTTTATTTTAAGTGTCTGTTTCTGCGTACTTACTTTGTAAGTATGTGTTAGTTAGGCATTAACTGTGGAAACAATGCCACATAAGTAGCATGTTCCTTAGCAACTACAGCACTGTTACATCCTTCTTCATACTCTTTATTTTAAGTGTCAGTTTCTGCATACTTACTTTGCAAATACATGTTAGTTATTCATTAACTGTGGAAAGAATGACACAGAAGCAGCACATTCCATAGTAACTACAGCACTGTTACACCTTCTTCTTACACTTTATTTTAAGTGTCTGTTTCTGCGTACTTACTTTGTAAGTACGTGTTAGTTAGGCATTAACCATGGGAACAATGCTGCAGAAGCAGCATGTTTCTTAGCAACTACAGCACTGTTAAAAGTCAATAAGTAATTATTTAAATGAATGATTTTTTATTGTATAGCAAATTGAATGCTAGATTGCATGTTTATTTTTATTTATTTATTTTTTGGTCGCACAGCATACAAGTGGTGGCTCTGGGATTTAACCCAGTTCTCCAGGTTTGAGGCCAGTGCTTTTAAACATTACGCTATACTGCAGTAGCTTCATGATGGAGTGATTTCTGAAGGATAATTTTAAGTGTCACTAACTACACTGTAACTACTGTATAACTACACTGTAACTGCACTATGTAGTTGTTAACTAGTTTCACAATGCGTATTGTACACTTACATAACTTTAAATGTGCTGCTTCTGTAAGATTTACCCACACCTCTACTGCACCCACACCCCTGTCCTGCTGTTGCCCAGGTGGGTGGCTGGGGGTGGGGCATGGGCTACCCTTCGATGACAGTCCTAATTCTTCTGTACCAAAGACTAAACTGTCCCATTGTACAATGCTGAACAGTCATCATAAATCTGATTGTACATCATGTATATTGCACCCATGCTTTAGTTGCTACTTTATTGTGCTTCTTTTTTTTATCATAGAATAATTTTTCTTTATTCATTCATGATCCATACAAGCCAGGTAAGGTACATATTCTTTGTGTACTGAATAAAGTACAACAATATAAACAATCCAGGCTATACATGAAATTAAGCAATCCTTAGGAGTCTACAGATAACTTACTGTCCCTAATTGTTCTTCAGTATTTTAAACAGACGGTATCAGATGTTAACATAGCCTATGTGGAAAGTCCTATATATTCCAACACATCTTACAAGTGAAAGGCCAGAGATTCTGGCTGCCTGTATGACTAAGTAAACCATATTATTCCTGTTATTAGCAAAGGAGCCTGCCAGAAGGAGTGAAAAGACAGAATGATTACAGGAAGGAAACAAAAGTGAGGAGAGATATATTTCAGCACGCATAGATATATCAGCCCAGCAACAAACCTAAACATGTCAGGAGGGGGTGACCATCTGAGGGTCCTGTATGCTCAGGGGCCTTCTTCAGGCTGGAGGTTTGCTGGGGGGGTGGAACCTTACATAGGGAGAAATTGAGGTATGATCTCTATTTCTGGAGGTATACAAGAATTTGCCTTCTATTCGCATATGTAAGCCTTTCAAAAATGGCAAGTCTAGCTAAGCAGACTGCCATAGTGAAAGAGATGGAGGTGATGTTTGTCTCCAGGACTGAAGTAGAAGTCTTTTGACCTCCAGAAGGACTGCGAGAAGCCAGAGTTTCAACAGGTGGTTCATAGGAGCAGAGTCTCCCAATAGAAGCAGTGGATTTGAAATGTCTATGGCTAATCCCAGTACCCCAGAACATTCCATGGCAATGCCTGACCAGAAGGGATTTAGGGCCAGACACTCCCACAACAGGTGTAGGATGTTGGCCAGGTCATGTCTACATCTCCAGCACTTTGTGTGGGGAAGAATACCCCAGGAGTGGAGGGCTGCTGGTATATGATGCCAACAAAGGAGAATTTTGAGTTGTATTAGTTGGTTTCTAACATCCGTGTATGTGGAATGAGCTAAATGTAGACATACGGACCAGGTTTCTGAGGTAATGGGGACCTTGAGATCCAAACTCCAGGCAGCCCTACATGGCTCAGTATGGTCCAGTTGTGCCTCCCACCAGGTGCTGTAAAAACACCCTGCTATGCCTTGGGAGGAGGCTTTCATGTGTAAAGAGGCCAACCAATGTCATTTGGGGTCGGTTACATGCTCCTTACTGAGAGCCTGAACCACACTACGTAACTGCAGGTATCTCCAGAAGTCATGGGCTTGTAGAGAGTAGCGGGCTTTAAGCTGTTCGAATGACATCAGTGTAATAGAATTGGCCATATACAAGTCTTGAACAATGCATATCCCTTTGTTCTCCCACAGGGCCCAGTGAAATGGTTTATTGTCTACCATGAATAGTTGGTTACGCCAGAGGGCCATATACTGGAGTGGAATAAAGCTTGCTGCCTTAATGGTATTAGAGGAACCAGGATCCTAGGTAAGAGATTTAAATGCTTTATTGGTGAGCATTTAAACTAGCCAAGGGGGGAGGCACTGAAAAGGAGTGGGGAAATCCCAGCCTCCCCCCACAAAACATGGTAATTAGTGAGGTAAACACCAAGTTAGAGAAGTCATTAGGGAGCAGGACAGAGGTAAATGTAAACAAAGGCAAAGGCAGTAAGGACAGGAATGGGGCTAAAAAGGGTAAAGCCATCAAAAAGTGCAGGGTGATGAGTACCAATGCCTGTAGTCTGTGTAACACACTCCCTGAACTAGTGGCCTTGATGAAAGAGGGTTGACTGGATATTGTGGCAGTCACAGAAACATGGTACACAGAAAACCATGACTGGGATGTCAACATACCAGGATACACAATCTACAGGAGGGACAGGGAGGGTAAAAGAGGAGGAGGAGTAGCTCTCTATGGAAAGGAAGAGATCAAAGCAACAGAACAAAAGAGTAAACAGGGAGCAGATGAGGCACTCTGGGTCACCCTGGAGACAGGAAATGGCACCACAATCCACATGGGGGTTGTATACAGACCCCCATCTCAGGTGGAGGAATTGGACAAGGAAATGATAGAAGGCTTCCTTAGAATGGCAGAAAAAGGGGAGATATTGTTGATGGGGGACCTGAATATGCCAGATGTTAACTGGAGCACCTTTGCTGCAGACACATCCAAGATCAGGGTCATTCTTGATGCCCTACAAGGGGCATGCCTCAGACAGCTAGTATTGGAACCCACTCAGGAGAGAGCAGTCTGAGACCTGGTACTCTCAAATGGGGATGGAGAAAGAATCTCAGATTTAGAAGTGGGTAGCCATCTGGGAACAAGCGACCACCAAACAGTGTGGTTCACGATAAACACAGCCAAACGATCAAGCCATTCAAAAGCAAGAGTATTGGACTTTAGAAGGGCTGACTTTGTTAAAATGAGAGAGTGCCTCAGAAAAGCACTAACAAACAGGCAAGAAGGAGGGGTGGAGGAACAATGGGGAGTAATCAAAACAGCCATCACAGAGGCAACAAGCCTTTGTGTAAAGCAAATCAACAAAACACAACGAAGGAAAAAACCACTATGGTTCTCAAAAGAGGTGGCAGGGAAGGTTAAGGAGAAAAGGATAGCATTCAGAAAATATAAGGAAACACAGAAGGAGCAGGACAGAGAACTTTATCAATTAAAGCGGAAAGAGACTGGGAAGGCAGTCAGAATAGCAAAGGCCCAAACCAAGGAAAGGATAGCCAACTCTGTTAAGAAGGGGGATAAGACCTTTTATAGGTACATTAGGGAGTGAAGAAAGACCAGTGGAGGGATACTGAGGCTTAATAAAGGGGAGGGAATGTGGGTAGAGGGTGACAGTGAAAAAGCAGGGATATTGAACAAATATTTCTGCTCAGTATTCACAAAGGAAGAGGAGGGAGAGGTACCTAAACCAAACAAGAGAAACACTCTGAAGATGGGAGTCGATACCAGTCCATTTACAGAAGAAAGGGTTTTGAAAGAACTAATAAAATTGAAGGTGGACAAAGCAATGGGGCCTGATGGGATTCACTCAAGAATTCTAAAAGAACTAAGGGTAGAACTAGTGACACCGCTGACTACCCTCTTTAACAAATCATGGGAGGATGGGTTGGTACCTGAGGGATGGAGGAGGGTGGATGTGATTCCTCTTCACAAAAGTGAAGCAGAGCAGAGGCAGGAAACTACAGACCAGTTAGTTTGACCTCAGTGGCAGGGAAAATGATGGAATCACTTGTGAGGGAAAGAATTGTTGAGTACCTAGAGGCCAGTGGGGCACAGGACCCAAGGCAGCATGGATTCATGATGAGAAGGTCATGTTAGATGAATCTAATAGATTTCTTTGACTGGGTGACCAAAGTAGTAGACCAGGTAGGGGCTATGGACATGGCCTACCTAGATTTTAGCAAGGCATTTGATACAGTCACACACAAAAGATTGATAATCAAATTAGCCATCCTTGGAGCAGCTAGACAACAGGATGCAATGGGTAGTAGTAAATGGAGTCCACAGTGAAGAAAGGAAGGTTACTAGTGGGGTACCGCAGGATTCAGTACTGGGACCGGTCATTTTTAATGTCTTTATAAGTGACATTGCAGAGGAACTGGAAAGAAAAGTATGTCTTTGCAGATGACACAAAGATCTGCAACAGGGTTGATACACAAGATGGAGTGGAAAGGATGAGAAGGGACTTGGCAAGGTTGGAGGAAAGGTCAAATGTATGGCAGCTCAGATTCAATGCAAAGAAGTGCAAGGTAATGCACCTGGGAAATAAAAACCCAGGGGAAGAGTACTTAATGGGAGGGTGAGATACTGACAACAGTTAAAATGGAAAGTGCAGTCCATTCCTATTTGTAGTTGTCTCGGTACCCATCCCAGGAAAACTTATTCCTTCTGTCCCTTGTATGAGGACCTAGCGCCCATAGCCTTTTGGGAGGTGTAGTATTAAGCAGTGTTCGGGGGCCAGTTCTTGAAAGCCCAATTTTCAATCTCCTGAGGTGTCTCCACCACAATGTCTCTGCCATCCTTGGATACATACAGGTAGGATAAGTTTCTGAATCCATATTTAAACCCCTGTGCAGCCAATGCTTTCTTTATGGGTATAAAATTTTTTCTACGAGCAGCCACTTCTGTTGAAAAGTCCCTGAAGAAGGATATCTTTTCCCCATGCCACATTACTTCGCCTATATCTCTTGCAGAATTCAGGACTTTTTCTTTCGTCGAGTAGCGCAATATGTAAGCAATAAGGGGCCTGGGAGAAGTTTTGCAAGGCCGTGGGTCCCCGGGAATATGGTGCACCCTCTCCACCTCTACTGGGCCATGCCATCTGTCTCCTAACATTTTGGGGATTTCTTCATTGAGGAACCTCTCTGTATTCTGACCTTCAGCGCCCTCGGGAATTCCAAGGATCCTGATATTATTACACTGCCCATGGTTCTCCTGGTCCTTCACTCACTTCCACAGGATAGCCAGTTTGTCATTCTGTTCTCTCAGCCATTGCAGAATTTTAGCCTGCCTGGCCTCCAGTTCTTCTGTGCACTGATCTGTAACATTAAGTTTGTCATTAAGCACTTTCACTTCAGCAACTGTGCCCGATAAGGTGAATGAGATTGTGTCTACCCTCATGAGGAGTGTCTCTAGCATAGCTGTGATGCATTGTAGTGAGGTACCAACATCCACTGGGGGGGTAGGATCATCCGTGGAAGCTGCGCCTAAGCCTTGAATGGCTAATTTGGAGGATGCCATTCTGGGATCGTATCGGCATTACTCCCCAGTAGTGAAAGGGATAGTAGACGGTAGAGCAGCTCGTTATTTACAAATGGCCTCAGTAAGACTCTCCCTGCCAGAAAACCCGTACTGGGGGGGACCACCATGCAAAGTTGGTGTTCTCAGGGCCTGCTCAGATCTGAAGTAAGTCGCGCAATGGCCGGTGCTGTAAAGTGATGTACCAGATCACTGAACACAGTAGAAACCAGCGCCAAGCAGCGAACCCAGTCTTACGGCAACATCTGAGTGTTTTAGGGGGGCCTAGAACCCTGGATGACTGTGATTGCAAACAGATTGTGTTAGCTGGGGACTGGGATATCGGTTCAAGCGGCCATCTTTCTCGGTGGTCAAGCCACGCCTTCCCCTTATTGTGGTTCAACTGTATTCTTGCACTTAATTGTACCTAGCTGCATTCAGTATATTCAATGTATTCTATTTTGTGAACCTTTCTCTGTTAATGTAAGTGTATTGTCTGTATTACCTGTGTACCATCTTTATGGCCCGGGTCATACCTGAAAATGGTCCACTGAATCAGTGCACTTACCTGGTAAACAAACAAACAATAAATAAATATCACTGATCTGCTGTGTGGAGTTATGGTCGGTGATGCCAGATACACATGCCAGGATGCCTCTTTAGCCATTACATGCCCTTCCCACTAGCTGAATGAGGTGGCAGCCATGGCACCATCATTCACACCAAGCTACCACAGTCTTGACTATACCATGAGGGTTGGGGTATGGTGGTGAAGACATGCATGTAATAACTAAGGAAGAGTCCCTGCATGTGTATCTGGTACCACCCACCATTACTCCACACAGCAGATATTTGTTTACCAGGGAGGCTGTAAGGGAGGTGAAGGTGATGAACCCACTGGCAGGGAGTGACCACCAATCTGTGTGGTTCAAGCTCAACATGGGCAGGGAGGCAGCTGGTACAGGGAAGAGGGTGGTTGACTTCAGAAATGCTGACTTCAGTAGGATGGTTGAAATTTTAGGAGAGTACCTGGCAGGAATTCAGTTTCACTGGGATGCAAACCATAAATGGGGAAAAAAACTACATTGGGACCTGTGGAGGCTGTTGGGACCTGTACCAAACTGCAGAGCAAGAAGGGAAGATCTAAGTAGTCAAGCTTGATGAGTAGGGAAGTTTTAAATAAGGTGAAGGTAAAATAAAAAGCATTCTGTGCATACAAGAATTTGGGGGCGGAGATAGGAATGAGTATGTGAGGAAGTCCAGAAAAGTTACCAAGGGTGTTACAGCAGCCAAGGCCTCCAGGGAACTGAGGCTGGCTCAGGGGATCAAAGATGGGGAAAAGGACTTCTTCTGACACAATGGGGAAAGAAGGAGCTGCAAGGATCAGATCCTGCAGATCAAGATGGACGGGGGTGGGCAGAGAATGGAGCAGAACAGGCAGAAGCACTAAATGAGTACTTCTGTTCCATATTCATGAGGAAGAAGGGCAGGCAGCTTCTGCAGGGGTGGGAGGGTGGGCAGGGGAGGGGTGACAGATAGGGTAATCACTGAGGGCAGGTAATAGAGGGTCTAAGGGCTCTGAGGATGGATAAGGCACCAGGACCATACACCATACATCCCAGGGTGCTGAGAGAACTGGCAGAGGTACTGGCAGGGCCACTGGTGGACCTATTCAATACCTCCCTGGACACAAGGTGCATGCCACAGGACTGGAGAATGGCCAATGTGGTGTCCCTCCATAAAAGTGACCCTAAGGATTAACCAGGCAATTACAGACCTGCAAGCCTGACATCCATTGTGGGGAAGCTGATGGAGACAATCCTGAAGAAGAGGCTGGCTGACATTTCTGGAGCATAATGGACTCCAGGACAATCATCAGCATGGGTTTGTCTTGGGAAGGTCCTGTCAGACTAACCTAGTTGAGTACTATGACTGGGTACTGGGGGAATTGGACAAAGGTCATGTGATGTATGTCATATTTTTCTATTTTAGCAAGGCCTTTGATTCAGTGCTGCATGGGAAGTTGGGGGATTGAGGTATGTGGGGGTTGGGACCAAGATGGTTAACTGGATCAAAAATTGGCTTCAGGGAAGATAGCAGAGGGTAGTGGATGGGGGGAGCTCTCGTCTCCAAGGATAGTTGCAAACAGGGTGCCACAGGATCGGTACTGGGACTGATGTTATTTGAGATATTCATAGAGGACATCTCACATGGCATCAGTAATAAGATCAGCCTTTTCACTGATGATACCAAGATGGGGGTGGTGGTGAGTGACGTAGAGGGATGGCAGGAACTGGAGAATGACCAGATTAAACTGGAGGTGTGGTTGGAAGAGTGGCAGCCTGGATTCAGTGCTAAAAGGAGGATATTATTGAGACCATCAAGTACTTAAAGGGGATTAACAAGACAGGAACAGAAGAGATAATTAAGTTAACTAGGGGGAGGGACACAAGAGGTCATGGTCTTAGATTGGGAGGAGTAGATATAGGAGAGAAATGTGGAGACACTTTTTCATGGAGAGGGTTGTGGTGGAATGGAACTCTCTGCCAGAGGAGCTGGTATCCTCAAGACAGTGGGAGTTTCAAATGGGGATGGGACAGGGTGAAATGGGAGGTCATAGTGAAGGGGCATGGAAGGAATTAACTGCAAGGTAGGTGTGCTAGCTGCACATTCGAGCAGACTTGATAGACCATGTGGCTTATTTCTACTGGTAAATTTCCTATGTTCTTATGTTCCTAGTCGCACTGAACCCATGGACTGTTTTCAGTCATGACCTGGGCCGTTAAGATGGTGCATAGGTAACACAGATGGCATGAGGTCATAATGTCGCATGCATAAAGTGCGCTGCCAATACAGCACGCTTTCTTGCATGCGGCATTAGTCTGTTTTTTGCAGGGCCCTCCCGCACCCCACTTTACTGGGGGCTGGGCCCCCCTGAACCACCCCCATAAGGATTCATAACTCCGGGGGGGGGGAGGTTAACAGTAAAATCACACAAAGTGCAAAAAATAAAAAAAATTTCTTGCATCTTGGACTGGAAATCGAATTCGGTCCAAATGCTCTGCCTGCATCCCCTGCTGCCACGGCAGGTGCTTGGCAGAAACCCATCCTGGCAGAGTTCTTGCCCTGTGCCTGGGATTGTGAGAGGGTGCAGTACCGCACACAGAAGCATTTGCGGTATTGCACCCACTCGCTCACATTTACAGCACTATTTTGATTTACCTCTCATGTCATACGCTACTAAATGTACGACATATCGACCAGGTATGAATACAGACAATACACGTATAATAACAAAGAAAGGTACAGGAAATAGAATACATTGAATATAGTGAGTATAGCTAGGTACAACTAAGTGCAAGAATACAGTTGAAATACAATACAGTAGCAGCTAAAGTGCAGGTGCAATATACATGATGTACAATTAGACGGTTTTATGACTGTTCAGCATTGTACAACAGGACAGTTTATTCATAGGTAAAGAAGAACCCCTCCAGTACTATTTGGGCAACCAAAATGGTGCAGAGTCTGCACCAGAAGACATACGAAGAAAGACTAAAGGAGCTTAATATGTATACTCTTGAGAAAAGAAGGGAGAGAGGGGACATGATAGAAACTTTCAAGTACCTCAAGGGAATCAACAAAGTCCATGAGGGTAGCATCTTTCAGAAAAAGAGATGTGCAAGAACAAGGGGGCACAATTTGAAGATAGAGTGGGGATGGCTCAGAGGTAATGTGAGGAAATATTTTTTCACAGAGAGGTTTGTGGATGCATGGGACAGCCTGCCTGAGGAGGTCGTGGAGTCAAGAACAGCAGGGGAATTCAAGAATGCATGGGACAGACATAAGGCAATCCTAGTGGGGGTAGGAGGAAGTAAGCTGTTGGTTAACTAGGATCTGCAGCTTATCTCTTAGGTAGGAAAATGAGCAGACTAGGTGGGCCAAGCGGTCCTTATCTGCCATCAAATTCTATGTTTCTATGTTTCTATATCCCAAGAGGGAGATTCCACAGGATTCGGGGGAAATCCTGTCCAGAACAAGTCCTACCCACCAAAAAAAGTGGGGGGGGAGGAAAAATTATAGAAGGAGGGAGAAAGAGAGTCCTCATGGTCCCTCTCCTCTCTACCCCACCTAGGAGAGATTCCCCCAATAAAGGACCAGATCACATCCAGGAGGAACCCCCCTGGCTGAGAAGGGAAGGACCAACAGGGAGCTCCTAAGGCCAGGGCAAGAAGCCCTACTTGTCTTCCCTCCCAGGGTGGGCCCTCCGTCACTTAGGAAGGTAACAGAGGACCCGGAGCTACCAGTAGGACGCAGTCCACAATTGGCCTCAAGGAGGGAGAGGGAAAAGAGGGAGGGGGCATTGCCCAGGGACTGAGGCCCAGAAGGGAAGCTGCCAGTGATGAATGATGACGATATACAAGAAGATCGAGTATTACGATGAGTATGTAATTTTAATATCTACCCTGTGTCAGTCTTCGCCATTCATCACTGTCTGAGTAAGTATTGAGCCACCTGAAGGGGGCCCAGCACTTCCCTGAGGGGCGTGAGTCTCTCAGTCTCTTCTGGGGGAGGACCATGAAAGGAGGAGACCCATTACAGGCCAGCTAGGCCTGCGACTAGTCAGGGCAAGGTGGTGTCTCCTATTGCTGGGAGACAGAAGTCGTCCTTGTAGTTACCACCTTGCCATGTGGGAGAAAATGTGGGTCCCCTGGAACACAGAGGCAGCACCCTACACCATGCCAAGGGTGACAACCTTGATAGTTAAAGCCACGCTGTCAACTTAATGCAGATCACTGTCACCACTAGCCTTGAAGCTACCTCATTGGCATCATAAGACACCCTTGCCTGGTGCCTTGTGAGCTCTAGGCCCTGCACAGAAAGTTCAAGGGCCTGTCTGGTTGCCTTCATATCAGGCAGCAATGTCAGCACCTGATCTAGCATTGACCACAGGCGCCTGTTGTAGGCAGCGTGGTGTGCCTGATGAGTGGCAAAGCTGACCATACTACGAGCCGCACAGAACATTATCCATCTCCAGCAGTCAAACTCCACAGAGTTCACATCCAGGAACTGGTTGCACACCAGGTGTCTATACCCAGAAGGGGAATCCAGTACCCTCACTCCCAAAGTGGGATGAGGCAAGGTCCCTGGAGACCCCTGGTGTACACAGTGCTTGTGCTGGGAGTCCATAGGGGCTGGAGTTGGAACAAATGGGCACTGCCAGGAGGTGGATGATGCTTCCTGGAAGGGAATTGGCCAGGGAAGGATGAACAGGTGGTCCACATTGAGTTTACTAAGGAAGACACGCATTGTCCACTCAGTATTGCATCTTGCAACATGGGATATGTGCAGATTGCTGACCAGCCTCGATAGGAAGCACTGATATATTATCTGATCAGTGTCTGAGGACAGATGGACAGAGGTATCCTCTTCCTTGAAGGAGGAAGATGAGGAGGCTGATGAATCTGAAGAGTCCAAGTCCAGCTGCTGCAGGTGAGACAGGCAAAAGACCTGCTCATCCATAGCCCTGACATGCAGTACCAGAAGAAGGCAGCAGCAGTGGCTTTGAACTGCTCCCAGGTCAAGGGTCCTGAAGGACCCACATGCCCTGGGAAATGAAGATGGGGCTGCAGAGGCAATGGGGAGACAAACTTTACATTACCTGAGTGACCTCTGCCTGGGCTGGGGATCTCGCTGGCAATCTTGGACCTCCTGGGGATCCACTCGTCTATGCAGTTACTGCCCACTCAACCAGCTTAAAGCTGTCAGGACTGAGCCCTGAATGGGAAACTCCCCTGTGAGGAGACTGGGGCTGCATAGAATCAGAAGGGCAGACCCTAACTCCCCCCCAATAAGGCCTTCCTTGAAGGGGATGAGGGAGAGAGAGAACAAAGGTTGAGCACTGCAACACATCCCTGAACCCCCAAGGGTCCCCAGAAAAGGTTGCTGCCCCATCTCCTGCCCCCTCAACCCCATTGAATCTGAGGTTGACCTCTTCCTCAGTCCCAAAGCTAGGGACTGCTCCAATCCTGCAGGCCTCCTGAGGGAGGCAGCAGAAGAAGAATGGGTCCCTTTTCTGGCCTGGGGGGGAACAGCACCAGGACTGACAGCTGTTCAGGCCCCCGAGACCCAAACCACCATTCCTTCAGATGGAGGGTCATTATTGGCAGGCATGCTCCTGATGTCACCACTGCCTTGGAGCCAGCATCAATCATAATCGCCGGTGCCAAGGGAAGGGGTGACTGGGAGGGCACAGAGTTACTGGGCATCGGAGAACCCTCTGACTCTGAGGAGTTAGCCAGCCAGTCAAGATCAATCTCCCAAGCATCTGGCTCTGGAGAAAAGGAGATCCTGAAGCTCTCCAGACGAGCAGTCCCAGAGGTTTTCCCAGTCATGATGCCACTTGTGGTGCAGCAGGAGGGCCCAGTATCACTCACGGTGCCAATCAACAGAGCCGCAAACAGCCCCAGGATACAGAACAGCACCAGGGGGTGGCACTGAGGAGACACCCATGTTGGGCCCAGCAGGCATGAACTGTGACACTGGGGGGGCCTGCACCTCTGAGGAGTTGACTGCCTGTGCGTTGCTCCTAGCCTGGCCCCCGAGATGCCCAGACTAATCCTCCAGCACTGCAGAAGAGACTTCCTCCCTGGCAAGGCTAGAGGAAGAGGAGGCCCCTTCTCACAGGTCTGTATAGAATTGGGAGAGGATCCAAAGGAATGGTGGACAGACCTGTGCTTGGAGTCCTTCATACAACACTGCCCCCTGAAAGTCAATGGATCACAGCTGACTTTCCACGTGCAGCGCTCCAGTGATCCACGGTCTATGAAGAAGCAAGTGTCGCAACTATTGATATCGTGAGATGGACCAAGGCAGGTGAAGTATAATTCATACTGGTCCATGATGGGCATCTGCCAGTGCAGGGACACCGGCACATAGGAGACCAGCTTGCCTTGGAAGAGCACCTTTTGTCCCCAGATGACCTCAACATGACTCGTGGTAACTAAAATAATAACAAGAAACAGACTCGGTGCTGCTTCAGGAAAGAAAAATGAAAGGTCTTACAGGATTCCTGCAGAAAACTGTGCCAAATTACTTCTGGATGGCAGAACTGAAACGGAGCAAAAATGGTGTCAACAACAACATCGAAACAACTAACTAGGCCGCAATGTCGCAGATGAAATTTCTTCAGCAGGGGTGGGGTGCTGCACTCTCGATGGCAGGAAAATCAGAACTGGGGCAGAGGAGCAGTTGGCGAGCATTGCTGGCTGACCTGTGAGTGCCGCGTAATCCATTGGACTTAAGGGCGGCACCGCTTTCGGCGCTGGCTCCTCCCCCTACAAAAAAAAACTCACTCTGGGTGCTGTGCCTCCAGCTGTCACCCAGAAAGTAATAAATGGTGAAGACTGAAGCAGGGAAGATCGGTAGTACTGTGCTGTAGTTACACAATTTTGCATGAAGTGGTAGTTACTGCAATTACTGTTGCCTCCCTTCTGCCTCAAATCAATTATTTCTGGCAAATGTAACTAAGTATGTTGCACTTTGCAACAGCTGATACATGTGTAGTTACACTTCCAGCATAAATCCATTTTTCTGTTTCACTTTGCAACAGTTGTTACATGTGTAGCTACACTTCCAGCATAAATCAATTTGTGCCAAAAGAGAAACGGTTGTGGTTGTACATGTAACTACCACTTCATGCAAATTGTATAACTACACACCAGTCAAATGTGAAAGTAATTAACAACTACTTGTAACATGGTAATTAACTGTCAGGGAAACAGAGCTCCGTGATTGATAGAAAAGCAGCAGCTGAACAAAAGTAAGTGGGTATTAATCCCACAGTAATGCCTCCTGCTGCTATTCCTGTCACATCCACACAACTCAAATGTCACCTAGTATAATGTTGGCTATTGTAGTATAACTGCAAATCCATTAAGAAATGTGCTGTGTGGTCCATTAAATAACTGTGTGTGACCCACCCACCCACCTGGCTGCCATTGATGTATCTACATGGATAGTCTCAGAAAGGCAGAGTCATGAAATGGAGAATTTATGTAAGACAATGTCCATCTAACGCTTACATGTTTTCTGTAGTTTACTTCAGGACAAACATTGTAATCATTAAAACAACAGGAGCGAGTGAACAGGAGCAGAGCACTGTAAACATGTGATCATGCACAGTGGAACACTATGCAAATGAGGAACGATTTAATCTGTGCATAATTACAAGAGATTAAGCAAACCACGTGACTGAGTAAAATAATAAAGATTTGTTCATGTAGATATATAAAAGAAACAAACGATCACACTAATCATTGTGTGTGCTTTTCATGAGAAACATGTTGTTGTTTAAGCTAAAAAACACCACTATATGAATAAATATGGTTGTGAGAAAATTAAAAGTAGTAGAAATTTTGTATTGCAATGCATGTGTTGTGAAACAATGCAAGTATCTGTATGTTGAATATATAACAGTTGAGAAAAAACATAACTCATGTCTACATTGCCCATGTTACAAGAGCATTAATCCACTTCAGAGTCAGGCTCTACTAGGGGATTAATCCCTGGTTGGTGGTTGGAAGCACTCGGCATGCGGCCTCGTGCACCACCACCCCCTAACCAGGCATTAATCCCCTAGTACAGCCCTCCTCTGTCATGGATTAATGCTTACATTGTATTTACAGAACAATAACAGTGTAGCTACTTCATATAAATGTGTGTCTAACTACATAATATGCAAAAGTGAAACTAATTACCAACTACATTGTAGTTACATGTAACTACACAGTGCTTACACAGCAGTTACATTGTAGGAACACAGTAATTACAGTGTAGTTAAGGACACTTAAAATAAAGTGTTGCCAATATTGTTAATTCTGCTGTGTGTAATGTTTCCTGTCCAAATGTCACTTTGTTATCTATTGTCCTTTTATGTTGACTGCTGTTCCCGCCTGATGTGGAACCTTTGTAAAACAGTCTCTGACAAAAACAGTACTTGTAATCTGAGAAATAAATAAATAAAAACACTCAATGTATTTCAGTGCAGAAGTGATAGCAACTCTAGAAACTTAGTGGGTGTTGTGAAAGACAAAACAGACAACAGTAGCACAATGGATTCATTGTTCCACATTT
The DNA here is from genome assembly GCA_016271365.2 of Neoceratodus forsteri. Taxonomy (NCBI): domain Eukaryota; kingdom Metazoa; phylum Chordata; order Ceratodontiformes; family Ceratodontidae; genus Neoceratodus; species Neoceratodus forsteri. The sequence continues at coordinate 194,095,159 of CM057456.1, forward strand.
CCAACATCAACATTTTTAAAGTATATCACTGGAAATAGTTCAACTTTTTGAAGCAGCTATAGTGACTGGCTAACAGTTCTTCCTTAGATGGTTGTGGAACTGGGGCAAAGTTTTTAGGAATGTCCGGCTTTTCAGGTGGGTCATCATGTGGTAGGCGACCCTCTTTACACTCCAGAGCAGATTGCAACAACTCATTCACATACCCATATGTTTTCTTATCATTGGATGGGCTTTATGATCTACTGCTTTGTTTGTCTGAAAAACACAAAAGCAATTTTGTTTTCCTCCCTTTTATTCACCAGTCTTTATTGCTGCCTGCTTTACGTCAATGTTCTCACTATAGTCCATGAGTACCAGTTGAGTACGACACTGCATGCCACGATATGAAAAATGCTGATGCTTGGGGCAGTATTTGTTGAGGAGAGAGTGGAAAACCTCTATATTTCTGGCATGACAAAATGTTATAATTTTGCTCATGTCATTTAATATCCATCACTATGGAGCGTAACATCTCATAAGCAGGTTTTCCTTTTTTCAACCAGTCAGTCTTCTTTCATTCCAGCAAATCAATTGGGGAATGGTCACATTGATGAAACACCAGTCCAACAGTCCAAGACTGAACTCTGACAGAGTGTTCCAGCACAGAAATCCATTTCTCACGAAGAACAATGGAGTTCTCATTGCAAGTGGATGATGCCCACAACAAGTGCTTCATTATGGGATGGCTACACGGTGACAAAGCTTCACAATTCTTTTGCTTAGCTTTAGCAGACAATTTTTTCATGATGGACTTTGCAATGTGCCACACATCGTAGTAATGTTCCATGGTGGGGTACATTTCTTCCATAGACATTAATGACAGTATCTGTCGGTGGCGGTCCATTGCTACCACTTCAACTTGAAGACCTACATCCAGAATTTTCTGCATACATCAGATGAAGCCCTCCTTCTCTATTACATTAGAGTTTGTCACCTCTGAAACCTGGTTCACTTGCGATTCAAGTATTTTTTTACTGTCACTGTCCGGTATGGTATATGTTCAATATTTTGCATTATTGCCTGGAGAATCGCAACATCCATTGCTAATGACAGTTATTTTTCTCCCAGACAATGAATTCCAGTTTTGCTCTCTGATTTTCAGCCACATATTGTTGATAGTAGGGGAAGGATATTTCCTTTGGATTGCATTATACTGTGCCGCCGATAGCACTGAGACATGGAAGAACTGCATAAACTATGTGATTCTGCTGTAGGTATTGCCACTAAACAAAATGCAACTGCTGATCAGATTGCCAGCACTCAATTTCTGAATCATTGACTGAGATCCCCATGTGAAGTAATGAGATTTCCCACATCAGAACGGGACCTCAAGCATCATTCCACAAATGCAGCTTTTCAGTAGCGTAATGGGAAGACAATATGTCTGGCACATCATTTTGAATAATGAAAACAGGCATGACCAAAAATGATGTATTTAGTTTCAGCAGACACGTGATTACCAGACTCAGCATCCAACATTTTTGAGTCACACTCAATGTCTGACACTATACTTGATCTGTGACTAAGCATGGAAATATCAGTGTCCTCCAGTTTGCTTTGTTTGATGAGATGAATGATACTGGTGTGTCATCCAGATGAGACATCATTGATTTCAACTTCCTGGGTGCTGATGTGAACATTGATTTTCCAATGTTGCCATCTTCACATTGTCCTACATCATATTCAGTGGCACCTGCTTTTTTGTCATGACTACTTTTCAGTGTTGACTATGATTCACAGCTGTACTTGAAATATAGGTGGTCTTTCATCACTGACTCGGTGGAATTGGGCCACTGACATGCAAAATCAACTTTTGGGACATTTCGTTGTGTGGCACACCCATACTGTTTTTACAGCACTATCCTGATGTTTGGTCTTTGTGGAATATGATACCATGGCGGTGCATGATGTGACTTCATCTGTACATTTCCACTGAAAAGAAATACACAACAGTTAACATGGAATGATGGAACTTTACTGTACTGTCACAATACAGATAGGCAGATAGACATAAACAATGTTACTGATGAGTCTTCCCACACCCCCAACCCACAGGCCACTAATAAGGAGACCACAGACTCTGTGAGTACACACCTGAGAGTGACAGAAGGTGGCTACACATTTTCCAGATATTACCTTGCATCACTGCAGAAGCAATACATGTCAGCTGTGGAAAAGTAATCACTGCAACACTCTATGGCATGCAATGGGTCAGGCACGAAAAGGCAGCAGGCATTCGAGGGGAAGAAGTCATCAAGGAAGACTACTAAACATTGTATTAACAGATTGACAATTCACACACATTTGGCCCCATGCACTAATGGGCAGCAATTATGTATCAGAGGTGTGTAACCCACCCGTGTAGCCAGGTGTGCACTGGCTGGTATCCACTACCAGCCACCACCTGTCCATGGCCCACCCCCCCGGCACTCAGGGCTCCACAGGGCAACTGGGGGCAGAGTCGTGGACCCAGCCAGGCATCCAATGGGATGCCCGGCCTGGGTCCCACAGTGGATCACCAGTGCACCTTGGCACTGGTCTGGATGCATGAATAACACCTGCATGCACCTGACCCATGCAGCCATGCCCTATCGGTCTGTGGTCCACCTGGCACAGGCCCCGTCACAATTGGCATGCCCACCAGGTGCAAGGAGGACCCCTGCTGGCAGCACATCCACCCCAGTCCTGAATGCCCACCCCTACCCCCACCTGTAGTCCCCAATGCTATCTGTTATGCAAACCCCCTGCATATACAGATGACCCAGCAGTGGTAGCCATGTCCCCAATCCCAGTACCCTCTCCCCATTGGCATACAGTGGCAGCACCCCAGGCACTGACAGTACCAGTCCCCAGTCCCCATAGTTGCATGTGTGTCCCTGGCCCCGGATGACCAGTGGCACAGCCCTCCACACACCTTCTTGACCGCCAGACATCCAAATGATGCTGGGATCACACCGCCTATATAGGCAAATCACTCAAGTGGTCATCCAGGGCCAGGCACAGACTTGCGGCTACAGTGTCTGGGGACTGATACTGTCAGTGCCGAGGGGTGCTGCCACTGCACACCAGTGGGGATGGGAGTACTGGGGTCGGGGACATGGCTACTACTGGCGGATCACCTGTGTGTGCAGGGGGGGTGGAGGGATATTGAGTACCACCAAAATGGGACACCTGTAGGTGGCAGGGGGCTTGTGTATCACCAGAAGGGTCGGGGGACAGTGCCTTGGGGGTGGGGGCACTGTTGGCACATTACTGGGGGTGGTGAACAGCTGTGTACAGGGCAGTGGTGCAGTCGCACTACTGGGGATGGGGCAGCACTGCGTGGTGGTGGTGGTGGTGTGGGGGTGAGTGACATGACGGGACTTTGAGGAAGGCCCCAAGGCTGGGGATCAGATCCACTGCACCAGGACCCATGTTGTAGTCAGATGGGTGTTCACCCCATCAGCTGTCCCAGACCCCTCATGCTGCCTAGTGGCCCAGGGCAGCATGCGGTACCATAACAAGTTCCCACTGTGACCAGTGGGTGATGTCCATGGGGGCGCACAGTGGGTTATGGCAGGGTCTCGGCAGCCATAACCTGCTCCATCTTCTGCCCCACTGTGGACAGCATTACACGCCTTAGTGCATGGCACGTAGTGCCAGCCCACCCCCAGCACACCTCCCACCCACCCTAGGCACATTGCTCTCTCCACAGCCAGGGGATCAAGAGCTTAACTGTTGCACGTCCCCTTGGTGAATACCACAAGGGCACCGCTCTGCAACATTCACTCATAGCGATGCCAATGCACCCGGTTTACATGGCGTGTTCGCATCATGCATAGAGCCCATTATGTGTAGTGAATAGATATACCATATGTGGGCAATATCCATTACCTGTGCTGGGCTGACACGTTGGATAGGGACAAATACATAGAGCTATAGTACAATGACAGACCATCATATACCTTTGCTAATGAAGTTGTGCTGCAGTGAGTTTCACACGAATCAGGTAGGATCATTTTTGAAGGTACTACATCAGGATTTATTACTTATCTGGAATCTGAAGGTTCTATTCATATGAAGATGAAGGAAACATAATTGAAAAACATAGTATAATGAAACCAATTGTGCTGTGCTGTAAGGTATGACAGATAATATACAGTAGATACTGTAAGATAGTATTACCTTTAAAAAGTTTGATTTACCCATGGCACACAGCACTTCAACAAATGTATGCACTGGCAGAATGAAGGCAACACTTATGCCTGGTGTGTTTACCACTGCCACATGACTCTGTATACAAACTCCATGGTGGGCACTGTACCACCACAAATCCCCTGTTTCACATCAGCTATGGAGCGACATAACGCTGAGGCACCCATGTATGCTGGGTGCACTGCACACACCTGAAACTCTCTAAGCTATTCCCCAGCCCCCTAGAGCCATGACCATGGAACTGCATTGAACTGTGTAATGAACACAGATGCACCTTTCTGAAGTGCGTCACCCACCCCCACAAATGGAATTCCACTACATACAGTACTTCAGTAACTGCTGACATGTCTACATCCTGTACACCCGATTGCCAATGTACTGTTCTAAGACTGTTCCAGCATGGTGTGTTGTGTTGTGACACTAATCAGGTTGAAGAAGATTATTAGTAAATGTAGCTCAGTGGAACTGATACCCCCCTTCTGTATCACGTTATTATAGCGACTCAAATTGAGCTACTTGATTTTGAGTGACTCAGTTTGAACGCTTGTGATCTGAGCTACCCTGAAAGGGTAGTGAGCGCGATTAAAGTGAGTAGGTAGGGGAGTAAATGGTGAAGGAATAGGAGAGCGAAGAAAAGGAAGAGGAGGGTCCAGGCAGGAAGCAGAGGTATGTGGGCTGTGGTTTGGGTGCGTGCTGCAGTGCTGTCATTCTGGTGTGGTGGTGAGGGTGGCTGCCTGCAATGAGGGAGGTTCGAGGCTCGGTAGGGTAAGACTTTTGCATGTTTTCCATGTGTGAGACTTTGTTTTTTGGTTTTTTTTTGCATTTTGGATCCCCTTCCCCAACATGCTGCCTCTGGAGTTGAGAAAAGTAATTTGGTCATTGTTTTTGGCTTCGCTGGTGCGTGTACGTCACCATTTTGTGTTTTGATGATGTACACTCGCTATAATAGTGATCGCTGTTTTGTGATCGCTATTATGACATGGACCCCCCCCACAGTCATGCAGGACATACTAAACACACCTAAACCACTGTGGAGTGTATTACAACCATGAAGTTCACTGAATTGTACTACATATGAATCTCACTGCTATCATCTTCCACCCTACCTGCACCAACTGGGCCATTGGCACAGCAGTACAGGTGCTACTTTCCACACTGATTACAGGTGTTCTGGAGTGCTGCCCTTTCAGGGGTGTGACCCCAGATGGCCTAATGACAGTGCTGGACCTATCGGGTATACGGAGTGAATGCTTGGATACATGGGGTCTGGTACAGGCCTATAATAAGGCGATGGCAGAGGCCCTGGATTCTATAGTTCCTGTCTGGGTTTGCCCCTCAATCTTCATGCAAGATCCCCATGGTTCAATGGGACCTTAAAGAAGTTGGGGACAGTGGGGTGAAGATTGGAAAGGTGCTGGCAGAAATCAGGCCTGGCTGTTGACAAACTTAGATTGATGGATCATGATACAGTCTATCAATCGGCAATCACCCATAAGAAGGCAGAGTTCGTGTCCAAGAAGATTGTTGCAGCACAAAACTTACCAGCTGAGCTCTTCTGGACTGTCGACAGACTGTGCGATCCAATCTGTCTTCAGTTTGGAGAAGCCTTTTCACAGGATAAGTGTGATGAGTTTGCTCGGTTTTTCACAGATAAGGTTGCCACCATCTGATCTGCGATCTGTTCAGCCATTTTTATTGGGTGTTGCGGAGGTTGGTGGGGTTGAGAGCACCAAATTACCTGGTCTGACTTCAGCCGCCAGAGATCACTGACATCATGAGGATCATCCAGGCCTTGTGACCAACCTGACATAAACTGGACCCGGGCCCAATGCTTCTCCTTATGGTGTGCATTGAGGTAATTGGTCCTGTCCTTGCTGAGATAGTCTAGAGGTCACTGGAGAGGGGGGTCTTTCCAGACCCCCTAAAGGAGGCAGTTGTAAGAACACTCCTTAAAAAGCCATCCCTTTGCCTGGACTGTCTTGCAAACTAAAGACCTGTCTCTAACCTGCCCTTTGTGGGTAAGGTTATTGAGAAGGTGGTTGTGTTGCAGCTGGCGGATCATTTATCTACCCACAATATCTATGATCCTCTCCATTCCATATTTAGGAAAAGGCATAGTACTGAGACAGCACTTGTTCAGCTACTTAATGATCTCCTAATAGCAAGAGAAGGGAGGACTCGTCCAGGCTTGGTCTTCCTTGATCTCTCTGCAACGTTTGACACTGTAGACCATAGCGTGCTGTTGGAGCATCTGCAGTTCATCTGTGGGCTGTCTGGTACAGTCCTCGGTTGTTTTTGATCTTTTCTCGAGGGTAGGACTTAGGGAGTGGCATCGGGAATTTATTCCTCAGCCCTTCCCCCCCATTCTGTGGGGTACCACAGGGCTACATTCTGGCACCCATGTTGTTTGCAGTGTACATGTTGCAATTGGGAGACATTAATAGGCAGTATGGCTTGAGTTTCCACTGCTATGCAGATGATACTCATCTATAAATGTCCTTTGTGCCCGAGCAGGATGGGGTCCTCTTGGTCTTTAATAACTGCCTCGCTGAGATCCAGAATTGGATGAGTGCTAGCTGGCTGCAGTTGAACATGGCTAAAACTGAGGTGTTGGTAGTGGACCCAGGTCATCAGGGTGCAAGTTTCCTGGCTGGACAGGCCTCTGGGCTTTGGCTCAGGGGCATCCAGCTGACAGCCTCTGACTGGGTGCGAAACCTGGGCATTATCTTTTTGATGACAGCCTGACACTTAAATCTCAGGTGTTGGCCATTGTCAAGACCTCTTTTTACCATCTGAGGAATATTGCCCAGGTGAAGCACCTGGTTCCACCCAATGATCTTCCAACTTTGGTCCACACTTTCGTGACTTCCCACCTTGACTACTGTAATGCCCTTTACCTAAGGCTACTGAGGGTTGATAACCGCTGCTTGCATCTGGTGCAGAACGCGGCAGCCAGGCTGTTGACTGGCTCTTCAGGATCAAGCCATATCATGCCTGTGCTCCGCGGATGACACTGGCTGCCAGTACAGTGGTAGATGACCTTCAAGTTCAGTCTACTGACCTACAAAACCCTACAAGGGCAGGGACCTTGTTAACGGCAAGATCTCCTCTGTCCCTCTTGCCCACTCCGCTCACCCTTCTCCTCCAACAAGGAATTGCTAGAGGTTCCAAGGGTTCGGCATAAAACATCTGGGGTCTTTTCTTTTGCTTTTGTGGCCCCTGAGCATTGATAGTTTTAAGAGTGCTCTGAAAACGTATTTGTTCAGCACGACCTTTCGTAATTGCTGCTAGGGTTTTAAACTGGTTAATAGAAATTACTAGAAATTATAAATTTCAAGTATTTATGAGACTGATATTCGATTATGGTTTTAATTAATGTTGTGGTGTCTGTTGATGTTTTAAAATTATTGTGCAAACGCATTGGACAAGCTTGGAAATGTGCTTTTTTACAAATATAAGTGATTTGATTTTCTGAGTTCACATGATATGGTCTAATTTGTATAAATTTGTCAAGTATGATTGTTTGAGACTTGCTCATTACAAACTGTTAAATAATATGTGTTATACTCTGGTGCATTTGTTAAAATTTCAACAAACTGCTACAGATATGTGTGTGAAGTGCATGGAGAGGAGAGGCATGCTCTAGCATATTTTGGGGGATTGCACGCAGGTAGCAACCTTCTAGCATGCTATTAGGGCCGGGCATAACCCTCTGCTTGGCATCTGAGAGGCTTTTGAACTGCTTCTTTGTGTTACTGGCTTGGGTCTTGAGCATTTTGTGTGCCAGCAAAGTACCACATGGCTCTTATCACCGCCACTGCCCAGAGGGTTATAGCCTGGCATTCGATGGATGACTAAGCCCCATCTTACAAAGAGTGGCTTGTAGAAGTCCTTGAAGCACTGTGCAAGGAACAGATGCTGGCTAACATGAAGCATGTGCAGAACATTTTTCATTGTCGATAGGAACCATTGCAAACACTCCTACAGCTGTCTTAGTATGTTCTTGCTTGTTGCGCTGCCTCTTCCCCTCCTTGCCTCTAACCTCCTAGTCCCTTTTTTGGAGATGCTGTATGCTACCTCCCCTATTTACTGCTACGTCTATCTTACTTGGATGTAGCATCAGCTACTCTACTTTTCTAGGTCTGTTTCTGGCACTGCCATTCCTTACTTACTATATTGCTGCCCTGATTTAGTTACTTGTTGGTTGTTTGTTCTTTCTTATGTGTTTATTTTCTTATTATGTACCTTGTTAAATTCTAGTGTTAGTTATTAGCAGATTTTTACTAAATGGTTATTAGCACCCTGTAATTCTTCATTTTCAGACAGTTATAATTGTATTTTCATGAGTGTCAGTGTTTGTTACTTGATGCAGTTCTGTACTTAATTAAACTTATAGAACAGGATTCACAAAAGAGATGTGCCTGGCACAAGTGAGATGCACCAGCGCAAACCAAAAATGCACCATGAAGCGATTCATAGAGAGGGTGGATGCGGCAGTGCATCCCAGACGTATGGCGCTGAACTGGATGTGCTGTAAATGCATAATAATGTTATGCAGTGCATCTAGAGGGGGCATACACATGCATACTCAGTGCAAAGTGAAACACAGTGCAAAACTAAGGTGTAACAAGAGAGTAAACCCAGTGCAAATACAAAATGCACCATTAAAAATTAAGTATAAAAGAAGCAGACTTAAGTGCAAGCTACCAGCAGGTCAGTGGCAGTACAGCAGCACCAGCACAGTGGCAGACAAAGAGGGAGAGCCAGCACACCACCACCAGCATGGATGTAGCACCATTAGCAATGGTTGGACTACTAATGAGGATAAGGAGATGGGGAGGTGGAAGGCACCATAGATGGCCTGCCCCATGGTGGTATCATGCCAGGCTGTCCTTTGACCAGTTGACAGATGTGGAGATACAAGGCCGATTCTACCTGAACAGGGTCATTCTGAGGCAGCTCTGTGAGCTGTGCCATGAAAAAATACAGACATCCACTGCATGTGGTCATGCCATATTGGTGGAGACCAAGGTGACAACAGTAATGTGCTTGCTTGCCACAGGAACCTTCCAGAGGCCTACTGGGGACACCACTGGTGTATCACAGCCTCCACTTCCCATCTCCTCACACAATTCCTCACCTCACTGCTACCACATGCTTTGGAATATATCCAATTCCCCAGCATACAGGCAGAGCAGATAGAAGCCATGCAGGGGTTCCACAGGGTGGCATGCATGCCAGGTGTCATAGGGGCCATTGAGTGCACCCATGTGGCAATCCGTGCACCACCTGGCAATGACACCATCACCTACATAAACCACAAGGGATACCACTCAGTCAACTGCCAGGGGGTGTGCAATGCCACAGGGCACATCAATAATGTCTGCATCACACACCCTGGGAGCACAAATGATGCCTTCATTTGGCAGCAGTCGGCACTCTGCCAGAGATTCCAGGCAGGAGACATACCAAGTGGCCATCTAGTGGGTGTATGGGACATGGCAACCAGCTGCATGACAGGGCACCAAAGCCAGGACAAAAGGTGGGAGTGCAGATAGCACCATGCACAATGTGCATAGGATGCAGCAGCTGTGGGACAGTAGTGGAGGTGTGCAAGGGGACACAAGCAGACACCAGCAGGTGCAGGGAGGCACATGTGTAATGCATGGGAAGTGTGGTGCAGTGCCATGGGTGGACATGCGTGGCAGGGACTTGCACAACACAAGCAGACTGTGGCCAGCATCAGAATGTATACTGGCAGGGCAACGGTGGGCATGGCACGTGTGACCCCAATGGCATTGTTGGCCGGGGACCAACAACAGGCACAGGTGCAACAACAGCAGTTGGAGTAGGGTTGTATGAATGCAGGGAAGGGACAGGCACAGGCAGTGGTGGATACCTGGCGCACACACTAGTATGTAATGGAGCATGGAGTTGGGACACACTGCACATGTGTCCAATGTACTAACAGTCATCCCTCCCCCCCAACAGGTGATGTCAAATACCCACTGAGGCCCTGGCTCCTCACCCCCATCTGATGACCAGGATCAGAGGAGGAGGAGGAGCATTACAAAGAGGCACACATCGCTATGTGCCCCATCATGGAGTGCATCTTTGGCATGTTGAAGATGCGCTTTTGGTGCCTCTGTAGATCAGGTGGGACCCTACAGTATAGCCCTGAGAAGACCTGTGGCATATTCCTGGCCTGTTGTATGCTACACAACATGGCCATTGACCATGGAATACCTGTTGAGGCCAGTGAGGGTGACAGTTCTGAGAAGGAGGAGTAGGAGGGTGGGGAGGATGCAGCAGTGCACAGGGCCCCAACACTGGAACACCAATGGGCTGCCAGGACCCATGGATGGCTGCATGGATGAGGCAGTACAGAAGCACTCTAGTTGAGGAGCATTTCAGGAACTGCAGGCGAGTATTGGAGGTATGTAACTGGGAGGTACACAGTGGTGACAACAGGTAGACACAGAGCCATGCATTGCACAGCAGACACAGGACAGTGCATCAAGAGCCCTACACAGGTAACACACACACACACACACACACACACACACACACTGTGCAACACACATGTGTGCCACCATGACTGTGTCAGGGATGACATGGATCAGTGTGAACTGCAGCTGGCACACAGGCGCAGAAGTCACTATACTGCACTCATCACGCACATGCCACATGGCACCATAGTGGTGCACACAGACATGCAGGTGGCACTGCACAAGAGGCCCATAGTGGCAGTGCACTGTGGCAGGTGCCTGCCACACGCACCACCCCAGGAACCGTCATCCAAGTGTGTGGGACACAGTGGTGGAACACGCAGCTGCCATTGGAACAGGGACATGGATGTCACAGGGTGGCACCACAGCTGCCATGGAGAAGTGGGCACCCTCTCCCATGACTGGTGGATGCAGCTGCAGCACCACCAGCCATGGGGGTGTATCCACCAACCCTGTAGGGGTACTGCAATGAGACCATGAATAGGTGCTCATTGGTGTGGTGGCCCCATGAGCCATGTCTGGGCCAGGTACGCTGGGCAATGTGACATGTGGCAACAGCATCAACAGCAAAGGGTCCACCTGACACCACTGCCTGGGTGTGTGGAAGGTACTTCTTGGTGTCTGGCTGGATTCCTGATGGCCACGGAGTGCAGCAGATGCACACACCACCTCCGCCACCACTGCAATCTGCTGCAGTGCTGCAGTCATACCCACCTACAGAAGGTGTGCCTCTGTCGACATCTGGGCATGCCGTTCAGCCGCAGACTCATATTCTAGGACCATCACTGTCCTGTGGCTCCTGAACTCTTCACAGAGGGCTGCCTGCCCCTCCAGAGTGTCATGCAGGAGGTGGACATAGCCCTCCATGTCGTCGGTGGGTGATGGATCACGGTGGCATCGCCAATGAGTGGGGGGGTGATACAGCCTGTCCTTGGGCATCCATGGGTGGCAGTTGTGCCATGGCAGGCAGTGGCATAGGCAGGTCTTGGTCATGCTCAGCCACTACACATCCAAGGTCAGTGTTGTCATATTCCAACAGTGCCTGCATGTGTCCCGCAACTCCTGGACTGGATGCCCTTGATGACCCTGCCACCACACCTGAACCAGATGCAGGGGGCACAGCACCCACTGCTGCAGGTAGCTGTGCAGCCACTGTATCCATGCTAAGTGCAGCAGGGTAATCAGTGGTGTCAGGGGCCACCTGCACAGGTAACTGTGTGCTGTGAGTCCCACTGTTGGACGTGCCCCCCTCTATCTGTGTGGCATCATCATCCACAGAGACATCACTGTACACCCCCTGCATGCCAGATGCAAACACAAGGACGGCATCAGCGATGTCTGCTGCATCTGCATGGTCATCATCAGACAAACCCAGCAGATCCTCCAGCCATGTGGTGTCATCGCTGGTTGCCCTGGTGACATTGGCCAAGTGGTCTGAGGGGCCTGCCACCACTGGGGCTGTGTGGGCCAGCACAGTGGATGGTCCAGGGATGGCACCTTCCAATGCAGTGATCACAGCCCTGTATGATGGGCCTGCATCATCGCCCACTAGGTCATCCTGTGTAGCCGTACCCATGGCTGCACCTGTGAGGCATGATGGAGTTGTGAAAAGAAGAAGGGAGAACATGGTTGGTGCACTAGAATATACAGTGGCATACATACATGCAAACATCCAGACATGTACAGTGTGACACAGTGTAGTGCCATGGTTGCGCATGACAGTCCTTGGCATGGCTGTGCAGTGCCTACCATGACACTCCATCCATGCACCTGCTGTGACTGGTACTGTGTTGTGACAGGCCATGGCCACATGGAATCATGTGTGGCAATGGTATGACAGGCCCCATCCAACAGTGTGTGTGTCCCACTAGCCTGACTGGCAGTGGAACAACCCATGCACCACCATGGGCATGGGCAGTGAGGCACAGAGTAGCATGGCATGGGACACACATGTGCCACCGCCACACATGGTACATCCCTGGGTACATAGTCACACAGCACAACTCAATGAGACAGGCATGGCAGCCATGGCACACATGTGGCAAGACACGTGTCATGTGCATGGCTACTTACAGTGCTGTGATGGGCTTCCACCAGTCTGGAACCCCCCACCTGGGATACCTGCAATGGTTGCCACGAGTAGCTGCTCATTTGGGCTCAGGCAGACATCTGCCTGGAGGCCACCTCTGTCCACCCCAGGGTGGCATCTATGTGGTCCACCTTCTCCTTTTCCCTCCACTTCCCATCATTCAGATGCTTCCTGCACTCCAGGGGGGTCCTGTTGTATGTCCCTACGGTGTTCGCATGATGGGCCACCACCTCCCATGCCATACGGCTGCCACACCTGCCCATCAGTATATCACGCAGGAGATGGTATGCCTTGATGAGGGACTACTCCTGATCGTTGGTGAAGTTTGGATGCCTTCTGCTGGTGGCACTGTTGCCTCCTGACATAATGGTTTCTGTGGGGAGGGTACAGACAGACATTAGCCATGCTCATGTAGATTCCCATATGCCCATTACCGACATACAGTGGACGCATTCAGCCACACCAGCACCTGTCAGACAGCGCCTGCAGGCAATGCACGTGTATCAGAATGTACGGTGTGTCATAGTGGTCGGTTCTGTGTATGGCTAACTCACCATGGACAGTTGCAAGGCCACGGCCTTGCCACCTGTGTTGCATGTCCAGCAACACATGCAGCTGTCTGCTCATCACTCACACTATGCACATCTCGCTGTTGGTGCAGGCATATCAGCCGCACCCCCAACTGGTGTGGCCTGTGGGACAGTGTGTGGCACAACATGTCGCCCAACAGGTGTCCCTGCTCATAGCTGCCCAGCAACAGGCTGTCCACAGCCAGGTACACCATGTGGATTGGCTAGACTGATACTGGGCCTGTACACATGCTGATGGCTCTATAATACGTTCCTGTGGCAGTCATGTGTGCCCCCTTCCCCTGGGTTGTCAATCAATCGATCAGTCAATCAAAATCTTTATTTATCCAGGTGGGCACCATTGAGCAAGGCTCATTTGCAAGGTGGACCTGGTCATGAATACATCAAAGTACAGTACAGAAGCAGGTATACAAAAACAATAACATACAAGGAAGAAAAAGTATATACAGTGTATACAGTACAGTACAAGGTTGAATTGAAAAAGTCAGCAGATGTACAATCAACCATAAGCATACAGGGGTTATAAGCAGAGATCTTTTGAGTGAGGCAGCTGGCAACTACACATATAGGGGAAAGTGGCCGTGTATGGGGTGGCAGGTTAGAGAGGTAAAGAAGAGGAGGGATATATTACTGACAACTGGGGAAAAAATTGGGCTAAAACTACAGAAAGTGACGATGGCTGTCATGTACTTGTTTATTATGATAATGATGGAGGAGGGGGTAGATAATTGGCACACTACTATGGATGAGGTGGGACTTTAGCTAGGCTGGAGTGGACAGGGAAGGGTGGGTGCAGCAGGAAGAGTTAATAGGGGAAAGAGTGAGAGCCAGGGGTAGAAACATGGTGAGCGTCAGGATGGAAAGGTGGAGTTGAGGAATTAGTGGACTAGTGGTGAGGAAAACATTTGCAAGGTGCTTTCATGTAGCAGTTGTAGAGTGCCTTGAAGATAATTAGGCTAACAGGGCAGCTCAGCTTCAAGTTCCTTTGTAAACCATTCCACAATGTGGGTAAAGAGAAGCTTAGAGCAGCTTTGCTGAAATGAGTGTTGACCCTTGGAACTTGGAGGGTAATTAGGGAATAGCTCCTTAGAGCATAGGTGCCTAATACACTCTGGGGAATACAATCTGAGACATATGAGGGGAGCTTGTTGGTCACCGCTCTGAAGGCCCATAGGGCGGCGTTTCTATTCCTCCTATAGTGAAGGGAAGTCTGGCCTAATGATGAGTACAAGAAGCAGTGATGTGTGGAAAGTGGAAAGCCAGTAATGAACCTGATAGCTCTGTGGTAGAGGGTGTCTAACTTAGCCAGTCCAGAGTCAGTACAGTGGCTGTAGAGCAGGTCCGCGTAATCTATTAAAGATAGGAAGGTAGCTTGAATCAGTTGAATCTTGGCCTCCTTTTTGAGCAGGTGGTTAATTCTGTAGAATAATCCAAATCTTTGCCTTAGTTTCCTCTGTAGTTCTTTGAGATGGTTGGTGAAGGAAAGTTTATGATCGAGCCAAACTCCTAGATATTTTACTTTAGCTACATACTCTAGTGTTTCTCCAAGAACAGTGGTAATTTGTGGGGTAGCCCCCCTCCAGCAGGAATTGCCGCATGCAAGGAGGGGGAGAAGAGCATGGCATTTGTCTTTTTCTCATTGAGCAAAAGCTTTTTGTTTATGAGCTGGTATTGTAGAAGGTTAAATTCAGCTTAGAGGTCTTCACAGACTGCTTCCAGCATGGGACGACTCAGGTACAGTACGGTGTTGTCCGCAAATAAGTGGATGTTGGCTTTTTTGATGGTATCATTGATGTTGTTAATGTAGACTGCAAAGATGAGGGGACCAAGGATAGAGCCCTGAGACATACCCCTCAGCATAGATTTTAATGGAGAAAGATCACCTTCAGCATTAACCTGCTGTTTCAATTCTCCGAGGTAGTCTGGAAACCAGCACATAGATTTATGGTCCAGGCCTAAGGTGCTTAGGGAGGAAAGAAGCAGGCTGTGATTGACTGTGTTGAATGCCTTACTAAGATCCAAGAAAATGGCACTGACATGCTTCTTGTAGTGAAGATCTAGGAGCCAATCATTGGTCACCTTATCTAGGGCTGTTATGGTGCTGTGCTTTGCTCTGAATCCAGACTGAACTGGGTTTAATAGGCTTCTGGATTCTAAATATACCTCTAGCTAGCCACACACTATTTTTTCTAGTAATTTAGACAGGATGGGGAGGAGGGAGATCAGTCTGTAATTATTTAGATTGCAGGGGTCCCCTGCTTTTAATAGAGGGATGACATGGGCTATTTCCCATGGAGGTGGGAGGCTATCCAGGGAGAATGACATGTTGAATAGGTGGGTGATTGGCACTGCAAGCACATAGTAGGCACATTTCAGATAGTATGGCTCTATGAAGTCGGAGCCTGCTCCCTTTCTGGTGTCCAGTTGCAGCAGTAGGTCTTCCACCTCTTTTAGAGAGACAGACAGGAGGGAGAAGGCCTCCTTGATAGGAGGGGACTCGTGGGTTGGTGGGCCCTGAGCTGTGCGGAGGTCATTGGCAGGGGAAGTATCAAATGCTAGCCCTGCCATTGCAAAATGGTAATTGAGGGCTTCCAATATCTCCGATCGGTTAGAGATAACGCTGCCACCGGACTTCATTTTTGCTGGAATGGAATTACCAGGTGTGTGTCCAGACATGTCTTTTAATGTTTTCCAGAGCTTTGAAGGATTTCTTGAGGCAGAGGCTAGCTCTGAATGATAGTAGGCGGCCTTGGCTGCTCTGATCAACTTGGTGCACTTCTTACGTGCTCTCTTAAAAAGACACCAATCTGAGTCGTTCTTGCTTCTTCGGGCTTTTTTCTATAAAGTATCCCTTTCTAACAGTGAAGCTTTGAGCTCAGGTGAGAACCAATGGCAGGAGCTGCTCCTAACCTGCACCTTAACCAAAGGTGCATGCTTATTTAAAGCCTCATCTAAAAGTTGACTAGTGCAGCTACCCAGTCCACAAAACCTGCTGTGATACATGTATAAATAAAATTGTATTCACCGTCAAGGCTGTGAATCGTCTCAGCCATCCATTCTCAGTGTGGGCTGAGTTGGGTGCATTTATGGCTCAGAGCATGCAAATGAGGACTGGGGCAGTGTTCATGAGATGCTAAACAGCTGGAATGCCCCTGAAAAAGGGCTAATTTGGGAGCATTGTCTGTGAATTGCATAATTGCCTTCAGCTCATCTCAATCAGCATGGCGCATCTGCTGAGTTGGGTGCATTTGGAGCATCTTCATGAAAGGGGTACAAATGCTTTGGCACCACTGTTGCATGATTGTTTTGTCACTCACATCGCGGACATGCATATGGTGCCTGTCGAACGGTGCAGTATTTTCGCGCATGCACACACCCCATGCGGTGCTCATTGTGACGGTTGTCAGTTGTTGTACATGGATCTTGCATTGCATGCCATTGTGTGTCAATGTGCTAATGCACATCACAAGCCCTATGCATATTATGCATGCCCGACCTGGTCATGACCCATGAACCCGCATTCCTGTCATAACATTGCACATTGTGCATGTGCCTGTAGGTTCCTGATGGACAAATTGCACTTCATGCTGCTGTATCTGGTGCCATGCACATGGCCTAGTGGCACATGTGATGCCATTTTGCATTCCAGCTGCGCATACAGTGTTTGCAACAGTGTGCTGATACTGGTATGGGGATGCCTAGGGCAGGGAGGACTGGACCAAGAGACATGAATTGGTTCGAGATAAAGCTGTTCCACCTGATGGCACTGGTGCTGCATGTGGCAGGGCAGCGGTTTGGGACTGAGGACCTGCAGGTGCCTAGGGCAGAGGTGTAAGCCACCATTGCCCAGAAGCTAGTGCAGTGCACAGGGGTTCCCTGCAACAGGGAACAGTGTAGGCACCATTATGACCTTGGATGGAGGGACGAGGCCTGTCTTTGGCAGCTGCATGAGTGTGCATGCAGGGGTGCACTTCCAAGACCAGGTAGGTTGCACATGTCCGTGTACAGCACAGGCACATGTGGTGTGGGGATGGGTCACATCACAACATCAGACTCATATGGGCACTCTACACCACGCACACATGGCTGTGGCTGCACCTGCCCTGTGGTGTCCTGTTATGCATGCAACATGGGTGGACACTCTGCAGTGGTGTGTGTGGAATGGGTACACTGTGTCGCACATGGGTTGAGATCACTGTGTGCAGTGCATATCTTTGGGAGGGCACATTGGGGGTTCAGGCATGGCTGCTGTGCACAGCTGTGGCCTGCATGGCCAGTCAGTGGTGTTGCACTGGCTGTGTACACCTATACTGCATGCCCACACTGGTGTTTGGGGTGGGTTTGTGCACTGACGTGTCTACTCATGGCAGTATCTGTCTGTTGTGTCTTGCAGGGCTGGAGGCCAGGCTGTGGGTCATGGAGGCTGCTACGGCAAGGCATCAGGGAGCTGCAGCTGGAGATCAACATGTTGTCTATCTGGGAGCAGGTAGGTGGTGCCCTTCTGTATGCTGTGTCTGTCTGGTGGGGTGGGCTACTGCTTTGTGGGTGTTGTGTGTCTGCCATGGTCCTTAGTATGTGTTCTCTGTGTCTTTGAGTAGGTCCCTGGGATCATCATACAGTGGCCATAGGTACAGATGCCTTGGACCAGCTACAGGACCTGGATGAGAGGATTGCACAGGTCATCCAGGGGTCATTCAGGCCCATCTGACAGATGCTGGGGCACCTGAATTGCACCATAGGGATCATCCTCCATTCCCTGCTGGCACGTGGCCATGTGGAGTTGGGGCGCAGAGGTGCGCGGCCATGCCTGTAGCCCCTTCCTCATGCAGGCCCTTCCCTGATGTATATAGCCAGCTGTTTCCCATACCCTCCATACCTATGTTGCTGTCCCTGCCCCTCCCCCTTTTGCACATCTGTACTTGTATACAGTCCCTCACTCCCCTTCCCATTTGGATTGATCTGTGTACATAGTTTCTGCTGTTTCTTCTGTTTAATCTGTTCACTGTTCAGTTTGTTATTCATATAAATGTTTGAAATCTTTGACATGGTGTCTGTGGTCATTGACTGTTCCACATTCCTGGGTTTGTGTACTGTCAGAGGCTCTTCCCTGTCCCCTTACTGCCATGGCCTGGTGTGCCCCCAGCTATGTATGGTCTCCTTCTCCCCTGTAACCCCCCTCTGTGTGGCCCCACTGTTGTCTGTAGCATGTGCATGGGCCTCATGTCCTGCTGCTCATGTCTCTGCCCCTGGTCTGCATGTTTGTGCTGCTTGTGGACTGCATACATTCCACTGCTGCACTATTGCTCTGTGGACCTGAGTGTGGTGTCCTGTGGTTGGGGATGTGGCCTGGCTGTGTGGCACTGTGGTGGCACGGTGTGTTGGCCACTGTTTGGCATGGTGTCACCCTGTGTGTCCCCCCAACACTGCCACAGTCCTGGCCAACTGTGGTGTTAGCCTTGTCCAGTGGCCTCCACATTGCCCCTTGCATCTACACGCTGTTGTGTGGCACCATGCCAGCTACAGTTTGCCTGTTCTATGTGCCTGCCATGGACCTGTGTGATTTGTGACTTGGACCTCTGTGTGTTGTTCTCTGTTCCCTATGTCAGTTCTGTGCTTGTTTGGCCACTGTTGTGCCCTTGGCCTCTCTGGTATGTCCCATTGGTCTTGTGTTCCCCTCTCCTTTGTCCCACTGCTTTGTCCCCTGTTGCTCCCACATGCCTTGCCAGCTTGCTCTGAATTTACTGTGTTGCTCCCCTGGGTGGTTTTGTGCATCCTGGATGCACTGGTGCATCTCCACTTGTGCCCTACCCTTTCCACATGATTCACAGTGGGGTTACTCATGGCGCATCCCATGGTGCATCTCTTTGTGAATCGTTCGCCGTTTGGTGGGCACATCCACTTTGCACCGGTGCCTCCCACTTGCGCTCAGCACATCTCTTTTGTGAATCTTGCCCGTAATAAAGAATATAGAGTTAAAAAAAGAAAAAAAAAGGATGCTATCCTTGGTGGAGGGAGGATATTGGGTACTCCCACAGTACTGGGTGACCATAAATTGCAATGCAGGGACTTTCCAATTACCATGTGGGTCTCTGGGACTAAGTATCTGGGTTGGCTGACTCAGACTTTTCAGACATAAAATCATATTGTGCACTCATAGTGGGGTGGGTGAGTGGGAAAGAACATGGGAAACTGAGGTGTAGGACTAGGAAGATGAATCCTCTGCTGCCCATCATGTCCACCACTGTACTTGAGATACCTTCAAATGGGGATACCACCAGTCTTCTCCTCCACTGTGGGTGGCCACATACAGTGCATGGAAGAAATGCCAAAGGATCTGAAGGCATACTTGGCTGAGGGGATAATCCAAGGAGGCAGCGGTTCCATGTCAAGTGCACACAAGAAAATTCATTGTGGCAAATTAAAGCACAGTAATTTTGGAACATCCAAAAGCAGCACTAATCATTCTTACCACTTGTCATTTCATCGCAAACCGATATCGAGTGAGGAACTATAATGTGGAATGAGAAAGAGGTCAGAGATGGATGCATGGCACAATGAATGAGTAAAGTTATGCAGACACAAAAGACATAATTAAGGAGAGAAAGTTGTCCATTAATCATCAGGTTCATGGTGTATGCAAGGGGTAGGAATGGGCAGATGCATTTATTTCTGTTTTCAGAAGTGAGTGAGTGGTGGTTTGTAGTGTATAGCCGTGTCTACTGAAATGTTTTGTTTAGTTTAAAGTAATTATGTGGCAGGTGGGAGAAATGATGGCGAGTGAGAGGACAGAGCAAAGTTGTCAATGAATACTGTAGTGCAAGCTTATACTAGCACCACCCTCAGCACCCAGTCATGTACCTGACCTCCCCCCCGCACCATGAGTTGATGATCTGCACATCTGGAACATCTCTGCTGTAAGTGTTTAATTGTGATTTAAACCACGTTAGTGCGGAGGAAAAAATTGTAACTTAAATTACACCAGCAACAAGGTTAGAAAATTAATCTGTTATAATAGACAGAAGGCAACCTGTGAAGCAAGGAGTTGTAGAGTTTTGTACAGTCACAATATAAGTGTGGAATGAGTTAAAACAAATTATACATAAACGTCAAGGACACAATCAAATGTCTATTTACTGGTAGTCAGTGGAGTAACTAGCCTTTTAAAAAGTGTACTCACAAGTCAATGACTCCACCCAATAGGCAGGGGGTCTGGGGGCCACATAGGCCCCCAGAAAAATTTGGCATTTTTGATGCTTTATGGTGCATTTTGGGGCCAACTATGAGATTATACAGTACCCTTCTACCATAGGCTTTTTACATACCAGTCCCATTTTCCAGATCCCTGGTGGCTGAATAGTTTCATTTTGGCACCCACTATTGATGCCATCCTTGCAGTGTAGGCATATGGTTAGGTACTAAGCATTTATGAAAATGATGAGTGCTTAGTAACTTAGCATTAAAGGCTATTTAAATTGCTTAAGAATTATAATATTATAATAATGTTGGAATAAGCTGGGGTCTGGGGCGCTCAGGCCCTGAAAATTGTAGCTCCTCTGTTGCATTCTGGTGCATTTTGGGGTCAATCATGGAAGTTTACAGTGTCTTACTACCACAACCTGACATACCACTACAGTTTCTTTTAAAACCAGGGTCAGCATTTTCTGGGATTCAGAGTCATAGTAGATTATTTTCTAGTCAGTTAATATTAAATGTGCCAACACCATCACTAAAGCAACAGAAAACTGATTAAGAGCATTACATTTCAGCAAGTGAAAGGCAGTATGTGACATGCTCCAACATGTACAGGTAGGAGGCACTAAAGAGACTGACCTAAAAACACCTAGTATCAAATTGCCTGACAGCCTGAGCCACATTGTGCATATACTGCTTAAAAAAGCACCATCACTACATGCTAGATTCCAATGCTTATTGCACTATCTGAGGCCCCACTAGCTAAATTCAAATCTGTGGAGATTAAGACCAACACTAGCACTGCCTCTAGTTGCACCACAATGACTGACTTGCTTTTTCCTTTACTACTGCCATGTAACAGCCACCGCCACACCACACATGTTTCATTTAGCACTTTCATTAGACAGACCCAAACAGAGTAATACCATTCCATGCAGGCTGCAGCCTGTCAAAGTTAACAAGGTTTGAAAGAAAATGGGAACTTCCACCTAAGGAACTCCCAAAGACAGGCAGAAGTCCCTTCAGGTGGGACTTGAACCATTAAAACGTCCTGCTGACAGCCAAGAGTGCTACTGACTCAGCAACACTGATATCATGCATAATCAATTTGAATGGGGAAAAAACAGAAGTTATGAGGAAGAATATGACCTATTATTGCTACAATGCTGTTATGGTGTTAAAGACATGACCCTGATGAAGGCAGTAACTTCTACTGTCAGAGACAGCAGAGGCCAGTAATCCACAACTAAATGCATTGTAAAAAGAGCAGCCCTCCCTTTATTTCCCCAACATTAACAGCACCATTTTTTTACTATTTTTATTACTCAGAATTTGAGCATTCCAAGGTTCTGAATGGAATGCACCCCAAGAAAACAGTTCACTTAAAAATAAGACAATCCCTTCCAAATGCTTAAAGCCAGGAGGGCAGGTATTACAGCTGCTGTGCTGTAAAAACTTATCAAAGATCACAAGTACACCTGGCACATGTAGTCTTGAAAAGCTACTTCTCACCTGATACAAGCTAAGCTACCACTCTCTCCTCAGTCAGCTAGAAGGTGCTTTAACCACCCCTAGTGTCATCTTCCCACTAGTCACTGTCCTCAATATCAGGAGGACCCCTGCATATCGCCTGCACAACAACTAGATTACCTAAGACCATGTTACCATGGAAAGTATCAACTACTATATTAACTTCTGAACATCTATGTATTTATTTATTTATCAGAAGGCCAGATCAGCACAGAAGGATGTAGCATCCAAGGGGCAGCTCTTCTCCAGAGGGAGGGGGAGACAGTCTGGTCAGTCTGTAACCTCTGGGGAGGAGGCTGGGTGTCTGGTTGAATGGGAGGCAGAACAGACACTGGCATCATTGCACACTCTGAAATGAAACCTGTTACCACATTCTTGCATGGGTTATATGAGAAGACACAGCAATCAAAAAATTTACAAAGCAACATTCCAGTTACAAATAAACCAGAACAGATTGATCTGTTTGTAGCCCCCCTCCACGATTGGTCCATGGTCACCACAGCAGCCACTCCCTGCCTGGGCAGGCAGTGATGGGGGAAGGACTGCACAACATCTCTCCCTGACAGCCTGTCTTCTCCAACTTGTTATGCCATCCCTTTGTGCAACAGAAGCTGTCCCCTGTATTCAGACATCTCAGTGCCCACCTCGAATCAGCAGCCATGCCCTTCCATTTTATCAACATTTTGCTCTGGCATCAAAATCAAAACCTGTAGGTGAGCTATTCTGTCCCACTCTATTCACTGGTTATCACAGCCATAGGACACCAGTTGAATTGACCCAGGTAACCTCTTGGCAACATCTGCATGAGGACGGCATTGGGCACTAGACTCTCCACACACACACACACACACACACACACACACACACACACACACACACACACATACCTTAAATTCTCAGAGTATATCTATTGCTGCTCACCGTTTTATAAAGGTTGTTTATTTTCACAGTGTTAATCCTCATATATGGCTCGAGCAGAAATCCTTCACAGTACCACTTGCAAGTCAGCCAGGTCATTCAAACAAGTGCTTAAGAGGACCAGTCCACTTGCACATAGCTATATGTGTAGAGGGAGAATTTCTCACCATTTCAAGTGGCATGTCATTTTATTAGCTCTGAGCTGAAATAAAACTGATGGGACCTACCGCAGTTTTATTGAATCAGTGCATATATTGCACACTTTTCTCAAAACCAGAACTAAAACACAGTACCATTGGCTCATTTCACATTTGGTAGTGGTGGAGTGTAGAAAATTATTTCAGACATAACATCCCGAACCATAAAACCAAAAAATCAAGGTGCATCACTGAAAAGGTGTGAAAATAAAAACAAGAAGGCAATCCCAGAATGGCGTGGAATGATTACACAAATAAAGAAAATGCTCCCGAAACAAATAAGACAAAGAATCCTTGACTGGCAACAGGAAAAAAATCATAATCTCACCTCTGATCGTTGCAAAGTGCTACCTACCATGCAGAACAGCTACATCGTGCTGGTCCATCACTGGCATTGAAGAAAGGGGACTTCATTTTTATCACATTGCAGGCAATAAAAAGAGAGAGGGTGACCCCACCCCAGGCAGGGACAAGAAAAAACAATCAGTGATCATGACAACAGATCGGATGAGTCCCAACTTTCCATCTCACGCCCGATGATGACACCATGAGCACAGGCCACAACAGCTGAAGACACTCTCTCTCTCTCTCTCACAGGGCAACCTAAGTTCAAAATCATGGTGTGGCATTCACTTTCAGATTAGTCTGAGTTAGCAGCAGGTGGGAAAAACTACTGTTAGTGGTTGGCAGATCAAAGACACATGTGGTCCGAGTGCTTTGCTGGGTGCCAAAATTTTCCAGTGCCAGTATGTCTGACTTGGAGTGGAGTCTGCAACTGTCATCCCTCTGCCCTCCCCCATACCAAAGACTGGAAGACCAGGTTTAGGGAATTGGGACCAACATAAAAAAAAGGATTGTTGCTGCAATTTTTTTCTGTACACACATGTGTACAATAAGTATGCATGGTTACGCCACTATTGGAAGTAAAATGGAAAGATCACTTTTGTGATTTAAATGCATTACGCCTAAATGTAGTGCTATTAGTTATGCACTTATTTTGCTGCACTATTATTCTTGCACTGAAATGCTTGTGCGGAGTTGACGTGATATCGGGGCAGCACAGTGTTGTGTTGCTGGTTGGCTGGTGGTCCCGGACTGGCTAGAAGGAAGCATCTCAGTAGGATGGGATGAGGGTACTTGGCAGAAGGTGAAAGTAGGTCCCTGGCTGGCACACACCAGGAGGATAAAATATGTACCCAAAAGAAAAATTAAGCTGGACCTCCCTGGGGCATAATGTCCCAACACTAAACACTGCTTTGTCATACAAACATAGGAATATACAAAGACGACAGCAGAATAATGCCATTTGATCTATCCTGTGTGCTTGTATTGTGGTGTCCATAGCTTTAGCTACTGACACTGGCACCCCCTTCAAAATCCTATCATCATTTACATCAGTTCCATCAAGCCGCTTTGACAATGTAGTTGTTGAAATCCCTGGCAGCAACAGGTGAAATGTCAACAGGCAAAATTTTGCCTGTCAGAAAATTACTTTCTTTTGCTGGGGGCTCTGCCCTCCACACCACCCAATTTTAAAATAATCAACTCTGAGTCACAGTTGATTTTGAAGAGGGCGAAACACTGAAGAAAGTGGCACCAGTGTACAGTGGAACCATTACAGCGACTACCTCAAATTTGTAGCTGTAATGGTCTTCGCTGGAAAACAAATGATATTTTGATGGTACACTTTTTTACATCCGCCCCTCCCATGACTATTACCTTTCTCCTGGCAAAGACTGCACAGAAGTATTCATTCATTATGTCTGTGTTTCTCTAGTGTACCCTACCCACCCATTCACATTATGAAGCCTAACAATCCAGTCCTTCTTGTCCCTTCTCTTGCTTAGATAGCAAAAAATTACTTCTTGACCTTGTTCCTTCCCTCAGCTATATAAACTTCCTTCTGAGCCTTAGCCTGTTGGACTACCTTACTTGCCCCAGTAGCCATCTTTAGGTAATGCTACCTGTACTCCTGTATCTTGCTCTTCCTGAATTTATCATAGGTTATTCTCTTGTTCCTCAATTGATGGGAAATCTCAGATGTAAACCAGCTCTGTTCTTTTGCCCTCTGTTTCTTACCTCTGAGCCTAAGCCACTCCTCCCTGGCAACCATTATGCCCTTGTTGCTGATGGACCACCTTTTCTCAACTGGCATATCTGACCTGATGCCCTCCAGGTGCCTCCTTAGCTAGTTGCCCATATTGCTGAAGTATGCCATTCTAAAATCCAGGATCTTGGTGTTACTGTGAATATCTTCATTTCCTATTTTCAGACTGAAACAAGACTGTATTATGGTCACTTCAACTGACATATAACATAGCTAGCAGACATATAACACAGCACCCATTTGAACAGCAGCAGTGATTCAGATCAGCAGCAGGTGGAGAGCACAGCAGAGAGTTGGTAAGTACAGCTATTCAATATCTATTGCTAATCTTGTCACTGACTCACCTAGCCACCTCTGCCTCCTCTATTTTGACTGATTTCATAGTCCTGTGACAGCATGCCCTCCTTCACAGCCAACTAGTGAGATGTGCTCTGGCCAGAAAGCTATCATTTATTCTATACATAGACACAGTGGAGGCTGTTCAGAGGAGGGCAACCAAAATGGTGCAGAGTCTGCACCAGAAGACAAGTGAAGAAAGACTAAAGGAGCTTAAGATGTATAACCTTGAGGAAAGGAGGGAGAGGGGGGCATGATAGAAACTTTCAAATACCTCAAGGGAATCAATAAAGTCCAAGAGGGTAGCATCTTTCAGAAAAAGAGTTGTGTAAGAACAAGTGGGCACAATTTGAGCAGGGGGGGGATGGCTCAGAGGTAATGTGAGGAAGTATTTCTTCACAGAGAGGGTTGTAGATGCATGGAATAGCCTTCCTGAGGAGGTCGTAGAGTCAAAAACAGTGGGGGAATTCAAGAATGCATGAGACAGACATATGGCAATTCTAGTGGGGTGTAGGAGGAAGTAGGCTGATGGTTAACTAGAATCTGCAACTTATCCATCAGGTAGGGAAATGGGCAGACTAGGTGGGACAAGCGGTCCTTATCTGCCATCAGATTCTCTATTTCTATGTTTCTGCATTTATAGTACTCTCCCGGGCATTGTGGGTACATCTATGTTCAGTTCTTTCTGACAGACTGTGCCATGGAGTGGATTTCCAGCCTGATACCAGACTGTCTGCATGTTTGTTCTCTTCATGCACTGTAACCACCTGCAGACTGTCAGCACCTGATTCAGAGAGAAGCCAATGGTCATATAACACAGCACCTATTCAAATAGCAGCAGTGGTTTGGAGCAGCAGTGGGTGGAGAGGCACTTCAGAGAGGTGTGTCTGCCATGTTCATGGGAGACACTGGGAACCAGGGCAAAAATCTTTGTTTTAAACACTATGGACATTTCACTTGGGTGAATATTTTATTGTGAACATTAACGTTTTAATATATGAATTTGTGTCTATTTGAGTAACTTGCTTAGGAGGCCATCCTATTAACTTACTGTGTTTTGGGTAATTGAATACAATTGCTATGCCCATCATAATGTCTATGCTATGGCTAAAGTTGATCTTACTATGTGGTGGATTTCTATGTTCTATAGACATCCTGTTTGCCAAATACACCACTGGTAGCATTAACGTGGTACCTTTAGATAAAACACATGGGGGGAATATTAATTTAGGTTGCTCTAAACTCATATTCTGGACTGAACCTTTGTCCTTTAATCTGGTAACTACTAATCAGGAAATGACATGGACAAAATTCATATCTTTATTTTCCACCTTCTCAAAAGTGCATAGTTATCAAAGGGCTTTATCAATAAACTTAGATTTGCAGATTCTTAAGATATTACTAAGATGTTGGGGTAAAACAGGAAAAACTGGTAGAATATATTTAGGTAAATTGGCCATGGTGGTATGTTTCATTATTTGTGGAAGTGTACACCGAAATCCAGGGACAGATAATTGAAATGCTATGCCTGTAGTTCAATGGTGTGAGCTGCCAGTCACGCACCCTTCCTGAACTTTACAAGCAGTTCCTCCCAGCCTGGTGCTGAAACATTTTTTCTTTGCCCACCATCCTCCCATCCTCCTCCTCCAATGGCATGCCTCTCTCCTTGGGGTGGGGGGGTCCTTCCTAAGGTACCTTTAGCCAAGGACATTTTCCCACGGCACCTCTAGGAGTGGAACCCTCTTTGAGGGTTCCTTGCCTCCAGTACCCCTACAGGGTGATAATTCCCTGTGGAATAGACAGTGTGAATGGTCAAATAGTTATCATAGTTGCACAAGCATAACACTACACTGGTTGCATAGGCCCACTGAAAAGCACACTTCACTCCTATTCTGCTGATGTCCTTCGAGGGGAGGGTATAAGTTTTGTACGTTTTAATGCACACAGTATACCTAATAAAACTGACTATTTTTAAGAGAATGGACAACATTATATAAACCTGGTATTGTAGTGATGACTGAGTCTTGGCTCAATATTAGAGTTGCAGAGACTTATGTTAATATGAATGCCTTTCAATTATGGTGAAAGGACTGGTCCAGAAGAGGGGTGGGGTATTAATTTTTCAGAGTTGAAGGTTAAATGACTCAATTCAGGATGAGATTGGAATAAATCAGAGATATTTCTTTTGGATATCTCTTTTCCAGCTACAAAACTCATATTACTGATAGGGCTGTATTGTCCACTTAAAGCTAATTTAGATAATTTCCCAGTCTTGCAAGATTATTTTATGGATTATAAAATGAGTCATTAAATATTTTTGTTGGGTATTATGAATACATATTGGAATAAACGTGATGAAAATCATTGTCTTAATGGATTTCACCTTTAGTTTAAGCCTCACCCAGCTTATCAAAGATACTACCAGTGTAAACTTTAAAGAACTTCACGCCTCAGCTATTTTGGATATAATTTTGACATCTTATCAAGAGAAAATTACTTTATCTGGAGTTCTACCTGACTCAATTTCTGATCACCAGGAGATTTGCTATATAAGAAATCAAAAAATCAAAAAGGACTAGGAAAACTGTTGAATATCAAAATTACAGCAATTGTGACTATGTAAATTTCATGTTAGACCTAGAAGGTAAAGATTGGCATAGAATAAAATTGTTCCTCACAGTCAATGAAGCCTGGTCAATTTTTTCTACCATAAATTCATGGATATTTGCAACTTACATGTACCCCTAAAATGGAAAAAAAATAAATCTGAGAATGCTCCCTGGTTTAATTCACATTTGCATAACATACTTAAAACAAGAGATAAAATGTGGAAAAAGGCAAAACTTACTAATGGTGAAATTGATTGGTTAAGTTACAGACAAGCTAGAAATCATTATATTTGTAAATTAAAGAAATCTAAGCAAGAGTTTTATAAAAAAAGAACTTAATCATAATACGGAATCTGATCCAGCTCTTTTTGGAAAAATATGCACAAATTAAAAGGAAATAACAGCTCAGGTTTACCAAACTATTTTGAGTTAGATGGACACAATTTCCTCTAAATGAAGTTGTAGCTAACACATGCAATGATTATTTCATAAACACGGGCACTGTAGCTGAGGAGCATCATCTCTCTTCAGTCTTAGCCACCGATGCAAATAAACCCATTTCTGAGGCAAATGTTGGATTTCTGGAAATCTCAGGAGATGAAGTCTGTGATTAAATTCTTAAATTAGATGTTAAAATAACGTCACAGTTTAGATGAAATACCAGTAAGGCTATTCAGATATACAGTCCCCCTTATTGCCAACCCCTCTGCAGATATATTTAACCTGTCATTGACTACTGCTGACTTGTCTCATGATTGGAAACTGTCTAAAGTCATTCAAATACATAAATTAGGTTAGCAAAAATTATGGGAAATTACCATCCAGTCTCATTGCTATAAGTTGCTTTAAAAATCTTTGAAAAATTGCTTGGAAAACAATTGCTGAATTTTCTAAAGAAAAATAATGTATTCAATAATTTTCAATCAGGGTTTAGACCCATTCAAAGCACCACCTGTGCATTAGTTAAGGTCACATCTGATCTGCAGTGGGATCTGGACAGGAGGGTGAACATTGGAGCTATTTTTATTGACTTATCAAAAGCTCTTGACACCTTGGACCATGACATCCTCCTGTCCAGACTGCTATCAGTGGAACTGTCTCATGGAGCAGTGAATTGGTTCGGTTCCTGTTTAAAATGGTGCTAGCAACTTGTAGCCTTCGAGAATGTTAGGTCTAATGTAGTTTCCACTTCCAATCACATCAGGAGTCCCCCAGTGCTCAATTTTAGGTCAGATATTGTTCAATATCTACATGGACAATTTTCTTAAAATGTCCTTTAAAATCCATTATCATTTCTATGCTGATGATACTGTGTTATATTCAGAGAGGGACCAATAGTATCACATATTAAATTCGAATTTCAAGCAGCTTTTGCTCAATGTCAAGATTATGTTTGTTGTTCTAGATTTCCCTTAAATGCAAAAAAAAAATGCAAGTTATACTTTTTCACAGGGGAAAGGGGGCTGATTCCTCATCATTTAATTTACATATTCTAACTTCTAAAACACAGGTACAACAATTAGTGCAGAGTTAGAAATATTTAAGGGTGTGGCTGGACGACAAGCTGAGATGGAATGTCCAAGTAGACCATGTCTTGAAAAACCTTGGAAAATGCTTGGTAATTTTTCACAAAAATAAAAAAATGTATAGATGGAGAAACTAGAAAATATTTAGTTAACACTCTGGTACTACCATGGTGACTTGGTATTTGCTGGGGCCTTGGGTATGGCGCTGGCAAAGCTTAATGTAATGTACAATAGAGTTGCCTACTTCATACTCTATGCCCCTTATAGGACACATACAGTAGTAATGATCTTCTTAGAAGATATGATTGGATGAAATTAAAGGACTGGCGAAATCATAACATAATCATGTTTATGTATAAATGTTACAAGAATCTAGTACCAGATTATTTATTAATGAACCTTAAATGTGGAAAAACCAAGGCAAGTTAGAGATCAGTCTTAGAAATTGAATTTCTTCCAAGAAAATGCAGTCCTCACAATGGACCAATACCTGTGGAATGATTTGCCTTCCCACTGAAGACCACTGGAGGGCATAATCACAAAAAGCAGGACTGACAAATGGTTATTAAGCCAAGCTCAGATTAATTCTGTCTGTTGTTCTAATTGGGAAACTGGTTAATGTAGAAATCTACGTACTCTAAAAGCCTCTTTTTAAAATCAGTACATATCTTATGTATCGTGTATAATATATGCTTTGTTTTTCTTTTGTAATAATATTCTATTTTTCCTATTTGTAGTTTATCTTTTGTAATACATTTATGCAATTATGTTTACTGTAAAAATGACCTCATTGGTCTCTTACTCATATGAAACATGAATACTTTTTTTTTCTTTTATAAACTTTATTTATACTTCTCTCTTGCCTGGGCATATTTCCGGGGTATGCATGCCGAGGCCCAACTCTACCTCACTTGCAACCCTAGTAGTGAGGGACCCCTGACCACCCTGGCCAATCTAACCCCCTGGATCACCCCCCCCCCGGGGTGGGCCCGTTCACCCGTGACAATCTGTCTGAAATTAGGAAGATCCAACCTGGGTGTAAGGTCGGCCTTGGAGTCCTCCAGACACAGGGCCGGCAGTCAGGATATGGGCTGTGTTCCTGGCATCCCCTTCATCTTCACAGGTGAGATAAGGGATTTTCTGCTTTTTCCGGTTCCCTTCCGGAGTGCAGCATGCAATGACATCTGTGCATGGCTTCCCTGCTGACGTCTGCTGCACTTCCACCCCTTCTTCTGGCAGGGGTACCTACATTGCCCCTGATCTCCATCGGGGGTCACCAGGACACTGAACAGCCCCAGATCCCTCCCCAGAGAGGAGAGCAGTCCTCTGGATGCTCAATCCTCTCTCTCCTCTGCCAACCCCCGACGGCCTGGGCTCGTTCCCTAACCCAGGTCACCTGCATGGCACAAGGTGTGGCATCCAGCACCTGAACTCTCAGCACCACCAGGCTGATGAATACAATTTTACCATACCATTTTACTATATGTCCTTCTATGGGGTCCTTTACCATCTTATTTTGAGTCTGATACCAACTTATGAGCAGAGGAGAAGGATTGCACCCTTATGGATGGGTTATTTGACTCCTTCAGTCAGGAAACCATTCTGAAATGAATGTAGAATCACCAGACTCCTTGCATTTGTTGTAGTCATTATGGTACACTGTGCCTTGGGCAGCTTCCAGTCCACCACTATTACCACCTATCCCTTACCTGCAGCATTCGATATTTACCAGTTATATTACATTTCCTTTTCCTGTTCCTGTTTTTCTGTTCTGTAAACCATCCTAAATCTCACCTTCCTACCATCTATTAGCTAGTAACTGAACACACATTACTTCTGCCCTCCCCTCTTCTGACTACTAGAAAGAGGACATCCACTGGTCTACCCAGGTCCAAGGCACTCGTCACCCAGTGATAGAACTCCACAAGGTTTGTCTGATGCAATTTCCCTGTGACAAATCCATACTGTCTATTGTTCAGGCACCCTGACTTTTCCAGATTCCCCCAGTCTCTCCTTGATAATGCCCTCCATCACCTTCTCTACCACCAATGTCAGGCTGATGGGTCTGTAGTTCCCTGCCACCTCCCTTCATTCCCCCTTGTGGATAGGCACTATATGCACCACCTTCCAGTCCTGGGGCACCCACCCTGTCCTCAGAGAGATGGCAAAAACTTCCACCAGGGGGGTTTTCCAGGACATCCGCCAGTTCCTTCAGCACCTGGGATGTAATTTACGCCCTGGTGCTTTCTCCATCTTAAGGGACCTGAGGGCTTCCCTCACTCTCTCTGCTGTGATTTTCACCTCTGCTACCTCGTCCCCCTGCTTAGCCTTCCCCCCTCCTGCAGAGATGCCTCCCCCTCTCTCCAGACCGGCCGATTGGTAAGAGTCCCCCCTTCTCAGTATCACCATCTCCTCCCATGTGTGATGCAGCCTCCCAATTTTTCTTGGTGAAAACTGAGGTGAAGTACTCATTTAGTAAATCAGTCTGCTCCCCCGGGTCTTGTGCCCATCTCTCCCCTCTTTTAATCCTGCTAATCTGCCCCTTCACCCTTCAATTTTCCCCAATGTATCTAAAGAACCCCTTGTTCCCTGTCCTAATTTCCCTAGCCAGGTTCTGCTCCTTCTTTGCCTTAGCTGCCCTCACCACCCTAGTGGCTCTTCTAGCCATCAGCTCATACTCCCCTCGATCCCTTTCAATCCTTGAGCACTTGAATTGCCTATAGGCTGCCTTCTTTCCCCTCACCACCTCCTGGACCTCCCTGGTCCACCAGTAGGGTTTCTGGGCCCTATCGCATTTTTGTCTTACTCTTGCACAGGTGCTGGTAGCATCCTGCACCCCTTTCCTGATGATTTTCGACCTACTGTCAGTGTCCACGTCTGGCCCAATCACATCCAAATACTCCTTAAGGATCCTTCCCATTTCCTTAAAATCCGCCCCCCTGAAGTCAGTTACCTCCGTCTTTGTGCAGCCTTCTACCCCTCCTAGGTCCAGGCAGAACCAGACCATGGCATGATCACTCCCCGCCAACAGGTCTCTTACCTCCATGCCCCCAATCTGGTCACTGTCTGCCAGGACCACATCCAGTACCAGCGCCTCCTTGGTCGGTTCCCCCACCTGCTGAGTTAGGAATGAATCCTGAAAGACATCCAACAACCTCTGTTCCCTGGCCACCGAGGATGTCATAATCTCCCAGTCTGTTCCTGGCATGTTTAAGTCCCCCAACACCACTACCCTACCCCTGCCCAATCTGCACTGTCTCCCAACATCTGCCACCAGACTCTCCTCCAGCTCCTCCGCCAGTGCAGGGGGTCTATACACCACTCCTATTTTTACTCTCTTGCCCCCCCTTGTTATCAAGATGACCCAAATAACCTCCACAGTTTCCTCCACCTTCTCTACTCCCCCTATGCCAATGCAGGTTTTTGACTATTATTGCTATCCCTCCTCCCCTTCCCTCGCACCTGTCCTTCCTGAACATAGTGTAACTCTCCAGGTTCAGGTCCCAGTCATGTCCTGCAGTGGCCCAGGTCTCAGTGACCACCGCCACATCCACCCCTCCCTCAGTTAGCATCACCTGGAGCTCAGGCATTTTATTGACCAAGCTCCTGGCATTTAGCAGGACTATCTTCCACCCTTTCCCTATACTTCCATTTCCCCTGCTCGTGTTCCCATAGGGATTTCATCTTCCCCTGGTATGCACCTTACCAATCAGCCTTTTCCCAGCATTTCTCCAGCTCCCCAGGGGGGTGGAGACAGAGTCCCTCCTTTATCAGACCCTGCTCAACAGCCTTTTCTCCCATCCCACCCCTTCACAAGTTTAAACCCTACCTTTCACCAATGAACCCCTCTATTTTCAACTTATAGATTCCCCCCCCTCCAAATTCAGATGGAGCCTATCTCTAGCATACAGCCCTTTATCCTCCCAGGTCTCCCCCAGTCCCCCATCAACCCATAGCCTCTGGCCTCACACCACTCCCTGAGCCACTGGTTTATCTCCCTAATCTTCCTTTTGTGTTTCCCACTAGCCCTTTGCACTAGCAGGATTTCCATGAATGAAATCACACATCCTATGTCATGACAGACCCTGGCAAGCTTCCTGAACCTTGTCTATATCTATAGCTCTCTATTTCCCTCAATGTCATTTGTACCCAGGTTGACCAGTATGTCCGGGGAACCCCCCACAATCCTTTGCCAGCAGATATACCTTGTGCTTGGCCCTGTGCACCGTTAGTCCAGGGAAGCATTTTGTTCTAACTGGCCAGGCTTCCCCCTCCCTATTCCATTTGATACCCCCTGATCATAGAATCCCCCAACAGGAGCACTCTGACTGCTCCTTTTCCTCCATTCCCTTCCATGTCCTCATTCTTTCTACCGCCCCTCCCCCAGCCGACTCCTTGCTCTCCTCTATCTGGGTGCCACCTGCCACCCTTCCTTATTTACCCAGGCCACCCTCCCTCCACTCCTATGCTTCTCCTCCACCTGTGTATCCTTCTGTACCTGCTACCCCCCATCACTGCTCATAACTGGTCCTTCTCCCCCATCTGCTAAACTAGCCTGGCTCATCCTCCCTTCCTTCCCATCTCTGTTCAGCCCCTCCTTGCTTGTTGTGCTCCCCTGGCCTAAACCCCCAGCTCCCTTTACTGTATCCTCCTTGTACTTTTGGTCCTTCTCCTTGCCCTTTCCTCCACACTGGTCCTTTTCCTTAAGCTTTCCTCCCTCTTCCCCCTGTTTCTCCTGCTCTGATCCACTGCTCCCCCCATTTTCCCACATTACAGGTTTCCCCTTCCTCCTGCTATCCAGCCCCTGCCTCCTGCCCCCCACTCCCTTTACATCTCTAACCACCCCTGTCATGGCTACATCACCCCCCTCATCCTCATGCAGAAGAAGAGAATTGAAGCGGTTGCTGAGCTTAAGGTCCAATCCACCTCCACACCTTGATTCCTTCTTTCCAGCCCCAGCCATCTGTCTACTTCCCTGAAAATGTTGTCCCTCTGGCCTCCCTCTGTGAGGGTCCCCAGTTACCTGCCTGCTTCCATGGTAGTGTCCTCCTTTTGGGCCTCCTCTGCCAGGGTTCCTATGTGACCCCAGAGTACTCTCCTGCACTCCTTTCCCTTTGCCCCTGCCCCTAGTGCTTGGTGCAGCTCCATGGGAGAGCCCTTGCCCTCTTCCCCAACCATACCTCCCCCTTCCCCCAGCTGTCTCCTAGTCCTCACAACCTCCTCCATAAGCTGTGCCAGCTGGTAGCACACTGGGCAACCACTGAACTTCCAAGCCCAGTCCAGTATCATGGGTGCCCCACACCCTGTGCACCACATCACCCTCCCAATGATGCCGGCCCTAATGATGTGTGGTCCCATCCCCCTCCAAGTAGGTTTCCTTGGGTGAGCCACCAGGTTCCCCACTAGTCCAAGATACACCCCTACAGACTAATCAGGTCACCCACTAATCTTAGATACAGTCCCACAGTAAACCAGTAACCCTGTTACTAGGTGCAGTACAACACAGTAAACTTATAAGGGAAGTGAACAACTCCCTAAGCTCCTCTCTCCCAGCCTTTAAATCCAACCCCCAGTGGCTAGAACTACATGAGCTGCACCTGAAGCCTTTTCCTCCAATTGCAGGGTAGGTGCTCCCCTATAAATGAGTAGATCTCTGGGGAGGGAGGGGTGGGATTAGAGCCTACATCCGACTCTCGAGAGAGTGTATCAGCCCTGTGTCTGCCCCTCCAAGCCTGCAACCAAAGAAATAGCACCAATTAAATCCCACCAAATAGGTTTTAAATCAGAAGAAATAGGCCTCCACCAGCACAGCCTGCTACACAGTGAAACACCCAACAAATGAGCCCACTTACAGCCACCAAAACAGTTTTCAAACTTACAACAGTCCCTAAAACAATACCCTGCTAGCCCCTTAGAAGTAGCAAGAAAGAAAAGAAATAACCTTCTACGAAGTAAAATCCACAAGAAACCCTGTAAAAACAACAAGAAGCAGCTACTGTACTAGAACAGATCTGATCCTTTCCCCTTCTAGTTCCTTCATCTGCAAACAGACTGATCCTACTCTGGATCCTGAGTGAGATCTCAGCTATGAATGTCCCAAACAGCACCAGTCACAGTACCGATCTCTGTGGTACCCCGCTTGTCACTGCCTTCAGGGATGTAAGTTCCCCCCCCATACCACCCTTTATTGCCTTCCTTTGAGCCAGTTATTGATCCATTTGACCATCCTTGTTCCCACCCCTATATACTCCATCTCCCCCCCCAGCCTCCCATGCGGCACGGAATCAAAGGACTTGCTGAAGTCTAAATACAGGACATCCACTGCATAGCCCTTGTCCAGCTCCCTGGTCACCCAGTCTTAGTACTCAGTTAGGTTTGTCTGGCAGTATCTGCCCGAGACAAACTCATGCTGTTGAGCATCCTGGAGTCCATTATCCTCCTAAAAGGTCACAAACCTTTCTTTTAGAATTGCCTCTATGAGCTTACCCACAATTGACATAGTGTTTTCTGGTCTGTAGTTGCCCAGTTCATCCTTAGGGCCACTTTTGTGAATGGACACCACATGGGCCATCCTCCAGACCTGTGGTATGCATCCTGTGTCCAGGGAAGTATTGCACAGGTCAGCCAGTAGTCCTACCAGGATCTCTGCTACTTCCTTAAGTACCCTATGGTGAATGCCGTCTGGTGCTGGTGCCTTGTCCACCCTTTGTGCCCTTAATCCTCCTAGGACCCTGTCCTCTGTAATCCCTATATCAGTCACCACCCCTCCACAGCCCACTCCACCCCTCCCTTGTGGTATCTGTCCCCCTTTCTGCTTCATGAACACTGAACCGAAGTATTCATTTAGTGCCTCTGCCTGATCCACTTCCTTCTCCACCCACCTGCCATCCTTCCTAATCCTCACAATTTGGTCTTTGTTCTTCCTTCTCTCACCTATGTATCTGAAGAAGTCCTTTTCTCCATCCTTAATACCCTGTGCCAGTCTTAGTTCACTTGAAGCCTTGGCCACTCTGACTAGCCTAGTAACCTCCCTGGACTTCTTTGTATACTCATGTCATCTTCCTCTCCTGATTTCTTGAGTCTCTGAAATGCTTTTCTCTTAGCCCTCACCCCCTCCATGACTTCTTGAGTCAACCAACTGGGCTTCTTGACCCCTCCCTTCTTACTCATACTAAGGTTCATACTAAGGCAGTTAGGTGCTAGAAGGCTTTGAAGCCCATAATAGCACCAGAATTAACTATAGTATCCCAAATTATTATTATTAATAATAAATTTGTCAACAATTTTTAAATATTGTTTTGTTAGTACTACTTATGATTTCAAAAGGAAGAATGTTCCAGGGATTAATAATCCTTTGAGTAAAAATATATTTCCTATTCTTATGATAAAATAGAGTCCTACTTATCTGTAATGGATGACCTCTGGTTTTGTGTATATTATTCTTGAATGCAAAGCCCATTTCTGAGAATAGATATGGATAATTTATTATATCAAACATATATAAAAGATCCCCATGAAGACGTGTAAGTGATAAGGACAAAAGATTTAACTGTTCCAATCATTTGATTAACTAATCAATTACTAAAAAGAGGATATGATTTGTCTACCCTTCAAAGTGCTGCAGAAAAAGCTAGAGGACAGGAAGGAGATACTTTACTGACCCCCCAAGAACAGAAATTATAGTACTGAAATACCATGTACATTTAGTATTAGTTATAGTCCAGTAGCAGGAGAAGTGGGATATTTAATAAACAGATATTGCCCCATCCTGATAAGTGATAGAACATTACAACAGTGAGTGGTAATAAACCAAGAGTCACTTTCAGAAAATGAAGGCATCTGGGATATATTCTCACAAATGTCATTTTCAAACAACAACCATAAACACTGGTAACTACTGGCTCCCATATAGACCAGAAAGATTTTATAGATGTAGGGATTGCCACATTTGTTGCTATGCCTCCACAGGAAATATCTATGTACATCCTTCAGAACATGAGAAAGT
The DNA here is from genome assembly GCA_016271365.2 of Neoceratodus forsteri. Lineage (NCBI taxonomy): Eukaryota > Metazoa > Chordata > Ceratodontiformes > Ceratodontidae > Neoceratodus > Neoceratodus forsteri. The sequence continues at coordinate 194,132,999 of CM057456.1, forward strand.
GTTAAAAATCACAGTTTATAACTTGTCAGAATAAATATGTAGTGCACATTGTCTGGTGTACATGTAACCTTCAGTATGTGGGTATGACTACCCGCATGCTGAAGGTGAGAATACAAGAACATGTGAGGGCAATAATAAATAAAATCTTCGAAAATGCTATTGGGGACCACTTTGGAGTAGCACACTAGTCATGTCCAGTAGGTCTTAAATTTATGGTACTAGAACAGGTGCCCCACCTACCACGAGGTGGAGATGGATTGAATATACTCCAGAAAAAGGAGAGTAGGTGGATATCCATGCTGGGAGCTCCAAACCCTGAAGGAATGAATGAAGAAATAGACTGTAGGCCTTTTCAGAAAGATGATTACATTTTGAAGGAGTAGGCAGTGATACACCCTTCCTTTCCCCTTCCCTCCCTTTTTTCATTTGTTCAAAAACTCCCTTCCCCTCCCCTTCCCCCCTGTTTTTCCCTTCTTCTTTTCCTCCTCCCCCCTTTCCCCTCTGTGTCTCTCCTGACTAATGAGATCTTGATGAGCCTGGATGTGGAACATTTTCTTTTCCCAACTGAATCTACTGGAACTTATTTGTACAGTAACGTTCTTGTCTCTGATCATTTATATATCTGTCCTTTCATTTTCTTATTCTCTCTATCATCTTCATGTCTTCTTTCCTGTTATTCACCATTCTTTTGCTACTTTCTCTGGCCCCTCTTCTTCACTTACATTCCTTATTCATTCTTTTTTTTATTCCTTCACCTCCTATAATGCCCACTTCATTTGCTGCCTCCAGTTTCATTCATATACTCTCCATATATCATGTTTTCATATTTCTTGTATATTACATATTAAAAATTGTACAGATATGAATTTAACTCTAAACAATTAAACAAATCATTGAATTTGGCAGCAACTGTGCTTTATCTAGTGAGTTGAAAGCTGTGTGCTTGTACGTATCTCAGTATTGTCCAGCTCATTTTGATCCTACTTTTGGCATCTTTGAAATATGGTTAAAATAGTTAATGAATATATAAATTTGATAATTACAAAAAGTTGTTGTAAATAATTGAGACTAAAAATAATAATGGTCTCCTAATTTTTACAAAATAAAACTAGTCACATATATGTTTTTTCAAAAGCCAAAAGTGAACACTAATATAATAAAATCAAATAGAATAAGTAAATTTCATTTTTATAAATCATTTCTTGGTTACTGAATATATTACAGTCAACTATGACATGACTATGATTTTTTTTATATTTTTAGTGTTCCTAAATACTGTGAACCCTATAAAACTGATGGATTTCAGATATGTGCATCCTTGCACTTTATCTCTTGCCTTTTTACATTTATGTCTTAAATTTAAGATATTGGTAGTGTAAAAATACATACACCCAGGTTATTGGTTTCTATAGATAGTTATTTTAATCAATAACTGTTGCTTTATGCATGTTTTGCTGATTGACATCACTGTGGAAGTAATGTGACCCCTGATCCATATAAATTGGGCATACCATGTGTGTATGACACCATCCCTGAGGAAAACCATTGACTGGTCGAGTCGCTGGGGTTGTTTTCAGTGTCTTTTTCAACTGGATTAAATCTTTGCAAACTATTTCTTTGCATCCTGATATTTTTCCTGTGAGTGCTGCTCATTTTGTTTCTATGTACTGATTTGGTTGGCTACCACGACCTGCACCACCGGACCCTGTCTTTTGTGTGCACTAGAGATGCAGCAAATTTATATTCCACTGGTGAAGTGGCAGTGAAGTGGCCGAATTTGCTGCATGGAATAATCTATGAAATTTCCACGTCTTAGGCAGAAATTCACCAAGGTGAAATTTCACCTCCCACAGGCAAAATTCCACCTTCTGTGGTGAAATTTTGCCTTCCATAGTGAAATTTCACCTTCTGTGGGTGAAATGTCACCATGGAAGGTGGAATTTTGTGACAGGAGATGAAATTTCACTGTTTCATGAGTGAAATTTCACCATTCAGCAGGCGAAATTTGGCCACTCCACCGTGTAAAATTTTGCATTTTGCTCCACAAAATGGGCGAAATTCACAGATTACTCCATGTAGTGAATTTTTTTCACTTCTCCCACTACTAGTGTGCACCTCCTTTCTCTCAGCCACTATATCCCTGTTGTCTGATGGTGCACGCCACCAGCAGGACCAGCCATGTGGGTGCTTAAGCTGACTACCCTGTGGCTAGCTATCCCACACCCACTCTGCAACTACCGGACATAGAGTCACCTGTTTCCAAGGTATAAAGTGGCATCACAAGCCCAAGTTCCCACTCAAGTAGCCTGGTGTACTTTTAGTTATGCAGCTTAAAATGTCACCATGGATCCTGGCTCTGTATGGTGGGGGTCGCAGATCCCCGTGGGCCACATACAGCCAAGGTCCATTTCAAGGCCCCACAGCTTGCCATACTGCTGTGCCAACAAGGCCCTATATTTAGTTGGATAGCACCAGGCCACCATATGACTGAATATATCACCCTCCATGTCAGATGCAAGCAAATCAAAATTATTTACACTCTGCTTATTCGCCTTCTTGAATATGTATGATCAGAAATTTAAAACAGTAAAAGATGTCTACTTATTCTTCAGAAGCTGTCCTCATGGAATGTGGAAGTCCATCAGTGAGAAATGCAGAGAGCAGAAAACATGGTGGTGCTTGGGATGAAATTGTGGCAATCCGGATCATGTCGACCAAGGAATGACAACCACTTATATTTCAAATCATCTTCCACTGGAATTCTATGAATTTGACCTTCTGGTCAGACTGCAATCTACCACTTGAGTTAGAGCAGCCAAATACCATACAAGTTGGCATGTTAATACATATAATAAAATTAAATGGACACAAAAACTCAGGTCCAGCAAATATTTGCTATAACCACTATAAACTGTTGTGATGCAGTCTATAAGCCTATGAAAAAACACTACAGAATATCAAGAAATGGCAATTCTATGTTGAAAAAACACACAGGACACACTGTCTCCTTGCAGCCCTCAAAAGACCTCGAGGCAACATAAAACCTTTATGCTTGATTTCCACCAGAAAATATCTTTCGACCAATAAAAATGCACAGTACAGTGTGGAAAACAGTAACAGTATTTCTTTACAGGCTCCATTGACTGCAGATGTGCTGAACCTTTAAAAAAAAGAATGCACCATGCATGTGCCTGCACCTCGGGAACTACAGAAAACCATTGCTTGAAGGATCACATTAACACAAGAGGGGAATGTGTGTAAATGGGAACCATGGGGGATTGTGGCATAGAAATCAGGGTGGAGAGAAATGGTGACAAAGAAGACAAGGAGCTTGGGATGCTGCTTGCAAAAACAAAGAAACCACCACATTATGAAACTATCTGTAAGGGAAAACATTCTAGTGATTTGAAAACTAATGGGGAAGTGATCACTTCGGTGAGTAGCTTGAACTTCTCCATTGTTTTCCTTTAAAGGGAACAGTTGAACACTAAGAGACCACACCCAAATCTGGGGCTGGTTCCAATTTGCACTTCGTGTGCAAAAACATTTTTTTTTACTTACTATTTACTGCAGTATAGTAGATTGTATCAAATTGATTTTGCAGACTTGCAAACTGACATTTTCTGTAACTACAAATCCCAGAATCCTCTGCAGCTGTCATCAGAGGATGGCTGCAGCAGTGGGAGACTCAATAGTCTGCAGTGAAAGTTATAACCTCTGATCTTTTGTTTTCTGGTCTTGCTGTCCTCTCTGGGATATGTACAGTTCTGTAAGCTAACAGAATCAGTCAGTCAGACACAGACCAAGTCACCAAAGTGTTATAATGATAAGCTGTAGTGCAAAATAATTCAAAATAATTAATCCAGGCCAGCCCAGTGGTACTGAGGCACTGGATGCCTTACCTCACTCCACAGCGGTGACCCAAGTTCGGGAATGAGCACAGGTCATCAGAGGTCGGCAGGAGTGGAGAAGGACTGAGCGTCTGATGTACTGCTCTCCTTCTCTGGGGAAGGGGTCTTCTGTCAGCACCCATTCGCCCCCTAGTAGAGGCTGGGGGACAGAACACTGCAGTTGCTTGGGGGGAGCAGGGAACAGATGCCTGGAGGGAGTGTGTGCGGACGTGTGAGTGCTCCCCTTTGCCTGCTGTCATTGCATGCCCCCAGCTTCAAGAAGAAAGTGAACATGGAAAAATGGCATCCTTGTCAAGTTGCTTGATGGCTGTTGTAAAGATCTCCAACTCTGAGAGGGTGTGCCTAATCTGGATCCTTTTGGGGTGGGGAGTTGGGGGCTCCTCACCACCCCACTGTGGGGGTAAGCCACAGGGACAGGGCTGTCCTCAACTAGGAGTGCAGGAGTGTGGATAGTGGCTGGAATCCCGATGGGTTGCCAGAAGAAGGGGGCAGACAGGTATGGCCAAGGAGGAGGAGGAGAAAAAGTATCTCAAAATAGTTAATCCAAATCAGTAAAGAAACAAGGGAGGGGTACATATTAACTCCATGACACTCATATTAATATAAACACTGTAATAAAGACATATAGTAAATGTCACTGTAAAAGTTATCTCTGGTAGGATTCAACCAAGAAGCAAGCAACACTAGATTAACTCATTCCAATTCATGGTTTTATTGAAGTCATGTCAGTTTTCTAATACTTTAAAATGCAAAATCCAGTATGTTTCCCAGTCTCAAAAGATTTTTTACTATTAATGGTTACATGATTGTTACATTTTACCCTTTCTATGCCCCAAAACTGTGTGGAGATAACACGTTTTGCCTCCAGAAAGTGTCTTTCTACAGTGAAAGTGGTATCTGATCCACGAATAGTACTCTTATGTTCAGTTATTCTTTTCTTAAGTAGCAAATTCTGCAAGACACTTTATTACTGACAAATTATGTTAGCTTATATGCTACTATATTCCTTCTTTGTTATTGTTTGGAGTAAAACATAAACTAAAGCATTTTAAAGTAAATCCAAAATCCAAAATGGAAATCCTCATGTTGAGCCATTCGACTCTTATGGCTGCACCAGAGAGTGTTGTGGCAGCATTATTGCTCTGGATGTCATGATATCATTACATTATCATGACACGATGCTCCATACCATTTCCAGACCTAAAAGCTCACTTTGAACAAAGGGATTTTGCCACCCCCGTAAATGGGAGCAAGCTCAATGTGTCAAACCAGACACCCTTGCAAGGGGTGCCTTTGATTTTGTTATGTTAGAGAGGCAATAAGTAGTTGCTCATGTAAGCATGGTGAATGGTGTACAAACACAAGGGTTAAGGGACACAAGGGCATCCTTGACCTTGATAAAAGGGGATCTAGTAGAGCTTGGTCAGCTTATACCCAATAAATACATCACTGTACAGGACTTTACTGGTGAGATGAAAACATTGCCCCTCGCTAGTGTTCTCCTGGACTGGGGTGAAACAGGGGAATTGTGCAACAGGTGGCTGTAGCCAAAACCTTAGCAGTGGATGTGATCCTGGGCAACAATCTAAAACAGGGGATGGTGTGTGTAGTTACCCATAGCCAAGCGGCAAGAGAAAATCTTAGTTCCCTGAACCCCACAGAAACCATTGTGGAAACCACTGAGAGGCTGATTCCCCAGCGTGTGTCTCCAGATGGGGAGACTAATGAAAAGAGGGTAGAAATGTCCCCAGTAGCAAGTAACCACACAGCTACAGAGGGTTACTCTGAGGAGAAAGGGGTGACTCATTGTCAGAGGGTTGGGATTGAAGTGATCATGAGTGCCCTGATGCTAGTGCTAGGGACCCTAGTTTAGTGACTGAAGGGGACCTGTCCCATGCCTTGGGAATGTGTGAGGGGTTTGCTGCTGCTCAGAGAAGGGACTCTAGTTTAGAGAAGCTGAGGGCTTGGGCAGACTCCGATGGCCCACAGCAGGGTGACAGCAGACATAAGGTTTGTTGGGAAAATGGACTTATGTATACTCAGGCAGTACAGACAGAGGGAGGGGTGCTAGGCAGCTAGCTTGTCATTCCCCAGGGGTATCGTGAGCAGTTGCTCAAGATTGCACATGATATTCCCTTGTCTGGTCAACTGGGAATAGTGCACACTATGCAGTGGTTGGCCCAGAATTTTTATTGGCCTAACTTCACCCACCAAGTGAAGGAGTATTGCAGGTTTTGTCACTGGTGCCAAGAAATAGGGAAGGTGGGCAAGAAAACCCAAGCTGTCCTGATTCCCTTGCCCATAGTGGAGAAGCCATTCCAGAGGGTGGGAATGGATATTGTGGGGCCTTTAAATACTCCCAGCTCCTCAGGGAAGAAATTCATCTTGACTATGGTGGATTATTCCACCCGGTACCCAGAGGCAGTCACCCTATCCTCACTGAGGACAGAGAAAGTGGCAGATGCCTTACTTGGGATTTTCTCCTGTGTTGGGTTTTCACTGGAGGCTATCACCGATCAAGGGGGTTCCTTCATGTCGGACCTGATGAAATGTTTATGGGAGAAGTGTGGGGTGGTGCAGAGATGCACGACACCATATCACCCACAAGCCAATGGACTTGTGGAATGATTCAATGGTACCCTAAAGTCAATGCTCCAGGCATTTGCTGAACAGCATGGGAGGGACTGAGAGAAATACCTTCCCCATCTGTTGTTTGCATACAGCGAGGTGCCCCAAGAGTTGATGATATTTTCCCCCTTCGAACTCTTATATAGACGTCAGATACATGGGCCCCTAGACTTGATCCGAGAGGACTGGGAAGGCAAGCATGCAACCCAGGGAACTCCCATTGTGGATTATGTCCTTAGGTTTAGGAAAAGGTGGAAAGAGCTTATGGGGACAGCCCAGAACAACCTGTCAGCTGCCCAACAGAAACAAAAAGTGTGGTATGATCACAGAGCCAGAGCTCGCTCAAACATGATGGGTCAGGAAGTCATGGTCCTTATTCCGGTCAGGAAAGACAAGCTGCAGGCTGAGTGGGCAGGACCATACAAAGTGGTTAGGAAGGTAAATGACGTGAACTATATTGTGGAGTTACCTGACAGAAGACAGACAGAAAGGATGTACCATGTCAACATGATGAAGCCATATGCAAATAGGGCTGACATGGTGTTTGCAGTGTGTAGTCTTGGGGACGGGACGGACGAAGGAGACCCCCTTCTGGATTTTCTGGAAGAAAGTAAGCAGGAGTTCTCTGTGGAGGCAGTAAAATTGTCTCCCCAGCTGACCCCGGACCAGATCCAGAAAGTGAGGGAGGTTTTAGCAGACTTTGCCCCATTATTTAGTGCCATGCCTGGACTAACCCCCTTAGCGATGCATGATGTGGAGACAGGGACACAGATGCCCCTACGGCGGACAGCATATCGGGTGTCAGAGGCTGTCCAAAAGGACATTAGGAGGGATGTGGAGGAGATGCTGGATTTAGGGGTAATCCAGAGATCCCACATCCCCTGGGCCTCACCAATAGTCCTTGTGCCCAAGCCACATGGTTCTACTCATTTCTGTGTGGACTATCATGGACTGAATACAGTCACAAAGTCAGACACCCACCAGATGCCCTGGAGAGATGAACTCCTGGACAAGTTGGGAGGGGCGACCTACCTTACGACTACTGACCTGACCAAGGGGTATTGGCAGGTACAGCTGACAGACAGAGCTAGAGAGAGGTCGCCTTCATCACTCTGATAGGCTTATTTGAGTTTAATTAATGCCTTTCAGAATGAAGAACACCCCAGCCACTTTCCAAAGATTGGTGAACCAGGTGTTAAATGGTGCTGAGGAGTACGCCGTGGCATACCTGGATGACATTGCCAACTTTAGTACTAGCTGGGAGGAACAACTGTCCCACCTTAGGGAAGTGCTGGGCAGGATACAGAGGGCCAGGCTCACTGTCAAAGCCGGGAAGTACAAGATTGCCATGGGAGAAGTGGTATACCTTGAACATGTGGTAGGCCTGGGACAGCTCTGTCCTAACCAAATAAAGATAGAGGTAATCCCGGTGTGGCCCAGACCAGAAACACAGAAGCAGGTCAGGAGTTTTCTGAGGACAGCAGGGTACTATAGAAAATTTTTACCCAGTTGCAGTGCCCTGGCTGCTCCCCTATCTGACCTGATAAAGAAAAGGATGCCAAAGAAAATTACCTGGGGCTCAGTCTGTGAGGAAGCCTTTTCCAAACTAAAAGAGGCACTGTGCAGTGCTCCTGTTTTGACAAGTCCTGACTATAGCAAACCCTTTATAGTTCAGACTGATGCCTCAGACGTGAGTATTTGGGCAGTACTGAGCCAGACATCCAGCCAAGGGAAAGATTACCCAATAGCATACCTGAGTAGGAAATAACTTCCCAGGGAGCAGGCATATTCCACTGTGGAAAAAGAGTGTCTTGCCATAGTGTGGGCCCTAAAGAATTTGGAGTCATACTTATATGGGCAGCATTTTGTGATGCACACTGACCACATCCCCCTGGTTTGGCTGACACAGATGGGAAAGAACAATGGTAAATTGCTAAGATGGAGTCTTGCTTTACATGGGTATAATATGACAATCATACATAGAGCTGGAGCCAGGAACCAAAACTCAGATGGTCTGTCTCACGAGTATGAGGAGTGAACTGATTTGGGAAGCTCATCCTATGCCAGAGCCCCCAGATTCAGTCTAGGTGGGGAGGATTGTAACACATGGACAGCCAGTTCTGAGTACACTATGATTTTGTTTGTAATATAAAAATGTGTTATGGACTGTCTCTCATGAGAGTTGCTGAGACTGCATGTGATATCTCTCTCTCACACACACACACACACACACACACACACACACACAGGTTTTAGATACAAGGTGTTACCTGGAAGGCCAGAAGCTAATTACAGACTAGAACAGGCCTTAATCAAGAATGTCCAGTTTTTCTAAATTAAATAAAGCTTTAACTGCTAAGAGGGAAATCAGTATCCCTTTTATGATGTTTCGAGGTGGAGACCAGGCTTGCACACTGGTGCAAAATCATAAATACTTTGATGTCTGTGTAAGAGGGGATACTGCTCATAGATGAAAGGAAATTTACTGACTTGATTGGGGAAGTCACATGGGGAAAGGAGTTTCTGCTGATGTAACCTTAATTAACTTTCCTTCTAAAATGACAAAACTTCCTGAGTGTATGATTTTTAGTAAACAGAGGAGGAGATAGGTGACCTCACACAAGGGGGTTGGCCAAGACAGTTTTTTAAACAATATTCTGTTTTCCTTCAGAGACACTTTTATCTATACTCTGACAAAGAAACATTGTTGAGCACTTTAAGCAAATATACCGGTAGAGAGAGACAAAATCTAAGTACTGTAGTAGGAATTGCACTGTTAAAACCCTGTTCTTTTAAAAGATTGTATGGTTCTTGTGATATATAGTTCTGTATTTTATGTTTTACATACTTTTATCTATTTTAGTAAAACTCTATTTTTAGAACCTACTTTGTCTGTCTTTGAATTTCTTTTCTTTAACAAGTGACGTATATATGGTTAAAGCAGACACTGTGCATAAGCTTGAGTGGTGATACCAAACTGGAAAAAGGTAAGAGTAATCTGAGGTCTTTTATTAGAGTTTTTAAGGATTCATCTTGTACACCTGGTTAGGTGACCGTAGGCAAAGATATCTGGCCCCCGAAGACAGAATTATCTGAGCTTGTGCATTGGGTACACTAGCAAGAGGTTCACAGTTTGAATCCCTCCAGAACGGAGATCAAAGGTTGATTTGAACCCAAAAAAACAGACAGGAGGGTTGCCCTGTTTCTGTTAACTGTTCACAAGACTGCGCTCAGAGGTTGGCACTTTTGGAGTAGAGGGCTGACCTGCTGAGTGGGTTTGTGACAATTACCACAGGCTATTATGCTGGTTTAACTTTAAGGAGAAATGCATGATGCTGAAAGGCCTGTCACACAGTTTGCAAATGGTGCCAACAGAAGGACACAGACATGTGTTTCCAGCATAATGTTCTGTGGTGATTTGCATATACAGCTCATGATGCTTTGCATTATGGGGGTATGTGTGATTTTGTATTTCTTTAAAACTTGGCTTCCTGACCAATGCCCTTTGTTGTAACTATTGCCTCAGTGCATGTGCACTGAGGTTCTTTGTCTTTTAGCTTGTTTTATTTTTGTTTTTTATTGGGTTCACCACACATAGACCATCTTAGGGTAGCTGGTTCATTCCACTGAGGTGTCATACAGGCAAGGCACACTGATGAGTCCTGGCAGGCCAATACACGTGTCTATGTATTTCTGTTGACTCCATTTGCAAAGTGTGTGAGAGGCCTTTTGGCACTATGCATTTCTGCTTAAAGATGAACAAACATAATAGTCTGTGGTGATTTGCATATACAGCTCATGATGCTTTGCATTATGAGGGTATCTGTGATTTTGTATTTCTTTGAAACTTGGCTTCCCGGCCAATGTTCTTTGAGGGTATACACTGCCTCAGTGCTCATACACTAAGGCTCTTTGTCTTTTTAAAAGGGGTCTCACAAGTGCATTTTTCAATGCAACACCCCTTCCAAAAGCGAGCACCAAATTATCTCAGTGAATACCACACCCAGCTGACCAACACAGATCACTAGTAACCAAGTTGGACCTGGGTCCAGTTCACAAAATGTTTAGCACAGCTAAGAAATCACGTCACTGATCCCATCCATCATCACTGGTTTAAACTCATTCCGTGACTGCTGAATGCACCTATGGCACACAGGGTCCCCTATGTTGGGCTGTAATGGCTCACTTAGGGAGATTCTGGACTAAAAAGAGGACAAGTTAGCTGAGAAGAACCACACAAACTCCTCTCATTTTGCAGGTGAAAAGGCTCTGACAGGCTCCAGGCAGACAGGGTGGAGAAGCCTGTTCACAGTCTGAAAGAGCTGAGTTGGTTGATTCCTCACAGCGGCAATCACCCTAGACAGAAATGTTGCCTTTTTATAGAAGATTGCCCTTTGTTACTCACCATGATAGGTAACTAAAGCCAGTTTGACATCCTGGGCTCTGGATATCCTCCATCAATGTTCCAACCTCTGTCACTTTGCTTTCAGTTCCCTTACCTTCCCATCAAATGATGGTGAGCCACACAGCAAAACCAATGGGCAAGGCCACTGATTTATGATGATAAACATAATGACATTCTATTTTCAAGAACTGAAATTCTGGGAATTGTACTGGTGACTGTAAGTCTAATTTACAGATTTTACCAGGATTCTACTGTCATTTTTTAGTGTTTGTATAAATACTGCAATCAGAATAAAAAATAGTTTTATTTACACAGCATTAAGGAGCAAATTGAATATAGTACAGGAAGCACTTATAACAAAAATGCAAGTTCTGTAGTTTAACTATCTGGTATAAAATGCCAAAATTCATGAAATTCTGTATTTTTACTGGTGTGCAGGCAGTCCAAATTCTGGAATTTTACCAGGTTTAATGGTAAAAACTGAAAACCAATTGCCTGACAATAGGCATACACGAATTGGTGCCACGTGATGAAGGCCGATCTGATAGGCTGCCACAGCTTCATCCAGTTCCAAAGTGCATGCTGCCAGCACACCTGAAGCATCCAGCACCACCAATAATCCCTCTAGCAAAATCTCACACAAAGGGAAGTATTGGACAATCTCCACTGAGGGTGGACTACAAGAAGGGTTCCTAAAAGAGATACTGATGGTGCAATGATCCAACCAACGCCTATGCATTAGAACATCTATGGCATGTCAGGTCTGGCACAAAGTGATGGTTTTAACTAACATTTCACAGGTTGCTTCTCTTCATTCCCCTATATATCTGATTGGTAGGCAGAAGTAGGCTATTGGTTAAGTAGGATCTGCAGCTTATCCAATAAGTAGGGAAATGGGCAGACTAGGTGGGCCAAGCAGTCCTTATCTGCCATCAAAGTCTATGTTTCTATATTTCTGAACTCAGAGAATGTATTTAAACTTGACAGAAAAACAGCTTGGTAGAAATAAGTAATTTACTTGATCAGACCTTCCTGACAGATTTACAGAGTATAATAGACATACCAAGTATTGGTGTATTATCCTTAAAATTTCAACAAATGTATTTTAGTGTTCTTCATTAAACCTACCATACCCTGAACAAACTAAACAAAATGAATTCAGAAATCTCTGACCTCTGCTCAAGATGCGCAAAAGCTAAGTGCTCATTAGAACACATGATAGTGACCTGTCCTACTCTTGCCACTTGCTGGGATTAGTTTTTTAATACCTTCTTCAAAACCACCTCAGTGGTACTTGCTAGAGATGTGAGGACAGTCTTGCTGGTTAATGGACTGAGATTGGCCATATCCCCCAACACAATAGTAGACTTATCTATTTGGGTCTGATTAATTAAATAAAATGTATCCTATTAAGCTGGAAAGGTGCTACCTCCAAATTTTATGACTTGGTTAAACTTCATGGTCAATATTCATAAAATTGAAGAACTACTGTATGTTATTTAAAAAAAAAATATTATATGAAATAAATGTGGGCCCATTTCAGACAGATGGTTAGCTCTAGTAGCCAGTCATATGACTTCAGTTATCTCCCTCAGGGAGACTTTTCTTCTGGGAGTTCCCAGGTAGCCCTCATTAAAAGAAAGACTGGTGATGTAAATCTCACTTCAATGATATTTCTCTTTAGTATAGTTTCATAATTTCACATGTCTTTCTGCCCGTCATAATCCACATTAATGTTCCTGTCCCACACTTGAGATGTATATATGTAAACATGTTTATTAGTTGGATACTTTTGCACTTGAGATGTATGTACTGTATGTAAACCTGTTTATTAATTGGATATTGTGGCACTTGAGAAGTATGTATGTATACCTGTTAGTTGGATATTGTCTTGGGTTCTATACTTCTTTTTTGTAACCCATCCTTTCATTCCTCAATACACACACAGTCTTAACAATCATATTTTGGGGCATGGGTTAACCTTCTACAACTTTACAACAACTGAACCCACTTTTACCAAATCTTCAGAGCTCAGAGGTCATCACCAGAACAAGATGTCTGCCAAGTTTCAGGCCCATGCACAGCTGAGTTAGAAGTGGCCACAAATAAAGGTTTTACATGAAAGTGTTTATCCAACTGTAACTATAGTGGTGCTACAGAGGCTCACCACTATAATAAAATACTGTACACAATATGCCAGCAGAGCATCACAGCTCCTTTCATATGCCCACATTACATTGAGTCAAGTGCCCAAATATTCCCAGGCAAACCTTTAGAAATCATGTTTACTTCAAAACTCTGCATAGACAGTTCAAGCAACTTGAAGGTATTCTGATATTATTGGGACCTACTAAAAGAAGAAAATAAAACAGGCATGTGAACAGAGCCAAAATAAAGTACAGTAGGATACACATCCTAGGCAGCAGAAGGTCCCAGGGAGCTGGCCAAACCCATGGGGCTGACCCTCCAGGTAAAGAAAAGGATTTGTATTGCACTGTTTCACTTCATATTAAGTAAATTGTAAACCTGCCATGAAACATGACTCTAAAAAAGTATGAGGAAAGTAAAAAGCAATAAGTTATAACAGTAGAACAAAACATTAACAGGAAACATAATGCTCCAACTGGTCCCTTAAAATGTATTTCTTACAGTCACTAACACTCAACTGAGTTTGGGAGGGAACTGTCATTGAGCCTAGAAAAGAAGTACAATACATATGGTGGCTGCTGTGAAAAAAAACAGACAAAAAAATCTTACAGCCCAGAAAACCCTGTCTTTTCCAGAGGTTTGTGGTAATGAGCAACATCTTAATGTTCATACTTAGGCAAAATAAGAAATTGTAAAGTGCATTGCAAATGTTAGCATTCCATCTTATGTGCCACTTTTCTGTAAGAAACTGAAAAACTGATTAGGCTTTTTTTCCCACTGATCAGAATAGTTCTTAAAAAAAAAACAGGCACAAACAAGCTATCTGTGTGTGCATATAATCTGAAGTGAAACAAAAGCAAAGATCTCCAGAGAAAGAACACAATTGCCAAGTGAAGGTCAGCTAGGTGAAGGTATTCCAAGACACTTTTGAAGGTTATACCTGCCCATAATAGATAATATTTATGAAGTTTTAATCAACTTTTGAGAAAGCTATGTCACTAATGTCTGAACAAGATACTGCAGACGTAATGAGGCAACACATTCATTTTAATGGATTCTACTCTATTAAAAAATTCCCACCGGCAAAAAAATTCCATCTTTTAAAATCAAGTTTCACCTGAAGTAAATCACACAAGTATTCCCTCAACATGTTAACTGGGATTTTGGTCATGCTGCGTCTCAAATGTTTCAGGCTGGAAAAGAAAATATTTTTTCAGCCCTAGCTTATATTTTTGCAGTTTAATAAAGGTGTGTGAATCAGTGAAATAATGTGAGATAGTGAATATTTAAAATGTGGAGGCATTGTAATCTAGTTTGAAACCAACTTAGGAACCAGGAAATTAGAGGTTAAAACCCTACTGATCTACAGACTCCCTGTGTGACCTACAGCAAGTCACTGAATCTCCCAGTGATCCATTCCACACACCTGCTGAAGTGAAAAGAAGCATGATGCAGTGGGAAACCAGAGTTGCACCTCCACTGGGTTACTGTGGATAAATAAATGAATTGTCAAATAAAAGCATACAGTAAGAATAAAAAAATGCGATAAATAACAAATGTAGTCAGGAGAGTTCAAGGTCAGTGGAGAGTAATGGTTTCTATAGGGTAATTTTTTAATCATCTCTTTCTGCAATTTTTTCAACTACTACATTTCTTATGCATGCTACAGTGGGCCTGTTTCATGAAGATGGGTAAATTTTAATCAGTGCTAGATCTATTCCCAAAGAGCACAATTTGATTTATTCTTTTGACTATAAGGGGGTCAGGCATGGGACTTCTTTTCCAACCAATGTGCAAGGATTGCAAACAAGAGCTGCCACACAAATGTAGTTCGTATGTACAGTGGACCATTTTTAATGTTCTTACCCCAGAACATTAGTGAAGCAATAGAAATATAAAGTATTTGGGGAGCTTATAAAATGCTAATCCAAAATTATAATATAGTTTACTATAATATCATAACATTACAGTATTACAGTGCTGTATATGGAAAGGGGCTCAATGTTCATCATGTTTGCCCCACTCCCCTGATTCATAAGAAGGGATAAAAAAAAAAGAATTATAGGGACCCACCTCCTAATGTAAATTCCTAGTCAAAACGGAAGTTCTATTATGGTATGAACTTTGATCAGTTTAATTAGCTGTGTGCGAAGTTTTGAAACTTTGCATTTTACGGACTTCATGTCACAGTGTGGCAATTTGTGTAGTACAATTTGCACAATCACGTGAATTTTACTACATGAGTTATTGTACTATGTAGACAATTTGTACCTTGCAATGAAGTTTACTATGTAAATAGATGCACAATGCACATACTTTACCCCTTGCTGTGAATTTTAATATGTGAATTGATGTACTATGCACCTTGCAGTGAATTTTACTATGCAAAGTGATGTACTATGCACTCACTTTGCACTTTGCAGTGAATTTCACTATGCAAAATGATGCACTTCATGGCTAATATTTGCCACACATAGTTAAATAGCATCAATTTGCATAGTAAAATTCAGTAATTGCAGCAAATTGCAAAGTGTGTGCTATACAAATACTTCACATACTGCATAACAGGGTAATTCACTGCAATTCACACACAAATTTAAAATTCACAAGACATATAAGTTTAATGTGAAATAGACCAACCCATTAGCATTCTCCACAATTAACTTATATACATATATAAACTGTACAAACATTAAACATATTGTAAAATAATATTCAGTCATGAGTAGGTAACTATTCAACTGGGGAGTGATGACAATGACTTCAGACTGTGATACAGTCAATGACAGCAGCATAATGGATTCTGCCATGACCCATCACAGCAGGACCACAACATTGTGATGGCACTTGTGGCTTTGTCATTAATTGTTTTAATGATTTCATCTGCTTTTCTCCCAGTTTCACCTAACTTCCTCGAGAAAGTCTTCTGAGCAGACTCAGAACTGTAGCTTGGCCTTGGTCATTCAACTAGGGGCTGAGTGAGGGGGATTGGTGTTAGGGTTAAAAAAAATCCTAAAGCAACACTTTACGGCTACTGAGTCCTAACAAAGCAACAATGTAGTTTTCTGCCATCAATTTCCATACTTTTTGAAAAAGTGGAATCATGACTTGCTTCTTAAAAGGCAGAAAACAAGACTTGACTCCTAACTTTATGGTGCCTGCATGTAGCAGAACATGCAGGGCCCTTCAGCACCTGTGTGTAACAGGACCAGAATCCTTACTTGCTTTGCATGGGGCTCTGCAGTGTTGGGATCCAGACTGTGCTTTGGCATTTAATTCAGTGGAACCAATGGTAAATGTCAGATATGGTTCTTGAGTAAAGATAATCTTAGAATCCTAAAAGGCCATATAAAAGGAGACTGGATAGGTGAAATTACATTTCCTACAGTCAAAGGGGAAGAGTGCTGGATTATTGTATGGTAGATGCCTCTGATTATCCTAATGTAGAATACATACATTTTGGGACAGTGATCATTTCCTGCTTGAATGCAAAAGCAGGTTAGAATGTCCAAAATCTGTCAAAGACAAAAATGTAGAAGAAGAAGTAAATAAAACAATATGTATTAAGTATGGTAAAAAAATAAAGTGGAATGAACACACTAAAGCAACAGTGGATAGAATAATAAGTGATAACACCATTATGACTATAACGTCTGCTACATCTGAAGCAGATAGAGCTACTTGTGTTAATGTATTAAATGCTTTTGATAACTTTTATGGACAATTGTGGAATTCAGCTATGTAAGGAAAAAAGGCCAAGGTCATCAATAAATGTTGATACTACCAAACCCTGATTTGATAAAGAATGTAGAGAATTAAGGGTGGAAATTAGAAAAGTTAGAAAGTTAAGATCTAAACTAACTATACCACCTGTATTATATGCCCTTAAGAATCTAAAAGCAGAGTACAGAAACCTGTTAAATTTAAGAAAAAAAGGTATAAAAATGAGCTTTGGTACCAGCTACAAAAAACTATTTGTGAAAAGTATTCTCCAACATTTTGGACATTAGTCGCTTATGGATGTGATGAGAATAATGTAATATATAACTTGCATGGAATGACCACTGAAAAAAAATGGGTTGTATACTTTAATAATATATGCAGTGCAAAAGAGTGTGAAGAGATGGTACCTTTACTTGAGCATTCTGTAAATAATGAATATGCTGATCAATTTATATCCTCTGTGGCTGAAATAAGAGGGACTATCCTATCTCAAAAAAGGAATAAGGCAGCAGAATATGATGGACTGTCAGCAGAAGTATTTCTCCATAACCCAGATTTTTGGTCACATTTACTGGCACTATTATTTACTTTGATAAGTCATCACTTAGTTTTACCACACGATTGGTATTGTTCCATTATTCAAAAAACGCGATAAGCAGGAACCAAAAAAATTATAGACCAATTACCTTGCTCCCTGTAGTATAAAAAATATACACAAGACTGATTCTAAATAGATTAAATACTTGGGAAGAAGAGAATATGTTGATTTCAACATTTCATTGCCAATTCAGAAAGCAATATAACACTATAGATTTAATCTTTACCCTGAATTATATTATTGATGTGTATGTAGAAGGGGGAAAAAGGGCCTATATACATATGTTTTGTCAATATAAAATCAGCCTTCAACTAAGTCAACAGGGTAATACTATTGGAGATCCTGGAAAATCTGCAAATTGATAAACAGCTATTGGCCATATTAAAAACACTGCATACTATTACCACTGCTAAAGTCTGACATACTAAAGATGGGGCACTTTTGAACAAAATAAGAAACACTAGAGGAGTCAAACAGGGTTGTTTGTTAGCACCCCTTCTGTTCAATCTATATATTGAAATATTAAAATGGATTGCAAATATAGATACCTTTGCCCCCATCATAGATAACGAAGAAATAAAAGTGTTATTATATGCAGATGATGCAATTATATTATCAAGAACTCCTCTTGGACTGATTAGAGGAATCTCCAGTATTGTGTCTTCCTTAAAGGAATTAGATCTGGACTTAAATATGAATAAAGCCAAGATTGTGATGATTGGTAAAAATAATGTTAAAAAATATAATTGGGTTATAAATGGGATATAATTAGAAGTTGTTAAACAGTATACATATATTAGTGTAACTGTAGATAGAAATCACTCCTGGAAGCTGCACTTAATGGAAGTAAAAAGTAAATCCTATAAAACTACAGGAGCTATAAGGTCATTTGCTAACAAATTTGCAGGAAACAGTTTTAATGCCCTAAAAACTACATTAGAGGATAAAACTGTTAATCAATGTATGGAAGTGACATCTGGGGTGTTTATATTGATAATACAAACAATATTGAGGCAATTCAAAATAAATTTATTAAGTACACTATGAATCTTCCTAGAGACTGCCCCTCATCCTTTTTACGCAAGTGCACAGGAGTTGCTTCATTAATCAAAGTTTAAAATATTGTAGCTATTTAAGATTTACTGCATTTTTCTTGTGCTGTAGAGCCCGCTTTTGTTCTACTTTGCCAATTTACCTGTTTGAGTATGGCTCCAGCTGATGTCTCCTGAGCTGTGTTGTTTTTTGTTACTTTTTCTAATTCAAAATTCAACCAGATTTGTGGATGATACAATCTTAAGATTAAAAGATACAGCTCTATCTAAGGATTTTGAAAAATATCCATGATATGGACATATATGGTATATATACTGGTGCTAAACAGTCCTGGGGTATGGAGAAATACTTAATGATCTGTGAAAACAGTTATCATAGAAATAGCCTATGCAAATTTAGGTTAGATACATTAGGAGTGGATAAGTCACATTTAAAGCAGGATTATGGCAAAATGAATGTGTATAACTGCAAATGTATTAATATGGTATACCCAAGAATGTTACATGCCATATTTAAGTGTGATTGTTGGAAAGAAGAAATTAATAAATGGGTGACACCTCTATGCTCATTAATAAGACATAAGGCAACTACTGATGATCATGTGAATTTATTGAAATTAGATAAAACAAAATAAATATTTGGGCTAGCTAGACTTCTGATGGCGGTTAAGACTTAATAAGCTTATTCAAAATGTGCAATGTCTTGTTAAACTGTGACTGTAGGAATTGCTCTTATTTTTAATGATATAAAAATTGTGTGTGTTTTAATAAGCATTGGATGTTATAAATTATGTAATTTTATATGTTTGTATGTCAATAATCTTTGACTTTTTTTGACAGTGGAATTCTTGGGGAGGATGGGGTGGGTGGAGTTAGGGTTAAAAAAATAACAATTCCTTACTTTTTATGCTTTAAAGACCACAACTTGTGCAACAAAGTATGTTTTTTTTTTTGCAATTAATTTCCTGTCTTTTTAGATAGCCATAGTACCTTTCTGCATATGACGTTTGACCCCAAAAACATGTGCTGGGTGAAATTAACAAGGGCCACTTATGTGACCATAATGTGTTGTGGTGACTTGGCAAGGATACAAAGAGGAAAACATCAAGTCTTGGTGCACGTGCTGCACACACATTCTTGGACTTATTTTTTTCCCACCTTTTTTTTGTTCTTTATGTCAGGCAGAGTATTGCATTAAGGGACATTGGGGATTGGTGATGAAGGAATACAGGTGTCACCAATGGCAAAAGGATTGTAGCATTGGTGCTAGAGGGTGGGCAAGGGAAGGTGGGTTCTGCATGTAGTGTCCAGGATGGAAAGAGGACTAGAGGCAGGATTGGGCACCCCATGGATGTTAAAATAGTATTATTTTTTTTTGAATGGGAGGGAGGGTAGGGACAAATGGCAGGCTGAGTACCCATCGCTTGTCATTAAATCAGCTGCATTGGTTTGAAGGGGGATACTGTCAGTGGGATTAGGCAACCACCGCCACCAGTAATTAGAACAGCTGGATGAGTCTAGTGGGGTATTTTGGTAGTGGGTATCTGCCACTGATAGATACTGTGCAATCAGCTGGGTTAGCTGGGAGGGAAGGGATACCAGCAGTGGGATTCAGCACCTGTTGCTGTTGTACATTTTCAAAAGAGAGCAATCAGAAGACAGCAGGGGACCGGTGGCCACTGGCCAGGCTTTGAACCTGCAGCTGATCAATTTACAAAAAAAGCTGTGCCAGGTGGGAGTTTACTCAAAACTGGTTACATAAGCCATCTCAAATCTGATGCACCCCTTTACGGTGACACCCCGATGGCGAAACAGGAAAAAACTCCATTACAGCGACATTCGCGTTGATGGTCCTTTTTCTGTGTTTCGCCTTTCCCCAGTGTTCCACCCCCTCCCCGGACCAACTCCAACCTGGAGTTGGAATCTTAAAGTCCGAGGGGTGCAGGGGGCACAGCCCCCCACAGAAAACACCCACAGAACAGGGGGCACAATACCTACGTTGGTATTGTGCCGTTTCTATGGGGGAGGTCGGCATCGTCGCTGCCAACAAAACTTGGTGCTTCCCTTCAAATCATAAAAATGGCTTTTGCCTATGGTTTGTGGCAACAACAGAAGCTTCTGTTGTTCTGAAAAACACCTTATGAATAGAACAGATAAAAAATGTTTTGTATGCATGGCAACTGCATTTTCTTGAATTAAAAATTTAAAAAATGAACATTTTTCTGTGAAACCATCTATCAAGTGGCAACTCCATGTGTCAAACTGCGATGTATCTAAAAATTTCATGTTTCAACTGTAGGTAATTTTTAAGCTACAGTTTACTGCACACGTGCACCAATGCACGCACACATGCACACACACACACACACACACACACACACACACACACACACTTCCTTATTTGACTATTTTATGTATTTATGACCTTATACTACTTGCAAAGTGCTTACCCAATCATTACTAAAGTTCCAGGTTCTCAAGATGCCAGGCATAAGAACATGCATATTAAATTTTAAGCTACTCTGACTAAAGGTGACCATCTTATTAAGGGGTTATTATAGGGGTTTAACATAGAATGCCATTTGTAACCTTAACTGTAGGAACACTACATACCCCTATATTAAATAGCTAACTATTATTCAGGCTTAGTACTGCCTGCATATTAGGGGAGAGTAGGCAGTTTAATATTAATCCTTGATTTTTGCACCTTATAACATCATTGTTCCTGGTCCCGAATAACCAGTTTGGCACATGCAAAGTCTGTGCCAAGATCTCTGGATCCTTCAAACTGGTAACAGTCAGTTCAGAGGTTTTACATATTTAGAAGATTTAAAATCCCTTAAAATGTGTCCGACCTGGTGGCATTGAGGGTTGAGGCAATGGGCACCTTACCCATTGCCACACTGGTGATCTGGGTTCAAGAGCAGACCAGGGTCACTCAGGGACTGCATGGGGGAAGGAGGATCTTGCATCCATAAATGGCTCTTCTCCTTCAGGGAAGAGGAGCAGCACTAGTGGTGGTCGAAGTGGCCAAAATTCGCTTCACAAAGTGATTCACAAAGTAACATGGAATCCATGAAATACTCCATGACGTGAAGCAGAGTACTGCGCATCATAATGGGGAACATGAAGTCCATTGAAAACAATGACTTTGCATTATTACGCCTTCCCCAAACCACTTCCCCACCAGTTTTAAGGTGAAGTACATTGAAATCAATGTACTTTGCCTCACTTCACCTTGTTTTTGAGGTCCAAAGGTGAATTTTGTAGTGCTTCATGGGATTGCAGGTCACGTGGGCTATAAATTGTTCTGCAGAGCCTCAGTTCTGTGTAGTGTGTGTGTAGTGGAAGGTGGAGACCATTTCCTGTCAGAGTTCTGTGATTCAAATCCTCTAAAAGCTGTTAAAAAAGCCTTTTTGGGCTATTTTTTTGTTCACAATTTAGTACATCGATTATAGGAAACCCTCTTGTGCTCATATCATCAAGTGTTTATTGCTTATGTGTGGATTTTGAATGTTAATTTAGAACAGTCTGTCTGTGTACTGTGAAGTGTGCTTTGGGGGAGGGGCATATCTGTGGTGTAGGTAGATTAACTGGCAGAAAAAGGCAGTCTTTCTGTTTTGGTTCTATTTTTCTTGTATAACTGTGTTAATTTACACACAGTAATATTTTCAGTAATTCTTGACATTTTTTTTGCTGATTGTTGGGTGCAGCAGTGTGTAATTTCAGTTTGTTTAAAACATTTGGTCATATTACTAAAGGTTTTCAATTTGCTATGCATTACTTGTAGTGTGTGTGAGTGTGTGTGCTATGCGTGCCATTAAATCAGACACCATTTATTGTGGCACAGAATAATTGCAGTAGCATGAACCTGCTATCCACCGCACCTGCATGAAATTTTTATACTGCTTTCTGGTATCTTTATTGATAGTGGACTGTTACTGCTGTGCACGGCAAAATTTATTATTTTTCCAGATTTGGATTTGTGACTTGTGAGCACTGGTTAGGTGTTGTGCCTTTGCATCTACATCTCTTAAGTGTGCAGCACAATTTCAATCTTCTCTGTGCGTTTGTAGTACACCATTAATTATGGGAGACTTTGCATTTCTTGTTACACTCTCATTTCACATCTTCAGCACTGGGGAATTTTCTGGACACAAGACAGTAGCATTTTTGGGATGCACATTAATTCTGGTGACTGTGTGTGACCACTGTGCACATGACTGAGTGCACCATTAATTCTGGGAGACTTGGTATTGCTTGTTACGCTATCATTTCACTTCTTCAGCACTGGGGAATTTTCTGGACACAAGACAGTAGCATTTTGTGGATGCACATTAATCTTGGTGACTGTATATGACCATTGCACACATGATGAAGTGCACCATTAATTCTGGGAGACTTTGCATTTCTTGTTATGCTCTCATTTCACTTCATCAGCACTGGGGAATTTTCTGTACACAAGACAGTAGCATTTTAGGGATGCAAATTAATTCTGGTAGCTGTGTGTGACACTGCACACATGACTGAGTGCACCAATAATTCTGGGAGACACTGAATTTCTTGTTACACTCTCATTTCACTTTGTCAGCACTGGGGAAATTTCTGGACACACGACAGTAGCATTTTGTGGATGCACATTAATTCTGGTGACTGTGTGTGACCACTGCACCCATGACAAAGAGCACCATTAATTCTGGGAGATTTCACATCTTTTGTTAAGTTCTCATTTCATTTTGTCAGCTCTGGGGAATTTTCTGGACACAAGATAGTAACACTTCGGGATGAACATTAATTCTGGTGATTGTGTGTGACTACTGCATGCATGACGTCTGAGTGCACCATTAATTTTGGGAGACTTTGCATTTCTTGTGCTCTCATTACACTTCATCAGCACTGGGGAGTTTTCTGGACACAAGACAGTAGAATTTTGTGGATGCACATTAATTCTGATGACTGTGTGTGTGAAGGGCTGCCAATATTGTTGTCACTTCACCTTACTTCGTGTTAAGGCACAATGACAACGCAAAGTAATAATTACAAGGCGAAGTGAGCTTTTAGCATTGGCCACTTCACGTAGCAGAGTGACAATGTGAAGTGCCCACTTTGCTGGCACTTCATTGGCAGAATTTAAATTCACTGCATCTCTAGGCAGCACATGCCACTGCTTGACTGCTACCCAGCAGAGGCTGGGCGGCACTGCAGGTGACAACCTCTGTGAGGGCTGGGCACAGGTGTATGAGTACATGTGGCATCTTCATGTTGCATACCCATGCAATTGCATGCACTCTGACCTGGGGGGGCAGAGAATTGGAAAAGTGGGAGCTATGCAACAAGGAAGCAGTGCTAGCCTGCCTCAATCCACACCATTGCTCCAGGCCCTACCAACTGAATCTGATCTCTGAAGGAGTGAAGAGGACAGCCCTCTTCCCTTGGCCCTGCCACAGGTGGCAAAGCTGTGGGGAACAAGGCAGGTAAGGCCTGCAGGGAGATGGTGGCCAGTCAAGGGGGGAATAGTGGCTGAAGAGCCAGTCAGCATCCTGGAGCACAAAAAAGCTCTATAGAAAGGAAAACCCAAAATATGGAAATTAAAACCCTGTTTTCTCACCAATAACATGAAAAGGGTAAGGAGTTGAAGCCTGAAACATTCATATTTGTTAGAGTTTGGCCTAAGGATGATTCGTGATTAGTGGTTTTACTACAAAATGTGAAGTTTTGAACCAGTTAGAAAATGAAGTGCAGTTTCGACATATGGGCAGAATGTTTTGAAATGTTCTATTCATAAAAGAATATTTTTGGAACTGACATACATCACTTACTAAATGGGATGGGCCCAAACTAGTGACTCAAAATGGATGTTTTCGTGCAGCTTCAAATAATGAAAATGTCTGACCCATTTAAACAAACCAGCAGGACAAGTGTGCCCAGCCCACTCTGCTGATATCATGCTCCACACACCTGATCTTAAAAGTCATCAGTGATGGAAGCCCAAGCCTGCTGCTGGTATCCTCATCTCATCTGCCCCATCTTAAAAGTCACCAATGATGGATGTCCATTTCAAACACTGGTATTCCAGTTCCTAACCCCTTGATCTTTGAAAGAAAATCAGGGACAGGTGCCAACCCAACCTGGGATGCTCCCCTCCTTCCCGATCTTAAGAAATGAACAAGTGCCCAACCACACCACC
This sequence comes from Neoceratodus forsteri, assembly GCA_016271365.2. Classification (NCBI taxonomy): domain Eukaryota; kingdom Metazoa; phylum Chordata; order Ceratodontiformes; family Ceratodontidae; genus Neoceratodus; species Neoceratodus forsteri. The sequence goes on from CM057456.1 coordinate 194,157,651, forward strand.
AGTAGTCCCCCATCCACCTCACAATCCCTAATAAAACAGATCAGTGTGTGCCCAATCACACTGCTGATATCCCCATCTTACCCACCCAATTTATTGTTAAACTTACTAGAGGTGGATACACAACCTTGCTGCCAGTACTCCACTCCCATCCAATCTCTTGTAAAACTGTCTGGCAGTGGGTATCCAACCCAACCCCTGGTACCACCCCCCACCTGCCCACTGAGACTCTTGTTAAACCCATTGGTGGTGGGTACCCAGTCTGGAACATGGGAGTAATGTATACTGGATGACAAGCGTTTATTGCTACAAGTGAAGTTGCATACAACAATACATGCAGATTTGCAATAGGATGTAACCCAGGTGCCTTGGCAACTTGTTTGCAAAGCCTAGCTAAGCCTACTGTCTCAGGTCATTTTCCAGTCACTTCATTTACATCACAAGAGTTCACAAAAGTGTTGGCAGCAAATCCTTTGTTGTTGTCACCCAAATTAGCTGGAACTCATTACCATACAGTTTTAAAGAATCACAGAATAAAACACTCTTCAAGTGAGCCATGTTTAGTCACCTAAACAGCCCATGAAGCTGTGGCTGCCAGGCATAAGCTAGAAAACATCATCACCAGGTGCATTCATACACTCCCTTACTCACGTATTCATACCGATCCCTAATTACTTTAAATATTTCAAAAACTTATATCTCCATACACTCATATTTATACAGTGACTCCAAAATAGTGCATTATCACATGGACACTACTGTCTGTTAGTGCATCTCAGAATGTATTAAGTACATATTTTTATGTTGTGACTTATACGCATGTGTAGCAGTGCAACTGCTTTCTGTTAACCTTAGCTGTAATAACATCACTGCTAAATTGTTCCCCCAGGACTTTCTTGAAAAATAGGTGTTGCACCTAAATGTGGTTATCCAGATGTGCAAAATTCTAAATAAATTCTAAAACCTATCACTGAGTACCCATTGTACTATGATACTATGTTATATTGATGTTTTTGACCTGCTGCATGTGCCTGAGCTCCCAGAGCTGCAACATTCCTTTTGGCATGGCAGAACATATTTTAACTCTCAGGATACTCTTCCTCCTTTTAAAACAAATAATCATATGACCAAAAGTGATCTAAAAGAGGGCACCAGCAGCTGGGTTGCTAAACTTGCTGACAACAGTAAAGAGGTTTTAGTTATTTATTTGTAATTTTTGACCAGGAACGGCACACAATAAGCTATGATAGCTTATATACGTGCAAGTGTGTCTTGGAGAGTTTATTTGTATGCATCTGTTTTTTGGACATGGATAGAGATGCGGCAAAATTAAATTTTGCTGGCAAAATTCCCATGAAATTGGAAAGTTCACTGTGTGAAATATTTCATGAAATTCCACCATTCCACAAAATATTTTTGCCTGTGAAATCTCACCTGAAAATGGCGACATTTCACCCATGAGTGGCAAATGTCACTGTTTCGCAGGCAAAACTGCATTTTGCACCTGTGAAAAAGTTTGTGAAATACATGAATTTAGCAAAATATTCTACATAATGAAATTTTTCAATTTCACCCATCTCTAACAGGGGGAATGTTGACCAAACTCCCCTAGTCTTTTTCAATAAATGCCATGGAATCTTTTACTTCTACTTGGACAGTGACCAGAAATAATCTGAAGGGACCTTGGTTTAACATCTCATTAGATGGATGGTACCTCACCAGTGCAGTACATAGCAGAAAGAGGTTAGGAACTTATATCGAGATAGGTATGTGCTTTGTTAATGGACAGAAAATGACAGATTAAATTCAACACTGAAAAATGTAAAATGATGCATCTACTTATAGGTCACAAAAATATGAAGGCAAAATACAACCTGAACAACACAGAGATTTTTGAAATGCAGTGGGAAACAAGTCTTGGGGTAATGATCAGTAACAAATTTAAATGGGGGCGGGCAGCAGTGTGGGACAGCAGCTAGCAAAGAAAATAAAATCACAACAAGCATCAAAAGAAACACATAGAAACATAGAAGTTGTCGGCAGATAAGGACCGCAAGTACCATTTAGTCTGCCATTTCTTTTTCTACCTTATAAATGTGCCATTGGCCTTTGCTCTGTCAATGGCAGATTTGTTCATACTCATCTGTATTTTATTTAATTTAGCTTTTTGTTTACCAGGTAAGTGCACTAGAGAAATTTTGCCTATTTTCAGGCACGACCCGGGGGAGGGGGATACAGATGAATGCCAACTGACCTTGAACCAGATTAAGCTGTTGTTGGTATTTTTAGTGAATAAGGGAAATTTGGCCAGGACACTGGGGAAATTCCCCTACTCTGCTTCCTGTGAGCAGGGGGGACCCATTTTCCTGTTGGACCAAGATGGTGGCTCCCATGGATCCTGGTGGAGGTGAGATGGTCCTTGGAGCTGAGGAGTTGGCCTCCTCCTCAGTTCCTCCTGTGTGTGAGGCTTTTTCCATCTCTGAGAAGATGGATGTGGATACTGCTCCTAAGTTGCCTGCATCTGAACTGCCTAGTCTGGATACTGTTACTGTTCTTGCTCCTGCTGAGGATCGTTTTTTTACCTCTCCTGCTTGTGTGGCTTCCTCTGATGCTTCTATTTTTTCCACAGACCCACTGCTGCAGACAGACTTCCCGAGCTGTCATTTGTTTTGGTCCCATTGTGAGTATTTGTGAGTGCTTCTTGCTGTGGAAGAGACCAGCGAGCATCACCACAGACCAGTCAGCCTCACCTTGGTAGTGGGGAAGATCATGGAAGCACTACTGAAGGAGAGATTGGTGGAACATCTGGTTGTCAATGGACTACAGGACCCAAGGCAGCATGGTTTCACCAGGGGAAGGTCATGTCAGACCAACCTCATTGAATTTTTTGACTGGGTGACTAGGGAGGTGGATCAGGGGAGATCAGTGGACATGGCCTATCTGGACTTCAGCAAGGCCTTTGACACTGTGCCACATAGAAGACTATTGCACAAACTGGGGAATATGGGTGTGGGCAGGACAGTAGTGTGGTGGGTAGGTAACTGGCTGGGCAGCAGGACACAGAGGGTGATGGTAAATGGCTATCACTCCACAGAGGGAAGAGTGACCAGTGGGGTACCACAGGGATCAGTGCTGGGACCGGTACTATTCAATATCTTCATCAGTGACATTGCACAGGACCTAGAAGGCAGAATTTCACTGTTTGCTGATGACACAAAGCTCTGTAACAGAGTAGACACACCAGAGGGTGTAGACAGAATGAGAAGGACCTGCAGAAACTTGAAGAATGGTCAGGGTTTGGCAGTTGAAATTCAATGCAAGGAAGTACAAGATAATGCATATGGGGCACAAAACCCTGGCACAATATATCAGTTGGGGTGAGGATATAGCATGCACCAAGCAGGAAAGGATTTTGGGGTTATCATCTCTGATGACCTCAAGGCAGGAAACAGTGTGACAAGGCAGCAGGTAAAGCAAATAGGATGCTGGGACATAGGCAGGGGCATCACCAGCAGGAAAAGGGAGGTCATAATTCCACTATACAAGACACTAGTGAGACCGCACCTGGAGTACACTGTGCAGTTCTGGAGACCTTACCTACGTAAGGACATAGACAGGGTAGAAGGTTGGAGGAGGGCAACAAAGATGGTGCATGGATTGCATCACAAGTCCTATGAGGATAGGTTGAAGGCACTGAACATGTACTCCCTGGAGGAGAGGAGGGAGGAGGGGATATGATAGAGACATACAAGTATCTTACAGGGAGGAACAGGGTGCAGGAATGCACTATTTTAAGCAAAAAGATGTTCCAGGACTAGAGGGCATGGGATGAAGTTGGAGGAGGATGATTCAGTGGAAGCGTGAGGAAGAATTTCTTCACAGAGCGGGTGGTGGACAAGTGGAACACCCTGCCAGAGGAAGTGGTGGGGGCTGAAACAATCACGGGATTTAAGAATGCATGGGATAGACATAAAGGAATTCTGGAGGTCAGGGGTATGGGGCAACAGACTTCTTGGAAAACATAAACTGAACTTACAAACTTAAATGGGCAGACTGGGTGGGCCATAGGCCCTTATCTGCCGACACTGTCTATGTATCTATGTATCACAGCCAATCCCTCCATCTCAAGACAGGAGCATTGCTTACTGGAGCTCCACTTTCTACAACAGCTGTCAGTTCACCCAGAGTATGCACGATGGAGTTTGGTGTTGGGTCTGCTGCAACTCCAGTGAGTTACAGACCTCCATGGACAGGAACGGTTCCTGTATGTCATCCCGGGAACCTGCCAGTAAGATTTCTGTTATTTCTTCTGACACTGCCTTAATTCCACATTTACAGGCTGGAGAGGGTTCGTGGGTGGACATTGCTTCTAGAACAGTTGCTCCAAGGGAGCTGTCAGATTCTGTGACTGGCACTGCAATACTCACTATGGTTTCTCGCAGTACTGATTTGTCTGGGGAAAGTTCTAACTTTGATAACAATTTATTGGGTATGGGGCATATTGTTGCTGATGCTTTGCAGGCTGCTGGGTGGGTTAAAGCTGGGCCAAATCAGCCTTGGGTGTCGCCTCAACGACCGGGGTCTGCTCTTGCTGACCCTATGGAACTTCCTTCTTCTTTAGAGTTGTCTGACCCCCCCCCCCCGGTTCTTTTTCCTCAGCAACAAAACCCTATGAAAACCTCTCCTTTGCCCAGTATTTCTGGGCAGCATCATGACCCTGAAGACCCTATTGCCCTGAAACCAGCGCCTGATGTTCCTGGGCCTGGCCTGGAACATCCTGCCCCCCCCCCACATCCTTCTGTGAGTACTGCTGGAGCTGATCCTGAACGTGATCGGAACTCATCCCGCAGAACATATGCTGGATTATTTCATGCTCCTTCTGAACCTGCTAAATGGCATAACGCAGTAAGGCTAAAATATAAAGGAGGCTTAGAGTTACATCCTGATAGAATATATGTGCGCTGTACACTTTTGAAGGACAGCATGGGTTTTTCTGCTCAGGATATTTATGCTTTAATTCATACCTCAGGTGATCCAAATTTTGATATCAGCTTTAAAACTGCTGAAGGTTTGGAGCTTTTCTGGGAATGTTATCAAGGTGTTCGTAACAACCCTGACTGGAAGGTCTTTGCTGCTGTTCCTCTCACTAAGCCTGCCTACAGAACAGTGACTGTGTTGTTCAAGAATGAAGGGGTCGCAATATCGGATATTTTGTTCTGGTTAAGGGCTAAATGTTCTGTTTTAGGTCTTCCAGACCTTATTATTGACTCTGAGGATATTTGGACTGGGGGGTGGGGGATTCAGGTCAAATTGCCTCAGGTTCGAGGTATTATTCAGCATCTGCCTAGCTGCTTATACCTGGCCTACTGACCAAGGTTTTATCTTTTATGCTGGGCAACTTTGTTCATGTTTCAGGTGTGGGGCTCATACTCCTCTGAGCAATGCCTGCGATAAAATGAAATGTTCTGTTTGTGGAGGGATCGGCCATATCGTATTTCCTGCCAAACTCCTGTTATTTGTAATCTTTGTGAAGACACCACCCATACTTTTAGGGATTGTCCCTGGGCTTCACATAATTTGGGAGGGGGTGACTCTACTGAAAATATGGCAGGGTAACCAGGGGATGATTACCCTATTGAAGTGCCCCTTCCCCGGCCCTCCTCACCCTCTGTAACCATTTCTGCTGTTGATCCTTCCCCTTCTAAACATGTGCCCTCTGTCCCCTCTATTCCAGTCGAGCTCCCAGTGCAGCAGGTAATCTCCCCAGGTACCACAGCCCCGGAGGTGGTTGCTGATCAGGTATTACTCCTTTCTTCGGAGAATACGGAGTCTCACCCTTGCTCTGTTGAACTACCAGAGCCTTCCGGGCAGGACCCTGCTATGCCGCCTCCCCACTCCACGGATTGGGAATTTCAAAAAAATAGACGGATGACATGCAGTGCATCCCAAAAATTGGGCAAAGATGCTATGGATGGAGGTGAGGCTGGTCTTCCCATATTCAACAGGTTCCTTCCACTTGCTAAAAGGAAGCAGTGGGATGCAGAGGATGATGATTCGGATTCCTCTTCATTAATTTCCTCACAGCCGGAACTTGTAACTGATTCTGAATTTCCCTCTGTAGATACCAAAGGGGGGGGTTAAGAAGAAAAAGAAATCCAAAAGATTGGGGACTAAAGCTGTTAAACCTCTTGTTTCCACTATGGCGGATGTCTCTACTACCTGAACATGATGTGGCACCTTTCCTTGGGATCCTTAAACGCCAAAAGTATAAAGAACCACAAAAAAAGACTCACCACTTTTTCTATCATTTCTGGTCATCATCTTGATATTTGTTTATTTCTAGATGCCAGGTTACATACTACTAGAGATACCTACCGGGCATCTACTAACTGGTTTAGGGATGCTTCTTTTTGGTCATTGGGGGAGGAACCATGCTCAGGGCTGGGGTTTTTAATCTTGAATCCTGACCTCCATGTTTCTCGTCTGATTGACCTGGTTCCCGGCCATGCGTGCATTCTTGATGCCCAGCTGGGGGCACATGAATTACGTATTATTAATTTTTATAATTACCAGACGAAATTCCAATGGGTTACTTTATTGCAGAAAGTTCTATCTTTTTTGTATACCACAAGATCTGTTTTCTTAGGAGGTGATTTCAATTGTATATTGTCTTTATCTGACAAAACAGGTAGATCACAAAAGTTATATTCTGATTCCAACCTTTTTTGTACAGAATGTATACACAGGCCAAGCTTAGGGATTGTGCGGCTGTTTTTTCTAGCTTACCGGAGCATACTTACTCTAGGGGTCACTTGTCTACTAGAATTGACTTCTGGTTTGCCTCCCATTGGGTCCCTGTGTGTTCTATTTCAGTTTCTCCAGTTGAGACTTCTGACCACAGACTGATTACTGTTTTTGTTGGAACTCCTGTAAACAAACCTGGCCCAAATCTGGTCTGGAGGTTGAATTCGGCTCTTTTATCAGATACAGATACCTGGGCTCTCATTCATAATGAGTTGGAGGCCAGGTTTTCTGTTTTTGATTTTTATGATAATTCTCTTTTATGGTGGTAACGAGATTTGAAAACCTTATGTAGCTCTTTGGCAAAACGGGCAGCAAATTCTAAGTATCTAACCTACCTCCAGTTCAGGGATAGGCTCCAGAGGCTACTTTCTTGAGCTGTAGAGACTGGAGAAGATCTCACAGATGACATTGTTGTGATTAAATCTGAGATGTGTAAGTATCAGTATGATAGGGCCCATTCTCTATTTTTAGAACAGAAGTTTGGCACTCAGGGGAAAGCACAAGGAGTTAATACTTATGAATGTTGTGCACAAAAGGTGGACTCTAAATATATGGATGCCTTGAGGTCTGATACAGGTCAGACTGTAAATTCTACCACCGATATTGAGGAAGTGGTTCATCAGTTTGTGGAAGCTTCCTTTTGTTCCAACTCTCCCCCTACTGTTGGGATGGAAGAGTTTCTACGTACATTACAGATACCTGATCTTTTGGAATCAGATACATCCCTGTTGGCCTCTCCTATTTCCCAGAAAGAAGTGGAGGAGGTTATTGCTGGATTACCATCTGGTTCTTCTCCTGATCCGGATGGCTTACCAGGGGAACCCTATAAGAAAGCAATTAGTCTTTTAAGTCCCTATTTGGTGAAAGTTTATAATGCTATATTATCTGGTTTAGTTCCTTTTCCTGCAGCGTTGGAAGACAGTATTTTGATTTTTCTTTATAAAAAGGGGGATAGATTGGATCTTAGGAATTGGAGGCCTATTAGTTTGTTAAATGTTGACTGGAAAATTCTATATAAAGTTTTGTGCAAACGTTTGTCCTGGGTAGCTCAGGAAGTGATTTCACCCATTCAGACTTGTGCCATTGCCCGCTGGGGTATGGGAGACATTACCAAATTACTAAGAGAAGCTTTTGATGGGTCGTGTGGTTCTGGGTATTTACTCTCCCTTGACCAAGCTAAGGCCTTTGATGAGGTTCCCCATGTCTACCTGTTTCAGGTTTTAAAACATTATGATATTCCAGTTGGGTTTATAGAATGGCTTCAAATCATTTATAGACATGACTCATCTCGGCCTTTGGGAAATGGCAGGCTAGGGAGATCTGTGCTGATTCAGCGAGGAGTCAGACAAGGCTGTCCTCTGAGTCCACTTCTTTATGTTTTTTCTTTAGATCCTTTATTAAGAACATTACACATGACAACAGGGATTGCACCATTTCGGGGTTTTGGGGATGGTGTATTTCCGATTGCCCTGGCTTATGCAGATGACACTATTATACTATTGGCCAATCAAGTATCTGTGGAGCGGGCTATGGAGGTTGTAGACTCTTTTTCTGTTGTTTCTGGTTCAAGGATCAACAGACAGAAGAGTACGGCTGTGGGAATTCGTACTTTAGAAGTAGCACCACAGGCTATAGGGGGTGTTGGGGTATCTGCATTACTGATTAAAATTCTGGGGTGCTGGTTTGGAGCTCCTGACCCGGCCTGTTACAATTGGGAAACAGCCTTGGCCAAAGCAGAGGAGAAAGTTGCAAGATGGAAAGGCTTTCCTATGACGAAAAAGAAAAGGGTCTTTATGTTTAAAACTTTTTTATTGCCTATTTTTCTGAATGTTAGTTATCTGTATCCTTTGCCTGTCAAATTGGAGGTTAGGATGTATAGCGTGGCTTTTCAATTATTATGGGAGAGTCGGCTTAATCCCATAAAGCAAAATAGTACCTATTGGCTTGTGTGTGATGGTGGTTTGAACATGATCAATCCTATGATTTTTCTTTTTACTGTTTTTCTTTATGCAAATTTTGTTCCTGTTTTATTGTTGAGTCAATTGCCTTGGGTTCCTTTGTTTAAAGATAGATGCTGCTATTTTTGGCAGAAGTGGGAAACCCAGCAATGGGGGTTATTTCGGAACATCCCACAAGGTTTTTCTCCCTATCTTTTGGAAATCTGTAAAAAATTAAAACTTTGGCATATCTTGACCTCTGACCTTTTGCATACTACCAGAAAATTGGAGTATCGTAAGCTGTTACAGGATATCTGTTTTAAAGATCCTTGTCTGGTATTACCGCACACTGTAGTCCTTGCTGATGTCCTTCACCAAGTAACAGAAACCAGACTCCCTCCTAAAGTGTGGGATTCTGTATGGCTTAGCTGTCATTCTAGACTAAATGTCAGAGGAAATCATTTTCACAAATCTATTCAGGAAAGATCTTGTCTAAGGGAGGGTTGTGCATTGGAGATTGAAACAATGTTACATCTTTTTTTACAATGCCCATATATTTCTGGTTTATGGCCTGTGTTGGCCTGTTCATGGAATGTCCCTCATCTAAGGTCTATGAATTATACCTTGGTGTATGGTCAGTATGATAACATTCTTTGGGGTGGATTCCATTTAGGGACAACTCGAGTAATTTTTGCTGTCATTAAATGGGTAATTTGGCAAACTAGATGTCAATTTGTGTTGCAACAAAAGCAGCTATCTTTGCTGGACTTACAAAATAAAATTGAGTCTGAAATCACAATGTTATTTAAAAAAGAAAGACATGTCTTTTCTAGCGCTCTTATGCAGGACTGGTGGAAAGGTTGGGGTTCTCTCCCCTTTTTACGGGTTTTTGATTGACCAGTGGATTCTCGCTGGGTGATTCTATGAACTGTTTTTGGTTTTTCATTATATAATGGGATGGGAAGGGCTGTTGGGACAGCTGTTTTTTTACTTCTGGTTATTATAGGTTTTTCTGAGTGGGTTTTGTTCTTGGAATTTTGGGTTTGTCTTTGATGTTTCGGACTTTTGAAGGGTATAAATGGTTTCTTGTTTTCTTGACTCTGATGTTATATATTGATTCCTGTATTTCACAATTTTTCTGTTATATTTTCCCTTGTTTTGTTTAGGAAGCTTTATCCAATAAAAAATTCACCTACTCTTTTCGATAAGTGCCATGGGATCTTTAACATCCACCTAGACTACCACCAATCCAGGCAGATGGGACCTCGGTTTAACGTCTCATCCGAAAGACAGCACCTCAGAAGTGCAGCACCCCTCTCATGCTGCACTACAGTGTCAGTACTGGGATATTAACCCAAGTGGCAGATGTGGGAACTGAACCCACAGCCCTCTGATCTCCCGGCCTCAGAGGCAAGTGTGCTACCTACTGAGCCACTGACACTGCCACTGTATTGCTCCCTTATGCCTGTCCCGTGCTTGTTTGAAGCCCTGCACTATATTCATATCCACCACTTCCTGAGGTAGGCCGTTCCATGCATCCACCACCCTTTCTGTGAAAAAGAACTTCCTCACATTACCCCTTAAACAACCGCCTTCTCATCTCATGCTGTGTTCCTCTTGTCCTGCTATTTTTCTTATATTGAAACATGTTAGAATTTTTTACCTTGTTAATGCCCTTAAGGTGTTTGAATGTTTTGATCATATCATCTCTCTCCCTCCTTTGCTCTAGGGTATACATACTGAGCTCCATTAATCTGTCTTCATATGTTTTCTAATGCAGACCCTGCACCATTTTGGTTGCCCTTCTCTGGACTGCCTCAATTTGGTTAATGTCCTTGTGAAGATGTTGCATCCAGTACTGCATGCAGTACTCCAGATGGAGCCTAACCAGTGTCTTGTAAAGAGGGATTATTACCTCCCTCTTCTGACTTGTGATACCCCTACTAATACTCCCTAATATCCCCCTAACCTTACCTACTGCTTTAGTAGTCTGCTTGGATGATTTCAGGTCATCAGTGATGATGATGCCCAAGTCTCTTTCTTCCTTTGTGACTGCCAGCAACTCCCCTCCCAGTCTATAGGTGGCTTCAGAGTTTCTCTTCCCTATGCGCATGATCTTGCACTTCTTTGCATTAAATCCCAGTTGCCACTCTTCCTACCATTTTGCTAGTTTATCCAGATCTCTTTTCATTCTACCCACCCCACCTGGATCATCTACTCTGTTGCAGATCTTGGTGTCATCTGCAAACAGACAAACCTTACCCTCCAGTCCATCTGCAATGTCACTGATGAAGATATTGAAGAGGACTGGCCCCAGGACTGATCCTTGAGGTACACCACTTGTGACATGCATCTCTTCTGACTGTATACCATTTACCACCACTCTCTGTTTTCTGCCCGTCAACCAGTTTGCCACCCAGTTGACCAACTTCTCACCCACCCCAAGCCTACCCAGCTTATTAATCAATCTTCTATGTGGAACAGTATTGAAAGCTTTGCTGAAGTCAAGGTAGGCAACATCAACTGCTCCCCCTTGGTCCACCACTCTGGTTACCCAGTCAAAGAAATCTATGAGATTAGTTTGACAGGATCTTCCTTTTGTAAACCCATGCTATCTTGGATCCTGTGCTCCTATGGATTCCAGGTGTTGCACTGTCCTTTCCTTAAAGATTGCCTCCATAATCTTGCCCACTACTATGGTAAGACTGACTGGCCTGTAGCTCCCCGCCTCCTCCCTGCTACCACTCTTGTGGAGCAGAATTACATGAGCCCTTCTCCAGTCTTCTGGGACCTCTCCTGTGCTCATAGACTCACTAAACAGTTCTGATAATGGCTCTGCTAGTTCCACCCTTAGCTCCTTTAGTACCCTGGGATGTATGCCATCAGGTCCTATAACCTTGTCCACCCTGAGCTTATCGAGCTCTTGTAGGACCCTTTCTTTTGTGAAGGTACTAGTGCTCACCTCCCTCCCACCGTGTCCATGGTGCTGAGCTGTGGGCCCTGCCTCCCTTCTGTTCAGTAAATACTAAGCAGAAGTATTTATTTAGGATAGATGCTTTTACATGGTCCTTCTCCTCACACGCCCCCTTATCTCCTTTGATCTTAGCAATACCCCTCTGGATTTTCTGCTTTCACTAATGTATCTATAGAAAGTCTTGTCACCCCTTTTACTGTTTGTGCTAGTGTTTCCTCAGTTTGGACCTTTGCCTGCCTTACTGCCTTCCCTGATTCCCTTAGGAAAGTTTGGTATTCCTCCCTATCTTCATCCCACTGTGTTCCTTATATTTCCTGAAGGACAGCCTTTTGGCTCTGACCTTTTCTGCTACTGTTTTTGAGAACCAAAGTGGTTTCCTTCTTCTTTTGCACTTCCTTTTCTCTCTAACACAATGGGATGTTGCTTCAAGTATTGCTTCCTTAATGCTTGCCCACTTTGCCTGTACCCCCTCACCTGTATTTCTTTTTGCCAAGGCTAGCTTAAATCTGTTGGCCATCTTATCAAAGTCAGCTCTGCTGAAGTCCCATATTTTTGCCTTGGAATGGGATGATTTAGTTGTAGTGGCCAAATTGAACCATACCATGTGATGGTCACTGGCCCCCAGGTGACCTTCTACCTGGAGATCTGTGATCCTTTCCCTGTTATTCAGTACTAGATCTAGGATAGCCCTGTCTCTTGTGGGTTGTTGTACCAGTTGCTTGAGGCCCTCCCCTGCAGGGAATCCACCATGTGTCTTGTTCTGGCAGATGTTCCTGCTGGTATTGACCAATCTGTATCTGGCATATTGAAGTCTCCCATTATCAGAACCTCTCCTTTAGCTGTTATGTTTTGTATATCTTCAAATAGTAACACTGTTAGGATATCAAGATATATTGTAATGCCACTGTACAGATCGCTATCCTGATACTATCTTGAGTATAGTGTGCAGTTTTGGTCCTATATATGAAGAAGGATATTGACAAGACTGATAAGGTGCAGAGAAGAAAGCCTAAGGTGGTTGATGGCTCAAGCTATAGGGACAGTCTGGCAGAACTGGGATTGTTTTGTTTGGAAAAGTGGGGACTCAGGGAGACATGATTTCAGTTTTCAAACAGGTAAAAGGGATAACAAAAACAGACCAAATGCAGCTCTTTCAAAATGTACAAGGATGAGAGGAAAAGGGGGGGCACACAATATTTTTAAAAGGAGGAAAAATCAAAGGAAGTATTAAGAATATCTACAGTACTTTGCAGAATGGATGGTGAATACTTGGAATAGACTTTTAGAACAAGTGGTATCAGTCGACCATTTCTACTTTCAAGCTTTTATTTATTTTTATTTATTTTGTTTTTGTTGACCGGGTGAGTTCACTAGACAAATCCTGCCTATTTTCAGGCATGACCCCGGGGGGGAGGGGGATACAAATGAATGCCAACTGACCTTGAACGAGATTAAGCTGTTGGTAGTATTTTGAGTGAATGAGGGAAATTAGGCCAGGACACTGGGGAAATTCCCCTACTCTGTTAGCGCTTGCTAACGAGGGAGAGTGCTGCTGGGTAATCTCGAGAGGTTGCTCAGTGCACTCTCATTTCACAATGGAGAAGGAGGTCGCTTTGCTAGGCTCGTTGGAGTCCGATGCAGAAAAGCTCATTACGGAGGTCGCCTTACCCCGAGTACCAGAGTGTGTTCTTCGGTCACCAGAGCAGCCTCAGACTGATTTGTGGTCTGAGTTGGGAGTCATTGATTCAGACAAAAGTATGGATGGTGTTTTTCTTCCACCAGTCACCACGATTTCTACAGGTATTTTTCATCAGTCGCAAGATTTGAGTTGGACCTATTCTGCGTGTGCACAGCAGAAAATACCGGGAGGGGAACATTATTCTACCGCAACCAAGGGCCGGTGTATCCAAAGATCAGGAAACGCGACTACTGGATCTCCCTACTACAACAACGATTTCACAGACTATCAAACAGCAATTCGGGTTGCCTCTATGTAAATCTTCTTACCCAACGATGGACTGGTCATCAGAGGAGGTTCTGCAGGACGCTGGATGGACTAAGTCATTGTCAGGCACCTGGATACCAGACCCAAACCGGACGGACAGTTTTCAGACGCCGAATAAGCATGCCAACGATTCCACAATCCTGAGCTCAGGTATGGACATACAGGACAAAGGGGGGGATTTTATTGACACTGCGCAGAGCTCTGATACACGTTCTTTGGCCTTTTCTAGGCCAAGTTCGTCGGGGGGGTATTGATTCTGTTGTTCCTGGTACTGCCTCTGTAGAGGTACAATCTAGTTCTCAGCAGCCTAAAGCAACTATGTCTGATTTATTTAAAAACAAATTAGAACAAGCACCCAGGAGAAATGCTGTCCGTTCACGTTATAGGGGAGGTCTGCAAACCCACCCTGATAGATACTATGTAGCCAATACTCTGCTGAAAGGTTCAATGAATTTTCTTCCTGTAGATATCTTTGCTTTAATTCATATTTCAGGGGAGGACTCTTATGATATCAGCTTCAAGACATTTAAAGGTTTAGAAAAATTCTGGGATAAGTACTCCTCTTTAAAAAATTCCCCTTTGTGGGTTCCTTTTTATGCTATTCCCCTTACAAAGCCTGTGTTTCGTTATATTACAATTATGTTTCAAAACGAAGGAGTAAATGTTAGTAACATTTATTTATGGTTGAAAAACAAATGTGAGGTTCTAGGACCCCCTGAAGCTATCCTAGATTTAGAAGGTATCTGGACAGGGAGCTGGAAATTTAAGGTGAAGTTATCTCAAATAGATGGTGAAATTGTTCATTTGCCCAATAGCTTTTTTTTAGGTAAGGACAGAGGAGTCTGCTTTTATAGTGTTCAGCCTCGAGCCTGCTATAAGTGTGGTGCTCGTACACACTTGAGTAGCTCCTGTGACCTTTTGAAGTGCCCATTATGTGGAGGGTTTGGGCATGTTGCTGAGCGATGCCAAAATATTTTTCAATGTAATCTCTGTGGTGAAAAAGGCCATGCCTTTCACCAATGCCCATGGGCTTCCCATAATAAATCAGGAGGGTGGGATTCTGATACCTTGGTTCACAAGGCTCAGGAGAAAACTGTTATTGGTTCCGGGCCGTTACATGCATCTGGAAGTCAGGCTGATTCCCCATCTAAATCTGTGGCTAAACCTCCTTCATCTGATAGTAAGGCGATTTCCTTACCTACAAGTTCCTATTTATTAACTCCTTCCGTTCCACTTGATATCTCTTGATTCCCATTGGCATCTTCTTCCATGCCCCCCTTTGAGACAGTGAAGCCCCGAAGATTTACTAGAGCTTCCAGTAAATCCTCGTCTGCTACCTCTGTTCCAGTGGAAAAATTTTTTTCTCCCTTACAGGTGGAAGGGAGGGACTCTGATTTAGAATACGACACCTCTCACATTTCAGATTTAATTTCAGAAGAAGATGACAGTAAAACTACGGACCTAGCTAAAGAAAAGAAGGGAAAAAAAGGAAAAAAAAGGAAAGCAAGCCATTCCCAGAAATCTGGATCTTGATCTTCTAAACCCCCTCATCATGGCAACACTCAGAATAGCCTCCTATAATGTTTGTAGTATGAAGAATTTCAAGAAAAGACTTGCAGTCCTTTCTTTTCTTAATCGTTACCGGTAGATATTATTCTCTTGCAGGAGACTAGACTATCCTCCTTGCTGAAATTAAACAGATACAGAAGAGGTGGGTTTGGGGTCCTTCGTTCTGGACTTTCAGGCCTGATGCAGCTGACGGGTTGGTATTCTTTTAACTCCACCAATTTTAGGGTCCCTAAATTGGTTGATATCTTTCCGGCGTGCTTTGCTTTTAGATTGCTCTTGGCATGATATTGATTTTCGATTAATAAATATTTATGCCCCTCAAACAAAATCAGCCCACATTAGATTATTTGAGGATGTTACACCTTTTCTTTACACAAAAAAACATGTCATTTGGGGGGGGTGACTTTAATTGCGACATTGATGTCAAATTTAAAGGTGATTCTAAGCAGAAGATGTATTGCGATTCCCTAGCTTTACGACACGTTATTAACACTGCTGGTTTGTCGGATGTTTACAGGACATTACATGCTACGGGGGGTTCCTCATACTACAGAAATGTATTTTCTTCCCGTATTGACTATTTTTTTGTATCTAAATTCCTGAAACCTTATCTTACCCACTTAAAACCAACCGAGTTTTTGGACCACCATCTTCTAATAGGGGTTTTGAGTTTAGCAGGTGTTCCTCCTAAATTACCATCAGCAGGCCCTAGATGGCGTTTAAATGTGTCTGTCCTGGATGAGGGAGATTGTATTTCTGCCTTACAGGATTTGTTTACTGCACGTTACTCTACCCTCTGTTTTTATGAGAATATTTTTTCATGGTGGGTTGATACTAAAGCTGAGATTAAATCCCTTCTAATTTCTAGAGGGAAACTTAAGGCCAATTCTAGGTATCTCACATACCTACAATATCGTGATCAATTTTATAAACTGATGTCATTGCCATCTGGTGATAGACTTCCTTTTTTATCTCAGATTTCGGAACTTAAGAAGCAGATGTCCAGATTCCAATATAATAGGGCTAAATCCCTTGATATGGAGTTTAGATTTGGTGTCCGGATGCAGCCTACTTCTGACCCTTACTCTGCATGTAAAGAACGTCTGGATAAAACTTTGATGTCCAAATTAACTTCCTCTAATGGTACAATAGTAACTTCTGAACTGGAGATGATGTCTGTTGTATACACCTTCGCTTCAGATTCCTTTGGGGGAGACCCTAATATTAGTGAAAATCTACCAGAGGACTTCTTGACCTATCTTCCAGCTATGGAAGTCTCACATCAATCCCGTTTATTACAACCAATTTCTTCTCTTGAAGTTGAGACGGTTATAAGATCTCTTAAGCTTAAGACATCCCCTGGTTTGGATGGTATTCCAAATGAATTTTATAAGACATTCCTACCATATATGTGCCTTTTTCTTCCTATGGTATTTAATTTTATCCTGACCTCCGGTTTAAGTTTTCCTGAGTTTAATATTTCTTTATTAAAATTTATATTTAAAAAAGGAGATTCCTCTTTACTCACGAATTGGAGGCCTATAAGTATTCTTAACAGTGATTATAAAATCTTTGCCAAAATTCTTACAAATAGGTTATCCCTTGTCTCTGATTCTCTTATTCATCCTGCTCAATCTTGTGCTGTTCCACATAGGAAGATTCAGCATAGTTTATATTTACTGAGGGATCTATTTGAAAACAGTAGCAGGGGTAGAGGGACGGGCTTTATTGTGGCCTTGGACCAGGTCAAGGCATTTGATAAAGTATGCCACTCTTATTTATTTCATTTATTACTAGCTTACAAGATTCCTAAGCTATTTGTACACTGGATTTCTATTTTATATTTGGAAGCGGTAATACATCCTTTAGTGAATGGCCTAATGGGGCCTGCTGTTCCAGTGGTTAGAGGAGTTCGACAGGGTTGCCCCCTGAGCCCTCTCTTGTACGCATTTGTCTTAGATCCCATTGTCCATTATATTCAGGAGCATAGAGGTATTGTAGGTCTGGCCCCTGATATTTCTTTACCACGGGTTAAAATAACAGCTTATGCAGATGATGTAACTCTCATAGCAGAATAAGACCTCCTTCAGACGGCCTTACACTGTTTTCAGAATTGGGGACAGATTTCGGGATCAGAGCTTAATGTTTCTAAGAGTTTTATTTTTTCTTTAAATCCGGAACAAGATTGTCTTTTCGACACTGGGGGTATTCCGTTTTCATCCCACCCAAGCAAAATTTTAGGTATTTGGTTTGGTTTTGGTGACATGGCTACTTTCAATTGGGAACAGCAATTAAGAGTTTGTGAGACCAAAGTCAATATTTGGAAACATTGGAAATTTGGGAAGAAAAAAGGGTTTATATTGTTAAGCAATTTTTAATTCCTATCTTCTTGTACCTCAGTTATTTATATCCACCACCATTTTCATTAGAAACACGACTTTATAGTGTGTTTTTTCAAATGATCTGGGGGAATCGCCTAAACCCAGTACGCAGGGATTTTCTTTATCTTTCAGTTAAACAAGGGGCTGGCCATGGTAAACCAATTATGTTTTTTCATTCCATTTTTTTATTTAATTCTTTCGGATTTCTCTGGAGTCACACTTGTATGCTTTGGCAATCCTGGTCTCATTTCCTTTGGAATCCTTTTTTTCAGAAATGGACTACGTCTACTCCAAAAGTCCTAAAACAAAATCATCTACCTCTTTATGGGGTTTCAACTTTAAAAAAATGCAGACAGTGGAATTTATTATTTTCCAATCTCATCTCTCACTCTAGAAAATCCTTTTATAATTATATTGTTTTTACAGTTCAGGGCTCTATTTTACTTTTTCCAGAATGTGTGCCAACCAAAATGTCTTTTGCCTTACATAAATTATCTGATTATAGAATTCCGCCTTATATATGGGACATTGTTTGGCTGTCCTCACATGGGAAATTGGGGGTTCATGGGAATCTTAAATATAAACCTTTAACTGACAGATATTGTCTAAGACCCTCTTGTGTATCTATTGAAGAAAGTCTTACACATTTTTTTCTTGATTGCCCCTTTGCAAAAAATTTTTGGTCTGAGGCATCTGGTCATTGGGGGGCCCCTATATTAAAGCAGGTAACATATCAAGTTTTACTTTTAGGGGATTATACAGGATTGTGGCAGTCTTTTCACCCCAGTACATTGAATGTTTTTTTTTCCTTTACTCAGTATTATTTCTGGCAGGCTAGATGTCAATTCATTTTCCAACAACAGTTGGTTCCTGTATCCATGATATTATCCCAAGTGGAGATTGGTTTATTGTCTGTTAAATCTAAGGACAAACAGAAGAGTTCTGATACCAAGTTCTATTCTCTTTGGAAAGATTTTTTTGTTTAACACTGGTATTTTCCTGTATTTGCTTTGTGTACAATTCAGTGTATCTGTATAATTTGGTGATGTTGTGTTTTTTTTCAATAAACTTCCCCTACTCTTTTCGATAAGTGCCATGGGATCTTTAACATCCACCTGAACTGCCACCAATCCAGGCAGATGGGACCTCGGTTTAACATCTCATCTGAAAGACGGCAACTCAGAAGTGCAGCACCCCTCTCATGCTGCGCTACAGTGTCAGTACTGGGATATTAACCCAAGTGGCAGATGTGGGAACTGAACCCCCAGCCCTCTGATCTCCCTGCCTCAGAGGTGAGTGTGCTACCTACTGAGCCACTGACACTGCAGCTTAAAATGAATATGTACCTTGAAGAAAATGGTTTGACAGGAGACCCAGTGCTCTGTCATAAAATCATTGCAAACTGATATTGCAACAGGACCCTGACTAGAAGCCTCCTGAGCTATGCTCAGAGGAGTTTCAGGGATCTTCAATGCCAACACACAAATCAAAGTATGCTTATGTATGAAAGAGGCAAAGTCGATATGTACCTACCATGCAGTGCCATTCTTGTAACCAAATAGTCTAGCTGCACCTGTTGCAGCACTTTTACGATGGCTCCCATATACCACCTACAAAAGCTGGTGGTACAGGACCATCAGTGTGCTGCACAGCTGTGCACAGACATCAATGGACTGAGATCCTAATGAGACTGGTAAATAAAATTTCTGCATGCATGGAAATGGGGCAGTCAGGTGGTACCAAAGGACAACCATCAATGGTTCAGTTCTAGTGTTTGGGTTGAGGGCTCAGTAGACTACCAGTGAGACTGGCAAGTGATGAAACAATGGACATGAATGGTCATAATCATCTGGCCCCTAAGCAGGACTAAGATAGTTTCAGGGGCAATGGGACATGTAAATCTATCTGACCAGCCAATTCATAACAGGTACTGTACTGCCAGCCAATATACAATGCAGTACCTTGCAGTATTACTGCAAAATGCTGCAGCATGCTGCAGGTAACTATGTAATTCAGTGGCAATTAAGCCCTTGTGTCATGCAGTATTTTGTGGTACATTATTTAATGCAAGGTACTGCATTACATGCTGACTTGCTTCACTGTATGCACATGGCAATGCACCATGTACATACATGTCTGGGTCAGCACCGTGCACTGTTACTGTGTGCAAGCAACATATGCCCACAGTAACAGCTGGGTGGGTTACTTTAACTAATCCATCCATACTGGAGTGTTCATTCCCAGGGAACATGTTTTCTGTTTAATATAGCATACTTGTAGATCAGCACAATGGTGCATTCTTTGTACATCATTTTCTGGCCCCAAAATTTATAACTATTAATTAGGTACCCAGTATTCCCACTGCATTGATGGAGGAAAGCTCTTCAAGAACCAATGTTTTTTTTCTTTTCTATGTTTGTGACACCATGAAATATAAAAGTGTATCAGTGCAACCTAAATTTATCTTGTTACAAAAAAAAGCTTTTCAGAGAGGGCTGGTGTAGAAATAATTAGAGATTAAAAACAAATGACATCATCAAAGTATTGTACAACTAAGAAATAGGGAAAGAAGCATAAGGAAAAAAATGCTGGCACAATCCTTTAGTTAGTCTAATAACATACTTCCACTTAAACACTATTTCTAGCTACATGTTTGCACAACATACTTATTCATCTCTGCTGATGAAGTGGGAGGAGAGAGGAGGGTCAGACACGATGATCCTAGTAATTGTTTACTATAAATTAATATGTCACTTCTGTGTGTTACTAAATCAATGTAGTTTAAGCATTAATGTGCATTACATCCTTTTTAGTAGGGTTAAAGGCATATGAAGGCTTTTAAGCAACAAAACAAGGTACATAGATAACCTTTAACATGAAACATTCACAATAGTTGCATTTAACATGATGTGTAACACATAACTATGAGGTACTATGGATTAAGAATGAGCCTTTACCTAATTTGTATTCAGTAAATTTTCTCAAATCCAGAACTTTTACCTTCGACTCAGACCAATCTAACATTTGGACCATTTTGGATCACTTCAGCCTAAAGTCAATTAATAGAAACATAACACTGCAGCCTTTCCCAGATGACTGGGGCTAGTCTTATGACCACCAGCCCAGTCACTTTCCACACCCTGTTCCCCTTTTCCAGATTTTTTTTTACCAAAAAATGTCCACCTCTTGGAACTGTGCCAGGTGCTGCCTTAGTTCTTTAAAAAGCTGAATGGAGGAAAGGGGAGGATAGAAAAAGGTTGGGACTGACTTAAGTGAGTGAGGGGTAGTAAAGAAAAGTTTCTTACCCCCTTTTCTATCCTGCTGGACCTGAAACTGAAGACAAGGGGTCTGAACTAAGTCTGAACTGAAGCTGCAATTTCTTACATTCTCGGACCCTTAATGTGGACTAAATGGTTTGTTATAAGGGTGTGTTACAAAAATACTGAAAGCAATATTTTAATAAATTGTTTTTGTTTTCTAAGTGCCTAACTTTGTCCCATCCCCATATTAATATTTAAATGGATTGGCAACTAGCTTCTTTACTTATTATGTATAAGTTTCCTTCACTGAACTATACTTCTTTGCTTGTCTTTTTTTCTCTCTCACTTTTGATATTTCACATAATAATGATTTTATTGAACCAAAGACAGGGGTGTCCAAATAGAAGCCAAGCAAACGTTGCCAATTTTCACATTTGCTCACCTTTATTGTGGACAGAATGATATGATTAGAAAGCTGCTTTACAAAAATACTAAAATAAATATTTAAATAAAAATGTATTGTCTTCAAAGTTTAGAACCATGCCCCATAATTGATTGTTTAAAGGACTTGGCAACTAGCCTACTTTCTACTTGGCTATAATTTCCCTTCACTGAGCCATACATTTTCTTTCATGTACTTTTGAAATGTCATCTACCAATGATTTTATCAAACTGAGACAGTCTTTTTTCTTCACAACTACCTCTTGGCTGACTTTAATAATTATTTATTATGTCAGTCTATCTACAGTATGTATGTATGTATGTATGTATCTATCTATCTGTCTATCTCTCTATCTATCACAGTGTATAGGTATATGGTAAATGTATAAGATAGACATATACATTCTATGTTTTATATATTTCTTGATATTGTTTACCACTTTTGTTATTCTTAAACATATTTTCATGAGTGTCAGTCATGTCAAAGCTGCTGTACTTATATACTTGTGTTTTTACTTGATGTTACCTGATGCATTTGCAGTCTTCTATGAAATGCATTGTATTTAATTCAATGCAGTTATACGGCCTTGGGATTCAAAATAATTGCAGTATTCAGAATACTATGTATTCTGAATAAGTATTCTAAATACTACATTTACATAGCACTAGGATATATTCCACTTTTACCATTAGCTAATCTTTCTCATTTTGAAGTAGCATAGGAGGTTGCACAACAGTGTAAGAGAGTGCTATTGCCATTGTTCAAATGACCATACCATACTCAAAACACCTGAATAAGAATTTTAATTTTGGTGAGATCATATAAGCATACTTGAAAGCTACAGAACATGAATAGAGTAACATTACAACCCTACCTGGTCAATATGTGGCACTCTTCATCGTGCACAACAAAACCGCGCAACAGGAACAGCGTGGTAGGAAAGAGTGAGAAGGTACAAAACCATGAAAGGGGGTATGCAGAATAGTGCACCCTCTCACTCTTCCCAGGCAGAGGATAAGACCTCTGCTGGGACAGAGGGCTGGCGAGCAGCTGCCATGGCTTGACAGGATGAGCCACAGGCAGCTTGGGAGGCAGGCAATGCATTTGGAACCGGGTTTCGATACCCAGTCCCAGACACATGGATGTTTTCATTTTTTGCAATTTGTGTGAATTTACTTGTTAGCTCCCCCAGAGTTAGTTATCTTAGATGGGGAGTTGGGGGTGCAGTACCCTGTAACAGGGGTGTGGGGGGCATAGCCCCCCGCAAAACAAAGAATATGAGGCTGGCAATATTGCTGCGACATAATGTCTTGCAACATAATGACCCCCTGCCCATTACAACTATTATGCTTGGATGTGTGTTGATGCTCAAAACTGGGTATAGTCACTACATTTGTGGCAGGAGGAGGTGGATAACATGGACTTTTGGTCCCTTCCATCATCACAATACTATGTCACAATATTACTAAGACAACACATTCCAATTTTTATTAATTTTTAACAACTAAGGTATAAAACATTGAGTGTAATTATGTTTCTGGCACCATCAAACCACACACAAAAAAACAAAATAAAGGGGTTAATACTTCTCCTTATGGTAGTTCAAGTAAATGTTTTGCATAACTGAATTTAAAAAAATTACTGTCAGCATCTGACTATTCAGTTGCTGTATTTGTGACATCATAGCCTATTGGGTTTCAAAGGACTCTAATGTCATCTGTAAGTGCAACATGAGATTAGCAAGTCCTCATCAAAACTTTTTATACTGATTTGAGGTATATGTTCACCAATTTTCATTGTGAAACTGGTAGCATATCTGATATTAAGAACATGCATTTAGGGAATTGTCCTAAATGAATCAATCAGGTTTATGAAAGTACAGAATGAAAGTGGACACCTGTGCTTTCGCACACATAACTATACATATTTGTGGCTTTTTACAAGGCAAACATATTCCCAAGTGTCCTCAGGGACTGACATACAGAAAAGGTATTCAGAATCATTACTTATATTTCCTTTAAAGAACTCCTGAGGTCTAAGGAGAAACCCTTGAAAAAATATAACTTTAGGAACAATTTTAGCTTTTAATTTTATGTGGTTTGCATATTTAACTATGTACTTTACAATTATGCCTATATTATGAAAACAGGAACACAGTACAATAGACAATAATTCTGGCTGCCCGTCTACACCTAATATAATAGTCTTCTGTCTGAGACATCACAAAGTGTTGCTGTGGAAATGATTAGGTTGCCACAAGCAGAGACTTGTGATGTCTGATGTAGACAAGTAACCAGAGTGCTTTATGTCTAAGGGATTGTGATCCTATTTTCATGTTAATATATGAAGTGATAGTTACAATGAAAACTGGAAAACAACATGTAGAAAACATATGAAATAATGGTCAGATTGTGTATAAAACGGAAGTTTCTCTAAGATTGATGGTGCTCTTTAAAGAGTTTGTATCTGCTGATATAGTGTGCTTAAAACCATAGTGGAATTATTCCCATAATTTGTGTTCAAGCACTTTGGGTCCTGCTAGTGCCAAAAAGATATGCATGCATAATTGTTTGATGCAAGCTGATGCAAATCACAGAAAGTGTCATAAATCCACCAAAACATCTGAAAATAGCTTTCAGGTACAGTAGTAGCCACAGACATTGCCAGCTATTTCCAGATATTTCATAACATTTCTAAAGAGTTTCTCTCAGCTGCCCCTACTGTAGAAATGGAGAAAGCATTAGATATATCTGGAAATATCACAGACATTTTGGGAAATAGCTGGCAGTGTCTGTGGCTGCTACTGTAATTTGGCAGATTTTATTTGAAGTGGTGCAACCCAAAATTTGTGAAAAGACCTAGGTCAAAAGCTTTGAAACACCTGTCCATTATGCTTATAGAAATTGCTTTGAACTTAATTGCTTTCTATACAGTTGACTTTTTCTATTATCATTCTTTAAATATTTCTCATTAACACATGCTTATACTGATGCCTATTTTAAAATCATCTGGCTATTCCCAACTGACCTCATAAATGATGCATTTAAGTGAGGTGGAACCATACATAGTCTGTTAAAGAAAAATAAAGTTACACCTTTGACACTGGTAAGCTTACTTTTATCTTGTCAAATAAAAATAACACTTAATTTGAAGGGAAGATGTCCCCAAGATCACTGCTGGTAGCACCAAAAAATGTCAAAAAGATCTCCAGATATAGAGTACTTTTCTTTTTTTAGATGCTGAGACAGGAAACATTGCTAGTTACTATGTAATCTTGAAGTTAAATCAGAAAACTGGTCAGTTAAGATTAACCCCAATATACATAATATAGATATTACCAGAGGATCAAACTGACCTCCTTACAATTAGGAAATTAATTCATTTACTTTTGAAAGATACACATTTGGCAACAAACAATAATTAAGGTGATTATTAAAAGGATGAACTGTGATTGAAAGAAAGGAAATAACTGCACTCTAGAGTTATATATACACTGTGCTAGTACAAGTTGTTCTCAACACCAAATATTGTTTTATTTATTTAATTGGTTTTTATTTGGTTTTTGTTTACCAGGTAAGTACACTAGACAACAGTGTTGCCTATATTCAGGCACGACCCGGGAGAGTACAGACAGGGGAGACCAGAGTCAACATTAAAGAGTATTTCATGACGCAGCATGAGGTGAGAACAAACATTTGAACAGTATACAGCCAGGTACAGTCATTATCAGTGATGACAAAGAGAAACAGATACCATTACATTAATTATTTTCATCTGATGATACATCAATGACTAAACTGAAATGACAAACAGCAAACAAAACTTAAATGAAGTAGCATTATAACAATAGGATTTCTGCTGGATGTGGGAAACTTTCAGATTTTGGAGACCAGCAGGAAATCAGTAAGTGCCATAAATAATCAAAAACAAATTTATTCAGTGCAGCACAATTCCTATTGCTGTTACAGACTTAAGGTATAAGTACAGCCACTTTGCACTAGGCCCTGTGCTTTGTTCTGTGGAGCTTCCTTAGGGGGCAGTATGCTGTGCAAAAGGCATTCAATATATACCAATCATTACCCACAATACAATAAAAAGGAAGGACAGTAACATAATGTTATTTAAACATCAATAAACATAACAAAAAATAAATAGTGCATGTCACCTTAATGCATGATGTGACTGCTATATGTAAACATAATACATTAGATACAAAAGAGTATAAACTAAAACAATGCAAACATTTTAAATAATTAAACAAGGAAGAACATACCCATAATGCATCACTCTATATGACATCACAATGGTTCACTCAGAAGTACATTAATTACCCCCCCCCATGTGTATGTTGTAAAGATAACCGGGCTCTGGTTTAATTTATTGTACCCCATTGACCTGTTCAAGATTAAATAATTGCTGTAACAAACTGTACTTTTTTCTTATTTCTTTGTTTGTTTCAGATCTGAGCAAGGCTGAGCACAGGAGGTACCTGCAGAACAATAATAGTAATTTTTGTTGCTCCCTACTCTTTCTGACACAGGACCCATTGGATCTCTGGTACACTTTTGTTCTTGGTCCTTATTTGCTTTGTCCTTCATAGTATTCTAATACAGCAATGATACTGGACTAATGTAGTCATACTGATACCATTGCATTATAAAGTTAGGACAATTCTGTGTTTGGACATGGGATGAATTAATCCATTATTGGACCAATGTTTGTTTTTGCAATAATGTTTATATTACATAAATATTCTTTCACTACTTCTATCTAATTATTGCAATCCTAGTGCACCTTTTGAAATCAAAAATTGAATGGGAATAATGAGTAATGAATTTTTGCTTAAAAATTTAAAATGTACTTCTGAGTGAACCATTGTGATGTCCTATAGAGTGATGCATTATGGGTATGTTCTTCCTTGTTTAAGTATTTTAAATGTTACATTTTTGTTTTAGTTTATACCCTTTTGTATCTAAAGCATTATGTTTACACAGAGCAGTAGCATAATGCATTACTTTGACATTTACTACTCAATTTTTGTTATGTTTATTTGATGTTTAAATAACATTATGTCACCGTCCTTCCTTCCTTTTTGTTATATTGTGGGTAAGGATATATTATGGTATTTCTAAATTCAGAATCCTGTGTCTCGGGAGACCGATCCCACTGGCCCAAATTCTAGCCTGCCGAATCAATCAGATGCCCAAAAATATGATTTCGGGCATCTGATTGCAAAAGCACAAGACAAATCAGAGGTTTCACCCCATGAACCCCCCATGTGAGGGGTTCCACCCCCACACCCTCTGTAACTAAAATATCTAACTCTGAGGGGGAGCGGACCTCGGAGTTCAAAATAAATTAGTTACAGATGTAAAACTGTTATCGTCCACAGCGCGGATAGAAACCGTGCCTCCACAGCATGCAGGCTGAGCTGCCATGTTGTAGTCCACAACACCACTGGGGCAGCTTGGCCAGACTCCAGCTTCCTCACAGATTTCAATCTCAGGGTTGGGGTAAGGTAGCAAGTAGTCACATCTGCTACCTTACCCATCTTGACTTCTCTCGAGATTCCTTATGCCGGTATGCTCACTGTTGGGATACTGAACCTGTCAGGGAATACTGCCCAGGCATTTCAGTGTCAGAATAGTGAGCCTCGGCACAACATAAGGGCACCATGGGTAATGATGGGTATATGTTGAATGCCTTTTGCACAGCATAGTGCCCCCTAAGGAAGCTCCACAGAGTGAAGCACAGGGGCTTATGCAGAGTGGCTGTTCTCATACCTTAAGTCTGTAACAGCAATAGCAATTGTGCTACATTGAATACATTTGTTTTTGATTATTTCAAACAATATTTTGTGTCAAGAACATCCTTGAGCTAGCACAGTGCACAGTATGTATAACTCCAGAGTGCAGTTATTTCATTTCTTTGTTTCATTATTGGGCTGCAAGCCCTTAGCCAGCACCACACTACTACCCCAG